>JAWNNP010000971.1:0-2878315 GCA_035044805.1 Leucophenga maculata | reverse complement strand
TTGTTGTATCTCTCTCTAACTATGCTTTATGTTGTTGTTGTTATTTACTTTCTTTAAAAAAGCCATACTAACGTGTAGTGTAAACGTGCCCTACCCGGCATTACATCAAATGATGTGTTTCCAAAATAGTTACACAAGAATAAAATTATTAAAAAACTTGAGTCTGTGGTCATTGACCTTTCCCCCCAAAAGTCATCATTGAACTTTACACCCAAATATCCTCATTGACCTTTCCCTCCAAAAGTCAGCATTGACCTTTCCCCCCAAATATCCTCATTGACCTTTCCACACAAATGTCATCATTGACCTTTCCCCCTAAAGGTCATTATTGATCTTTCCCACCAAAGGTCATCATTGACCTTTTCCCCCAAAGGTCATCATTGACAATTCGCCCAGCGGTCATCATTGACCTTTTCCCCCAAAGGCCATCATTGACATTTCCCCGGTGAGGAATAATAAATATTCATACAATATTAGATCCGGCCGAATTCAACGAATGCCGGCCAATATCACCTCCGGCGGAGTTCAACGATCACTGGCCAAGTTCACCTCCGGTCGCATTTTAAGTGAATAATTTTGAATGTATAATATACTAACCAACGCCTAAAAGTATGCAACAGAAAATGTACATAATTTGGATAGCCCTCCTCGGCGATTCTCAAAATTTGATATACCTAAGTTGACATGAGCTGTGTTTAGTACAACGGCCGGCAGTCGGTAAACTCGGCCGGAGGTGATCTTGGTAGGCGGTAGTTGAACTCGGCCGGAGGTGATCTTTGTTGGCGGTTGATGAATTTCGCCGGAGCTGGACTTGGCCGGCGGTCGTTGAGCTCGGCCGGAGCTGGTCTTGGCCGACGGTCATTGAATTCGGTCGGCGCTTTTTAATTCTGCCGGAGCTGATCTTGGCCGGCCGTTATTGAACTATAGCGGAAGTCATTGAACTCGGCCGGAGCTGATCTTGGCCGAACGTTATTGAACTATAGCGGAAGTCATTGAACTCGGCCGGAGCTGATCTTGGCCGGCAGTCGTTGAACTGTGCCGGAGCTGCTCTTTCCGGCGGTTGTTAAATTCGGTCGGAGGTAAGCCCCGGGGTCAATGACCTTTACCCACCGGGTCAATGACCTTTGACCCCCCCGGGGTCAATGACCCTTGACCCCCCCCCCGGGGTCAATGACCCTTGACCCCCCCCGGGGTCAATGACCTTGACCCCCCCCCGTGGTCAATGACCTTTGACCCCCCCCGGGGTCAATGACCTTTGACCCCCCCCGGGGTCAATGACCTTTGACCCCCCCCCGGGGTCAATGACCCTTGACCCCCCCGGGGTCAATGACCCTTGACCCCCCCGGGGTCAATCGACCTTTGACCCCCCCGGGGTCAATGACCCTTGACCCCCCCGGGGTCAATGACCTTGACCCCCCCGGGGTCAATGACCTTTGACCCCCCCGGGGTCAATGACCTTTGACCCCCCCGGGGTCGATGACCCTTGACCCCCCCGGGGTCAATGACCTTTGACCCCCCCGGGGTCAATGACCCTTGACCCCCCCGGGGTCAATGACCTTTGACCCCCACGGGGTCAATGACCCTTGACCCCCCCGGGCTCAATGACCCTTGACCCCCCCGGGCTCAATGACCCTTGACCCCCCCGGGCTCAATGACCCTTGACCCCCCCGGGCTCAATGACCCTTGACCCCCCCGGGGTCAATGACCCTTGACCCCCCCGGGGTCAATGACCTTTGACCCCCCCGGGGTCAATGACCTTTGACCCCCCCGGGGTCAATGACCTTTGACCCCCCCGGGGTCAATGACCCTTGACCCCCCCGGGGTCAATGACCCTTGACCCCCCCGGGGTCAATGACCCTTGACCCCCCCGGGGTCAATGACCCTTGACCCCCCCGGGGTCAATGACCTTTGACCCCCCCGGGGTCAATGACCTTTGACCCCCCCGGGGTCAATGACCTTTGACCCCCCCGGGGTCAATGACCCTTGACCCCCCCCGGGGTCAATGACCCTTGACCCCCCCGGGGTCAATGACCTTTGACCCCCCCGGGGTCAATGACCTTTGACCCCCCCGGGGTCAATGACCTTTGACCCCCCCCGGGGTCAATGACCTTTGACCCCCCCCCGGGGTCAATGACCCTTGACCACCCCCGGGGTCAATGACCTTTGACCCCCCCGGGGTCAATGACCCTTGACCCCCCCGGGGTCAATGACCTTTGACCCCCCCGGGGTCAATGACCCTTGACCCCCCCGGGGTCAATGACCCTTGACCCCCCCGGGGTCAATGACCCTTGACCCCCCCGGGGTCAATGACCCTTGACCCCCCCGGGGTCAATGACCCTTGACCCCCCAGGCTCAATGACCCTTGAGCCCCCCGGGGTCAATGACCTCTTGACACCCCCCGGGGTCAATGACCTTTGACCCCCCCGGGGTCAATGACCTTTGACCCCCCCCCGGGGTCAATGACCTTTGACCCCCCCGGGGTCAATGACCTTTGACCCCCGGGGTCAATGACCTTTGACCCCCGGGGTCAATGACCTTTGACCCCCCCGGGGTCAATGACCTTTGACCCCCGGGGTCAATGACCTTTGACCCCCGGGGTCAATGACCTTTGACCCCCCCGGGGTCAATGACCCTTGACCCCCCCGGGGTCAATGACCCTTGACCCCCCCGGGGTCAATGACCCTTGACCCCCCGGGGTCAATGACCCTTGACCCCCCGGGGTCAATGACCTTTGACCCCCCCGGGGTCAATGACCCTTGACCCCCCCGGGGTCAATGACCTTTGACCCCCCCGGGGTCAATGACCCTTGACCCCCCGGGGTCAATGACCTTTGACCCCGTCGGGGTCAATGACCTTTGACCCCCCCGGGGTCAATGACCTTTGACCCCCCCGGGGTCAATGACCTTTGACCCCCCCGGGGTCAATCGACCTTTGACCCCCCGGGGTCAATGACCTTTGACCCCCCCGGGGTCAATGACCTTTGACCCCCCCGGGGTCAATGACCTTTGACCCCCCCGGGGTCAATGACCTTTGACCCCCCCGGGGTCAATGACCTTTGACCCCCCCGGGGTCAATGACCCTTGACCCCCGGGGTCAATGACCCTTGACCCCCCGGGGTCAATGACCTTTGACCCCCCCGGGGTCAATGACCCTTGACCCCCCCGGGGTCAATGACCTCTTGACCCCCCCGGGGTCAATGACCCTTGACCCCCCCGGGGTCAATGACCTTTGACCCCCCCGGGGTCAATGACCTTTGACCCCCCCGGGGTCAATGACCCTTGACCCCCACCGGGTCAATGACCCTTGACCCCCCCGGGGTCAATGACCTTTGACCCCCCCGGGGTCAATGACCTTTGACCCCCCCCGGGGTCAATGACCTTTGACCCCCCCGGGGTCAATGACCTTTGACCCCCCCCCCCGGGGTCAATGACCTTTGACCCCCCCCCCCCCCCGGGGTCAATGACCTTTGACCCCCCCCCCCCCCGGGGTCAATGACCTTTGACCCCCCCCCCGGGGTCAATGACCTTTGACCCCCCCCGGGGTCAATGACCTTTGACCCCCCCGGGGTCAATGACCTTTGACCCCCCCCGGGGTCAATGACCTTTGACCCCCCCCGGGGTCAATGACCTTTGACCCCCCCGGGGTCAATGACCTTTTGACCCCCCCCCCCGGGGTCAATGACCTTTGACCCCCCCCGGGGTCAATGACCTTTGACCCCCCCCGGGGTCAATGACCTTTGACCCCCCCCGGGGGCTATCCAAATTATGTAAATTTTCTGTTGCATACTTTTAGGCGTTGGCTAGTATACTATACATTTAAAATTATTCAGTTAAAATTTAATTTATTAATTTATTAAATTTATTATTCCTCGCGGGGGGAAAGGTCAATGATGACATTTGGGTGGAAAGGTCAAGGAGAATATTTGGGGGGCAAGGTCAATGCTGACTTTTGGAGGAAAAGGTCAATGAGGATATTTGGGTGTAAAGTTCAATGATGACTTTGGGGGGAAAGGTCAATGATGACATTTGGGTGGAAAGGTCAATGAGGATATTTGGGGGGAAAGTTCAATGATGACTTTTGGGGTGAAAGGTCAATGACCACAGGCTTAAAGCTCAAGTTTTTTAATGATTTTACTCTTTGATAATTATTTTGGAAACACACCAGTTGATGTAATGCCGGTTAGAGCATGTTTACACTACCCATTAGTATGGCTTTTTTAAAGAAAGTAAATAACAACAACAACTTAAAGCATACTTAGAGAGAGAGATACAACAATGCGCTAGAAAGCACAAGAGCCACGACAAACAAAACAAAAAAAATATCGCCGTCTAACAGCAAACTGGTGATGAAGTGCGCTATTCCGCCGATAGAGAAGCAGCGCCATAACCTCTTTCTTGTAGAGCCACTGGACTATAGTGAGGAGAACTCCCTTAGAAAAAAGGTGTGAACCAACAAATCGGCCCGCTCTGATGAGCTGCCAGCTAAGTTATGCAAGGCAGGCGGCGAAGAGTTTGTTAGGAGTATGCACCAATTTTTATGATACATATATGTTCCGATAAATGACTGGAATCGCAGTGTTCTATTTTTGAGAAATGAGGCACCCTCTGCGCCAACTACCGTCATTCACTAAAAGTCCTAGACAAGTTCCGTGAGTTGCCACTTTCGACACACCTTTACGAACAAAGTTTTCGACACTCTATCTGGAATATGTATCCTAGTACATGTTATTCGTCGTTCTATGGATCTTTTTGATGCTAGAAAAGATTTTACGCAGGGTGACGCGCGATCAATCGTGCTCGGTATTTTACATCATTGACTTTATTTGTTTCGCTGAGTTAGCCATGTGACTCCAGAAATGTAAAAGCAATTTCGACTCATGGGTTTAATGGTGAAACATGGCAAGATGATATATATTACATGCCGTCATATCTACTCACATGCCGTCATCGCGTCTTGGACGGTACTTGACGATAGAGAATTTCTACATAAAAATAAATAATCAAAAAAATAAACAGAACTTCTTCAACAATGAATATATTTATTTTCATTTTCAAAACATTTTCCAAAGACAACAGAGAGAATGTGAATATCTTTTTGCATAAAAGTAATGAAAGTAGGTTTATGTGTAACTAGAATAGAATTAAATTAATATTGATAGACCAGAAAGAAAATATAGTAGGATAGTACACTGACATGTGTAATACGTATGGCATTAAGACTGGCAGGAAGATAGTTTGTTAGTGACTTAGAGAAGTTTGCAAAGAAATATCACATAGAAGAAAGTGCGTTCCAAATGGAGCCAAGTGCATCTCAAAGTGGAAAAGAATTTCGTTAATAAAAATATAACTGAATGAGCGAAAAAAAAATTTCTTAATTGCATTTAACTTATGTTCAAAAAGAAAATAAAAGGTAAAAAAAAAAAGGAAAAGAAAACTTTAAACAAATTGTGGCAAGTTTACGCAATGCTGGTCGGGTGATACCAAATACAGAATCCATTTCATGCGGTCAGAATGTTTTAAATGTTGACAAATTTACAAAGTGCCTGGTGCAGGTTCCAAGTTGACGGAAGCGGCGGACTGCGAGTGACCGGGCAGTGGAGCAACATGCACAGCACCACGTGTTTGTGCGACATATGAAGCAGGAGCTGCAGCAACAGCGACGACTGCAGGAGCAGCATGCACAACAGCAGGGCTGGAGATAATCTGTACAGGTCCAAGTGGTGAAACTGCAACTGCTGCGGGTACGGCTGAGGCGTGTACGGCAACGGAGCCGGCAGGTGCGACACCAACTATTGCGGGTCCGTGCACTGTAGAGATCAGTGGAACCACCGAGCTGTGTGCGCCCAAAGCCAAAGCTAACAAGACTACGACAACGGCGAACTGCAAATAGATGAAGTATGCAGAGGAGGAGTTTAGCAGTTGATTTTTTTTACTTGTATATTAACACTTTGCGCTTTCAATAGCAACACTTTTTTGCAGGATTTATTTTATTTTTTATAAAGTTATCCTTTTGGAATTTCACTTTTTACACACACTGTGCTCACCTTCATGTTTGCTTATTTGTTTGTTTTTTTTTTTGTTTTTACTTAACGACTTGACGACGTTTCAAACGTTACTACTGTCATCTGCCAACACGCCACAACCTTTTATAGTACCACCCAGCAAACGTTCGATCCAAATGAATGCTGCTCCAGAACAGTTCAATAAATCTTTACTCTATACAACAAAGCTTTTTTTTCCGCATAGCTTTTTCAAACGTTCGATTTCAATAGCACAAATGGGTTAACAAATGCGGAAACGGCTCCGACTTCAAACATATGTATATCATACATAGTATAAATTCTCCGCAAAGTATTGCGATAGCAAGTGCCCGGCTTGACCTTCCCTCTTTGAAATCTTAAGTATTTATTTGGTATGGTAAGCCAATAGCCGTGTCTAATTCAAGTACGCCGCGACTTAAGCGACAATTTGAGCCGCCGCACTTTGACAAGTACAAGATACAAGATAATGCCAACTATAGATAGACGCAAAACCGATCAACTCAGACCAGTGTCCAGTGTGTCAGTTTTGGTCAAGCTTTAGCAGCAAATGTCCATAATAGCTGACGGTACGAATGAATGAATGAATAGCAGCTCTGAATAACGAGTTCTTTGTGGACATTTTATAGTTTATAAATAAATAAATAAATAAATAAATACGACAGATCGATCGATCTCGTTTTCATACTTTTAATAATTATTCACTACGCCCTACACTCAATTTCATCAGCATTTCTTGTTGAAAATAATTAAATATTATCGCTTTCAAACTACAAAGTGCTGCAGAGACAGTTCCTACTGCTTGTTAGCAGTAGCTTTTATTTGCATATCATATAAATGCACTCAATTAGGAAATGAAATGTTGCTCAAGATTAGGTAATCGAGCGATTACATTTGTGTTGGACGTAGACAAGTCGTTGCTTGGCAACAGAAAAGTAGAAAGAATGAAAAGTTGCAGAATAATTTTTTGCTCCTACGAGTATAAGTTGTTACCTCGTTCAACAGAAGACTATATTATATGAAATACTTACAAACTGATCAGCTGTACATTCAAAAGAATTTCTTTTGAGATCCGATAAAAAAATGTTATATTAAATAATAAAAAATGATATTATGGGGCGACACCGTCAGCAACATAGAATCTCTGGATCTTGAACCCGTGTTGGTAAGCAAGATGATTTATAATGATGTAGTACCTGTGATGATGGGAAGAAAGGTGTTCGTCGACATTTAGATTGGCTGTGATATCTACCCTAAAATACCTAAAATTAGTTAGAGAGGGTATACAATAAAATATTTTGGACTCATTTGCTGGCCCAACCAACAGTTTTTGAGACGATTTTTACAGGAGGGAACAGCAGATGCCATTCTGTTTCACAGAGTTAAGCTGGAGTCAGCCGTAACATTTTGAATAGGGGTTCACAGAGTGTTTAGGACCAGTTATTTCTTAAACATCAATTGAAGGCATAGTGACGAAAACTATATAGTGACTCTTCCTGTTCTCCCTGAATATCAGTGTGAGCAGCTGCTAGAAGCTTCACGCTTAGTTGTACTAAAGCAATTCATACGAAATGAGTCTTCGCTTCTTGGAACCCAGAGCTTAAAACAAAATATGCTGAGGTAGTTGATAAATGTTTGAATATAAAACCTTGCGCAAAAATACTCGGATGGATTACAGTCACCTTTGTACTTAGTTCTACCCCTTATCCGGCCATTCGAACTTTAAGTTCGAATGGCATAAGAGGTTCTACAATCGGTAATGGATGTGGATGATGTACAAGCTGGTCCTTATGCAAATCATGAAGAGGTCTTAGCAGTGATTCCTATCGATTTTTTGTTGTTGGAAATATGTTTAAGAATGTAAGACACCAGTTCACATTCGGTGGTATGCCAGTTCTGATAAATTTTATTTTACAGTGCAACCCTTCTACTTTTGGCTTTTACGAAACGGAAAGTCTTGGAAGTCATCGCTAAGTTTTTTGATTCGGCTGGATGTTTAGCTGCAATAGTTGTTTCGGCCAAAATTAGATTACAAAAAAATTTGGTTGGAAAAAATGGATTGGGATCACTGTTTATCAGAAAGCAATAGTGGAAATATTCTTTTTGGAGGAATATTTACGAGTAAATGATATCAAAATTCATCGTTGGGCGCATTTTTCAACTATGGCCATATTTCAGATCTATGGCGAATCTAAAAAAAAAGCTTGTTACTTTTTGAGAGAGAATGGCAATAGCACCCTCGATGACAATTGAAAAGCTACATCCGGTACCAGATTTTCATACAAGATCACTCTTCATGGTGGCAAACAATTGATGTTGCGTCTGTTGATAGAACAGTATTGGATACTGCGAGTTAAGAATCTGATAAAGTTTATATTTCGAAGATGTAAAAATTGCAAAAATTAGAGAGGAGTCAAAACATAACGGATCTTTGAACTGAGACATGTATATTGTCGAGACCATTTATGGTGACCGGTGTAGATTTCACTGGGCCTTTCAAAATTTCTTAAGCATGCCTTCTTCCGAGAGACTGCATGTGACTTTTTTGTTGGTTTGACATTGTTCCTTGACCTTCCTTTATTTCTCTGTAACTCGGCCGATCACAATGCCAAAAATTAGTTTAAATCGGTAAGTTGGCACTGATGTCTGTGTGTCAGAGCAATAATTGCATAATTGTAATGGTGTGACCGGTTCAAATGGATTTTTGACCACCATTGAAAAATTTAAATTCAGAAAATCATCTTCGGTAAGAGTCAACATGTAGACGATTCAGTTTCAGAGGATTTTGTTTGCCTTTTTACTACCAAAAATATTAAGTGTGAGGTAGTCAAAATCCAGGTAAAGCTGACGACCAACCCTAAAGGTATATTCTCTCAAAATTTGTCTTTGTCCTCGCGAAAATGGACGCATAAAAAATTTATGATGAAAATTCAGTTTCTTAAATTTTCTGTATGGAACTGTTTTTTTTTTTTTTTTATCATATCTCGAGAACGAATTGACAGATTTCCAAGAAAAAAATTTGCTCGAAACGGAATTTTGTATCGGAAATTCTTTGCGAAAGTATGCACCAAAATAGATCCGATACTAATAAAAGTATCGATTGGTTTTTGACATTTGCACCTTCTGTGAAAAGATATTTGTAGTTTGACAGAAAGTTTATCACGCATTAATGAATCAACACCGCGTAACCCTCATAAAGTAGTGTAGCCATTATTGCAACACATTTTTTTTTTGCAAGTCACATCCTAATATTTATTTTTATTTATTGAAAACTTTCAATATAAATAATCTAGTAGCTTGAGAAGGGCGTATCATAAGTGAACTGAATTTTCATTTAAAAAGAAAAATTCAGATATTTTAGTTTGTATTTTTTTTTCAACTAAAGCTGTAGCCGTTAAGCTCTATAGTACACGCACAAAAGAAAACTATTTTCGCTGTGAATTTAATAAACAAACTCGGGTGAAAAGAAAACATTAAATAAAATGGCGCGTCTTGTTTTCGCAGAACAGAATGACAAGCCCTATGATTCCAAAAAATATAAGGTAAGCAAAAACATTTTTTTATTCTTTGAAGACTATCGAAACTTTTTCCGTTTATTTAATGATTTTATTCTTTACCCTCCTTTTGCACACAGGTTAAACGCAAGAATCACTGGCGTCAAGTGAGCCTCCTGCTGCAGCCATCGAATAAGAAATGGTGGGAGGATCCCGATGTCATTGTCGCGTGAGTAGAAACAATTTGCATAGCCTCTTCATAGCATAAGTATTGCGCTTAACGCAAACATTTGCATACGTAGCACGATTTTGGCACGTTTGGTGGCGTTCTTAGTTGCCGATTTGCGTTTATCGAATAATTTCTGATTTTTATCTTTTCGTGTGATTTATGCACATCACACAAGGTTTTTATCGTGTGACAATTTCGTATAGAATTTCAATACAATAAAATTGGGAAAGCCTTACGTGTTTTTTTGTTGCCTTGGCTGGGGTAATGAATTGGCGCCGTTGCTCGCTTCGATTAAAATTCTTTTGGCGCATAAAGTTTTATTGCATCCATTTGATTGTCAAGTACGGCTTGAATTATGACAGCCAGACCACACCTTTTTTTTTGTAATTCGTTGCAGCGGAGGCGCTTATAGCAATATCAATAATTAAACGCTTATCTAAGATATGAAATTCATTTAAGAACATTCACTCGTTGTGCCGCTGTTGAAAACGCAATTTTCTGCAGAATTGCATCATATTTTTTGATGGCGGACACGTGGCTGACACCATTATTGTTCTTGGGCGCTTGACAGACAATATTTTGATTGATCCACTTTACTTAAGCGCTTGCGTTGTGCAGTTTTTGTATTTAAAAATACTTAAAACTATGTAGGAAATACTTGACCTCGCAAAAAGATGTCTTTAGATGTCAAGTCAATGCTATAAAATAAAAGATCTATTCTATTTTTTTAAAAACCCTGTTGATTAAGCTATTGTAGTCGTATTGTATTGTTAGCATTGTCGTGATGAAAGACAATACGGGATTGGAATTCCTCAATTCTCTGGAAACTTCTGGTAAACCAATGGTTGCAAACCATCCAGTGTTCACCGTCCTACTTTGCTTTAGCGAAATAGTTGTCACATTGCGAGATTTTTCCGAAAAAATAGGCGATCGATTGCTTTTACGTGCTGCGTTCGCAAACAACTTTAGATGGACTTGGCTCGTTTTAAAAAACATCCGTACTGTAGGTTGCTGCTTTGGTTCCACATATCCACATTTCACCTTTAACGATATCATAAAACTGTTTGGAGTCGTTTTGTGTTTTTTCAACATTTCTTTGCACCAGCTTACTTTGTTTTTGGGAGATGGTCAGATTATGCAGTATCCAAAGGGAACAAATCTTCTTGACGCCCAAATTTTCATGTAATTTGGAATATATACTAGTCCAACTAACCAACTGCAGCGAACGAACGCCACAAGCGAAATCGTTAAACCACTTTCTTTACAGTGGCTGCGGCTAAGTTTGTTGCTTCAACGCTAAAAGTCGAAGTAAATTGATGGAAGCATTCCTGCCTTAATAATCCACTTCTAAAATCTTAATAAATCAACGCGCGAATATATTCAAGACCTAATTCCATTTTTCTTCTGAGATCAATTTTACAATTTTACGGCCATAACCAAATCCATCCAGCGTTTCTGTTACCGACGCATACCAAGTTGTTGCCAAAACCCCAAAACACCGCCTTAGTAAGCATCATAAAATGAATGACTTTCCGTCGTTGCCCGACGTAGAGTTTATACAAATAGTGTTTGAAGATACCAAAGATCCATAAATTCTTTTGTCATCTTTCCAAAATTGACGAAACACGTATTTGAATTTTGAATTGCATGAAAACAAAAATGTTTCCCATTTATTTTTTGATTCGTATTTCCGACCATTAGGAAAGACATTTCTCCAAAATCACGCTTCACACACCTCTGGGGTACTCGGAGCAAGCGTAGAAGGAACTGGATTTAGTACAGAGACCCCCAATTCCAAAAAAGAGGTTAGCAATGTAGAATTCGAAATATAGTCCTATCGAGTCTCTCGAAAGCTTCTCCAAAGTTGTAGAAGATTTCTAAAATTATTAGGACGAAGCATAAAAGTATTCATACTCTAAAAGAAAATGGCATAAATAGAGCCCCAAAAATTTCATACGAACCATTCGATCTCTGTAAGCCTAAGCAACTAGAGTACTGAGTGCTATTTTCACATGTTTTGGAAAAAGTCTAGTCATCACTGTTTTAAAGCCCGATAAAAACGAAAGCAGTTCAGATTCGTATAAACCATTAAGTCTCTGGAATATACCAGTTTAAATATTAGAAAATAATCTTATAGACGAAATTATTACTTATTATTATTATTCTAATATAATGGCTTTTTCCATGTTCAACAATTTGGTTTTAGGTCTGGGTACAACAATGTTCACCCTCTGATGAAAATTAAACAGAAACTCATAAAAAACATACATGCCAAGCTTACTTTATGGATAGTTTTTTATATTAGGGCAGCCGACGATGCCCAACAGAAATAGCCAATACTCTGCAGAATGCTTCGCACGGCCTCCAAAACTCAATGAACCATTTTCTCTAGAAAGCGAATCATCCGTTGTATGCCTTCAACAAAATTGATAATTCAAAATTCATGAATGAATTTTTTTAACTTATTTACTTACAAACAAAAAAAACAAACTATTTACTGACAAAGACCTTTAAACACTTTGTTCGAAAAGAAACTTTTTGAGTTTAGTGTTTCAACAACTTGACATATAACTGCAACATGTTCCACTTCTGCCTCCACTGGTGTACTACTTGAATTATCGAACTTATCGCCAACATCAGAATAAATAAAACGACAATTAAATTGTCTTCAAACAAAATATGCCATAAATTTGCATTTATTCAAGAAGTAACACTTTGCGTGACGAGTGAAGAAAAGCAACTAATGGAAAAGCAAATAAACTGAATAACAAAGCGTCGACTGGGACAAAGGCCCAAACGAAAGGAAATGGTGTCAACGGCGTGTCAGCGCGTCTAACAACCAACATACAATAGAAGAAAAAGTACTTAAACGGCGCGCCAGTCAGTTAGTCACTCAGTCAATCAGAATGATATTATTTTTAATGGCGTAAAATTGAACTTCCTGCAAAAGCAACAAACGCTGCAGAGCTATTATATGGAATTGGAACTTGGCGGCACTGCTAGACTAGAATCTAGACTAGCCCACAATGACGCCCACTTGCCGCATGAACTGAGTAGTTACGTTCATTTAACGCCGCAAATACACGCCGACATAGCCACGCAATGCAGAAGTTTTTAGCAGGAGGTGTACTATGGTAATCAAAGACAAAAGTGGCAGTAGGTGCCACCTACAGAGCTAGATAGATTGAATGAAGCAGTAGCAGGAACAGTTGATTGTCTGGATCGGCAGTCGCTGCTACTACTGATTGGTTTCGAATCGCATTTTACCGCCATCAGCAGACGAGTTGGCAGGCTTTTCGGAGCGTAGCACGCGAAACGCGAACGTTGCAAAGTGTGAAAAACGCGAGCGCGAGAAGTTTTAAATTTAAAAACTTAATTACATTTCAATTTGGCGAATATTTTCAAACATAGTTCTGACACCTCGCTATACTTCGCCCAGCACACGTCAAGAACAAAGTTTCGCAGCTAAGTGTGCAACATACACAGCAGATTATCAAATCAAGCACACACACACATACAACTTGAACTCAAAACTTTACGTGTAGCATACTTGCAAGTTGGCATAACAAAACAACTCATGTCACTCACAGCTGGTGCTGCGGGGCGCTCCGATTCACAGGATTCAATGCCGCCGCCGTCAGGTGCCAAGTGTGCCACCGTTACCATGATGCTTGCCGAGCGTATTGCACGCAGCGATTGGTCAGTCGATGACGAGCACTTCTTCGAGACGAACACAATGAACGTCTGGCAAACGCTCGAATATTTGTCCGGTGTTAGTTTGCGTAAACGTTATAATTACGAGGGCTATGCGGATGCCCATAACGTGATACGCACCCTAACACCGTCCTGGCGTCGCGATAGTTTTATTGATAAAGGAAAGGCGCCAGATGAGGCCACAACCGGTGCGGGCGGCGGTGGTGCAACATCTGGTGGCACAGCTGGTGTTACTGGTAGTGGTTCTGGCAGTGGTAATGCTGCTGTTACTGCTGGCAGAGCATCAAGTGCTACGGGTGGTGCGGGTGTCGGTGCGGCTATTGAACGCGCGCGTAGTCCTAATCAACGTGGTGCACCAGCCACAATTGTACAGGATAGTGATGCTTTTTTCGATAGTTATGCACTCGCCTATGCAAGTGGTGCTACAAAGCATCGGCGCGGTCGCGGACGTCGTAAACGTGATGAACCTATACTGGATCCGGAGTATGCGCTATCGCCATCGGATTTGCAGGATTTGGTCAAATGCACGTAAGCCAAAACAACTAAAGTGTGTTTCATTTGAATTGGAATATCTTGTTGTGTGAAAAAAGTGGATATAATTGCATGCACATAGCATCAGACAGCATTAAAAATGTGTGGAAAATAGTATGTCTCCGTCAATTTTTCTTATTTATCGGGTTTAACATTCTATAAGATTTTAGTAGATGATGTTCCTTTGCTTTTCTTATGTAAAATACACAAATCTTGGTATTTTGAGCTAAAATAGCAACAAAATCAGAAAAGAGGGTCAGATTTTTTTGATTACTATCTCAAGAATGGCTAGAAGAAATATCCAAACTTTATACGTCTCTTCAAGTTCTTTTTGTTTATAGACGGACATGTCTTTGCCGAAATTTTTTGTAAGGGCCACCTCTTTTAGTAGTCCAATTTCGTATAGGGATTTCTAACTGATTTAACAGCAAATCTAAATTTTTCCATACAAAAACACAGAAAAGTAGAACGAATTTATATAGGGGCGACCCTTTCTATTGGTCCGATTTGAACCTTAAGATGACATATTTTTTAAGAATTAACATGGAGTAAACCGAATTTGGAGTAAACCAAATTAACCACATCAATAATCATTATTTTCATATAAAAACTCAGAATGAGGAAAAGAATTGCATGATTAGTGCCGACCCTGTTTAGGGTGGCGGTTAGCACATTCATTGATTATAAATGCTCTGAAAAAGGAATAATAGAATTTAAATAATCAATTTTAAAGGCTCTGACAGTCTATCTCTTACATAAAGACAGACATGTCTGTACCGACGCGCCTTTTGATGCTAATCATAATAGAATCCTAGACTAAATTTTGTTTGTTTGAGCGCGCATCACGAAATAGCTACTCATTCAAAATCGAATCACTGAAAGGTGATTCACATCTACCGTTTACTTACTACTTACTTATATGGCCGTCAACCGTTTACCGGTCATGGCCGTGTCTAGGAACGCGCTGGCGCCAGTCGTTTTGTATGCCAAGTACTGTGAGATCTCTTCATACCTGGTCATTCCATCGAGTGCCCGGTCGTCCTCTATTGCGGCGTCCACCAGTCAAGTTTGGGCCTCCCATGTAAACTATGCGTGCTGGAGCTTTTCATCCATTCGAATGAGGTGTCCAGCCCAGTGCAGCCGCTGGAATTTTATGCGCTGGACTATGTCAACCTCATCGAATAGCTCGTACAGCTCGCGGTTCATACGGGACCTAAACTCGTCGCCGACTCTAATAGGACCAAAGATCCTGCAAAGAATCTTCCTCTCGAAGACTTTCAACACTGTCTTATCTGACTCAATCACGGTCCATGCTTCTGCGCCATACAATTGGACCAGGAGTATCAGCGTCTTATAGATCTTTATTTTCGTCTTTCGAGAGTGGCCTTTACTTCTCAGTTGCTTGCTCAGCCCAAAAAAGCATCTGTTTGCAAGCGTGATTTTTGTGAAATTCGTAGTTTCCCAAAGCACTGTTAAAATTTGGTGGACTTCAAAAGAGGTTTCTACTTTTCTTGTTTAACCAAAAACTGTAAAATTTGATTACACAAATCCAACATAAATCAGTCACAAGTCACACTAGGAAACTACATGAGCAAGAGGCTTTCAATTTGAAAAACGTCCGCAGACATCTATAACATTTTGTTGGTAGCACGCCCACAGCGCCCACCATATATGGTTAGTTGCCCCTTATATATTATTATGTGTAGTGGTGGATGCATGTTTCATCAACAGTTTTGAATCAAAGCGAAATTCCTTGCAATTTTACTAACATTTTTGATTGATTTTAGGCAAATGAGACACCCATATTGAGAATAACTACTTCTTTCACAGTACTTCGGGCAAAACATGGTGCACGGATTATGTTGAGATCTTTATTTATTTCTCTCGTTTCTTCAGTAATTCAGCTGTCCACCATTGCTATTGAAGGTTATTTAGTTCACAGTCAACAGAATCCAGTTCAAAATGAGTGAAATGTTATACTTTTGACTGGAAGTCTGTAACGCACTAAAGCAGATATCGCAGACCCTACATCTTTATACATATATGTATAATTCTTCTGTTCTGCAGGATTGATTTTGAGAAGTGTTTAAGTAGGTCCATGGATGTTTTAGATTCACAATTTTACCATCAATGAGAAAAATTACATTAGCAAACTCATCATCTAAGCAATGTTTTGACTAAATAAAATATTGATATTGTTTTATTAATAAATATTTCAGCAAATGCAGTATATATTGTAGTATTTACCAACGTCCACGACAATTTGTTCATTTGAAAATTTTAGGAAACTGTTAAAAACATGCACTGTCTGCAACGCAATTACCAGCCAGACGGTATAAGTCACGTTTCTCCCACAAGGTTAGACTTCTTTAATCCGACAACCTCACTAAGTCCACCCACATCGTCATTAAGTACACATATTAATTGCTTTCTGTCAGGAACACCTGGAAATTGAAGTGAGTAATAAATTTTTACCTAAGACTTGACACTACAGTACTTACCTAGTCGCTTCCGCTGCACTACGGAAAAATGTCATTTTAGTCTACACCCAACGCTTGAAACGTTTCTTCGCCAACAAAAAAACATGAAAAATAATAATGTACGAGGGATAATATTATTATGAGTTTTATGCACTTACTTTTCTTGGATTGTTGTATGCAATGCAAATAGTTTGAAAACCAACTCATAGACTTCAGTATACGCTTCGTCCTTGACCATGTGGCTGCATTAATAGTTTCATAGCCTTCAAAAAGGCTGCTTCGTGAATTGTTACAAACATTTATTAGGCCCTGTACCGAAGGACAAGAGCCTATTGGGTTTGTGCAAATGTATGTAACAGGTAGAAATAATGGTCGGAGACCCCCCAAAGTTACCCCCATTATGGTCAGGAGTGATAGAGGAGTCGATATAGACATGTCCGTCTGTCCATCTGCCCGACTGTCCGTCCGTCCGTCTGTATGAACGAAAGGATCTCGGAAACGGTAATAGATAGAGACTTTGTGTTTTTTGCATTCGACATCAGGACTGCTTCGGAATTTCACAAGTTTATTTTAAAAACTTGCCCCTCCCCCCCCCCCCCCTTCCCCATAAAATCACCCCCAAGGGTAAAAATTTTCTTCGGCACAAAAAGTAAGTATGCCAGTATAGAGATATCGTCTTCGTAGCCCAAAATAGCCAATATCGAAAAGTTCATCAAAATCGGATAATAAATGACGATTTTATAAGCAATTGAATTTGAACGACTCCCCTTTTCTTTTCATTCATATTCGCGCAGTGAGAAGTGGTCATGTGTTTGGTCATAAGCTAGGGAAACATTTAATGTGTTTGTTAGGCGAACTGAACTGGTACAGGGCCTCTTACAGTCGGTTACGCCCGACTGAAATTTCCTTACTTGTTTTTTTTTTTTGTTCTTTCGGTGGTCTTAAAAAAGACCGTTTTCGCGACCTACTTCTTTTATCTACTCTAGAGAGGTGAGGATGTTTTTTTACTCTTAAATTATATTAAAGGGCGAGGATTATTTGGACGCTTGAAATTAATTAAAGGGCAGGCTCAGAATTGGGGCCTATTGGAGTGGACCTAACGGATTGAGACGTCTGTTGGGTAGTGGACAGGCCTGAATTGCTGGTAGGTGTGGGAGTGGTACGCGGAGGCGCGTTGCAGTTAATACAGCGAATTGTCCGAATTGTCAGACGGGCTGGGGTTAAAGTTAATGTTTGTAGGGGTGGGGTCTTTATAAGTATAATTAAGGGTGGGTTCTAAATTTATATTTGTAGTTTTATATTTACGTTATTAATTTTTATTACTTCTAAAGTTTGTACCAATAAATTATGTAAGGCAAATACGCCGAAATCTTTCATATTTTCTTCTATCCATTGGGCTGCTTGCCCTTTAACACTGTCTTTTTATTTGACAGTTGAGGCCGGAGGAGCCGTATTGTAGCCGCTTCCACCGTCTCTGCCTCAGGGCTTAAAAGGTTCAAAACGCCTGGCGCACAACCACCCCGAAGCCATTCTCCCATAGTGCCCAGATTCGGTCAAACTTATCATGAGTATGGCCGAATGGGGTGGAAATATTTTCCGAGGTCAACAGACCATTCGCCATTTTTGTTTACAGGGCTGCCTGCAAGTGATCATGGTGCCTCGACCCACATCCCTTTCCAATGTAAAAAATGGAATCGAGCCCATGGATGGATGGGGCTCTTCCAAAGAATACACGAAATATTTTTTTTCGGCTTTCGTCTACAGTGTGATACTTTCGTACCACCTCCGGAAATCATCCCACAAAAGTTTATCCTTTTGCCTCCGAATATGTGATGGTTGCGGCAGACTGGGTGGAATGGAACTAGGAGTGGTGCGCGGAGGCGCGTTGCAGTTCTTGCGTTGCATATACATCGTAGTTCTTCTTCCAAAAGTTTTGTCGCACTTGGTGCATTGGCAGTAGGGCTTGGGACCGCAATGAAATTGGTGATTGTGAACTATTTACAAATACTCTATTTCAAATTTCATATTGCAAAGTTCACAATACCATTCTGGGGGCATATTGACGCTCAACTGTTTAATGTGACAAAGGAATGTTTCAGACGCGCTAACTTCTCCCGTTGAAAAAATGGAACAATTACAAAAAAAATACGCAGACAAGGACAATTTGCACTAAGAAAGGCGCTAAACAAAGTTGGAAAAATAATTTGACAAAAAAAAAAATCAAGCACAAGGACGCTGGAAATAAAAAAATAATAAATAACTTAGAAAAATTTGTTTTTGCAATTTGCACAATTTACACCGCTAAATACGCTAAGAAACCACGGGTTGAAAAAACTGACGCACCCACGCCACGGTTTTTTGCGGCTGAAAATTTCAACTTTGCTACCGCCACTCCAAAAAAAGGCCACAATTTGCCAATTTATCACACTTTGCGCTAGCGCACAAAGAAATCCGCTTGCCAATTGCTAAAACAACAAAAAAGATAGTGCACGGCAAGCACAATTGGCTAAAACAACCTAACCGTTACCTACGGGTAAACGGGAAATCTGTACAGCCGAGGCAGCCAGCAAGAGTGAGCGGTACTTGCACCTGTATTAGTAAAGTGTTCAGAAAAGCTCCAAAAAGCTCTAAAAGCTGCGGGTTCGAGCGAAAAGACGCGGTTTCGTGGCGAAAAGGGTGAAGCTTTTTCGAGCTTTGGAACACTTTACTAATACAGACGCATTTAGTACAAAAATCCTAGACATGAACCAACATTCAAATGTACTAAAGAGTACTAAAGATTGTACTAAAAACGGTTTTTCAAGTCCGCCGATCTTGAATAAAGATTGTTTTGGTCTCATTTTAAATCCGTTTGGGGTCATTTTAAGTCCGTTTTGGGGTCATTTCAAGTCCGTTTTGGGGTCATTTTGAGACCATTTCGGGGTCATTTCATGTCCGTTTTGAGGTCATTTCAAGTCCATTTTGGGGTCATTTTGAGACCATTTCGGGGTCATTTCAAGTCCGTTTTGGATTAAATTAAAATTATTTTGTTTTTTAAATTTTTTTTTATAAATTTAAATGAACTTAAGTCTAAAATATGACTTCCCATTATAAATAGGATAAATACGAAAAGGGTAACTTAATATTGTCATACTCCCACATCCCATATGATTAGTAATGAACAAATGCACAAAATTAAAACTGGAAATTGTGTCAAATTGATGCCGGTAAAATTAAAAGTCGTAGCCAAATCGATTTAAATTCTAAGTTTTATTGTTTTAAGCCAGTTATGGACCTGACAGAAAAATATCCAAGCTTAAAGGCTCAACCTTTTCTTCTTGATATGCATACGGACAACTAGATAGAGGGATATGTCTATAACGCACCAACTTCTTGTCGAGGGCCACCGTTTTAGTGTGTTATTTGAACTTTTGTGTTTTTCCATTTATAATATATATAAACCAAAACCGTTCAAACAATTCGACTTTCATTTTTAGGGAAACTCCATTAAGTCTGGAAAGTAATCAGGCATCTTAGGTACAGTACAGTCATATGATATTTGTCCGTCATTTCATTATATTGCCATTTCTAAAAGACTATTCAAAGGAGCACCGGAAAAAATAACCACTGGGGAAAAATGACGGTGTCACGCCTTTAAATTAATTCGTTGTATATCTAAATCTGTTTTAGGTAGATGGATGATGTAATTTAGTACTTATTAAAAGAGCACAGGGAGTAAGAACACCTAAACGTAGATATTTGGCACAATGTGCCTCATTTCTACACGAGAGTATTCTAGTATATGATAAATATGGAGCAACAATGTGATATGCTGCAAGTTGGCATCTCAGCTACATTAAACAATAAGCATTTCGAAAGATTTTAAGGGTAACACATTCTCTTTGATCACTCCTAATTTAAAAAATTCCGACCTTAGATTCATATACCACTTTTTTACATATTTTTACATGTTTATTTACTGAAAGAATTTTTGTTTTAGGTTAGAAAAAATTGTTTAGGTATGTAAATTTTGGTGATTTCGGTGAATTCCGACTCAGTGATCCAATATCCATAGAATGTGATTGTATCAAATTGTTTTTACTTTTAATCTATGATATTAAAATTGCGATTTTGTATACCCTTTATCCATAGGTAAAATAAAAGGATCATATATTAAGCAGTTATTGAGCAGAAGTTTATACATTCTTGATCAACATGACATGTGAGCTTGGAGACTATATAATATATCGAGCCTTCATGTTTAGATATTTAGATTCTTTTATTCATTTGTTCATCGTAACATCTGGAAGATTCAGTTTTTAAGCCTAATGAAATTGATAGCATAACTGTTGTCTTAAATTCTGTGGATTCGCCCTTTATCAAATCGATGTTGGAAGGGTATTGGACCCGGTGTTCTAAACTATATTTGACCTTACAAAGTATTGCTAAAACTATTTTGGAACATGAGAATACTTCAAAACAAAGTGCTGCGAAGTATTATCAACACTCCTTGGAATGTGACCAATTACAACATTCACCAAGACATCAACATACCGTTTGTCAGAAAATCTATATACATATGTCCATATCGGATAACTAGAGGTGGTAGTCATCTGTCATTGAGACGCATAACAAAGGCACACGTCTAACCATGCTCCTATCCACTATCTCCAATAGAAATATGCTCATTAGTCGGCTGATTTCATCAGAAAAATTTCATTTCAAAAGTAACAATTTAAGCACAGCTAACCAACAAAATAGTTCATAATAGCCCACAACGCATCTTCAACATTTAAGATTATTTATAGCCAAAGGTCCAAAGTTCAAAACAAACTGAAGTGCATTTATAATTCCGGTGTTTTCATTGAGTTGAAAGCGTTTCCGTAGAAGTTGACAACATCATCGCAGGAAAGAGATAGTGCTTAAGCTAAAAGGTGCATTCAACCTACAGACTGTGAGAAATACGCGCTGAGGGTGTTGATGTTGCTGATGCCAAAAGTACAAACAAAAGCTGCTGCACAACCACACACCCATTCAATGCCAAGCAAGGATACAATGCCACATAGTGGCATTCAATCAGCGGGAAATATTGTCAGGAAAACGTGTTCAACGCAGTCAGCTGCAACTTAATACACAGAAAAACACAGATGAATTGTATGTGTAAGCAAGGTGTAAGAACGAAGAAAGACACTTGTAAACGCTATAAAAATAAAAATACTAAGCTGCGGCGAGACGTCTGGAGACGTAAAGCAATAACTTCTTTACAAAGAAATCAAACTGTAGAGTTTAGCAAGAGTAAATGAAATGCGACACTTTACGCGATGGATGTGGCAACAATAGAAAAAATATTTGTCAACACTGGCCACAGGACTTATCGCATGCAGGCATAGAACGCCTGCACGTATGCTATACATTTTATATGTGTGTATACACTCAAACAAAACTGTTCCTAAAATTTAGGAATCATTACATAAAAAAAAATCTTTTTTTTTTTACCTAAAACAGGAATTTAAGGTAAAATTTTGCCTAAAAATGAATTTTAAGGAAAAAGTTTCCTAATATTTTAGGTAAAAAAATTTTTAATTTAGGTCATAAAATTCATTTTTAGGCAAAATTTTACCTTAAATTCCTGTTTTAGGTAAAAGAAATTTTTTAGGTAATGATTCCTAAATTTTATGAAAAAATTTTTTTTGAGTGTATGTGAACGCAGTTATCCCTACGGACTTAAGCTGCCACAAATGCGTGTGCGTTTGCGTGTGTGTGGGCGTGCGAACATTTTACGTTGCAGGAAATGCTGCAATTTAAGTTCAGTAAAACTTCTAAAGTAGCACATTGACGCAATTGACTCCTTTCGTGCATTCCGACAATTGCAAACGCGAAACTTTTCTTCGAATACTTTGACATTTACATAATTTCGCTGCACTTAACTTACTACGCCTCGAAATTCCACACAAAAACTGACAATTGCAATGCCAACAACTGTCACAACTATCGACGAAGAATATCTCTGAAGACGAATTTCGTGTTGGTTTCTTCGAAATTTTCTTGACGTACATATAAGTAGTTGCTCCATGCCTTACTACAATATGGTATACTTAGATTGGTTTCACTTTTGTTCAACGGAAAGTGTTTGCTCTATTTCCGCGCCATCTTGTTTGTGTATTAAAAGGAAAATTATTTCTCGGTAACATGAAACTTGGGCAGAAAGAAGATATTGTTTGAGTTTATAGCAATCTGCTGGCGTTTTTTCTTATTTGTTTGTGCTTTTTCGCTATTTTATTGTCAGTCTACTTATTGAAAGCGAAAATACTAAGCTGGAAATCCCATTTCGCGCAACTTATAATGACATCAACAACAACAACAACAACAACAACTTTCGTGTCATACTTATTAAGGTTGTTCCGCAAAAGACAGACTAACGATGAAATAAACACCAACAGTAATAGTTGTTAAATGAAGTTTTATTCTGTGATATGGTTTTAGTTGAGATGAAGGGCAGAGAGCTTAATTTGAATAAATAAAATACACATAGAGAAATGTAACAATTTCTTTACGTTTATAAACAACAGTGTCAAAATTATATGTAAGTGAAGGACTTAAAATTAGTAGTGTTGCTTTTTCAAATGTTAAACAGAAAGAATGATGCAGTTAAGCATACTCAGCTTGTAGACACCTTGTGTACATCCATTAAACTTTAAACTTGTACATTAAATGTATTCCTATCTGGAACCGTGTGGGATATATTATTCGAATTAGTGATGGCTAAACTAAAACACCATTTCTCCATAAACACGTTGAAATATCGGAAGGCTTAGATATGTTATCTCTCAAGAAGGATTATCCCACTTTGGTTCTGAAAACATCAACTTCCCAATAGAATAGTACGTCTTTAATTGTAGCACCGATGGTGTAAGCATCCTTCACTGGCTAAAACCTAGGAAAAACTGGTTTTGCCTGCACGTGTCATTGCTGCCATTAGGAAACCTACCGAGTGTTCATCTCCTCGCGTCCCATTGGTCAGCGTGATGTGGTTAAATTTGACAAACACACTGATATCACACCTATTGCTGCTGACTTCTCTTCCGATGCATTAAAAAATACTATCCGTTTTCTATGAGCCACAATTGCTGGTAATCACCGATTTAACGATATTTTAATACCCATACCCGTCATTACCTTCGCAAATAGTGTTTTACCAATACTCTACATTCATATTGTCATTACTTATTCTCCAAGTTTTTATTCTAAGCCAGAACTAACCGGTGAACTAACCGCAACAACACAGTTTTTTCATACAAAAATTATGATTTGTGACAGAGTGCATCAATTAATCAAACATCGTTGAGCATATTGCAATGACTGATATGCGATAGCTCGTAAAGCGTTAGCATACTTAATGGGTCTGTATACTTTTGAAACATATGTAGGTCGTAACGAGCGTTCGACCTAAGCGGGTTCAATGTTTGATTCTCAGGACTTTTTTGTCTTTTTTGAGACCGATCTTCTTTACGCATCGCAATGTGTATTTAACGACACTTTGTCGGTGGACTCGGAGGTGCACGCTCCAAAATGTTGCAATTTCTTCAACAGAGCAAGGCAATTTGGACTTCAAAAATCGGTTATCAAGCAGTTGGTTATGATTCGGCTAGTAATCGGGTATTATAGCCTATCATTGTTAAGCTCAAAATATTCAAAGATGACCGACAGAGTGTGGAGCAAATTTGACACGGAAGTCAAGCTCACTATGTTTTTTTATGTAAATACTAACGGGCCCGTTTCTTCTTTCCTTTTCTAAAGGTGAAGTATCGCTAAAAAAAAAATTGTTCAAGTCAATTTTTACAATGAGGTGCAGCACCCCTCCGACTTTGACCATACTTTACAGGATTACTTCTTCCAATCTCATTAACAAGTGTACAACATTTCGTTTCTGTACGTCAAACATATGCAAAGAAATTTTGAATTTAGTTTCTCGCTTGGATGGGAGTGGGGCATCGCCCCCTTTGAATTGGACCAATCTTAATAGTAATCCACCAATCTTAATAGTAATCCTCGAACCCATTAGCAAGATTATCAAATTTCATACCTGTACCAAATATGGCTGCAAAAATATGACCAACTTTTTTAATCAATTATATGGGGCGGGGCATCACCCTCTTCTTGAGATAGTTTTACTATGCCCATACCATGCGTGGGAGTGTACTCAATAAGTTCCCAAAGTTTCATGGTGATCATATGGATGGACGTACGCATATATAAAGGACATACAAACAAACAAACGTACGTATTCATTTTTATATATAAAGACAGATTATGATCAACTAAAAGATTTGCTCTAGCCCTTCAACATTCAAGACCTAAGAAATATATACAATAAGTTTCAAGAACCCCCTCTCACAGTAGATTCGGGGCTCGTAAACCAACAAAACCAAAGGTAAAGCTCTGTTAAAATTTATTAATCAAACACATCATACCTTTATGATCAACTTTTCTCTGACGTCGCCCCTCTAGCAATACACTCTAACAGGATTGATAACGGTATCTCCGGAAGTGACCATTCCCAATCCACGTATTGCTATTTGAACATAATAATCCATGCAATCCCATGGTGAGACCAAGCTCTTCAAGAGTTAAAAGTAAATAAAAATCTCAATAGAGACATCAATATTACTAATATACTCTCTTACAAAAGGCAAATGCTGCCTTCAATATGCCTTCGATTCAAATGTGAAATGAATCATTTCCCCTAGAAAAAAATACTAAGCTTAATGAACTAAAAGCCGCGATAAAAGCAAAATCCCAAGGAGCAGACCACATAAGTTAGCCTATGCCAAAAATAAAACCATTCTTCAAACCTAGCACAACGCGTACTTAACATATTCAACACAACAACCCACATAGCTGTTCTGTTCTCATTCCCCAACAACTTAAAATCAGGCTTATAATCCCCATCCCTAAACCAAGTACTAATAAATCTTTAATAAAATTCAATCGTTCCATATACCTAAATTCATGCATCTCAAAAGTCTTGGATAAAATAATCTCGAACCGTCTATTATGATGGCTTGTAAAGAAAATTAAGAAACTCGATATTAAGTACATGGGTTTCAGGAATGGGAAATCGGTATCATCTGATTCCGTAACTATGCTAGATTATCAGCTTTCCTCAGCACGAGTCCATTATGTCCATTTAGTTAGGGCGTTTGATATGGTAGGAATCGACAGGATCATATATGAGCTGAAAAAAAGAGAAACGGGCTCAAAAATAATCAAATTATGAACTTGTTTTCAAATAGGAAAATAATAGTAAAAAACAATTCTTAGTTTTGTGAACCCCGAAGATCGAGAACAAAAAACACATCCACCCTTAATGTATGTTCTTTATTTTTCCGAAATAAGCCAATGGTGCAACTATTCTGGTGCATCCCTCTCAGTACACAAGTGAAAACATATCCGTATTTGTCGCTTTGCAATTTTCACCCTACCGAAATTTACATGTGGACCAAACACATTGATATCAAGACCACAAGAGTTATAATTATGACGAAAATTGATTAAAAACTCTTCCTGAACGGAAATGCTCTTACCAATCAAATTTAATGAACTTAAAATTATTTTTCAGTAAGACTAGCCTTTGGCGCATTTCCATCCACCCCAATCAACAATCTACTCTACGAAGCTAATCTAACCCCATTATTTCTGGACCAAGAATATCATTCCTATCTGATAAAATTTACATTTACAAAAAAATTACAAAATCCAGCACAAACTTCCTTCAAGCCTAGAGAAAACCATAGACCAATGCTATAAACTTCATTTACAAATTTCAGCCTTTAACATCAAAAAAAGATATTATCTGATCCTAGGTTTTCGAACACTCCTGCAATTGTATATCTGAGTTTGGGCCACACTAATTTTGTCATTCTCCAAACAATCTCAATTTGCATTAATCACATTCAAACAGCCCTCACTTCATGAAGATAATATGCATATTTTTAGAATGATACAATTTTATTCTAAAATCGTAAACAAATTTACGAGTTCTCCAAAATAAATGTGGAACAACAAATTTCGCATAAATTCAAACTAATATGCAATGTTTTCTGCAAAATACTAGGAAGCGAACATTTCCGAAATCCGCAAAACAAAATGACAAAATAATTTTCAGAATATTAACTCTTTCGTTGGAAGTTTATATTTTTCCTACGTGTATGCACTGAAGGCGAAACTTGTTAACACGTTGCGCGGCGGTGGTGTATTTGTGCGCTTATTGACGTGGTTTGCTGGGGTTTGTTATGAATTTGGTTAGTGTTAGCTGCTGGTGGTGATGGTACTGGTGGTGTCATGTCTCTTCGATTAATATTAAATGTTTCTCACGACGACAATGACGACGACGACATGCGACCAAATATGCGCCACCACCGCATGCGCTGCCAAGGCAAACTACATATGCACTCTAGAGCCTACAGCGACGCCAACGCCAACTAAACATGAATTTCAACTAAATAGCAGAGAAAACATACTGAAACACGATACCGTGCGACATTAAAATGAATCGCAAAAATTCTAAATTGCGGCAGAAACTCATGTGGCAATCAGCATTTTGCGCACCGTGGTGTAACCGCACATGAGCCAGCCGTAGTCATAAATGAAGGATAGAGCGAATTGAGTCGAAACAAAACAAGGATACGCCATAACGTAGGACAACACCCGCTGCCACAGACAACGTCGATGACTTTGTAGACAGTCAGACAGACAATCGCACATTTGACACAAAACCACAGCGCCGCGTGATAGCTTTGCAAGTCTGTGTCGCATTGTCAAAGCCGGGAATTAACTTACTAAATACTCCATTAAATATTTAACAAAAAAAAAAAAAAAACAAAATGCCCAATGCGCGTTATTATTTAAAAAAGTTTAACACTTTTAATTATGTCGATATGCGCGCACAAAATCTGCGCCAACGCAGTAAACGCGAACGTGAAAAAAAACGCAAAGCTTCTGCCGCGCGCAGCATTGAAGAGCGCAAGGAACAAGCTGCAATTGACAATGAGGACACATTTCTGTTGGACTTTGTGCAGTGCGTAATTGAACCAGAGCAAAGGTGTGAAATATTATACGAGAAATTGTAACAAGGACGGTTCAAAAGTGCTGCTAATTATAAATTGCAAACACTCAAAGCAGTTTGTCGGCGCTGTTTTTGTTGTTGCAACGTGTTGTAACTAATAATTTGACTTGCGTCATTTTTATAGTTTTTTTTTTTTTTGTTCGACGAGTATGTCGTGTATTTATTGTACTTCGAGTATCGCATTACACTGAAAATGCATAAAAGTCAAGTTTCGCGGAAATTTATGCGTAACGCCTTGCTGCATATTAATTAGCAAAGCAAATTGTGTTGCATACTTGCAGGCGCCAATGAAGCAAGTAGTTCTTGCGCAAGCACGCCATCGTCGTTGGAAATTTTTATGGCACGCATTAAATTAATTTCAACGCCTTCGCTAACTGTAAAATAATATTCTCTTTTTTCTTTTCTTTCTCTCTCTTTTGTGCACACTAATTAAACATAAAATTTATTAGTGGGAAAATTAATAGTTTAATGTGTTAATTGACTGATAAAATGGCTTTTATGTGCGTAATATGTAATTTAATATGATTTGCATTTTATGTTTTGAGAAGCTATAAAATAGTTCTTTAAGCACTTCTTATTAAACGTAACATACGGGTGAAGCTTGTATTAAGGTATGAAACAGCTAAAAAGAGGTGAGGTATTTTAATTTCATTGTTTTATTTTAATGACACAAGTAGTAAGTCAGAACACAATTTAATTTTTTACCTTAAACGTGAGGTGGCGTAATTTTGGGAGATGCCATCTCAGAGTATGAAGCATTCATTGATTCGTTTCATCTAAGATGAATACCACACGATATATCGAACTGCTCCAAAAGGTTATTTACATTTGAAAACTCTTGCCTTTAATATTTTGACATGGTATTGACTCAATTCATACCGCTCGAGTGGTAAAGAAGTGTATAAAAATAAAAATGGATTGATCTATGTACTCTTCTGACCTGAATATCATCAAGAGTGGGTGGAATGGGTTCCGGGAGAACCTATCAATCGTTAACAAATGCCATTAAAACCGCATGGAGAAAATCTTCTGAGGATCTTAAAATGGTACAATGCCTGACCAAATTTATAAACTTATTGCCGTTCATGGTAGCAAACCGAATAATATTCCCAAATAGTTCTCACCAGTAATTCTCCAGGTCGTCATCCTCTTTTATGCTGACTATATACGCTCAGCAATCTAAGCCATTTAGACTTAAATTTTTCATAAAAATTCCTGATTCCTTTACCATATCTCCGTTCCTTCTGCCACTTCATATTTAACAGTATCCAATATCGATGTAAGTTTATTTGGTATGGCTAATTTTTAGGCCCTGTACCGAAGGTACAAGAGCCTATTGGTTTTGTGCAAATGTATGTAACAGGTAGAAATAATAATCGGAGACCCCCCATAGTTACCCCCATTATGGTCAGGAGCGATAGAGGAGTCGATATAGACATGTCCGTCTGTCCGTCCGTCTGGCCGTCCGTATGAACGAAAGGATCTCGCAAACGGTAATAGATAGAGACTTCGTGTTTTTTGCATTCGACTAGGACTGCTCCGGAATTTTACAAGTTTATTTTAAAAACTTGCCCCTCCCTCCCCTTCCCCATAAAATCACCCCCAAGGCTAAAAATTTCTTCGGCACAAAAAAAGTAAGTATGCCAGTATAGAGATATCGTCCTTCTTAGCCAAAATCCGAAAAGTTCATTAAAATCGGATAATAAATGACGATTTTATAAGCAATTGAATTTGAGCGACCCCCCTTTTCGTTTCATACATAAAAAAATGTTTTAAAATGCACTTAGTCGTGCAGTGAGAAGTGGTCATGTGTTTGGTTATAAGCTAGGGGAACATTTAATGTGTTTGTTAGGTGACCTGCACTGGTACAGGGCCTCTTACAGTCGGTTACGCCCGGCTGTGATTTTCTTACTTGTTTTTAGTAAAAGCCTACTTCCAAACTTCATATTAATATCTTTTACCCTTCTCTTTAAGATTTAATTTTCTTTTGTTTCTGCTGAGTCTGTGAATTCTAGTAAAAAGTTTTGAAACCCATCGACTTTAAACCGGATTACCCGGTGAAACATTAATTCTGTTGGATTCGTACCTGTACCTGTATTTGATTCTCCTACCAAAAAAGTTTCTTCTTCGTATAGGATATTTTAAGTCGTTTTACAAATGATCTATTCATATTTTTTACTACTCTTTCAAAGAGGGGATGTTGTCTGCTATATACCACACCACCACTAGACTTTGTATATCAATTTGTTAATCATCCGGGTGTCCCTCGTGTACCAATAGCAAAAATTCATCTCTCCCTTGTAATGGAATTATTCTACAAATTTCTCTCACCATCACATTTCCCATTCCCTGAAAACACAACGGATATAACTTAATTTAACGTTTTGGAGGCATATTGCATCATTGATCTTTGGTCATGTATACTGCTTTCGACAGTTTCTCATTCTCAATCACGCGTCAAGTGCAATGTTCAACTTTGGTGTCACAGCAACTTGACGGGTAATGAATCGGAAATATTTTCGCTTGCGGCGAAGTCTTAAAAGCCAAAAATAAATTTAATTTGGAAGTTTGTAACACATTTGGTCACTATTACATGTTATCCATTCATGCATAGCCTATGGATAAAAGACGACAAGTCCTTGCATTGAATTTATTATAATTTTTATTACTCTATAGCAAAATTTTGTTGACTGAAATTGCAAATAATACATTTATTATAAATTTTTCAAGTGTTTTTGTTATGAAAAACAAATTTAAATTAAATTCAAGCCACAAGCAAAAAAAAAATAATTATAAAAAATTATAAGCCAAATGGCATAAAAGTGAAATTTGCAAAGTTTACTTAAGAATTTGCATAAGAAAAACAGTAAAGAGCAGCCTTTTTACGGATTGAAATCAATAGCAACAAGCAAAACAAAATCAAACCCTTTACAAAATTTATGCCAAACGCATTTGCTTTAAGTGAAATCAAATCGAGTAGATAAACAATTCGATGGAATTGAGAACGCAACAACGCTATTTATATACACAAATAATAAAAAATGAAATACATTTAGTGGCAAACACCTCAACGAATATTCGAAAATTTCTATAAACAACAAATGTGACAAGCAGAAAATTTATTAAGTTTGATGTCAAGTAGAAACATATATAATATTGTAGCTTATATAACTAGCTACACACTCACCTTCTTGCCAGCCATGTGCTTGAAAGCCATCAAAGTTCAATTCAAATCAAATTTCAATTTTGACATTGACATTGGCAATGAAATTGCTTTAGAAAGCAGCTAAATATCATTTGCTGTTCACGAACGAAGCCAAACTTCATTTCATAACTACTTAAGAACTTAGAGAGGCGAACACTGTGCAGTCTGCAGTCAAGCATATCGTGTTTTGTGATATATGTATATATATAATATGTATCTAAGCCTAATATATCTAGTTTGATATATGCTAACCCGCTATCCAACCAATAAATTATAAAATGATAGCAAACGGATATCCTGACATGACAAATCTGTTTTAAAGAGTATAAAAGCAAGAAATACAAATCTAAATTTCCGCAAATATCAAAAGTAAAAATTATTACATGCGCCCACAAGCTTCTCACGTCACGTAAATGCGCCCATTACTGCTGCACATGCCGCAAAATCCTATGCAGACTATGACGCTATGACGTTAAAGGATATGCAATTGCCCACAGCAGTTGTCTGTGATCCTTGCAATTAAATGCTTCCGTTTATTTTTTACTTTAATATGTCATACATCATCATACATGCATTGTATCTGTTGAACTCTTTTCTTTCATTCTTTTTGTTTCATGTTGTATGATGAGTTATTTGCATGAAAGGAAAGTAGGTCGTGATTTATATGCCTGATATTTCTTTATCGCTTGAACTGTGGTTGGGTGCTCATTTTTTCATAGAACGAGCACAAAAAAATACATATGAAATATAAGCGGAATTTAGTGTAATTGTAGTTTCATGTTAATAATATCCGCATAGTTAAATTTTGTAGCTAATAAACATTAATTTATATGATTAAGTAAATTTTATGCATAAATCGATGGGTATGGAGAAATACAGGGTAGTCATTTCTAAAGAGAGAGAATATATATCATAAATTAGTTGTATCTAATTTCAATAAAATATTACACATGGATTCAAATACTTAGTAATAAATGCGCCTTACAAACTTCGGGATTAAAAAACGAAAGAATAGATTCTAAAAAATTTTTCAAATCGTGATTTCGAAAGAAAATAGTTAAGCATAAACATGAACTGAAAGCCATTCTAGACATATTAGTCTAATATCTGAAAGGGATTTCCACCAGCAATCATACATTTCTTTCTAAAAACTGCGGGGTATATCACACAATAATTTAAAAGATAACTGTACACCATCTTGGACTACCAAGTCCTAAATACTGGGCAACAGACAAAAACAAGAAACCAGATTTCATAGATTTTTTCATTTTACGAAAAAAAAATCCCCTTAGCGACACTTAAGGCACCAAATGGAAGTAGATGTGATTCAGATAAGCGTAATTTTTTAACGCAAAAACTGACTGGGAATTTTTCAGATCTTTCATAGATGATGCAATTGACTTCAATGAAGAAGTAAATAGTTTGCAACAACAAGATGAGGTACACCCAACCCATTCTACATCAGCCTGGTCCAGAACTCATAAACTGATATAAAAACAAGTAAGAAAATCACAGTCGGGCGTAACCGACTGTAAGAGGCCCTGTACCAGTGCAGGTCGCCTAACAAACACATTAAATGTTCCCCTAGCTTATGACCAAACACATGACCACTTCTCACTGCACGACTAAGTGCCTTTTAAAACATTTTTTTAATCCTCCATTTTAAATAATCCTCCAAATGAAGCAACTTTGTATCGACTTATTGTGTTATTGTGATCTCTTAATTCTGTGTTACATGTTTCATAGAGTTTCTCTTCTTTGGATTTCACTCAAGTTCTATGGTTTCTTTGCCCTCTTCTATTTTGAAACTAAATATTTTTGGATCGGACATAGATGGTTCCTGTGCCAAATACCAGTGTTTAATAATTCATGTCTTCATGTCTAGCTTTAGTTACAAAAGTTAAAATATATAAGTTTTGTTGAAAGAGGTTATTGAAAGGTTATATTGCTTAAAAAATTGTACAACACACATGGATTCATTGGATCGTGCGATAGAAACTCAAATTTTGGTATATTTTAAGTCAATCCTAATAAAAAATTCCATTAAGGTACAAATCGGACCACAAACATGCTAGCCGCTTTCGGAAAAATACTATCCATAAAAAATGTACCCCTTTTTGTATTTTTATATCCTGTTCTCATGCAGCCTGAGTTTTTGTACAAACGAGTTATATTTATGTTATTAGTTTACCTAAGTCCTCATCGGATCACTTAAAGGGGTAGCCCCCATATAAATCTTTCCAACCTTTCTGAGTTTTTATATACAAAAATTTTTTTGTTGTTTATTTAGCTATAATCGCCAAATTTGGTGTATTTTGGCTGATTCTTAAGATAATATTCCATATAGGCCAAGTTTGGACCACTAGAAGGAGGAGCCCTCATACTAATCGTTAAGAACTGGGTATCTCGTAGTCGTACAATATTCTTATATAAACAGCTCAGACCACTAGAAGCGGCAGCCCCTATTCCGGGTTTTCGTATGAAATACATTTTATTGTGGTGGAATTTACACTAATCCATACGGATTGAAATTGGAATAAATCCACCTTACAAGCGTACTCCCTGTCTGTGTGAAATGCGGAGCAGACTACAAATCCACTGAATGCATTAAGGCAAGAGAAACTCCTATTATCTGTGTTCACTGTGCCGATGACCACCAATACCTATCCATCACATTACTGGTACCTACTTGACTCCAATAACCGAGCTAAGTGTCAGTCAGGTAAATCTTTCGCTTACAAATCAGAAAAACAGACCGTCATATCCAAATATTATTCAAGATCGCCACAATTTGAACCCGCAAAAACTAAAAAGCATAAGAGTTGTTCGACTGCAACTTCTTCACTAATCACAACGAGCTGGCAACTGGTAGTCCGACTAGATATCCCATCCCACGAACAATTTGCCTGGATGCATCGATTTTGACATCTACTGTGGTATATCCCACGTAAAAAACCGAATTCAGGAACGACTTGATTTTAGGTCTGATCACCTGTTGCTGTTGCGTTCCTAATTGTAGAGCGACTTCTGTCTTTTAGAGAAGAAGTTTAAGTCTGGTCAAGACATTGGATGTGCCTTGGAGTCGTTTTGCCGTAAGATCCACACTACGGAAGTTGGAAGTGGAGGAAGTTCGCATCTTGACTAAATCCAGATCTCCATGACTGCCTTGTAAAGCCTTTACCCTTACGTGCTCTTTTGAAAAGAAAAAAGAAATATATATTTGAGATCTCAGCATCCATGGATTAAATCTACGTGGAAAGGTGTGCGTAATTTTTTTAAAGAATCGCTTCAAGGTCAACGCATCAGGTATATAGCACGGACAGTAAATACGACGCTCGCTTCTCACTCTGGAAAGCGACTAAAGGTTTAAAAGACAACCAATCCGCCACTCACTATTACGACTGCTAACTATATGATGGTATCAATTTGACGAAGAAAACGGAAACACTTTCGCTCGCCACCTAGTCGTCCGCTTCAAGCCATTCTCTCTGGTGACACCGGACCAAGTTTGTCAAATTAATAGCTCTTTGCACTCCCTTCAACAAATAGACTTATCAAACCATTCAAGTTTTATTAAATGTCTTAAGAGGAACATAGCTCCTGGCAGCGAAGGTATTTGCAACACCACCCTAAAGGTTCTAACCGAGAAGGCATTTTTAAAGTGTTCATCTATAACACTATAAAAAGGGTGAACCTTTTCCCCTAACAATGAAAGATTGCTTCTATATCCATGATCCACAAGCCTTGAAAGCCGGAATATGATCCCAGGAACGACTGATTGTCACTGATTGTTGGTTTTATGGAAGCCTACGAAGCCAAACCATCAATTTGATCATGGTACCACGGAAAAACTACGTCGAGTCACTAACCACATAGTCAGCGCCTACGACTCCAATGAATACTGCTACAGCGACTTCATTGACTTGCGTGCGAGGTAAACCGATCTCCTGGCTAGGACAAAAGACTCAAAGTTGTGCTCTTTCAAAGAGGGGCGCTCATTCCCCGTTAAAGTCCGAACTGGTACGTCACCCATTCAGCTCGAGTTCATCAGCCTACCTTATACACTCTTTTATATCGGATCTTCATCGCATCGCATTCTCATCACGTCGATTGCTGATGACGTTAGTGTGCTCTATTCTTCAAAATGTGAATACATATGGTCTGCAAGAGTATCCATATGATTATGAAGCCTGGGCGAAATGTTGTACTCACATCTATTTCACGCTTAAGAAATGTACTTCCTCTGTAAATTCCTCCACGGCACTGCGTTGCGCCAGGTCACCAAGGGTAAAGTATAAAGGGTCTTGTTTGATCTTTCAATGATCCTTAAGGATCGTATCTCTACGGTCGTTAGTAATTGTCTTAAAGGGGAAAATGAGTTCTGTATGTATGTAGAGAGCAATCTATGTAGATAATTTATTGATCCTCTTTTTATTTAAAAAAAAAAATTTTGCCTAGAATACCATCAAAAATGCTTTGCATTAAAATATCCTCCAACGGAAAACTTTTGCCCATGTTTATCAACGTTTTATGAATTTTTAAAGCGTTTTTTAAAGATCCTGCTAAACTCTGCATTATAGCTCGCAATTTAATACCTAAACACATGCGTACAGTATCAACCTTTAATTTATTTCAACTAACAACTCAGTCTGTATTTATTACAAACTGAATAATTATGTTTGCTCACACGAATAACTTATGTCTATGACCTGACATGAACCGATAAACACTTGGCTGGCACGAGACAGTCCAACTCTAACAAAAGAAAAAAAAAATACCAAGAAATCCCAACCGAAAAAAAAACAATTTCCTTTGTACAATTAATGCCAAACAGCGTGACATAAGTCGACCAAGTCATTTTGCGCCAATTTCCCCCCACCGATACAGACCAAAAACTCCATGCAGACAGACCGACAGACAGATTTGCCTAAAGCGCCGAGCTGCTATGTTAGCTCATTTAAATAATTTAGTGTCACTTTCGCAACGCTCCAAATATGAGCCTATATATGGCATATTATTGCTGCCGTGCAACCGAATATGCCAGTCAGGAAATAAACAAGCAATGTCTTCTGTCTAATCTGAAATTCTGACAGGCAGACAGAATAGGTTCAACCAAAACAAAAAAAAAAAAAAAAAAAAAAACTCTTCACGTATATTGAAGCAAGCGAAGGATTGTTGATGGTTTCAGTGGTAAAAGTAAATGTGACTCGTGGGAATTTTGGCAAATGAATTATACAGCGTTAGTCAAATGTTATGCTACACGGGGCTAATTATTTATGGCGAAGAAAATGTGTCAAGGTTTTATAAGAATTCTGTTGAATTCTGAAATTATTCAAGCAGTAAAAAATATAACTTTAGAATATAATCTTATTAAAGACTGGAACTTATAATTTAGTTTGGGAACCACTGATTTCAAAAAGAATAGACAAATTTTCATATAAATTGCCACCACAAAAAGTTTCATGTCTTGTTTCACTTAAACATCTATTGCATCGCATGTAGCTATAAAATATTGCTATGGAAAGCACAAACTCGCAGCAGAAACTGAAAAAGTAATAGGAAATAAGGAAACTAACAATACTGGCAGTGAAGATTCGGTATTGGAGACTATTTGATATGCTTTATAAATATTAAAGCGCTTATAAAGCAACATTTTGGCAATAAAAATTAAATCGAATTTCATAAAGTATTGTATTCAATTAGTATTTGAGCTAGTGACTTGAGTTCGGAAGTTTTTTTGGAAAAATTCTACTTATTTATTGGTTTCTCCATAATATAACTCATAAAACAGCATGTTTGCAGGGTATCAATACCGAGTAACATATGAAAAAAAAGAAATATTGTTGCTTACAATGCGAAAAAGAAGCTCTCGATAAATCTAATACTACGAGAGTTGCATGAAAACTCAGTGAAAAAAACATGGAACATAAAAAAATATCAGTATTTCCTTTAGATTTGGATTTTATGTGAATTTGTTTCATTTTTTGGCGGGTTTTTAACAAAAAGCCGAAAGTTATCAAGCTCCACTAAAATACTTCGCTTCAACTGAACAGTTGCCGTGATGATATCAGTTTTAACAGCACAGAATACACAACACCAATGAATATGTTTTCTTAATTGATGCATTTTTGATCGTCAGTCAGAATTCCTCTTCATCCAGCTACTCATCTATCCACTCTTATGGCACTTTTATTGAATCACTCGCAACGAAATTTGGCATAGGCCCATTGAAAACTGGAGGAGATATAGGGTTACCTAGCGAGAGATAATCTGCAAAACAAATATAGAAACTGCTACTCGTAAGTTAAACAAGTCTTTAAGACACTTCATTGAATGACTCTCTCCGACAAGATCAAAAATTTCCGGATCGTGCTAATATTAAGACATACCACCCTATCCCAGACACACAGTGAAGAAGAAAATGCTCAAGTCTTTGCAGAATATCTCAGCACACTTTTTCACCCAAAACTAATCAACAAGAAGTTAAGTTCTTCCTTCACATTTAGTTATGGATTATTCTGAAGTCAAAAACATGAAAAAACATGAAATTGATTTCAAACAAAAGTGTGCAAAGAACTTCCCAGCCCCGCTTTACATATATATATACTGCCCGGCTAGTGCTAGAAGTGAATAACTGTAATAATGCAGAAACCCGGTAAGAATACAACACAGACTCCGTTCTATTATAGACCCATATATAAACAATCCTGCTTGGGGGTATAGTTAGCCACTTTACGGGTTTCACTTTGCCTAAAAATTCGGTTAAACCATTATTCTTAACGGAAGAGTTATGAAATTGTCGGGTTATCAGCCCACATTGCTATTCATACAGCAATACTTGAAAATTTAATTGGGTCTGAAACCCAGAACTGTTTGGAGATTCAAATTGCAAGTGCAACTAGGTTAACCGATAGCCTTAATCTATCGTACCTCGGTGGTCATGTTCCCACGCAGTGTTCTTAATTGTTTGTCCTGGCGTTTAGAAAGGTCCTTCGGGAAGTTACGTGGTGGATGTGGTTGCCGCCCGATTACGGGCCAAGTTTTTCGGAAGCTTGATGTGGACCAACAGAGATTTTAGATAGACCTCTTTTCCACTTACCAAGGAGTGAAGTTGGACGTTGATATTAACCAGTAAAATCAACACTATGGGGGTGTTATTTGGAGCTTATTCATTCTGTGCTGGGCACCGTGAGTTTAACCCAACGAGGCAGGCGTCCAGATAAAACTTCTTTGATTTTCCGTCCTGCTTATACACGCATTTTCGGTTCACCAAAATGACTTCATTGAGACGGAATCAAAGTTCGTGTACCCCAATGCATTACACATCAAACAGACGTAGCAACCAAACTCAGACTTACAGGAACCACATTAGCAGACGATAGAGCAATATGTTCGATCAACATTTTTCCATTTCTTACCAATCCGCACATGTCAACTCATCTCTCATGAGAAGCTCTCGAAGCTATTCACCTTGTCTAAATATTAAATGTATCTAATAAAGCTTCAGAATGAATTTAGTTTTATGTTTTTTTTTTTTTGTCATTTTAAAGTAGGAATGTCCTTATTGTTAGACCTTAGCGTATGGCTTAAAAATTGTGACTATGTGGAAAAATGACTCTGTGAAGCTCTATTAATATTTTTACTGGAATTCTTTATATAAAGAATTTAGTACATGTATATGTAGTTTCCTTCAATATATAGTTGGCTCTTCAGACATCCCTCGTCGTGGAATATGCGCTCTTTTATTTCTTCGCTCAACCATTTTGCTAGACTTTGTTTGACATCCGAAAAGGTAAAACAACAAAATATCATAGAAGTAGTAGTAGTGTATAAATAAGTGTAATAAGGATACATAAAGCTGCCAGGCATTATAAACGCTATAGTAACTAAATATGCGACCTCATTCGTTGCCAAGCATTGCGAGTGAAAAAAACAAAACGCGGCGGCGTCGCCGACAAACGCCAAAACGCCAAAAAACGCGAGCGCGAAAAGAAAATTCTTGCAGAGTGCAACGCAAAGAAAAACACAATTTTCATTAGTTGCGCTCTGTGTATAGATTGGTGTAATTAAAAGAAAATAAACTCAAAACACCAACCATTTCAAGCAAATTAAAACCTAATTAACATAAATATTTCATGCCCTCAGTTTCAACTTGCCGCGCATCAGCGCACGGCTGGAACGTCTCATGGGCACCAATGTGGTGAAGCTAACAGATCGTGGCTATATGAAGGAACTACGTGAACGCATTGACGAGGACTACCGCAAACAGTTGCAGCAGCGCATTAAGGCGCGTGAGGTAAGTCACAAAATGAAAAAAAGTAAATCCTTGACCCAACCAATTAAGCGCAAACAAATGCGCCAAATTTAAAATTAAATTTCCACACTTAAATGTCAGCAGCGCTCGACCGCAATTTAGGCACAATTCGGTCTTGTCTAATTCAATTCGAAAAGTTGCAATGAAGAACCTTTTTCTTTTTTAAATTTATTGTCAGTTCAAATTTATTTAAAGTCACGTAAATAATTTATTATACATACTTAGAATTCGAAACTTTGAAACTTTATAAATAAACAAAATTGTAGAAGAAAGTATAAAGCAGAAAAGTAGTAGAAAATCTTCTTTTTATTTTATTTTCCAATGACGAAAATCGCGCCTACATTTGCGCTCGTCAAAACAGTCTGAATTGATTTTGATGAGTTTTGTACATGAAAAAGACGGAGTATATGCCGCCAGTTGGTGACATGGCGAATCCAAGCCGTCGAAATAATGAAATATTAACCTCAAAAGTTAGTGTAGCGCGTTTTTATATCTTTGAAACATGAAATATTTGCTTTTGTTTTTGCTGTGTTTTGCGTCAATCTGCAGTCCTCAGATGTAAGGAAATATAAAATGCAATCCTATTTGAATATAATACGAGTATATATGCAATAAGCTATAATAATGCAATAAGTCACATGTGGCTTACAGCTATGCATTTCAATTTATCGAGTCATAGATATTCGTATGTACATATACATCTTTTATCACTTTATTAATATATGTATTACCGTCAGATAAATAGACGGAGAGACGGATAGACACACAGATTGAATCTCAATTTATCCGCTGACTTAAGTGATAGATCTATAAGACCGTTGGCGCATTATCTGTAAATAATATTTTTGTCAAAAGAATTCTAAAAAAAAAAAATAGCAGGAAATCTTGGTTTGAAGAACTGCAATAGTTACTCCTGCTCCATTACCCACTGCATATGACACCATTCCTTGAAAAACTAATCAAGTAAAAATTAATCCAGTTAATCTGGATTTGGATGAGTGAATGAATGAATAAATTAAAAATACTGCTTTTGTATACGTCTTCCTTTTTTTTCGAGCTTTAAAACGAAAGAAATAATATATATTTTTTTTTCATTTAAAAACTCTAAAAAGGAGGGTCAAAGGAGGTTAGAAACTATTACCACTACCCATTAAACACTAACTAACTGAAAAGGAAACTAAAAGACTTAGTAGCCAGACACAGGAACATGCCTAATCGAATTTCGGTAGTCCGGTTTGAATTTTAATTTCAACGTAAGAAACAAATATTCTTCGTGATATTCTACTGACGCCTGCCACCATATTATGACAATCAAAGACAGATTCTTCAATATGCATGGGCTGAACTACCACAAAAAAAAGTACAAAGTAATGAGGTCTGTGAACACCACGCAAAACTTCTTGACCTGCGGAAGCACAGTAATTATATCAAATAGACTGACAGTGTCTGAATAGGATGATCAATCAAACGAATACTTAAAAAAAATAATACCAACCTGGGCAAATAGTTTATAAGCTGGAGAACGATGCATACTCCTAGGGAAGGCAGTTTGTGGTCCGCCTTTAGTCGGCAATCTCAACTCAGTATGAAGTAGCAGCTGGTGTACCACAGGGAAGTGTCCTGGGCCCTCTTTTGTACTGTCTGTACATACACGACATGCCTAGCGTCTGGCTGCGGCATGTCCCGTCCGAGACCGCAATGCTGACCACATTCGCAGATGATGTCTGCGTAACATACAGGTCGTCGTGTGAGTACGATGCAGCCGACGATGTACAAAAATATGCCTCAACTTTCGCGCATTGGGCGAGACGTTGGAACATCGGCATAAACAGCGGCAAGTCAGCTAATGTTGCTTATCGAAGGAGTGCCGGTAAACAAGCTAACTCGGCCAAATACCTAGGGATCGTACTAGAACGCAGGCTAACCTTCACTAAGCAAGTGACTACATTAAGGACACGCATACGAGCTGCGGTGGCCAAGCATTGTTGGCTACTTTGCTGAAAGAACAGAAAAGACAAGGTTATAAAGGGGTTATCAGTATACCCCGTATGCCTTCAATAAAAAAAAAAAAAAAATTTTAATTCATTTAACCAAAAATCAAAATACCGTTATCTCTAAGGCAATTGATGTTTTTTTTTTTTTTTAATAGTAAAATATTTTAAAAATTCTCACCAAACTAGAAATATTTTTTGTGCAGGCTATAAAAACTTGTACACCAACACATACGGAGATCAAAATGGGCCATATATTTTTAAGATTTATCTGTTATAAAATAAAACAAGACCAACCATTTTTTTCGAAATCTCATTGATCAACAGATACGAAAGAAGGGCTGACGAAAAGACGGACATAGCTATATCTACTTCATTTTTAATACTCATCAAAAATATAAATACCGCGTTTTGTTCTACCATTAGCATTGGCCCTCCAGTACTACTATGGACCGTACTCTAAAATTTACTAAACCATTTGGAGGCACAAATTTCTTTCGAGTCTCACCAACTTTTGCTCCACAGTCTGTAATTGAAATAATTTAATGTTATGCTCGCAGGTGATTGATACTAATTACGCAAGCCAATTTTTGTTTTTCTTTTAGAATATTGCGATGCGATTGTCATGCGAAATGCGAACAAATTTGGAAGAATAAGTACAAATTATCGATTGTTTCCATTTATTATTTATTTTTGTGGACATTCAGTTGTACGTGCAGACAGATGGGCGGACATGGCTATATCGATTCGTGATATGTTGAACTTGAAAATATATATGTAGTTTATGGGGTCTCCTATGCAGTTTTTAACAAACCCAATATGCCCAACAAACATTATAATATATAATAATATTTTTATTATACTTTATTCTCCTCCGAACTCTTTAATTTCTTTTTAAAAGTTAAGACAAAGTATTTACCGAACTAATTGGCAGTCAAAAACAGCTTAAAGCGTGTTAACCTCAATCAATTCCAAAGACACCTTGAACTAAAATTCAGAATGTAAATAAGTGAAAGAAAAAAAAAAGTATAAAACATTGCGTTGAACTAAGCCTCAAAACCGAGAAAGCAATTGGCTTGAAATCAATAAAAGAGTCGCTAAAAAATAAAATGGGATGTCGTTATGTATTCTGCAGAAAACTAACACGCAGTTTCAGTTTATACTGAAAGTGTGGGAGTACATCGAAGTATATGGTATAGCAATGAAGTTTATGACGCCATCTGGTTAAACAAATAACAAGCAAAAAATTCGATTGACACTTATTGCCAAAATTGACAGCAGCCGTTGGTGTCAATATGAACAGCTGCTGACACATGTATGCCGTTTAATGAGTTATTGAACTAACTAATCAAGTGTAGGCAGAAAATGGAAGTTATAAGACAGAAATATGTATACTCCAGACTTAAGAAATTTTTGGTGCATGTTTTTTTTTTTTTTTTTTAAATATAGATGAAAGAAGTCGAACGGGAACGTTTGCTCATTATAGAAGGCAAATCAGATGTAATACCAGAGGAACTAGCTGACGATCCCATTTTTATGGTGAACAAAGATGCCAATGTAGAAATTCAAAAGGAACGCTCAAAGGTAGATAATTTAATTGTTTTATGTTGGGTGAACGATTAATACGGATGATTTCTTTTATTTGTAGCTGAAAACAAGTCGCGAGAAGAACGCTGAGCGTTTGAAACTACAGGGTGTCAAATGGGAACGTGAACGCTTACAACACGCAGCCAAGGAGGCGGAACTATTGCTGAAGAAAAAGGAACGTTTCCGCCAACAGAAGATGCTCGTCGAGCAGTATAAGCGCGAGGATGCCGAACGTGGCATGGATCTTTTGCGGTAAGTTGGAGGAATTATATAGTAATTAGATCATATGAATGCTTTTGGATCGCGAAGTAGAGATATATTTGTCCACCACATTCTTCCCATCTGAAATCGGAAGAAAAGATTCCAAATGTTTTTACAAGATATGCTTCTAACTCAAATTGTAGATAAATGTAAAGGTAAAGCAATGTTGGTCATTTGAACTAATTTAGTGATCGAACGCACGTGTGGTATCCATCAGTGTCTACGAGCCAAAATTCATCGAACAAAGTCTATGGGAAACCAGTATTCAAAGGCAATAAGGGATATTTTAAACTACTTAAAAAAATGTTATTAATTCGTCGGCTTCTATTTATTTTTTATGAATGTTCAGCAATTTCCATGTTGTTCCATTGTGTTCCATGGATGTTGTCACATAAATTTGCTAAAATCCCGATTTTGGAATTCATAAGAAAATCATCGAAGGTTGGAAAAATCAATAGATGGTACGTAAACCAAGGCTTCACAAATAGGGTCTAGACCTGAACCTCACGACAAGCAAGTGGGCACTACGAAAAGAAACTAGGCTCCAGTAAGCAATTGCATATAATATATATAATATCAGAGGTTGAAAACGTGGAGGGCAATCCTGATAAAGAAACAGGAACAACCCGATAATGATTAGGTTAATAGCGACAGCATCCTCTCAGCTGATTTGACAAGCGCTTATTGAAACTTGCTTGACCGAACCTTCCGTTATGAAATAGTTTTTCATCTGCACATCTCTAAGTTTAACTACCCATTCTGTGGAGATATATTACTCAATGATGACCCGTAAGATAGACCCTGAGCAGCCTTAGGTCTCCGCTATTTGAGTAGTGGTAGCAAAACCTCCAATCTGATTATCCTGCCTAATATTTCCTTACCTTCAATACCCATATGGCCAGGAACCCTACAACCGAGAGCTTTTGAAGGACGTCGAAATATTGTTATACCAACGTGGAACGGAGTTGCCATGAGTTAAGCGTTGTGATTGCCGTTTGGCTGTTTGAGAATATAGTGATTTGATTTCTGTCTAATAAGTTTCGGGCACAGATCTCGATGGCATGGATCTTTCAGGTAGAAAGCTTTGGGTCCGAAGATATTCGCACCTGTACCCATTTCGGAAAGAGAAACCAATTAGTAGTAGTTGGTTTAATATCTGTGATGCCGTCTTCCCAGTTCATTATATCCTCATTTATGTCGTTAACTCAAGAAGATCTACATGCTCAACAGACTCCTCATTTCCAGAGCACACTTTAATGGAGCCAACCAACCTGACTTCTCGTTGGAAGCGACGAGTCCGAAAGTTCCGTTTCCCGCGGGTGAGGGTGGCTATGGCATACATATATTGCCCACCTACTGTCACCCTCAGTTTTGCACTTTTCGTTGGTGAAACTTTAAAGGAATCATTTTAGTACGGTATCCACAATACCTTGTTTTTAATAACGTTTTTTACGACTCGGCATACTTTCCACCAAGTTCTCTCTAAATTCACTTGGAATATTTTCCCATTCTACCTGTACACGGTTTCAAACCTCCTCTATGTTCCAATCGCCACTTTAATATAGATCATACATTTTCGATTGAATTTGAAGACAGTCCGTCCTCTTTCTTTATTATTCCATTAATACTCACAAGCGGTCCCAAGTGAAACAACCTGAAAATGATAAGAATAAAATTCTGCAAAAGAGCATGAGCATTGCACCATAGATGCTTAGAAATGTGTTATTTAGTCCGATGCAACAAAAATCAATAGGCCACAATTTGATAGGAAGGAGTAGTTTAGGAGCCCCTCATGAAGCTATTCAAAACCACCAAACAAACTGTTAATCTTAATAGTTTAAAGTTATTATTCAAATTTATGAGAATAATCATCATCAATAAATCAAGTTTTAAATAGCATAAAACCTCTACTATCTCTTTTCAAACAACACACTTCTGTTATACACCAAATATAATAGCAATAGCAACTTAAGCTCTCTCTAATCTCTATAAAATAAAATTTTAAAGTAGGTTTCACCTCAGACAACTCATACTAGAACAAAAAGATTTAAATACACTTTTAAAACATTTTCTCATGGCAACAAGTGCCGCCGCTAAATCCTTAAAGTAGGCTAAGGCTGCTTAAAATCATAAAAGCGCGACATCATTCTTCGAAAACAATTTTAAGAAATTAATATGCATGAGAATAATTTTTTTTCGAATAATTTTACTAAAATCAAAATATTGTCTTTTACAGCATTGACAACGAAGACTGGCGCGAATGTGAGCAAGATTTGAAAGAGTTCCTTGAACGTGAACGAGCCAAGATGAAGGAACGCTCGATGCGTGTGCCAACGCCCTTCTCTTCCGATCCGCTAGACATACAGAATATTGTGCGCGCCAGGTAAGTGTTTGTGTATGAACAATTACGTAATATAAAAAGTTAAATTCAAATTAAATTTTAACAACAGACAAAAGTTCCGCGAAACTGAGCTACGCATACGTCAACAACTTCAGGAAAGCGAAAAGGATCTAACCTCCAAACAACAATTAATACCAACAGTTGTAAGTCTCAGCTTTGTATACAATTTTTTTAAATATATCTATTTCATGCCGCCTTCTATGCAACACAGCAAACCGCTATATTGCCAGCAGAAATCACCAGCCTAGACAGTCCACCACTGCAGGTGGAGCAACGCGAACAATCACGTGATTTCGAGACCGAAAGTTTCCAGGAGCGTATGCGCCGCCGTTATCTAGACGATGCCACCGATGTTTCCGACGAATCGGCCATCACTGAAGAAATCAGCAGTCTCAGCGTGGCCAAGCGTCGTTACGCCGCCGAACTCGAAGAGGAAATGGAGAATGAAGTCAATCGCGGTCTGCTCATCTCCAAGATGCAATATGATCAATTGCGTTTCGAAGATGAGAAGATACTAGCCCTACGCAATGCGCGCGATATACGTGAACTATATCAGCTAGCTGAGGAAATAATTATGGGTGAAATTGTTGAAGAGGAGGTCTTCGATCTTGAGGCCGAAGAGGAGGCTGGCGAGGAGGAAGCACAGCTTGAACTCTCCGAAGCAGAGCCACCACAGAATTAGTAAAAATTAAAAAAGGCGAAGAAAAAAAAATACCCGGACAATACAATTCAACAAAACACAAATGAGATATAGCTAGCGATTTTAATTTACCAAATATTTTTTTCAAATTGAGAGGTTTTATGGTTTGCATGGGTTCTTTTTGTTGACAAAGTAAGAAACCTGAAAAACAATATTTTTTGGATATGAAATTGAAAAACATGTTTATGCACAAAATTTGTATTTGTAGATATATATTTTGAATGAATGTCAACTCTGAAAATATCAAAAAAAAAAAAAAAAAACAATATTAATAAAGACTATTAAAACACCATCCAACGAGATTAAATGCTTAATGGCATAAATACAAATAAATGACAGCATGCACTGTCAATCTATTATTTGTCATTTGACTTAATTAAAGGCAAACTCTGACGCGTGAAACTTTTCAACAAATATTTGCATTGCCAGATAAACAGCCGCCTGCACATTATGTCAAATAAAATAGATACTTTTATTAGATAAGCTATTTTTGAGTGGTGATATATTAACGTGGAAGCGAATAATTAATAATCAAATCAAATTAAATGTGAAATCATTTCACAATTAGCTTAGCTAATTTTGTCGTTTAGCTTGCAAAAAATTTTTAGAAATAAAACAGATTCTAAGAAACTCAAACTAATTATTTTGTAAACAATGCTCTAAAAATAGTTAGCCATTTCTATTCAAATTGTAAACAAGGAAGTACGCTACATGCCACTTTACTCTACTTCGAGATACACTCTACAGTTCTTTTAATACAAATCTGAAGAAGCAATTGGAGCGCCTCAATAACCAAACTTTAAGGCTCTATCTTCTATAGTCGCCAAGTTCTTAACGTTTATACGGACAGCTAGGTAGAAGGACGGTCATGTCGACTCGACGTTTTGTAAAGGTTTTAGTGGACCCATTGCTATATATAATATTAAGATTGCCGTAAAATACGTAAAAATTGGCGTCTCTAGCTTAATTAAGAACAACAAAATTTTTCATACTAAAACCCAGAAAAGTGGGACAGACTTCCATGTGGGTTACACCTCCTATTGGTCCGATCTGGAGCTTTATGGAATAAAGTAATTTAGAGCAAATTTGGCGTTTCTAGTTTTTCTTACAAAAATCCAAAAGGAATAGTATAGGCTGTGTTGTTAGTGATACTCCATTACATTGAATACAAATTATCTGAAGAAGGTAGTGTAGAATATAAATGTCCAAATTTGATGGCTTTATCAATCTTCAAGTTCTTGATGTTCATATATCTCTCAATGTGATGCTTTATGGAGTCTGCCTCGCCTTCTTCTATCTTTAACATACATTTTTATAAATTTAATATACTCTTTTATCCTATTAGGGTGTAGAAATTATCATATCCCTATTGTATGATTATTAGCACTTGACTCTGACAATGAAGCGTATTGTTTTGTTAGTTTTGTATTGTTTGCAAAGCAATTTTGTCAAGGTTGCTTGGGGCCAATAAAATAGAGGGTTTTTACAGCAAAATGTGTGAGTTGATTTACATTTTGGGTGTGGCGATTGGAATTTCTCAAAATAGAAACTAAAATTGGAAGAATAGTGCAAATATGAATATAAAATGTATAAATATACAAACTATTTACATATATCCTTTGCAGACTTCCTGAAACAAATTGAACATTGGAATTATAGTAGGATTTATAAATTGTTATCACATAAAAAATTTCAAGGGATGAATTTGCTTTGCTTAGATGGAGATTCTTCTAGTTTGTAAATCTGCAAGAATGCTGTCTTGGCTTTTTTCCACTGCTGGTTAGATGATGAGATTAATCTGATAATGGAACTAAGAAAGGAACAAGAGATAGATGACACAGTTGAATGGCTGTACAAAAAACTTCGTACTTTTTCGTAACAAATATCGCTTTAATTATCAATCTCTGGTCGCCGCAGTGTTGCGTACTAGGACTGTTGGTTTCTTCGCTCTATACCGTTTAGCTCCCAATCCCTGACGACTACATGGAGGAGAAGAAGTTAATTTGCACACAGTTGATTAATTGAGATGCATACCAGCAGATACAGAGACAAATAAAGTAGCCATCAAAGCAAACCTGCGAAGTGTCTCCTCCCTGCCAGTCCACTGAGGCGTTTGAAAAAATCAGAATTGGAAAACATTTTATAAGAAAGAAGGCACCGACCCTTTACATTTATTTTGGAAAAAAATTTAAATAAATAGAATATTAGGAATGCGAACCAATTTGAGCGACTGGCAAGAAGAAAGAACGCTGCTGACCAGTGTGCTTGAGATCGACATACCCTGTTCTTCATCAAATTTAAATATGTATGATGAATATATTCTTCACTAAGTGCAGGATACTTTATTAAAATTAATGTAAGGAAGACCGAAATTGTTTCTAGCTAAATTAAAACCAACAAATTTTTTCAAACAAAAATTCAGAACGATTTGGATCGATCTTGACCTTTATGGAATTTCTTTTGAATTATGTGAATGAACGAACAGTCTCTGTACTTCACTGCAACAAACGACAATATTACTAATGTTACTAAAATTATGGCTGAAGACCCAAAACACCCGGTTTTGACCTTTCAGGAATGCCAATATAGTGAATTTTCAAAAAGACTAGAATTGACCAATTGAAACAAAAACTGAAGAACCATAAGCACTAAGTTCGTCGAAAATCATATTCAGTGTCGGAACACAATTCTGGTTGAACAATGACCAAGTATTAAGATTCTCCATAGCATCCAAAAAAATTTGAAGTAGATTTAGATAAAGAGAATGATCAGATGGTGAACGTCATTGGCGAACGATGTCGGGTAATGATAACTGATTTTTTTGTCTCCAAATGGATGATTTCGATCTGGACATCATTAAGTTTTAACAAGATGCCGCAAGGAATCACACATTGGGTGTTACATTGAAGGAGTTACAAGAATAGTTCAAGAACGCGTTAAATTGAAAAAAAAGGTGATATGCAATGGCTGCCAAGATTGTGCAATTCAATGCTAAGTTATGTCGCTAAGTTGTGGCTGTAAACAAAAAAAAAATTTTGAACTGAATAACAAGATCAGTTATGCAAAAGAGTCGTACAAAATTGGACCTTTCAGATGAAGTTCTATAAATGTTTATACGGAGGTCATTTGAATGATATTGGGTATACGCACTTATTCTAAGAGAGGGCGTTATAACTATCAAATTAGAAGACAAAGAATGACCCGGACAGCCAAAAAGATTTGAAGACGAAGAATTGGAGGTATGGCAAAAATAACTTGCAAAAGCTTTGGAGCGCAAGAAATCGTATGTGAAATCCAGTTAACTATCAACATCCACGGCAAAGCCGAATATTCTTGGTACCAAGATAATGTTCTGTATTTGGTGGGATCACAAATATTATGAGCTCTTGAAATCAGGTCTCACGGTCAAAGAGGACCTCTACCGAACACAATTGATTCGTTTGAAGAGAGCGTTTGCGAAAAAACGTCCAGAATATGCGAACAAACACGAATCCATAATTTTCAATCATAAAAACGCTCGGCCACATGTTGCAGGAACGGTTAAAAACTATTTGGAAAACACTGGGTGGAAAGTTCTACCCCACCCGCCGTGTAGCCCGAAATAGCCATTCTAATTACGACTTGTTCAGATGAATGGAAAATGCCCTCACCGGGATACGCTTCAGTACCCCATATAATTTTCCAAATATATTGGTGTTTCAAAAGTCATGAAATACATTGTTCTCTAATCAAATATATTGGCAAAATTTGTACAAAGTAAGAAATAATTTTTACAATACTCTCCATGAGCCTCTACTCATTTTTCCCACCAATTATTCCATGTCTGGTACGCCCTCTAGAGGGTTTCAACGCTGATGTCATGACGGTTTAGATAGCTTAATTTTTTATCAAACATTTTTTTTTCATCCGATCTTGGCGAAACAACAGAAAAGTCAGCCGAAATTAGTTTTGGAATTTCTCGTGGTTGAAAACTAAAGTGCAATTAATGATGACCGAAAAGAATAATCTTGCATGCGCTGTATACTCAACGGTCCACCCAACCTAACGCAACCAGTTCCAACTAATTCGCCTTCAGTAGAAATACGACAATATAATATATATTTCACCAGTTTTGGAACCTATTTTATATATAGTACGAGAAGGCCCAAATGATGTCATTTTGGTTAACATTGAACTTCTCTCCTTACAAGTGTGAATATTATTAAAGCTTTAGTATCACCCAAAGATAGCATTTTCTTATTTCTTAAAATACTTCGTTTGAGATATGGTGCTTCTATATCACCAACAATGATAACTACACAAATTCCTGTTGTGTCTATTCCGTCCATACTCTGCATTATTCTGAATAATATTTAAAATGTTTTTCCCAATGCACTAATTTAAAACTAGTTTTTACTGTCCTCCAAACTTTTCTCCGGCATCACTATCTACAAGCCTAAGCATAACATAATATCACAAGATTTGCGCAGCTTACACACTTTAACTGTGCATACTATAGCACGAGAAGTGACTTTAATTAATCCATAATATAATTATTATATCAGTGAATTGACATTTTCAACATGCAAACCACAAATCAAAAGCAGTAAGTCTGCGACCACAAATTGTTCGCCCTTATACTATATAAATACAAACTTGCTCGACCACATTCATTCGATTGCAGTTCCGTCGCAAAACTGAGCAGCTATTCAGCCAGCTAATGCAAATCGAATTACGAATGCAAGTCAAAATGTATGGGAATGCACATGTAGCCAAACAAATAACAGCGAATTTCCATGCAACAGCAATTTCACCAATTTCCGCATTTCGACTTGTGTGAGAAGTCTATTACACCTACCCACCAGCATGTTCAACTTTTATTTTAAAGTAAAAGCGACAGCCCGCAATGCTGCCAAAGGCACAACTCCAAGAATAGTTCTTCATTTCTGTGCGCGCTATATTTTAATTTTCAAAATGACATCGTAAGGACGACGCGACAGACAATGAGTCAGCTTAGTCAATGCAATACAAACCAAGATGAATTACTTTACAGTGCACAGTGGTCCCGAATTTAAAAAATGGTTGTTAAAAAAAAATTACATATTTTTTTGAGTACCCAAAATATCGAATTGATAGGTCATCCACCGTACAGCTCTGATTTATCACCCAATGACAGCGTGGTGAACGTTTTTCTACGCCCGAAGAAGCTGTTGATGCGTTCACAACCCATATGTTGGAGGTGCCTCAATCAGAGTGGAAGAAGTACTTCGAAAATTGGTTTAAGCAATTGCAAAAGTGCTTACATTTTCATGCAGAATAATTTGAAAAACTATAAAAACATTTTCATTTAAAAATGTTTTTTATTATTTGCTATTTCCGGAATATAAATAGTTACCCACCCTAATATACATATCACCAATTTTGACGCCCAATTGCAAAGAAAAATATTTTCAACTTTTTTAATTTTGTTAAACTTTGACCAACATTTTTTAATACATGCCCAATGATGCGGAAGATAGTAATTACTTCTAGTGACTGACAGACGCGTGTATATATATAGAATGAAAAATGGCGCGTTTACTTGTGCAGTAGCGCATAGCTTACGCCAGGATAATACACGAATAAACATAAAAGTTTTTTTTGTAACATATCTCTTAAACCTTCTCTGAATTATTATATTAATTTTTTATTAGTCAACAAAAACAATTTTCACGCCTACAAGGCACAATTTGCTAGCTTTATCGCTCTAACATCTTCTGTCTCCCTTGTTCCGTTTTACATGCTTATCTTGACGCCATAAGTCACACGGCGTATAAGCAATAATTTTACACGTGAAAAGTTTAACACAATATTTTTTTAACACAGACTAATTTTCATGTAAATCCCGTGAAAATCATTCATTGATAAAAATTTCTCGCCCAAAAATTGTTCAATGGTAGTTGGGGGGGCGAAAAAGCTTTTACTACGCAAAAGCTTGACAGGCATAACGGTTACTGTTTGCTTCGTCACGTTTTACATACATTACATTTGGCGCGCTTGCCTTCGTGTGAAGCATTTCGTTGCTCGTGCAATGTCATCGTTGCTATTCGGCAAATGTTCTCGTGTCTGCGCTGTTCATAAAAGGAATTGCGCCATGAGTCGGCTACGCAGTGCTCAACAAGTGGTGCAACAGTTGCCAACGGAAAACGGAAACGGAAATCCAACAACAGTATTAAGTTGGCAATTTTTTGAAAATTTTAAATAAAAAAAACATTTTTTGTGTGTGCTAAATTTTAAAAATATTTCTGAAAAATTTCAATAAAAAGTGAGTTTTACAAATTTTATTAAATCAAAAACTATTCAATGTGTGCGCAATAAATAAATAGTTTAAACTTTTTTCAAATTATAATTAAAATAATTTGTTTAATTTAAATTAAAGAAAAAAATGTATATTAAAGTTTCAAGAATGTTTTTCGTTTGTTGTTTTGTGGCCGCTTAGCAGTGTAACACATTTAAGGAACTCTTATAAATGCTAACAGCTTCTTTGTCTTGAAATTATTGACAGCACAAAAAAAAAATTAATTTTATTGAGAAAACCCTAGCATCGTTGAAATATTTTAATATATTTGTGTTAACACTTAAATACAAATTGTGAGAATTGACTAAAAAATTTAAATAAAAATAATTAAAATAATTATTTCAATTATACAGAAATATTATTATTAAGCTTGTGAGTTATTTGAAAATCCTAATATTCGTATAGTTATAACTGATTTATAAAATCAGTTCAAGTTTCTATTGGATAGGGCAACGTCGTTCTTTAAAATGTATTAATTGGTGTACCAACAAGTACTTCAAATTGAAATCATTATCTCCTGATAAACATCTGTGCTTTTGAAATATCTTTAATTCATTTAGCTATTTTTTCCAAATACATTTTGTGATAGTTGACCAACCCAAATTGTGCCAAAATTTGTATTAATATTCGCATTATCAAGTAATGGTTTGTTTAATTTTTTTATATAACTAGTCACAATGTTAGTAAAGCCGCAAAGAATTCATCAGACTCTGCATAAAGTTTAAATATTCCTGTTCTGCGAAGGTTGAGTGAGATTACTAATTCTTATCATCCAAAATTGTCTAAAAATATGTTTAAAAAAGTTTTTCAAAATAAATTATCAAATTTTTAAATCAATCATTTAACAGAGATATTTAAATTGTACAAAATTTTGAATCATTCAAAAATAATTTTTTTTATTTTCATTTTTGATTTTATTCTTTTGAAAAAATGAAATATTTTTATTGAATTAGAAATTGAATTAATTCAAGATGTATTAAAATTTTTTGATTCCATTGATTTGACATAAAAAATAATTGATTTAAAAATTTCGTAATTGAATAATTTTGTGTAGAAGAATTATTCATGATTTTCTTTCAAAGTTTTAAATCATTTGTTTACCAAAGTTTGAATGATTTAAATAATAGTAATATTATTTAAATCATTCATCAAAATAAATTCATTGACTTAATTTGTTTTAAAAAATCGTATTATTCAATTTGTTCATTACACTAAATTTTTAATCATTCGTAATAAATTAATTTTTAATTTCACTTATTAAAAAAAAAAAAAATATTTATTGAATAAAAAATTGATGTAATTCATATTGAATAAACAAATTTTGATTTTGTTAATTTGTTAAAAGAAATTAATTGAATTGTAAATATAATTATCTTTTGAAAAAAATGATTCATTTTTGTGCCATGAATCCATTTGATTAATAGGATAACCAAAAAATGAAAAAATTAATTAAGAAAAAATAGAATAAAGCAAACTTAATAAAAAATGAACTGTCAAATTTAATAAAAAAATGAATTTAAATTAATTTAAATTTTAATTAAATTTATTTTGTTCGTAAGAATAATGATTTCAAAAGGTTTCAATTTATCATGAATAAATTCATTTCTTTTCTTATTTATCTAATGCATACATACAAAATTTAATTTAATTCATTTTATTTGTTAAATGAATGAATTTATACGTTTTCAATTCATTATGAATTTATTAAATTTTTAGTTCAATTACAATTTTAATTTTGATAATTCATTGTGATTTGAAGATAGAATGAATATTTTTTAAAGATCCAATAAATGCGTTCAAATTTTTCTTTCTTGGTAAAACGATTGATATGTACAATCTTTAAAATATAAAAATTAAAGTATAAAAATTTATTGAAAAATTTAATAAAAAATTTAAATTACAATACTTTTTAATGTTTAATTCGTTAGAAATTTAATACAATTTTGTAGTGTAGTAAATGAATTAGAAACTATTTAATTCATTACGTTTTAATTAAATTTTTTAATCAATAAATTTCTCTGCTTAGATTACATAATGAACTTAAATTTTGCAAATTAATTGCGCATTGCAAAAAAAAATAATATTAATTTTTTACAAATCTGATAAATTCCTTCCTAAATTCCTTCGTTTAATTATATTTTCAAAAATTTTCAACCATTTCTAAAATTTAAAAACTCAGCAAATAAATAAATTCCAAACTTGCCGCTCAAAGGGTAGTGTGAAGAGTATTTGAACTTAGGTTCCATTGCAATTTATTCAACTGAATTAAAACCTGTTGCAATGATTTATTTCAGCACGCCCATTACGAAACTAATATCAAAAGTTCCGAAACAAAATTTTCGGACATAAAAGTCTTAGCAACAGTTTGGAAAAGTCATTGCTTCTGTTTGAAGCTAGCTATTTAGATATGAAAGGCTGAATTCAAATTTATTATCGTGCAATTATTACGTCTGAAATTTATTTGATTTATACCTCAGCATAGAATATTAATGATGCTTTTTTGAAATCATAAAACATAAATGACACAAGATTTTTTCCTGTTTCAAACATATTTCTATGGTTTTTGTTCTTTCAACGTCGGAAAAAAAATTCGAAAAATAAGAAACTCACAGATAATCGTGTAAAAATTTTTAACTTCGTAACTTTTCCCCAGTTTTGTTCTTACATATATTTAAAAAATGATTTTAACAAGCACTTTATGTCTTAACAGTATTTATCTTTCGAAGATTTCGAGTCGAAATCAAATTTTTTTGCAATATAGCAGACATTTTCAAAAATTTGAAAATATAAAGTTAATTCCAATATCTGTAAATAACATTGAATTGAAATGCCATGGAGACACGATGCTTTTCAATATAATATTATTTAAACTTGTTGTCATTGAATTCCCACTTCATATTAATAAATCTGTATTTTTAGGCCCTGTACCGAAGGTACAAGAGCCTATTGGTTTTGTGCAAATGTATGTAACAGGTAGAAATAATAATCGGAGACCCCCCCAAAGTTACCCCCATAATGGTCAGGAGCGATAGAGGAGTCGATATAGACATGTCCGTCTGTCCGTCTGTCCGTCTGGCCGTCCGTATGAACGAAAGGATCTCGGAAACGGTAATAGATAGAGACTTCGTGTTTTTTGCATTCGACTAGGACTGCTCCGGAATTTCACAAGTTTATTTTGAAGGTTATAGAATCTGCATTCAGTTATCAGTTATGTAGTCTCTAAACACACACTAGCTTCCTTTAATGGCAGTAGCATTTCTATCAGTTTACTTATTGAAGTATATTCCTAGCTAACTCTACCAGGACCCCAACCATCCCAAGTCGTAACTCTCAAGTATTATTTTGCTAGTTTTAATTCTTGGCAACTCGCTCAGTGTATTTTTCTTGCTCTGTTTGTTTCACTTCGGAAAAACTGAAAAGTTACTGAATCTATCATAAGTGGGTGCCGAGACACACAGCAGATAGACTCTAATGTATATGCCGAGTTCTTTGATTTGAGTGCTTTCTATCGGATAGATTAGCACCTATCTAGATAAAAGTACAAACATATAAGTATGGCAGACGTCTCAGCCTCGAAGATGCTGGTGTGTATACCCAGTGCCTCTTTATATTTTATACTGGGTCCTACAACGTCTAGATCCGTTTAATTTTTCGTAAGTGATACACCACTTGATTGTAAGTGACTTTAGAATCTTTCTGACATCCATAATTTTTTATCAGACCTTTTGATTCTTATGTTCCGATGAAATACAGCATATCTTAGTTACCTCTTCTCTTAGCATGGTCATTAAGCGAATATGTATCATATGTCCAGTTTGAGAGATGTTTTTAAGTGGTTTTACTTCCATCGACCTGTAATCCCAGGTTTATCTCCTTTGTTGTTAGTTAATTTCAAGCTGTTAATTTCAATTCCTAACTTCCTTAGAAAATCTTGAATTTTGACTTAAACGCATCTTTCGCCAGGTGTCTTAAGAATGGTGTCTTAATATTATCGAAGATTTAATTCCGGTGCGGTCTTTGCTTCAAAAAAATCGGAAATTTTTTTTGAAAGGTATCGGAAATATATATAATAAACGTTTTTACTAACTTGTCTCATTTGATCTCTTACAAGATATATTGGTGCTTCCTTTCCCTTGAAAACATGAAAAGAACAGATTTTCTAAAAGTGGCAAGGCAACGGGTTTTTTAATGGGAACATATTTCCCGTCTAACAATTGTGACGGCATGTAAACTTTAGCAGAATATGTGGCAAGTTGCAATCCTAGTACCATAGTCGGAGGTTCAAATGTTACAAATCTAGTTTCTTAGACCCGTCGCAAGTGTAATAAAATTAAAACGGCGGTGAGCGTGTTATTGTTCGGCCTGTATGTCAACAAACGAAATTCCAAAAAAAAAAATTTCTCCTAATGGCTACACTTTACTAATAAATTATTATCAAATATTTATATGAACTTAACTAAATACATATAAATATCGCCAAACAAAGCAGCAAACTTTCATGAAAATTAATGAAGAAGTTTTCTATTATTATTATTTTAGGGTCACTTTTTAATACTTCGAAAATAGCTTAACACTTCTGAATCTTATCACAGAAATGCTTTCCACTTTATATATAAAATATTATACAATAATATAAACCAATCAAATCAAATAAAATATCACCAGCTAACACACAATAATCAACTCCTACAATAATATTTATTAAAATAACAAACCAAATCAAACTTAAAGTGCACTTAAAAAACCATCCAGATTGAAACATTTTATTCAAACTTCAAGCCCCGCAGTTACGAAGCATAAGTTTAATAAAAAAAATACCCCAACCGTATACTCGTATAAGTACAAATATGGTCAAATAAAAAATCACATGTGCGGTCGAAAATGTATCTATGACATAATGTGTAGGTGTAGGTGTTTTATAGACGACCGAACACACAATAGAATGTCGCGCCACAAACACGGTCATAAAGCAAAGAGAAATGGCGTATGCGATTCGAATTTTACCATCCAGAGGCAACAAACCGAGCAAACATTTCAGTGAAACGAGAACGACAACGACAATTTTTTTATTGCCAATAGAAAAAAAATAAAAGTAACCCACAATAAAATTGAATAAAAGTCAGTACATATCAGTAACGCAGCTGACGACTAGAAACGCCAAAGGACATTTGCTTTACGTTACTTTTGCCTTTAAAGACTTTTATTATGCGAACTTTAAGGCAACATGAGCAACAATTTATCGAAAAAAAGAGAAAAGAGTTGCAAAATAGCTCAGCTGTGCCGCGCAGACAATTTGCTTAATAGACAGCAAAAGATAACATATCCTTTTTTTTTTTACTTTTTTATGTGTTAATAAAAATGTTGCATAAAATAATATAATTTTTGAGATTAAAATGTATTACATTGTCCTTGAAATAAATGATAAAGACTGCCTTAACAGTTCGCCCACTGCATGTTTACAAAAGACCTCGTATTTCTTACTGCTTCCGAACACTAATTAAAAGTCCTTTAACACTTGACTAGCTTTTCAACTCGTGCCCACGTCACTATTTAGTTACTCGGCATTTTTTGTTGTTGTTTTTTCTTTTTTTTGTCGTCTCAATTTTCTCGTTTGACCAATTAACTACGAGCTCATTCGCAAATTGTGTTTAGTGAAAGGTCGCAGCAGTCTTGTAACTAATTGACGATTGGAAAAATTGCACAATTGACAAAAAAAAATTAATTTGGCTATAGGCGAACCAGCTATACACTTCAAAATAATTTACATAGAATAATTATTCATGAATTTAGAAAGCATCAACCTATGATGGACGTTATATATTTAGAAATGTTGACAAAACGGGCAAGAAATTTGAGAACTATATGATATTTTGTACTCTTCACACGTTAATTTGTCAATGAGTTTGTAATGCATGAAAGACTCCATTAAATAGCCATATTTATCTGTTCATATGAATATGAACATAGTGTAGACTGACCGCGTTGTGGCCAATAGAAAGTACCGCTCCTAAACAAAACTATTTAAAGCGTTCTGGGCAAGCGAAATAGTGAAAGACTAAAGTGACCAACAAACAATCAATAATCTATTAATAAGTGAATTAGAGTAGCGCAGTACGAAAAAGAGTTTCAACCAAATACGTCGATATGACAGTTATGATCGAGATTACGATGTCTGAAGTTTATCCGGATTTTCAGAATTTCTTTTGTAATAGTTTCAAATCAGAAAATACCTGAAAACTTTTTTACGTTCATAACCAAAAAATAGAATTACACATATTCATCGTTTAAATTGTAAGTTATAGTTCATACAAAAATATCATCATACTTCCCGAATGATTCATTTTTCCGGGCCACTTTATCTAGATACCTTTTAGGACTATTTTAAGAAAATATTTTTTTTTTAAATTAGTAAAATCGATCCAATTGTTCTCAAGATACGCGAGTTTATGTTAAAGGGCGTTCGGAAGAAAAAAATCCACATAAAACAATTGACAACCCTTTTTCATCTCTTACCGATTGAATTTCACCAATTGAGTGAGTTGATGACTGAAACTATCCTATCTCTCAATTTAGATCAATCAATACACATTTAAAAAATTTTAGAAAGAACGGTTTCAAAGATTAGCGTTAAAGCGTGAAAATGATATTTAATGGAATATCTAAACCCTTCTTCTAGATGTCGAAAAACCTGATATGGCAGGGTATAAGTGTTAAACAATGAGTTTGGATCAGATTAATATATGAATCAGAGTAAAATATGAAATGGCTCAATTGTTTGACATTTACCGTAAAATATAGAAATTTTTAAGTACATTGCTTTAATATAACACAACGTTACAAACTATTCAAAAAACTGCTAATACCGCTGCACACACCACACATGTAGTGTAACAATGAATAATGTTGCATTTACATTAAAACAATATAATCAAAGTGAGAACAGTTTATACGTACATATGTTAGACACATATTTATATTGTATGAACACCTTAAGCCGTGCGTGAGCAACTGAGCGAGCGCGAGTGTGTGTATTCTGCTAAATTAATTTTATATCTCCCAAAGGAATGTTTCAGACTTTTGGGCGTCAATGGCAACACACATATACGCCGTACTAGAAGATACTCGTAGTACATGCAATTTGCTGTCGGTTTTCGGTTTTCTGTTTTCTGTTTTCTGTTTTGTCAACAACATTAATTAAACTGCTTCGCATGTTGTACAAATCCAACAAGTTATACACTCTATTGAAAAACAGACAGAAACACTACACACAAAAGACGTCATGAGATATATAGTAGCAGAAAATATTTCGAAGGAAGTCGCATTAGAAGGAAGTCGCATATATGCGAAGCCGAAAATGTGCTGAATGTAAACTCGTAAGGGATAACAAAAAATAAATAAAAATATCCGCACAATTAGTTAAAAATAGCAATGTATATTTATTTTGTTGTACTGACTTTTAGTGAATTTATATTTAGTAGCGCATAAAATCGCGCAAGCGTGTACTGCATACAAAAGCAACTAAATATAAGTTTACCAATATTTTGCAACTCGAGTAAGTGCACAACTTTATGCAAACTAAGAAACTTAATGCAGAAATGCTAATAAAGACAGCAATGCAAACAAACAAACTTTCTTGCAGATAAATATTTATTTAGTGCAACTGCTTTTCGTATTGGAGCAGCTATAAATATATGCTGCCTACTTTCAGGCGCATAAACTTATTGCAAAATAAATAAATATTATTGGATATAAGCAATAATAGAGTTTCCTCGAAATACTAAACAGCTACTGAATAATAATTTTTGCAATGTATTTTAACAACTTCTATCGAAATTATGCACGATTTTTTATAGACTTTGATTGAATTTAATCATGCATAAATTTATGTACGCCTTATTAAATATTAATGATTTATGCAAAGCTTCCTTTACCAAGCTGTGCAGTTATAGATGTTGCGAATACTTATTTTCTTTTGAGGGAAGTTATTTGAGCATGAAATAAAGTCTCATTAACTCATTCATTAGACGGCAAGATTTCGTTTACTTTCCGTTGATTTCGATTTAATATAAAATGTAATTAAATACAAAAAAGAAGAAATTGAATGTATTATGCCTGAAAATGTATAAAAATAATTGCATATATTTGGCTACAACGCCTTATTGTTTTACTAATTAAATTTGCGTAGAGCGTGACATCTATTTTCATTGTATTTGCATATTTTTACCCATAATAAAAATAGCTGCAAATATTTTAGTAACTAATTGAAAATTAATGTTTCAAGTTTTGTAAGCGTTGAGGCTATATTTAGGAACAGACGGACGGACAGACAAACAGCTGGATGCACATTTGTAAATTTAATGACATTGTCCTGTTGATGCTTTACAGAACGCTTAAATACTTTTCAAGTTTTATAATTTAGCAATTTTTAGAGCATTTGAGTAGTAAACTGAAAAACTTATTGAAGTATCAGAGCATTCTTAGATCTCACCTGCTAGACAAATAATAATTAACAATATTTTTGAAGATATCGAAATTTCGTGTGCTAATTAAGCACTATTTTGACTTGAAAAAAAATATGGGGACTCTGCACCATCAATGGTTAAGAAGTTTTACCATTGTGAGCAAACTGAACATTCAGCTTGCCCAAAAAACTTCGTCACTCCAGAAATCGTCGATAAAGTGTATAATATTGGACAATCGGAGAATAAAAGCGCATGAGGAGGCTGAGGCTGAACAAATACATCACATTTTACATAAATTTTCGTGCGCTGGGTGCTCCATTGCTCATACTAATAGCGCATCTATTTGACCACTTAAATAAATTACCGGACCTCATTAACTTCAGCATATTAGGAACTTTAATAAACATACTTTCAGTTAAAGCCAAGATTCGAATTATCTTCTAACCACTCACCAATCAAAATAAAATAAATGTTAACAGCACAACACGTACCTGCTTCGTCTCACATAACTAACCGTAAGACTGACTAGGATGCTTTTCGCAAACACTTAATTTTTTCATCTTTACATCTCCACACAATACAAATAGCTCAACAATATATCTAAATGACATTATTAATGGGACAGTTTTCACTACGACTCCTATTCTTAACCAAACCATCACCTAAAAACTTTCGCCCCAATATATCCAACGCTATATAGAACAGAAAACTTCGCAAGTCATGCCAAGCAACAAGATCAACGGACAAACTTAATTAATCAGCGATAAAACTAAAAGAAGCTTTATAAAAATTTTGAAAACTTCTGAAACAAACCACTGACTATGCAGAGAAACAAGAAACCTCACCAATAAAGTTACTCAACAACCTCCAAAACAAAAAGGTTGATGTTACCTGGGCCAGGATCCACTACAACAAAACCAATGTTCTCGCGGGTCACTTTCAGAACATATTCAGCAATTCGTACAACAGTTGTACTGATAATCTTCATCAAAGCATCCGAGAAGTCCAGCAATATAAATTAAAAAAGTGACGTTCAATTAAATAAAAGATCAATTTTTGTTAACTAGCAAAAAAAGGCTGTTAAATTTTTATGTCAAATATTTAACTCAATTTTAAGAGTGGTTCCACTCTTCCCAAAATTTTGAAAATATCGGTTATAACACCATTAATAAAACCCGGAAAAGATGCTTCACATCAACCAATTAGCTTTCTACCAATACTATCCTAAATATTAAAAAAATATTACTAGTCCATCTTGAGCCAATAGTACGACCTCAACGTTACATTCCAGACCATTCATTGGAAACATTCCACGATTCCGCCAGTTCATAGGGTAACGAAAAAATTATCAACTGATCCAGGGTGTATCAGAATTTTATTTTATTTAAATTAACTTCAAGACTAAGGCTGAGATTATTTTTTAAGGCGAAGTTCTTGTTCTCTTTGGGAAAATCTGTAGCGAAGGTCCATGAAGGCGAAGTTGGTGACTGAATGGTTCACAAATATTTCAACTTAAAGTTTCATTCGTCTTTTCAGACTGAAGTATAAGTTTTGACACTCATTGCTGTTGAGTTTGATATTCTACACAAACTAAACCATGATGGATGATTTTTGAACGAATGTCTTCATTGGTTATATATTGTTGCACAAGATTTGTGATAAATTAAACAGTTAAACCAACCAAAGAAATAAAACTTCAAATTAATAAAGATAAAGTCAAATAGTCTTAAACTTTTAACATATTAATCATGATTAAAAAAGATAAAAATTAAGCGTTAATTTAATTTTTCAAAACTCCTACAAAGCTAGGTTAAGGCTGTGAAAATGGCGACCGCAAGTGTCATAATTTAAATTTACTTCATCTATTTCTTAAGGCGTGTGAAAGTTCACAAAAAAAAATATATATAATGAAAAAGCGCGAAGGAAACACACACAAAATATTATCTGTTCTACGTAGTGAAGAGCTTCAGCAACCTTCACATCTATTGTACAACAATGCAATATGTACTCTGACAACGACTAATTAAACAAAATGGCGTAAAACAAACGCCACCGCAGCTTTTTTTCATTGTTAACGCCTACAAATAGGCCACAGAGCAAAACCAAACAAGCAGCAAACACATAAAAACGAGGGTAATTCTAGAAGTATGCTGAAACCGATAGAGACTTCAGAGTTCGTATTGCTGTTTCCTAACGACAAAAGAACTTCTTCAGCTGGAACTTATTGGGCGTCTTAACTTCTTGGATTTTTCCTATCATAAATTCTTGATACGAGAAAAAAAACAATATATCTTTTTAGATGTCATAGTTTTTTAGACCAATTTGTTATACCCCAGATTCTCGAAGTGATTCTTTTCCAGCGAAGTATTGTGTGGCCAAGACTGTTCTATCACCGGAAGTTCTTGAAAAGTTCTGCCGACTCTAAGAATAGTTGAACATTATAATTTGTCTCTATCTGAATCTTTACATCTTCTGTCTAATCGATATCAGTTAGGGTACTTTTGTGACTAACCGCGCACAACCAAAACCATTGTTAAAGCATGTATATGCGTGTGTGTAGCAGTGTTGGTGTACGTGTGTGTGTGTTTCAATGAATGTATTGTTGGTTTAAACAAAAGCACTAACATTCCAACCCACTCATATTGGCAGAATTTCTACTAAGAATGCTAAACGGGGTTTGTATTGTAATTACCCGCATAGAATCTACTTCTATATAAACGCACTTCATCTACCTTCTCTTATCCTTTCTATAGAATCCTTTTAGCACGTACGCCAGCAACAAGTCGTCGTCATCAGATTGCTCAAGCCAAGTAAACAAGACCTACGCACGCGTCAGAAGTAGCTAATCCTTGCACAATACAACACCAAAACAAAAAAAAGGAGTACAGCAAAAAAATAAAACCGCGCCAAAAAGTAAACTTAAGCAAACAAGTCAAAATGAAGCCTGACATTCTTATATTCTGCATCATGGCAACGATTTGCGGCACACATCAAGTTGCTGGATTTTTAACATCGCAAGCAGCGCGTAATGCGGCTGGCACAACAGCAACGCAACAACAACAACAACAGCGGCAGCATCATCCTTTAAGGACCCTACCATTATATGAGAACGGTGCTTACTTAAATGCCCTTGTCAACGGCGTACCGGAGACATCACTGAGTGCAGCAAGCAGCGGCGGCAGCATTAACTTACAACCATCACATTCTGCAATGGATTCGCAGGAACGTGCGGTTTATGATCCTGGCGATGGTAAGTTTTCACAGCTTTTTTAATACGTCTTTTGTCTTAAATTTCATTTCAATAGAATTGGGATTAGTTGGAAGATTTTCCTTTGTATATATATATTTTTTTTAACTTTACATTTGGCCGCCAGTCTATGCTTTGGCATGGAAAGGAAAGGATTTTAATATGCTTAGTGGTTTTAATGAAATGAACTTAATTTTTAAAGCTAAAGAACAAATGTACTGGAATCCTATTATTAGGCAAAAATCCGCAACGAATATACAATGAATGTTGAGATACAGGAATGAATTTTAGTGTGTTCTGTATAGGCAGCCAAACTGTCCAGCCGATTGGGAACAAAGACACAGTTAGGCCAGAAAAGGAATCATTTTAAGTTTGATCAATATAAACTAGAAAAAGGGGAGGTGCGGAAAATTTAGCAATAGGGATTTGCTGCGTACACTACTCAAAATAATTTACAGCTTGTTTTAGTTATTTTGAGGCTTCAATTGATTGAGGATTGTGTTCGAACACTATCGAAACTAAGAGTCAGAACATTAAAAAATATGAATGCTTTCGAAATTGGTCCGAAATTAAAACTCATTACGTGCCTGACAATCATTGTTTCACTTCGACGTTATGTGATACCCAACCATTATCAAAAGTACCATTCGGGAAGTTATAAATTACTGGCTTACCCTATATGCGTTGCTGCAATCTCAGAAAAATGGATATTCAAGGAAACTCGTTATGCTATAATTTATCTCCCTCACACTATCCACATTGCTTTTTTTCGAGCGTAAGGACATCACACAGATAAGTTGCTCAATAACATGGACCACAATTATCAAAATCGGTCCGTAACTGACGGAGAAATCGGTGAACATACATAAAAACAAACAAAAAAAACAGACGAACGTAGAACCTCCTCCTTTTTAAAGTCAGTTAACACTTTGGGAAATTTTCATTGCTGTAATGAATATATCTATTCCTTCATCTTAGCAATAGGACATGCCAAATACCATAAATTGCACCAAGATTTACACCTTCATCCATTTAGAGTCCGACTCATCAAAAATTTAAACCTGCTAACCATTCACAACAAACGAGATACCTCGACTTCGAGATACATTGTACCCCCTCCAACCAGTAATTTGTATGGGGAATATATTCCTATCTAGATTTGAATGGAATAGATTATTAAAACTTATATAAAATTCAGCCAATTTAGTGTTCCTAACAACAACAAGATTTATTCATACAAGAACTTTATAATATGCGATAGATTTGTATGTTGATCAACTACCTTTTCTATTGGTCCGATCTGGACCTATATGGAAAAATTTATTAGGAATCTTGCAAAATGCAGCAAAATTGGCGTTGCTAGCTAAATTAAACACAACAAAATGTCTTTTCCATGAAAAATCCCAGAAAGAACATATTTATATGGGGGCTACCCTTTCTAGTGGAACGATCTAAACCTATATTGAATATTTTATTATCTTAAGCCACATACGAAAACTCAGAAAGGAGGAGTTTCTTTATATGGAACTACCCCTTAAGAAGGGTTTGGCACGTGCAATCAATACTATAAAGAACGATGAAGAAAACATCCATTAATTAATTTGCTACAAATCCGATAATTTTCTTCGTATTGCTCTGTGTAATTGCCGATCGTACGATCTTTTAGCAAAAACTCCCAATGCAATACACCATTGTAATTGGAGCAAACAGTGTTCAAGTCCTTCATATTTGGCCGTACTTGGCGTGTTTTTACCAGGCAAGACTCGTCTGGCCGCTTCCATTGGAATTATTGGGCTTTGATTTCGACGTCATAACCATATACCGATATTTCGTCACTATTTATGATTCTTTTGAGTGAATCTGAATTGTAATTGAAGTCATGCAACAGCTTCTAAGAGATTTACAAATTTCGAAATAAACTTCGTTGCGATGCTCAAAACTTTTGGAAAAATGCATGAAATGAGCCAACAACTTTTAATGCTCAGCATCTTCTCTAATAGTGATTCGAACACTCTCCGTAAGAATATTCTTCACTTTTTCAACATTTTCAACGGTTATTGACGTGCTGGGGCGTCTAGGGCGGACATCGTCATTAACAGATTATTCTGTGAAGAGCTTGTACCACTTCAGGCTCATCATTTCTCATTCGGTAGGTAATTATTAAATTGCCCAAACAATACAAGAAAGACCGTCACATCCACAGAAAGTCGCTACGTGATACACATTATAGGCTGGATGCGTCATCGCATGTGGGGCTACGCGAGTCAACAGTCGTCAAATTTTGACCGAAATACCGGTCAAAATATTTAAAAAAGTGATCGTAAATTGACCAAAGATAATCAACTGCAATAGATCCCGACACAGCTATTCAAATGGTAAGGCTAGATCCGATATTTATTGAAAAAAAAAAAAACTTAAAAGAACGCTGCTATCGAGTGTGCACGATTTCGAATACTCTTTACCCTCTTGAACCTAAATTTATATGGTGAATATATTCGTATCTGAACCCGTCTCGAAAATTTTATTAAAAACAAAATTTACCTAATTATTCTAGCTAAGTTAAAAACTAAAAATGGTTTTTATACAACAACCTAGAAAGAATTTGTTGGAAGCTACCCATTTTAATGGCCTGATCTGAACGTTTATGTAATATTTTATGAGGATTAATGTAAGACCTCCCAAACTTGGTGTTACCAGCTAAAACACAATAATTTGTTTAATAAAAAAAAAACCCTTATGAAGGGGTTGGTTCGTTTAATGAATACTAGTTCTCTAAAAAAACAATAGGAGAGTCTAAATATCTTATAGTCTCCAAGATCTCAATTTTCATATGGATAGCCCGACAGACGAACACATGCTGATCAACAAAAAATACCCTTTATGGGGTTTGATTCTTCTCCTTCATGTTACATACTTTTGCTCAAACCTAATACACCATTTTATCCTACATGGTACAGGGTAAGAAAAATTTCTTAAAGTTCAGGGACACTATGGTAAAAATTCTCGTTCTGGTCGTCCACCATAACTGGACTTATGTGTTAATCGAACAATTACATATTTTGCAGTCAATGAAAATAATAACGCATCGCAAATTCGACCCAATGTGTCACTCTCGAAATTCACCCGTCGAGTACGAAAATTTTTTAAAGCTCGGAACACATTGCATATGTGAAAACAACTGCTTAAACGAGTGCTACTCCCTCGATAAAAAACTGTTCAAATTTAGTTCGTGGATCGCCAAGACAAGTTTTGGGACTTGAAGTGGAGAAATAAAATAGTTACCGATGAGAAAAAATTCAATTTAGATAGTCCAGATGACTACCGTAATTAATCCTAAGCAAATATCGAGCAACTTCCTCTGCGTTCGGCTACAAGGGAAAGTCTCCAATGTGTTTTATAATTCATTGAATAAACGCTGAAACCTACTTCGAGCTTTTAGAAAGCACTTTAATACAATTAGGAGAAAATTACTTTGGGGACGAATGGATCTTACTCAACTAATCTGTAAATAATCTTCAAACGATACTTCATTTAATTCCATCTTCTGCATTTAATTCGAACTTATGTAAGTGCAAACACTTTATAAACTGCACAGCCAACCTACACAGTTACATCAAAGTAATAGACGTTCCTAGTCAAGGATAAAGATTACATACCACATTTAATTCAAAATATCAAACCTAAATTACTTGTAGCATGCAACAGTGCAGTCATCGCCAATCATCGTTAAATCGAATCTCATTCAATATGTTTTTCCGGTCAATGCACAAACTTTTGACCGCATTAACTACTAACTCTGAAATTTGACAAATTCATCTAAATTTGTACATTTGACAAAATCGAAACAAAGTACGAAAGCCCACACACGCACACTTAATGCAAACATTTGACTGTCAGTTCAGTACATTTCAAATACGAAACAAATATAGAATATATCGAATATATTAATAATGAGCCCACACACAAAATTGTGTCAAAAGGATTTGATTTACTCGTAAAATTCAAAATATGCATTTCGTTATGGTTTCCAATTGATTTAACTAATGCGCACGAATGTGCGCTCCGGCGTAAAAGTCAAAAAGTAAATTCAGTGTAAAGTCTGGTTTAGCTAAATTTTCGGATTATTCTACTATAAATTTTCTGTGTACAATACTTTAAGCAACGAGCTATGCAAAGTTTGGGCGATGAAAGCTAAAATCATAAATTCAAAATTTTTTGCTAAACGAACTTGAAGCAATGTGCTGGCTTTGGCTTGTCATCCATTACGCCCACGCCAATGTTTTTTACGCACTCACAGTACTTGAAGTAATAAACAATGAAAACATATGCAGTGGCACACTTCAGAAGCAGCAACAAACTGTGTCGCACATTGAAATTCAGCGCAGCATCTGATGGACATTGTCAGTTGGATTTGAGCTGAGTTGTGTCAGTTGAGCGAAAAGCGTACAAAAAAAGCAACAAGAACAAGTATACTGTCTCGTCGCCTTTTTGCCTGTTACATACATTTGCACATAATCAAAATACTTCTTTTACTCCATATGTACAGGGTAGAATAACACAATGTTTTTCATACAAAAACCTAGAATGAAGAGGCACAAACATAATTTTTATGACATCTTCAATGCATCTCTTGAAGCATTAGCAAGTCCAAGACCACTTCTACATTAGTGTAGCGTATTTAAAATTCAGAAAGTTATAACACTTTTTGTTTGAGCGTTTTAAAATAACAATCAACTAAGAAAGTCTCTTTGCAGCAGAACAGACAGATAGATATAAAGGACAACTGAAGGCTTGAAGGCAGACAGACGCCTACGAACAATACGAACAAACCTTGTCAGTTCAATTTCCGCCATTGAGAAGGACTTAAACATGACACAACAAACACTGAATTGCCTGGCAAACTATTCAAACTTTTAATGATGTTCAACGGAAGATTTTTTTTTTTTTTTTTGCACAGAAATGGTTTTTATCGAACACAACCGCAAAGCGCGTCAACATAAAATGCCAACGGCGACGCCATTGAAGTACTTAATACATAAATAAACTGACTGACTTTACTTGTCGGATTATTGGCGTACTTCAAAAAGCGCAAAATCATAAAGTTCAAAAAGCATCAAATATCCTTTTTTTTAATATTTCGTACTTTTCCCTTTTTATTTAAATATATTTTCAATGTAGAATTGTTGCGTGCACTTAATGCTGAACTTGCTGCTACTGGTCAGGAATTGGGCACTTCACCGGAGGAGCCAGACTATGCGGATACTGTGTACAATGAACTTGAAGTGGCAAGCAAACATGATATGCTGCGTAAATTGGAGAAGGATATACGTGAAGAGCAGGAACTGGTCGATAAGTCGGCTTTGCTTATGAAGATGTTAGAGGTAAGTTTTTAATACATATTTAAAAATTTTAATGAATGAACAGCTTTGAATTTGTGCGCGGCAAGGATTAAAATGGATTTTAATTAAGCATATATTAAATGTCAAAATCAAAGTCATTTAATGTGCAGATTTAAAGTTTTATGCTTGAAAAATCACGCAAAGTAAGAGGGTGGTTTGATAATTCAATAATAATCTAAATAGTGAAATAGTTTAAAACAAACTTATAAAATTCCGGCAAAGTCCTAGTCGAATGCAAAAAAGAACGAAGTCTCTATCTATTACCGTTTCCGAGATCCTTTCGTTCATACGGACGGACAGAAGGACTTTGGGGGTCTCCGACCATTATTTCTTTGATTAAAAAAAACATTACCGAACCTTGATAAATACTATGAGGACTCTGAACTATCAATCTGAATGGTTCAGAACTGGTTTACTAAATTCCATTATAGTCGTACCCACATAACGTTCAGTTCGAGCCAAAAGGGGTCGTCATGCCAGACACGAAAGGGGTTGAAGTGGCTGATACTGTATACATCACAACTAACCGGGTACATACGATTTCATATGAATATAACGTGAAAACATGAAAAAGCTATCCGCGCGACCATAATCATAACCGTCTGAAGGCTTCAGAAATGTGTTTGGTGATGATCTGTCGCAATCTGAACGATATAAACGTCAGGGTACCAACCGGCAAGGACCTACTAATATACACCTTGTTTTCATAGGATTTACCACTATTAGAATGTTCTATATCATGCCAAAAAACCCAGATCCTTGCAAGCATGTAGTAACTTGCAAGCATGTAGTAACTTGCAAGCATGTAGTAACTTGCAAGCATCTAGTAACTTGCAAGCACCTAGTAACTTGCAAGCATCTAATAAGTTGCAAGCATCTAGTAACTTGCAACCATCTAGTAATTTGCAAGCATTTAGTAACTTGCAAGCAGCTAGAAACTTGCAAGCATCTAGTAACTTGCAATCATCTACTAACTTGTAAGCATCTTGCAAGCTATGCTGACATTGATTCATTTGATTTGATGTTGATTCATTTTTAGAGATGTACACGTTACCTGTCACGAGTAATTTTACGTACTTATGACCGTCAATCAAAATACCGGTGATTGCACATCTCTATTCATTTTAGAAAGCATCCATTGGTTTTTACATATTTTGTCGCGGTACGTTGGCAGCGCGGGTGAGCATTGACGATCGGGGAATTCTCCATTTTGTTTTCACTTTTTGCGTGGCGCTGGTGCTGGGGCGAGCTAGCAACACTATGTTAGGGGAATTCAGGATTTGATATTTTTTTATGAGGGCTCTACTGACTGCGTATTCTTTGTGTGATTATTTTGACAATTGGTGAGTTGTATCTTTGATTTTTCGTATTTATCCTTTCATTGAATATGAAAATGGTGGCAAAGTAAAGTTGATTGTGAAAGTTAGATATTGAAATGTCTAGTTCCAGAAAATATTTAAGTGGGAGCGAAAAACGAAAGAGAAAGAGGGAGAATGAAGAAAAAAAATAAAAGCTACCTAAAATTAGTCAGTACTTGAAAAATGATGACTTAAATAATGAATAGTCGAGTGAACAGTGCTCCAAAAGTGAAGAATTGGACCTCACTAAAAGTATACCAGAATTATCAGATGCAGCACCCAAAATGTCGGCTAGCAAAGTCATAGCTTTAGTTGTTTGGGATGCAAGCGGTGTCAATCACATCGGTGTCAAAAAGTACTTTTCCATCAAGACAATGAAATGGTGAACATGTAGTCACCATGGCGAAAATTTATATATTGAGTTACCAACTACTACCCCATCCAGCATATTCTACCGATTTAGTACATGTTGACTATTTTTTTAAAACGAGACAACGCTTATTTGCCTAAAAAAATTTTCTTTTATCTTATAAAACCATCCTCCTAACACATTTTCTAACTTCATTTACAGGATCCCGCAATCGATACGCTGCCCATTGTCTATGTAGAGGAGAATGCATCAGCTGAGGACTACAATGAACTCGAGGATGCTGGCAGCAATACAGCTGCCCAAGCATCCACTGGCATCTCGAAACGTTCACGTTACTATCGTCGTTATCCGTGGAAGCGACACAATCGCAATCGAGGGTAAGTTACAGTTAACCAATTAAAACTAACTCAAAACCCTTCAGCTTCTAAACCACCAATCTTTAGTTTGTGCTCCCAAAAACACATCCCGTACCTAATTTCTTAAATATGTTTCCAATAACCCATTTCTTATATTAAATTAGTTTGAAAAAAAAAACATATAAGAAAAACTATTTATTATTAATCTATTATGCCGTGCATCTTTAAGATCTTTTGGCGAACGTCATACAACAACATTCAGACAATTTCTATATACAAATAACAAACTGCGATACGTAAATGAGTCTAGTTTAATTAAGTATTACTATTATCAGTTCTTACATGAATTCTATCAACAGCAACTATGAACCCGAGCTACGTTATGCCTGCACACCAAGCAAGGAGGACATCTTCAAGTTGCTCGTCAATCTACATGAGAATCGCAAGGGTAATCACAGCAAGACAGTCAACTTCTGCAATCGTAAACGTCCGGCCAAGGCAGTCTTTACTAATATACGATTTTTGGGTTAAATTGATGCAACGATTTATATATTGAATACGATATTGGATGACGAAATGAACGACGAAACAAAAACCTGTACATTAAAATATATATGTAAAAAAAAAAAATCGAGAGAACTACAAGCACTATTAAACACAAAAAGAAAACTTAGTCAAAACAATACTAAGTATATAAAATCTAATCTAAAGTTAGAATTCTTCAGTTTGCGCCTTTTGTGCAGTTTTAAAAATATGCATGTCAAGGTATACCATATATATAACTTAGTCTCAATTATAAATTATACAATTTACATTAATTCTAAAACCCATCCACACTGTATGCAATCCGTTATATAGTATTGAAAGCCCTACCACAATTTTACAATACTTTTTAACTTTAAATGTATATAAAACAAAATATTAAATAAAAATTTTAGAAATGTTTTTAAATCTCTATGTTAAATGTTAACTGAAAGCAGTAGCAAATTCAAAAACTAAATGTAAACTGATCATATCAAAGTCAGCAAAACTATGTTATACGATAAATATACAACAATATATATGTATATGTCTTACAGAGTAGTATTTAATTATATTTTCGAAATTATGCAGAATTTCTTTGTTTCTGTATTTCAAATCACCTATTAATATGTATATAAACACTTTAAATAAAATATATATACATATATATATATAAAAAAAAAAACTGAAAATGAATTATGCAAAAATGTTACTAAATAAATTTAAACCTATTGAATGTATTATGCGTTACTGTGAGCAAAGCAAATCAATAATTTTTTAATTTACAATATATTATTGAACCACATTTAGGCTAATATTAACAATAAATGAGGACTCTTCCTCCAACTAAAATTTTATTGAATTGAATGCTAGCGAAGCTCGTCTTTAGCGAGAAAGGTAAATTTATAATTGGAGTTCGAAGTCGAATAGTTCGTCCGTACCAGTTCTGTGTCCATTTTTATATCAGATTCAAACAAAATTCAAAATGCCACACAGAGAAGGAGAACAAACGTAATTTGGTACAGATGGTTTCACATGCTACCAGAGCTGAGCAGCCATTAAATCCAGTTTTTATTTTGCACAAGCAAGGAACAACAAGCTTCAAGAAACATTGTAATCATCTGCAGGCAATAGTGAAAAACACAACAATTTGAAACTCGATGAAACGAAAAAGCGACACTTAAAAAAACATAATCCTGCTAGAAAATGTTATAAAACACGGATAAGAAGTGTATATACTCTCGTGCAAGCAATGCATTCCACTTCTGCAGACTTTAAAACGATGTCTATCGTTCTTAATTTGATACATCGCCGTTCGCAGCTTGCGGATTAGTACAGCTGACTGTGCCGCCGACCACTGGATCACATAAATCTTCTGCGCTTTTATAGGTATAACGTTAATAGGTACAAACTCGGCAATATCAAACGCTGCATCATAAAGGTCAATAAACTGAATCCCAACCCTCCCCCCTTGGCCTCCGTCAAGTCTATTGACCTTTAAAGAGTCAAGTCCATTGACCCCCTTACGGATCAAATCCATTAAATCCTCAAGAGGTCGAATCGATTGACTAGCAAGAGATCAAGTACATTGAAGCCTAACGGGTAAAATCCACTAACATTAAAGGGTCAAGTCCAAAGGGTTAAGAAAATTGACCGCCAAAAGGTCAAGTCCATTGACGCTCCCAAGAGGTAAAGTCCATTGACCCTTCAAGCGATCAAGTCCTTTGACCAACCCAAGATGTCAAGTGAATTGACCCTTCAGGAGTGAAGTTCACCCAAATGGTGAAGTCCATTAACACTCCAAGATGTCAATGGACTGTTCTGCGAATCCCCTTTATGTGATTTCCTTCTTCTGGGGATTCTGCCTTCTGGGTAATCCTCCGTCTTGGGACTCCTTTATCTAGGGATTCTATCGTCAGTGGATTCCCTCGTCTAAGAATTTTCTCCGTCTGGGGATTCCTCTGTGTAGGGAATCCTACGTCTGGGAATTCGTCGGGTAATCTTCCGTCTTTAGAATCCCCCATCTTGGGATTCCTCTATCTAGTGTTAACCCCGTCTGGAGAATTTCCCATCTTGTGATTCCTCCGTTTAGAGATTCACCTATATAGGGACTCCCTTCGCCTGGGCATTCATCCGTCTATCTAATCCTTGCCTGTGGAATCTTCCGTCTTTCGGTTTTTTTAAGTGTGGTATATTAGCTTGTTGAGTTAAAATTTAAAGTTTGTAGATATATACATAAATCGAATCGCTTTCATACGAATCAAAGTATTATTTGAACCATGCTTTGATAGTGCTGCAATGAACTGGTCGGCGCACAGCCGACCAAACTCATAATGTGTTCTTCTCCCGATCCTACTAACATGTAATTATCGATTTTTTCGGTGAATTAATACGAACTTCACAATAGAGACATATATTTTCTTATAACATCAGACTGAATCAGCGTAAATACTTGCTGCACTTCTTAAAAACATTTAACTTGTTTTTGGCCATCATTTTCTATAAAGTCAAATAAGCAAACATATTTCACAAACAAATAAAAAGCTATACCGAGCTAAAGCCGACTTGGCTACATGCAACTAAAATATTCACCAAATAAACATTTTCACAAGTTAAAAAAAAAGTACATAACAAACACCGCACAGTCGACATTTACTGACGTCATAAACAGAAAACTTGTGAAAATATTATTTATTTTTCTGGGTAGTCAAACATTGATGAATCAGAGGCATTGTTATCAACGACAACAACACCATCACAATGACGACATCAAATGTGGCATCAATGGCACAAACAAACATCATCTTTCGCTCAATGAAATATCTTTATACAAGCTGAAACCATTTAAGGTGAAATATAGAACAACATCGTTGGAGAGATTATTATCTTGACAAAAATCTGTGATAAAAAGAATTTATTGTAGATATGTTGCCAAAGCAAAGAATAAACGTCATACATGTGGGTAGACAAGCAATGTCAGGGATAAGCAAACAAGAGTGCTACATATTGCTGGCGCTCAAGTAGTTGAAACAATTGTAATACTTATTCGGAATAGTTGGATTTTGTTTACTGACATTCAATATTTGTGCGACACTCGCCGGCAACGTACGCCATTGAAAGGTGTTAAGTGTTCAATGTTTCTACGCAGAAGACAATGTAATGCGTTGTGCGTGTTCTTATGCGAAAATAGCCTCAGAATTTATTTTTTATTTTTATTTCATATTACAATAATTCTTTAGATTAAACTAGCCAAATATATTGCCAAACCAATTGCGCAGTGGAGCAAAGCATATCGGTTTTGTCAACCAAAGCGTATCGACGGATAACTTCAGTACTTCCATATAGTCAAAGGTGCAACTACTCTGTTCGAAGGCTTTGGTACCCACATGATTGTTGCTGACATCGACATCATCAACTGCATCAACATCCTGTTCCAGTGCAGTATCTGCGCGATGTGCAGCAGCAGTACGCGCAAAAGCTTCATCTCCATCATAATAATAAAATTCTTTACGTGTAGAATTTGTTTCGACAATTGTTGCCGGTTGATGTGTATTAATGCCACGCGCGTACTCCACACGTCTAGCATGACGATATTGTGGCAACTGATAACCACCACCAAGCAGTTGTGTGCCATAGCCAGGCGTCTGCCAGGGATGTGTAGGCAATGAAGGATGTTGATAGCCTGCATGTGGCAGCAGTGCTTGCTGTTGTTGTTGCTGTTGTTGTTGGAGTAGTGCCTGTTGTTGCTGTTGTTGGAGTAGCGCTTGTTGTTGCAATAAATTTGGTAATTGTGGCTGATTGAAAGCATTCGCCTGTTGTGGTTGCGCAAAATTTATGCCATATAAACCCGGCGATTGCTGTTGCAATCCAAAAGCGCCAAGTTGATCTTGTTGCACATTAGCGCCTAAAAGTCCAGCAGGATTTAATATTGATAAATCACGCCGGCAACCATCTTGATCTTGTTCTTGAAAGATTTCAAGCAGAAAACCATTTGAAGCTACGCCACTATAACCCATATGCATGCGTATTGCTTTCTTGCCCTGTGGCCAAAAGGATTTGTAGACATAACCCGAACGACAGCCACAGAAACGTTGTCCATCCAATTCAATAAAATCATCTGTACAGCTATTTGGTTGGTTCAGCTGTGGATAGTTAGTTTGGCCCAGATCGTTGATTTGATTATTACGTCCGAAATCAAAGAATTTAAATTGTATACGCAGACGACAAACGCTTGGCGTATTCTTCTCCACATAGAAGACACAATCGCGTCGTTGTGTAGGTAATAATGCAGTAAAGACACGCGGAAACCCGGGACTTGAGAGATAAAAATGCTGTTGACTAAAGCTTGAAGCACAGCAGAGTTCCGTCTCTGGACCGAATTGTTGCAGATTCTGTGCATCATAATCCTTTAGCGTAGGCTGTTGTGGCAGAAACGCAGTGCTAGGGTATTGTTCTGAAATTGAGGGCAGCTGTTGTTCTTTTTGTTGCTGCTGTGGCTGTTGTAGTGGAGTGCCTAATTGCGGCTGCTGTTGTGGAATTTGTTGATTTGTCGTGCATGGCACTTGCGGTTGCGGTACACCCAGATAGCTGCCTGGTAATTGACGATTGTTAAATGCATTATTACCGCCTATAGGTAAATAATAACCACCCAAACCACTAGTAGGCACTGGTGGCTGTGGCTGTGGCAGTGTTGGTACACCATATTGATTCGGCAACTGCGTGGGATATGAATTGGCTAACTGATTTGCCAACTGATTTATATATTGTGGCGGATAACCAATAACTGGTGGCGGCAGTCCATATGGTCTGCGCTGCTGTTCATGCTGCAAACTAACATTGCTAACAGATGGCGGTTTCAAAGGCTTTGTTGGTGCATGCACGTGCACACTGTCTTCGTCATCTTCATCTAAATCATCTATATTTAGCTCACGTGATAGATCTTCACGTTCGCAAGCTAAACGTGTTACAAGCAGCTTAAAACCTTTACCCGTTGTCCAAGGCGAACTGTCGGTAAAGAAACGTAAGCGTAGTACACCATCCGGCGTATGATATTTACGTATGCCAATCACTTGACCGCACAGCACATCCATATCGTCGCCATCATTTTCCAAGCCAACAGCTAGATAATCATTGGTACAATTCGGCGATGTTTCCAAATAGAAATCCAAAAATTGTATATGAAATTTTGTTGGACAACGATATGGTGAACGTATAACATAATCCCAACATGTGTTTATAGGATAATTATCCGGATAGTTGGGTGATTCTATTACACTCTGACGTGTGCGATAGATGCCGCTAAGGCCACACTGTGGCAGTTCATCGTGTACCGCGGCGCGTACTACAACGTATGTATATAACAGTACACTATAATAACAGAGTAAGTGCCTTAAGGACATTTTGTTTTAATTTTTTTTTTCTGTAGTCCTTTTTGTATAGAACTATTTCGTACGCATGCGCAACACCAAACGCTTTAAATGCGCGCTAAACCGCAACTAATTCAAATTTTCGTTAATATATTCGAAGTTTGCTCTCTCTCTGAACTGTGTCGCCGCATCTTCAATTTGTCATGCGCCAATAACAACAACAACAGCGAAAAATAAAAAGGTGCGAACTGTTTTCAACTTAGGCATGTCCAAAATACTGGGCAACGAACAATTTGCAGTCTTGTTTCCGATAACAAACAAAAGCATTCAATTTATGCGATTATTTTTTCCATTTTCGAAGTTTTTTAAATGTATCTGTAAAATACATAAAATATACGGAAGTTAGTGCTTTGGTGACTTTTATTCAAACTCATTTTGTAGTTGCTTACCTGTTAATAACTTTTGTCAATCAGTTTTCTTTAAAATATTTTTTTTTTTAAATTTGCGCGTACTCCACATTGAGTTCATTGCTCCTGTTTAGCGAATTGCCAAAACGCTTGAAATGTAATAGATACAACTAGAAGCATCGCTGCTAACGAGTGTGCACGACTTCGTGTTCTCCTGTTCCTCCATGAAGCTTAAATTTGTATTGGGGTTAGTTTAAGATACAACAAGGCTAAATTAAACTAAACCAAAATGTTTTTTTACTCAAACCCCCAGAACGGTGGACAGATTTGAATGGAGGCTACCCCTTCTGATGTTCGGATCAAGACCTACGTGGAATATTAATTAAAGTTTAATGTCAGATAGATCGAATTTTAGATACATTAAGAGCAACAATACGATTTTCTTAGAACAAAAACATTGAAAGATGAGTAGGTTTTGTATATGTGTAAAGCCCCTAAGAAAGGGGAGTTACTAAGTACATTGAATCCAAGTTATCAGAAGAAGGAATAGAAGACATTTAATATCTAAATCTGAAGGCTAAATCTCTTATAGTATCAAAGCTGTCTGTGTTCATACGGACAACGAGACAGACGGATATTTCTATATCAACTTAACTTTCGATGCTGATCAAGAATACATTAATCAAGCTTATTCAGATACTATGGTTTCTGCATCGCTAGTTTCAGAGTGTTGCATACACTTACACAAATTTAATAAACTCTTTTACCGCATGGTTACAGCGTATAAATATAAATGACCATGCATTTGCGACAGCAAGTACCAAAACTAAAAATTCGCACGCTTTTTAACATATGCATGCAAAAAGCTTCATAAATATTTTTGATGTTTGTCATATAAAAATGTAATTTGTAAGACTGATCTTTATATACACATGTCTTATATAATTTTTTACACTTTAAAGAGATTATAAATTGTGATTTCAACGAAGCCTTCATGTAGATTTTCAAGCTGATAAATTTCAAAGTTTTTTATAATGAACAACAAGTGAAGACAATTTTTTATACCATTGTAGCAGGATAAAAAACCCTCAGTTACATTGTTAAAATATATGTAAGTCGGACACCCCATAAACTATATATATATATATATATAGCCATGTCCATTTTTTTGTGTGTTCACAACCATCAATCCGTCTGTATTTTCGCGTGAACAGTTCTTGAAGACTTGGTGAACTTTTCTGTCCACACATATGTGGACCAATTGAAACTAATTGACCTACCAAATCTTTCTGCCATTTTACTTCACAAGATTTTTAATCGAGGATGATTGATTCTTTATAAAAGGTCTATCCTTCATACTTTCAATTGTTTCAATCATTTTACTCGTACTTGCTGCTACTTGACCCACTTCCAGTAATGCAGTCGTAAAAAAGTGTTCTTGTGGTTACAGCCCACTGGATTGGTATGGATTTTTGTACTTTATCATGCATAATTCGCTAAAAATTACAAATGAAATTGAAAATTTAAAAGTAACTTCCATTTTGTGTAGCGTGCGTCACAACACTTTATGAACAATTATTTCGGAAAAAGTAAAAGTAAAGAAGCTATATTACATGTCATTCGAAAGTACACTTAAATCCCTCTATGCACTATACTAAAGTTCACGGTATATCTTTTAAAAACCCAAAAAAAAATTATATAGTAATCTACAAAAGCGTACGAATGTTACGTGCGTCACGCGAGATTTGCCCATATATCATCCGTAGCTCTACAAATAGAAGAAATCTTTCCGATAACAACAAATTTCTTTTGCAAAAATTAAAATAACAAAAAAGATGCAGTCGAGTGTGCTCGATTTCGATATACTCTATACTTCCATTTAATCGTTTCCAGTTAAACTCAATCACAACAAAATTGTTTTTCTTACAAAGAGTCAGAAAGATAGGCAGATTTTTACGGGATAACTCAGAATGAGATGTAGGCCTGCGTAAGAACTTGCCTCCCGCTATTCAAATTTGAAGACTCTATCTTTTATAGTCTCCAAGTTATCGATTATCAAACGGAAAGCCAGACCGACGGACATTTCTATATCGTCTCACCTTTTAATGCTGATCAAGAATATAAATAATGCAAAGCATCTACATCGCCTCCTTCTACCTGTTACATACATTGGTATAAACTTAGTATACCCCTTTATCCTATAGGTATAGAGTATACCAATATATTTTTATAGAAACCTCTTAATATAGTTAGTTAGAGCAGTAGCTTAATTTTGAGAAGTGTAAACAATATATTTTCACAGTTTAAATATATTTACGCTGTGACTGATCAGAGAGTTTATACGTTTATAGGAATGATTGCGGCACGTATGCATCCGGGCGCTCTATAACCGTGAATGCATTATTACTCCTATATGGATAATATACTGTTCAAATGTATCATAATAATGATGGCAATATTTCTTAGTATTATAGCCCCAAAGTGTTATACCTTAACTGCATTAAACTACAATCTTGAAGTTGGAACTAGACACCTAATTGAACTGTTTTAACCGAAGACACGTGGTATATATGTACATAAATGTACCAAAAGGGAAGCGAGCTATGTAACAAAGATATTCTGTAGAATTTTGAGATTCCAGTAACCGCAGATACTTATTAAAACATCAGATTGTCTGCTTAAATACTCGGAGCACGATTAGCATTTAAAGTCGAGAAACCTTTTTCCATATAGGAATAGGGTATACAAATTATTACATTCCTTGTGTAAAATTATTGTAAACTTATATAATTATTGAGAACAATTGCATCACTTCCACTCAAATAATTGCAACACTTCCCAACTAACTTCATTCATATCCAGACAGACTATTACCCTGAAAAAAAAATTGATTTGCAATTTGCGAATTTTGCTAAGCAAACAAAAAAAACGACAAAATTACTTTCGATTTCAATGCAACTCCACCGCAAAGCGTAAACAACAACAAAAAATTTGTATTTATTATTTGTTTGGCATACATTTTGAACGGATGACAGAAATTCTCTGACAAAGCGCACGTCCGACAAGTTTGACTAGTAGGTAAACGCCGTAGTAGACTAAGTGCATTAATTAGCTGCTTCCACCGAACTGAGGCGTACCCAACGTCGTTTTTAATGGTAACAAAAAATATTACTTGTACAAGTATAACCGCGTTGGCATTGTTATTTATTTGAGAAAGAAACCGGCAACTGGAGCACCCAGCGACACAGAGAGCTGTAGCAGAGAAGTGTTTAAAAGGTATCACTATGGCTTAAATTCGTTTACAGCTTTTAACTTTATTGTTTTGGGGTGTTGGTGATTATATTTTTTTCGCTGAAATATTATTATCTGGTTACTCTGGCGCAGTTAGTGAGAGCAACGATAACAACACAGACGGACAGCAGTAACGTGTTAAGTTTTTTTACTTTATACCCTACACATACATTGTGAAAAGGGTATAAGTTTGCACGTACCATTAGGTCATGCCATTAGGTACAAAGTGTAGAAAGTATAAAAGTATATGGCACACTGAAGGTACAAGTGAAAAACAGAACACTAAAAATCCACATATAATCTTAATTCATCAAGATAAGTCATTTCTTACAGATGTGGCGCATATTGTTGATTCAGCATATTAAAAAGTTATCTCTTCTAGTTAATAAGAACTAATAACAAAGTATAAACCGAATTCCAAAAGAATAATTGGACTGAAATTCAAAAAATATACAAGTACGCATTTTCCACTACATGCTAAAAAATATGCCAAAATGAGCACTGAATCAAAGTCTCAGTAAACAACTTCAACTAATTACTCGTTAGCGCTGGTAAAAATCCAAACCCAATAATAATATTGGCGCCCTCAAACAGTAATATATATCTCTAAAAAAGAAGCTTAAGGCAAAAAATTTAGACAGCTAGATTTCCCGAATCTTAGCAATGTTTCAAAATAGCCAAACGGAAAAAAAGATAGAGCTCTTAAGTTGTAATAAAGTCTATGCCAAAGACAACACATCGTAACTCTATCTCCAATTGATGCAAAAGCCTCACTAGCCTCACGCAAAAGTTTAAAATTGCAATCAGACCCTTCTAGAAACTGGGCGCGTAGTAAAAAAAAAAGCGAAGTCGAAAAGCATTCAAGCCTAATACAAAATAATACAGAATATTGTGAATAATAAACTCATTGCAAATAAGTGGTTAGGTCACGATTTTATCACAAAGAAAAATATTAAAAGCTTCCCAACTCAGCTCTTCGGTTCTTAGTTAAGATCTTCAATGCAATATTTCTCACTGGCTTTTTCTTAATATAATGGAAACTGTCATTAATCATAATAATAGCAAAGCCAGGCAAGGACAAAGTACTGCCAGAATCACACACTCCCATAAGCTTACTCCCATATTGGTCAAAACTTTTTGAAAAAGTACGCCAACACAAACTCAAATCACATCTGGAAATTTATAATATTATTCCCAATTTATAATATTATTCTCCAAAAGTAAAACAGTTGCAGGCCTTTGTCTGAAAAATCCAGATGGGAAATTTACGAAGGATGGGAAGAATACGGCACGATTTTTACTTGAAACTCACATTCCGAACTGTATCCCTTTATTCCGCGTAAATATACCAGAATACTTACAACAATGTTACCCGTCGAGAGCAAAGAGGTAACTAACGAGTGACATTTGCACAGAGGATAGGTTATGGTGGATCATTGATTCATTTCAGCTTAACAAATCCCTTAGTGTCGATAATATAATATATAATATACTGCAAGACAAAGTTTACAAGTAGTTTATTCGGAAGACAAGTAAAAAGTACTCCTTCCTCCCTTAATCTTTTAGGTTAATAAGCCTCACCTTATTCAATGGAAATTGGTGGATAACCAAATCAAGAAATATTTGAAAGATGAACTACTGTAGAAAAATCAACCAGCGTATAAATTTGTTGATCCACTGAAATTAAATTCCTGAATTCAAGACGCCATAAAAGATAAAAAGACAGGCATTTGTATTTTTATGTACATAGAAGTTGTCTTTGACAACACATCTGATAAAAAGGCTTGCCGCCTGGCACTCAACCTGAGATATATAAATCCATTTCATACTAGATGGCTAGTACAACTACTAGACTCAAGGATAGTATCCCTCACAAATGGATAATATTAAAATGGGCATCAGTATCACCGGTCTTGGTGCTTCAAAGTAGGACTAAGTGTTAACCCAGAAAAAACAACAACAGTTCCTTTCCTAAGGAATATAATCTAAAAACATTTAAATCAATATAAATGAATAGAACGTTAATAGAATGATCCAAGTAGGTCAAAAACCTGAATGTTATCTTAATCCTACGTACCACGTGGAAGATATACGTAGAACCTATAGTGAAGAGAGCCACTGAGGCAATTATGACTTGCAGAACCATTGCTTAGATGAATTGGGGATGTACCCTTAAGATATTGAAATGGATGTATATCCCAATGGTCAGGCTTGTGATAACTTACGGTGCCATTGTACGGCTAAACTAGTAGTATCCAGCAAACAACTGAATAGAATTCTGAGGTTAGCTTGTACATGTAACTATAACAAGAAGTGCTTCTAAATCGAATGCCGCTTTATCTTCATACCCAACAACAGGCGAACAGAAGCATCGTTAGAATAGGCAGAAATAATAGTAGTAAAAAGGTTTAAATCAATCAAGTAAAATATATCTTGACGGACGCACACCTACTATTATACTAATAAACCTTGGTATAATGAACAAATTCATCAGAACATTTGAAAAAAGGCTCAGCACTAAGGAAAAATGGGAAAACATACCGCTAAACTAAGGTGTTAAACCGAAAGCACTTAGCTGTTTCCCTAATAGATGATAGAAATGGCGTAGGGGTTTTCTGACCTCACACTAAGTAGCACTGTATCGTTAGGGAAATTTACACCTATCTTTCAGGCAGAATTCTGTGCCTAATTTAACTTGGGGGTACAAGAACAAAACCATTGTCATGTTCTCCGATACCCAGACTGCTATTAGAGCAGTTAGTTTGCTTGCGATCAAGTCTAAACTGGGCTTGGAAGGCATAGGTAAACCTAACAACCTAAGAAGAATTAACAAAATTACTCTACACTGCCTACCTACTCACGCGGACATACCAAGAAACGAGCAAGCAGACGACTTGGCAAGAAGAAAAGCAGAAATTCCAGAGCCATTCTGAAGACTCGGACCAGATACAAGTAGAATCCTACAAAAAAGAAAAAAAAAAAACGAAATAAAGCCGTGGAATTTTTCTATGTTTTTAGATGTTAAAAATGCATTTATTCCTTCTTTTGAATATGTAGCTGTTATACGATTGGATTTTTCGCCTGCAGGGCATTAAAGCTTCAGTAACAACAATGCTAACATTTTCACTTGTTTTTTTTTTTTTCTCATTTATTTTATATGGTTTGCCCCATTTTTATGCATGTGAGAAGTTTTTACAAATGGGCATTTCAGCCCACCAACAAGATGACAATTAAAAGTACATTTTGTAAGCAATATATTACAAGCCATTAGCACTGCATATTACTCATAGAACACATATGTATTGAGAGCAGTAAAGCATTTTACGTCGTACTATAATTTGAATTTCCGCTACTGCGCTTTGATACCATATTATATGACTTGCTATTTCCAGAATTTCGCTTAGCATTATGAACTAAAATCATGCAAACAAATTAAAACGAAGTTAAATGTCAAACAATAAAAGTTATAAAAGTTAATGCAAAACGTGTAGATAAACCCCGAGAAATTTATAACTAATTTATTTTTGCCTTTCACTTGAATGTTTTTCTTTTTTACTACCAAGAATATGGATCAAGCGCTGTGAATCGTTATCTCTATGATGAAATAATAATAATTTAATCTTAGATTTCTGTAGAGATTTTTGCATATAAATAGCACAGCATTAGTGCCGAAACAGCATTCAGTACAGTAACTTGAACTACGCACTTTCCAAACTTCCAAGTAAAATGTTTGCCTCTTCACTTTTACGTCCTACGCGCATTACTGACAACAAACGTGCGGATGAAAATTATGCACTGCCGTCGCAATATATTATTACTGATCATGGCTATGGCAAGGATGCGGTAAAGGTGCTATATATAAGTCGTGATGGTCCTGTGCATACCATTAAGGAATTTGAAGTGGGCACACATCTGAAATTGTACAGCAAGAAAGATTATCATGAAGGTAAGTTCATATAAACTACAACTTGTTCAATTTAAATACAACTTACTATATTGTTTAGGTGATAACTCCGATATTGTGGCAACCGATTCGCAAAAGAATACCGTTTACTTGCTAGCCAAGAAACATGGCATTGAGAATCCGGAAAAATTTGCGCTACTACTTGCCAAACATTTTCTCACAAAATATTCGCATATAGAAGAAGTGCATATACATGTCGAAGCGTATCCTTGGCAGCGCATATACCAGGAAGAGTTTGGCACTATAGACGCAGCAATAGCTACCAAAAACTTTAGCGCAATGAATAATCGTCAAGTGCATAATCATGCATTCATCTTTACGCCCACTGCGCTGCATTATTGCGATGTCGTAATGCGACGTCATGGTAAGTTACTGCAGCAAATAAAAGTTTGGATTTATATTATTTATTTTACTTATATCTTATATGCTATATAATTACAGATCCCAAACAAATAATCATTAGCGGCATTAAGGGCTTGCGTGTACTTAAAACCACACAGTCATCCTTTGTCAATTTCGTTAATGATGAATTTCGTTCATTGCCCGATCAATACGATCGTATCTTTAGCACAGTAGTCGACTGCTCCTGGGAATATTCACAGAATACCGATAATTTCAATTTCTGTCATGCTTGGAACACTGTTAAGAATATTATTATTAAGAAATTTGCTGGTGATGCCAAAGTTGGCACGTCTTCACCTTCAGTGCAACATACACTCTATCTAACGGAGAAGGAAGTTTTGGATGTTATACCACAAGTATCGACCATCTCAATGACTATGCCAAATAAGCATTATTTCAATTTTGATACAAAACCATTCCCGAATGTGGTACCCGGTGATAATAATGAAGTTTTTATACCGGTTGATAAGCCACATGGTACAATATATGCACAGCTGTCACGTAAGGATCTAAAGAGTCATTTGTAAACGTTTTAAATGTTTTGCCTTTTATGTACCAAATTGCATTTTTGTTTTTAGTGTTAGATAGGAATTTAAATTTAAATAAAGTATGATTTATATAATTAAAAAAAAATTAGTCATTAATTAATTTACAAAATGGCGTTTGAGTCGCCTAATGAGAACTACAGTACCCTTGGCAGCTTTTGGCTGTACGCCTTAAGATTTAATTGTGCTCGTAAAATTGATCCAGTGTTAGCCACGAAAGATCTTAACAACTTTGAACTTTTTACCAATCAAATTTGCTGTGAATATTTAAATGGTTCCGGCTTTGTACGATAGCCGAAAAATGTTCCCAACTGTCTAGTATGTTCCAATGAAGTTCAAAATCGACGAAATAACACACGAGTGCATGATTACAAATTTGATGTTTGCACAATGACCGCGAAGAGGCTTTCAATAAAGCAGCATGCAAGTCATGATTGTGTAAATTAATCACCTCCAGTACCATCATTCGTTTTGATACTACATCGTAAGACTATATAACACAAATTAATTGTTGGAGACCAATAATAGCAGTTCGTAAACTTTAAGATGTATTTACAAAATTAACAAAATATACAAAAAAAAAATAACACTTTTCACTTAAACTACTCCAACACAGCTTGTACAAGTCCACACTTCATATTATTACAAAGTAAAAGTAACAATTCATCCGCTTCAAAGCCAACTAAATTTTCACCATTCTGATCAATAAGCGGCACAGCCAATTCTATTTTATCAAAATAGCCATAGGTACGATGCAACCAGCCTTGAATATGTGAATATTTGAAGAGATGATAATAGCACTGGCCATGCTGCGGCAGCACCAACATATAGCGTTCCATAGGCGCAGCGTTTTTCAGTTTAAAGACGAAAATCTGCGCAATGGGATTGCTTATTTTAAGTATCTGCTGCACTGTATATATCTGCGTCTTAGCAGTTTCGTTATACGCAAAGATACTAATGCGCTGACAATTCCTACAGCTAAGCATTAGATGATACTGGGATGATGAAATATTAGACAACTCAATGATATCATAATCACCGGCAATAGCCTGATGCTGCACAAATTGTTGCTGTACTGCATCGAAGCTATAGATAAACACCGCTGGATGATGTTCCGCCAAACCATTAGTCATTAAATGATAAGCATGCTGCAACCGGAACAGACGCATGACACTGCCCACGCCAACCGTCAACGACTGCCAATCGCTGATACTACAATTCGCGCTATTCACTTTTAAAATGCGTATTTCATTGTGTCTATTGGTGTGCTCAATATTATGCAGTAGCACAAATTGTGTATCATTCAGGCTCATTATTTCAATAGTTGCAATGAACTTCTTCATGCCAATAGTTTTTGTCAGATTACGACAAGTGATCTTCAGTTTGCTGCGTAATTTACGATATTGTGACTTACAATAGTTCTCAGCTTTTATAGCCAATTCGCCAACGGCATCACGCTGCAAAAGATTTGTCGTAATATTGCTCAAGTAAATGCGACGCTGCGCTGTATCTGTTTGCAACTGCAGCAATTGACGTTCGCAGGGCATCGTGGCTTGTACAGCCAGCATATGGTAACTAGTCTTATCCTTAGTTGTATTAAGCGTTGACACATTTTGGGTTTGCCAAAGCGCTACAATATCCGCGGCATAATCCAAATAAATTAATTGCTTCAAATGATTCGTTTGCGCTTGTTTTTCCAACAAATGCACTAAATGCTGCTTGGCATCATTTGCCACCGTTTGACTGCTGCCCAACATATTGTTAAAAAATTGCAGACCACCTTGAAAAGTGGCACGATCAATGATCAAACTATCGATATTGTAGTTACGATTTGTGAAAATGCTCTGCTGATAGCTTTCGCTTAGATCGCGTCCATTTAAATGCAGTACATGCGCTGGACCATCGAATATAAGTTTACCGTGCACATGTTTGGGTGCAACAATAGTCTGCATTTGTTGTTGTTGCTTATAGACAACATTATCCAGTGGTATGCCATTTATGGTGCGCAACATTATTTGCTTATCGAGTATCAAACGCTCGAATGTAAGTGTGCCAAATAGTTCCAAAGCGCCTTCGCCATTTAGAGGCACACGATTCTGCAGCAAATAGTTCAGATTCATGCCATTAATTACACTAATTTCTAGTTCGTCCTCAACTATCAAACGCTTAAGTTGTATTGGTGGCATATGTTTTTGTGTTTGCTGATAGATTTGGTCGCTTTTCATGCCATTTATGCTGCCGGCAACATCTAAGCGTCCAATGATAGGCGCTGTTATAAACTTAAGTGGGCCGACAATGGCTGCTTCGCTACTGCGCCGATATAAGGATTGATTAAAGCGCAAAATGTCGATTTTATTTAAAGTTGATAGCTTTATATCTGTTACTTTTAGTTTGTCAAACTGCAAAGGTTTTGTAAATGTTTTTGCGCCTGTTATACGCTGCAAAACGCTGGCATTCTGCCATAGCGCATCCTCTGCTAATGTTGCAAAATCTAAACACTTCGGAAACTTCACTTTTGTCTGCATTTGCTTAATCAGTGGCCGTCGCAGCTTAACATTGCCGCTAATGATTTGGTCGGCGCTGCGTGTAACCGCATTTTTTAATAAATAAACAAAATGCTGGTCAACAGCGCTTGGCTGGCGCCAGTTAACATCGCCTAGCACTACCAAGTTGCGCCATTGCTGTGCTTGCAGTGCACGTAATTGACTAGTTAGATTGAAGAAATTAATTTTGGTATCTATTTTTGTAACTACATTCCCATGCACCATGAGCTTAGGCACTGCAAGCGCTGCCGGCAATTCAACTTTCGTTTGCCTCTTATCAATAAATTCACTGGTTTGCATATTATTTATATGCTGCACATCCACATTGCTTAGTTTCAAATTGCCAAAACTGTAACGGCCGCTGATCACTTGCGGCGTATTACGTAGTAAGGACTTATCAAAAACTTCTTGCATATTTCTTGCATTAATCGTTGGCACATTAAGCGCATCTGTTATGCTTAAATCAGCCAAGAAACGCTTTTTGCCCGACAACTTGGCATCTTCATCGAGATGCACCAAACTTTCGCTATACGTGCGCCAATCGATGCCATTAATTGTATTCACTTTAAGATCTGCCTCGAATTTTACATTGCCTTCAATGGTTAAACGCTTGTGCAATACTAATTTATTGTTTTCTATATTCAATTTGGCAAAAACATCATCAAAGGATATGCCATTGATTTTGTGGAAAACCACATTGGACGCTTTCAATCTGTATGGCAGTTCCAAGCGATCTAAGTGATAGTTATAGTTTAGCAAATCTTGCAATGCGAGATTATTGAGTAGGCTGGCATTCAATGTGCTTGTAATGTTAAGCCTTTCGGCAATAATAACATTATGAAAGAGTTTAGTATTCTTGAAATGCAATGTGTGTGGCAATTGTGATTTCAAAACTAAATTATTTACAGGCACAGTATTCAGTTGCAAAGTCATTAGCTCATTAATAGTAAGCGGTGCTGTGAATAGCTTCTCACCGGTGATATTTGCTACTTCACCATGGCGCACCACATTCTCAGCTAAATTGTGTAGCTTCGAATTATAATCTTGACAAATAAGATTACCATTAATGCTTGCATTCATAAAAATAATGTATAAAGGCTTCCGAAACTCATTCTGTGCACTGTCCAGCAAATGTTCTTGAGTTGGATGTTCATTTAGATAATTTGTGCTCAAACTGTGCATGCTGACTTTTGCATTACCGAACATAATGGGATTATCAAAGATCTGTAATAAAATTTTAAAAATAAGTACAAATATGTAAGAATGATAGTCGCTCTGTCCGACTATATTGTAATATACCCTGCAGACATGCAACCAAACCAAACTCTGAAGCAGCACAATTCTACTTCTAAACATTCAAATAATTGAACAAAATATGATATAATGATCTACCTGGAAATTGTCTTGCAATAAATAGTTCACTATATCCAGATACGCTTTCTATAATGGAGACAGAGTAACGGACCTACATCTCATAACTTAATGAATATACGTCAAATTCTACAACAAAACTAATATAGCCGTAAAAGTTAAATTTTAAACATGTGTGCAGGACATAAAAAATGAATTCTTACAATATGCACTCACTTGTGGTGTATTTCGCAACAAATAATCCGATTTCAAAGTTTCCAACGAAAATGCGTCACTATTCACAACAATTTCTGTGCTTTCTACACTTTCACGTTGCAAATTATTTAGTGTAAGGGTACCATTTAGTATCACCTTGCCGGTGTAATATTGTTGCAGCTCGCCAGCATCGTCCGATGCATCAGCCAAACGTGGCAGTGGCATCAATTTGCTGTCATTCGCAAAGTATATGTCACCGGATATACTCATCTGTTGAATTTTCACTGGCGCTGCAAAGAAATAAACTTCTTATTGCTGCAGGACACACACACAAACACAGACACTTACTTTCAATGAAACTCTCACGCCCACGAAAAACAATATCCTCACCAAAATTCAACCCATTCACATGCACCGCATCGAGTTTGTTAACGAAAAAGCCGGACATAAAAATGTTCGACTGCACTACTTGTGGCTCTCGCAAATTGAATAATTGTGTAGTGACCAAATTATTGAGTAGCGTTGTCGTCAAGTTATTAACACGCGCATCGGATTGGAATATAAGACGTCCGGTTATTTTAGTATCACGTTCGCGTAAAAATAACTCATCGTAAAACTCAAACCAGGACATATTGTTAATACGTTGCACATATAAGTCTTTGATGTTTGTCGGGGTCGCGCTGGCATTAGCGTCTATTTGACGTGCATATTTGTAGTTCTCACGTGTAAGCAGTTTACGTGTTTGCAGCAATTTCGTTGTTAACTCTGGGCGTATTGTCAGTATCGGCATTGGTTTGGTGAGATTGTCCATATGATAGCCTGGTAAAGTGGAGTGATGTAAAGTAGTTGTTTTACAGTGCAGTACTTAAACTTACCTGGCAGCAAGCTACCATCGTATATCAGATTCTTCACATGCAAACTTTGCACTTTCAAGCACTGTATGTCCCCATTATTTAAGCTTCCAGCAAAGGAGCGTGTTGGACGACGCCGCAGATATGTCTCACGTAAATGTCTTACGCGCGCCAGTAATTGCAAAGGACTACGAACATGCTGTGCAAGTAAATGTATGCTAGCAACCTTTGCAGTAGGCTGCAAAACAAGCGGCTTTTTGTATTTAACAAGTTCCGGTGTGCTGATATATGAAGACAAGGGACGAAAACTGTCAATTGCGCTTTTACGGCGCAACAACATGCTGCGCAAACGTTCAATTGTCTCCTCAAATTGATGTCGATGTTGCTGCAAAGGATGAAGTTCTAAAAAAAAATGTAATAGTGAATTACGTATTAAACTAAAACCAGTAATATATAAAATTACCCTCTTGCTCTATAGTATTAAGCGCCGCTGCACTACCTAGCGTTGCGCCCGCATCCCACTCCACTTGTACTATGCGTACAAGTGTATTAAATGGACGTTTGTAGCTCAGTAACACAAATGTCTCATTCTGCGCATTCATGTACGTATAGAGTGCACTCGGTTGTATTTCTTTTGCACTAAAACCCGTAAAACAATCCAAGCGCGCGCTGTTAAAGATCCGCACTTCATTTTGACGTGCAGCAACCAAAAGACCCGCCGAACCCGCAGTAAACTTATCGAATGCTAACTCCTTATTCGTACGCTTCTTATAGAGCACAAACTGTGCATCAGTGCCCATGCGGAAATACATGCAATGTGCTTTATTGCAAGCAATTATATAATTACGGCCGCGAAATGTTGCAACTTGCAACTTCTGTGCATCGATTGTAAGCGTTTGGCGACGCTGTAGTTTCAATGTAGCTGCTGACACTTCATAAATAGTGAGTATGTTCTGCAAAAAGAAAGCTGTAATATAATTTTGCATTTAAATAAGCGGCTACCTTTGTCTGCGCACGTATAGCCCGTCCGGTTATAATATATTTTGTATTTGCGCCCAAGACATGCAGCGTATGTATGGCCGGTAATGTTACATCCTCCACAGGATTAAAAAATGCATCTAGCCATTCAAAAGTTCTGTAATTTTATACAGATTTAGTTTAGTAATTTAACAACTTACTCACTTACTTGTATTTGCTGTGCAGCTTTGTAAAATTAACAGCAAACAATAGCATTATTTTCTCTGCAGTTGGCTTTAATAAATGCATATGTCTATATCTGCCCGGCATTGACAATTGCTGTATGGGTTCAAAACGTAGTGGCTTGGCACTTGTTGCACGCGTCGCATCTAAAACCAAAGCAGCACGCTGCGCTATTGCAACTCTCGACAATTGATAAATCTCTGTTTGCTCCTCGTAAGCCACTGCGAAAAGTAAATAATTACGCCAGCTTATTACGGTTGCACCTAGCGCTTCGACGCGTTCGCCTGCAACCGCGCCCATTAATGTGCCAAGCAGCGTTAGACGTTTGTCCTGCTCACTAATGAATAATTGAAATAATTCGTTGCCATGCAACACGAAGAACAATTGCTGATCTAGTTCTTGTATTAGATGCACGCTACGTTCGTGCTGCATTGTCATGTCCATAAACGGCAAACGTATTTGCATGGCAAACGGCTTATTGAAGACCATGGAGGCATTATTGAATGCGGCGGTGTTATTATTACATTTTGGTTGCGTAGGTGTTACATTTGACATTTGACGCAGATTGCTTTTTAGTTGGTGCGCCTGCAGCGGCGGCGACGCTTGATGCGGAAGTGCGCCATTGCACTGAAATGTAAAGTGCATTTAGTATTTGGTAACATGTGTGATACATCTAGTTTATTGCTGCTACTTACGTTTGTAATTAAAACTAGAACGGGCACGCATAAATTAATAAAAAACATTTCAATAAATTGGAAATGAAATGTGCAGCACATTTACTAAAATATGCAGGCGTCGCCAGTGATCGGCAATAACGGTGCTTGCAGTGGCGTGATCTTGAATTTTAAGTAGCAGTGCTGCCAATCTTAAAAATAAACAGTTAACATTTTAAACTTATGCATAATACGCCGCATTTCAGTTATTATAAATATTTTAAGTTTATTTAAGAATATCGGACTCCGGTTTACGAACCTGTTCTACTATTTAAGTCATTGGTTCTGTGGTGACAGACAAAGTACTTCAAGAGGGTGGAAGATAAATGATGCCATCTCTATCAGTGATTTTGCAGTACATCATGGGATCCTCGATTTCCGAGCTAATATTAGAGACAAGACAACCAAAACTGCGATCATCTAGCCTTGCTCGCCTCCAATAATGTCAATGCTGTCAATATTACCATGAATAACCATTAATTACCAGAAACAATAATCTGACCATCATTAATTTAGATCTGGAGCACACCGTTCAGTTGGAGACGAAACTAAATTCAAGTGCAGATATTACATGCCGATCGATGTTTTTATCTTTAATAACCCTAATTCAGTTATAGCTGGCAGTAAACCTTCTTACAACGAAAATCTGCCTTATAAGGATAGCGAACTGAATACTTGAATCTTGGAACTGTTTTTTTTTTGGTACCGAGCCACAAAGCAACTAAGAAATGATATGAAGAATCTCCAACTACATGCTGTAGAAGCAATCATTTATGCAATCATTTAAGCAATCATCTATCCGGTGCCTTAGTGGAGGACTTGTGAAAAGTAGAGGAAAAAGCATCAGGAGGGTAAATTCCCATATATGAGAAGGTTACTTTCAAGGAAAACTTCACCGCCAAAACGTGGATGCCATAACACAGTTGGCTGCTCAATAGCAGGAAGCCAAACCTGGAATTGCGAAGCATAATCTCAGAATCCTACCTCAGAATGGAGACTTGAGGGAGATCCCTATACAAAGCTCCGGCAAATTGAAAGAAAATCTTAATAATTCTCGAATCGCATTCGCTTAGTCCTACATGGCCAATTTTGTTGTATTTTTTTCATACTAAAAACTGTTGTCGCCTACTGTTCTGGTGTCTAACCTGGGATGTAAAAAGACCAGAGAGGACTAACAAAAAATGTATGCATTGCGTCTTGCATATTCCGAGCGCAATGCTGTTATACAGTGATACACCTTTCCCAAAAAGATAAACTCAAATTGTGGAAACTTCTTTTTTAATTTATATAAAAAGAGATTTTTTTTCTCAAATTTTAAAAACTAAAAGTGTAATTACGTAATTCTGTTTTTTTACTTCGCTTGCCCCAACTTCAGTGGATTGCACGCAATGCGCTTAGCGTCGGACAACTTTAATTCGCTTTCCCGGTATAGAACTCGGTACACTTTGCGTCGTGCTTCCACTGCGGTTTAATGACGATTGTCTTCCGGTTTTCGCTAAAGACACTCTGCCAACCGTTGTACGATTCGACGCTTTACCAGACGTTCCGCCGGCATTGCGTAATATTGACTTGCCTTTCACCGGACCGGCGATGATGCTGCCAGCAGGAATACCCGACTTACTGATAAAGGTCTGCGTAGTCCTGAGACTTTGCAGTGATAGATCGAGCTTCTGACGTATGCGGTCCAGATCATTGCGCATACGCTGTATGTCCATTGCAATATTCATGCGATCTCGCTGCAATTTACGGTGTTCCATTAACATATTCTGTAGCACATTCTTCTGCTGCATCACTTCGCGTATGCGTCGCTGAAAGGTGAACGAATTCTCATTTTGTACTGATCCGTAACCGCGACGCATGCCCTGTTGCACTTTACGGTCAAGACTCGCCTTGGCCGTCGCTATCGATAGATTGACGCTACCAGGACGATTCTGACCGCCAGCTATACGACGTTTCTTGCCGCGTTTCTTTTCGCCGCTTATCTCAGCGGATTTCGATAATGCGGCAATCGGCGCCGGAACGACAGGCGTGGCACGAAGCGGTGGAGTTGTTGCTAATGCGTAAAAATAATATAATAATGAAATATTCCCATTGAATGGTTTATACACTTACATATCATGGTATTATGAACATTGGCGACAATATCATTAAAGGTCGCCTTCATATCCGGCTTTTTGTTGAAATACTTTGAATACATCGAGAGTGGCTTAGCGGTTCCGCTTAGTATTGGAGAATCTTTCCGTTGCTCCACTATTTCAAAGTAGGCGCAAACAATTTACCAAAGGATTTTGGAATTTTTTTTTAAGTTTCCAGGTTTTTTTTTACACGGTCAATTTAGAACGGGAAATTTTGCAATATTAAGAAATGCCAAATATTAAAAAAAAAAGAGAAATTAGTGTAGAAAAGTTAACGAAAGGAAATTTTGATCTAAAATAGAAGCTCTCATGAGTAGGTTTTTTGTGTAACAAGAATTTGAGGGCCTACTTGGAGGGAATGTTGAATCTGCATGTTTTCAAGTTACTTCCGGGTTTTAAGCCAAAGATTCATTTATTATTAAAGATGAATGAATAAAAGAGTCTATTTAAGAAAATGTAAATGCTTCACGGCATCTTGGAGTCTCCAAGGTCTCAATATCGAACAATATCTTCAAAAACTTGTAGCTCAAATGCTCTAATGACAGACAGCCGAACATATCTTTTGATGTTGCCTACTAGCTCTGTTACATACATTTGTACAAACCTAATTACAGGACAAAAAAAATATACTTACGTTTGACTTCCTGCTGCACACTCTCTTTTCGTATCTTCTCATATACGCCCGAAATTAAACCCTTAACCGTTATTGCCATATCTGGTTTCTCGGTTACATACTCTTGCAAATCGCCATACGAGGTAACACTTTCTAGACACTGACATCGATATCTTCGTGAACGTCCACCGGATGCACGCTTGCTTTTCGGCTTACCCATATCTGTGCAAAGTCCCAGTATTTTTTTTTTAGGCGGCAAGCGTTATGCTTTGTTTTGATACAGTTTTAATTACAACTTTTTAGGGGTTTCGCTATTAAGCCTAAAATTTTTCCAAAACTATTGCATTGGGAAATTTGGAATTTTGATGCCGAAAATAAAATTTAGAACGAATGCCTCAATACAAAATAGAGAAACAAACAAAGCTAACGAAAACTGAGAGCCAACTGAGTTTGTTTGGCATTTTTAGAAAGTTTGGAAAAATAATGTCAACAGTGCAAAAAGTAATTAGGAGAGCTGCACACTTAATAGGCTTAAAAATTACTCTCCCCATTTTCAAAATTCATTTGGCATTCTTGAATGGCATTTCCAGCACAATAATACTCCAACTCACGCTACCCGGTCCATTTAATCATAGCTTGAGAGCCAAAAAGTTGAAATCTTTAAGAGGGCACTATACTCGCCAGACTTAAATATCATGCGGAACGTTTGGGGATAAAAGTGTACTAGTCCGAAAATCAAAATTATACCAACATTCACTTATCTCTGACAATGATTGTCCTGGGCATTATCAAGGCATGTCCCAAGTGGAGAGAGTATACAAGGTGCAGCTTAGTATACTTCCCTGAGGAACAACTGCATGGATTCTTTTTGTGCTAGACTTTACACAATTCAGAACCACCAAAAAGGTTCTGTCAGTCAAAAACAATAGCAAAACAGCTAAGGGGGTAGGATGTCTTTTAATTTTCGGAGTATGTCATTGTGCGGTAGCGCTTTTACTGTACTGTGGTCGAGACCATCTGCACCGGGCGCCTCTCTTTTCTTCAGCAGCTTTAAGAGGGCTTGAATCTCTTCGATAGCGATGGGATTGGCTGGAAGGGACAAGGTTGGTTAGTACCGTTTGTACTCGTCTTTTTCGACTACCGGAACTAGAGTCAAAACATTGGAACTTGGCCTCTAAGTCTTCTAGCCCGGCTTTCAAACAAAGAACTTTGGTGGTGTTTACCTCTTATATCGCTTTATAAGAGATTAGAGGAAAAAGTACGAAGTCGAGTTTGGAGAGACCGTCTCTGAATACTCTTCGGTACACACTGTCCACGACAAGGCTGCGCTTGGAAACTTGCTGTCTTCTACGTATCCTCTTCATAACAAAAAGTGCTTCAGTAGACTGAAGCACTGAAAGGTTTCTTGAGATGCATTGAGGGCAGCCGAGTGCAATTTTTTGAGGTTAAGTGTATACTCGTCTTCTTAAGTCTTTAGGCCTTATGTCCAAGTTTAAGTCCAATGTGATTTCCAAATCTTTTAGAATAAAAACCGGATTCGTTCCAGGCAGCTACAATCATCTTATTGGCGTAGAGAAAGTGTGTAGCTTAGCCGGTGGTTTGGATTTGGGCAGCGGAGGTGCATTAAGCTTTCTGCAGTCTCGTCCGTATCGTGTCTGCTTTGTAGCTGCCCCAGAACCGATGTTTGGCATTGAAGTATTCTCCGAGTAAAAGCTTTCCTTCAAGACTGCTAAAAAGCTGACCATAACACCGCTATAGACACGAGCCAACGACAACTACCTTCTCAATATAGCTATGAAGCTAAAAATATCCATAAAGGACCTAAAAATGCTAAAACAAAAGAGCTAAACAAAAAAGGGAATGGTCTAAAAAAACCCAACCTTTTACTAAGCACCTCTTAAATTTTTTTAAACAACTCAAAATTTCATCGTTCAAAAATATACCTTCAACAAATAAGAGGAACGGTTGGGGTACTGAAAATATCGTAGCCGAAGGGGCTTCAGTTCAAATGAATCAAATTTGTCCATTCCAAGCCGATCAGTTTCCTACATCCTTATAGGATTAAATTAACTCAAGAGCTAAAACAACGAAACTTCTCAAAGTTTGAACAAAATTCTGAATTTCATTAAAAAATAATCTTCAATAATCTTCTTCTTTATTATTGGACAGTAACTGACGTACATGTGCTTCAAAAGACTCCACTGCTTCCATAAAAAATTAACGTGTGGCGTGGATTCTATGCTGAAGGCATGATTGTTGGATCATATTTACTGTCGTATTTTGTCTAAAATAAGTTGTAACTGTACAGTATTACTCAAGATGCATTTGTACAGGACCAAATCCTCGTCTCATGCATATAGAATTATTAACAGTCTAAAATTTTTATTAAGCCAACCGTTTTATTTACTTTCAAACCGCATCAAGGAATTTCCATTTTAGAGGGTAGAAGGTCATTCAAATCATTTTCCATGCGCGCTTAATAAAAGAAAATTAAATAAAACTTGGCAGCACTGTGCAAGCATTTCGGTTTGGCAGCATTCTTCACAGCAGCAATGCACGTAAGTTGGCAGTTCCGTTGACGATGCGGCGTCGTCTGCGTGTATTTTACAATATTTTATAATTTATTTTCGTAATTTAAAGCGTTTAAACCGTACTAAAGTGCAAATATAATCTAAGCAATACAGCAGCCAAACATACAACACAAAATGGGCTCATCAAAGAAACATAAAAAGAACAAATCAGAGCGTCGCGAGAAGTACGAAGGTAAACAATGGGTGAAATTTCATTTTTTAAATTTAGCACAGTTTAAGCACACGCATATGTTTCTTATTGCAGAATACAGCAATAATCAAGATCCCGCGCTGATGCAGCGTGGCTTAAAGCTTATATTGAAAGTTGGTTCGAGTTCAACACCGGAGTATAGCGCCAGCTCACCACATGCATCGCTCAGTATAAGCGGCCCGCCAACTGCAGCTGAGGCCATGATGTCTGCAGCGCCGGGCAGTCCCATGGCGGACGAACCACCTGCGGATGAATATCGTGAACGGCATAAGAAATCAAAGAAAAAGAAGAAGAAAAAGGATCGTGAGAAGAAACACAAACATCACAAAGAGAAGCGTCATCGTAGTCGTGAACGGCATGGCAGCCGTGAGCGTGATCGTTATGATGAGCGTCTATCGTCTGCTGAACGTAATAGTGAGGATGTAACATTTGTTGACGAAACGATTGCCACACATGTTACTAATTTAGCAGTAGCATCGCCTATTAAATTAATGCAACAACGCAGTCCTCGTAGTGTGCAACCGCATATAACAAACGTTGATGGTGATTCAAGTCAGGATGGATTTAACTTTATGGACGATAATGACGAATCACAACCTTTACCAGAGAATATACTCTACTATGCGGGCATAACAACAGTTAATTCACCATCGAATCGTCCGGTCACAAAGCCAATAGTGCCATGTAAAATTGAGGATTTAATGCTCGGTGCCTCGCCGTCATCTTCGTCGCAGCTATCGACAACATTAGGTGCTGTTGGTGGTAGTCCAACAAAACCGCTCCCAGATGTAAGTTAACAATTTAATTTCGTGTTTATATATAGTATTAAAATGTATATTCTGCAGCTGCTTATACCATCACCGTCGCCATCTACAGCCGCCTCTACGCCTGGTGGATGCGGCTCTATGAGCGCATTAACCCCTAAGGGATTAGAAGCTCCGAAAACACCAAGCACATCCAGTGAATCAGGCCGCGAACCGCGCAGTTGTGTACTTAAGCAGAAACAGCAAAAATCGCCGTTGAATAAGCTGCTCGACCATTTGCTACGTTTTCTGGAAAAACGCGATCCACATCAGTTCTTTGCCTGGCCTGTCACAGATGATATTGCGCCTGGTTATTCATCAATTATATCCAAACCCATGGACTTCTCGACAATGCGTCAAAAAATCGACGACCACGAATACGCCACACTTTTGGAATTCAGTGATGACTTCAAGCTGATGTGTGAGAATGCAATACGCTATAATCATGTGGACACAGTTTATCATAAAGCGGCAAAACGTTTGTTACAAGTTGGCGTAAAGCAGCTGCAGCCGGATAGCTTAATGCGTAGCTTAAAGCCACTTTCCGGTTATATGCGTGAGTTGACCGCAAAAGAGTTAGGCTTTGAGCTGAGCTCGAATGACTACGCCGCTTTTGAACATCACGATTCAGGCGATGAGTTCGCTTCGATGGGTGCAGATGAACAGACACCAGCGCAGCTGGAGGAAGAGGAACGTAAGCGTGCCTTACGCTTGGAGAATGAACCAAAAACGCGCTTCGAACCATATGTAGATGATATGACATCTGATGATATACTGGCGCAAGTACAAGGTGCCGCCGCAAAGGCTAAGCAACGTCTCACTGCGAAAGAGCGAGCGCACAAAATGGGTTTTCTGCGGCAGCATAAAGATGGCACAACAACGCTGAATATGCTCATCAAAGACGAGAATGAAGGCCCGGAGAAGGTTATAACGCTTGGCGATCTAGTTGGTAAGCTTAAAACGGGTAGCGGACAGCTGCAGGGTTTGCGCGATGACAAACGCAATAATATAAAGCTAGTGAAACCATTAAACTATGGCGCATTTACCTCCTTTGCGCCGACATTCGATTCGCGATTTTCCAATCTGAGTGCAGAACAAACTAAACTAGTGCTGCGCACCTATGGTGATGCAGCTAGTGCCGAGTATGCCGAGAGCATACTGCAATTCACTAAAGACTCCAGCTATGCGACGACACTGGCAAATGGACTACTGGATATTATGACCAATGGCGAGCACAGCAAATCAATCGACGAGCTTTACAACATGCAGTTGCAGAGTTACGAACAACAGGAGATTGGCAAGTGTTTCAACAAAGCTGAAGAGGAGGCTGCCGTGAAAGCGGAGAGTAACGAATCGCGTGAACAAATCGAAATGGAATATGAAAAGTATAAGTACACGCGCGTCGATTTCAATCAGTTGCGTTCGCTCAAAGACGTTGGCATTGATATTGACTTTTTGGAAACCATGGAGTCGAATATGAAAAACTTTGAGCTAACGCGACGCCTACAAGAACATTTAAGCAATAATCTCAATCTTATCGAAAAGTTGCGTGTAACGCAACATGATCGCCTCTCACAACCACTGCCAACGCATCTGGGCTTAGTGCCACAAGCCAGCGCAGAGGAAACACAACTGGCACAACAACTGACACAGCAGCTGACAGATGTTGCCAAGAAATTACCACCGGCGGCCATAACCGATCCGTATGCGCTGCGCAAAGCGTTGGGTGTTTCATTTGGTAAGTAAAAACTATAATATATGACGTAAGAAAACAATATTTAATATGTGTTCTAACATTTTAGTTGGTCTACCGCCCGCGCCTTCACTTAATATGCCACGTATAAGTTTACCCGAGATTCTGCAACAGCCCGTCTCAATGCCGGTGCTGAATCTTAATAGCACAAATGATTCTAGCGTTGTTAATACTAACAATCCGCTACCTATGGATATCGATGATGATGACGATGATGTTGTTGCTGCTAGCAACAACAGTGGCGTTGATCTAGAAAATGAGTTACGCGAATTCCTTGAAAGCGGTTCTGGACTGCATACAACGAGTTCTGTTGACGATAACAATATTGTTGCGCAGCTCTTAATGAATTAGTTTAATTGAATTATTAATTTATTATCGCTTTAGATTTACAATTTATGTTTGTGTAAATGCAGTGAATGGTCTATCTAAAGTTTTTTTGATTTTGTTTGTATAAAAAAAAGTTTGACGTTAGCATTCGAAAGTGGTATATGACTAATCTATTTAAAAGGTGTATAGACAAAGCGTAAGCAAAAATCATGTAAAAAATAAATTAAATATTTTTTTAAAAAAAGAAATGAAAACGCGAAATCTTTGTTGAGAAAAATATTAGAAAGAAGCGAAATGTTAACTAACAACTTGTAACAATGGCGGAAGTAGGGTATAGAAACTGAATCATCCGCGCATATAGCGAGCGTTGTATTAAGTGTAACTCGAGGTGACAAATTTGCAATGTACATTGCGCACAGTAGCGAATGTGAATGTTCAACGGCATATCTTAAACTCGAACTTATCTACGACCCAAGCACGAGTTTCTAAGTGGTTTCTAAAGCAATCCTTAATGCTGCATATGGTCAAATGATTGCTGAAACCCCAGAAAGACAGACTATCTATTCCGCTAATTTGCAACGCCGCCGGTGACATGCTGAATGACACGAGAGACTTGTTTTCCTAAATGCAAACTGATGGGTTGGAATTGACAGTTTGGCGATTTTTACAGATAGTTAAACTTTAATAAAGGCTCTAAAATCAAACTAAATCCAAGCTAGTCCAATGCAAAATAGTTGACTAATAAAAACTTTAAATGCAAACAATGTACACGTTTTTACCGTTTTTAAAAATAATCATTTTATTTGATCCTTGCTGTGACCAACAGGATTTGTTACGCACAGTAAAAACCAGTGTCAAAATTGTACCTGTACTTAAATTGATGCAAAGATGTGATGTTTTCTGTTTTCCATATAATGGAGGTTTGACCAAACTAAAAACAAAATGCAACCTTAGTTACTCCTTATAATATAAGCTATTGGAAAAAAGCTTTCGTTGCATAACCCACCATCCAGAGTGAAGCCATATGCGAAAATAACATGTCACGCACCTGCCGTTCACTGCAGAGTAGTACGGTACCGCCTGTCTAAACATTTTTTTTGTGCTTTTAAATTATGCAAACCTGTTTGTTGTTTTTATCTTCAATTTTTTCCATTGACATAATAAAAATTTTTCGGCGACAGACTTCAAACCTACTTAAATAATAAAAAAAATAAGCTCAAATACCGCATTTAAATTAAATATTATTGAAATTAAAAAATAAAATAGTTTTTAGTTTAATATTTTCTTTATTCCGTTTTTTAACGCATATACAAAATCGTTTTACTTATTATTTATTAATTAATTAAATGTAAGTATCTTTGCACATTTCATTATTTCATTTTAGTTAATTAATGTTATTTTATATTAATTTTCAATACGTGTACGCTACTCATTTACAATACATTTTATATATTTTTTATTTTTTTACTGATCGCATCAGTTGAAGGCAAAACTTTGTGAGTGAACATCATCAGCAATTATCATTTAAGAGTTAAAAACTGGCTTACTTTCGATGACAAAAAAAAAAAACAAACTATTTGTGTATTTGTTTGCTGCTACTATTTTTTTTTTCTTTCAGTGTATATATAAAAAAGTTAATACAATATTAATATACAAAGGTACGTAATACATACATACAAGTGACGTATATACATTTATAAACTTTAAACTTAACATACACACACATTTTATTTAGTTAATTGTTTGGCTTTGCTTTTGTTTGTAATTAATTTATGAGTTACGAGATAAAGGCGCGGCAACTGCTTAAACATTTTACACTTAAACTAATTAATTAATTAATTTATGTATGTATGTAGAGTGCCGTTTGCGTTAATATTTACTGTTTTTGCTCCTGCTTCACATTGAGGTAGAATTTTCATAAATATTTCTTTAGCATATACATGTATGCAGTAGTTTATATTGCTATGAATGCCTTAAGTCGGTAGTATGCAGTATTTAGTAGTTGTAGTAATTGTTGTTGTTATTATTATTGTTGTAATAAGTACTTGAAATTCACGAATTAAGTATTTCTTTTTGCGCTCAGTCAATCAAATTTAAGTTGAGTTCCTTAGTTTTCTTACGACTTTTTCTTTACTTTTTTTTGTTGTTTTTGTTTTTTTTTATATAGTAAATAAATATACACATTTGACGACGCGTTTCGTATAAAAAAAATATAAAGATTTGATTTTATATATAAGTATAATTTCATACTTAGGCAAATTGAGACTTGGCAGTAGTAGTTTTTGCTATGGGCCTCTACGGCGGGAGCTGGGATTTATAAGAGGAGCGAATTAGGATAAGTATTATGTGAGTTGTCGGATTAATTAGTTAAGCCATACATGATATTATACAATACATGTAAATATGTATGTATATATATTTAAGTAGTTCTTGTTCTTGTGTAGTTTGTTGACGACTGTAAATTAACTACAATTACAACTAATGTCGGACTATATATATATGTGTATGTCTGTGTGTGTTGTTTTTGTTGTTGCTGTGGCTGCTCCTGATTTTGTGACGAAAGCAACTTACACTAAATTCGCATCCTTAGCCATACTATAGAATGCACTCTGGGGATTGTCCAGTAGTTCTGTAGGCGCAGCGAATTCCGTTATCAAACCCTTATCCAGTACAATAACTTTATCAGAGTCGAGTATTGTATTCAAACGATGCGCAATGGTGAGCACAGTGCATTCCTTAAACTCGGAACGTATAGTTTTCTGTAAAAAAATAAAATATGTATTAAAATAATTGCATACAATGAAATATTGTTTACACGCACCTGTATCAAATCATCAGTTTCCAAATCCACTGCAGCTGTAGCTTCATCCAATATTAGCACCTTTGTCTTACGCAGCAAGGCACGCGCCAAACAAACCAGTTGACGTTGACCGACAGACAAATTTTCACCACCTTCAGAGATTTCATGATTTAAACCTGCGGGCAGCGATTTCACGAACGCCTTTAAATGTGACAGTTCCAATGCTTTCCAAATTTCCTCATCGCTCTTAACTTCGAAGGGATCCAGATTAATACGCAACGAACCAGAGAAGAGCACTGGATCTTGTGGTATAATTGTCAAACGCGAACGCAGCATATGCAGGCCCAATGTTGCAATATCAATGTCATCGATGAGTATACGGCCACCAGATGCTTCAATGATTCTATATAGCGGTAGTAAAAGGGTATCATTAATATCATATATAAAATGTATTTAATACAAATAAAATTTTGGTAAAATAATTTCTAATTAGTCAAATCGAAAACCTTTACTCTTATAAATTATCTGATCTACAAAGAATACATTTCTTTCTAGTCTTCCGATTTGGACCTTTACGAAATATTTTTAGAGTATAATAAATAAACTTAACCAATTCTAGCTGAATAAAAAAAAAAGTAAAAAAACGAAAACGCAGAAAGACGGAACAAGTTTGTATGGGCGTTATCGCTTCTAGAGATCTAAACTAAAACTATATGAAATGTATTATTTGAATTACCATAAGGTACTCCAAACCTGGTTTTTCTGTCTTATTTACCAACAATAACATTTTTTTTCACACAAAAACTCAGATAGGATTAATTGTTTTCTTCAGGAGCTATCCTTTTTAATGGTCCGTTCTGGACCCTTATAGAATATTTTATTAGAAGTGACATAAAACACACCAAATTTGGTTGAATCTAGCTGAATTGTAAAACAACAAAAACATTTTTCAAACAAAAACCTGAAAAGAGCAGACAGATTTGTGTGGAAGCCACACTTCTAGTGGTCCAATCTAGACCTATATGAAATATTTTATTAAGGTTAACGTAAGATAAACCCAATTTGTCATATTTATTTAAATTAATAAGAACAATAACAAATTGTATAAAAAATCACAAAGAAGTCGTTAGTTTGTATGGCTAAACTTTAGGAAGGGATGGGCTCGATAATTGTATACTAGTGATCCAAAGAGGTAATAGGAGAGTCTAAAAATCTAAATGTGAAGGCTTTAACTCTTATAGACTCCAAGTTACGGACATCGAGTCAGACTGACATGTTCATTTGGACGTTATGGGGTCTACCACGACTACTGATTGATCAATTAATTATATATACATACATATATGTTTGGAGTTATACACAATAACTCCTACAATACATTTCAAATTTGCAGACAAACTAAATTACCCAATGCAAACTATATATGAAGTGTATAATATTCAAATAAATTCAGCGTCCTTGATTCGCGCAACTCACCTGAACAAAGACAACGTCAAACTGGATTTGCCTGCACCGGTGCGGCCGACAATACCAACTTTCTCACCGCCTCTTATGGCAAATGAAACACCACGTAGCACCAAATCCAAACCGTCACGATAACGTACTTTGAAGTTATCAAAAGTAACACGTCCATCTTCGGGCCAATTGCGTGGCACTTTGCTGTTTTCAATTTCCCATGGTGCTTCCTGTTTAGTCTCACCATACTCCTTGATACGTTCAACCGAAACAATATTCGTTTCGATATCCGAAGTCATGCGCACCAACCAATTAAGCGTTTGTGTCACCTGCAATGCATAACTTACGGAGAGACCAACCAGACCGGGATTCGTTTGACCGCCAAGCACAGCAAAAAGCGCAGCAAAGAGTATAATTAGATTGCCCACCATTTCCAGACGTATGGCAAGCCAACGATTCGCAATGACCGAAGGATATTTGCAGATTTGATTCTTGTCCACTTTGACATCGGATTCTTCAATGAAACTAGTGAATAGAACAGCGTTAGATTATGTACGAGAATAATATTTTAGATATACTTACCGATTCTGCACTGAATAGGCACGTATAGTTGATGCACCTGTGACGGTCTCACCAAAGTGCGAATAGATGGGCGAACGTGATACCGATTCCAGACGCATCAGCTGACGCGAAGTAGCAACATAGAAGCGTTGTGCAAAGTAATATAACAATGCTATGGGTACAATGACTGCCAGGAAAATTGGCGTAGACAAACTAATGACCACAATGGTAGCTAAGACCTGTAGTTTGGAAGTTATTGCACAAGCATTTATAAAAGGGAAAATAAAAAAATATAAAACGTGACGTTAGTACTTTACATATTGTAGTGGTTTTTTTCGCGTACAACTTTTCTAGCTTTTCATCATTTAAAAACTAAAATCTATAGAAATACTTGAAATTATTATTGAAAAATGATCGAAAGAAAATATATTTATTTAAATTAAAACGCCAATAACTTGTTATAAAAATCAGTATAAAGGTTAGTTTAAAGTGGAATTGGTTATTTATAGAGTATCAGTATTTTAGTTGTGGAGGATATGGATAAGTTATGGATTATGGATTTGATTTGGATGTGGTACGACGTTGTAGCAATTTTTTGCGTACTCTATGATTTATATCAATTAACACATTTTTCCTATACACGTGAATCAAAGATTTTAACTCAAATGTTTAACAAAAAGAAGCTGTGTTCAAATACAAAAAGGTTTTTTGTAAGGTTGCACATGTACAACCAATAGTTTATACACATAGCACAACCATATACACTGATGAACATAGTAAAAAAAGGAAATTTGTAAATTTAATTTTACATTAAAATACACAACAGTCTGGCAACGCCGTTAAATGAGCAAATGAAAAGATAATTTCGAAGTTGTTTTTCGCACAAATTGGAAATATTTCGACGTTCATTAAACAACTTATAGACCTATAGTACATATTTCTGCCCATAAAGTATGCTATGGGCAGAAGAACTTAGCATTAATTAATTTTCGCTAAGTCTAAACTCAACTTGTCGGATGCTCCAAAACAAAAGATGTTCCATATTAGCTTTACCAAACCTGAACAAACAATTTTTTATACTAAAGAAGAAGTTGTGCCTTCTAGGAATGTATTTTAGGAGTGGTCTAGCAAAAGTCCGGTTAGTTGCTGGTATATTATTTGTTTCAAAAAGAAAAAAAAATCTCTTCAGATGCTTGGATGCTTTACATTTTTTTGACGATATGCTATTTCTTAATTCAGTGAAGATCGATCTACAGGAAGACAAAAAGAAACAAAGGAAAAAAAATTTTTAAGCAATTAATTTACGGTTTTTGGATTCAAATCAAGCCAGTAAAAACTTTCAATGAATTCCAACTTATATCATCTTGACAACCTGTTGCCGAGTGATTTCGAAGACTGTAAACTAAACCATTTCCGGTAGAGAGAACAAGCCTCGTTGTCAAAATTTTTGAGCTATAAAAGACGAAAAACGAAGATCCACGATTGCTTTAGTGCCAATGCAAAGAAAATTGATGCATTCGATACAAAAATGGAGAAGCTATTTTCAGACAGATGGGCATGTCTCTATCGACTCGAATTTTGGTATGGGATTATAGCTTTTAGGTGTCCTATTTGGACTCAGAATGAGGATAGGTTCGTATGGTAATTGTCAACCTTCGCTTAAAAAGGACGTTGTTGGCACATATATTAAATACAAGTTATATAAATAAGGCAAAGAAGAGCTTAAATATCTTAATTTAAAGGCTCTATCTCTTATAGTCTTCAAGTTAGAGATGTTCATACGGACACTATAAAGAGGGACTGGTTTATAACGGCTTGACTTTTAATGGGAAAAAACATCAATAGCTATGCTTAGATAATTGATTCATTTATACAGACATCGAGAAGCTTCAAAAGCATGATTTTCGGGATTAGGTTCATCAACAAAAATTAATGGTAGGGAAGTTAAAAAATAATGAAATTAAAAATAAAAAATAGTAATGTGTATTTTTTTAAGCAACTAACCGAATATTTTTATATACGTATAAATTCTTTAAACTGGGAGCATAGCACAATACATGTTTGGAACATGAGCATATTTGCTTGGTGTAACAATGAGCCATACGAGCTAAGTGGAACAGCTTTTTTGTATAACTAGCCATTTTAACCGAAACCTTTTTAAAACACATCTTAATTTACAAATTAGAATACTGTGTTACTTGAAAAAACCAAAAAAAAAATGTATTATTAGTTTATTGGATTAATGTTTTGTCAGTAGTTTAGTAATGGATATGGATTAACTTGGATTAGGGATTAAATTGGAATTGTGGTACGACGTTGTAGCAATTTGTTGCAAATTTTGATTTATATAGCTTAACAACTACTATTATCAGAGAGACTGAAACTACAGAGTTAAAATTTACCTCGAATGCACACCAAAAGCAATCAATAATCAAAGATGACATAGTCGTATCAATGGTTTCAATATCTTTTGAGAAACGTGACAGTATGCGACCAACTGGTGTGGTATCGTAAAAATTCATGGGTGCATGTACAACGCTTCTGAGTAATGCCTTATGCAGCACAATGGCCGCATGTAAACCGCCCAGTGCCGGCAACAAATCCGTAGCATAGGAAAAAATACCTGCAGAATTTGTCAACGTTAGGCGATATCTTCTTTTTCTGGATAGTAACAATTAATTAATAGTAAATGTAAGTCGCACAGAAAATTTTATTATAAAAAGTTTTAACAAGGGAAGATTGTAAGAGATATATCAAGCTTGTTGTCCGCACGGACTTCTTTAAAACTGCCACAAATTGCTACTGGTTTAAAGTTTATTTTTTTATTTTTTTCTGCTAAGTTTAGTAACATGTTGTATTAGTTAGTTATTACTCGATATAGCCCAACACAAACCAAATATTAGTTACTGATGTTTTTTTTTTTTTTTTGTTTATTCGCCTACTATTTCAGCACATACCCTAAAAAATATCGAGTTGAAAACACGTATTAGATCCGGTAATACTGCATCCAATTTGTATATATCATTTGCCAAACGATCGATTATACGCGCTCTAGGCAAAATATCGAAAAAGGATGTAGGTGCACGGAGTATGCGTTGGAATAATTGCGCGAAAATACGATTTGCGCCGACTAGACCACCAAAGGCTACTGTTAGAACAGCGCCAATGTAGCTAATAACTGGTGGTATTAAGTTGTTACTAACAAATAGCAAATACTTCTTATATATGTGTATATAAATAACGTTTTTTATGTATTGTATGTTTAGAGCACAAATGACAAATACATTTAGAGAAGATGAACAATTAGAAACAAACAAATATATAAATTTAAAATAAAAACGATCAGTGAAATTCAATTGAAACAGTTATTTAACAGCATTTTGACAAAAGTTAATGTAAAAAATATATACATATTTTGTTTTAAAATACCATAACCGTGGATAATGCAGATATTGTTTATAAACGATTTCGAAGAATCTGCCAACTTTATATCGTTACAGACTTTTATATCATAACAGTCTATTAAAAATATTAAACTGTTATAATTCTGTTAAAATTACTATTTCTGTTAAGGCAAACAATGTCAAATAACATTAACAGAAAGTACAGTGGGGCTTGCTGTAGATTGCAGTAGTCAACATTAGAAAAGAATGTTATTGACATGGAAATGAAAGTTCGCATATTGTGTGTAGGCGGGAATTCAACTACATAATTAACAGTTGGTGCGCTAGGCTTGGGACAAGCTACCGCAAAAAAAAAAGCATAAAAGAAGCCTGGATACAATGACGACCCACGTAAACGATTAAAGGAACATAATTTGCGATAAGCAGCTGTAATATCTGCACCATTTATACAGAACATATCGACCGTTAATTCAAATATGTTGTCAAAATCATGTTTGGCAATTTCAACAATAAAATTATAAAGAAAGAAATCTTTGACCCAACAATCGAAATATTTAGGCTTCAAGAGATTATCTACAGCAATGGGGAGAGACTTATTGAATTCGTAGCAAGTCGTAACAGGGTAAATAAGGAACAACTAAACATACACAAAGCTACATCGCTTACTACCGATAAAAATACAAGCAACCAAATGGATCATGTTGTAATTGACGGAAGGCACGAATCGAGCATGTTGGACAGGAGAATGTTACGAGGTTCTAATTTCGACTAGAAGCGAAGGTACGCACCTGAATAAGCGTGGGGCACGCCGTCGTATGGCCCAATTTTCAAAGAAATCTAAACATCGAAAAGCTATTGTACAAGCAGACCGCCGAAGGTTTCTCAGCTAGATGCTTCCGCCTGCATCGAAAAACCTTTCCGGATTCCGAAGATATATGTAAGCAGTGAAGACAATTCACGCGCTCCATGGATATAGCTGCCAAAGAGCTCATTGGTTACGACGAGTGTCTCAAATGCTACTGTGGAGAAGAACATCACCTATGAAAGAACTCTGCAATCGGTTTCAAATGTTATAGAGAAGAAAACCAATTTTTCAGACTCAAGAGCGTTAGCTTGAAGATGTTGAGAGTTTATATCAAAAGGTCAAAAGTGTCTGACCGAAGGTTTAAAAACCCGTAGTAACTTTCGGCAGAGACGAAAATGGAAATCTGTTGGGAGATGTATAGGAATCACTGAGAATATTGAGGAGGCACTTCTCTAACCTAATTGAAGGCAAATGAAGAACACAATTCCACCGATGACATATTGTGGAGTTTAACAGGGACACACCAGATATTCTGCGAATAGAAAGTTGCTTTCGACAATCCGATACGAACGAATTTTACCGATGCGCCGTTTGCACTATTTATCACAGAAAAGGTTGCGTCTTGCATGTTGACTACATCCCAAAGACAAAGCTTTGTCAGAATAGGATAGAACCTCTCTAAGTTCTTTTATACCAAGGCGATGCGCTGTCATGCGATTTTTTTAATCTTTTGATGGAGTACATCCAACGCCAATGCCTATATATGCAGAAAATGTTGAGCTCGATTTTCTAGAAGAAAGTTGTGACATTGAAATATTCGGCGAGTTAAAAAAGCGCTTTGAGAGATTGAAAAAAATCAAGTCTCATGGGTTTAGTGGTGAATGATGACAATGCGAAATAATTTAAATCTTTCAATAATAGAGAATTTCAATTTAATGCTGTTGAAAACTTCGTCTATCTTGGTTCTGAAATGACCAGCAACAACAACATCAGTCTGAAGATCACGCTTGCTAATAGATGTTACTTTGGGCTCAATCCTATTAACTCTAAAACCCTCTATCGTATGACGAATATTAAACCCTTTAGAACGTTGATAAGCTTGATCATGTTTTTAGCGCAAAAGCATGATTAAATCAAATTGAGCGGGTTTGAGAGTATTTGCACGATTAGAATTTATTAGATTTGTTTCGATCCTGTATAAAATACAGATCACTTTTTTTTGTGTGTGCTACTTTACAGCTTCACATAGCATTTTAGAGAATTTTTCAAGTATTTCGTAGGAAATAATTATAATTTTTTTCCTATATATTTTCATTAATTTCGATCTTTCGAAGTTATCATAACTGTAATTGGAATTTACCTCAAACGCACAATAAATGCCAACATTGAACAGTTGCGGCAATGTGCCATCGATTGTCTCAATATCTTTCGAAAAACGCGATAATATACGACCAATGGGTGTTGTATCAAAAAATTGTAAGGGTGCGTGTAACATGCGTGCAAGTAGCGTCATATGCAGCGTTATAGCTCCGTATAATCCCGCTAATATTGGCACCAAATCCGATAGAAATGCGAATATAGCTGTGTACATTTTAGAAAGGTAAAAAATTTAGTTTCAAAAACAATATTAAAATACGACACAAAATATTACAAAATAGGTTCACAATTTTTTTTTTAAATAATATTTAGATACAGATAGAGTATAATAAATCGAGTTTTTGTCTCTCAATGGCTAATTAAAATTAAATAGCACCGTTAAACCCAATATAAATTTTTTAAGATTTTAAAAAAACCTTGTGAAACTGGCTCTAATTGTATTAAAACACCATAACCAACTAATAATTCACTTCTTGACTATTGATACTTCAACATAAATCTTGAGAAAAAGTGAAAAGATTTTATAGGTTCGAAAATTCGTATATTTCATTCATTTTGTCCCTTAACTAGATATATACAACACTTTCTATTAGGGACCAAAAAGCTTATATAGAAGATATAGATATACATCTCAGTATTGAAATATGGGAAGTCAAATAATATCAATTTTGTTGGTTCTGCCTTTTTCAATAATCATAAATGGGAAATTAATTCAAAAGTGGAGATTCTTTAATTTCTTTGCAAGAATTTAAAATCGGATTCAAATTTTGTTGTATCTCTAGGTATTTTGTATAATTTTGAAGAATATTAAAAATATTTGGTTACGATCTTAGAAACCTACCATTCACTTCACAATTTTCAACAATTTACCTCAAAAGCCATATATGTGCCATTATTAAACAACTCCGGCAGGTCTTCGTCGACTGCATCAATATCTTTCGAGAAGCGTGATAATATGCGACCAGTCGGTGTTGTATCAAAAAATTGCATGGGTGAGCGCAATATATGCGCAAGTAGACCCGAATGCAGTATTATAGCGGCGTGTAATCCTGCTAAAGCTGGCACGAATTCCGTTAGATAAGCGAATATACCTATACATTTTAATATTTTGGTTAGCACAAATTATATTTTACATAAGTTTAAAATAGAGCCAAAAGCTCTCACGGCACAACATGCAATCGTTTAAAATTGCTGGAGATATTAAATTGCATACAATCACCATAACCATTAAATTATTAGGTGCTAAAATTGGTATTAACAATACGCGGATTATTCCGGTTCAAGACTATGCCGCAGAAGCATAGATCCGGGATGAAACAGATGAAACTAATTTCAGAGTTTTTGAGATTCGCAAAACTTTTTTGGACAAAATAGTTTCCAGTTTTAGATCAGTTTCGATCCAGTATGAATCACTTGCTGCATGAGCTAAATATTTCCACCTATTTCATTTAAGGGAGCCCTTTCTATCAGATGCCTAAGGACCTTCTGCCTGCATTTGTACCAGTTGGGTAATTGGGTATAATTAAAAGTTTTTATTGGAAATTTATTGTCATTTTATATTGATTTAACTTTGATTTTACAATCGATTTCTTAAAGTCCTCAATTCTACAAACCCATATGAAATCAGTTATCATAAAAAGTAAGCGTTAGATAATTTTTTACATATCTTTAAGAGTTTAAGAATATTCTGCTTTTGAATATGACATGGATTTTTCAATCGATACTTCTTCGTTTCTATTAAGCAAGTAAAAAAAATGTTTTACGGATTTTTCGCAACTTTTTTTAATGGTTTAGGAATTTTTTCGTTAAGTATTTTATGCTATTTTTCAATCGATACTTTCCATTTTCTAAAATGCCATAACGCATTTAGTCGGGCGACAAGTAGAAACTTCATCAAAAGTAATCATTAAATATTTATGGCAAGTTTTAGAAATTTTTTACTTTTGAATTTGACAATTTCAGTCGATACTATTTCTATAAACCCATAGCACAAGCATACTTAACAATTAATGAGAAACTTACAAAAGTAAGAATTTGGGAAAATATGACTTTTGCATTTCACTTGCATTTTTCAATCGATACTTTTTAATTCTTCTGTCTAAAATTCCAACATCATCAAACTGGAAACAAAAATAAGCTTCATCAAAAGTAAGCGTTAGGGAATTTTATGGCATATTTTAGAAATATTTTGCTTCTGAATTTAACTTGTATTTTTGAATCGATACTTTTTTATTATCGTTTCTATAAAATAAAAACTTCATCGAACCATTTTTTAAGGATTTTTCGAATATTTTACTTTAGTATTTTAGATTGTTTTTTCAATCGATGCAAACATGCAAACAAGTCATTGGAGTTGCTTAACTGTATGAAAATTTCCAACCAACGTTGTGTAAAAAAGCTAAATAAACTTAAGGATCGACCTAAAACATACCTAAAAAAATCAAAAAGAGTGTTAATTCTGAATCGATACTACAAACGATACTTAAATTTAAGTATAATTAAAATCTAATCTTCAAACGCTACTCAAGTGAAGAACGAAATTAAGAGAATTCGAGGAAATATATACAAGTATTGTGACTCTAAAATATATTCCTAATTTCAGGTATCTCCAATTTTTTTTCAAGCCGATATTATACCAAATTTTCTTTCGATTTTTGTTAATTTGAGTTAGTTTTGTTTACCTGAGTGCCACAAAAAAGTGCACCATTTATTCCAGGTGGCAGACTGGTATCGATTGTTTCAATATCTTTAGAGAAACGCGTTAAAATGCGACCAACCGGAGTTGTATCAAAAAACATGAGGGGTAAACGTAAAACGCGTGCAAGTAGCCATGCATGCAGAATTGCAGCAGCATGTAATCCTCCCAAGGTTGGCGCCACATCTCGCACACAAGCGAATATACCTGTATATGATGTAATATTTTCCAAAAATTCTTAATTGGGTAATAATAAGTGCAGAAAGATTTAGTGAAAAGATGTCATGCTATATAATATATATGTAGGTATATAGTTAGTCCCATAGAATTGTTATAATTACATCAAATTTGCTTAGTATTATTTACAATAATTAAAGCCAATATTTTATATTGCTTTGATTTTTGATGCTTCACCAGTTTCAAACACCCAAAATTTAGAGTATATAAAACACTTAAAAGCTGTAGAAGTCAATTAATTAATAGCTTTTTTGATAGAAGTTAGGGTACAAACGTACCAAAAATAGTTTACAAAAAATATAAAAAAAATAAAAACAGGAAGATTTTGGATAGGTTTGGAGATTTGGAGATTTCAAAAAACTAATGTAAAAAAGGAAAGATTTTGGAGATTTTTTTTTTTAATATTTCAAGAAGGTATTGAAATATATACAGCACAAAAAAACAGGTCCCCCCTAAATCGATTCAAACAATCTAAGAAAAAAATTTTGGTAGCGATAAACTTCTGAAAATTTTATCCGACCATCAACGCAGCAGCAATATTATTTCATCTAAAGTTTCTTAAAAACCTTAACTAAAAAGCACTTTTATAACTAAGTTTGGACTCCAATTATTCAATTAAAACATTTCAAGTGAATATTTCTTTAAGTCCAACCAAGAAATATTCCAACCCAAAAGTTTTTAATTTAAGATTTTAATTTACCTGAGTAGCACAAATAAGTCCATTATTTATAACGGGTGGCAGAGTATAATCGACTGTTTCAATATCTTTGGAGAAACGCGCTAATATGCGACCAACTGGAGTTGTATCGAAAAACATGAGGGGTAAATGTAAAACGCGTGTAAGTAGCCATGCATGTACCGATATAGCAGCGTAAAGTCCTCCCAAAGATGGTATCAGCACGCACACATAAGAGCATATACCTGCACATTTACAAAATTTTTATAGCATCAAAAATTGTTATTTAAGTTTAAATAAGTGCAGAAAGTTTGCGTGGGCAGACAACAAATTATTAAAGAATTATTTCAGTGGTTCCAAATTGGAACTTAGCACTCGAAAAATTAAAAAAAATTATATTATTTCGATTCATTGTAAACAACAACTAAATACATGTGATACACTGTGCGCGTTTTGCAAGTGCAACACAATTTGCAATGCGGGTTCCAAAACAATTGTCTCCTTAGCTATGCAATATTTAAAAAAAAAAATTGTTATTGTGCTTGTTTAATTGTTTTTTTTTTTTTTTTTTGTCTGAAGAAGTCTTCCAGAGAAAGATTCTCTGAACGATGTTGGATCTATTAGAATGCGTGATCAGTTTCGTTCCTCTTTAAACCATGAGCTGTGTGAGCTTTTCCATGGTGTCATAATAGCTTGCTCAACTTATTCGAATGGACGAAAGAGTTTCAGCAATCTTAAATGGTGAATGACGTAATAGAGAACGGTTGGGCATATGTTGGATAGATAGGAAGAGATCTCTGCTTACTTGGCATTAACAAATGCTGGTCTCAGCGCGCGAATAGGCCATATAAGTATGTACCAAATCTAGCCAGGGCTGCACTATATCAGTGTATTACGACAGTATAGGAGGCAAACTGTAGCAGAAGCGAATCAGAGACTGTTAGTGGATTGGCTTTGCATCAGCCGTGACCAGTTATTACCTAGACCGTCTTGTTTGAACAGTCTTGACAAGCTGTACAGGCATGACTAGTCAATGACTAGACCGCGCGGACAAAGTCTATTGAAATAACATAAGAACAATGAAGTGTTTCAATAAACCTCGTAGACTAGTTTGTAGAAAGGTCTGCATCAGCCTGTGTAGACAGTGCAAGCCAGATATTAGCTGTTTAAGTGATTATTTTAATGTAATTTACTGCAACAGCTGTGACTAGACCGCGTGGACTAGTCAGTAGTCAATTGCGTACGACTTTGCATGAATTGTGAATAGACACTGCCTTGACTGTGCGAGCCAATTTACTGCAACAGCCATGTCTAGACTGCTGACTAGACCGCATGGACCAGTCAATAATCAACTCCGTATGACTTTGTATCAGCTGTGAATAGAAACCGCCTTGACCGATATGGTAACTTTAATGTAGTTTATTCAACGTCTGTAACTAGACAGTTGACTAGACCGCGTGGCCCAGTCAAATATAAAGTACATATAACCCATTGGCCTGCGTTGGTACTGCAGAGATTAGAACACAGAACCACAAAGATAAGATATTTTCGAAAAAAAAGGCTGTGCAAAATATTTGAAAAATGGAATCATGAGAACAGGATGTATTGGGTACGAGTAAGAATTTGTTAGAAAATTTCGACAACAAAAAAATATAGTGCTAGTATTTCATGAATATGTCTTAAGTAAAGAGACCAATCTATTTGATCCGATCTAAACAAATTTTATAATTGTAAATGAAAAGCTGCCTACTAGCGCGTTTTCATTGGTTGCAGCAAATCAAAAAGCTCTAAAAGCACTTTTGCTGTGTTTTGATTTGTTGAAAAAAATATAAATTTTTTCGATTCTTAAAAAAGAAAAAAAAAACGTAAAATAATAAGCTTTAAATATTTTACAAACGCAAAAGAAAATCTCAAAAAATTTTTTTTTTTTCAAAATTCGCTTTACCTGAAACGCAGTGGACATACACATACGTATGGTCAACGGCAAAACCATATCGAGGCGATTGATATCACTCGTACAACGATCTAAAATACGCCCTTTGGGCGTGGTATCAAAAAATTCAGATGGACAGTGCATAAGTGTGTTAAAGAGTTTGTGAAATATATGCAATGAGGCATGTAAACTGGCAGTGAAGAGCGTTATAGCGGCGCCATAATTGCAAAGTCCTAAGAAGTAGAAAATATAGGTAATACAAGACATTAAATGCAATGTATGATGAATTTTTTTTTTTTTTTTGTATATGTGAGCAATACTACTAGTTAGATGTATGTAAAAATTAAACTCAAAGTATATAAAGTACAAACCATTTTGTAAAAAATTAATACTTTTGCTATAACTCAAAATTCTTGTGAAAAATAAAAATAAACAAAATAACAATTGGAATAGCATTCAAATCAATATACCATAAATATAAAGGTCAAGAAGGAATCCAGTGTGCCGGGCAAATCATCATCAAGCATATCCATATCGGCACTAAAATTATTCAAAAGACGTCCAATGGGCGTTATATCGAAGAATTTACATACTGAAGCGCGCATTATAATCTTCAAAAGATCATTGTGTATACGCTTGGCAGCCTCAAAGGTACCATAATACATCAGCACTACGGCAAAAAAGGCGAAGATTCCTGGTGTTGTGGAAATTACGAAATAAAACATTTTTGTTTAAAAGGCAAACATTCGAAAATTTGACAATGGAAATGTGGCGTGGAGTGGAGTTTGATGTAGAAGTTTTATTTTTTCTTATTTTATTATGGTTTAGCGGCACACCTTTCTAAAGAGCTTTCTAGAGCAGCTTAGTAGAATTGAGTAAAAATCTTATGAATTTTTATGGTTTGAAACCTTTAAATGTTCAACTTATGTACGAAAAATTGAGTAATAACTGCATGTTGTGACCAATTGGTTTTAAATTGGTTCAGTTCCTATAAACCAGTAGCAATTATGTTGGCTGAGGCTTCAAGATGTATTTTGGAGAATCTTGAAGTGGGAGAGTTTGTTTTTTTTTTTAAATGTATTTCTTAAATTATTTAAATTAGCAGCAAAGAAAAGCTGTTTAGTTTAGAAGTTGCTTAAATTATTATTAGATTATTAGTTATTCATGCCTGCTGGTATCGAGCACAAACGGTTAGTTTAATAAGTGGTGTTGTGTGTGCACTAAAATAATATATATGGGAATTTAAACTTAAATCAAGTAATGGCGTTTCAAATAAATAATAATTTCAAGTATTATATAAATAAATAAATGCATGATATTTTTTGGGTTAATAAAGCAATAAAATATAAATGAAATTTTGTTAATAAAGCTGCAAAAGCTATGCTTCTGATGTTTAGTATTAGTAGTAAAGTATAGCGAAAAAGTATGAAAAACCTAAACTATTTAAATTTTGGCTATCAAAAAAGATTAAAAAAATAAATAAGCCAATTGGAAATATGTATATATAGCGTTTGTTTAGTTGCATAGCTTAAATTAAGAGTTCTTAAAATGTACATATTTGCTTTGCATTACCGAGAATAGTACGGATAAAAATTGTTGTACTATTGAAGGCAACGTGCTATCGCACACATCAATATCCTTCGAGAAACGACTGATAATACGACCTATTGGCGTTGTATCGAATAGTTCCATTGGCCATTTGTATACTTGGTGCAGCAGATTTGAGAAAACATCCATGGAACAGTGTAGGCAACCGAGTGCCAGACACAAGCCGGACAAATAACGCGCGATAACTAAATATGTTGTTGTGTGGCGGTAGTTGGGGGGTTTTAGAAAGAATTGGTTACTAATATTATAAAAAAAAAAACAAACAATGCATAGTAAAATGCCAGAAAAACTCATAGAACATATATGTACAAAAGTATCTTCAAATATACAAAACATGCTGCGCATGCATTTTTAGTTAAGTAATTAATTAACTAAGCTCAAACTTTTCAACTATTTAAGAGTTGTTTATTAACGGTTCGCCCTCATATACCTATATATATTATGTAACCCGTTGTTAGTTAAATTTACAAATATTTTATTTTAGCAAAGCATTATACGCGATTTTTTATATATATATATATATGATCACACAGATAAACAATTTTGGCTAATACACAAACATATATACATACATATTTATTAGTATAAGTTTTTCGAGATTTAGAGAGCCCTAAAAATTATGTAGCACATTAATCTAAACAAAAAAAAGGTTTAATTAACTAGCTATTAGCCTACGTAAATGGTTTCACGGTTTCAATTTAATTATTAACTTCTACAGGATCTGCATGGTTCGAATGTCTGATCAAACGTGAACTATTATATATATAATATAGGAAGGAATGCGACTAGCTGAGAGAAATTGTCAACACTAATAGATATGTATGAGAGAGACAGAGAGAGTTTACTGCATTTTAACTTAAGCTTTTGGCATCTTATTTGATGTTTACTTCGCATAGATTTAGAACTAAAACCCTTGTTTAAACTATTTTTCTTTTATTTACATTTAAATATTTTTTTTTGTATGGGAAGCTTCCCAAAAATTGGGAGGTTATGCCTATTAAAATCTGTGTGTGAAGTGATTGTCCATAAGAACCCATCAAATCGACTTTAAAGCTGTTATTGACTTATATAAAAAACTTTTTCATATAAAAACCCATAAAAGAACGGTGAGTTTCTATGGGGGCTACGCTAAAATATGAGCAGGCATGACTTTTATTATATGTATGTGAAGTTAATCACCAAAGTGTGTCAAAAGTGTGGGCGTTCATAAGAAGCCATCATATTGAATTTAGAGAGGTTATTCACTTAAATAAACAAGTTTTTCATAAAAAAACCTATGAATGGGCTATAAATTTGTATGGAGGCCGATCCAAAAATTAAAAAGACATACCAAATAATAAATTTATGTGAACCGAACATTCATAAGAACCCACCATATCGACTTTTAAGTTAATATTTACATAAATAAAGAAGTTCTCCATACCAAAACCTATAAATGGACGGTGGGTTTGTATGATGACTATCCCGAAAAGTGGATAGACATGTCAACTAATACATTAATGTGAACCGAACGTTTATTAGAAGCCACTATATGGACTTTTAACCTAACATAAGCATAAATAAAGAAGGTTTGCATACAAACATCCATAAATGGGTGGTTAGTTAGAAAATATAAGAAACCTTAAGGAAGTTAAAACTAGTTACAAATTATAAACCTTCATGTTAAAAACTTTCAAGTTGGAAATCCGTTAAAGACGTCTTACAAACATCGTGCATGAATATCTCAAGATACTCGACATGAGTGCGTTTTTTTTAAACCTTAGCAGAAGGTTTAGTACAAGACATGTCTCTGAACTAGTTTATTAGAAATAACATATTACCGAGCAAGTCATGGCATCGGACGGAACGGAAAGTTAATGAATTAGGACGAATTCTACAGTGATTAACTATACTTGGCTTCACAGCAAGATATGCTCGTTCTGTAATTTCAGATGCAATCACGAATACGTAAGAAATTTTGTGTGAAACTTATTAAAACTGTGATTTTTACGATTTCCGTAAATACATCTGTTTTTAATGTAACGATCGTAATTTGTAATTTGGATTGGAACCATCTTGACGACACAATCGTCCGTTCTCAGTAAGAGTCTAATATTTAGCTTAAACTGGAACCTTCAATTATGGAAGCGATGTACTTAGTACAAGCACTCCAATTATCTCTCTCTCTCTCTCTCTCTCTTAACTATATTCTAACCAATTATTATAATACTTTCTTTTCTCTATTATTTTTTTTAATTGTAGCTATTATTTATTTTAGTTATTCCTATTAAAAATTACAACATTAACTGCTGTACGATTCCGCTTTTTATATAAAAATAGTTTTGAATACTTGTATTTTTTAGGGATAAAATTTAGATATAAGTATTTATAATAAGAAAAAATATAATAATATTGCATATATTACCGTAAAAAATTGACTTATAGCAATACGCCAATATATGGGCAATCTAGTATCAACCACATCAACATCTTTTGAAAATCGATTAAGTATTCTACCCTGCGGAGTGGTCTCGAAAGTTTCCATTGGCCAATGCAAAACGCTTTCTAATAGCTTATCATGTAGATATTTTGCACATTTGAGACAACCAATGGCAAGCGCGAGTGACGCAAGAAAAAAAAAAAAGACTAAAATAGACTTTATGGGTTATAGTTTACAAAACAAAAAACTAGAGTCTATATACATATATCGGTTGCTATATAACATATATATACTACATACAAGCCGATTTATATAGCACATAGATACTACTAATAAAATAAACAGCATAACTAAACAAGCATTATTTAAAGTGTTTGATTCTGTACATAAATGTATATAAATTGTTGTGTGGTTTTGATTGAAAATCGTTTAAAAATCGGTTACCAGATAAAATTTTATAAATTTTGAAAAAATTAAAAAAAAAAAAATTGGTCTAGATCAGGGTCTAAAACAAATCTATTTTTGCTTATTTTATAAAAATTACACTAACAGCGCTGTAGCGGTTTTTACTTCTATGCAGTTTTTTGTGAAATCCGGAACATTGCTGTTTAGAACTAAACCTAATTAAATAAAAGTAAAAATAGTTTTATATTACCGCAAAAAATTGACTAAGCACTACACGCCATAGCGCAGGTAAAACATTATCAACGCAATCGACATCTTTTGCAAAACGATTAACAAGTCTACCCAGAGGTGTAGTATCGAATAATTCCATTGGCCAATGCAATACATTTGTAAGTAGACTTTCATGAATTTCTTGGGCGCAGTAAATACAACCAAGTGCCAAGGATAATGAGCACACGAAGTAAGAAATAACTACAAAAGATTTTATAGACATATATATAGACATTGTATTCAATAGAATAAAAAACTGTGCTTAAAATTGGTGAAAATATAAGGACTATGTATATACGACAGAAACCAAAAACCGTTTTAATATTATATATGAAAATAAAAAGGAAATTTGGAAAGGAAAAGTGCGCGGGATATTATATATTTGCAGCTAACCCTAACGATAACAACTATTGCAGCTCTATTGTATCATTTTGTAACCTAAAAACATATTTATTACCGCAAAAAGTTGAATTACGCCGGCACGTAAATTCAATGCCAAAACATTATCAACCGTATCAATATCTTTGCCAAAACGATTAACAATACGTCCCAACGGTGTTACATCAAATAGCTCCATGGGCCAGCGCAAGACACGATTCACGAGTATATCGTGTAGCGCTTTAGAGCTGTAGAGACAACCGATGGATAGTGCCAGTGTGGAAAAGTAACTAGTAATCACTTTTGGTTTAGAGAAATTGAAGAAATTTTAAATAGATGTTATACAAAAAAACAAAAAACTTGAACTGCAAAGGTCAAAAAAAAAAAAAAAAAACCTCAAACACACAAATTCAGATGCGGAACAGACTTGGATGCTAAAACAATACAAAATTTTTTTTTCCTACTACCATTTCTTATGCAACCAAAATTTTGCAACTCCTTAGGGAAAATGAGTTCTTAAATTAAAATATTTATAAGCTTTGTGTACAATTAATGTTAACCAATGCCCTTCAGTTATGTATTTGTTGGTGAATGCTTTGTATGAGTATTTTTTTTTTTTTTTTGGATCGATTTATGTACAATACTATTTTTCTGAAATTCTTTGAGATTTACCATGAAAAACTGTCCCATGACGACGCGTATATTGAATGGCAAAACGTTATCAATTGTATCAATATCTTTCGCAAAGCGATTAACAATGCGTCCTAACGGTGTTGTATCAAATAATTCCATTGGCCAGCGCATGGTGTAGTGGAGAAGTGTTTGGTGTAAAGCTCCCGAACAGGACAGACAACCCAATGAAATGGCAAGTGATGAGAAAAAATTCACAATAACTGTGAACGTTAATGTTAACGTAGAAGAAGACGAAGCAGAAGAATATGGTGGTCCAAAATGTGAGATTATAAGAGTATAAAAAAGTATATTTTATTGAAGATGTCACAAAATGTTGCAAAGCCTTATATCCAGGCAGGTTTAAAAGTTTAGAAAATAAAACATGAAAAAGTGCAAAGAAATATAATAATAAGCTAGTTCATATAAACTTAAGCAGCTTGTTTATTTGTTTGAAGAAAAAATGTTTAAAGGGAAAAACCACTTTTTCTTTGCTTTAATTATTTCCCTACAAAAATTTAAACTAATTGCTTAAGTTAATGTCAACTAGTTAATTATATAACAAGTGTTTTTGTTAGCCACAAATTTTTATAACTAAAATATTGAAATTATTAAAAATTCTGAAGTTCATTAAACCAGTTGCAACCAAGATTTATTTGTGTGTGTGTGTTTGTGTGTGTATGTGCATTGTTAGAAAAAGCGCAAAAAAAATTATCGTCTATTAGATTTGTAGGGAAGAGTTCCTTCCTGCTAGCAATGCCCTTCTACTGACACCCGCCAGTTCCGACGATCGTGGAATAAACGACCATAATATGCGACCAGACACGAATCCATAATATTCTATTATGACAACGCTCGGCCACATGTTTGCAGGACCGGTTAAAAACTATTTGCAAAACAGTGGCTGGGAAGTTCTTGGCCGCTTAAACGGAGAAGTTCTTTTGGGATGGAATCCACAAACTGCCAGAAAGATGGGCAACAGTCGTAGCTTCCGATGGACAATATTTTGAACATTGAAGGTATAACCTTTTTTCACAATAAAGCCTTAATTTTCGAAAAAAAACCCACGAATTAATGCATACTCCCAAAAGTGTTTATGATTTATTTTCGATTTTTTATAGCGAAGTGTAAATGGGTGCCAGTAGCTAGGCAACTTTTTTAGAGGGTCAATTTTCGAGACTCTTTCTAGAGCGACTTTCCGTTTGCAATTCTTGTTAGCTATTGAACTCAGTTTTCAAACGAAACAGCAATCTCCGCGAAATTTTGTTTAGAACCTTAGGGTGCCAGTAGTTGGGAACTCTCCCCTGTATGTTTTTTTGACATGTTTTAGAGAAACTATAACAAAGTAGCGTATCAATAGCAAAAAAGTGAAACTTTTAAAAGCCAATATGTTTGCCGTATTATATATATAAAAAAATATAAGACAGCGCAACAAAACAATAAAGCACAAAATTATAAAGGATTTAACGTCAAGCATACTAGGACTATGTAACTGTCCAAGCTATGCAAGCTTAGTTACCATATCCAGCGAGCTAGTCATTTATTTACAATGGTATACGGCTTTGCAACAGACACTGAGTAGTAGTGGTTGGACTGTGCAAGAGCCGTGAACAGACATTGACTAGACCGTCCGAAAAGTGCACGAGTCTTTGATGGTGTGACTAGCGCGCTGCCTAGAATGGCTGGATATTAGACAGTATTCAAGTTTGTTTCCGGACTAAACTGCAGTGTAATTTGTTTAGTTACACAGTCACGAAGCCACAGAATTAATTAATAAAATATAGACAGCAATTTAAAAGCAAATAAAAAATCAAATCAAAGCCAAAGAAAGCATAAAACAAAATTAAAAGCATTAAAAATGTATACCAAATAAAAGTATATACAACAATTTTAACAAATTAACATAAAAAATAAGCACTCAGTATTAAAAAAACTCAACCGAATATTAAATACAAGACTGTACAATAGAAAAAGCCAAACCAAACATATAATTAATAAGCACGTACATGAGACAAACGAGACATTGAAATGTATAAATTCATTTTTTTAAATATATAATTGAATCACAAAAGACTTACCTTGTCCAAAGCCGAGTGCACCGTAGACACCTAGGTACATGTCACGTAAGCCTGTATCAGTTTCCACATTTTTATCATTAGACCATTTTGTCAGCCAGAGATTCGAGCCAATTTGAAATCCTTGGAATACGAAATTTAAAACGAGTGTAGCCACCGACAAGAAGATGCCAACGCTCTTGATATAATGTTTGTATACAGCAAAATCAACGCCACCGGTTTGTGATTTTTCCGTTTCAATAAGTTTACCCTCGGCTTCTTGTTTTTTCTTAAGTGAAGCAGCGGATGCAACGGAATCGTGTGACTCTTGACGACGTGTACGGCGACGTAGGCTACCATGTAGACTTTCATTTGAAGCAATGGAACTATTTTAAAAAAAAAAATTAATTAATAAAATTAATTATATTTTCTATACTGATATCAACTTACACTGAATCTGACAGACTTTCCGTACGCGCCAACTTAATGGCCTTATCAACAGTACCCAGTAGATCAGCTGAAGTCGATGTAAGTTCTAGCTGTTGTTTGATTTGATCCAAATCTTCTTCTTCCTCATTACCTTCGGTCAAATGCTGCACTATGAAATCGGCAAATGCACCCTTATGTGCCAATAACTCAACGTATGTACCATTCTCACTGATTTCACCCATTTTCATGACATAAATATTATCAACTTGCGGCAAAAATGTTATGCCGTGTGTCACCAGTATACGCGTTTTGCGTCCCAACATACCTTTTGGTCCAACGACCTCTTCGAAAATATGTTTACCAACATGTGAATCCACAGCACTAAGCGGATCATCAAGTAAATATAAATCAGCATCACTGTATACTGCACGTGCCAATGAAATACGTTGCTTTTGACCACCAGACAGATTAATACCTTTTTCACCGATTTCCGTAAGATCACCAGCGGAGAGTATATCGATATCTGCACGTAATGCACATGCATCAATGACACGATTATAACGTTTACGTTCATACGGTTGACCAAACAATATATTATCACGTAATGTAGCATTTTGTATCCAAGCTTGTTGCGGTACATAAGCCATTTTGCCAACGGTATTTACTGTGCCAGATATTTTATCCATCTCACCGAGGAATGCTTGTATAACAGAGGATTTGCCCGAGCCAACTGTACCGACAATAGCAGCCAGTGTACCTTTCTTAACTTCAATATTGATATTCTTAAGCGTTGGCTCATCATCGCCCCATGTAAAGCTACCATTTTCAATGCTCATTGGATTGGCTGTAATAAAATAGAGTAGGTTTAATAAACTGTTAAATTTTATTGTTGCAAATTTTTTAAACTTACGTTTAGAAGCATCATGCTGCACTGCATCGGGATCCAATTCTTCGCTGTTCATGAATTTATTTATACGTTTTACAGATACTTGTGTCTATTTGTGTGCAGCGTTGTAAGAAAAAATTACGCATATTAATAAAGTTTTGAATAAAAAATCCATAGGACATGCAACATATATTAGTTTGTGTATTAGTAATTGGATTGTGGAATTTTAATGGTGTAGTTTATTAAAGGAAAATTTATTGCATTAAATTTTGAAGAAATAATTAAGCAACTGTTTAAGTATTGTAACAGTTAAAGACTATTGAAGAAAGCAAAACAAAAATAATGGTACAGTCGTATTTGCCCGACAGTTAAATACCCTGTACCAATTTTTGCAAGCGCTCTAGCATTTAAAATTGGCGCGAAAGGAATGGAAGATTTAATGAAATACAAGCTGAAAAAAATATTGATGGATGGCAAAAAAACATCCAACAAATTTAATATTCGTAAGGAGATTCTATTCGACATATAAAGTTTCATACACACATACGGACGGACTTAGTTTATGAAGTTGTTCATGCTTGTATCCATTTGAGTTAAAGGTATGAAATTTGTTATATTTGTTATTGGGACGGAGATTTGTAAGATCCATTGAAAAAGTGTGGATGGTTTCGGTGTCTATGCAGAGTTTACATACAAATATATATATAAAATATTTATATCAATATATACTGGGTACAGCAAAGCGTGCCGGGTACCATTAGATAGTTATAAAAATACCAAAAGCAATTAAGTTTCACTTCTCTCGTGAGCTTCTGTGTAATATTATCCTTTTTATAAACTTGCAACATTGGTAAAGGGTATATTAATGTTGGAATACAATAAATAAAAAATGAGTTGTGGGAAAATGATTTTGTGGAAATTTTATATTTCTTTATTTTTTTATGTAAGTGAAAAATGGAGTTTGGATTCAAGGATATCAAATTAATTCATATTATTTTTTTATAAGTTTTATAAAACATGTTTGGATTTAGGGATTTCATTTTAATAATTTTTTTTTTTTAAACTTTGATAAAAGGAGTTTGGTTTTTAGGATTTAATTTTGTTTATATATTATTTTCACATTAATACATTATAAACGCGTACAATAGACAACTCAAAAGACGTCACAACATTCATAAAAGCATTTCAAAGTGATGAACAATTATTTTTTTATATATTTAATAAATTTTAGCATAAAAATTGCCTAAATTTGTTATTATATTCTACAGTTGCAACACTTTGAAATGACTTAAAAATTTTATTGTATAAAAAAAATATCTCGCTTCAACTTACTTGTACCAGGTTGGTAATCAACATGGGTAACATGGTTAATGGGAAACGCAAAATATTGAATAATGATAATGCAACAAATGTTTTAGTGGCATCAAGTACGTTATTTTCGTCTATTAAGACATAAGTGGCAAATGTAACCAATGACACCTAAAAAATATTGAAAAGAAAATTTTTAATATATAGATTGAAATAGCAAAAAAAAATCGGCAATGTATAGTAGAAGACGCCGCTGTAAAGTAAAGAAGTATATTAAGATATTTAGATGAATCCCGGTAATAGTTGCGGTACTTTAACCAAATGTAGCTACATTATTTAAATTTTTGCTGTTTGTGGCATTAATTCCCGATGTCAGATGCTTGGTGCTGTTTACTGGTTTTGGCTAATTGAACCGAGCAAATTTTACCTCAACAATATCAACAGCCAACATTGGCATAACAGCCAAAGGTAATTTCAGTGTATCAAAGAGCGTAATACCAACGAAAACTTTCTCGGCAGTCAATTGATTCTCATCGCTGAGTAGTACGTATGTGGTAAAAGTAGCTATAGAAACCTTAACAATAAATTTTGAATATGATACATAAATAAAACAAAATTATACAATAATAAATTAAATAATAAATGCAAAATTATTTGGAACTGCAAAATAAGTTAAACAATAATAAATTTTTCTTCGGTTGAACCGAGGCTTTAATACATTTTACAAGCGTACGAGGTGTTTCTGTGATGAAATAAAATGTATACGAAAGAAAACAACTTTACTTTTTAAATATATATAGACTCTAACAGCTATAAAACAAGTCTCAAAGCTTTCAATTAATTGGTTGTCTTAATTTCAACATATGTCGTAGCGTTCATAAAATACAAATGTGAGTTATATCCTTTTAACTCTTTATATACAATTAGCTTCTGTCATTCTGCATAGCTTCAAGCAACTCTCTATATAGCACTCTATACCTGCTGCACGTTTAATGTCTTTCAGAGGGTAAGTTCTATAAGTTCCGCTGTCGCTTTTTAAAGGTCTTGTTTGTTCCACTTTTGTACCTATTACGCGTTGTTACTATTTACTCTACGTAAAAATGTCTATGTTGTCTATGTATAATTTATGTTCTGAGCTGCTCTAAGAATATCCTTATTTGTGCACCCCATTGCCGGCCGCTGTAGCAAAATACTAACGAAATCTATTTAGTATATTGTAATCGCAATTTACTGCTGTGCCAAGTTCCAGTCACATTCCTACTTTAAACGCATATATCCTGCTCTTCAGTTACAAACTATATTTTACACTTTAATAACTTTTTTCTAAAAATTAACTTTTCTTTAGCTTGGGCGCTTAATTAATGTGTACAATCATTCAAAGTTAAAACTACTCTCTAACTAATTACAGAATAATAACTCAGAACAGACGGACGCAGAAAAATAATAGACTGTCTATGCACGCTAAGCATGCAGGCTACAATTAAACAATAACACTTAAACAATCTGCTTACCAAGAACGGCGCACAGGACCACAGAAATGATGTACTGGCATTCAAATAGGCAGTGGATCTAAGTGTAGCAATTTCCTTGTCACGTATATCCAAAACTTGTTTCTCGAAACTAGGCTCCCAGGCATAAAGTTTAAGTACCTTTAATTATTTAATATAATTTTATATGAAATAATTTTATTTTCATAAATTATTACTACATACCTTAATGCCGCTCAACACTTCGTTCATCAGCTTGACACGTTCATCTTTGTACTTCATTTGACGTACTTGATAAGTCTTAATACGACTGGCAATAACACCATTCACGGGTATTAGTATAATCATCACAGCTAAACCGGCCAACACTGATGGACCCAACAATTGCCACAGGAAGAACAATGCCAGACCAATTTGTAACGGTGCAGACCACAACATATTCAAATATGTTGTCAAATCCATGAAACGTTGTGCATCGACAGCCATTAAGTTGACAATTTCACCAACAGTTGATTGTTTACGCGTTGAATTTGAGATGATTAATGCTTTACGGTATATGGCATTGATTAAAGCGGTACGTATGCGCAAGCCAACAATAAACATGCGATGGAAATACTGGCCAAGTAGAAACGTTTGCAGTCCAGCTAACAAAAACAGCAAAACAGCATACATAATACCCTTCCATTCGGGCTGTGGATCTTTTTCATAGTCCTCAACATAACCAATGATAAGACGTAAAACTTGTGGCTGTGCAAATGTTAGTATATCGGTCATTACTTTCATTATTGAACCGAACAGAAAAACGCCACCAAATGATTTATAAATAGGCGGCAAAATTGAAGCCATGCCTTTTTTGCCATTCTTGCGTCCACCATGTGGATTCTCGAATGATACTTGTCCGTTACTGTATTGCGCTTTCATTTCGATTGGCACAGTTTGTGTTGTCTTAAAGTTTTTGCGTACATTCTTATTCCAATGACGTGCGAATTTTGGCATGACTTCCCTGCAGCTATCTTGCGGCCGTAAGTCCCAGAGATCTTTTTCAACAAGTGGTTTACGATAGCCTTTCAGCGCCATCGGATCAAACCAATTATAGGTTATGCGCGAAAGGAAACTGGCTGACATTTCGGGTATTTCATTCTGAAAAGTGTACATTTAAAATTAGAAAACGAGTTTTAAGTTAATAGCACAAATTTTTATACCTTGCCACGTGCGTATTTTGTTTGTCTCGGCAATGCATCGGCAAAGCAATTCAATATCAACATGACACAGGAGAAAGCAAAATAAATAAAGAAACTAATATATAGGTATTCATCCCAGGAGTAGTCACTTTCTTTATTTGGATCCGATAACAGATTTCTATCTCTAATCTGCTTTTCACGTGCCTCAGTGCGGCATTGTGGTATGGATAATATGACGAGTAACAGCCAAAACAAAAATTGGCAACCGGATGTTTGTACGCCGTACTTTCGATTCAGTGGTATAAATATGAAGATCATCAACTAAAGCAAAAATAGAATTTATTTCCATTACTACATACTGTTAACACAAATTTTTATACTTACAAAGGTAACCAATTTAATAATTGGGCCCCAAATATGCACCGGGTATATAAATTCCGAGCCATTGTCGCTGCCTTTTTTGACAAGCGCAAGCACGAGATCCAAGGCAGTTATCACAATTAGTCCAAGATTGATTATTAATTTACTTATATTTAGTTTATTCCACGGTATATTTTTATCTAAACTTTCTTTTAAGTAGAAGAAATCAAAAACTACAAAAACCCAATAAAAAGCACATGCGGTCCAAACTAGCGCAGTTTGTTCAAAGCATTTTGTCAAATCGGGATCTTCCGTCCACCATGATAGCGTGGAATTCTGTAATCAAATGTATATAATTACTATTAGATTGCCATGCGACCTTGTAACCATTACGGGCCGTAATCATTTGAATTACGGTGGCGTAACTAGTATAAGTGCAATGTGCAAACCACTTACCCAGAATGTTGAGCCACAGAATTCATCCATGGGATGAGTAGGCTCCGCCATTGTTGTTGCGTAGTTCTCTATACGCTAATTGAATTTCGTAGGACAGCACAAGATGTTCAAAGTATTGAATAAAACTAAATTAACAGGAAATTGCAATAAGCCAACGCCAATAACAGCAACAACAACCGCCACACAGCTGGTGTGGATCTCAGCGGCGATTTTAGCACACCGCAAACGGCTGTAATATATTAAAAAACGACAACATAATGATTATTTGCATATATGTTTGCGAAAAAATAAAATAATGTATGAATACTGTTGAAGGAATATATTTAATTAGCTTTTTATTTATAATTTTAATGTATATGACTGTTATTTTTTTTTTAATTAACTATTTTTACCTAGATTGCTGCGCATTTACTTTCCTGTTCAGTTAATGAAAGGTGGCAACACTGTGCCGTACGTAACGTAGGCAAAATTAGTAGCAGCTAAATCTTTCTAACGAGTTAGCAGCACGCATTGAAAATATTCTAACTTTCGCTAGCGTTTGATCGACTAAGTTGTTTGCAAGTGTTCGTAAATTCATTTTTATTGTGCTAAATAGACATAATTAATTGCTAACTTTGCAAAAATGTCACGCCGCACAAATTATCTTAATAATGACAACAATAATCGCGATCTAAATATGCGATTTGCGCGCGTAAGTTAACTTTTCAATTTGTGCATAATTTTTTTCAACCTATACCGCCGACGCCGCGTATGCCGCCGGCGCTATGAAAAAATGCACACATAGATATATAATACAATAATGTATGTACATTTATTTTTTCATTTATTACGCAGAATAATCAAGATAATAATCAATACTTTGGTGGTGGCGCTGTCGGTAACAATAATGGAGGTCGCCAAAATATGGGCGCTACGCCACGCGATTACAAAATGGGACAACAGAATTCCGGTAAGTGCAAAAAAAAAAATTTTGATATGTATATGTGTGAAAAAAAAAACAAAATGAAGTAACAGCGCTGACAGCGTTTCGATAGTGGATAATCGATAACAGCGCATTTATGTGAAAAAATATTTTAAAGTAAATTTTGCAACTAATTATTAATAAAAAAATATAAAATATGCCAAAAAAAAAAAAAAACAATAGGAAAAAAAGTTAAAATTTAACTATGCAATTTGCTGACTTTGTGAAATTATAACTAAACACAAAATTTCCCGCCTTGAATGAATCTCACAAAATAGTACACCTTTTGCTATCTTATCTGTCTGTTAACTTTTTTAACTTTGTTTTATTTATAATACAATAACTAAAATAAGCTTTATGAAAATGATTTAAATTGATAAAAAAAACTTTTATCTGCATCTAACAACTACTCAATGTCGTTTACGTGTACCTGAAAATTTATTAAAGATGGCGATAATAGCTACTACTATTTTTATTTCATTTGTCTATGACACATTACACGTACATTTAATTGTTTCTAATTGCACAATTAAACACAATTGTTTGCTTAAAAAAGGTTAGTTTTAAAGCTTCCCACTTTTTTCATATGTGTAAATCACCGGCCCACGCCTATATAAACTTTTTGATTTTGACCATTTCCGCGCGATTTTTTTTTTATTTATTCAAATGAAAACACGTTTATACTGCTTTTCGTCGGCACATTTTGTATTTTTTGTAAAATCTTTGCTGTCAATGAAGAAAGTAAATGAACTTCAAATACCAAAAGTTGTAGACCTTCACCCAAGTCATCATACTAACAAATAAAATTAGTACGCGCCACTAGCCGGTAGAACTTGTTTAAATAGCCGCGTATCACAAATTTGTAGATGTTCTGTTGAAAAATTTCAGCGTTATAAAATTCTATTAGTGAATCAAGTATAATTAAGTTGAAACTTGTTTTTTTTTTATTTATACGCTTACATAACATTTCAAACTTTTGTTAAAGTAACTTTTTGTTTTATTAATTTACGAATAACTTATTGTATACCAATTCTTTATTTTTAACTTCAGTTAAAATTGGCTGACAAAACTTGTTGTGACAGGCACACGTTGTGTCTGCTTACTGAGAATTTGTTTGAATTGATATTTAAATAGATATGAGTTAGATTTACCTTGACGTATTTAACATATATATTTAATATTTGAACTGTTTAATCATGCATATAATTGAGAATTAATGTAATTTGATAGAAATGCCTTGATATGTTCCTACTCATAAAAGAATGCATTTGTTTACTTCGCTTCGTAAATAATTATTGATTGTAGTTGATATATATATGGCTATATACAGGGTGTTTTAAATGTTGAGTGCAAATTTGAATACGTTTTTCTTTTTTTTATAAATTTAAAATTTTTGCACTATAATCCAAATGTACATCTTATCTTAAAGATTGAAGCACACTTCACATGGATTTGAGTGTATGAATTATTACATTTTCATGATAAGATAATAAAACTAATACATTTAAACAACTTTGTATATTATTGACAAATAATATAGTAATCAACATAACAAAACTTCAAAATAATAGTAGAAAATGTAAAAACAAAACTGCAAATAAAACTCTCCTTTTTGTCTGAAATGTAAACAAAGTGTGCTCGAGCGTTTAAACAACAAAAAATGTTTGCATTGCTTTTATTTTTGTTGTGGAAATAAATATCGGAGAATATTACACATTTAGAGTGAGAAAAACTAAATTAAATATAATATTCTCAGAAAATATTATAATATCCGATTTATTTAAATAAAATGAATCATTGAAAGTTTAGTGATTTAATTTTTCAGTCTAAAATTCGACTGCTTTTAAAATCTGAAGAATAACTATTAGGTGTATGCAATAATTCGTGCGGTTCTGAATAGCTTTTAACTCTCTTCAAACGAATCAATTGTGTTCGGCAGAGGTCCCCTTTGATCGTCTGACTCGATTTCAATAACTTATAACACAATAAACCCTTATGAGCCCACCAAATACAGAGCATTACCTTGCTACCATGAATATTCGGCTTTGCCGTGGATGTTGATGGTTGGCCGGGCTTCACATACGATTTCTTTCGCTTGGGGTTATCGTAATAAATTCATTTTTCATCACCAGTGACAATACGATGGTTTAGGTGTCTATGAAGAACATATATATATATATATATTCATACATATATATACATATATATTCATATCAATATTTTTTACCTAGCACGGCTAAGCGTGCCGGGTACCGCTAGTAGCGTATATTTTTGTTGACATAAACTTAACCAAATATTTTTTGTTTTGTTCTTTCAAATGAGAGTATTCCTAACAAACTTATGATTCACTATGTACATACTTGTCAAGAAATTGTTAACACCGTTCAAGTTTATTTGTCTCTTCACTTAAAACTTATTTTAAGTAAATATAATTTCGCTTCCTTGTGGTTATTAAATATTTTTAAGCTTTAAAAAATAACCTGTTGGGTTCAGATTAAAAGTTGTCTTTAAGACAAATTACTTTTCCTAAATTATTAAAAACTTGTCTTTTAAAATATCTTAAAGGAAATTTCAAAGACCCTACTATAGACATATATATATATATATATATATATATATATATTTATATATAAATTGTTATCTAACATATTTGTTGCTTGCTTTTGTCATTGCGTGTGGACTTGTATTATCCATAATGGTATAATAATTTCATCAGTTTAAATTTTTAATGTTGATGAGTAGCAATGGCAGTGCTTAATTAATTTATAAAGTATTGATTTTTTGTACAATAAAGGTCTATATATATACATATTTAGTTTGAGAAGCAAAAACAGCTGTGTATTGTGTAAAACATTTTGGCGCGTAATTAACATATTAGATATTCATATTATTATTTTATCAATACAAACACTAGATAGTATGCAGCTTATCGCCAACAAACAATTCTGATAAAAGTTTATTACACTCAATTTATGACGCTGCTAAAAAGTTTATTAATTGATCTACAAGATGGCTATGAAGCATTTTTCAAGCGTGTAAGCTGTGCTGCTGCTGCACAGCTTTTATAAATATAAACCAGGCAGACGACGTTCTGCATGTATTTCCTGAAAGTTTATTTATTATCGAATTAATAGATAGACATTTGCTATATTCATATCTGAAGTAGTTGCTTCTTTCCACATTGCAAATATTGTGAAATTCTATACTAACATTCGAGTATATATTTATTTGATAATTGTCTCCATAAAGTACTAAGAATACAAATATATATTTAAAAAATGACAAAGCAGACTCTGTCAAATCACAAATGTGCAATAATAAAACGCATTTTTTTTTTATTTTTTTTTTATATTACTTTTCGCCTCCGAACAATTATCTGAATAATAATAGTCCAATATTTTAGCTTGCTTCACTGTACATCATATGTACAGACTTTAATTGACTCGTGGTGGTGTGCCCATTTGTGTTTTGCTCTGTCAGTAGTAGTTGCTTATCATTGTAAATAAATTTAATTGTATTTTTTATGATACATACAGCGTCACAATGATATAGAAATATATACTTTTATTATATGGATTATAATTTTTTTTAAAACAAAAAGCAACTTTATTTAGAGAAGGGGCCCTTTTTGGTGAGTACAGGTTTCTCAAGGTTTTCATTTTCATTAACTATTAACTTCACAATGTCACACAAAGTTAGTTTGAGTTGGAGTTTTATGTTGTTGTAACTAGAATTGTAATTATTTTAATAGTAGTTTGTTTTATACTTTTATTAATTATTGTCTTTCTTTTCTATCCATTTCCGTAACAACACGTTTCCTATCAACTTTTTATGAAAATAAATATCAAATATGTCGATTAGATATGGCAATATGATAAAAATTGGAAGTATTTTTTATAAATAATTTCACATGTTCAATATATATACTGTGATTCATTGTATATACTTGTAACCAAAAGGCACTCAAGCTTAAACGCCAGAAATAATGACGTAGTTATTTTTATTGTTGGTTTTGTTTATTTTTAGTTGATATTTTTTTATCAATTAAAATTTAGCATGACAAGCCATATTGTTGTAAAAAAAATGTTATCTATTATCTCACAATTTAATTTAATGAAGGTTTTTTCAAACAAAATATAATTAAATACATAAGTCACTAACTCGAAACTATATTCGAAAATTAATTTTATTTTGTTGCTAAGTATAATATTTTTATACAATTTAGTTAAGAATTTCACAATATAACTTATTATAAAAACTTTCACTCTCACATTGTATATATTTTTTTGGCATATTTTATATAGTTTTATTTTATTTAAGTTATGACTACGTCATAATCGTTCGGAAAACAAACATATACGCTCACATCTACATATATGTATGTATGTGTGTGTGTGTGAGTACGCAAAATAGAAAATTTCACTTTAATTACCTTTGAATGAATTAAATAAAATGTTTTGGTTTTTTTTATTTGTTTGAAATGTGCCTTGTACGGCTCGGGCTCTGTTTTATTAATTTTATATACATATGTATAGTATATATATATTTTTTGCTTATTGCCTGCACAACCGACGCGTTTCGAACGCACTAAAGAACTGAGTGCGAGCAGTGCAAGCGTTTGATATTTATGTCGAAACCGTCGAGCGGCACCGCACAGTTAGTTAAGCGAGTAGTGCTGACGAGCTCTGCTAATAAACGGGTTCGCGGGAGCCGAATACAAAACTCGGCTAGTGATTGGCGTTTAAATATTTGTATACATTCTGTCAAAATAGTTGTGTGCTTTGAAAATAGATTAAGAGTTGAGATATGCGAAAAAAAAAAAACTCAATACAAAGTCGAAAAAGATTTTTCTTAGCTTTGTGGCATCATTTTGAAATGGCGCCTTACTGTGTAACAGTGTGTCATTAAATATGATATTAAAGTTTTCAATACAAAGTCAAAAAGTGTGCGATGTATTTTTGTTGTATAAGATCTATTTCTGTTACCATTGAGAAACAATTTTGATCCGATGGGAAGCAGCATTACGAACACACTTCGTACATCATTTTAAAGCATACGGTGATTATATGGTTTTCAACATGTCAAAGAGTAGCTCAATCGGCAGAAAAATGGAAAATAATTGATGATAGACCAGGTCACATGTATGCTTTAACGAATATGTCTATATACGAGGGCTAGTATTTATATTTCTGAAATAGCAAATAAAATAACAAGCATTTCTAAATGAAAATAACTTTATTGTTTTTCAAAATATTCTCCGTGAAAATCCAAAATATGGACTGTGAACACATAAAAAGTTTCTTCGAGCATAGAAAAACGTTTACCACGCAGTTTTTTTTTATGTTTGGCAATAAAAAGATATCATTGGTGATATATCACGGCTGTACTACGACGGTTGAACCATCTATTCGATATTTTGACTGTATCATTCAGAATTGACCGTCCTAAGTTGCTCAAGCGGCCGAAGAAACAGGCGACCATTTACTTCGCAGTGCTTCGTACGCGAACAATTTTTGTTCGATTTGACTTATCTTGGAACACCCACACGGTCGATTCCTATTTTGTTTCCGGCTCATACGCATATATCCATAATTAATTATCTGTGACTATCTTAAAAACGTCTTTCGAAGCCTTTTTGTGAGCAATTGTTAAATTATCCGGAATGTAATCTTATTTCGCATTATCACTTCACGCACAGCATCAATATTTTGTGGCACAACAAAAGATTTTAGGCGACCTTCACGGAATTCGAATACATTCACCATATAAGCGATATACAGTGGTTTTCGTTGGTGCTTCATTTCCGTACAATGAACTGAGTTCATCGACACACTCTTGTTGGAAATCTGTGAAAACGAAAACCTTTTCTTGAAATTTCCATTTTGTAAACAACACAAATAGCGCTTTGTACATAAAAACGTTATGGGAGTACGTTTATACTACAAAATATCAAAGTTTATTTTAGTATTGACAGTTTTTACCTATTGACATTACTGCTGGCACTTCCCGAAATATAAATAGAGCCACTCGTATTTTGAGGTTCGTCTAAAACTTAAATTTTCTGCATATCTAAGAAATGGTTCAAACTATATTTGATTACATATAAGCTAATCGCTGAATCATATAATAAGTCACACTTTTTATTTATTAATTTTCCGTATACTTTTTAACAGAATGTAACTTATATTTATTTAATGCTGAGAACAAAACGATTACGTATTCACCACTCTCTCAACAAGTGTCGATTTTTTTTCTATCGAGAGCGTTCTCTCTCGTTCGGTATTCTATTAACCGGCATTGAAGTGTAGTGAGCTGCATGTATTTGTTGTTGCTTAAAAAAAAGCCGCACAAAGATTAATATTTTTACAAGTTAATATATCTTCTCGTCATTTAAGTAAGAGTGTGAAATTAACAAAATGATTAAGCCGTTACTATTTAACGTTAAAAAGAGCTGCAAATATTTGATAACATAATAATTCACATTGGTATTTGTGAGCGTATAAATGTTTGTGTATTTTTTCTTTTATATATATATTTGTGTGTATGTATTTGTTTGTTTCTATTGAAACTTTTGCAAAGTCATCGTAAGTCAACATAAATTTCTTCTCGAACACACAAAAGTTAGTGTGAGTGGACACAACAAATAGCATAGTAGCGGCTTGCTCTCCGAAAATTTTAATTTGTTATTGGGCGCTACCAAGAAAAGACGATATATGTGCATATATGTACAACGAAACTTAAAGTAAACATAATGGAGGATCTTAGAATTGAGAAAATCGAATATCTTCATACACACACACACACACACAAGTTTCATACAGGAAAAGTCGGTTTAAAACGGAAACAACTTTTTTAATTATTTTCAAATATTTTTAAATATTTCCATTAAGTTGCTTACTACGAAATAAAAATTTCGTTGTATAAAAGTAAACGAAATTCGACCAAACGGGGCTATAAATTGAGATACATTTTAGACAGTTATTTGTGGCAAAGAATTTTGAATTGAATTTTTTTCAATTTCACAATTAAAAAGTGTCTGAATTCAGCCTCAAAACTAGTCTATTATCAGCACCAATGCCCGTTTGCTATGTTGGTAGTGAACATGGAAACCTGTTAGATTTAATCATTTGAGAAATTTTTATAACACTCTCTTAAAAAAAAAATTTTTCATCGTTGCCGTGGTGTGTGTTATGATGATGCATGTATTGTAGTTTGTATGATGGTATGCGTTAGTAAATTAGTGTATTAAAATATAAGAAAACGCTTAGTTTATAAGATTCTCTCTTGCTATACTGAACACTCGGTGGAGTACGCTAGTAGCAGTTAATATAACAAAATATTTTCTTTTCGTTTCTCTCTATTCTAATTTCATGCATTTACCAACGAATTAATTTTCGCTGCTGTGTTGGTCAAATCAAATCCACAATGCGTGGTGGTCATAATATCGATGTATCGATCGATCGTTTGCCTGTTTGGCCTAATCAATTGTGCTATACAGGCAACGGTGGGGACTTCGAGCAACGCAAAGAATTCCTACTGCAACAAATACGTAGAAACGCTGGTGCCGGTAGCGGCGGTGGTTTTAATGATAGTTTCAATCAGTTAAATGAAAGGAATGCGCCGGCACCACCGCGTAACGTTAACTGGAATGATCGCAAGCGAAGCTATCCCGGGGACAACAATGATGACGACAATGGTCCACTGAAATTTCGCAATGTACGAAATTTGGGTGACTATGGCGGCGGCGGCAACAATAATAATAATGCCGCCGGAAATTTACAAGTTGCTGCTTTAAATCAAGGTCGCTACGGCGCTGATGATTTTCAGGGCCAGAACTTTAATAATAATCGTATTGCTCCAAATCAAGGTCGCAGCATTGGCAACATCGGAGCTGGTGGTGGCGTTGGCGTTGGCAATTTTAACAATCAAAGCAATTTTGCTGGTGATTTAATGCGCCGCGGTGATAATTTTCCGAATGCACCGCAAAATGCCGATCGTTACGGTGTTGGCGGCGATTTTAATGTAAACCGTAATATTAATAGAGATGCTGAAATCTTTACACGCCGTGATGGAAACGTCGGCTTCGCCACTGGCGGCGTTGGAAATATGTCGAATCAAAATGCTCCAAATAACTTTGACGGTGGTTTTGGTGGAGCTAATTACAATCAAAATCAATCTAATTTCGGTGGTGTGGGTGGAGCAGGTTTTGATAGTCGTGGTATTAACCAAGGCAATTTCGGCGGTGCCAATTTAAATCAGAATTCTTCGAATTTTGGTGGAGATTTTGGTAATCGCAATTTTAACCAAAATACTTCGAACTCCGGCGCTGACTTTAATTTGCGCGGTGGTAATAATTCAAACCAGAACTCTGGTGGAGACTTTGCTTTCCGTGCTGGTATTAATACAAATCAAATTGTGCCCAATAACTTTGGTGGCGGTAATTTCAACCAGAACGCTCCGAATTCCGGTGTCGATTTTGGTGATCGCGGTGGCTTTAATGCAAATCCAAATGTACCAAACAGTTTTGGTAGCGGCAATTTCAATCAAAGTGCTCCGAAATTCGTTGGAGACTTTGGTAGCCGTCGTGGAAATAATACAAACCAGAATGCTCCAATTAATTTTGGTGCTGGCAATTTCAGCCAGAATGCTCAGAAATCTGGCGGAGATTTTGCTGCTCGCCGTGGTAATAATACTAACCAAAATGCTCAGAATTCTGGTGCAGTTATGGCTGGTCGACGCGGCAATAATGCAAATCAAAATGCACCAAAGAATATTAATGTCGGTAACAAAAATGTTGTTAAAAATGTTCCGAATCCCGGCAACAATGTTCAACAGCGTGGTAATAACATAAATAAAAATGTACCTAAAGCTGCGCCAAATTCCGGCAATAATGTTCAGCAGCGCGGTAATACTGGTAACAAAAATGTAGTAAAAGCTGCAACGGGTGCCGGTGGCAACGTTGGTAATGCCTCCAAAAATATCAAGCCTAACAAAGTAGGAGTAGCTGGCCGTGTCGGCAATAATCCCGCACAGAACACACGCGTCAATTCTAACATCAAGCCAGCCAAACCACAAAGCGGTGTTGGCAACGTAAATCGCGGTGGTAATAATTTAAATCGTGGTGTTAATAATTTGAATAGAAATGCGCCAATTGCACGTGGCGGCAATAATAATCCAAACAACAATAAAAACTTCGGACGTGGTGGTAACTTCCCGCAGGGTGGAGGTTATGGTGGCAACAACGTCCAAAATAATGGACCCAGAAATAATTACAACAATAATCCAAAAGTAGACAACTTTCAACAATTTGGACCACAGCAACAGTTTGGCTACGATCAACAACAGATGAACTTCCCAGGCGGCAACAATGGTGGAGACCCAAATGGTAATAATTATAATTTTTCTGACAACCAACAATTTTTTAACAGCAATCAAAACGTTGGACAAGGGAACCAGCAAGTTAGCGTCAAAGCTGTATCGAAATCTAACAATGAGCAGCACAAAAAAGAAATCGATCGAGATTTAAATAATCCTGATCAATCGAAGTCTTCGCAAGATCCTAATGAGCCGCTGACACCAAAATCAAAAAGGAGGAAGAAGAAAACGAAAAAAGCAAAATTTACACCATCAGTACTGCCAATCATACCCAAACCAGAAGTTAATCCCAGGGATATAAAAAGGGGAAGTCGACTAAGAAATATACGTGCCGTTTCACAAGAACCTGATAAAGAGGCAATGGCTGCATTGCCTGATTACGCAAAAGTAAGGAAACCTAAACGTGTGGAGAATTCGACCAAAGCCTTTCCCGAACTGTATTGGCCGGTATGGTGGAAGGCGTACAAGTGGATGGAAGGTTCAGTAAAAGATATACCAGACGACGCTGATGCTGTGCGCAAAGAAATCGGTCTTAATCATAATAACCGTTATGCCAAACCGGATGATCCCAACCGCGAGAAAGCTTTGCTAAGACGTGTCACCTCGACTCTACGCTTGGGTCTTTCAATTGCGCGTCGTCATTTTGATATTACAGAGAAAAACTTTTATAGACGTCAATGTTTCCAATTGCTCAGGTACAAATACAGAATGGCCGATCCTGAATTTCGTAATATTCTGTTAACTGGATTTAAAAACGGTACGGTAAAAATAGCCGAAATAAAAAATGCATTTAAACGCTTGGGTAAAGAGCGGATGGCACTATTTCATCAGGGCATGATGACACGCTTTGCAATGTCCTGTGAGCGATTGTATCGCCGGGAAGCTGGAGAGAAGGTTAAGCTGGCGGGTGCATTTGATAACATAAAAGACCCCGTGTTCCATTGGGCAGTGCGTAAATCAATTAACGAGCTGAAGGTTAGTCTGCAATTCACATAATGTGAATTTCTATACAGTTTTATGTAATTCTTTCAGGCCATCACTGCCAAGGAGTGGCCACAGTTCGAGGAGGAATATGCAAAATATGACGCTACTGCTGGTTATCCTTTGTCCAATAGAAATTTGTCATTGATACAATGTTAAATCAAACGAATGAAGAATATATAATTACTTTATAAAATAAATTAGCTACTCAGAACATTTCGAGTATAGAACTATAGATATATTCCTTTTACAGAGTACGAACAAATCAACCAGTTTATGGGATTACTGAACACACTAGTGGCTGTTAACAACGCTGTTGTTGACGGCGCCGTCTACGACGACAACATGATGCCCCCCACTGGCAACGTTGGCCAATTTAACAAAAATCAGAACCAACAACAACAGCAACAAGGGCCTAATTCAAATTTGTCATTAAGGGCTTTAGTGGCAAAACCATCAAAAGAGTGGCCATTCAAACTTAGCCCATCGTTTCTTAATATGAAATTACCACAGCCGATTGAGAAGTCGTACGCTGTAAGGTTTTTCAGAAAACAAATACCAAAATTCCGTATAACCACCAATGCTGAAGGCGATGGTGATTTATCGGATGAATCGGATGCAGAATCCGATGATGGTTTACCAGCTCAGAGAGTCAAAGACGAAGAAGTTCTTCCAACTTCTGCTTTACGCACCACTCTGAAGCGTCGCAAGCGCGATTGGCGTCCTGCTGAGAAACAGGCTGGTGACGAATTCTGGTTGAAATTCTGGAAACAATTTAAACCAATCGAAGCAAAAATTGATGCCAAGTTGAAAGAATTCCCAACCAAAAGCCACCTTTCAGCATTCGCTGTGCCGCAAAAGGCAAAGAATGCTAAATCTTATATTAGCATAAGAGCTAATAAAACCTGTCGGTTATTGGCCTCCATTGGTGGTGCATCATTTCGCTTGTTCAGGTATATTTTCTTGATAAGGGATCCCAATTTCTGGAAAGTACTTGATAACGTACAAAAGGCCCGTTTGCTCGGTGCCATACAACGTGTTAAAAACAGCGAATGGGCTCATATAATGCGTGGCATGATTGTTACTTGGGTTTATTTTGATGAACTTTTCGAATTGAATAAAACATTGGATGCAGAGAAATTTTCGAAGCGTCAGAGGAAGGAGGTCAGGGAAGCCGTTCTTGCAAATGGACGTGGCGTATTTCATTGGATGACCAAGGAGGCTATGTTTGAGCTAAAGGTGAGTTGAAGGGCCACGAAGTAATTAGATGTGTCGTAGGGCGCTATTTTAATACTGTTTATTCACAAATTGTTGCAGGCGATTTCCTCAAAAGAATGGCCAGGTTTTTATGAAGAATACGCCAAAATGTAAATCAGATATTTACATACAAGTAAATGACGGAGAAGAGATTACTTGCGCACCCATGCAGCATAACATATTTTATCTAAACTATATATCAAACACATACTAAATAAAGTTGTAATTCAATATTGACGAAAATTTTAATAAAAGTTGGAGAACAACATTTTCATATTTTTTTTTTTCACAGTTTTGGTGTGTTGTGGAAATAAATCCGGTTTTAGTTTTCTCAAAGAAATTTATCTACAATTGAATAATTTTTTAATATATTAAAACGAAAATTAATGAGGGTGGGTACTACTCATGCATATCATATTCAGACAGATAGATTGATACATTGCTACAATTGCGGGTTGCAAATCATTGGCTAGGGGAATTGATAGAGCTCAAAGATAAAGATCAATCTACAATATATAACTTTTTGAAAGTTGTATGTTTCTGCTCTCGTTAAAGGTTAAGAAGTTTTTTGATGACCTCATCAGAATTGTCTTTTTGCAAAGAATATGTAGTCTGACTCTGTAAGTCGGATGGGGCAAAATGTTTCTTTCAAGGTTCAAGCAATTTCAGAGGAGTCACCAAACTTGAGTGTAGTCTCGATTTATGATGGTGGATTATGCGATTAAATCCTGCATGGGTTCGTAGTTGTAGCTTTTAAAGCACAGCATGCTTTGGTTTTGACAAAGATCCGCTTGGTATGTGATTTGGCAAATTCAGTTTACTTGATCGCTTCATTTTGTTGCGTTTCAAATAAGTATCGATGAAATGAATAAGTTTGAGTTCATGAAGAACCAATAAATCGAGCTTGTGAATGAGTTCCAGCTTTCGAAAATAGTCGAGGACGGTCGATGGACGAGTGCTCTGTATCACCTCGATGTCACGAGTAATCGAATGGTAAAAGGTATAAAACTTCGCCGATGACGGTTGTCCTGTAAAAATACATGCTACGTCATGTTTTTTCCGACAACTCAATATTTATTAAATTAAATCAACATCACAGAAAGTTTAAAAAAAAAAGAACTAAACATCAGTTAAACCTAATTATGCAAGATTACGGAATGGTTATCAAACCAATAAATGGATACAAAATGTACATAAATGTCGCCTAAATGAGGCATGGTAAGTACAATAAACATATTCCGCCTAATGTAAAAACGATAAGCATACAAGGACATGTAATTACGGTTAGTAATTACAGATAATAAAAATATTTATCATACAAATAACTGAAAGTATTTGTCTACACAGATTGTTAGATTTCCTTGCGGGATCCACCAAAAGAAAGAGCACAAATATTTGTCAGGTAATCAAACTTTCTGTTGTGCTGTCTTTACGGTTACTTAGCTGGTCTTCGACCGTTGCGCGGTCATAGCCGCATTCTGGAAAGCGGACCAGCTGGATGGAGAGATATATCCATATCTGGTCATTCCAACGAGTCCTCCAATGAAATTTGTAAACCATGCTGGAGCTCTTTCATCCATTCGAATGAGGTGACCAGCCCAGTGCAGCTGCTGCAATTTTATGCGCTGGACTATGTCAACCTTATCGAATAGCTCATACAGCTCGCGTTTCATTCGAGACCTAAACTCGTCGCCGACTTTAATAGGACCAAAAATCCTGTGGAGAATCGTTCTCTTAAAGACTTCCAACGCCGTTTCGTCTGACTCAATCACGGTCCATGCCTCTGCGGAATACAGGACAGTAGGACCGGGAGTATCAGCGTCTTGTAGATCTTGATTTTCGTCTTCCGTGAGAGGGCTTTATATCTAAATTCGCTTGGTATTAAAGAGTTCGGAGAGGTACTTTCCTACCCTGACAACGCTTTGTGCAGTTGATAGCGTCATCAGGCAAAGATGAACGATCTTTGCCGGGATACTTCGTTGGTATCGCCGCCGGTGTTGAATAACACAGCTGGCAGCGTATCAGAGCCTGCCGCTTTGTTATTTTTCAGCTTTTTGAAAACCGAATCGACCTAGTACTATACGGTGGCTCTACAATAGTGCCATGATTAACTTATGGTTCCAGTGTCATTTCTCTATCGGCGATATTGTGCGGTTCATCGCCTCCAAGATTGTTAGAAAAATGACTTCTCCCTAATCTCAGTGATTCATGTGAATCTGTAATCAGATTTCCACTTTCGTCCTTCCAGAAAATTACTCTGGCTTAAAACCTTCGGTCAGACTCTAGACCTTTTGATAAAACTTTTGAGCTTCAATTCTGTCACATAACCTAACCTCTCAACATCCTCAAACTACTCCTGCCTTTCTTGAGAACAATTCTTTCATGTTTATGGTTCTTCATATGAGATCACTTCTAAAGTCAAGTTCCTTGAATTGGTTAATGGAGCAAAAGCAATCTTAACAGCTTAAACCAAATCAATAAAAAATATAAAAAAATTTAATACATTCTAGGCTCTTCGCACAGAGAGCAAATAGAATTTTTATTTTGACCTAAATGAAGCTCGGAAACCACCTAAAATATATAAGTATATGCTTTGAGAAGTAAAATCAAATCTTTACTCTAGATAGGAAGATGAGCTTTGATACTTGAGTGCCCATAAAGTATATACATGTGTATACGCTTGATCATTATCGAAAGTTACGTCGATATACATTTGCCTCTGCCTTAAAATTTAAACATTTAGACTCAGATATATTATCTCTTCGTATAAAATATACGTGCCAACCTTTAGAAATCAGACCCATATTGAAGTTTTTGTATGAAAAAATCTGTTTTTGCTGTGAGACACAGCAAATTTGAATTTCTAGCTTAACTAGAATTGTTAAATTTGGTGTGTCTCAAGTTAATGCTAATATATTGTTCATATGTCCAGATCATATCGCTATAGAAACTTTGGTTCAAATTAGAAACCTTAGACCGAATTTTTGAAGTGCAGCACACTCGATGCTGTATGCTTTCTTAATTTTTTACCTAATGACTGAAACTAATCTAAGCATATTTTCACCAGGCTTCTGAACTAAAAACTAAAAGCACGGTGAACACGATTGAGAAAGTTTTAACACTATATGCCGAACTACGAAAATATCGGAAGCCTCGGAACAGTTATTGGCGAAGGAAAGAGCATCACAGCTTCGCGCACTGTCAAAGAATGTGGCCGATCTTTGGAACATTGTTAAGAGAACTAATACTTTTGTGTGAAATGATTGCCATGATAGTTTCAGCGTCGGAGCCAAAGCTTTGGTAGACCTCATTGCGAACATCTATTGACAGTATGAACGCTGTCATGCGGAACATATGGGCTCATAATCGAACTATTTGTATTTGGTTGTTGGCGCATTACATGGTTGGCACTATACAAATATTTGATATAGCGTCTAGCGATCTCTATATGGGTAACCAAACTAAAAAGCATCTACTTTACAATTACAACAGATTTTTAATGTTTGCATTTGTATTTCTAGGTTATATGCTGTTGTTATATCAATTCATACAATGGCGCTTCTGTGTATTCTCCGGCAGCTTGTAAGCCGACATTTTAAATGGCATTCAGTCAATCTGCTGTTTGTTTCGCCGGAGTATCAAAAGGTATATTATCATAAGTTTTTCATTTACTTGAGCTAATAGAAATTAACCGTTTATTTCATTTCTAAAGGTAGATGCTACCAATCCTAGCGCTTTTCGAATATCAACTGCTGCCGGAGCATCAAATTCGCCTTGCAATAACGTCATTTCTTCGAGACAATCAGAGTTGCGCTGTTTGACGACATGCTTATTCCCTTTATTTAGATTTTATTAAATTTAAATCATAAATGATACATATTTTTGTATATGGTTAAATCTGAAACTGTAACTATATCTTTTAATAATGCATTTAAATTTAATTTCTTCGCATTGAATTGATTTGTATATTAAAAATTAACTTAAAATTTTGTGAACCATATTGCACTTTCGATTTATGCAGTAGATATGTGTAATTTATATGAGAATGTGTCGATTTAAAGTCTATTGTGTCCATAAAACATATGTAAAATATAATTAATTTGCATTTACTGTTATTGTATAAATTGCATTAAATAATTGTTAGTTTTTAAAACAATATAACATTTTTAAATTGTTTGAAAGATAATTTTGTATCCGGGTTTGTGACGCATTAAAGGGCACATCGAAGATCCCAGAATGTATATATATTCCCTATTAACTCGACGAGACAAATTGAACTAGCCATGTCCGTCTGTCTATACAAAACTAGTTACTCAGTTTTTAGAATATCGATTTGAAGAATCTATTGAAACTTTTGGAAGTTATTGAGTACACTCCCGCGCATAGTATAGGCGTAACACATCTATGAAAATTATAATTGAGATAACTTTCATAATAATACATATAATTCTCAAATAGTAGTGTTTGATTTGATCAAATACTATGACTAAATTATATTGCTATTCACACTATATGTGAAAAGTATGGAACCGTTTCACATCTTGCCGGCCGTTTTAAGCTACATAAAATATCCTCACCGTCACATCTTGCCTTCCATTTTCAAGATTTGGTAGAGACTGCTCGTCTCAGGAATGATGGTTGTCGCGGACTCATTTGACATCACCAATTTAATTTCCGAGCGGGTCACAGCACTTTGGAACAACTACACCGAGTTACAAACAATATCGTACAAACATTTTACTTAAATGAGTATTAAAACGCTGTTTCATAGATTTCGAGCAGGCTTCCGAGCGAGTATTCTTGGCCAAGGTGAAATTTTTCCACCTTATTTCAGACTCATGCATTCATATCTGAGGGGAGATCTTTTTAGAATTATATCGGGAATGTACTATTAGACACTAACCTTAGAGCTTTCTGGGTTCAATTCTTTTCTCGGTGACTGTCTTTTTTTACAGCTCCAAAAACGAGTGCGTAGCTGTAGAGCCTATACATATAACTTCAAGAAACATGGGCGAACCTGTGGAACGTAAAAATAAACTGCACTAAATGCTTTACTTTGATGAGGAAATTCCCACAGGCTATACATCTCTGCGGGGACATCATCGCCCAATTAAAGAATGTAAAATACCTAAGTTTTATCTTTATTAAGTGGCTTACTTTCAATCAGCACATCACATTAGTGTTACTAACCTGCAGAAGCAAAATAAGCATTTTACTCAACGGGAGAAGCTTACTCATTCGGGGATAAGAGCATAGCCTTCGTTGCAATCATCCGGATATGATAAATCGGTGATGAATTCTAACGGAAGAGGTTGTACGTAAGGAACTAAACCCAGCACAGAGGCATGAACCTGGCGGTAGATGAAGATCGCCTTCCACACTAGGCGATATAATAACCGTCCGATTGTTATATGCCAACAACTCTAATACAGAAGCTCACATTATCTCTCTATTGTATTAGATCAGAAAGCCCATATTTCTGTTGTCCAGCCTTCCAGGCCTAGAGCCGTCACGTTGATAATTTTTATATTTTTTTTAATTTTTTGTTGAATACTGTTTCTTACGATCCACATCATGTAAAAAACCTTGTAAAACGTAATTGAATCAAAGCGCATTATAGGGTATCATGAGCCCTGAATTACGTCTTATAAATGAAAGCGGTAAAAAAAATAAAAATAATATGAAAAGTCGAAATCGAAATGTAAAAAAAGGAATTATTTTTTGTAAATAAGGACTAATGAGAAATATTGAAGTAAGGATGAGCCAGCACATGACCCAAGCACATAACAAGCAGGAATAGTTGCAGCGTGACGAAAGTTATATAAATTAATTAAAACATGTTTGGTGAAGCTGCAAATCTAATGTTAACCCAGCAGTGGTATATGCTGTAGAAGGATCGTCGTGAATATATAGCTATTCAGTGAAATTTCATGATATCGTTTAATTGAAATTAACGCAATTGGAATCATTTACATATCTCTAATTTGTTACATTTTATGCGAACATTTTGGTCACCGAAAGACAAATATAATTAAAAAATTAAATAAAAAATTTCCCCTCAACGTGCCATGCTGTGCGGAACATTTGGAAATGAAGCACTGTTGTACATTTATGCATATAATATGATATAATAAAAGACGACAGCATTATTATTATGGATTAGAAAAAATAATGCATTTAATTACAAAACTACTACTATATTAATTTTATTTAATGTTCTACGTTGTTATTTGTTTATAAAATAGTTTTTTAACGAATATTGCCTCGCTTTTAATTTCTGTACATGTCAATTGGTAACACTGTATCGCAAAACTAGTATCTCGTATATTCCAACATGTTGGCAGCACACGCTGAAAAATAAATTCTCTCTCATTGAATTTTGATCAACGCAATTGTTTACAAGTGTTGCGAAAAATTGTTTATTTTGCGTTAAATAGACATTATTAATTGTTAAACTTTGCAAAAATGTCACGCCGCACAAATTTTCTTGATGCTGACAATAGTTTTCGTGAGCAGAATTTGCGTTTTGTGCGCGTAAGTGTATTTTATATATTTTACGTTTATTTTTTTTTACTACGCTGCCGCCGGCGCTGAAAATATGTGTTGTAATAATGTGCAAAAATTTTCTTATTTCTTATGCAGAATGATTTAGAGGATAATATTAATCAATATTTTGGTGGTGATGCTGGTAATAAAGGTGGTGGAGGAACTCGTCAAAATACAGGCGCTCCGCCACGCGATTATAAAATTGTACAACCAAATCCAGGTAAGTGCAAAACTGCATACACATACATATAAACATATACACACAGTGAGAAAGTAACAACAACAAAGCTTTAGCGATGACATTTTTTCGATATTTGCAATACATAAATTCGATAACAATCTTCAATATGTTGAAACTAATTATGAAGTATTAATATAGAGAGTACGATTCCCCTGACGCCGCCATTTCGTGATGAATTTGGCGAAAATATGTGGAAAGATTAAAATAAAATATTGACAATAACACGCTTCATTTTAGAGATGGCACAAGTCAATCGGATTAATACCTATGCATATATTTTGTCTTCCAGTCATGGATCGATCTGTTAGGGCTACCAACAAAGTATGAAGTTGTGTTTCAGCAACATGAAGTTCTACAAGTACTTAAGTTCGCTAAACGGATCGTGTTTAAAGCGTACATAGCTTACTTGTTGTCATATGTATCCCTACCATGTCGGCAATGGTACCTTCTATGACTAGTTTTTCTGCTTTACGATTTTTTTGTTTGGTGCTTAGGCATCCATATTGTCCTTCGTTTATGTAGCAACTAAATCTTTGATGCACTTACTTCGAGAACGCTGCACGTTTCTCACTCAGCGGAAGTTGTCCGCTTGTTAAGCATTAGGATACCTTACATTCGTAGGCACTTTCTATTTGTAATAACAACGACGTCGCCTGATATCTCTCAACTTCCATGCGACGTAACAATTCATTAATTATGACCTCTCTTTAAGCATGGAGAATACACTTCCTTGAGGAGTTATCTACCGAACAATATCGGCTCGGCCGATAGTCATGATACAGTTAACCTTGGTTTGGGAATTGACAATTGCTTCGGGTAGAACGTTGTTGAAGTCATTCTCAATGCCGGAAATTTTACGGCGATAATTGCTATAAATGAATCAAGTTTGTGTCCATTGAGTTGTCCATATGTATATGTTTAACCATCTTTTCAAAATTTTAACAGAAATAAATATAAATTATAGTCGACAAATAGGTGGTGTGTATCTTTGTTAAACCCAAGATTTGGTGGAATGTGAATATTTGGTCACTACTTTTGGTTTGAAGCCACAATGATATGGTCCTAGGGAATCCGTTTATGGCTTCAGCCTAATATACAACACACACGACATAATCTTATATCCGAAGGAAAGGAGACTTATTTCGCGGTAGTTGGCGCAAACAGCGGGAACTCCTTTCTTAAATATGGGACAGAGGACACTGAGATTCCAGTCATTGGGTATGCTTTCATCGGACTATATCTTGCATAAACATTGGTGCGTACCAACTCTTCGCCGCCGATCTTGAATAACTTAGCTGGCAGCCCATCAGAGTCTGTTGATTTTTTATTTTTCAGATTTTTAATTAACGAATCAACCTCGTTATAGTCCGATGGCTCTACAATAGTGCCATCATTAACTGGTAGCTCTGGTATCATTTCTCTATCAGCGGAATTGTGCGCTTCATCGCCTCCAAGTAGGTTAGAAAAATGACTTCTCCATAATCTCTGTGATTCTTGAGCATCTGTAACCAAATATTCGTCCTTACAGAAAGTTATTCCGGATTTAAAACCTTTGATCAAGACGCTTGACCTTTTGGACTTAGCCATGTAGCCTTGTTGATGTTGAGGTGTTGAAATCTGATACACTAACTACCATGTTCCGACCTGCGGCGGTGGAGGTAGTGTCGTGAAAGCTAAATTTTCCGACGGTTGGGTTAAATATTCATTCCTTCCCGATTTTAGTGTTAAAATCGCCAAGCACGATTTTGACATCGTGTTTCGGCAAGCGGTCGTATAGACTTTACAAGCGCTCATAGCACACATCTTTAGCATCGTCGTCTTTCGCTTCCGTCGGGCGTGCGCACAAATCAGGCTTATATTAAAATATTAAGCCTTGATACGTGTCGCGGCCAGACGCTTCTCAACGTGAACCTGCAAACGAGTACGTAGTCTCCTACTCACCACGAAACCACATCGCATGGCTACTATAGTAGATGTAACAGGATGCTTTCGAGGATATCAAGTAGCTGGATATTTGTACCATACCAATTAAGGGTGCGAACATTCCAGTTGCATATCCGTAAATCGTACTCCTTATATCGTTTGCGGGGGTCGTCATCGTAGGATTCCATCCGAGGCTTCCTTGTTGTTATCATTTTTTTCGGTGGCGGGCCCCATTCTCAGCCATCTTACGTTAGCTCACCTCTGAACGGCTGATCAGAGGCTACCCAGGAGATACGTGTCCCAAGGGATGGACGTGTGAGCTGCTTAGCCCCTTTGCAAAAGAATTATTGTTGGCCATTGCCAAGTGAATGCCAGTCAACAACTTTCCATGATATTTAGAGCTGACAAATGTGGAGACTTTTTCATGAGATGCTATGAGCTTAGCAGGCTCCAATGCTCACATTCTTCTCAGACAAATACTTTTAAAAAAGGTTATATCGTATGAAGGGTGCATTTATTTAAGAAATTAATTTATAAGGTTTATTTAATACTACACTGAAATCGGTGAAGCACGCTTGTAGATAATATAAAAACATTTTCTTTCGTTTCTCTCAATTCTAATTTCATGCAAACCCACCGAATTAATTATTAAATGAAATCAATAATTCGTTGGTTTCGATCAATTGCCTAATTGGCCTAATCAATTGTGCTGTTCAGGCAATAATTATAATCAGTTAAATAAAAGAAATGAGCAGGCACCGCCTCATAACATTAACTGGAATGATCGCAAACGTAGCTATCCCGGTGGAGGCAATAATGATGGCAACAATGGTCCACCGGCATTTCGAAATACACGAAATTTTGATCACAATAATGCTCCCGCAGCTTTTCATCATGTTTCTACAAATCAAGGTCGTTCCGGGGCTGATGATTTTCAAGGCCAGAACTTCAATCGTATTGCTCCAAAAGAAGTTAGCATGCGTGGCAATGACAACATCGGACGTGGTGCTAACCTTAACCAAAACAATTTTGGTGATTTTTCGCGCCGCGGTGGTAATTTTTCGAATATTCCGCAAAATAACGAACGTCACGTAGACAGAGCCTTCAACGAAAACCGTAATGCCATCAAAGATAATGAAATATTTACACGTCGTGATCGAAGTTCAGGCAACAACCGTAGCAGCGGAAACAACAAGCCTAATCAAAATGAACCCAATAAATTTGGAAGAGATAATTTTAATCAAAATAACTCCAATTTTAGAGGAGTTGGTGAAGGTTTTGACTTCCGTGCAGCTAGTCGTAGCAACTTCAATGAGCCAGAGCCTCGGGGTGGCAATAACACAAACCAGATCTCTGTTAAAGGCTTTGGTATTCGTGCTGCTACTAATACAAACGAAGTTGCTCCCAATAAATTAAGTGACCGAAACTTCAAACAAAATGTTCCGAATTTCGACCGGAATGATTCAAAACCTGGTCGAGATTTTAATGTTCGTCGTAATAATAATACCAATCAAGATGCTCGTAATTCTAATGTCAACCAAAATGCTTCAAACCCTACCGGAGATTTTGATAATAGCCGTAATAATCAAGATAATCGTAACTCTGGCGTAGAATTTGGTGAACGTAACAATTTCAATCGCAATGACTCAAATTTTGGTGGTGATTTTGATAGTCGTCGTAACAATGATGGGATCCAAAATGCTCCAAACTTTAATGACAATTTTGGTGGTCGTCGTTATAATAATTCCAATCGCAATGACTCTAGTTTTGGTGGAGATTTTGATAGTCGTCGTAACAATGATGCCATTCAAAATGCTCCAAACTTTAACGAAGGTTTTGGTGGTAATATGGCCAATCAAAATGCTCCATTCTCTGGAGCAAATTTTGGTGGTCTCCATAATAATTCCAATCAAAATGATGCAAATTTTGGTGGAGATTTCGGTAGTCGTCGTAACAATGATGCCAATCAAAATTCTTCCAACTTTAATGACAACTTTGGTGGTGGTCGCCGTACTAATAATTCCAATCGCAATGAATTAAATTTTGGTGGAGATTTTGGTAATCGTCGTAACAATGATGCCAATCAAAATGCTCCAAACTTTAATGATAATTTTGGTGGTCGCCGTAACAATAATCCCATTCAAAATGCTTCAAACTTTAACGAAGATTTTGGTGGTCATCGCAACAATAATGCCAATCAAAATGCTTCAAACTTTAACGAAGATTTTGGTGGTCGCCGTACTATTAATTCCAATCGCAATGACTTAAATATTGGTGGAGATTTTGGTAATCGTCGTAATAATGACGTCAATAAAAATGCTCCAAACTTTAATGACAATTTTGGTGGTCGCCGTAATAATGATGCCAATCAAAATGCTTCAAACTTTAATGACAACTTTGGTGGTGGTCGCCGTAATAATAATTCCAATCGCAATGACTCAAATTTTGGTGGAGACTTTGGTAATCGTCGTAACAATGATGCCAATCAAATTGCTCCTAACTTTAATGACAACTTTGGTGGTCGCCGTAACAATAATGCCAATCAAAATGCTTCAAACTTAAACGAAGATTTTGTTGGTCGCCGTAATAATAGTTCCAATCGCAGTGACTCAACTTTTGGTGGTCGCGGTAACAATAATGTCAACCAAAATACGCAAAACTCTGACAAAAATTTTGGTGGTCGCCGTAACGATAACTCTAATCGGAATGCATCAAACTCTGCCAGAGATATTGGTGATCGCCGTAACATTAATGCCAACCAAAATAATTCAAACTCTGGAAGAGAACTTGTTGGTGTTCGTCGTAACAATAAAACCAAACAAAATACTCCAAACTCTGGCGAAGATAACCGTGCTCGTAATAAAAACAATGCAAATAAAAATGATGCAAAGTCTGGCGGAGATTCGCGTGGTAGCCGCGATAATAAAGATACACAAAATTTGACGAAACGTGCACCATCAGTGCTGCCAATCATTCCAAAACCTGATCTTATACCCATCGAAAATAATGATAAATTAAAGGGAGATTTAAAAAATAAAAGATCATACCGTGAATGTTCACAAGAACCTGATAAGGTGGCAATGGCTGCACTGCCGGATTACGCTAAAAAGGAGAACATCAAACGCCAGGAAAATTTGACTAAATATTTTCCGGAGCTTTATTGGCCTGTTTGGTGGAAGGCTTACAAGTGGGTTGAAGCTGCAGTAAAAGATATACCGGACAATGATGAAAAGGTGCAAATTGCCATAGGTCTCAATCGTGATGAAGAAGCCCTCACCAAACGTATCAAGCGGAATCTAAAATTAGGGCTTGGACAGGCGCGTCGACATGAGGACATTTCAGAGGGAAACTATTACAGACGTCTATGTTTTAATGTGATCAAGTATAAATACAGATTGAACAAACCCGAGCTTCTGGCAGCTGTTACTAAGGAACAAAGAGATGAAATAGAAAATACTTATAAGAACTTGGACAAATATCGGATGACACTAATTCATCAGGGTGTGGTGGCACGCTTTGCACTTTCACGCGAGCTGATGTATCGCTCGAATAAAGGAGAGAAGATTAAGGCAAACCACGCCGTTAATTTGTTAAATGACAATGTTTTCCATTGGGCGGTCCGAAAATCCATCGATGAACTGAAGGTTTGTTTGCATTTCACACAATATGAATTTTACAGAACCTTTATTATTTACAATGTTTTATGGATTAATTTTTTCAGGCCGTCACTGCCAGCGAGTGGCCACAGTTCGAGGAGGAATATGCAAAATATGACGCTACTGATCCCTTTGCAGAATAGAAATTTTAAAGTTATAAAAATAAATAAATGAATTGTGCTTGCATAAAACAGTAATCTTTCAATCAATTTGCTTCTCAGAATACTATTTTACAAACTACTGAAAATTAGCCGCTGTACGGGGTGCCGCAGTCTACAACGAAAAATGAGAAGCAGGGACCAACTTATGAATTAATTTTATTTTTAAATCAACAAAAGATTGATCCGCGGAACGGAACATTTTTCCACTGCGTCAGACTAATATAAAAATCCAAGTTTATTTTCTGTATATAGTATCTCCGAAGTCATGGTGATTGCACCGACTACAGTCGGAGCGATATGACTATATCGATGCTGATTGTGTTTATACTTTATAAAATGCAACATCTTCTTCTACTTAGCTGATTAATCGGATGCTAAATCAATCTGATTATGGTTTTGGGGGCCTACGCCATCATACTTTTTACGCTATTTTTATGTAAATATTTGGTTTTATTGATTTAAAATTGGATCAGTTGGACGACCAGAAGAATTCATTACGTGACGGTTTTCGCTGTATAAGTCGTCAGGCTAGAAGCACCGAAGTCTTGTATGTATTAAACATCTTACACTCTGGCTACAGCCGTGACGGTGACAACATACGTAATCCAATTGCTCCCAATAAATTTGGTAGAGATAATTTCAATCAATGTTATACAATTTCCGAGAAGTTGGTGAACGAATTGATTGCTGTGTAGATAATTATGGTGAAAGTTCTATGAAATCTTTCGAAAATTTTGGCCTTGGCATTTGGTTTTCGAATTCCTGAGGAAATTCAACTTTTCGAGCTAGTATTAACAAAAACCAGAAATCTTGTGGAGCCTTTGGCTTCCGTGCTGATATAAACACAAACAAAGTTTCTTTTAAATCTAAATTTAAGCAGATTACCTTTGAATATAACCAAAGATTTTGGTTATAACGGTAACTATAATACCGGAGATTTTAGTCAGGTAATTTCTGTCAGTTTTTGTTGTTCCCGTAACAATAATGTTCATCAAAATGTTTGAAGCCTTAGCGAAGATTTTAGTGGTCGCCGTAACAATAATCTAAATGCTCCAAACTCCGGTAGACATTTTGGTTTTTGGCGATCTGACAATAATTTGTTTTTTTTATTAAAACGTAACCAATATACAATACATCATATAAACGGCTTTCTGTCTATGTCTGATTAAATTAGCTTAAAATAAGTTTAGTCTCTTTGTCAACGAGGAATATGACAGATGTCATCAATAGAAGTCCATAATTTTGTCGGTGAGTGGGTATCGCTGAAGCCAGAGATACGGCGAAGCGGTATTTCTCTTATTTTTGATAGCTGTGTAGGATACGGAATCATGCTCGTGCTTGCCAGGTTTGTGAATCATCGTTACAAGAGTTTGTTTCCACATTCACGGAAAGATTGCAACACCACAATATCATTGAAGATAAATGTAGAACGGTCTTCGGAAATGTTTCAAGTGTACGATTGCATACGTTGTTGTGATCGGGGCTTTTTAGTGTTTTATGGCGGCTGCGGCCAAGTTGTAACCTGCATCGGTGCCATATCGGGCGGCTGAAATCACTCTTCTATGTGATCTGAGCGAAACTAAACCATATTAGGGCTGTGTAATGCCGCTTGTTGTAAAGCCTGGCGTTTTTTACTCCTGGCGGCTTCCAAAGGCAGAAAGGCGCTTCTTTGTATATTGGCGCTCATGAAAGCATATTATCAAAGTACTAGTGTACATGTCAGGTCTGTACATGCCGTCATTCTGCCTTCGAGGTGTGGGCTCTTTGTCAACAAGCTTCGACTGCAGCGGACTGTATGTGGTTGACAAACTCTGATAAAGCATCATCTGTAGCAGCTTCGGAGTCTAACATAAGATGGGCTGAACTTCTATGCGCCATATCTAGCTCGTTCGGCTTCTGAATTCTTCTAAACTTGTGTAACAACCAATTAAACTTACAGCGCAGGGGTAGCGCGTTTCGTCAGATAATCAGTGATAATTAGGAGAAGGTGGTACGAACACGAAGATTTTAGTGGTTGCCATAAAAATAACTTTAAACGAAATACTTCAATGTCGGTCGGATATTTTGGTGGTCCCTGTAAATTTTTTTTATCTTATACCAAGCCATAATAATGATGAAATTAAATATAAGACAATCACAACGTGATTACGCTAAAGGAGAACAGCCGAAAAATTTGACTACATATTTTCCAGAACTATATTGGCCTGTTTGGTGGAAAGCGTATAAATGGGTAGATAGCGCAGTAAAACATATACCAGTGAGGAATGTATTATCTCCTAAACATAAAGACCTGGATGACCCCATTGACAAGAGGGCTATGTTGAATCGTGTCCATAAGAGTTTGAGATGAGGCCTAGAATAGGGGCGTTGATATACATATATACATTTCAGATCTGTAAGTAAGAAGCAAACTACCGAAATCCTAAATACATCGGATGACACCCATTCACCAAGGTATAATCGCACGTGTCGGCACATGAGCACGTGAGCTGATGCATCACGCGAATGAGAAGCAGAGAATTCAAGGCAAATCACGCTATTAATTTGATGAATAACAAATGTATGTATTTCATTGGGTGGTGAGAAAATCAATCGACGAAATGAAGGTTTGTTTACATTTCAAAATGAATTTAACAGAACCTTTATTCTTCTTTAAAAAGTTTTATGGATTTATTTTTACAGTCCGTCACTGACAGCAAGTGACGGCAGTTCGAGGAGATATATGCAAAATTTGTGGCACAATGACATATCAATGTGAATACTCTATTTGACGTAAAAAAATAAACTCCATGTGTTTCAGACAGACGGACGTCGCTTGATTGACTATATCAACGATTTGTATATATTTAATAGAACTTGGGATGCCTGATTTAGTACGTTACAATCTTTATGATAAATTAATATTACAATTACCAATTGTTAAGGAATAAGGCTATTTATGGTTACTTAAACCTTTCTTTGTGCAGAAGATCATCTCACTCATATTGATTTGTCCAAAGAAATGAATGTGATAGAAATTATTTGGATCATAGTGCACACTTTTCAAAGCACAAAAAATCCTGTAATTAATTCTAAAATCCGGCAACTATACGGATTGCTGCTATTATGTTTTACGCTGTAGACACATCAGTGTTCCTACGCCATATATATTATTTTATAATTCTAAAGTGGAACTTTTTTATGTTAAACTTCCTCAGAAAGTGTTTTTTACGAATTATACTAGCGGAACTTAAAGGATACATTCGAAATACTTACACAACCATTTGTTTTACCAAAAATCTTCGGTGATATATAGAAAATTAACCGGTAAGAATGATCCCACTCTCCTTCAGTGTTCAAAACATCGCATTGATAAGGTCAACTGAAGAACTTCCCCGATTTGACAGCCAATGATTTATTTTGTATCCAAATTTGAAGAATAAACTATGGGCTCAACGACCCATTTCTATGGACAAATTTCAGAAACTCAATTAATCAATTAATGTGTGCAACTTGATTTCTTGGAATATTTTGGCTATAATCTTTTATTCGCTACTAATTCATTTATTAGGATCAGAACTATTTTTTTTTTCTTTTCTATTAATAACTTTCACTAATATGATGCACACTTTATCCCCAGGCTTCTGCATTAAAAGCTACAAGGTAAACACAAATGAAAAATACTTCATCAATGTTAGCCAAACTATGGAGATACCAGCACCCGAAGATATAACTGAAGAACAACTAACGGAAATATTGGAATCAGAGACACCGGGTAATTTTCGCATACCAATGAGCATCTCCGATCCGCGTACCACTAAAGACAAGTCAGACAATGTGGTCGATGTCTGCGATATTGCTGTTAATCCAAAATTCTTTGTGAAATGTGAAAAATCAGTGCTCTTCAAGGATTTCTTTTTGGCCATAATTGCCGAAGCACTAAGCGAGAAATATAATGTTCAGATATCAATTGAAAAGACTATAATATTAAGTAATCGTAAATTTATTGGCTCATTGGTCACACATCGAGTGCGCAATAATGATGTCAAAAATGTGCTCAAATCTTATCAGAATCCTAGTGAGGAAGATAAAGTTAAACTGCAGCAGCTGGAACAACCTACTGCCACACAAGCTCAAACAAAGCCACTTGTGCAGGAAATCAATGCCAAAGAACTTGCCGAACTGCAGAGAATAAGCAAAAAAATGCATGAGGATAAAATTGCAAGAATCAAAAAGGAAATATCATTGGGCGCATCAGACGAACCGGACTACAAATTGCGTGCCAAGCTATGCGATGGCACTGTCGAGGAAATACTGGCGGAGTTTTATTTACCCAAATGTGTAAGTTTTGTTTTAGTTGGTTTAAAGAAATTGGTTGAGATAACTTTTTTGTTTTTCATTTTCAGTTTTCTTCTCAAGAAGTTCAGCTGGACATTGGTGAAGATCGCATACTGCTCGAATCCATTAAGCATGGTTATATGTTTGATAAATTTTTGGAATATCCTTTGAATAAAGAACGCGCACGCGCTATTTTTGATAAGACAAATAAGGTAAAGTTAAATGTTTACAATATTCGTAACCAAATAATGAAATATATTTTAATGTGTACAGATGCTTCAAATACGTATTCCAGTGCTGGCCACGCGTGATATATAACTTTTTTACGTTAATTAAATAATACTTTAAGTGTTATACTGAAATAGTTTATTAAATTGAAGTGATATGAATATATATAAATGTTTTAAATTGAGTGAATGTTCATAACAAGCAGAATGCAGCGTAGATATATATTATAATAAAATATCTATCTGGTATATTGGAAACATATCTAATTTCAATGTTAAGATGTAGAGATTCTTTGGAAACACCGAATGTCTTTCAATGCATCCATAAATTGCAGTTGGTATTTGAGTGTCTTGTGACACGGTGAAGAAGTTCTTTAATTTGATATTCTTTAGTCCGACATGTTACATATATAGTTAAAAAAACAATTTTTTAACTACTTTCGTCATACATGTCGGAATTGTTGGCGGTCTGCGTCACATTGTTTTGCCAAAATTTCAAGAATTCGCATATATTACACATACTATGGAACAGACTCTACCATTGGGTTCTTTGTTTATTTTTTTATTAAGACGCAGTCAATAAGCGCTTATAAGCGATCACCGAGCTTATACATTGATAACTTTCAAACGAGGATTATGACGGAATGTCATCAATAGATGTCCATAATTTTGTCAGCATAAGCGGTTAGTGGGTGTAGCTGAAGTCGGAGATTCGGCGGGTCGGTTTTGTAATCGATCATTATAGCGACGGTTTTAAAATGATAATTGATCTTCAATCTCTCAGTTGCAGATGCTGTGAAGCAATGATTTCCGTACATCTCGAATGCAGCCCATCATTCGCCTCATGTCATAATTTTCAAAAATTTTTAACAAACAGACAGAACAAATTGTTTTGTTATTACTGTAAATGGAACAATAATCGCTAATTATTGTGTGTCTTACGTCAATCATAATAACCAATGCATAGAAATTAACACCATACAAATCTATTGTTCAAATAAGTATCCTTAGGCATCTAGAATTCGAGTACATTCGATTACGGCATTTTTATTTTTATTAAACGTCAAAATATTCAAATTACTTCAAACGCTTAAATTTAAACTCGATAACGATTTTTTTTGCAATCGCTTAGTATAGCAGTCTGGCAGCACAATTTTTTATTAGTTGTCAAATTTGTTAATCGAAAAAAGTGCAAAATATTATTTAAACAATGAATTCCGCTAGAATGTTAAAATTAAGAACAATTTCTCAATTAGCATGGAAAACTCAAACGTGCTGTCCTCCAGTAATTGCTTTTCAACAAGTTTCGCGTAATTTTTCCGCTTTGTTGTTGTTGCAACAAGGTCGAAATACTCAGCTGGCGGCAAGTGTCAAAAAGCTCGACGCAGCAAAGCCGGCCGCCATTGAAAAAGCGCAGTCGACATCAGCAGCAGCAGCGAATTTTTCTTCAATTTCAATTGTGCGCAACTATTCGGACGCAATTAAAAAAAACATGGAACAACACTGTGTTGTACCAGATGTAATTGAATGTGCCCCGGAGGCAAGCATTTGTGTGGAATATCCAGGTAAGTGTAGTAAAATTATAATAAAATAGTATAGTCATTTCATGCTGGCATTTTTCGGCGTCGCAGACAATATCTCTGTCAAGCCCGGCATGATATTGACACCAACACAGGTGCAAAATCAACCTAAAGTGACATGGGAGGCTGACGCTAAGTCGTTCTATACACTTGTTATGACCGATCCCGATGCGCCCAGCCGCAAGGAACCCACATTCCGCGAATGGCACCACTGGTTGGTCGGAAATATACCCGGCGCAGATGTTTCGAAGGGTGAAGTGCTGTCTGCATACATTGGCTCTGGACCGCCAAAGGGCACCAGCTTGCATCGTTACGTTTTTCTAGTCTACAAGCAGGGATGTAAATTGGAGTTCGACGAGAAACGTTTGCCCGATAACAGCGGTGATGGTCGCGGTGGCTTCAAGATTGCCAAATTTGCTGAGAAATACAAGTTGGGCAATCCAATTGCCGGCAATTTTTATCAGGCTGAATACGATTCCTATGTCGATTGCCTCTATAAGAAATTGGGCGCTGCTTAAATTGAATATGCTGGATTACGTGTTGCATTGTAACTAACATGTTACGCAACTGTTGGAGTCTTTGATATAAATTTGCTTAAATTTGGCTTTAATTTTCTTTAGTTGGATACATTTTTAAAATCTATACCATTATTTGTAAGCAACCGGATATAAACACATACCCACACATACACAAATCGATGCAAATTTGCTTGTTATAAAAATAAAATAGAATTTAAAAAGCTTTACTGTGCATTATCTTGCCTGCCGCACAGTGTGCTGAAGGTGGCGAAAGAATGTCTTTCTTAGTAACAATAAGAAATTTTTTTTGTTTTCACGTGTTGAGCATAGATAAGTCAATGATTCGATGTAGAGCGTCTACTCAAGTATACATAAATTTACTGATTGTCGATGATTCTTCTCGTCACATACGGTCGTAGTGATTTAACTGCCCGTGTTATCTTCAATTATATAGTTCTTCAGTGTTTACTTTGTATTTGCTGCTTATTGATGGAATATAACATAATATATGCAGATCACATTCCAACTGCATGTTTAACATAATATATAAAAGATTGTTATATAAAATATTGTAAATTTGTTTATTCACAGTTTTTCTTTGTTAAAACTATGCACTTAAGACTAAATCGAATGTTCGGACAAAGGAACCTGTCAACTTATATACTATATCCTATGGAACTGGGCAAAAATGTAATTTAGAACTAGAAAACAAATGTCAAAATGATTTTAGCACAGTTATGTTATGGAAGGGGAGAAGCTAAGGTCTTCATATGTTATTGGTCCCCAATCTTAAGCGGGTCTCAAGTTAGGTCCGGGAGGGTACAACTAAACTTGATACCGCTGTTTATGTCATGCATTGCGAAAAACATCACCCGAACCATACGAATATTTACGATTTTTGCTAAGGTCGCTGACCAGTACTTCTTCATCGAATTGCGAGACACGCTGCATTTTTGGACGCGTTATTATGCGCACATCAGTCAGTGATATGTCTACATCTTTGAATGCATTTAACATAAATACCGCAGTTATTACTATAAGGAAGCCGCAAACATCGCCGAGTATATCATCGAAGCGCATATGTGTAAATTCTTTGAACAATATAGCTGAAGCGGTTATAACCAATGTAGTGAACATAACATAATAAACTGGTGTTACAATGCTTGTGTTGAAGACGTCCAAGGCTTTGTTTAGATAGTTCATTTGTATGGCAATAAATGTGATTGTGACAGCAATCAGAAACCATGGCATCCATGTTGCAAAAACTGCCGAACCTTCCGAAATTGCATTACGTATAGCCAAACCAAGTGCCTTGCATGCCATTACCGTTAACGAGCCAATACCCGAACACAAAAATATGTATACAATGACATTCGTATGACCGTAACGTGGTGCAACGAAACAGGCAACAAAAGCACTTGATCCAAAGATACATATAACGTAGAGTATAAAAACTGGATCCTGTAGTTTATCGAAGAGCACTTGCAGATCTTCAATTTCTTTCTCCTTGGGTGAGTGTATTACAATAATTGTCGAACCCAGTATGCATAGAAAGCAGCCGATTTTGCCAAGCAAGTTGAGTTTTTCATTAAGGAATCTCGAAGCCATCACAGCGGAAACAATCACACTAAGTGCGCCTAGTGGTGTTACCAACGATGCGGGTGCGAATGCATAAGCAGCAAAGTTAGCAGCCTCACCTAGACCCACTAAAAATAAACAAAGCAAATAAAAAAAAACTCAAATTATTTGCAAATGAGTCAAGCAGCAGCGTACTTACTTGTCAACAGCCCAGCCCACCATATCCACTCGCGTAGATAGCCAAAACCACCAGCTGCAGCACGCACCTCGCCATGTCTACTCAGGCGTATAAGTGCCTTCTTTTTTATAATGAAACTGGAGCCAATGAAGAAACAAGATGAAATTGCTAATCCCACGCCAATGTAGAAGTCTGTGTTTGTGTATAACTCCGAAAGGTTGGGTGCGGCGTTGGAGTCAACGCCATTAACCGCAGTACTGCTGCTACCTACACCACTCATCGATGCAACATTGTCTGCGGGTAGCAGTGATGAGGCTTCACTAGCCATTTAGTTCTTATTGTGTTCTTTGATTTCCTCAAGTTGGCAATAATATGCGTGCGTATCTGCTTCTCGACCTGTCAATAACAAACTATTTGATAAATCGACAAAACGTATGCTATATAGCCAAGAGATAAGTTAAAACAGCTCAGAATAAAGATAAACAACAAAAAGTCGTTTGTCCAATGACTCATTTGACTTAAGTTTGCATTTTGTTCTTTTTGTCTTACGGCACGCGGTAATTAAGCAAATTTGTAAGAATTCGTCTGTTTTCGCACATACACACACTTACGTATTTTATGTTTACAGCATAAATGTTTATAGCTGTTTGCTTTATTTAAATAATAAACAATTTTATTGTTTATGTTGAAAATAGCTCAGGCAGCCAGTCAGTTGATTGCTTCTTCATGCAGCGACTCTAAACTATTAGAGGTACATTTAGGACTGCCGCTATGTGAATTGGGGAGCACTGCGCGAAAAGCTGTAACTTATTTTTAAATAGAAAATTGTTTTGGCTGTTAGTAATTGGCTTTAGAACTTGCTGCAAAAAGAGGTTAGAAAAGTTAAGTACATTGAGGAATAGCGTAAGAGCTATATGTGCTGGGTGTGTTTGAGTCCTTTTCTTTCTTCTTCCCTTCACAAATAGAAACTTTTCTTTATATCATTTTCCTATAGTATGTAAAATATATTCAGTACATTGTTTATACAGTTTATATGACCATATTTATGTACATAGCTCATCATCTTTGCAAGATGAAACATTTCCATCGGGCTTATTTATTTAAAAAATTTTTATTAGTACCCATACGAAAGTTGTCATACATTTTTTGACTAACTATACAAAATTTGGGGGGGGGGGGGGGGAACAATGGACACGACCTGATACCCCAAAACCCCCTCCTCCTCTCGGATACGCCCTGTATATATGTTATACAGTTTTATGATTTTCAAATACTTAGATCGCCCTACAACCGTACTAAGAAAGGCCCACCAACGAATTCCAAGTACGCAGAGATCTTTCTCATCATACCATCACGCCCTTGGTCGTCCCTTATTTTCTCATCCACAAAATTATTTTGGGTTTCCATGTAAACTTATTGTAAGATGATCAGGCCAGTGCAGCCACTAGATTTATATGCGCTGGACTATGTTTATCTCATCAATGAAAAAATTTTTACAGGGCCAAAATTGCTCGTAAATTGTAATAGAACGAAAAATCTCTCATACTATATTTCTCTGGAAGACTCTCAAAGCTTTTCCACTTATTCATGCAGGGCTCATACGTCTGCGCCATACAGTAGGACCGGAATTATCAATGTTTTATTACAGATTTTAATTTTCATAATTCATATCTGTTCCCAGGTAGACACATTTTTCTACAACACTGCAGTTGAAATTTTCCATCATGAGTTCTACACGTTCAAATTTCGGTATCATTGCAATCACATCTCACTTCCACTGCTAGTGGAAGTGGAGGATGCGAACCATGGTATTAAAAATAAACACTAAAAACATGGCTTTCTCAGGAAGAGCCGTCATATCCCGGGGTTACAAAAATTTTTAACAAATTATTTTATAATTAAAAAAAACCTGCATGGTATATTGTGGATTCAATTAATGTCACTTTTTCAACCACATTGTCTGACACATAGTGTAATAATACACTATAGAATTATACCATGGTCTGACATGCGCCTCCAAAACAAAACTTCGCCTCCAAGAGACACGGACGTATTTAATACTCTTTGAATCGAAGATTGAGCTCTGCCTAAAATTTTTTTAATTTCTCTTAAGTATTTGTCAAAACCATATGTGATCTGGTGTATGAAAAGAGAGCTTAAATATCAAAAAATCATTTTCCAATTTTTACCGATTCGAATAGAGTTTGATACCCTCATTCACATGGTGAAACCCAGATAGTCTTATAACAATTGTTTCTCGTCGTCTTTAGTTAGTTATTTACATTTAACAGCTGTTTTATCGAAAATTTGTTTTTGCACGTAAGCTCCACTTTATAATAATTTAATACCACCCGCACAAATTTGTTGTCCACGGCTTTATTAGAATTGATTTACAGCTCTTATTCAACAAAAAGAAATAAGAAACTTCAAGAGTCAGATGCCAGATAAGCATTTCTCGGAATACTTTTAATTAATGGTAATCGTTGCACGGAGACAGTCCCGGTATAGATTTTTTGACATCATGTAGCAACAAAATTAATTAAAATTATTATTTAGTACCTGAATAAAGTATCAAACCAAAAATAAGTTTGATTTAATAGATTAAGTATTAGCTAAGACATTTGCGATTAAAATTAAAGTTTCTGATTTTTTGTGGTGTACTCGGACGCTATATATTATTATATATGTGTATTATTTTTGGGCTAGAATGGTTATCTTAATTGATACAATTTTTTATGTTTTATTAAATTTTTTTAGATAGTGATAATACTTTTATTTTTAGCCAAAAATAAACAATTAAAACGTTTGTATATTTAGACCTATAAATATATTTTTTAGATATACCCAGGTCTATAAATAAAGTTTAATGATGCTTTCATCAAACATTTAAAACAAAGCTAATCGCTATGCATTTTGTAAATGAATTTCAAGGTTGTTGTTCATCTTTTTCCTGGCTTTATCTTTAGATTTCCGCCATGTACTAAAGGATAGATCTCTAAGCACTTCAATTTGCTGAAGAACGGAATAGCTTTAATAAACTTTATTCCTTAAAACTAAGTGCTGTTTGGCACATTTAAATAAACTAAAATAAATTCTAATACAAAAAAATAAGTATACTTAATTGCTTTTCCTTTCATTACACTTTCGAGACAATACGGGTATGACCACTGCTAATAAGAATATTGCGGTCAGCGCAAAGAAAAAGCAACCGTATACCAAAAATTGGTTACGCGGTGACAAACCAAATCCCACATCCGTCACTGCTATCACAGTTAAAATCGTATTCATTAACATAGCCGCCAGCGTATTAATGCCAAATACCAAGCCAAAACTATCTTCGATTACATTGGACGCTATGATAGATGCAGCAATAGTAATTATGAAGAAGTGTATTGTACAAAATGCCACATAATTAACATACGCAACCCAGATGTTATTTAGCTGACTGGCTGTAACAAGTAGCGTAGCAAGAACGCCGGTTAAGAAACATATTATAAGCATATTTGTTGTACGTCGTTCATTGCTTTTCAAGAGTCCAGCAACTACACAAGCGATAGCACCAAGCAGCGTAGCCAAAGCCTCCACGCCGCCGTTCAGCTCACTAACATTATTCGGTGCAACTTCTTTCCACAGAAATTGTATATAAGTCAGGACTTGTATTTGGCCGCAAGTCGCTAGCGCCCACCAAAAACTCCATTGCACAACAATGGGATTCGTATAGGCGGCTTTAATATGCTTACCGATCAAGCGTATGGCGTTTTTTAAGGAGAATGAGGGTGCTTGCTCTGCAATGAATAATTTTTTTTTATTAAATAATTAAAAAAAAAAATACTATACATACCACCTTCTTCTTTCATACCAATCTGCTCATTTACAGCTCCACTAAGATGCTGTTCCTGCACTTCAGGTGCTGCATAGAAATACAAACTCTTTGTCACACTTGGCAATGTAAACGCAATAACCAATGATAAAATCTGCGTACTAAACGATATGTAATGCAACTCCCGAAAATCCATCGAATCGGTGGACACTAGTATTTGTGCCAAAAGTCCACCTAAGAATTTACCAGCTAATATCGCCGCACGGGTATGACCCGTCACTGCTTGGTAACGCTCTCGATCAACTTTGGCATAGATATATGTATAGTAGGCAACTTCTGCTGCCACAAATGTGCCATAGAAAATCTGACCCACCTTTAGCCATATCAATGTTTTTGTCCACAATAATATGCTGAAGAGTGTTATACCAGCGAAGGCTGATGCAATAATAACCAATTTATAACGCAACAAATCTGTTATAAGAAAAACAATAACCAACTGCGCTAGTACGGCGTAACTGCCAAAAGGATAAACTTCCTTATTAATCTGTTCAGATGTTAGATTACGCCAAGGACCGGCTAGAAATTCTGTGACGAACGGTTCCGACGGACGCAATTCGCGAAAAAAACCAAACGTACACAAGATCAAAGAGATTTTTAGCCATTCTTGCATTCTGCCTGCTTACTGACTTTAATTATTGCTTGTTATTGTTTGTTAAAATGTTTTTCTAAATACGCCGCCGCAGCTATTGCGTGTCGTAATCGAAGCGAATATAATTATTTTGGCTTGCCACAGCGTTTTGCTCACGTTCTTGGCCAACAAGCGACGGATTTATACTGATCTCCGCACAGTACGAGTTGTGTTTTTTCGATCGACGCGTAACTGAGAGAATGCCATGTATTTCTTTTTTGTTTCCGAACACTTTTTTGATATTGTTGTTGTTGTTATTTCCTATAATGGTTTCGTTCTCGTCGTCAACGTCGAATGTGAGATATTAGCCTAAGATACGAAATCATTAAATCTCTCAATAAACATCAATTGAGTGAGAATGAAAACATTTAGGCGCTACGCTAACAATTATTGTACAACCATATGTCAAAACTAATTTACAGTAATATAACAAAACACAAAACACACATTCCGCTTTGTTTTTGTTCAACTCTTGAATTTCGTATCATTCCATAACAGCACATGCGAGCAAACACACAACTTAAACGCATGCGGGAAAAGTTATTTGTCATTAAATGAAATTTAAATAACACACGTTAATTTTTAATATATTGGCGAATAAGTGTAAGTGGAGTTTCCCTAGAAACAGACAGTAACCAGCTTTCATAACGCCACAAAACCAGATTTGAGTTTTATTTTGATTATATCTGTGCCATATTTGTGTGTATTATAATTCAAAGTGTTTAATGCGAATGTATGGTACAGAGAGATTAGATTGTAATAACTATGAACATATAACTATACCTGTGAACGTATCTGTAAATTCCAATTTACTTATGGTTAGCTACGCTGCAGATACTCCTCGTAAAGCTTTAAAAGCTCGGGACTAGTACGTGGCTGTACTGTAGCTAAGGCATACTCAAATTCCTGCCAGCTTACATACTCTGCATCAAAATTCTTTTCCAACGTCTTTAATGCAGCTTCATGACAAACCGCTTGTATCTCAGCGCCGGAATAGCCGGCTGTACGCTCCACTAGGCATTCGATGCTAACATCCTTTGCCAGCGGCATAACGCGTAATTTAATGTTTAAGATTTCACGACGCGCATCTGCATCTGGTAGTGCAACATAGACAATGCGATCAATGCGTCCTGGACGCAGTAATGCTTTATCTATCAAATCTGGCCGATTTGTAGCTGCCACAATGGTAACATTTTGCAAAGCTTCGACGCCATCAAGCTCTGTAAGCAATTGTGTTAGTACACGTTCTTTCACAGATGCTCCGGAGCCGCTACCGGCGTTACCACCTTCTGCACGTTCTCCGCCTATAGCATCGATTTCATCAAAAAACACTATAGCCGGTGCTACCTGACGTGCCTTGCGAAATACTTCACGCACTGCACGTTCCGATTCACCAACCCACATCGAGAATAACTCTGGACCTTTGATTGACAAAAAGTTTAATTTACTCTCTGTGGCCAGCGCTTTGGCAATCATTGTTTTCGAACAACCTGGTGGTCCAAACATTAGTATGCCACGCGGTGGTTTAATGCCGAGACGCTCAAACTTCTCAGGATGCAATAGTGGCCATTCAATAGCTTGTTGCAATTTAAGTTTCATCTCGGACTGTCCACCAATATCTGTCCATAGGACATTAGGATTCTCGATGAGTACCTCTCGCATAGCGGATGGCTTAACATGCATCAGCGCAGCTTGTAGTTCGTTTAAGTGCAATTTTGAATTACCAACGGATGACTTCATTATTGCCAGTGTTGCACTGTACACCAAATTAGCTAGATCGGCGCCAACAAAGCCATGTGTTACCTGCGCCACTTTTTCGATATCTTGCACTGTTAGCGCATGTGGTACTTTTTGAAGTAGGCATTTAAGTATTTCGATGCGTCCTTGTGGCGTTGGCGCACCCACTTCAATTTCACAATCCAAACGGCCGCAACGACGTATGCTCGTGTGTAACGCATCAATTTGCGAGGTTGTTGCCAGTACAAATGTATGCTGTGCTTCAGGTTTAATGCACAACTGATCGAGCATACCAAGAAAGGCGCCAGAAACGCGCTTAATCACTTCGTTGGTTTCGTTTTTTGGACAGAGATTATGCACATCTTCGAGTAGCATTAATGTTGGTGCTGGAAAATGTGCATAGGCTTGTTCAAAATATGCGGCTAGATTTTTTTCCGTTTCGCCGAGAAATTTGCTGTACAATTCGCTGCTGTTGATTTTGATGATTTGTGTGCGTTGTGTGTTATGTTCTTGCGTAGCAACCAGCGTGCACATAGCCTCGCAAATTAATGACTTACCGCAACCGGTAGCACCGTAGAGTAATAGACCGCGTGAGACTTTTACACCTGCATTGAAAAACTGAATTAGCAAAAATGCATTTTTTTAATCGACCATGTATATCATACCAACAGGAAGTTGTTTATAAGCCAAAGCATACTCCATGCTCTCTTCAACAAGTTCAATTTGTCTGTCTAGGCCACCAATATCAGCCTTTGTAATCCTTTGATGCACAATTACCTCGTCTTTATTTTGGTTTGCATCGTCTTTCAATATAATTTCCAATTTAGACGCACTTGTTATTTTAAAGTAATGCGGTTTACCACTTAAACTCATTGCTTCAAACTCCGTGGACAAGCATGTACTCTCGTCCGGTGTTTTCTGCTCGATACATTGCCAATCCAATATACTGAACTGCAGTGCTTTGTTGAAGAAATTCAAATGTAATGCACTTCCTTTGCAATAAATTAAGTTTTTAATTTCGTGCTTTAATATTCGACAGACATCTTTTAGTTGTGCCGTCTCCAAATTCGCTTCAGTCTCATTTTTTAATGCTAAACGCACGCATTTGGCACTGAAGACCTCATCATCCCGCAGTGCTGTTATTGTTATTAATTTTCGCTTAAATGGTGTCCAGTAAAACTGTAGATCTGAGTTACTCTATTTTAAAATGGAAAAACTTTACAAAACATATTGTGTACGCACCCGTTTCCGTAACGAAAACTGTAGTCAGGAATTGCTCCGGTGTGGGCCAAACTATACGCGCTAGAGCAGTGTCCACATCTTGCGTTGTAATGAGTACCTGCTGTCCGATGTGCAATTTAGCCAGTCGTATAGCGCCTTCCGATATAAAAATTAAATTATCCACGTACCTGCGTGGTAAAGACTGCAACTCGGCGATGTTTAATGTTTGTTTTTCTACGCTCGCTGTATAAATTGTGCCATTACGTATATATTCCAGCGGTTCCACGGAATTGTTCGCCTCCTTAGCTATGGGGCAACATTTCTCATGTGTTTCGCGTGCTTTTGATGTTATATGTGCCTCGCATGTTTCACAGTGATACCAAGTAGCTGCATTGTTTTTCTTGTTCGACGATTTTGGTGGCATTTGTAATTGCTTTCTTTATAAACGATTTAAATTAAATAATTAAGTTAAAGCCGGCACTTTGTTTCCTTTTTACTGTTGCTTACAGTGCCATGTGCCATAACAGCTGTTGTTGTCTGCAGTGTTGCAAAATGCTGTACTATTTATCAATTAATTGGCTGTTTATTTTTAAAATATACACAATACATATATGCTATAACGTTATAATTATAATTTAAATCAAAATTTATGCTAACTATTGTTGTAACTAAACATTTCTTAGCTAAAACAATATAAAAACACTACTGTAGCAACAAGTCCATCTCCGATGCATTCGCCGCCATCAAATCGCGTTCCAGTTGCGTTGCAGTTGTAGTCGATTGATTAAGAAATAAATCAAAATCATAAGAACCATTCTGTGCCGAAATGGAATCCTTCTGATTACTTATTGTTTGTGGATTTGATAGCAAATCAACATCGAAAAGTCCCAGCTCCTTCAGCAGGCAATCATTGTTGCTATCGTTCGTGTTGCTATTGTCGTTAACTGTTGGCGGTACTAGTTTTGTTTCCACTGTTATTATTGCGGCCGGTTCTTCAACAGCCTCCACGCCATATACCTCTTTTACTTTGCGTGTTTTCGCTACTGCTGCTACTTCTTCCTCCTCCTCATCGTCATCCATTTCCTGCGGCTTAAGCGTTGCCGATTTATATTGAAAATCTGTTTCCTTGAAGTCCACCTCAATGGGAAACAGCGGCGGCAGCCCATCCAAGCGTTCCACCACTGATCTATGCAGTTCAGCTAAACTATCTAGCAGACAGCGTAACTGTTTATTCAAATCCATAGCATGTTTACACTCAAGCAGCTCCATTTTCTCCAGCACATCCGTACGCAACTTAGCAAATTTGCTGCGCGCATCCTGGCGACAGCGCAGTATTAAACGATACTCATAGTTACCAGTCTCGACACGATAAAGCGGTTCCTGTAGTGAGGCAAAGCCATGCTCCTCATCGTCCATCTCTTTGACCTTCAGACAGTACGAGAGATAAGTAAACTTGGCATCCGCATAACGGCGCACTGTTAACTTTGTATCCGGTATGGCTTTATTCAAATAAGTGCCCAAATCCGCCAGCACAGGTTTTATTTGTTTGATTATGTTCAAACCATCCTTTTCCAAGTTGCGATGGAATTCGCCAAATGTCCGAAATGCTTCCGACGCGCGCTGTTGCGGTTCCCGTGCTGAGATTTGCGTAAAGCAATCTCCAAAAGATTTATATGTCTGTAACAAATCATAATAGGCTTTTAACATGCGGCGTGCATGTTCCACAAGTCCTTTGTACATGAGCTCAGTACCTTCGAGTTCTTCTAGGCGCTTAACAAGCGAATCATTGCACAAAATTGCGCGCGAAAGACCCAGTGTATCAGCTGTGTTGCTCGACATGGTGTCCACAATGCGATGCTTAAGCTTTTTTAATATGATATCCAGCGTTTTTCCTTGCTCGGGATCAGCATGCAGTTTATTGTAGTGTATAGTCACATCACTGGTGGCCGCCTGTATCATTTTAGCCACTTCCACCTTTGTTTTGCCTTTTAAACTGACAGAATTGACGGCCAAGAGCTCATCACCAGACTGTAGTGAACCTTCACGTGCAGCTGGTGTACTATCAAATACCTGCAAATAAAAATTTGTAGTAGTCTTTTTTTTAATTTAAGCTTCAATACGTCAAATTTTCACACAACGAACTTTCCAGGAAAAAAATATTAGTCTTTATTTGAATTTCACATGTAAATTTTCGGCATCAGGGAAAAAAAACGGTTGGTCGGCACGAGAAATTAAAAATCTTTTGTGGTAATGGCACCCCTATACCGTTGGCTGGATGTTGATCACAGTGCCAATTTCTCGAATAATGGCGCAGCCGGAACCAACACCAAAAAGCTCAACAAAAAGCACACACCGCAGGAGCAAAAGGCGTCAACAACAACGCGTAGTATTGCACAAAAATTAAATATTGCACGCTACAGAAACATCAACAATAAACTGAAGAAAGTACTATGCGAACGGAACACTATATCGCAAAGCGGGAAGCGTAAGTGCAAAACTCGCAGTGCTTCAGCTATACCTCGTGGCGGCAACACTGCATCAATGTCACTTGGTTCGTTTAGCAACAGCACCAGCGGTAAAAACAGCCTCAGTAGTGCCAATAGTTCAAGGCGACAGTTGAGTAGATCACTGGGTGGCGGTGCTAACGGTACTGCCAAAACACCGACCGTATACAAGTTCAAAGATCTCTATGCACGCCATCGAAAACAGTTGATGCATAAAAATGAAGAGCAAGCGAAACAGATGCGCGAGTTTCATAGTCGTCCTGTGCCGGACTTTCAACGCCAACACAAACTCAACGAAAGCCGCGTCACTATGCACTCGGTGACTATACCCATTACGCCGTTAACATTACGTAAATCTATGGAAACGCAGAAAAAACTTGCAAAACTTCGTGAAGAACGCGAGCGCGAGCTATTGCAAAGGCCAAAATTTAATTTCAATTCAACGGCATACATGGCACGACAACCCTTCAAACCCAAGCACATGGAGACGAAGATCGAACAGAAACCTTTTCACTTTTGCTGCGACGATCGTGCGAAGGCGCGTAAGAAATTTAATGAAGCTGTGCGTCTTACCATGGAGGAACGTCGTCGGAAGGAAATGCATGATTTTATAAGAAAAGAACGCGAACAATGGAAACAACTACGCAAAGAAACACGGTTTAAAGCAAATCCGAATCCATGGAAGCGTATTTACGCCAATGAACCGAGCTATAGTCTATTTGAATAAAATGGAAATTTAGGCAAGATTTTTAATTTCTCGGCCGCGGACAACGGACAAGGAAACAAAGCCAATGCATATAAGTTTCTCTAGCTATTAAAATTTATAATTGGTAATAAAAAAATTATAAGCACTATTTGAACAATTCTTTTTTTCACCTGTACAATGTAGAGACACGGACACATCGGTGCACCGCCGCCAATGCTTATGCCAATAAGATTACTCTGATCCTTAGTTATGATCACTGAACTGGTGGTAACCGTCATGCCCCTGTGTATATAAAAAAAAGAAATATTAATATATAATTAATTTTAATATAGCAGCACTACAGTTTTAAGCTTTATTTAAACCAAATACAACAAAGACTGCGAAAATTATAGAAAAGCGTGCGGAAAGCTAAAGAGAAACACATCGAATCGAGTAGCAGTTAGTGCTTTTAGAGGTGCAGTGATGACTTTACTTACTTTCGTGGGTGCAATTTAAAAAATATTTTGACTATAAAATGTAGCCAGGACATTTGTACTATTTATTTATATATGTAGGTAATATATATATACTGCTAGTTAATATATTCAAATATTAATAATTTAACTTGAATCTATCAGGCATTTAAGGCAGTGTCTCCCGATCAAAAAAATATTTATTTTTCTATTAATGAAATATGTTATAGAAACAATTAAAAACGTTTACTGAGCTTAAATACTCTTTACACTTGCGCAATATAGCCTTGTAGAAAGCCATTTAAACTTCGGTTTCGCCGAAGTTAGACAATATTATAGATCTATATATATTATCTATAATATATTTGATAATGATAAGTTGATGATAGTCGCAGCTAAGTAATTAATTAATTATCATACGACTAAATACTGGCATAACTACACAATGCGCTTTCACTCTCTAATTCAGTAGCTGCGTAGAGTTAATCAAGTACATCTACAAACATTGCTAACAACGGTTAACACTTACAAACGCTCTAATTCATATTTTTGTCTACTTAAATCGCCAAATTTCTCAATTAGATAATCCGCGCTCGTAGTACAGGCGAATGTTGCATCAAAATCAGCAGAATCTGAGAAATTAGCACGCCGACTTTCATTTGATTCAGCGTTTGGCAGCAACTCCTCCTGCTCCGGCAACATGGCGTTTATTTCGTTAAAGAGTAACGATGTAGCATATTGTTCCTCCAGCGTTGCTACTGGCTTTGATTCGATTTCGATAGCCGGCTCACTTTGGTTTTGGTATAGGCGGCACATGATTTTGTTTTAAAACAAAAACACACAAAATGTTTGACTGAAATCTAGTGCATACCATTCCATATACATATATGTATGTACTTACATGCCACCAGCAATATGCAATGGAATGAGCAGCGGTGTTGATTCCTCAATTCCGCTGCCGCCAGTACTTCTTTTATGAATTTTAGGTGAAACATTTTAAAATTAAATCGAATAAAACGAACGATTTCACGCACGTAAAGGCAAAGCATTTACAATGTATGAGAAATAGTTGAATTTTTAGTTGATTTGTTTTGTTTTTGTTAAAAAAAAAAGAATATTAGTGGCAGTAAAACAATTATTGATTTGTAACACATTCAAGGAGAGTTGAGAGAGAAAGAGAAAGGAAAGTACAACATATGGCAAAGGAATTTTGATATTAAATGCAGGCTGCATTTTCGAGTTGTGCACTTACATTTTATCCTCCTCGAAAAAGAAGTCATCGTCAGTGTCAGTAAGCATTTTGTAAGCTTTATTTAAGTCTTTCTTTTATCTTTAATTGTTTTTATAACGAAACAGCCTGTTATATTATTGTGCTCGTTTCAACCGTTTGTTTTACAGTGTTGTAACACGTCTGCATTAACAAACTTTATTACACTGCATACATTGTGAATGACTCGTTGCACCTGTTGCCTAGCAACGCTTTTGTTGTAAAAATTGTAAACAAAACAGAAAAGTGCTTAACTTTGGAAAATTGAAAAAGTTCAATTAAAATAAAAATGGATTGGGCCGAAGAACTTAAAATGTCCATAAGAAAGGTATTACTTAACATACCTTAATATATTTTTTAATATATATGTGCATAATTTTTAGACCACAGCGCGCAAGGGACGCCGTTCCAAAAGCCGTGATGTGCTTAAAGACGAACCAAGTTCATCAACCTCTGGCATTAGGAGTCCAAACATTGCCGGCAGAGATATATCGATTGATATAACATTGGATTTAAATAATGGCACTAGTAGCTCAACAACCACAACAGCAACGCAAGACTTCGAAAAGCCTCCGCAACTAAGACGCATCTCTGGTGGTTGGGCTGATGCAGGTTCGAAGGGTTTAAAATCTAAGAAAGGTTCATCCTTCGACGATGAGCGTTTTCAGTTTAGCAGATCTGCAAGCAGCTCATTGCCTACAGACGATATACCAGTAATACCTGATTTGGATGATATTAAAGATGATACATTGCTAAATGAAATTGCTGAACCACCATCTGTTAGCGTTAATCGTGTCGTAACGCTTAAAGAGCTCAATTCGGATTTGCTTTCGCAAAATGCTTTTTCAGCAATTGAAGATGTGGATCTATCTATATTAACACGTTGCTTGCAGCCGCAAGATAGTCTAGATGAACCCGATGAGCTATGGGAATGGGAGAAGCTATTTACCGAAGTAACGGCGGAGATTAATGCCGATAAGCCCAATCCTAGCACATTGACACAGAAAATGGAAATCCGTGCTGATGAATTGCCACCAACAGCACCACATAACACTTAAATAAAAAAGAGGTACAAAAATTTAGTTTATAAAAAAAGAAAAAGTTTCGCTATTATTAAAACTATACAAAAAACTGAAAATCGTGCGGAAGCACTTTTCTAGGCGCGTATTTGCTCCTCAGTCGGCGAAGTCTGTTCGCTGCTACTTGTGGCGGTTGCATCGGATTCGCCTTCTAGAAACTTTTGCAGCTTCTCTGGTTTGACTAGGCCAAACTCATCGGCATAACGCATAAGTTCACATATAATTGGTGATTCAACTACCAATATGTATTGGCAGGTCTTGGGCTCCAGCAGGTACATGGAAACAGATGTGCCGCTGTTTGTCACCGGCGTACATGTTAACTTTACGTCCACTTCGCGTGGTAGTCCAGTACGATCGCAGCGTGTACCCTTCTCGTAGTGATGCCAAAGGTACGTACGTTTTGCACCTTTTTCGGGGTTAGCTGTTATCCACTGCCGATGCGCGGTGTCCGAGAAGAAACCCAAATAGAGTTCAACTTCAGAATTCTTATCTTTATGGAATTGGCGCACATGGCGCCCGTAGCAGAATTCGTATTTCCACCAACCGGTGCCCTGTATAAAGAAAAAAATGTTTGTTACATTTAATTACACTGCCGTATAAATTAAACTTTAATTTAGCACACTTACACCAGTCAAGCAATTTTTGCCAGAAATGAACTCGCGTATGGGCGTCATATCGGTTATGGGTGCAGCTGTTGTTTTTGCAACCACATCTTTAAATACCGAATTTTTTGCATCCACATCTATGCCACTGTTTGTCATTAGCTCTAATATTAGTTTTTCAACATCACCATCAAATTTATAGGTGATTTGTTCGTTGCCTGCATCCGGTTTAGGCAAAAGTGCTGCTGCTGTTCTGGCTTCTTTCGATACGGGAAAATCTTCCTCGGACATTTGTAGCTCATTTAACTCTTGACGCAACATGCTTAAAGGCTTGTGTGCCTCAGTCGGGGAGTTAAAGCATTTTATTGACTCCTCTTTAGTTTTTTCCGGATGAAAAGCGGGCAATACGCAAAGTAACGAAGTCAAAATAATGGCTTCATAATTACACGATGAAGTCTCCTTGAATGAATAGATCTCATTCTTGCCATGCGGATAGCAAACATAACGCACCACTGTTGTACGCGGTGAATTGATTATATCGCAAAGTGTGCCATCACCGAATTCCATTTCAAAGTATGGATACTTGGTATTATCTATTTTAGTGGTCTTATATTTTATTTTATTGTTGCCATCTTTGCCTTGTTCTTCCCATGATTTTATTAGCTGTTCGGTTTTCTCGGTACTCCACTTGCCGAGATAATATTCCTGGAACTTGACGCTCTTGCCTTCACGTTCTTCATGATATTGGCGGACATGATTGCCGTGACAAATTTCGTACGACCAGTAGGCCTCAATGCGATACGAACAGCTTGGCGCTGTGAACATGGGTTGTAGCAATGCAATAGGCGCTGTAGATGGTGCGTAATTAAGTTAAAATTCAATGTATAATCAGTAGAAGTTACTTACACAACTCAGGCACATTTGTCTTTACTTCTTCCTTGCGATCCGCCAATGTCGGTATGACACAGTCATATTCTTCCTTTTCGTGCGTGTAGAATTTACGCAGCTGGCTTTGCACCTCCTAAAGATAATGTACATAAGCGCAAGAGTTTGAAGTTAAAAATTATTTACTTACCGGTTGTTCAAGCAGCTCCGGCACTTCAAAATCGATTGTATATAGCACCGTATCATCAAAATCTTTGGCTTCGTGTGCGGCTCCGGCAGCCACAAATAAAGTGGTGAGCAGCAATGTAAGAGCGCGGCGTGCCAGCGCTCCTCTCTTCGTTGAAATTTTGTATAAGCGCATTGTCTATCTTTGTTGCTTTATTATGAATTAAATTTTTTTTAATTGTGCATCTTACACAGTTAAATAAATGCTGCGTCTCTGAAATTTTTTCGTATACAATTTCTTTTTCGGCTACGTGTGTCAAACCTCTTATCAGCTGTTTGAATGCAGTGTTGTAAAATTTTAATAAATTGTTAAAATTTTTACAAATTGGGCCCACTTTTAGTTGAATGTATAAAAAATATATAAAATATAAATTAAATCTCAATTTTTTGTTTGATTTTACATCCGAAATGTGACACAACTTGTATTCATTTGTTTAGGATTTATATATATTGTTTGGCATTACTTATATGTTTATAAGAAAGTTTGTAATTTATTAAAGAAGCGATAGAATACACTGTATAATATCTATATATAATCTGTACATCTATATATACAATTGATCTGCACGCCGATCTAGACATGTTTTCTGTCCGACTATCTGATAGTTACTGAGCATCTTTTTAAAAAAAAATATATTTTTAATATCCATATGAAACCATCCAGCTATACCTAAACCTTTTTACTCCAAGTCTGTACATTATATGATATACCACGCCCCTCCCCCTTTGGGAATCCACCATACAAACCCACCGCCAACTCAATGGGAGTGCCTACTTTTGGGGATAGCCCGTATACAAGTTTGTATGAAATAGTTTTTATTTTCAATCAATATTTTTAAAATGTATATGGTTGCTGCTTGTGGGCATTAATTTATGTGATTAAGATATCGAAAAACTAGCGTGTCTAAACAAGGTATCACAAGTTCATATGGAACACCGCTCACACAAGTTCTAATCTTGAGTCGCCATGAAGTGATTTGACAATTGATTATAGAGATGTCCTTTAGCCAATTTTAGCTTTCTTTATAACAAAGTATTCTTCAAGCTGCACAAATTATATAAAACAGTTTATTCCACTTCATATTTTTATTGCATTTATTTTCGGGTTGAAGTGTTTTTTTTTTGTTTCATATCAAAATAATTTTAACAACATTATAAACATTATAAATAGGCGCTTTCAAAAAATATATACAAAACTAAAACATTATAAAAAAAAAATTATGCTATGCTTCTATGGCGTTTCTTTCTTTATACTAAGCAGCTGAAGACCTCCGGTTAAATTGACAACAGATTGATCTCCTGATTCTTTAGCTTCCACCGCATCACGTGATTTTTCCAGTTTCCATGCATTCAATGATGCCATTAGACTTTCAAACACGTCCGAAGCAGTTAAATCACCAAAATTCGGAGATGGCAGATCATTGAAGGATTGGGTTGGTGACACAACTGTACGCTGAAATAGATCTGATGGTACGTTCTGTGGCGCAGCTTTTGGTATTTGTTGCGCTCGACATATTGAAGTACATATTTTAGGAAACGGCAAAAATCTATTATGGGTCTCTGGTACAAATGAACGTCGAATCGGGCCTGGTAACTGGTAGAGCATAGGTTAGATTAGGTGCATGCATAGAAAGTGCGTATGTGATTGTTTTTTTGTAAAAATTTTAGTGATATAGTGAAATAGAGTATATACTCAGTTAAGTAGACAGATAGTCTAGACTTTAGACCCTGTGGTACCGCGGTAGTAATTGTTGTGGAATGCAGCATGAAACTTGGCGCCAACGTTGCTGAAAATGCAAAAGTTGACCCTTTACCTACTGTATGTGAAACGACTTTCTCGTACGAGTCTCTGAAGCCGAGTTTCATGTCGCGTTGTAGGTGACTTCAATACTCCAGTTCACTAGGGAGATAGTCGACTATGAACAGGCCCCGTTCCAACAGTCGCCTTGTGCAGATCAATATTTGTTTCGTTTTTATAATGGCAAACATAGCTCCAGAAGCACGTCCGACGACTGAGAACTTTTGGTCCACCACCCAAATACGATTGAGAGTTGTACTGACGAATTGGCCACATTCTATAGAACGCTAATCCTCCGAACCTGATGATCTGTCCCATTTTCGTCGTGTTGAAGGGTTTGCACGCAAAAAAGGTCAGCCATATTTTGTTTTACGTTTTACTCTCGGTTACCTAGTCTAGTCTAGCGAAATACAATTTTCCGTATGTGTGTGCATGTCTGTATACATTGGTGTCTTACTGTACAAAATACTTACACAAGTCCTGGCAGCAAGACGTGCTCTAAGCTCTTTAGAAGTGCACGGCGCTTGAGGCTCCTGCATTTCCTCCTCAAGCAGTATAGATCTATTGTTATTTTGTTGGAAAAATGACGATCCAGTTATGGGTGACCTGAACGGAGCTACAGCTAGACCAGTTTTTTTGCAAGCATTGTGTTTAGTTTTATCTTTTCCCATTTTGATATTCGATAAAATTAGATACGTATTTTTTCAGACTTGTGTACTAACTATGTATATAACTTTTCCAATTGAATGAAAAGACTGTTTGTTATACTAGATTCACTGCCTACTTGAACTTTATAACAGAGATACACCAATTCTTCTACTTGTAGTATTTCAGGTTGATTTAGAAATCGAAGTCAGAATTATCAGATTGACTAGCATTAAAAAAAGCTGCTGGACTGAGTCAACCACATCGAATTAACACGTCGTCGACTCTAATAGAACCAAAAATAATGCGGAGAAACTTTCTCTCGAAGACATCCAACGCCGTTTCATCTGACTCAATTACTGTCCATGTCACTGTGCCATACAGTAGGACCGGGGGCTATTAGCGTTTTGCTGATCTTAATTTTTGTCTTTCGAGTGTGGGCTTTACTTTTAATTTGCTTGCTAAGTTCTCTGCAGTGCAATTGCGACGATCAACGTCTGTATAAACAATAACTTTCTTAACCGCCCTATCCATGGAGCAAGTGATATGTTTCCACTGCTCACATATATTTGATATGACGGAGAGGTTTCCCGGAGCAGTCAGGAAAGTGTGTCTGAGAAGTCTTCGGCGTTCTGTTCTGAGTCTCACCAATTTTCTTGTAGTGCAAGGAGAAAAACGTGGATGTTTATCCTAAAATGACAATTTATTTTGCGACGTAATAATATGTCTTTGGCGACTCAGCACCAAATGGTTAGGTATATTGGGACAGAATTTGTTACTATTTCATTGATAAGGCTCAGATTGTGCCTTGTCGAAGTTTTTATTTCTAAGTCTGGTCAGGACCGGATTTCATGCTCTTCTATACAGAGTCTGCAGTCTGTTTCAATGGAGAGACCAAGTACTATCGATAATAAGAAGATTTTTGTATAAATATAGTTTGAAAACAATGTGGAAGGTGCTACGCACCTCATATAAATTAATGAACCAACCAAGTATTTATTGAGATATAATAGATATGTAAAGGCTTCAGTAGAATTAGACTCATTGGGAAATTAGCGGCGCGGAACTTCTTAGAGATTCTTTCGCCAGCTAAACAACACGACCAACATAAAAAGAAAGGTACACTCAAAAATTAAGTCGCAAAAAGCTAGAAAACAGACATAATAACAAAAGATAAGCGTATATAATAATCGACTTATAAATTATAATGAACTTGTCGAACATAGCAAAAAATAAAAGATAATAAAAATGGAAAAAATTCAAAAGAAATAAAAGAAACAAATAGTAAAATACTAAAACGAAGAAAAACAAAATAATCAACAAACCGGCTCCGGCTTTTTGAGAGGTAAACAAAATAAGCAAAATAAACAAAAATATAAAAAAACAAATTAAAAATGCTTAGCACGAGAAAATAAAAATATAAACTTAAAAAAAGTTGAGAAAGAAATAAGACTATACAAGTCAGCTGAAACCGGTTTTTTCAATGGTCTTTGACTTTCCTGAGGGATTTGTAAGTTTAATAGACGAAAAGAGTGATTATTTACGACAAAGAAAACTAAATTTAAAGATGTTGGTTATATACAGTAGCGTGCAAAAGCAATGAACTGTTTGGAAAAATTTTAGAATATTTATTTGAGTACTATCAAATAGGTATATATATTATATTTGTTGAATACTGTATAAGATTTCTCTTCATTCAGATATTTAGCTAAAGTTTCTGCGCAATAACTATAAAACTACAAAATTTCATAATATAACTTCATATTGTATTTCCTAAAATTTTACTGATGAATCATACAACAAACCGATTGCACTGGACATTTCGAGAAAACAAAAAATATTTAAAGTTTCTTCAACTCAAACTGTATAAACATGGAAATTGGAATTTCTGAATTTCAACACATTTCTAGAAATTGCAATTCTTTATTTAATTACAAAAAAAAACAATTGAACAAACAAAATGAAGATTCGTTACAAAAAAAAAAAAGATCACACGAGTCATACATAAAAATTGTTTATTATTGATTGTGGAATGGCGGTTTCAGAGAAGTATAATATGTCCGATTACCAATAAAGAAGACGCTGATAAGCGAAATTCAATACGTATTTCTTTGTCTTGAAACAGCCGATATTTCAAAAATGCTGAAAATTCAGAATCTCTAATTAAGTTTATTGCTAAACAACAGATTTTGTTATCTCTGATTGTCTCCGATTGTGAGAGTTCCATAGATTATATGTTTGAGTCATTTTATTTATCAATAAACGCACTAAAAACTTGTTTGTTCTTCCGCTATTTTTTGTTTTGTTTTTTATGAAATTCGAAAAATGAAATTGGTGACAAGTTTTGTGCAGTCATCGATTTGTCTATAGAAATCCGTAGAATATGCTGGAACATTTTCGAAATGTCTGCATTTGTTTCGCTCACGTAATAATAATTTTTGAGGTGAGCTGTTTGGCCTACATTTTTGTCTTATGTCTACAGAGGCATTGATAAGAAGTTGTAATGGAAATTTTTTGCCTACAAAAAAATGTTTGTTGTATAACAAAATACATTGTAAACTAGATTTTACTTTAGTGTAGAAAAAATATAAATAGCGAACTACGTCTTAATAAATATATACGTACATAGTACAGTGAAAAACTAATTTTATATGGTGCTAAATTTTATTTTTTTTTTTATTTTTTTCAATCTCATTTTAAATTTATTTAAAACTCTTAAACATTAATTTTGGTAGAAACACAAAGTTTTCGATTATATTCCATGCAGGTCCACATCGGATCGGTAAAGGACAAGCTCCATACAAGCCTGTCCCACCTTTCTGGACTTTTGCATAAAAATAATTTTGATCTTGTTCATAATGCATCTAAATGTGTAAAATTTGGACCAATATTTGTTTTTAACAGGCAGATATACTCTTCAGATACACTTCTAGACCATCTACATCATCGTACTCACATTTTGAAGAATAGAACACATAATGTCATCCGCGAACGTCGTGATGGGAATCCGAACGGTGTTGAGTACATTGCCTCTGTTTCAGGGACCGGAAGATCCGATGTAAAAATTGTTTATAGCCTCCAATACACTACCCTATGGAACTTCAGCTGATACTGAATAGGTGACTGACTAAAAACTCGAACTTTTATGATCTTGAGAAGGGTTGCACCTTTCAAATTCATAAGCAAACGATCTTTTAGCTATCACCATATGGCGATGTATCTCTGCCGCAACCACCTTTCAGACATCTGCCTTCATCGATAAATTTGTAGGTGCTGTTTTTAATCCGCAGCTTTCTGGTCCGAATATATATAGCGGAACTGTGTTTAGGTGTCTAAAGTTCTACAGTTTTGAACTCTGCGTAAACTTCTGCTTCGATCTATAATTGATTTAAAGAAATTTGATTCCCTAAATTAAATTTACATAATTTTTGATGATCGACAGTGTTTCTCTGTGTTAACAAATAAATAAATCATATTATCAAATTGGTAAGAGCATTTTTGGTGTAGGTCCAAAAAACATGTTTGCGATAGTGATTAATTCTGCATTAAAGTCTGCCATGACTTTGCATACGAAGTAATTTGAAATTTCAACGGGGTAGAAAATATATTTAAGGTTTTTTGAAAATATATATGTATGTGTATGCGTAGGTTTTACATGTTTTGTAGATCAAATTGTTCTATTCAATACATTATAAAACGCATAAAATACATCAAAATAAGTCGCAAAAAAACGTATTCTAAAAATAACCAATACACAAGTTCTGCATCTACGCAGCAATTTCTGGTTTCTTATCACAGTTTACTACTTTATATCATTTTCCATTGTAAAACTTTATATATACAATAAATCGGAAGAGTTGCTTACGTGTAAAGGTCACGCAATTGCCTCCGTTTAATAAAACTGTATACAAAACAATTTTAAAAATAATAACAAAAAGTAAAGAAATGCGTTGTGTTAAGACGAAACGTTTATACTCTTTGCATGCACACCTCCATAAGACTTCGTTTCTAGGATCATAATTGATTAAACACCTATTAGACAGTTGAAGATTTTCAAGATTTTTTGGAACAGTTCCTAATGCCACCTTCACGGACGTATGTAGGAACTTTCGGAGAATAAATTATTCCCTTCTACAAACTATAAATGCAGGGTACATACGTATGCTTCAACATACATTTAAAAAAAAATACCGCTAAAAAAGAAATTATATTGAAATATATAAGAAAAGGCCAACTTGTCTGAAAATCACAGAGGCTAAGAGTAAGAAAGATGGGTAGATGGGCACACTGCTCAGCCGGCATACATGCACTTAAAAGCAAACATTACATGCATACACAAGGGCTTCCACGGATCCATTTACAACCCCCCCCCCCCACCTATTTTGGAAAAATTCGTAAAAAAATGTATTTTACTACATATTTTGATCTTTTGATTACTAAAAGTCAGCTACCCCTACGATGACAGCTGGATACGCCCTTGCACATACATATGTATGCCACCATGGTATGCATACTTATACACATATTCATGTATATGTAGGTGCGTGATCTTGCGTTTATGTAAGTGGCGTAGATAGGAGAGATGAAGATGATCAAGCCCCACATGTCCTAAAAAGCTGTTTAAACTCGTATTGCCTCTATCAAGCCCTCCTGCGAGAAACTATCTACGCCACTGTTTTATGTGCATACATATTTATTTACAAATGTGTTTTTGTAATACATATTGTAAAAAAAAAAACAATGAAAAAAGTCAATGCTTTGGCCGCCACACCACAGCGCCGCTTTCGAGCGAGTGGAGTGCAAATGAGTTCATCTATAAGGCTAAAAATACATGCATATGTACGTGTACAAATACATATTTATATACAAATTGTTTGTAAAAATATTCGCATAATCATTAGTATGAGTGTGAATGCAACAGCTGCACTTTATAAAAAAAAAAAAAAAGAGAAATCAATGTTTTTTCTATTCATTTTGTGTATTTTATTTATTATTAATTTTAAATCAAGAAACTTCTTTATATGCATTATTGCTTAACATTTGCTTAGTTTAAGTTAAGAATTTAAATAGGAAAATAACCAAAAATATCAATTTCTTTTATAAATTTGTGAGATTATAAATGCAAAAAAATTATTATAATTCACAAATAAAAGCTAGGCATAAATCTTAAAATATGTTATTAAAAAAAGGGAGAATTTAGTTTATTAGGTATTAGTTATAGTTGTTATTTTTCGTGCTACTCCACCGCAGGTGCCTTCCCTCAACAACTAAACACACTTCTTGCCGCTTCAGCTGCACAGCAGCCTTCACAAGCTAATAAAGTTGGTTGTTGTTGAAGTTAGCGCGGGCGGCGGCAGCAGCAACGCTGTTATTCAATTTTTTCTTTCTTTCTCGCGTCTCCTTTTTCTGATGTTGCTTTCCGTTTTGCCTTAAATTCACGTCTTTGTTGTATTTTTTTTAAATATTTTTTGTTGTTTAAATTCGATGCCTTTCTTGGCTTTCCTTTTTTTTTCTTATATATTCGCTCCCTTTCTCTTCTATATGTACGCTTTTGGATGTGTGTGTGTTGTTTTTTATTGTTGCACTCAATTTTTGCAAGCCTTTTTATTGTTGTTGTTATTGGTATTCATCAATTTAGTTAAAATCTTTCTGGAATGGCCTGAAGGATCGAAATGATTTGTATGTTCGCTGGCCTCCTTCTTGCTGCGCTGTTTGCCCGAATGACCAGAGAAAATGTGCTTATCATGGTCGAAATTGTAATGCTCGTATTCATCAAAATGAGTTTCAGACATCTTGAATTTATTTACGGTTATTTTTAAGTATTTGTAGTGCGTTTGTATGAGATCAATAAATATTTTTTATCTTTTTGGTTGCAGATTTATCACTTGGTTTTATTTTTTGCTGTGCTCGAAAGCGTGTTTCCGTCGTAGTGAACGAATCAGTAGTTTTTCAATTAAAAACTGCTTCTCTTTTTTTGACCGTCGCTTTTATATATGTTACCGATGGAACAAGTGTATGGAGGGGCAAAGACGTTCGCTGAAATTAGTTTTTTTTTTTTTCCGAAGCACTCTCATTGTATAAGAAAAGTGTTGCCAGACTGTTAATTTGTATGAAAGCTGAATTTAACAAGAAATCTTATCAAAAATTTAAGTGCGGATCAAAGGGAAGTACTCCAGAAAGGGTGGCTGAAGGTAATTTTGCATTTGTATTATATATATTGAAAACGTAATCTTAAGTAATTAGTTTCAAAAATTTATTTTTGTTTGATGAAATTTAAGTTTTTTTGTTTTGCAGCTACAATATTCAAAGTTTTCAAGTTTCAAGAAGTTTTTAATCAGTTCTACAAAATGTAGCTGAGTATGATGTATCATAACTAGCTGACCGTACCAAATCAAAGCCATACGCTTCAATTCATGCATGCGTCGGTACATAATCTATGATCTTCTCCTGATAGTTAAGACGTTTATATACGACGTATAAACAAACTTTCCAATCAAAGCTCAAATAAAAATTCTTCACAATACATCTGGTAACACTTCATAGAAAAATACGCTCCATCATTCTCTCGCTTTGCTATTTACGCTCTTTATTCTACTTTATTTACTGCGCAATTTATAAAATGCCATTTTGTTTATTACTGGTTGCACATCCAAATGGAAATATGTATATACATATATATGACTGTACGTATACGTAAATATATATACTAAGAAAACAACAAACAGATATTTGCTGTTCATAATTTATTAAATTATTTACCAAACAGACACGTTCATATGTTTAAATAAAATTTTTCTATGGCATTATTTTTTTTTTTTTGCATTCCCGGGCAGAATTCTCTCAAAATGCATTGTTGCACATACAGGGTGTTTAGTGTAGCAATTTGCGCTTCCAGTTGCGCGAAAGATGCTGTTTACTTCAAATATTTTTTTGCCGCCAACATCGACAATGTTTGTGGTGAAACGTGAGAATTTTCACGCAGCGCAGACAACACACCACCGGCTTTTCGAGAACCTTATCGAAAATGCCTTGACCGCGTTAATTTATTTGTTTATAGTATTTTTGTTTTGTTTTTTTCCATAACAAAAAAAGCTTTAAATTTGTTTATTTACCACCTGCCGGTTATGAAACAACAAATGAGAGAATATTAATAGAACTTCTTTCGATTTTATTTAATAAGAAAAAAAGCTTAATCTTTATATATTTCACAAGTTGAGTGGTATTACAATTTAGTCACAATGTTTGCAACGTATTAAAGAAGAGATATCGGGTACCCCATAAATTATAAATATTTGTGATTACAGTTTGACAAGCCATTACCATTAATTCGATTCTCGATTTCTATACTCAGCTATAGAACTTATCAAAATCGTTAAGAGAACATTCTGGAAACGGCTTTCGTTCATGGATTTAGAGGTCAGTAAGACTTGGCAACTTGAAGAGATAGCCGCCATAAAAATTGTTTGTCGACTTTTCGGTATAGTTTCGGTGTCACTGAAGGTACAGTTATTTTTATTATCGACAGATTTTTAAACACCCCGTACTACGTGGTCTAAGTTTATTTTTACTAATAATATTATTAAATCTAGTACTTAGTTGAGTTAGCGATGTCAAGAATAGCAAAGTTTTTTCTATGGTTTTAAAGATTTAGTAAAAAGTCATCTTTTCTAATTTAAAATAATTTTATTTGGTACAAAAAATATACATATTTGTATATCTATAAATTATCTATTATTGGTTGTGCTTCCTAATTAATGAATCAAAAAAAAAAAACTGCATCTGTTCATATTAGGTTCATAATAGTTATGGGAACGAAAATATTACAGCGTCAACTCATCTGATTCATCTGACGAAGTTTCGTTGGCTTCAGTAGCACTGGGACCCCGCTTACGTCGCTTTGCACGGCGTTGTGACGGGGTGCTCTTATATTTGTTTAATCCATATTTGGATTTTTGGCGTTGTGTCTCTAAGGGTTGCGATTTGATTTTAGACCGAATTATTTTAGGTTGAACATCCAATTTCATTTTACTCAATATGTCAGACATACGGCTCTGTATGCGCGCTTGTCGTACCCTACCACGTGTCATGGGTCCATCATAAGTAATCTTGTTCTCCGAATCTTGACATTCTTGACACAACAAACCAACCGTAGCTGTACTCTCAGACTCAGAGGTATTAAAAATTTCATCAAGCTCAGCGGTATTAAAAAAATAACGCCGGCTTTTAGTTTTAATGTATCCAAATTCTAAGCCTATCTTCAGCGTGTCATCCACATGAGCTCGTACGGCTTGCAGCGGCATCTGTGAAATATATTTAAGATAATAAGTAATATTTATAGATTTTTTATCCAATGCGTACTTACTTGCACCTTAGTGGCAATGTCCTTAATTATTTCGCTGCATGTCAACGGTTGAGTTGCACATTTCAGACAGCCAATAAGCACCTGACCATTTCGAGACATGTTTGTGTTTCTTTGCAAATACAAATACCTTTTTTCTTTTTTTTTTTTAGAAAATATAATAAATCTTAGCAGTGCTGCTGCACGTGTTGAACTATTTCATAATCGAAAATGACTATAACAAAGAAAATGTTTGACATTTGCTTCAAGACATGCTTTTCTTTTTAAATTTTTTGAAATTAACATTTGGTTCAAACGCTTTGAAATATTTACGACAGTTCTAAACTAAATCAATGGTTTGAATTCAGCGATCAATATTTTTGTTAAATCTTTCTACTGATTTCCATAAGTTTGCTATGGTTTTAATTTACTTCCGCCTTCTTCGGCAGCAAATTTCTCAGTCGTTTCTCTTTATCGCATGCGTTGATCTTTTGTGACTGTTTTAATTTGCTTTTGGCTGCTTTTGTACCAATTTTTTCCGTGCTCCCAACTTCAGTTGTCAAATTTTCACCAAGTGTACCTTTCAGCAATGGTTCAATATGAAATGTGGGCAGCACAAAGTCATCTTTATTTTCAAATGAACTCTCCACAACTTCCGGTAATTCCAATTGTACTGCCTTTTCCGTATGTACGCGCTGCATATGTTCTTTGATTTTATCCGAACGATGATTGCAGTAGCCGCACAGTTCGCATTTGTAACGCTTTGGTCCATTCTCTGTGTGCTTTAAAGCATGCCGCTTGAGATTCTTGCTCTGACTGAATTTACAACCGCATATTTCACATACAAAATCGCGCTCCTGTTTGTGTGTTTCGATGTGTAGCTTCATATTTTCTTTACGATTTGCACGATGAGTGCAACCGGACACAGGACATTTAAAGAATTCGCCGGTGTGCAGCAGTTTGTGTGATTTTAGCGCTTTCATGTGTGATGTACTGTAGCCGCAAATATCGCATAGCATTTGTTTCTCGCTGGAGTGCACGACAAGCATGTGATTGCTTAAGCCCTGCTTCCATTTAAAACCTTTGCCACAGTGTCCACAAACGTGTGGTGTTTCGGCGGAATGCTTAGGCAAATGTCTAATGAGTGCGCCACGCGTCAGAAAACGTGCATCACACTCGAGGCAAATGAATGGTTTACGCAAATCGCTGGAATGTTTACGCAAATGTGCATCATATTCACGCCAATCAAGAAAGCCAACCTCGCAGAGCGAACATGTTAGATGCGCTGGCTCACAACTGGTCATATGCGTAATCATTTTCTGTACAGGATAACATTTGAAATCGCAACCAATGCAGTAGTTGATCTTGCTGCTTGTTTGCGTGGCGCGTGGATTTTTCAACTGAAAATAAAAAAAAACTTAATTATGCTAAATAATATTGCAGCATATAATTTATGCACATACCTTAAAATAACTTTGCTGTTGTTCAAATATGCTGCCATCCGCTGTTGTATCCTGCTTAATTGTAGCAGCACCGACAGCATCGATTTCATCTGCGTTACTTTTGTGTACAGATGCTGTGCATTCGACTTCTGCGTTTGGCGTTATTTGGAATAGATTGAGCAGCTCAGTTACCACAAGCATCTCAGCCAATTTCATAAAGTGTGGCTCATGCTCTTTGCTTATGGACACAATGTCCTCGTAGAAGAAATCCACCATGGTGCGAAAGCAATGTACACAACTGAAATTAGTTATTGTTATACGTAGCGGATTATTAATGGAGAATTGTGCAGAATTGGGCTTGGGCAGTATGAAACCACTCTGTGCTGCCACAACGCAGTAGTGTACGTGCTGCGGCGCTTCCTCTGTACAGTTTTCCAGTTCAAGTATCAGGTCACAAAATTGTCCAGTACGCCGCTGATTGTTCAGGTAATTGGATACTTTTGAATGTAGCGGCTGATGAAGTGTCGGTGCTGTTTGATTTATGGGTTGCATTGCTGTTAGTAATTTTTTGTAATAATGTGCTTCGAAAGCGCAAAAATAACAAACAAACGTTCTTCTTCTTTTCTTTATTTTGTTGTGGTTTTACAAATCAGCTGTTTTTCATGCGCATCATTCACAATGATATCGCGGGCGGAATGACAATTTCTGTTATGTTTGAAAAGTTGGAAAATTTTATCGCTTTTTATGCATGACAATCTTTATTCTTTTTAAAATTTGGTGTAGATGAATCTTATATCTTCCCTACCCTAATAGACCATTGTTACATATAAATCAGTGCTTCAAATAGTTACCATTAAATGCAACATTAGCATAGCAGGTTTTTTTCCTATTTTAATTGGTATCTAAATTTTAATGGTTTGATTTATCGGGTTTCATTTATGATTTTAACTAAGTTTATCTACAAATAACTTGAGGCGCATCAACTGTGATATAGCATATACAATTCAAGACTCGCAGAATTATTATTTAAGACTTTATCTATTTTAACATTTATTTCATGATTTTTATTGCTTGAATTTAACACACATTTGTGTAGTTAAAACAAGCTATTAAGCTTTATTTGCAAATACATTTTGGCAATATATCATATATTCCATGACGAATGAAACTAATAATTTATTTTTAAACTAAAATATAACTTTTCGCTTATTCCAATCGATAGCAATATCCATGAGAGAAGTGCCACGTATAAAATCTGCTGCAACAATGTTCGCCTGTTCACCCAGTTCATCTCGATACAACTGTGATATGCGCCAATTAACTGCATCTGCCATTTTTCGTAAGCCACCGTATTTATCCAAAATTACGCCCCATGTGTCAGGCGTGAGTTCTGACATATCAGCAACTGGACGCGAGGAGAGGCGGCTTTGGAAGAGCGTATTAAAAATTAATGAATTTTGTGCTCAAATCAACAGTTTGCAATGTTCCACTTACGATACATCGAAGCTATTAACATTGCGCAAATGTCTTTCAAGTCGCGGCCATGTTTGCACGTTGCCCCAACGCTGATCTACCGCGCCAAAAAGCAATTGTGGAAACTCCTGCACTACATTGGGTTTATCGTAAGCCAATATTACATTCTGCTGCCGTCTCCATATATCCCCCAATGAGGCACTCCATGTGGCAGAGGGATGCGCAATAAGCTCGCCAAACTGTTCACGTAAGAAACTAACTAGTAGTCGATGCACACCAAGATCGCGTCCAAAACCTGTAGAAGAGTATCGTTAATGATAAGGTGGTTGCACAACAATCAAATGAAATTCCTAAAAATGAATTAGTGCTATTTCGAAACATGCTCATGAAGTTTGCTACATCGAGACATTGTTCTTTAGATAATCCTCGGCAAAATTCGAAAATATTTACTAGTTAATTTGAATTCAAGCTTTATCATAACTTGGTTTAATTTTAACCAACCAAATGTGGCACATTATTGAAATATAAAAGTTCTCCCACGTACTCACCCACAGGAAACTCCTTTAAGCCGAATATGACAATTTCATTTGTCTCAAGCACAAAATCCTTCACCTGCTCTATCACTTCGATCAGCGGACGTTGCTTCGTTATGCCATGATTGATGAAGAATTTCTCTGGAAAAGTGCGATAATAGCCAACGCGTATATCCAGATAACGCACGCCATGTAGCAGCTGTCCACGTATATCATCGTCTTGCGTTAGCGCATACTTTGTAACAAGCGTCTCCTTAAGCAATGGATCAAACATAGGGCGATACGAACCGGAATCATGTGTACCCGGTATAAATAGATCACGCATGCGTAGTCCACTAACCACTGAGCGTAAATCGTTCATCCAACGTGGATATGCGCGTATACAAGTTTTGGCCAATATATCGCCTTTACCATTGATATAACTGGCCCAGAAGCCATAGCAGCCTGTATGCGTTGTTACATTGCGTGATAGCGCAAAATCGAAAGGTACACCCGTGGTGAACCATTGGTTACTTTGGCTTGGTTTAATGGCTGCCACTACATCGTTGTTGCCATTATTGGAGACCCAAAATTGCCGTGGCATTAGCTTAGGTTTCGGACTAGTCTGTGCGGGAAAATCGACACCAGCACCACTGCCTATGAATTGTGACTTGCCATCACTAAGTGACACGCCAGCGCCACTACCCGACTCAGGGTCAACAGCACTATCAAACTCTGCTAAAGGTGCACCTGCCGGCAGATCTCTCATCTCAAAAGAGAACGGATCATGCATTGTAAGCAATATATTATCCGCTTCTTGTGCAGGTGCATTTACCCAAGAGACCTCCAGAAAACGTTTACGTGCACTGATTGTTAGCCAGATTTTTAATTGTTGTGGATTTTCATCTGGCCGCGCCGAACCCAAATCCCAAATGCTATCTGCATCGTATTGCTGTCCCATAACACAGCACGTGCAGCAGCATAAGTGCACCAGTAATATTACGAATATCAAACGTTCTACTGCTCCGCCTCCACACACTTGACCAGATCGCAGCATTGTCTTTGCGTCGTTCTTTAAATTGAATTGAATTAAATTCGAACTGATTGCGTTGCTTCGCGTCTCCTACGTCAAATTTAATCAACACTTAATTTTGCGCGTAAAATATTTATACGGATACGAAATCTAGTGCGGCAACAGATTCATGCGCCCGACAGATTCGTTCGAATGCAGTGAGCGTTGGCAATGTTCTGAGCTAAACTAGTGCGCCAGCATCTCATCTTATGTTCGTCGGCGGTCGTCGTCGTCGTTGCTTCCAATTAGACGATACTATAAGGTGCAGAGTGTTTCGGCCCGACTCCCGGTTCTATGTTGTCGACAAACGATGTCGTTGTCCGCCGATCCGAATTGTATAGTATTTCTAATCTTGTATAAGTTCCATAAATATTGGATTGCTTGCTTTGCACCTGAGTCATAGTAGTTTGTAAATTGTAAAGCCGCGTGCCAGCGGTAGATACAATTTGTATAAAATTGGAAGAAAAAATTAATTTAGATACTATTTATAACATTTTGAATGAATTATCTGGGACTACTGTAAAGTTTTATCAACAACAAAAGCATAAATTTCTCATACAAGAATTCCAAAATAGAGCTTAGATTTGTACTTATAGTGAAGCTATATGCTCCACTTGTACCCTTTACGAAAAGTTTGGAACATTTAAGAGCCCATAAAATATGAATACTGAAAGGTGTGTCCCCTCGGTTTTTGTGGTAGTCTCTATACAAACCCACCGTTCCCCTATGAGTTTTTGTATGAAAATCTTCTTTATCTTTTAACATAAAACTCGATATGGTGCCTTCTTATAGACGGCGGCTTCTTAGAGATAAACTAGTAGGTGTGCCTCCTTACATTTTAGAATAGCCCCCATACAATAATAAATAGGCTTTAAAGGAGAAATTTCTTGTGATTCGGTGCAAAACGCTTATATTAAGTATGTTGGCAGAAGTAGGCGAGGCATGCCCTATATATATGCATCGAAAGTCGAGTCGATATAGACATGTCTCGCTGACCGTATGAAAATCGAGAACTTAGAGATAATGTGAGATGGAGCCTTCAAATTTAGCTATTTACTCACTTGTATTCAATGAATTACCCTCCGTCCCTAAGGGGAGGTTGCAAACCTACTTCTCATTCTGAGTTTTTACATGAAAAAATTTTATTGTTATTGTTAAATTTGCTAGAAATGCTAAATTTGTTCTAATTTACCTTAATTCTTATAAAATATAATATACTAGTATTGGTGGCACCATGGGACCTCTACCAGAATTTCTTGGCTCTAGGTCCCAAGAAACTATACATTAAATAGTGTGGCATGGCATACAGCAAAAGAAATATGCATTCTCATACCGGTAACTTTTTTGTATGCAAGTATAAATGTAAAATAATAATACCAAAACAATCTTCCGAGTATATATTGATTATTTCTAGGATGTTGAGTTGCATTTAATTATGCTGTATTCCTATTGTATCGAATTCCCATTGCATACCATTATATATATCTATATACGACCTTGCTTTGTTAGTTACACTTCAAAAGCGCCATTTCCCCAATGCTTCAATTAAAATTAAACAAAGTAGTGGAGCGTGTTTAGCAATCTGTTTTGCAAATATTGTTTAAGTTAATTAAAATGAGTTTAGACGCAATATGAAGCTGCTCATTTGATAGCAACAATTGTTTTATTTTCATTCATTGTTGTTGTTGATATTTCTGTATAAATTTGCGGTGATATTTTAATACATACATATATAATTCATTCATCTTGTTATATGGTCAATTATTTTTATGGGAAAACCAATTTATTGAAATTGTATATGGGTTCCAATTTTTTAAAGTACATATTTGCTTCATTTCCGTAACACCAAAATACTCACATTTTCTTTTTGGGCTAATGCAATTTTAATTTTTTTTAAACGTTTATGGTTGTATAAAATTAGTAGAAATACAAACAGTAATCTTATTTATTTATTTTCCGCCGACAGACTTTTTTATTTTCAAAACAAGCGATAGCAGCGTATCTAGCTCATGCGATGCTTAGAATTCACGCTCCGGGTTACAACTAAAGCCAGAGAGAAACGAACTTTTCGTTTACCAAATGTGATGTGTTGCTTGAGCTTAAATTTATCAAATTCTCCACTAAATACTGCTCTATACCAGTTTCAAATTCTCTTAAAAATTGTTTAGTGTTCTCTGAAATTTTTCATCGTTAGGGTAGATTGATAGCTTTTGAATAAGCTGTGATGTCTGTAGTATAGAGTTTATGGTAAAATTTGCAATATCTCTCGGTGACTCTGTTCTCAAGTATTTCTAAGTATTTCTATGTGTACAAAGTGACTAGATATATACCATGAATGGCTTTGTAGATGTACTGGTCGGATAGTTTTAAGACGTCGTCTAGTTGAGATGAGAGCTTCCTCTTGTTGTTTAGTAAACCATGAAGCCCATGATTATATTCTTCCACTGCACGTTTGCACGGTAGACAAGATATGGATTCTAGGAGTATGGCGTTTATTTAGTATTATTCCTATATATTAACAAAAGCTGATGCACCTCCAGGTGGGTGAATGGGGCAGGTAGTTTTTCTTTGATATGTATATGCTAAAAGGTCGGCTTGTATGTCGATTAAGACAGCATTACAGTATTTCTTATTTCAAAGACTTCCAGAATATTATTGACACCTCTGTGGTGCCTTTTTGTTCATATTCTCCAGCATAGTGCCGAGAATTTGTTACGTTGTTCGTGTTTTTTTTGTTCAGGGGTGGTCTTTAGTCATTCCTCCATGTCTACCGGATAATTAGCTTCCATTGAGGAATGCCTCTGTATATCCGAAAATCCAGGCTTTTTGTTTACGATGTACAGGTTTATGGAGGAGGCCCTCTTTACCCTTTACCCTCTACTGTATCCCATCAGGTCACCCCAGAGTCTTTGCTTAACGCTAAAATCTCCGCAAACTAGTTATCTCCCTTCCAGCTTGCCGAATGGACAAATTCGCTTCTAGTTCATTTGATCCTTTAAGTGCCACACAATATGCCGATAACCTCAGCCACTCCTTTAATAGTGTTTCGCCCATTCTCCCAATCGATTTTCCTGCTTTTACATTTTCATTGGTTGTTAACGTGCTGGGGGTCTAAAGCAGACATTGTCGGTAACATCTTTTTGGCCTTCTAGATCTTATAAAGTTTTTTTTTCTTTAGAATAAACTTGCCAATTGCTAAAGTCAACGATACGGATGGAGAAGGAGATGCAGATGTCCATTTAGACAACAATAAAGTTCGTGAGCTATAACAAATGTGTCATAGAGGAAGTTTGGGCGTTTTTGCTTATGCCATCTTCAAGTACCACAACTACGACTGATTTAATAAGTATATTCACAACATCCAAACTTTTCATATTATGCGATTCACTATTTGGTACTATCTGGAGCACCAGATTTTGGAGCAGTGTATAAACAAATATCGTGCCAACATTTTACATATTTTTAATTACTGTAATACACATTATTATTAAACTTTATATATATTGTAGATTCCCTAAAATGTCACATCTTAAGGCCAAGCGTACATTAAAAACATATCTTGTATCTCACATTTATGAGTAAATATTTTACAAATAAGAGGCTTACATATAATTATTCCGTGTATACAAAAGTTAGCGAGCTGTTATTTAAAAAAAAAACCAAAATACAAATATTGTATTTAAAGCGTAAATATTTCGATTCGCATTAAGTTTATGAGGAATGATAACTTTAAATAGATTTACGTACAAATAAATCTAGTCTATTTAAGGATTACTGTCAGAGTCGTTGCTAGCTGGAGCAAAGACTTTCAAAATGTTGGTATGCTGCGCTGGTGTATGACACGCTGGACAGCGTACTAGAAACGACACCATTTGTAGGTGTGTGTGTGTGTGTGTGTTTTGTGTGGTGGTCCCAAGCGAAAAATACCTTTTTTAAAATATTATAATAAAAATCGAGCTTAAATATTAAAGCACATTTGAACTACAATAATATACACATACATACATACAAACATATCTCATAGATACGTTTTAAATATCATTTAAGTTATTACAATATCCACATGTGCTGGAGTATATAGATAAGCGGGGTAGCACTAACTAGTTAAATGCAATCTCAAATTAAGCCTTCAATTATCAACCTTAACATTTTCATTGGCTTCGATAATCGTTGTATTGAAGACGGCGCGAAATAGTTCCACTGTTGCACTGGAGAAGCGTCCAAAACAGCGTGGTTTTTTGCTCCAAGCTATGCATACATAGTAGAAGGGTATACCAGCCAAAGTAATGAAAACGCCGACCAGTAAATTTTCTGGTTCTGAAAAGTTTGGCAGCAAAACGAGTGTAATGCAGCAGACAATGAAGATAATGGGTAGCGCAAGATTAACGCGTATGGGGCGTGGTAGATTAGGTCTGAAAAAAAATAAATATTGATTAAAATTTGTTTAATTAAATTAATAAACAGACTCACTTTGTGTGACGCAGCCACAACATGCCAGCTATACTGGCCACCACTGATAACCACAAAATAGCGCTGAAATAGTTGATAAGCTTATACACATCGGCTGTGAGCAGCATTACCAGCGACATGAGGCACTAAAATATTTAAAATTAATATATTATTAGGTACATAATTAAATTACTTATTAAATTTTAACTTACAGAAAATATCAACGAAGGTATTGGTGTCTGCTGTTTGACATGGAACAACTGAAAGAATTTCGGTAGATGTCCTTCCTGTGCACCAGTAGCAAAAAGACGTGCCGACGTGAAAAGTACTCCATTAACACCACCAAATGTGCTCAACGCAACGAAAATGGGCACCATAAATGCCAACGGTCCAAAGACGCGATTACCAAAGGTCACTGCCACCGCAAGAGAACTGAGCATTTCGGTCTTGGATACAACTGCAAAATAGGCAAGATTTACGAGCACATAAATGCCGGTGACTAATGGCATAGCAATCCATATGGCGCGCGGTAGATTTCTATGGAGAAAATTAAGCTTCATTAAATAAATCACGGTAAGTTTAACTTAAAGATATAATATCTCAAGCATATGCTACTAACTCCCTTGCGATTGCATAGTACGCTACGCTATTATATGCATACAAAGCTTTTGTGATACACTATATATTTCTACTAAATATACCCTACACTGGAATGAAAGTTTATACAAAGTTTGTGTCAATTTATGTGACAGACAGATCAAACTCTATAAACTATATAAATTCTTGTTCAGCAACAAAAGTCGACCCGATATAGCTGTATGTGTACGTCCTCAAGCCCAACCACTTGTTACGATACGCTCTACTATATATGTAAGCAACAGTTTGCTGCTCTTATTGGACATCTAGTCAAATATTGTCCCTTAAAATTCAAGAAGCTTACTGAGGATTGTAAAAACGTATCTTATGCTGTAGGGTATTTCGTAGTTGTGCCTTATCTACACCAACAGCATTCTTACTTGTTGCTTTACGCTTTCTCTATTGATTTTCTTTCTATTCTACTCAGCTCGCTTCATATTGAATCAACCCGCATCCCTTAAAGACTTCTGCGCTATCAATTTTGCAAGCACTTAAATATATTAAATCCTCCTACACGCGCACAGCTTCAAGTTCTGAGTAAATTGAATTCATTAGAGCAGAAATGTGTTACGGTCTTGGTATGATTTTCTTCTGCTGTAGTCAGCACAGTTTAACAGAGCAGAAATATCAAAACGCCCAACGCCTCCACTTGAAATGTATACTGAGTATATAAGGAATCAACTAGTTGTTGTCACAGTTGACGCCAGACGCAAAAAAAAAACTATTCTTCTATCGATGTCCTTGATGTGCGTCAAAGGAATGAAAAACGGCACTTAAAGTGTATGTCAAACTCACTTGTATGGATCCTGCAATTCCTCGGTGACAAAATTTAAATAGTTCCAACCACCAAATGCAAATAAACCCGAATAGAATGCATAGCCAATATTTCGTGCGCTATATTGGCCCTCCCAGGCATTTTCAAAGTTCTCAAGTCTACCGGTAGCCATATAGTAGAGACCCGCAAGTATAATCATAATCAAAGCAATCAGTTTTCCAGCCGTGAAAATATCCTGTACTTTCATCGAAACTTTGACTGATAGACAATTTATAGCCGTGAGTAAACCTAAAAATCGAAAGAAATATTTATAAATTATTATCTTTCGCACTACCATGTGCCGCTGTAATAAATTCTTACATAAACAAACTGCTGCCAAAAGTTTTACGGCGAGCTCTGGTGGTGCACAATCTTCGAAAAATGGTTTCGCTGCGTACTGTGCAAACGTCAGTGCGACTATGGTCTGGAAGATAATTAAAAGTTGTTCGATTATAAACAAAATATTTATAATTTAGTAAATAAAAAAAAAGTATAAAGTTTTGTACTATAATAATTTGTCGTGCAGATTGAGGCTTCGACGTGGTGATGAGATTAATGCATTCTTGAGTTCATGATTTCGAAATACTCTGACAATTTTTACTTTTTCGACAGAGTGGCTCGCAAGCAAATTGAGACTTGTTCAATGAATCTTACATCTTCCGATCCCATTACCATGTAAATCCAATTTCATCACTGTATCTCAAATAAATGCAAAGATAAAAAGAATTTTGTTAATTGCTTGTATGGAGCCATCCCCTCCCTCGAATTTTACCAAAGTTATCATGATTACTTCTCCGGTTCCCATTAACATTTTGATGCTGCTCTATTACATACACAATCTTAGTACATCTTTGACACTCCTTGACAGTTACCCTGGACATCAGAATGTCTAGCAATCTAAGCTAAAAGGAAGGTTGGTTGGGTTGCTAATAATTTGATTTTTTGTTGTTGTTTATAAGGTTTATTTCTGCGCGGAATATGGAGGAATATTAAAGAAGCTTAGCTTAGCATTAAATTTGCAGTTTTTATCAAAAATAAAAATAAAAACAAAAATTTTCGATTCAAAAACTGAGAAAAGTGGGACAGGTTTATATGAGTACTATCCCTATGTGAGGGATTGTCACGTTTAATAAATACTAATCTGAAGAGGGAATATAATAATGTACATATCCGAATTTGAAGACTCTATCTCTTATAGTTACCAAGTTCTCATTGTCTAAAGGGTCCCCCAGACGGATACATCTATACCAAGTCAACTGGTGATGCTAATCAAGATACTTTATAAAAACTGCCTCACCGCTTTCTGACTGTTGCATACATTTGTACAAACTTAATATACCCAATTACTCCATGTATGGAAACCCTCTACCCAACCTCTCAAATTATTTAATTGAAATTCTAACCAACTTTCACTTTCCATTGGTATGTCTAGTTCATGCCTATTGAACTCAATTTCTGAGGAAGGTTGTTGTTTAATAAATCTATTTATCACGCAAAACAATAATAGTTTACTCGCGCCTTCAATGGCTGAGAGAAAAAAAATAAAATAAAAATAACTACTATGGGAAACATAATAATTCAATTTAAAGCCAATAAATATTGATGGAAACGCAAACAACAAATAAAGAAAAACAAACTGTGGATGGGTGCGTCATTTGCAATTGGAATCGAATTTGTACAAACGAGTCTATATATACACAATTATATACCCACTCAACACCACTCTCGTCACACTTACCTGCGTTGTGGGTCTGATAATGAGCAGTGCCATCCAAAGACGCAAAAATCCAACCAATGGTCCAAATGCCACCAATAAATATGCATAATCGCCGCCGGAACGTGTAATGCTTGTGCCCAATTCGGCATAGCAAAGCGCGCCAATTGTTGATAGAATGCCACATATAGACCATATCAAGAGCGAAGATCCGACAGATCTGCAAAATATAAAATACCAAGAAATTGTACTTGAAGCAAATAATAGTTTGCAATATAAAATTATATTTTCTTGTTGTTGCTGTATACAATTTATTTATGCGAAATCGCGTTGGTAATTGTACAAATTGAGTTCCTTTCTTTTTTTTCGGTTTGCTCTCAAAATTGCCGCCGTTAATTGAGGCTTTTCATGAATGAACCGTCCATATATATATATATATATATATATATATATATATATATATATATATATATGTATATATACATTACTACTTTTTGTAATTGTTACTCGTTTAGTTTGTATGACTTATTATTGTCTTTCGATTAAAAGTTTGTATTGTATACGATACAAGAATGAAATATTTTTATGCTGATGCAATATTTCTGAAATATTTCGATCGTTTTTTTTTTAGTTTTTAAAGTGCGAAAATTTATAATGAAACAAATATGATATCATTTGGTAAAAAGTATGAAACTGTGTTTCATTAACAAGCAATAAACGTGCCTTTGATTACTTTGCATATCTGCTTAATTAAATAAATTAACAAAGATAAAAATATTATATAACATGGGGGCGACAATTTGCATATAACACTTGATCCCTATAAACGAAAACAAATTTATTAGTTCTGGCAATGAAGATGTGTTCTTGAAGTATTTTTGTTGAAAACATTTTTTAAACAAATAAGATAGTAAACAATTTTAATGTTAATCTACTAAGACGAGCAAACATTCTTGCTGTAATTGGTGGCTATAAAATTATTTACCAAAATTTTTATAGTCTGTATATTAAGTTTGTGCAAATGTATATAAAAGATAAAAAGGTTTAGCAGATATCATATGTAAATATATGCTTGGTCGATTTGATATAAACAAGTCTGTCGATCTGTGTGGTTGTCGGTTTGAGGTATAACATATTACAAGCTGTATTAGATAAATAATTTGAATTCTCCATATCCATAAGTAGATAAGATGTATACATGGATTTGCTGTTTTCCAAAATATTCACCTAGAAGAACCTTTTTCATGATTATAAACCATTTCGATCACTATTGCCACTCTGAAGGTGGTACTTCTAAAATTAACTTTTGTAATGCTTTAACAGCCTCTTCTGGTGCCGGAAAAGGTTGATCTCGGAAATTGATTGTCGGGAATAAAAAAACCTTTAGGTACCAAATAAGGTAATTCGCCCAGTAAAACCAAACAGTTCACACTTGACCAGTGGATCTTATTTATTCCGATTTCATCACTTTACTTCAAATATATGCAGAGATATGATTGTTTTACTATATCTCTTATAGGAGGGATTGAAGCATCGCCTCCTCCGATTCGGTCCAAAATTAATAGGGATACTTGTTCCTATTCCATTAACATGTATAGCATACTTCATCTCTGTACCTCAAATAAATGAAAAAATATGACCAATGTTTTTATCGGGTATCACGCAATCCGATTTTAACAAAAACTGGCCTATGTTCTTTTCCAACGTCTCATCTATTTCTATACCAAAATTCATACAAATTGAATTAGTGGTTTAGGCGTGATGCGAGCACAAACAAACAACCAAAGAATTGTCTACAATTTTATAATATGTATAGATTTACTGAGCTAAAGCAGTGAGACCAAGTAAAATTCAGTAGGCATTACACCTTCTTGGCTGTCAAAATCCCTCTCTCGGGACTGGACTTTTGTAGTTACCGAATGCAGTTCAGTAACCTTTGGTACACTTGCTTAAATGTCCTTGCAACCGTTTTTTGGAATAGGACGCACGTATAAACACGTACCAGCCGCTCTAATCTTGAGCTCGCTGATGCTAGTTGTTGTTTATCTCTCGCGTGCCTGGTTGTTCTCCATTTCGTCGACTACCTATCAAATTTGTCCAACTTGGTAAACCATGCGTGCTGACCTCATCCTCATCGAATAACTCTTATACACCTCTTACGCACCTCTCTCCCGCCTTTCTACCCTGACATGCATTCAAAGCTTCATCATGCAAAGATGTAACATTTTTGCTGAGATAATTAGGTAAGTGGTGAGTGTCTTTGTTAAACTCACAGGTCTTCTCCAGGATTGGTCGTAGTGTGACTATTTGGTCAATGGTCGACCTTTTTGGTCTGAAGACACACTGATGTTGGCCTATAAGTGAACCCTGATTAACAATACGCGCTACAGAATCTTATAAGACTTATTTTGCGATGGTTGGCGCAAACAGCGGGCATTCATCGGATCATATCTTGCATAAAAGTTAGTGCATACCACTAACCAACACTTTGTCGCCGGTCTTGAATAACTCAGCTGGCAGCCCATCAGAGGCTGCCGCTTTGTTATTTTTCAGCACAGAAAATCAAATCGACCTCGTTATAGTCCGGTGGCTCTACAAAAGTGCCTGCATTAATCGCCTCCAAGTAGGTTAGAAAAATGACTTCTCCATATACTAAGTGACTCCTGTGCATCTGTAACCAGTTTCCACCTCCTAGCAATAGCTAACGCAATTTGGCCGTTTGAAGAGATTTTAACCAAAATAAAGGAAATTACGATCGTTTTTCAGTTGCACCTTGAGGGCCCACGAAGAAAAACCCACCGAATTGATTGCCCACGTGGTGTACAAGTCGTTTCTGTTGTAAGATAGCGCCCTAAGCTGTTTACTGTCAAATGTTGCATTGACGAACCCACACGGTACTGTCACTCTCAATTGTACTAATAACTTGCCATATTGTAAGACACACATCATCAAAGATTAGCGCTTCATTGTATTTTTCTTTTGTGACTCCAAATCATTAGTATGTATTTCTGAACGCTTTGTGTGCAGAATATCTTCGGCCATGTAGTCTTTATAGTTCTCTTACAACTGTGCTGGTTGCGATGGGAAACGTATAGAAATGTATAAGAATTGCTAATTTAAAATGGATTAGAAGTAGCGGATGAATCTTCATTTAAGTGCACATCACTCACTTCGATAAGTCAATCTGACGTCTAATTTTTGAGTATTGGGACAGACCACCACAGCTCCATTTTTAAATATAAAATACCGATGTTAATCTACATCTATTATGGATATTCTTCCTTAATTGATTAAACTTTAAAAAATTATTTTTTTTTTACGAAATTATTTTATTAGAATTATCTTATTATATTATTAAAAGCAAAGTCGAAGAGGACAATCATAGTTTAGCATTGGAATACCACGATTACAGCCGGGTTGTTTCTTTTTACTATTGCTATATAATCAGCTGAATATATATTAAAAACAGATTTAAAATGCTTATTTCATCTGTCATAATATTGAAAAGAGTAAATAGCTTTCACAAGTGAACTCTGAATAATAAGCAACGATCGATGATTATCAGTCACACTTAAAAATCTGTATTCAAACCGTATAACTCTGTACTCAATTTACACAAAATAGCTGACTTAATAGTCTCCAAGGTATCAAACTAAATCAATATAAGTAATCAAGATCAGCAAAATTATTTATCATGAATAGTAACCAAGGCGTTCTTGGAGAAGTGGTCCCTGATCACTATTTGCTAATGTATGTAAATTTATGCAACTTTTTGATATTGGGAAAGTAAAATAATTTATTTGAAAAACAATGATGTGTGTATATAGTAATGCCCTTATAGATTTGGTAAACGCAGAGAGAAAATCTTTATCTGTTATAGTATCCGAATTTGGTTTTTTCATAATCACATATAGCTTAGTCATTTGGTATTTTTACCTGGAAACTTTTGCGGGAGTTAGGAACATTGGTGATTTTCGACTTGCTCTTATTTTTAAGGTTGTTTACCCAGTAAGCTACGCTTCACCATTCTTGATGGTCAGGTGTTCATCAGTACGTATATATATGTCAGAAATAGAAATTTCATCCGTTATGGGATTATCAACTACGTTATAATCCTCTTCTTTCTCGATTTCATCAAACGTTTCCTCGAAAACTGACTCTGTTTCGTTCTCTTCATTGATGTCTTGTGATGAAAGAGGTTGGACATTGCTCTTTAGACTTAGCATTCAATGCTGATGAAGAATATATATAAATTATGGAGACTTCTGCCTACTATATAAACTTGCGTAAACTTATTATACCTTTGTTCTTTTGGTTACATTTTGTGGAGTACATCCCAACGTACACATTCCGCTAATGTTTTTTTTTTATAATGATTTTGTATGACATTTGTGTACTACCTACTAATTTATCTCATTACGAAGCTATTTCCGGCTGGAACATAAATAATAATACAAGAGAAGATAACATATTGACGAGTTCAACGAAAATTGCTACAACGTCAATGGAACATATTTATGCGATTCATAGAATATGTACGAATTCTCAAAAACTTATCAATGAACACAATATTTTCTAATCTAATATTCGTTTTCATGCGTAAAGAACTACAATTTCGGAAATAATTACTATGAAAATAAAATAGTATTATATAGAGAAGAGCTGATAAAGCTTTATAAAAATTGGGAAAGGTCGCTAAAATCAAATAAAAAACAAATCCAAAGCAATGTGGCAATAATATTATTAAATCTGGTTATAAGTATATAAATAAATCATTACAGATACATTATTTTATACTTAGTTTATTTATTTTTTTAATATACCCTGCACTTCTAACATATCATTGGTTGTGTATCTTAGTTTGTTGTGTTGTTGTGTTATTAGAAAATAAAGAACTCTATATTCTTGATCAACTCAACGAGGCGTTTTGAGCAGAAAGTTTCTATATAGTAGACATATGTACTTCTTCTTGAAACTAAGCAATATGTTGGCTTGGATTCCAGGATTAAGGATATATTGCTAAAAAAAATATTTAGTTTTTTGTGGTACCAAAAAAAAAAAAATTGCTTGTTTTTGAGTTTGATTCATGAACAGCTTGTGAGCAATTCTGAGCTGTATATGATATTGAAAAAAAAAAAACTGTTAACGTTGCAACATACAGCAACATGAGTCTCTCAGAGTTGATTTTGTCCACCGTTGCAATTTCCATTATTTCTATATATTTTCTGAATTTGTTTTTATTGTATAATATGTTCGAGTATATAGTATTGCATATATTTTTGGTATAATGAATGATAATAATGTAGTAAACAAGATAGAAGGCGGCAGTCGAGTGTGCTCGACTTTGAGATAGCCTGTACTCCCACTGAACCTTAAATTTTGATGGCGGATATATTCCTATTTGGGTTTTTTATTCGGATTAGAATAGATACACCAAATTTACCGTTTCCAGCTAAACTTAACTACAAAAAAATGGGTTCCATACAAAATCCCAGAAAAGAACACAATTATAACCGAAAAAACATACAATTGTTTTTATACAAAAAGTGAGAAAGGAGGTCAGATTTTAATGATTACTATCCCATCGAGAGGAGTATGCACGTTCATTGAATAGTTAGCTGAAGAAGGAATAAGAGAAACTAAGTATTTAAACGTGAAAGCTTCATATCCATATTCTTCATTGTCTATTGGTGTACATACGGAAGCCTTTTCGCAGCTTTCATTTGTAACTTCATATATATGAACGAATTTTTCCAAAATTACGGATTTATTTTGCAAAAATGGTTGCAAATATATTATTCAAATGCGTTTCGCCGTTATCGTTTCATTCAATTTGAACAGCTCATAGTTGATCACTTCACGCTAATCGCACCAAATACAGAGCATAAGCTTCATGCCGTGAAAGTTCGGCTTTGTGAAGAATGTTGATGGCTCCGTGATGCCCCGATAACTTTTTGCACTGGGGGTTAGGTTAGGTTGACCCGACGACCCTTCCTTTTATTCGAGCTTATAGCTAACCAAACCACCTCCGACACGATTGTTTAGATAGAGCAGGCTGGCGTGAAGATCCATTAAAATTTGATGATCCTCGGCCGCTGTGATGAAGCCGAGCTCCCTGCAAAAACACTTTATCTGGTAGTATTGATGTTAACGTTTCAATCAAATGACAGAAGCAGCCAAAGATGCTAATTCAAAATAGGAGCTCATTCACAATATTGGTTCATATTTTAGAGGTGGCCCCTTGTGTAAAACGCTCAATATTAATTCAAGGTCCCAAAATTTAAAACGGAATTCGGGTGGGTCTAAATTTATTTTCTCCAGTAGTTATAAAACGAAGGCCTAATCTCATTTGTATCTCTTATACAGTTATGGTTGGATCTATATTTACAAGTATTTCCCCCAGTAGATGGTAAACGAGGAGTTGCGCCAAGAGGCTCTTACACAGCTTCGGTTAGGTCTTTATTTTATCCAGCAGATGATTGTCAGACTGGACATGCCTATATCGATTCAAATTTTGTATGGAGTATTTTTTTAGTTGGGATTAACTTAAAATACACCAAAGTTGGCTTTTATAGCTGTATTAAGAAACAACCATATTTTTATTGGTTTTGTGCATATGTATGTAAGAAGTAGAAATAATGGTCGGAGACCCCCCAAAGTTAACCCCATTATGATCAGGAGTGATAGAGGAGTCGATATAGACATGTCCGTCTGTCCTTCCGTCCGTCTGTATGAACGAAAGGATATCGTAAACGGTAATAGATAGAGACTTCGTGTTTTTTGCATTTTTACAAGTTTATTTTAAAATTTTTCCCTCCCCGGTTACGCCCGACTTTAATTTCCTTACTTGTTATCATACAAAAAGTTAGACAGGAGCGGCTGATTTATATTGACCTAGTAAAATATGAATATATTATAGTACCGAAATTTCTATTTATCTATTTATATATATCTATCTACCTATCTATCTATCTAGATGTGGTTAAGTACCAAGACACTCCCCCGCACACTCGGTTAAAGAATTTCTTGCCTCAAGGGTAAGACTACGTATGAGTATGAAGGGAATCAAAGCGTCGGTATGACTATTTTACGCATATTTATACCCTGTTCTTTTTTCTTATTTTTTTTTTTAAGCTAACAAGTTCACATTTGAAAGCAATGTAAACGCGTTGCTGTTAAGCAACAGGTGTCGGTGTCGGCGGTAAACAGAAACAAACAAAAAAATCAATACCAACTTTTAAAAATAAATATTCGTACATACACTTTATATTTTACATATATACATATTATATGTACATATATCTAGATAGTAAATTCGCACGAGATACTTACTCTGTGTAAAAGAATACGCCAGTTGGCGCTATGAATATTCCCGAACCGATAATTGTACCAACTATAATGGCGACGCCATTCATTAACGTTAATTTACGTTTGAGCACTATTTTCTCATCTGACCCTGTCATCCCAGCGATATCCTTATCAACACCATTCAATGGCGGTGTATCATCATTTATAGTTTTCGCTGGCAGCGAATCCATCAGTGTTGTTGTAACACCGTTCGCGTAACGTTCACTCATTTTTAAAATTTTTTATATTATTTATTTAATATAATTTTTTTCAAATTTAATCAATATTTATAGCCGGATTTGTTCGGACATTGTCTTTTGAACTGTTAAAAATTTTAATGGATTTATAAATTAACACACACGAATCTCCCGCTTCAAGTCGACCAGTCGCTATCACTTGTGCTGGACAACTAAACGCGAAAAGCAATCCAAACAGCAAAGTATGCTGCCGTGCTCGGCTGTGGCAACATTGTTCGGCCTCTTTTATTTTTTTATTTGACGTTCATTTAATATCATGTAAACCAAGTGACAAAAGCCTACAACAACTCATAAAATAACTGATATCAATTTTGAGACGAAATATTTTTATGGTTGGGATTTGATTCGTAATTCTTCAATGGCAACATTTTCGAAATTTAATGCTTGCTTTGCTATACCTCTGCTCACAGAATTGCCAGAGAAAAATTTTGTATATATATCAAAATTTGTACAATCTCACAACGTATTATCACTCGAAATTTTGGTATAAATTTTTGATAACTCGTCAAAATGTACTTCTAAAAAATTTGATTTAAGGCTTTTTAAATAATATTTCTGTAAGGAATCTTAAAAAGATTTAAATCTGCTCTATCAATTTCAATGATTAAGAAATGGTTTTTAATTTCAACTCGTTGGACACTCGTTGAATGAAAGTGTATATGAAGTATGTCAAAGGCTGTGGTTATCTCAACTGAGCGGATACTTCACATTTTACTTGAATATTTGGACATGAAAAAATTATCCGCGCAATGGGTGCTGCAATAGCTCACACTTGATCATGAGCACCACCATGTGACCACTTCAAAGAAGTGTTTGGTGATGTTCAGCCATAATCCGAACGATTTTTCGTTACCAGAAACAAAAAAAGGTTCCAACACACCACAACAGAGACCAAGGAAGCATTAGACAGTGAGGTTTTCCGGCTGAAAGTGTTGATTCAAGCGGTGTTGTTCACATCGATTACCTTGAAAAGGGATAAAACGATAACCCGCGAATATTATTCGGAGCATTTGAAGCAGAAAAGAACGCCTTTGGCTAAGAAAACAATGCACGGTTATATACGTCGTCACCATAGTAAAAATCAATAAATTGGGTTACGCACTGCAACCAGATGGCAAATTCTTCAGATTTAACTCTCTATAAATATGTCCTCTTTTGTATCCTGCAAAAATTGCTGAGCGGTAAGAGATTTAGGTCGAATAAAGAGAAAAGAGGTCCAAGAAATAGTCTATTACCCTTGTATGAAGAAATTTTCTTTATTCGTCCTTTACCTACCAGTGGAAATAGCGGAATAGAAAAAAGCCGATTTGGAGATTAGCCTTGATGAAAAAACTCAGAAATGTATGGTTAGTTTGTATGGCAACGCCTTTCTTGGCCCAATTGGAACATGAAATGTGTATCTTATTAGGATGCCGTAAGATTTCTAAACTAAAAACAACAACACATTATACTTCAGCTAGTTATTGAGGGCTACCCCTTCTAGGGGTCCGATCTTGGACGGTATGGAATATTTTATTAGGAATCATGCAAGATACAGCAAGCTTGAAGATATTTGTACATGGGATACTTCTTTTATTAGCCCGATCTGGACCAAAATGGAATAATTAATAAGGATTAAGAATTTGAAAGCACATTCACTGATCACAAGTTATCTAAAAATAATAGGAAAATTAAAATTTCCAAATCTAACTCTCCAAGATCTCGATTTCCATACGCGCAGACAGACGAACATGTCTATATCGAATCGTCTTTAAATGCTGATTAAGAATATTTATACTTTGTGGCATCTGCCACGCCTCCTTTTGTCTGTTGTATAGTACTCGTACTCACTTGCTTGGACGAACGTCCACAGCAAAATGTGCGAATTGTTACTGCGTTTATTTTTTTTCGATTGGGGAGAAACACGTGCATTGACGCTCCAATAATAATCGGTCAGATACTCTCTCGCTGCGGTACTCTATCTTTCTCACCCACATTCCCTCCCAATGTCAATGCCATTTATGATAATGACGTCGTCTCTTCGTAAATTGTTTCCTCTCGATTTTGCAAACAAGTCAATGCTGTATCACTGCAATTTGTTTCTTTAGTTAATTATTTCTAATTTTTTATAGTTCTGTTCCACTGTGCAATCCAGTAGCAATTTTGTTTGGACTCTTTTTAAGGTGCCCATTGGTAAAAAAGAAACCAGTTTAAGAAATATTTGGTAAAGTTATGCAGCAAGTTGCAAGAGTTAAAAGTTAATTTGAGTTTCTTTTTGTTCAGTATTGAGTTGTTTAACTACACTGTGAAAAAATAATACAATAGAGAATTATTCGAACACACTACACGTCAACATAATGCTGCAAGTCTGGACGAAAAAGTTTTGCTTCTAAATCAATGCTTGCATTCTACCAAACTGGTCACCTCAATATTATCGAAACGTGTAATTGTTGTTGCTGTTTGTCGTTCTACTTTTCTGCATGATTTCGTCATATATTCTGAGTAGGTAAGGTAGAATTATTTTACAACGCGGTACACATTTTTTAACTTTTTAGCGTACATATAAATGGATTAGTTGTTATTGACAGGCAGTGATAAGTGGCGTTCAATTTATTGAAATTCTAACTGGCGTGTAATTCGATTTACTTCTTCTGATTAGTATTTAATTCGATAAATGAAATTATTTGCACATTTTTCCTATCGTATTGACTAAAAAAAATGCGCCCTCGACGTGCACGTTTACATCGCGACCGGCAAACTAACATAAAATATAAATGTGTGTAAGAGGGAGAGAAAGCTTGTACTCATAAAATTGTTGAGAGAAACCGGAAATTCGTATTTGGCTTAATTGTGTACACAGCTGTTCTGCATTTCATCAATTTGATGCAACAAAAACTGCTGCGAGTGTTTATGTGAAATGGGTATGTTTTGTTTCAGAAGAATATATCCACTTACATTTTTTTGTTTTAATATGTTAATTAAAAAGAGGTCAAACTATGAAATTTCTCGCGGAATATTATCGGATTCATAGTCGTTGATATTATCCCATAAAAATCGAATCAACTTTAGCTTAAAAAAGATTTGGTTTGTAACAAAATTAGTTTCCCATATAATTTTTAGTTTGAAAACTGTGGGACTGGTTCCTGTACGCACACACAGACAGACCGAAAAACGTACATGGCTATATCAAACCATCTTTTTATACTTTATGCACTCCGATCCCTCTACTTTGGTGTTACAAATTGCATATCAAAATTAATTTAATATTCGCACTAGGTTTGAAAAAAAGGGCACAATAGACCTGTAAGGGTCACAGTGCCTACTTCCTAATATTAATAATAGAATTGAAAAGATAAAAAAAAGCTTTAAAGGAACTCGAATATTAAAGATACTTTTGTTACAGTGGGACTCATATAGAGTCATATTCTGATATTTTTATTTCTCCTAGTGTTTTCTGCTCAGAATTTTTCACTTAGATAGCCATGATGACGCACGGACATGGTTAGATAGACTCGTTTCCTAGTGCTGCTCAAGAATAAATATGCTTATAGGATCTCTAATCATTCCTAGGCTATATAACATACATTTTTATAATTCAATACACCCAATATTTGTGTAAGGGACGAATAGACGTACATATATGGAACGCGCTTCTATGCAAAACTGTATAAACTTGATATGAGTATAAAAATTATTCAAATAAATATATTTTATAATCTTAAATATTTCGTTATTCGCGGACAGAGAGTTTTGATTATATCGACTAGAATTTTTATTTACTGCATGAGGGTCTACTACATATTTTCTGTCTGTTACATACTTATGCATTTAAAAACTAATTGTAATCGACCTATAGCACTATTTAAATGGCCTCTCAGCACTCTACACAGTCAGCTGTTCAATATACGTGTTTTACAATACTACTAAACTACAACAAATTAGCTGACTTCACTACTCTTCTTCCGCAATGAAAATATTACTGCGTACAAACAAACAATCAAAACAAAATTATACAAACAAAATTTTGCAAGAAATAAAGTGAATATTTTATAAAAAATATAAAACAAACAGCTTAAAGTACACTATACCTCGGTTAAAAATAAAACAATTTATACTAAAAACAAAATTGTAAATATTATGAATTAGCAGCAACAAATCGCGAATATTTACTGCAAAAGCAATTATGCCAGAGAACATACAAAACGAAGCACCAGCGACTCGCGCGAGTCTCAGCGGCAGTACATTTGGGCAGCGCCGCGCTGATATTTTCCAGCGACTGCAAAATTATGCGCAGCAGATAAAACTTCATTACGAGGGGCGTCGAGAGTTGGTGACAGAGAAAGATGACGCGGTGTCTGAGTTTTGTCTGGCATTAGAAGAGACTTTTAGCTATGGACTGCGTCAGCATCACTCAAATGTTGCTGTTACAGCGGCTAGTTTGTTTCAGAATATGCAAGAGATCGTAACAGGTGGTATCGTCGGTGGCCAAAGCAACAACAATGACGACACCAGCTTTTGGGATTTTTGTCAAACGCATCTTACGCCACACGAACGTGAGCGTTATATTAAACTAAAGCATATTTGGACGAAATTAGGACGCGGTCGTGCTTTCATACGTTCTGCGCTAAATGAAAATTCATTGCAACGCTATGTCTTGACTTGGCTGAGTGACGAGCAGAAGCTGCATCAATTCTATACACCTTGGTCGTTGCTACTAAACGAAGAAGCAATTAAGCAACTACCCGAAATCATTGGTAGTCTGAAGGGTGTACTTTTTGCATTAAGTGTTGATACAACAGAATTGAACGCACCGCAACGGAGAACGGTTTCGCCGGTAAGAGCAGCTGCACGTAAGGCAGAACCAATCATATATGCGCCTGAACCTGTTCCTGTCATTGCTGCTGCGACAAAAGTAAAACGTCGAGTAAATGCCATTGTACGGCCCATAGTGAGTGCTAATTCAACAGAGGATCTGCTTGGTGCATTGAAACCAATTGAAGCACTTGAAGTGCAACAGCTCGAATCACGTCGAATAGTCGAGGCACAATTACAGTTTGTACAGGAAGAGGGTGTCTATACGACGCCTATAGATCCGATTGAGCCGGAATTGGAATTTTTAAAGACACCGCTAACTGATACGAATCCATTAGAACAAAATTCAGGCAATGCACTTACAAATGAAGCAACAATTAACTCGAGTACTAGTAGCAATAACACTGACCATGAGCTGCTCTATGAAGATCGCAGCGATACCTCCTCACAATATAGTAAATCATCCTCATCGGCCAACTATTCTAGCAATGCTGCCAATCAAGCAGCGCTAGAGGAACAAGTGCGCGCGCTCAATGAACGTTGTGCTCTGCTGGAGACACGCGTTGCCGAGCTTAGTTTACAAAATCGGCAGTTAGTACGTCGTCTGACCGTACAATTTAATGAATCAGGCATTGACCCATCATCGTCGCTATGCGCCAATTTTCTAATAACCATTCCGAATGTAAAGCTTGTAAAGACAAATCGCAGCGCAGGAGGCACACACTACACTTACGAAGTACATATAACCATGCGCCAGCGCTTGGAGCATTGGTCACTTCATCGACGCTATCGCGAATTTTATAAATTGCATAAATCGTTGCTACGTACACATCCTGCCATCTCCAGCGTGGAATTTCCACCAAAGAAGCATTTTGGCAACATGAATCTTGTTTTTGTTGAAGAGCGTCGTCAGCAGTTGCAAATCTATTTGTTGAATTTGGTCGAGACACTGCCACAAGTGGAGGCGTGTAAATCGAAAGCGGATCTACAGCGCGTATTTCCGTTCTTCCGTGAACGATAACGGAACTATTTGCTGGTGACAAATGAAGTGAAGGCCGGCTCAAAAGTATTTTATGTACTCGAACAAGATATTATATTTATTATATTGTTTTCGTTTTATAGTTTTTAATACGCTCAGAGATATATTATGTGTTGGTCTTATATTTTAAGCGCATTTAAAGAGGATAATAAAAAAAATATAGTTTTCGGTAACGGAAAATATTTTTAATCACAAATGTTAAATTATTTTTACTTTATCCATGCAATGTTATAAATACTTTAAATTATATATATTGCAGATATAGTTTAAATTATCATAAATTAGTAATAAACATTTACAGCGCAGAAATGTTAACAGTCGACTATATCGGATGACGACATCGTGTTAAAGAAAATACTTCAAAAAATTAAAAATAAATCATTTACTTTTTTAGCAGCATGTTATTGATAAGCAGTTCTTAAATAGTGTTGAACAATGCAGCCCTGCATTGTATCAGCTGTTTTTGTTCTATGAATTGCTTTATTAGTTGCTCCTCATTTTGCTTGACTATCGGTTTGTTTACATATTTACGCTTTATTTAAAAGCAAATATTACACATTATAATGCCTAAAAGGTAAATAAGCAGTCGTTTAAGATTGAATCACTATCAATAACATAAATCTAATGCTTTTGTTTGCAGCATCGCGTAGGCAACCACTTTGTGACGTGTCGCCGGCGTTTTCTGCAGAACCAAGTGAAATAACGACAAAGCTCATTAATTAGATTAGTATCTGCCTATGTGACGCCATCAAATTGGTTTCTTCTTATCAGTTCAATTGGTGGAAACACAAACACAATATGTCGGCAACAACGATCGCAATAAATGCGTTCATATCAACAGGTTCATATTTCATGGCCCTACGCATGATTCCGCGTTTTCGTGAAATGTTTATCAAGGCCGGCCTGTATGGTAAAGATCTGTGCAAGAAGGACAAACCACAGGTGTAAGTTAGATAATCTGATATATGCATTTTTTTTTTTGTTCTTGCTAATATTTGTTTCTGACCTATTTATTTACAGCCCAGAATCCTTTGGCGTACTTATTGGTTGCGTATTTCTTATGTCTATGTTTCTCTTCATACCCATACCGTTCACCTTTGAAGAAGCTGCTGCTATGGATACAGCTACTGGCGGCAAGCCCGCAACATTTCCACATGAGGAGGTATGCATAAAGATAATTTTATATTATAAACAAAATAATATAAAGGGAATATGCATATGTTTATTATGATTCAAAGTATATTGGAACATACACTATATGTAGTGCCTTTGATTTGAATCATAGAGTATATAGAGCTATCGCGTCTCAGAGAGAGCTCTTGTTTCGTAGCCCAGTATAGGGTATAAGCTTCTAAATTCAAAGCATTTAAATTATCAGCATTCGTAGTCGCATCTTCATGAATGATAAGGATAATGAAAAGTAAAGGATATATTCTGACAAAGGTAACACAATTTCGTTGGTTAACTAAAGGGCTATATGTTGTGAAATAAACTTTTTATAGAATCATTCTTGAGAAAATGTCACTACATTTTACTAACACATACATATACTCGTATTATGTGTTTAACAGGTTCAAGGCTTGATGGTGATTAAAACAAAAAATGCATGCATGCCTTTTACATACGTGAGCCATTGTCGGAAATAAAATTTTTCAAATCAAATTTTACAATATTTTATTTATCATGGCATGCTAATATTTACTTTGACCCCGCAACCCTTTGTGTTTCTCTTTTATGAGAACACGTCACAAATTTTATTAAGTGACGCAAGATTCTCCGAAATCTGCAGTTACCTTATGCTCATAAGGTAGGCTTCAAAGTTTATGAATTGTAATACATACAACATACTTCCCTCAACACGCTTTCTCCACTCTTTATTCAACATTTGTTATTTTGGTTAATTATAATACAAAAAAAACTGTTTTACTGACTTTAAACTCTAACCGGTCAATTGAAGATTTGTAGCAGATTGATATTTATTTAAATTGCCTTGGACCTTAAGCCTACCAAGCTACATAATTATTTTTTAACTGAAAGCATCTGCATTAACCTGGTTAACAATATGTAATTGTCTAAAGCCTAAACTCTGCTCAATATTTAAAAATACTTTAAAAACTTTTGTGAAGAATAATGATATGATAAACATTTGTATTATTTCAGTTTGTGGAACTGATTGCCGCACTACTCTCCATTTGCTGCATGATTCTGCTCGGATTTGCTGATGATGTTCTTGATCTGCGTTGGCGTCACAAATTGCTGCTGCCGACGGTTGCAACACTGCCTCTATTAATGGTCTACTATGTTAACTACAACTCGACTACTGTAATTATGCCTAAATTTGCTCGATCCTTTGTCGGCAATTCATTAGATATAGGTTTGTTTAAACGAATATAAATTTGTACGTCTAGATATTTTATTACATTCCAAATTCCTTTTAGGTGTGCTCTATTACGTTTATATGGGCATGTTAGCTGTTTTCTGTACAAATGCCATTAACATACTTGCCGGTATCAATGGTCTTGAGGTTGGACAATCCATTGTTATTGGTGCATCGATATTAGGCTTTAATGCTATTGAACTCGCGCTGGGACATCAGGTAGCATCGCATAAATTCTCCATATATCTAATGATGCCATTCTTGGCTGCAACGCTAGCATTGTGGAAATTTAACCGGTGAGTTTTTTTTAATTTATTATTTAAATACCCATATTCCTTTTAAATCGTTTTGTTTAGTGGAAAAAAATTTGTCAAGTTTTCGGTGAGACTGAGCTTTAATTACTCGAAAAATACTTTATTTGCTTTATTAAAAAATTCTGTGTTTGTGTTACAAATTAACAAATGCAGCCGTTCAAATTATTTCAAAATTCTATAAATTTCGCTAACAAATTTCAAATAATTTAAATTTCTGTGCGTTAACTTTATGTGTACATGATAAATCAAAAAGTACGAAAAACTATTTCGCTTAAATACTTAAATTAACAATTCGAGAAAAATATTTGCAGAAGATCATTTGTTTTAAATTCATAGTTTGTTATCATATCACAGCATTTGTCACTGACTCTGAATTACATAATAATATCAATGCTTAAAGATCTTTAACGTCAATCGTAACAAAAATCGGTGCACTATCTCAAGAGTTATTTTCTCCTATGATTGAATACATAATACAATATATATACTTATAAATCCATTTCGATATTCTTGCATGCAATAATATAATATTTGATGTATGATGATATGTGTTTGGCTAAAAGCGGGTACTAGGAGGATACATTTGAAAAAGAGCTAACGTATAATTATTGCGTAATGCTCTAAAAACTACAAATGACATTAATTCAAAGCAGGCACATTTATACGAAAATATATAGATGATGTTAATGATGATAATGTTCGAGATTATACACATATATATGTAGATAAATTCAACTTAAATTTTAACTAAGTTTTGTTCTGTTTAATTTTTTTCAAAAAGCGCTAAAAACCACTGTCATCGTCCATGTCGTCGTCGAACGACTCATACAAATTGACTAAGAGATGTGCATACTTCGCACTCTGCGTTTCAACATATTGTGGTGCGTAGTAATTATCCTGATAGCGTCGCAGCTTCTGTAGCTTCGTTGTACCATCTATGTAGATGCCATTTGCAATTAATTGCTGCATATAAGCGGCGTCAATATGTTGTTGGCCACGCTTTGTCTTCGGAAACTTGACCATGACTGCTGACGCTGCTGCTGCTACCTGTAAGGAACTGTTAGCCACAAACGCTGCTGTTTGCAAAAGCGTTACAATTTGCTCCGGATGCTCACAGTATTGGCAATACCAGCCACCAAAATGATTTAAATCACCCAGTGTGAGCGTTGCAACAGGTTTGTGTGTCTGCTGTTGCAAATGCAATGGATCGTTGCGTCCATATTGCGGATTGTGTAAATGTATTAAGGAACTTATTACACCGCCAAGTTGCGTCAGGTTTGGATGCTGCCAAAAAAAACCGTAAACATTGTACTTTAAGCGAAAGCGCAACGGCATGACATCCGTCGCATAGTATTTAAGAAATTTTAATGCCTGTGGCACAAATACGGCGGGTTCGTTGCTATAGATGAGTAAATCGGTTGACTTAAGTTTTACACTACTGCTACTGCTCAGCTTTATCAGACGGCGGCGTAGTTGATTGTATGCAGCAGCAGTGCTGCAATTCGGTGTGCGCCACTGTTGACAGTGGTGGAGTAAATAATTTGATTTTGTTGCTAAAATCTGCACTAGACTATGTTCCAGTGATTTTATCGATAAAAGCAATTCATTCTCTTTGCTATGACTTATATAATAGATTAGGAAACAATCCACAACCTCGATAACATTGCGTATTTGCAATTCCAACAAATCCAGATTCACATGACTTATTTCGATCATGTAGTAGAGACGATGCAGCCCAGTTGCACCTGCCTGTCGCAATTGTAGCGCCGCACTGCCATCAGCTGCACGCGTGTGTGTCATTAACGCGCGCCAAATAATCTCCGGCTGGCCACAATCGCGTCCATGCCAACCAGCTGCACACTTGCACTGCAGTGTCTGTAGGTCCCAAAGCGTAGCTGCTTCCTCTTCGTATAAACTATTACGCGATGTTTCATTTAAAGTTCCTTCACGATAACACCACAATTCTTCAATATTATCTGCTTCCACTGCATTTAATGCCATCTCATATTCCGCTTCGGTACGATTCAGTCTATTGATTTTCGCTTGGTAAAAGTCTTTGTCGTATCGATTGACATTCTCCAGCATGCGTATGCCATGTAAAATTCTATGCGCTGCTAAAAGCTGCTTATCTGTTTTGATAACATTCTGACGTACAAAATGTACAGCATGGCCTCCATCACTATTCCAAGGTGCTGCATCATGTGCATTGTTTCCAAGGCTCATTTCTTTAAGGCTATAGCCCGACTGCAGTAGCCAGATACAACCAATGAATGTCAGCTGTAAAAGTAGCACAGACCAAAGTAATAGTTTTTTGGTTATAGCCCATCTGCTGCCGGCACCACCCACACCAAGCGCACCTGTAATTGCCGTTGTCCTTGCCATTTCGCTGCACTTCAGTGCAAGCACAAATGATTTTCACATGTGCAGTTGCTGCTATATAGCGTGTAATTCTGCATTTTATAAGTTGTTTTGATTTTCTTTACAGTATTTTAGCTTGCATATTTAACTTATTTTATTTGGAAAAAAATAGTTTTCAGTGTTTCACCTTTTTTTCTTTACACAAACACACCCAAGTGTACATAGATCCTTTTGCTCAACTACTACGTTGTTCCTTTGTTGAAGCAATCAGCTGTTTGAACACCCTCTTCGAGTGCGGCAAAAAAATATTATAAAATACGTCTATACACTAAATCTTGTACAGCTGTTACGGTACGTAAGTGCGAGTGAGCAAAAATAACAGCCCCTATAATTTATATTTTTACCGGCTCAATTCTTTTCAAAAGCATTTCATTTAATGTTCAAATGAGATAATTTATTTTATTAAAAGAAAACATAAATATGTAGATTTGCAAAATAGGTTATGATAATTTATAAGCATAATTCGAAAAAACAGAGTTTTTATATCTTCGCATTAGAAACTTTAGCGATATTGACCATTAAGTTCACACGGTGCCAAACGATCCATTTTAAATTAATAACAATAACAGTTTTTTAACGACATAATTTTGATGGATTCATTCGGTTTGAGCAGCTTGTAGTAGATCACGACACGCTGGTCTCACCAAATACACAGCATAAGCTTCATGCCATGAATATTCGGATTTTCAAAAGATGTTGATGGTTGACCTGGCAAAAACCATATTTTTTTTGGGTTGGGGTTGTCCTAATGAACCCTTAATATTGTTGGCGTTCGCAAAGCTGTTCACAAGCGAAAAATCGACTTTCGAAGTTCAACACGTATGGCTCCCTGTATCCTTGCTTTTGATCAATTCCATGGCTTTTGGCGTTTTCTGACTATCAACTCGTCCACATCCAATGATTCTGACAACTCCTGGAGTGTTTGGTATTAGATCACATATTGCAATGATTTCAATTCTTCGTTTTAAAATTTTTTAGGCTGACTTAGCTGCCTCTTGTCTCAAAATCACCACCGTTAAAGCGATTAAACCACCTCCGACACGATTGTTCAAATAGAGCATACTTATATAAATGGCGGTCAACCGTCTTCCGGTCATGGACGCATTTAGAAAGGCGCGCCAGCCTCCATAATTTTGGAAACATTTGAGAAATTCATCAACATATCTTTTCAAAAAATTTTAAAAGCTATGGATGCTAATTAGCTGCCTCTTGTCTTGGAGCTCAAAATCACCACCGTTAAAGCGATTATACCACCTCCGACATGATTGGTCAAATAGAGCATACTTATATAAATGGCGGTCAACCGTCTTCCGGTCATGGACGCATTTAGAAAGGCGCGCCAGCCTCCATAATTTTGGAAACATTTGAGAAATTCATCAACATATCTTTTCAAAAAATTTTAAAAGCTATGGAAGCTAATTTTTGAACGTTATTTCAGTCATATTTACTAGGTATTAGTTTCTATTATAAGTCTTCCATAATCCATACAAAAAAAAAAAAAAAATCCAATGAAACACCAACAGACACCAGTTTATCGAAAAAAGGAATTATAAATATGAGTGCCGACAACGCAACTGATACACAAAGTAATCGTACCGCTGCTGGTGGTATCGGTGCTGTCAACTCCACGGAACAACTGCCGGCACGGAATGCTATTGCCAAGCTCATTGAACACATCAAACTAAATAAAATCGATGCAACGATATATGCTGTCCGTCTATTGGTGATTACCATAGCCATAGATTATGTGCTGCAGATTTACAACAACGAACAGAGAGCCTTTAAGAAAGTACTGCTCGGAAATACTGCGATTTCGGCACTGATACTGCATCAACGTCTATCGGCCCATATAGTTTCGTTGGAATTACTAAAACTTTTATTTGTCGATGATTCGTGTCACTATCTGATATACTCCACGATCTTTTTCAATGTGAAGCCTACACTACCGTTACTTTTACCCGTTGTATTGTTTGCTGTTCTGCATGTATACAGCTATTCATTTCAGCTGTTGGTTGTCATTGGCCGGAACCCATGGTGGGGTGCACATTTTTTAATAACAATTTCACATGCTATACTCAAGGCGATAGCATTGTTGGAAATCTTCATTCTGCCAGTGACCTATGTGCTGACGTTTACGGGTCGTGCTGGTCTCATGACACCCATTCTCTACCATCATTTTCTTTATCTACGTTGCATCTCACGCCGTAATCGTTATATACGCAAAATTCTTGCGACGTTGCGCATACATTTCCAAGTATTGGCTATACGTCCGCCACCAGTCGTTGGCCTGGCAACAGAAGACTTGCCGTAGAAATAATATATGTATGTCGGTATAAATGTATGATTAAGCAAGCATAAATTGTGCAAAATTTGGATTTCATTGGATTTTCTATACAAAATTGTGATTATGTTTAAATTGTTATTAAATTGTTAAATATTTTTTAATTAAATTAAACACTCCGTGTAAACCATGTGTGCTGAAGAGAGAGAAAAAATTAGAAAAATTGTTGATGCAAAATTGTATTGAAGAAACTTGGTAAATGTCTTTGTGAAACTTGCGGGTCTTTCCTAAGATATATCCTAATGAGAATATTTGGTCTCAGGTCAACCTTTTTGGTCTGAAGCCACACTGACATTGTTCTATCAGTGAATCCTTATATAACAGCTACCTATCACAATGCGCAAGGCATAATCGTATATCCCATGGAAAGGAGACTAATTCCACACTAGTTGGCTCAAACACCGGGGTCTCCTTTTTTCAAGATAGGACAAAAAACACAGATTCCAGTCATTGCGTATGCGTTCATCGGACCATACCTTAAAATTTTGTGCATATTGCTAATCAACTCTGTGCCGCCGTTCTCGAATAACTCAGCAGGCAGCCCATCATATTCGGCCGTTTTGATATGTTTCCCTTTTTTAATAACCGAATGAACTTCGTTATTATCCGGTGGCTCTAGAATAGTGCCGTCAATAACTGGTGGTTCCGGTGTCATTTTTCTATCGGTGGTATTACGCGCTTTATCGCCTCCAAGTAGGTTAGAAAAATTACTCCTCCATAATCCCAGTGATTCCAGAGCATCTGTTACCAGATTTCCATTTTCGTCTTTACAGAAAGTTACTCCGGGTTTCAAACCTTCTGTCAGACGCTTGATCTGTTGATAAAATTTTGAGCTTCATTTCTGTCACATAACCTCTCAACATCGTCAAACTCCTGCCTTTCTTTTTTCTCTTTCTTCTGAAAGTTCGTTTCGCCTCTCTCCGTTTCTCTCGATATATCTAACAGTTCTCATTGCCTCCAATTGCAGAGTTCGCTGATAGGCGGCGTTCTTCAGTAGCATTGCGACTCTCCTTTTTTTTTGTTTTTGTATAACCAATGACCCGTATACATGGAGCGGGTGATATGTCTCCACTGCTCACGTATATCTTACGAAGCAGAAGAGGTTTCACGGAGTATTCGGCAGAGTGTTTCTGAGAAGGTGAGCCTAGTGCGTACCTTGGCTGGACAAGATAGTGGTCCGAGTCGATATTGGGATCTCGTAACATTCGCATGTTCCTTGTGAATGTTGAGGTGTTGAAATCTGGTGCTGTTCTGACCATGGCCATGTTAGCATTGAAATCACCAAGCACGATCTTGACGTTGTTTTTGGGGCAGCGCTCATTTTGTCAAAAAAATATATCACTGTCGAATGTAAGATATCTTTGGATGTCGTCATCTACAGCGTAGTTTCTGCATCTCTAAGTAAACAATTTTTAAAACTCCTAATTACGAAATTTATTTCTTTCTTCTTTCAGCTATCCCTCACAGGTCTTCGTCGGTGATACATTTTGTTATTTTGCAGGTATGACATTCGCCGTTGTTGGCATCTTGGGTCATTTTAGCAAGACGCTGTTGCTGTTTTTTCTGCCGCAAATCATCAACTTTCTCTATTCCATACCGCAATTGTTTCACTTTGTGCCATGTCCGCGACATCGTCTGCCCAAATATGACCCGAAAACTGATTTACTACACATAAGCACCACCGATTTTCGCATAAAAGAACTGAATCCAATAGGTCGGCTAATGGTTAAAGTGCTGCGCATGCTCCGCTTGATTAGCTGGCAGGAGCAGGCTGATGGACGTGTATTAACAAATAATTTAACGCTGATCAATTTTGTGCTCGTGATATTTGGTCCAGTGCACGAGAAGATTGTTACACGCATCCTCATGGGCGTTCAGGTGCTGTGTACATTATTGGCATTTTTAATACGTTATCCTTTGGCCAATTACTTTTACGGTTCCTAGTTGGCATCGCAGCATCGAACTAGTTACACAATTAAAAGAAGTTTAAAACCAAAAATTTAGGTTTACATGAAATGTAAAGTGGTAAATGCTTAAAGGCATTTTTAGGTTAGTTTTTAAAGTTGTTTTTTTTTTAACTGAAAATTACAATTCAAATCAAATAAGCAAGCTTACAAAATTGTGTTTAATTTATAAGACGAGAAAATTTATTAAATCTGTTTAAATCTTGACGCAAGACGTTGCTAAATTTTATTTACTATCTTATAATACATACTATTGAAATTTAAGTATGTCCGAATCTGATGTTTCCGCTGAGTCGGAGGATGTAGGTATACCCGAGGAAGAGGACGAAGCACCAAACATCGGCGTAAGTAAATGAAATATTTTGTCTTGCTATATATTCTTCTATTTGCTTACTATGCAGCTTTATCTTGGTGGACGCAACGCTGCGGGACAGCGTCATGGACGCGGTTGGGCAATTCTTCCCAATGGTGATCAGTACGATGGAATGTATCGCAAAGGTAGACGTCATGGTATTGGTTTGTATGTTTTTAAAGGAGGTGCGCGTTATTATGGTGAATATCGTTGCGGCAAGCGTTGTGGTCGCGGTATGTTTATTTATCCCGATGGCACTGTTTACGAGGGCAACTGGCGTAAGCATTTGAAGCATGGCAAGGGTCGCTACAGCTATGCCAATGGTGACTGCTATTCAGGTGACTGGTATCGCGGCTTTCGCCATGGCGTTGGCATTTACACTTTTAACAATGACAAAGATGGTTGTTGTATCAGTGTGCGTCTAAAGTCCACTTGGCATCAGAATATGCGCTTGGGGCCCTTCGAATTGTATCTCGGTAGCGAGGATAAATGCACCATACTACACGGCATTTGGGATAACCTGTATCCCGTTGGTCCGGGCGTCTTTAGTTTCGATAATCGTTACATTTTAATGGGCTTTTTCATGCCGGCAAATCAGAATTATGGTGCATTGAAGAACGGTGAAGAATACGCTGAAGAAGCAATGGAGGTGTTCGAGAGCAGCGATAACTTTGTGGAAATGCAGCCAACAATTTGGTATGCACAGGATATTTGTGTATACGATTATTCGTTGTTGCCACAAGAACCAGTACCGTTACCAATTTCGGATTCCGAACTATCGATTTGCTCATTGTCATCGGTGGTTAGTCGTCCAACTGAACCAATGCCATCGTACGATGGTGAAGCCGAGGAGGGTGAAGAGGGCGAGGACATTGAATGCATGCCTTGCGAATGTGAGTTCAGCATCAGTGAGGTGGAGACTGAAAGTGAACCGTGCAAGATCGATGCCAGCCCGTGCGCAATCGAAATACTTAAGCAGCCAGATTGTCCATAATTGTGCAGTTATATTAATTTGTTACTTGTATGGACTATCACTTAATAAATTGTTTGGTTATTTTATAATATTTCGTCATTAATTCTGAATCCTATAATATGTAGTATTACATAGCCTTCCATTTAAATTAGCAACTGCTGCTAGCTGGCTAGCCGCTACTGATACTAGCTGGCTAACCGCTACTGCTGCTAGCTGGCTAACCGCTGCTAGCTGGCTAACCGTTCACTGAAAAACAAGAGAAAGTAACTTTTTAACCCATTTTAAAAATAAATTTAGATCACACACACTATTTGTTTTCTGTGCATATAAAACGCAGAATGTTCTATTGAAATTAAATTTTTATTTATAGCTGATTTGCATATAGTGTAGCATTTGATAAAAATTTGTTGTTGTCGCTTAAAAACTGCATGTTAATTAGTAAAATTTCATTGTTACAATATGAATAAACCGTTTTATAGAAAGAAATCACAAATGGGGGCTTTGTAAGTATTATTGACAATTTGATGATACCTTCGAGTTTTCAGTTATATAAATTCAGTTGATACACATAGGTATGATTAGTATAATTAATTATAATTCGACTTTCAGCGTTATATATCATACATGATTTATTTAGGGTATTTTTTTTTTTTTACTAATTATTGCTAACTTTAATTAAAACTTTTGTGTATCTTGATGAATTTAAGTTTTTTTTTTTTTTATTATTTTTTTGTTTTTTGTATTCATCTTTAAATATGTTTTTGTTGCACTTACGTAGTTTAAAAAAATTGAAAACCGCTAGATATATATTTATATATTTTTTTACATTACTAATTCGCCTATTTATGCACTTCAAACTTTATCTTCCTGCTCGCCGACGTATTCGTTAGACAACTTTGTTATGGAGCTGCCACCGTAGTTACTGTTAATGTGACTATTGGAATCGCAAGTGGACGCCGTGAGCGAAATTGAAGTAGCCGTACTGCTACTTGTTGGTATTTCCGACAGCGATGTAGCCGAAGACGTTGCCGAAAGCTTACTATCCTCAGTAGCCGAGGTTAGCCTTTTGTATAGCGTTGACTTACCACTCTCATCAAGTACAATATTTAATTTTTCCTTGCGCTGTCTGTCTACATTGTGTGTTGAATTTGTTGCCTGATCATTTAGTAGCTCATTCGTTGATGGCTCGTTAACTGGATTCAGACGCGTATGATTACTACCTTCATCTGTGAGCAGTTCATGCAACGTTGAGCCATCGCGCTGTTTTGAAACTTTATATATAGCCGGGCACGATTTGGAATTTTTAACATCGTTTGTCTCTTTTAATTCGAAACTGTTATGATCGTCTGTTGGTGAAACCACTGGTGTTGTGATCACGGCATCGATTGCCGCCTCAGCTGCAGCAAATGTAGCATGCAATAGTTCCTCACGTTTCCTCTCCGCCAAATTGGCTGCATAACGATTATCCTCAATGCTACCAGCGCCTGTTGAAAGATCGTCGTCAGCAGCGGCGATTTGCAAACGACTTCGCGTGATATCAGCTTTTGTTAATGGTGGCGGCAGTAGAGCTGTATCACGTATTACCACACCACTATTGCACGAACTGCTCGGACCAGCTTCATCTAGCACTAACTCCAAACGATTTGGTGTGTTGAACAGCAGGAACTTTGTATTCACGTTGAAGTCATTGAGATTTAGCTTTGGATGATACATATTTTCATTTATATAGTTTATGTGTATGGGTGAGCTTTGTAGATGCAACTGCGAACTACGAATGACACCGTTGCTATCTAATTCTTGCTCTGGCGGTGTATAGTATATGGAAGCTTTGCTAGAAGAATTATTTGCCAGTAATTTGGCTTTAATCTTTTGCAGATTTATATCTTTGGCAGCATTAAAATCACCAACACCGACACCCATTTGTGATTTTAAGTAGCAATCAATATCTGTAAATTACAATATAGGGACATAATTAAAAACTAACAGATATTTTTTATTAATTTAAAAAAAAAAAGTACCTTCGGCTATATCTTCCTCACAGCGACCGCGGCAATTCTCAAAATAAAAACTTGGCAAATTCTCCAGTACCTTATTCAGTGTCTGCTGCTGATATTTATAGCCCTCTCGCAGCCGTAACACTTGATGTGCACTGAACTTGCGTATTTTGTTGCGTTGGAAGACGTAATTCTCGCGAACCCAGTTCAATTGGCCAGTTGAATAGTCTCGAACTTTCTTCATTTGATCATAGTACTGATCCTTCAACGTGGTCAGATGATTCGAACCGATATCACGAAATTCTTTCAAATGTTTCGCCTGCGATGTGTAGCTGCCTTGTATCCATTCGACTTGCTGTGCGCAATTTTCGCGTATACGATGAACCTGTTGAAGTGATGTTTTAAGGACAATTTATTAAATTTTATTTAATAAGCTCCGGTTGTTAGAGTTTTTGTTAAACATGTCCTTTTTGCCTTTACCAACCCAAAACGTTGTCTACATGTAACATTAGTACACAGCCATGCACCATTTTAAAACTTTTATTTAGTTAATCATGGTACCTCCTTCCTTTCAATCCTACTTTGTTGTTGGTGCAACGACTGAATAACCTGGGCAGTGACTAAGCAGTCCGTGAATAGTACTTCAAATCCTTCTGCTTTTAATAGGCTAATCTTTTTCTTTTAAATAATATATATGTTGGTGCTCCTTAATTTTTAGCTGTACCTTCGAAGAAAACTGGTTTGAATGGTATGCGGAGTGTATCCTTGGAACATGGCCTCAAATTCAGTTCATGTAAATGTGCCGTGTACAGGTCCAGTTAGATATCGCGCTTTTAACCTCCATTTCTCTGAGCTTATTGTACAAAATTTGGATGTTTGCCGAATCAAAACCGTTACTAATATCCATAGAACTACGTGATAACCATCTGCCTTCATGTCGTAAACTTTTATTATTAAGTCATTTATAAAGTTGGACGGTGAGTGGTTTTTCTGAAAGCATATGATCGTGCGGGTATCAGATTTCTGAGTGAGATATGTAACTCCATACGCTCTTTTATCATGCCTTCTACTGATTTGATTGGGTTGCGCATTAAGCATATTTGTGTATGGTTAGCACTATTTGTAATGTCACAGTTTCTGCTTATTATTGGTTCAACCTTTATTCTCCGCCAGTCTTCAGGGATTTCTCCTCCGATGCACTTTGGATTAATAATTTGAAGCAGCTGTTTTTTTTTGTTTTGTTCATATGTCATCTTTGTAAGAAATTTGAAGCTAATGTGGTCTATACCCGTAGCGGATTATAAGTTTCTGGTGTGTAGGAACTAGGAAATCCAGAAATTCAAATGGTTTTCCTTATACAAGATATTCTTGTGTAAGGAATTTGTGAATTTCTAGGCTTATTTCCTGGAAATTAGAATCATAGATTGAAATAACATAGCTATATGTTTCGTTGTTAACAGGCTGCTCTTGTTCAAAGGTTTTTTTCCATTGTTCCATTGTCTCCTTTGCTTTTTCTGCTTCTCTGGTATGGCTAACGGTTGACATTAATGTTTTGGCATAAGACATAGTTTGATGTATGTCTTGGGTCGCAGACAGAGTATTGTCATTTGTTAGTTGCCTGTTTTTATTTTCCCAAAGTGGCACCAGGAATGTTTCTATATCCTCAGTGTCTAGATCAGCAAATTCCAGTTTTATTTTTTTCTGAATTTTATTAGCTTTTTCATTTGCCGGACAAAAACGTTCGTGCATCCTTCGCTAACTTGTAAATAACCTGGCAAATACATCTGGCATATCCTATTTCATACACCTCTACTAGTTCCTTTGCTTCGATGTCCAATAACAAACCTGACAGTTTAAGTGAATTTAACGTAACGTAACGCCGTCTGTAATTCTGTCAATGTAAATCATGGACGGGCCCTTCGTGTTGCTCACTGCATTTGACTTTTATTAATTTCCAATTCAATCTTTACACTCTAAGCGTTTTAACCGAAAAAAAGCATAGAAAGGACACTACTAGTAAGACGCTCTTTAGTAACAATAGCAACCCCACTATCGGGCTGGCCGCCCTAATGCAATACAATCAAAAAAATCTAATTAGTCAACTTTTAATTAAATTGCAAATCTAACAAGTGATGGAAGCACGGTTGATAACTACTTATTTGCCTCACCTGTTGTGCATAGTTCTCACGCAACCGCTCCAACTGCTGACTCTTATAGGTCTCAATGCTATCCAACATGGCGTATATTTGGCGTGAGCGTGGCGATTTCTTATTACGTCCTGCGCAGCAATAAAATCTCTGACAGAGGCCATACTTTGACAGGCAGGCGCGTATGCCCTGCACAATTAGCGTGATCAGTAGAAATGCGGTGGCAGCAGCAGTTCCGGCTAGTAGACTTTCGATTTTAACACGATAGAACACTATTGGATCAATGTATAGACTGTAAAATTGGAAAAAAAAAATTCAAATAGAATTAGTACTTGTACAATTGAACTACATTTAAATTAACGCACCGTATGCCCGTTGATGCATTACCCATGATATTAAAAGCGTAACACGTGTATAGACCACTATCACTACGAGAAATATTGTGCACAAGCAGCGATCCGTTCTCTATGACTGACACACGGTTGACAATATCAGTGCGCTGATGACTGATGTCCAAACTTTTCATCATGCTGCTATCATCCGTAAGCACCGAAAGCTCAAACTTGCTTAGTCCTTTGTCGTTGTTATTGATGATAATTGGACGTTTGTCGGGATCGGCATGATGCCGTAGGATTTTGTTAGCTGGTGTAATCTAAAATAAAAAGAAAGTATTATTAAGTAAATAAATGCACAAACCTTGAACATGATTATTATATACCCATATTATATCCGGCGCAGGACTGCCCGACACAAGACACTCTAATTTAGCGGTGGAATGTAGTTTGTGCATTTTAGCCTCCGAGCTCTCTACAATCGTTGGCACAGTGCAATTTAGATTACGCAATACTAACAACATATCACCGGGATAACCATGATGACATTTCAGTGAATCAATCAGTTCATCAATTTCTTCGTATGAATCCATTTCACCGGAATTGGCTATTGCGCGCAGACTACGCAATGGCGATGTGTTGTTCGTCAGCCAAGCTGCTAACCAGTACATCTTACAATCGCAGATATAATCATTGTTCAGTATATTAATGTAGCGTAACTGCGGCAACTCTTTGATGCTCTCCGGTATGAACGTCAAACGATTGCCTCGTACATTTAGGCGCTCCAATCGTGTCAGACCACCCAGTTCCACGGGCAACTGACGCAGTGAATTGTCTGCGAGCAGCAGTTCTCGTATATTTCGCATGTTGGCGAAGAGCGTCTTTGGTAGCTGTACCAGTTGCTTGTTGTGTTGCAATGACACATAACGTACACGCTGCAGCACTTGTGCATCTATATACTCCTCATCGTTGCGCGATATCCAATTACCCAACTTCTCTAGCGGTGTATCGTCTATGCGTAGCAGAACGAGCGCGCGTTGCGCAGCAAAAATACCGCTAGGAAGCTGCTTAAACTGATTACCGCTAAGATCAAGATGCTGTAGCGCCTGCAGAGGTTGGAAGATTATGGACGACAGTATTGTCATATTATTGCAAGAAATATTCAGTGTCATCAGTTGGCTAAGCGTTTCGAACGCTTTGCGATCCATACTTGTAATCTCGTTTTGCGATAAATCCAAATGCCGCAGCTTGCGTAAATTGTAAAAAGTATTCTTACCAATCGTCTGTATGGCATTGCGCTGGAGATACAATTCACGCAGCTCACCATTTCTTGCATAAAAATTATCCGGAAATGAGAGCAAATTGTTATCTGACAGATCGAGTAATTGCAGCTCTCGCGTTGATTGAAACAGCTGGAACGGCAATATGGTGAGGCGATTGTGTGATATATACAAACGTTCCAGTTGTATGGCGCCCTCGAATATATAACGCGGCAGCTCACTTACACGATTCTGTGTTAGATTTAGCACACGTAATTCACTCAGATGCTGCACGAACTTTGGCGGCAGCGCATGTATACGATTTCGGTCCAGCGCCAATTGAACCAGATGATTTATATGATGAAATTCGTTAAAATGGCAACCTTTGCTGCTATTTGTGTCCAACTCATTGTTGCTTAGTTTAAGTACTTTCAGGCGACGCATGGTCTGTGGACGACTAGCCCAATGCGTACACTGCAATTGGTTGCCGCTTAAATCGAGCGTTTCCAGGCTCTCAAATTTTTGCGCATAATCAGTGAAGAGCTGTTCCAGCTGCGCATCACGTAATGCACTTTGAATCCATTTAAAATGATGTACACTCTCGTCCTGCTGCAAACGTAATATTGGCGATTCGTCATTTCTAACGTAACTGTGCCGCAGCGTGATATGCGCATAATTTATATACTTCTTGGCCAGCAGTTCATTATTAATGCTGTCTATGGTTGTATTCTCGCAGTATATCTTAAAAATATTTATCGTACTATCAAAATTACTCAGACTTTCTAGTTCTCGCTCATTGCTGCCGCTACCGCTGTCACTACTATCCGTGGCACCAGTCTCCAGCTGTTTGGTTGTTAACGTTTCCAGCGTGTTGCTATCGTCATTAGAAAGAGCACTTCCGTTGCTGTCTCCACCGGAATTGCTGCTGCTGACAAATGGTATGTGAAATTTGTAGCCCAAAAGTGAGAATTCATTATGTGGCTGCCGTTGTACGTGTGCTGTTGTTGTTGTTGCAGTTGAAGTCTTTTGTATGGGATGTGATTCCTCGTTGCTGAATGTCGATATACATGAAGCCGGCGGCACTGCTTCTGTTATGCTACCTTTATGTTGTTCCTGTACAGCAACGTTTGCCTCAGTTACGTGCCGTCGTTGTCTACTTCGACTAGTATTTGCGCCGGCGGCAAAGCTTCCAAGACGCGCATTATATGTTGCATTGAAATTATCAAGTACAAAAAGTAGAACCAATATCAGGGATATCTTGGATATTGTTTCCATTTTTCAGTATACAGTTTCACAAGTATATATGGCATTATTTTTGCATTTTCCAGTGGCATATTATACCTTCAAAGAATAAAATGAAAACAAAAAGAATGGAAATTAGTTAATGTTTATCGATTAAATATGTATGTACGCAGGTAACAATGAATGGGGAAAAAAGAAACAAAAAGTAATTAAGTATACTGATGGATAAGCAGCACTTGCGACAAGTCCATTTGTCAATGACCATTACTGCTGTACGGCGTTGTCTCTCTTGACAACGGCAACGCTACTACTAACCATTTTTTTAAATCGAAATTCTGTCACTAGTTTGTCTTGTCTGTCTACTTACCGACGCAACATGCATCCAACCTTCGAAATACGCTCACACAAATATAGCCGCCTCTTGTCATAATGCTAAAATCAATAACTACTTGGCTGGAATGGTGGCACTCACCAAACAGTATAAGGTTTGAACTTTGCGTGTTCTTAACGGATTCATACAATATATTCTCTACTATGAACAACATACCTATACATGATAACATCGTACATCATAACTTGCGTGGTAGCACTCATTACGTTTCAGTAAATTGTCTTAAAAAGAAAATTCTTTCATTTGTATTAGTAAACTTATTTTATCACTACCTGCCCTAACCTACGACAACATTTTGCATCACTTGGCTTCATTCTATATATAAATTCGCCGTACAATACAATTTGTATAATATCGACATTAAATATTATTTAACCGTGCAAAAACAACAATAAAAAATAAACAGCACCTACAATTGTCGCACGCGATTCATGTGCACCCATATAGCTGTACTAAAGATGGGAGAATGGGCACAACCAACCGATGTCCGCAATGCCGGCTGATTCAGTGATTGGATTGTGTAAACCAAAAAGCCGGCGTTGTGGCCGATGCCAATGCTCCCATGCCCATATAAATAAATATATATGTAATTGTTTTTGTTTTGACGTGCCAAAATACTACATACATATATAAATTTATATAGTTTGCCAATTAAGACAGCCGCTGCATAAAAAATAAACAAAACATATGTGCACAATAGTCTTCTTTTGATAAGTAGCACAGTTTTATTAAGTTTTTTCTTAAAGGCGCACACTATAAATGACCTCGTAGCCCCACTGATAAGATTTGACCAAACACACAATTATGGAAAATAATAAATTCAATTTAGCGACCAAGAATTTTATAGACGATACAATAATTGAAGTCATTTTAAGCCTTTTATAAACAATGAATATACTAAATAAATTCGAATACATACATATAGGCATAGATAAGTCCTCAGCAAGTGTTCCAGTACCGTGTATTTGTTTCATAGAATGGTAAAGGAAAATTAAGTTTTGCGAGAAGATATTATGTTGAAATTTGTTAAACCGTAATTACGTGCGGTATCACTTGAAATTAAATGCGTATTGATTTTACAGCCAAACGACCATTATCACACAAGCTGTTTCTGTTGACTCACTTGAATAGATGAGGGTAGCTTTATAATTTACCGCGCAATAACTTTAAATACAACAATGCGCTCGTCAGCTGATATCTATGTTTGGGCTAGTAAACATTTTTTAGTAAACTGCGCCAATTAGTTTGTGTATGACACCCATTGAAAGCAGACACCTCGGGGATTTCAACGAATATGGGAAAAAGTTATCTTCTTGTGATTAAGCCATCACTTAAACCAAGAAAAGCCTAATAAATAATATGGGGATTCTAACCTATAAATTTCCATGCTTATGAAGTAGTTTATTGTGTTCCATTGTGGTCGTCAAGCTAAAAATCATCAACCAAGATAATGGGTTTCTTCGGGTGAACCTACATCAAAGAAGACCTCGGTGTGTTTGTTGGCCAACAAGGTTATGGCCACAGTTTTATGGAGATGCACGAGGTGTCATTTACATCGAAAATGTTGAAAAGGATAAAACAATCACCGGCGAATATTATTCAGAGCCTTTGGACAGATTCGATATTGATTTGAAACAAAACTGCTTTGCGTCACAAATTAAGCAACATAATTTCATTAAAACGTTTCTCATTCGGAAAGTCCTAGTGGACTTAGATATTCTTAGAAACTTGATGAATCAAATTATATATTTATTTTAAAGAAATGTTTCTTTAGGCACATTTTGTTGAAAAAAATTTTAAATAACTTTTAAGTAAGCTTTTACAAATATGCAATTATGTATCATTCTTTGGAAAGATTAAGTCTTCAAAACAACATACAACTTTTTAAATAATAATATGGAATATGTGGTTAACTGTAATTCTATATTTATTAACTTTTCCAAATAACCAAACTGTATAGACCAAACAAATCAATTAATGCTATACTTTATTCAATGAGCTAATACATATATATGAAACCCTATATAAACGTGTATATATTTATATATGTATATACATATATATTTTGTTATTTACTTGTAATTGTATTTACAATGAAATAGTTTATAGTATAGAAATTTTAGCACTTCGTATATGAAAAGCTTCAATCATTATTTGTACGATTTTATAGATAAAATAATAAATAATAACAGCAGCTGCGACTATTTATTATAGTCGTACATACAGTACAGGCCAAAAGTTTGAGTACAGGTAAGAGCTATAGGGGAGGGGTGATCGAATATTTTATACTTTACACACGCTATATACTCGTACAAAGTAGTAATTGATTTTTCTATAATTTCGTTATAAACCAGACAAAAATAAGAATAAATTTGAGTTAAGTCAAGACATGCTATTAATTACGTTCTAAGAGTATTTTTTTTTTTTTATGACGGGAGTTAGGAAATGTAAAGGTCCCCGGAATTATTGGTGTTTAAAAATTTAAAAACAATCGAAATGTAACTCTCTCCTCCTCATCACACTCACTCTTTCTCTGTTATGATACTTATATGAAATATACTAAGATTTTGAGAATTATATTGCTATAATGAATATATTTTGATAATACATATGATGCTACAACAGCAGATAAGAAGATTGGAACGAATATTGTCACATTTTAAGCATAAAATCTTTTTGATTTCGCTCTAAATAGTTACCAAAAAGACCGAGAAATATGTATTCCAATACGTTATCTTGTTCAAAAACTGAATTACGTCCAATCAATTAAGTGCTTAATTGTGTGTGATTTCATTTATTGTTGCTATGATTTTTTTCGTGTGAACCAATGAATATATTAGTTGAACAGCTCCAAGCCAACATTGAATGTTTAATGATATGCAGTACTCTGCAATTTCTGCTTTCATTTGCTTTTCAGCGAAAGTTTTTTGTCGACAATAATTAAAACAGACTTAAACTTAGAACCGTCAAAAACGATTTCTATATATCGATGATTCAATCAATATGCTTAATAGAGAAATCAAATTTCTATTTTTCAGAATAAGAGAAAAAACTATATGTCCAAACATATCATTTTTGTAATGTGTACGTTTGACTTATGGAAATGATAGTGTCGACTATATTGATTTTGGCATGACAAATTAGTTCAGTCAGCTTAGTTCGTGGTATAAGTATATCCTTTTAACTTTCAACAATGATTAACAAAATGGCGGTTAAAACGTAAACAAAGCTGTCTAGTGTGCTTTATGTGTGTGCATATATATATCGATCCGTGTGAGATATATTATTTGGATTATTTTAAACTAAACCAAAAGCAAAAATCATTAGAAGGGGGAGTTATTTGTATAGAGGCTGACACTTCCATAGTCCGATTTGAACATAGATAAAACATTTTATTAGAATTGAAGTTATTTACACTTCATTTGGCTTTTTTGGTTAAATTAGCATTGAAACCATGTTTTTCAGTGTACTATCTCTTTGCGAGAGGTTGGTTAACGAAACTTGATGAAACCATCTCACCAGATTCTCATTTCTTCTTTTTAAAGACATGTCTATACCGAACCGTCTTTGCTGAACAAGAAAATATACACTTTATAGGGTCTCAATATACTCTTTTTTATCAATGTGTACAGGGTATATAAAATTGTAATGGAAAAGAAGGGGGCGTTTTTCAAGAATATCAGATATTTCAGTTGTTTTTTTTTTTAATTTATTTGTTTTCTCTAAAAAATAAACAGAATACATAACAATGTTATGACTTTGTTGTACTACCAAAATTTTGTAGCAGTATTGTTCTCTTAAAAAAAAACAAATAAACCAACATAAACTATTTTGTCTTAAGTATATGCAAAGTTTTGGCATGTACTGTATATAAATATGTACACGATTTATTATAAACCATTGACGTAGATTATTTAAATTTGGAATTTTCGCCCAAAACTCTTTCGAATTGCCTTTTATCGCAATTTGCACTAGATACAATAAGAAAGCTTTGCTAAATTATTGCCGACTGAATGCATATGTAGAGAGAGTGAGAAAGAGTGTATAGGGTAGAGATATAGAGAACTAAGAGAGCAACAACAATTTCAACGCAAATATATAAATAGATTGAAAGACGCAAACAACAACAAATATTTAGGGAAACAAACTAAAAATAAGTGACGTTAATTTAATTAGTATAGCCCAGACTGAAAACCGTTCAAACAGAAACAACAAACCAACAAAGTGTTAAGCTAAAAGGGAATCCTCCTACATTTAAATTGAACTCATTTAAAAAACAGCATAAACAACATTTATTAATTTGTTAAATGCGTGATTAAAACCAGCTCTCTGAACTTTTAAGTCTAGCTACATTTAATCAGTTGATGCTATAAATTTCGCAAATATAAATCGTACTGTGATAACACAGCAAGGAAATACAATTTATAATCAAGCCATTCATTCAATCTTAAACGCATTCATTAAAAACACATTAAGATTTGCATATACAAATGAATCTATCACAATAACCAAAACGAGAACAACAACACAATTGACTAAAGTGCTTACATATGTGCGACTAAAGTAATGCGCAAGAGTTAGAATAGAGTATTGCATAACTGTTCCAAAATAGAAAAACAACACAAAAGAGAAGAAGCAGAAATATGTAAGTAAAAGCAGCGCAGCTTAAAGCAGTAAGCGTCACCCAACGAAACCAAGCAATTGGCAGCAGCAGCACCATTGCACTGTGGGCTGAAGTGTTTGAAAACAAAAGTTATAATCCCTTCCAATCGATAGTTTCAATATGGGTTGGGCATTTTTATTATACTAGAGCAATCAAACTTTTTTAAAAACTTTAAATAGATATCATAATGTATAGAAACCACTGTTTGGTAATATTGTGTTGTTTTTTTAAGTTATGAGTAGTCTAGTTATGTACTGCAAACAAATGTTTTTAAAATCGGTTAAATATTTGGCCGTCAAATAACGATAACGAATGACCTCGGCTTGATACCATGCTTGAAAAAATACCAAAATGTGCGCAGGTCCAAAAATAAATTATCGACTAACATATGAACGGCTTGGCAACAATTTTGTGTGTGTCGGATGTTGTTAAATATTTCGCACTGAAGAACTAATAAAGTAAATATGCTTCATAAACTATATTTAACGGTATAGTCTACCCAAGTTAATTTTTTGGGGTATGTGGCACATAGCCCCCTATGATTTTGTCAAACTTAACAGGATTACTTCTCCCGATACCATTAACTAATTTACTAAATTTAATTTCTGAACTTCAATTAGAGGCAGAGAAATGTTCAATTTTGTTTGATTTGGACCAAATTTTACAGGATTACTTTTCTCGATACCAATAACATGTAAGTATACCAAATTTCATCACTGTAACACATATGGCAAAGATATGAAGAATTTTGTTATTCGATTATATCGTGTATAACCCCTACGTGGGATAGTTTTACTATGCCTTTCCCTGTTTGGAAGTGTACTCACTAACTTCACAAAGTTTAATGGAGATCGGATGAATGGTGTAGGAATTTATAAAGGACATTCAAGTCCACAAACATACGTGCATTCATTTTTATATATAAAGATAAAAATAAGAAAAGTTTACGAATTCAATCACATTAAACTTCGTTCTCTCCTATTAAAACTTCGGCATGGAAGCTTTTTGTAACAGAAGCAATTTCATATACAATCGTATTATTATTTTCAACATAATTAAACAATAAAAAAAAAAAAAAACAATACCTGCTCAATAGTTTTCAAAAGAAAATGAAACTTAATTTTAAAACAATATAATTTTATATTAACTCAAAATCCAAGATGCTTCAACTTTCTTAAGAAGCGTGTCACTGTGCAATAGGAAAATAGTGAGACACACACACAAATATGCCATATACATGGTTAACTGCAAGAACACATTGTCTGAGGGCTGTTTGATTAATATCGAAATTCATATGTACAGCGCTTTTTGTGTTTAGGCCACAAAATGCCGCTAATGATACACAAAAACAGTAGGCAAAAATAATATGCGTACTGCTCGCATTAAGCCAATGCAAAACTTGCCCATTTCCTTCACCTTGAATTAGAAACGTTCATACATACATACATTATATGTATAGGAAATGCACACGTAAGTCGTTCGTTAACTTCTATTCACTCGAAGGTTATGCAAAGATCTTCAAGCAGGGCAAGCAGATTGGCTTTAAGCATATGTACACATAAGTCTATATATATATATCTACATATATATGTATCAACGAGTATGTAGCTTCAATTTGAAGCTAAATAAAAGAAAAATGCATTCGTTTGCTTATGTAAAACATTCTACAATGCATGAATTTCATGTATAAATCGTTAAAATAGAGCGCAGCATCCCATTTTTACAGGCTGCACATAAACATTTTGCACTTCACTTAATCCAATATGCAACGCAAAAATTTTATTTTTTCTGCATTTACTTTTTTTCTTAGAAATTATTTTTTTAGACATTTTTATTTACATACAATACTCACACTCACGGTTATACTAGCCATTTCTATAATGTTTTTGCTTTATTGCTCTAATTAATTTAAACTAAAACTTGTATTTGTCTACGCGTCTCCGTTTTATCAGCAACAGCAGAAAATATTCTTTTTTTATTTAAAACATTACAATAGCTCTGCTGCTGCTGCTTCTTTTAGGGCCGACAGTTGCTATGAAACTGAGTTGCCGGAAAAAATTCAATATTGCATTACGCAGTTATTGGTATATTTTAGTGCATGGCATAGACAAAGCTGTACAGACTGAAGTAGGTATTAGTGTGAGCGAACATGAACTGAAGAATAGCAAAAAGCATTGCCAGATGTTTTTCCCAATTGCACAACGGTAATGTTAGCCATTTGAAAAATTCTTGTGTAAGATGATATTATTTATCTGATTTTATTGATTTCTAGAAAGAGGTTGAGGAAGTACAAAATAAAGATTTAATTCTTAATACAAAAAACTTGCAAAACAAATTTCGCAGTCTAAACTGTTTGATTTTAAAAACCAAGCTACAGAATTGAATCCAAGAGAATTGTTAAAAATAAACAATCTTTTAAAGTGTCGAGAAAAATCACTTTAGACAATATAAATGATTGAATCAGCTTAATATAGTTTAGAAGGCATCCAAGCTGCATTTTATAGCACCGGATAGGATGAATGCTCAGTCGTAGACATGGTTGTAAAGCTATATGAAGTTTGTTCAATTATACGCAACTACTAGTTTATTCATCAGTGTGAAAACTCGGATCGATTAAATCATATTTGTGTGAAATCCATACTAATAATCTTTTGCTATCTTTTCAATTTTTACGAAATGGAAGGAGCAACTTTTTGTGCTTTAATTTGTATGAAACTTAATTTTGGTGTAAACTAAAAACATCAAATTTTGTGAGGATGTACCCTTACATCCACAACACTTATTGAAATAATAAACTCCAGATCGCACTACATTAGTACATACAATATATGGATGACACTTAGATATCAAATACAATTTTAGGAATACAATTTTGCAGACTAAATAGGACTAAGCGAAGATATGGAATATGTGGATATAATAGAAATTCTGTTTTGATTATTTGGAAAACAGTTTTTTTGTTGTTGTTTTACTTTAGCAGTTTAGTTTTCCTTGCTCTAATAGTTCCTCAAATCTGTTGCTTCGCACTAACCAACAGACAGACGCAAGAACATGGCTGCATCAACTTCGCTTCAAATGCTGATCAAGAATATATATTATATACTCTATAGTTTGTCACTCCTCCTTCTAGCTGTTGCATATACATATTCACACGAGCTTATTATACCCTTTTAATTTGTGAATAGGTCATAACAAACAAGTCAAAGTCATTCCATAGGCTTTTGAAGTGAAGATCCATGTTTGCAGACGCTTCTATCTCCTCTTGCTTAGGCTAATTTCTAGCATTTTCCCCAAATTTGTTGCTGAAATATACAGTTTTTGGGATCACTAAATCACAAAATTAAATCGAATTTATACCAAATCAATATAGTTAGGCATTTTGGTATATCAAAACGTGCCACGCAACCGCTAATTGGAAATGAAATTATAAAAGATATTGCTAATAAGATATTTTTATCAAATACATAGCTTTGTAATATTATATAAAATTAAACAATTATATATATAGATAATTTAAAATTTATTTCTTTAGTTTGTTTTTGTGTTGTTTTGTTTTTTTCTTCACATTTATGTACTAGAACTGGTAAGCTTATTACCAGCACTTTCGTTTCTCACATATATATATTATTTCCTATATATTATAACTTAATCGTGAATATATTTATATATGTATTATGTATATAGAGTCATAACCACAGTACTTTAATTAGGAGTAATACAAGTTATACAATGATGGCATTTATAATGCTAACACAAAGACTAAACGCAAATTAAAAAAAGTCATTATACATACATAGATATAGTTTAAATAAAATTAGATAATAAGGAAATTGCTAATACTTAAGACTAAACCATTTTGTCTGTTTTATTATCCTTCTGCATTATCATTATTATATTTAATTTTTTTTGATGTTTTACTTTTAATTGAAATTTCCTATAAAATAATTTAAATTCACAATCTAAACCTAAAATACTATTTACACTTAGTGCTCTGGTCCAGCAGTTTCTTCCAAAGATCGAATTGTTCGTTCGATTTGATCATGTGTACACTAATCGCATTGCGAATATTGCACGCATTAAAGGATATACGTCGATTGAGGAACTCATTCACATGCACACGCTTAATGCTCAGCGCTTGTGCAACAATGCCCGTCGTGAAGACATCCTCTAACTTCAGATAGACTGTGTTGAGTGAGCGCACGTACAAATCGTGCACAATATCACCGGTCATAACATATGCTGGACCCGTGGTGAAGGCCGGAAACAGTGCTGGCGGGAATTGGTCACTGGACACGTAATATTTCGATTTCTTATTACGTATGGGTTTCCATTTTTTCGCTAAACGTCCGTATATGACACGTTTATCCTTATGACGATCAAGAAAATGAATTAGCTTTGGTACATTGATAAACATATCATCGTCCGTTTTTAAAATGTATTTGGCAAATGAACAATGTCGATCGACCCACTCCAGTGATGAGAGTGTCTTAAGCGTAAGATTATTATACGAATCAATAAAATTGCCACGTATCAGATCGCCATAGATAAAGTTCTCTTCGCTGAGTGCTTTGTTGACTGTTTCGTTGGTTGTTCGCCCCAGTATAAAGGCAGTGGATACATCACGTCGTGTACCATAATGACCCCATGTCTGTCTTATGGCCAGCCGTGCATCCATGTGTGTCATTGCTGATGTGATTAATATAAGCAACTTTAAATCAACGCCTTTGCGCGGGCAAATGCGCTCCGCATCAATTTCATCGTCTAGATGGCCATTTTCGTAAATATTAATAGTAGGTATGCCCTTCGAGGGATCAATTGGACCAATTATTTTTGCTTTGACTTTCGGTGGTGTTGGTTTCGTATTTGCCTTGGGTGTTATGGCGGGCGCAGGCGCATTTTCTGTTTCTTCTTTATCTTTGACTGCAGCAGCACCACCAGCTCCTACTATTTGCATAATCACGGATGGCGGCAGTGGTCCTTCATTATTTTTACTCGGTTTGCTCTCGAGTGCTGGTGCATCTGGTAGTGCTATATTTTCGATACCTATTAAAAAATAGAAGAAAAAAATCTTTATTAGTTAAATTAGAAAACAAAACGTGAAAAAGTAAAGCTTCGATATCATTCAATCATTCACTTTTAGACAAACTAAAGGCAGGTTCTGCCGCTGCCAGTTATCTGTTAAATTTATCATTCCGAAAATCAGTTTTAAAGTCTGCACAATCCTCTAATCTTTACACTACCTTGGTTAAATGGGTTTAAGTTTGATTTACCGAAATAACTATTAGCAATGAGCCTTATTGTTATCGCCTTGGTCGTTGCTTGATCTAGAAGTGTCTGCCAATCTAAGGCGCTAATAAGCTACTACGCAATTAATTAATGCAGTTTTATGGCTGCATTTTGTTATTGCCGCTTAATTTAGAATCTTGAACAGGGGAGACTTTAAAATATTGAACTATGATAATTATATTAGCATAAGTATGCCACAAAGATACTGAACCCTTTTGTTTTGACATTGTAATTGTCGAATTTCGAACAAAGGGCGAATACTAGTTAAACTAAATATCTCAAGTAACAAGCTAAATAAGATTACGAAAGAGTATATTGAATGTCTAGCTAAATAATTATATTATTTCACTTATCTACTTAGGTAAATGCTGACGCTACTACATTTTCAGCTGGCGTCTACTGCAACTACAAACGTTGACTATGATACAGCTGTGGTAGCGGAAAGCTTACTCAGTCTAAACAAATAAACAAAATAGATACAATATATGCATGGTATATATATATACGCTAAAAGAATGCAAAACATTCTTTATAATTGTTCCGCGCACCATAAATAAGCTAAATTGTAATGTGACACCGACTACGGCACTTGGAATACACAAACCAACGGACGGACAATGCATGGCCAAGCACGAAATAGAATATGTCTGTGTTACATCAATGAAAGCCGTACACATATGACGCCGCCGACATGAACTTCAATTTTTTGAAGATATACTTGCAAGATGCAAGTACGATAAATAATATTGCTACTTAATGCTCTATAAACTACGCACCGTTCACATTTCGTTTATTCTGCGTCAATTGATTTGCAGGTGCTGCTGCTGCAGCTGAATTGGATGCATTTGTTATATTTTTCAGTATTTTATCAGCGTTTTCAATGAATTTTTGTAAATTTGATGTTGGTATTAGAATATCTGCATCTGATTGCTGTTGCAGCTGTGCTGATTGTTGTTGTTGTTGCTGATGCTTTGGTGCTGCGGCCGCTGCATCGGCAGTGTTATTGATATTACCTATAAAAATAATATAAAATATACAAATTAGAAATTGCAAAAAATATTTTAACAACATCAAAACTTACCCATTAAATTCTCAACATTCTGCACATATTGCTCTTCCTGCTCATTTACATCCATTTGGCCACCCAGCGTCAACTCATCTGGCACATCAGCTGCTATATCATTTGATATTATATTGTCTACGCCAGCGTTGCCAACTCCTACGCCCACACCACCTGCATCATTAAACGCATCCACATCGATAGTTGGCACACGATGTTGCTTTCTGTTCGTATGTGCTTCTGCTGATGTTTTATGCTGTTGCGTTCTAACAAGTAGTTGTTGCTGCTGCTGTTGACTATGTTCAGCGCCGTGATGTCCACCAATCGCTATATTGCCGCCAGCACCGACAAAAGTCAGATTCAGTCCATCGCTAAACTGATTATCGACTGCTACTAGTGATGCTGCCTGTTGTACGCCAACTAGCGACGCTGCTGGCACGGGTGCAGCGTGCATGTGTTGCGGTGTCAACGATGATGCCGTCGAATAAGATGCGTAAATAAAAATGGTCAATATGACGGCAATCAGTACAATAAGAAAGCGTAATATACGCGTGTTGTGTACATTTCCAACGGCAACCATTTTGTCGGTTCTACCTGGGTTATTTCTTTGTTTTTAATTTATACAATATACTTGTATATACTCGTATTAATAATAATTTAATTGTTTTTATTTTTTTTTTTCCTTTCCGGCTCACTCTTTAAGCTTTGGCAATGATTTTGTTCTGCAGTCGAAAAGCGCTTTTTGCATCATATAAAAACAAGAAAAACCACAGATTTTTAATTATGATCATGTTATTTAATCCAAAACTGCTCTGTCCATGTCATGCACACACATCTATTTACTGAAAATAAAAAATATACACGTTCATTGAATTATTACACATTAAATTCAATTACATACTTCTTATTGGAAATATATTAAAAGTGTGTGCGCTCTTGACAACGTTCGCTTAGACTCTGCGACATTGACTTGAACGAAATACATTTCAAATGAATAACAGAGTTAATTATAAAAAGAAAAAAAAATTGGTTCGCTAGCACCGTACTTTGTACACTCTATGACAATATGTAGGGCATTCATGCATACGAAATTAAAGTTTTCGTCAAGCTAATATGATACAAAGAAAGAACGCTTTAATCGAGTGTGTTCGACTTCGAGTTACTCTGTAAATGCATATAACTTTCAATTACATATTTCTAATTGAATCCATGCTTTATACTTTATTTGGATTATTATAAAATGTAACAAATTAGTTGTTCCAAGTTAAACTAAAGCACAACAAAATGTTTTTCTTACAAATATAAAGGAATTTGTATGCCGGTTACGCCCACTAGTGATCCGATATGAACATATGTGGATTATTTCATTACAATTAAAGTAAGAAACACAAAATTTGGCGTTTTTAACTAACTGATGCGTTCTTGTTACTTGAACGCATCTGTCGAGTGGGGTCGACTACGATATACCCTGTTTCTAACCATTTGTATGAGGGCTGCCGTATATGATCTGGCATATATAGAATATTTTTTCAGGAATCATGGCATGATACACAAAACATGACGTGTCTAGCTAAATAAACAAATACAATAAAAAATGTTTTATACAAAAACTAATGCTATACGATCTGGACCTAAGAAGAGAAACTTATTTTGTTTTTTCTAGCGAAACTAACAGCATCAATAAAATTTTTTCATACAAAGGCTGAGAATGAGGAGTTGGTTTACAAATGATCTGAAGAAGGCATAGAGGAATCTGAATATCGAAACTAGATGGTTCTATCTCTTATAACTTATCATTGTTCATACGGAGACCCAGACAGACGGACATGTCTATATCGACACCGACTTTTCTAGGGTCAACCACTTTCAATGGACCGATTTGGACCTTTATATATTATTATATTAGGATTAACGTAAAGTAAACAAAATTTGGCTTTACAGAAACCCAATAAGGTGTGACAGGTTTGCATGGGTTAAAGGTTACCAATATGATCAGTGCATAAAGGCATCTAAGTAAAGCTATCGACTAATCAATGGGGCCTTTTCTCTCTCAATCTCGCCGCTTTCACAATTTGTATTTAGGTACTCAGTTACCAAAAAGTAAATAGGACTTGGTACATACTTCTGATGACTGGTCTTACGTAATTGATCCTAATTTTCAATCTCTCTCGCATAACGACGTCGTTCGTACTTACTTGAACTTGTTGAAACACTTAGAAACATTTATTAAGCGCTATAATATCAATAGAGTATCTGTAAGTCGAGCTCAATTGCATTGAAGTATTCTTTCTTGTTTAATAGAATAAGATTAACTCATGGGACATTTCTCTGAATACATCAATCAATGTTCGTGTCACAGCATGTTTGTCACCAAACATTTCGAAATCAAAAATCACAATTCAAAACAATTCTGGGAATGAATATTTTGGAAGTTGCGGGAGACGATGAAAGTGCCTATTTTTAGATGCAATTATTGTTTGAAACATTTTTTAAACTCTCCGCAAAGTATTACCAGCAATCAGACAGTTACGAACGACTGGGTTACGATGAGCAACTAAATCGAACTCAAAACAAATTTCTTCCTGAACCATGTTAAATTTAGATCCCTTGTAAAACCTATTATATTATTTATTTTTAGGACTTTCAACTTTTTCCAAATTGCTACTGCTTCCAAAACTTTTTAAAAGACTAATAACATTCAATAAAAAATAATTTGTGTAGGGTATAATAAATGGAACTCAAATATAGTCAGTCACACATGCAACGTGCAAAGTGAGAAAAGTAAAGTACGTGCGGCGATCGTTCTCCAATTCAAGTACGCACACCTCATAAAAGCAATTACAATAAGACAAATACAAGCAGCCGATATATATATACATATATATAGACAGTGCGCGAGCGAATTAGAGAAAACATGTACAAGTTCTCAGCTTGGTTTTGAGCATTTAAAGCTTGTGTAAATGAGATGCCCCCTACCGCCAGCAACAAACTAAAATACAGAAAAACCGAATAGGAGAGTAATTGGAGCACTACACAAACAAAATGCGCGCTTAAATTCCGAACCGCTTAAGCTTAGACTTTAAGCCACAATTTTAAAGCACAACTCATGTACGCCACCAATATACTGACTGACTACAAATATATTAAATCTATGAACTCGACCACTGTGCCGAGCGAGTATCACCTATAAGATATCTCTTAAAGATAATATTTTGCCATCGCACAGCTTCAGTGCGAAATTTCTGTTTGCATATATAAATATTTAAAATCAACATGATTGACCTTATTCGCTGTGCTGAAAGCGTCTGTTCGTTCTGAACCCAGATGAAAGCTAGCCACCAACCAGTCCGTCCGTCAGTAAGTCAGTCACCTAGCCACGACAAGAACAGCTAAGAGTCAAATAAACAACGGTGACACGTTTTATCAAAAAGCTTTGCAAATCTATAGAGAAGAGCCGCCTGCGTGACTGCTTGGAGTGGCTGTTCTCCACAGTCCAAGAGAAAATTGCCAATGGCAAAATATTGCTTTTGAAATAAGACATAAGCCAAATAGAGTCGATAATATTCGTATTCATGTATAACAAGTTTCTGTTCAGAGTTTTATGTGGGCGCAAAAACTGATTGCATGCTTATATAGTATTAGAAAGAAGTAAGAACGTTGCAGTCGAGTGTGCTCGACTTCGAGATATCCTGAAACGTAGAAAGTAGCACATAAGTATTTACAAATAATTATTCATTTATTATAGCAAAATAAAAATATACTTTTAATAGCTAAAGAAAAACCATTAATTTAAGATGAACGTAAGAAATAAGAATAAAGTTATATCTGTAAGAATAGAGACCCCGCTGCGACGAATTCTGCAGCAGATTCGTGATTTCAATAAAGACACTAACCACCTATTTTTCGACTATAAATCCTCTTTCGACACGCCGATACGAATATAGTTTTCAAGATCAAGATCGTTCGTTTTTGCATACTGACTCTATTCCACGCACAAATCATTGTCAGGGTTGGAACCTTTCCGAACTTTTTGAAAACAAGGGAGGTTTCAGGCAGTGTGATCTGTGATAGAATACATATTACGCCAGTGCCCTTACATACAGAATAAGTCGGGCTCGATCTTGCAAAAGGAAGTGATGCTGCTTGCGTACGTGGATGATATTGATATCAACGGTACACGGTGAGTCAGCAAGAGCTTCGGCACATGGGTCCAGCGGTGACTGAGGACAAGACAAACTACTTGATGTCTTCTCGCACGCCGTAATCGCACTATGGAAGGTCTGTGACGATGAAGAATTTCAACTTCAATATTATAAAAACCTTCGTCAACCTTGGATCCGAAATAAGCAGCCACAACAACGTCAGACAAAGAGTCAAGCTTGCAAATAGATGCTATTTTGGACTGAGCAAGCAAATTAGAACTAAAGCCTACTCTTGAAAGATGAAAATCAAGATCTACAAGGCGCTGATAGTACAGATCCTACAATATAGTGCAAAGGCATCTTTTGTTTGCAGTAAATGTTTTATTTTTATAAAATATGGAATGAGCAACCTTTTCTCGTAAAATATTCGATGTTAGAGTTGCATGACTTCTCGCGGCTGCAGAATTTGAAATTATTCATAATTTGAAATTTCCACAGCATTTCTACCTGAAGGGGGATAACCCGTTTTACAAGAATAAGATAAAGCGCACGCACAAATAGTCGAAATAAGGTGTACAAGTGAATCATATAAAGTGTGTAGGCGAATATTTGGGAATTCCCCGTGCTACGTAATCATGCATGGCAAGCACGTGTCATGGCAATGTTGTGGAAGGCATGAAATGAAGCTTAAATACAAATATGTAGGTGCCATAAAGCACCTGCACTTGTACGAATTAAAAGGAACATAATGTAAATTTAAAATTTGTTTACTCTGTCCGCATTACAATAGGATCCATACTAGGCTATATCTGGATTAACAAGATTCGACTATATGTACTTACTGGAGTCTGCTTGACCTCCTTCTTTCTTCATATTTGTGCACAAACTAATTATACACTTTTATACTATGTGTAGGGTACAGGGTAGAAAAAAACAAAAACATTTGCAATAAACATTTGAAATTAGCATTTATTATGCATTTCGCTAAAAAACCCGAAATCGACCACTGACAATTGTTCAAATGCTAATTGTTGAATAACAAAAAGAAAAAAAATACTATAAGTAGTAAAAATCTACTTAGAATTGTTTATGAATCTCTTCATTGCTTTGTTTAGTGACTAAAACTCATGCAACTTTAATTAGCTATTCAATTTTTTTTAAAGGCCTGTTCGAGCAATTTATGTATTGCAGTACAGTAGAAACATGATAGATGTGACAGTTCAATGCTTAAAAAATAAAATGCAAATAAATATTAGCGTATATTGAAGTCTTCTCATTAATTAGCTGTAATGAAAAATGTTCATCTGATGCTTATTACTATTTTTTTTTTAATACCATGTAGTCAAGGTTGGAAGGCTATAATAAGTTTTTGAAGAATGTATGTAAAAAGCAGTAGGAGGAGTGGGAGATATCAAAAAATATATGTCTATATATATTAAAGAAAGTCGTGTTACACCATTAATAGCTCAAGAACACCTTAACGGATTTTTATGATATTTGATTTGTTGGATTTTTACCCGAATAGCAGACTAATAATAATAACTATTAAATGATCAAAAATATTCACAAATAAAATATTTATGGGTTTACGAGTTTTTAGAACGGGGATTTTCAAATAACGAGATGTTTTGAATAATAGAAATTTATATGCAATAAATTTTAAAAGAAGAGATAACTGTGCAGCCGTACATTGTACATTTTGAGGTGCATCTGGAGTATATTCAACGAGTTTATTTAAACGCATCCAATATTGCTCAACTTGCTGAAATTCTGCACCGCCAAATCAGAGTATTCAAATCGAAACCACGTGAACTGTGGAATAAGTACAAGGATGACATATACAATGAACGATCTCGAGTTGAATAAGGAGTTATATAACCAGATATTGGCTTTTTATCAAACATATGTGTTACCTCATGTGCGGTGCTTTGTTAGTTAAATTAGGCAACGCCATGTAGAATAAACGGCACTTCCAACCGATTGGAAGCGGAGCGTGAATGTGAATATTATCGAGATGCATTGAACCAATAAGTTCGAATGAATGTGCCACTGTTGAACTGCTAACAGTACCTTAAATAAAGCAATTGATAATGGAAATGGAGCAATAGATGATGCGCCTGGTGGTACTGGCCAGACATTCCACATGTCATTGATTTTAGCCACTGATCGTGCAATATGCGAAATTGCTGTGCAGTTGGATCTTCTGGAATAGTTCTCATTCGCAGACGATGTCCTTTGACATAGAAGCTTCTGCTTTATCTGTCAAACAAATCATAACTTTTTTGCTTTCACAAATCAATCGAAATTCAAGCTGAACAAGCAGACAACATATCTTCCGTGCTATATTACAAATATTTCTCAGAAAAAAAACTAAAATAAAAATGGATGCAAATGTACCTTCCAATCATAAGCAGCTAAATATTTTAGAAAAGGGTAATGGCCAGGTGGTCATTAGTTGCATTAGGGCAGCGGGACGTGCTTCGACCATTACTGAGATATGCAATGAAATAAAAACAATTTCTGAGGTAAGTTGATTTTTTTTTTTTGCTTGTAAATGCGTTTTTTTAAATTTTTAATCATAATTTTGTGCCAGTTTCATAATGCCCTAATTAGGCCTGTGGTAAAATTAACCGTAGAATTAGGAACCGTATATGGTTTCCTCAATCGAAAAGGAAGCCGATATTGGGTTAACTATGATGAGGTAGACAAAATATTGGAAGTATCGGAAAGTTTTAAGATGCCAGCAGTGACATCCGATGTGCCAAAGTTGAAAGACGATAATACTTGTTTCGGACATGGTGGAAAAGGTGATTTCGACGCAATTATCGATGGCGTAGACATGGAAAACAAATTCACAAACAAAGCGAAATCAACAGCGAGCTTAGGCATCTTGAATTCAAGTGTAACAACGGAAATCTGGCCCGTAGGTGCAAATTCGGAAAGGAAGGCACGCATACGGGAGCGTGCACATTTAATACTGAGCCTGGCCGAATCGACTGGCGCAGTATTTCGACTGAATACGGTGCAAAACAGGAAAACGAAATACTCTGTACCACGTCAGCCCATGTCAAAACCAAAAAACGCTACAAAAACGAATGGAAAAACTCGTAGCACTCTCAGTTCGCGAACAAAAATTCGGAGCAAACGCAGCAACATCAAACGTGATGTGTCATTCGAACACTGTGCAGATTGGCCAAACTGCGACTGTGTCGAGACAGACGATAGTTCTGAAAGCTCTGATAACCTAATATAGTAAAAAATATACTTGATTTGAGAAGCCGTTTCCTATACAAACAATACCTAAACTATCTAAAATTTTTAACTGATTGACAGTTAATCAAAATTTTTGTGATACAAGTAAAACTTAAGAATATTGAAACTTTTAATATTTTTGACCAAATTTAAAATAATGTAAACAATTTTTAGTGTAAAAGTGAAACAAATATATTACGTAAAATAAAATGAAATCCGTTATTTGAATTTAAAACATTATCTAACAGATTAATAATGACATGCTTGAGCCTACAGAAGATGATGCAAAAAGCTACTGAGTACGAAGATAGCATGGTCAAAGAAGAGTGATATCTTATTTTTCCTCGATGCACCCGATGGAACATTGATTTTAGCCAATGTACGTGTTTTAGCCAATTCGAAATTGCTCTGGCAATTGCTTCTTCTGGTATAGTGACCAAGTTGCTACGGTGATGCCGCGAACGGCTCATTGTGCGTTTACCAGTAAACCTTCAGCAATGATCTTAGTTTTGATAGCAAGATTTATCCAAGTATTAACTTGGTTTTTCAGTTTATGCGTATCCAGTTTTCACAATGGCGAATAATAAATCGGTAGAAGTGTGCGGAATAAACTTAGAATTGATGTGTTTCCCATGAGCAGTTGGAAGTGGCATGCTCGAAAGTCGGTAAACAACCGGCGCTATTCGTTTTCTCTCTCCGGATGAAAAGACAAAAAAAATATCGTTGATCGCCAAAACAACAACCATGTAACAGACATCGCGAAAAAAAAAATAACAATTCAAAATGGGTGTTGCAAGCACTAAATTCGTCATATTTCGTTGAATATATGACGCAATGGGGAAATTGAGCGTTGCTCCCTTATACGCCTTTCAAAGGGAGCGTTGCAGCGCACGCCGGTTCGGCTAGTATACAATTATATATTGGAGAGTTAAATATAAACAAGTTTGACCGATCATATTTTGTATGGAGCACGCTTCAGCCGTTCACAACAAGAAAAATGCTCGATGAAATCTATGTTATGGTAATTAACGATCTTCGAGAGAAAGTGTTTGAAGTGAAGCAGCTGACTGCAAGATAGCTAACGCAATTGTTCTTAGTTAACAGCAAACGCAATCATGAAATTGAATACAAATTCAAGCAACAATGAAATCTGGAGCCAGTATTGATATGTACTATATTTTCCAGATTTTTAGTTCAATTAAAGTCTTCAGAAAACCTAGACAAATATTTGTTTCTTTAAGCGCACATCACGACCAAACCGCTTAACCAAATTGTATGAATTTTGGTATAAAAATAGATGGGACGTTGGAAAAGAACATAGGCTACTTTTTGCTAATGACCTACCCCCATATAAGCGATAAAATAATTTATCATATCATTGACTCCATTTGAGATCCAGTGATGAAATTTGGTATACATGGTAATGGAATCGGAAGAAGTAAGATCGATTGGACAAATGTATTTCGACCCGTAAGAAGCGGGCGGGGTTTAGCTAGTAAATACATAAAACACAAAATTACTTTTCATTAACATCTGCGTCTTGAAGATATTCTTCCTCCATAACTCGTTATTTCACGCCTCAAGTTTTACTTCTGTAGAGTCTGGTTTCCATACACCTTTTTTATTACTTTTGAGTCGCTTCTCGTGCTACGTACACGTTAATCAGTTCAAGAATCTTTTGGGTCGGTTTCAACAATTGACCACTTGATTATCTAATCTAAACAAGTATTTATTTAAAAAAACACAATAATAAACTTCGCCGGAACTGGCGACTGAATACTATTCACAATGAATTTTATATTGTATAGAAGCTTCTAGTATTAATAAATCTATTAGTTGGCGTGACTTGTATAGTGACTATAAGTGGATCAATCGAGTCAAGAATATATATTTTTTTGTGATTTACTTTGAAGAATGAAGTTCACTAAAGAATACATTTTACCATGCTGTTTTTTTAACTTTTTAATATGCCATACGATACAAAATAATGTGGAAAAACTAATGAATTAGCAACAACCCCTGATAAATGTATAGAAAAGTACTATGTTGCGACCATGACTGTACAAAAGCTAATTGCAAACGTTAGATTATTTCGCTACATATCCATTTAAAGAGAAGGCTACGGGAATTACGTTTTTCAAGCATTCAGGTTTGATTCAATTGATATATACAATAGTGTTCCGTGACGTATACGTACTACAATGGGTTTTTTCCTAAAACATTTTGATAACAGAAATATACACAACAACTGATTTCGGGGGAAAAAAAACAAAATCTTCCGATACTGTGCCAAATAATTCGATGCTGATAAATGTCCGACAATTGATTACCAAATAAGTATGACATAAGTACTTATTAGTTTTTAAAATATACATTAAAAATGACGGATCACTAAAATAAATTACGTTGCATTGCAATGCGTACACCGCCGTCACATCATGAAGATACACACTAAAAGCTTAATAGCAATTAAAGTCAACAAAAATTTTAAATACAAAACGGAAGTGACCTCGCCGACGATAGACTTCAACGCGCCAGGCAAGTTAAGTACTAAAGCAAGCACAACAATGCGATCCAACCGTACGTGGTGGCTAAAATAACCAAGCGACTAATCCAACAAAGCCGCAGTTTATACAATACATAGTTACATTCTGTTGGAAAAGTATTACGACAATTTGTTAAATTTAGTTACTAAAAATAAGCTTATTCACATAAGATCAATTAATTAAGATATAACAATTGGCTTAGGGCAAGCTTGCAAAACAAATCAATTAAAAACTTTTTAACACCAATAAAAATTTGTATAAATTAAATTATCATTTAATTATCAGCTAAGATTATATTTTGTCATCAGCGACCTTGAAATTATCTTAAACCATTGAGCAACCCAATAGATTGTTTCGAATGTAGCACAAAGATGTTTTTGATGCATCTTGTATCTTTTGAATTTATTAGCATAAAATGTATGGTAAAGTTTTTAGACAAATAAACAAAACAATAAACAGTTGCTATATAAATTTTTAATTGTTAAAGGAAAAAAAAGAAAGTAAGTTTTAACCGAGTGTGTTTTTCTGCGAAATACCCTGTAATCACTTGAAACATACATTTTTGTACGATCTGTATTTCATATTAAAATAAACAAAAAGTAAATTCATAAAAAAAGTAGAGGAGCAAGTTTCCATTGGAAATACCACTTAAAATTATTTTAAAAAACCTCATCGTACAGTAGATAGCAGAACTCTAAATAACCAAACTAAGTTCTGTATGTTTTCTATATGAACTTGTACTTTGATGTTGATCACGAATATGCATGTATATGGTATAAGCTAAGGTATCAGCAGAAGAAAAACTACTTCTGCCTGTTACATACTGTTCCACAGTCTTAATATACCTTTTGACTTAATGTACTCTATGCGTATAATAAAATTCATATCTAATTCAATAAAAATTATTAACAAAAAATTTTTATCGCGTGTCGATTTGCGCAAAAAGTGAAAATCAAATTGTAAAAAAAAAAAACAAACGTATAAAATGTGAATCATATTAACAAGCAAAAAAGAAAACCCAGCAGAAATTTTATCAAACACTTTCAAATTACTAAGAAAAAAAAAACAATTCTTCAAAGACAGATTTGAATACATTTTGGAGTAGCGGAATGGGAGGGAGCATGTCTGATTATCTTTAAAATTTATTACTGAGCTTTGAAGTCATTGAAGTCATATATGTCGAAATCAATATAAACCTGACGACCAATAGGGTCTAAAATACGCTTTTGTTTCTTTTGTAGATAATAGATGACGAGACGAGCCAAGTTCTTGGAAGATAACTACAAAACTCTGCTGCCATATACGCTAAAAGTTCGTCAGAAGATCCAACTTCTCAAGAAATATATAGAGCAGGAGTATGACGGATTTGTTGACAGAGCGACGAAAGCACTTCCAGAAAAAGCAATAATGTGCTTGGAGTAAAAACGAGCACACAGAGTTTGCCAGAAAAAAGCTGCAACAGTCCCCAAGTCCAAGTAGAAGTTCGTAATGGTTTCCACAAGCCTGGAATCATTCTCCTTTAAAAGAGGTTTAGGATAGACTGTTCTAAGCACGGATTACTAGTTTCGTGATGCTACTCGGTGTATACGCAACACGGTGCTGCAACGTGACTTGAGAATGCCATTAGTCTGAAACGCCTTAATAGGCTTCATCCAAGCGAAATTCTGAATAGGCATTGAGCTATAACGTGTGTTTCACATTCAAATTATTCCATGCTATTATGCCATAATTTAATTATGTAATATATCACATAAATGTATTTCTAAGTAAAATGATGAACATTAAATCACGTAGCAAGTTAAAAATGTTTTCCAAGAAAAAATTTTTTATTTTAAAATAAATTTTATGAATGAAATTTCGCGAACAAAATTTCCGTGACAACCGCGAATATGTAATAACTTTACCCACCCAGCAAAGCCAAACCACATACTTATGTGCCACATTTTACCAATTGTTCTTACTTCTACCGATCTCAAAAGAATGCAAAACTATGACGAAATTTGTTTATCTCCACAAATATCTGTAAACAAAAAATCATAAAAATTGGTTCGTGATTTAGGCGTGCAATTGTAATAGACAGACTAGCCATGTACGTCTGTATTTCCGGCTTGGTCTACGTGTACGTGTGCATGTGCGTTAATGCGTTTTTATTTAATTAAATAGAGCAGAAAGCTTTAAAATATTTATTGGATAACATAAAAAAAAATTTGAATAATATGATGAAATCATTATTGAAAGAAATATATTTAAAACCAAAACAGAATCGGCCAGGATTCACCTCTTTCCGCAATATTATGCCTAATTGGCTTCAAAAAACATAACAGAATTAATCTGGCTACAATAATCAAAGAAGCCTCTCACCAAAAACTACAATTATTTTGGTTCCTACATTTCAATATACCTGCATTTTCTATTACAACATTAATATCTCTGATATTAATAATAAGCCCTCTTTACTATCCTCATAAATAGTTGCTTAAATCGCTGAGAACTCTTGAAAATTATCCGGACTCTACTCTGTCTGTATACTTCTGGAAAAAAAATTCACTTTCAGTCCCAGAGATCAAACCATGTTTATTATATACATTACATGTTATATTCGAATCCGCGGTCCATTTAACCCCATCACCACGATTTTTTTAGATAACCTCAAAATTTCGAGGCCAAAATTTAAAAAATTAAGATAACTTATAATCTTTATGTCTTACATTATGGTTTTGAGGATGCTGAAACCGAATCTAAGGTTCATTTGACCTCATAATCTCAAGTTTTGGTGATAACTTCAAAAAAACCTTAAATTTCTAACCCATTACGAAGTAAATAAATCATAAAAGCAACCTGTATTAATGCAAATTATCACATAGCTGACGACTTTTCAGAGGATCGGATCCTCAATATAGAGGACTAGTCAGTGTAGGAAAGTGGACCCAAGTTAGTTGATGACTTGTCTAATGTGGTATCTAATGCTACAAGAAAACTACCCAAGAACGTCCAACAAACGCATGATTGTGTTGCGAATCGTGACAATTTCTTTAAGGCGCAAAATTAACGAAATTATTTGTGAGTTATATGAGGAAATGTTCAAATTGAAAATATATCAGCTCAATAGTGACTTGATCACATGTCATCTTAATGCTCTAATCTGAGAATATGGCAATATTTTGGGCCTCGTACACTGTATTTCGGTTGAATTGAGCACATTTTTTTATCGCATAGGTTTCTGCCTGAAAGATATTGCTGAATTTCCTACGCCAATTTGGAGCCATCTGTAAACCATCGTAGTTCAGCGCTATGTTTAACCATTTTTCCCTGGTGCCTTCTGATGAAGTTGTTCTTAATATCGAGCTTGTCATTTTGGTATAATAGAAGTGTGTGGTTTATTTCTGCTCCTCTCAATTATATTCAGTTGTTTGCTGGCTACTATTCGTTGAGCTCTATCCCCGCCAATACAATTGAGCCATTATTTTTGTGATACACCCCCAATTCTTCCCAGCAATGGCTCTACAAGTTATCAGTCTTCATTATATATTTTACGTGAATCTTCCATAAGTTGATACGTTGGTCAAAGTAATCTTTGCTATTTGCTGATTTGATCTAATTGGACAATTAAATCAACGAGTCATTCACCCATATTAATTTGAGTGATTATAGCTTATACTGCCTAGAAAAAGGAACAATTGTAGCTTTAAATGGGTTCCTATGCAGTCCTACTTTGCAGCACCAAGTTAATGTGATCTTCATCTTTTCTCTAGTCTTTAGCATGAATGAAATATTGCTTATTGGAATGGCGGATTTAGGATGGAAGGCTCGTTCTTATCTGCCTTCGGAACATTTTTATTATTGAGTCTATTAAAAAGGTAGGCATTTCTGAAACACATTAAAACAGACATTGTACCTTACAATAATCATTCAAGCCTTAGAAGATCTCTCACCAAAAATCATAATCCCTAACACTGTCAAATAACAAACCCATTAAACCGCAAAAACAGCTTTTGAAGAACACTTGTCCATATACTATATTTAACTCTTTGTCTACTTTTCAAGCAGAATGTAAGGTAAATAGATACACCTAGCTTGCTGCTGCGGTATTTTTGCTAGCTAAATTGCTTCAAGGCAAAGGCGTGCATCTTTCTTTTGTTGTCAACGCCGGAGCTCTAGCAGTGGCAGGCAGCAGCAGCACCACTAATGTCATCATTTGTGTTGTTATTGTGGATGTTTTTTGTTGGTTTTGCTGGCGCAGCTATTTGACTTGGCGTTGCCGTTGTTTAACAAACGAACGAAGGGACGGTTGGACAATTGGATGGATTGCTTGAGCGAAATGCGTATTGTAGATACAACACTCCCTCTTTACGCTTATCATGTTTTAGGTCTCTATGTATCCATCTCTTCTATACTCTTTATCGCATTTCTCTTCCAGCGCTAGAAATGAAATTAGTACGATAAAATATTCCATCGCTAAATATTCAAAGCAAACAACAACATTATTCGGAACAACAATAGCAAAATTATTACCCATACACGAGTAATCACAATCGCTACCGCTGCCAGAGCGTATTTCTCTATGATGACGTATTCGAATGTAAAAAATGATGTACGAGAAAATATTCCATTTTGATAATGAAATAGGGAAATACTACAATATTTAGCTATATACGATATAAGAAATATTACATAGCAAAATGCAATCTTAACGCGCTTAGCTGAAAGTAAAAGTTTTAAACTAGCGTTGGAAAAAAAAAAAACAATCATGAAAATGAAACAATAAAGTAGTATTTTATATATCTTAACAGTCGTAAAAAAGTGTCATTTTATGAATGAACTTTTCATTCATTCATGCAAATTAGCTTTAATAATTTAACACACACCGAAAAATTTCTGCTGACTAAGATTTCTTTTGGTAGACGAGATATCATAAAATGTTATCTTCTTTTTTAAGAGAAAACACATTTGTATTCCAATCGTAAAAACGTAGAATTTAAAGCTATTTTTTTATATGGGCCTCATATACGCAGTAAACAGAGTCATATTTGATTTCCGTGTTTCCCTATAAAGTGCATCATCCAATTTAGATGCAAAGTTTTTATTTAATAGGAATACGATCTTATGCATTTTTAACTAGATTATTATATTATTCAAATGAACTGTTTAGCATATTACGTTAGAATTATGTCTGACAATAAAATATGGAAAACAATTTGTTCCACAGTGACTAAGAAAAATATCAGGTGACCCAAAAATCACAAGACTTCTTCAAAGCCTCTACTGGGCAGCAATACTTTACAACTTCCTCCAAATACAATGACATACCAGAGAGAATTCATAAAAGAATAGATGACAGTGCAAAAGCAGATCATGACTTTTCTTTCTTCGGGATTACCATCAAAATGTTATGCTGGAACGCCAACGTTTTGTTTAGAAAAATGCGATATACATGCCAAACACTAAAAAGACATAACTCTCCTATCTGAGACTAGTCTGACTAGGGATAACACTTTCAAAAAAACAGCTAATGAGCTTACATCGTGATTAAGACTAGTAAAAACGTTTCGCCATTCATCCCACACGATTTAACCAAGTTTAGCAAGCCGAAGCCATTATTAAAACAATTCTTTGCAATATTTAAATAGACGCAAAAGAGGTAAGGAGCTCGAAAACTACGTTGTATCGTCTAGTGCAAATTTCGCTATATATGGAGGTCTCTCAATGCAAGCTAACCATATCAACCTGTCAGATTTAAGCTCTGATCATCTACCATTATTTACGAAACCCGACAGTGCGCCTGTTGATTTCCAATTATAGAGAGAATAATAATAAACAGTAATTTCAACGACTTCAGATGGCGACTGACTAGACTACGCGAATAACCCTGAAATGGATATTGATATTGATTTCGCGCTTGATCTATTTATCAGCAAAGTTCACAAAGCTGCACTTGAATCACGAAACTGCAGCATCAGACCCCCTTGGAATGAATTGTGGTATTACCAAATTCAATATTGAGCTGAGCGACACCTACGAGAGATACCTATTCGCACCGGAAGACACAGCTTTAGAAGCAAATCAGTCAATTTTAAATTTCTACAGATCAGGATGCGAGCAAGAATCGACGGACGGTATGAAACAGTATCTCATAGCTCTACAGGAACGGTCTAGAAGGTGCAAATGCAAAACAGGTGTATCACAATAGGAAGAAGTAACACATCACCACTGAATTTCAATAATGAACCATTTCCACAGGCTAATAATTTGAAGTACTATGGACTTTTATTCGACCTAAGACCGATTTTTCTACATTGGAACCACGGTTCAAAAATGCATGTCCAAAATGAAGAAAAGGCAGCTGTAAAAGCATTCTCTCCCTGTGCAAAAAATTAATGATTTACAATCTGGAGATACCGATATCAGATCTGTTTTATCGTAGACAGATCTAATCGTAAAAGAGTGCAGACCAAGCAAATCAATGTCCTGTGAATTCCAACCAACTTTCCCTGGTATATGCGTAACTCTACACTCCAATGGAACCTCAACGTTGTACTTGTTGAATACCAAATAAATTTTTACATACATAAATCACCTGGCCAAATCTCTTACCCAAGCCAACCCTATCAGGCAGCTCAACGTAGATACTATGGCCATATTAGACCAAGATAAAAAAGTGGATGTCTAGACAACTTGTTAATATATAATATATAAAAACAAGATTAATTTAAAATGGGAACAACGATCGATTATAGAGCACAGTGAGTTCTGCTTGCCGTCTAATGAAGAAAAATGACCACCACTCGAACTCTGGCAGGAGGACGTCATGTGGCGCGTTCTTTCGGAACATACTGCAGAGTAAAGGCATGTAAATTAAGATTGTTAATACTAGCAAAGCCAGCATGCGTGAAGTGACGAGCAAAATCGTTGCTAATGAAGACCTTGAAGCACGCATAAACAAGGCCAAGCTATATTGTTTGCAATTGAGCAAAATATGCATCACCAAGTTCCAGATTTTTAATTACACAATTAGATTATTACAAGCATCTTTTAAATCTGGTGGCCCAATGTATCATTAGGTGAATTTTTGAGGCTTTAAGCTCCGTTCAGAGATACATAAGTGTACTAGTAAAATAGTAATAAAAAGTTATTGCAAAATAAATATTAATTTTTAATATATATGTAAGTACATATATACAAACATTTCTTAAAAACAATAGATACGTATTTGAAGTAGATGTATTTCTTAAAAAGTACTTCAATTGATAATATTCCATTGATAAAAACTTATTGAAAGCACCTGTCTGAAGTATTTTTGACATTGACAGACACTTAAAACAAAAAGGGAGACAAAATGTCTTCGGGGAACCGAATGTTGATAACACTGAATTTTATTCCAGTTAATTTGAAATCTTTATCTTGATATGTACCTATATATGTATAAATACTCCATCATAGATTTCGACGGAATATAATCATTCAAGAATTTATCAATTAGGTGTTTGTTTATGTGCGCATCACGCCTAAACCGCTAAATCGATTTGTATAAATTTTAGAATAGAAATAGATGAGTCGTTGGATAAGAACAAAGGCTACTTTTTGTTTGGCAAAAAAATGCAAATTTCAACTATTATATTTAAGAACTTCCTACATAGATTATCTTAACAAGAGTGTGTCGATGAACTCACTTCTTTTTTATGGCGATGAAGCACAATCAAAAACCATTGTGTATCGCTCGTAATGTAAATTCAATCGTGGTCGTAGTTCGCTCAGCGACAAATTCCGTGAAGGTCCGCTAAAATCGGTTGTTGTGCCACAAAACATCAATGCTGTACGTGAACTGCTAATGCGAGATTATCATATGACATACCGTGAGATTGAGACACTATAATATTTTGCATGAACACCTTGCTGTAAAAAAGGAAAGGTTTGATCGCGTTGGATTGCCGATTGGATAATTTGACAATCGATCAAAAAAAGGCTCATATACGATCGCGGTGCTTCAAAATATGTTTATAAGATTGTCATAGGTGACGAATCATGGATATATGCGTATTAGCCGGAAACAAATCAGCAAACGGCCGTAAAGGTGTTCAAGGACGAGTCCAATCCAACAAAAGTTGTTTGCGCACGAAGCACTGCGAAGCAACTGGTCGCCTATTTCTTTGGTCGAATGGGTCATGCGACGGTCAATTTTGAGTGGGGGACGACCATTTGTTTGACTGAAGTCTTCTGAGAAAATCCCAAAACCAACTGCCGATAACGAATTACCGTCCTCCATTACAATGCAAGCTCCTACACATCGGCTCACACAAGAAAGTTTTTGAGCACTCAATTGAGCACGAATTGATGGGTCATCCGACGTACAGCACTAATTTATCACCAAATGATTTCTTTTTAATGAAAATAATGTTCTGGGAAACTTTAAGAGATAGTGCCTTCAAATTTTTAGTATTTTAATCATTTAACATTCCATGACTTTTCACCTGAGGATGGTTGGTAATTATCATTCAAAACTACTTCTTATGCTAAGTTCTTATATTAAAACATTTTTATAGATGTTGTTCCTTTTCTAGAAACACACAATTTAGGTTAACATGCTTTGACCATTATCAAATTTCACAATTAGGTCCAGATGGGTTCACTAAAAGGGGTAGTCCTCATACAAATCTTTCCAACGTCTTTGAGTTTTTTTATGGAAAATGTTTTAGTGTTCTTGTTTATTTAACTAGAAATGGCAAGTTTGTGGTATTTTGAATGATTTCTAAGAATATATTCTATATAGGGCAAGATCAGACCACTAGAAGAATAAGCACTCATACAAATTGTTCGGAACGGGGAATCTCATAGTAGATCCCGCTTGACTTCAGCGTTCTTTCTTGTTAATTATTAGAAAATCAGCTTTTTTTTATTTGCCCCTTTTTACCAGTTGTGGAACGGATAAACAGTCTTTTAAGCCCATTTTATGGTATGTATGTATAATCTCTATAAATAAAATGAAGTATTTTTTCACAAGAAATTGATTTGATAAGCTGCCGAAGTGTGTATAATGGTACTTTATTAACAAGAATCTAACAAGCAATACAACATATTTGCTTCTCAGGTTATTTTTTGTTGTTATTACTGGTAAGTAAAACATGATGTCTACAATTATACTATCAGGTTGCTAACATAGCTGGAAAAGTTCTTACTTTTACACAAATATACATAAATATATATTTTGTAGATAAGATAAAATTGAATGTTAATTGAAGAAATCAATACCTTATCGTAACACAAAGCATTATATACAGGAGATATCAATAAAATAATATTAAAACGAATTACTATTAACGCAAAATGAAATAAATTTGTACACGTCAAGTGTAGAAGCATTGGAAACCTATTTAATGAAAGGGCTATTAGTTTTCTATTAATAAACACAGCACGATTGGCATTTAACATAATTGCTTATATTTAAAAATAGGCGCATAATAATGAGTCATGACACTCTAATTTGAAGCTGCGTCAATGCTAAAGTAGCTAGATAGGATTACTCGCAAAAGCAAGAATATCTAGTGCAGTACAATTAGCTACGGACACGCAAATAAGTAGTATAGCTAGCTTCTTGACAAGCTTAAGTGTAGGATATTTAAAATCAATTTCAATTTGCGCTAATGCTGCGGTGTGTAGTTTGGAGCTATCTGGTTATATAAATTATAATTTATTTGCTTGTGTTTGGATGTTTTTTCTCTTTTTCTTCAAATGGTACATTGAACCATAGATAATCGTTGGTTATATCTTTTCTTTTTTTACGGTGAAACAGGTTTGACGAAAATAATCTCTTCTGTGGCAACTGGACACTATCAATCAAATTCGCAAAGATGAAGCTTAGAAGCAACAGCGAAAGCAACAGTGCGTTCAACTAGGAAGCAGTTGTTGATGTCAAGAGTTCAACAGACTATTTAAAAAAAATATGTTGAGCACCTGAGAAGCACTTAAAAAATGTTGAAAAATTCATGACAAGCTAAAATAGAAAAAACCAAACAACGAAATTATCAATAGCTGCTAATGTATGAAATATTTAACAAAACGTCTTAGCTTTTGTTTAGTAAGCGCGCTATTTTTGTATAATATTACTTAATCAATGCTATGTCAATGAAAACAATATAGTCATCATCATCGCATCATATCATTGCTTACAAATACTCAATGGAGCAACGCACTAACTCAAATCTTGTCTTGACTTGACTCACCTGGCATGTGTTTCGTTTTTCAAGTTTCTGGTTTGGTGTAGCGGCTTGGCTTGCTTAATATGCTTGTTGTTCCACTACTTGCGCAGTTGTTGTTGCTGTATTCATTAATTAAAGCAACATAAACGCAGCGCTGGACCAACGGCGACGGGGTCGTCAGACATAATTACAACCAGCAGCAACAGCAATTTGTCCTTCGTTGTTTTACTATTTCTTTTATTTTTAATTTTTAGTTACTAATTATAAATATTTACTTATTTTGTTGCTATTAAATAGCATTGATGTGTTATTTTTCACAAATTCTTTATGTCTTTTTAAAGCGTCCGTCTGTATGGGCGTACTCGTCAAGGAGCTTCTTGCTTGAAAAATTTGCAAAAAAAAAAAATTTTTTTTGTTGGTCGTTGCTGTGCGCCGTTTATCAACCACATTTACCGTATTTTCAGCATAAAAATTAAATCGCGTTTTATCGCGAAATACAATAGCGCGTTACGCGTTTCGAAAATAATATAAATAAAATAGCACAGAAATAATCAAAGCTTTTTGTGACCGAAATACGAATATTTCTTTTTTTTCGTTTGATTTGGTTGCTTTGCAACGTCGTTTAACTTCGTTGAACAAAAATTTCGTTTATTTTTGTTCTTTAGCAGCACATTAGCAGACTTATTGATTAACTATTAAAATCGTAATATATTTTACATTTAAATAGCTCGTTTAATTAGCTTTAATTTTGTTTATTTTGTATTGAAAACAAGCGAAGAAGAACCGCATCGAACAGAAGTCTAAACCACAATACACTCAATTTGCTCTCTTGCATGTGTTTCCCTTTCGCTCATTCAACATTCTCATGTGTTTTCTCTATCGCACTTGCACTGCTATAGCAGTACAGCTGTACATTTTAAACTGTACAGCTGCATTTAACTTGTATGCACCTGTTCAGCGTTGAGCGCAATGCAGATATGTTAATCTTATTATAAGTAATAGAATGAAAGTCTAGAGCACAATACAATAATTGTGGTTTGTGTTTGGTAGAGGAGCACATTCAAATTTGTTTTCAGCTTAGGAACAATTTTTAAACAGCTTAACGGTTCTGAATAAGTTATTTGTACAGCTGCAATATGTTTGTGCTAGTGTGAGCGAGAATGTTGGCTAACGTTTCAGTAGCCGCCAATATACGCGCCAAATTTAAATTGAATTATTTTATAAATATTTTCACATTTTTTAAACGATACAACTCAGAAAAGTTTGAATTGAATATAATTGGAAATATGAATGGAATGGAATATAAATGGGAAAAAAATTAAATGAATTCACGTAAAATTTTTTAATTTTCTTGAATATTTTTATTATAAGGGCGCAATTAGGAATGTATGTCAAAAAAGTGATCATGGCTTCGCAGTTAGACGATATGGTGTCTGTATATGACCATGTTTACGTCTGTGTAGAATTGGGTCTAGCCGCATATCTATATACAGAATGCTTGACTAACTGATACAGTCTTCATAATAGACGTACAGCCGAAACTGCTTATCATGTATCTAATTCGATACTAAAGTGAGATGTTGATGATAAAACACAAAGAAATCTAATAAATCTGATTAATATTTTACTGAAATTGCAAAAGTAAATAATAACGGGAGCACGCCGGAATATATACAATCAGAATACGGACAAATAATTTTGAACAAAACATTTTCCTAAGATTTTCAAAATATCGATTTGCCAAGTCCATAATCAGAGCTACAGGCATTTTAGTTTCGCTCAAATATTATATTTTAGTTATCACTATGTGCTGTTATCAATTAATTCGTTGACAACCGTATTATGTACTATTTTTAAAGTCACAAGCGTCTGCTTAATCTTAACTTTTATAAGCTATTCATATATAAACAAATTCATTTAAAAAAATTGAAACGTTCTACAGCTTTACGAATGTTTTTAAAACTTGGATAATCTAATATGCATAAATCTGTTTCGCTGATAATATTTCGATAAGCTAAACGTCGCCAAATTTAAACTTTTAAATACTATCCAGTGACACCCAAATTCAAAAAGGTCGCAGTCTCCAGACAATATACTGTAGCTACGCTACTCTAACCTATGCATGGATGCATAAATAAAAGCAGCCAATTTTTACAATAGAGTGAGCAGTGCGAAAGTTTCATATGTTATCACCCTGTGCTACTGTGTAGAGCACCCTGTGCAGTGTACGTCAGCTGGGAAATTTTTCGGTTGGATTGCAGGTGCAACTACAAATAAAATACTACAATTAAGTTAAAAGTGATTATAAATTGTTAAAAACAAAGTAATTAAACAAATAAAAACACCAACTGAATGTAGCGCACAAAGTGTCGAGTAGCTGAGCATCAACGAAACTCGTTAAGTTACGCGTTGGATTAACTGAAAACAATGTCATTCGTGGGTGGTGGCGGAGGCACGGATGTGCATAAGTTTGTCGAGGCGCTGCAGGCCGATTTCAAGACGCTCTCACTTGAAACCAAGAAGAAATATCCACAGATAAAGGAGGTAAGTACCTGTGCACATTTGTTTTAATGACGTGTTGTTGTATGCCATGGCCAGCCAGCTTGCCGCAGTGGCACTCAACGGTGCTAATTGTGGCAATTGGCTACAAAGCGTATTGGGTGTGCATATGTAAGCCGATGGGGTGGTGGTGTCGGTGTACTTGACACGCCATACTAGCTACTCAATTATGAAATTAATATAAAGTACAAAAGCGTACCGGGAACAAAATTGATTTTTATGACATTTGATTAATTGTATTCGTTATGCTTTGTTTGTTCTAACTTTTTTTTTTGTTTATGACCAACAACGCACGCACACCAACATCTTCATCGTCGTCATCATTTGTGTTAAAGTCATGCGAAGAGGCAATATCAAAACTATGTACCGCCGGCAGCAGCCAACAGAACTCGGTCTTTTATACGGTCAACCAGATTTTATATCCTCTAGTACAGGGATGCGAAACGAAGGACTTAAAAATTATAAAGGTGAGTCATAACTTTTTGTTTTTGGTTTTTGCAGCCAATGCGCAAAGAAAATAAATTAAATAAAACTGTGTCAACACTTATCTTATCGCGCCATGCACAGTTGGCTTGACAGCTTTACAGACAAATAATCCGCTTTATACAACTTTGACATTTTCAGTTTTGCCTGGGCATGATGCAGCGGCTGATAACACAGCAGGTCGTCGACCAGAAGGGAGCGCGCTACATTACTGATGCACTGTGGACACTTATGGAGAACAACATTGAGGAAGTAAAAGTGCTGCAGACGGTCACTTTGCTGCTTACCACTAATACGGTGGTGCATGGCGACACATTGGCCAAGTCTTTGGTACTCTGTTTTCGCTTACATTATTCAAAGAATTCGACTATTGTAAATACAGCGGGTGCAACTATACGACAGCTGGTATCTCTTGTATTTGAACGTGTCTACTTGGAAAAAGATGCGGTACCTGGTTTACAGCAGCAGCCAAAGGCGACATCCAAAGATACAGCGGGCAATGTGGTGGATTCCGATGGCAGCGGTGGCACAGGCATAGGCGGTGGTAATGGCGGACAAGGCATGCAGACTTTTGCTTCGGATGCATTTTTGCTCTTTCAGGTGTGTGCTTTGTATAATGTTATTTGAATTGGAAAAATATCAATTTTCTTTTTTTTTTGTTTTTACAGGATCTTGTACAACTTGTAAATGCAGAACAACCTTTTTGGCTATTGAACATGACCGAAATGACACGCACATTTGGACTGGAATTACTCGAAGCGGTGCTTACCAATTTCAGTGCAGTATTTCATGAGGTAAAAGCGATTTTTTTTTAATTTAATGAAATATACATACTATATCACAAACTCTATCTGCAGAACAACGATTTTCGCTTACTACTCAAGGAACGCGTATGCGCTTTGGTCATAAAACTATTCTCTCCAAACGTCAAGCATCGTCAGTTGCCCACTCAAAACAATGGCAATACAACTATGCCCGCAGATAAGCCCTTCTTTCCGATTAGCATGCGTTTGCTGCGTTTAGTTGCCATATTAATACAGAAGTACCATACAATCTTGGTAATTAGTACTGCAATCTTAAACCTCATACAATGCTAAATTTTATTAATATTTTTTAGGTCACTGAATGTGAAATATTTCTGTCGTTGATCATAAAATTCCTCGATCCAGATAAGCCACATTGGCAGCGTGCACTGGCTCTTGAAGTCATACACAAGCTGGCAACACGCTCTACACTCGTTGCGTTTTTCTGCAAATCGTACGATTGCAAGAATCATGCCACCAATATAGTACAGGATATGATCACTTCGTTGGGCACTTATGTACGCTATTCGCTTATAAATGCTTCAGCTATGCTGAATGGACAGCAAAATGGCGGTTCACAGGCGACAACACTTACAGCCGTCAACAGCAACAACCAGTGCGGTTTCGTATTTCGTGGCGCATATTTACAGCTTGTAGCTACATATGCACCGGGTATATCTAAGGCCGTATAGTAAGCACATTAATTTTCTTGGAATCGATAAATTTTATGTTATTGTTTATTTGTATTAGCTTGGAAATGCTTGATAAACTTGAGGCTCCCAATATACCTGATAGCTATGGCATTTCTGTTGCTTATGCTATACTGCTGGATATAACACGTTCGATTGGTGGAGTCATACAGCGTACACCAGAAATGGTAAGTTCATTTGTTAAAACGTAATATAGTTTTAGTTCAATAATAATAATAATATGCTTTAAATTTAAACTTCAGCATCCGACGCACAACATGGCAGTCATTACAGAGGATGAGTACAAACCGCTCTGTTTGCAGCTAATCAATTCCAGCTGGTCTGGCTTATTGTCGGCATTTGTACCGCTTGTTGATGCTTCCGTCGATGAATCTACTACAGATAGCATATTAAAGGCATTGCAGAACTATGCTGCATTGTGTGGCATATTAGATCTTTTGCAACCGCGTGATGCTTTCATCATATCTATATGTCGTGCTTCGTTTCCACCACACTATGCCATGTCAATATTTGCCAATAATGTGCATATAGATGCAGAGCTAAGATGTAAGTTTGTTTTGTATAAAACAAAACTAATATTAATCATATTCTCATATACAACAGGTCATACACGCAGCAACAGTCAGGACTTGAATAACCAATACATGAATAGCTGTAATGCCGAAACGGGCGATTTTAGGCAACAAATCGTGGCTGTTGGTACACCGCTTCCAAGTGCAACACTGCCGCATAATGTTATGCAGGCTCCGGTTATGTTGACCACTAAAAATCTACAATGCATGCGTGCTATACTCTATTTGGCGCATAATAACGGCAGCATTCTGGGCACGTCTTGGCACATTGTGCTGCAGACGCTGCAACATTTAGTTTGGATACTGGGTCTAAAGCCATCTACTGGCGGTAGTTTGCAGGCATTTCCAAAACCTGCTGTGGAAGCAAATGTGGGCTTACAGACATCTGTCATGGCTGATTTGCCGGTGCTCTCACAGATGTTGAGTCAACTTTTTGAATCAAGCCAGTATTTGGATGATGTTGCGTTGCATCATTTGATCGATGCACTGTGTAAATTATCGCATGAAGCTATGGAGCTGGCATATGCAAACAGAGTAAGATAATATACATATGCATATACGGGTATAATTGTTATAGAAATTAATATGTATTTATAATTCTAGGAACCATCGCTGTTTGCGGTTGCCAAGCTGCTTGAAACAGGTTTGGTAAATATGCCTCGCATTGAAGTGCTCTGGCGCCCGCTAACAAATCATCTGCTGGAAGTTTGCCAACATCGTCATATACGCATGCGTGAATGGGGCGTTGAGGCTATTACTTATTTGGTTAAATCTGCGCTACAATTTAAACACACGGTGCCGCTTAAGGAGAATATGGTTTGTAAAGCGTAGCATAATTTTACAAATATGATTTTAATTGAGCTTTAATTGTACCATAGGAGCTGCAGACAATGTTGCTCAGTCCACTATCCGAATTGTCGACAGTGATGCATGGTGATGTGCGACAACGTCAATTGGATTGTGTACTACAGATACTGAATGGTGCCGGTGAGATACTGTCATTTGGCTGGCCGGCTATAATTGAAATAATTGGCGCAGTGAATGAACATCATGGGTTAGTGTTACTCATGTTTATTTTATGAATATGCATTTTGAACTGTTGTTGATTTTTTTTCTTTTAAATACAGTGAACCGCTCATACGCACCGCCTTCCAATGTCTGCAGCTGGTTATTACGGATTTCTTAACTGTCATGCCGTGGCGTTGTCTGCCTCTATGCATTAGCACTGCTGCGAAATTTGGTTCGCAGACACAAGAGTTGAACATCTCACTGACCGCCATTGGTCTAATGGTAACTGAACACAACAGTTTTTTGCTTTTAGCTTCAATATAAATAATTTCAACTACTTTACAGTGGAATATATCGGACTTCTTTAATCAAAATCAAGATAAATTAATGACTGCACAAGTTAACGATGCTACTATTTTGCCCGATTTCCCAGGCACTGTAAAAATGCCACAATTTGATAAGCTTTGGATGTGTCTATATGCAAAATTGGGTAAGTCGTAAATTTTTGGTTGTAAATAAAAGTAAATTTTTCTAATTACTTCCTTTTACTGTAAACAGGTGAACTATGTGTTGATTTGAGACCCGCAGTGCGAAAATCCGCCGGACAAACACTCTTCTCTACAATTTCCGCACATGGCAGCTTATTGAATCCACCTACATGGCAAGCATTGGTTTGGCAAGTGTTATTTCCACTGCTCGACAATGTGCGTGCACTCTCCAGCTCAGCGAGCAATGAAAAAGTCGATGCAAGTGGCAATATTTTAATACATCACTCCCGCAACACCGCACAGAAACAATGGGCGGAAACGCAGGTGTTAACACTATCCGGCGTTTGCCGTGTGTTCAATACAAAACGCGAACTTTTGCAAATGCTTGGTGACTTTGATCGTGCCTGGTCATTGATTTTAGAATTTATACAAAATGCAGCACTTAGCAAAAATGGTGAAGTTTCTTTGGCCGCACTTAAATCTCTGCAGGAGATCATGTATCATAATGCAGAGAAATCGAGCAATAATTCGCACAGTCTAAAGGATGAGGAAACAGCTAAAGAAAAGGATGATGAAATCTGGACTGTAAGTAAAACAATTTATTTTGTGCAGGGCATCAAAGCGATTGCATTTTTAACAATATATATATAAAAAAATTGGATAAATTATACAAATTTCGTTTTGACACCCTGTTTCTTTTTAACTAAAATTAATGCTGCATATTATTTTAATGCATTATTTATTTTCTGTTTGGCTTTTTAAGTATTTGAAGACTCTCGAAGAGTTTTCAAGCTTACGCATCAATCACGTCGAATTATTTTTTGTAAGCCCAACAAAATTTTAATTTTCAGCTTTGGTTGGCTTGTTTTTAGTTTTTGCTTAATTTTCACATAATAATTATTGTTCTGTGTTTAATATTTCATTTGAGCAGATTGCATGGAACATTTGGCTGAGCATTGGCATGGAGAGCACAAAGATGACAACGAAAACGAATAATGATACGCAGGAGGATTTTTACATTCCAAGTCAGGCCTTTTTGACGGCTTTGATACAGATATTTCCGGCTATTTTTCAGCATATACAGTCAAGGTAAAATAAAGTGAAATCTTAGACAGGCAATATAATAAAATATTTAAATTTTTAAACAGATTTACTGCGTCAGATTTTGAAAAATTCTGTACCGTCCTGACAAACGCAGTCTGCATACCCGTGCAGACCGATGCCGTTCCTTACATTATGTCCACAGTATCAGATACGCTACTAACACCGCTACACGACGGCATACTCGAATGCATGGAACTAATACAGAAAGAGGCTACCAAACACGATTCGCATGTGTGCAATTTAATACCGGCCATTTTCCGTCAACTGCTAATCTTTAGCAAATTTGCCTGTGCGCCACCGACGTATCAGCAAAATGTTGAACTTAAATATCCAAAGACAACTAATCACTATGCCAATAATTCGTCCGTTGAAGTAGTAAGCATGAATTATATACCATTTGGTGAGAAATCGGTCAGCATATGCGTAAAGCTCTATCAGAGTACAGCGACCGAGGAAACTGTTGTGCAAGAGCAAATTTTGCATGAAATTATAAAGGTAGGTATACAAATTTTTGTATAAAATTAACTAAATAAATAATAATAATATAATTATAGGCACTACGCACGCCATTGGCCATGAAGTATAAATGTCTTTCGTCCAGCACCTGGAAACTTGCAATCTCTAGCTTAATAACCATATTGCATACCGGACTGAAGGTTGCACGTGCCAAACCGAATCATTTTACAGGCGTGTGGGATGATTTGGCCGATACGCTGGATAAATTTCTGTTTCCCGCGAGGTATTATACAATATTTTATATTAATTATATGGCATTAATTTATGTTTTCTTTTTTTATATTTTGATTTAGTGTTTGTACCATCGAAGATCGTGGACTGGAGGAAATTGTTATGGATGAAACTATTGATTGCCAAGTGATTGAGCTATTGCGTGACGAAGTCTTGCCACATGCGCACGAAATGCCGCATCAGTTTATAATGAAAATTGTTGTACTACTAAATAAGGGCTCAATACATTCGGCATCCGATTCGAATATATGCTATGAATCTGATTGGAAATTACGTGAAATATTTGCCAAAACCTGCTTTGAAACATTATTACAATTTTCGCTGCTGGACGATCAGGCGAGTAATAATAATCGAAATGCTGCTGGTGTTGCTGCTACAATGGGCATGACGAATATGCTGCCTGCAGGTGCAGCAGGCGCTGGCGGTAAAGATTTTGCAGGACGTCTGGCGGTCACTGCATTGTTGCATCGTTTTCAGGAAGTACTTAAACGTTTTAATGATGACGAGCGACAGAGCGGAAAATGCCCGTTGCCGAGGTATGTAGACTATAATATAGTATATTCAATTATCTACTAATTATTTTGTTTTATAGATTCCGTCTTTCGGAGATTTCATTTGTACTGAAAGCTATTGCAACATTAGTTGTTTCCATGAAAAAGGCGCCATCATCCAAAGGTAAGAAATTGTACTCTGTTTTAAATAGTTTTAACAATTGCTACTATAAACAACTTTTAATTCTTTTTTAGTCAATAAACCAGCTTGGGATCAACTGATTGGGCTGTATCCGTATCTTGTGGATTGTACAACTACAACATCACCCGAAGTTTCACGTTCGTTGCGTGAGGCTTTACTGCAGTACACCGATCTGTTACAAGCGCCTAAAACCTGTACTTCTAATAATGATACAACAACTGCATCAAATACAACAATTAATAATACAATTCAATCGAATGGACAAGAGTGAAAAAAACTAAAATATTTTAATGTTAGGTTCAACATTTTTAAATGATAAAAAAATAATAGTAAAACAAAATCAACAATAATTATTGGAGTATGTGTTTTTTCTAGTAAACTTATAAGAAGCAAAAAAAAATAATCTAAATTAAAATTATAAATATTTATTTTGTGCGTAATTTTAGTAGCAACATATTATATATTGTATTACTATAAAGATTTACATACATACATACCTATATGCCTATATATACATATATATATATATATATACATATTTGTAAAATTATTTTAGTTACATATATACATACATACTATATACAAACATACAGTTAGACAGTCAGAAATCTGCGAAATACAACGCAAACCTATGCTGTTATTGTATTCAGCAAATGCAAATGCAAAATAAATAAAAATTAAAATTCCTTTAGTACCTTGACTAACGAAAAGCATAAAACTGTTGTGTGAGCCTATAAAATATTGTATTGAACGCATTTTAAAAAGCAAAAAGTATGAAAAAAATCTAAAATATATTATTAAACCATACAATTTACCATTAAATGTTATGCTGCTGCAAGTAAATTGAAAATCAAATATTGATAAAAATAAACTTTGTAGTGACGTTTTTAAATAAAGCTAAATTAATACTAAACATAATTAAGTCTTCTTTATCTTGCTGTTCGAGTGACGTTGTTAGTTGTTCTAATATTAAAAGAATATTTTGTTTTTGCAGGTGATGACATCAATTTATGTACGTCATTCTTTGATAAGCTTATCTTAAGTCTATATTTTTTGGTATATGAGTTCGTTGACGATCAGTCATCTTTATGACGTGCAAACTAACTGATAAAAAAATGATAGATTAAAATAATACCGCAATGCTTTCTAGAGTTAATAATTTACTATTGCGCAGAAGTTAACGAAAATATATCAATTCAATCTATAATATTATTATACACAACAAAATTATTCAGCAAATTATAATCAAAGCTGGAAATCTAAAACTTGTCATGTGTTGCAATAGTTTCAGAATTAGCTTGGTGATGCAGTTTTTGGGTATCACTTAACAAGCGGAGGCACAGAATTCAAAAAATCATATTAACAAGTCACATTTTCATTGGTTTGTCTTATTGATAGCCGTACAGAGCGGATATTCGCGTACACGGCTTGCTGATATTGCCAATGGTTTCCAAGGTAGATAGAGACTATGGGCAAATCTCATATTTTTGATCGTTCGCATAGGATGTCATGTCTTTCGGCATAGAAACTGAAACGGCCGGAGTTATCTTAAAAGCTTCTGCTTTATCTGTCAAACAAATAATTTTCATTATAATTTTTTGCTTTCACAAATTAGTCGGGCTCAAGCTGAACAAGCAGACACGTCTTCCTTGCTATATTACAAATATTTCTTAGAAAAAAACCAAACTAAAAATGAATGGAAATGTACCTTCCAGTCATAAGCAGCTAAATATTTTAGATAAAGGTAATGGCCAGGTGGTCATCAGTTGCATCAGGGCAGCGGGACGTGCTTCGACCATTACTGAGATATGCAATGAAATAAAAACATTTTGTGAGGTAAGTTTATTTTTTTTTGTTGCTTTTTTTGCGTTTTCAAACATTTTTAATCACAATTTTTCGCTAGTTTCGAATTGGTCATATTAGGCCTGTCGTAAAATTAACTGTTGAACTAGGAACTGTATTTGGTTTTCTGAATCGAAAAGGAAGCCGATATTGGGTTCACCATGATGAGTTAGATAAACTATTGGATGCATCGGAAAGTTTGACATTGGCAGCATTGACTTCCGATGAGCCAAAGATGAAGGACGATAATACTTGCTTTGAACATGGTGGAGAAGGTGATTTCGACTCAATAATGGAGGGCATAGTCATGGAAAGTAAATTTACAAATAAAGCCAAATCAACAGCGAGCTTAGGCATCTCGAAAACAAGTGTGAAAGGTGAAAGTTTGGACCGGAAGGGACGCATACGGGAGCATGCAAATTTCATACTGAGTCTGGTCGAATCGACTGGTGCAGTATTTCGCCTGAATACAGTGCAAAACAGGAAAACTAAATACTCTGTACCACGTAAGCCCATATCAAAACCAAAAAATGCTACAAAAACGATTGGAAAAACTCGTAGCACACTCAATTCGCGTACAACAATTCGGAGCAAACGCAGCAACATCAAACGTGATGTGTCATTCGAACACTGTGCAGATTGGCCAAATTGTGACTGCGACGAGGCGGACAATAGTTCTGATAATTCCGATAGTTCCGCCGATAATCTCACGTCTTAAAAAAGCAAACTTCATTTGAGAAGCGAACTTCTGAAGTTTTTAAATGAATAACAGTTAATCAAAATTTTTGTGATGCAAGTAAAATTGGAGAATATTGAAACTTATATTTTATGCTTAAAAAGAAAAATGTTATTTAGCCGTTAGATGTTCATACTATTGGCCAAAATTAAAATAATGTACAAAATTTTTAGTGTAAAAATGAAACAAATATATCACATGAAATAAAATGAAGTCCATTACTTGAATTTAAAACGATATCAAACCTGATTCAGGTTAGAACGCTTCGTCATCGACCATATAAACTCCCTTCGGAGTAAATTAGAGCACTCTGTGGAATGGAACTAATCTCCTTATCAAGCATGTAACTAATCTCCTAATCAAGCGTGTGTACAATTGTTCAACGGAACTACCAATACCAATTGCTACAAGTGATGAAGTCATAAGAGCAATAAAAGCGATTTCTGCGTTTATTGGTAACGAAGGAGCTGATCCCAGATCAACAGTTTGAATTTAGTAGCAAGCATGGCTTCCCGGAACAATGCATGCAAAAAGTATTGCTCAGCTGCGTTTTTGGAAGTTTATCAGGCATATAATAGAGTTTAGCAGGACTGAAGAAGAAGTTATACAACCCCGTACTCTCTTCTATTTACGAGCTTACATTTCTGCAGCTACTTTATGATTTATGATATTAGAGTTGGTATTCCACATGCCAGTGTTCTTGTGCCCATTTCATGTATGGTATACACCGCGGATACGCCGCCGATTATTCATCCGGATATAATTGTGTCCACTTACATTGCAGAGACTGCTGCAGCCATTGAAGCATCAGGGCTACTGCAGAATCAGCTTGATGCGCCGGAGTACTGGCTTTCCCGGTGGATATAAACACAGACAAATCGGCTCAACGTTTGCTACGCTGAGAGGCAACTCCTCAACCAAAAGCTTCGTCAAATGTATTGCCTCACCGGCGGCAGATTAAAGTTGCGTAAAGGAAGTTGTTTTGGGGTGAACTGCTAACCCATCCAACATGCAGGTGCTGCAACGCTTTCAGTTAAAGTGTATATGGGAGCACAAACTTGATTAATGGACGTCGTAATAGAGGACAATCGGGCACGCGTTGTAATTACCAAGTATGGAGTGATCTCTGCGTACTTAAGGTCAAGTTAAGAAGTGAGTTGAGCTAAGCTCCTTTGGATGTATCTTAATATATTGTGAAGCTTCTATTATGGCAAACGTTTATATTATCGTATTCGTATTCTTGTTTTTGTGCATTCGGGAGTTAAAAAAGCTAATAACAAATCCTATTCCTTATTATAAGGTTTGGTGTACTCCTCACATTCAGTAAGTTTAAATTATTATTCAAGCAGGTACTCACCACTTATGTTTGTGTCAGTGCTGTCCCACTTTAGGTTGTGTGTGTATGCGTCGCTTGCAACTATCAGCGAAAGAATCTAATTCCACTCTCAAGTTCCCGCACTAAGTACACGTTAAACCTTATGTTTACAGCGAATGCTCTTCGCATATGTTTCAGGTTGACTTGAGCTTGATTTCTTACTGGTCTGTATGCTACTGCATTGGCCCTCAGCGCCCAGCCGGAGAAGAGCTGATGTCTGTTTCTTCTTCTGTTAGGCAGGCCACGCTGTTGTCATCGTAAAACGATGCCAAGTTGATTCCTTCCACCGCATCAAGTTCTTCTTGAAACATATCAATCTCCGGCATAAGCTTTTCTTTTGATGCCTTCATTTTCGGGGTGTTATAATCTTTTGCGGAAAATTCATATCCTCTTTCATCCGACGGTTACAGATTAAACACAACGAAAGATAGTGCACCACGCTGCCTGAAACCTCTCTTAGTATAAAGGGGCACGTACAGGTTTTCTCCTGTGTGGGATTGCATCATCATGCTAATCATACAAATAACCTTTGGATTATCGAAAAACATCGTTCGTATCGACGTATCTAATGCCGAGTGTCATTATTAAACTCACCAGTCTTCTCCAGGATTTGTTGTACTGTGAATATATGTAGGTAATTGGTTGATCTTTTCGGTCAGAGGTTACAATTGTTTTACTATTTTTGCTCTATCTGTTCAACTCACATGAAATAACTTCTTACTTGCACAAAAAATTTTTAACAGAGTATAATAAAACTTTTTGTCTAAATATTGTCGGCGACCCCTTCAAATATATGTATTTATTTTTGAGCTCAGCTATGTCCGACCATTTGTACGATCATCCGTTTGTCTGTCTGAGAAAAAATGATTTTGTTAGTCCTAACTCAGGTATTAGACTCTGAATTGAATTTTCAAAGCCAAGAAACAAATCCCAGTATAATATTCCCGCAACACGTTCTCTTATGTCACTCTCTGCGTCGATAAGGCTTTGTCCATACAGTTGCAGTATTCTCTCCATCATAAGATCTTTCACATCACCCTCCTCGGAACTTTCCCCCTCACACTATCGACATTACTATATATTTATTACATTCGCCTTCCCAGCACACTTTCTCTTTCACTAAACCTTTGCCTATCGCAATCACACACCAAAACTCATGTTGAAATAATAAAAGGCGAGCCATTCCGAATCATTTAGAACAAGTCTCTTAGTTTGGTTCTCTAAGCTCATTTTTGGTACCGTTGCGACTGTCTTTAAAAACGAACAATCGAAGAGAGCACTTCTGGTGCACCTTATGCTATTCCACCATGCCAAAACAGAAGACTGTTATGATACTCATATGGTATTGCGCCATCATTGTGAACGTACTTTTGACCAAACACTCAACAAATACCATCAAACAAGCATCGTATTCACCAGACATGGACCCCTGTAACTATCTTTCTCTTTTAATCGGTTGAAGACACCAACGCGAGAGCTGCAGAACATCCCGGAAAGTGTCTAAAGAAACTGTTTTTTGAAGCGTTGGTATATGCGTATCGCTGATAATAAGATGATAAAATAAATTTGGATGATTAATTAATATTTTTGGTTTTATTTATAAATTCCCAATTAAATTAATATTTTCTCCAACATTATTTGAGGGAAACACTGAAATATGTTAAATAAAAACACATTTGATTAATCTAAATAAAATTTTTATTTTTATTTCTTTTGTTGTTTTTGTTGTTGTTGTCATTTTTCATTATCGGTAATAATAAGTATAATAACATTTTGTTTTATTTATATTATTTTATTAATTTTTTTTTCTTTTTGTTTCTCTCATTTTTTTTTTTCATTTATTAAATTATTATATTTTATATTATTTATTTATATATAATATTATTAATATTAGAATTAGGCAATCAAGTTTTTCAGTATATTTCATTAATATTAAATTTTTGTTTTAATTTTCTTTTTTTTTAATTTATTTAAATACTATGTACTTTCGAATTAAATATGCAACGAATTTGTTTTTGTTTTCTCTCATTTTTTCAACGCTTTCATTTTGTTTTTATTGCACTTAATTATTTAATTTAAGTGCAACACTTCGCAATGACTTCTGTTTTTTCTTGTTGTTGTAATTATTGTTGTCTGTTGTTGTTGCTGCTGTTCAATTTACAAATTTGCATTGTAAAAAATGTTTACAATTTTAGTTTTAAGCACATGTGAGTTTATTTTTTAATTTATTTTTCTTTTTTTAATATTTAACTATGTATATTTAATATTCATTTTATTATTATTTTTTTTTTTTTAATTTTACAGTGTTTTCATAAAAGGTTTTTATTTTTTTTTTTTTTTTTATTATTTTAAGTCATTTTTTAATCACTTAATTAATAAATTGCTGTTGGGTTTTTTTGTTTTGGATTTTGTTATTGTGTATATATGTATGTATATTTTTTTTTTGGAATTTCATTAATTTTTTTTTTTATTATTTAAGCTTAAATATAATACAATTTTTTTTAGGGTGATTCGCATTTTTATTTATTTTGATTTAGCATGTGTGGAGTTTATGTATTTTATTTTTATTTTTTTTTTCTTAATTATAGTTTTATTTTATTTATTTATTTTTTTTAACAATGCTTACTCGAATAGCATGAGTGTTTGGTTTGTGTATGTGTTATTCTTCTTTCTTCTTCTTCTGTTTTGCGTGTCAGTGAATTAGTTAGACTAAATTTTATATAAATATATTTTTTTTTTTTATATATTTTATATATATAAATATTTAATCATAAATAACTTATTTCATAAATGAAACTTTATAGAAACAAGTAAAATTTTAAATAATTTATTTAGTGCTAAAAACAATTTATTTGCTATATATGTAAGCCGTAGAGAGTGCGTTGTCATTGTGTGACATAACTGTATATAACCATATATACGCTTGGTTATATACCGATTTGTAGCACAGCGCTCGTACTCTCACGCTCAGTTTTTCACATTTTGTTTTTAAAGTATAGTGAATTTTTTTTTTTTGTTTGTTTTAATTTTTTTATATATATATATATATAATAATATTTATATAGTTTAATGAACACTTTACTGGGTTCAATTCAATTTTGTGGGCCTGTTGTTGCCGTTTTGCGGTTTCCAGCACAGTTTCAGTTTTCCAATTTTTCTTTTTTTTTTTTTTTGGTTTTTCATATCGTTTCGAATACAAAAGGAAAACAAACCGTTTTTTCAAAATCTGCATTCAACGTCTAAAAAATTGGTTTATCTATATATATAATTCATCGAAGACGCACGCACCCATTTCTATAATTTCTTCGTTTTAGTTAAAATTTACTCTAAGTTTAAGCTTTTAGTAATTATTATTATTTAGTTTTAGTTTAGCATAGAAAATGACAAAAGAGCGTTTTAGTATTTGGAACTGAAAATCTCAATGAAGCGCTGCTGTGCCCTGTTGACTTGTTGTGATTGATTTTTCTTCTTTTATATTTTTATATCCTTTACATAAAAAATTGTGATATAATAATTCTAAAATATATAAAGTATTTTTTTTTTTCGCGGACAGACTTATAACTAAATAATTTTTAATTAATAATTTATACAAATAATTTTTTTTAAATAATTTTTAATTAATAATGTATTCAAATATTTTTTTAAAAATAATTTTTAACTGTTTTAATAATTTTTTATTTAAAAAAATAAAAATATTTTTCTTCCAACTAGTACAACTTTTTATGTATAGGTTAAAAAAAGCTTCGATTTGTCCGAAGTCTACGTTTTATTTATTTATGTATATATTTATATGTTTTTTTTTCTTTTATTTTTTTTTATTTCTTGTATAAATACATTACTTTTATGTTAACGCCATACTCTAAAATATAGTTGATTTGGTTTCATTCAAATTGTTTAATTAATTACTATTTTATTTTATTTTTGTGTAAATTTTTTTTCTCTTTGTATGGTTTGAATTTGTTTTGACTAAGTTTTGTTTTTTTTATATTTCTTTGAAAACTTTAGTTTGAAGACTTGTGGAATTTTTTAATTTATTTATTTTTATTTTTTTTTCTATGTTTTATTTTTAATATAAATATTTAGCGTTCATGTTTATTTAATGCCTAATGTCATGCAATCGTATTGATTATTTATATATTTAGTTTTTGGTTTTTTTTTTTGTGGACTTTATATGGCTGTGGTGATTTTCTTTTCGCAATTTAATTATTTACCCATTTTTTACCCGTACTTCAGATTCTATGTGTCTCTTTAAGTTCATTATTGAGCACTTTGAAAGTCTTGAATTGAATAATGATTAATATTAAATTATTTCAGTAGATTAAAATATTCTTTAGAAAAATTAATAGAAAAAAATAAAGCCTAATAATTTTTGGGAGCTATGAACTTTTCTCATAGGAAAATTTATTAAGTGGAAGAGTTGTGTCTGAAACTTGGTTTAAATATATGTAGTCACTCTCCATATTACACATTTTTAACAGAAGGAAATAGATAGGCAGGGACAGCAGCAGTAGACAACAATTTTTATTTTATATTTTTTATTTCTTTCTCTGTATTTGTTGTTGGTTTTTTCATTCAAGTGGCTTATGTATTTAATTTAAATTAACTTAGCTCCCAACTAATTCAGTAATAGTTCGACATTATTACGTATTTTCGATACATACATATAAACTTCTAGTGTGTCTACTGCAACGTCGAGAATACCCTAATTATATTTATCTTCGACGAAATATATGCTTCATCCGAAGTGATTATATTTGAATCGTATTGTGCAGGAGTAGACTGGGCCCGGTGGACATTGGTCCACAAATGTCACTTATTATTACTCAACTATACAATAAACTACCATTTCAGGTGCGAACTCACTCAAATGATAGAGTCCTTTTGAACACCAGTCTGCCCTTGATCTTGTGCGGCATACACTTGAACTAGTTGCGAAACTAAATACACACTGTCACGAAAGTGTCGGGAATTAAATAAATTTAAGTCTTTCGAATAGTAGTTAGGCAGGTTATTTTTCCCCAGGTTGGTAACACTGTCCTTAATTATGATGCCAATTTTTAGCGCGATCGTACTGATACTTTCTCGGCAGGATGAATAATGAAGGTCTTTACGAAAAATAGTTTAAAATTTTTTAAATTGGAATATTTTAAACTCATTTGGTTTGGTTCACTGTACTGGATTTCAATGAACTTATCGGGAAGACCATTCTGTGGACTCGGCATAAAGAGAATTCTGATATAATAGAATGAACTTTTTCTGGAAGAAATGTAAAGGCTTTAGTCAAGGTTAAAAATGGCAATGACCTTACAATAAGCAAAGATTAGAAGTCTTCAACAAACTCAAGAAAAAACATCTAAGAATGATTTTAGTTTTCCTGACTGGACACTGCAGACTTAGAAGACACTTCTGTTGAATTGTAATCGAGAATGACAGCACTTGTGGATTCTGTCTAAAATATGACAAACTTCGGAGCATATGTTGGATGATTGTCCTGCTTTAACCCTAACTAGGCACATATATTTGGCTTCAGAAAAGTTATGATATCAAGTAGTATATCATGAGAAAAACAACTCACGAGATTGGTGTAAAACACGATATGGTTCACCAATTCGACAGATGTCAACTACTCCATCGAACGTTGATAAGCTGATAAGCTTTTCACTTTCAATGTCGGTCAATCCTGGAACATCATCTGTCAGAAAAACCTTTTCGTTGACATTTTTAATGCAGTAGTTCTTCTCTTCCAATAGTCAACAGTGTTTTTATGAAGAGGAATATAAATTTCAATTCTGTTTATTGGACTAGGAGAACAATTTTGTTGACTGAAACACATCGCAAGAATGACCATCATACTCGCCCGATATTTGTTCAATGAACTACGATGTTTGATTCATTTTGTAGGTTAGACTCTGAAACAATACCTCTAGCAAGAATGGGACCAATTATTGGTTGGATAGTCTAAACTTTTGCGAAGCGTTTCAAGCACTGTTTTTAATGCTTTACAAATTATGTTGTTGATGTCACGATGGGGTATGAAGTTTATACAAACAAAATTAATTGTAGAATAGCCAAAAAAAGCCGAAGCTTATGAAGCTCTGTATTTCTGTCAGACATGATCACTTTATTATTATTATTACTTTTAAAAAGGATGTCTCATTATTCACGAAAGATTTGAATTTGTCTCAATTTATGCGATAAATTGTTGGCAACCAACAAATGGAAAAGGAAGCTTGCCAGCTAAAAGTTTAGGGTTAGTAAAAATGGAACACTACAAAGGTAATGTAAAGAAATGTGCTCGTTCCGTTAAATCTCCAAAAAAGCTGGACCGATTTTGATTGAACTTTCACTAACTGAGAGCTGAAGTTATAAAGAGTAGTGGAATACGAATTAGGCTTCGAGGAAAAATTATATAAGAAAATTAGGATATTATTTATTACAAGTGATCTGAAGAAATATTCTAGTTTGAAGGCTCTATCTTTTAAAATCTCCCAGATCTCGTTATTCATACGAACTGTAAGACAGACGGAAATGTCTATATCAACTTGCCTTTTGATGTGGGGTCTGCTACGCCTCCTTAATATACTCTTTTTCTCAATGCGAACATGGTATAAAAATTCAATTGAAAGAAAAGGATTGACGGAAAGCTTCAATATTTTGTGTGCCGTATATTCTGTCTATCTATGTCAAATAAAAAACACCCAACCTATTAACATCGAAATAAATAGATGCAAATGGAATTGTATAGATCACTATTTGCGTAAAGAAGACAACAACATTGCGAAGATGCACTTCTAGTGGAACCCACAAGGCAGACGTCAGCGAGGCCGTCCAAAGCACTGTGCACTCTGAAATTGGGTCCATTGCAACATGGAGTGAATTAAGCACCCTAGCAATTGAAAGAAGTCATTAGAGGGCATTTGTTTTCACCCTATGCTGCAATTAGGAGTCATACTTTAAGTCATTTTCAAGTATCAAGGAAATACAAAAGCTACTAGAAACAATATCTGCAGATATTTAGGTAAATAATATTAATTAAGAAAATCGTAATAACTTTGGTTTTAAAAAGTTCTAAGTTCTTTAACCAATTAAAACGTTATGAACGCGCTTTTTAAGCTTAAAGCTTTTTTTAATGAAAACCTTTTAACAATTTTTTTTTGAAATAATTTTAAATAAAATAGTTAAACTTTCAAAGTGCTATACATGCGCCACATTAATTCAATTGTTCAATTTAATATTTTAATTCGGTAATTTAGTTAACTACCTACTGTATATATATATAATATATTGTATATTGTATGTTTCTATGTACGTTAATGAACCCTTTTAAATTCTATGATTTATTTATTTAATTAATTATGTTTCCGTTTACTTTGTGGTAGTCTATTAAATTTAATTTATTTACGTTTTCAAATTGTTTCGCCGTTTGCTCTAATCCGTTTTATGTTAGTAAAATCATATATGAAACTCTGAGCTACATAATATTAAATTACGTAGTATGTTGTGTAGTGGATCATGTTTGGATTTATTTATTTTTATTTTCATATTGTTTAACTACTGTCAACGTTTGTTTGTGTTTCTTTTTCGATACGAGATTTAACATTATTTTTTTTTACTTAGTTCGAATTAAAATTAGTTACTCGTTTTCATGTTTCAGTTTTTATTTTTTATTTTTTAATTGTGTATGTATAACTATTTTAGCTATTTTGTTTCTACGAATATGTTGTATATAAATTTAATCAATACTATATTTTTTTTTTTTTGTTTTGTTTTTTAGTTCATGAAGCGCCTGCACACGATTTCGGAGTAGAATTCTATTAATTGATTGTAAATAAATCAATTAAATATATATAAAAATTATATAGCGTTGAAGAAATGAGTTTAATTTTTTTTTCATTTTTGAATACTTTTTATGGTATTTTAGCTTAGCTGCTGCTCCTGCTACATTTTCTGCTTAAATATTTTTGTTCGTTTTAGGCTTCTTTTTTCATTGTTTCGTGTTCTTGTAAACTGTACAAAATGTAAATGAACATGAAATATTGAGAAATGATTTCGCATAATAATAAAGCTGGTCATTTTGAAAAATAGTTTCGTTATAGATACATAGTATATAGACGACATTTAGTATGTATGTTGGTTTGTTTGTTGGTTTAAGCGTAGAGCATTGAAATAATAAGTTGAAAAGCACGGCTTATGCTCGCGACTACACGTGCACGGTATGACCGTGCACACGTTGTGTGTAAGTGAGCATAAGTGCATAAAACGGTAATTTACACAGCTTACTATTTCAATGCGCTTTGCTTTAGTGTATGTATATAGTTGACAACACAAATAAGCCACAGACTGTACATAAAAGATAGAGAATTAGAGAGTTAGCGAGTGCATGAGATAGTACGCTTCTCAATTGCAGCTCATTCCGTCTCGTTTTGGTTTTAATTTTTTTTTCGGTTTTATTTTTTTCTTATACGATTTACGTTCGATTAATAATTTTTCAATTTATTTCATTACTAATTTTTGTTGAAAAAATTTTTTACGACGGTTTCGAAGTATGTATATATTTATATATGTATGTATATATATATATTTATATGTAACTAGGCTATGTTGTATTTTTTTATTTTTAATTTTTTTTTTTATATATGTACTTGTATATATGTATAATGAATCGTAATCGTAACAAGAAAAATTTACTATACAAACTTTCGGCATTCAATTTTTTACTTTTTATTTTTTTTTTTAGTTTATTTTTTACTCATCGTGATTTTTTTTTTATTTTTTTTCAGAGAACACACTTTACTATGTAAATATTTAAAGCTTTGAAGTGGCGAAAATTAGTTTAAAAAAAAAAAAAAAATAACACATAAATAAAAACACAATTTTAAAATTTAAAAAAACAAACAAACAATTAATTCGTGTACATTTATTTTCCATACTATACATTATAATAATAATAATACAAAAAAAAATAGCTACGCCTGTGTAAGCTGTTATCAATTAATTATAAATTTTTGCATTTTAAAACATTTAACTCAATAGAAAGTGTTTTAATATTAAAATGTAGCTCGTATACGAGTAAAATAAAAACTCTTGCGAGTCGAACTGTACCGAACTTTACAAGTTTTGGCAGTTTCTTGACGCTTTTCTTAATGGAACTCAATTTTATTATTAATTATTTTTGTTTTTAATTAATTAATTAGTTAATTAATCATTTAATTATTAATCAATAACGCGATTTTATTTATTGTATTATAAGAATTGTATTAACTAATTAAATTAAAAATATTTTATAACATTTAACAATTAATTTTTTAATGTTCCTTTTTTTGTTTATTTTTTTTTAGGTTTTATACGCTTTTAAAATCAACAACAAAATTATTTAAATGAACGCAGGCTTATAGCGGAGTTCCATTTTTTTGGAATTGGAAACATTTCAGTATGTAAGACGTTAGTTTTAAGCTTTAATTTTTTAATACTTTTTTAAATTAATTTAAAGTCTGCTATGAATTAATTAAAAATTTAATGCATAGATTAGCATTACCTGCTATTAAATTTAGCTGTTCTGAGTTGAGCAGACCAAAGTGTGCATATACTGCGCTTTATTTTTTAAGTGCAAGGTCGAGTTGCGCTTAGCAACGACTGAGTCACAAAATTTAAAGTTTAGAAAAACAAATTATTATAATTAGAAATTTGTTTTATATTTTAAATTTATTATTTTTCAAGTACAAAGTCGAGTTTGCGCTTAGCAGCGACTGAGTCAAAATTTATATTTGGTTTGTCTTTACTAGGAAGCAGCTCACTTAGGGAAATGTTGGTCTATATGTGTGAAAATTCATACAAATGGAGAGCGGCGCTACATACATAAGACTATCGGCCATGTTTTCTATAGTATTCTTGTACAGACATATATAGTTTCTAGCAGTCCACAATTTAAATATCAACTTAACAGTTGAATTCCTAACAAACATAGGTATTACGGGAATTTATACCTATATAGTAAAAGTTAACCCATCATTTTGTCTAAAAATTGCTGTTAAGTAGCAGAATGGTAGTTTCTAAAATGTTAGCCATGCTTTCTTCGCAGAAAATGTTCTTCTGTGTACATATATGGCCAAGTTTTTGAATGTACGTACAGCTACTTCTCTCTAACCTAAAGTAAGATACATCTTGGGCTTTTATATTTTCCATTAAAGAAGACTTCATTGAATTTGTTTCGTTACCTCTATAATGAACGAGGTTGTGTCCTATCAAAACCATGAAGCATCGTTTGGTGTGTACTCACAATAATCAAAATTTGCTATGCATCACATATGGTGCAAAATTTTAACACATTTGAAGAGACTTCCCTGTTCAGGTTTTAATTATTCGACTCAGTTAATGTGTTGTTAATCGCTTCAGCGGTTTGCAGAACTCATTGAACTCGAAAAGGTTTACATTCTTTGAATTTGGAAAATCTAATAATGCTTCTCTGAAGTTTGAAGAACGAAAAAATTTTAATTTGCAAATATTTCTTGACGCTGATTCTTATTTTTTTAATGGGAGGCCCCAAGTTGGGCGCCAATTTGATTGCGCAACTTAGAACTGCCTTACAATTTCAACTAAAATGTTAACCAAAAAAAAAAAAAACCAAACACAAAAACTTCATCCTCCATAGTTTTCATAAGCCTGTGAAAATAACATTCTACTATGTTACAAAAAATTTTCTTTTTTTGTTGTTGTTGGAATTTCGATTTTATACAAAAGAAAACATTTTTAAAATGTTTTAGACCAATTTCAATTTTGTGTTTTTTTTTTTGCTTAAATTACAAAATAATGTTTTTTTCTTATTTGTGGGACTTTCTCATAATTCACAAGTATTAATTTATCGGTGTATCTACGAGTATGTTGTGTGTGTGTGTGTGGGTTAGGGAAGTGACGACGGCGGTGTTTGCGTGTACATTATGTGGGTTTGTGTGTGTTATTGTTGTTGCTGTTTTATCGTTATCGTAATCGTTATCGTATATTGCGAGGATCTTGGGTTGTGTTGTATATTATTTATAAGTATTTTGTTTTTTTTTTTTTGGTTTTTTCGGGGGCTTAGTCGGTTTCGGCATCGTGTCGACTGTTTTCGTTCGTATTTAAATATCGCTATCACGTTTTTGAATAGTTTTTTTTTTCTCAATTATTTTTTTTTGTTTTTTTGTTCATTAAACAAAAACTTTATACAAGTTTTTTTGTTTTACGTTTTTCTTATTCGACTTATAGCAAGTTCATACAAGAAGTTGTCGGGGTGTTAGTTCCAAGTTACTTAATTTTTTTTATGTAAATTAAATTAATTTTCTAGTTACACTTTAGGAATTTTAATCATAATTTCTCCTTTTCTTTTTCCTGCAATTAAACAACAAGTGACAAGAGAAATTGTTTTTTGATTATTTTTTTTTGAGATTTTTCAAATCATTTTTTTGCAATATCCTTCACAAATTTTTAAAGAGAGTATGGAATTTGTTCAAAAATAGCTCATGAAGTATGGGATTCAAGTACAAAAGATTCAGGTTAGATATGTAACTCCATACTTAAATAAGTGAAACGATACTTTGTGAACGATACTTTGGCCAGAGGCATCGTCTTAGTGTGCCACCACAATTGTGCTCAGTTTTATTGCTCAATATTTTATTTTCGTATGTCTATTGGCCACACGTTGGGCGCCAAATCGATACTAGTACGATTATAATCGTCTTAATCGGTCTTTATTGAAAATCTATGGGGAATATTAGTAAAGCTACATCTGTGACAATGCAATCGTGTTTAGTTTTACTTTCAAATATATAACTTTCGTATTTTGGTTGAGTTTTTTGTTCTTTTTTGTATAGGGCTGTCCCACGATTTATAACACTCTCTTAGCAACATGTGAAGGTTATGAAAACCTCGGTTTAACCGAAGTTATCGCGTTTCCTTGTATTTATCTTTAATTATTTTTAATAATTATTTTATTTTTTTTTATATGCTATAAAAACGAAATAAATAAATTTTCAATTTATATACATATGTATATATAGTATATCAATAGATCTATATATATATATATGTATAAATATGCATGTTTGTATCGTCAAATGCAAAAATTACACAAACTAGAGGATATTTTATGTACTATTAGTTAAACATCTTTTTTTTGCTCGTAATAATAATAATAATAATAGTTTAATAATAAAAGAAAACTAATCGCTATTTGATTTGAGGCTACGTTTGGTGATGCTAGTAGATTAGTTGGTTGCTTTGATTGGTTGTTGTTGTTCTTGTTTGGTGAATGTTTTGGTTGACGGTTGGAATTTTCAAAGGTGAATTGGTTGGTTTGGTTGGTTGGTTGGTTGGTTGGTTGGTTGGATGATTTGGTTGGTTGGTTGTTTAAAAGGTGTTCTTTTTTCTCAAATGTTGTTGGTTTTGTTGTGGTTTATCTTATATTGGTAATTTGTTAGAATTTCATTCAATCAATCAATCGATACATTAATCAATAAATCTCATATCAACTATTTTCAAGTTTCTATAGCATTATTTAGCTTACTTTTTTTTTACTTGCCCAAATCTATGTATGTACGAGTATTTTCAATACTTCTAGAACTATTTTAGTTTATTACCAACTACAAATTTGTTAATGGATTTTTTTGGGATGCATTTTTTTGTTTTTGGTTTTTTTTAGTTGTTAACTTTATACGCAAAGTTTTTTTTTTTCATATAATAAAGAAACAAGAAAAATAGATAATATTTAATTAATTTGGGTTTAAATATTTTCATTTCAAGTTAATATTTTTGGAAGTATTTTTACATTTGAGTAATGTTTTGGAATTTGTGTGTTTGGTTGGAGTGGAGAATAGTAAAAAAAAAAGAACATCGGAACATGCAGCTATACGAGTACATATATGTTAAAAATAGACAGTTTATTTACATTTAGCATAAAAGTTGAGCAAATATTTAAAGCTGAAAATATTATTTTAAAAAAAATATAGAAAATAAATAGTTAAAAACTTAAATCTGAAAAAGAAAAGTTTATAAACTGAAAAAAATTAAATAAAATAGTTTGAAAAGAAAAACTGTTGATTTTTTATATAGTTATATAATATAATCCGCCAAAGTTGTACGTACATCTTATAAATCTTAAAATTTTGGAACTGTTAGCTGAAAAAGTAAAATTTTTGTAAGAACTTAAGTAAAATAGTTGTTTTCACGAGCCCTAGCCACAATATGGAAAAAGAGATCGTATAACTCATCACCTATGGTAAGTGAATAGAAACTAATGATTGGCGAAAGAAGTTCTTCGTCTGGGGGCGACTGTATGATGGTACAATACAAGCAGAGTAGGGTAATATTGGCATTTGTTGGTAGCCCTCCTATCCATTGACTTTCCCCATGCCACAGCCGTCCCCGTTTTCGTCCCTAAATATGTTTCTACTCTAAAAAATATAGCAAAGAAATATTTGGGAAGTTTTTTATTGAAAGATACTATTTGCAGAAAGGTATGCAATGAACTCTCATAGAATCTAGTTAACTTAGTTTCACCAATTTATGAATTCTTTGATGCTTAGTGCTGTATCATCATGAGGGTACAGTTGAATGAATTACCAGAAACCCGAATTTCTTTCTTCTCTTCAATATCACCAGGGTTGATTCACCCAGCTACTATAGTGCTTCAACTAATCAAAGAATACACAGAAGAAAGTAAATTCGTACGCGTGCTCCATGGAAACAGTGTTCCGAAGAGAATCCAACAAGTTCAAAAATCTACTCGTCAAGCAAAAAATATCAGAATACAGACCTGTTCCTAGAGAAGATCACGCCGAAAGCGATTACGTACTATTCCCTTTAGTCTCTTACAAAGCGATGTAAGAGGCAAACACTACCAAAATTCTCTATGGGAAGCGTGCGAAAACTTTTGCCAAAGATATAGAAAATTAGTTTCAACCTTTTAACTTCATCTCCGGTAGTTGCAGAAGACGTGTATAAAGGATACAGTAGAAACCCGGACAATTTGGCCCTCCCAGCCAATCCCATCATTCTCGCCGAGGATATTGGCGATCGACGAGGTTAACCAAATTCGTTGGTAAACTTTATCCTAGATAAGTTTCAGGCAAAGGAATATTCAGTGGCTGCTTACCTGAACATTCGTCAGGCTTTTGACAGAGTATGGCACTATGGCCTACTCTGTAAATTACAAGACATCCTCTCACTTCAGTTGTTTTATGCTATTGTGTAGTTTCGGTGGTTCTGGATGGTGTGGAGTCCAGCACAAAAAGATTCCACGTGTTTCGCAGGGAAGTATACTATGCCCCACTTTGTACACTCTCTTCACTGGGAACATGCTCTCTGAGCTTACAATCCCGGTGGCGGAACTTCTCTAGGACTTCCTCATTGTCACATTCGCTGACGATACGGTTATCCTTGCCAGAGTATTAGATCGACTCTTTTTGTAGATCAAGAATATATACCAGGTTTATAAGCTTAAATTCGCTGTTGGGGCAATTTGTGAAAACCAGGCGCAAAAAAAATCCTCCTCTTTGAAAGGGGTTTTCGGATGGTGTTCAGAATTGGCCACATCTGGTCAGCAATATTAGCTTCCAGTTATGTGCCTCCAAGGAGTTTCGAACGGTAGAGATTAACCGTTTTATTAGGTTTCAACAGCTCTTTCAGCTACAGAAACTGTCAATCCCCATTGCTAGCATCAACACAGATTTAAATTGAACCGTGCTCTACTCTGCAAATTGCGAAGACCCCAAGATATCTTGGTATAGCATTTTCCAAATATATCCACACTTCAACGCGAAAGCAAGATTACACGTGTCATGGTGTCGCTCCATTTACTTATTCTTCAAATCATCTATAGCACGTAGACACATGACAATCCCTAGTTGCGTAAGATCTAACTGCTCGTCAAGTATTTTTTGTAAATGGTTATCATCCCTATTTCATAAACCCTGCTATTGACGGTCTTCATTCAAGCTTCCTGGGGCGATTTCCACGCTTCTAGTCGCTCAGTTAAAAATTTCGAAACCCATTTCACCAGGATCTTCCGATTAAGCAATGTTCCGAAGCTTTCAAATGCGATACAGTACAAAATTTCTTAGAATTGAGGCACCAAAACAGAGCTTCCCGCATATGTTTTTTTTTAAGTCTATGTTTAATATCATCTATTAACAATGGATTTAAGCTTATACACCTGGTATACTAGCTAGGGTTCTCAGGCGCATCAAATAATAAATAAGAGTTAACCAGCCTGCTTAAGTTAATGTGAACTAACTAAACTAATTTCTACTAAATATTATTTAAAAAAAATAAAAATAAAACATAAATCATTAAGAAAATTTTATTTTATTATTTGGATTTTATTTCTTCATCATCATTTATATAAATAAATCTCAATTTGACAAAAAATTAATTATAGTAAACATAAAAAATAGTAATAAGTGTAATCATAAAAAAAAAAAATAATAATTACAAAATAATAAACACTCAAAATTTGTTCCATAAATATTTTGTGGCATAAGACGAAGCATATTACAAATTAACAATTTTTATATTTAATTGTTTCAACTATTTTTTCTTATTTTTGGACAAAATTAAAACAAAAAAAATTTTACAATTTAAAAAAAAAAATTAACAAAATAAGAGAAATCTTGAAGAAATTATGACGGAAAATACTTTAATATTTTTATCAACACGCTTTTCATTAAATAAAATAAATTCAAAATAGTACAGTATAGCAATATACCACGAAGAAGAAAAAAGCGTAGTGTGTGTAGCAAAAAGACATTTTTGAGTAAATTTAAGTAAGCTGCTTTTTGCATGAAAGAATGAACAATTATACAAAAGAAATACAAATTTTGTGTACGATTTTAAATATGTTTTTTATAAGTAAGATTTTTTTGTTTTTTTTTTTTTTTTTAATTATATAATTAAGTGTATTTATTTTAAGCAATAAAAAGTTGACGGATTCTTTTACTTTTATTTAATTGTGTATAAGGACAAAGTATATAATTATTTTTTTTTTTTTATATACGCATAAAGACAGGTAAACGATTTTTTTGTTGTTTATAAAATTATAATTAAACAATAAGTACTTAAAACAAGTTGCGCGCTTCTCTTTGCATTACTTTTTAATTTTTTTTTTATAATATTTTATGGCTTCTACTATTTTTTTTTTGCTTTAATACATTAATAAAAAGTGTTTAGTTTAAAATAAAAAAGAAATTGAAATTTACAAAAGAAAAAAATTTAGTAATTGTTTACAATGCAGTACTGCATATCGAAATAATTAATTATAAGAAATTTGTAATTAAATTATTTTCAATTGAAATATTTGCATTTGTGTCTATGTAAGTTTTGTGTGTGTGTTTGTGTGTGTGTGTGAAAATAATTATTAAATATTTACGCAGCACACAAGAAAGTAACTTTGCTCTTAAACGTCATTTTTTTACAAGTACTTTTTCTCTCTATTTTTTGTTTCTTTTTTGTTTTTTGTTTTGTTTTCTTTCAACACTTTTTAAAGCTTAAAACAAAATAAATTGTTTATTTAAATAAATTTTAAATTTAATTAAAATTTCTTGCACCGCAGAAACTACTTAATTTGATTTGTAATTTTAATATTTAACAATAGTAAAGTACATTTAAGGCTTTTGTGTACATACACATATGATGTATATGGGGTCTTTCAACTAAGAAATTTTATGTTGTTATTAGAAACAAAAAGAAAAAAAATTATAATAATAATTCTTATTTAATTATATACTTAATGAAAGCACGTCTATATTGAAAGACCCTTTATTATGTGTCTGAGTGTGTGTGTATGTGTAGCAAACAATATATCGTAGCATTCTATTAAAGTACATACTACTACATACATCGAAATAAAAAGTATATCCAATAAGAAAATCAAAAAGATAAAGAAATAATGGCAAAGAAAATACGCAAGAAAGTCAGCTACGATGCAGTTTGATACTTAAGAATTTTTTTTCTATTTTTTTTTTATATAATTTTTTAATTTGTTAACTAAGAAAAAATTTTACTAAATTTTGTTGCTAAATTATTGTTTTGTTGTTGTTTTGCTGTTGTAATTTAATTTGTAACATGCATAATTTGTGTTGTTTTTTTTTTTTTTTGAATTATTGTAAATTTAACTTTATTGTGTGTGGCTGTTTTTTTTGTTGTTGTTGATTTTTTGTTAAATTTTTTTCTTTCTTTTAAGTTTTTAATATTTAGAAGTAGTCGCTATCAATGTCTTTGTTGTTGTTTTTAATATTTGTTGCTGATAGCGAGTACTTTTTTGTTGTTGTTTTTGTTTTGTGTATCTATATAAGGTGTTGTATTTAAGGTTTTGTTTTTTTTTATTTTTTTGTTTTGTTTTTGTGTTTTTTTGTTTTTGTTTTTTGTATGTATATAGCACTAACAAAACAAACTTACTGTTCTTGTGGATCTGTATCGCTCTCTTCGAGCTCACTCTTGTTGCGTCTCTTCTCATAGATGAGGATGATCAAACAGAGAATCAGCACCTCGGCGCAGATACCCAAGAAAGGCCACAAAGCGGCAAGTTTGCCTGTAGGAAATAAAAAGAATAAATAAATTAGAGAAATTCAATAAAATATTTTTTTTTTTTTTGGCACACATTTTAATTCTTTCTAATGATTTCGACCAATTTGCTATTGATGATCCTATAATTGACGAGCTTAAATAATGGAAAATAGGTTGAATAGGTCCGAAAAATATAAATTACTAGCGGTTTCGGCTTGCGTTGCTACGCTCCCAATTTGTTTTCCTTTTGTAAAGATGAGTTATGGGTGATGATATTTTTTAAGTCTAAATTATTTTAAATTATTTAATTTATCATAGCGTTGTACGATTTTTAGTTGAACCCTTTTTGTTTCTCTTTTATAAGACCAAGTTACAACATTTAACTAGTGATTAGAGATTATTCTATCTACGGCTAGCTTCTATCGCTGTATCACCGTCACCTAATCATCACGTTCTCTCTCCCAGTACGCTCCATCTTACGCAACACATCCCTTAAACTACCGGCTATTACAAACACCCACTGATATAAAATATTTTATATTGTTGAGTGTTTTATTGTTATAAAAATTTTAACAAATTATGGATATGCTGTATTTGGATCTCCACTACATACCGGAGAAGCATTATTAAATGAACGGTTTTGGAATTAAGTTCAGAATAGCACAGAGGAAACTTTTTTTATTACTTAATTAAAATTTTCACCAGTCGAACGGTAAAAATATCAAAATTAAAGGTTTTAAAAGGTAGAAACGTGTGAAAATGCTTTATGGAGCAAATTCCTGTAGCGTTGCACTCGTCCTATTTGAAACTGTTTGTAGTTCGAATGCGCTATATTTGGAGATAGTATCCCCATAACATTATGCGTTCCCTTCACGACTATGATGACAGCTCAAATGTTTTTTCTTTCATATGTCAAGGAAGTAGTATTTGAATCCAGCTGCTTTTCTAGTGATTGTTTTTATAGTTTTTTCATAATTTAAGGGATTTCTTAGAAAATGACAACCAACAGACTGGCTTTTAGAGATTATTTCTGTTATTTGCCTGGTAGGGTCAACTGTAAACTGTGCACAATTAAATCCCGTTTAGCCTGGAGGATTTATAGCTACCTAATTCTACCACGTGTTTTAGTATAGAGTCTAATAGTACTAAACAAGTGACATCTGCATTATTGGATTCATTAATAATATAGTTTCCCGCTGATGTCCATCATTTCTTGTCGCTCCAGAAAGGTTAAATATCGCTTATTATTTCTACCTGCATTTTCGCCTATAGTCATATAAATAAGGTTTTATGCAAAATTTTTAGATGGGTTAGTGTGAAATTTACCATTATTTCCAAAGCTATAAATAGGTATTAGGCCGTTGACCCCCCACATTCCTGCGCTAATCTGTTCTTGTTAGATTTTCAGGCATTTATTAGTTATGATACTCTTCACAATTCACATTTCTTATCTTGACTATGTCATCTGCATACGCTTAAGCAGCATAAGCTATTGTTACTTTGTTATGTAGAACTCTTCCCGGTGACATCCTTTTATTGTTAGTACTATGCTGCTCGTAGCATTCATGCCTGTTTCGGCTACTCTTGTATTAACCAATGAACTACTTGCGATAGGGAGTCTGATTTGCTACCCATTAGCTCACTACATTATGTTGCGTGATTGGCATTGTCGTGCTTTAAGTTTATTGATTACATTCGCTTGTATAAAGGCAAGACTTATATATGTATATATTTTCGGCTAAGTTATTGGTTGATATATTGTAGTATGTGAACAGTAATACTTTTCTAGATCATTATGAAAGTTCAAAGAACCTATAGATAGCTGTAGTATGCATACAGTGATACTTTTCTATACCATTACGGGACTTCAAAGACCCTAAAGATGCCTCACGCAAATGGGTATCTTTTCACAATATATGCTATACGTTGCCTACCAACTTTGATATTACATATGTATATAAGAAAATCCAATTCTAAATGATTACAATTACAAATTCTTCAGCAAAAGTGTACATTTTTTTAAGTCTGCTTCTTCCACCATCACTCGTGATACATACCCTTCACACGCACAGTTGAGAAATCGCTGGCGTCACTGAAATTGCCAAATTCGTTGGCATCATTGTGTCCAATGCATTTGTAGTCGCCTCTATCATCTAAGCTGATGTTTTCAATAGTCAAAATGGCATTCTCTACTTTGTTATCGGATTTAAGTACATAGCGATTCGTGCTATTTGTCAGCGTTAAATTGCCTAATAAATAAAATGTGAAAATAAAATTAATAAATATTGAAAAATTTAAATATATTTTAACAGTTCGTTACCATATGTCCACGACAATTGAGGATTTGTACCGACAACAGTGCAGATAATTGACAGTTTCTCGCCCTCAACAACATTGGTATTCGAAGGCACTCGTACAACAACGCGAGCTGTAATTAATAGAAGAGAAAATATATATTTTAGTTATTTCATATTAAATTAAAGTTTTGAAATAATTACCAACTGCATTGATATCTTTTTTCACATCTCCAATTTTACAGGAGTAGCGACCATCGTCATTGGTATCGGTTTTGTCAATTATAAATTTGCCCTCGGCTTCGATAATTCGGAAGCGTCCTTTCAGTGAGTCGATTTTAAAGACGTCTGTATCGTTTTTCAACCTAAATGAGTAGCAAAAAGAAATTAGATTTATTATTCATTTTTAACTATATTGTTTATTGTTAAGGTATGTTCAGATTTTTTTTTTTTTTAGCAAATTCCGTTGATTTTGCTGTCACTTTTCACTGAAATTTATAGTAATTTGAAGTCATTTTCATTCAAAGATTTATGATTTGAAACTGCCTTTACTGAATATATAGTTCGTATAATATTTTATTACATTTGAACTTTGTGTAGTAAAACATTTTAAATAATTAGAAGCCGTTGACTTGAATGCCATTTTTATATTTAATTAAAATTCATTTAATTTTTTGTTTCAACTTGTGCTAATTTAAAAAAAAAAAATTTTAATAATAATGTATTCCAAAAAAAGGCTATCCAAAGCCTCGAAACGTTACACGTCGGCACGACTACCAGTTCCCGGCGAGTTTCAAATTCATGGCATTAATAGGGGTAATTGTAATGGTTACTTGATAGTAAAAGAACTGCGTAATAGTGGAGCACCGATGACAGCGACTGCACTAGTAGGCATAATATCTGCCAAGTTTGGTGTAAGTATCAACATCATCACACACACATATCCATACATACATACGAAGATTATAACACGCTCTAATCTATTGTCTAACAGTTACCGAAAACCAGAATCCGTAAATCCGTAATGGATACATTACATGGTGGAGTAAATTTAGGTTTTATAGATCTGAAAAATAAACGCTATTGTGTACATTCGATGAACAGTGGTCAAAAACTGGCATCTGAGAATTTGGTTGAAGTCTTAGGCAAAGCTGACGGCGGACCGCAGGGTGTGCATACATTGCAGAACAATGTGCAATCAATTGTAAGCGTTGGAATGATGAACCCACCAATATCATTGGCATCAGTTGCAAACAGGAGCGACTCAAAAAAAACGTTGACGGCACAAACAGTACATTCGCCGGTGGCAACGATGCTCGAGGTGACGTCGAATGGTTCATCCTGTAAGGCACAGAACGAGACCATAGGTATATCAGCGTCAAGCAAACAGAAGAGTGTTGACCATGATCTGAGAGTTGAGGCTACATCAACGCAACCGTCACGCACATCTAGAACACGAAGCTGTTCAGTTACATTGCTTGAAAATACTGATGAAAGCAGTGACTTAGATGAAATAATTGCACCAAAACTGTCATCTCAAAGCAAATCAATACGTATGACCGATGAATTGAGTGTCGAGGCTAACGAAAACAAATCAAAATCAACGCTAATGTCACGCACTTCTAGAAAACTGAGCCGTTCAGATCCATCGCTTGAAATAACTGATGAAGAGTGACCAAGAAACGGGATCAACAAACTAGTGACTTCGTCAAAAAATTGAGGAAGTTTAAGAAGCACAAAAAAAGGATCTCTATAATTGAATAAGATTTTAAACAAAAAAATCATAAAATTTTAAAATGCAATTTTTTGAAAATCATTTTAAAGAACAGCCTGTTAAATTTTAAAATATTAAAATTTACCATAAAATTTTTGTTTGTCAAACATCCTCAACATATTTGGACAAATGCCGTGCAAACAAATTTTAGCACATCTATTAAATTTATGTATTAAAATTTTATAAAGTATCTATGCAAAACAATAAATATATATCTTAAATATTTCGGAATGTTTTGGTTTAAAAATAAATTAAACGGCTTTTCTTTTAATGAATTCAAAAAGCTTGTGTTTAGATCCTAAGGCTTTGAAAAAAAGCTATTCGGCTATTCCTAACCTTTTTACGCCTAAGCCGCCGAACCGACGTCTTTAAAACCCTTTGAGTTACATGACTAAAATGTGGTTTATATGTTAATGGGAGATCGGTAGGAGTAAGATCTATTGAAAAAGTGATTGGCTTTGGTAGAAGGTGCGTGTAAAGCTGGTGTCTTAATAAAATTGAGTTATCACTGTACGGATGACGTAATGCAATGTTTTCCACAGGAAAAATAATCATGTTACGGTACAAGTTTCATAGACATATTGGTTAGGCCATCAACTTCACTTCTTGTTAAAAAAATAGATTTAGGTCTATGGTTGAACTCACCTTTTACTCAAATATTTCTCAACTACAAGTTTTCAAGTTGAGATTGATATGTAGAAGGGTATACATGATATCAATCGACTCTAAACAATCGGAATGGAGAGGAATTTCTCATGTCTTTATAACTATTGGTAGAACCGCTTTGGTTCGAATGCAACGCCTTATCTCAAGGAGACTTCACAATAATCGCCCTACAAAGATGAATATCGTCCAGTGTTCTGTACAAAAAATCCGGCTCCGGAAAACCTATTGTATTATGCTCAGCCTTCAGTTAGGTGTTTAAATGCAATTGAGTGGTAGAACACAGTGACTATTATTGTCCAATATGGAGGACCGAAAGTCTCGGTGCGGACAAACACTTGGTACTAGACTAAGCTTCCAGTTAGATGTGAAAATCACCCTTCTGCGAAGAATATCGTTCAATGTTTAGGACGAAACCATGGCTACGGAAATCCCTTATGACTAGACTAAGCTTCAAATTAAGCCTGGTACTTTAGAGTACGTTAAGCTTAACTCCAAACTGTTATGCGAAAGTTACTTATATAAAAAAATCTACATTCGTGATCTGCACCGCTGACCGCAACTTCTCTTAAATTCGAAATATGCACATCATTAATTTTATGAGAGACAGCTCAATGTCGATAACAACGCAACCGCAACTAATCAGAAAACAAATGACACAACAATTTGAGTATGTTTTATTGGATCTACATAGTAACTCGCTAAAATTCATATAACTATGAAGCAGATATGTTATATTTGTATGAATATAATAAACAACTGCTATTAATTAAGCTTATTCCGCGTATCAGCAGTGAATTGATCATACTCACAACAAAACTGAATGAATTAGTAACGCAAGAGCTTCCTCAATGCATTTCTAAGTCACATGTTCACCATTCTGACGAAAAAGTTATGTGAGTGAGCAAGCGCGTGATTCATATGAGAGGCGTATTCGCGTGCTCACTTTTCGCGCTCTATATCATGGCTGTTCGAAAACGAAGAAAAATCGAAAAGTTCGATTGATTTTATAAGATCATTTTAATAGCAAAGACATAGCAGTAACTGTTTCATAATTTCTACATTGTACCAATTTACAATAACAAAGCAGCTTTGCCATTCTGAAGCAATGGATAGTTGGATCTTTACTACTAACAGGTCTATAGGGTCTAGTCTATCTGTCTTGCATCTGTCTTCTGACTATCTTTTATCTTCCATCAATTTTCCATCTATCATCCAACTAGCTTACCCTCTAATCTCGGCTTATGCAGAAAAAAAATATATTGAAAGCAACACTTGGGTGGTCCATATCTGGCACGCACGGTCTAGTCTGAGACTATAGACGGCTTACACAAAGTCGAACCACTACAAAGCTGATAAAATTGCACAGCTTCCCAAACCTGGTTATTGTTTTTGTGCTATTTCCGCACGATCTAGTCAATGACTGATCCAAGGCTGATGACGATTCAATTCACTGCTGGTCAGCGACTGGCCCAAGCTATTGCGTCAGCTTATTGAAAATTATATTGTCCCTGACTAGCTTGTGGTAGTGGTTCATTGGCTGATTTTCATCGGTCAATCCACTTTAATGCAGGGACGCGACTTTGGCAAATGATGATATTAAGGACAGAAGAGTACTGAGGTCACTCCAATGTTGTTCTTAATACACTTGTTTAACACTCGAGCGGTGTGAATTGGGGCATTCCCGATATGTAGACTTCTTATGGATGCTTGCTTTAGATATATAATAGGTGTCTCGCATCACATTTTAAGGTAGACAACATAGTACTCGTGCTTAGAAGTGATAGGTACTTATAAATAAAGGTATATCCCAATGGTATAATAGAACCAGGCACATAGTGTAATAATACAAAGTCACGCAACTTTATTTATGCGCTCTCAAAATATGTATGTGTGATTTCAGTATGATGAAATCTCACTCGTTGCTTATATGTTAAAAGTTGCGCTACATTGTAGTATTGTACCATGACCAGGCTACTGCAGTATATGAGCGAGAAAGAATAAGTTCTCTCAATTATGGTTCTCTTATACATTTTTTGGTGTAGACCATTCATACAAGGCGTTTTTTTTTTTTTTCTTGGTATGGACCTGCGTTGGAAAGGAGCATCTTTCATTGATATTCCCCTCAAAATTTCACGACATTTGGTAAAGTTGAAGTGGAGCTATAGCGTCTAATGTGACAGTGTATTTTTGTCATCGGTGAAACTTTTATCGAAACTCAAAAAATTGATAAAACAAGTTTATGGGAATGTTTGTCCATCTCGTACCACTAATTACAACTGGTTTACACGCTTCAAAGATGGTCAGGTAGACTTAAATGACGACGAACGTTCGGGCCGGCCGAAATCTTCAATGAATGAATGAAATCTTTCTTCTCAACATTGTTACTGGTGACGAGACATTGTGTTTTCAATATGACCCTGAAATGAAGCGTCAAAGTGCCGAATGGAAATCGCCTGGTTAGTCAAAACCAAAAAAAATTGCGTTTGGAAACGTCAAAAGTGAAGACAATGTTGATTTGACTCTACGATTCGAAGGGCATTATTCACCAAGAGTTCGTTTCACCGGGCCAAACAATTAATGGGCCATTTTATCTTAGTGTTATGAGGCGTTTGCTCCGTCGTGTCTCTCGAATTCGGCTAGAATATTGCATGTTGGCGTTTGTTGCACAATAATGCGTGACCGTTTTTTTGACCAAAATAGCATTTTGACCATTAAGCACTCGCCGTATTCGCCTGATTTGGCACCATGTGACTTTTTTCACCATGAAAGGACGGCGCTATGCTGATGTGGAAGCCACCCAAAAAGCGTGCACCACCGTCGTAAAGGTCATTCTGGCCAACGAGCTAAAACACCCATTTGAAATGGTATTGAATCGAGCTGATAAGTGTATCAGTCGGAGGGAGATTACTTTGCATAATAAAAAAAAAAAAACAAGTACTCAAAAATCTATTATAGTTTTTATTTTATTCCAAAAGTTCGGTAAATTTTTACTCTGCATACTTGTCATTTTTTGATCTAGCGGCAAACATTTTAAGTTCCACTCAACCGATTTTGATCGAATAGCCGTGAAACGACGCAGAATCCTCTTTTTTGTTTCATTCATTTACTAGTCTTCGACAAACAATTTTATCCACATACGATTCGCTTAGATTTAGTTTAAGACCATTGTATTGCGTGCAGTTTGAGTAGCACATATGTCATAGGTTTGAAAAGCACTTGCAAACAGTTTGAATAGCAATTTTTAAGCTTAGAAATTTAATTTCTATTTTAACATTAATATCTTTTGACTCTGTAGGTTGACTTTGATGTAATAAACGCTAATTGTTATAGCCAATAAAGCTTTTTATATCTTAGTTATACGGTTTTTAATACAATGAGTGGCTTTTAATTAATGCGCGCACAAACTTATTTTTTTTCCATTATTTTTTTAACTTCTTAGAGTATAGTCCCCGATGTTATTTAAACACGAACAGCAACAATTTTATCGTTTAATGACCAATCCCACGCTTAAGTAGACAAACTCGCCACTGTTCGCATGTAAATAACTCAGTAGAAGATACTCGAAGCGGGTTGACACATATCGGATATAAAAATATGTTGTTTTTTTCTTGCTTTTATATTGATAAACTAAAAATATTTTTGTCATAGTCGAGTTGAACAAATTGTTTATGCATTATAATCATAAAAGTTGAACTTTGAGCATATAAAATTGATTTAAAAATAATATTAAATTACCATTGGAGCGGGCTTGTAGTATTCGTTTTCACATTGCAGCTTAGCACAAGTGGATACCGAATTTCGTAGTATATCTGTTGATTTGCTACATTATCATATTTTGGCACCAAGGCTTCTGGACCTGCAAATTGTGCGAGAGAGAAAATATAAAAAAATAAATTAGTTCAATTATTATAAATTATATGGCAATACTATAGTAATTATATATAAAAACAATTTTTAAAATACAAATAGAGCGCGTTCTATATATAGTTTATAAGTTAAAGTTAATGAGTTGAATGAATTTGCATATGTACGAGAGTATGTTTGACTTAAAAAAAAAACCAAAATCGAATAATAAAAACTAAAAAAATAAAACAAAATTACACTAGAATAAAACTAATTTAAATAACTTAAAATTTAGAATATATAGCTAATAAAAGTCTAAAACTAAAATTAAAAAAAAAAATGCTACAAGCTACATTAAACAATTTTTAAAACAAATTAATTATTAAATAAAATAGCTTAAAAATACACAAAATCAAAAAGAGGCGACGCAATTTTTTAGCTGTGTATGTTTTCAATTAAATTCCGGTGTAAAATAATTTCATTTATATTTATTGGCATTTTTTACACTTGGACTGAAATCAAATAAATTCGATTTGACGCTGCAATTTTTTTGTTTTATTATAACAATTTTTTTTTTTTTAATAACAATAATAAACTGTTATACAAAATGTTAAAATTTGTTTTATTTTTTTTTTAAAGGAAAAAATAAATTTTAAATAAAATAAATACTGCTGCAATTAAATAAAAAAAGAAAAGAGAAACAGAAAAATTATTACTTACTACAACAAAGTAAATTGATATAATGTATGTTTCGTATGTTGGTACGTGTATATTTTTATTAAAGCCATAAACGTTTAGGAACTATAACAAACGAAACAAATACAGGGTACAAGTAGAATAATAAAGCGTTTTATAGCCATAAAGCAAATGGCGGTACGCCCGGCAACACCGCAGACACCACCTTTTGCAAGCCTTGGCACTAATATCGGAACCGATGTTTTATATTTTTTCATTTTTATCAGCGTAAAATACATTTATGACAGCAGTCGAGTACATTACAGATGTATGTGTGTATCTATGAGTGTGTGTGCATGTGTGTGTAGATATTTTAACGTACAGCTTATCAACTAAAGCAATATATAACATCATAAATTATTGGCAAAACAAATGAAAGCGTATAATGTGTTCCAAAAGTCCAAATATTTGAAAGATTGCATTTTTTTTTTTTTTTTTTTGTGTAACTAAGAAATACGTGAGAAACGTGTAAGCTGGCAAACGGAAATTTTTTATTTCAAAATCTTTCCTCTTCCTGTTTCCTGCACACATAAAAAGTAACGAATTAAATACTTTTGAGTATAGCGATTAACTAGACATACACCTGCTATTAGTGTTGCACAACGTACATATGTATGTATGCATATGTTTGCTTGTTTGCGAAACTCACCACAGCTGCTATTTGGTATGTTGGCTTAGAGTACTCTAACCGAGTTTAGCATGGCTTATATATTGGGTCTTGGTATTAATACGTGCGGTTTTTAAGAGAGGGTGTTACTATTCTTATATTATTTCCATTTGGAAGCTACTGTCATTGCGAGTATTCTTCATTTGGTTAAAGCGTAAACAAAAATTTGTTCTATTCATTTGAAGATGTCAAACTTTGTGTGAGATTTAGTGTTTTGGCGGGCAGTTCTTCTGCATTACTGTAACATGAAAAGCGCAAAAAGAACTTTAAAAAGTTTTGGGCGTTGATCAAGCAATCATTTGCAGATGTTTAAAGGCATTGGAATTCACCAAAAGCTTGGAAATTGGGTGCCGTATGAATTGAAACCTAGAGACGTCGAACGTCGATTCTGCATGTCGGAAATGTTTCTTAAACGCCACAAAAAGAGGTAATTTTTGCATCGGATTGTCACTGATGATGAAAAATACATTCATTACGAATATCCATGGCGCAAATGCTCTGTGTTGTTTTATGAGCTTTTGAAATTGGTTCAGACGATCAAAGTGACACCTCTACCGATCACAAGTGATTAGTTTGAAGACAGCGATTGCGAAATAACGACCAGACACGAATCCATAATTTTCCATCATGACCGGTTAAAAACTATTTGGAAAACAGTAGGTGCGAAGTTCTACCTTACCCGTCTTATAGCGCGGACATGGCTCCTTCTGATTACTACTTGTTCAGATGAACGAAAAATGCACTCACCGGAATACTTCACTTCACTTCAGAACAGGTTATCAAAAATTGGCTCGATTCGTTCTTGGCCGCCAAGCCAGAGAAGTTCTTTTGGGATGAAATCCATAAATTGTAAGAAAGATGTGCAAACGTCGTAGCTTCCGATGGACAATATTTTGAAAATTGAATATAAACATTTTTTCACATTAAAGCCTTAATTTTCGAAAAAAAAAAACCGCATGAATTAATGCATCAGACTCCCAATGTAAACAGCGAGTAACTAGTAGGTGCTAAAGCTCGCTCTTACTAGTTATTATTAATAAATAATTGCTAAGCACTATAGCCACAATAAGAAAAGGAATTTTAGCAATAGTCAAGTGTTTAGCACAAGAAACTAAAATGTGTGGCATAAATTGAATTTGTACGCTAAATTTTTTTTTCTTTTTTAACTACTGTGAATAATTCTATTTATTTATTAGAAAATGTGACAAAAAAAATTGTTGTGCATATTTCTAAATTATAATTTATTGAACAGCTTTGTTTTTGTAAAACAATATATTTTATTATTATTTTTTTTTGTTTAAGAAAAAAACAACAACACATAAAGCCTTATAAGTATACGAAGGGACAGCTAAAGCTAAACAGCTAACTCAAGTACGTACGTAGTACTTAGAAAAAAACGCAAAGCCTATAAAAGAAATAAAAAAAAAAGCGCCACAAGCGTACTGAAACTATAAAAATAAGAAAGAACAATAACATTAACTATTAACAAGATAAAGTATAACATTTAGAAACAAATAACAAGCAGTTCTTAGACTAAGAAGTAGAATAATAAGTAAAACCAATAAAAAAACAGAGCGTACAAAAATTAAATAATAAAAAAAAGAAAAAACAATTCAGCAAAGATCTTAAAATTTAATTAAAAAAGTTATACATGGTGAGTATTTTTGAGCGAACGTCTGAGTTGAATTTGCAAAAAGGAGAGCGAGAGCAAGTACGCGAAACTGGAGTTAGAAGAGAATAAGTTGTAGTAATAGAGCGAGCGAGTGTGTGGGAAACGGAACGATGATATTGAATGTTGAATTTTCATTGATGATGAAAGAGAGCGAGCGAGCGAGTAAAAGCTAACAATAGGTAGTGTTGGAAAAGACAGTGGTAGGTGGTAAATAGTAAAATTGGGAACAATTTTTTTTTTTTGATGATGATTAGGCGATGTAGTTGCTGTTGTAGTTTTGTTGTACTGAGACTTGAGACTCTGAGTTAGAATTAGAGTCGATGATTTTGCTGATTGATTTGTATTCTTTTTTTTTTTTTTTTTAGCAATAAAGCCTAAAATTTTTTTTTTTTTTTTTTATTTTGCGCTCACCCTTTTTTATAGGCAAGAATGTCTTGGTTTGCTGCTTAGCACCAAAATTCGACGCTGCTCCTGCGACCGTTGTTGTTAGCGCTGGTGGTGCCAACATTATCGAAGATGAACTGCTACCAATTGGCATTGTGGATATAGCGGTAACAAATTGTGGTGGATACATTGTGTGCACTTGTTGTTGTTGTGGATTATATTGTTGTTGTGGATTATATTGTTGTTGTTGCGTTATATAAGGATTCATTGTCTGATAAGGCGTTTGCTGCAATACAGCTGGTGGTGGCGGTGGTGGTTGTTGTGGTGCTGCTGGCAATTGTAACTGTGGATGCATCAAATGCGGCTGCTGATGATGATGATGCGTTAATTGTGGCGGTAAATGCGGATGTGATGCATGATAGACACCATAAAGATTCGTTGTAGTTGTTGTGGTGGTTGCGGCAGTTGGTGGCGGTGGTGCTGCGGCAGCGGCCGCAGGTGCTATAGTATAGTGGTGCGTTTGTAATTGTGGATACTGCTGCTGCTGCTGTTGTGTAACAGTGCCGCCATAATTATATGCTCCACCGCCAACACTATTGGCAGTGTTCAAGTGTTGGTGCTTAATCTGATGCTGTTGCTGTTGTGGGTGTTGCTGTCCTTCCGGTGTATAGTAAATGGTAGGTGCATCTGGTGGTGCAACTGTATGCTCCAGCATTGTTATACGTGGTGGTGGAAAATCTGGTGGTGTTGCAGAATAAATGCGATGTATGCCACCAGCGCTTGCACCATGTGTCGTATTGTGTGACCCATGCCAGGGCATAGTTGTCAATTCGTTGTATTTGCTTGTCGGTGCAGGCAAATAAGCATGTGGCCAAGACAGCTCATTCGATAAATCTTCAGTGCGCTCACCCGTTGGCAGCTTGGCACGTGCACCACCAGCCGTTGTGGCATTCGCATAAAGATGCTTGCGACGTTCGTGCGCCTTCTGTTCCTTCGTCGCGTTCGTCATCTGTTTGTGATGATGTTTTTCAACAGTGCCTGGCTCATGTTCCCATGCATGCGTATAGATTTCATCCAACGCATTGGGCGTTAGCTCATCTATTGTTTTATAACCTGATTCTGTTGGAAATTGACGTTCGTCACTACGATCTCTATCGGCGGCGGCGGTGTCTATGATAAAAGGCGACTTTGTCTTTGGCTTCACGGCCGGCACTGTTGTCACATTGCGCACGTGCAACATGTGATAGCTGCCGTGTTTGTTGTCATCATTGCACTGATAACGTCCCTCGTGCACCTTCAGTGCATGTCGCACCGAAATTTGTGCCTCGATCTTGTGTTTCTCACCTGCAGCGACAAAGTGTTGCGCGTTTTACAACACTGCCTTTTTTTTAAACAACATACTCACCCTCAATGGCGCTCTCTGAGAGCATATAGGCATGTTCATCACGCCCATGTCGCAGATTATGTCGCGTTATCGGTTCGCCGTTTTGCAGCCAGTGTATCTTCTCGCTTATCGGTATGATGCAGTTTATCGCAAACGGCTCACCAATATTGACATTTGAGTCACCATAGTAGATCACCTCCGGCCCAATGTCGAATTCTGTCGAAGCTTCGCTATCAAAAGCGTCAAAATCTGCTTTAATTATTATTCCACAATGCCGCATTCCATATAGTAGTAGATGTGACACATCATCAGCATATTTTTCAAAAAACAATTTCAAAATCTTTGTTTGGTTTTTTTCATACACACACACATTCCTTTTTTTTTTTTTTTCATTATACAACTTAAAATTTTGCTAGAATAGTAAAACCCAAAAATAAACTACAAAACACAACAAATCATCATCATCATGTAATAAAATGCACAAATACTTAAAATTATATATATATAAAAAAATCATCTATAATAATTTCACTGAAAAAAAAAATAAAAATAAATAAAATAGTACATTAACAAATAAATATGAAAACTTTTTCGCTTTGTGGTTTTGAAGAGCGCGAAAATAAAAACCAACAAAATTTAAAAAAAATATAAATAATATTAAGCATTTTTTATGCTGTTTTTATTTTATTTGTTTTTACTCTATTAGGGTAAATTTTTCTTCTGCTTTTCTCTCTGCATGTGTAAATTTTTTTATAGTTTATTTTTGCTTTTCTTTATTTTTTTTATTCGAGTTAATTTGATTTCAGCGCCAAGTTAAATATATCAATGCTTAATTTATTTATTATTAATTATCATTTGTGAATACGATTTGTTCGAAAAAAAATATATATCTCGCCGTATTCTGTGTGTGTGTGTGTTTGTGTGTCTGTGTTTGTGCGTTTTTGCGTGTAAATATGAAATAAAAAATTGTTTTAATCGAAAACAAACAATAATAAAAATATGTTTATTACGTCTACACTAAAAAAGCTGCTAAATAAATTCAAATAAAAATAGTCAAATAAAATCAATTTGCACTTAAAAATAAACTTATTGGAAATTTATATTTATAAGTAGTACAATTTATAGAATGTAATATTTTGTTATCCTTATTTCTTCTTAGTTGGAGTATATGTATTTTATTTGCTTAAAATTATTTAAAACTAAGTTCAAAAGTCTTAAGAATTTTATTTAATTTATAGCATAACATTGAAGATTTTAAAATGGGAAATGGGAATTCGCTTCGAATCTTAGATGTGTATTGGATATACATATATTCCTGTCTGGGTTCATGTGGAATATTTTAGTTTAAGCTGCAAAAAAAAATTTTCATTCCAAGCAAAATTCAATCACTACAAAATGTTCTTCATACAAAAACAGAAATGGGGAAAGATTTGTATGGCGCTCTCCCTTCTAATGGACCGATCTGGACTTATTTAGAAAGTTTTATTATTATAAAAATTATAAATTTTACGAAATACGGTATCTTCTAAACCAGCAATGGATCCAGAACGCAAGCTTGGGAGAGAAGAACTCATTTAAAAAATGGTACGTTCACAAGTAATAAAGAACCGCTATACTAGAATTTACAAAATAAATTTCTCTCTGCACAACGAAAAGTAATTTGTTCCACGAAATTAAATGGGGAGAAAAATTCATTTCTTCTGCAGATTTATTTTTCACCATCACTTAGTTCATCAGCAGCATATTGTGCTACCATATAATCTCTAGATCTCAATTAGAACAATTTGGTCGAAATAAAGAACGTCGTTATTGAATAAATCTCCAAAGTTAATATGTCTGTGAGATTAGCTAAGAATTTCTATTCGAGTTTCTATTGTGAGGCATACTCTGACATAAATGCACAATTGCTTCTGCTTTAGTGGCTATTCCTATATGCTTCCCAGAATGAAGACTCTCAACTCGCTTCATAATTCCCTCAATGTCTTGGTGGTCAGTTGACGAGATCACGCAAATTCTCTGAATCTCTGTTTCACAGGTCGATGGACATTCTACCTTCTACGACTCCCCCGTAAATTTTTTTTGCCACATGTGAATAAGGTTTATTATTGGCGTTCTCCATGTAGTGAAGAAGGATTTCACATTGCGGAGACTGCATACTTCTTGAAAAAACAATTCAGCTTGGATGTACTAATCCGATTAGAGTACCAACAAGTGTACGATGATGTATATCGCCAAGAAGTGGTTTTACTTAATCTTACCAAAAACATTGAACCTTAATTTTGTATGATGGATGTATTTCTACATGGATCCGTGTGCGTTATTTTATTGGGATAAGTGTGGAATACACCAAATTGATAATTTCTTGCTAAAATAAACAACAACAAAACGTTTCTTTTTACAAAATTTTTAAAAAATAGAAGAGATTTGTATGGGTGCTGCTATTTGTAGAGGTTCAATATGTATCTATATCGATTATTTTATAAGGATTAACGTGAGATAGACCAACTTTGACGTGTGTATCTAAATTAACAACAACAATAAACATTTTCTCATACAAGGAGGTGTAGATTTTAAGGTAACTGCCAACCCAACCCATGTTGATTCCTCATAGGGAGTTGGAATTCGGTTAGAAAGAATTTTTAAACTGCAATCCCTAAAGAGGCAAAAACAAAAGGTATTGGAATTTTTTAAGATAAAATTTTAATTAAGTCATACAGTTTATTAAAACTTCAACGCCTAAAGGGATAAAAAAAAAACGCTTGGTTTGCTAGAAGATGATACGCACTGGTACCGCACATTTTTTTACTCTTCTATTAGAACTCGTGATTTAATATTAATTGGTGATCCCGAAAATCTATGAATGAAAGACCGCAGTAGTCTTGCAGAGGACATTAAGAGGCATAGCATGGTAAGGAATTACTGGTACAGTACTAAGTTTTCAATCGATGTCTTATTCTTATTGAGGATATTGTCATGTATCAGAAATAATTTGAAGTACCGTTATCTTCGCGAGAGTAGAAACAAGTTTTCAGCAACCGAATATAGAAATATCTTAAAACCATGAAAATATATTATGAGCAAAGAAAGTGTATTAAATTATGTATAATTAGCGGACCTGGCTGCAGTGCCCGCTATTTGTCTTCCTTTTGTACAGTTGAGTCATTGCCAAAAATGGAAAGTTCTATATAAACAGAAAAATAATTTAAAGGCAATTGAATTTCGTAAAGTTTTTGGAGTATATTTGTCATAGGTTTGAAAAGTACTAGCAAACAGTTTGAAGAACATTAGTGTTTAGCCGTTTTTAAACTTAGCTGATCAATTTTGATGAAATAAATGCTGAATGTTATTCTTGTGTTTCAGTAATTCGATTTTCAATCCATTGAGTGGATTCTACGTGATTAAAGTCTATGATTTTGTTATATGTATGTTTAGATGAACCTCGACGTCAACAAACTATTTGCAAGCAACCTGCAGACTGCTTTAAAAAATTCTTCAGCAGTCTTGCATCTCGTCAAAAATTAACACTGTGGCTAAAAATTAGGTAAGGCCATTATACTACATGTATTCCAAACCAAACTATAATTTTCGGCTGATCGGCCTATGTACTGGTCAACCGATTTATTGATCTTAATGATACCAAAGCCAGACAATGACAAAACACTGCCAAAAACACAGAGGCCCATAAGCTTGCTCTCATGTTTGTCAAAAAAATATGAAAAAGTAGTCCAATACAAGCTCAAATCACATCTAGAAATTTCAAATTAATATTAAATTACTCAAACAAACTTCACAAAGAGCAACTGTCTGCAGTTTAATACAAGATTACACGATTTCATTGTTTCTAATTGATTTCTCTTATCAAAATTCAAATCAATTTCGCAAAACGCACACACATTATGCAATAATAGGCCGCCACACCACAAAACCGATTAGAACTGCCGCAAATTTGCTTTAAATCGGTTCGCTCGGTCAATTGATGACCACTCAACTATGACGACATTGCAGGCAGTTAATCAATCAAGCAAACACTTGACAACAATGAAATAAATTTGAACTGTTTGGTCAACTGTGACGAAATCTTATCAAATTGCGTCAAATAAAAAAAAAAAATTAAAAATTAAATGAAATCATTATCAGCTAAAGGTACACACAGTAAAATGTGCGCATAAATAAACCTTGTGATTAGACATTTTGCAATTATTTGTGTTAAGTGGACTTGTATAATACTGCAGAGGAAGCAGAGCCAGGCACTAACGCAATCTTATCAAAAAATTTATCAGCAATCTTATCACAGAAAAATGTGTCAACAGCTTTGTTGCAGATACTCGTTGTACTTAGTATTATAATACACAAGTACATATTCAGATTTAGTCAGCAATAAACATGTCGAGTTACATTTTTTTTTATCAAGAGCTATAACAAGTACCGCATTTGTTTTATAAATTTGCGACAAATTCAACGCTTTAGCCGGTGGTTAGCAAATGCAATTCATACTGCTACCGCTTTGTATTGCTTGCTGCTGCTACTGGCAGAAGATAATCCTTAAAGTATTTAGGAGCTGATAATTCTGACAATTTAATGACAATAAGTTTGCATTGCATGCCTTTTATAAAAATTTCTTACGTAAATAAACTTTCAAGTGGGACATAATATCGTAATGGAAAATTTGGCAAAAAATCTTATTTGAATAAACCTACAAAAATAACACAAAAGTGTAAAACCAAAGTGTCACCGCATGTGTGTGCTCGGCATATATGTGTGTATTGCTAAAAAAAAAAAAAAAAAAAAAAAAGATTAGTTACACCGATTTCCAGCTCGCCAAAAATTCCTCTCATTGTGTTTAGCCTTGAACAGCCGAGCCATGCCAATAAAACCAATTACTTTTAATTTATTTCCTCAAACTTTTATTGCTACCCTCTTACAGTTATGACTACGCTAAAACACTAATCATCTTCCTGTCAAACTTGTACAATCTCCGCTTGCATCCTCTCGTTTTGCTCTCTCTTTGCATACACAAATTTAGCCCAAAAGCAAATAAATGCCGTTAGTCAAAGCTAAAGTGACATTAAAAATTTTAGAGCTCCTTTGAAAATTGTAAGGTCGAGAAGTGCTATTGTGAATAGCCTCTTACAAACAAGAAAAAAAAAAAAAGAGAAAGCAATAAAAAAAATTAAAGGAATGAGGAAAAAATAAAAAGGCCAAATATGAATGGAAAGACGAAAAATAAAAGAGGACAAATTAAAAGGAAAGAGGGAAAATTTATAAAAAAAAAAAAAAAGGAAAAAATATATATAAAACGAGGAAAAAAATTATAAAGAGAGGAAAGACATATAAAATCGGAAAAAATTATAAAAAGAGTAAAAAATTATAAAATTTTTCTTAATTCTTTATTCGAAAATTTTTTAAATTATATGCCATGAAATCCAATAGAGCTGCTAAATTGCCTCAAATAGATTTCGAAATGTTTTCGTATTATTTGTTTTATTAAATAACAAATTACGTTGTTTAATATTAAATAAAATAAATAAAAAAAAAAAACTAAAAAAATATCAACGGATTAAAATTTTTAATCTCATATTATTGCGTATTATTTTTGCAATTAGCCTAGGAATGTGCAATTAAAAATAGTGACCTTACGAAACTATTACTGGACCATACGCAATTGATGAAAATTAGACGAGAACTCAAAGAAAAGCATGTCTAATGTACAGCTGCGAAAAAAAAAATAGCACCAAAGAAATCGATGGCGATTGATTTAAGATAACAGTTAATTTTATTGCTTTATTTCACTTTAATGAATGCAGAAAACTAAAATATAATGTTATTAAAGCAGTTACACAATAGAATTAATTTATGTTAACTCCTTCTCTATGTATGGACAATAAAATGGAAAAATTTATAAAAAGTGGCGAAAAAAAAAATAGCACTGTTCTTCATTACATCACTAAAAATCGAAAAAACATTGAAAAAAAAACTGTCAAACCTTTATAATATTAAATAAAATGAACAAAAGAAATATTTTAATAAAGTTAATATTTGGTAGCGTGACCTTTGTTAGCCAGAACAGCTGCACACCGTCTTGGCATTGAATTTACTAAATCTTGGCACCTTTTCATAGTAATACTGGCCCAACCTTCTTTTACAGCGGCCCATAGTTGTTCATTGTTGGTTGGCTTTGCTGCAGAAACTCTAGTTTTGACGTCCGTCCAAAGATTTTCGATTGGATTAAGATCCGGCGACTGTGCAGGCCAGCTCATTACATTAACATTGCGATCGGTGAACCACTTTTTCGCTTTTTTGCTGGTATGTTTTGGATCATTATCCTGTTGGAAGACCCAAATTAACGGCATTGATTCCTCAGCAAACGGGATCATCACTTGCTCGAGTATATCAACATAAATATGCTGATCCATTACGGTTTTTATCCAGTGGATAGGTCCTACACCATAGTACGAAAAACAGGCCCACACCATAATGCTAGAACCACCATGTTTGATCGTCTTGTTGGTATACTTAGGTTGATATTCTTTGTTTACCGGGCGTCTTACATAAGCTCGCGAGCCTTTTCCACCATATAATACAATTTTTGACTCGTCGGACCACAGAACATTTCTCCACTTTTCTACCGGCCATTTCAAATGATCTTTGGCAAAACTTATTCGTTTGGAAACATGTTTCGAAGTCAACAAAGGAACCTTTTGAGGGCTGCGAGCGTTTAACTTGTGTTTGCGAAGATAAGTGCGGACTGTCTGAACGCATGTGTCGATCTTCAATTCATTCTTTAACTCAGTAGCTGCCTTAAAAGGACTCTTTTTGCTTTCGCGAACCAGGCGGTTTTCAAGAAGTGGCGATATTCCACGTTTCCGGCCGCGTGTTTCTGCCGTTTCTTCATGAGTTAGAGCATTGCGAATCATTTTATTAGAGCAGCCAACTATTTCGCCCACTTCCTTGTATGTTTTGCCCTGTGATATGAGCCTTTTTATTATCTCGCGTTTTTCAGAACCACAATGTTTTGCACGACCCATATTGACGAAAAAAAATTATTTAAACTCCAAATTTTTAATTAAATTGGTTTTAAAATTAAACAAAACTTTAAAATATGTTCACTTTTTATATTAAAGATAATTAGCGCCTTCTCTTCTTGACTATAATGCGAATAGTGCTATTTTTTTTTTCGCATGTTTTTGCATTTTTCTCATAAATTTATTACTGTAAACAAATGCAGTTATATTTTTGTACAAAGTGTTGTTGCTTCCAGAAAGCGAACACATTGTATAGTTGTAAAGTACACTGAGTTTGAAAAATTGTTGCCTAGTTTTAAATTTATTCCACATTTGCTTAAGTTTTCAACATCAGTGCTATTATTTTTTTCGCAACTGTAACTCCAGACACAACACAGTTTTTCATTTTGCATTTCCACAAGTTGGGGTGCCAAAAAAAAAAAAAACAATTTGGGAAAACAAAATTGAGAAGTTGTACAGCAGACACTGAAATTAGTGCAGTTCATTTTTCATAAAAATTTTACATACAAGGGGCACTATTTATATTTTTCGATAAGTGCCAACACATGTCAAAAGGTAAAACTTGTCAATACAAAGCTAAAAATTTGCTAAACACTAAAGCTATTAAAACTATTTGCATTGCCAGCGCTTTTTAAACCTCTTATACTGTATAGTGCTATTCAAACTGCATGCAATACAATTGCTTCAAACTGTATATACATATAAAAAAATGAAGGTGCTATGCATCTTATAGACAGGCAGACCATACATTCAATTGAGCTAGGAGATGACACCTGTAAAGCACAAAATTGGAGGTTGAACAAACATTGTCACATCTGTGTGTCCATTGGAGGTACAGTGATGAAATTAGATGAAGTAAGAGCTATAGAAAAAGTTGGTTTATTTTTTGTTTGCTGACAATTCTATAAAAATAAGAATTTATTCGTTGTCGTTTAGAGAACAGAAGTTCAAAAAATTTATTTCGCTCCAAACACTGTGCCATGCATGGTATTTTTCGTGCCGAAATCTCTAGAGATTAGCGTAACACCCCCGTTTAAATTTAATAAAGCGCTTTTCAAAAAATAATTAATTAAATAAAGCTAAATGAGACAAACAAAACGAACTGCATTGACAAAAAATATTTTTATTTTTAGATTAAAGTAATCTAACCACCTCCCCCCCTAGCTAGGCACCATTTCTTTTTAATGTGTTTACAATAAAAATAATATTGCAAAATCTAATTTCTGAAAGCCTAATGAACCTTGCAACTATTGAATTTTTTTTTTTTTTTTTTTTTTGTATACACACGTGTATAAACTTTACTTTGTATTGTTTAAATTTTCGTCGACATTAAACAAGTGTTTCTTACGTTTAATGTCTTAGTTTGTTTGTTTAACTGCGAATTTGAATTTTTATTTCATTTCATTTCATTTTCGCAAAGATGCCATACTACAGGCTACAGGGTCGACCCGGTCGCTTGCACAGAAAAAGCCATTTAAACATTTATTTATTGTCTTTGAGGTTAAATTGCAAACAAAAACGATTTTGCTGCTTATTCGACTTGTGTACCCTCTGCTCTTTATGTTGTTTTCTGCTCATCTTTTGTATTAGCGCAAAGATAAACATACGCACAGACAGACAGACAGACAGACGTACGGATGGACAGAGACCCGAGAGATAGTAGCAGCTTTTAGCTTTGCTAATTTTAAAATAGCAAACTTTTTTCTTTCCTCCCGCCACTACTGTTGCTTTCGACTTTTCTTTCACACTGCCTTTTTCTCTCACTCACTCGCTTATATATGCTATATGCGATCTTGTTCATCTTCTTATTGTAATTTTCTTATTGTCGATGTCTGTCTCATGACTTTTCGTCTCATTGCTTTTCACTTGGCTTTGCTAATTGAAATCACTTGATTTTTTTTTTTTTTTATTTAGTTTTTATAGTTTTATATATAATATATATTTTATTTTTTCTATCTGTTTATATTTAAGTAACTCGGCTGCCTGTACAAATATTTTTTCACTCACTCATTTATTGCTGTAATCTGGCTTTAAAGTGCATACAAATTCTTCGAGTATACGTGATAAGAACAATGTGCTCGGCATATTTCATGCGCCATTTAAACACGGCATACAAATTTTTGTTCTCCGCGGATGTGATGAAAGTATAACAACAATGATGTCATTGTTTAATTAACAAATTGTCACTAAAAGCGTGAAGATTTATTGAATGTTGATAAATGAAAATATGGCAAGACAACAGTCCATACATATACATACATATATGTGTGTATGTTGAAGATTAAATTTTTTTTATGGTCCTTAAAGTAGAACTGGTTGCTGTAAATTGCGTCAATAACCTAAAAACAACTTGTTTCTATATAAGGGATTATTCTTTTGTATAAAAGTCTTTAGAAGCGCTGAAATGCTTTTAAAGTTTATATAATATTTATATATTATAGTATACGAATGATTTTCTTAGGAAAAATAGAAAATAGAAAAGCTTCTACTTTATTTTGTCAAAATCGGTTGAATACTTTAGTCGCAATAGGCTTTAATAACTTTCAGTCGTACCATGTAACAAAGAATACACATCACACACGCTTTATTCGTTGCTTTTTTTCTCTCTTTAAATCGATGAAACACATAACGAGTGCATAACATTTAAATAACGAGTGATCTGTATCGAATGAGGCATAAAAAAAGGAAAGAAAAAAAATTAACTCTGGAGGCGCGAAAGTATTAATACTTTTTCGAACTCGCTCCAAAATATTTAATTTCGTTTACTTTTAAAATGCAGAAAAATTTATAGCAGCCAGTGGGATCTACCATTACAGCATATTTCTAGAAATATATCAAATTTTGAGTCAAAAAATCATTAAATAAAATAAGTTTGTTGACTTGTAGGCTCAAGGTCCAGTTGTTTAAATAAAACAAGGTTTATTTAATGTTTTATTATTTTTTCCGATATATAAGAGCGACATAGGTAATTTCGCTTATATTTCCTAATGCAGAACAAAGTGTTACTATTTTGATAGCGCATGGATGAAGTGGCGTCACTATGTATTTTTACATTATTTGTGAAGCTAAACCATCCAAGAAGCCAATGAAACACACAAAAACATTTTCTCAAAATCGGTCCAGTTAGAAGTAAAATTTTAGAGATTGTTGATTTTTGAGAAAGATTTTTTTTCTACTGCAATAAGTTACCATCTTGAAAAAGTAAATTCGAAGTACTATTAAAAGATAAATGACTATGCCAAACTTTTTAAAGAACTTCTTAAATTCGAAAAATTTTTAAATTTTTTCACTAAGAATCAATTCCAAGTCTTCTGGATAAGATATGATGAGTTTTCTAGCACCTGCAAGCAACTCGTAAGCTCTAATTATTAGCTGAAAGCACTGCATTCATTCGCCTTTGTGCGTAACGAATGCATTCAAAACACAAAACGAATGCATTCGTATAGGGCTCTTTATTATTTAGCTCAAATGATTGCAATATCGTTTAAAGTGACTTACAAAATTCGAGGTAGCTAATATTTAGTTTTCACTATGTTGCCAACACAAAATTAATTTAAAAAAATTTGTACGTGAAATGAAATTAATTTTTGTATCACAATTAATCTCTCATGGCTATAATAAATTTTGTTAATCGAAATAGTTACAAATTGAAAATAAATTCGATTAACTAAACTATTAAAACAAAAATAATTTTCTTGTTGTTGTAGTACGTACACTAAAACAACAAAAACATGCCACCCACGACACATCATTATTTATGTAGATATGCTATTCAGACGAAATTTACCTTGCACAACATACACGCTCAACTAAATACAGGGTGTTTCCTTTAATCGGAAGGTTCTGCTGAAAATTACGAGTCAAAATTAATGGAAAAAAATTTTTTTGCCCTCAATGAACTTATTTTTCGATTTAAAGGCAAAAGGAAAGAAAATTTTAAGGGAAAAAAAAAGAAATCTATTTTTAAAGCCAGACTAATTGTGAGTTTCAGAATGTTAACTAAACCGAACTTAAATTTAAGAAGCAGTTGGCTTTATTTAAAAAAAAAAACACTTCGCTTGAATCACCCTGTTAACATACACATACCACAGCATCCACATGGTAGGTGGTATAAATTAACTCAAACATTTACAGTGGTTTGAAATGCTTACAAACACACACAAACGAGAAAGTATGCTGTAGTACGTAAAATTTATTGCTGTGACAATTGATATGAATCTAACTAATTAGCAAATTAAAAAAAAAAAAAAAAGGGAGAAACTAAAACCTATTTTATAGCGGTAGGAGAAAAAGTTGCTGTTAATGGAAATTGCTCTGGCATGCATAATTGATGTTCAATTAGTGCAGATTATACCAATAGGAAAACTAGAGTGAAATAATGTATATCAGCAGACACTTCCATCAATCGTGCAGGCACTTAGAACTGACAGACAGAAACAAACAGACAGACGGACAGACACATGCAAATGCAGCGACATTGATTTTTCTTTGATACACTTGAGATTTTAACACAGCTGGAAATATATATATATATGTATAGAAGAAATATGAAATCTGTTGAATATTGACTGTCTAAAGTGCTTTTATTGAGTGAATCGACAGTGAGTGTGTATGTATGTCAAACTATGCAAATAATAATCAGACAATAAGAAGACATGTCCCTATAGATTGTTTGCAAAAAGTTATTTGATTGAAAATTGCATTTTTGTAGAGTAGAGTGTATGGCAATGCTTTAATGCAGCAAGGAATTTTCATTAAATTAAAAACGAAAAAGAAAAAATAATTTAATGTTTGTTGTCTCCAATTTGTACAAATTTTCCGGATTTTTCATTTTATACAAATGCTAAACCACCGCCGCCGCACCTAACCTCAAAGCCCACACATTCTTCTTGTTTGTACGTTTTTCGCAGCTCATTAAAACGCTATAAAATAAACGTTTTAGTCGTAATGTGAAAATTCATTTGTAAAAACTATACATTTTATTTGTACATAGTTGCTGCTATTCAATGAAAAACTGCCATGAATTTGTTTTAACAAAAACATTCTATTCTCTATTCAACTTTAGATGCCAATGTTTGTTGTCGTTGTTCTTCCCCCGCATCACACGCATCCCCTTTTATAATTTAGTGACATAGTAAATTTGATTAAATAAACTTTAAAGTTTTACAAGTTGGTAGAATGCGACAAAAGTTCTGCACCAAAATGAAATGAAAAACTATTCGAATTCAGCTAAGAGCAATAAACCATAAATTTCGTGTCACAAAAATGTCATTCTAGCACAATATTATTTCCGTCGGTCGGTCGGTTGGTCGGTTTGGTTCTCTTGTATTATATATTTGGCTGGCGCACATGTGCGGCTGATCTCAGCTCTACAGTCGGTATTTCAATTATACAACCTATATATTTTATTTGTATTTTTGCTATAAACTTACACAAATTTTCATGCTGTGAATACTAATTTTTGTTGTATTTAAATTTAAGAACTTCTAAATATGCGAAGTAGATGACTTCATTTTGTATTCCAACATATATTAACAATTTACTTGAAATATTTGCATTCGTCTAACGAAGAAGCACTCCAAAAAAATAGTAAAATTTAGTAACTAATGAATATTTTAATGTTTAATTAGTCATAAACGTGTTGTGAATTATAAGCGCATTTTATTTAAAAGACGTTTCTGTGACTTCAAATAAATCTTTACAGTTTGATATCTACAATACAATACCAATACAGTTTGAGCAGCATAGCGCAACACTGCGCAGTCAAAAATCAATTGAGCGTAAATTTCAATTCGAATATGCAACATTGACACAACGTCGAATTGGACATTATTGTTGTTGAAAATTGAATTATTGATTGATGGCTTGAGCAATTGTGCAAAAAACAAAAAAAAATAAACAAAATCATGTAAAATTATTGTAAAGAAAAGCCAACAAAATAATAAACAAACAAAAAAAAAAATAACTCAGCTTTAATTTTTTTATTGGCTCAATTATTGAACCACATAACAACGACAACAACAAGGGCAATGAAGGAACGAAAGAACGAACGAGTAGTACTATTTACATACGTACATACTGGGCGGGCAGCGATAAGAATAAAAACAACAACGACGACAATATTGACAACGAGTCGCAATTGAATTGGAACATGTCTAATTGAATTCTTATAAAAACACAACAATAAAAAGCAATAAAAATGAATGACTGCACTTTACACTAAACAAATACAAATGTATGGAAATAAGAACAAAAAATAAATAATAAAAAATATTATACTATATATGCAAATATGTTTGTATAAATATTGGCTTATTTATTATTCACAATAATGAAAATGTTTGCGATTTACTTTTGTATTTATTTACTCGCTCTCTGCTACGTTTTTTTGTATTTGAATTAATTAAATACACAAAAATAAATAAATATTTTTTTTTTTTTGCACACATTCATATCGAATTTGAGGGAAGAAACAGAAAAAAAAAGCAGACATAAAAGCGAAATCGCGCGCAGTGGAATGTAAGAGAAATGTGAGCCAAATGTCAAAATGCGACGCACTCAACTGTCACGTTAGACCGACCTCCCCCGCTCTTCTAACCAATACGCTTCATCAGACAATTCAAGCATTCCTAATGCATGATAAAGTGACCATACGTCAAAAACAGGCATGACCGCAAAATGTAAATGTATGTGTGTGTCATGTATGTATGTATTGCTAAGACGTTAAGCTAATTCGTTAAAAGCATTTTAGAACTAAAATGTAAATACTGCACACTTAATAAAATTAAACAGCGCCTTGTAGCTTAGATTTAAATTCAGACTATATTGCTGCCGCAGAGCACATAAAGTTGATATCGATATGTTTCATTTCGAATGTGTTTTACAACGAATATTATCGGTAATCGATATGTTTCATTTCTAATTTGTTTTACATCGCATGTTATCGGTTTAAGCAAATCGTAAACTGTTTTAGTTGTGATTCATTTTGAGACACATACATTAAATAATTATTTAATACTTTAAATCAGCATAAATTAAATTGAAGAGTGCAACAAAATAATCTTAAAACATTACAGAATAAACCAAAAATATTTGCTAATGCATGAAAGTATTTATTTATTTGTGTGAAATATTGCATTTACTTTTCAATTCACTTGACTGACCGGTTTGAAAACGCGATTTAAAAATTAAAACGCAAAATTTTTCCGATTACGAAAATGGAAGCATGACTGTACATGCCAATTTGTATGCGATTTGAATGTTTTAGTATGAATTATATAAAATACACCAAATGTTCATACAAAAACAAAAAACCAAGGGAAGGTTTGATAAATACTATACCCACTCAACTCTGCACCCTCAATTTAAATGTTTTAGAAGTGATTTATTACTGAGTTTCACATTGTGATCGAATAAGCGCTAGAGGTTGTCACGTAAATCGGACGATTCGAGCACGAAATTATGTAAGCTAGCTGGAGCTGTAAGCATCTCAACTCACATTTTACATGAATATTTGGGATGCCTTGATTGCTCATTGGAGTGTTTGGCGATGTTCAATCGCAATTTGAACAAGGTTTTCGTTTTTATAGACGAAACATGTATCCCTCACACCTCAGCAGTCAACAAAGAACCATCAAGACAGTGGTTTTCTTCGTGTGACGTGTACCAAACAAGACCAAGGTTATGCCACAGTTTTTTGTGGACGAAGCCCACGGCTTTCTTGCCATTCGATGTCTTCCCACATGTGGCTTCAGCCATCCTTCAAAAGCAACTCAACATCACCAATACTTGACTTAAGAAGTGGAACATTGTGGTGAACCCTGAAAAGCCCACTCAAACGACTGTCGCCAAGTTTATCTCGACGGAACAGTCATTCCAAGCAGCGCCACAGCTAAACATCTGTGTACTATGGTGGATAGAAGGAGAATTTGACATCCTCTGCTGCTCACCAAAAGGACTGAACTCAATGAAAGACTAAAATAGCATTTATGGCTGATCGGTCGAAAGTCAACTCTCAGGCTGAGGAACAAGCTCCTAGTACAACTGCCCTATTATTCAAAAATTTCTAAACAGGGCTCTTAGAATTATTTCCAACGCGCATATGTTCCATATTAACATCATGATCCACGAAGAACTCTCGGATGCCCGGGGTACACCAGAAAGTTATCAGACTAAGTAATTCCTACCTAAATCGACTCAACAGCCACATCAACACTCTTTCCATCAACCTACTTGATAGATCCACGACTACTAGAAGGCTCAACAGGTGTCTCCCGATACTTCCTTTTCGCCAACCCTTCCCCAGTTTTCCAACACGGATCCGCCAATACATTGTCAACTGTTTCTCTTTAAAAAAAAAAGTAAAATGTTATAAAAATATGGTCACCCTAAGCATGGTTCATATTTTATAGAGCTAAACAAGGGCAGGAGTCGGACAAAATAAATTTCAATGACTTATCAATGAAATTGCAAAGCACAAACAACAACAACACAAAGAACAAACGCAAGCAAAGAAGAAGAAGAGTAAGCAACAACAACTCAATGCAAGCAGCAAAAAGTTAATAAACGATAAAAGAAACATTTTTGAAAACAAAGAAAAATCAAATAGCTAAAGAAAATTCAATATAAAAAGTAACAAAGGCAACATTTTCTTACACGCATACATATGTATTTATGTACATACATATGTGTGTGTAAGAAAATGTTGTACACATGTATGTATATTGAATTTTCTTTTTATTTTATTTTATGCTCTTTTTTGATTTATAAGTAAACGCATTAAAATGAAAAAGATTTTCTTTTGCCAAACAATGGAAAAATTCTTTCAGCAATATATGCGGAAAAAAAAAATGTTGGTTCAGGAAATGTTTTGAGTTTTCATTGGAAACACAATTAATGTGACCAAGAAAATAACGGTACTGCCGAATGAATGAAACACGTGTGTGAACACGTGTGCGAATAGTGCAAAATGATTGATTAATGGCGTTCGCACGTAATGAAAACTTTTAAAAATATGCCAAAATGTGAAACTTGAAATATCGGCAAAATCATAAGATTTAGATGTACATATGTATATAGTCTATATAATTGTTATATACTAATATGTTTTGGTTATTTCAAAAAATTAAAAAGTTTTATATACAAAACTATATATTTTTCGCATAGAATACTGTGCGCGATATTTCCCAAAACTTATGTACATATATATCTGCCATTCCATATATAATTTTTTTAAAATTTTTTTTTTTCTTAAGAAAAAAAATTAAAAATACTTGCTCAGGCGGCAGACAGTCAGAGATATATTCTTGAATTTGTTCTTGTTGCTCATATATTTTTCATTGTTTAAGAAATTTATTTATATACCCATAGTACATACATATCTACTTTTATATTCATTTAAATGAGCATTTATGTGTGTGTGGGTGTTTATTGCTTAAACAGTTAAAGTCATTGAGCGCGATAATGCAAGTACTTTCGAGTGAGTCACACATATACACTACACTACACTACACTACACAGCACACTACACGTCATGTAGCATTTTCAACTTATGATAAGTGTAAAATGGTTCTTTTATTTGCAGTAAAATAGCATAGCCAAAAAAAAAAAAACAAAAACAAAAGCAAATACACACACAGTATCGCAGCAGCACAGACCAACCAACCAACCAGCCAGACAGACAGACAACAGCAAAGAAAATATATATTTCTGACGACGATGAAATGCGAGCGGAAAAACAAAAGAAAATCTTTCCACCTCACAACAACAATAAAATAAGAAAGAAAGAAAACATGACAACAGCGTAGAAAAGACAACACACGCCGAGACATTGAAAGGGAAATTACATTTCATGAATGTTTTTCACCTCCCATTTCCTCTTGCCATATTTACTTAAAAACAAAAAATAATATAAATTATGCAAATAGCATAAAACATAATTGTTGTGAAAAACATGTTAAACTCAAATTCAGAACAGACACAAAAATTATGTACTACATTTGTATTACTGTAGTTTTAATACCCTACTTTATAAAATTTGATTACAAAAATTACAAAAAATATTTGCAATATTTGATTGATTTGGCTAGAATACTGTCATGCAACATAATTGTCATTCACAGCTACAGCTCACACATTCACAATTAAGCAACGAATTAGTGTGCATTCACAAACAATCAATCGTTCAATTACAACTTTGATTTGATCGCAACTCTTTGGCATATATGTACATTCACAATGCAGCATTGCGACTTTAAAAAACACTCAATTATCGTTTTTTGCGCATCACTAATTTGCAGTATTGCCATGTAGTAAGTTTTCATAATATTGTGCCTTGATCGTGGCGCTTTAACTCTTATAGGCTTCAAACTTTGAGGAGCATAAGATGTCTATTTATGCACATTTGTCTTATCTTTTATTTACTATTTCGAAAATGATTTATTAAATCGATATAAACCAACGATGATTTGCAATAAAAAGAAACTCCAGTAAGATCACTGGTAGTGTGTAAAATATTAACGGATCAGAAAGTAAAACTTCAAGTGAGATACGAGTCTCTTAATGTTCTCCATTACTCCATAAGACATGTTAAAAACTGATTGAAGTTCATCAAAGTTCACACGGATTGGTCTTTAGAGACATGGATAAATATTTTGTGAATGGAAGAGTACTTATTTGATTTTTATGGTTCCGTCGAGCTTCTCTTATTATAGAGTGAAACAATATACCAGTTTAAGAAGCTCGTTTGTCAGCGTCGATATGTAAAACTCTTCGTAGAAACTTTATTGAAAACTTGTAGTATTGTCGCTTTAATTCTACTTACTAGTGAAGAGTTATTTGGCTGACAGAACCTTTTCCGGTTTTCTGGATGGAGTAGACTCAGCTGTGAGACCAATCATTGCTGGTGTACCACAAGGAAGCGTAATGGGGCCAACACTTTATTGGCTAACCCACACGCTGCGCAATGATGACTGCTTGGGTGTATATCTTCAGGATCAGCTGCTGGATTGTTAGACTGAGCATGTAAACCATGTAAAAAATATCGTAAATTCTCTACAGAAATTATTCTTAAGCTAAATCTCCTTTTTCATTGGTATTCTCCATTGATTCGCCTGCTAGAGCTTATTGTATTGTCGAAGCTGAACTTTGATGTATAAAGCAGAATTGTCTCAATTTTATAAAACAAAATTCCACAATCCATGTCAAACTATCTCAAAAAACTTAACCACCATTCGAAAGTGTGCAACAGACAAATAATAAATATGTACGTACATCCATAAAAGCGCGAACAACTACAAGTACGAAAGCGTTAAATTAGTAACAACAAAAACAACTAAAAAACAGCTAAGGACGACGACGAAGGCACTCAAGGAAAACTTAGTTAAATGTCAATGAAGAAGAAAACTTTTTAAACAATTGTGCTGTGCTGCTGCTGGATAAGAAGTAGGTACACACTACACTTACTGCAAAATGATTGTTTGTATATCTCTATCTTCTAGTAACAATTGTTACAATAGGTTCTCATTTTTTTTCCCACATTGCTCTGAGGTTAATGACAGAGTCAGCGTCATCACCACCATTGTCGGTAGTCGGTTGTACTCTGCCAGACAAACAAAGGGGAGTGGCAGATTTTATGCAAAAGATAATTTTTGAATAGACATAGCATGAAGAAAATTATTGCATTCTCTGTTCCAAATGAACGATGGATGAGGTGTGTTTTGTTACGTACATATGTAAAGTCCTCCACTGTGATGTATGCATATATGTAGTAAGTAAATGCAGTCAACTATTATACCGTGTCGGATGTCATAAAAATGCAAAAGAAAGAAAAAGTTTTTATAGCTGCAAGTAATAAAACTAGCCCTGAACGTCGTGTATACGTGTGCATATCTTTCCAAGGGATGGTCAAATGTCTATTATAAATAATTAAATTATTATTATATTTTATTGCATATAATGATTTTAATATAGTCGTGGAGCTAGACTTTAAATGGAAATATTTACATTAAAAAAAAAAAACGGCAGAAAAAAACAGGGAAAATGGTTTTACTGAAGCTTTATGTGTTACAATGCATTCAATTGGAGGACCTCATATGCTCACTTCAAACACTATCAAAAAGCGTATCTAGATTTTAAACTAGGAGTAAAATATGGGTTGGTAGAGAGGAGTTTAAGCATACCTTACGAGCGTTCAGTATGACGTTACCAGAAATGGTTAAAAAAAAATGGAGGACCGATGGGTTTGCATGGAGAATAACCCAAATAACTGGGGAGATATGTCTACCAGTAAATGTATGTGAAAAAGACGTCTAGAAGATCCACAATGACTAAAAAAGTTGTTTTTCATACAAAATGCCATAAGTGGGCGGTTAAAAATAAAACTTCAGTATGGCGGTTACCGCAAAATGTTAAGAGACACACTTATTAGTAGATGTATGTAGAGCAGACGACCATAAGAAGCCACCATACTGATTTTAAACTCAATTTGACTTAAAAGTGAAGTTTTTCATACAAAAAGCAATAAGTGGGCAGTGGATTAGTATGGGGGCTAACCCAAAATTTTAAGATATACTTCTATTAGAAAATGTATGTGAAGTGATTGTCCATAAGAAGCCACCATATCGACTTCTATTTAGATTTTCACTTTAAAAAAGAAATTTTCATATAAAAACCCATGGCTTTGTATAAGGTATGTTCCAAAAAATTGGGAGTTCCATATCAATATTAACATGCTTAGTGCAAAATATATCATATAAACAAGACTTCAGCATGATATCTCAAAAATTATTATATAAAGAAATATAGAAAAAAGTACAGCACCACACAGAGAGACACACGGACTATCTAGATCAACTCATGTCTAAGAAGACAGAAGTATTTCATAAAAAAACTCCTAGGTGGTGAATCGGTTTGTATGGGGTATATCCCAAAAAGTACTAGTTTTTGTGATGCGAACATCCATGAAAGCCACATATTGATCTTTTAAGCTGATATTGACTTAAATAAAGAAGTTTTTCATACAAAAATGTGTAAGTCGGAATGGATTTGTATGGTAGCTACCCCAAAAAATGGAGAGACATGCCTATTAGTTCTTTTATGTGAAGCGAGCGTACATAAGAAGACATCATATTGAGTATTAAGCTAATATTGGCTTAAATAAAGACGTTTTTTATATAAAACCCAATTAGGAGCTGGAGACTACCCCAAAATGGGTCTATAAGAAGCCACCATATCGTCTATTAAGTTGATATAGACATAAACAAAAACATTTTCATTCAAAAATCAATAAGATTTGTATGGGGACAACCCCAAAATGTAAGAAGACGAGTTGATCCCGAATATAAATACTTTATAGTCTCCTTTAATAATAATTTAATAGGTGGTGATCCGTTTTCGAGATGAGTTACTTTATTCACCAGACTTTAATTGTACCTTCGAAATACTTTGAAAACAGTTAGTACACATGAAGTGGTAGATTCTAAAGTTAATGGCTATTTTGAGATATGGAAGCTATTGAGTTATTCTATTCTAAGATGAATTGTGACATCATGTTCCTTGCAACTTCTAGTCTACTTTGCTTGAAACAATTCGTTTCTTTTAGAAATGTAAATACAGAATTAACCTCCATTGATATTCTCCAGAGATAAGTACTCTAATGTAATGAATAACGTAATGAGGTGTCAGCGGGAGGAAAATTCTGCGACACTCAACTACTATTCGTGAGTTTATAGCCTGCTGGCTTCCCACCAAAACTTCTCTTCATCAGAATCCAAACTGTTCTAAAAAATTTTCATTTCCTCCGTTCCGTTAAAAAAATACCAACTCCGGAATCATTCCTGTTACAAACATTTGCTCAAACTTAATACAAACTTGTTACGCTACAATTGCACGGTTAAAGAATCTACTAACTTTCCACTATGAAAATGACTAAAAAGCTTTTCTTTTTATTTTTCCTAAAAACAAAGAATTTTCAAAGTTTTCAAGTAACAGGATCGCTGATCTTCTTTCTTAAAATCAACATTCCTGCTCGTAGTGCACAGAAAATTATTTGCCACCAAATTACTGCGGCACCACTTGCTGCCACAAGCTAAAACTAAAAACAAACTTTCTAAATCTACTTTTTAGTAAATTTATTCTTCTTCTGCTTCTTTGTCTTTTCAGTTTTTCCGTTTCAATAAAAATATCTGCACAAGACACATCCTCATGCACTGAGCTTCCGTTAATCTGCTGCCTCTTTCACTCATTTTCCTATTGAAAAGTTTAGTGCCGCAAAAAGCTAACCTCAAAAAAATAAAAAAAAAGTTGCACAGCGCGCACACCTAACACTAACACAATGACAAGCAACAAAAAATAAACACCACCTACACTCTCAGTACAATAATAACAACAAATACAAACGGATGCACAAAAACAAATTAAACAAGGCAAACCTGCCAGGTCAGACCTGGCAAACCAACAAACATACGATGATCAACACGTGCGGATTTCGAATTTGTATACACATACATATATACGTACAAATATAGACACTCAGTTGCTTTTAAGTAATCAAAGAATTATATATGTACGTATGTAGCTGCCTACAACAACAAATCTACATATTTCATAATTATTTTATGCACGTTGCCCACGATTAATAACTGTGCAGAGAAATGGTCGGCAACAGCGGCGGCGGCGGCATGGACAATAGACTAAAAGCCAATTGTAGCTACAAATGCATGAATGTGTGTGTATGTATGTTTTGTTTCGGTATATAAATAGCCAATAAGTATAAAAGCAACAACAAGAACAACAACTATAAAGGCATTGTGTACATAAACAATTATTTTAGCATTGAACATACGTAATTAGGCTGTCCCAAAAAGTGTATTAAAGTTTGTTTCATGCATTTAAAACTAAATCAATAATTTAATTCACTTTAATATGCACTAAATAAATATATTTGAGTTAATTTACATTTGAGTAATAAATTATGTGCTAAAAAATCCAATCACTAAAAAATTAAAAATTTTATGTTAACCCTGTGTAGTGTTGTTTGCGGACGTATCAGCGCCACCCTGTTATCTCACGAAGACTTCTATTTTGCAGCTTTTGCATTCGCTTCCTGTGTGTTTTGGCAAATATGAGCCACCGCACAGGGGCGGTATTTTTTTTCTAAGTGTAAAACACATTTATTCCTTTCCCTGCATTAAGTTTAACATATTCTCATCGGGGACAGGGAGATCGGCAGTGAACAAAGAGTACAGCAACGGTCCCAGCACACTTTCTTGTGGAACTTCGGATTTCATGGGATGGACAGTTGAGATCTTCTCTCGCACTTTCACTTGGAAATGAAAGTCTTCCAAGTAAGACCATAGGATAGCATCATTGGTCGCTAAAAGACCAGCGTGCCATACTCGGTCAAAGGCTTCCTGCACTTCGTCAAAAACTCCATTGCAGTACTTCTTTTCATCAAACGCCTTTTAATATGTGGTTCACTAACCTGTGAACTTGCTCAACGGTGCCATGACCACGCCGAAAATCAAATTGGTGCTCAGCTATAATAGCCCTTCGGTAGACTCCAAGCTTTGTTACCCGCGTCGCAAAATTTTTTTAGGAGGCTTATTGGACGATAAGAGCTAGTAATATACTCAGACTTGCTAGGCTTATGAATCATAGTGATCCTAGCTAGTATGACTTCCATGACTTCTTTGGGACGGATTGCTCTCATTGTTAAGTCTATTTAAATAGGGACTTCAAAAAACTGCACCACTATGGCTTCTCTCGTCAGCAAGTGAAAAGGGTGTAAACTTGGCCTCCAAAAGGGTTGCGAAGAAGATTTAGCTAACACACAATCGCGAAACTTGACAGGGACCAGCCGAAGAGTCTGCCTTTTGGTCGCCTTTGAGGAGTTGGAGTCCAGCTTCTGTTTAAAGAACAAAGCTTTTTTTAGCGTGTAGCAAGTCTTTGAACAACGGCACCAGCTCTATTGTAGGCTAATCTGTCCAGGGGAAGCTGTGTCCTGTTGAACTTTCTTCACAGTCTTCGCTTTGTCCGAAGAAGCTCGCTTGTGGCTTGGTCAAGAGTCAAACAAGGGCGTTGGATCGGGTACATTTTGGGAGAATCGATTCACTGCATCATTTACATATTAATGTCCATCGCTGAGATCAGCTTGATGTTGAGGTGTACGGCATTTTCCAGGTGTTGTTGGAAACGACTAATATCGGCGCAACTAGATAGTAGTCGGCCTTCACTCAGTAGATTAATTGGAACCGCTCTTAATGTGACTATTAGAGCCAGATGATCGGAGGAGAGATCCCATTAGTTCTTGATGCTAATTAGTTGGTCTAGTGTTCCGCTGTACATCGCTAAGTTTAGACACGACGCTTGTCCTCCATTTTATATATTTAATACAAAGGGTGGCTTGATAAGTCAGCGATTTTTTGAATTTGCGTTTCTTTGCATTTCATAAAAGTTTATAAACAATTTATTTAATGGGACACCCCCGTGCATTGAACACGGTGCATACACAAATACTAAATAACAGATATCGAAGCTAAAACAAAGAGGAAGAGAAATCGAAGATGTTGAAAATAAAGAAGAAGAAGCAACAACGCTAAATTAATACACCTTGAATGTAAAATACCTCAGTAGAAACAAAAAAAAAAATAAATGTAGACACATGAACATAAAGAATAATAAATATATCTATGTGTTTGTGTGTGTGTGTGTGTGTGTAAGTATGGATATGTATAGTAAAACAAAAAGAAACAATGCAAAATAAAGTGTAAGTGAGTAAGAGCTAGAGAAATAGTTAGAGAGCAAAGGAGAAAGCAATAAAACGAACAAGCGCCAAAGATATTGAATGCAAGAGTAAATGAATAAGCAAAATAAGTGTTGGAGACGAGAGGAGACACAAACGAACTTGCACCACATCATACGACACATATAAAGAGAAACGAAGAAGAAGAAGAAGAAAGGACACTAACGAAAAACAAAAGGCAACTAGAGTGGGGGCAGAGTCGAGTGCGCTCGGAAGATTTTGTAAACATTGAGGTAATATAAACAACAAAAACAACACAGCAAGCACTAAAAAGGGGTGGCCCGGGCAGAAGGTAACTGAGCATAAAATACATATTTGTAAGAAAAGAAAAAAAAAACAAACGAAACGCAAGAAAAAAACCAATGAAAATTGATAAAGAGCAGCAGCGAAGCAAGCGGGATACACAGATAATAAGAAAAATAAAAAAAAGAAAATTGCAAATTGACGCAAAAATGTGTTTTTCCTGCGCACCACTCTGCTGCCTCTCTCTCGCGCACTGAGCAGCTTAATTAAGAACTTAAAACAATTTATTAAAAATACATTACACTTCTTGTCTCGTTTAGTCTTGGGCTAAATTGGCCTAAACCATTTATTGAAATTGTGTGGAAAATTAAAAAATATATATGTATGTATATATATATATAGAGAGCAACGTGTGGTGCGGTGCGGCAGTGCTGCAATGACGACAAAGCAACAATTTAAATCCCTGGCACAGAGTGCAGGGAACAAACGAGAAAGGAAAATAAGTACTCATGTACATATATAGTGAAAAGCCAAAGTGTCGTCCGTGCGTTGCTTGGTAATAAAGACAATGCGGAAGTGAGGTGAGGCATGCAGTAGCAGACGCAGTTCTTAGAAAATGCATCATCATCAGCATCACGCACAGTAGTCACCCCGTTTTAATTTAAATTTAGCTTAAGTTACAGCTTCTTTTTAAGACATAGGAAGCTAACCATGGGAGACCATAATAAGCTTTTCCAGATGGACACTCGCCATAAAAAACATGTTCAAATGAAAATTATTTTAAAATACATAATCCAAATCGTAGCTCTCTTCAGTCTTACATAAAAGTTTTAATTTCTTCTCCAGAAGGTATTGGCTCATGACGCTTAGTTCTAGCAACACACATTCTACACACACATTCGCTTTCATTTTAATTTGCCCATTTTGTAACGATGCTTGGACAATTTTTCGATAGCGTTTCAATAGATTTTTGAGAAGTTGCACCAAAGCTCCAATATCAAAAAAAATCACCAATCACTCAAAATATTTTTTTTTTCCAAAATTTCAGTGGTGGGGTACGCCCTTTTGAATATTTATGAGAATACAATCGACTTTTATCTGATATAAAGAACATTTCACACAAAAACCCATAAGCGATTGGTTTATATGGAGGCTAACCCAAATACTGGGCAGACACGTTCAATAGTATAGGTTTGTGAAGCGGGCGTCCATAAGAAGTTCTTCTCAAGTGGGTAATTGGGAGCTACCACAAAAAGTGGTAAGACATGACTATTAGATTTTGTATGCGAAGCGAGCGTCCATAATAAGCCATCATATGGAGCTCAGCAGCTGTTACCTAGTTAAAAAAAAAAAACAATTTTTCATACAAAGACTCATATGTGGTCAATCGGTTTGTTTGGATACCTCCACAAAAAGTGAAAAGACTTGCTTATTAGATTTTATGTGAAGCGTAGATCCAAAATAAACCACCATATTCACCGTTTAAGCTGATATTGACTTGAATAAAGAAGTTTTTCATAGAAAAACCCATAATTAGCCAATGGATTTGTATGGGACTACCACCACACAGTGAGGGGACATGCATATTTGTTTTTGTATGTAAAGCAGTCGACCACAAGGAGCCACCATATCGACAATTAAGCTGTTATAAACTTAAATAAAGAAGTATTTCATACAAAAACTCTTAGGTGGCCAATCGGTTTGTATGGGGGCTACTCGAAATAGGATGAAGACATACATATAAGTTTATGTTTGTGGGGCCGACGTCCAAAAGAAGCTACTATATCGAATATTTAACTGATATTGTTTTCATAAAAAACTCATAAATGGAAATGGGTTTGTGTGGGAGCTATCTTAGAAAGTATAGAGACATGCATATTAGTGTATGTATGTGAAGCGAGCGTCCATATGAAGTCATTATATTTATCATTTAATCTGATATTAACTTAAATAACGACGTTTTTCATAAAAAAATTAATAAGTGAGCGATGTGTTTGTATGAAGACTACCCCAAAATTTGAGGAGACATACCTAATAGTTAATGAATTTGAAGCGGACGTCTATACTACGACTATATCAACTATTAAGCTGGTATTGATATATGTACATAAATAAAGAAGTTCTTCATACAAAAATCGAAAAGAGGGCATGCCATTGTATAAAGGTCAACACAAAAATTGAGCATAGTAATTTATGTTATTGTTGGTACTTTATGTACTTAGAAGAAAAAGAACAAGAACAAAACCATAAAAAACATTAACTTCGGTGGATGAAAAGTTTGAATACTCTTCACAGTAACGAATTTTGTAATGCCTAGGCAGTAAGATACTTCAGCAAGTTCTAGAAGCTATATCTCCAAGTAAGCTTAGCACGGTGACTAAGATTTATATTTATCTCCAAAGCATAATACTTCGCCGAACACAATTTCAGATCGATAACTAAAAAACTGAGAGCCGAGGGTTCATTAATACAAACAGAAAAAATGCATATGACTAGTTCCATCTTATAGATCCAAAATATATGGTCTCCGATGCGTACTTTCCCGCATTACAAGCTCCATATAGACATATAGAAATATGCAGAAAGACAAACGTATCCATATCGAAACGTCTCGTCGGGCTTATCAAGAATATCAATACTTAATGGGGTCTATAATATATTCTTAATGTGTTAGAAAATTCCAACAAACTCTTTATACTAGGAATAAGCAAAATATGTGTATTTTCAATTATATTGATAGGTTGAACAGAGACTTTTAATGGTCCGATCTGGATCTACATGCAATATTTTAAAAGGATTAACGTTAGGTAGACCAATTAAGGATACATACAAAAACTAATGATGATCAAGAATTTATGTATATAGTTTGACCTCCATAAAATATGCAAAAACTTCAATAAACCTTTTTCTTTTTTATGAGAACAGGTTATAAAAATATAAAATATATACTTTTCATCATATTTAGTTATTTAGGAAAGTTTTTAGATTGCAGATGAACTTTCATAATTTATTGGATTTTTATTTGCTTTGAAAATAGGCTTCTTTCGCTGCTACATATTATACATATGTAGTACCAACTTGTTTTTATCAAAATAAAAGTTTTGTTTCTATCTTAAAAATATTTTTATCGGTCGGTTATCGGTCTTTTGTACAATAAAATACATATACTCCAATCGAAGTTCATACATAGAGTGTATATAATATATCTGAATACATAGTAGTACCATTTCTTAAAACAATAATCAAAAAAAAAAAAAAATGTTAGATAAAAAAAATCATAAAATGAAAAAAAAAAAAATTCAAAGCAAGTACATTTAACTAAAGGCCAAAGAGGGCCTCTCCGTACATAGTATAAATAGTAGTGTAAAGTAAAAAATAAAACAAAAGAAAAAAAAAGAGATAAAATTAAAAATGAAAGAACATAAAAACAAAAAAAACTAATAATAATAGAACGGAAAAATGGTAGGAAACAGTCGGGTACAAAAGTTCTTGTACAAACGACCGCCGAGTGTAGGACATAGCATATGCTTCTCTTGCTCTATAGACGACATAGATACATATATAGAGAGAAGATACATAACTACATATACAACACATTTTCATTCTTTTTTAATAGGTTTTTTGTTTTTTTTTTTTTTGAGAATTTTTTTTTCTTTTTTAATATAGTACATGGCATGTATGCAGACATACAAACAAATGTTGTACACTGAGATGTACTTTAGTCTCGATATGTTGGTTTGTATGTTTGCATACTATATATGAGTACATATACATAGATATAATATATTGTATATCTCAAGAGCGCGGGAAAGAAGATACATATAGAGATACAAGACATAACTATAGATATGCACTCGGTTTTTATGCAGGTTTCGTTTTTTTCAGATACATATGTATGTATCTGCTATTTTTTTTTTTTTTTTTTGTTGTAAGTTTAAATGTGTTTCTGTTGGTTTTTAATTGAATATGTAAATTGTAGCTGAATTGAATGGTTCGGGAATTGTACTTACCAAGTGATTGAGCATAAATCGCTAAAAATATCGAGAGGAATGAAAGAGCGCTTGCCAAGAATTTTGCCTCCATCTTTGGTATTGATCCGTGTTGTTGTTGTTGTTGCTGTACTTTATAGTTGGTGTTGTTGTTGTTGTTATGTTGCTTATTATTATTGTTGTATTTTATGCTTTATTATTATTTATTTATAATTATTTTTTATTTGTGTTATTTGCTGTTGTTGCTATTATTTATTAATAGTTGTTGTTGTTGTTGTTTGAATTTGAATTTATTTTGTATTTTATTATTTTTATGAATTCTGCTTTTTGCTTTTTTATGCATTTATGTATTTCATTTACTTATTTTTCTTTCTTTTATTTACTTTAATTCTTTGCGATTACTTTATTTATTTATTTTCTTTTTTGTTTTGTTTTGTACTTTAATGCTTAATTATTTATTTACTAGATTATATTTAATTACGTTTTAATTAATTAATTAATTATGCTTATAATTAATTTGTTTTGATACTAGTTGTTGTTGTTGTTGTTGGTTGGTTGCTTGGTTGATTACTTAAACATTAAACTGCACCAGCACGCTTGATGTTGTTGTTGGTTGCTGTTTTTGGTTTTTTTGTTTGTTTTGTTTTGGATGGTTTGACAAAAGACAAATTGGACCGAAAAATAAATGGAAAGAAATATATAAAAATTTTAATCAATTAAAAGTTGTAGAAAAAAAATTTCAATTGTTTGTTTATTTAAATTTCTTTGAAGTATCTTATGATTGTCATTAAATTGGCGTACACTGAACAAAATAAGATGTTCCATTCGCAATTTTTCATTCAAAAGTAATTTCAACTCAGTCATACATGTGTAAGTGTTTAAAAATTGGCTTGATTAATTACAAAAACGAAAAATTTTCCTACAGAAACTTAAGAAGATAGCCCAACAGCGCCATTTCTCCGCTATAACAGCGCCAGACGGATATGCCTATATAGACTCGACTTTTTATGCTAATAAAAATAAATTTCCTTTATGGAATCTGCACCGCCTACCACTGTCTGTTATTAAGAGGTTGGCTCGTTCATTAACTAAAGGCTCTTCTGTGTTCTATCGAACTGACTTGGTTCAAACAGTTATTTCTTTATCGACTCGACTGTTGAAGTTGATCAAGAAAACCTACAGATTTAAAGACTGATAACAAAGTAATTGAGCAGCATAAAAGGTACGTCATCAGCTGGATATAGCCACGTTTCTTCTAGAAAATCATTTTTTTTTATAACTAACTTAAGTAGCTAAATTGTTATCTATTTTGCGGGCCACTTAAGACAAGATGTTGATAATACTTCATTATATCATAAAATGGAAAAGTTTGAAGAAAAAGAAGACGGAAACCGATAAGGTTCATTATCTTAGAATTGCGGCACAGAATATAATATATAGATGCTATAAATAGTCAAGTTGAGCACCGTAATACGACAAAAGATATGATTTTTGATAACAAAAAAGTTTTATAATCTCAACTGACAGTAGGAAAAGAAAGACTTGAAACCAAATGATCACGTAGTGAGTCCACAAAAAAATCCTTGCCAACTTAAAAACATAAGATGGAACAGAAGTAAGTTGGAGTATCGGCATATGTATGAAAGCTTGACGTCCAACTAAAAGAACATTTTTGATCGAAACATTCAATTAAATAGTCGCTAGTAGGCTAAATAACACAAGATATGGAGCACGGAACAAGTCTAAAAATTGCATTTTTGGATCTTCTGTTCGACAAAGTGACAGCCGAGTGATTAGGAGCTATCTTTCTTATCTTAGAGTTACTTGAAATCAGTGAATAGAGGCAACAACTTAAAAAAGCTACAAGAAAACTATATCTCCTCAGATGAAGACCGGCATGTGGTCCTGAAGTCATGAATTAATTGAAGTTTCAAATTGATTCTGTGTCAGTTTGCTAGTGGAGGGGTACGTTTTTTCATTAATATTAATTGCAGTTTTTTTTTTAAATAAACTTTGTGGTCCTTTTTCCATTTAAAGAAATTTATAGCGAATTGGCAATTATTGTCATTAAACAGGGCTGGAAATAGTTCCGATTTAAGTTCCTGATGGATGGGATGTTAGTTAGTTTTATGGAAGCGAATGTTAGCTAAGAAAGATTTTGCAATGTTTATGCCATATGTATTGCCTACGCGTATCGGTAACAGGAAACTGATTCTATGAATACTACACAAAGCTTTGTATACATCTATTCGAATATTTCTGACAGAATGGCGGGCATCATTTGAAAAAAGAAGCTAAAGCATCCAGCCGATTGAGCTGAAATTCGCAGACGAACTTTAGTTCATTCAGGAGAGTGTTCGAGTGAATTTTGGTCAAAATCGGAGGGAGCTATGCCTTACCCCCCCCCCATATAAACGTTTCCTATTTACACATTAAAACTTACTAATATTATTTAAAAGGTATCAAAAATTATCAAAAATAGTTTTATGAAATATATTAAACCGTCTTATATTGAAGCACACTATATAAAATTCGGCTTATATCTCCAAACACACATTTAAAACAATTTGCACTTTACAAGACAGAAAATACAGTCTATCTCGAAAACAGTCCTACATAATATTAAAAACAAGATTTTAAGCCTATTGAATAGTATTATTAAACACAAAATTATTTAATTTTTGTTGTTGGATAATTTTGTTCAAGCAACTTTTTTTCGTATTTTTTCTTTTTTTTTTTTTGCTAAAAATTTGTTGTTAAAAATAAATTCTTTGTCGCCGCTGCGTCTTTTGCGTTTCGCGCTCAGTTTTTTTTCTCAGCGGTCATCGCCAACGTTTTTAGCTTTTTTTTTCACGGCGGCGTCGAGTTCGCACAAATCAAGGCAATTAATGAGCACGTAAAGGTTGCGGCGCGTTGCAAAAACTTTCAGATATACGGAGCGTAAGAAATGCCGGGCTTTCATACGAAAAAAATGTTCTTATTTCGATTTCTTATTTTTTTTTTTTTTTTTTTTAATTTTCTCACAAGACAAAAGCGCGTACGCAAATTAGCAGAAATTGTATCTCAAGGATACGCAGCGAGCAAACGTAAGAAAATTTATTAAAATTATAAACTATAAATACAAAATGTGTCTTCATTTTGTTGTAGTTGTTGCTGTACATATTTGCTTGCATTATTAACGGTATATTTTGTTTTCTAATTTTTGATTTAAATAAATTAAATAAACGCTCTTCTTTTTTATTTTCTACATTTCATTTTTATTATTTTTTTTTTTTTTTTATGGAAATTAGCACTTTTTACACGGCGCGTTGCACTTTACTGTTTTATATTTGGCCAACACGCGGCTGCCACACAGGTCTTAAGAAATTAACTAAAAGAGACACAACACCACACCAAACAACCACACACAAATGAACAAAGTGAGAGAGAAAAACGCTCCCGGATATCTTTACTCACGCAGGCACAGTAAAACAGCAGCGCAGCAGCACAGAATATGTGTAAGAATCAAAGGCAGACACAAAGCACCAAACGAACCGGACGACAACGACAGACAGCCTAAAAAAAGCACAGCGCACAAAAAAGTCTAAAAAAGACACACGGAACGTAAACGAAATTAAACGTAACGCACCGCACGGAATCGTTGAGCTCACTAAATCGACTACTCGAGCGAACGGGCGAATGTCTCAAAAAGAATCAAGTCTCGCGTCAGCCAGCCAGGCAAGGCAGCTGATTTGGTCAGTGCTAGTAGCAGTAGCTGCGACGTTTCTGTCTCTGTCGTTGATTGCTGTTAACAACGCAACGTAGTCGGCGAGTTTGTCGCCTCATTGCTGATAAAAGACAGGGCTTAGGAAAAAATATTTTAAAAAAATAAATAATAGCGGAACTAAAGTTAATCTTGAATATATGTACATACATTTGTATGTATGTATATAATATTTCGTTTTATTTTTTAAACATTTTGCATATAAAAGAGTAAAACAACCAGAGTATAATCTTCTCAAGACTGCCTGCCGACTCTCCGATTTATGGCCATTTATCTACAGAGTAATATGCATATCGATACATTGATAACAAAATTGTCTACCTTTCTTTTGCTAAATGATCGAAAATGATTAAAACTGGCATGAACGATAACAAAAATATACACGGAACCAAAATTTTCATATATTTTGCAGCCCTTGTCAATAACAAAAAACAATGTTATTGTTGTTGTTTTACATTTTGCGCTTTGTTTTAATACTTCGCGAATGCAGCAACAACAACAATAACAGAGCAATGCTGACTGCTGACAACGACAAAAAACGATGAGGCCAACACAACGCCGACTGAGACGCCTGCAGCGACGTTATCACGTCACTTTGTCATCAACGTAAAAGCAAAAAAAAAAAAAATGAATTTTTCGCGCTGCGTTTGTTTACTCATGTTTGACTACACACTCTTTGCTCTGGGCTAATACAAACACACACAAAGAGATAAACAGTCACAAACACCCGCACTGCATATACATTTGGAAAACAACAAAACAATGCTAATAATGATATTCTGCATGCTGATAATAATAATAATAATGATAATAGTGATAGCTAAGCGACCAGAGTAAAAGATTAGGCGAATGACTTTCCGACGGACGAACGCAAACACATGAAAAACTAGTGACAGTCCCAATGCGTATTGCTGATATGCTGTCCTACTCGCTCGCTCACTCGCTATTTGTTTCATTGTTTTTTTTTTTTCGTCGAGATAAATTCCACTGCAATATGTATTAAAGATATTGTGTATTTTAATAAACTACAAAAAACAGATCTCACAGCATAGAAGATACTAGGAACGTGATGCCAACAGTGTAGAGCGCGGTACGAACGTCATGTCAACGGCGGCAACTGTCTGCAAAAAAAAAAAATTTAAGAAATTCTAACGATCAGACACATTTGCTCGAACGGACAATGTACAGTGTGCTGAACTATCAAAAAATAGCTCAAATTATATTTACATATAAATGCTTTTTTTAATGTCAAAATAACGGTTATACTCAATCAATCCAAACTGTCTACAAATCGATTTGCCCGCCAACCTTACAAGGCGCACATCAGCCTACGAATGGGACATACCCAATTTTCATCAAATTTTAAGATCTAAATATTCTCACATTTCTATAAGTAAAAATACAATTTTGAACAAATTTAAATTTATCATATTGAATTAATTTTAAAATTATTTTCCACTTTTCTATACCACAGTACGATCATACGTTCCTTTAAACCTATACAGCCGACCTACACCTTCCCACCACTTTAACACATCTTCCGTACTTTGTTAGTTTATTCATTTGTTTTTGTTGTTGTTGTTCGTATATGATATAAATTCAATTCGCCTATAGTCCGTCCACTTTCGTCATAGCCTATACATATTCGTATTTTCCCCCCAAACAACCCCACATTGTCTGTTGCCGTCTTACCCAGCTGTTGTGGATCGTGTTTTGTATTCAGTTCAGTGCGGATAAATTTGGTTTCGGACGGCATAGCTGCCGACTGACTGACTTGACTCTATGTCATTGTATGCGCGATTTGTGCGATTTTGTCAGCTCCTACGACGAACATGGCATAAAGAATTTTGTGTTAAATCATTGATTAAGTTTTAATTTTATTGGCAAAAGTTTACGTATTTATTTCGATTTTGCAGCAGCGTTATGACGAAATTCATACAACTAAATACATAAATACTTAAAGCAAGCAATAACGTCGTCAGTCAGCCAGTCATCATTTCTGCATGACTCAGTAAGTTTATTTGTTTGGAAACTGTAATGTAATATTTTTATTATAACAACATATTCATCGAGAATGCCGCAAAAAAAAAAAAATAATAATAATATTTCTATGTGAAAACGATTAAAATGTTGCGCGTTTATCGCATTGGTTTAGTTGACTTTGTTTTATAATAAAAAAGTTTTGTTGTAAGAGATTTATGATTAGCCGGAAATTGGTCTTTGAGTATTTATGCGTAAAGAAAATCTTTAGTTTTACGATTTATAAGAATATGTGATTATGTATATGGTTTACATAAAATCTATTGGAATACAATATCTATTAAGCTCAGCTCGTCTTCGTAATAACTTATTATTTTGAAGTATATGTTGCAGCGTTGGCAATTTGCGTTAACCGTTTTGTGAAGTAAAACAAAAACAATGCAAACAACAAATAAAAGAAGATCGAACTGTCAACTTGTTTGTTATCGGTTTGATATATAAGCCAAAGCTGGCAATATCAAAACAAATAAGTTCGATAAATGATAAATATTTCGATTAATTGTTTATGTTCGATTTATTCGTTTTATCACTTAAAAATTCACGAAAAACATTTTTCACAATTTATTTGCATTAATATCATATCTTCGCTATATATATTTAATTATTTATTATGAATTAATGAAAATAGACCTAATAATAAATTAATTGATTAAAATATTACATTTTTAATTATATTTAAAGCGTATTTTAAACAAAATTTTTAAGTTATGTTACAAAAATTTTAAATCTTTTGATTTCTTGAATTTTTCACATAATAGTCTCATGTCGTACGCAATCTGTATTGGCTTGAACCTTCATTTGATTATGCTTCTTCTTCAGTGCATTAATAAAAGACTGTTTATTAATATTCAACAGTACTGTAAAATTTGAGCTTGTATTCTTGAATTTGTCTTGAATTGAAAGAAATAGTTAAGTTGTGGTTTATTAAACAAAATTTTTGGGTTAATACATTTATAACTACATATACATATGTAATTCATCTAAATATTCAAAAACAATGTTTCGAATTATTGTTGAGGCCACGTCCTTTAACGGTCCGTTTTGGACCATAAAGAAATATTTTATTGGGATAGAAGGATAGTATACCAAATTCGACACTTCTAGCTGATATAACAGAAAAACAAAATTTTTTCCGCATAAAAGTCCAAGGTGGGACAGATATGTTTGGGGGTTATTACTTTTAGTGGTCCGTTCTAGACCAAAATGGAATATTTTATAAGAATTAACGTAAATTAGACCAAATTTGGTTTTTCTACTAGAAACTTTCTACCAGAATTCAACAACATCATTAAAATTTGTTCATACAAAAACTCAGAATGATGCATAGGCTTGTAAGAAGGTATATGTGAATCAGATCTAAACTTAAAGGTTATATATCTTATAGTCTCCAAGTTTTCATTCATCATACGGAGAACCAGACACACAGAGATGTCCATATCAACTCGCCTTTGATGTGGATCAAAATTATATATAACTTATGGAGTCTGTATCGCTTTAGCATATTCATAATCACAATATTTCTTTTGTTCCAAAACCAGGTGACTGTGTGGAAGAAAAATGGTTCATCTCTATAAACTGCAAAATTAACCAAAAACTAACTGCAAGGGGGAAAAATGGAAATGTAGCCCAAATCTTAACCGAATTAAATATAAAATGCAGGAAACTAAGAAAGATCCGGAACAAATATTACCAGGTTTAAACTAAAAAAAAATAATAAACAATAAAGAAGATCGTATACATCCTTTTAATTAACAAATAAATATTTCTGAATATTGAAAAACAATAAATTAATTAACTTTATATCCAACGACTTGATTTAGACAATCGAACACATAACAAAAGTCAAAAAAAATAATTCGTCTAAACAAATCATCAAAGTCGAACTAGCTGTGACAGCAAACTAAACAGATTTTCATGAAACATCACGAAACTTGTCCATCAAAATGCATTAAAATTCTTGTAAACAATGTATTAATAAATAAATACATATAAAACTGGCTTCCAAAGCAAACGTATAAATAAATTCTTACTAATAAACTTTTCAACAAAAAAATTATGCAATTTAAATGCTTAAAAAAAATAGATAAATATTATTTATATGAAATAATACAAGCTAATAATTATTTATTACTCAGTTATTATTGCCATTATTAAGTAGAAATTTAAATCTCTGCCACAAAATATGTTTCTACCTATTTTCAAAATTAAATCTATTGGATTACAGCAGTAATTGCACACAAAGGGGTGTGGACACCATCGACACAAACGAAGTTATGCCTATTAGTGCGAAAGAGAAGAAGCTACTTTCACGGCTGCATGCGATGCTGTGCTACAATTAAAATCAATTATTTTTTTAATTTACATTTAATTGGTTTAATTAAAAGCACAAGCGCAAATAATAAAAAAATAAAAATAACTTTAAAAAAAATTTTTATAAAAATAAACAACAAAAAAAGATGGCATAAATCTGTGTGTTAAAACCTTCAAAGCCTATACGACGTAAGCGTGCCAATACAATAAATTGTTGTGTGTTGTGTGCTGTATTATGGATTGCGTGTGGTTTAGTGTAGTATGAGACTGGTTGGATCTGTGTGTAAATGTATCTCTATGAGTATAAGTCAGTTAGTGTATATATATATACACACATATCTATAAATGATGACAGGCTGGCAGGCAGGATGACGTGATTGTTTCTATGCTCAAGCGCCCGCATATGATTAAAACGGAAAACAAGATAAAACTCGACTATGTCGGAGTGGAACAGAGAGCAGTGTGGAGCATCAACCGACAATGGAGACAAAAAAAAAAAAAAAAATAAAGAAAAGAAAAGTACGCATGACACTCCTTGCCGCTACACAAACTTGTCTCCGCTAGAGCTCCACTTTACGCTTTTACGTTTCGTTAACGTAACCAACCATCCATCTAAGCACTGTCATGTGCCGCACCCCGCTGACACCAAAACCGTTACAGTACAGTGGTCGAATATGGGTTAAGTTGTCTCCATAACTTGATAGTTTTAAACTCTTCAATAATTTTTTTTTTTTTAGCTACACAGAATGCTTAAAGTTTCAATGCGAAAAAAAGTAATTTCGCATTTTAAATATAAATAAGAACAAATGTGTGGAGTACTTTTAATATTTGAAGCACAGAAAATAAAATCGCAGATATTCAGTGTTATAAAGGTTTGAAAAATAAAAAAGAATACTGCAGCGAAAGATGTTCGATTTCGATAAAACCTGTAGCTCCTTAAATTTATATACATATACTAAATATATTTCATCTGAAATCATGTGGAATATGTTTTTTGAACACCTATTATGTTGTTTAAAGCTAAACTTAAGCACAACAAATTGAATTTCTTAAAAAAAAAAAAACCCAGGAATTGGGAAATTTTGTTTAAGGGTCCAATATGTGGTTTCTTGTGGTCCAATATGGAATTTTAACTAAAATATCCAGAAAACTAAAATTTTTTTCATTCAAAAACTTAAAATGGAGGGTTAAGTTTCTAGGGGTACTACCCCTTATAGAGAGGTTGGTTGTTCATTGAATATTATTTATTTGAAGATATAGAAGGACTAAAAATCCAAACTTGAAGACACTATCTTTTATAGTCTTCAAACTATCGATGTTCATACAGACAGTCAGACAGACAGACATATCTATATCGACTCGATTTGTAGTATGTGCTCTCCGATTTGTAATACATATATTCTAAGGATTAACAAACAACACACCAAATTCTCCAGTTGAATAAACAAAAACAAATTTTTCTTCATGCAAAGTCCTAGGATTATATGCATGGAGAGAACATCTTCCAATGATCTGATCTAGCAATATTTTATAATGATTAAATAAAGATGGTTAAAATTTTGTATTTTTAGCTTAATTAACTACAGAAATAGGTTTCTTTATTTAGTTCCATTTCTAAGATCTGAAAACTTGCTTCAACATAACATACAGAGAAAAAAATAGAGAGTAATGATATAACACGATTTAAATGACTAATTATCCGACCCGAAGCACAAAATTAACTGCACACTACAATAATTTTTTCAATGAAGACTTTGATTCATGTACTGCATGACAAGTAGCGACTGTCTTGATATCAAATATCGGTGACCTCTGCGGTTTCACATCACCAATTTAAATTTTAATATGCAAAAAGTTAATAATCATAATTATAAGTTGGCCATCGTGAGTTTTGAAGAAACGAAGGGATGATTCCACCAATACCATCCAACAACTGATTTTTTCAATCTAAGGGCATTTTGAGATACTTACAGCATGGTTAAAGTATGAACCAGAGATATTGCTTCACCACTGTACAAAAATAAGATAACAAATGATCTTTTGTAAACTTTTCCAGAGCTCATTTACTAAAAGTGGAGACGTAGTTTTGGTATAATTCTATTATATGCGGAGAGTCGAAAGAATCTTACTACACTGTTGTAACACGGATATGCCAAAAAATTCCCTATTGGAAAAGTGCTTCATATACACTGATTGAATCACCCATTACAAACATGAGATTTTGTATGTTAACATGGAATTTTTTATAATTTGGTTACGTAGCCGGAAACTATATGAATAATTTTTATGATTATTCTTGGATGGTGGAAAAAGTTTATAGGCTATGTTGGTGTTATACACATAGTAAAAAATCAATAAATTCAAGGTAGGAGATGCATGTATTGTACATAAAGGATACCCGGCGATATTGGTTCAACTTGTAACAGTAAGTGAAATCACGCCCATGTAGTACCTAAAAATACAATATTTAGAGAAAAACAAAATTTGAGTAAATAAACTGGAGGCGTTTCAGCGAATACCGGATTTACATAAACATTAAAATAAAAATTTATTCATCGAAAGGAACTATTAAATTAGGTGTAAGAATTTCCTATTTCTCCAGCTAGAAGTAGTAAAACAATATTTATAAGATATTATAATTTCCACTCTGATAACATTCAAAAGAGGTCTCCAACCATTGAGTGAATTCTTACGGCACCATCATAAAGTAATTTCGATATTAGACTATGTTGACAAAGAATACAAAGCTACCAATTAAAAAGGCTGCAGATGTGCGTTCACGACTTCGAAATATCCTGCCAACTTTTGTATGCCGACTTAAGCAGGGTCTCCGTACTCTAATGCAATCTTAATAACAAAGAACTCTGTTTCAAGTGTGCGCGACATCAAGATAACCTTTTCCCATTGTACCTTATGTTTCCATAGAAGATTCTTTTCTATTAAGATCCATATAGGATTTTTTTTTTGGAATTAGTATGGCACTGCAAAGTCAGCTAGAAATAGCTGAATTAACAAGAAAAAAATATACATTATGTCATAGAAAAACCACGAAAAATGGAACATCTGGACCAGATTGTAATATTTTATAAGGATTAATGTAAAATTTACCAATTTTGGCATTTCCAGCAAATATATCCATATAAATAAGATTTGATCTTACAAAAACTTAGAATGATGTGTAGGCATGCAAGATAAGTGTCAAAACTTCCGTAGGGACAGTGGTTATCATGTTCATTCAATACAAGTGATCTGAAGAAGAAATAGGGGTATCTTAAAAGACAAACTTGATACGGACAGAGGAACATGTCTCTATATTTATCTCTATATATCTTTATATTTATATACACAATATATTATTATTTTATATTTTGTGGGATCTTTCTTACTTCTCCTTGTTAAATACATTTGGACAAACTTAGTATACTCTTTTTCCCTATGGGAACAGGATACAAAAAGTATTTTTAATCTTCTTTTTCGCGAAATTGCCTTTAAAATGGTCATATAAATCATTGTGTGTTAGCCTGTTATCCACAATATTTTCGAACTTTACCTGCATACAGATAAGAGAAATCTGAATTCGAAAACTATAAGTCTTTAGCTTTTATAGTTTCAGAGATCGCTTCTACTTTATAGGCTCTTCCGAGACACATTTTACGGTCTGTTACACAAATTTGCACAAGTGTATTATACCCTTGGTCCCATAGCAGCGTATACGAACAAACGAGTGTTAACAAGCATCATTAATTAACGATGCATCAATTAATTAACGATGTTTCATTTAAAAGTAAATTTGTTTTGTCCAAATTAGACTAAAATTAGAACACTTAGAAAAGAACCTAATTTATATAAAACAGCTTTATGTATATTGTGTCAATAGATTGTTTGTTAAATACTTATAAACTATATGAAACTAAAATGTCAACATGATTGTTCGTTTTGTGATTTTGGTTAAATTGAAAAATAAACAAAAGAAGAAAAAAAAAACGTTTACTTTGATACGACGAAAACTTTGATATTTTTCACACATGCTCCAGCAAATAAAAAATCTACAAAGCTTAGTAGGGGATGTGCAATGCCTAGTTTAGTATAAGTCCTAAACAAGTGCAAGTGGAGATAATATTGGATATATTAAAACTGTTTTGGCAATGAAACTTAAAATGGACCTTGGGTTTCTATAGAAGATACTCCTAAAAGGGTTTGAGGTACACTGACATGGATAAACAAAATAACGCCATCTCTAGAGAGCCTACATATAGTTTTTTAGTAATATATATGAATATATATATGAGTATGGATGAAATCTGACGGAAAGAGATAATTTATTCCCTAGAATCTAAAAAAAATTTTTTTATTAAGATTGGATAAAAACTGACAGACATATATGCAGATAGACAGTCGCACGTACCTTTATCGACTAATCGTATTGAACTAATCAGAAAATAAATATACTTGATGGGATCGCTTATTTCTTTTGGGTGTAACAAACTTCATAGTAAAATAGACATACTCAACCATGCTCCTACTTTTGCAATCGCAATAACTTTGCTCTGACGATCGGAAACAGCATAATTTTTGCGTTTTCAAATCGGTTTCAATTATGCAAGTAGATTGAAAAGTAAATGCAATATTTCAGACAAATAACCACTTCCTTGCTTTTAAAAGCATTTTTAATTTATTCTGTAGTCTATTAAGATTATATTAATATACTCTTCAATATTTTTTATCTTTAAAGTCTAGTTTTAAATAATTATTTAATGAGTGTGCCTTAAATTTTCTAAGATGCAAAAGCAATTATAAGACCGATAACTGACATATTAGAAATTAATGAAATACATCAATAGCAATTCTTCTGCGTTTTGCGGAAACAAGGGCAAACGACGGCGTTTTATGATTTCATTTAAATCAAAAAACTCAAAAACGAAAATGGGAGCATGGCTGTGGAAAAAAATTTACCAAATTTAGACCAATATTTTTTTTTGTTAACAGTCCGAGTACACCCACATAAGTCCATAAGTGCAATACTGTGAATTTGGTTTGTTCGGCCTTGAATGTGTACCGCTTCAAATCAAAAGTGCTCATTACATAAAAATCACAAAGCAAAAATGTTTAACTAGACTTTTTTATCATCATAAATGAGTGCATCATCAGAACATTCTTTTTTATATTGCGGCTGGTCAGGCAACAAATTTGTTTGCAATCCGGTTTTTTGCCACCAAATTACATCTCAAATCACATAACACGCGGCAACAATACAATACATCTACGACATGAGTCATATTCTGACATCATTGAATGTACCACCCAAGCTGTGAAACCTAAGATTTTCTATACTATACATAATATACTCTATGAATCTCTATGATGAATATTGGGACACAATTTACATGTACCTATAGGTCCTAGCCAAGTCTATTCTTAATGTTATTACCCTAACAAATCCACAACTCAAAATAAGGTTTTAATGAGAGGCAACAAAACTATAAGCTAGGATAATATTACGTTATATTCTTGTTTAACCAATCTACAAACCTTTCTTTATTAAACGAACATTACCTAAGAACTTGTAAAATATTTTTTTCGCTAATGTTGGTCGGACTTTCTGTTTAAGCATGTGTACCTAAGCATTAAATATCTTAAAAACAGAAAACGAAGTATTCTGAGGTATAGTTCATGATTAGTATCATTCTTTTTTTTTTATTCAAATCTTCGCTAAAAAACCGGAATGAATGTGTTTATCAGGCAGTTAACAGCTGACATAAAGGTTCCATTCGGACCGGTACGGAGTATTAAGCACCATGTTTTGGGTAAGCGCCATTTGTGTCGTGCTACGTGTCTCTCTTACGCAAAAATAAATATCAGTTAGTAAGCTCCGTATGCACCAGCCCTGGCAACGCATTACTGTTTCCTATTTCGACGGCTCAAGTTTCTACTACCAGGAAAGCAATATGAGAACGTTTATAGTCGATAAAATAGAATTTGCAATTACAAGATTGGAATGAACATTGTTTTGTGTATATTGTATCCAAATTTCTCGGAAAACATTTAATAAAAAATTTATATTGAATAGATAAGAATATAAAAGAACTCTGCAGCCAAGTATACTCGATTTTTTGGAACCAAATATGTGTATTGAGGTAATATATCGATGTTATGTGTGCCATACTATTAAGACTGGCAAAAGTTTTGATTTTTTGTTAACAATAGATTTGTATTGGGCCTACACATTTATGGGAAGTTCGTTTGATTAATTTTATATGAAGAGGCATTAGGACAGTCCAATATTCAAATTTGAAGATTTCAGTTCTTATAGCCTTTAAGATCTCATTACACGGACATATATAGAATATTTTTATATATAATTTTATTTTCACAAAAAAAATTCTACCATTAAGCAATTTATTGACTGAGCTCGTGTGGCACTGCCTTCTTTTAGACCGTATAACACACTAACGGCTTAACCAACACTGATCAATAAATGGTTTTAGCTCTTTTAAAAGAACATTGAATAAGTTTATTTAAATCAAATTAAAATTAGAACAAATTTACCATAAAAATTGATTTTGTTTATGTAGAACAAATTACATTAAATTCCAATGTGTTTTACATAAGAAAATAAATTACACTGTATCAATTTTTAGTGGATCTATCGATTTCCAAGAATAATTTTAAACCACTGTGCGTTGCTTAGGGCTAGCGAATGAACTATTGGAAAGACAATCAAGCAGGCAGTCGGGCTGGCAGACAGACAGACTGGCTGGCTTGCTGACTAAGAAAAGCAATTAAAGTTTATATTCAACGTGCTGTTGATGATTTCAATGATGATGATGATTCTGATGATAATGCAGACGACAAAAGGGCTACGCCAATAGTTGATGTTGAAACATGAGTAAAAGCTATCCAATAATTGGGCGGTACAGGGCGTGAGCGCGTAACCAATAAACTACGGCGGTAATGGCCGACAATAAGCGAAAAAGCAGAATAACCATTTGACAGGAGTCAATATTCGCGGCGCACACACTGCAACAATTTCAAGTCACGAGATCGAAATAATATATATATATATGTTTATATGTATGTATATATAAATATATAATATATGCGCGAACAGAAAAAAAATACCGAATTAAATACGCTAAACGACAAAAACAAAAAACGGGCATTTTGACCCTGATGACGACAGCGTGCCGTGCTGGTTGATTTCAAACGAACGACCGATGAACGGACGGACATACGTACAGACAGACACGCGTACATACATTTGCACGCTCAAACGTTCATTCCGGCCAAAAATTACACACAGAATAATTTTGAAATTTATACACAACATGTAGGCAGCAGTTGTTGTTTTGTATTATTGTTATATGCCATCATAATACGGCAGATAGCTAATCTGAAAAATCTTTTACACAACAAAATTGCAATTGAAATTGTAAAACAAATTAAAGAAATATCGACACACACAAAAATTGCGAACAGAGCACCCAAAAAAAATGTAAAGCACAAATTTTTGTGTTTCTCTGTTGAGTAGTGCAGGAAGGTACCAATACTAGCGCACATTTTTCACAAAAACACACACACAGTTTCGCACAAAATTCACTCATACACTATACAAAACATGCTCGCTCGGTCGCTTATACGCTATACGCACACACACTCATACACAATATACACATGCTCTCAATGACGAAATTCTTGGCCGTTTTCTTTTGTACATCTTTTTTTGGCAACGAGCGAGCGACGGTTTTTTTCTTGTATTTTTCTTTCTTTTCTACACTTAATTCCCGTTATTCATGTGTGGCATAAATAAAATTCAATTTGTGTAATTTTCCAGCACTATTTATGTAGTTTGCACATGCCTTTACGTACATAATATTAATGATTATGAATGATTTTTTTATATATATAAAATTTTTGCGTTCCCTTCGAATTTTACACATAAATTCATTTAACACTCACTCACTCACACACTCGCAGCAGAACTCACAGCCAGCAGCAGCTAATCATCAACATACACTACTAGCTGCCTGTTTTTGTAATATGCTAGCTCCTATTTTTCGTAAGCCAGCACTGGCGCTCGCTCGCTCTTTCTCTAGCACACTCTCTTTGTTCTTTTTTTCTATTTTTTTTTTTTTTGGTTTTCTCTTTCTTGCCTTTCTTTTGCTTACAGCAGCAGCGGATTAAAGCTTTTTTTTTTGCTTTTTTTATGGTGCTTTTTGTCTCGTAATTCTTGCGTTGAACCAAAACTGAAAACACTTGCACTTTATTTTACTTAATTTGCGCTAAATTTTCTAAAATTATTTGCGCATGATTTGTTCACTGATGCACTGTTAGCTTATGTATAGCATTTTAATATTTTTGCAATTTACCTAGCACACAGAATTCGATTTTTTCCGACACTTTTCCGAGTTCTGATATTTTCTCGCGATGTGACCTTGTTCCTGTGATACACGGAATGCGCGCACACACATACCTATAGGGGCGTTAGTCGCTTTGCAACACTATACAGGCGTACAAATGTCAAGCGAAAACGAAATGTGCGTACGAAAATTGATGTACAAAATATTTATTTTAGCGGCTTCATTTCGTATTGACTCTCTGTGACGTGCAATTTGAATCAGTGTTTTAAATAAATATTTTAATATATTTGAATGTTTATTTCTATAAACGTGACTTAAGAACTATGTATATGTAAATAAGTTTTACTCGTGACAAGTTCCGTTAAAGTAAGTTTAAAATCACATTTTACTAATATTTAAAGTCTACATGCAACTTTTATTCATGGCGTTACATTTTTTTCGCCTTTGCATAGTGCTTCTTCTTTCTCTGTCTGCCGCCGGTTTCTCTGATAAGATTTTAGCAATTTCATTGTATAATAACTCCTCTTTGAAGGCTTTTTACCTACACATTCATAAAGGATCTGTGATCTTACATGGAAACACATTCTATGCATTTTATTACTCATTTCTTGTTGGAGATAATTGCAAAAGTATGTAAAAAGTGCAACAAAAAATTTAGCTTATTCTTGCTGTGCAAACAGTTCTATTTTAAAGAAAATAGTTTTTAATTTTACATATATGTGATATATTAAAAAATTCATTAATATTCTGGTTTAACAAAATATATTATTCAGTTTTATACACTTGAGATCATTACTTTCTAAACTTTCCTTAAATAGTGCTTATTTGGTTTGTTAAATAGATTTTTATTCAATAATACTAAAATGTTGCGATTGATTGGAACAAAGCGCACATAAAAATATTTGTTATAAGCGGGTACAGGGGATGTCATTGTCAATATTAAGCAATAATTAATTGAGAAATAGGAATTTAGTTATGCAACAACTATTTAGATTTTAATATATTTTTTTTCCATAGCTATATTTTGTAATTAAATATTCAATTCAAATATGGCGCCACACTCTTAACCAGTACAAAGAAGTAGCTAACGCTTTTCAACACTACTTACAAACGTTGCAAAGTAACGAATACACAAAAACTACTTGACTCATACTCGCTTATTTTCATAGCTTTGCAACACTAACAAACAGTAAGTCATCAGCGCGGTGCGTTTGTTGGGTGTGTTTTGTGTTTTCTTTTTTAATTGAGTTAAAAATTTAGTTTAAACTTTAGTTTTTGTTAATAATAAATAATGTTTACAAGTGCACACGCCGCGCGACAAGTGAAAAAGTGTTAGAAAGGTGAGTGTAGCTGCAGTACGGTTAACAAAACAGTGAGCTTCATTAAGAAAAATACAATACGCCCGAAAATTTAAGAAGTTTAAGTCTGTGTTTGCTCAAATGCCTTCGCTATGGTTGTTGTAATTGTTGTGCTAGGTAGCGCTACTCTGTTGTTTTTGTTGTTGTTGGCACATGGGCGTTGACCAAAAAACTAAAATATAAAGTTATATTAAATATGCATAAGCAATATTGCCGAAATAAGAAGATGCTTTAATGATTTATTTATTTAAAGCTACTGTTTAGTTTGAAATTAATTAAAATATTTTCTTTAACATTTAAAACACCTGCAAGAAACCTGTATGTGTAAACAATAGTTTTCTATTATTATTTATGTATATAGCTTAAGCTATTTTGGTGAAATTTTAAAACTAACACCCTATATAGTGCCCCTCCTTTTACCACCATACAACGCTTGCAATTGCACTTTTGGCCCTCGAACGCGCGCGTCGCCCATCAATTTGTATTACACTAATTAATGCCCGCTTCAAATGATTCACATGCAGTGCCAACGGTCAGCGAGGGAACGTACATATGTATGTATGAGCGTTCAGCGTAACAGACACCAACCTGCCGTTGTCTGTCTAATTGTCGGTTTGTCTGTCAATAAGAAGCAGCGCTCAAAAGGGTGGATTACAGCTGCGTCGCGTCGCTGTTGTTGTCTGCTGCCACCGACAACAACAATTGAATTACATATTATGAGTTTTTGGCTTTTTCATTTAATTCTCACTTTTCTCTTTCCTTGTTCTCGGTATGGTTTTATTTTTTTTTTTTCTTATTTGCCATAAGCGTTGTTCTCGGTAGTTGACCAGCTACTTCTGCTGCTTCACTGCACACCAACGCACTGCACGCTAGCTTCTCGCTTGAGTCTCTTCCGTGTTGGCATATGTTATTCGAATACGTTGCAGTCTCCTGCTGCTGCTTTAATATTCCCCTTATTCTCTATGCTGCTGTTAGCAAGCGACGGCTTAAGGGTCAAGTGCGCCATGTGCCTCCTGTGTGCAATACCCTTGTTGTTTTTTTTTAAAGCCGCTTGTGCTGTGTCTACTGTCTGACTTTTTACCTGTACCGGCCGGGTTCATTTGTTATATTTCGCATTTTTGTACAATAAGCAGTAATTGGAATATAGCGTATGGCACTGTGGGACGGGGTTGCAGAAATTCTGTTGAAAAAATGAAACAATAAAATCAAATATTGGTGTTTATGCATTAATTTTGTATAAAATAATTTATTTGGTAGTAACATTCCAATATCTTTTATTTCTAAAAATATTGAATCCAAATCCTCTTCCAGTTTTTTTTTAAATGATTTATCACTGGGATTTTGGCTTTGTGTGCCTTTTCTGTAAGATTTTAAAAATTGTGATGCAGCAATTTCGAAATCTTTTTTGATCCTGAGAGTTATAAAGAAAATCAGTATTTACCGTGCGCAAATAATTTTTAATACACAGTATATGCTGATCTATAAAAAAAAGCTTTTGTGCGAAATTTATAAACATTTTTGAAAAACATCAGGAAAAACCTTTTAAATGATTTCTTTGACACCTAAACCCTAAAATAATATACTTCTGATCAACTAAGTGAAATGTTTCCAATAAATCTTTGAAATATAAGCCTAATGCTTCGTTGATCCTTATCTCTGTTCATAAATCTCTACTTTGTAGTAGTTTCTTCGTTCTTGCTTTAAGGTCAATTATAACTAGAATAATATACAATATATCTCACCCTCTGCCTTGTTGCCGCTTTAATATCCAAGATTATTAAAAGGAAAGTTTCTCCTTTTTAGTAAGCCTGAAACAGTTGCTTATACCATTCAAACCTTCTCCACAGAAAATTATATTAAAAAGTAAATTTTTCAAAACACGTATTTTTTTTCTTTATGTTTATTTTTATACACCCAATTTGATGACTCATTCAGCTAACACCCGATATCAAATACGTTGCAAGTTCTACTTTCGAGATAAATACTAAGCTTTTTTTTATGAATGATTACGTTAACGTCCGAGTTTCTTTTTGCATTTTAACTCAATCCTATCCAGGATTTTCATGGGAACTATTATAAAAGTTATAAGAAATACTTCTATTAATATCTTTTGAGTTACGTTTCGCTTTGAATGTTGGGATGGAGAATTAGAACGCACCAATAACTAGAAACAACTTTTTGTTTTGCCATTCCGGCAACATAACGGTTTTACGTCTATTAAAACGATTTCTCTTAATATGTAATCTATGAATTCTAGAATTCCAGGTCAGTCAGACCATTAGAAATCAATCGGAATAAGTAGTATCAAAGGAATGAGTAGTATGCAAGAATCAAAAGAAATCCTTAGGTAAAAATCAGGGATGTAAGGCTCACAAAGAGTTTTTTGTGTGAGCCGATGTGTGAGAGTTTGTATTGTCATGGTGGAGGGAGATTCCTCTTCGGCGATTGAACTTTATTTTAGTATTGACAGAATTAACATATTGACATTAGTGTTGCCACTTCCCAATATATAAATAATGCCCTTCCTATCCAATTTCGTAACTTCAACCCCAAGTTTAGAGTTCTGAGCATATTTTCACGTTTTCTTGCCCACTGTGCTGCAGCAGCTGGTGGCTCTTTAATACATATTTCATAATGACAGAATTTTAACATGCACGCAGGGATTAGGAAATGACTGCACGAAAGCGGATGTACTTGATAGCGGATTATGTACATTGCAACAAAGAGTTTAAAATGTTTCCATGTCAGCCTTAACAGATAGTAAAATTTTTTTCTAATTTTCTAAATAACATAAATCATTTTAAAGACTAATTGCACGGCACTTGAATGACATTTCATTTGAATTTGGCAGGCAGTAGCACGGAAAATGAGACACGGGAAATATTACACACACAATAACACATAAATCTACTCGCGCAAAGTGTTTTCCACACAAATGAAAGCGCGTTGATCCGAGCATTAACAGCAAAAGCGTTCATTGCTCCTCAATAGCGTTGACGGTGGTGTCTTTGGATGTCTATAAATACGTCGCCTGCCCTCATTCACAGCAGCAGGCACGGCACAAATCAAATAACAACAACCGCAGTAGCGGCACGAACTAAAGTGAAAACCAAGAAGAAACATTAACCAATGGCATTAAGCAAATCTTCCGCGCGCTAAATTTAGTCGACGAAGTAGTTGTAATTTTTCATAGCCTGATTATACCGTCGACGAATTCCAACTAGTGTGAACTAATTTATTTCATTCATTTCTTTTGCAGAGTATTGCTTCTCATTTTGCATTAAGTTGGAGCAGCGTGCAGACAGTCGTCACAGTCGAACAGCATGCAACGACCGCTGCAGCAGTCGCTGCTGTTGCTCTGCATCAGCCTGTGTGCTTTGCAGCAGGCAACTGGCCAAGGCGATAATTCCTATAATAATGCAGCACAACCAGGACAACAACCAAATCAATATACGACACCACAGTACAATCTCAATGGCGGAAATATTAATTTTAATCAGCAGAATTTTAACGAACAGCCAAGATATAACAACGATCCCTACGGCAGTAATGTTGGTAGCGGCTTTGGCGATGGTGTGAATACGAATATCAATGATCGCACGCGTTATCGCACCGACACTGCTGGTGGCATAAATGACCTCTCACAGGATCCGTATGGCACTAAACGTACCGAGGGTAATGCTTACGATAACGAACCAAGCTTACGCGGCAAATCGTCGTACAATGTAAAATCTACCTTCTTCGAATCATTTCACTCACGTGAGCCCACCTACTTCATTGTTGCTTCGCGCATGGTGCGTCCCGGCTTAATCTATCAGGTGTCAGTGTCGATACTGCAGGCTCAGTATCCGATCACAGTGCATGTTAGTATCTCATGTGATGGTGTACAGGTCAGTGGAGACTCGAAAGATATGAAAGAGGGTGTACCGGAGACGTTGCTCATGCGCATACCGCCTACAAGTGTTTCCGGCGAATATAATTTGCGTGTGGAGGGCTTCTATCAGAATGTGTTTGGTGGTTTGGCTTTCTTGAATAAAACACGCTTGGATTTCTCGCAACGTTCCATGACAATCTTTGTGCAAACCGATAAACCGCTCTACATGCAAGGCGAAACAGTGCGTTTCCGTGCCATACCAATCACAACGGATTTGAAGGGCTTCGATAATGCTGTAGATGTCTATATGCTCGATCCGAATAAGCACATACTGAAGCGTTGGTTATCGAGGTAAGTTATGCAGTTAAAGCAAACTAAAATATGTACATATATTAAAACTTTTCAAATTTCCTTAAAGACAATCCAACTTGGGTTCCGTTTCGCTCGAATATAAGTTATCCGATCAACCGCCATTTGGTGAATGGACCATACGCGTTATTGCGCAAGGCCAACAGGAGGAGAGTCACTTCAGCGTTGAAGAATATTATCAGACACGTTTCGAAGTGAATGTCACCATGCCGGCGTATTTCTTTACCACAGATCGTTTCATCGAAGGTCGTATTATGGCAAATTTCACCAGCGGTCATCCAGTACGTGGTAATCTTACACTCAAGGCTACCATACGCCCCATTGGCTACTTCAGCAACCAGATCTTAAACGAAAAATTCCGTTTGGGCCGCTCACCGTTAGAACAGCAAAATTTGCATGATCAACGCTGGCGCTATAACAACAATAATCAACAGCAACAACCACAGTATATACAGCCACAGTTACCACAATCGCCGGAAGATCGTGCCGATTTGTCGCAAGATCTACTCTATCGCAATCAATACGTTGTCGAGCGTAATTATCAATTCGAAGAGGAGTGGCCATTCTGGGTTCGCAAGCCAGAAATACAGGAGAGCTATGATTCTTGGACTGGCGAATATCGCAAAACTTTACCCTTCCTGCGCTATTTTAATGGCACATTTGACTTCAAATGGCCACTGCGTGAACTCGAGGTGCTTGTGCCGAATTTGGCTAACATGGAAATTTTGATTACAGCAACAGTTGGTGAGAAATTCTACGATGAAATCATTTCCGGCTACTCTGTTGCGCGTGTGTACAATTCCAGTTTACGTGTTGCCTTCCTTGGTGAATCACCACAAGTTTTCAAGCCTGCTATGCCTTTCACCACATATCTTGCTGTAGAATATCACGATGGTTCACCAATTGATCCAAATATATTGCGTCAGGGCTTGATGGAAGTAAATGGTTTTGTGGAAAGCAAGAGCGGCGGACGGCGTGATTGGCCCGCACAGCGCTTGTCAATGTCACAACAGAGCGATGGCATTTGGGAAGTCAAGATTGACATACGTAATGATCTAAATCTGGATGATCGTCCACAATCGCGTGATTTCCTCAGCGGTGTCTCTGCAATGCGTCTGCAGGCACAGTTCATTGATCCGCGTGGTGAGCGCGTGCAAACGGAATTGCAACTTTTTGCGCACTATTCACCGCGTAATCAGCACATTAAAGTCTTGACAAGCACTGAGAAACCAGTAGTCGGTGAATACATCATATTCCATATACGCACAAATTTCTATTTGGAGGAATTCAATTATCTGATTATGTCGAAGGGCGTTATTTTGATGAATGATCGTGAACCGATAACTGAAGGTTTGAAAACCATCGCTGTAGTGCTGAGCGCGGAAATGGCACCTGTTGCCACGATTGTTGTCTGGAAGATAACGCCGCAAGGGCAAGTAGTCGCCGACTCCCTCACATTCCCTGTAAATGGCATATCGCGTAACAATTTCACGGTCTACATTAACAATCGCAAGGCGCGTACTGGTGAAAAAGTGGAAGTGGCAATTTTCGGTGAACCTGGTTCGTTTGTCGGTCTCTCCGGTATTGATAGCGCATTCTACACCATGCAAGCGGGTAATGAATTGACCTATGCTAAGATCATTACGAAAATGTCAACATTCGATGAACAAACGAACGGCACTTACAAACACATTTGGTACTCACATGAAGGCGATCCAGATCAGTTGGTCTATTTTCCGGCTTCATCATTTGGTATTGATGCTAATCGCACATTTGAATACAGCGGTTTAATAGTATTCACGGATGGCTATGTACCACGACGCTATGACACCTGTAATCGTACTTTAGGCTTTGGCGAATGTCTTTCCGGTCGCTGCTATCGTCTCGATAAACAGTGTGATGGACTCTTCGACTGTGACGATGGTACCGATGAGATGGGTTGTCGTGTACGCAACGACACTGAACTGCTGGACTATCGCAAGTATCGCTTCAATCGTGTGCTGCGCCACTATGAGAACGTATGGCTGTGGAAAGATGTAAATATAGGACCACATGGACGTTATATCTTCAATTTGGAAGTGCCAGATCGTCCAGCTTATTGGATGGTAAGCGCATTCAGTGTCAGTCCTTCGAAGGGTTTCGGCATGATAAACAAAGCGATCGAATATGTTGGTGTACAGCCATTTTTCATTAATGTGGAAATGCCGCCGACATGTCGCCAGGGTGAACAGGTGGGCATACGTGTCACCGTATTCAATTACATGACAACAGCTATTGAGGCTACGGTTGTGCTTCACGGCAGTGATGATTACAAATTTGTACATGTTGAGGAAGATGGCATTGTACGCTCTTATAATCCACGCACATCATTCGGCGAGCATCAATTCTTCATTTATCTGGATGCGCAGGGTACTACAGTGGTTTATGTGCCTGTGGTGCCGCAACGTCTGGGCGATATTGATGTAACACTACATGTTGCTACATTACTGGGAACGGATACAATTACACGACGCTTGCACGTTGAGTCGGATGGTCTGCCGCAATATCGACATCAGTCGGTGCTTTTGGATCTTTCAAATCGTGCCTATGTGTTGGAGTATATGCATGTAAATATTACACAAACACCAGAAATTCCATATCAGGTTGATCGTTACTTTGTCTACGGTTCAAATCGTGCACGTATCTCAGTTGTTGGTGATGTAGTCGGTCCAATATTCCCGACTATGCCAGTTAATGCCAGCTCATTGCTCTATTTGCCCATGGAATCTGCCGAGCAGAATACTTTCTCATTTGCTGCCAATCTGTATACCATCATGTATATGCGTTTGATCAATCAACGTAACAAAACGATTGAAAAGGATGCCTTCTATCATCTAAACATTGGCTATCAGCGTCAGTTGAGTTATATGCGCAATGATGGTTCTTTCTCGCTCTTCCGTTCTGACTGGAATAATTCTGCGTCTTCTGTCTGGTTGACTGCTTACTGTGTACGCATCTTCCAGGAGGCATCATTTTACGAATGGGAGAACTTTATTTGGATTGATTCCGGCATTATTGAGAAGAATATGCGTTGGCTATTGCAGCACCAGACACCGGAGGGTGCTTTCTACGAGGTTACCTGGCTCCCCGATCGCAAAATGAATCGTACAAATTTCGCTAATTTTACAACGTTACGCAATCGCAATATAACACTTACCTCGCACGTGCTCATATCGCTAGCCACTGTCAAGGATCTCTCGGGTACGCTCGGCTCACGTGTTGCGCTCGCGATGCAACGTGCCATAGCTTGGATAGAACGTAATATGCAATTCCTGCAAGAAACACCAGAACCGTATGATGTTGCCATTACGGCGTATGCGCTACAATTGTGTAATTCACCCATAGCTGAACATGTCTTTGGCATACTGCGGCGACATGCGCGTACTATAGGTGACTTCATGTATTGGGGCAACACAGAATTACCACCGCCGCCACGTAAGCTTGAAAATCAAAAATGGTTCTCACTGCCGCGTCTGCCGTATGAATATGACTCGCAGAATATTGAAACAACTGCCTATGCGCTATTGGTCTATGTGGCGCGACGTGAATTCTTCGTAGAGCCAATTGTGCGCTGGTTAAATGCGCAGCGTTTGAATGACGGCGGCTGGGCATCAACGCAGGATACAAGTGCAGCATTGCATGCATTGGTTGAGTATACGGTGCGCTCACGCATCAGAGATGTTTCATCGCTGAGCGTAGAAATTGAGGCTTCATCACAGGGCGGCAAAACGCAATCATTGCACATAGACGATACAAATCTGGCGCAGTTGCAAAGCATTGAGGTAAGTGTTGACGGGTTTTGCATTTTATACGTACTTGAGTGGGTAATAATTGCAATTTTTTTCTTTTTTTTTTTACAGATTCCTGATGCTTGGGGTACCATTAAGGTACAGGCCAAGGGCGCCGGTTATGCTATACTACAGATGCATGTGCAGTACAATGTTGATATTGAAAAGTTCCAAACGAAACCACCAGTGCCTGCATTTAACTTACACACCAAAGCTATTTTCCATGGCAGAAATCAGTCGCACATTTCCTATATAGCATGTCAAAAGTAAGTAGCTGCATTAAAGAAGTTAAAATAAATTTTAATTTATCTTAATGTTCAGTTGGATGAATACACGTGAATCAGAACGCTCCGGTATGGCTGTATTGGATGTCGCCATACCCACTGGGTATTGGATACAACAACAGAAACTTGATAGCTATGTGCTCAGCAATCGTGTGCGTAATTTGCGGCGCGCCAAGTACTTGGATCGTAAAATTGTCTTCTATTTTGACTTCGTAAGTTTACAATAATATAAAATATAAGCGTTAATTGTGTATTAAATCAATGTTGTCCTTTTCTAGCTTGACCAAGAAGATATCTGCGTAAACTTTACCATAGAACGTTGGTTCCCAGTTGCAAATATGTCACGTTATTTGCCTATACGCGTCTACGACTATTATGCGCCCGGTATGTATTGTATACGTATTTTTATTGCTTATGAATTTTATAATAATATTTAATCTCATTACAGAACGCTTTAACGAGTCCATTTTTGATGCGCTGCCCACATATCTACTTAACATATGCGAAGTGTGTGGCAGTTCGCAGTGTCCATACTGTTCCATCTACAATATGGGCTGGCGCGCGCAAATGTCCGTATCGCTGCTGTTCTTTAGTGTGTTCATTTATGTACTGCGAAGTCGTACACATATTGCACTGAATATGCTGCATGTGTTAGCTTAAAAGTCATGTGTATTAGCAACTAGTTTAGCTAGCTTAGCAATCCAGCCAATCGTCTAAAACACTCAACCCCAACGAGTCATTATTTATGAAAGTTGAAAATATTTTTCTGTTTTAAGTTTTTTAGTTTATCTCTTTTTGACAAAAAATGAAATTGCATTCCGTCCACAAATGCTGATGTTAGGTTTTATTTTACCAATTACGACTTTTTAGTTTTTTTTTTTTTTTTTTCTTTGCGTTATACAGAATCTCCCATTTTTATTTTATTTACTATTCTTATTATAATTTAAGTTTTTCACTCAAATAGCATATATATATATACATATATATAACAAGCAAACAAAACGCAAATGTACAATTTTAAATTTAAAGCCTTAAACAAAAAAGTTAAATGAAATGAAAGAAGTGTCTTGTAAAATCACAAATTGCCTTAGATTTTAGAAATCGTAAAATGAAACGAAAACATATATCAAGAAAAAATAACGTCTTAAAGATTTTTTAACGAACATCTCAATGACATTTTAAAAATAAATTTTGCTTTAATTTGGTAATAATTTCTTGTTTTGAAGAAGAGTTAAAATATGTATTGAACCATCATACATAAATATTTAATGACAAATTTTAGCATGTAAGTTTTTTACTTATGTATATATATATATTACATAAAAGCATAAACGCGGAAACTTTAAATCAAAGAAAAACTTTGTATGTGTAAATGAAGACACTTTTTTTATATAAACAAACAAACGAATATCGAACATACTCCGTCCCCACTCTATTGTAAGAGATGAAAAAGATGTGTTTTTATATGTAACAAAAAAACGAATAAAATAAAACTTAAATCTTATTAATTGATCTGTGTTTGGTTTATTTATAAGATATAATGTATAGTTTGTAGCAGCTGGGTGCACAAAGTGAAAATCGTTCGTTCTACTAACAATTTGAAGATTTTGCAGTGAATAGTGTACCAAGACTTCAATATGTTCATACATAATTGTGCTATCCAGCATGTACGAGTATCGCAATGGTGCAAACGACTATAGGAAGACAGATAATTTAAGATTATATTTTAACGAAGAGTTTTGTGAAAGAGCTCCTATAAAACCGCAGAGCTTAGATCCGATTAATAATAATAATTTGTATAGTCGGCTGGACAATTGCAAGCACAGTCATAGCACCTCCACACCCAGTCACCGTTCGAAATAGCAAGGGTCGTTTGAAGGTGCAAGAAAGAGCCATTTTTATAACCTGCTTGGAGGCGATGAAGTGCACAAAAGCGCTGCCAGCTGAGTTACTCAAGACCGGTGCCGAAGAGTTGGTATGGAGTATGCAGGAACTTTTATGCAAGATATGGTCCGATTAACGCAATGACTGGAATCTCAGTTTTATTTGTCTTATCTTTAAGAAAGGAGACCCCGCTTTTTGCGCCAACTACCGCGGAATAAGCCTTCTTCCATCGGATATAATATTCTGTTGCGTTTATTGTGTAATAGGCTAAAGTCATATACGGATTCACATATCAGTGTAGCTTTAGACCAACAAGTTCGACCAGTGACCAAATATTCACATTACGACAAATCTGGGGAAAGACCCGTGAGTTTAACAAAGACACACACCACCTAATTTTCGATTATTAAGCCGCTTTGTGGACACGCCGAACGATCGAAGTTTTTCGCCATGTCTGCTACCCGGCAAAGATCGTTCGTCTTTGCATGATGATGCTATCACACACAGAAAACGTTATCAGGGTAGGGAGAGCCTTTGCGAATTTTTCAATCTACTGATGGAATACATCCCACGATAGTGCCCGTTCATAAAGAATATGTCGGGCACGACCTTCTAAAAGAAAGTAATGCTGCTCTCTTACGCCGATGACATCAATATCATCGGTACGCAGGAACGGCAAGTCAGCAAGGCGTTCTCAGAGATTGAAAAACAGTCTCGGCTCATGGGTCTAGCGGTGAATGAGGACAAGACGAAGTAATTGGTGTCTTCTCGCACGCCGTCATCGCGTCTTGGACGGTCAGTGACGATGAAGAATTTCAATTTCAATGTTGTAGAAAACTGGAGATCAGAATCACGCTAGCAAATGTTATTTTGAGCAAAGCAAGTAAATAAGAAGTAAAGCACTCTCTCGAAAGACGAAAATCAAGATCTATAAGACGCTGACGGACCGTGATTGAGTCAGAAGGAAGATTCTCCGCAGGATTTATGGTCCTATTAGAGCCGGCTACGAGTTTAGGTTCTGTATGAACCTTGAGCAGTATGAGCTATTCGATGAGGTTGTCATAAAATTGCAGCGGCTGAACTGGGCTGGTCAGCTCATTCGAAAGGACGAAAGAACTCCAGCACGCATGGTTTACATGGAATGTGCGTCTTGGACTTGATTGTCGAAGAGCAAAATGATTTCTGCAAGCTTTCAAATAATACACACATTTTCGTTAAGTTTATAAAATAGATAAATTATCATACTTATATACATATTTTAAATTATAGAACTATAAAAAAATTCTAAGCTAGCTGAGTTTACAAATGGTGATATACTTTAATACCAACTAATAATTACTATATTTAAATAGCTAATAATTCGTATGCGTATTTAATTTTTCCGGAAACTTAATAATATTGGGTATATTGCATCCAAACCCTCCATAATATCCTTACGCGACTTGGCACCGGTGAATACAATTTTACCATTAACAAAAATAAGTAAAACTATACGCGGTTTAACCATACGATATATAAGACCCGGAAAAAGTTCCGGCTCATATGAGCTAAATTGGCCATGTACTTGATTTAGATTCTCCAGACGTATGGGAAAACGTAGGTCGACAGTTGCTACCATATTTTGTACTTTATAGTCGGCAAATTTTACCGGGTAGCCTAACTTTTGTAGTATGCGCGCAAATTTACGTGTACCCAGATTAGCATCGCTTTCGTTACGTGCACCTGTACAGATAATCTTGCCGGTGCGAAAAATAAGCGCAGTGCAGCGTGGCTCATGCAGACGCATAACAACGCCATGAAAACGGGACGGTGTGTATTCAGTATTCCGCGTACGTTCATTGATCATTTGTAGATTCAGTTCACAGGCAACGGAGACGGTGGCCACAATATTTCTGTGTATGAATATATGAATTCGTGTTATGTACTAGTTCAGTTAATGTGTGCATTAGACTTACTGTAGTTTAACTTCATGCTGCACATCTTTTGATTCCGGCGCAATTGCAGGATGCTGCGGTAGCAACAGTGACATATGCGGATTGGCTTGTTTACCAGCGCTCACGAATGTCTTAACCGCAATACTTGGTGTCTGGGTTGAAGTGACTTGCGTGGCATCATTTTGTAACTTTTCCATTTCGTTTTTATTCAATTTTTATTTTTTTAAGCTATATTTGTTGCTTTTAAATGCAAGTGCTGCACGAGTTGATAATAAACAATGAACAGGGTTGCCAACACACTAGAAAAGAAAATGTACACAAATTGCATTTAATAAATAAAGTTGTTTATTTTTATGTACATATGTGTTTACGTACCGTTATTATTTTGTATTAAATTTTATTTAATAAATAATCTGTTTTCATGCAATTAAAAAAAAAAATATGATTTTATTTTGCATAACTTAAAAAATGGAATTATTGTGAAATTCGCGTTTAAATTGACACCAGCTGAGTGAAATCTTATAAAGGCCACGTATTTATGGGTAAAGACAGAAAAATTATTGCAAAAGCATTCATAAAAAATGCCTGAATATCTACAAAAACTCGATAACATGTAACATTTAATTTAATATAATTCAATTTAAATGCTACATTTAATTTGTTTTATTTTTAGTTTAAATCAAGCAAGATGTCTGCTAAAGCTACTCTGCAGGCGCCTAGTGCTCCAAATATAGATAAACATACAACTATTTTGAATATAGATGAAGAACGTTTTGGTAAATCTCCAGATGAACGATATCAAGCATATTTGAATGCAAAACAACAGTCGGAATTTCGGCATAGTAGAAAGAATAAGCCTACAAGTTTTGCACCATATGAACCAATGAATTATTGTTCTAATGGTGATCACCATTGCTACTATCAAATGCTATCTAATTACTATAAATATTGCGAATCTTTGGTGCAGCTACAACGCAGCTATATTGAGGTATCCGGTCGGAATCAAGCAGTGAAAACTACACAAACTTCCAATTTTCAGTATTTACAAAATTCGAATGAGTTTAGCAGCAAATTACCATTCGAAAAGCCTAAAGCAACAAATTATAATCCGACGCCTTGCGAAAATATGACTTCGAAGCATATCGATATACTAAACAACAATGTAAATCAAACTACAGCAAAAGAAGCGCACCATTTCTGCATTCCTGAGGCAAATAAAGACGTATCACAGTCGCCAGTTATTACTCTACCACATACAAAGGCACACATCGCTCAAGAAGAGATCAACTTAAAACGTGGTGTTGTTAGTTCCGGTACAGCAGCAGTGCCCGGCAGAAACTGGTTTGGTTTTTTCAAAAAGTTAAAACCAAAGGCAGCAAAACAAATGATACTACCAGACGACAACAACCCTATTATAATTTGGGATGATTACAAACAATGTTGGCGCAATAATGAAAATGATATGGAAAGTGAAGAAGTTCAACAGCAGCAGCCGCCCCCAACTGTTTATACTAAAAACCAACTTGAATATAGTTCAGTTAAATATCCTCCAAACGGTTGTCAAACAACACTTGCAACGGATTCAAAACGAATAACAAATGTCTATAGACGCAATACTAAACTTAAATATAAAGATATACTAAATGAAATATAACAAATACTTTAAAACAATTGTATATTAGCTTAAATATGAAACATTTCTTTTTTTCCTGATTACAATTCTCACCTTACCACAATAATTTTCTTCAAAACTTCTTAAAGGACTTTGTTAATTTAAAAACTGTTGTAAAGATTTGATACCTGTTTTCCTAATCCGCTACCACAATAAGCAAAAGGATTTCAATTAAAATAATCTACCATATGTTTAACAGCTGCTTCAAACAGCTAAGACAGCTGATCCTTTTGCTGTCAGCTGTTCCATTTTCGCACATTTTTAAAGCAAAAATATTCAGTAAATAATAATGCCTACAATATAAACTTTTATATACAATTTATCTATGCGCTTAAAAAAAATTTATCGTTTCATTGTTGCTTTTGACATTATTTAATGAACTTGTTGATTAATGCAACTCTTTCTGTTTTTTTTTTATAATTCCGCTTTGCCAACACATTCGTAAACAAAGAGAGCAAACAGCAGTGACAGTCGAAAACAAAGTTGGCAATCAGAAAAATAATCGACACGTCAAAATAATTTCTTGTTTGGTTGGTGTTGTTCACTTAGCATTAATTTTCAGTATAGAAGGAAAATGTCGGCGCATAGTGGTGGATCAACGGATTGGAGTTCGGTAATAAAACCGCTTTTAACGAACCGTGTTGGTACTTTAAATAAAAATGAGATTGGAGTTATAATCAAGGCGATTACGAAATGGTAAATGTTAGAAATTGAACAATGAAAATGAATTAATTCACGGCGTAAATTTCTTGCGAAAATTTTTGGCTACTATGTATATATACAGCGAGTGACTTGCAAAATCAAGATGGCGACAATGAAAGATAAAAGTGCAAAAAATTTTACATATATTTTGTTGAAAACAAGTGGCGAAATTGCAAATAATTTTTATTTTTTACAGCGAAAATGATTTTTTTGAAGATGATAGCAATTACACGGCGTTTTACAATGCCTTTGCGGCGCTTGCAGCGGATAAATTAATGCAATGCAAACAGAGTAAGTGGCGTAATGATTTTTCACAAAATTGTATCAGTTAGTGCGGTCGGGTGCATGCAACGGAATGTCGTTGAGTGTTAGTTGTTTGGTTGTTGCTGGGGGGTATGACGTGTAGTGTAAGAAGAAATAAATGCAATTTCATGCGATGCGTAATTCAGCAACGACCAAACTGACTGTTAATGTTTATGTGTGGGTGTGTGTGTGACTCTGTATATATATATATTCTTATTGGATGTTTTTTCCTTACCGCTATTACAGTAAGCCCTACACAGATACCGCATATAAATGATGCATGCGCCGTACTTATACGGTTTATACTAACCAAGGTAACAAAATTACCCGTATACGAGATAAAATGGGGCATTGCCGCGCTAAAGATACTCTGCGAGGGAAGTGGTCAGACTTTAAACAGCACTGGCAACGATCCCGGTGGCGTGCTATTCGACTATAATGCAATTGCAAATGTTTTGAAGAGCGCAAAATGTCCGGAAATAAAAAGTATTATTAGCAGCAGTAGCTGCAGTAGTGATAAGGAGTCACCTAAATCAGAGATTAAACGTTCACGTTCTGATTTGTCATCGGTAATATTGCAACAACTGCTGCAACCACTTGAACCGGGCAAAATGACCTGGACACCGATGACTGAGGAAGACTTGGATTGCACGGTAAGCTTTAAAACAAAATCTATAATGTATGCATATACCAAAAATTTTTGCGCTTTCAGGAACAACTTATTGCTGCAAATGTTGAGTGTTTCCAGAAGCACAACGGAGCCGATATACTCTTAGAAGTATGTTCCACATTGCCCATTATTTCACGTTACAGAATCAAATACCAAGAAACCATAAGCAACAACAAATCACTCTATTTACCACTGTCGCAATCTGAGGCGTCACAGCTAAAGTTGACAATGGCACATATGCTCACGGATATATGCATATTAATACAGGCACATGAACTAATTTTACTGCAGCCATTAACACCCAGTCGCATTGAGAAGCTTTCGAAATGTGCTATTTCAGCACTCTATTGTGCTGTACTCTCCTCTATTGCGATAAGTGTGCTGAATATGACTAGCGCAAGCAACACACAGAAGAGTCAGACAGTCAGTGCAGTTAGCGCTGGTACCGCTAGTGGTGGCGGTAGCAGCTCTCAAATTTCGAAAAACGAGCTCGAAGATTTTGAGGAGCAAGCTTGTCACATAGTTAACAATGCATTGGAGATTTATACGGCAATTGGCGATATGTTTAAGAATACTGCACGCACACATGTATATCACAATCATTTGTGTTACGGCGCTTGGCTACTTATAAGTGGCATACAAGGCGCAATGGGCGCTTCAGGTAGTGGTTCTAATGCTGGTATTAAAATTCAAACAGCTGTAGAGCCGGATGCAAAAGCCACAGCCAAAACACCTCCAAAAACTGAAGTAGCGGTAGTTACAACTTCTGCCGCAACAACAACAACAACGCCTACTACTGCGAATACCACTGGTACGCGCGTGAATCTCTTCAAAGTGCAACAGGGTTTCGGTGAGTTAAACGCTGCCATAGCGCAGCATAGCATTAAATTGCTTTCTGAGCTCATTGATGATCTAAAGATTGATTCAACGTGCAATGATGTCGGTGTTAGCGCCTCGGAAACAGAGCAGCTACCAGAAGCAGCACAATTTGATATATTGGAAAACTACACGTCGCTACAGCGTGTTATACGCGTCTTGAACACAACCACGTTGCATCAACTGTTTACATTTTTAGCCACTGTTGCTTATCGCAAAGGATGCAGCTTAAAACGCACTAATGCCAAAGATCGCACTGACTGTGATCCCATCAGTTTCTCAGATTCGACAACTTATTTCAATGATTCAATTTCTTGTTCGGACAACTCCGAGGAGGAAGATAGCGAGAGTTATTTGGGTACATGGTTTCAAGAGACTCTGTCCCCAGAAACGAATAATGATAATGCAGCACAGGCGCAGGAACGCAGCCCTGAGGAACTTAAGACAGCACATGTGCCAAAACTTAACGAGCCACACCAGTATCTGGACTTAGCTGCTGATATATTTTGCTTCCTTGATCAATTCTTTGCCAATCGTCATGGGTATCTGCAGCGTTATGTAAAGGCAGGCGTCAGTGATCCACAGATGCTGCTGATGGCTACCATTATAAAGGACTTCGATCGTGATATGACGCGCAATGATGGCGATAGCTCCAGCTGTGTTAAGTGGCAAAATTCAATGTTGCGTTTCTCCGGCGCCGCTGGACGCTATATACACAACTTAATTTCTAGTTCGTTACTTTCGGAGCAGTTACAATCGAGTCTGTTACAACATCTTTCAGTCTCACCTTGGTCAACTGAATCGAATACATGGCCATTGCAAGTGTATCCCAGTACGTTGTCAGTGCTTGTACAGATTTTGTTGCTAAAGCAAACACAAGAAAAGGAAGCTGCGTGTCTCTCGGTCTGGCAACGTTTAATCAACACACTTGTAGAAGGCGTCTGCGGTAGCAGTTCAACTGATGTGGACTACGAAGATTTAAATATTGAACATGCACAACTACTGCTTTTCCTCTTCCATTCATTGAATCTCATGCAGAAGAAGTCCATACTGCTACTAACCGCTGGTGGTATAATACGTTGCGCAGAGGTCTGTCGCACTATATCAATTGAGCGTCCGGTTCGTAGTAGTCAAATCATGCTTCTTTCACGTTTGCTGCTCTTCTTGGAGTATCTGATGAAGCATTTGTATAATGCGCCTCCTGAGTTGTTGGATCAAGTACGCTGGAATCTCTTCAGCGTTAGCACCATGCATGAAACACAAAAAGTGACCGACTTGTTGAATAGTCGCACAAAGCTTATATCATATTGTCGCAGAGATATTGAGGATAAACTGCACAAAAGCAATGGAGCATTTACTTCATGTGAGTTTTTGTTTTTATTCAATTAAAAACAATTGTCAAATAATTTAAATCTTTCAGTTGTGCGACCCACCTTTTATTCACTTACACATGTCGACAGTTCTATTTCGCTTTGGCATCAGGAATTCAAACTCGATGGACTTGCTTGGAATTTTATTTTATGCACTCCAGACAAATTAAAATATCCGATGTTAGTTGACGCACTTATCGATATACTTTCCATTACGGATATGTCAACATATACTAAGGGCACTGTGCAGACACTTTGCGCTATGCAGTATTGCTTTACTATCTGCTGGAAACTGCTGTTGGGCCTTCCACCATCAACGTTACATGTGCAGTCGCTTATGAACGATAAAGTGCCCAATTTACATTCACTGCTCTGGTCCATTCGCTGTCCATTATCGACGGCGCACTACTTGATTGTAAATAGTCTTATCAAGCAAGGCATGTACACACAATCTGCCGAAACGCTATGGAGCAGTGTTAGCGATCGCGTAAGTGATATGCGTTTCAGTCTAAAGCAGACACAACTCGGCGTTGAGGCATTCAATACACAAGTGAACAAAGGTGAGTTAAATGGTGTATTTAATACAAATTTTTTTATAAATAAATGTTCTTGCAGTGAATCCACGCGTATCTCATCTCATACTGCTTGATGCAGTTGTGGCACACATGTATGCCGTTGCTTGGGCTGACAAGGAAGGATTTAAACCAAATCGTAATACTGCTAATGATTCGAATAGTGGCAGTGCCAGTCCAAGTCTACCAAGCTCTACTTCACCTATAACTATTGGTGGCAGTGGTGCCGGTGGTGGCGAGCAAGATGTTTACTCCTCCAATGAGTCGATTGATCAGAAACAAAGCAAAGCCGAACAAATAGAGTCTCCATGTGCACAACTGCAAGAACGTGCTCAAATAAGCAAAGAACTGGTGTTGCGCTTAGTCGAGACATTTAAAATAATATTGGATGCCGTTCACGCACGCATGATAAAACAGCTATCGAAATCTGTGCCAGAGCACTCACTTGAGTTGATTATACCAATCGCTAGTGCTAAACCTGCAATTACATTGGAATTAAATGCCACATTCCTTAAACTACTACCGAATGAGGATAAGGAACTGATAACAAATGAATGGTCCAAATGTCTTCAAGCTAGCGATGCCGCCTTCGATGGTAAATCATATCCAGTGGAAGAATACACACTGACTGTAGTTGAAGCACATATAACTGAGATTTCACGTAATGTGCTTTATTCCACACTCAATACACTACGAAATTGTCTAAAATCGATACTTAATTTGACTAATTTGCTGTTGCCTCAGTGCAACGATAATGATGAGGATTTGCAACAGCAGCTGAAGCCATTGTTGATATCCATAATGGTTGACGTGCGTACGGATTATCTACAACATTTGAGCGAACAATGCCTACGCCCGTTGATGTCTGAGGATAATACAATGGATATGCAGCAGCTTTTGACATATGAATGCATGTTGAAACATTTTTATCGCATGGTGATCGAGTTTTCTGAGGAGTTACGTCAGCCGCAAACAAATGCAGAACGTGCACATTTTAATGAATCAATGCTATTTTCCATTATAAAGACAATGACAAAAATGGCGGATAAACCTGTAGGATTGCGTGCCATGCATCGTTTCTTTAGAGTCAACAATGAAGGCAATTTAACCGAGCTGATGCTGTCCTTCACTGGTACTACACTTCAGATTGCATATGCACGCAAAGTATTGCTATATATCGAAAAACTTTTCCTTCAAGCAGAGAAACCAGATGCTCCATTCTCGCATGACGATCTTGTGCACTGTTTCGCCGATTTGGGAAACATTGAGACAATACGCCTAAAACATTGGCTGAGTCATGTGATCTATGGTTCAAGCGGCAATGCACCACAACCAGCAGCAGCCGCAACAACAGCACCAGCGGCGACAACAACAACGGTGACCAGTTCAGATTCCGTAGATACCTGCAAAGCACAAGCCAGCCAGGCACAGCCGTCAAGCACTCCATCAAGTAACGCGCAAACACCTACCAATATGGCTACAGTATCAGCCATGCCGAGTATATCTGATCAACTGGCGCAGTCATCGGATGCTAATGAAATTGAATATGATAATTCAGCTGGCGGCACTGCTGGTGGTGGTGCAGCTACATCCAACGTTCTCAGTCTTTGGCAAGCAGCTACAGGTAGCGCAGCCAATCAGTCTGAGGAATCATCGCAAGCTGTGGAACAACCATTCGAACCAAACGGCGCTTTATTGTTAAGCATTATCAAAAACATTGTACGCGATGGCAAACTTCCGGCGAGTGTGCCACCATTAATGTTCCAGGCGCTGTTGCAGTTGGGCCAATCGTTACTGGCGCCTCCACAGGAAACCACAGATTTCTCGGATGTTCTTCAAGTAATGATAACATTGGCCGACGCATCTCCGGCTCGTGGTCATTCGTCGTTATTCAATGCTACTATACTCTGGCTTGAGATAGTAAAATTCCAGCTTAACGATAAAGGTACTCTTAAGCATCCAGCCAGTGCAGAGAATATAAGCTCATTGCTGAAGTATCTCAGCGAATTGCTGCAGAGTATGGGCTACAAGGGTAGCAAACAACAAATGCCACCATGGGATGACGAATTGCATACTGAACTTGACGACATACTCGATGAAATGGGTGGTGCTGCTGGTGTCGGTGGCGATGATGACGATTCATTCGTAGAAGATTCCGATGAGGATAGTCTAAACAACAAGTTATGTACTTTCTCGCAAACGCAGAAAGAATTTATGAATCAGCATTGGTATCATTGTCATACTTGCAATATGGTAAACACCGTTGGAGTCTGTTCGATATGTGCACGAGTTTGCCATAAGGGACACGATGTCAGTTATGCCAAGTATGGGAATTTCTTTTGCGATTGTGGTGCCAAGGAGGACGGTTCATGCCAGGCGCTCAGTCGTCGTGTATCAGTACATGCAAATGACTCGCGCCAAGGCAGTGACTTTGGTGCAGCATATGTGACCAATATGACTAACTTGCTATCAAGTAAGAAGCGTGCACAGCTGCCACCCGCTTTATTGGCGGCTCATTATGCACGTAAGGATTCAATTACAAATGAACGAATTACACAGTTGGCAAAAATTCTGGAGCCACACCGGGAAATGCTGCAGAACTCGGAACAGTGGCAAGTTGTTGTGCGTTGTATTTTGGAATTCTTCGATGCGTTATTGCCTGCCATACGTGAAAATTGCGGAAATTGTTCAATAGTTGGTTGTCATACGCGCGCATCTACCGCTCTCAAACGACTACACGATTCGGAACAGAGTTTCGAAACAACGGATAAACTTATGTTTGCCACACTTGGCTCACAGGAGGGCGCTTTCGAAAATGTACGTATGAGCTATTCCGGCGATCAAGGACAGACTATTAAGAGTTTAATGTCATCAGGCGCGATACGTCGTGTAGCACTGACATGCCTCTCATCACCACATGGACGTCGACAACATTTGGTTGTCTCGCACGAAAAAGGAAAAGTTACAATATTACAATTGTCTGCACTGCTTAAACAGGCGGATGCCTCGAAGCGTAAGCTAACACTGACACAAATCTCTTCAGCACCCATACCATGCACCGTACTCTCGCTCACCGCGAATCCTTGCAATGAAGATCTGCTGGCAGTTTGCGGTTTGAAAGAATGTCATATACTTACATTCTCGAACACTGGCAATGCTAATGAGCATATTGTCGTGTCACCACAACTGGAAAATGGTAATTACATAAAGAAAGCCATTTGGCTACCGGGCTCACAGACACTCCTAGCGCTGGTCACATTCGATTATGTTAAAATCTATGACCTATCTGAAGATGCATACAGCCCGAAATATTACTATCTCGTCGCCGTGGGCAAAATACGCGATTGCGCTTTTATGTATCAGGATGGTGCGCATTACATGCTTATCTTTGCCTCTTCCGGTTACATATACTATCAAATACTGGACGATCAAAGCTTAGCAAAGCATGGCGATTTCTATGTAACAAATACTCTTGAAATAACTCATCCGTTTATCAAAGACTCCAACGGACAAGTTGGTGGTGGCGGAATTTCTATTTACTATTCTCACACTTTGCAAATGCTCTTCTTCAGTTACTCTGCGGGACGCAGTTTTATGGCGCCGCTAACAGACATCAATAAGGGTATCAAAGGCATAACCTATTTGGATACCAGTTCATCTTCAAAAACAGGCTCAAAGGGTCCACTGCAAGCTCTGGTACAGTGGACCGAAATTGTTGGACATCCCGGATTAATATGTGCTATGATGCAAACTTCAAATAATCCGGTGCTCTTCTCGCTCACCCCGGAACATATTTATATGCAAGAGATAAAAGCACAATCAGCGAAATCACGTATAATGGATATGGTGCCAATACGTCATCCGGTCGCTGGCACAGACAAGACAACACTAATATTGCTATGCGAGGATGGCAGTTTACGTATATTTGTTGCACAGCCGGAGTATACAAGTTTTTGGTTATCACCACAAGTTCTGCCTTTTGGCAATCAACTACAAACAGCTTCATCTGCACTGGCAACTAAGACAAGTACTACAGCGGCAGTGACAGCAGCTAAGAAAAACAAGCGTAAGTCGCAGCCACAAAAGTCTACCACAAATGCAAACGGCACACATACGTTCCCAATTGATTTCTTTGAGCACTGCAATATGATTTCGGATGTGGAGTACGGTGGAAACGATTTACTTGAAATATATAACAAGCATAAACTTAAGACGCGTCTCTCTTCGACGGGCATGTTCGTTGCATCGACTAAAAGCAATGGATTCACTTTGGAGATTTACAACAATGATGTTAATGTAGTCATAGTGGGCATACGCGTGCTACTCGGTACACAGGATACGCTGCGTGCACCACAGACTGTTACCTTGCTGGGTCGTACTATACCAACTGTGGTACGACGCGCGCGTTGGTTTGACATGCCGCTAACACGTGAGGAGATGCTACTCTCGGATAAAACGTTAAAAGTAGTCTTTGGCAAGTCTCAGGACCCAGAAAATGTAACACTTTTGGATAGTATTGAGGTGTATACAAAGTCAAAGGATCTCGTTGGTTGGCCCGACGACACAGATGAAGGTGTTGTGGCTACTAATGCCGCCGGACCGCTTGCCAATGTGAATGCTACCAGTGCACAGAGTCCTGCTGCAGTGTCTAATTTTACTGAAGGTTATAATGCCATTACACAATTGGATCGCATGGTCTCGCATCTACTTGAAGTGCTTGATTGTTCATTGAATTTGTTGACCACAAATAACACAATTACTGCGCCTGTAAAGATGCGTGCAATCAAAACCGCAACATCGCTCCTGTTGCTGCCAACACCAAGTCCAGTGCAGACTCAGGCCCGCTATGTACTTGCGACACTGTTTGGAAATCGTCCAACATACCACATATATAAGGATAGCGAGGTGCTCGCCTATGTGGACAGTGAGTTGCAGTCAATGATTCCGAAATTAGATGCTAAAGAAACTCTTGCCGAAATTGATCCCGAAGCTTTCTTCCGTCTTATATTGTTGGTGCGCGGCATTGCCAATTCAAGACCACAATCTTTAGCGAAAATATGTTTGGAATCTAATTATGACATTGTTACCATTCTGAAGCGATTTGTCGTTGAGCTATATACTATAACGCCACAAATTGATGAACCTACCAGTGTTGTGCGCCGTGGACTAACACAGACAGAAGTAATTGTGCAATGCTTAATCGAGATTATGTATGCCATTGCTTTAGCTGACAGCAGTCAAGTAGAGCGCATGACAAAGTATTTTATTGATCTGCTCAAACACGATGCTGCCGTCATCAGTCATAGTGCAAAGGAAACGATCATTATTCTACTGAGCCCGCGTCTAAAACGACGTAAGGTAGCGATTGTCACTCCACCGGGTTGTACAACACCGACTCCACCAAATCCAGCAAACGCGATCACATCAAGTAATCTAAATGCTTTAGCAGTGGCTGGCGCTGCAGCATCTGCTGCACATGAAATCATTGAAGCGGCAGCAGCAGCTGCTGGAGGCGCAGCATCAGCAGGAGTTGTCGGTGCAGCTGGTGGAAGTTCGGTGGGACCTAGTGGTTCTGGTTCTGCTGCTAGTGGTGGAGCTTCACCAGGCGCGTCACGCAATCAAGCGTTGCCTGATTTCGCCGACCCCAATGTCTTATTAGATCAATTTGCTGCACCGTTGGAGGCTGGACAACAACAACTGCTCAATTTGGAAGCATTCATGGGTGGTGGTTTTCCGCGTCTACTCGGTTTGCCTGAAGATGCCGATGATGAGGCAATTATGGATATAGCAATTGCACTTAGTCTACAGCAGCATGACGGCGATAACAATGCTTTGCAGTCTTTGCAGCAAGGTTTGGCCAACTTACGAAATGCTGCCAGTCCACAGCAGTTATTAGCTGCAAACGTTCAAAACGCCGATTCAATTAGCGGCAACGCAGTGAGTGTCTCCGCTGGTGGGTCAGATGACGATGAGGGCTCAAATGTTGCTACCGATGGTTCAACATTGCGCACATCGCCCGCAGAACCTGCTGGTAGTGGTGGGTCTGAAAGCGGCGGAAGTGGTGTTGAGAGTATTGGCGGCACATCGGCGCGCAGTAGCAATTTCGGTGACCATGCCAATTCCTCGCCTCCACGACAGCACGGTGGTAAACATTCAGCTGTAGAGGAGGAGCAGGAGCCATGCTCGTCGAATGTGTTGACGGCAATGAGCAGTGGTGACAATGACGATAACGACACAGAGGATGACAAGCTCGTCAAGTTGCATGATCTGAGGTAAGTTCTTTTTTTATTAAGTGGAATACCTTCTAATTATTTAAAAATATGTTTCATAGAATTGCAATACTTGAGAGTATAATACAGAATATATCCACATTTGATGAGTGCAATGGCATACAGGCTATACCGTTGATACAAGTTATACTAATGCTGACAACTGATTTGAACGGAAATAACGAGCGCGATCAAAAGACGCTTAATGATTTGCTGACCGCACTAGTAGAGTACATCAATATGAACACAAATGGCACGGCAGCTCAGGTGAATATACTTAGACATAAACATATACCAATAAAAATAGTTAATCGATTTATTCTCATAAAATTAGATGGAGAAGAAAGACGATAAGAATGAAGTACGCCTTGCGTTGCTTTCGCTTTTCGGTGTCATGATGGGCAAAACAAAATCCAAACAATCTGGCACAACTTCACCTCCACACCAATTTAAAGACAATTCCTCATTTGTGGCCAACACCACAGCAACCGTGCTTAATAAAAGTGGCGCTTTTGCTTTTGCACTAGAAGCAATGAATACATTACTGGAGTATTGGAAGCGCATACTTGGCGATCCCTATGCAATTGGTAGTTGTACAGCTGTATCGAATACACCTGCTCCTAGTAGTAGTACTACGGCAGCGCCTACGCAAAATCCACTACTGAAGCCTGTAAAATATGGACCTAAACCGGATATATCAAGTTTAATTCCGCACAATTATCTGAAAAACTATCCCGAGATTTTCGAATCTTATGATTTGCTACTCACAGAAATTATTGTACGTTTACCGTATCAGATATTACGTCTATCGTCAATACATCCGGATACAAGTGATCATGGCTTTTGTGAGTTTATGACTTACACGCTTTGCGAATTCATGATGCTCAATCTGAATGCTTTGCTACGTCGTCAAGTGCGTAAGCTATTGATGTATCTGTGCGGCAGCAAAGAAAAGTTCCGTATGTTCCGTGACGGACATTCGCTGGAGGCGCATTTTAAGATGATCAAGCGCCTATGCAAGATTGTTAGTAATAAGGTAATTCATTTATATACAATTTATTTCTAAATATTATTATATACTAAGTACAATGCCGTTAAAATGTACATTTACCGATGACACAACTTGACTGAATATCCGGAGTAGGTATCTCACTCGACATAGGAACTAGAGAAACTTTCAGACTCCCTGAACACTAGCGTCAACCAAACTAAATATGTATTCACTAAAAAAAATTTTTTTTTATTTATAGCAAAATGTTGCTCCATACAACCAGACGCAACCCATGCTCACATATGATTCGCTAGTCGAACTCACTGAACATCTACGCAGTTGTCAAGAGATTTCACAAATACGTACTGGCAACTGGCAAAAGTTCTGCAGTTTACATGAAGACACTTTGGCCATATTGATGGAAATTGCTTGTTATCAGCTGGACGATGGTGTTTCACCTATTATACTACAACTTATGCAAGCAGCACTCTGCAATATAACTCCAGCAGCTGTTGCTAAGCAGACCCCTCCACCGCAGACAGCAGTACAAGCAGTAACTGTTTCCACTAGTAAGTTACGAAATGAACGCGAGAAATCGGAGGATATTGATGCTGGTGGCTATGATTCGAAATTCGATCCCACACAATGCACCACATTTGTACACCAAATATTCCGCTATGCTTCAGAGGGTCTTATTAGTAAATTTGTGCGTATCTTCCTGCTGGAGACGAACATTACATCACTGCGTTGGCAGGCACATTCGCTGATGCATGCCATCTTTGAAAACGCAAACGAACGTCAGCGTGAGAAATTGCTCGGTGTATTTTGGAATATGTGGTCACTGGTGCCAGTCTATGGACGTCGTACTGCACAGTTTGTTGATATTTTGGGTTATCTTACGCTTAGCACTCGCTCGATACGCGAACGATTGCCCGAATACACAGAACGCGCTGTGGAGGTGCTGCGTCAGCAAAATGATTTGTTAAGCAAACATCCCAATGCTTCTATCTATACTACACTGGAACAGATATTGCAAGTGAATGGCTACTACTTGGAATCGGAACCGTGTCTGGTCTGCAACAATCCAGAAGTGCCAATGGCTAACATAAAACTACCCTCGGTCAAATCTGATACAAAGTTCACTACTACAACAATGATTGTCAAATTGGTGCAGTGTCACACCATATCAAAGCTTATTGTACGCATTGCAGATCTGAAGCGTACTAAAATGGTGCGCACTATTAATGTATACTATAACAACCGAACAGTGCAGGCTGTAGTAGAACTAAAGAACCGACCGGCCATGTGGCACAAGGCACGTTCTGTTTCATTGCAATCCGGACAAACTGAAGTGAAAATTGATTTTCCGCTACCCATTACCGCTTGCAACTTGATGATCGAATACGCTGATTTCTATGAAACTGTTACTGGTTCAAGTGAGAATCTGCAATGTCCACGTTGCAGTGCTGCAGTGCCCGCGTACCCCGGTGTTTGTGGTAATTGTGGCGAGAATGTATTCCAATGTCACAAATGTCGTGCTATAAACTACGACGAAAAGGATCCATTCCTCTGTCACTCGTGTGGTTTCTGTAAATATGCAAAATTCGATTTTAGCATCTACGGACGCATATGCTGTGCCGTAGATCCCATTGAATCAGCTGAAGATCGTGCTAAGACCGTACAGATAATACACACTTCATTGGAACGTGCCGATCGTATATATCGTCAATTGTTGACCATTAAACAAATGCTTGAATTGCTTATTCAGAAGGTAGCAGAACATCGTTGCTCAGATCGACTAGTCGAGGACAATATGGGTGCAGTGCACAGTACATCGCAGGTGAACAAGATTATACAACTTCTGGCGCAGAAATACTGTGTTGAGTCGCGTACATCGTTTGAGGAACTGAGTAAGATTGTGCAGAAGGTTAAGGCGTGTCGCAGGTAAGAGTGCATACAACTAACGAACATCCTGCGGAACATAAAAAAATTCTTCATTTCTCTTTCAGTGAACTCGTTGCTTACGATCGCCAACAACAGGATCAACCACCAAGTACACAATCTTTAGAATCGCGTGATAGTTATGCAGTCAATCGTTGTTACGGCTGTGCACTGGCATCTACGGAGCAATGTCTTACACTATTACGTGCTATGGCCTTTAACTACGATTGTCGCATGGGATTATATGCGCAGGGATTAGTCGATGAGTTGGCAGCGCACAATCTACGGCGTGGTACACCACAACTACAAGATCAAGTACGTAGTCTGCTGGTATTGCTGACCAAGGACAATCAAGAAGCTTGTAGCAACTTGTTAAATCTTGTATCAGATCGTGTTAAGAATGCATTATTGGGTAATCTACCATCGCTAAACCTTGAAGCTGCAGTCCATCAGGAAATGACATTGCTCGAAGTGCTAATGACCGAAGATTTCTGCTGGGAGCATAAGTTGCGAGTGGTACTTGAATTGTTTATCATCAATGCACGGTGAGTATTTCCTAATGATTTAAGTAAACATATAAACTTATGAAAATGCCTTCGTTTACTTTAGTTGTGTTCGCGGTCCACTTACTTCAGTGCTTCAACCATGCTTGCGCATCATGCAAACTCTCATTTGTCCTGCTTCGCCAACAAGCAAGATCAATCAAAATATGACACCCACAGAGCTTTGTACTGTCAAAATGCTGGAGAGTAATACCATTAACTATTGCTATTGGCTAAATGAGGATTCGAACCATGACTACAGCAGTTGGTATACTCGCACTCCGCCAAATTCTGCCAGACGAGGTAGTGAAACGGAGCGTCAAAAAGCACGGCGACAACAAATAGCCCCAGCTCCGGCTGACAAAAGCGAACCAATGGATTCAGCTAAGCGTGCACAGCAAGCACGCGAAACATATCTCAGTGAAAAGTATGCGCATCGTTGGCAAGAATACGCATTAGATAAACAACAAATTATAAGTCCTTTGTTTTATATTGCCAAATGGCTGCAACCACTGCTTTTCAATGCCAATTCACGCTTTGCACGCCAACTTGCGTGTTCGCTGATAACCAGTCTATCGCGCACCCATGAACGAAAGCGTGAGACACTAAATATGCTTACTACCTTCTTGAAATATGTTGGCGAAGCTGGCGAGGCTAGTACCGAATACTTGGCATTATATCGCGCCATTGCATATGAGACGCCTTGGTTGCAATATCTCGTGCTGCGTGGTGTACTCACTGATATTTCACAATTGTTGGGCATTGAAATTGCAAAGATTCATCGCTTGGAAGAAACTTCTTTGTCATCCGATCTATCACAAGGCTATGCATTACGTCAGTATGTCGAATTGTTGTGGATGTTCCTTGAATGCTCGAATATACGACGTACATATAAAACACGTCTACTCGGTCCAGTGTTGGAGAGCTATCTCGCATTGCGAAGTCTGGTTGTGCAACGATCACGTCTAATCGATGATGCACAGGAAAAACTGCTAGAAATGCTTGAGGATATGACTAGTGGTACGGAAGAGGAAACACGTGCATTTATGGAAATACTGATCGACACTGTGGAGAAAACACGGATGAATGATATAAAGACACCAGTATTTATATTCGAACGACTTTATTCCATCATACACCCGGAAGAGAATGACGAAAGTGATTTCTTTATGACACTGGAGAAAGATCCACAACAGGAGGACTTCTTGCAAGGACGTATGTTGGGTAATCCATATCCGTCGACCGAAGCTGGCCTAGGCCCACTGATGCGTGATGTAAAGAATAAGATCTGCACAGACTGTGAACTAATAGCACTTTTGGAGGATGATAATGGCATGGAACTGCTGGTGAATAACAAAATCATAAGCCTTGATCTACCCGTGAAAGATGTGTATAAGAAAGTATGGCTGGCTGAAGGCGGCGAACGTGATGCCATGCGTATTGTTTATCGCATGCGTGGATTGTTAGGCGATGCCACAGAGGAATTCGTCGAAACGCTTAATAACAAAAGTCAGGAGGAAGTCGATACCGAACAGCTGTATCGCATGGCAAATGTGCTTGCAGACTGCAACGGGTTGAAGGTGATGCTCGATCGTATTGGCAGCTTACAACGCATTTCACGTACACGAGAACTAATACAAGTTCTGCTTAAACTATTCCTCATCTGTGTGAAAGTGCGTCGCTGTCAAGAAGTGCTGTGTCAGCCCGAATTGGGCGCTATAAACACGCTACTGAAGGTGCTTCAGATGTGCTTGCAGTCGGAAAATGACTCAATACAATCGTCTGTAACGGAACAATTATTGGAAATTATGGAAACCATACTGTCAAAGGCTGCCAGTGATACTCTAGACTCATTCTTGCAGTTCTCACTGACCTTTGGCGGTCCAGAATATGTTTCCGCGTTGATTTACTGCACAGATTGTACGAATGTGCGCAACAATCCATCAGTGCTGCGCCATTTGATACGTGTACTCGCTGCGTTGGTATATGGAAATGAAGTAAAGATGGAATTGCTGTGCGAGCATTTCAAGGTAAGGAAAACATTTTTTTATTTAGACTAATAACATTATGATGTACATATGTTTTTTTATGTATTGCAGAATATTTTGGATTTCAATCGATTCGATGGTGAACGTACGGCAGAGGAGGAATTTAAGTTGGAACTTTTCTGTGTATTAACCAATCAAATTGAACATAACTGCATTGGCGGTACGCTGAAGGATTATATAGTTGGCTTGGGCATTGTTGAGCGAGCTTTAGCTTATATAACCGAACATGCGCCCTGCGTTAAGCCGACTTTGCTGCGTACCGATTCTGATGAATTAAAGGAGTTCATATCACGCCCGAGCTTAAAGTACATACTACGTTTCCTTACTGGTTTGGCAACTCGCCACGAAGCGACACAGATCGCTATCAGCAAAGACATTATACCGATAATACATCGCCTCGAACAAGTTTCCAGCGATGAGCACGTCGGTAGTTTGGCAGAAAACCTATTGGAGGCACTGTGCACCGATGAGGCCACCGCTGCACGAGTACAGGAAGTACGTGACTTCACGCGCGCCGAAAAGAAGCGCTTAGCTATGGCGACGCGTGAAAAGCAATTGGATGCGCTGGGTATGCGCACCAACGAAAAGGGTCAAGTGACGGCTAAGGGTTCCATACTGCAAAAGATCGAAAAGCTACGCGATGAAACGGGACTCACTTGCTTTATCTGTCGTGAGGGTTATGCCTGCCAACCGGAAAAAGTACTCGGCATTTATACGTTCACCAAACGTTGTAATGTGGAAGAGTTCGAACTGAAATCGCGCAAAACAATCGGCTACACCACGGTGACACATTTCAATGTGGTGCACGTTGATTGTCATACATCCGCCATACGCTTAACGCGCGGTCGTGATGAGTGGGAACGCGCCAGTTTACAGAATGCCAATACACGCTGTAATGGATTGCTACCACTTTGGGGCCCAGGCGTTGCAGAGACGGCTTTTTCCGGTTGCATGACACGTCACAGCAGTTACATGCAGGAGAGCACGCAGCGTTGTGATATCTCGTTTACGAGCAGCATACACGATCTCAAACTGCTATTAATGCGTTTCGCTTGGGAACGTAGCTTCCATGACGATGCCGGCGGTGGTGGACCACAGTCGAATATGCACTTTGTACCCTACCTGCTTTTCTATGCTGTCTATCTATTGCTCTCATCACGTTCAGCTGCACGCGATAGCAAAACTTTACTCACCTATTTGACAGCAGCGCCATCGGAAAAATGGTTGGAGTGCGGTTACGAAGTGGACGGCCCATTATACATGTCAACAATTTCACTATCGCTGCACAGTCGCGAAATATGGAACAAACATAAACTGGCACATCTCAAGCGGCTTATTGCCGTTGCACAAGCGCGTAACGTTTCACCATCGGTGCTGTGCAAGGCTTTGCTATCGCCTGCCGATCGCCAAACAAAAGAATACGCTGTCTATAAGCCATTCTTAATGATGTGGGCGGTAATTGATTTAATTTACAATACGCTATTTAAAACTGTTACCACACCCAAGGAGGAAGACTGGTCCATATCGTTATTCGATTTTATACGGAAGAATGATGAAGCAATGTTAAAGTCAACCGATACCATTCTACAGACATTGACCGATGAGTTTCTACCGTGTACTTCATTCGGCGAATTTTGTGATGTCGCTGGTAAGTAGTAGCATAATATTTTATTATATTGTTTGCTGATTGTTTTTGTGTTTGCTTTTTTTCCAGGCTTATTAAATTTGATAGAGAACCCAGAAAATTTCATTGATGAAATATTAGCTTCGTTGCCCACCACTGCACCGTCTGGCTAGAGCGGAGGAATTTGTAATTAAGCAGCGTCTGTAAGGAATGGTCAAGACAGCCTATATACGTGTTAAATTGACAAAACTTAAATCTTAAAAAATTACATAACCTATATTTATATTATATATATATACCCAATAAAAAAATTTTTCGTTTGCACATGAATTGAAATAAAAATTAAATACAAATTTCTTGTACTGCTTGTGGGGAAACACCTAACATTTTTCATGTGAACCTTTGGCATAGATAATGTGGAGCAAAATTCGTCTTGACCTGTTAAACTATTTTTGGAGCGTTCTTAAAAAGAGTATCTAATTGTATTTACATATTTATGTCTGTATTGTGCTTCACAGCTGCTGCGCTATTTCTGGTGCTTTTTTCTTTCTCGCATTTTACTTATCATGCCGGGAAGCACCTTTGAAGCTCCGGTAAAGTACACAGATAACGAACGCATGCTAAGCACGTCCTGAGCCGTATTTATTTGCTATATAAGCGACGACTTAAGCTTAGAACAATCAGTCATTTTTTTAACTAAAGTCGACTGTACAACTTGGAGCAGATTTAAATCAGATCATTATGCAACTTATCAAATCGTTGACTATTGCTGTATTGGCTTTCTTCGCGCTTTGCGCTCAGCTAAGTCTAGCGGAACCAACATTTGGACCACGTCAGCCATTGGTACGCCCACGCCCTCTAACGCAGCCTACGATCCCACCACAGCGCCCGAGACGTTTTTAAATATAGTTTCCTGTATAAGAATAAATTTATATTTGATTAAACCATAATAAAAATAATGTTGGTCACTTAAATTGGAGCTTAATTTTTCTTTGATGTATAATTTTAAGTTTCGTCAAAATTTCTTATTGTGCCAATACATATATGGATTTGTCTATCAAAAGATGTATTTTATTGTGGCTGATTTCACAAGAGCATGTGGATTTCCAGTACAATCAACTACGTTTAAGTGGTTTAAATTTAAGTTGCAATGAATGTGTTTCATATTCTTCAAAAGATACGATATGAAATATTCCATAATGTTTAAGATGGGATTATTACAGAAGGTTCTACCATTTTGTAGTCAGTTCCCATAGGGTAAGAGCGTATTTAAGTTTCTGCATATGTATTTAACAAGCAAAAAGCGAGGCTGACCCACTTCAAAGTCCCTTCGATATAGACATATCCGTATAAACGATATCTTGAAGACTTTAAAAGATAGACTCTTCAAGTTTAGACGGTCCTATTCCCTTTTCAGATAACTTGTAAACAATGAATGTGCCAAAATCTTCCATAAAGAATCAGATCGGACTACTAAAAGGGGTAGCCTCCATACAAAAATTCGAGTCGGTAGGGACACGTCCGTCTGTCTGACTATTCGTATGTACATCGAGAACTTTAGAAAATAGACCAAGTTTTGGATTTTTAGTCTTTCTAATTCACAAATAATTAGTAAACAGCGAACGTTCATTCCAGACCATGCCGCCTGGATAGGACTCATAAAAACCTGTCCTCCTTGCTGAGATTTGTTCTATTTTGTTCCTTTTATTTTTGCTAAAACCTTAAAATTTTATTTATCTTACTTCAATTCTAATAAAATATTGTTTATAGACCCATATCGCACCAATAGAGAGGCTAGCCTCTATACAAATCTGGCAAACGTTCCAGTTTTTTGTATAATAAACGGTTTGTTGAAACAACAAAATTTGGTTAATCTTACAAAATTAAATAACCTACACGAATCCAGATAGGAATGAGTCATTCTTACAAATTTAGGGTAACCGCATTACAGTACATCTCAAAGAGCGTTCTTGCTTGTGTTTAAGTAAATTTCTTACCTAAGTTATTTCTTATAACATCAGCTATCAGCAGTGAAAGTCTCGTCAAAATCGGTCCCGCCGTTTCAGAGTATAATTGGAACAAACAGGCAGAAAAAGGTTAAATAATTTGTTTGGCTGTTTTTCTGAAAATGCGAACAGAGTCTTCAATTTACACCTGCGTCAAATAGGATAATATGAGGAATTTCCAAAATTTTGCGGAAATAGCATAAACACCTTCGACAACATATTTCCCGAGATACTTAAAAATCGATTTGAGTTCGAATAAAAAAATGGGTTCAAAGAATTTTCGCAGAATATGTCATTCTTATTATTTTACAGAAACCAAAGCCAGGGAACAGTTCACCGTGCTACGCTTAAAATCAATACTAGATGACTTGAAATGTTTCGAGTTGCTGTAGGTCTCTGTCATTTATATAGAAGTGCACCGTTGTTGGTCCAAATGAATATTATAGTAAAAAATATAACCATACTACACAGTAAAAGAGGCTGTATTTTGTATATATTATATTATTTTTACTACATTTATACAGATATGGAGATTATCATCTTGCTGGTGCTTCACAGCAATTTCGCTATTTGCGTTGGTTTTTTTTTGTTTCATATTTTCACTTATCACACCGGGAAACACCTTTGGTAAATTACACAGATAACGAACGTATACCAAGTACGTCCTGAGTCTCTCAATATTTTGCTATATAAGCAACGACTTACACTTAGATCATTCAGTCGTTCTTTGAACTAAAGTCAACTGTATAACCAGAAGCAGATTTAAATCTAATCATGCAACTTCTCAAATCGTTCACTATTGCTGTACTGGCTTTCTTTGCGCTTTGCGCTCAGCTAAGTCTAGCTAGTCCGGAACCATCCATTGGACAACATCGGCCATTTGGAAACACACGTCCCCAAACATTGCCGCCGAACCGACCACAGCAACCGAACTTCGGAACGGGACGTTTTTGAATATAATTTCCTTATGTACAGAAAAAATCAATAAATTTATGCCTTTGATTAAACCATAATATTAAGTTTTATTTGTTGAATTAATACCATTAATCCATTGAATTAACATTTATACCAATGACCACGATTTACGGATATTTACATGGTATCCAGCTGGTTGATGTCCTCGAAAAATATAAGGCTGACATCATTGCGAATCAGAAGTTGCGATGGATAGGACAGGGTTGCTCTAAAAAGCATCCTGTGACATCTACTACAGCTGCCATGCGAAGCAGCACGAATTTGGATGCGGTTTCGTGGTGAGTAGAAAACTACGTAGCCTCGTCTTGACGTTGACGAGCGGCTGGAAGTGATACTCATCAAGGCTAAATATTATTATACACTAGATTTCAGCACCTTAATATTCACAAGGCTACATGTCTGACTCCAGATCAAATTACACGCAACCAAATTGGTCATGTTTTGATTTACGGAAGGCACGCATCGAGCGTGTTGGACGTGCGAACGTTACGTGGTCCCAACATTGACTCGGACCACTATCTTGTCGCAGCCAAGGTACGCACTAGGCTCAGCGTAGTGTACGCCGCACGTTCCAACATGCAACGAAAGCTAGACGTCGGCAAGCTGCAATCAGAGCAGACCGCCGCAGCCCTCTCAAACACACTCTCCCGACTGCTCCGGGAAACCTCTCCGATTTCTCGAGATATATGTGAGCAGTGGACACATATCACCCGCTCCATGGATAGGGCTGCCAAGAACGTCATTGGTTATACAAAACCTGTGAAGAATTCTTGGTACGACGAGGAGTGTCGCAATGCTACTCGCCTTTTCAGACGCAAGAAAAAGGAGCAAGAAAGGCGGGAGTTTGAGGATGTTGAGATGTTACGTGACAGAAATGAAGCTCGAAAATTTTACCGATTCTTTTAAACCCGGAGTAACTTTCAGTAAAGACGAAAATGGAAATCTGATTACAGATGCTCAGAAATGACTGAAACTATGGAGGAGTCATATTTCTAACCTACTTGGAGGCGTCGAAGCGCACAATTCCACTACCACGGAATAAGTCTCCTTTCCATTGGATATATTGTATTGTATTGTGTAATAGGTTGAAGCCATATACCGATTCACTCATAGGACGATATCAGTGTGGCTTCAGAGTAAAAAGGTCGACCAGTGACCAAATATTAACATTACGCCAAATCTTGGAAAAGATCCGTGAGTTCAACAAAGACACTCACCACCTATTTGTCGATTGATCGAAGTTCTTCGACGCCCTATCTGCACTAGGTATTCTGGCAAAGATTGTCCGTCTTCGCATGGCGACGCTAACACACAAAGCGTTGTCAGGGTGGGGAAAAACCTCTCCGACCCCTTTGATACCAAGAGAGGTTTCAGGCAGGCCGATGTGCTTACGTGCGATTTTTTCAATCTACTGATAGATTACATCCTGCGCCAGTGCTGGAGATACAAAATATGACGGGCTCGATCTTCCAAAAGGAAGTAATGCTACTCGCGTAAGCGGATGATATTGATATATTCGGTACACAGGAACGGCGAGTAAGCAAAACGTTCTCAGAGATTGAAAAACAGTCTTGGCTCATGGGTCTAGCGATAAATGAGGACAAGACGAAGTTCTTGGTGTCTTTTTGCACGGCGTCATCGCGTCTTGGACGGTCAGTGACGATGGAGAATTTCAACTTGAATGTTGTAGAAAACTTCGTCTATCTTGGAGCCGAAATAACCAACAGCTTGGAGATAAGGCGAAGAATCATGCTTGCAAAGATATGCTTTTTTGAGTTAAGCAAGCAAATTAGAAGTAAAGTCCTCTCTCGAAAGACAAATATCAAAATCTACTGTATGGCGCAGAAGCATGGACCGTGGTTTAGACAAAACGACGTTGGAAGTCTTTTAGTCCTATTAGAGTCGGCGACGAGTTTACGTACCGTATGAACCACGAGCTGTATGAGCTATTCAATGATGGTTGTACTGGGCTGGTCACCTCATTCGAATGGAGGAAAGAGCTCCAGCACGCATGGTTTACATGGGGGCCCAAAATTGATTGGAGGACGACCGGTCACGCCAGGTATGAAGAGATCTCTCCGTACTATGCATTCAGAACAACTGCGGTCATGTCTGATCTACCAGCTAAGTAAATTAAACTGTACAAAAAAAGCTATCATTTGACATATAAATTTTCTTTATTTCCGACATCTTATAATAATACACATAACAAAAACGCTTTAAAACTATTTATTCTATAACGCCGAATTTCAAAACTTTAAACTAAAATAAACAAAAGTTTCGCAGTTAATTTTTTTTTTTTACACAACCTTTGGGTATACATATTTTGTTAAAAAAAAACAAATAAAGCGTTTATAGTATATTTATATAAAACAGAAGAAGAAATAGGTATAGAGTATAAAAATACAATAGTTATGTAGTATAGTGTGAAAAGAATATATAGAGTATGTATATATAGATAGTAAACATCAACTTAAACAGATGGTTTAACTCTTATTTGCTTGAGTGTTTATAAAGCAAATGTATTTTATTTTTAAACAATTAAACAGCCTGTTTAACTTGATGCTAACTACCTTATAGTAGAAATAGAATTGTATATTTTAGCTAATTTAACAGCTTTTGCAGTAGTGTAAGCGGAAAAAACAATTTTTGTGTATAAACTAACAAGTGTATATGTTGATGGTACAATAATCAGATACAGAGATATGCAATTTTTAGGCGTTTTTTTTTTTTGTTTTATAAATTAAATTTTAAATAAAAGGTACATAGTTTGCTGTTGCACAATAGTTGTCTAAAAACTAAGCAAAAAAAAATGTATATAAGAAATTTGAGCAAATACATATGTACTAACACCAAAAAAATATAAATATGTACATACAAGGAAATATATATATAATTATTTTATATGTACACAATTTAAAAAATATAGTTTAACAAAAAATATATAATTGCTTTTGTATAAAAAAAACAAGCGCTAAATAAATATAGTTTTTTGTGTGTTTGTTCGTTTACAGTGATATACATACATACATTTATTATAATATTCTTGACTAATACTATTTATATAAGTGCATTTGTTCTTTGCTTATTTTTGCCTGAAGATCCATTAAAATATGGCGTAGTTTTTTATTTATTTTTTTATATAAATATATTTATGGCTAGTTGTAAGGAGAAAATAAAAACTGAAAAAAAATTGGACGAATTTGAAGAGTTGTAAAAAAAAAACATATATGTACTAAATAAAATAAATATTCGAGTTAAATTATGTATTCGAGTAAATTCCAAAATAAAGTCTAAAGCACAAAAAATACAACAGAAATGATATTTTTTAACGAATTTAGTAATAGTTCTTCAATAGTCTCAAAATTTCTCTATATTAAAGTACATAGTATTTGTTATTATATTTTAAGTTAGGTTCTTCCAAGCAGTTTGTAGATTGTAGTATAAGTTTAATTATTAAACTTTCACAACAATTTATAATCAACTTAGCAGCACTTTAACGACATTTAATTTTAGCTATTTTATAATTACAAAATTCATTAGGAATTTTTTTGTTTTGTTTTTATTTAATAAATAGTTCAGAAATGCTTGTTTCCGCATGGCTCATTTTGACTGGTAGTTAGTAGAACTCATTATTTGACTGCGAGTTCAGAGCATTTTGTTTTTGGAAGCTATTCGTTTTGTGAGCAATTCCATATACATACTGGTAATATCTTTATAAAACATTTATCTGTTGGTTATTGTGGTTGCTGTTGTATCTTCTTTTTTTTTGTATAAAATTTTTACTATAAAATTGACATCTAGTCCTATATAAATTCATATTACATACATATTATATATATTTATGTTTAGTTGAGAATTATGCAAATTCGAATAAGTTAAATTGCATAATAGTATTCTTCATAGACCTTTGAAATACTAAAATCTAAGAATGGCTTTTCGCTCTCGCTATTGACGACATGTACACGGTGTCACCGCGTATTTGTTGTGTGCAGCAATTTGTTGTATTAGCGTTCGTTACTCAACTTAGTATTTCATTAGATATATAATTTTACAGTTTATCTTGCTTATTCTTCAATATTATTTTTGACATTTTATAAATTTAAAACATAAAAAGTTTCACTGTTTTACTAGTTACTGGGCATTTTTTTAAACTCTTTACATCAGACAAAACAAATGAGAACCCATAAAATATATAAATTTGTCAGCTCAGCTTAACAGTTCTAGACAAATACGTCTGGCTGTGTGTACGTTGGTATGTTTTAAAACTAAAAAGTATAGCTCAGATACCAAAATACTGGGTTTAATTATTTTGAGCAATTATTTCTTCTGGAAACTTGATTTAGAAGTACAAGCACAACTGTGAAGAGTATTTAAGCTACGGTTTAACCGTAGTTAACATATCCTTTTTTGACTAATATATGTTTTAAATCTAATACAACATAAAAATTCAAATTACAATTCCACGTCACGTTTGCTATTTTGATCTATGCTTATATAAATTCTTATTAACTAATTTGACCGTACCGAACCACCTAAATTTTGTTATTGTTTTTACTTTTATACGTATTTATATTCTTTTTCTTTCTTTTGTATATTTTCTATTAACTAAAAATTGTATACTATGTACAAAATTTGCTTAATTTGTCTAATTAAATATTTTACTAGAGTTTATGCGTGTGCAATACATATATAACTGCATACATACATACATAAATAGTTATGTAAAATTAACATTTTGTGTGTGTTTGTTTTTGTTCGTAAAAAGAGATTCCGTTTAGTTATACACATATAAGTTGAGTTCCATGAATATAGAATGTGTTTGTGTGGGTGAAATTTGTTCGTTTTTTTATTATTAATTATTGGCTTACGCTTGTTGTAGTTGTAATTGCTGTTGCAGTTGTTCTCGTTGTTGCTGCTGCTGCTGTTGTTGTTGATTATGATGATGATGTGCACCACCTGCTGTACGTTGTACACTTACAGCAGCACGCATAAAATTTCGCGGATTTATTGGATACTGACGTGGATACGTTATCAATGTTGAACCTAGTGCCATGCCAAGTGGTGCTTTACTACGTCCCGGTAGCGTGACAAAAATTGTAGCAACTGCTGCCAGATTATCATTGGTCGGTTCAATGGCAACGAGCATAATATCTGTCGGTGCTGCACCCGCATGGCGCTGGGAATGTGACGTGTATTGGAAATGTGATTGATGTTGGCTTCTGTCATGCTGATGCCGATGATAATGATGGTGATATGTTGTACTACGCGTACGTGCACCGTGACCGCTACGTAAGGGACGCGTAAGCGACGGTGCTGGTTGCACCGGACTACGTTCGTAGTAATCCATAGTGGCACCGGCAGCTAAAAAGACTTGCGCAAATGGACGTTTAGCTAGATGTAACATTTCTACGACATGTTGTCGTCGTGCACGTCGTAAATCTGCAGCCTGCTTGACTTTCCAGACAATTACACAAACGGCAAGAAATAGAAAGAAACATGAAAAGAATACCGAAAAGAAAACAAAGAGATCTATGTGTAGTTGATCTTGGCGAAAAACAACTGAACCGTAACTTGGCTCTGGACCGGAACTGGCGCGTAGCGCTATAAAGAAACGCGTTGCACTGAGATTGTGTGCATTTTGTGGTAGCGTTAGCACTAGACGATTTTTTAGTCCAAATAGACGTAATAATGTATTGCACTGATTAAGCGTAACATGTGTACTGAGATCTTTGGCATGTTGATCTTTAACAAGAAAACTATGACCGCCGTGACTTTTGCAATCTTGCAAATGTGGTACATAGAAACTGCTGCTGCTGCGTCTTTCAGACATGACCAGTTTTGAGATTGTAACATTGTCCATTTTGGGCACAGCAATGTTAAGTGCATGTGCACGTTTTGTCTTGGGACCCCAATTGTAGCGATTGTCGAGAAAGATATCGTGAAAGCCTGACGTTTCGTTAGTTTCGACAATGAACGAATCATCTTGCGGTGACATAAAGACATCCAATTCGCCCTGTGTTACATCGATAATAATGCGTATATCGACATTCATAAAACGTGGTTGTATAACGAAGAAAACCGTCTGACCTGGACGTAGTGCTGCAGGTTTGGCTTTGCATTCCTCTGTAAAAAATATATGAGTTAAGCTATTCTGTATTCCTACTTAAAAATATACTCACCAATCGGTTTTGCATCGAAACACATGCGTGATTCGACTGTTATCTGCTTATAACACTGATGTCCATCAATCGGATTGCCCGCATATGAATCGCGGCATTTGGAACATTGTACAGACCAGCAGAGTTGCGCTGAGTTTTTACCTCCACCAGCAGTGCATGTTGCATCACTTTCTGTATTATTGCCGCAGTTACATTTCTCACCCGTCACCGGATCGCATATATTGCCATGTCCATGACACTGACATTGACGACAGGGCTTTCGATGATCTTCGCTGCCGCGGAAAAAGCCAGTTATGCAAGTATCACAACGCTCTCCGGCGGTGCTATTTGCGCAACGTAAACACGTTGCATTCTGTTGTGGCCCTTCGGGCAATATGCGCTCCAGTTCGTCTCGCGTCATGTTGAATACTGCCGGATCGGAATCATACGCAACGCATACATCTGTATGTCCATTGCAATACTCTAAGCACGGCTGGCACTCACGTCCCTCTCGCGGATTACCTACAAAGAGCGGTTGGCACTTCTCACACTGTTCGCCCATTGTATTGTTATGGCACTTAAGACAAATGTCCAATCGATCTGGACCCTCGCAATCGGAATGTCCATTGCACAGACACTGTATGCTGCAGTTTGCGCCTACATAGCCGAAATCGCATTTACATTCATTTGGCTTGATGCAGTTGCCACGCACGCATCCCTGGCTGCAGACAGGCATACAGGTACCATTCTCATCGCGAAAACCTTCACCGCATATACACTTATAACCCACAGTCGAGTCGATGCAGCGTTCGGAGACCGGATTACAATTGTGATGTCCATTGGTGCACTCGTTCTCCGCCGGGCACTTAACGTAATTCCAAGAGACAACATCTGCGGGTGTTAAATGGGAATCATTGCGCCAGGAGGCATAGATGAGATCACATGTAGAGCTGGACGGATACTCCTGTTTGTTTTCCAATGAGCCCTCGGTACAGATGCCATCACCATTATGTCCGTCACGTGAACACCAACCACAGTGTGCATGCTCCAGACAAGTGGAGCACTGATCGTACACATGACAAGGCTCCGGGCAGCGTTCGTGTTCACTCGATTCCAGCACAAGACCACATACACCGCCAGCGCAAAGTAGAGGTTGCGATTTCGGTGATATACAAGCATCTAGCATGGTTGACCATTTGCAGTTCTTCGGATTCTCGGACTCCACACCGGCATTTAGGCAGCTAGAGCAATTGGTATATGTATGGCATAGTGGTGGACATTGTCCTATAATCCTATATTGATTCTTTTCAACTAGCTCCTTGGTTATACATTCATTCGTACCCAGTTCATTGCGCGCCCACTCACAATTCTCATTTAATATGCAAGATTCGCAGTGCAGCGTATGACATTGCGGCTGTGGACATAGGTTGAGCAGTCCAACGCTCACCTCTTTGCTGCACCATGTGTTACGGCGTTCGCAGTCAACGCCTGCCGGCACACAACGTCCCTTGATGCCACACTCGTCGCACCACTGGCAGACTGGAGTGGTTTCTACATGCGTGGGCCACGAAGCCAGACATGAGCTGCATGTGTTAAAACTTGAGCAATTCCTACGCGCCATCCAATTATCATCGCAAGACACTCCATTGTTGTACGTCAGTGTGCCATTGTGTTTCTCGCAGACCGCTGTATTGCCTTGTGTAAAGCAAAATGACATGGAACTATATGTGCTGGTTATAGTACAATGACTGCAGCCCATGTAATGCCGGCAAACGTGCTTGGCGCCGCTCCAAAACTGACAGATGTCGTCGGGCAGCTGTATGCGCGTTACGTGACTCTGTGCAGCACTACCATCCCAACCACCTATGACATATATCATTTTGCTATCCATATCAATGCTTATGTCCTCGGCATATGTTGATTGTGGCAGACGTCCAATGACTTCGATATCCTCACCAAGACGAACCCACTGATTGCATGAGTAAATGTAAGCATTAAGCACATCTGAAGCATTGTACGGAGCAGTACGTCCACCATAGACTAACATAAAGTGCTCTGTAGTCACTGCTGAATGGAAATACCGCGAACGTGGTAGCAGCGTCTCTGGACGATTGAGATCACGGAAGGTAGGCAACTCAGTCCAAGTCATTTTCTGCAAATTCAATGCATACAGCTTATTTTGCGGTTCAGTTGCATAACCACCGAAAATGTACATAATATGCGTTTCCGGATGATAGACTGTGCTATGTCCATATATAACTGGCATGCGCACACCTAGAGCAAGCAATTGTTCCCAACGAAAGGTGTCCAGATTGAATTCCCAAAGCTCCAGCGAACGTGATTTGTTTGGTGTCATGCCACCAATAAGTATCAATGACTCACGTTCATTGTAGCGTATCTGTGTCAGTGTGTGTCCCGCCAACGCCGGTGGCTGCTGTTCGCTGCGTTGTGCGCTATCGACCTCCAGTTGACTCCAGCGTTGATTCTGTATTGAGAATTGCCAGAAGTCATCGAGTATTTCGTGTTTCATGCGTTGATTTTGCTCGCCACCCACAGTTATACCACCATAGATGAAGATGATCTGTTTTTTTAAATATATTTCGGCGGCGTGAAAGTAGCGACCCAATGGCATTTTATCATCCGGTGTCGATTCAACTGTCACCTGCATCCACGTACCATTCTTTGTATCGAATTGTCGAAAATCATTTAACGGTCCATGTGAGGGTGAATAACCGCCAAACATCCACAGCGAACCACGTCGGTCAGCATTCACAGAATGTCCGAAACGTGGTATAGTCTTACGCAGATGTTCAAAGGCTTCACTCAGCAACATTGTGTTAAATAGCTCGGTTACCACTAGATGATTAGGTCGAACAAGTGTACCGCAGTCGGGTCCGGAGTAACTGCCATTGCTGCAGATGCAACGCCCATAATCCGTATCGCAATACCCTTGCATACGCTTAGCATTACAGTTCTTTGGACAAATCTCGATTTCACACTTTGCGCCAACATATCCCGACGGACAAACACATCGCTGTTGATCATCGCAAATGTGCGGATGTAGACATGTACGTGCGACACAATTCTTCACGGAGTAAATAGCATTGAAACCAAAATTTTTGCGCTCACCCCCTTGCTTGTAGTACACGGTTAAGTGACTGGAACGTGCCTCTATAACACGCGATGCAGTATACGGCGAACAAACTACTGAGATCAATTGATTCTGTTGTGTGACACCAGTCAAGTCTGGTAAGCTGTCATATATATAAACTGCATTCTCGTCGCAATCCATTGACAGACTAGACCACTCGAATTCCAGTTGCAGCAACGACTTTTCTGCCTGCAGAGTTTTCGGTTGCAATATCCAAAGACATTCTCGTATCTCCAAACTAGCACCCCATGGACTTTTATACGACTGATATGAACCAATGCCACTGCGTCCAATATTTGTAAGTATGCCACGAGATTCACACTGGAAGTAACATTGTCCACCATCACGAGGATCACCATAATAGCCTGGAGCGCACTGATCGCACTTTAAGCCTTCTGTATTATCCTTGCAGTAACATTCACCGTTGCCAACGTTGCAGATACCCAAATCTTGATTACCATGTCCGTTACACTCACAGGGATGGCAACCACCCGCTGAGGTTGCATTGCCATAGCTACCCTGGCGACATCGTTCACATCGCTCGCCTTCGGTCCATGCTTGACAATGATCACACTTGCCGACACGTTCTATGCACGTTGAATGATTATTGCAGCCACAATTTATTGAACAGTCGGATCCCGTCCAACCGAGATCACATTTACACTTATAATCCGTTGGTCCAGAGCAGTAGCCATGCACACAAAATTCGTAACAAGTGCGAACACACGAATGGCGGCCATCGCCTACATACCCACGTCGACAATGACAATTGTACGAGCCGTGTGTATTTGTGCATTTTGCCTCTTTGTGACAGTCATGCAAACCCAAACCGCATTCATCTACATCCGGGCACTGCGCATACGCCCATTCAGCATCGTGAAGGGTTGTGCTATTCAGCGCCAATGAACAATTGCCAAAAGGTCGACTGAAATCGCCCTGCATACAAATGCCTTCTATTGGATTATCTCGATCGAAGCACCAGCCACAGCTTAAAGTACGTAGACAGGTTGTACAATTACGATATTGCGAACACGATTTGCACTGTTGCTGCGGGGCTAATTGCACTGCATGATGTCGCCCTGCCAAACCATAATCTGCGCGGTGTGTCTCATCTACAGTCGCTATTGTCCCACCTGCAGTCAACTGCGGGGCTATACTGTGCGTTACCACTTGATCCATCCACTCGCGACACATGCCAAACTGATATTCACTTGTGTAAACAGCAAAACTGAAACATTGCGCGCTCGCCTCACACCAAACACAGCGTCCTTTCTCGTTGAGACAATCGTAACACGAGCTACGCAAGCGACATGGCACTGGGCACTGTTGAACGGAACGTACACTATTCTCAGATTTGCCAATGCGTGCACAACGCGCATCCTCAGTCCACCATTCACATAGACCAGAATTTACGCACTCTGTGCAGCTAACATAATTCGAACAGTTGGCACACTGACTTGGCTGATTGATGAGATATTCCCATCTTTCCGGTTCGCTTGATGATGCACAAACAACGCTTTCATTGACGGATTTCAAGTAGCATTTTGAATTAAGACCGCACCAGGAACATGAGCCATCCGTTAGACATTGCAGGCAATTTGTATATTGTGTACAATCGCCAGAATAATACGGTTCCAGATATTCAAAGGTAAAAGCATTCAAATTGCCATGATATAGATGCTGCAATTCCATTTTGGTTTTTTGATATGTGTTGTATATGTTATTCAGCCCAATGCGACGCTTTGCCTACGCACAAATTATTTAGAAAATAAGCCTCTTTTTATTTGGGTATAATCTTATGTAACTTACCTGAAAGTCTATTAGAAACGGCTGATCTACACTGGGTATTTCTACATTACTGCAAAATGTATGATTTGTGGCCTGCGATGTTAGTTCCTTAAGCGTATCGAGGCTTTTGCTCAAACCTGCGCGTAACACCGACGAGGAGTAACTGGTACAAACTTGTATTTCTGATGATTCCTCCCAATTCTTTTGCGGCCGCACGAATCCAAGTAGACGGGCTAACATTTCACCTTCTAGTTTCTGCTCAAATGCAGTAGTTGGTGTGGGTGATGCAAAATCAACCATGGTGGCATTAACTATTGCCACATAATCTGGCATTGTTAAATTTACTGGATAATTATAACGTATATACGTTAGACCTGGGCGTCGATCATTCTGCGTGCACTCCGTGGGTTTACGTATTTCAGTTCCTTTCTCACCCCACCAGCCAGGACTATGTGAGGGCGTGTCCTCGCCGCAAATACCATAATTGTCATCTCGATGATGACACTTTGCATTCTGCACACACCAAGTACACTCGTTAAGTCCAAGTTTACTAGCTACAGAAAAATAATTATCCTCATTGCTGGTCCATTGTGTACCATGTACCAGACATGAGTGACAATCGCCTAATGATGGACATATGCCAGGACAGCGAGTTGTTTGTAAATTTGTAGTACAATTTGCACCAATTGTACGTCCGTAACAACTGCTATCGGCTGAACACCAACCACACTCTGGATTCGAGAGACATGCGGTATGCGAGGCATGTAATCGACAGGACATTTCCGGATTATACGCTGCATTCTGAACACGTAACACTTGCGGGAGTTCATAGGCAAAAAGATCAGCATTAACATTTCCATGGTAACCACCAACAATGAGCAATGTATTATTACGACGCAATGCAGCGGCATGCGCGAAAACTCCCTGTTTCTTAGCATACAAGCTGTCTTCGGCGGCAATGACTTGATTTATCCAAATATGACAACTCAAATGATACCAATACATTTGACTGTCATAGCAAATTTCATCCTTATTGTGCCTATGCGTGTAACCACCAAATACAATCATATAGTTACCGGATATTGTCGCAGTATGAAAGGAGCGTTCACGTGGTATATTTGTGTCACGCAGTGCAGTACGCGGATAAAATATCTCAGTCCAATGCAATTTATCCAATTGAAATGCGAAAATGCGGTCCGAAAGTTTTGAAAAACGAGCTAAACTGGTCATAATACCACCGAAAACAATAAGCGAATGGGTAGCCTTATAATAGACAGTCGTGTGCGCAGCTAATCGCACGTCAAGCGATTTGCCGCCACGTGGATGCACCAACTGCCATTGACTGCTTTCACTTAGTGGCAGCGCTATGCGATAAATTCTAACAAAATATAAAGAAATATATTTATAAAATGCATATAAATATATAGCAGGGTAAAACTTACTTCGAGGAAAATTCACCCGTTGCAAGACTTCCACCGAACAGATACAAATTATCGCCTGCAGTTGTTAATGTATGTCGTGCTACTGCAGCTGGCTGTATTTTTGATTTTGTTCCCATTTGTTTCCATTTTCCACCACTTTCCGTAATATTGTAGAACCACAAATCATTATAAAAACTGCCGTTAGCATGTTTGCCACCATATATTACAAATCCGCCAGGTACGCGATCCGCTGCGTGTCCATAACGTCCATGCGGTTTATTATCCGTTACTTCTTCAAGTATGTCTTCTAAATACTCAGTCAATTCCTCATCCGTAGAATTGGCATTTACAGTTGTTAATGGCAGTGAGGAACGTGTACGTCGCTGATGTAAGTTCGATTCGGCAAGCGTATATAAAATATTACGGAAGAATGATACATCGCTATTAAGACCCCAAAGCTTAGCTTCATCTTCGTTTTTGTGCTGAAGCACAGCTTTTAGCAGAGTATGATCTATTTTTTGGGGATGATAAAAGTGCCGACGACTTTGCAGTGGTATGCCCCATTCATCCTCCCACTGACTAGTGCTAAACCGATATATCTGCGCAAAAACAAAAAAAATTAACATTAATACAAAATAATAATCATATATGATATACAAAACTAACCTGCAACGTACTAATGACATTGTTTAGATCGTAACCGCCGAATACATATAGCGCGTCCTCTTCATCAATGTAGATGGATGTGTGCGCAGCACGTGGTGTCAGGCCCTCAGCATCGGTGGCTAACCAGCGCCAACTGCTGCCGTTCGGATTTTCATGCAGGTCACACAAACGACCACTGTAACCACTTGCGCAATGGCAAATGCTTTTCACGCATTTTCCATGCCCAAGCGTTTCACCGCATTTCTGCGGACACGCCTCATCCTCACAATCGGGTCCAACCCATTCACCGTGACAAACGCATTGGTGTCCAATACACTTGCCATGATTATGACAATTATTTAAACAGTTTGATATGTAATAGGAAGCACGAAAACCATCCAGCACGTAGTTCGTATCGCTGTACATTAGTATAAGCATCTAAGAAGAAAATCAAACATAATTAGTAAAACAAATGCAATTAAAAATGGGGAATTACTGCATGCACTTACACTGCCACTTCGCGCCACCAAACGTTGCGGTTGCGTACGTCCACTAAAACTACCCAGCAACGTCGAGTTGAACGAATCACCATCGTATACATATATATAGTCATAGGAGCATTCTGTGCCCATGCTATGGAATGTGAGTGTTATAAATTGACTATCATTGCGTGCCTTTATTAGCCATTCGCAATGGGAATCTTGAGTATAGTTAAGTCCGGCCGGACCATCGCTAATCTCGCCGTAGGGCTCAGTGAAAACTTTTCGACTACGGTCGCAGGGTGCGTGTATGTGCAAAGATTGTGCTGCCGGAAGCGGCAACAGCAGCGCATGAATTAGCCAAAAAGCCAAGGTCAACAACGATGTGTAGTACTTTCCGTGCATTTTAACTAGGCAATATAGTATCTCTTTGTAGTATGCAAATTAGGCGCGTCGAACAAAGTTTATTTTTCTACGCCATTAGTTCCGGTTTCGTGCCCCCTGCGACGTCGAAGAAAATGTTTTTAATACTGAAATACTTGATTCTCTATAGATCTAACTAAAACACAACATTGCAGTCATTTATTTTGTTCACGCGGCTACACGTTTTAACTATTTTAGATAATTTTAAATGCTTTTATTTGTTAAAAAGACACTGGAAAAACTGCCCGAAGAGAGTTTTCGATAAAAAACTCTGCTTTGCTACATCAGTGAAAATCGAATTAATTATTTATCTCTTTCGCACTGATGTAAAGGAGCCTACGACATGCATGCTTGAAACTTTCCATTGGAAACGTAGGCACACAAATTTGTTGGTTAGTTTTATTCCGCCTTCGCTCATTTGTTATACCTCTCACATGCATGCAAAATGCAAATGTACAGAACATCTGTACATTTTCAGTAATGTGGGCGGACCGTTTTATTTTAAACAAATTTTCTGGCTTATAATATTATCATTTAAGCCACCTAAGGTTTCTGACCTACCTATATGTCCTACAGAATATTATAATTACTTTAATTTAAATTATTTTTATGTCCTTATATGTAATTATAAGTAAGTTCAAAAGGTTTCAGATTGTTGAAACAATTTTTTTGATAAATAATTGTGTGACATATATGACCGTCGGAATAGGGCTCAATAAATACAAATCAAGCCCACTTTTGATTTTTAAAGCTAGACCAATTTGTAATAACAACTGTAATGCATGTTGAAGGTTTTTATGGACCTGTTCAAATGCGCATGGTACGCACTAGAAGTCCCATCGCACAGATTTTTTGTCTGCTATATTTTTAAGCTGATAATTAAAACCCAAAATTAAACTAATCGGTTCACCAAAGTTAGATTTTTATCTATTTATAATTTTAATTTGTATACAATTAAATATATAAGCATTAAATGAATACACAATTCATTTTCCAAAAGTCTTACTTTCCAAACTTTCGCGCTTCATGCAGTATTGCATGAACGTGCAAATTCCACCTAGAATTAACGAGAAAATAACCTTGCGCTGACATTGAGGAGTTGAGCTGTTGGGTTGACGATTTTTTCGCACAAATCAAACGCCAGTTAATACGGAAATAATTTGTTGTAATAAAATACTAAGAAATATACTTAAAATGGCTTTCAACAAATTGAGCATCGAAAACTTGGATTTGGAGGGCAAGCGTGTCCTAATGCGGTATAAATAAAAAAAAAAGATTTTACACGGAAGTGTGCTGCAAAGGATTGCATAAAACTTATATATTTTTTTTTTTTATAATTTCAGTGTGGATTTCAATGTGCCCATTAAAGAAGGAAAGATTACCAGCAATCAGCGCATTGTTGCGGCTGTGGATAGCATCAAGTTGGCTCTGAGCAAGAAAGCCAAGTCTGTGGTGAGTAATTGTGCCGGCTCTTATCAGTTTAAGTATACAAACAATTTTAACTCGCCTATTTTTTTTTGTCTTAGGTGCTTATGTCTCACTTGGGACGCCCGGATGGCAACAAAAATATCAAATACACGCTGGCACCCGTTGCTGCCGAACTTAAGACACTGCTCGGTCAGGATATTATATTCCTTAACGATTGCGTTGGCGCTGAGGTAGAAGCTGCCTGCAAAGACCCAGCACCCGGCTCTGTTATTTTGCTCGAAAATGTGCGTTTCTACTTAGAAGAGGAAGGAAAGGGCGTTGATGCCAGCGGTGCTAAGGTTAAAGCCGACGCCGGTAAGGTCAAGGAATTCCGTGCCAGCTTGGCCAAATTGGGTGATGTGTATGTGAATGATGCCTTCGGCACTGCACATCGTGCTCACAGCTCAATGATGGGTGATGGTTTTGAGAAACGTGCTGCCGGTTTGTTGCTTAACAAGGAATTGAAGTATTTCTCGCAAGCTTTGGATAATCCACCACGTCCATTCTTGGCCATCTTGGGTGGTGCCAAGGTCGCCGACAAGATACAATTGATCGAAAATTTGCTGGACAAAGTCAATGAAATGATCATTGGCGGTGGCATGGCGTTCACCTTCCTAAAGGTATTGAACAACATGAAGATCGGTGCATCACTGTTCGACGAGGAAGGTTCAAAGATTGTACAGAATCTGGTCGACAAGGCCAAGAAGAACAATGTGCAATTGCACTTGCCCGTTGATTTTGTTTGTGGCGATAAATTCGCTGAGAACGCAGCTGTCAGCGAGGCAACTGTCGAGAGTGGCATTCCAGATGGACACATGGGTTTGGATGTTGGTCCAAAGACACGCGAATTGTTTGCTGCACCAATTGCGCGCGCTAAGCTTATTGTGTGGAATGGGTCAGTATAGTACACACAAATAAAATTGTTCAATTATTTTGATTTACTATTTACAGCCCACCTGGTGTCTTCGAGTTCCCCAACTTTGCCAATGGCACCAAGGGTATTATGGATGGTGTTGTCGCTGCTACAAAGAACGGCACTGTTTCAATCATTGGCGGCGGTGATACTGCATCGTGCTGCGCCAAATGGAATACTGAAGCTGATGTTTCACACGTTTCCACCGGTGGTGGTGCTTCACTTGAACTGCTGGAGGGCAAAACACTGCCAGGTGTTGCTGCATTGTCCGCTGCCTAGAAACTGTTTGACAGCGTTAAATAAAGCACAGCTGAAAATTCTATCATCTCTATATATTTATCATAGCTTATTATTTAGTTACTTTGTTGATTCGATCCTATTCGAACGAAAAACAACGCTTTTATGTAGTAGGTTCAAAGTTCAAAATTGTTGAAAGCATGCACTATATAAAGTAATATTAAATGTCTAAACAATTTATTTTCTTTTGAATTATTTCCGCGCAAAATTTGAATCCATTGAAGCTGCTGTGCGTTGTATATTATTCAGATTCGCGCGAATACGTGTGCCGATATTATCCTGATTAGCAATTGCCTTCTTTACTTCTTTGTTAATGAATTCCTTGTCGAAATCGCGTGCACGATTTTGCGCCTCTTCACGCGCATATTCATCACGATGTTGTTGCACAACTTTTGTACGATCAGCATCGCGCCATGTAGCATTCTCTACCATTTCGCGTAGTCTCGCAGCACGTTCTTCGTCGCTCAGTTTCTTTTTAGTTGTTTGGGCCGCTGATGTACGTGTAGTGTTTCGTTGCTGTGTTGACTTATCCTCGCGCTTTGCACTAGCGCTTCTACTGCGTTGCGCTCGTTTTGGACTGCGACTTCTGCTATGGCGTTGTCTACTATTCCTTCTAGGTTCAATGCTATTGGAACGACTACTCCTACGCTCATTTCTTCTATCCGGTGTACGCTGGCGTCTGAAGTTCTCTTGTTTTCGTTTCTGTTCAATACTATTTGAACGTCTTCTTCTGCTGTAATTATTTTCAAATCGTTCTCCGTTACGTTTCGCAGGGCTGTATCTACGGTTATTGCTTCGTTCCGGACTTTGTCTTCGTTGCCACTGTTGTTTATCATTCTCATATCGGTTTCTATTCACAGCACTACGATTACTTCTGTTAATGAGTTCCCTTTCTCGCTCTGTAGTTCGCTGGTTAGTACTACCATTCCTATTTTTATTGCGTTCTTTGCTGTCGCTAGAATCACTACTACTGCTGCTACTATCTCTACGCTTTCGTTCCTTTTGTAACTTGTTTTGTTTTTGTTTACTTTTGCGCTTGTCATCTTCATCATTACTGCTGTCGCTGCTTTCACTACTACTGCTTTTCCGTGATTTTCGCCCTTTGCCTTTTGTTGCTTTATCCAATTCTTTGGATATAGTTTTATATTTTGCATCTAGCAGCTTGGTCAAGCTTATACTGGCGTCAGTGTCACCTTTAAGTTGTTTGTATCGCTTTGCCAATTCTTTGTCCAAATCTTTATTGGAGCCAGAAGAATCGTCGTCAGAATCAGAGTCGTGCGTATCACTGCCGTTTTTCTTATGCTTTATTTTCTTCTTAGATTTTGATTTGGACTTTTTCGACTTCTTGGATTTCTTCTTAGATTTCTTTGAATCATTTTTAAGCGTGTGTTCTGACTTCAGTATACGATGTATTTCTTTCAATTTCACCGGATTCTCTAACAGTTTACGGCGTGCGTCCATCTCACGCTGTTTAATTAACATTAACGGGTCTTCCATTGTTTTGCGTTGTAAATCAACTTGTTCGGTGGATTCTAGATTACGATACTCCCTTATGGAAAAGGGTACACATTCATGTTCGACATGATTTAGCGGCTGTTTAACGCCTACTGTATTTTGTTGCTCTTTATGTTGTTCCTCCTTTTGTAAAACTTCAAAAGATTTATCAATTTTACGTCCAAGCAGATATTCATCACGGTTAATGAGATCGCCACCACCTATAAAAATATAATAAATTATTAACTATTGGTTTTTTAAAGGAAGTTGAATTTAGATTTTACTTTTGTACATCCATTCCAGCTTGGCATTGTTATCGCTGCGTTGTAATACACCAGAACTTTCGCCTATGCGCTGTAACTCCTCTCGATCGCGTTCTTCCTTGATCTCTTTGCGTAAATCATCAACGCGACGTTGTTCATTTTGTTTAGCTTGTTCGGCTTTCCAGACTTTCTCCTGGTTCTTCATAGTGTGTGGATGCCATGATTTTTTAAGGTTCTGTAATTGAATTAATTAATTTGATTAGCTGAAGTTATATTTAAGCGCTCAGCATGCGTAACGTACCAAATCTCCGCCGCCCATTTTATTAAAAATAGCTAATAAAATAAAAACTCAAAATAACAAGCGAACTCTGTTTAACTTCTTCTTCAACTTTGCCGTTCAGCCTGCATTGTGACAAACAGCTGGTAGAAGTGTTGCCATGCGTTTTATTTTATATTTTTTTATAGAGCTGTTGACACTCTGCTTTAACACTCAATTACATTCAAAATTGATAAAAATGTTTCTTATAACAAATAACGTAAAATACTTAAAATATTTTGTACCCAAACTGCTGCAGTGCCGTTGGAATAGCAATGCAAAATTATCCAATAAACTAAGCATAGAGGAATTAGATCTGAAATGCAAAAGGGTTCTCATGCGGTAAATTTTTTTCTAGTATTTGGCGCAAATAAAATTTAATTCATAATTACATTTCAGCGTCGACTTCAATGTGCCCATGAAAGATGGAAAAATAACAAATAATCAACGCATTTTGGCTGCGTTACCTTCGATTGCATATGCGCTGGATAATAATGCAAAATCTGTTGTAATTTTATTATATATTATAAATTTATTTACTTTTCATAGCATCTATATATATTTCAAGGTTTTGATGTCTCATTTGGGTCGTCCAGATGGCAAAGTGGATAAGAAATACTCTTTAGAACCTGTTGTAAAAGAGCTTAGGAAAGTGCTCGGTATACCGGTAAAATTTCTACATGATTGTGTTGGAGCGGAAGTGTTGCAGGCGTGTAAAGATCCAGCAACCGGTAGCGTTATACTGTTGGAGAATTTACGCTTTCATGCCGAGGAAACGGGTAGCAGCAAGGATGAGAATAAAAAGAAAGTTAAAGCTGATCCGGATATGGTAAAAGCATTTCGTAAGTGTTTGTCCCTATTGGGTGATGTTTATATCAACGATGCTTTTGGCACCTCGCATCGCGCGCATAGTTCAATGATAGGTGAAGGTTTTAAGCAGCGTGCAGCAGGTTTTCTCGTCAATAAGGAGTTAAAAGAATTTGAAAAACTGCTTCATAATCCTGAAAAACCATTTCTTGCAATCTTGGGTGGTGCAAAAATTCCAGATAAGATACCGTTAATTATGAATTTGTTAAATAGCGTCAATCAAATGATTATTGCCGGCGGTATGGCGTTTACTTTTTTAAAAATTATGAACAATATGGAAATTGGCAAATCGCTGTACGATGAGAAGGGCTCGAAACTAGTTAAGGAGATTATGGAAACAGCTAAATGTATGAATGTAAATATTGTGCTGCCGGTTGATTTTGTGTGTGCTGATAAAAGTGATGCGAATGCTGCACAGTTGGAGAGAGTCGATGTGAAAGCAGGTGTGCCAAAGGAATTAATGGGTCTGGATGTGGGTGAAAAATCCGCTGAACTCTTTGCAGAGATTATTTCTCAAGCGAAAACTATTATTTGGAATGGTCCACCGGGACTTTTTGAGATTGATACTTTTGCCTGTGGCACTAAGGCTATGTTGGATGCTGTTGTGGATGCAACACAACGTGGAGCGACAACTGTGGTTGGTGGCGGTGACACTGCAACGGCTTGCATTAAATTTGGTGGCGAGCATAAAGTTACGCATGTTTCAACTGGCGGTGGTGCCTCACTAGAATTGCTGGAAGGTAAAGATTTACCAGGCATTGCAGCGCTCAGCGATGCCAAATGAATGAAAATATTCTATTTTTAATTTAATTAATTGATTAATAAGAAACATTTGAAAGCAAAGAACATAGAATGTCTAGTTTTGTTTTTTTTTCTTTTATCACAAAATAAAGCTAAATTTTAGCAGACAATGAACATCTCAACCTAAAAGAATTTTTGAGCAGGTGGTTACCCTTACAAAGAAATATGCCTCGCATTTATATCAACATGCATACGTCTCCGTTCAATACTAAGCCATCGCCCATTTTTGTGTTTTGCTGTTTATTAGATCTCTACATAGCTCTGAACACTAATCCGAGCGATGTTCATTAGACCCAAAATATTTAAAGTGCGAATCATTACGTTCTTTAAAAAATCCATAGTCTGTAGGCATTTTGTCCATTTTTTTCAGAAAATATTCAACAAGTGCAACAGAATTTTCTTACAGATTTCGTCTTCTTGGAAAAGATTTCGTCGCTACTGAACAATAAAAAGATTTGTTTTGTACATAATTTAACAAAATCTATAATTGTATTATGCGGTTATTTAAATATTTTAATAGTTAATATAATCGTTTTCGTAAGGTTATCGGAATGGAATTTTGTGTATATTATGTATATTGTAGTTAAATTCATAGAGATTAAGTAATGCTTAATCGAAACAAATCAGCTCTGCCGTAGCAGGCTCTGCCGGCGCAGTGGCTGGTTCGAGATCGTTTTGCGGCGGCGCTGGAGCTGCTGCAACAGCCTGCACTTGACTGTTTGCAATGACGTTTGCGTTGGGCACAACGGAAGGAGGAGCAGCAGCAGCTACAGGAGGCGCAGTTACTGGAGGTGGCAAAGTGTTGTTGGGTGCAGCAGCAATGGGTGGTTGCGACTGTACAACATGCTGCTGCTGTAGCATAACATGTGTTAGCTGTGGTGCGTGCTGAATTTGTTGTTGCTGTTGTTGTGGTGGAGGAGGCTGCTGCTGTTGTTGTTGTTGAGCTACAGGCATTTGTAGCTGTGGTGCAACTTCAGTCATATGTTGCTGTTGCTGCAGCATGGGCATTTGCTGTTGCATACCAGCATGATTGTTCGGCACTTGTTGGTTTTCATGCATCTGTTGTGGTTGTGTTAGCATTTGACCATTAGGCGGCATTTGCACAGCTCCTGCTTGTGGCATATTGCTTACACCACCAACATGTGACATAGGCATACCAGCATATTGCTGTTGTTGATTTGGTGGCGCATTCGGTTGCTGCATTGCTTGATTAAACATACCTGGCGGTATGCTTGGTGGTGCTTGAGCTACATTAAACTGACCACTAGCTGGTGATTGCGTTTGATAGGCAGCATATGGATTATAAACCGAATTTAACTGATGCGCTGGTGAATTATGCATGCCGGGCGGCACTATGCTGGGTACAGCGCTACCGACCGTTGGTAAATATGGAAACGGTGCAGTCTGACCCATCAGATATTGTGCTTTTTGTTGTTCCTGACGCAATTGCATTTCCCTTTCTTGCTCCTGTATACGCTGTAAAGCTAGTTGCCGTTGGTATTGTAGATATTCCTGCTTTTTCTTACGCATAATCTCAAGCTTTTGTGCCATTTGCATTTGGCGCTGTCGTTCCTGTTCTTCGGCAATGCGTCGCAATTTGTCAGTATGTTCTTGACGAAGCACATCGAGTGCAGCACGTGAATCCTTTATTTGCACCAGTTTATCCTGCAATTGTTCGTACCACATGCGTTTGTCATCCATTTCCTTGATGTAGGACAGCTGCTGTGAATGCAGCGAAGTCAAAGTCAAGAAAAGTGTCTGCACCGATGAATCATTGGCAATGCTGCGGCCACGACTCGAGTTAGATTTCATGCGATTAACAAAGATTTCGACTTGTGTACGCATATTTGCGGCAAATTCATCAATCTGCACTTCATCAGCGGTCTAGAATGCGAAGAAAATTTTAGATATGAATTGATTTTAAGCATTTAGTGAGTAGTAGTAGTACCTTTGGAAATATTGGCAAAAGTTGTTGCGGTTGTGGTGTTGGCGGCATTGGGCTAGGCGCCGATGGACTGGCCATAGGTGAATCGCTAACTTTGCGCTGTTCCCAATAACTGCGATTCAAATACTTTGCCAAGTCTGGATTGGTTTCTTCTTGTTGAAACTCTTTAGGCGCTGGTGGTGCTTCTGGACTGGGTGAACGTTGCGGCATGCGATATGCAGCAGTTGTAAGCGATTGCTGCGCCTGCAGTTTTGGTTTCTTTTGTTCGGCCTCCGATTGACTTAGTGCCAAGGCCAACTGCAGCTCTTCTTCCTCTTTAAGTTCTTGTTCAGTTTTGCGTGGCGGCGTCTGTACCTGCTGCGACAGCGAACTATTCAAATACTCAGCTGGCAAATCGCTATCCAAAGGACGTGCAGCAGCTTTCGTTGCTGGACGAGTTTGCAGCGATGAAAAACAACCATCACAAACACGCACGTCTTTCTCAATGCCATACTTGGGCAGAGGACATTGCTTAGCGGTGCACTGACCGCAAAATACTTGACCACAATTGCGACAATGATGTTTGCGATTGGTGAAGGTGAACTCAACACGGCAACGATGACACACCTTGCCATCCGCCCAGTTTGGTGCAGTATCTGCGGTAAACATGGCATCGGATTCTTTCAGTTCGGGAAAAGTGTGACCCTTAGCTTTTAGTATGGTCATGGTGTCCTAGAAAAGAAAATTCATATATAAATATAAATTGTTTAAATGCTTATTAGTTTTAGAAAAAAAACTTCACATCCTCTTCCAGGCTTATGTCCTCTTCAGTGCTCATTTTGCTGATTTTTTTTTTAAACTTGAATTTACAACTTAAGAATTTTTACTAGCCAAAACACTAATTTAATTAAGCTATTTGTCATTCTTTTCATATTTAAACAGCTGACAGTCTACAATACGAGCACATACATATGCAGATTGTCTTAAATATTCTCTACACACCTTTATCGATTGATACTTTTCCGACGAACGAAATGCGTACGCCCAGGTCTGCACCATTTCCAACATTTTCTGACGCACATTCTCATGCGGTGTCTGTTCTAAATAGTTGCTAAACATTTCACAATTTTCCTAAAAATAAAAATTAAATTTTTTAATTAATTTGAACAGCTTTTAAAGTGAGTGAGCAAACCTTGGTGAACACCTCCTCATGTACCGGTGCACCACAGTTCTTCACTATGCTCTCCAGCACCAGCAACGCATAGCATGCAGAGTGCGGATTCGGTGAGTTCATTTTCTTCTTAATAGCAGCAAAGGCATTTTTGGGTCTGTGAAAATATATTATATTGTATTTTCTTTATGTGTGTGTTTGTGTATAAAATTTTCACTTACGTGACATCTTTTTGATTGATTTCATCGCAAATCAACAATATGGAAGGCCAATCTGGTTCAAGCCGCAAATGACTGGTTGCGTTTTCTGTAATTAAAAATATTTAAATTAATTTCAATTACGCACTTTTGTTGCTCACTTCTTTGTTTTTGTATACATATATATGTATATATTTATGTTATCAGTTCATTCGCTTAGTTCACATACACAGCGGATGAGTCAGTTTTTTTTCTTTCATTTGCTGCAATTTTCAGTTGCAATTTTGTGTTATCGAAAGAAAACTTTTAAGCTTACCAAGATTCTTTTCGAAACTCGAGCGGAACATGTTGTCGTTGCTTTTCAATAAACTATTTAGCAATGTATTTGCTTGTTTATTTGTGTTTAAAACTTAAACAATTGTTAATAATAGCAGGTAAAAGTAAGAAAATCTTTTTTTTCACTCTCTACGTCGTCTTTAATCAAAATTGTCATTCACTGTGCATAATTGACAGTCATTGCAATCAGCTGTTCGTGGGTGGCCGTGCTCCATGTAGAAAATAGGCTGACCAGACTGGGCAGAGAAAAATCGTGAAGAAAAGATTTAAATGTCTATAAAATATAATAAAAAACATATGACAAAATTCAAATAAAATTGATAAAAATTTAAGATTTTGTGAAAAGAAAAAACGAGAGAAATAAATTTAAACAGAATGTCAAATGCTTTTAAGTGAATCCATCGTATACATATGCATGTGCATCTCGCGATGGTAAAACTTTATGCCGCCAATGAAGAGATATTTTGTATAACGATCGAATTTTTTTGGAAATATTAGTAATATATAATTTGTTCCCCAATTTTGTCATCATTTATTACAGCTGCGCGTAAAATATTATAAATAAATATGCTGTGAACGAAATGCGATAAGATATAATACTATGTAACGGATTTTTCCTTCTTTTAATTATTATACAATTCAAAATTTTGTATACGAGTTTAAGATGTTGGGTGTAGAGATTTTGAACATTTGTCAACGATACCTTGAGCCAATTTTTGTATTTTATTATCCTTGTGCTGATGCAGCAAAGTCAACCTCGGCATTCCCTGATAATCGCAAAGTTGAATCGCAACCTGTGCTGCTTTGGTACCAATTTTATGGAGTATATGTTTCAGTCCGATGAGTAACTGCATAATACCCGAGATATCCATAGCCGACGACAATAGATCACAAAACACCGGTATGCAATTATAATTAATTAGTATTTCGATATGTTTACATTTACCATATATGGCCAGACTGTTAATGGCAAACAGGACTTCGCGTTTTACGCTGTACATATCATTCTTCATCATGTGAATTACTTTGGGCAACAAATTGGCATCAATGATGCACTGAATTTGTGGTTGTGTACCAGCCAAGATATGAGTTATAAATTGTACAGCCTTCGTACGCATTCCAACCACGGCGTGCATCAGCAGTGCTGGAAAATATGCCAGGACACCGCAATTGAGTACAGTTTGAGTTTGTTGTACGGAACCTTTGGCTATACAACTGAGCGTGCGCAATGACAGCGTCTGCACTTTGAAGTCGTTATGCGCTATGTAGGTTATAATTTTTGGCACTGCACCAAATCTAACAGCATTGATTTATCTTCATGTTGCATAAGCAGAAATATTGCCTTCAACATATCCAATGTGTCTGACTTAAAAAGTGGCGTATAATGGAATATACAGATGTTCGCAATCAGTCAGGCGACATTACGCAGCAATGGTAAAGCGCTTTCCTTCATAATGTATCCAGGCAGCATTTTTTGAGCACCTGCTAAAATTACTTTATTGCGCAGATCTGCAGAATCGCCGCAAATGTTAGCCAGTCCACAGATAGCTTGCTCCCTGATGTGTGTAGAAGTTGAAGATATAAGTTGCACCAAGGGCGGCACCGCACCGGCGTCAACAACTGAACGTGTCTGGTAATTGGTACATGCAGCTATATTGGTCAGTGTCCATGTTGCCTCCAATTGTATTTCCGGAAGGTTTTGCTGCTCCAAGCAAACTACCAATGTTGGTAAATTCCAGTCTTGATGACATGTTCAATATTTCCTATTTCCTTAAGTGACACCACGTTTCTTATAAATTTTAATGCCTCCAGCTGTTCATCGTGTTGTGAGAAGTCTGCAACTGCGTGATAGGCCTTTTTTAATAAGTCGTAACGGTCAAGTGATCTTGTTCATCATTGGAGACTGACGGATCACACTGTTTGTCGTGCATCTCAGAATCCACCGTGAACAAAGCAATCTGTTGGCACTGCATGGTCTTCATATGATCGTAAACGATTTTATGTTTTTATGTAATTTTTGGTTGACTAGTAATATTTCAGAGTTTATTTTTTCAACAGATATTCGGTGCTCAAAATCCAATAAGTGGTTCTTCTTTTTCAAAGCCTACTCTTTTAAAATTGACTGTTATTCGAATTTTTTATTTGACATATTTATCAATGACATCGAGATCGGAGGAGTGCTGCACGAAAAAACAGATTGATGTCACACCCCATACTACTTACCTCAACATGGAATTTGTGCTTCACAATTTTCTTAACCGTGTAACCATGGAACGCCATGATCGAGCGATCGACTGTTGGAATATTTGCTTTTGGGGCTACATGAAGCATTAAGTCAACTAAAATGTTCCATTAAAAAGTTCAACCGTTCAAATGTCCTTCAACGGTCCTTCGGTCATGACCGCAATCAAGTTGGCAGGCCAGCTACTGTAATCTTGTGCGCTCTGGCGCCAGTTCTCTATTTCGGCGTCCTTCAATTAATTTTGGAGCTCTTTCATCCATTCGAATGAGGTGACCAGTCCAGTGCAGCCACTGTATTTTTATGCGCTGAATTGAAAAGTACGTACAGCTCGCGGTTCATATCTTCCTCTCAAAGACTTCATACAGTAAGACCGGGAGTATCAGCGTCTTAAAGATCTTGATTTTCATCTTCCGAGAAAGTACTTTACTTTGGTGTCGCGCGCGACAGAATCTTATGTCCGATGGAAAGGAGACGTATTCCGCGATAGTTTGCGCAAACAGCGGGGGTCTCCTTTCTTAAAGATAGGACAAAGAACACTGAGATTCCAGTCATTGGGTCTTCGCAATAGTGCTTCATTTTTGTTTTCATTGAAGTTATATATTTTAGGGGTGCGGGTCCCAAGCCCAGCGCACTAACTCCTAATGAAGGCAGGAGTTTATTGTCAATGGTTGCCTAGGAGATATTCTTTACTTTATGTCGCAAGAGTCATATTGGAATCAGATTTACATAGTAACAAATCCAAAATACCGGACTATAAAGCCACGGTTGAATTAGATGCTATTCAACAAAATATAAATAAAAAATAATTCCGTTCAAATATTAATTATTATAATGGCTAATGAAAAATGCAAACAGAGACAGTATGCAACAAAGTCGATGATCAAAGATAAAAATTCAATTCAACTAAAATAACTAACTCCCTTGTCAACAACTATGGCTTTTATGCTTTAGCCATTGGCAATGAACTTTTAGTATGGAAAAAGTTTCAATTGTGTCACAACATTCAACGCTTGGCGTAGAAAAATTAAAAAAAAAAAAAAGAAGGATAAAAAAATGAAGGAACATAAATTGAAACCAAATTACAACGATGCCTTCGTGCGTGAACCACCGAAACCAACAACGGAACGTGTTTTCGGTGATTTGCATACCATATTATTTCTCTTGAAAGCAACCGGACTGTTGCCCATATATGAGCAAATTTCTAATTATGAAGTGGGACCACCAACCAAACCGAATGAGTTCTATTCCTTCTTTGTACGTGGTGTGGTGCACGCCTTGACTGTATTCAACATTTACAGTCTATTCACACCAAGCTCATCGCAATTGTTCTATTCTTATCGTGAAACGGATAATGTCAATCAATGGATCGAACTTTTACTCTGTATACTAACCTATACCATAACCGTACTGATTTGTGCACGTAATGCCAAAGCTTTTCTGCGCATAATGAACGAAATACTTAAACTGGATGAGGATGTGCAACGTCAATTTGGTGCCATAATGAGTAATAATTGTGGCTTTACGTCGAAATTTCTGGTGGGCATAGGTATATGTCAGGCGTATATTATTATACTCAAGATACTCGCGGTACGGGATCATATAACACCAACTTCATATATACTCATTGGTTTCTATGCCATACAAAATGGACTCTCGACAACGTTCATTGTTTTTACGGCCGCCTTGCTGAGAATTGTTTGTTTGAGATTTGGTTATTTAAATTTTATGCTAAACGGTTATACCTATGGACAGCAGATATGGTCCAAGCAACGCGTAGGTACAAAGCGTGGCATACAACGGGTTGCTGCTATAACGAATATGCAATCATTTCCGGAGGATTCACTATTTGTCTATCGCATGCATAACAAGTTATTGCGTATCTATAAGACGATCAATGAGTGTTGCAGTCTGATACTGGTTGGCTATATGGGCTATGCGTTCTACACGATTACAACAAATACTTACAATCTATTTGTACAAATTACCACGAAGGGCAGTGTTTCGGCAAATATTTTACAATGGTGTTTCGCTTGGTTGGTCATGCATACATCACTTTTGGCCTTACTCTCACGGAGTTGCGGACAGGCGACACGAGAGGTTTTTTGAGAGGTTTAGAATTTATTATATCATATATTAAATTTGTTTTTATTTCTTCCAGGCCAATTCAACATCTCAAATTCTGGCTAGAGTCTACGGCAAAAGCAAGGAGTTTCAGAATATTGTAAGTTTTTTGTATACTTAGTTCCTATGCTGGTCTCTGGAAATATAATTTTTTTGCATATTTTGCAGATTGATAAATTTCTCACGAAGAGCATTAAACAGGAGGTGCAATTTACTGCTTATGGCTTCTTTGTCATCGATAACTCAACACTTTTTAAGGTTTGTTTTCTTGGTAGTTATGTGCAATAGAAGTTCTAGAAGTACCCGACCTAATAGAAGGTCGGGTACTTCTAGAACTTCTTATAGTTTTTAAAGAAACTTGAAGTATCACCTTTACCACTTATTATTAGACTATGTTCACATTTTGATTAATTTACATCATAAGGATTGGGTTTGCGAGAGATTGATAGCAGAGATTTTCGGGAACGATGCAGCTTATCGACCTCCAATGCAATTGTGTTGAGTAGAATGCACGCCGTAACTTTCATATCTCCTTTATATATAACAAATTTTCAAACACAAACCTTAATGTTAAAAATTATTTAAACTTTGATCTTCATCCAATAATAAATGATATAGGTGTTACTCAGTTCGGATAGATCGGATAATATGCATTCAAAATATTATAAAAAAATATTATTTTGTTTATTCGCAGATCTTTTCGGCTGTAACAACATATCTTGTCATACTGATACAGTTTAAGCAGCTGGAAGACTCAAAACTAGAGGATCATACTGAAGCTCCAAAATAAATGTTTCTTATACGCACACGTTTCAATTTATATATCTATCTCTGGCACAAATTGTTATGGAGTTCTACATTTCAGTGTTTATTAATAAAATTTTTTAAATTAGTTAATTGGATTTACTTCCCAGGAACATGGAACTTAGAGGCGCCCGGCTTAAGGAGTTTTATTTGGTAGAAACAGTGAGTTTATGATATATAGTAAGGCAGCTGTTGTAGTTGGTACAAAAAGGTGTAGAGATTTTGGTTAAGAATGTAACTGGTAACTGTTGGTTAGATTTTTATGTCCCAGTTTTAGTCTTATGAACTTTCCGATTGGTAGTTGTTGGTTACTGAGTTACTGAAATTTTGTTGGATACTGAATTTACAATTCAAAATTTTGTCCACAAGTTTAGGGTATAATTTTTGGCACCACTACGAAGTCGATTACCAACTGTGCGCGATGACAGTACAGTATCGAACAGTATTGATTTATCTTCATGTTGCATAAGCAGAAATATTGCCTTCAACATTTCCAATGAGTCTGACTTAAGATTTGGTGTATAATAGCTAATACACATGTTGGAAATCATCCAAGCGACAATGGTAAAGAGCTTTTCTTCGATGGCTTTTTAGATGGCTTGCTCCCTGATGTATGTAGAAGTTGAAGCTATAAGCTGCACCAGCGGCGGCACCGCAACGGCGTCAACAACTGAACGTGTCTGGTAATTGGTACATGCAGCTATATTGGTCAGTGTCCATGTTGCCTCCAATTGTAGTTCCGGGCGGTGTTGCTGCTCCAAGCAAACTACCAATGTTGGCAAAATTCCAGTCTTGATGACATCATCAATATTCTCTTTTTCCTTAAGGGACACCACGTTTATTATAAATTTTAATGCCTCCAGCTGTTCATCGTGTTGTGAGAAGTCTGCAACGGCGTGTTGGGCCTTTTTTAATACGTCGTAACTGATTAATTGATCTTGTTCATCACTGGAGACTGACGGATCACACTGATTGTCGTGCATCTCAGAATCCACCGTGGACATAGCAATCTGTTGGTACTGCATGGTCTTCATATGCCCGCAAACGATTTTATGCTTGTACTGCTCGGTGTGGTCAACTTTTTGGTTGACTAGTAATATTCTAGACTTTATTTCGGTCTAAAATTCCAATATGTTGCTCTTATGCGTTTTAAGTTGAACTGAACTGTATTTTTTTTTTTTAATATTTTTTTTCAAAGCCTTCTCTTTTAAAATTGCTGGAGATTGAATAGCTGACCTGGGAAGATATAGGGTTCCAACAGATTGGTATCACACAATATACTAATCTCAAAATGGAATTTGTTATCCACAAATGGTCGCAAAGATCGAGCGATCGATTGTTGGAATATATGTTTTAGGGCTACATGAAGCAAAACGTCTACTAAGATGATCCATGAAAAAGTTCAGCCTTTTATTTGTTATTTCGACCTCTCAATTTATTAAAATGCCATCGGAACTCTGGTCAATAATCTCGAATTTCTACTGTACAACAACTTTTAAATATTATGGATGTATTATTAAAAAAAAAAAGTATGGAAGTCCAGGTATGGAACGTCCGAGATATTAACAAAGTACCGTACACCGCTTCAACTGGTTAAAGGTCTGTCTTTGTGCACTCATTTCATATAACGTAAAACCTTTGCTTTGTCCCCGTTTCTAGAAATGTTGCAAACTGGGCTTTCTTTAATGTCCTAGTTAATCCGGGTAACAATGTAGCTGTTGTGGCCAATGAGGCAATAGCGAGAGCAATTTTGCAATGATTGTGTATTTGTTTTTGTTTTTCCCCCTACCACCGAGTGCATCCCAAAATGAAAAGATTTGACATTGCTTTATTCTGCATGCCATTATTCTTTCGGGTTCTCCAAGTATGCGCATTATATATCGACCAGATTGAAACCATGCAACTTCATCTTGTTCATTTCTTAACACATGATTGGCTTGACCGCTTCCCTACCATATTTTCGAACATAACGTGGCCCATCCATTAAACTTAATGGAAGGATAAGCATGGTAATACTTTTGGATCTGCTTCCATAAGTTGTGCTCCGGCTATGTAATTAACTATCAACGGAATATAGTACATCGACACCATTGATAGTTAGGCTTAATGACGCGAAGTCAATCAAACTGGGTAGTCGATAAGGATAATGTTTAAATGAAACTGTGGCCAAAATCTGCATATTAAAATTTATGGTATTGCCATTAGGACACACACGACTTGCTTCCCAGAGCAATTAGACATCTCGGACCAAGCTCGTGAAAAATATCTTGAAAATCAAGAGAATTGTAAGAATAGTTGTTCCCACACAAAACGAAGGCCAATATAAAATATCCATGATTTCTGAATACTGTGACGCCAACGCATTGAAGCCAGCGTATCGCATGCTATAAACCAGTTAGTGGCTCATATTTGACTTAATAAAGACAGTTCCACCAGTAATCCCATCGTCTGGGTGTTAGTAGTATATAAATCAAACCTAATTTTTATTATAATAGGATCCAAAGTTCAATACATAGGCTGTAATTCGTTTTTTAGACGGGGTAGTTTGAAGAAGTATTATACAGTTCATCTTTAATATCCAAAGAACTACTTGTGGAGTACAGGCCAGAGTCCGAGGATGATGCAATAAATCACTTGGCCTAGAAATAATTAGAATTTGCTATAACTTCCACAAAAATTGGCAGTAATGGCTCTTTCGGTAACAGATTCGAATTCAAATGCATTCTCGATTTTGAAAATTTCTTCAACCATGCTTGAATATATTTCGAGTTTTTAAATTAAAAATAAATGTACAGCATCCACTAAAATTTTAAAAACAATAAAAATTAACTACATAATAAAAATTAAAGACTTAATATGGTTACTGTTCGTATTAAATTATCACACGCCACATTATATAATATATATGTAGAATATAAAATTTACATTGCTAGGCATTATATACATAGATCTATTAAATTATATACATTGAAAAATCACATTTCCTTTAAAATAACTATGAGATTTGTGCTAACTTTTTTTTTTTTTTTAAATTAACTAAAGTGATTTAATTTTACGTTTCAGTGTAAAATAAGTTAGACCCTTGAATATGCAAATCTGTACCATAATCATTGCAATATTAAAACCGAAATGGCCTTGCTCCATGCCAAATACCTTCAAGATGGTGGAGGCGTTTCTAAATAAAATAAAAATATATTAATTAGAAGGTTTCTAGAAATTATATAAGTTTAGTGAGACTTACTTAAAATGACAATAGATGACATCGGTTGGACAAATGGTATTCTCGCGACTGTTGCCATAAAGTGATAAAGCCATATTTTCCAGAGCATAGCGTATTGGCGAGAGATATGAAACGAAATATAAAGTGCTTGGCATGTGTGTTAAGAGTATCAGAAAACCGGAGAATATAAGCATAAAACAGGTGGATATAGCGCCCACAAATGTGCCGTTCTGTTTGGAATAAAATAAATAATATGGGTTATTATAAGTCTTATAAGTTTTATAGGGTTTTACTTACAATAGGATTTAGTATGGTGCCCAAAAGTATGCCCAAACCATCGGCACATATAGTCATGACGACAGCAGTTAGCAGAAATTTAACAAAACGATCAATTTCTATGGGTTGATCTGTCATTATATAAGCTATGGTTATATAAACGGTGGAGAACATAATCTGTATAATATGGAAAAATATTAATTTACGGAATTTTTAGTTATTTAGTGTTTAGAACTTACATGCACCGGTGTTGAGGTTATTAATGTTGCCAGATAGTAGGTTTTCAGCTTGTACCAGTTATTAAAGGTTTCTTTCTTTATAATGGAGATTTCTTGTGGAACTGTTAAAGTAGAATAATTACAGCATTTTTTTTATGTTATTATGTATAAAGATTTTTAATATACTTACAACGTAATACACCCGGCATTATAGTCGTATACCAGAGATAAACGCAGTGCACCAATATGCTGGATAGATTCGAAACTTGTTTCGTGGCATTCATACCAGAATCACCAAAGAAAAGACCCATAAGTATGGCACATGCTATATGTACCGCAAGTTTTAAATAGGTGACAGTCTATTAAGCAAAAAAATAAACAAAATTGTTATCTCTTGCAAAATAATTATTAAAAGTTTATGTCAGACGCTTACCCAATCTCTAAAGAACTGCATATGACAGCGTCCAATTAATATCCATAAACGCATCCATTCTGGCGGTGGATATGTATGTCGCGATAGTTCTGCAGACGGTGTTAATGATGTTTTCGGTTGAAAACTTTTTGGTGTATTAGCCTCGATCATTTTTACAAATTGTGTTTCACTCAGCTCGGATACACGTTCCTCCTCCAATTCATGCGCATACAGCCAATGCGTTTGTTTAGCGTTCTCCGCCAATGGCGCAGTATAATCGCCATAGTCACCATTGACGCATTCCAGCACTATTGAAGTAAATATTTATTTAAATTAAAATTTTATTATTTTTTTTATTATTTGCATGACTTACAGAAATCGGCAGGATTGTGATACTCGGGACAGTCAAGGCCCACGGTCTTTAGGAATGCAACAGTATTCTGCGGCGTACCCTGATAGGTGCAGTGACCTGAGCTGAGCACGTAGATCTGATTGAACATATGGTAAATATTTGAGGAAGGTTGATGTATAGTGCAAACAATTGTACGTCCTTCATTGGCGAGCGTGCGTAGCAATTGTATTGTATCGAACGATGATGAGCTGTCCAGACCGCTGCGTTGAGTTCAAGTAAAACAAATATTACTCATCATAATAGCTATAAAAAATTATAAACTCTTACGTTGTAGGTTCATCAAGAAACAATACTGCGGGATTATCTACAAGTTCAAGTGCTATAGAGAGTCGTTTCTTCTGTCCACCAGATAGATTTGCACAACGTGTTTGTCTCGTTTTGGCTAGTTTTAGTGTATCCAAAAGTTGATCAATCTGAGGAAGAATATTATTTGATATACAAATTTTACTTTAATATAACCGTAATGCTAGTTTATTTACCAGTAACTGTTTATCTTTCATTTTCATACATTTGGTTGATATTTTTAGCGCTGCTGCGAGTAGCATTGTCTCCTCGACTGTGAACCAGGAATAGAAGTGATCATCTTGCATTATATAGGCGCACAGTTTACGCGCTTTGCCGAAATCAATGTTGCCCGAGACGCCTGTGGTGCTGTAATGGAGAAAATAATTAAATTAATTTACACTTTTAAAGGTTCTTCAAAAGAAAACTGTTATTAAATAATGGAAAAAGTAGGCTCGTTTACTTTCAAATTACGACGAGAGAATCCGCAGACGGAGGAATGGCTAGACAGAGAAATCCAGAGACGGAGGATTCCTCGTATGAAGGAATTCCCAGACGGAGATGTCCCCAAAGAGTAGAATAACCAACCATAAAAATTCCCAGCAGACGGTGGAGTCCCCAGATGGAGCACTCACCACATGGGAGATTGTCCAGACAGAGGACTCCCCGGACAGAATTCCCAGACGGAGGACGGTGAAAGTTTCGTTAATATCAACTCGGTTATATCAACTTTTGAGAATCGCCGAGGAGAGCGTTTTCGGTCACTGTCGAAGTTTTGATGAAATCAATGGCTAAATGCATTTGATTCATGGTGGTCAATGAACTTGACCTCTTGCGGGTCAATGGACAACACCCCTTGGGGTATAACGGACTTGACCCTTTTGGGGGTCGATGAATTGGACACATTGGGGTTTCAATAGACTTGACGCCTTGAGCGGTCAATAGAATTGAACCCTTGGGGGTTTAATAGACTTGACAGAATAGAGTTGAACACTTGGGGGTGAATGGAGTTCAACCGTTGGGAGGTCAGTGGACTGAACACTTTCGGGGTCAATGGACTTGACCCTTTGCGAAGTCAATTTTCTTGAACCCTTTGGGTGTCAATAGATTTGATCCTTTGGAACTCAAGCCGTTGGGTGCTCATGCACTTGACCCCTTGGAGGCTCAAAGGACTTGACACCTTAAAGCTTAATGGACTTGAACTCTTGGGAGGTTAAAGGGCTGGCCCCTTGGCGGTTTATGGACTTCACCCCTTTGGGAGTCAATAGACTTGACCTTAATGTTCAAGGGGTCATGTTCAAAGGGTCATGATCACGGGGCCATGTTCAAGGAGTCATGTTCACGGGGTCATGTTCAAGTGGTCAGGTTCAATGGATCATGTTCACGGGGCCATGTTCAAGGGGTCATGTTCAAGGTGTCACGTTCAAAAGGTCATCTTCACGGTGTCATGTTCAAGGGGTCATGTTCAAGGGGTCATCTTCACGGCGTCATGTTCAAGGGGTTATGTTCAAATGGTCATGTTCACGGAGTCATGTTCAAGGGATCATGTTCAAGCGGTCATGTTCACGGGGTCATATTTAAGGGGTCATGTTCAGGGGGTCTTGTTTAAGGGGTCATGTTCAAGGGGTCATGTTCAGGGGGTCATGTTTAAGGGGTCATGTTCGTTGACCCCCAAGGGGACACCATACCACCAATAGAGAATTGATGCATAATCTTGAGCATTTTGATAACAAAAAAGGCTTCGGGTTGGGTGATGCGTTATAGCGTGATTTTTTTTAATCTGTTGATGGAGTTTAGATATCGCCCATACTTAAAGAAAATATCGGTTTCGAGCTACCAGAAGTGCGTTGATTAAATTGAAAAAAAAGACGTTCTTGGAGATTAAAATCCATCCGAGTCTTATGGGTCTAGAGGTGAATGAAAACAAGACGATGTATTTGTCATTTTCTCCTACGACGTCAGCGCATTTTGGATGGTCTGTGATGATAGAGAATTCATACTTCAATGTTGTAGAAATAATTTTTATATTGGGAACAAAGAACCAGCAAGAACAACATCTGGTTGGACAACAGGTGAAGAATCATGTTTGTTAATATATCTTTGTGTTATAACTTTGTGATAAGCAAGTTGAAAGTAGAGTACTCTTTTGAAGGAGTGGAACCGGCTTTGAAAGTGTTAGACAGAAAGATACTTCGTAAGAATTTTGTACCTATTAGAGTTGGCTATCTATTTCACTCCCATATAACCGAGAGATGTATGAACTATTCGATGAGGTTATCTTGAAACTCCAGCTTTGACTCTTTTGTGTTAAACACGCATGAGATCATGGCGGCTACTACAACTATAAAGCTTATCAGAAGAAGGGATAGTATACTCCGCTGTGAACATCAATTAGTGGTTTTAGCTGCTAAAGCTTACTTAAAAATGATTACATATAAAATTATCATAAATCATTACTTACGTAAGTCCCGTTAAAATATTCATAAGACTAGATTTTCCTGCGCCGGATGGACCCATTATGGCAGTCAGTTCACCTGACTTAAATGTGCCTGTAATACCTTTTATAACGCGTTTCTTTTCTAAAATGGGAGAGAAAAAGGGAAGATATAAACAATTTATAATAAATGTCATTGCTTGATCTTTGATATAATAATAATTAATAATATTTCTAAAGCTTAGAATTGTTATCAGAGTAGTTTCGAGATTGCAATGCGTCAATTTCACAATGTAGTAATAATATTTAATTAATCCGGCTTTATAATAATTCTAATAAAGCTGTAATAAGTGTCATCAACACGATTCATAAAATTAAATAATATATTATTTTTATTTGTCTAAACGTATAATTTGTTTACCTTTTTTTTCCAGTAATTAATTTAGTATTTAATAATACAATAACAAAAACATTTGAACTAAGTCAGCACGAGCGTGTAGTTTAAAAACCGGATATCACATAAAGTTACTTCATCTGATTCACAAATATGCAATTAGAATTAAAAATTTAATAATTTCTACTTACTAACATTTAATAGTTCGACATATTTTGCGTCTTTTTATATTCTTTCCGCAGTATATATACATCGCGGGGGCATAACTCTTACTTTCAAATGAATCAAGCTAATATTAAGACAGGTGTATTACTTCTCACAGCAAACGTTTGACGTATATTCTATATCATATATGTATGTATTATTTTTATTGAGTTAATTGTTATGCAAGGCATTTACGTTCCCATAGTGTAATTAGACTTTGAATTGCTTATAAATTTATTTTTGAAAATAGAAAAAAAAAAAAAACCAATTGATTTTCTAGAAGGAATGGAAATACTTTTCTGTTGTTGTGGAAAATTCATTGAAAATCAATTCACGTTCTGACGATAGCTGTATTTAGGAAAATTGTTATTGGTTGCAATTTAAAAGAATTGCTAGTAATTGGATTAATTGATTGCAATGTAAAATATTGGAAATTTTTCACGGATATTACGCAGTACATATATATCATTCGTAGAGTGTTATTCTTCTAGAAAGTCGTAAAGCGTAAGTTAATGCCTTTATTAGTGATGTAGGTTTCAATACAGAAATGGAGCATAGAATATAATGCACGCTGGTGCTTGAATGTCTGTCAAATGTTGTCAATATTTTAAAAAATTTGGTTAGGTTGCGATTGCTGACTGTCACTATTACTTACTATTAAAGACGATGACATGATTTTATTCAAATCGACACGCATTCGACGCTGTTCTATTATAACTAGAGCCGGTCGAGTAATTAAAACAATGTAACATTCTGACCAAATTGAAGGTTCCAGAATCCGGAAGCAAACATGGGGATATGATCGATCCAATAGTTGGACAACAGCCTTACCGATTTATTTTAATTGAACTTTTAACAGAGCTAATGTCAAACTATCTGTGCTAGAGAAAAGCTTTTGGATAAAATACTAAAGGCAAAAATAAACAATTTTGTCGAAGGTAGTACGAGGAACTGAGGAAAACCAACCGACGAATCATAGTTCATCACGATAATGCGAGCTCTCACACTTCGGCAGTAACAAATGAGTTTTTGCTTGCTCAAAACATCGAATTGATTGGTGCTCCGACGTACAGCCCTGACTTGGCACCAAATTACTTCTTTCTGTTCTCTCACATCACAAATAACCTGCGCGGACAGCGGTTTTCAGCACCCGAAGAAGCTGTTGATATCTTTAAAACGCATGTCTTGGAGGCATCTCTTTTGCAGTGGCAAAAGTGTGTCGATCTTAATGGTGAATATTTTGAAAAAAAAATAAAGCGATTTTTTCTGATAAATTTTTTCATGTTTAGGGTAGAAATATATGTAGCAACCCTCGTAACATATTTCCAATAAAGCAATTTGGTTTCTGATCAGAACTCAGCACCATTCACCCATTGGTTAAGATTAAAAAATTTATGGAAAAAAAATTTTTAACCAAAAAAAACCTTTGACCTTTGACTCAATATGGCTCGATGCCTTTTTATCAAAAAAAAAACTCTATCAGTTAGCTTTCCAATCAATGTTTATTGGCAAATCACACTAACATGGTTCAATTCTGAAGCTGAAGTCGTTTAGATTGATTTTAAACTTCTCTCCCAAGGCTTTTCTAGTTGCTGTAAGAAACTGCATGTCCGTCTGTCTGGACGTCCGTACATTAAGAACTTGGAGACTATAAGAAATAAAGCCTTCAATTTCAATCAAGCCAAATATACAAATACCTTTTGTGGAGGATATAAAAAGATGAAAAACAAAATTTGCAAATTTTTTAGGATATTCTAATAGATTTTTTATTTATTTTAATATTTATCAGTCAGTTTCTCTATGGCATACATTTGAACATCAAAATCGGAGCCTGCTCGTCGTGAAGTCTGTTTCTCTATGGTATAAAGTTGAACATCAAAAACGGAGCCTGCTCGTCATTTGAGAGATGCTTTTAGTTTTTTTTTGTTTTATGTTTTTTTTGTTTTTTTTTTTTAGTTTTTAAAACTTTTTTTTTTTTTAACTTAGTGCTACTTTCTAATTAATTCTAATTATATACTAACTTAAATTAACTTAATCTAAATGTATTTGGAATACTCTATTATGAACCCATCTGAGCGACACTACAAGTTCGTACACAGCGTCGTCTGCTTTCCGAATCCTTTGGACGTGACGAATCTATAGGCCACTTTGTGTCCTCCAGATGCAGAATCAAATTCCCGGCTGTGGTTTTCCCATGGTCGGGCGATGTGTTTGTTTACGTTGACCTGAATGCTAATCACGTTCAATTCACATGCTCTACCCCTCCAGCCGTTGCCGTTGTTACAGTGCGAACAGTTTTGCAGCATACTAGTTTAGCGTCGTAGGTGGACTTCGCTCTGTGACGGACTCGCTTGTAGTGTGATTTGAACTTCAAAATGCAGTTCCTTTTATACCTACAGCCCACAGCATCTAGGCAGCAATTTATCGTGGCGACAGCCATTTTAACTTTCTTTCTTTTGTGCATTATTTTCTTTTCGTCTTTTCCCTTTTTTGGTATTTGGTAAAATGTCTAATCCTACGAAGAGAACGAATAACATTGTCCTTGAAACTTTTGTAGTTGGTCAATTTGTTCAGTTAAAGAAATTTGTAGGTATTTGCAGAAAATCTTTTGTTGAAAATCTACCTACTATGGTCGAATGTGTGTGTGTCGATAAGAAATTGCAAAAAAATTCAGCTATAAGGGATTTGCGTTTTTAGCGCCAATTTTTAAGCAAGAACGAAGTCTTTATCTATTACCGTTTCCGAGATACTTTCTTTCATACGGACGAACAGACTGACCATAATGGGGTAACTTTGGGGGTCTCCGACCATTATTTCTAACTGTTACATACATTTGCACAAAACTTATAGGCTTTTTTACCTTCGATACAGGGCCTAAGTAGGGAACAACAGTAGCAACCCAAACTCATATAGGCCGCAGCGCTCTATTAAAGCTTATGAAGAAAATACAAATAGAAAAAAAAAACAAATTTTCTCCAAGATAATAACATCCTCCCAACTTTAAATAGATAAAAATTTTTCTGCAATCCGACGGATATGCTGTTTTTGGCCATTCAAGCAACGTTTGACTCAGTCTGGCACGAGGTCCTCTTTTAAAAAACACTAACAGTTGGCTTTCACATCAACGTTTATTGACAAACCGCAGTTACATGGTTAAATATTGAAACTTAAGTCGTTTGGATTGATTTAAAACATCTCTCCCAGGGCTTTTCTAGTTGCTGTAAGAAACTGCATGCCCGTCTGTCTGGACGTCCGTATGTACATTAAGAACTTGTAGACTTTAAGAGATATAGTCTTCAAGTTATGATATATAGATTCTCATATTACTTGTATTCAACAAAAGTACTAAACTTCCATCTCTAAGGAGAGTTTGCCACTTAACATCCTACCAACCTTCTTCTCATCTTGAGTTTTTGTACGAAAAATTTTTTATTGATATTATATATTTTTGCTAAAAAACTCAAATTTAGTCTTTTTTATGTTATTTGTTACAAAATATTCTATTTAGATACAGATGGGGAGCTTCCATACAAATCTATAACACCCTTCCGGTCTCAGTTGTAAAGGCCGAATTTAGTGTATTTTGCATTAAATCTAATAAAATATTCAATTAGGGTCTAGACCGGACCTCTAAAATATGAGGCCTTCCTACAAGTTTATATAGATATGTCTGGCTATAAACAAGAAGAACTTGTAGACCATAAAAGTTAGAGCCTTCAAGTTTGGACATTTATTGTCTCCTATTTCCTTTTCAGATAGTTAGTTTTAAATGAAAATGACACTCCTCTTTAAGCGATATAGTATACATAGAGATCTGCCTTTTCTTTCTAAGTTTTTGAACGAAGAAGTTTTTGCGTTTCTTGTTTTTTAACTAAAAATATAAAATTTGGTTTATCTATTTTAATTACTAATGATATATTCGATATAGGTACATATCGGACCATTAGAAATATGTCTCCTGTTTCCTGGGGTTTTGTAAGAATATCATTTTGTTGTTCAGGCATGTTCACACAGTGTCAGATATCTGACAATAATTATTATTTTGGTTTAGTTTGCTGTCACTTTTAGTTGTAATTTGTATAAATTTGAAAATATTTTCAATGCAATGTGAGGAGATTGTCAAATATATATTCGACTCACTGAACAAGGCTTTCAATAAAATATTCCACTTGGTTAAAGATAGGAATATAGTCGCAAGGACGGACAGTCTTAGCTATATCGGCTTGTAGTGCTGATCACTTCAATGCTTCTTTGGCTATGTTATACGTATTTTGACATTTCAAGCAAGCCAAATATACAAGTATCTTTTGTGGAGGATTTATAAAGAAAGAATAATAAAATTTGAAAATTTTTTTAGGATATTCTAATAGATTTTTTATTTATTTTAATATTTATCAGTCAGTTTCTCTATGGCATAAATTTGAACATCAAAATCGGAGCCTGCTCGTCGTGAAGTCTGTTGCTCTGTGGTATAAAGTTGAACATCAAAAACGGAGCCTGCTCATCATTTGAGAGATGCTTTTAGTTTTTTTGTTTTTTTTTTTTTTGTTTTTTTTTTTTGGTTTTTTTGTTTTTTGTTTGTTTTTTTTTTTAGTTTTTAAAACTTTTTTTTTTTTTAACTTACTGCTACTTTCTAATTAATTCTAATTATATACTAACTTAAATTAACTTAATCTAAATGTATTTGGAATACTCTGTTATAATGAACCCATCTGAGCGACACTACAAGTTAGTACACAGCGTCGTCTGCTTTCCGAATCCTTTGGACGTGACGAATCTATGGCCACTGTGTCTTCCAGATGCAGAATTAGATTCCCGGCTGTGGTTTTCCCATGGTCGGGCGATGTGTTTGTTTACGTTGACCTGAATACTAATCACGTTCAATTCACATGCTCTACCCCTCCAGCCGTTGCCGTTGTTACAGTGCGAACAGTTTCTCAGCGTACTAGTTTAGCGTCGTAGGTGGACTTCGCTCTGTCACGGACTCGCTTGTAGTGTGATTTGAACTTCAAAATGCAGCTCCTTTTATACCTACAGCCCACAGCATCTAGGCAGCAATTTATCGTGGCGATAGCCATTTTAACTTTCTTTCTTTTGTGCATTATTTTCTTATCGTCTTATCTCTTTTTTGGTATTTGGTAAAATGTCTAATCCTGCGACGAGAACTAATGACATTGTCCTTGAAACTGTTGTAGTTGGTCAATATGTTCAGTTAAAGAAATTTGTAGGTATTTGCAGAAAATCTTTTGTTGAAAATCTACCTACTATGTTCGAGTCTGTTTGTCTCTATAAGAAATCGCAGAAAAATGCAGCTGTGATGGATTTGTTATTTTGGCGCCAATTTTTAAGACATTTTTAAATATACACATTTATGTCTGTAGGTAATACCTACTAGGTAGGAGATAATACCTAATAGGTATGTACGAGTATTTTTGATTAGCAAAATGGAAATAGATTTGCAATATTTGAAGCAATTTTTAGAATATTATTGTAAGTTGCTTTCAAATTATGAGCTACTCCGGTTTTGGATATTCAAATTTATAACAGAGTGAAACTGATTGCTGGATTTTGAAATAAATTAGACTTCCATTAGAATAGAAAATTTGTGTTTTATATTTTTGTATACTGCACTAAAAATATTTGTAGCAAGCAGTGTATATTGGCTTTGTTGAAATATCAAAATGTATGTAACATAGCGAAGCAAGCATTGGAGAATACAGCACTTCGTGTGAATATGGCCAAGACCGTCCGTCCACCTATGAACAAATATGATATATGCCAGGTATAACATAGCCGTGTACCTCGACAAAACATACGTTTTTAGGCCCTGTACCGAAGGTACAAGACCCTATTGGTTTTATGCAAATGTAAGTAACAAGTAGAAATAATGGTCAGAGACCCCCAAAGTTACCCTCATTATGGTCAGGAGTGATAGAGGAGTCGATATAGACATGTCCGTCTGTCCATCCGTCTGTATGAACGAAAGGATCTGAGAAACGGTAATAGATAGATACTTCGTGTTTTTTGCATTCGACTAGGACTGCTCCGGAATTTTACAAGTTTAAAATTTTGTGAAGAGTTTTTCTCTTTTATGAGACCACGTCAAAACGTGTATCTACTGACTATAGACGATATCTGCTGTTAGCTTCTATTGCCATGTCACTCTTATCTACTCATCAAAATCTCTCCCCCAGGGCGCATACCCTCTCGTGACTCCCTTAGACTAACAGCTATCACAATCACCCACCATCACACACTTAAGCCAAAGGCATTAAACGTATATAAATAATTTAAAGTTCTGAGAATTATATTGCTATAAAAATTAAAAAAATATTGTAGATCGCGATGTGCGCTATATACCGGATAGAACATATACCTATAATCTTCGCGGTCGTGTGCACAACAACTTTGAAAAGTTCCTTTGTAATTGAAAGAACGGATTAGGAATGCATAAGTAATGAAGTAACAAACATACAAACACATTCATTTTTATATATACCTATAGGTCATATAGATCATATAATTTGTAACTTCAAAAGCTTGATATTTTTCAATTTGAAAGGTTTTTCTTAAATGTTAGGTCTAAGGTAGTCAGAAGGTGAAGATATCAAGCTTGTTCCCTCCCAATTTGGTTTTGGAGCATCTACTCCCTCGAGAGAGTTTCAGAGGTAATAATGATATTAAAATCGGAAAAAAATTCAAATGTGGTGAACTCATATAGGCCAAGAAAAGAATATATGTAATTCCAACTCATCAATTTGATTTTAGGGCTTGGCACTCTACATTTGATCAAGTTCACCGCATAACTCATATAATTGAGAAATCGTTGGAATCCAAGAAAGTAGGTTCAGCGGTATACTTAGATGTATCTTAAGCCTTTGATAAAGTGTGACACAAAATAGAAACAATTTTACCAAGCGAGTATGCTGCCATACTAGAGTTATATCTCTCTAAACGCTATTTCTTCGTGCCATAAAAACACGTGTTCCTCAAGGTAGCAAACTTGGTCCGTTACTATATTCAATATATACCCACGATATCCCACACATGGATGGAACCACTATTGTTACTTGCAGTCGGAAGAGATGAAACGGAAGCAACGCAAAAGCTCCAAAACGCAATATACTAAATTTCCATTTAGACACGAATCTGGAGGATTAAACTTAATAATATAAAGTCAACACATATTGACTGCACAAACAAACAAACAAACAAATTCTCTACCTTCCGCTGTATATAAATGGAAATCAAATACCATATTCCAATACTGCATGCATGACTCTCGATACCAAACTTCGTTGGAATGAGCATGTTAAACAATAAATATAGATCGATGAAATTTATAACAATCTCATCCTCTACAAACAAATGGACTAACCTATATAATATATAGATATATATACTGATTTTAACAATAATAATATCATAACCACCTTATATCTATATAATTTGAATGCGTTACCAAACAAAAAACCTCCATAATATGATGTTTTTTTAAATTTTTGCAGTCCGTCTGTCTGTTTGTGCTTACTAATCTCCGAAATGGCTGAACCGTTTTTGACGCAGTTAGAGGATTTTCGTGTGCGATTCTATTATTCTTAATAATATATACCATATAATATTTATTACATATATTAATTATTCAAACTTACCTTTTTGTTTTGGTACAGTGACTTGATAGACTAGATCCTCAAAACGTATGTCAACGGATCGCACACGCTGTTGTAGCAGTTTACTGCTTTCCATTTTTGTGTATATGTTTTTTTTTTCTTCAAATAATATATAACGAAATATTTTGTACGATTTTAATAGTTCTTTTTATGATTTCCTTAAACACGCATCACTTAAAACATTTTGTTTTTTAATTTAACCTCAGAGTAGCAACGATTATAATCTGTAAATTTGAAATTAAATGAAACAATTATAATAAACTTTTATAAAGTTGACCTTAGACATGTTGTTCTGTTTAATTATTATATTTAAATTATTTTTTTGTGGTTACTTTGTTGCTTAAAGGTTTTCATAGTTCAATTGCCTCATTTGCCTAATAAGATTTTAAGTATTTTAATAAAATATAAAGACACTCACTCTCCGTACAATATTTTTTGAACGTTCGTTGTTGAAAACAATTAAAATACTATTAAGAATATATAATAATTTACAAATGTATTTAAATATTGCTTGCGGGCTACGCACAAGCAACCATAGAGAAAAAAAACCTCTTACTATATGCATTTCTTTGAAGCTACATAGCTAAAATTAATTGTAGAGACTGACTGTAGCTGCATTAATATGGCAAATTGACTGCAACTAATCTATATTCGTTGTATTTTCCGCATTCATGGAAAAAACAAAAACAAGAAATTACATTAACGCAGCTGGAACCGAAGCTTTAATGCGCTACAAAAATAAAAAATAAAAATCAATATTTTTGCATTTTAATGTGAAATAATTTATAAATCTTTGGGTTAATAGTTGTAAGCAGTTTAGAAAGGTTTGCTTGGGATTAACTGTTACATGGGATACTGTTTATTCCGATAAATGTGTCATACACATTAAAAAAACACACTAATTAATCTGTATAGTGTGTATGCGAAAGAGCCAATATAAGTTCCATTCCAAGCATCTGCCAATAAAAAACATTTAACCTGTAACTCAAGTCTAGCTGTCCCTATGAGAAGTAGGTGAAAAGTCTCTTTGATGGAAGTCTGCATGATAGATGGAGTATGGTATATCGTCCCGTTTCATTGGATTTTAGGTATCTGAAGTGGGAATATTAGAGTCTTAAAGATTAATGTCAGATTGGTCAACATGTCTATATGGACTTGACTTTTTATGCTGTGCAAGAAAATACGAAGGTGGTATGATAAATCCAATAGTTTTCGAATAAAAAAAGGTCGTACATGGAGATCACTGGCGACAGAAGTAAAACTTCTTTTGTTGTGAAATGAATAAATTTACTACATTAATCACATCACACTGACTGACAGTGTCTGAATTTGTCAACGACTCTAGCATTCCGCTAAGGCGACCCAATCCATTATTCAATACTAATGACTGTATAAGACAAGACCGCAAAAACTTGGTTCCAAAATTGTGAAACAATCTTTTGAAGTGGTCACAAGTGACAGCCAACGCGTAGATAGCTTTCTCATCTCCAAATATTCGTATAAAATGTGATGTACCCACTCTGTTGAGAAGCATACAGCTTCAAACACCTCATCAATGAATTTTATTGACGATTTCAGCATCACTTGTGGTGGTACAACCATAATAGGACTCAGTAAACCACGAAATTGATGATGCAGAGTCCTATTAGTATTCGTGAAGCCTTTGCTTGGTTTTGGTGATAGTTTTTTTTTTTCAAGTAGTACCCTTCGAGTAAAGGATTATGGATTACATATAAAATAAAGCTTGATACAATAGTTGTCGTTAGTATTATATAACTCTTTGCAGAAAATCCCAATGGAAATAAGAAATCATAAACAGAAAATATTTATAGAAACAAGTAAGGAAATTTCAGTCGGACGTAACCGACTGTAAGAGGCCCTGTACCAGTTCAGTTCGCCTAACTAACACATTAAATGTTTCCCGAGCTTATGACCAAACACAGGACCACTTCTCACTGCGCGAATATGAATGAAAAGAAAAGGGGGGTCGTTCAAATTCAATTGCTTATAAAATCGTCATTTATTATCCGATTTTGATGAACTTTTCGGATTTTGGCTAAGAAGGACGATATCTCTATACTGGCATACTTACTTTTTTTTGTGCCGAAGAAATTTTTACCCTTGGGGGTGATTTAAGGGGGAAGGGGGGGGAGGGGCAAGTTTTTAAAATAAACTTGTGAAATTCCGGAGCAGTCCTAGTCGAATGCAAAAAACACGAAGTCTCTATCTATTACCGTTTCCGAGATCCTTTCGTTCAGACGGACAGACGGACATGTCTATATCGACTCCTCTATCACTCCTAACCATAATGGGGGTAACTTTGGGGGGTCTCCGACCATTATTTCTACCTGTTACATACATTTGCACAAACCCAATAGGCTCTTGTACCTTCGGTACAGGGCCTAAAAACTATTCAACTCGATTTATGTAAAATCCACTATTCTATGCAGAATTTGCCCATTCGAAGTTTCAAGAAATCACAAACACAAACAAAATACAACGAATTTTCCACTAAATGCAGGGTATTTTTTTTGTGTTAATCACGCAATTGTAAATTGCACAGAAAAAATGCAAGCAAGGGCTTTATAAGAAATTCAGTCGCATTTCTGTTGTAATCTCTTTAATTTAGTTTCGTAGTTTTTCGTCGTCGTAAGTAGAGCACAGAAAAATGTTTTTGTTTTTGTTTTTATTTTATTGCAAAGGTTACACGAGCCGAAGCCGTGAACTAAGTGTACATAGTATTTAGTAATACATACGTAGGGGAAAATATATATACTATCGCATTTAAATCACACCACACATGATCATACTTGATGTACAGATATACAATAGTCACGCAGCAGTAGTAATGTATATAGTTAGCATGAACGATCGTTAAATGCTGCCGGTTATTTCCGTTGGTGTGTACAGTTTATGTCGCCCTAAACTAAAACGTTAAGTAACGACTTTACTTTGTCGGGAATCACTAATTTAGCAAATAATATCAGCTAATTATTTTAATCACAGACTAAACACAGCGCAGTGCATCAAACGTGACTGAACATACGAAATTTTTAATCGTTTATGAAATAAGAAAGAAACAAAACGTGCAATTCTTAACAAATGTCATCATGCGTTCTTCATATAATCTAATATATAAGTTAGTTTCTTTAGAAATTTGTTTAAATCGATTGGGCGATGCATTAGAAAAATAAAAGCGAAACAAATTAATGTTTGTCATTTCAGAAGTGCATTCACATAAATGTTAGTTATTAAGTTGCAGATACAATTGCTAGTTTGTATGGTAATTGTAGATGATTCTGGGGAGTAACACTTAACATAATTATACATATTTGTGTCCAGAAGATGTCTTAAAAGTGGCAAAAAAATGGCTACTCAAAGATGTAGTTTAATAAAAAATATTGATTTGAACTAGGCTTGGTATCCACAAGATGGGATTGAAGTTTTGATGTTTTTACTTCAGCGGAATAAAACACAGAGTTCAAACTAGACTTTTTGCCTGTTTCAAAATTTGGAATATATTTTTTACTCAATTATTAAGTCCACACAGCATTAAGAGAATTATGTTTTGGTCAATAGTTGAACATAAATTGTTTTGTTATATGTATATCTTCTTGATTGATTGAGTTAGGTCCGTCTCTGACTATAAATCGATTAATACATTATATGAAATATCATACATTAACACATTGAGAAATTTAGATTGAGATAATTCAGAGGACACCATTTACTTTGCCATTCACTTGAATAGGAACACGAATAATTTTTTATGATTTACAAATTTTACATTAGGTTCTATCGGCTCTTTAACATATTGTCTTTAAAGCACCGTTTATCAAGCTTCTTCTAGTAGAAATAAAATAAAAGCAATTATCGTTACATGTGCTTTTTCGTAAACTTCAATAAGAACAATATATTCAAATTTTGCATCATTAAATCATCATCTCATAGAGGCGATTGGACAAACGGTCATTAAGTTCTTTAATAAAATTCAGAACACTATCATATATCATTGTCTTCCAGATTCATACATTTTTCTGTTTAGTCATCCCAAGCATTCTATATAATATTGTAGTCTAACGTACACGTAGGCCGTAGGTAGTAACTCGATACCCTAGGTACCGAAGGTACAAGAGCCTATTGGGTTTGTGCAAATGTATGTAACAGGTAGAAATAATGGTCGGAGACCCCCCAAAGTTATCCCCATTATGATAAGGAGTGATAGAGGAGTCGATATAGACATGTCCGTCTGTCCGTCTGTCTGTCTGTCTGTCCGTCTATCCGTCTGTATGAACGAAAGGATCTCGTAAACGGTAATAGATAGAAACTTCGTGTTTTTGCATTCGACTAGGACTGCTCCGGAGTTTTACAAGTTTATTTTAAACAATCTAGTTCCTTACGAAAATCATTAAAAAAAAATTATATCTGCCTGGGTCATCTAGACAATTTTTTTTTTTATCATCAAATACCAACATTCCATTCTGACTTCTAAGTCATACAATTGGAGGAAAAGAGCAATCGAGCGCGGGATTGAGTGGTGTTTTTTTTTAAATTTTTTCCGACATTTTTTTTGTTACAGACAATTGAAGGCTTCACGAAGAAACTACCTTCGCTCAAATTCAGTAGTTGTTTTTTTTAGTAAGACCCATTGTTTGTCTCCACAAATAGACTTATTTCTTATAGTATTGTGAGCTGCTTCCGATTTTTTTTTTTGCAATTTCTCTATAAGAGATGGTAAGTTCTTGCTTTTTCTTCCGTCGTTACTGAACTTCGTCTCATTTTTAACCACAATAGCTTGAAATGATGCGACAGACAAGTACACTTTCAATTGTTCTTATTCAAGTGAACCAAAAAACTCATTTTTCATGGTTGTTGAGAAAAAAAGCACAAATAAAATATTATATTATGAAATATAAATAATAGTTACAGGAAGACCATTAATAAATGTATTGTACAATATTTAAAAAAGGTAATTTCCGTGGGGAACATAGGTTTTACATAGGTTCCAGTGGTGAATTCAATATGGTGATGTCGCAATAGATGCATTTCTACCTTATGCATAACATTTCACTTGACCCTTTACAAGTTCTAATTGATTAGTTAACTAATTTCTGAAATAGAGCTAAAATTCGCTAGTGACTAACTAACTAGCTTAAAAAATAGTAGCTTAAAATGCTTACTGCGGCATAAGTATTTTAACAAATTTTTTATTTCACTTTTACGTCTGTATTTGTTAGAGATTGATCAACTAAATTTGCAAATGATATTTTTTGTGAATTTGTTTAAAGTTTTGATCTAAAAACAATTAATCAGATATATAACATTTTCGTCGATCTGCAATAGTGGGTAAGTTAAATTCCGGTGTCACAGTAAAAAACAACGATTAACTTTTGCTGAGAACTATCTTTAGAGGCCAAAAGAGTTTTGAGGAAATGACCTTTGGACAGATGAAAGCACTTTCGCATACAATTCATGTAAAAAAATTTTTATATGGCTGCCACAATTTCAAAAACAATAAAGTTCCAGTGTGGCTGTTAGTAAGTCTTGGTGGTTCAGTCATGTTTTGGGCATATATTTCATAAAATGGACTTAGTGATCATCGGTTCAATGAAACAAGGCCAATATTTAAAACATTGAACGATAACATAATTCCTTTAAGCGATAGATTCTTCGGGGAATCATTTATTCTGCAACATGAACCTCTTGAAGAATTTTTGAGTTAAAAGACTTTAACGCCATTGGCTTACATAAAGTATAAGATAGATGTTTCGTTGTACAAAACTAGAAAAGAAACTACATATTAAGGTCACTGAACTTTGGAACGATGTATGCCCTAAAGTTCTGAATATTATAATTGGTTAGACTCGACTTCAAAAAGGCAACATAGCGAAAGGGGGCTATACATTTGATTAGCTTATAATATTTTTCTTGTTATCAAATAGCATTGAGCTTTTTTATTTTTAAAAATTTTACTTGTCAAAATACTTATGCCAATATATTAAACTAAAGTTTTGTTCATAACTTGTAAGCAATAATGAAAAGCACTCACTACACTTTTTTTATATTTAAATTATCCATACACAATAAGAAAATAGGTTTTTTATGTATAATAAATTATTACAAGTTATGCTATTAAAAACGAATCATGTGAAAACCAATTTTCTGTGCAGAATATCCCAATCGAAATAAGTATGATTAAACAGAAAATATTTATTCACAAATATTAATATAAACTAATCAAAACGATTTATGTAAAATCCAGTTTTCTATACAGATTTTTCCCAAGTTGAGGTTGGAAATAATTACTGAGGTTGGAAATATTATATGGAAAATATTATTTATAAACATAAATGCAATGAAATTTCTGCTAAATGTAGGGTAGTTGTTGATGTTAATTAAGTATTCAACCATATAAGCGTCTAAAGTGGAATGAGGGACTTACTTCCGTATTCACACACATATAGACTGGTGGCTAAGGCTAAACTTCGTAGTAAAATTATTGACTATGTGGGAAAGTATAACAACAAATTATTTTCCAGTTAGGCTGCTTCAAAAAATAGTGCTTATAACCGGCAAGTAACCCCTCTTTAACTATTTTTTTACACTTAATCAGCTTATGTGTTAGTTGAATCTAATTAAGTTTATGAGATCTTTCTTTTCATATGCACAGAATGTCAGACAGGCGGACAGACAGATGAATATGGTTATATAATCTTCCCAATGTTGACATATATAATTAATAAATAGTAAAAAAAGTTCTACACATTGGATAAAATATTAAATTTGTATTAATATATGTAAAAGGTGGAAGGAGGCGAGGCAGACCTCATAAAGTATAAATATTTGGATGTCCTTATGAACAACAAGAACTTGAAGATTGTAAGAAATAAAGACCCCACAAATCTGTCTTCTTTTTTGGGTTTTTGTAAAAATAACATTTTATTGTAGTTTAGTGTAGCTTGAAACGACAAGTTTGGATTATATGCCTCCTACAAATTTAACGTGCTTTGGGAGTACAGGGTTTCTGGAGGTTGAGCACACTCGACTGCAGTGTTCAGTTTTGTTTTATGCATTTCTCGTATAATATTTTTTTATATTATTTAAAGCAGTTCGGCAAAAATATTTAAAAAATATTTAATTTCGGAGTTTACAAATTTTTTTTTTTATTTGCTGGAGGGTCAAAAATTTGAACCGTTGTGCTATCTTTTGAGTAAACAATTTGTTACAAAATTTCTTCTGTCTCTTCATCACTTTGAGATATTCAAACATGTGTTTAAAAGTTTAAAGTACACCTCTTTCTGGGCAAGTTTCAATTATCTATAAAATTAAAAAAAAAAAAAAAAAAATTTGTTTTAAAAATTTATATATTTTCAAACACATTGTAAACAAGTAACGAAATAACAGTCGGGCGTAACCGACTGTAAGAGGCCCTGTACCAGTAATCGCCTAACAAACACATTAAATGTTTCCCGAACTTATGACCAAACACATAACCACTTCTCACTGCACGAAAGTGCCTTATAAAACATTTTTTTATGTAAGAAATGAATTCAATTGCTTATAAAATCGTCATTTATTATCCGATTTTGATGAACTTTTTAGATTTTGGCTAAGAGGAACGTTATCTCTATACTGGCATGCTTAAGCCTTGGGGGTGATTTTATGGAGAAGGGGGGAGGGGCAAAATTTCAAAATAAACTTGTAAAATTCCGTAGCAGTCCAAGTCGAATGCAAAAAACACGAAGTCTCTATCTATTTCCGTTTCCGAGATCCTTTCGTTCATATGGACGGCCAGACGGACGGACGGTCAGACGGACATATCTATATCGACTCCTCTATCACTCCTGACCATAATGGGGGTAACTTTGGAGGGGTCTCCGACCATTATTTCTACCTGTTACATACATTTGCACAAAACCAATAGGCTCTTGTACCTTTGGTACAGGGCCTAAAAATTTCGTGTGAAAAAGGGTTTTTAGATCAAAATACACGGTTTTTTTTCAACTAAGAATATATTTTTCCCATACAATATTTTTTTACACTGGTTTTTCATTTAAAAACACTTTTTTCCCATGCAATTTTATTCACTTCTTTTATTGTAAGAACTTTATGCATTCGAATTTATTAAATCATTTTAAATTTGATATACTTTATTTTCTCTAAGTTTGTTATAATATTTATTTTAAGAATAATAACTAACAAAACCCAAAAATTCTGTGCTTCATTTAAAAACTTTTTCCAAAATTTAATAAAAACTTACAACAGTTTTTTTTTACTAAAATAAATTTATTTCACTTTAAATATTTTCAAACACTTTTAATTAAAAAATTCTTCTCGAGAACTCGAAAATGTTTCCACGAAAACTTCAAAACCGATTTATATTAACTATAGAGCATGCGCGAATGCTTTGGAGCGTCTAACCCGGTATCCGTATCGTTGAAAACTGCGGAAGAAAAACAATATCTACAGCTACTAAGTAGTATAATCAACTACAGACAGTCACTAGACGGCAACGAAGTCGTCAAAGTGGCTCAAAACCAGACAAACGGGCAGCAGGTTAACTGACGACGACGACGACGACTAACTCGGTGCAGTTACATAGTTCCAAAGTTGCACGAGAGAGCGCCATAGAGAGCAGCAGCAGCAGTCAAGCCATTAATTAAACTACTTGATACAAAGTTTTAACCAAATTTTGCCCATGCAAAACGCGTCGGGTCGCTCCACGCTGTTGTTAAAAAATTTCGGAAGTCAACGTCTTCTTCACTCTACACATTATACATATTTAAATGGGCAGCAGTGACAATTGCTGAGTCTCATAAATATTTCATGTTTATGTTTGCGTTTGTCATTTAATGTATTTCATTTTATATACATTTTTTTGTTTTTGTTTTTGGTCAGCAAGAACCTTAAAAGTTTGTATATAAAGAAACAGCTGCTTACTATGGAAAGAAACGTCATAGAAACTTTACGCAAACGACCTTCCTGAAGCAAGGTAATATTTTGTGACTGTTAACTTAAAAACAAAAAAAAAAAAACATAGAATTTATAAAACACACATTTTTGTCGTAGTATGCAGTTAATGAATATTGCAAATAAATAATACAAGCCGAAAAATCCCACATACCAAATAATTGCCAAACAAAATATTTTCGTTTTAGCATTTTCTTATTTTGGTTAAAAATAAAAAAAAAAAATATTTGAGTCAATATTCAACAAATTATCATAAAATTCTTAAGTAAGTCCATATATATATAGTATATAGATGTAGATATATCTGAAATGTTGAAGTGGAAGAGTCAGCGGTGAACACCTGCGTAAAAATTCGCACTTTATGACAAATACTACGCGTCTACGGATGAAAGGAAACTTGTTGAATGACTAACAAACGCATTAAGTGAATGCAGATATAGTGTGTAAACATCTCATTTAATTTTTGTTCGTTATAAATAGCAATAGCAAGCTTTTGTAGTTTGCGCCAATCAGCGCAGTGGATATGAGCTTTTAAAAGCTTAGATATTATATCGAAACAGCTGTAACAAATTAAAATGCTACAAAGGAGCTTTCGATTGCTTAAAAAATATTTATTTATAATTAAGGAAAAAGTGTAAATTTGTTAGAAAAATATTTCATATACAGTTTGGGAGAGAAAAACCTAACATATAAATTCCATACTGTTTTTAAGCTTAGAGTCGAAACAACCCGAATTTCAAGAAAAAAAAAATAAAAACACACAGCACGAAAATTCGGCAAACACCACCAGTAAGCGACAATTGGTCTTTTCGCCGTTTAAAATCGAACACTGCAATCGAGTGTTCTGGGGATACCCTATAAACCCATTGGACCTTAAATTTATGTGGTGTATATCTGAGTAGGTCGTGACATATATTATTAGAATTAGTATAAAATAATTCAAATTGGTAGTTTCAAATTAAAATAGACCAAAAAAAATATGTTTCTTACAAAACCCCAGAAAGGGCGATACAGTTGTATTAGGATTACACCTTTTAGTGGTCCGATATGGACCTATATACTATTATTTATTAGAGTTTAAGTAAGATAAGCTAAGTTTAATATTTTTAGTTAAAATAACAAGAAAAACGAAGATTTGTTCATTCAAAAACTCAGAAAGCATGGGCAGGTTTTTATGGGTAGTTAAAAGTGAGGTTAACACATCCATTAAATACTACCTATCTGAAGAGGAGAAAGAAGACATTAAACATTTAAACTTAAAGCCTCTATCTTTTGTAGCCTCGCAGTTCTTGTTATTCATAATCAGACAGACGGACATGTCTATATAGAGTTGAGTTTTTGTTATGGGTCATCACGTTTAGTAGTACCATTGGAACCCTAATATAATATTTTATTAAGATTGACGCGAAATACACCACATTCGGAGTTTCAAGCTGAATTAGCAACAACAACAATTTTTAAATACAAAAATCCAGAAAGGTGGGACGCATTTGTTCTGGGAACAAATCTTCTAGTGGTCCGATTTGGATCTAAATAGAAAATTTTTATACTCTTCTAGCAAAATTTATAACATTAATAATATTTTTCCATACAAAAACTCAGGTTGAGAATATTTACATAATAAGTGGCAAACCCCTTTCATTGAATACATGTAAATTGAAGAATGAATGAGAGAATATAGATATCCAAACTTGAAGACTCTATTTTTTATAGTCTCCAAGTTCTCGATTTTCATACGGACAGTCAGGCAGACCGACGGACATATCTATAACAACTCGACTTTTAGTGCAGATCGGGAATATATATATTCCATTTATGGTGTATGCTTTGCTTCCTTCTGACTGTCATATACATTTGTATAAACTTAATATACCCTCTTAACCTATATGTACAGGGTATAAATCGCAGCAGACTAAAGAGGCTATCTTCTGTAATAGTTCATTGGATATATAGACAGCTGTAGTAAGACCAATAATTATAGTCTACTGCTCTAGATAAAGTTACAATCAATAACCGACTTAGTGGGTACAAAGAAGTACAGAATTATGCGTCATCGAAGCGTGACGCACCGGACTAACGGAGATAAAAATGCAGTTTTTTTTTAATAAAAGTATTGAAGACCAAATTGGAAAGGCATAGTCCGGATAAGGGATGACCATATAAAAGTATTGAAGACCAAATTGGAAAGGCATAGTCAGGATAAGGGATGACCATATTTTCAGCCGTTTCAAAGCTGTACAATCAAGTCGAAATATGGGGTATATACACTAGAAATGGAGCTAGAAGCTTCATTCCGACTTCGAAGCCATTATAGTGTCTACTAAATAGAGGTTGCACCTTTTTAAAAAGCTAAACATATGCTGAGATTGCACCCATTGGAACATAACACAATATTTCTGTACTCACATTAATAACTCCCATTTAAGGCTGCAGAAGCGTTTAAGTTATCACCGCCCATATATTTCCAATACAAAATTGTTTGGGGTATTTAGGGTATACTATTTATACACTAGTATATCCGGCTTGCGCTGCTTCCAACCTTCTTTGTCCTTCTTTTGTATACGTGAATGAAATTTTTCAAGTCCAATTTTACAATATTGGTTTATCATGTCACACAACGATTCTTAGCTCATCCGACATGCTCTGCTACGCATACCTTTTTGTTTTTTTATGAGACCATGTCACAACATGTATTTAGTGACTATAGATTCCCTGATATCTGCTGTTATCATCTATTCATAAGGTAGACTCCAAAGTTTATGATAATATATAACCTTTAGCCGCCTATGGGTTGGGTTTTGAATAAAGCCAAGATTTATAGCCCCGCTTACTTTCCTAATTTATTTAATTTTAATACGCTCTTTCGATAGGCACATTTTCCCTTCCTTGCATCATAACCGCGAATTATAAATGCTATTGTTCGGGAGACTTTTGAGATACCCATATGAAATATATTAGTCTCCGAAACGGCTGGATCGATTTTGACGGAAGTTTTAATTCTTGCCAGCTTATTTAGAAAAAGAATTTGAGTCAACCTCCTATTTCGGTCCACTAGAGGGGGTGAACTCTCCCGCCGTTAAGCATTTTTGTATGAAAAAGAAGAACATATGTTGTTGTTGTTAATTCAACTAAAATGCTGAATTTTGTGTCAATCCAAAAATATATATTTAATATCTCCGGTTTTCTTTTCAGATTAGTGTTTAATTAAAATCCCAATCCCTCTCTAAGCTAGAGTATTATTCTAGCAAAAATGCCAAAATTGTAATGAAATATTTCTTATAGGTCCATATCGGATCAATAGATATAAATATTTTAGAGTTTTGAATGAATATTATTTTGTGGTTGAGTTTAGCTTGAAACTATAAATTTGGTATATCATATTCAAATCCAATAATATATTCTACATGAATCCAGGTGGGGATATATTTCTTACATAAATAAAAGGTCCAATGGTGTACAGTATACCACGAAGTTGCCCGAGATTAATGTAAAAACAATTTGTTTTTTGTTTTTATATATGTTCAGGGAGAATGTTTATTATCATTATGGCGGATAAAGGATATAAAATTTAAAGGAACTAATGTAAAAATATATATTTTTTCTGTTAAGGTTTTTTTTTAAGTATTATTTGTTCAGATAATTTTTCATTCAGTCAGACATATACCCTGCAGCAACAATTTTTTAGAGTTTGTAAAGAATGACTTTAAAAGATGAAGACTTTAATAAAAACTGCCAACTTTTACTAGTCATACTCAAAAGCAGACATTGGATGGTATAGTTTTTTTAGCCCATTAACTGCACTCAAGATGATGGTAACCTTTAAAGGTAAAAAATCCGTATACAGAATTGAAGCCATAAGAGTAGCCAATTAATTTCGAATAGGACACTGCGCTAGTGATCGATGGCATGCTTCTGATAGTATTCTTGCTGAGAAAGGCGGAGGAGGTATACACCAAGATACGCAACTCGACAAAACTGAAGTTCGTCATAAAATAACGAACAGTTAGGGTGTCCTTGGATCTCCAAGATAAGGTATAAAATCATTTATAGTACATATGCATGTTGGACATTTGTGCGCTTTGGGCACTAACCATTTATTTGTATATCATTATCGAGAGATGTTTTGATCATCTGTATTTGTTTTTGGAAATGAAGAAAAAATTTACTTCAAACATAGTAAGATGAAAGACCTTTTTCAAACAATGGGAACAAATTAAAATAACAAAGAAAAGCATTTAAAAAATTATTTTTAAAAAACATTCAACGCTTGTCATTAATCTTTCATTGATTCTAGGCACTCTTTCAGCTACACACTCATCACAAAGATGTTCACACACACACGTCCAACGAATTAGCAAACAATCACAGCCGGCCAAACGTTGATAAAAGTGTTGAAAAAAAAAAAATTAAAAGTAATTCTGTAACTTTTTATGGTCGGCCTCACAACGCAGTTTATTTGTTGTTCATTCATTCACTGTGCAAGCGCTCCATGGAGGCTACAGTTGCGACATGAATTCCTTTCAAAAACCAAAGGCATGAATGTGGTTTCAGAATTTTTATTACGTGCGTTTTTTTTTAATGAAACGAGTCTCGTCGTGGCCAACTAGGCTAGCAATGGCACAGCATTCTAGCGATACTTCAACACTTAAGCACTAAGCTTCCCCCTTTTCTCGTGCTGTGGTCTTTGACCTTCAACGTACAATTGTTGGTTGCAACACAATAGCAACTTGCCACAAAAGGCTACAAAAAAAAAAAAAAAAAAACATTGCGACATTCGGCGGTATTGGTTCTACCTTTAATGGTGACTGGTTTTGGTAATTGGTGTTCTTCAAAGTGATCTTATCTCCTTAGCTTGCTATGGTATGTATTATTAAAAAGTGTTACAAAAAAAAGTGTTGCTTGCTTTTATTATTATTTTTTGTTGTTGTTGTACACACTATTCAAATTACATACAAATCGCATATATTAATTATTATCGTACTGACCTAGGAGGTCAAGATTTCTAGTGCACAATAAATAGTTACAAATTAAAAAATTGCCGGGAATTGAAAATGGCAATTGAATTGGAAAACTTGTTACGTCTTTTGGGAAAGGTTAGGAAATGTAAATTACATCATGCAGTGCAATGGGAAAAAGTTGTATGTAATATATTAACTGGAACTATTGTTAAAGTAATCTCTTTTAATGAAGCTTGCAAAATATAAATAAAATTATATATATTCAGTACCCTGAACAAAAAATATTTTTAACGGTGCTGCTCATTTTCACATTAATGGGTGTGTTAATCGCTAAAATTGCCATATTTGAGGTTCAGAGAACCCACATATGATTGTCGAACAACCAATGCATCCACAAGGTGTAACTATTTGTTTTTAATTCTTCGAAAATGAGACTGGTCAAGCAGTGACTGTTACTGGTGTTTAATGTCGCGATATGTTAATCGTCTTCTTTCTGTCAAAACGGGATGATATTGATGTAGAGGATAAGCGGTTTCAACAAGATGGTCGGAGATGCCATACTCCATTAGACATTTCCCGATGGTTTTCTCTTTCGTTTCGGTGATCACAATTGGCTACTGAATTCATGTAATTTAACACCACGGAATTTCTTTCTACTGAGTTATTAAATGTCAAAAGTCTATGTCAATGAGTCCACATCCACCGGTGGATTAAAGGAGGAGATACATTGTAGCATCTATAAAGTTCAGCCACATTTCATTGCTGTGCAACCTATTCGGTTTTACAGATATGCCTTCAAATATTGGAGTAAAGTGGGTGCTGTAGAAAAATTTAATATCTGTTCAAAGTAATTGATTCAAAGTGCATAAAGAAGAAGAAATAACTATGAAAAACCCTGCAAACAGTGAAAATCAAAATTTTTAAAGGAGATCAATTCCTAACTGCATTAGTATGGCATAATGTTTTTGGATAAATTTACAAAATGCTAAATTAGAACATTAATGAATGGAAAAATTAGCAAATACGACTCTATAAAAAATTTACTCATATGTTCTCCTACAATTCTTCTTTAAACTTTAGAAAAAAAATCTGTGCTTATTTCTGAATTTCAATGAATTGAAATTTCATATCTTCATATTAAATTGTTTGATTTTCAATTACACTTCCAGGGCTGTGAGTCGGAGCACAGTCGTTCAACCTAGCCAAAACCTGACCAAACAAAAATTCTCCAACGGGTATGAGTGCTCGTAACTTCCTCTTTTTAGCTATAAGTCTATAACTTTAATAATTTAATATTTTTCATAGAACAATTGTCGATAAAAATTTCAGAAATCGAATGTCCAATATGTTTCAAATCATTTTATTTTAACTTTTAACATAAAAAAAAAATTCAGGTTTATGTCCTGATAGAGTGTATATTTTCGGTTCTCCGAAATCAACATTTTCGGTTATCCGAAATCAATATTTTCGGTTCTCCGAAATCAATATTTTCATCGAAAAATTAATAATTAATTAATAATTAATAATAAGATAATCAGGTATGCTCCCGTGTTTATTAACTTTTGCGTTTTGTGATTTCATATCATATTATCTATGCGTCGAACCTATACAAATTTGCACTGAAAATGACAATATTTCACTGAAATCGTAAAAAGTAAAAGAAAGTGAAAACGGGAACACGCCTGTAAGAAGAAATAAACTTAAACTATTTATTTAACTTAACTAAATGTACTTAGTACAATTTATTCTGTATGACACTACAAGTTCGTACACAGCATCGTCTGCTTTCAGTCGCCTTTGGATGATATATGTGGCCTCCATTGACGTTTTCCGTCATTCCAATCCAATAGTTCATTTTATTGGCCACTGTGTCTCCTCCAGATTCAGAATCAGATTTCCGGCTGTTGTTTTCTTCATGGTCTGGCGATGTGTTTGTTAACGTTGATCTATTAACTAGTCACGTTCAATTCGCATAGCTTTACCCCTCCAGCCTTTTGCCGTTGTTACAGAGCGTATAAAATTTCACGGCTTTGCAGCCTAGTTTATCGTCGTAAGTGGACTTCGCTCTGTGACAGACTCGCTTGTAGTGTGATTTGAACTTCAAACTGCAGCGCCTTTTATACCTACAGCCCACAGGATCTAGGCAGCTATTTACCGTAGCGACAGCCATATTACCTTTCTTTTGTGCATTATTTTCTTTTCGTCTTATCTCTTTTTTGGTATTTGGTAAAATGTCTAATCCTGCGACGAGAACTAATGACATTGTCCTTGAAACTGTTGTAGTTGGTCAATATGTATGTTCAGTTGAAGAAATTTGTATTTGCTGAAAATCTTTTGTTGAAAATCTACCTACTATGTGCGAGTGTGTGTTTCGATAAGAAATCGCAGAAAAATGCAGCTGTAAAGGATTTATGTTTTTGGCGACAATTTTTAAGACATTTCTAAATAAACACATTCATGTATGTAGCTATGTACGTGTATTTATTCTATTGAAAGGACCTTTCAAATAATGAGCAGTTATACCCTAAAATACAAAATAACTAAAAAAAGCAACAAAAAAAAAAAAATATATATACTTGTATATGTATAAAATAAAAAAAAAATTAAAATCATATAAAAATAAAATATATAAAATACTAGTGAACTCGGCTCCCGTTGCTAAGGCGCCTTTTTGTTTTCCTTTTCTAAAGGTGAGGTATCGCCGATTTAATAAAAGTACTTCTCCCGATAACATTACCATTTATACCAAATTCCATCCCTGTACCTCAAATGGATGGAACGATATGTTAAATTTTGTTTATAGCTTATTAGGGGGTGCGACATGATCCCCTCCGATTCGGACTAAACTTAACAAGATTACTTCTTCCAGTTCCATTAACATATTTAAAAAAGGATAGAAAGATATGTGGAATTTTGCGTATAGCTTTTATGGCGGTAGGGCATCGCCCTCTTTGATTTGGACCCAACTTAACAGGATTACTTATCTCCATCCCATTAACACGTATACCAAATTTCATCTCTGTAACACTTATGTCTGCCCAGTTATGACGAATTTGCTTATCGATTATATTGGGGCAGGACAATACCCCCTCCTTAGGATAGTCTTACTATGCCTATACTCTGAGCGGTAGTATACTCAATAGCATCCCAAAGTTACATGGTGATCGGTTAAATGGTTTAGGTATCTATAAAAGACATACAAATCCACGAACCCATAAACATACATACTTCCATTTTTCTATATGTAGATATATTTTAATTTATTTTATTTTACTTTATATTATTTTTAAATGAAAATTATTCATTTTATTTTAATTCTCTTTTATTTTAATTTATTTTATATACATATTGTATTATTATTTTTGTTATTTATTGTAGTTATTTTTTTTTAAATTATTTTATTTTATGTTATTTTATTTTATTTCACTTTATTTTATATTATGTTATTAGGCCCTGAACTGAAGGTACAAGAGCCTATTGGAATTGTGCAAATGCATATAACAGGTAGAAATAATGGTCAGAGACCCCCAAAGTTATCCCTATTATAATCGGGAGTGATAGAGGAGTCTATATAGCCATGTCCGTCTGTCCGTCCTTATGAACGAAACTATCTCGGAAACGGTAATAAATAGAGACCTCGTTCTTTTTGCACCTCCCCTCTATTCCCACAAAAACCCCATCAAGGGTAAAAATTTCTTGGGCACAAAAAAGTACGATAGTGTAGAGATAAGGTCTCTGTAAGCCAAAACCTTAAAATTTCATCAAAATCGGATAATAAATGACGATTTTATAAGCAATTCAGTTTGAACAACCTATGATACTTCCGTCCTCCCTTTTCTTTTCATACATAAAAAAATGTTGAAGTGGGAGGAGTAAAATACTTTTCGTTAGCACTATATTTCTTAATAATTTCCTACGTTTTTGTTTTCGACTGCTTGGTCATAAGCTAGGGAAATATTTAAGGTGTTTGTTTGGCGACCTGTACTGCAAACAGGGAGTCGTACAGTCGGTTCTGCCCGACTGTAAATTTCTTGATTTTATTCTATTTTGCTTTATTTTATTTTATTATATATGTATGTACATATATATTTTTTTTATTCCAGGGTATAACTGCTCGTTATATGAAAGATCCTTACAATAATATTCTAAATTTTTTAACGTATTACAAATCTATTTCCATTTGGCGAATCTGAAATACACGTACATACCTAAACATGAATGTGTATATTAAAAAATTTCTTAAAAATTGGCGCCAAAATTTCAAATCTTTTACAGCTGCATTTTTCTGCAATTTCTTATCGACGCACACACTCGCCCAAAGCAGGTAGATTTTCAACAAAAGATTTTCAGCAAATAGAAAATTCGTCAATTGAGCACATGGACGAACTACAAAACTCTCGTCGCAGGATTAGAGATTTTACTATTACCAAAAAGAGAATAAGACGAAAGAGATTAGACGAAATGAAAATAATGCACAAAAGAAAGGTAAAATGTCTGTCCTTACGGTAATTAGCATCCTAGTTGCAGAGGCTGAAAATTTTACTATAAAAGGCGCTGCATTTTGAAGTTCAAATCACACTACAAGCGAGTCCGTCACAGAGCGAAGTCCACCTACGACGCTAAACTAGTACGCTGCAAAACTGTTCGCACTGTTACAACGGCAAAAGGCTGGAGGGGTAGAGCATGTGAATTGAACGTGACTAGCTATCAGGTCAACGTTAACAAACACATCGCCAGACCATGAAGAAAACAACAGCCAGACATCTGATTCTGTATCTGGAGGAGACACAGTGGCCAATAAAATCCTTTACTGTATGGGAATGACGGAAGACAACAATGGAGGCCACACATATCATCCAAAGGCGATGGAGAGCAGACGATGCTGTGTACGAGCTTGTAGTGTCATACAGACTATGTATATATGTATTTAGTTTTTTTAGTTTTATAATTTTAGCTTAGAATTAATTCAAAACATTTTGTAGATAAATCAGAGTCCCAACGAGTCAGGCAACAAATCAAGAGAGTTATATCCACAAAATGTAAATATTAAGTTAAGTTAGATTAAGTTTATTTTATTTTTTTTTTATAAAATAAAATATTGATTTCGGAGAACCGAAAATAAAAAAAAAAAATACTACAACTTTTATTTGGAGCTAAGAAGACCGCTATTGAATCAAAAATGTCTATGGCACATATATGTCCTATATATATCTTCAACCGAGTGGCATATTTTATTAAAATTAGTTTAAAGCCTTGCTTAGATGGTCGAATATATTTGAAACTCTCATCACTTTGCATTGCAAATAGTTTCAAATTTGTACAAATTTCAACTAAAAGTGAAAAAGCAAACTCAACAAAAATGTAATAATTATTGCCAGATATCTGGCACTGTGTGAAGCTGCCTTAAGCTAATTGGATTGGGTATATTATACCCTACAATTTTAATTAAAAATCTCAGGAACTACATTTAATTACTATTATTAACAATATATAATGAAAAAACACACACACTAACAACGAAAACAAATTAAATTATTGCAAATGCAGTAATTTAAAATTTAACACGAATCACTAAACCAGTTTTCAAACAAACCTCTCCTTTTTTAACGATTAAAAAAAAATGCTATTTATTTATTTATTAATAAGCCAACAAAAAGAGAAAAAGTAGCTACATATTATATTTAATTCCCGAGGGTAGTAACTGGTAATTATGACATGTGTAATAACTTTTTTTATATGACAGATTAATGACGACCCTTCCAACAGCTGACTCAGCAAGGTCATGAATTTACTAAAAACTATGACATATCATCATAAAAAAAAGTAACCGCTTCGCATAAATTACTCAAAAGTTGTCAAGCATAAAAAGATTACGCTATAAAATTATAACGAGCTAAAAATTTATACTTTTTCTGTACGATATTACAATATAACAAAAATTTAAAACATTGAAGTTGACTTTTGTTGATGTTCCTTGAACTTGTTGCATTGCAAATTGGCAGACAGGAAAAAAAAGAGCTTGAAAAATCAAAAAACAAATATAATTCGAGCTGAAGATAACAAAAGACACAGCGCAATGCATACGTGTAACTACAAATAAGGAATGGTAGTAGGAGAACGTGCTATAAATATTTAATTAATAATTTTTTTTTTATCATTTATTTACTGCGTTGTGTGATACTTTGCAAGAATTTCGTATAATTACTCATATTTCACACATTTATTTATGTGTTATGTCTGATTTTAAAGAAGTTATTAATTCATGCCATAATAATTCCTCACGTAGCCAAAGGCATATTGCTTAAACATGTGTGCAGATATTATCTCGGGTATCTTCAGTATCTTTAAATTTAATGACGTACGTTTAGACAATACAAATCACTTTATGCTATGGGTGTCACTTTATTTTAAATTTGAACTGATCCAAGTTTTGCATATTAATCTGTCACAAACATTTTGTGTCAATTTTATGATCTCTAGGATAACTTATTCATTCAAATACTTGAAAGAAATGGTTTGAATTATATACGAATAATTATTCCAAGCCATTCTTAAAATAAATTTGTCAACTTGTTTCAATCGCCTTTGCGAGTATGGAACATTTCGTTGGCATAACCCACATAATTACCACGCCTCACTATGCTTTTGGAATATTTGATTTAAATAACTATACATACAAGACTTTTTAATACTCTGCACCCATAGAAAAAAATTTGTTATATTAAGTTTGTGCAAATCTATGTAACAGACAGAAGCTGGACAGATCCTATATACTCTTTATCACCATCAAAAATTGACTCATGTCCGTCTGTCTGGCTTTACGTATAAAAATCGAGAGCTTAGAGACTTTAATAGATGTAGTCTGCATGTTTAAACTCTTCTATTCATTCTTTAGATAACTATTAATTAATGAGTGTTCTAGTGCCTCTCTAAGTTTTAGACACCATACAATCCAGCCATTACTTTCTGAGTTTTTGTATACAAAATTTTTTTTTGTTGTTGTTAATTTAGCTAAGAATTTTAACCTATTTTACTTCAATCAATTATTATATCCCATATAGGTTTGATTTGGACCACTAGAAGAGGTAACTCTCAATAGCCCATCCATTTTCAGGTTCTTTTGTATGAAAATAAATGTTTGTTAGTTTAGCTAGACACGTCAAATTTGAGATTTTTTACATTAATCCTGATTCGAGATCCCACATGGAACTACAATAGATAGAAACATATTCTCCATATAAATTTAAGCTTCAATGTAGAATTGAACATCTCGAAGTCGAGCATGTTTTATTGATTGTTGCTTTCATGACATTGCAGAAATGTTCTTTGAAATCATAAAATTTAATTCAAAGGGCGTATCCAGAGGATCAGGGGGGCTATTGGCATCAAACCAAGCTCCTCGCCCCCTAATTTTAAAAAGTTTGTCAAAAAATTTATTTTACCACATTTTTTCCAGTTTCATATAATTTACTTTGTTTTATTGAAATATTTTTGATGCACTGAATAAGTGGCTATAATTAGTAGATGGTTTCTAAGGGTCCTCAGCACTTTAGATTACTAAAAAAGTCAATCCAACCCTTCCAGAACAGCTGGAAGGGCGTAATTTCATAAATTAATCTTCTTTTCATTCGATTGCCAAAATCGATAAAAGAGAAAAAAGAACACCATCTTGTGAATTGCTGTATTAGACTTATCCTATCCCTCCAGCTCAGCTTTCACAGAACTGAAATTGAGTTTAACTAGAGCTACTAGCGTCCCAGTCCTGTGATATAGTCTGTGGAACTGTACGAAAAGCAAAGCCAGTTTAGTACAATTTAGATCCATTTTTCCGGTCACCTTATAGCTGTTTTATATGAGTTTTTCTGGCTTTTTTAGCTAAAGTTACAAAATTTGGTGTATCTTTATCGCACCTCAAGAAGGGATAGACCCCATACAAATATGTTGTTTGTAAAAAAGGTTTAGTTGTGGTTTAGTTCAGCTTAAAGTACGTAAATTAATAGTTGGAAATATATCACCTAAACATATTTAAGTTTTAAGCACAAGTACCTATCTTGAAACCAATCACACTCAACACACTCGATTAGCGAGCGTTATTTTTAGGTTAGAATTATTCGAAATTTCATGTGAAGGGCAAGGAAAAGATTTATTTTTGGATTATAAACAGTTTAGAAAACACGTCTGCATCATAAGTCAATTTAGGCATGTGCCTTTGTTCGTCTGTCTGTTTCCCAGTTTGTTTGGCTGTCCGTCTAATTGAACTTTGAGATTTCAGTAACTGTTTTAATATTTTTGACCGGGCTTACGCTGCTACGCCAAAGATTTCTTTTTAAAAAGAGAAGAATCAACAATAATATATAAATGTAGAGTTCAAGGCAATTGACTTGCGTCCAGTTTTAGTATCACATTTGTCATTGGTTTGAAAAGCGCTAGCAAACAGTTTGAGTAGCGTTAATGTATCAAACAGGCAGATAAAGACATTTAAGAAGCTCAAAAATCTTCTTCAGCATTATCAAAAGTTGGTAAGACTGTTCGACCTACTGTCTGCCTGTATGTGTGAAAGCACTATAGATACTAGAGACTTCATATTTTGATAAGAACTCGTATAATTTTACATACAAATTTTATGGGACCCACCCTGCCAGCTCGTTTTCCCTGAGTGCTTACACGAAAAAATATTGTTTTCTCCAAATTTTTTGTTTTTGTTTTTTTTTATTTCCTTTTTAAAAAAAAAAATTTAAATTAAAATAAATTGTTGTTAATTAAATTTGTTTTTGTTTTCAACTTTAGGCTATAATACTCGACATAAACAAAGGTTCACGACTTCTGAATTTAACTTATTTCACCTTTGGAACTAAGCTCTCGCCTATTATTTAAGTCTTCTTGTTCCCAAAAAATGACGAAGTAAAATTTGTTTCATTTTATTATTTTATTGTTTAAGTTTCTAAACTTTGAACTTTAATTAGACTTTATTATTATTCAAATATAATTTAAATCTGAATGACTCAAAAAAATGATACAACTTTAAAATCACATAAATTCCGAAATCAAATACTCTTCTTAGCAACATCTCGGCCATTCACATTCGTTATCAATAGACAAATTGTTCCATATTTGATTAATGCATTGTCGCGCTTCTATCATTGTAGTCGCGCTTGCTGTCATAATCGGGTCAGGAAGTAAATTTATATATATACGAGTATATATACATACATATTCATTGTACTCATATGCATAATCCAGCCATGGATTGACACGCCTCTACACTCTCATTGAAATCGCGCGACAAGTGAATAGCAGCAACCAACGCACATGTTGCTTGTCTTTCTACGAGCGAATGTGTCTGAGCAAATAGCATAAAGATAATTATATCATATCCTAAGCAAACTGGAGCGTATCGCATTACAAATTATTATTTTTATACCCTTTTCGCATAGTGTAAAAGGGTATACAAATTTTGTGCAAATGTTTGCAACAAACAAAAAGGAGTTGTGCAGAGAACTAATACTTTGTTAGACGGCAGAACAATTAAAGGAGCTTTAGGCATGTCCATCTAACTGACTTTAAAAACTTTGATATTTAAGAGACTTTGAAAGTTAGTTCCCAAATAAACAGAGAAGGGAGTGCACGCAAGACTCTTCCGCGAGCCAACCTTTTTTTAACTTGCCTCTTGCCGTGTGCACTTTTTGAAAAAAATTGCTTGAAAATGGAAACGATTACGTTGTGATTAATGACCATTAAGTGCGCCTAGCGCCGTAAACATTTTCTTTAGAGAAGTTATAGCGTATTTCGCAGTCATGAACTGCAGCAGTTTTTCCTGTTTATTTGTTTGTTGTCTGTTGTGTATGACAACCAACCACATAACACTTCAACTACTATTCGCCATATGTATTGAATATCCTAGACAGCAACTGGCATTGTCCATTTTTTGTTTGTTTATGGATAGTTAAAAGTGTATTATACCTAGCCATGTAATACATATATGTTTGATATATTTGCTATGATATCATCATGATTTAGCAACAATCAGCGCTGACTAACATATTACAAACCAATGTAAATATTGTATCTTGTGCCCTTCTGACTTATTGCCTCAAAGTTCACAAAGTACAAAATTTAATGGCATTTACTGAATAAAAATCGTTGACTTTTTTGTTGTGGTTTCTATTCTAACGTCTATCGTGTCTCGATGCTGTAATAATGTTATAAGTTCGTAGATATATATACATCTTAGCGTGATATTTGTAACTTTGTGTTGCATGTTTGAAATAATTAAATTATTTAAACTTTATACACACACACACACACACATACTTATATATTAGACATTTGACTGTAATATAATCAAATTACCTGACTTTTAAAATTATATAGCCTATGTCTCAAAGATCGGCATGTGGCAACTAGCTTGAGCGATTTGTCGTTCTTAAATATTTTGTGGTTTTGTGTGTTGCTGTTCGCAGCTAATGAGCTATTTGCATAATTCTATACTTTATCAGTATTCTAATTAAGCGATTTAAAATTTGTTAGATATGCATTATGCAGTCTAGAAATAAGTTTTACATATTTATCAATGGGAAGAGCAAAATTTATTGTAACAAATTTGAATAATATTGAATTAAATAACCACGGGGACACGTGTTTCGATTTCTTATCAGTGTGATTGGCAGTATCAATGCAAATTTTTGTATTACGAAATGCGACTTTGTGAATTATAAGAATTTTATGTATTTAATGGGAAATAGGTTCTATTTTCAAGCATCTATATAACAATTTGTAATAGGGTTTTCACTCAAACTAACATTATTCCCCTTATCAACCACACCCATTTACCACAAATCTGTGGGAAATTTATAGAAATGGACAGCTTTAAAAGTTTTGTCGTTCCATTTATATTTTACATAGATTTATATTAAACCGAAATACATAAATAATAAATAACCTATTGCAGCGGTATTATTGAAATCTATTTGATTTCTGCACAAAATTAAGTCTATTCGTCTTTTATACATAATATTGTAGACGAAGGCTGATTGCGCGCATTACGTAAAAGCTAATTGAATTCAATATTGAGTTAATAAAAGAAAAGAAGCTATAACACATAATTTTTTTAGATCCATTGTTAAGATAAGAATATAAAATAGTCAAGGACGCCGATCCACCACTGCTCTACCCTAATGGGAGAATTTTATTCTCGACGAAACCTCACCTTTAGAGAAAGGAAGACAAAAAAGGGTCGTAGCAGCGCGAACTGAGTCCACTAGTATTTTATACATTTTATATATTTTATTTTCATTTTATTTTAAGTATATTTTATTTTTTTATTTTAGTTTGTATTTTATTAAATACATATATATTTTAGGGAGCATCGATTTTGTTGACAAAAAATTTATAAACTACAGTCAATTTTAAGATGTTTTCACCACGAAACTATAGTTCGAACATCAATTCCTGGACCGCGCTTTTTGAGTTGAAAATTTATTATTTTGAAATTTTATTTTATTACAATATCTTTAGTGTTTTTAGTCCAATCCTGTTAAAATTGGTATCAAAACTCTTGTCAGGACCAGAACTTTTCAAAATTCTATAGAATCAAAGGACCAATTGTCCTTAAACATAATTTTTGTCCTTGCAAGGCCAATTTTATGAATCGCTTCTGTGAAGATAGATCTAAAAAAATCATTAAAATCAACGCTAAATATTACCCAAAGAACTTTTTGATTATCCTTGAAAAATTTATTATTATTTTGCCAAAGTTTACAAATTTTCTGACGGTGAATTTGTCGTCACGTAAACTCGTAAAATTTTCTGAGCAGAAACCATCTGAAATTGCTTTTGCTATACGGTACAAATATTTTGGTTCTTTTGAAAGAGCTTGCTCGACTTCAGGTTGTAATGGTGGAGGCATATTTTCCAATTACCAATGAATTATTCTTTCTTCCATCAAAAGAGACTGCTTCTATATTGCAATCATTACATTTATTTCGCCGCACAGAATCTCTACACTTCATTTTTTCCCGAGCAATTTTAGACTTATCCATGATTATGAAGTCGCCATGATCACCTTTGAAACCAATGTCTCTGAAAAGAGCCGTTGTCAAACATGAAGCAAATCTGTCTGAAATGCCGAATCTATCGCACATCATGGCTTAATTTAAGGCATCATACCATTTGTTATATAGAGATCGTTCCGTAAAATATATATGTTCTGCAGTTGACGTGTGAAACTCGGATTCGGATGGGGTAGGTCTAAATGGTGGGTCTAAACTTGCAGGCGGCAGTGATGTCATCTGGTGATCAACGTTTGGTATTAATTCCAATATAAAACAAGTCGTTTAAACTTTGTAAAAAGTTTTTTAATGTGTAATGTTTTGACTTATTTTTTATCACCTTTTGATAAGTATTGAGAAAAACTTTCAGTTTTTTAACGACACTCCTTTTGTGAATAATTGCAATGTGAAGTCCGCTCAAAATTTGGACTACTTTATCTGCTACACGTTCAGAAAAAATTTAATATGAAATCTTAGTGAAAACATCTTAGAATTGACTGTAGTTTATAAAAATTGGGTACCATTTTTCATTTTTTTTTTGGGCCCATACAAATCGATGCTCCCTAATATATATACATATTTTTTTTGTTTAATTTATTTTTTGCTATTTTATTTATTTTATTTTATTTCATTTCATTTTATGTTATTTCAGGGTATAACTGCTCATTATTTGAAAGTTCCTTTCAATAGAATTCTACATTGCTAATCTGAAATACACGTACATCGCTACATACATGAATGTGTGTATTTAAAAATATCTTAAAAATTGGCGGCAAAAACACAAATCCATCACAGCTGCATTTTTCTGCGATTTCTTATCGACACACAGACTCGACCAAAGGAGGTAGATTTTCAACAAAAGATTATCAGCAAATACAAATTGCTTCAACTGAACATACATATTGACCAACTACAACAGTTTCAAGGACAATGTCATTAGTTCTCGTCGCAGGATTAGACATTTTACCAAATACCAAAAAAGGGAAAAGACGAAAAGAAAATAATGCACAAAAGAAAGTTAAAATGGCTGTCGCTACGGTAAATAGCTGCCTAGATCCTGTGGGCTGTAGGTATAAAAGGCGCTGCATTCTGACGTTCAAATCACACTACAAGCGAGTCTGTCACAGAGCGAAGTCCACCTACGACGCTAAACTAGTACGCTGCAAAACTGTTCGCACTGTTACAACGGCAAAAGGCTGGAAGGGTAAAGCATGTGAATTGAACGTGACTAGCTATCAGTTCAACGTTAACAAACACATCGCCAGACCATGGAGAAAACAACAGCCGGAAATCTGATTCTGAATCTGGAGGAGACACAGTGGCCAATAATATCAACTATTGGATTGAAATGACAGAAGACGTCAATGGAGGCCACATACATCATCCAAAGGCGACTGAAAGCAGACGATGCTGTGTACTAACTTTTAGTGTCATACAGAATAAATTGTACTAAGTATTCTAAATACATTTAGGTTAAGTTAAATAAATAGTTAAAATTTATTTGCTTCATGCAGGCGTGTTCCCGTTTTCACTTTCTTTTACTTTTTGCAATTTCAGTGAAATATTCTCATTTTCAGTGCAAATTTGTATAGGTTCGACGCATAGATAATATGATATGAAATCGCAAAACGCAAAGTAAATAAACACGGGAGCATACCTGATTATATTTTTTAATTTACAAAAACGTATGTCAAAATGTAAATTAATTACGAGAGAAATGCATTTTTTCATATATCAGTGAATATGTTGATTTCGGAGAACCGAAAATATTGATTGCGGAGAACCGAAAATATACACTCTACCAGGACATAAACCTGGATTTTTTTTTATGTTAAAAGTTGAAATAAAATGATTTGAAACATATTGGATATTCGATTTGTGAAATTTTTATCGACCCATTACTATATATGTCATACTGACTGAACAGCTTATTACATAAACTTATAGCTAAAAAGAGGAAAGTTACGATCACTCATATCCGTTAGAGAAATTTTGTTTGGTTAGGTTTTGTGTTTTGGTTGATCGACTCAAAGCCCTGGAAAATCAAATGAAATGAGCCGAAATGAAAGAGTAAACAATCGAAAAATGTCTAATGGAGTATGGCATCTCCGACCTTCTTGTTGAAACCGCTTATCGTCTACATCAATATCATCCCGTTTTGGCAAAAAGACGTCAATCGCAATATCGAGCAACAGTGACAGTCACTGCCTAACCAATCTCATTTTCGAAGAAGTAAGAACCAATAGTGACACCTTGTGGATGCATTGGTTTTTGGTTCTCTGAACCGTAAATACGAAAATATTTACGATTAACAGAGCCATTAATATGACAGTGAGCATAATTACCGTTCCCAAGATCCTTTCGTTCATAAGGACGGACAGATGGACATGGCTATATCGACTCCTCTATTACTCCTGACCATAATGGGGGTAACTTTGGAGGGGTCTCCGACCATTATTTCTACCTGTTACATACATTTGCACAAAACCAACCGCTTTCAACCGATCTAATAATGTGAACTTCTCCCGATCCCAATAGCACGTACACCAATATTTTCGTAGTAGGAAATTTAATATGAATACTTTACACGATCACATTGACATGTGTACCAAATTTCATCTCTGAAGCTCTAATAAATGCAAAAATATGATTAAATTTGTAAATCGTTTATATGAATTGATCCCTCCGATTCGGAATAAAATTAATAGGGTTGCTTCCTCGATGTCATTAACATGTAAAATTTTATCTCTGTATATTAAACGGATGCAAAGATATAATAAATATTGTATATCGCTTATATGGGTGGGGCTGAATCTAAACCATTCTCGAATCAACTTGATCTCACACAAAAAAACTTCATAGCAATCGGTCCAGGCGTTTAGTAGGAGTTCAATGAGGAAAACACGAACAGAAGAAATACATATAATAGATAGAATAAAGTAATGTTTGTTACATCATTTTTAACATAAGAACGGCTGGGCCGATTTTTATGTTATTTGACCATTTTAACGAAATGTCATACAAAAAGGAACAGGGAAAATATCAATTTATATTGAAATTTGTAACAATTATATTTAATTGAAAGTAATATCTTCTCTCATTTCTGATACTTCCAATTTTATTTATCTTTGCTTCCTTTTTTGTATTCTCAGTGTATTTTTTTATGAATTATGAATATGAAAAAAAGCTAAAGAAGAAAAATTGTTTTGCCAAATCTTGTTCATATTATATTGTGAGTGTTTTTGTTGAACCTTTTAAGATGATGTTACCGGCATAAAACTCACCCATTATGCAGCAATAAAAATTTTAGAGCTGCTATTACGAAGAATAAACATTATTTAAATATTTGTATGATTTGCAAACAGTTTTGAAAGCCAAATAAAAAACTCATGTCTTCATTACGAGACGAGTTGATGAACATTATTACGCAAACTTTTTGACCGTCTGTTTTCAACAATAATAGCAAAATATATAAAGAATGTGGCATATGTGCAACAAATTTCATAGGTCTACAAGCGCTGTGATTGGCTAGTTAAATTTTTGTAAGTGTTGAACACTCAAATTACTAATTAAAAGTGCGTCAACAGTTTTTCCATTGGTTTATGTATTTTATTAGGATTACTGTTATATACGATCGATAATTATAAAAACTAAATTTTTAAAATTGCTTTTAGGCTACATCTTATAAGAGAATATACATTTTTATAATATTCTGTTTAATGAAGATTTAGAAGAGTCTAAATAGTCAGGTTTGGTGGCTCTATCTTTTGCATTCTCCAAATAATCGGTTTTCATACAAACGGACATAGCAACGTCTTTTCGTGCATTTGAAAATATATAGCAGTAATGGATCCTTGTAATAGCGATAAAGTTTGTGATATTATATGTAAAAAAGCAGTCAGAAGGAGGCGAGGGAGACCCCATACTTGATATCATCAAAATATGAATCGATAAAGACATGTCCGCCTGTTTGGCTGTGGGTATGAAAATAGAGAACTTATAGATTGTAATCGATAAAACCTACAAATTTGCATATTTAGATTTTTCTTTTGCTTTTTCAGGTCACTTGCATTCGATGAAAGTGCTAATCCTACCTCCCTAAGGAGGCTTGGTACTTACCATAGAAACCTACTCTTCATTCTGAGTTTTTGTATGAAAAACATTTATTGCTGCTGTACACATAAAAATTTCGTGTAATTTACATTAATTCTTATAAAATATTCCATTAAAGTCGACATCGGAACACTGAAAGTGTGAGCTACCTTCTTTCTGCGTTTTGTAATGCAAAAACTATACTTAGGCCCTGTACCGAAGGTACAAGAGCCTATTGGTTTTGTGCAAATGTATGTAACAGGTAGTAATAATGGTCGAAGACCCCCAAAGTTACCCCTATTATGGTTAGGAGTGATAGACGAGTCGATATAGCCATGTCCGTCTGTCCGTCCATATGAACGAAAGGATCTCGGAAACGATATTAGATAGAGACTTCGTGTTTTTTGCATTCGACTAGGAGTTCTCCGGAATTTTACAAGTTTATTTTAAAATTTTGCCACTCCCCCGCTTTCACATAAAATCACCACCAAGACTAAAAATTTCTTCGGCGCAAGAAAAATTAAGTATGTCAGTATAGAGATAACGTCCCTCTAAGCCAAAAGCCAAAAAGTTCATCAAAATCGGATAATAAATGACTATTTTATAAGCAATTGAATTTGAACGACCTATGATTCTTCCGTCCTCCCTTTTTCTTTTCATGCAAAAAAAAAAAATATGTTATGTAAGGCACTTATTCGTGCAGTGAGAAGTGTTCATAAGCTTGGCCATAAGCTCGGGAAACATTTAATGTATTTGTTAGGCGACCTGTACTGGCACAGGGTCTCTTACAGTCGGTTACGCACGACTGTAATTTTCTTACTTGTTTTTTTTTTGTTATTTTAGCCAAAAAGCCAAATTTGGTGTATCTTACTTCAATTCTAATGAAATATTGCATACAGATCCATATCGAACTGTTAGAAGAAGTAGCATCCTCTATGAATCTGTCTCCCCTCCAGAGTTTTTTTAAGAAAAACGATTTATTATGGTTCAGTTTGGCTTGAAACGCCAATTTTGGTGTATATTATATCAATACCAATAATATATCCTACATGGATCAATATAGAAATATAGGACCCATACAAATTCAAGGTTTAATGGGGGTACAGGGTATCTCGAGGTCGAAATCACTTGACTGCAGCACTAGATTGTGTTTGTAATAAAAATATTATTGTTTTGTGTTTGGAAAAAATCGAGTATGCTGGATTATGAGAAATCATGCACTTCGACTCAGAATGATAAATATTTTAGGAGGATATGTTCCATAGTGGTCTGGAGTAATCGGTGAAGTGATCTTTTATTAGAATTAATATAAGATCGGTCCATAGCAAAACAAAAACTAATGGATTTCTGTATAATAAAAAGTTAGGTGAGTATAAATATTCACATTTGGTAGCATCATCTCTTATAGTCTCCAAAATATTGCTCTACATACAGATGAGCATAGCTATATCAACTTGAAATTATATAGGACCGGATCGTGTTTTGTGGAGCTGTTGGGTAAATATTTTTAAATTTTAAAAGTAAAAGCTTGAACTTCATACATCCATGAGTTTATGGTAGAAAGACGGGTGCTTGTCGTGTAGACCTGGACACCTTTCCCAAAAATGCTTATACGACATTTTTTTAATCCAATCGTCACACACCCGTCTTCCTCCCAGAGATTCACGGATGTGTAAGGCTTGGGTTAGAACACCTTTTCGAAAAAAAATGATCCTATTTATGGAATCTACCACGCTCCCTTTCAAACTTTTTGCATGCACCTATTCCACAGCTTAAAGCAATAAATTGTTTCTAAAAATGAAATAAACAAAAATTCTAAAATTTAATAAAAACAAAATTTAATCCAAGGTTAATATTTTATAATAAATTTGACATTAATTCGAATTTTTAATAAAGATTATTTAAATTATGTCTGACCTAGTTAGAATTAGTTTTTATTTGGATTTAAGTGGCAAAAAAATGTTTCTTGAATCAGACTATATACTTGTGATATATGTGTCAATAGAGCGACGCATGTCAGTAAGCTTTTCAAAAACGTGACTTCCGTAAAAATTTTCCACAGCACTATACGGTTCTACATTATCACTATTCAGATCGAAGCATTGCTGTTGACGTTTTAGCAATTTTCGTATCTTCTTGTCATAGATTAGTAAAAGGGCGGCATTGTTGTGAAATCTCGACTTAAAATTTTGCTTTGGGAGTCTTATATAGAAGTAGGTTGCTTTAGAGCAGAAGATCGTACACTTTGCTAAGACTTTTACATTTATAGAGTCTCTAATTTCTGCATACATATAGCATTATTAATAAAAAATTTGTGGCTGACCTTATTTAAAAAAATTTTTGAAATTTGTAGAAACTTGTTTATTATTTATTAATAAATCTGCTAGGTTATAACTTTCTCTGGAATCACTTTCGCATATTCTTTAATTTAAATGCACAATATATAATATATATGTACATATATATATATCACCGAAAATATTTTTGCGTTTCAACTGATCCAAAGTTGAATAATTCATTAATCCATCCTTTTTATTTTATTATATTTATTAAACAATAACAATTCTAAACTTGTATTTAGCAAACTTAACTCGTATTTTATTTCACAAATTCAAAATATTCGAAAAAATATTTTCGACAATAAATATCTCGATTCACAGCCAATATAAACAACAAAGACAGACAGACAAACGTGCATGGTTGGAAATTTAAATTTAAATAATTAAAATAGAAATGGGTTCACGATCAACTAAAACAATCAAAGTTCAATTAACTTAATGTTCTTTCCATTTCTAAAAATGGAAAACAAAATTCAGAACAATATGTTGAAATTTTTTTCGCATAATAATTAACGCAAATTAGCAGAAATTTTTGTTTTAATTTCGCAATTCTGTTTTTATTGTCGTTAAATTAAAAAATAATAATAATTTTTGCTGATGCATATCAGTGCTAATTTTTAGTTTTTTTTTTTTTTGTTTTTGCTGAATATATTTATTATATATATATATTTTTTTAAATATGCGTTGTACTATTTATTACATTTTACAAAATTTGCGGTTTTATATAAATAAAAAATTATTCGAAGTTCTACTTTGTCGAACTATTTTGCTTCGCATAAAACACTTTTTATGGAATAATATTTCCGAAACGTTGCCGAAACGCTCGAAATGCCGCGCGAGACTGAAAGCGAGCCGCAATTTGAAATGAGTAATAAGTGAAGACGCGACGCACAGTGGTAGCGAATGGGTTAGTTTCATTCAGAATTTAAAGCTGAAACAGAAAATAAACCGTTAAGTTCTAAGTTGGTAGCGGTGTTCTTAAATATGATGTCTGATGACCAACCTTTTGCAGTATTTTCAATATATCGTCACACGAAATTTCGCTCGCAACATAAAATTCGTTGATCAATATTTTCACTTATTGTAAAAAATCGCCAAGCTATATTAAGGTCAATCAAGATAAAAATGAATTTGGAAAGATTATATCAATAAATGTGTTTAGACCGGCATGCTCTACAGCAAGAGCTGCCCTCTTAAATGATAACAATTATAAATTACAACAATCGGCATTTCGTTCCATAAATTTCCCGAATTCTGACTGAACCTTGTTACTCACAACGTCTAAGCTCCATTTTCAAAGATGCACAACATATAAAAATTTCGAGTGAAGGCTGCGTTTATTTTGGTCGTCGTTTAATTTTTTTGTTACTTATCTTAAGAAATCTAGAGTCTAGAGTGCATACACATATATGGATACAAGAGTGTGGGTGGTTAGAAACATTGGACAGTTTTTCCAAGAGGTTTTTTAAAAGATATTTGTTTGTTTATTTGTATACTAAATTTGGAAAGGCTCGGACAAAAAATTATTGGGTTACTTCACAAAATCCCAATAATATGAATACTACATGATAAATTTTGTATATCGTCGTATCGCCCTCTCAAATTTTTAGCATACTTAATAGAAATACTTCGCCGATCCCACGGCCATATATACCAAATTTCATCTCTGTACCTCAAATGGATTAAAAGAAGGATACATTTTATATATTGCTTATATGGTGGTGGTATGGTAACTACACTTGATACGTTTAATTCTTCCGATTCGATTTACATTTATACTAAATTTCATTTCTTTATTTCAAATGGGTGCAAAGATATGATTAACTTTGTTCATCGCTTAATAGGGGGTGGGGAATTACCCCTCTCATATTTAAGCAAAAACTAGACTCTGCTCTTTTTTTCAACGTCAATGAATGCTGATCCCAGTTTTAGTACAATCGGTTGAAAATTCTAACGCATTAAAGAAGGCTACAGGCCCAATAGAGTTCATATACTTGATCACTTCGCTCTGCCGAGTTGATTTAGACATGCTCGTCTAGCGACCATTTTTTGGTGGATCAATTTTTAAGACATCACGCTGATATCCAGCTGCTAGACTTCGAAGGATTAAAGATATTCTGTTGTTATCCGACCGCTAGACATATTATTAGCAGGGCTGCATACATTTTTTACCAGAGCTGCATTAATATGTTTCCCAGGGCTACACTAATATTTTTTCCAGGGCGGCATACATTTTTTTATCAAGGCTGCATATTTATTTCTACCAGGGCTGCATTAATATTTTTACCATGGCTACATAAATAATTCTACCATGGCTGCATAAATAATTCTATCAGGGCTGCATTAATATGTCTACCAGGGCTGCATAAATATTTCTACCAGGGATGCATAAATAGTTCTACCAGGGCTGCATTAATTTATCTACCAGGGCTGCATTAATTTATCTACCAGGGATGCAATACTATATCTACCAGGGCTGTATAAATATTGTTCTACCAGGGCTGCACAAATAATTTTAACAGGGTTCCATTAATATTTCTACCAGGGATGCAAAACTATTTCTACCAGGACTACTTACTTAAATATATGTACCAGGGCTGTATTGCTATGTCTACCAGGACTGCATAAATGTTTCTACCAGGGCTGCATAAATATTTTAACCATAAATATTTCTACCAGGGCTATAAAACTTTTTCAACCTGGGCTGCATTTATAATTTTAGCTCACTTAAATTTGTATAACATTCTATGCTACTCACACCACTGTACGATGATAATAGTTAGTGGTTGCCGCCGCAGCTTTAACGTTGACTTCGTTGCCTACTAATAATGATAGCAACAACAACAAAAACTACAACAACAACATTGAGAATAATTTAGACTTGATATGTACTACTAGGAAATCCCATCATCTGCACATTGTACAATATTTCAGTTTAAAAGCAAACTAAAATTTGACCCCATAGAAATATTGCATATTAAAAATTCAATGAATCAATAAAAATTCTATTTTCATATGCATAAACAACTATAAAAATTATAATTAAATTATCGAAAGGTGAGCAACGTTTAATTAAAAGGATTTCATTGATTTTTTACGGACTAGTTCTCTATAAAAATAAAAAAACCGGGTAGTAGTTGCAGAAAAGGTTATAAAAAAGGCGTCATGAAGGCGATAAAAAAAAAAGCTGACCGACTTACATTGAATTTTTTAACGAGTTTTAGTATTAATATTGTTGAAAAAAATTTAATTCAATGTTTCTAATTGAGTGATTGCTTTAATTATATTTAAGCAGACGAGAAATGACTATAATGAGTGATAAAAAAAAAAACAAGAAGAAAATAAAATACAATTTTCAAACAATGTTGCTGAATTTCTCGTACATGCAATTTTTTGAAATAACTATTAAAACTGTTCAATGGAATAATATGTGCTCATAAAATGTCAATCATTACTAAATCATTTTTTGTTATGCAGTAATTTGGTTATGTAATCGAGTTTAAAGGTGCTGCACGAAAAAAACAAAAAAAAAGTTATTACTAAATAAAACTGATTAAAAAATAAATACATAGTAAAAAGTTATATTTAAATGTTGCGACTTTATGGATTTGTTTATAGAATAATGCCATATATGAGCGCAAAGATAACAACTAAAGTGTATGCGTATGTGTGTTCTACTTCGAAGTGTAATCAGCTACAAAAGGCAATCGAGCTTTACTTTCAATATATTAATGTCCTGCAGCAAAAAAGTGTAGAAATTATTTAGCGCCAACATTAAACTCGCATGCGAGTTCAGTAAACTGTCGACAATAACAACAACAACATAAACTGCGCCAAAGCTACTTTTACATGTTGTTGTAATTCTTATTCGTATTACTGTAGTTGTTATTGCTATAAATAGCCGCAGCCAAATTAAAGTTTACATGCACCAAACCAAACCAAACCAAACCAAAGCTAAGCTCAGTCAGAGTCAAGATTGTAAGAAAGAGAGCGTAAAAATAAATAAATAAAATATTATAGTATTTTCTGATTTCTTGTTTCTCAATGTCAATGTCAAAAACGTTTGCATGCGATAAACGAGATTTGTTTTTATAGTACGAGGGTTAGCTGAAGAGTTGTGTTTTCGTTTAGTTTCTTTTATTAATCACAATCTACAGCTCGTGAAATTTCCTTTAAATTAGTAATTATGACATGATGGAACAAGAGAAATTAATATCCGAATGGATGATATTCTAAACTTTATATCTAAAATAAAAATAAAATAAAAAAATTTGGATGAAAAAAATTTTAAAAATTAGTTGGCGAAATTTCGAGCCATTTCGTTTGGTATCGGGTTCAGTCTTCCAAGGTAGTTTTTGGCAATCGCAGATCTTTGTGTGTATTATCATCCACCGAGTTAGCGGAGAATAGATATTTCTGCAAAATACTAATAGTTGACTTGGCTGCAGTTCCCCACATCTTTATACCATAGGTCCACATTGGCTTTACAAACCTTTTTTTTATTTTCTAGACTCAGTTTAGAATGAGAGCCAAGCAACCAATGCTGCGTTTTGATATGGAATTGCTTAGCTTGATTCTTCCATTTCAGTTTTTTATCTAAATTATTTGATATACATATTTCGACCAAGAACTTTGAAACCCTTTAACCATTGTACCTGCACCCCGGATCTTCCAGCTTTCTCCTCTCTTGTACTTTTTTTTTGTTCTCGATTAGTTAAACAAATAATTTTCATTGAAATGGGTTGGATAAAGTTTAGAGAGGCTACACTTGATCTGGCCTTCTTATACTGATTTTGGCATTCTGAACGAATGAGAGTTTTTACATCTATTGGATCTAATATTCAAATATACAGACTGATAGACAAACTTAGCTAAATCGAATTGTCTTGTTTACTCATAGGCGAAGGTAAAACAGTTTTTTACTTCCCTATATATAACAGATTAAAGATATTTACTATGGTTTAAGGAGGATTTCGTGTGATTGGCCCGAATGCATCGGAACAAAATTGTAAACGTATTAATCTATATTCGATCACCTGAAAAAAATGTATGTCCATCCTTGGGCCTCAGTGGGAGGTCAATAGCCTTGTCTTGCTATATATGAAAAATCTTAGCCGGAAATCATATAAGTTGGTTATATGCCATTGAGTTTGGTCTTTTGTTATCGACTTTTGGTCGGAGGTCAATGGCATTGAATGGAGGACAGTGATCTTGGCCAAATTGACCCATTCCACACAGTATAAAGTATATATAATCTTAGTCAACATCAAAAGTCGAGTTCATATAGATATATCGGCCTGTCTGGCTGTTCGTATGAACAGCAATAACATAGACTTTGTAACAAATAGAAAAAATAATAAAAAGAAAATAATAGAAATAAGAAATTCAAGTTTTGACATTTAGACCATCCTTAAGATAACTTGTATTCAATGTACGTGTCAACCCCATCTCCCTCAGGGTAGGGAAAAGATTTTTTTATTTATTTTAACATTGCATATTCTGGAGGAGAAATAGAGTTGTTCCTCTATATTCGCCAGGTTCATATCTTTATGTAAGGTGGAGTGTTGAACGTACCACTCGCAGCCATTTCCATGGGTTTTTGCAAGGTTTGAACCTTTTTTGCGTGTAGATTTGAGAGTAACACCCCAAATTTGAGTGCCGTTGTTCCATGTGGGGGCGATGATTTGTCGGCATATTAACCCTTTTGTTACACAATGAAAGTTTGTTTTAGCTCTTTCTATTTTGCACTCTATGTACCCATGACGATACAAGTATACTCTTGGTGTCATGCCGCATCGCAGTGCCGTTGAGGAGAACTCCCGATGGAGAACGTTTCTTAACCGTGAAACAGATGTTAGTACATTTGTCATCATAAAGTTTAATATTCCATATCTTAGCTTAGGATTCGTACTCATATTTTGAAGAATAGAATAGAACTCACTAAAGCCACTAGCAAGCGACGTGATGACAGTGCGATCTATAGTTAGGCCATTTGCCTCTGTGTTAGGGACTGAAAGATCCGGTATAAAAATTGAGTACAGGGTAAATTCCAATACATTACCCTGTGGAACTCTTGCTGAGACAGAATTAGTGACTGACGTGACTGATGGGAGAGCAGCAATAAGTAGAATGGTGCCAGGAGAACGTAATTAATCTTAGCCAGAAGAGTGGTTTACACGTTCGAAGGCTTATTGGACATCAAAGAAGACGCTGTTGCACTATTCATTGGAGTCGTAGGCGCTGACTATGTGGTTAGTGATTTCGTGTTCCATAGTACCATGACCAGTTAGGAAACCAAATTGATCATCCGGAATTATTATCTGGGCTTTAACGAATTCAAAAAACCGAACGACAATCACTCGTTCACAGATCTTCGAATTGAAATGCGGGAGAGTGATCGGTAGATATGGCTCAGAATAATTTTACGGTGTGGGATCTTGATCATGGATATGATAGCAAAGTTCCATTGTGGAGGAAGTCCTCTTATTATAATCTTAAAGATGAACAATATAAAAAATAATGAATTCTTGGGTAGAACTTTTAGGGTGGTATTACCAATACCATTGAGACCAGGAGCTTTGTTCTTCTTTAGGCTTTTGATATAAATCCTCACTGGTGAATGGTTTAGTATACTAAAGTATATGGCGAAATCGATTCATCCATGTAAATTGTTTTGCTCGATAGGAATATCTATTCGGACCACCGGTTGCCAGCACGTTGACATTGGAGGAGGAGATGTAGTCGACTAACTCTTGTCCTTTGTTGTCACATCTTATAGCCACCCAAAGATACTTGGCATTTCAGTCGCCGCTGTTTCAGTTGAGGTTAGACATTAATGTCGCATTTTGTAATGAACTAATGAAAAAAATGAGCCCGTCAAACTTAGTCTTCACACTGATTTTTGGGTCAAATTCGTCTCGATAGCTGCGATGTAGTTTGAGCTGTGATTTTTGGAGGATCTATTAAATTAATGTATCGTGACAATACTATTTGCCATGCATGGATACTTGACGCAGCAGAAAGAACGTATGCGTATGTACAGGGCACCAGAAAAATTAGAGACCATGCAAATGCAAGTATACTACTAAAACTCGATGAAACGATAAAGCGACACTAAAAAATTTAAAACTTATACATCTATATGATGTAGTTTGTGAGAGAATGAAAAAAAAAATATATATATACTACACGATTTAAAATGTTTTTATTTTAAAATAATTAACTTAATTAAATTAAGTCATATTTTTTACAATATACAAATGTTCAATTCTTCTCATACCCACCTCGCTATACAGCCACACTACTATGAGAGTGAGTGCAACAGCAATATTAATTCATTAAATTGCTTTGTTAACTTGATCACAAAACATGAAATACCTAATGTAGACGTTGTTGCAACCAGATACAATAGTTATTAAACTAATAGCGTAGTACAGACATACATTCTCGTATAACTATTATTTGGAAAAATATTTCGTGTTACTTAAGGGAAGTTATTCAATGCGTTACATACATATATATTGATAGTATTTCCTTTTGATTTAAAACCGATTATTATTGTCATACATCGGCAGAAGTAACAGTTTAAAGCATGCGATAAATATTGTGTTGAGCCAACATATAAATATCGCATGCGAGTGCGAAGCATGCGTTTGATAATTTGATGCGCTAGTTCAACAGACCAGACATATGTACATTCCGATTAGAACTAAGTATTTTGCGATTGAACTATTTTTCTAATCGCTTTCACTAGCCGGAATTGTGTTGATTTTTAATATGCACTGGATTGTGTGATCTGTTGATAAGAATGTTTTGCATCTTAGACAATAAATATGAACTCTTTTATAACACAATCTTTCGTTTTTGTCGCAAGTCGTTCGTGCATTGATAATAAAAATGATAATAAATAATAATAAATGAATAAATAGAATGGCACACGTTTTATAAACAATTTATTTTAATAGATTTTGCTATTGTAATTAGCAGCAATAAATAATAAATTGATTATGCTTTACATTTACTATACAAAGTATTTAAGGTTAAAAAGTGGTTAAAATTGTTTAAGAATCTATAAACTATGATATCTGTACATACTATATATTCTTCATAAACTAGTCGGTATCTTATAAAGAACAGGAGCTATGCTGAAAAGGAGCTATAACAAATAAATGTTGTATTGACTCCCATGGGAGAGATTAAGCAGATGACAATTTTTGAGTCTTCTACTCGTAGTAGTCGAGCTCTTATCAAGTAGGTTAATGGCAAGGGTATTGTTGTGACTTTTGAGTCGATTTAGATAGGAGCTGATTAGTCTGATAACTTCCTGGAGAATACAAAGCTGTTGGTATGATATAGTTGCGCGTTAAAGATATTTCTGACAGCCCCGTTTTGAAATTTTTGAATAATAGAGCAGTTGCTCCATATGGCATTGCCACAGATCGGTATTCCGGGATAGGTTTTATTATTCTATATTATAGCTTAAAATTGACCTTCGTCCGATCCGCCACAAATGCTTTTTTGCCTTTCATTAAGTTGAGTCCTTTTGTTGAGCAGAAGAGGACGCCCTGTTTCCCTTCTATATAACAGCATGCCCAGAAACTTAGCTGTAGCGCTGCTTGGAATGGTTGTTCCGTCGAGATAAACTTAGGGACAGTCCCCTCTTCTCAACGAGATAGTTATTTGAGTGGATTTCTCGAGCTCCAAAACAATGTTCCACCTCTTAAGCCAAGTATTGGTGGTGTCGAGCTGCCTTTGAATGATGGCTGAAGCCAACTGTGGCAAGGCATTGCTTATATGCCTCAATGATTGGTATATTGACTGTAAAGAGCGTTTAAAGGACCGGTCCAAGTACTTTTCTCTGTGAAACTCCGCCTCCGATTTCTTCATTTCAGAACTTTCTTTCCCACATCTTACAAAGAAGTTACTGCGCGCAATGTAGGACCAGATAAAAGGGTAGTAGTAGAGCTGTCTTTAGTTTGTGAAGCAGGCAGGCATACTACACCCTATCGAACCCTTGCTCTACGTCCAGAAAGACCGAAAGCCGAACAATACTTTTTCTACTCAAATGCCTACAGTACACTCTCGAATAGACTATCACATTAGTTTAGACGTGTCATATCATTATCTGAAGCCAAACTGATGAACAGGTTACAACCAGCCTCTCAAATAATTTTGATGGAGTATCAAGTGAAGATGACTTTCTTAATAAAAAGCTCTTCAAAGTTAAGAGTTTCTATTCATGAAAGATTGTTGGACGCATAAACTTCATACATCTATCGATGGATGTGGTCTCATTGCCTCACTAAAAGAGAATAATTAAAAGCACTACTGACTGGTCGAGAGGTCATCAACTGCATTAGTCTAGTGGGCTTCCAATATGCACCCTGTCAAGAAAGTAACGGGAATTAAAATAAATTAAATTTCCCGAATAGTATTAGTATTAAGTAACGCAATTTTTAAAGATTTTTCGAAATTCATATCTCCTTATTTAAATTCATAATAACGGCAAATTGTATAACACTCTTCCAAATACTTCTACCTCATATGATGTTTCTAAACCGGAAGTGTATAAGATGGCGCGTTGACAACAGTTTCCGTTTGATAGTAACCCCATTTTCATTGGGTCATCAGTTCGCGTGGTCATCTGATTTTTTTTGTTATTAGAATACAACAGAATGAAGGTTCTGAAGTACAACATTGAGTTGAAATTGTGTTTAAGTAATTTGGTTTACTTCTTCAGTTGACTTAACCACGAAGCCTTTCCAAGTTATGCGAATGTTGCCTCAGATCCTACTAAACGCTACGACACGCCAATATAATTTCGAAACAGTTTGCCAAAGATGGTGAGCAATTTCTAATTTCCAACAAGTTCCTTATTGGGCTGCAGCTGTTTCTGTAGCCAACTCGCATAAACTTCGTCTTGACTTCACTCTTTAGGTATTGAACTGTTCCAATCCGATGACTTTTTTTTATTTTATTTAATTTTAATTTATTTGATAGTAGGTACTCGTATCTTGTTTGGCACTCTGCGCTCTTGAAACCATTCGGAACAGTCATTGAAACCTAGCACATTCTTCAATGAATCGTTTCCGGAAGAATAGTGCAGCGCAGTCACAACAGAAGAGTTGGATATTTTTCTTTACCTCTTCTTTACCAAAGCTACGACAGAGTCCTTAAAGTGTAGGAGCTCCGATGTTCGCTTCGGTTGATATGCCGGACTAAGTGTTAAAAGCCAATCCGAAGAAGTAGCTAACTCTCTGTTACTCCTAGTATCTACTGAAATGGTCTGTGAATAATCACAAGCAGCGCTGTTCAAGTTCTGAAGCCTGAATGGCTTCCAATGAGTGTTGTTGGACTTGGTTATTGCTGCTTACTTGTTCCGGATGGATTTTCTATTGATAAGATTGATAAGTTCCATGCAGTTCTCTCCATGTTGTTAATCAGCCTAATCAAGACTTTCTAACTGTATACGTCAAGGAGGCGCGATATGTCAATTCACCATGCATTGATTTTATTGCCTCCATACCTGCTCAAGAAATGTTATAGGTACTCTTTAGTTATTAAACTGTTCCAATCCGATGACTTGCAATCATCTATTTTCTCTGTCTGAAACACAATACTTTAGATTGTTTAAGTTCCTTTTAAACCCCTCCATGCTGTATTTCAGCAAAGCAGGCTGATGCCTTTGTTTATATAATTTTTTTTTTTTTAAATAGAGACGGGTTCACACAAAGCCTTTTATCTGGCAAAACCCCAATTTTTTAATATTTTTTGTTGAATTTTCTTTCACTTCCACTTAAAATTTCTGCATATATGAAATTATTTTCAATGAAATTTGATAACAGTAGTAGATATAATCGACTGTCTCAACACAGCTTAACTAAAAACCAAATAATATGAACTGAAATGAATAATAAAATGAATTTTGAATGTTTTTCAAAAAAAATTATATTTGATTTGTGCAACATTTGTTCAACTCTACGCACGACCATTAATTAAATTGTGAATGTCACACAAAACAGTGAATAGCAAAAAGCGCGCGCCATTTCAATAATTAAACTTTTTCAGTACGTGACATGAGAATAAATAAAACATTTTGCTGCTGTTGACTGCGCAAAAAAAACCGTGACAGTTGAATTGTATTTGATCAAATACAATTATATTAATTTTACTTGAATATACGTTTATTTTAATTTATGTTTACTCTTTATTTTATAAATATTTATATATTAAAAACTAGCTTTTCGTCCGCGGATCTTCCGATAGCATAGTAGCATATCTAATTACTTTTTTTATTTTGCCTCATTTGTGTTCCTCTTAACATGTTCACCAAATTTCATCACTGTACCATGTATGGATGCAAAGATATGACAAATTTTGATTATCGTTTATATGGGGGGGTGGGGCAACGCCCCCTCCGATTTTGTCCAAACTTAACAGGTTGACTCCTCCTCATCCTCTTAACATCTATATTAAATTTCATCTCTGTACCTTAAATGGATGCAAAGATATGACAAATTTTGATTGTCGCTTATTTATGGGGATGAAAAATAGATGTTGTCCGATTATCCACACTAGCCTAGCCGATATGCACGCTAAGATTCACGAGAATTATGAAATATAAAAAAAAAATTATTTCTAATAAATAAAAATTGAAAACAGTTCAAAAAATTCTTTTATTTTATTTTTTGAATATTACGTAAATATTATGTAAAAATTATATAATATAATAATTTCATTATTTATAATATAATTGTTATGCAGGATATTTCAAAGTCGTAAATACTCATTCTGAGTCGTATTTTGGGTAATTTTTATTAAAATTACCCAAAACAAATGAAAAAAAAAATCCTTGTTCACAAAAGTGGAGTTGCCCTTATGACACAATGGACTTACACACAAAAAAAAAAAAATGAGAGTAAAAAAAGAGAGCGCCTTTGGTTTTTTTTTTTTTTATAAAAAAGAGAGTATATATATACATACATAGATATTCGAGAGAACTCATCAAATCAACACGCATACAAGAAAGCTAAGACCACTCACACACACAAATGCAGTTAATGCCGAGATAATAAGTTTTTGAGTACAGCCAGACACAACAACAAATAATGTACTCATAATATTTTTCCCTTATAAACATATTTATGTACACTACACAGCACATATTTGGTCGTATATATTTTTCGAAAATGGACATGTATTGTTTTTTACTGGAAACCTGTATTTAATATATTCTGCGCGCGATATTTTATTGGGATTAGTGGAAGCTACAAGAATTTTGTCGTCCCATGTCAAACTAAAATAGTAAAATAAAATGTTTCTCTTACAGAAACTTCGAAAGAAGAAAAGATCTGCATTGGAGCTAGAGCTTCGATATGAATATTTATGGATAGTTATATTCGATTTTGGGTAATATATATCGGATTTGACGTTTCTAGCTAAATAACTAATAATTTTCTTATTAAAAAGCTCAGAAAGTTGGAACGGGTTTTTATGGGTGAATGGGTTATGGGGTTGGCAGTTTGTTTCATTGCCATCGCACCTACCCCCCTTATTTTTGTAAAGTTCTTTAAAACAATATATTTGTACTGAATTCGTGGCTAATATTAGAAAAAATCAGCTACACCGTCCTCCCCCACCCCTCGAGGACAACCTGCAACGTCCTTGTATACGAGCCTGGTTTGATATGTTAGAGAATTTTTGAATAAAAGAATTTTTTTTCCTTTCAGCTCCATACATTTAGTCCAGCGTTTTCCAATTTTTTATACCTTTCAAATACATATAAGGTTTACTCAACGCCTTGAGGACGTTCAAATGATTACCTCTTCATACGACTCAATTCTCTTACCGTCCAGCCATTTCTTCAATTTTGGTAGCAGAAAATATTTACTGGGATCTCAGTCTGGAGAATGGAGGATACTCGAGGCATTTACGGTAAAAAAAGTATGGTTCTTCTGCACGTAAATCAAGCATTCCACAGGCTGTGGCATGCCGGTCTGCTTCACAAGCTAAAGACAACTCTGCCAACACCGTACTTACACTTCAACAGGTTCTACATTGAGCGCAGGAATTTCTTTGTGAGATGTGGGGAAGAATGTTCTGAAATAAAAGTCATAGTTCCACAGGTAAGCGTACTTGGACCCGTCCTTTATACGCTGTATACATCTGACCGGTACGTAGCATCCGATGTTTCCTCACATGTGGCTTTAGCCATTCTTCAAAAGCAGCTCCACACCACAAATAGTTGACTTAAGAGGTGGAATATTGTGCTGAGCCCCGAGAATTCTACTCAAACGATTTTCTTGCTGAGAAGAAGACAATGTAACCCAGTTTATCTTTACGGTTCAGCTATTTCAAGTAGCGCTGTAGCCAACTATCTGAGCATGGTGCTGAATAGAAGAGGAACATGGTCTCCTCAACGGCTTACCAAACGGACTCAACTCATTATAAGACTAAAAAAGCATTTATGTCTGATCGCTCGAAGGTCAAATATCAGGCTGAGGAGCAATATATATGTCTAAATCGACTAGACTTTGATGCCGATCAAGAATATATATACTTTGTGGGGTCTGCCTCGCCTTCTTCTGCAAAGCCTAACTACATCACCTTTTTAACTATGGGTTACAGGGTATAAAAAGATATTAGAACAAATAAATAAAATAAAATAAAAAGAACTCACCATTTATTTTTGAGTTTGCTGTTTCTACATCAAAAATAAAATCAAAATAAAAAAGAAAATAAATAAATGGATTCATATAAAAATATAATTCATATAAATATATAAAAAATACATATGTAAATATGTACATATATAAATATTTATTTCAGTTATATATTACGTAAATGGCGTCGATAGTCCCTAAGTTCTTTGTTATCTTCAAAAACCTACATGTAGTGCATTCAAGTTTCGTCGCAACCTAATTTCAAAGCTTTTTTCTCTTATTTATTTTTACTCGTTTTTATAATTTTGGCGCTCATTTTAACTTGTCTTGTTCTATGTATATTCATTCCACTTTAGTTCAACGAGTTCAGTCAGAATCGAAATTTAGCGGCGAACGGCGATGTTTTGTGCTGCTTCTTTGTGATAATAGAAAAATAAAAAAAAAAATTCAAATACGGCTGTAAATAGCTATAAAATTTCGTAAAAAATTCAAAAAAAAAAACAACTCTTACCACTCGCGCGCGCTGATAAAGATTTATAGTACTTGAACGGTACAAAATTCAATAAGAATTAAAAAAAAAAACAAAATTTTGTTTAATTTAGCAAGTGATTATAATCAGCTGTGAGCGGAAGGGCAAACCGCAAGTTGCGGTATTTAATAACAACAACAATAACAACCACAAAGAAGAATAAGTTTGTAATAAATGATTGCCAATAAGTGTTAAGATTAATAAAAGCAAAAAAAAAAAAACGAAAGAGAATAAAATTGCATTGTATGACACCTGCAATGCAATGCACTCCCTTTGTCTGTCTTGTCTAGTAATAAAGTGCAGCACAAAAAGTAACAACAATAAAAGTAGTTCAAAAAAACATTTTGTTTTAACAAAAGATAAGAAAGAATACCAAAAAAAAAAAAATGATAGAAGAGAGCGTGAGCGACAGAAATTATATAAAAACCACAAAATACAAACAACAACAATGACAACAAAAGACGTTTAAATATTAAAATGCGCGTGTGTGTGTGTGTGAGTGAGTGTAAATATTAAAAATCAACAAAAATTCAGTTAGTATTGCTTTAAACTTTGCAAAGTCAAACAATTGACAAAAGCAAACACAAACAAAAAAACAACAAAAAGTGCGTGTGCGCGCAATTACAAGAAAATAAAGAAAAATAATTATTATGCTAAACTGTTAATTAAACAATAAAAAGCACATTTACACAATTAACATTAATTAAAAAATTTAAATAATTTTAGTTGAAATATTTCAGCTATTTGTTATTTAAAGTGACTGCCCTAACAAATTGAGAAATACAAAACAAAACATCAAAAATTCAAAGCAATAAAAAAAAATTCAAACAAAGAAATGGTTCGTTGGTTCTGTTCTAGTCTGTATAATACATGCATACGTGCAAGTGAGATGCACTACTTAAAACAGCAAAATCAAAACACTCAACATAAGTAAAAGCAAAAAAACAAAATTTAATACATACGCAACTTTCTCACTCTTCTTTTCAATGGCACGTGTGTTCGTTCTTGCTTGTGGATGCTGTGCTGCCTTTGTATTTTCAACTCAGTTAACTTAACTCAAAAGTTGAGCACAAATTTGATATCAGTTACAGCTTCAATAAAAAAAAAAAACAATAACAACGAGTATGCAACGATCGTTTCTTCTCGCTTACACACATGCCAAGGAGTGCATAGTTATTAATGTCCGATAACAAAAAAAAAAAAAATAATAATAAATAATAATTGAGTGCAACTACTGCAGATTTTGTTGTAATTTTTTGCTTTTGTTATTTGAGTATTTGGCACAAAATAAATTTTAATTTCTATTGCTGACTTTTGCTTGCAATTGACGTTTATCGGTCGTGAGTGTTGGACGTATGTAATTGTGCTTTAATAGTGGCAGTGGCGAACAATTGAAAAGTGTTTGAATAAAGTTATTTAATTTTGATTTAATTTGTTGTTTTTAAAGGTCTACAAGAATTTAACTGTAAACTTAAGGGCGAGCACAGTGCGTTGTGTTTATTTATATGAGTGCCTCTATTTATGTATTTGTGTTTATTTGCTTTTGTCTCAAAAATTTTTTTGTTGTATTTTGTTTGAGATAAATATGTATGTATGTATGTGTATCATACATACACATATGCAAATATTAATAAATTCAAATAAGTAATTCAACAAATACCACACACACACGCGCGCATTATTTATTCATATTTTTCGTTCTCCCTTTTTTGTACCCTGCAGCTAAATATTTGTTGTGTTTGTAGAATTTAAAACTGCGAAGGAGTGTACCGGTGGCAGCCTAACGGATGTCTGCCTGAATGAATTTCCCAAAGGCATAAGAAGAACAAAAACAAAAAAAATGGTGATTTAGAATTTAGAACTCTTGGAGAGATAAAATTATAAAAAGAGAGCTCCACGCTTAGTGAAAAATTTTACAAGAATTGAAAAAAAAAAGTAAAGGTACTCTAACTATGAGCCTAGCTTGGGGATTATTATTGTGGGTGCAATTGGCCCAAGAGCTACGCAAGGTTGCGTCAAGCCAATTATGTTCGATTTTTATTAAGCTTTGCCCTTTTACAAATTATGTTCAGAACACAGTGACGATTATGTGGCCGCCATTATTTAATGGAAAAAAATGAGATCTTGGACTTCTGCCATTTTCAACACCATTCAACGATGCCTCGCTGATTCTTTTGCATAAACTTTACCACAAGAAGAAGGATTTAAACTAGTCTTTGACACCATACATTTCGGGAATATTCGATGCAAAAAGTTCATTGTTGAGTCCAAAGTGTAGCATGTAGAAACAGAAGTCTTGCAGACCGTTTTATTGCATTAAAAATAAAGTGTGCCAACATCCACCGATAGAAATTTATATAGAAGTTCAAAACCTTTCTGACAAGGACCGTCCCAGTATTGGTATTTAAGCAAACACCGGTCCCATTACTCAGTTTTTAATCGTAAAATGGAGTTTCCTGAATTATGTCAGCATTGCTGGTATCACAAAAGCAAAAATTTTGATTCTGTACGGTGCAAAAGGGTGTAAGATGAGCCTCATCCGAATTAAATCCTAAATGTAATTCAGTACACATTACTGGAGATTACTTAGCTAGACGTCGACAAGCTGCATTCACAACAGACCGCCGAAGTCTTCTCAAACAAAGTCTCCCGACTGCTTCGGGAAACCTCTCCGTCTTCTCAAGATATATGTGAGCAGTGGAAATAAAGCACCCAGTCCATGGAAAGGGCTGCCTATGAGGTCATTGGTTATACAAAGACTATGACTAATACTTGATACGATAAGTATTGTTGCAATGCTACTGCAGAAAATAACGCTTCCTATCAGAGAACTCTGCAGTGGAGAGAGGTATAACGCCTTTTCAGACGAAAGAAAAAGGAACAAGAAAGGAGTGAGTTTGAAGATGTTAAGCTCGAAATTTTTTCGAAAGGTAAAGCATCTGACCGAACGTTTTAAACCCGGAATAACTTCCAGTAAAGACGAAAGTGGTAATCTAGTTACAGATGCACAGGAATCACTGAGATTATGGAGGAGTCATTTTTCTATCCTACTTTAAGGCGATGAATCGGAACCACCAGCTAATAATTATAGAGCCGCCGAACTATAACAATGCCACAGGCTCTGATGAAGTAATTCAAGACTCGCGGCGAATAGTTCGTAATGAGTTTGCAACAACATTTATGCAAGATACGATTCGATGAACGCATACCCAATGACTGGAATCTCAGTGTTCTTGGTCTATCTTTAAGAAATAAGTTTCCTTTCCATCAACTCCTATACGGATTCACTCATAGGACAATATCATTAATTGCCGTTTTCGACAGACCGATACGAACGAAGTTTTTCGACTAGGTATCCCGGCAAAGATTGTTCGTCTTTGCGTTATTTCGATACTACACACTCATAAAGTGTTGTCAGGGTAGGAAAGAACCTTTCTGAACCCTTTGATACCAAGTGAGGTTTTATGCAGAGTGATACACTGTCGTGCAATTTTTTCAATCTTCTAATGGAATACATCCTACGCCAGTGCCCGTACATACAGAATAGGTCGGGCTCGATCTTCCAAAAGGAAGTGATGCTGCTCGCATACGCGGATAATAATGATATTATCGGTACGAGATTGAAAAACAGTCTCGGCTCATGGGTCTAGCGATGAATGAAGACAAAACGAAGTACTTGCGGTCTTATTGCACTCCGTCATCATGGCTTGGACGGCCTGTGAATATAGGAATAGAAGTGAAAAGCAATCGAAGCATTAGATCAGTCTATGAATGAAAAAGTAAAAAAGCAACAAAAGGAGAGATGATGTACTACGTATTCTGTATCTGTCATGTGCATAAGTTGAGGCTTTCCCATAAGTTGAGGCTGTAAGTTGGTGTTCCAGTCCTGTTAATGTGAAACCTGAACGCAGCAAGCCTAAATATTGGTACAGAAAAATTATTTGCTTATCTATTCAAAAATTATAAAGAGAAAAGATTTTTTATTTTTGTATGTTTTGTTTGTTTGAAACAAATAAACTCAAAAACTACTGAACCGATTTCGAAAATTCTTTCAGCTTTAGAATGCTACATTATTGCTGAGTAACATAGGCTATATTTATTTTAAACCGATGGCGTTGCTCCGTTCACCATATGAGCGATATACACAAATTTGTCATATCTTTGCATCCATCTGGCATACATTTTAATGGAATCAGGAGAAGTAAGATCATTGGAAAAGGGGGGATGGCTGTCTATAGGAAACATATATATACAACATTCAGCTATGGTATAATAAAAATATAAATATCGAAATTGAAAGTTCTAACTAATATAGTGTCTAAGCTCTTGATTTCTAGACAGAGGGACAGACGAACATGGCCATATTAGACTCAAATTTAGATGCTGATCAAGTATATATACACTTTATGGACTATGTCTCTCCTACCTTCTGCTTATTTTATACATTTACAAAAATATAAAATATAGACTTGTATCCTATAGTTGACGGCAATAATAATTTAAAAATTTATATAGACATTTTTCTGCTAAAACCTTTCTGCTTTATTTGCACATATTAGCGCATATTTCTCATAACATTATAGGGTATACTATTGTCGTACGCTACGTCTATAGCAGTTTTACTTGTCTCTATTCATTTTATGGCCTACACCACGTGCCTACTCCCTGCCGCTGTTGTTAAAATAGAAATCGAAAACAGAAAAGAATATAAATAAAAATCAACGCGCAATTTTATAAAAGGAAAAGCTATTATATATATTTTTTTTTTATTCTTTGCAAAAACAACAAGGAATTCTTTTTAAAAATAAAATAAATAAATATGCACTATGATATTTAAAGTTTTATGTAGCACCTTCTGCCCGGTGCTCGATTATTTAACGCGAGACTTCACTTAACAATAAATTGTAAAATAATAATAAACAGTGTTAATTTAAATTAATAATTCTTAATTGTGTCGAATAGCAAAAAAAAAAAAAAAAAAAATAATTAAACTAGACTAAAGCAACTGTATACAATAAAAAAAATATATATATAATATAAATTAAAGTGCTTCCAAAAAATTTAAAATAAAAATGCTGCCCACTGTACATACAAATGAGTTCCAATTGTCTACCACAACAACAAACAACGATGATGAAGAGGAGAGTAGCAGCAGTGCAGAATGTGTTGCCGGCTTAAGCAGTGAAGCAGCAAAAGTGGCAACGACTCAGCATAAAAATGATGTCATTTTTACAAAAACAACTACAATGGAAGAGGAAGAAGAAGAAGATTTGACAAATGTTGTTGAAAACATAACAAGCAACCCCAATGAAACAACAGCAACCACACCTACGACAACAGAGCAAGAGCAACAACAAGAACAAGAACAACAAGGGCATAAAATACGTCCAACAACACCAATACCAACAAAAAAATTAAATACCAAACGACCTGCAAATCTAACATTAAATATACTCCCAACATCAACAACAACAAACACTTCAACACCAACTGCAAGTCGCCGTTCCGATTCATCCTGCAGCAATTATGTAGAAACGGATAATTTGGCATTATCCAACCATAATAGCAGCAGCGGCGGCAGTGTCTCAACATCTGGCAGCATCTTTCCACATGAACAGTATAAAACATTCAAAAAACTAAATATTAGTTTCACAAATATTTGCTACACCACCAAAGTGGGCTTCTTCAAGCGCGGTAAGTCTATAAAATAATTCTATAATACTATATATTTAGTGCATAAGCATTTATGCCCGGCGTTGGCTGGTTTGAATCTTGCAATTTAAAAGTTTAAATATAGAAAAAGAGCTTGAAAACGTTCAAATGAAGTAAAAAAATTTTGCATATATAGAAGAAGTATCAGGAATTAAATTAATTTAAATCTCCTGAGTAGTAGTTAGGCAGGCTCCAGGTTGTTAAAACTGTCCAATGATGCCAATTTTGACCGCGATCTGTCAACCAGTGTGTTAACATCTGCTGTTTAAGTCAGTCGACCTCAGTAGTGTTTGGCGATTTATTATATTGTATGAAAATATTGTTCAACGTATTTGTGTTCAATTTTGTTTTGGTTGAGGAACTTAAGTAAAGGGAACGCTCTATCCAATATAAAGAAACCAAAATGTTCTTGTCCAAAAGATTCAGCTTGTTTTTTATGTGTTTCATTCCTATTGCATCGGAATTGAAAATCGCTCACGACATGGCAAAAGACCGGATTGATCGGGCTCAGATGTGGTGTGACATTTCATTCCTTAAAAAAATGTTACACAGATCTTTTAGAAATTTACTGACCAGGCCTCAAGTCCAGATGAGAGGCCTGACCAGTATCTGGATATATTTGTTGGATATTGAATTTGTTTGTGCCTGCAAACAGGGCGCTACCGGATCCAAACTGGTAGAGAATGTATAAACAGCATGACGGAGTCATGGATGGCACAAGTAAAAAGTGTTTTATGTTGGAGGGTTTCGGAAGCGCGGCATTGGCGATTGGTCAGAGTGAGAAAGCAGACTCGCAGCTACAGCTCTACAGTAGTAGGAAATGGGTTACTATAAGGCATAAGGCTACAAGACTAAGATCAGTAGTACACGCCGGAAAATTTGCTGAGCGAAATGAGTCCTGTTACAATTCCATCAAGGATACGAACAACTTATGTTACATCTGTAGCAAATAAAAGATTTCCAAGAATCGTAGAAGTTGCTACAGCATGGATATATCGAACCAATATTCTAACAATATGTGGGTTTCTGAGAACTGTAGCGTATTCGAGAGTATCTAAAGAAGAATATTGAAAGTAAAGTGAAATACCTAATAATATTAAATATTCTAAACATAACTAGGATATCAGAGGTGACTTAAAAATTAGAACAATTTTTTTTTTTTTGGATAACAATCTGGTTTGGCGAAGATGCTATGCTTATTATGTGTATGGGAAAGTAGAGAAATTTCAGTCGGGCGTAACCGGCCCTGTAAGAGGCCCTGTACCAGTTCAGGTCGCCTAACGAACACATTAAATGTTTCCCGAGCATATGACCAAACACATGACCACTTCTCACTGCGCGAATATGAATGAAAAGAAAAGGGGGGGGTCGTTCAAATTCAATTGCTTATAAAATCGTCATTTATTATCCGATTTTGATGAACTTTTTTGATTTGGGCTAAGAAGGGGGGAGGGGCAAAATTTTAAAATAAACTTGTGAAATTCCGGAGCAGTCCTAGTCGAATGCAAAAAACACGAAGTCTCTATCTATTACCGTTTCCAAGATCCTTTCGTTCATACAGAAGGACAGACGGACATGGCTATATCGACTCCTCTATCACTCCTGACCATAATGTGGGTAACTTTGGGGGGTCTCCGACAATTAGTTCTTCCTGTTACATACATTTGCGCAAAACCAATAGGCTCTTGTACCTTCGGTACAGGGCCTAATAATCTAAAAGAAAAAAATTGTACATGGGATGTTTAAAGTTCCATACAAGCCCTTGGCTGTGTCATCTGTATTGGAACTTCCCGGTTGCACTTCCAATTAGCATCATGAATATACAATGTAGTATATTAAATTTTAGCTTTTAAGCATGCCGAACGAAGTTTAAAATGTGCTTCTGAACACAACCCTACTCATTTAAGAGGGAGTATAATTGAAGCAACCACCAACCCTTCCTGAAAAGCAGGCAACGCCCTTGCGTGTTTAATAATTGTTTATTTATTTTTTGTTTAGACTCAAAAAAAAGGGGTTTAAAGACTTCAACAACAATAAAAAAAAAACTATTCAGCAATCAACTTTGTCTAGCTTTAGTTTCTCCTTCCGCTGTGCCTTGTTCACGAATCAATCAGTCAGGACAAATATTTATATTTTTCAATTGGTACATATTTCATTACTAATTTCATAATTACTTAATTATTATGTTTGTTGGTTTATAGGCAATTGTTGGGATTATATAAAGCCTGCAATTCATTATGTTCCGACTTGTTGCTGCGTGGGTTGGGTTTTTTAAGTTTTATACAGCTTATCATTCAGTTTTGTCCGTCTATAATAAATTCATTTTGTTTTTGTGATTGTTACGCTTTCGTGACTTTGATTTGAAATACTTGAACAAGTAATTATGTATAGTACTCTGCGTGTGTATTATGCGATTTGATATAAGTATATATATATATATATATAATTTTTTTTTTATTTATTTAATGAAAACAAACATTAGTTCGGCTTCGTTGATGAGTTGGACTTTGATTGGGTTTTTATTTGAAAATAATGATATGCTTTATGTAGCAACATGTGGAGACTACAGCGGAAAATATTTTTAACATAGTTTTGGATGGAATATTTAATTTTTCTGGGTCTTGAAAACTTTTTTTCCATCTGGGTGATTAAAAATACAAAGATCTTACATTTCTAGTTAACAACTATAGAAGATAGTTTAAAAATCTTCTGAAACATCTTTCTTTTCTGTCAAGAAGCATTAAGTCTGAATATGTTTGTAAAGAAATGGTAACTTATTAGCATATGAAAAATAATATCTCCGATCTAGATTTGACTAGCAAAGAGACTTAGTTATAATTAAATATCTATACCGATGGCTGCAAGATAGACTGAATTGTTCGGTGGAAACATCGTTGATAAGAAATTACTTCCAAATGGTGAATAGCGATACGAAAAGTTGCAATCAGAGATTATGAAACATTTTTCATTCATTTCAAAGTACTAAGTGATTGTGTATCACTGCTTACTAGTAAATATAAGAGGAGAAATATACTGAATTAAAAGCATCGCCAAACTGTGCACGGAAGTATTCGCAGTTGACACTCTTCAAGGAAAAACCTTGTCAATGAAATGCAATATATTTCTGGTAAACACATATAAAGCAATTCTATGCGTCGGTCACTTTCCTAATTGATTGAAATACGCTGTGATCATAATGAGTCCTAAAACTAATAACACCAATTTGGTTTTCCATTATCGAATCATCGAATCCCGGAACATATACACTGGAATGTCCAAACTATTTTTGATGCTTTGACTGAAAAAAAAGTATTGTGAGTCTGCCTTTCATGAGTTTGGCACAAGGCTATTCTGTAATACAAAATTCTAAAATCCTTCTTGGGTAATCAAATGTCTATCCGTCAGTTCAAGGCGGGTGTTCCTTAAGACAGTGTGCTGTAAACTTTATACACAGAAGACATGTCAACACCGAATTCTGACATAAAGGAAGCGTCATGAAGTCATCATGGTCACCTCCAGTTATCTCAATGAAGCCAAGACTCATGCGTAAGAATACTTGGAACTTCTGGGTAAATGGTTTTAACGCTGGAATGAATTTAATAACCACCAGAAATCTTTAAGCTTAAATGGAATAACATAATGAACCTTTACTATAATGACAATCCAATACCTCAAAGCTGCAAAAAAAAAAAAAAATATATCAGAAATGTAGAATCGAACAACAATATTATACCAGGTGTAATCAGCCCTAGCAGCTGATAGAAGTCGTTTGAGGGCATTTGTATTTGCCTTATGCTCCTACTTGGAGCAATACTTTAAGTTATACAAATTAAAGTGTTAAGGAATTAAACAAAAAAATCAGCTGTATTACAGATGGCTCCAAAAAATAGCATAGGACCACAAACTGAAATTGAGGTGAACATGTAATATACCTTTATGTTTTTAGGGTCGCTGATTACGAGCCCGGTGTCCGTATAACGCAATCACGCCAGTATCAAGGTCAAAAACCCTAATTCGAAATATCTTTACTTTTTTTACCCCGGATTCAGAAAGTGCGGAAAATTTTAAGTCCGAATAAGATTTGACCTTTTTCATGAACCGAACTTTCAAGGTCAATTAGAGGTCATCCAGAGGACAATTTCCTCTATTCTCATTTTTTTTTGAGATCTTTTGGGACGATATCTCGTTTACATGCATCATTAATTGTGAACCGATTTATTTGTGCGTACCCCCAGGACGCCTCCCGGTGTTGACGACAAACAACGGGTCACCTGCAAAGTTCCTGCGTGGAGCCGTTCATGCCGTCAAGGTAGACATAAGAAAAAGTAGCACTACGAGGGACCCGACAACCCAATATTAGTAATCGTTAATTAAAACGATTTTCTGATTTTTTACAGATAATTTCAAAACAAAGTTTTAGGAGAATCTCTGGTCATATACTCTGCCAGTACATGCAAAAAAATAAAAATGCTACAACTACAAGCTGGATAAAATCAATTATGAGCAATATTAATCGATGTTTAGCGTTATTTTAAATAATCGATTTAAATCGATTTTGCAGCCCTACTTGGAAAACAGTTATGTATAATGGAAATTGAAAGCATTTGAAAGATAATTAAACTCTTTAGTATAGCCTAGCCTAGAGTGTTTAATATTGCCTCAAATAATGCATAAATTGCTTATATGCACTGAATTCTAAGCACCAAATGCTGAATGAAGTGTTGTAGATAAATACTATAGTTTAAGCACAATTGATCTACAAAATAGAGCTGTGAAACTTTCGAAGCATTATGTTTGATTTGTTTTTTAGACTACCGATGTTTTTTTAGAATAGTTCAATGGTTTCATCCCATAGAAGCAGTTCTATAACATCGCTTCAAAAGCAAGGCATTCGATTTTCATACAATGTTGCAGAATGAGGATTATTTTTGGAGAATGAACTCAACTGTTTCAGACGGGGAACACATAAACCCTTCTGTTTCAGCTACTGAACCACCAAGGATGTTTTTCAAAGCAGTTTTAATTGTCAATCAATCAAGAGAAGTTTTGTCAACAAAAATTCATGGGTCTCAGATAAATACCACAATGTTAGTGAATGTGCTGACTGGATCAATACTCTATTAGCCTTATTTTGAGTTCCATTTTAGAACTACAAAGGTTGCAGTGACTAGTCCATAATAATAATAATAATAATTATTATTATTTACAATAAAACATTTAGTAAATAATTACCTGCGTTAACAAACAACTTTTTAATAGTTACAGAATATCAATTGCCTGATTGTAGATATGAGTATCTTGATAAATGGTGACTACTGATGCTAGAATGTAAACCAGTAAAAAGCTGCTACTGAAAAACCTGTCTTCCCTGCAACTGAGAACTATTAAAGTTTGCTTAACTACTTTTTTTTTTTTGAAATAATAAAACAAAGCAAGTTTAAAGTGCAGATGAACTTGAACCGCAGAATATATAAACATTTAGCGCTAATATAATTGCTAACAACTTCTAAGTAGGAATACATCATTCGGTGCGAGTGCACTCAAATCTGAAACAAAGTGGATAACAATACTAAAAGAATGAAATAATATAATGAAACAGATTGTACACAACTTTTTGTCTAGCAGATTGCGTATGGAGCGGTGCACTTGAACTTGAACCCGTATCATGGATAATATTGCAAAGATAACAGATGTATATAAAAAAGATAATATATTCCAGATTTTTTGAACGCAAGTGCATTCAAAATATGTATTTTACAATTCAAAGACAGACGGACAAGAATTGTGCTAACATATTTTTATTGCACTTGAACTTGAATTTGCAAGAATTACAAAAATAACAAATGATAATATTGAACGGGTTATACCGGGTTTTCTTTAACACACAAAATGTGTCAAGTGCACTTGAACTTGAACTGGATAACAAAACAGAAATTGCATAGAAAAAAAGAAACGCCTTCAATTTGGTGCAACTGCACTCAATTCTAAAACAGAGACGATAATATTACTAAAATAAACAAGAATTCCTAGAAATCAATGAATATATATATATGAATATATGCCAGATATTTTTTTTTTTTTTTTTTTTGTATGATAATCCTTGAATTTGGTGCATTTGAGTTCGTAACACATGGAGTCAACGTATATAGAATTACTAAAATTATTATTTCTGACGAATTTTGAACATATTTCTGAGTAATCAAATTCATACGAAATTACAAAACAATTAACAGATGTTCGGATCGGGTACACATAAACTTAAAATGGCAAGACAACAAACTTCGGACTCATTTGTCATTTGGATACTTGAATTGCATACGATTCACAGTACACTTTTCGCTGTCTGATGTCTATCAGCAACAACTTGCAATGAAACAGCCAAGCGAACTGATGAGAGATTATTCTTAGAGGAAATCAAGAAAACTGTCTTCATTGCTCTTCAATTTTAATGATTCTCTCTTCACACTGAAAACAATTGTACGCACATATTACTTACTTACTTACTTAAATGGCCGTCAACCGTCTACCGGTCATGGCCGCGTCCAGGAAAGCACGCCAGCCTCCATAATCCTGTGCGCGCTGGCGCCAGTTGTTTTGAATGCCAAGTACGGAGAGATCTCTCCATACCTGGTCATTCCATCGAGTGCCCGGTCGTCGTCTATGTCGGCGTCTACCAATCAAGTTTGGGCCCCCCATGTAAACCATGCGTGCTGGAGCTCCTTCGTCCATTCGAATGAGGTGCCCAGCCCAGTGCAGCCGCTGGAATTTTATGCGCTGGACTATGTCAACCTCATTGAAAAGCTCGTACAGCTCGCGGTTCATACGGGACCTAAACTCGTCGCCGACTCTAATAGGACCAAAGATCCTGCGAAGAATCTTCCTCTCGAAGACTTCCAACGCTGTCTCATCTGACTCAATCACGGTCCATGCCTCTGCGCCATACAGTAGGACCGGGAGTATCAGCGTCTTATATATCTTTATTTTCGTCCGTCGAGAGAGGGCTTTACTTCTCATTTGCTTGCTCAGCCCAAAAAAAAAAAAAAAAAAAAAAAAAACATCTGTTTGCAAGCGTGATTTTTCGCCTGATCTCCAGGCTGACGTTGTTGTTGCTGGTGATCTCTGTTCCGAGACAGACGAAGTTTTCTACAACACTAAAGTTGAAATTCTCCATCGTCACTGACCGTCCAAGACGCATTGACGGAGTGCGAGAAGACACCAAGTACTTCGTCTTGTCCTCGTTCACCGCTAGGGTCGGAGAGGTTTTTCCCCACCCTGACAATGCTTTGTGTGTTAGATAGCGTCGCCAGGCAAAGACGGACAATCTTTGCCGGGATACCTAGTGCAGACAGGGCGTCGAAGAACTTCTGTCGTATCGGCGTGTCGAAAGCGGCTTAGTAATCGACAAATAGGTGGTGAGTGTTGAACTCACGGGTCTTTTCCAAGATTTGGCGTAATGTGAACATTTGGTCACTGGTCGACCTTTTTGGTCTGAAGCCACACTGATATCGTCCTATCAGTGAGTCGGTATATGGCTTCAGCCTATTACACAATACGCCCGACAGAGTCTTATATCCAATGGAAAGGAAACTTATTCCGCGGTAGTTGGCGCAAACAGCGGGGTCTCCTTTCTTAAAGATAGGACAGAGAACACTGAGATTCCAGTCATTGGGTATGCGTTCATCGGACCATATCTTGCATAAAAGCTGGTGCATACTCCTAACCAACTCTTCGCCGCCGGTCTTAAATAACTCAGCTGGCAGCCCATCAGAACCAAATTTTTGAAAAGATGAAAAGATCAAAGCCTTTTGCTAGAGAAAAATGAGTTAAATCGAATAAAATGTCTTAAACCATTTAAAGACTGTTAAAAAAAAAAAAAAATTTACTCGGAGAGCCCACAAAGCCCATCGTACATATTTTTGCTTTTTCTTGATTTTTTTTTATTATGCTTAATTGTAACATTAAAAAGATAATAAATGTGACAACAATCAACACTTAATGTTAACACTTTGTGTAAACTGGCCACATACTTGGAGCAACTGTTAAAATTATTCACGTCTTACAATAAGTTAACTGTCTTCATTTTAACCGCCCCAATATTCCAATATTAAATGCTCCACTTAACCCCAATATGAAGAATTGTTTAAGGTCAAAAAATAAAGTGCTAAAGGCGTTGGTTGGTTCATGCTGATTTAAAGGAAAGTCTACAATTTTTATTCAAAACAATAAGACGCACAGTTTTAAATTACGCAAATTCAATTTGGTTTCTATACATCGGAAAGACTGAATGACATTGCAAAGTGCTCATCATTTCACTCTGGGTATGGCCTCCGATTGTTTCTAGATGGCTCACGAAGACCAACTGCATAAAGAAGCGGTGATGCTCATTGTTCAACAGCATATTTTATTGCATCGACTCACGTTTAGCTGTGAACGTTTTTAATTATTTATTACAGCCAAGTCAGCCTCAAAAGCTTTGCTCGCACTTGTATTCTACATCTCGAATTGCACCTGATAACCAATTAAATATGAGATTTAATGGCATATATGGTAGAGCACAATTTCATAACAGGGCAGTTAAAAAGTCAAAGCACATCACATCATCCACCTTTTAAACTGTTGAACGTCGCACTCGGCACACATACGTGTTGTAGAACTGTATGCATTCAATGAAAGAAGCATAGGACTTGACTCTAGGTCCTAACAATAACAATATTTGCATTGCAGACTCAGAAGACACTAATGTAAATTTAGTATCGAAAGCGACAGCACGCATGCATTGTTAACTCTACCTCCTTTGCATAACTTGCTTGGAGGTGACAATCAGCCCCTCAATGTTAAGATTCGTGACTTAATGAGGTACAAGAGGGGACTACGCAGAACAAGGTGGCCAAAAATTTTAAACGATTTTTGCAAGAGACGAAAAACAAAGCTAATGGTGATTAGTCTTCAATCTTACACCGAACGTCAACATCTGTTACAATCTTTGGAAAGTGACAAAAGGTGCTTTGAGAGCAGTCCGAAAGCGGGTACCTTTAAAAGAAAATAGGAATGTATAGTGCATGACTGATATGGCTAATTTCTTCTCAGTGGAAATTATGACGATTTGTAAGCCAGAAAAATCATGATACACCCTATTGTTCGATAAGTTGACTGACAGTATTCTTCAAAAGAAAAAAATATTGCCTGTCTGGAACCGATAAACATCATTCCTGAACATTAATTAGGATTTAGGTATCTACCTGGAACTGCTAAGCAATGTCGCCCTATGGTCTATAATATAATTGATGTACATGAATACTGCTTTGCAGTATTTCTTGATGTGACGCAAGCATTTTTCAAGTTGCAAAAATGGTTTGCTGTGCGTTTCTTTCTTTTTTTTTGCTTCATACCTTAGAGTTGTGTGCAGAGATGTAGTCTCTATGATCCGTTCTATAGACAACGTTTTATACATGTTAGTGTTAGTGTTATTGGATAACACCATAATACGAAGAAGATATTTTTGACTATGAAAAAATCTATTGTATATTAAAACTAGAAGTGCTCAGCTTCTTGACATTATCGAGTGATAGAAAGTGCCTCATGGCCTTCTTCAAGACGACAAGTTTGGATGAAGACTGTCAGAATGCAATCTCTCTGCAAGAGGTCGCAGTACTTTCTACCTAATGATAATAATGATTATAATAATACCAAGCTCTGCTTTGTATCATGCTACATAATTAGTTGTGTGCGAACTGATGCTAATACAGCTCCCTCTGACTTGGAAATGGCAAATTCACAGGTCATCGGAAGATTTTGTTGGCATATCAGTGTCCTGCCTATACACTGGCAATGCATTTGGCTCAGTAAGCCATTGTAAGGGACTAGTCTGTGAGATGATACAGCATCATTTAGTTACTAGAGACAAAATACGAGATAGACAAAAGACGAAAACTGAATATGACACATGTCGCTCTTATGCAGAGTGCTTTCACTCGTTACTAAGTGTAACCAAATAGATTGAATCATGTTGTTCCCATTTTTCCATTAGTGAAATATAAACAATATATTTATTTGTTGTTGCTTTACCTGCTAGCCAACAGCCGAATAGCATGCTAACAAGTGACTTATCACCAGTGATGGACGAATTTACTAGTACATAGCTAGTCATAGAGGGTTCTTACTACAACTTTTGCTGCACAAAACCGGGTATCATGCTCCTGTCACTCAAATATGAATATGTGCATGCAATATCACATCACTTGTTGTATTTATTCAAACTTTTTAATGAAACTCAAGTGATATTAATTAAAACGTTGACGAGAGATTTTTTTCTCTACTATTTAGAAACTAATACTTTAAATGTTTTATAGTATTTGTTTTTTTTTTTTTTTAGTATTTATGTTATGTGTGCTCTCTCAACTGTCAACTGACAACTGCACGCAAAGTTTTTTACAATATAATACATATTTATAATATAATATAGTAGAGACCCCCACACATATGTAGTGCAGCCAGTCTACGTAGTCTAGTAGTAGGTAGACAGACATCTTTCAAACTGATTCATGAGCTTTGAATTTTGTTACACGCCAGGCAATATTTTTTCTTTATTTAATAATTTGTTTTGTAGATACTTTTATTTATGAATGAAAGTGTACCTTGTAATGGATGACATTGTTGTTGTCGGCGTTTTCTTTAATTTTTGTTATTTTGTGTAACCTTCGAAATAAATTTGATAAACTTTGTTACTATATATATTTGTGCACTAAGACTTATCAGTGGCTAGACATGTAAAATACTATGAGTAGCTTTTTTTTCTTATTTGTGATTAAGTGATTAAGTTACCAAATTGTACTTTCGAACTATAGAAATTGATCTTCATTTTCATTAAATCATTTCCTTTCGAACTTTGTACAATTTCTAAATAAAATATGGTTTTTTTCTCATTTAAAGCAAAACTGGTTAGTAACTTTATACAATGATTATTCATGGTATGTAATTACAAATAGATCAGAGTTTATAGAATGCCAATTAGCGTGTCAAACGCACTGGCATAGCATGAGTACTCCTGCACTCGGTATGAAGTGTATTGATTTTTATACACGATACCTATATAGGGTAAAAAGGTATAAAAAAAATCATCAGCAAACAAACTACACATGTAAACGTGTTGCTTATCAACGGAATGAGTATTTTTTTATAGAATTTTTATCGTAAATTATTTCTTTTTTTATCAATGTTATCAACTACAAATGTCAATAAGGCCTCGAGATTCTTTGGCTCTGTCTGTCTGTCTGCCTGTCGTCTGTTCAATCTATAAATAAAAATAAAATTTACATAAAAAATACTGATTTTAAATCTCAAACACAGTTAATTGAATTGTTCTACAACGTATATTCCCATTGGCCGTGCGAGAGACCCTTATATTTGAACTATTGAACTATCGATAGCTATGGTACAGCTGCACTAAATTATTTAATTTTACAAACGCGTTGTCAATTGCCTCAATTGAAATTTTATGCGTTCATTAAATTTTCTTCGATACATTTTATGTATTCTAACTAAAATTTAATATTTATGCAATTGTTTTTAACATTTGTACTACTACTCGAAGTGCTATTAAGATAAGACCGAGCACGAGCAGACTAGTATTTAATACAATAATATATCATAAGTATAGTTGTTGTATAGTCATAGAGATTAGCTACAATTTGAGTCATTGATTCAATTAGACAAAGTTTTTGGCGAGAAAAACATGTGTAAAAATATTTGCTATTCGAACATTTAAAAAGAATTAAATGTAATCGAGGGTAAAGAACCTTAAGAGATTACTTGGACTTGAAATACATAGCGAAAAATATGTTTCATAATAATGTATAACCCGATCTAACAGCTTCGACTTTCTGAATATTGATTTTAAAAAAATTCTTTCTATCATTCCTAATCTATTTTTGATTTTATGTGTTTTAATAAAATATCATGGTTTGGAAAGATGCTTTTTTTTGGGATTCTCCTGGGATTCACTGTACCACTCTTCCTTATAGAATCAAAGCTAGACGATATTTTGGAAATAATATCACATAAACATTACGGGTTCTACCTGGTTTTTTCTGCTAATACATATGGTGGGGATACGAAGCCACTGAAAAGCTACAATTAAGTCACGAAGAAACTCTCCATGTAGTATTTTTTCGAAACGTATGATTGCGCCGAAAATCTTCAAAGACTTCGAGACCATTTACTAACCATTAACCGATCTTTTTTTGAAATTTAAATTGTGCTTAGAAAGCGCACTCAGAACTCTTGGTCTCAACAAGAAAGCGCACCATGCCACCAAGATCAAAATATTAAAGTCATTCTTTCGATTTTGACTTCCTGTCAACCCAATTTAACATGTCGGACTAGACGTGATAAACGCTTTGATTGTCGGTTGTTCAACCAGTGATTTGCGAAATGGTTTAGTTAAAAGATAATATATTAATTAAAACATATGAAATTATTAATTATTTTGATGTAGATTAATAACTTAAAACCCTATCTGGTAAAATGGACATTTTATTTACTTGAATAAATTTCAAACGAATCGCAAATATAGGAATCGAGTTCTGTGGAGAAGTTAAAGTAAAATTCAAGCGAAAGCGATTTCTGTGGCATGTCTAAATATTTACAAATTATATCAACACCAGCGACGAATGTGCCCGCGTGTCACCCCGCCAAACTTTTATTAGAAAATAAATATTCTTAATAAGAACAAAAATGCGTTCCAAGATATTGGGATTGAGACGTCCCTAGTTCAAATCATTCGTAACATGCTGTGAGTTCCTCAACTCGAAAATTTGTTAATAGTAATCCTTCTTGAACAGGTTTCCACTCCCCGCTGCTTTGGTTGTTCTGTTAATTTATTGTTACGGCTATTCAAACTCTACAAATCAATCCCATGCAGTTCGATTTATCCTACAACATTCTACAAGAAGTATGTAGTCTTAATCCATAAAAGGTCACAATGGGACCACTTCCCTTATACTCAATAAAAGAAAAATGACCTTCATTTACACAACGATGGCTCAAAATTCGGAACAGATATCATCTTCCCGGACCAGGGGTTTAGAAAATCTCGCCGGCTGCAATAAAGTCTACTAAACAGAAGTGCTACTACTTATTTTTTAGATCTTTTAATGAATTGGCATGATTTTATGAAATCCATCTCATCTGGTAAACTAAACATTGAGCAATTGTGAAGCAGATCAGCCAGACGGAGACCTAACATGAAAGCTAAATACACTTCGTTTTGTGAATAATAGTTGGAAAAACTTCGCTTTCAGGTGAAAAGATGAAGAATTTCTATTCTATTATAGTAGTTGTAGGCGTCTTGTCGTAGAACAGATCCCCAATTCTTACATAATCTCACAGAGATAAAGGAGGTTAATTCTATATCAACGTTTCTCTTACTGGTTCTCTCGAGTAGAGATCCTTTGGATGAAAAATAGCGAACTTATGGTACCACAATAAAGTGGCTTGGCCTATATGACGGTATGGGGTAATGGTATGGGGAATATTACATTCGCCATTCCAAGCTTGTTTAAGGCTTTTGCTACTGGAAAACTGTAGTTCTCCGAATATTAAATTCGATGGGATATTGGAAAAAAAAAAATAGAATAAAATCGGAGGGAGCGATGTCCCACCCGCATATAAACGATATACAAAATTTATCATATCTTTGCATCCGTTTAACGTACAGAGTTGAAATTTACTATTTATGTTTATGGGACGGAACGAACTCTATTAATTTTGGTCTGAATCAGAGGAAGCGATACCCCACTCCTCCATATTAGCGATATACAAAATTTATCATATCTTTCCATATGTTTGAGGTACAGGGAGGAATTTTGATATAATGGAATCCGTAGAGGTGACTTTAATGGGCGCTGGCGAAGCGGTTGAGATTTAACTAGTTTTTAAAAAATTTATAATTTACCGGAATTAAATTTAGTCGAAACATTTTCAAAGAATTTTGAAATGATTATATTCGATTGAATGCTTTGAATCATACATAAAAAACCAGCTAATCTAAACTAGTACAGTATGCACATACAAACATCCATATAATTTAATCCATTGGAGCTCATTGTTCTGAGTACCAGCTGGCAGAACTTGGCAAATAAATGTGGTAGCAAATTACTTTACGATTTTCAAGTCATAAAATTACTCGTAGTCGACAACAATAGCTCGTGAGCACATATAGAGGGGAAACAAAAACAAAAATTTTTAATAAAGTGGAACCCTCAAGCATGGAACACCTGTTTTTCATACCAGCCAAACGTCAAATATTGACGACGACGACGACATCAAATTCAACAAAAAAAAAGGTATTTGTGATAAGATTTCACATGACCTCCCTGCCGCTTTCTCTTCGATTTTGCTAAGATTGTTTAGATCTATAATATAAACGATCAAGCAAGATAAGCCGCCATATATAATTCGTATTAAAAAAAATGGTAGATTTGTCTGAAACATATTTGATAGCATTTAACACGCGACAGCTTTACGATGAAGTCAGATATGTGGATACAATTTAATATTTTATGACGAATTATTTCAATTAAATAATTTGATTAAAATTTGATTCAATTGCTTATTTTTAATAGCTTAATTAAATTAACACATTTTTGTACTAGTTCCAAGAATGGAAAGTACAAGAATTCAACAAGGAAACCTAAAGCCTGAACACTTATCAGCTTATTTGCGCGCGATTATAAGTATTTGTAATTTGAGTATTAGTAGTGCTCATATATAATTGTAGATTTTTAATGGCCCAAAGGTGACGTTAATCATTAGTCAAGCTATTACAAAGGGGCGTCGTTTCGTCGCATTTTGGTAGTTTATGCCGGACAAGCATTGATTAAAAAGAATTATATATGACTATTAGCTGTTATTATTATTATTGCTTTATGATGTATTATTTTACTCATTAATTTGTACAAATACTTGCAGAGAGCAAAGAAATACTTATTGGCCCGACGGGACACTTTCGTTCGGGCGAGCTGAGCGCCATTGTAGGACCATCAGGTGCGGGCAAGAGTACAATGCTGAATATACTCTCAGGATATACGTATGTTTTTGAGTCATTTTCAGAAATAATAATAAAATGCTATAATAAAAATGTCTTACATGTTAGTGCCTATGGTTACACTGGCGAGTTCAACATAAACGGCAAGGAACGTGACCTGAAGGTATTCAAGCCAAATGTTGCCTTTATAACACAAAATACAAGCCTGCAACCGTTTCTGACAGTCAAAGAGGCTATGCATTTCTCTGCGAACCTTAAGGTGGGCACGCACATGCCACAGTCCTCGAAACGTGAACGTGTACGCAAGATACTCGAGGCTATTGGCATGTATGAGAATCGGCATACACGCACAGGCAATTTATCCGGCGGACAGCGTAAACGGCTTGCCATAGCACTGGAATTGGTTAATAATCCGCCAGTATTGGTGTTAGATGAGCCAACAACGTGAGTTATATATATAAGATACTCTTTTGTATAATTATTTAAAGTATTTTTTGCTTCTAGTGGACTGGATAGTTCCTCGTCAACACAATTGATAACACTACTCAAGAAACTTGCAATAGAAGGTCGCACTGTCATCTGCACTATACATCAACCGAGCGCACTGACTTTTCAACTGTTCGATCATTTATATGCCATAGCTGAGGGTCAATGCATCTATGCTGGCGGTGTGGATAATTTGGTGCCGTTTTTAGCAGAAGCGGGCTTGAATTGTCCGGAGTCATATAATCCTGCTGATTACTGTGAGTAATGAAAATAGTTATCAAACATTTACTAACTCATTTTGTATAATTTTTAGTAATGGAAATAGCTACGCATGATTATGGCAAGCAGAATGATAAGCTGGTTGCGCTCATGGAAAATGGACGCAATAATGACTATCGCCAGAGCAGAGCTGCACGTGAATTGCAATTAGCTGCATTACGTAAAGTTGGTTAGTATATAATTTGGTATGTAGTTTGTAACGCATGAAAGGAAGCATTGGAGACACCATAAAGTGTACTCATATATATTCTTGATTAGAATAAGCCACGACTGTCTGTCCTCTGTCCGTTTGAATCAAATCTAGTCACTGATTTTATGTTCTGTAGCTGAACAATCTCTGCCGGTCACTTGAATAAGAACACAAATTATTTCATGTTATTCATATTTTAACAAATTATTCTTTACTTTTATCGGCTATTTCTCATTTTGTCATTAAAAGTAAAATAAAGACGCTTTTTTTCAACTTCCACGAAAAATGTGCATATTTTTTTGGTTCACTTGAATAAGAACATTTGACAGAGTCAGTCGTTATAAAGTAGCTAATCACCTAAGTAGCTAACTTACCTCTGACTCTGGCTAAAGCCGGAAAATAACAAAGTGTATATTTTTCTCATCCTCATCTAGATTGAGTCTACACTCAGTTTCTGGTGAAAGACGCATTTTTTGAGATAATAACTCAGTCGATGATGGTCAGTATGATAGCCCTTGAAAAGTTTTAGGTCTCCAATCCTCCTCTATTTTTATTTGCGTAAATTTGTGACAGAAGTTGCTTAGCTTGTGGAAGTCCAAGATACCGGGACCAGTACTGAAAGGCAACCCTTTTTTAACTAGGACCGCAAACGAGTTCTAGGCCTACAAAGTTATCAGATCCTTATCTGATTAGCCTGTCTGCTTTCAAGTTACCTTCAATACCCCTATGGCCAGGAACCCAACAAATGGTATAAGGTCAGCAGTCTACCCAGAGTTATTGAATGATGTAGAAACATTGTTTTTACTAACCTCAAGAAGAATTGCTAGGAGAGGATTTGTTTGTCACTTTGCTGTCTGAGAATATAGTGAAATTTGCCCCATTGGGCCATTATACAAAGGAGGGGTATATAAAGATGGATCTTTCCAATGGGGTATAGATTCAGATGATAATTTTTGAAGAGATACCTCAAGTCCGGCTAAAAAGATATTTACAATTCCAAAGGGCTCTAGTAGACTTAGAACTAATTATAGGAGTAGGTACCAGTTAATTTTTTGTCTATAATAATCCTCAGGAATTTCACTTTATAGAATAATTTAAATTGTACCTAATTGGTGATATCATCTACCACATTTCGGGCAAGTGCTCGTGTGATGTAGCTGCTCTAGAAATTTTATTTCGTATGAATGATTAAATTACTTTTCTTTTTATTTACAGATAACATGATGTCCGCTGGTCTCATAACGCCCGTAACTGCACCCGTGCTCTCAACGCCACTGGCCAATGTACGTGCTGCGGGGCTGCTGCATACGGCACAAGCAGCACAGCATCAGCTGCCCCATAAACCATTGACACCTATTAATGAATTGTCTTCCAAAGTCTGGGATAGTCATGACGCTATCGCATGTGGCAGCGACAAAGACAATGTGTCCAATTGTTGTAAACCAAAAAAACAGAAAAATAAATCCAAGTCTCCGGTGCAACTTGATCCGTCCAATCTATGCAAGCGTGAGAATATCTATGCAACACCATTCTATCGGCAGCTAAGCATTTTACTGCTGCGCACGTTTCTCATACTCTGGCGCGATAACTCGCTGACTACGCTGCGTTTTGCTGTGCACTTTGCCATTGGTCTACTTATCGGATTTCTATACTATAACATTGGCAACGATGCCGGCAATGCGCTCAACAATTTTCGCTATTCATTCTATACCATAATGTTTATTATGTATTGCGCTTTTTCGGGCATATTAGTTAAATGTAAGTTTGATCTGATATATCTGCATAAATTTATTTCATATGCCTAATAATATTTTCTATGCACTTAATTTCCAGTTCCGCTGGAGTTTCCTATTGTCTCGCGTGAGCATTTCAATCGCTGGTATTCATTACGTGCCTACTATGTCGCTATTACACTCGCCGATATACCCATACAAATCATCTGCACAAGTTTATTCATCTTTCCGACTTATTGGCTAACTGGACAACCCATGGAACTGATGCGTATTGCGCTATTCTTTGCCATAGTTTTTATGACGGCACTTGTGGCACAGAGCATTGGCTTGGCGGTGGGTGCAGCGCTTAGCATACAAGTAAGTTCCGCACATTTCCAATCATTCGGATTCACACTAATATATTTTTAATTGATATATTTTTCAGCTCGGCGCCATACTGGGACCATTCTTTATCTGCCCATTTCTACAATTTTCCGGCTTCTTTCTGCAAGAACGCCATGCACCGGCCTATTTGCGTTGGATGTTTGATATTTCTTTTCTGAAATATAGTCTCGACGGTGCCATGTTGGCAATTTTCGGCTACGATCGCGAACGTCTAGAGTGCCATGACATGTACTGTCATTATTCGCGTCCGAAGTTTTTACTCAAGGATCTGGATATGTCAGAAGCTAATTATGAGCTTGCAATTATTTTTATGTTTGTGCTGTTCATATTTCTAAGAATTTTAGCATTCTATATAATGTCCTTTAGGTTACGTTTGTTCAGATGATTCGGTTTACATTTTTAGACTACATTTTTTTTTTTTTGTTCGGTTGCATTCCGTATTGACATACCTTGTAAAACTTATCAACTTAAATTTTAGCATTTTCCAGGGTTCTTTAGCTTTGTTGCTGTTATTTTGAATTGTAGCATTTAAAATTGTTTTTTTTTAGTTATTGTGCCAAAGAGTGTAAACGAATTTTTCATAAGAAGAAAAATGTAAAGGTTTAGTTTAAAAAGTTAATTCGACAGTGGACCAAATTGAAAATAATGGGTTTGTTTTTATTTTTTGTATTGATTAATTCTAAAATCGTAATGGACTCGTGTGATATAACTACATACATAAATATGTAGGAAAAAATAGTCTTTCAGCATCACTAAAAAATGTCTTAAGAGAAAAAAATATATTTATGAAATTGTATTTTTTATATCGTACAAGAAAAAAAAAAAAAACAACATATTATTAGCACAATGGTGCATAGTTATATTTTATATTAAAATATATAGATATATATATATAAATATAAATAATGTTTTATAATTGTAGCAAACCATGAATAATAAAAAATAATAAAAGTGAACGAATTCATAACGCAGGGGATTTAAAAGTGTTTTCTTTTTATAATTTTAAGTTGAAAATCGTACTATATAGGCCGGATTAGAGGTGTTCGTTTTAATTAAATCATTTTAAATCAGTCAAAATTAAATTATCAACTGAATTTTTAACAAGAAATATCAGTAAATTACTCATTCGGCACTGGGTTACAGATTGTCAACTCTCCTAGGGCATTAGACATGACCAACAACAGGCAGGCCTAAACGGGAGCACAGTATGTCCGAGGTGCTGCTCATTCACTAGGGAACGTTCGAGCCTAGACTTAGCAACTTGAAATCAAATCCCTCAATACGCACTGGGCCGATTTTAAAAATGTTTATTGTATTTGCAAGCGTTTTGTCCATAAAGGTTTTGTTTTTTGTGGGACAAATTGTACTTTGGCAACTAAAAAATTCACGGGATCGTTGACTTCGAATGCTAACTGCCACCACACGACGTAATGCTATAACTGTTGGCAATGACGCATTCTAAATTTATCGTTGCCAAGCGTAATCAATTCCTGGAGGAAAGAGACGAAGAAAACAATATTGGTCGTTATAGCCCGAAAATTTTAAATTTCCATAAGAAAAATGAAAAAAGTATCACTTAAAGTGTCGATAACTAAATTATTTTCGAATAATGTAAGCATATGCATATTTATGATGCGCCTAAAAGTAGGAAATAAATATTTGCTTCAAGATCAACGATCAACAGCTGTAGCCCAAATAAAACGCTCTTTAAACTGAGCTATATAACACCTACGTCTGTGTCTAACGCTCTTTCACTAACACTCTTCTGTTAAACGCCAAGCCAAACAGCTGAGATGACTATATAATACTTTAAAATATGAACATAAACTATTCTTATCAAAAAATTATGAGTAAAATAATTTTCCAAACATTTCACACTCAACGAGACTCAACCCGCAATGAGATACTTTTTATGCACTCAATTACGATTTAAATTGTTTGGTTTGTCTCGATTTCGAATAGATGCGTATAGTCAGTACACGAACGAGAGCAGAGCCAGAAGCAACCCGCTACGCGCAACGCTCATCTTCTTCGGAGACTTCGCTTCGGTATAAAACGTGCGCGGCATGCAATACAAAACAAAAACAAAATATATTAATTTGATTGCCTGGAATTGTTGTGAATCCATATATGAATTTTTCTTGTTTGAAACGAATTAATTAATATGAATTTCATTTAAAATATATGCTGAAATCTAATAAAAAATAAATATTTTAAAATATTCAATGTTGGTGAGTGTTGGTGAATGGCAAAAATATTTAAAAATTTTGTAATCAAATGTGATGAAAAAACTTTCTTAACAGTGCTTAATATGCAAATTTTTTATGGATTTAGTTTCTTGAATTTGTACTAAATGCGAATATATATAGTAAATATATACTATATGAAATTTAGATTTTGTTTATGTTAATTTTAACTATGCATTTAATTTTCTATACAATTTAAAGCTTACAAAAAAAAAAAAGGAAATATTAAATTCGAATTAATGCGCATTACAAATTATTCTTTTATCTAAGAATATAAATTGCACTTTAAACTAAACTATTAGTTTAAATATTTTATCAACGGCGACAACTTCTATCAGTAAAAGGTTTAAATCACTTATTATTTAAAACAAGCCTCGATTAAGGCCTTTTAAACATTTTATGTACTATATATAACGATCGTAATTATTAAATTATTTGAATAATTGACATGCAATCAGCTTAACCAGTAATGCAGCAGAAATAACTATCGCAGAGAAATGTAGCAATTTTATTAATTTTAATCTGTTTATACTTTACATAGCCGTACCTTGGTTAAACATTGAACTGATTAGATTAATCGGTGAACAAACAATTCGATAGCCATTGTATAAGCAAAAGTTAAACAAAAAACAAATAAAAAAAATTGCATATAAAACAAATTTCAACAAAGTAATCGAGACCCATCATAAATGTTAGATGGCATTAATTGTTTATATATTATGGTGCGAGTGAGTGCTTATAGATTATTTACAATAAATATTTTAAACAGTGCGTTTTAGAATTATAAGACATATTATGAAAAAGTAAGAAGAAATAAGAGTAGCCTGCATAAAATTGAAGTTACTAAGTGAAACATGTGTAAAATAGGTTAAAAAAATCATGAAGGCCAATTCAGTATATAGAACACCCACAGTTGACTGCTTTCAAAAAAATATGTTTAAAAAAATTATTTACAAAAAAATATAAATAAATGCAGTATTTTGTATGGGAGCCTTACCTTTTAGTGATTACAAAAAAATATGGCTTCTGCTTATAAAAAATCTCCATACTAACTTTCAAAGCAATATCTGAAAACTTGTGGGTATATAGTGCGTACATACAAACACACACACAGACAGACGGACATGGTTAAAGACATGTAGATCCCTTGATAGACTAATATTATATTAATTATCTCTTGATAGAATAACTCTATTATTCATAATATAATAAAAAAAATTAATAGAAAATTAAAAGAATTCAAGTCCTTACTGTCTGCAAACCAGTTGTTTACCTTTAACAGCGGTTTTCTCAAAAACTAAATTCCGGAGCAGTCCTAGTCGAATGCAAAAAACACGAAGTCTCTATCTATTACCGTTTCCGAGATCCTTTCGTTCATACAGACGGACGGACGGGCGGACAGACGGACATGTCTATATCGACTCCTCTATCACTCCTGACCACAATGGGGGTATCTTTGGGGGGTCTCCGACCATTATTTCTACCTGTTACATACATTTGCACAAAACCAATAGGCTCTTGTACCTTCGGTACAGCAAATAAGCAGGGTATAACAATATTATATATGATATTATATACCATATATAATAATTGCGTAGTATGATAGCAACAATACTCTACAGCAGCTGGCTTCTTTTCATTGTATTTTATATATTTTGACATGTTGAATTCTGGCTCCTAAACCATAAATGCGTTACGCGCCCATATGCTATTTAATTATAAAAGAAAATCTACCCCTAAAATTCGAAAATTAAATTTTTGCAATAAATGATACATATTGTATCAAAGTCACTATTGTTCCTTCACCCTCCCTATTAGGAGAATTTTTTTAAAATTTTGGGGGTCGATTTTCCACAAAACGGGTTTTCCACAATTTACACTCCGACGGATTCGAACTCAGTATAAAAATGAATAAGAAGAATTGAGTGTAACTAAAAGAAAACTTAAATAATTTTCATGTTCCACTTTTCATTAATATCCTTTACCATTTAGGGTTATAGGCTATATTAAGTTTGTGCAAATTCATGTAACAGGCAGAACCACACCACATAATGTATATTTTGTGTTTATTTTTATTTTAGATCAGCATCAAAAGTCGCTCCATCCGAGTCTTGGAGAATATTAGAGATAGAGTCTTCAACTTTGAATATTTAGAATTCTTAAGATAAATTGTACTCAATGTATATATCAACCCCTGCTTAAAAGGGAAATTTTCTTTCCTACACAATACTACTTTCTGAACAAATTTTTATTAGTTTTAAACAATATATTTGGTTAATAATTATAAAATATTCCATATTGGTCCAGTTCGTTCAACAGAAGGAGTAGCCTCCATATAAAACTGCCATCGTTTCTAGCTTTTTATTTGAGAAAAACTTGTTTTATTGTATTTTATATTAATCGTAACAAAAACATCCAAAAAGGTCCAAATCGGACCAATACTAACCCAACTTTCTGGATTTTTATATGAAAATATTTATATTTACATAAAAAACATAAAATTTGGCACATTTTCTGTAAAATTGTAATAAAATATTCCAAAAAGATCCAAATCGTCTCACCAAATCGGCCCCACCTTTACATATACAAAAATTTATATTCAACTAGAAACAGCAAATTTGATACATTTTATATCAATACTAATAAAATATTACATAAAGGTCCAAATCGGACCACTAAAAGTTGACATTTTTATGGGGTGCAGCGAAGCATGCCGGGCATAGTTACTCCTATATAAAAATGCAACTTTTGTAACTTTTTTTAATTGTGATTTATACGAAAATGGTCCCATATACTTAAATATTTTATGCAACCTTTTTTTATATAAATTGTTCAGCTTTAATTTTTGTAAAGACAATATTTCGTTCTTAGCAATAGTTCTAGAGATATATGCGAAATAAAGCATATAGTTTTGAATCGCACTGTTCGAGTTTATTGACATATAGACAAAGTGTTAGCGTATAAAAAGTCTAGAGCAATGTTCAATACGTATTAGTTGTGCATCGATCGTGAGCCGTTGCAGTTTCAACCAAATTTATTGAACGTGACAAATGGAAATGTAATATACTCATATATACTTATATATAGATTCGGAAATACACTTGCAAAAACACGCCTTCTCGCCTCGTCTGCAAACAAAAATAATTGATAAGCTAACAACTGAGAACTGAGAACAAAACAGTTGTACGCCTGAAATGTGCGTTGATAATGAAAAAGCCGGAAAGCAAACCAGTCAGTCAACCAGCATGAAAACTAAACCAGACTCAAACATTGGCGACATGGAACTGAACAGTAATGGTTGCCTCGGTAGCGGCATGAAGCACCAAATGCAACTACGTTTCAGTAATGTCAGCTACAGTGCTAAAGATCGCCAATCCAGTACCAAAACGGTGCAAATATTAAAAGAGACGTGCGGCGTTTTTAAATCTGGACGCTTAACTGCCATCTTGGGACCATCGGGCGCGGGCAAGACTTCAATGCTAAATGTATTGGCTGGATTTAAGTGAGTTTTTTATCTATTTTTTATTACGTTTATAATAAAATAATTGTATTATTTTTTTCCAATTGCGCACAGAGTAAAAGGCGTTACGGGTGATTTTGAGCTCAACCAACAGGCACGTAATTTGGTGGACTTTCGTAAGATATCTTCGTATATACCACAGAATTTCGTTATGCTTGATTTGCTGACGGTTTGGGAAACATTGAAAGTTTCAGCCGATTTGAAATTAACGCGTGAAACATTGGCGTCGGACAAAGAAAAAATTGTAAGTATTCAAAAGAAAAAAATACTCTTAAGAGTTAAAAAACCAAGTGATGAAAGCCAAGTGTGATTCAAAGATGGTTCAGATAAGATACATATTTGTGATGAAAGATTATTTTGTTATTTATACAACGCTTCTACTTAATATAGAATTAAGGTACAAGTTAAGAGACCTAAAGTTCATTGACCTAAAGCTTATTGCTTATTGATTATTTATTGATTATTTTATATATGTTTTATTGATTGAAAAACATACATTTTTCAAACAAAAAAATATATTCAACAAAATTTTTGATGTTCAACCAACGATCTTCATCTGAAACCTGACAGTGCCAAGCAACTTTGTCCACTTATATCACAGCATATAAAAAAAGTCATTTGTGAATCGCAACTTACATGCCTATAATCGTAAACAAATGATTCGAAAAATTTTCAAAAATGTTGCGTAGTCGTTATTAATGTTTGAGATAAGCTCACGCACAGACAGGAAACAGCGTCACAAGCTAGCAAATAATTCGTATATAATTAAAAATAACATTGAAATACATTAATAGATTATTATGGTTGGGTTTGATTCTCTCAAACATATTATTATTCGTTCAGATTATTTAATTCATTCCATTTACATCATGGCATGAAAGTCGAAAATATATGAAGTTCTTAAAAGTTTAGAGTACAAGTAAATAATAAATGAACTTTGAAATTATGTTGGCTTGGGCATAGACTTCTCACCATAAGATAAAATATTTTACTCAATCATTAATCTGTATAAACAGAAATTCATAGGACTGACTTCCCTTAATATTGAATAAGCCATCAGTACTGCTTTGTTATCAAGTTTCAACTAATTAAACAAGACTTGCGAGTAGATTTGAGTCCAAACACGCAAAAAGCAAATATCACTCCATGTAGCAAAACTTAGGTCTGATGAAATGATATAAGGTTGAGAAATCCTAATATAAACTTCACCAATCATGCATTCGTCAAGAATACATCATCAACGACAAAGCTGACACTTTTTGCACATAGTTTCTGAACCCAAAATACTTCATGTAACCATCTTGTAGTAACACCAAATGGAACATCGTTACAACATCGCTATCACTTCATGAACCCATAAGGCAACACCCACCGGAACACCGTTATTCCAAGTCTTCATGCTAACACAGATATAAAAGACTATTGGAGCACCGTCTCGCAAGCTTCGAAACACGCCAATAAACAACTTGAATTCCACAGCACGTTTTCATCAATTGCTTTCATCGAATCGACCTAGGGATAAGTCCTTCAACAATTTACACAACTATCAGCTCACAGAAAGACACTGTTAAGGGTCGTCTGAGTACTATTCGCCAGACTGCTAAGGGCAAGCCCATAACAGTCTGTTACCAACTATCACCTCAAGAATGTTGTAGTCACTATAGTTCAGTTGTCTGATCTGTGTCTACCCTATATCTTGTCTCGCTGTAGTGGATTAAGTGTAATGCATTAATAGAAATATTAAATAACCCATTAAGAACGATGGTGGTTTGATAAGGCAGTGACGTTTTGAGTTTAACGACATCTATGATTAGACTACTCTAAAATTTTTAAAAATTTCTTGTGCTGATTAAGCACTATCTTTTGCGTAAAAAACCCATCAACGAAACAAGGAACGGCTTCATAAATTCTATGTGGACTTTGCATTCGAATGACATTAGAAGGTTGTAGAATAAAAGTGCGGGAGATGACTGAAGCTCAGGAGCATCACCAAGGGCGTATCCAGCTTTCGTCGAAGGCGGGCACCACTGTCTCCGAAGGGGAGCCGACTTTGTTTTTTTTTTTAATTGGCAAAAATGCGAAATATGTAGTAAAATACATTTTTAACGAACTTTTCAAAAAATAGGGGGTCATGGCACCCCAGACCCCCTCCCCCCTGTATACGCCCTTGAGTGTCACATTTTAAATAAATATTTCTCTATGAAAAAACGAACCGTGCAATGGATGCCATAATTGCTCACGCACAAACAGCTAAAAAAGGTAAACATGAATGGTTTTCATGTGCGAAGAAGCGATACCACGGTGGCTTTCTGGTTTTCATCATGTGATAGAGCTTCCAAATCTGGAAAAACATTAGAAAACGATTTTTGACACCTATGCCCCTAGACCAGGTCACATGTATTAATACGCATGTTCCGGTGTTACTTTTACTGGTGACCACTATACAAACCCAGCCCCAAATTTTTGGATTTTTGTATGAAAAACAACATCTATTTCAACTTGGAAATCGATATATAAAGATTTCAGTGTATGTTATTGGGCATGTCCCGTCCATATTTGATAGTAGTCCCAATATAGACCGTCCAAATACTATTTGTTTTCCTTTATTTCTAAGTTGGGATGAGCACTAAATACATTCTTCAAAAAATGATGGGTTATTTCTAAAACCACAAGCACGAAATTTCGGGCTCAAATTTTAAAGATTATTGATACGAAAAAAATCAAAAGTTTTACCAATTTAAACTTTGAACTACTTTTCGCACTTTAATTTGAATATTTCCAAAACCGATGAAACACGTTTTTAATTATTTGTTGTGTAGAATACACAAGCCATATTTAAAGAATATAAGTCAAATTTGAATCACGGTCTTCTAACACTTTTTCACATTTTATCATATATTGAATGATTTGCCGGGAAATATTAAACTAGTCCACAATTTAGCTTCCTAATTTAAGCAACTTCCGCTGTGCGTTTATGTTCATTGAGGCTTTTTTGTAGTTGGGTTTCAATACTACATCAATACTTCGTTGCTTCTTGCACAAAACAGTACTCGAATTAATGCGGTGAGTTCCCGCACCTTTCGTGTACTAGCGTTCACTGCACAATTTGACCATGAATAACTCTTTTTATTGAAGTTTGTACGTGCTTACATGTTGCACACATAAATCGTACAATAAATCTGTTACTTTATAACATTTTATAGCATAAAAAAAGCAGTCAAACAAGTTTAAAAACAATTTCACTTCTTTTACAATTGTTTCTTGCAGCTAGAAGACATTTTGGATGCACTCAATATGCGTAAATGTCGCAATACACTGGTGCGCAATCTCTCCGGCGGTGAGCTGAAACGTTTGTCCATTTGCATCGAACTGGTTACAAATCCGCCAATTATGTTTTTCGATGAACCAACCAGCGGTTTGGATAGCGTTGCTAGCTTCCAGGTGATCAACTATTTGCGGCGTCTTGCCTGTGATGGACGCATTATTGTCTGCGTAGTGCATCAGCCTAGCTCACGGCTAATGAAACTCTTTGATGATGTACTTATTTTGTCCAATGGCGAGATGCTCTATGCGGGGCCACAAAGCGAAATGCTTGCGCATTTTGAGCAGTCTGGTTTTACATGTCCACAATATTATAATCCTGCAGATTTTGGTATGTTAAATGAGTTAAATTTGTTTCTTTTTTTTATTTTTAAATAAATATTTTAAGTACTCGATGTGGGCAGCGAGGAGCGTAATGAAAAAAACCTTGATCTCATCGAGCGTAATAAGTTGCTGCATCAGAGCAGCAAAACAACAACAGTGGCAAATCTGGAGATTGATGAGCAGAGTAAGTGGTGCTCATTGTTGCATTCATTGGTGTTGGTGCGCTTTACTAATGCTTCTTGGTTTAAATTTTGCTTTGCTTTTATCTTTCTGCTTTATCCTTTTACTATTTTCCGCTTTCGTCTATCATAAAAAAAATTATATTTCAGCAGAGCTTTTAGCAGCGCATAAAACCGCGAATCATATTACCATGAATATGGAACTTAATGCAACGAAGACGCTACAACTACAAATGAAAGAAAGTAACATAAGGCCAAAGGAGCGTGTACCCTTCTGTACACAATTTTGCGTATTAATGCGACGTCATATGATTACCATGTCAAGGAATATGGTACTTAAATAATTTATATTTTTTTTCCAATATTTTCCATTAATTTCTTTTTGTTTTTTTTTTTTTTTAATTTTAGATTGCCGTACAATTACGTTTGGTGATGCACGTCTTTGTCGCCATACTGCTCGGCATAGTATTCTGGAACATAGGCAACGATGGCGCTAAAACTTTAAGCAATTGTTCATGTCTCTTCTTTCTGGTACTTTTTCTTTTTCTCGGCAATGCCATGCCTTCGATATTGCTCTGCATGCAGGATCCTTCGGTATTCGTACGAGAATATCTCAATGGCTGGTATTCCGTAAATGCTTATTATCTATCACGTCTGGTCGCCGATCTGCCAATGCAAATCATCTGTCCAACTGCATTTATTAGCATTGCTTACTATATGACAGGACAGCCCGAGGAGTGGAATCGCTTTGTTATGTGCTGGTTGGTAGCAGTGATTACCACAATACTGGGGCACTTTCTCGGCATGACAAGTGGTTCACTATTTGAGCTGCAGTTTTCGGTGTTTTTAGTGCCTGCAACAAGTATACCATTTCTATTATTTTCCGGCTTTTTTATACGTATTACCGAATTGTCATGGTTTCTACGGCCCATCTGTGATATATCATTCTTTCGCTATATACTACAGGCACTGTTGCGTGCGGTTTATGGCTTCGAACGTAAGGATATGGAATGTAAAATTGATTTCTGCTACTTTAAATCACCAACAAAATTTCTTAAGGAAATGGGCATGGTTGGTGATGTTTTTATTTATGACTTCTTTGTCATTTGTGTATTTGTTGTAGTGCTTAATATACTTTTCTATCTAAGCTTTCACATACGCATACGTAGAGCACTTTAAGTTGGACGACGGCGCTTGTCGGGAACTAATGAATTTTTATGCGGATTAGTTTTCTGCCGGAAGATAGGGCAATGTATTCAATATGTGATAAAATGTGACAATGGTTTGAGTTCTGCGTGATACAAATTTCATACTATCCAGTCTTAAAATACAGTTGCTATACTCTATACTATATATTATTAAATACTTGTTTAATTAATTTTGGTATATACCAAGTGGAAAAAAGGGTATCATAGCTAAAACGGAAAAACAAATTTTAGCACATTGCTCAAATTAAAATTAAAATATATGCATTAAGTTTAACCAGCCACCTAAAAAAATTTTAAATATTACTTACAAATATAATTTTATTATGGATTGCGTCACGCGCATTATCCAAATATAATGCGTAGGTCCAGCGAAGCTTCCATCAATTTTTTCAATTAATGTTGACTGTAATGAAAAAGTATTAAATACAACGTAACAAAGTTTGCAAAGGAGCTACATTTAAAAGGTTTCATGGCATTCTTACTTGAAGGACCTGAAAGAAGGTCCAGAGAGACACCATAGACTTTTAATGGCATTTCATAAAGGTCATGAAGGACAAATTCTCGTATATTCAAACACACAAGCAGACGGACATGGCTAGCTTGACTTTTCATATCGAGGCTATAAATAATGTATATACGAGGGTGGTTTGATAAGTCAGTTATAAAAAAAAATTTATAAAGTTAAGATAAATTATAAGAGATATTTGTTCGCAAATAAACGTTTTAGTCTTCTTTTCGCTCGATACATTTAGTCCACCGTTTTTTTTTTTTAAATTTTTTATCCTTGCAAATAGTAGCTTTTCCTCACTTTTGAGTGATGAACTCTTAATTCGACCGAAGAGTTATTTCTCCAGGCTTGGAAACAAAAAATAGTCACAGGGAACTAAATCTGTAGAATATGCTGAATATCTTAGCAGTTCATAGCACAATCTATGAATTTTTTCCAATGTGACCACACACGTGAAGATCCGTGCCTTGTTTTGAAGGAACAGCATTTTTTCTTCGAAAAAAAAAGATCGTTACCTTATTGGCCGACGAACCCAGCTTCAGTCCTCCTTAGTTCTCATTTAATCGGAGTAATCCTTTGTCTTCATTGTTTCTTGATCACTGATGTGGTGTTATCGATCCCTATTTCATCTACGATAGCAAAGAAAAAAATTGTTCCCATGGCCACCGACAAAAAACCAGCTTGAACTTCTTCGGTGCACGTTGATCCGGAGAAATCCACTGTCTTGATTGTTTTTTGGTCTCCGGTGCAGTGTATGGATTCATTTTACGTCTACGGTGATAGAAACGGCGAAAAAACTTCTAAGGTTTATGGCAGAACATCGAAAAATACTAATTCAAAATGGTCTTACGGTTTCGTGACAACAATCGTGGCAACCATCACGCCAATAGATTTTTTATGTCCAAATATTTATAGCATTAGTCACCTCACGTACTTTCATTCTCTGATCTTACAAGATTATTATATGGATTTTATCATCGAATTCTGCCGTGACGCAAACTTTCCGACTACATTTAACCACAAAATAACACAGTAATCCACTTCTTAACCATTGAAATTGATGGTACAGAGTCTCCAAGCTTTTTCTTGGTTTCGTTGCTGCTTAATCTGCATTCCATTAATTTTCAATAAAATTCACGAGGTTATTTTCATTTAATGGATGACAATCACAAACTAGGTTCTGATTCAAATTTTAATAGTACATAGTATTTCCATATTTGGCAGGAAAATTAAAAAGTAAATGACTTATAAAACCACCCTCGTACTTCATGGGATCTTACAACTTCGATGGATGTTACAAACTGCGTAACAAAACAAATATATACTATTCGTAATAAGATTTAAAATTATAAATTGTTACACAAACAGATAAAAAACAAATAAATGAACATAAAAATTTTAAAACTTCAGGAAATAAACCAATAATACAAAGATTGAGGATACTTATAAGGCGCACATTTTCATATAGACAGACGGACGGACAAGTTTCCTCATTCCGAACTCCTGTTTTTTTATTTTTTATTAATTTATTTTTTTTTAATATAGTAATACAATGTATGGCTATAAAAAGACTTAAATCCTTGCAAAAAATAGGACTAAATTACAATACCATTCGCATTCACATCGAAGAGAGTTTCTTTATAAACTTTTAAATTTGTAACAACTGCATAGAAAAGGAACAATGAAATAAGCAGGATACTGAAATAAATTTGCGACTGACCACAAACTGCAGTGTTCGATATTTAAGACACATTTTTATATTTTATACTAGATTTTTTTTTGGTTGGCGTAATATGTATTGTAATTATAATTATGTGTGTGTGTACCAAAAAGTTGAACTTTATAGCTTAATACAAATTTATACAATTTAAATTAATAAATTATAACTAACAAGTTTTTAACATATTACAAGAAATAGAAAGATAGAATTTTAATTCAATACAATACATAACTATAAACTTTAAGTTGAGCACAAGTTCATTGAACTTTTAACTTACTTTTAGTCTATCGACACTGTTGAGATGTCCATGCATGAACTTGCTTCGTTTGATTGTGCTTCTTCGGAAATATTTGCAGATGTAGTTGCAGTTGTAGCAGCACTTGCTTCGACAGTCTGCACTGCCGCTGAAGCTGCTGAGGTAGTAGCATCGCCAGCGCCGGCGTCTGTTACCTTTGACAACGAATTTTCGCCCTCTTGCAGACTAATATCTTCACTTGTAGTCTGAGGTGTTGCATGTCGCGGTATAGCTGTCTGCGATGGCGCAGAGCTGCTGGATGATGCAGGTGTAGCACTTGTGGTTGATTTGGAAACACAATCGGCACTGGCGGTAAAACGTACATCACTTAGCTCTAAGTCCATATCATCCTCGGAACTTGTATCAGCGGTGGCTACATTGCGTTTGTTACTTAGCTGTTCCTCACAGCGTCTATTCTCGATTGTCTTTAGCAATGCTTTGGCTTCATGCTTGCGCTAGAAATGTTATAAAAAAATTTTTAAAAACTTTTATTAAAAAAAAAAAAGACAATTTACATACATCATCGGATTCCAAGCATTTGTATGCATAATGTGCTGCACGATCAAGTTCGCCTTTATTTTCGTAGTAATTCGCCAGCGTTATATAGCCATGAAAGAGACTTTGCTTATCTGATGTTGCACGCTCATCCTCACAATACATAATATAACAATGTACTGCATTCTCATCGTCACCCAGTTTCTCATGCAAATTGGCCAGTTTATACATAGCAATGCCTTCGATATCGCCCACATCACAAGCTTTCCAATAACATTTCACCGCATTTTCGCTTTTATCTAGCTTCTCGTACGTTTCACCAAGTGCCACAAGCATACGTGAGTCGTATGGTCTTAACTGATGCGCAATTTTGAAATAGTATAAACTATAATAGTGCATCTTTAGAATTTCGTATGCCTGGCCCAGTCCATACCAGGCGCGATAATCGCGTTTATTGACTTCCACTGCCTTGCGATAACTTTGTATTGCTGCATTGGTGTTCTTTAGTTCCATAAATTCATGGCCCATCAGTGTCCATGCAGCGAGGTATTTCGGGTTTAGTTTGAGCGCGCGTTGAAAATATGATATGGCCATTTGATGATCGCAACGTATGCTGTAGTAGTTGCCTGTAAACGATTAAATTGGTCATTTTATATACTTTTTTATGTACGACGTTAACTTACCCACAACACAGCACGTTTCCGGCCGATATTTGTTAATACTGACAGCTTTGTGCGCCAATTGTGCCATTTCAGTCTTTAGTTCTTTGACGAATAACAAGTTCGAGTAGATATCCATATTGTCCAAGCGATATGGATCAGACTTCTGTAGCGCTTGAAATATTTCTATAGCTTTGTCTACATCTGTAAGTAAAAACAACAAAAAACAATAAATTAGACTTGCATATAAATTATAATCCAAACTTGCACAGCGCACCTCTTTTATTGTGATAGCCGAGCGCCATTTGTGCCGTCAGATAGATACATTTCTGAAAGCCTGCCGTCTGCAAGTCTTCGTATATCTTCAGACCCTCATCGTTCAGGTACAACTCCAGATATGTGTGTGCAGTAAAAAAGTGTCGCATCCAGTGTCCACCAAATTGTAACGACAGCAGCTTATCCTTCTCCGATACTAGCGGCGCCAACTCCAGGTATGCGCTCCAAAGTGTAGGCGCCAAGCGTACCGCTTGCACGAGCATTTGTTGTGCTGCATCATTAAGATTCAGCGCCTTCAGCACAACACCATACAAATACATGCCATAGCCGTCCAAACGACTACGTCCGTACTCAGAGCGCAGCGTTGCCAGCAGACCCGCTAAATCGCGTACGTGCGTAGATTCATTCAAATTGGTTTGATCTGTTGTTGAATCCAAGCGTTGCTTTTCACGTGCCATGTAAGTTGCATACAAATGCAAAAAACGCGGCACCGGCGATTCGCAACTTCGCACAGTGTGTGCCGCGCGGTCATATTCGCGTACATCAAAATAACACTTTGCCATAAAATAAGCACCATAATCTTCCACGGATATGCCATCTAATTGCGCATCGGCGAACGACTTATCCTTCTCGTTACCGGCAGCTGCACCGGCGATACCATCAATATTCACATCGGACAGCCCGGCATGCAGTTCAGCTAACCATTTGGAATTGTTTAGCAGTCCTCGCTTTTGACTCTCGATGATGCCTCGTCGCAACTCGCGTTTAACATCGGTCAGTAGCACAGTGAAAACCTCTTCCATTGCAAATTAATTTTTAGCTTTTATGCCGGCCTTTTGCAACTTGATGCAAACCCGCGCGCTTTTTGTTGAAGTTAAGTTAATCTGAACAAGTGCGTTTGTACAGCCAAAAGAACCAATTGCTGCCAGCCTGCCATTTGGGAAAATGAAAAGTTTGCATAAGCAAGTTTTTGTGGCTGTACAGTTTAATGACTACAGCTGTGTTACCGCACATTAGTGCAGCCTGCAACGGTTTTTTTTTAAATAGAAAGCAGTAGTTGTTGATGTTAATGGAAAATGTTCCAATTGGAAGCAAATCATACATAAATGCAAAGAAAACTCGAAGATTACCTAAGCGTTAGACAACAAGGTTGAAAAGTAAGAGGTTGGAAAAGTCAGTAAAAGATTATTTTTTTTCTGAAGAAAATTACATCAAAAACAAAAAACCCAACTATGTGAAAAGTTAGTCGTTCGTTATCCACAACATTCAGAACAATTTCTCGAACTCTTCCTGCAGAATATATGAGGGATTATTCATATACGAAGGGCACTATCTGTATTTCGGGAATAGCAAATAATAACAAATATATAAAATAAATTAAATAAAAATAGCTTTATTGTTTTCAAAATATTCTCCATTTAAATTTATGTACTTATGCTTTCCTTCAACAAATTTTTGAAGCACTTTTTCGACTCCGATTAAGGCACCTCCATTTGCTTCGCAGCACTTCGTTCACGAACAACTTTTGTTGGATTTGGCTCGTCTTGACACACCCACACGGTTGCTGTTTTGTTTCCAGCTCATGGGCATATAGCCATGATTTGTCACCTTTTTTAATTTTTACGCAATATTAGTTACTAAAGTTGCCTGTTTTATAAATATGTAAATTCCATCCAATTTTCAAAAATCTGACTCAGTAGAAATTTCGCGCATTTCAAGTGTTAACTGGAACACTGACATAGCAGATGCAATTAACCAAAATACATTCCAATTTTGCTCTTACATGTGGATGGCAAAAATATACTAAATAACAAAAATAAAAGATAAAAAACAGTAAAGAAAAAATGGTAAACAAAGAATCAATTTAATTTGATACTCCACTGACATTGGGCTTAGCAGTTACGGAAGTACGCACAGTCAGCATCAAGTGACGCTCGTTGATTTGATAAACGTACAATAACAAAGGAACACTATTAATTGATCATTATAAGCTCGAATTTACTTGCGCTGAATCATTTATTTTTGTACGCAGAACCAAATTGTGATAACGCAAATAGCTTTGTTTATGCCATAATCACCACTGCGATACGATAGTGTAGGAGCCCTCATCGCCGTATCGGAAGACTGCAACGCCCGTCTTTATTTATGTCGCAAACATGAGACTTAATGGTTCATTTAAATGCGCGCTGCTGCTATTATTTTGCCTTTTTGGACTGAGTCATGGCTTCTGGCCCTTTAGCAAAAAGGCAAAAAAACAACCGGATCCAACACCGCCCACAAATGTGACCCAAGGTCTATCACCCGTAATTTTTGGTAAGTCGCAATATTGATTTCAATATTTTTGGTACAAGGTCAATTTATGACATTGGATGCTGATAATTTGCAACTTTTATCTACAGTACCTGGTGATGGTGGCAGTCAACTGGATGCTAAGCTAAACAAGAACTCATCGCCCAATTTTTATTGCCAGAAAACATCAGATTGGTTTAATTTGTGGTTGAATCTTGAAGAATTAGTCTTGCCTGTAGTCTACTGTTGGGTGGATAATGTGAAACTCTATTATGACAATGTAACGCGAACAACGCATAATACGCCCGGCGTCGAAACACGCATACCAGGCTGGGGCGATCCAGAAGTAGTCGAATGGATAGATCCAACGCGCAATAAAGCAGGCGCATATTTTAAAGATATTGCAAATGTGCTGGTTGATATGGGCTATGAGCGTAAGAAGAATATACACGGTGCACCCTACGATTTTCGCAAGGCGCCGAGTAAGTTATGGTAACTAAGTTATTGATGCACTTAAATTTTGAATTTTTGTTGTTTTTTTAATTTTAGATGAGAATCAGCAATTCTTTATCGATTTGAAAAAACTAACCGAAGACACCTATGAAGTAAATAATAGAACACCCGTTACTTATATAACGCACAGCATGGGCAGTCCAATGACGCTGGTGTTTCTGCAACAGCAAACACTCGAGTGGAAACAGAAATATGTAAAACGTCTGATAAGTCTTGCCGGCGCTTGGGCTGGCAGCATGAAAGCGGTCAAAGTCTTTGCCATGGGTGATGATTTAGATTCGATTGTCTTGAGTAATAAAATATTGCGTGAGGAGCAAATAACAAATCCGTCAACAGCATGGCTGTTACCCTCACCATTATTCTGGAAAAGTTCAGAGATTTTAGTGGAGACGCCGACGCGCCGCTATACAATGGCACAGCTTGAAAGTTTCTTCAATGACATTGACTATCGTACGGGTTGGGAAATGCGTAAGGATACATTGCACTATACGCTTAATTTCAGTCCGCCAGATGTTGAGTTACACTGTCTATATGGTGACGGCATTGATACGGTATCAAAGTAAGTATGTTGTATCAAAAATAAATATATATACTAATATATTTTACAAATTTCAGGCTGAGTTACAAAAAGAGTAATATAGCCGGCGAGGTACCAAAGCTAATAATGGGCAGCGGCGATGGCACAGTTAATCAACGCTCATTACGTGCTTGTAAACATTGGATTGGCTATACAAATTCGAACATATCTACACTCGCATTACAGGGTGTTGATCATATGAGCATATTGGCACATGCAGATGTTTTGGCTTATGTTAAACGGGTCATGGCCGTTTAAGAGTTTTAGAGGATGCACACGTAAACCTTTTGTGATTCGAACGCAGCATTTAGAAAATATAGATATTGTTCCAGCCACAACAAAATGCTGCACAATTAATTCTTCTATCTGGGCTAAATTTCTACTAAAAAAAACATATTATTTTTAAAGTTTAAGCTTAATGTCGATGTTGTGTGTTTATGTATAATACAATGAATGTTTAAATTGGTATAAAAATGTAGCACAATGAACAAATAAATTTTCTTAAAAAAAAGAACGTTACATTTAGTTGGAAATTCTATTAAAATGTCAGTGTGGAGGGTCAATGTGTAGTGTAAACTCGGACACTCTTATTACATTACATTAGAAACAATATCAAATATTTTTATTGAGTTCTTTTTAGAAGGCTCATAAAATCATTTTTCTAGACTTTTTCAGGCAATTACTGATTCAAAGCAACAACTTACAAACACGCATTGTGATTGACAAGCAATAATAAGAGGAAGAACAGCAAGAAGCAGAATTTATTTGTAACTCATCTGTTTTTGTTTGTGTATGAATTTGCAAATTCGAGAAAATAAATTATTTCAAAATTAAACAAAATGCCACACGGACACTCGCACGATCATGGACATGGCTGTAGTCATGAAGCTACCGATATCGATAATGCCTTAGAAATGGGTATTGAATATTCATTATATACGAAAATTGATCTGGAGAATATGGAGTGCCTGAACGAGGAAATTGATGGCAGCGGTAAGACAGTCTTCAAGCCATATGAAAAGCGTTCGGATGTCACAAAGGTGCGTTGCATCTTTTACTGTTTTATATAGCAACATATAATATTCAAATCTTGCAGTACGTAGAAAGCGATGCGGATGAAGAACTGCTCTTCAATATACCGTTTACCGGAAATGTAAAACTTAAGGGCATCATCATTTGCGGCGCCAACGATAATTCACATCCGAACAGAGTTAGACTGTGAGTAGTCGTGTTGAATTATTAAAATTACAGAAAAGTGTTTAATTTATATATTATTGTTGCGTTTCTAACTATAGCTTCAAAAATCGTCCAAAAATGACTTTCGATGATGCACATACCAAAGCCGATCAAGAGTTTGAGCTAACGCGTGACTGCAATGGCGAAATTGAATATGCACCCAAGTGAGTTTATATTTTAAGTTGGTGATTCTAATGAAAGTTAAAAGACAGTTTTTAGACAAAAAAAATACTAGACTACTGTCAAATCACCTCGCTCTTCTAGTCAACTGTTCTCTCAAAGCTAATGAGTTAAAGCTTACACGTTATATTCACGCTCTATAGATAATTTTTGTATATGTATATATGACTAGTTCATTTATCGTAAGCATGTTAGTGTTAACTAGTAATAAAACAAAGCCTACTTTACGCCGTTATGAATCAGAACCCGGTACTTAGTTTTTAATTCTGCTCAGTCTGTAGAAGATTTCGAAATATGATCCCAGTTCATCACATGCGAATGGTTTTATATTAAAGCCTTTTCGGGGCTATTCTTTTACAGATCTTAACTGTGCTGTTTGTTGCCAAATTTTGTACAAAACAGACACCTACTACTACACCTCCAACTAACTGACATAAACTTACTGCTTCGTCTGCTAGCTGGATGTGACCGTTTGATCCGGCACGGTACATTATGCCTCCGGTTGCCATAATTGATGTCATAGAAAATGCACTGACCTGTGAGCTCATAGTGAATAAATGAAGTTCTGACCTTTATGCACTGTGCTAATAATCTATATAGAAGAATGTGCGATTACTGAGCAATATCATTCGAGTCAGTTTTCACCAGCCCATTTATGTGTGCTTGTAGCAGTTTTGAAACTTAATTGAAAACCGTGTAAACCTGCTAGATTATATGTTGCACCATGGTGTTTTAATCGCAGCGGATTCAAGGGTAATCAACTCATCGGCACACGACATATTACATACATCTCTAGCCGAATTGAGTATGATTAGGCAGGACAGAGACAGTAACAGTGGGTGAATTCAGGCAATGAGGAGTAGGAAACCTACTCCGTGTTCTGAGTTTTTGTATGAAAAAATTGTATTTATGTTTTGCTAAATATAACAAAATTACTTAGTTACTTTCGGTTAATCCTTATAAAATAATCTATTAATATATCAAAATTTGGGTTAATCCTAATCAAATAACTGTCCTACTTTTCTGGGTTTTTGAATGAAAAAAAGTATGTTGTTACTGTTAATACAGCTTTAAATGTCGAATTTAATGTATCTTATACTAATTTCAATAAAATTTTCTACGCGGGTCTACATAGGAGCATATGTTCTATACAAACTTATGGTTCAATGGGTGAACAGGGTGTAACGTTCTTTCTAAATTTTTTTAATTATATATGATTTTTTTTATTTTATAAAATTTAATACAGAGTCGTCACCTTTTCATCGGTGTATCATCTTTCGTTGCATTTCCCCACCAATTTTGGCAATGATAATACGCGCATTTATTACATAGGTAAGTACATATACTTAATAAAACATTAAAGCGCAATTTTAAAATAAATTTTTACATTGTTACAGGTCTTCGTGGCGAATTTAGCGAGGCACATTACCACGGCGTCACCATTTGCACTTATGAAGCGCGTCCAAATGTCTCCGATCATCAAAACAAAGCATTCGATGCTGTCAATCGTACTATACAATAAAAATTAAAGTCTGAATAAAGCCAAGCTTAAATGTGACAAAAAAAGAAAATCAATACGCTTCTAAATACTAAACTGTTCTTCATGAGAGTTAAAGTTTAATTAAAGCACATTATTTAAAAATAAAACAAGTCGAAAGCAATTTTTTTTCTTATATATTTCAAATCAAATTTATTATTTTCAAGATAGTTCTATTTGTTGTTGTTTTTGTTTGTTATTCATGTTTTTTTTTTTTTTTTCATTATTATTTATTTTTTATGCTTTATTTTTATTTATTTTTTATTTTATCATAATCATCATTATTTACCTTATTGATTTATGCTTATAGAATGAGATATCGAATCACGTGTGTTTAATGTTTTTTTTTTCTTGCTTCATATTGATTTTATAAATTTTTTTTTTATTTTTAATAGTTTCTCATTTTTTTTAATTTGGTTTTAAAATTTTTCTATTATATATTTTACAAAGCGCTTTCATATATATTTATTAAATATATTTGCTATACTTTTGTTTTGCATTACATCATTTTTTTTTATTGTAGCCGACAACTTTGTTTAAAGTATTTTTATTTTTTTGTTTTTAATTTATATTTTTTTTTTTTAATTTTTTATTTTGTGTAAAAGGCATAAGAAAATCAAAGTTTATCATCGCTTTACATTTTTTATTCATAATATTTACAATGAAAATTTTATATGCGAGCTTAACTAACTCGTTTTGGCTTGAGTATACATGAAAACGAGCAGCTCTTTGATCTCTGGCATAAAGCGCAATTTATTTTTTATTTATTTGTAAAGTTTATAATTTAAACTAAAATTTAGTCGATTTATTTAATTAGAAATCAAAGCGTATACTAAAATAAAAGCGTTTTTCAATATTTAAAAATATGTATTTAAATTTTGCATGAATTGTTTTAAAAGTTTGCGTAGATCTCTTTTTTAATTAAAGACAATTATGAATTAATTGTATAAAAATTTATTGTTTTTAAAAGTTTTAATAGTTATCTTTAGAATTTACGTTGCGTTATACAAAAATTGTATTGAAATTTGGATAAAATAGCATTTCTTAGTTTATTAAAAATTAATATATAATTGTCTTTATTTGCGAAGAAGTCTGTGAAACTTTTGAAACATATTTTTATGTATTGTTTTTAGTACAGCAGATATATGTCAAAAATCGTTCATACGTGGAACTAATTCCAGGGTAGAATTTAGTGTGTCAAGGATCCATTTTCATTTTTGATTAGGTTCCTGTAACTAATCTATAGCCCAAGTAAACCAAATGGTGATAAAAAGACTTTCTGCTCGGTACCTGCCCATGTTAAATTCGTAAGACAATTTGATGGAATGTAGAGTTAGTACTCACTATCGATGTTGGGAGAAATCGCTAAAGAGTAGCACTGGTGCAGGTAATATTATATGAAACTAAAAAAAATGTAAACCTTATATTAACTTGTTTCATTCCTCAGGTGGCCAAAGACGTTATGCAATGAGGCATCGGAACATTGTGAAGAAGAACGAGAAGAGTGCCGCGTTAGTATTGTCCAACTTCGTGCTTCTCAAACGCAGGAGGAAAGAGATGCAGCCCGTGAAATGAATCGATCGACGCACAAGAAAAAATGGATACAGAGTTGATTTCTATCGAGCGTTGATCCTATACGATTGCTCAATTGATTACGCCTCGCATTGATTTAATACGACATTCAGTGTAATTTATGATAATTAAAAAAAAAAAAAATTATAGATCAGTAATACTGACTACGCCTTCGACTTTTCAGATTCACCATATAATTGGATCATTGCAACCAGTTGAGGATGTATAGTATAAATGCTTACAAATATACTTCATGGGCAATATGCAGTAACAACTTGATCGGCGATAAGAGAAAAACACAGCAATGGCATGAGTATGCAATTCTGTTTGAATTATTACGCATATCGCATTATTACGCGGATCTGCCGATACTACCCGACCGACATACAAACCGATATTATGACTGACTAAGAAGTTATGTCACAAGGCTGCCGATGTACAAGATTCAAGCGACTTCGCCCCAATGACCTTTAGGTACACGCACGCCAAAGACGACCGTAGGCTCCCAGTTTAAAATATGACATTTTTTTTTACTTTTATAAATTATTTTTTTTTTTAAATTGTTTAGACTCGAAGTCAAATTTCATTATTTAGTTTTTGTCAAATCAATATTAATTAATCGCTATAGCCTGTATTCCATTATAAAGAAAATTCAATTTTTTACGAATTAGTTCCACCTATAAACAGCCATATCTAGCCATACTGTTAGCTTCCTTTCACTGCCTTTTGTTAAATTTCTTGCTGCTAGTTAATTTTCCTTTTTATTTATTTTTTTGTTTTGTTGTTCTTTTTGGGTGAAGTTTTTCTATAGAATTTGTATGCTGTTGTTGTGTGGCTGTAGATGTGTGTGTGTGTGTGTTTATTGTGTATGTGTGCGTGTGTTTGTGTATTTTAGAAATATTTATATATAAGTTAGTTTATATTTGGTTTAAAAAATCGTTTCAACAAAATTTGTGCTCTCGTTCCTTAGTTGCAGATAGGTTTCTTTTTTGTTTTTATTTTTTTTTTATTTATGTAAAGAGTTGCATACACCTTCAAAAGTTTTATGATTTATATGTATAATATTTTTTATTTTTAATTTTTATATTACTTTCCGTTCTTGTTGTTGTTGCAGTTGTTGAAAATTTCTTTTGGTTTTGTTTTTATATTTTTTAAAGAGTACGATAGTATAAAAAATCATTATATCGAAAGTATAAAAATCGTGTTTGCCATAGTACAATTTTTTATTTTAAATTTTACTTTTTTTATATATAATAAAATTTTTGTTATGTATATATTTGTTTTTGTTTTCTTTTTTACTGTGTGTTGTTGTTTGTTTCTTGTGTTTTGTTTTTATATTTATTACCGCTTTTATTTAAAGGATTTTTACTAAAAATAATTGTATTTTTTTTTTAAGTTTTATTTTAGTTTTTATTTTATTCATTTTTTTTTTTAATTTTCAGTATATATATTTTTATCAAATATGCAAAAAAGTCTTTTTTTGGTATATAGCATTTACCGTTGTGTGTGTCTTGTTTATAAATTGCTAAATTATTATTTTTTTTTATTATATAATAATAATTTTTGTTTTTTTTATTTTTTTAAGGATATTTTGTTTTCATTTAGCAAAAAGCGGGTGTTTTTCTTTAAGCAGGTATTCGAATGTTTCTTGGCAGGATTACTTTGTTTTATAAATTTATGTTTTTTGTTTTCTTTTTTAGTTTAATAATTAGTTTTATATAAAAGCTTTGTATGTTATTGGCAAGTGTTTACTGTCTGTCGGTTTGTGTGTGTGTATTTGTGTGTATGTGCGTATCTATGTATGTGTTTATGTGTGTGTGTGTGTGAGTTTATGCCTAGACATTTTGTATCTTGAAAAGTAGTAGTTAGCTTACAGAACTCACAACTAGGCGACATTGACTTATAAACTAGCTACATATGTATTTATTTATATAAGTGATTTTTTTGTTTGTTTTATTATTTATTAAATTTAATATATTTTATTTTGGTTTTGAATGATTTTTACGCATATCTACAGTGATCTTTTTTATGATATCAAAAATGTTTTTTAAAGTTAATGATGACATTGTTTTAAATTGGTAATTAAATTAATTAAAGCTTTTTCGTGTGTTTCTTATTATTTTTTCTTCTATTATTATTACTTTTTTTTAGTTTTCTTTTATAACATTTCTAAAATTTAAGAGCATATTGTTGCAAGTGGGGAAGTAAGCAAACTTTTTTGATTTAGTATAAAAAAAAATTTAATTAAATAATTAATTTTATAAAAAAAAAATTGTCATAAATATATTGTTTTATATAATTGCTATAAAAAATATAGGACTAAGAAAAGTTAGGCAAGTTCTCACATTGTGAAAATGGATTAGAAACGAAGCCAGACTTGTTTTTTGATACACCATTCTGTGCTGAAGAACTCTTATTTTCATGGAGAGCAAGTGAAATGAAATTTTGTTACAGAGAGTTTAGAACGTACTAACTTCAGGTTAGAATATATTCTTCGTATTCAGCGATCCACGGAAAATATTTACAGGTGGCTTAATCTGTAGAATAAGCTGAATGGGGTAGCAGTTCGTAGCCTAATTTATGCATTTTTGCCATGTGCACTCGTGTCTTGATTAAAAATCTCTCCAAAAACTTCGCCGATAAATATTTTATTCTTTTGAAGGTTATTGTGAAAATGACTATGTTGGCCGAAAGAGCCATGAATTCGTCTTCGGTAACGAAACGGCACATAAACTTGTTCGGATTACAGCTGAAGATAATTCATTCTTTAACTTGTGCTCTGATGACCACAGTGGAACTCAGTAATTTATGCTGCAAAAACTCCATTCTATTATATATCGACTCTCCTTGGTTTCGTTGATGATCAGTGCACGAAATTCAATTCCATAAATGGAACTGTATGACCTAAGTTTAAACGATGTTTGGATATGTTTTAACCTACAACGTTTGCTTTGATACTTTACCATGTATTGGGCTAAAAGAAGTCTAACAAAAAAAAATTAAAATGCCATACATAGATTTTTAATATCCGTGGCACAAGAACTTTGAATAGATCTTCCGAAATCTGTTACGCTGAGGGCAAAAAAAGGTAAAAAATATTTAAAATATTTTACGAAAACTGCACTGGGTATTAGGGTGATAATGAAAATGAGGAAAACTATATAAAACTTGGCAAAATATATAAACCTTTTTTAGAAAACAGTTCTCGGTATTTAAAGAGATTGTAAAATTTGTTAAAGATGTCATATAAAAGCCAGAATGTCTTGAAAGCTGAACAAATTGTACATTTTAATGTGTAAAAATTTAGAAGAAAATTTTAAAAAATTTATAAGGTTTATGAGTTTTTGTTTAAATGTTTGGAAAATTTTTTAAAATCAATTTACCGCACTTTTCTTAGACACTTCTTAGACTTCTTCTTCGGTTATGCAATTTTAATTAAAAATTAATTAATTATTAAAAATAATATAATAAGTGCAAAGAAGAAACCCATATTTTAAAATGCAGTTACATATTTACAGTTATTGAATTTCTACTTAATTTACTATTTAGCTAAGCTACTTAGCAATGCAGATTAGCGCTTATTTTATATATTATTGGAGCTTTTTTTTGTTTTATTATTGATTTTTTATTGGTGATTGATTGACTTTTTTTGTTTTTAAAATCGAATTGCCATAAATTTGATGAATTTGTTTTTGGTTGTTGGTTGTTGTTGTCAATTTAACTAATTTTCTTTTGTTATAGCGCTTTATTAGTTATTATATTAATTTGTTTATGCGTCTACAGTAATTTAATTAATTATAACTAATATGTTTTTTTTTTTTTTTTTTTTTGTAATTTTTAAATTGATTTAATTTATGTTGTATCGAAATAATCATCACATATCAAAAAATTTACAAATTCTTTTGTTCTTTAGCTAAATTTTTTTTTGTATTATGTTAAATTATATGCAGTTTTGTTTTTGTTTTTTATGTATAATTATTTATATGTATGTATATATATAAAAAAAAAACTTAAAACTTGTTGCATAATTTTTTTTTCTTATAGTTAATTTTTTTTTTTTAATATCTTAAATCTAAAAATTTTCGTAATGCTTTTTGTTTTTCTTTATAACAATAATTTTGCTATAATTTTTTAAATTTATTTAATCATTTATTTTTGTTTTTAATTTGGTATGATTAACATAATCAACATGTTGATATATTTTTTGTATTTATTTGCTTTTCATGATTTTTTTACACTAATTTATTTTTTTTTTTTTTTATAATTAATTTTTTATGTGAAGTATGCAGTATTAGTTTTTTGAATGTATTTGTTTCTGCTATCAAATGTATTAATTTATTTATTTGTTTTCGTTTTTTTTTTTTCAGTGTAGTACGTGTGGGTATGTATGTAAAAGGCAATTGTTTGGTTTCATACATTTATGTTTTTTTTTTTTTTTTTTAATTTAATATTCTTTTTTAATATTATTTGTTTTCATTTTTCCTTTAAATTTATTGTTGATTGATTTGATACATTCTTTGTTTTTTTTTTTTTTTTTGTGACGTTTTAATGGAATGCATGGAAGAACTGAGCTGAAAAACCTGAAATTTGTTATGTAGTGTTTGTTGTGTATATAATAAGTCAGCATTATATGTTCTCTATAAAATCGTAGCTATAAACATTTTAATAATGATTTAAATGAGAGTTGATGATGATGATGTTTCATTGCTTTTTTTTTTTGTAAATCCGCGCTTGATATGATCGATAGAGTTTAAAATTAAATTGAAATATAAACTCAAACTTAAAAAAAAAAAAATTTTTGCAATTTTATACCCTATATAATTAATGTTAAAATAATTATTAGCAGTTCTAATAATTTGAACAGCTTGATTAATTTGAACAGCTCGAACAACTTGAATAGCTCGAATAATTTAAATAGCTTGAATAAATTGAACAGCTGACATAACTTAAATAACTTCAACAGGTGAATAGCTTGAAGAGTTCGAGTAACTTCGAGTAACGTGAACAGCTCGAATAACTTTAACAGCTTGAATAACTTGAATTGTGTGAATTGCTTGAACAACATGAATAACTTGAATAATATCAACCGCTCGAACAATTTGAAGAGTTTGAATAATTTAAACAGCTCGAAATACTTAAACAGATGAAATAACTCAAATTCGTACGAATGACTTGAATTACTTGAACAGCTCTAATAACTTGAATAACTTCAACAGGTTGAATAGCTTGAACAATTCGAGTAACTTGAACAGCTTGAATAATTTGAATAACTCGAACAGCTAAAAACACTTGAACATCTTGAATAACTTTCACAAGTCGAATAACTTGAACAGTTTAAATAACTTGAAACTTTTGAAACTATTTTCGATTTAACATATATCTGGCTCTATTTCAATCTTTTAAATTCTTGTTAGTAGGGTATAAAATCTTCGAGTTTACCGAAGTTAAGGCAATATCTTCATACAAATATATGAACTTTCCTGTTTAATATTTAAACTTTCAATGAGTTTTTAACCAATAATTTTTAATGTGCGTGTTCTATTTTAATATATAATATTTTTATCTATAATTTTTATATACCGTTTAGAACAGAATTGACAAAAAGGTTTAAAATTTCAGAGTTTTAGTAGTAGCAATAAAAAAAATAAAAAAAAAACTTAATTAAAAAAGCATTTCCAATCATTGCTAGGATCTGTCTGGAATCACGCGCTATAAGTATTTTTTTTACTTATAAAATCTTTGTTGCATTTTTTATTTATATTATTTTAGTTTTATTTGTTTTTATCTCATTCAAACTGCATAACAATTCCTTAACACTTAATTTTTTTATAGCCTTTTACTTGTTTCATTTTTCGTTAGTTTAAATTATAAACATAATTAATAATAATATTGTATACCACAAAAACCCAAACTTAACAATAATTGTTTAACAAAAATTATTATGTATTTTTTTTATTTATTTATGTATTTTTTTATTATTATAAATTTATAACATGACAAACGCTTTGTTTTTTGGTTTTTATTTCAAATGTTTGTCGTCTTCTCCCCTACATTTGTTTTTTTTTTTGTGTTGTATAAAGTAACAATTGCTTTCGTCAATTACATTATCTAGTTTTAATATTTATTTTAAACTTTTTGTTTTTTTTTTTATTTTATGTGAATCATAGCAGAAAGTTGAAATTATATTCAAAATCGAAACAAGTTAAGTTTTATATGTACATTTTTTTTTTTAAATGTATTTCCAAAGTGGTACAAAGATGAACCGCTCGAATAATTTGATTAGCTTGAAGAGTTTGTAAAGCTCTAAAAGTTTGAAGAGCGTGAATACATTGAAAAGCTTGAACAGCTTGAATTACTTGAATCGCTCGAATAATTTGAATAGCTTGAACAGATCTAACATCTTGAAAAATTTTAACAGGCATATTTTGAATGGCATTTTCACACAAGAAGTCGGGCGCAACTTAAGCAATAAATAAATAAACCGCCATGAGTTGATGCAAAATTCGTTTTCAATCAAAGATGTTAGGTTTTTATTTTTTACTCAAATAAACGACTTAAAAGTTTCAAAATGTATTTGTCGGAAGCTGATGAGCCATATAAAAGCTCGCCTCGCTTCCTTTGAGAATTACAAATTTTGGCAAGACAAGTGGAGATAGTTAATTTCAGCCATCTCACAAGTATTGGAGAGAAACCTGCCATTCCCGGAAGACTTGCTACAAGCGCAACTATGGCGTGGCATCTTTGATAGTATGGTCTGTCTTTAGCTCTAAAGGAAAGTCACTAAATTGTTTTGTGCTTTTACGTATAAATGCTTAAATGTATTGTAAACTGATGAACGGTGAACTGATTCTATTCGAAGAACTTCATGCAGAAAATTGAGTAGTCCAACAGGAGAAGGCACCAATATATGTGGCAAAACTTACAAAAAAAAAAAACTTTTATCAGAAGCATAGGTTTCCATTCCAGTTCGTGGTCTGTGATGAAATGCAGATCCAATGTCTTCGTGAAGATGGTAGAAAAAATTTAAGTGCCAGAGTTTAATACGAGATACGTGCCAGCTGTCATCAAGCATGGCGACGAATGCTTCTCGTGGATTGGTATTTTGTATGAAGGTTAGCTACATAGAATAGTCATATGGAGTTCTCAGCCATTTGGATGATATTTTCAAATTCTTTGATTTTGTCAATCCTTACTTATATAAATCGCCCGGTTACGACTATAATAACGGCAGCCATAATTTTTTAAGTTATGGCAATATTTTTGGTAAACCGTCTACCCGTGCTGGTCAAGTAATCCATTGTTCCAGAATATCAATTCGGCTTTAGACACAAACACGGAACACTAAAGCCGTGTCATATCATTGTGAAATAGGCAGACTAAAGAGGACTTCATGTGTTGGACTTGGCATTTAGAAAATAGTTTAAATTGTACAATGATTGCCGGTCTTATTAACTATATATATTTTTATTAAGTTCAATGAATTGCAAATAACTTCGTCACTTGTGTAAGATATTAAAATAAAAATTAAATTTAGTTAAAATATTTATGAAAGGGTATAGCACGCTGATTGCAAATCATCAACTTGCGGATCAGTACCTATAGATTCTTTTTCTGGTACAAGATTCAACAAATTTGAATATAATTGTTAATAAAACATCTATAAATGTGCTCTACTTATCATTTATGTAAAACGATGGCGGAGTAGGCTTAAAGATTTTAAATTAATTCAGAATATTATCATAAATATTGTATCAAATGACTTGTATAAAAAAAAAGATTACATTTAAAGTTTTACTGCACTATATGGAATCAGCATTATTGGTATATTTTTAATAATTACATATTAAAACATATATGGAACATAGGTATTCGGCTAAGCAAGTCATTCAAATACTCCAAATGATTTTTAAAATTTGTCACACTTTGGAAACATACTTTAAATACTAAATATAAACAATGTTATTTAATAATTTGCGTTTTAGAAAACCAATGAAAAAATATTACTTGTTTGGAGAGAATTTTGCATCAATAAGTAGTGAGTGAGAATTAGTGATTGACTGAGTGTGTTCCTGTGTACATACATTTATATTTCATTGCTCTCAACTGCTTCTATACATTGCTTTGCTTTTATTATTATTATCAACAATAATAATAATAATAATTAACTAACTACACAAGCGCTGCTATTAGTTATGAACTTTTAATGCTTTTCTTTAGCATATTATCTCCATGCGTTTTGCTTTTGTTATAATTTCTTTACATATTAACTCGTTTCTTAGTAAATACTTTACAGCATTTTTATTATTATTATTTGTTTGTTTAAAGTATCTATCTTATATTTTATGCAATTATTTTATTAAATTTAATTAACTATTTTTTTGTTTTGTTGAAGTCTAAAAATGCTTGCTTTGAGTGTTTTTGTGTTGGTATGCGGCGGCGTGGGTGTGGTGTAGCTTGTATGTAAAATATTATGTGCAAGAAATTATTATTTTTTTTAAATAAAATATTAATGCTGAAATTTTTATATGACTTTAAGCTGGCACTCAAGAGCCAGCTAAATTCATATGAAAATCTTTATAGTTTATGCATGATTTCATTTGTTAGATTGCTTGCTTTTCGTCTAAGCTATTTCTATTTATTGGGTTTTGCTTACTAATTTCAATAAAAAAAAAATAAAGATTATATAAAATAAATGAAAACACATTTCCACATAATAATAATTGAAATCACTTTGCATACACATTAACTACTTCTCATATAATATATTTATAGCCTAAATTTCCACTAAGTTGCGCTTACTAACCTTGAAATATTAAATCTTATTTACCGCGTAGCGAAAAATGCTCACCCATTTTTTGTTTTTGTTTTACTCTTTGTATTTTGTTTTTGTTTTTATGTTGTATTTTTTGTATATGTTGTATATATATATAATTAAATATAAGAAATAGCATAAATTATTGATATCGCAAATGAGCAGCGACACCGCTTGGAACACCTGATTGAGGCACACACGTTAGCGACGAGCGCACAGCGCCGCTCCGTTGAATGTCAGACGGCTGAGTGTCCGCCATGTTCGCCGCTACCATTGCCGGCGCCATTATGACGTGTCGGCAATGGCGGCAACGTAAGCGTTGACTCTTTTTCTTTGACATCGCTATGACGCTTCTTCACAGCTGCTGCCGCAGCAGCGCCTTGTCGTCGCTCACGCCAACGATCAATGGGCGTGTAGCAACATTTGAAGAAGGGCGGCACACGATGTCCACTCGAATCGGAGCTGCCACTTTGGCTGTGACTGAGCTTCGCCAGCGACTCGGCAGTTAGCTCCGTCTGTACGCCGCTGCTTGTTAGACGCGTTTGCATCTGATATTGCATCTGGTATTGCGGCGGCGGTGATTTACAGATGACACTGGGCGGCTCGATTTCGTGCAGCTCAAATGTGTCCGAATTTGTGCGCGTTGTCGTCGTTGGCGTCGTGGTCGATGGGCGAAACTCATGTGAGCAGCTCTCGACCATGGCAGTGCGGTAGTTGGCGGCAAAGTAGTTTGTTTCCAAATAGTGGCAGGATTGGAATATATAATCATCAAATTGCTGCAACAAATATTGCTGATGTGTGGCAGCATCCAGGAAGACACCGTCGTCGCCTGCTGGCTGTAGCGCACCGTATGCGGGCTGCGATGATGAGAGCTGTTGGTGTTGTTGTTGCTGCTCATCTAGCTGCGTCTGCTGTTGCTGCTGATGCGGCTGTTGTTGCTGCTGATAGAGCGAGGCATAGCGGCGTATGCCTTTGTGCGATTGTGATGATGGTGAACTAATCACCAGCGATGTCGCTGTAGGCGAGTGTATTGTGCGCTTTAAATTACTACTACCAACAGCTTCGGCGCTGCCACTGCCAACGACGACTACGTCATCCATTTGTAATGGTTCTTGTTGTTGTCGTCGTTGCTGATCTTGCTGCTGTTGTTGTTTTTGTTGTTGCTGCCGCTGTTGTCTTTGCTTCATATCAACAATTTCTATTTCTTCAATATCACTAAAACTATTTAACTGTTTCAACAAATAATGCACATCATTTCGTTTCATTTGATTATCGTCGTTTGATGAAGTTCTTGTAGAACTACTACTTCTAGTCGTCGTCGTCATCGTTGTTGTTGCTGTTGTAGCAGGATGCTGATGCGAATGATGAGGATGATAGTATGCAGTTGTTGGTGCTTGTGTTATGTATGATGTTGCTGCTGCTGCTGTGTTTGATGATGATGTAACACGACTAGTTGTTTTAAGGGAATCAATTTTTTTTGAATTATATTCAACTACGTCTGGACAATAGACCAACGCTAAGCGTTGCTGTAAGCCAGGGCTTAACGTTGGCGGCTCCTTCGTTGGGGGCCATTGATTTTCCAGCGTACTATCTATAATTCGATTAAATTTAGCTAATGCAGTTAACGCTGACGTTGATGTTGTCGCTGTGGATGAATCTACAAATGTTTTTGTCTTTGACTTTGTCGATGAAGATATTGCTAACGATTTTTTCATAGTTAATGCAGTAGTTGTTTCATGGCGTTGTTGTTGTTGTTGTTGCTTATTAAATTGTTGCTGTTGTTTTAATTGAGGCACTGTTGTGACGGTTTCTAATTTAATACCACCATCTAATTCCATTAAACGTCTGCTGCTGCTAACTGCTGTTGCCGCACTGGAGGCGGCGGCAACAGTCTCATCGCCATATCCATCATTGTTATCATCATTTGAAGTTTCACGCACATTCAAATTCAAATGCATTTTTTGTTTTTGTAACAATAAACGCTGCTGCTGTTGTTGCTGCTGCTGCTGCTGCCTACTAGTAGTAGTATTATCCTTTGTATCTAATATATTTGTAGTCGGCGTATGACACGGATAATTCTTAAGTGAATTCAATACATTACTAGTAGTCATCGTTGCTGTCGTTCGCTGCTGTGCTGCTTTAGCTAAATTTTTTTGCAAAATTAATTTCCTCGACGAAATGATGTCATTATTGTCGCTCCCCCGCGATTACCGACTGTCGCGGGTGGAGCGAGGCCTTCCCTAACTGGAGGTCGACGCAATCGGCGATACTGGTGACAGCGGACTGCGTGCAGATTCGCGCGGACAACCGGTCAGCGTGATGACCAATTTGCGAGAACCCGCCTGATCGCGATGCTCGCAGAGCCAGACGCCCTGCCATGTGCCCAGCGACAGTTTGCCATCGGTTATGGGGATTGTCAATGAACTACCAAGAAAACAGGCCTTTACATGCGCTGGCTGTAATAGTTAGAAATATTATTTTAGTTAGAGCGTGATTTTGATATAATTTTTAAAAGTCACATATGGTACATGTATACAGTGTGACGAAAATTTTTTTGTGTATACAACATTATTCGGCGTAAAAAATACATCTTTATCCAATGAGTTTCTCTGAAATAATGTGTCACCTTTTATTCCAACTTAATTGAAGCAAATGAAGCAAGAAGATTCCAAAAATTGCTGCTATAATGAGCCACTTCTGCTAATACCCATGGTATGGTTTAAATTCCTGTGTATATTTTGGTTACGCAAATACCAACGGGCACCTATTATCCTACGAAGTGTAATGTTTTGATGATTTGTCTGCAGTGCCCCATAGTTGTAACCCATACCTCCACGCTGGCTTGGAAATAGCTGTATATATCCCGATCTTCTGCCAATAAGTCAATGCAGGTTTTGTGTTTTACCACTAAGTTCTTTCCTTTTATCAGTATAATGACTTTTGTATTTGAGTGTTTTGTCTAATCCCATACCTAGATAATATACCTAATTTTGCTTGTATATCACCACACCGTTAAAGCCAAACTGTTTACACTTGTCCAATGGATCTTATTTCTTCCGTTGCCGTTGCATCGACCCATCGGATTTTGACCCAACTTAATGCGATTACTTCTCCCGATCCTATTAACATGTATACCAAATTTCAAATGGATGCAGGGATATGTCGCATTTTCATTATTGCTTATATGGAATATATGGATTTTGACTAAACTTAATGATATGACTTCTCCCAATCATAGTATCATGTATACCAAATTTCATGCAAAGATATGACATATTTTGTTTATCTTTTATATGGGAGGCGGTGCATCGTCCCCTCCGATTTTGACAAAAAGTAGTCTATGTTCATTTTTAAAGTTCCATTTATTTCTATAGAAAAATTCGTACAAATTGAATTAGCAGTTTAGGCGTGATGGTCAAACAAACATTCATCCATCCCCACAAAATTTCGTATTTATATATTAGTAGGAAGTAGGATAGTAGTCCCTTGTGACTGTACTCCGAACAATGTTTTGCCAGCTCAAGCTCAATGAACTCTGTTGAAGTTGAACAAAGTAAAGTTTTTACAACTCCTACTCTAATAAGCAAAAGAGTTGTTGGCTTAGGTTCACTTGAAACATTTGCTTCATTCACGATCACATCTACTTTCGCGTCCTATCGTTGCTGTATCCAGCAATGCATACCCATTTGTGTTTAAATCTTACACTTTTGTTTGTAAATTATAGCGGATCTTGCACTTGGATTAAATCACCAATTAAACTATCACTGTCACTTTCACTGTAACTGGAATCAACAACAAGTGATATAACTGAATCACCTTGTCTTGTTTTTTTTTTTCAATTTAATTTCGCTTCAAACTTATGTCCCTTATGCCCTCTTCAATCTAATTATGGCCACATGTTGCAATACCAGTCAAGGCCTACTTGGCAACGCTGAAATGGGAAGTCCTACACAAACCACCGTATTTTCGAGACATTGCTTCTTTCAACTACTACTTGTTACGATCGATGACACATGTCCTGTCCCATTGAAAATTGGATAATTCGATAGCCTCAAAAGATGAGTCGTTCTTGTGAGTTGGTATTTCAAATATGGGAAAAAGTTGTAGCTACATTCTGCCTGTTACATAAATTTACACAAACTTAATATATGCTTTTTATCTTATGGCTAAAGTGTGTAAAAAGTTGTGGAATCTTGAATGTCTGATTTGTCTTGGTAAAAACTTTTTCGCTACTTTTCAATAAACTAGATATGTAGTTCCGAAATAATGTTGTATCTACAAAATTTTCGATAAATACGCACCATATCATCGGGACCTTCGCAGGAATGCCTATAGGGTAAGCCTTCGGGAACTATTTTATTCAACATCATTTCCATATCATCTCTGCGTTGGGTTTTTTTTTTGTAGATAAAAGAAAATAATTAAATAAATTATAAATTATTTTCAAATAGAAACACATCACTCACCTGACGTCCGGATCCCAACTTTCGTTTAGCGCTAAACTCGCTGAAGTGTGAAGAACTGAAAGTAGAGAAAAAAAAGCAAATTGTTCATTTCGTGATTAGTAAGCGATATGGCAGGCAGCAATTGTTGCATTCCATACTCTGCATAGCATGAAGTGTATGGCATGGCAAGTATCTGTGGCATGGCCACCCCAACGAGTGTGTGAAAAGTGTTGCACATTAAATAGACCAAGACTTCTTTTTTTTGCTTTTTGTTTTTGTATAGCAAAGTCGAAAGCGATTTTCTTTATATCAAATTTTTAATTAAATTGTTTATTTATTGGAAAATAGCTTTGCTATTATTATAGAAAATTATTGTGCGGTGCGGTGACGTTGCGTTGGCGTTCACAAATAAATTGCGGTTGAGCACGTTTTAGCAAAGTATGCCTGCCAACTATCTATCCTTGCGCTCTCACAGGTATTGTGGCACACAACAATTCAATAATAGATTTTTCAAATTAAATTTTACTTAGAAAACATTTAAGCTAAATAATATATCGGGGCACATATATACGCCCCGCACAAATAGAGACGACACTTAAATTTATACTAATTGCATACTCATGAATAAAAGAGAGTGTCTGCTCAGAATCATGCCACACACACACACAAACCATCCTAGTCCTACTCCTAGGAAACAAGGCAAATATACTACATACTTATTTACTTAGCTTGAACCAGATCGGGGCATGAGGGCGAAAATTAGTTTATTATCAAATCCCCAAGATGTAATTTAAGCTATGCGCTTTCGTCTGACTGACAAATAAACAGACACGGTGCCACCACCAACACCATTACCATGACAGGCAATTATTGTTTGTGTGTGTGTGTATCTGTGTGTGTGTGCGCTGCTTGTCTGTTTTTGTATATTTACCAATTTGGCACTAAATACATTTGACTAAATAATTTCGAAAACGATTATGTCATGTTGGACATGTGTAAAGGCATCAAAAATTTAAATAATGCCCACAAATGAAATAAAATGAGTGACACAATGACAACCACACTGCTACAGATATATTTACATATACAAAATAAATACAAGCGGCAGCAGCAATCGGCGAAAAATAGTGAAAATAGTCCTATAGAAATTTACAAATTGATTTGCGTGCGAATGTGTATGCATGGGTTCAGTAGGATGAAAGGCATGCGGCAGGGCTGCAGCACGCACATGTAACTAATTTTATATATTGTTGTAAAGTTGAAAATTTGTATTTCGTTGTCTAATCTATATTTAAATGTCGAATCTAATAAGACATAAAATAGTTTTCATTGCAATTATGCTTGCTACAAACTTCAGCTAATTCAGATTTGTGCAAGTGGGTAAAAATCGGCAAGCAAAATTTGATAATGACACGCATACATGAAGGTTGCATAAACATTTTATTGTTGGGGGAGATCCCTTGAATGAGAGGGAAAATGCCTACTAGTATGTAAAAGTGGGAGTGCATAAGAGGTTAAATAAGAATATTTTTAGTAAAAGACCCAGAATGGACGGAGTGTTTGTATGGAGGCCGCCCTGTAATGTGACGAAGCATTCCACTTAGTACATGTTTATGAAACGTTTATCCATAACAGTCCACTATATTGCCTTTAAAGTTGATACTGACTTAAATAAAGATGTTTTTTATATAAAACCCATGAAAGGAAGGTGGATTTGCATGGAGGCCGCCCTGTTATGTGACGGAATTCGCCTCTTAGTACATGTATATGAATCGTGCATCCATAACAGTCCACTATATTGCCTTTAAAGTTGATACTGACTTAAATAAAGATGTTTTTCATACAAAACCCATGAATTGACGATGGATTTGCATGGAGGCCGCCCTGTAATGTGACGGAACACGCCACTTAGTACATGTATAAGAAACGTGCATCCTTAAAAAGTCTCCACATCGACTTTAAGGCTGATATAGACTTAAATAATGTCTTTCATACGAAACCCATGAGTGGGCGGTGGGATTGCGAGGAGAATTCCTCAAAATGTGACGGGACACGCCCATTAGTAGACTTATGTGAATTTAGCGTTACTCGGGTGTTTTTGGGTTTGCTGATTACCAATTTGAAGCCGGTTGTTCAAAACTTCAAAATGGCGGACCCAATATGTAGAATAACATTTTTTAAACTGATTTAATTTATTTTAAGCTCCTTACTTGGGGAATTTCGGGGTCTGTGATTGCTAATTTGATGTACTTTTTATTAAATTCAAAATTGAAAAATGAATAACCCTCCTATCATCCTAGACCAATTACATCCAGGGCACCCCTGCATGGTGAGGTGGTTCGAAACGGAGACTGTCCGATGCAGTGGCTCGGAACCCTAATATCGGCAGCTGGTCAGGGTGAGAAAGCAGGACCGAAACTGACTCTTTTCTAAATACCAATAAATTAGATCCAATACCGTTTCACAACCCCTATGGAACGACTTCGTCCGAAATTTGGACTTGGCGAAAGACATTAGAGAGTATTTAGCATCGTTTATGAAAATCAGACTATTGGAAATATTTTTCTAAGTTTCAACATCTTATGAATGAAATGAAAGAAAATAGCTACAAAGCAACAAATTGTTGACTTTTATCGATTCACCGAAAAAAAGTATTAAGTATTATTCCAATATACGAACGTTTAAGAGCCTACACCTATAGATTACTCAAGTATGATGCAAGTAAAATATGAGACTACATTTGGAAAAAATTGATTACAAGTATCACAAATGGCAGATCTGTGGAGATTTAAAAATTATAACCTTGCTTCACAGCTCGGTCGCTTACTTAATGTCATCCATGAACCCCTTGCAAATCCTTCAAATATCTTGCCTCTACCCTTGCGAATCAAGCTAGTTCTTATAAAACAGTTTGTCAAAGAGCACTTGATAAAAAGGGTTTCAACTATTTGCAAAAGGTATTCCCTAAACTTTGTGATGCCAAAATTTAAAAGGGTGTATTCGATGGTCCTCAAATTAGGAAATTGTTCAACGATAAAGTCTTGAACATCGAGAGAAAGCAGCCTGACTGAGTTTTTAAGAAGTTACCCTAAACTTTCTAGCAAACTGAAAAAGCAAAGAATTAAGTGACACTAAGATGTTTCCTAAAAGTCGAAGACACTTCAGTGAAGAACAAGTTGAAAGATTCAATTAAGATATGAAAGTCAGGCAATAAACCCTTCATGCAAACAAGAAAGAAATCAAAATCCGATTTAACTCGCTCATACGATCTAAAGTCGTTTGATTTCTTTGATTTAAATCCAGTTCAACATAACCGATTGGAAAGCAAATTTGACAACTAAAATTCGAATTTAACAAAACAGAGTAGCTTTCTTGTACTTCTTCTTTATCAACGTAGTGTACTTCTCTAATATATGCAAGCGGCAGCATAAAAAAGCTGCGCATGTTTCAATAGACCCAGAGCAGTTGTCTTGGCATGAAGCAAACGGAAGTAAGTGGGCTCTTAGATACATGTCCATGCTACTACATACGTAGTATATAAATACATATGGACTTAATGTATGAAGCGCTCGCTTGGGAATGCATAACTACATCCGTATGGAATACTTATTTGACACTTTTCGACAAACGGACATGCAGACCGACAGACATAGAAATGGACAGACGGAGCTACTTTAATATGATTTACCCACTGACGACGATGTGGACAACAACGTCGACAATGTGTCCATTAACAAGTTTACACTCTGAAAAAAAAAAAAAAATACAAAACGAAAAATAAATAAAAACGTGAAACTAAATACAAATGTAATATAATAATAAAGTTAAGTAGAATCACAAATGTGGTTGCAGATTTAGCCTATTAGAATATACCGGAGTGGAGTATGACGTAGCTGCGCTGCCTATTGTTCGCTTTGTTGCGGCTGCGTTTTTTCGCACAGTGTCATAAGGCATGCGAGTCACTCGGTGAGTGAGTGAGTGAGGAGTGTTTGTAGAAGATGATGTCTTTCTGTCGTTTCTACAGTGGGTCGCTCGTCCGGCGTGTATGTCTGACTTTGTTACATATTTTGTGTGTGTATTCGTGTGCGTATGTGGGTGTGTGTGTATTTATGCAGCTAAATAGGCACTACAGAAGTTGCTAATGTTTTTAAAGAGGCTTTTTTATTATACAAAGTCAAACATTCTGATAACAAACATGAACGGCGAAGGCACACACAGACTTATACATATATGTACTATATATATATACATATGAACATATGTACGTGTATACAGTATGCTTCATAATTGTGAGACATTTACAAAATTAAATGCATATCTTTTGTGCTATTCCAGGTTTCACTACATTTCACTATCGAGAAGATACTTGAATATTACCAAGAGCTGAACTTCGCACAAATCGCATCAGGGATTTTTATCTGTGTGAAGGAGAAAGGATTCAGTGTCTTCTTCTTCTTTCTTAAGTTTTTACAAATCGTGGTCTTTTCAAACGTCTGATATTTTGGACCCACAATGGGAAGCAGAACTGGTATGAAGGCCCCTTTTTAGCAAAAATATATTAAGGGAGCCATGATCAGTCAGCAAAAGTCAGGCCTATCCACTAAGTCAGGCCAACAAACGTGACGTTCAGGTTGAACTTGTAAGTAAGCCCCTTATACCAACTTTCCCACTTATCGTGTCAACTTGAAAGTAAAGACTCACTAAGAAGCCTCTTTCCTCACTGAGAACTCTACTTCTATATCGGACAACTACTCACTCTGCAGCACTGAAAATTACCTCCTAATTTTGAAGGTTAAGATTTTTGCTTAGCCAACATCAGCCAAAACAGTCTGAACGTCTATTAAGGCTAAAATCTGTCCTTCAAAATACATCGCAACTGGTTCACTACACCAAGCAATCGATCTCTCAAACGAGCAATATGCCAAAATATATTGATAACTTCCGCTATATACGACTGTCATTGTCCAATGTGACAGTAGAAAGCCGACTTACTGACAAATTATCCTTAAGAAGCATTGTCACAGTTTTGTCTATTGTCAAACTGACTCTGTTACACCAATCAGCAATTTCGAGCCCAGATTGCCTCTCAACAATGAGAGACACAGGCATAACTGAAATAACAGCAGATTACTCACCCCCACTCCACACGGTCTGCTAGAGAGCCCATCCTGCGTAACACAATTCATGTAGTGTCCGAAGAATAATGCCCCACTACAAATACCAAGGTCAAACTTGGATGTGCAGCATTCGACACTGTCAGTAATATACCTGCAAGCATCCTTAACAGATTTGCTATATGTGAAGGCGACAGAAATTCGATCTCCAATCTGAGAGCACATTGATCCACCGATAAGAGCGTGGATTGCTGCGAACGTTTTGTGGAGACTTCAACTTTTTAGATGCTTTTCTTAGACATCGACATCGTGGGGTGTTTCTCTATGGTTTTTGTCTTCAAGAGTAGAAAGGTGAGCGGTGTTGAGTGAGTTAAGTGGCGGAGGCAGAATAGGAAGCACGGTGCCTAACCTGAAATTCTCGCTTTTCCAGATAAGACCGAAAAAGGCTCAAGTCGTAGGCAAAAGTTTTTTAATTTTGATGCATATAGACGAATACCGCATTGCAATGCTCAATGTAAAGCCAAATCTAAACTGGTAACCTGTCAGCATAATGTTTTGAATTATAAAATCATTCATTCGGCCAACAATCAGTTTCTCCCATACTATTGATAACGAAGGCAGGAGACTTACAATCAATGTTTTTCGCCGGCAAGCAAATTAGAAGTAAAGTTGTCTCTCGAAAGACGAAAATCAAGATTTTCAAGACGCTGATACTCCCGATCCAACTATAAGGTGCAGAAGCAAGTCTTTGAGGCTTGCTTCTGCGCCACATCCTTTCTTTGTACGATATGTGGTTCTATTAGAGTTGGCGACGAGTTTAGGTACCAAATGAAACGCGTGATGTATGAGCTATTTAATGAGGTTGAAATTAATTTTAGGACGACGAAAAACAGCACCACCAGTCATGCGTTGGAGGCCATCTAATTAAGTAGGGAAGTAAGCGCAAGTTCTGTTTATCTATAAAGCAAACTTAATTGATAAAATTTATCCCACTATTACTCAAATAACCTTTAAAATAATTATTGATTATCAAACATTTTTTCATAAAAATTTTTAAAAATTCTGTCTCACAATTGTGAGTCTCACTGTATGCAGGTACTACAGCATGTGTATGAATAAACGTATACACACAGACGCACGCACACTCGAGCCAAGCATGTTGTTGGCGTTGTTGTTAGTAGCCATCGTCATCGTCGTCTGCTAATGTTTAACAATGGACTTGTGTGGTTACTTATGTTTCATTCATTCATATTACGTATACGTAAAATATTACGTATACGCAGCCATGGATTGCGGCATATATATATGAGTGTGTGTGTGTGTGTCTAAATGCGTGCCCAGTAGAAATTTGTAGAAATATGTAGCTTTTGAAAATATTTGACTGAAATGTGACAAGCAAGCATTTGAGTATAAAATAGTGAATGGGCTACCAAGTTCTACTGGGTTCTTATTTCTTCATATGCATGTTAAGCACTATATAGAGAGTTAACTGTCTGTGTGTGTGTGTGTGTATGTGTGTGCGTTTGCTGCATAAAATGTATAATTTTAACGCGACAATTCTGCGGCAACAGAGTTTTTTACTTTTGTGTTTCTTTTCTTCTTCTACTACTGCTTCTCCTTTGTAGGCAATTGCACCGTTGTTTACAGCACTCCCCCCTTTGAGTACATTTGTTCTTAGCTGCAGCAGCGAAGAAGCGTAAAACTAGTTCAAGTTTCTACTGTCATATTCCAATAAGAAATGGAAATAGTAACGCTTAGAGAAAGAAATAGCATGCAATCTTTTTTTTTCATATCCTTGCGCGCACGTTGTGCTATTTCCTTTTCCAAGTTCTCGTTTTCTCGTATTTTTGCATAAAAAATATTGATTTATTGACAGTGAAACATTTTCGGCACATAAGCGTCATCATACGTCGCCTTTTATTGCCGTATTTCGCGTTTAACGCTAAAAAGGAGCAATTGCTGTCACTCGCCCACAGCCCAAACACACAGATACACACACACACACATAGATACAGACATATAGAATATAATAACGCGATTATTTCTCGCTATTCGGTTTTCGAGCGCAGCGCGAATAAAATTTAGCGCTTTTTTTAGCGTTGCCAATTGCCATGGAATTGTTTCATACTTCATACTTTTTTGTTCATTCCACCAATAGTAAAAAACACACACATACACACAGTGGTCCTTTGTATCCGTTTGTATGGCTGTGTGAATTTGTAGGAAATACTTCATGTATGAATATTAAAATAAAAAAAAAATAAAAAAAAAAGTAAAAACTATTTCGTTAGCTATTTTTTTTTTTATTTCTTTTCGTTAAATAAAATGTACCTTTGGCGCTTGGCATTTGAGCGTTTGTTTTTGGAAACCAGGGATCATTGAAATGTTTTGTTTGTTACATTTTGGATTCGTGTAATTGATAAATATTTTAGGAAAAAATTATTGAAGTATATAGCAGGAGAAGAGTTTTTTATATATGATTCAAAAAATGGTACCTCTGATCTTCACCAAAATTAACAGAATTTCTTTCGTGGCCTATCAGAAGTTCGTTTGTCAGTTTAAGTTCAACCAGTTGTACATAGGTACAAACATTCAATTTTGTGTACTGAACATAGCTAGCAATAGCAAACAGTTTGAATAGCGTTAGTGTTTAGCAAATTTTAAGCTTAGAATAATTCACAATAAAGCTTCTTGTAACTCGATTTTATATCCAATGAGTAGCTTTTACATCAAAGGATCATACCTATTAGTATGTATACTTGTATATGTAAAACGCCCAAACCATCCATATATATCAATTTTTAAGTGGGTTCTGACTCCAAGTAAAAATAAATAAAAAATATACTCTTTTTGACTGCAATCAAAATACTTCTAATTTCAACTGGATATATTAAATTTTATAGAACAAACATGCGAAGCAAAAACTTTTAAACGAACAGACAGTACGTTGTGCATATATCGACACGGCTCGTTGAGCTGGTCAAGATTATACGATTGGCCTTGTTTGCCTTCCTAGGTAAGATGATGGAAACAGTAATTTTGAGCCGGATTCTGCAACTAGATAGCGTTTCTCAGCGAATCCTAAAGTAGCAGTTTGGTTTTCTTAAAAGTCATGGCCCCTTGGAATAACTTCACTATGTGTTCATGAATACAAGCTAAAGAGCCTTCTAAACCCTCATTCAGAATATTCAATGTTGTTGTTGTTGTACATATGTATGTGTACATATGTATGTGTACATATGTATGTGTACATATGTATGTGTGAGTAACACAGTGCAGCTACAACAAGTTCCGTCACCGTAGTACACGGGAGATTCTGTTGTGCTGGCAAGAAGCCCTGATATTGGTTTGAGGAGAGAGCCTTGAGATGGAATGTAGTCATTAATGCTATATAATATGCAAATGTTATGAAGCATGTACGTGCACAAAAATACCTCACCGTCATACTGTATAGGAGGCTTAAGTTCGTGAGACAAAGAACGGTGTGCGTTAAAAGTAGAAAAAAGAATGGTGTGGTTACTAGCTTCAATAAAAAAGTTCTCTCTATTCAATAAAGTGCCCATTTACAAATCCATTCCGAGTCCTATATGGAAGTATATACTTAAGGTATAGGGAATGGCCGCCAAGTCCAAACTGAACATAATCCAAGTCTACCAAATCAAAATACTAATAATGGGACAGAGGAATCGAAAGAGGCCTACTACTCTATATCAACCAGGCACAAGCGAGGAGGTAACGCCATTGTTTCCACCTCTCCTTTCTTTTATTTCTACACCATTCATCCAATCTCCATGAACTTTGGAAACCTATTGAGAACACTCCTAGGTTTCGACATGCGATGGTTGGTGATTTTGATAGGCAATTATCTAAGATAGGTATGTCACGGCAGGGTGATTGCGCGGAAGGGAGTGTGTGATGAGTAGATGAGAGTGATTAGGCTATTTTTTTTTTCATATAAAATCAAGTGGAAATAAGATGCAAGATGTTTCTGCAATGCTAGAGAAAAATTTGGAAGGAACCGTGGAAAATTAAGAAAATATATAAGAAGAAGAAAGTACTTTGAAAGTTGATGATGTGTTGTGAGCTGTTGATTTGATCACACAGCAATCTAATTTATGCGGAATTTATAGAACTCGGAATAGAGTTTAAATGTCCTGGAGATAATATAAAACGTTATAGTGACACTCAATTATACCTAGGTGTCTTAAATTTGGATTGAGATTATCTTCAGATCTTTAGATATAGATATCGATAATTGGTTTACAAGAATCTTCTATTGGTGCCTAGTAACATCCGTTAGAAATGCGTGGCTGCTGTATAGAAAATATTAACACTTCTTAAATCCGAGCCAGAAGCATTTTCCTCTTATGAAATTTCCACTGGATATTGCTGATGCACTTTTCAAATCTACTGCCTCTTCTTCAATCCAAAGAAAAAGAGGGCCATGTTCAATCAGCCGACCTAGGAGAATGACCCCAACCGTTTAGCCAATTTGATAAACTTTTCGAAGTATATTTGAAGCATGTCAGTGGCACACGTCCCTGGCAAGAACGACCTTGTCGTCAGCGAATGTAGCAGTGTGAAAATTCTGAGGATTCTCTATTGGTGAAAAGTGAAAAGAGTCTACAAGGTGAGAATTAGTATGCTTCGCTAATCTAATTCTACTAAAATGAAAATGCTTTCTCGGAATGTTCTATTTCGTAGACCTTCTAAGTGCTGAAGCTTATGTGTCACACTTATGGTAATATGTACCTTAAATTATATCTTAAGTGCTCTACAATCGATTCCACTTAGTCACCTTGTAGTCACCGAAGCATGCTTTATATGATCCCTGGTTCTTTACCCCAAAAACATTTTCCCATAGAAACAATACGAATATAAACGAGTGAAATGAGTGAGTATATGGCACAGCAGAAAATCATATATAAACATTTTTGTTGTTGTATTGAGGTCAATATTACACAAAGACAACACAACACAACAGAACGAATCGAGTCAAGTCAACGTAGTCAACGTCGTCGACGACGAATCCAAAATCAAGCGAACAACAGAGAACAACTACTAAACTAAACGAACTAAACAGGCAACCGACATATGGCAAGGTTATTCGAAATCATTTTAAATTAACCTGGCCTGGCCGGGGCTGTCCTGCCTGCCTGCTTTTCGAGTGACTGCCATCATGCATTTCAAATACAGCTGCCGCATACGAAAAATGTTTACTCTCTACAGTTGTTGTTGTTCTTGTTACTACACGTATTATAGGCGTACCTTTCTATCTCATTTGATCGTTTGTATCTACTATATGTATCTATCTATCTATCTATATGTGAGTCTATTACATTTGAGATTTAGTTTACGTTTCGATTTGCTTTGCTGACTACTATTCCGATGGCGCGCAAGCTGTTGGCCTCTCTTTGATTTGCTGTGAAATATCCTTTTGCATTTGTGATTCTTGATTCTTGGCTGCTGCTGCTGCTGCCACAAAATTGTACTAGTGATTGGTCTGCTCTGCCTGACTTATAATGAAATCTAGTTCGTAATTTTTCGTTTTTTTTTTTTTAATTTTTTTTTTAATTTCAATCTTGCGTTGCCTCTATGCCTGCCTGTTTGCCGTTTGTCTTTCGGTGCCTCGGCTATATGCCCCCTTGGCTTTGAAGTGGCGCTGGCGCTTATCTAAAGGCATTAAGTAAAGTGTTTCTAATTAGGAAAAGTCCTTTTAAGAAAATCAATAAACATGTCTTGACCTCAATTAGGTTTCGCTTAGTTCATAATAACAACGACGAAGACGATGGCGATGTCGACGACACACTCACATATATTGAATGCTAGATACGTCTATATGTTTTCGGTATATATATATCTATAACGGTCTGTCAGTCTGTCTGTCTGTCTATATGTATGCCACAAACTGCATTGCGTTTCGATTTAAAACTTCATGCGGCCTACAAGCGCCAACCGACAATTGCCTTCCGCCTATCGGCTGCCATTTTTATAGTTGTCCCATTCGAAGTCACTCCACGCTGGTGACTTTCATTTTCACGTTTGGCTCCTGTTTTTATTTTGTGCCTTTTTTCCAGTTTTTGCGCGTATTTATGAGTCGAATTCATGTTGTTGTTCTCACACCCAATTTGATTTCCGCTACCGGCGCCATAGTCACCGATCAAAATGTGTAAAAAACGGTGGCCTAAATCAGCTCTGGTGATTTAATTTGTTTCAGACTAAAACAAAAAAAAAAGGAAGGAACATGAAACCGAAGCTTAAATACTCTTCAGCTTGTACGTTTTAGAAATTTAACAATTTTATGCTTGGACAGTCTTTGCAAATGGCTTGAACTCAATTTAAATACGAAGAACTCCTGCCTATGTTGAAGATGCCTTTAGGGTGTCTTTTTAAAACTCGCAGCAAGATAGAGAAGAGGGCACTGAATAGGAGAACAATGCGTTTATGTAATTAACTGGATAAGAGAGCACATAGACGTGCTGAGGATGCTTTTACGAAAAAACATCTCTCCAGACAAATTTCCTTGACAACCTAATGAGATATGGGTTCGTTTGCAGAAGTTCCCATCGTGAGAAAAGTTTTTGACTGGCACTCACTGGCCAACAATGATTCTTGTGCAAATGACACAAGCACCTCACAAAGTCCGCTAGGATACGTATCTATTGGGTAGCCTCTGAACAGCTGTTCGGAGGTAAGCTAACTGTGAAAAAACGACAACACCTTCCTTGGGTAGAGGTTGGTGCGGCGCTAGATTCACGCCTTTTCACGATCGCCTACCTACGATACGGATCAAGGCTAAGTATTTTAATACAAGCCTGATTTGCGCACACGTCCCGACGGAAAAGAAATATGACGATGCTATAGATGTCCCAAACACGATGTCAAAATTGTACTTGGCGAAAAATTCTCCGCAAAATTTTTGGTTCTATTAGCATCGGCGTCTAGTTTAAACCGCGTATGAACTTCGAGCTATTTGAGCTATTCGATGATATTGACATAGTCCAGCGCATTCGAATGGATGAAAAAGCTCCATCACGCATGGGAGCCCAAACTTGATTGGACAGGCGATAAAGTTGATATTGAAGACGAATTTGAAATTGGTGAGATGGAAAAAGAATCTGATGATAGCACCAGGCTTTTAAATACCGTCATCTGGTAACAAGAAACAAACTATCTTCAAAGGATTGTTCGAATCAATAAATTTTAAAACCTTTGGGACTAGAATGTATGACCAAGAAGAGTATTTTAAGTTGAACGATTTCCAAAGTTACAAGCGCTACAAACTAAGCTACAAAATATCGTTAGCCTTTGCACAATATATGTAATGTCCATATAAAAAAGAAAGAAAAAAAGATACGTTGTAACCTGAAACGATTTCACACCAGTCCTCTTTTTTTCTGCTGAATCTGCGCCGTATTTCGTGCCAAAGCTTGTAAAATGAAATGCTGCACTCTACAATTACTTCTATAAAACATATTCGCAGCATTTGGGGGCAGGCAGGCGGCGGCACTGTCATTTTTAACACCTACACCTACAACCAATGCCACTAAAATATTTCTGCTTGCATAGACAATCATCAAATGCTTTTGAATCCCAACTAGAATTCCCCGTGCAAACAGTGAAATAGAAATCCAACGCAGATTAGTGCGCAGACACGAAATGCGATACCTATTGGGAGGCAGCAGCAGCAGAGCAAAAGATGGATGATAGCTGAAGCGCTGTATGCATGGGAGTGTATGCGTGTGCGTGTTTATGTGCGCCAGTGTGTGTGTGGGACTGTGCGGCGTCAATGTTACAGAATAAATGGCTGTTGGCGTTTTAATAACTATTGGGATTGTGCTTGAGCGATGAACAACAGCGATGACGTTAACCGCTGCCATCTATGCCAAAACTGTCGCTGTCGCTGCCAACGCAGCCAACCAACACAGTCAAACGTTGACATATGAAAAGTTGAAAATGTTTACACTTTAATATTTTTCTTTTTTAATTGACTTTTAGTTGAACTATGTACATATATAAAAAAAATACTCACTTTGCATATGACACAATCCCACGGAAAATGCCGCCAATTCAGGCATTTGTCGTAGAATCTCTTCAGTGACTAAGTGAACACCTCGATGCTGTGGTCTTAGGTTGATTTTGCGTTGAAACCACGCTGAACCGATTTGTAGGCCCGCCACACCGCTGGCGGCGCCACCTCCACCACCGCCGCCGCGGTGATTGGCCGATGCCATTGTGCTATTGGACGATGAGCTGCGTATGTTGCTATTGCGACTGGCGCTAGTCTTAATATTGCCGCTACTGCTCGGACCGACACCGCCACCGCCACCTCCTCCACCACCACCGCTGCCGGCGCCAACGCCGCCAGCTCCGCTACCGGAGGCTTTCGTCTTGGTTGTGTGAGGATTACTGCTGCTGCTGCGACGGTTGCTGCGCCCGCGTGTCCCCGTACCAGACGCTGCTGCTGCCGCTGCTGCTGCTGCTGCTGATGTTGATGGTGGCGGACTTTGACTGGATGTACGTGTTGATTGTTGTTGTTTCAACGCTTTCTTACTTGTTGTTGGTGCAGTCGTAGAAACAGCAGCAGCAGCAGCGGCAGCAGATGTTGTTGCTTTTGTGGACGACGTTGTGATAGCGTTTTGTGCTTCTGCTTGGTAGTTGCTTACACACACTGATCCGTGGCTTTTCTTTTTTCTTTTTTATTTATCCACTTGAGCTACTTTCTGGCGCTATATTTGCAACTCGCTCTTTCTATCAAATAAGCCAAATGCTTCTGCTTTTCCTGCTTTTTTTTTCTAAATTTCGTAGCACGCACTCACAATTTTGCACAAATAACTTTTCACTTCCATGCGATTTTCCGGAATCTTGAGCTTGGAATTAACACCTGTAAGTGTACAAAGAGAAATGATCAATGGATTAGCTTAATGTTTACTAATTTTTATTATTTCTAATATATTTATTCTAATTTTAACAGCGTCAAAACAACTCTAAATGGTCAGGTGAGCATTGTAAATCTTTTTCGTTTTTTGCCATTTTTGGCATATTTCCAGACGCGCTGCTGGGTGTTGAAGGCAACGGATGTGCATAATTAGCAAAACATTTCGCTGTCTATTTTTTATATAGATTTCGATTAGTTTTCTCTATCTGCTTGTTCGCAATGACCTTCTAGAACTCGGCTTGCACATACATTGTGGGCTGCCTAGCTGGTTGCTAATCTAATCTGATCTTGATGTTGAATGCGCTCAAAGATATTAAGCCGACTGGCGTGCTTGGAAATATGCGTTCGATTAGCTGTGGACTAGTAGACTAGGCAACAATTTTCTCATTGCTGGTGATTTTAATGCAAAACACCTCCAATGGTGGGGCGCAAGAGCGGATAATGCTAATGGAAAAGAATTGCTTAAATATATCTCTCAGTTTCGGTGTGGTGTTGACAGTAAGCTACGTGCAATATGCGACTGTGATCGACTCTGTTCTGGTGGACAACTGAGATTCATGGTTTATATGGATAATCAAAATTTTATTGGTGGAATAATAAATAAAGACAAACTGAAGGAACGTAAAAATAAACGCAATGCAAATAACTTTTACATAGTATGGGATCTACCACTTCTAGTGGTCCGTTATGAATCTATGTATGTTTCATTAGAATTAAAGCAAGATACATTACATTTAATGCACTCAGACAAGAGGTCCATAGAGAGGTCTTGGCACATTCACTAAATTAAATTTATCTGCAAAAGGCATATGGGATATTAAATATCCAATCTGCTAGGCTTTATCTTTTATAGTTTTCAAGTTCTTGTTGTTTATAATAAGACACATCTATTTGAACTTAACTTTTTGTAGGTGGAACACCTATTTAGTGGTTTGATTTTGACTCTAATGAAATATTATAATAGGATTCTAGCTGAATCAACATCACATCACATTTTATCATACAAAAACCATAACATCTACTACAGATTTGAATGGGGGAGACGCCTTTTAGTAAACCGATATAAACATAAATCGAATATTTAATAACATTGCTGAACATTTTTTAATAATTTCCAATAAACTAATATATTTATCAAGTTCTACTGATATAAGCAGACAGTTTTCCTAACGACTTATGCTAAATATTATCGCATCTGAAACTATTTACACTCGAGTCTTACGCAAAAGTGCTGCTACTAAAGAGTACAAAATTTTATATGCAATCACATAGATTTATAGAACAAGCTTTATTTTTTGGCAGCTTTAGCAGCAAAGCATCTAGGTAAAAAAAAAAAATAATAAAAAAAAAAAAAAACCAAGGCGTTAAAGTAATGCATGGAGTTCAAGCGCTTCGCATAAAAGTCAAGTTGAGTGCACTCGCCTCGCAGCATAACAAACGAATTGCATACGAATTTGGAGCATATCCCCAAACGCCGTGCCACTGATACTCAGATACTTAGAGTCTATTCTATATGTGTCTGTGTGAGTGGTGTTGCCTGTTGTGAGTCAAGTAGTAAAAGCCAAAAGGTAAATGTTGTATATAGTTTGTAGTAAGAAGAACAAGCGCCAGCAGCAGAGACAGCATTGGCGGCAGTTAGTGAAGTTGTAAGTAAGGAACGCGCCGTTCTAAGGACACACACCGTAATGTAAAAACGTAATCGCTACAAAGCGAACAAGGAGACGAGCTGCGACGTAAGAAATTGGTTGCACACAAAAAATGGCACAGCACAGAAGAAAAAACGATTTGCACTTTCAGCAGCACGAGTCAAAAAATAAAAAAATGTAACGGAATGCAATGCAATACAAGCAAATCGAAGGATATTTGGTTGAGTTGAGTGGAGTAGAGTGTAGCTTTGTGTGAAAATGTGAGGACACAGGTGCACCATTTTATGGGTTAGAAAGGCGCGGCAGTTTCTTTTTCTTTTTTGCCACAACAATACCAGCCACAGATAGAAGCAGGAGTATCTCTTTTTCAACTCATTGCTGTACAGCGTATAAAATTTTACTGTCTAAATTCAATTGTATCGGAGTTGGGTAGCATTCAATACATTAAATGTCAGCGCATTTACAAATTTCTATAATCAAAAGTCATGTTAATTCCATAGGCTTATGTGTACAGAATATCAAAATATTAGAGCGGGATTAATTTTAAGGAATTGTAGTTAAAGATTAAAGTAAAAATTTTAACGCGTTTAACTTTTCCATTTTGAAATATGACTGAGCTTGCATCGAAAAAAACATGGGTTTGGGAATATATAATCTATTTCTATATACAACTTTGAAGTTAAAGCTGCCCCGCGCGTATATTTCTGTACTATATTCACGCTGTTGCCAGAAATGGTGAGGACTTTCATTCGAGTCTTAGTAATAAACGAACAATGAAGGTATAGCAATCTTCTTACAACAATATAGTTAAAGAATAGCAATTTTTGAGGAGGAGAATATATGTGTGGAACTCACGACCCTATACATGGAAATACCAAATTGCAAATAGTCTAACAATAATCTAGCTAAAATAGTACAGATAGATTCAATCTATATGTATATTTGTATGTTTGTCTGTCCCTTATAGATTACTAGATCATTCATACGAACACCATGAAACTTTAGGAAGTTATTGAGTACACTTCCGCGCAGTGTATAGATATAAAACATTTATTCTAAAATATGATACTCGCGATACAGAACTTTATGAGAATTATAATTGACATTATTCTCATAATAATGCATTTAATGCTTAGTTTTAATATACATACTTCATAAGGGTATACTATCAGTCTACTAAATAATAATATTTATGCGTTAGGTTTCGATGTATAATGATGAGTGATTGTGTTAGGCGGATGTCTAAGAGGTGTCACAGAATGGTGAGTACCCGGGTGGGAACGTGTGGTGATTAGGTGAGCGATAAGGTTTTTTTTTATTTAATAAAAGCATTTGTAATTCACCGTTGTGTTGCGAGGGAGGGAAAGTGTGTTAATCGGAGAGAGCTATTAAGAGAACAACGGGGAGAGTGTGTTGAGCCGCAATGTCCTTCTCCAATGTCACCGTGCTGGCAACTGGTGTTGCATCGAATTCGCCATATGCGTAAAAATTAATATACAGGAAATACTGGATACGTTCCTAAGCAATACAAATGTAGGTGGTTTCCAGAGAAGCTTTACAAACTTCATCCATTTCGATATGGAAGAAAAATTCGCGCAACACCTTGACTTTATATTGGCGTCGTTTTGCGATACCGCGTTGGAGGAAGCTATGTGGAGCCTATAGAAAATGGCAAAATTGAGAATCAAAAGCATAAAGCGGAACAATACTCCTAGCCCCAAAGGTATTTGCAAAAGCTCTACCCGAGCAGGCACTTCTTTTTATAGTGTTATTTTTTTACACTATAATAAATGATCCACAAGCTTGGCATATTGAAAAATGAACACGGTAATTGTCGCTTGGATTGCTGTTTTTTTGAAAACCCGGAATATAATAAGGGACCATCAATTTGGTTTTCAACACAGCGTCTACGAGTCGAATGACTACTGCAACCGTGTCCAACAACCCGGTCCAACAACCGTTCGTGCGTGGTATTCCGGTCTTATGACAAAATGTGAGTACGATGCTGCAGACGACTTGCAAGAGTATCTATTTCCTTTTTGAAGTTTGGGCTAAGAAGTGGAATGTGAAACTTATAGGCGACAAAGGCTCTAACATCTTCAACAATCCTTGAGAATCATATCTCTACGGTCCTGAGTACTTGTCATGCAAAATTGGCTAAATAACTAAATAACTCATTGAATAACAAAAGATTAATACACTGAAAAATAATCGACTCATACATATACACACAATCGGTTTCAAACCTTGTAAAACAAAACCCTTAGAACCATGACGGGCTACGAATGGTATGTGCGCAACCATATATAAATAATTGAGCCTGGACAGCGGAATTTGTACCAAAACTGGTAATTTTTACCAAAATAACCAGCACCTGGCGCAAGTGTATTATATCTGAAGGGAGTTACTTTGAAGTAGACAAAATAGATAGTGATAAAAGGCAAACCATTGATTTAACAATTAATATTAAACTATTGATAAAACTCTTCAAATTATTTTTTTAACGACTTTAGTGTTTAGTTAGAAATATTGAAATGTTATATAGATGACTCTTTGGAAGCCAGTTCATTTTTAAAGCAAATTAAGCTAAGATTGGTCAATTTCTTAACTAGTGATAGCGATTGTTTGACCATCAACTACAATATTCTCATTCCAAATGCTTCGTATTTACCTCGACTCAAGAGACCACTCCAAGTAAATCATTTTGAGTCGGTTGAGACAATGTAGGTCCTGTTAAATGAAGTAAGAAGGCTGAAGTCAGCATTAGGATTAGCTTTTCCGTACAACTCGTCTTTCGAAATACAGATTTATGCAACAGAAGACGTTACATTACGGGAGGAACTTATATTGAAATCTTTTAAAGTGTAAAAAAGAAAAATAATTTGAAAATAAAAAAATTACAATGTGGGTGTAATTGTGTATGGCGGTCACCATTAAAATTGCGCATGAAATATTCATTGTTATAGGAATATTTGAAACGTTTGTTTATAAGAAGACACCATTTCTATTTTCAAGCTAACAGTGACTAATACATATTTGTTGGCAGGCTCAAGGGTTTAATATATGACACAATATAGGATGTGACTAACGGAAAGGGCTTTACAAACCAAAAGTGATCAAGAATATAGACATACATATATTGCGTAAGGTCTATGCTGCCATTTTAGACTACCAGCAAAACTCATTATTGCTTTCAGATCACGTAAATGTGTATTATAACTCCAATTATTGAAAACTTTGTTAAATATTAATTTAAACAAGAAACATTAAATCCGTTTTCTTTGGCCAACATTTTCTTACAAAACGATCGACAACTCTGTTCCGAAAATCTCCAGTTTATGTGTGCTACAAATGGGTTAACCGTGTAGCAGCAAGTGGAGTAGCACATGCAAGGATGCGCCACGAGATGTTACAACTTTACATATGTTTTAAATATTTAATGCAACACTTTAAGTGTAAGAAGACAATGGCAGGCAGTAGCGCAATGGCTATGCGGACAAGCGACGACCGGTTGACCAAAAATTCGACCGCATGCTCCAAACACAACACGTTGCCTGCTTGCATGGCTGCTCCTTTCTTGCCGCTGCTGCTTTCGGCCATACACGTTTTTTATTTTATTTTGTGCTCCTGTGGCACCATTTCAATACACACACACACAAAAATACTCACAGCGTATAAACACACACAAAAAAATGCTCATACAAAATACACGCCACGTAAGAATGGCAGGAAGAATAAAAAAAAAAAAAGCGAACTCGCGCATTTGGCAAAAAATCAATTCTATGAATGGCAGCTTGAATTGGTTGATTCAGATATAATGGAATAGCTTAAGAAATATTGCGGCTTTAATGCTGCGATATAATGCAGAGTTCCGTCATTTTTTGTGTGGTTTTTTTTCGCTTTTTTGCCTAGCTTCATTATTGACATAACAAATTGTGTGCAAATGGTTTTTGCCGTTGCACTGCTCTAATAAACTCTATGCAAATAGTAAATGTATAAAATTTAATTGCAGACTGTTCGAACACTCACACAATTGTTTTTTAAATACGTAAAGAAACACTTGCACTTTGCTATATTTTTTTGAAACAACTGCGCCAGATTTCTTTTCTTTGCGCTTTCGCTGTTCTTCTTTTTTTTTTTTTTTTTTGTTATGACATTTCCAGCTGTGCACGGCGCTATGACAAGTGTTACCAAAGCAGCGTGCATGCGTGCGTAGTATTTAAATGGCATATTTTTAAAACTGGAAGTATATATTTCTTTTTATTAAAAATTGTTGACTGCTGCTTAAATTTGAATTTTATACATATAATATTTTAAAGCATTTAAGCAATATTTGTATATAATAAAAAATTGCATACTGCAATTCATACATTTGCTGCCAGTGTGCGCATGTGTATGAGTGCAATAGCAATAGTAAGTGTTACCAATGTGCGCTGCTGCACAATAATCGGTCATGTTATCGATATGTAAAGCGTAATGAGAAAGCAGGAGAATGAACAAATAAAACCGCTGCATATTTGCAGGCGTAACTTGCTGTTTTTTTTTTTTTGTTTAAATTTAAAAACTGCTGCTTACTTTTTTTTTTGGTATTTTCAATTTTTTAAATCAATTGCTATGCACTTGCTGCGCTTTAAGCATATAAATTTAAATGCGCTGCGTAGGCGGGCGTGTTGTATGCTGACAGAAATGTTGCTTACGCGGCGGCAGCAATGACAACGCGCTTAGATTTGTGTTATTCGTAAACATTTTCGCGTTGGCTTTTGCACAAATGTTATTTATAAGTTTAATGCTATTATATTTGTGTTTATCTTGTATATATATATATATATATATATATGCGTATTTAATTCGTTTGCATTGTAATAATTATGTTTTACATGGAAATTTATATTTTACACCTTTTGCATGCGCTCGTTTGCTTCTTTCTTTCTCTCTCTTTCTTTCACTCACTCGCACTTGCACTTTTACATACACTCACTTGGCGTAGCGTTGTTGCTGTTACAGCTTGTATTGTTGTTGTTACTATATATATATATATATATATGTATATTGAAATATAGGTTATTTCTTTTTATTTACACACATTTCGTCATTATGCCATCGAGAGTAGAAAAGGAGAAAAAGCGCACATGAAAAACAAATGTGAAACTTTTTGTAGTAAATTTAACAACGTTGCCTAAACGTATGCTACACGGAAATGTTTCACCGTTTCTTTTGTGCTTTTATTTTATTTGAATTTCATTTGAAAACACACGCAAAAATAGAAAGTAAAAAAAGGTAGAATAAAAGTAAAAAACTCGCACGCACAATTGGGAAAAACTCGCACGCTGCGCCTAACCCACCGCAGCACCGCAAACGCTCGTCGTAGTCGTCTTTGTAGTTGCCGTGAAAATCATTGTCATGAAACGCTCAACGCCACATTTTTTTTCTATTTCTTTTTTTTTTTTATTCAACACTGAAATTGCTTGCTTTTCATTGCATTTCACTGGCACAGCTCAGGCTTTTCCTTAGCCAACAATTTTTGCTTTCACTCGTTCACTACTTCTTCTCCCTTTCGCTTCAATATTTTTCGCATACAATTTTCACGCATTTCATTCGCATGTTCATTGCCACTTTCACTGGATATTATTTCGCGTGTTTAGGCAGCAATTTGATATTTTTTTATTTTATTTGAGAAATTTTCTTCATGGCCTTATTATGTACTCGACGAAAAAATTTTTCTGCATTCTTTGTAGCAGTCAGTCACAGTCAATGTTGTGCTGTTCTGTGCGCTGCTGCTGCTAGTAGTGAAGAAACGAACTGAAAGGCGAAGCGCGAATGAAGCACGAAACTGTTTCACACACACATTCGCGCACACACACATACATATATAATCGTATATCCACACACATAGGCATGCATAACCAGTGGAAAATTTAAAGATTGTAGTAAGAATTTGTAAGCAATGGTAAGAGGTATTTAAGTTACATTAAATATTTTCCAAAATTTCATAGCTAATCCATAAAACAATAATTAAACTGAAAAATTAATTAATTAATTATTATATCAGCTTTGTATTAATTTAAATGCAAATCTTCACAGAAATACATCCTTTCATGGAAAAAGATTTGTCATTACTACAAAAATATGTTGCCTACTTTTAGGGCTTTAAATGCAAAATGCATTGAAATTTTATTGAATTGTATTTAGGAACTGCAAATTTTGGTCACTTAGCGCAAAATTTAAGCTCGATATTATATTTCTTAGGTATATAAACTAATCTGTAAATTATGCTTAGCATTGTGCCATTCAAAAATATCTCACACAACAATTTAAACTTCAAATTTCTCACTGGGTCGCATTTGCTCGTAAGCCGTTCTCATTCAGTCAGAACAGTTGTCAAAAGAGTCGGAAGTCCAAGGAAATGAATGACTTCGCCGCTCTCCGAAGAAGAGCATGTAAAAAGAATTACAGTTAAATGTGGGCGAGTCGTAATTCACAATAGTTCAGTTCAATTTGATTCGATAATAAAAGAGTTGTTCTGTTGCTTGCAGAAAAAAGTGTTGCAGGCACAGCGACTTGCTTGGCGCGTGTAACGGTACAAACAGCTGTTAAATTTCAAATGGCGCTTAACGGTTTAGCTGTAATGCTTGACTAAATTTAAATTACTTTCAAACGATTTCTATCGGCAATTGATTGGTCGAATGACACAGAGGGGCAAAAATGGATAGCTGGAACTTTGACCCATCCAATGGTATCCATGTCATATCACTTAGACCGTAAGCCATCGAACAAAATATTTTAAAATGTTCAAAAATCGTATGAAAAGAAAAACGAGTGCATTTTTTTTTTAACGGAAAGTTGGACGAATGAAACATGTTGGTAAAACCTTTGGCCTCTGGGGTCAATGACTTTTGGCCTCCGGGGTAAATGACCTTGATCCTGAGTACTGGCCCAGTCGGCTTGGCGACCCTAGTACCTACATATATATAATTCCAAGGTAGATAGACCCTCTGGGCAAATATCGTATTGGGTTATATATATATGCATTAATTCGGTATTATATATGCATTAATACCGGCTACTTGCTTACGGAGAGAGAAGTTGACAAACAAATATGCATTAAATGTCAGCGTGACTCCTATTTGATCGTTAAAACAATCGGAAGTGAACAAACCGTGAGAAGGCGACATGGGCTAAAATTGGAATCCAATGAAAACAAAATGGAAGCCTTGGATGGAACCCTAGGAACACGATTTATGGATATGCTCCTAGAATGTCCGCACCCTTTAAAAATTTAGCCTTAACGACACTAACTCCAATAATGGAGAGATGCTAATTGATTTCACTGCAGGTCAGAACATGGTTGCACATTTCAACACCTGGCTGAATCCTGATTAAATTACACGCAACCAAATTGATCATGTTGTAATTGCAACATGCAACGAAAGCTAGACGTTGGTAAGCTGCAATCGTAACCGAACTCCGAAGCCTTCAAAAACACGCTCCCTCGACTGCTGCGGGAATCCTATCCGTCTTCTGAAGATATACATATGTGAGCAGTGGAAATGTATCACCCGCTCCATGATACGACGAGGTGTGTCTATGATACTATCAGCAACACCTCCTAACAGCGATATCGAGAGAAACGGAGAGATGATAAACGCCTTTTCAGACAAAAAAAAAAAAAACAGCAAGAAAGACGTGAGATTGAAAGGTTATGTGCCAGAAATGAAGCTCGAAAATTTTATAAAAAGCTCAAGCGTCGGACTGAAGGTTTTAAACGTAATGTTACATTGGCTGCCAGCTCTGTTAAAGATATGACTGATCTTAAGCCTACACAGCACCGTCAAACCTTAGGGTACTGCTTACATAGTGCCACGGATTAACTGACAGAGAGTTTAATGTGAGAATGCTTACATCCAATGGTATCTCCTTTGCTAAAACTACTGGCATGCTGGGCTAGTAATTAAGCATCAAAAAATATACCCGGAAGTTTATTTCAGCAGATTGTAAAACTTCAATAAGTCTTACTAACATTGATTTCGTACAGAAAGTTGAGACGCGTCCAGATAACAACATCCCGATGTACACAAGTCGATTTAATGAATTTTCTGCTAGATTTAAATAATTATTTGTATATATTCTATATTTGCACAGCGCTAAATTTATTCAAACCAATTATTAGCTACTAGCAGCATTTTAGTTGCCAACGGCATCGACTTGTTTCTGTATGTCGTCCGGTTTCAGGTTGGTCAATGGCACTGACACTTCCTTGCCCTTTGCTATAAAAAAAAAAAATAATGTTGAGTTTAAATTATGAAAGACAATTAAAAGTAAACAATTTACCATAACGCGCCCATAGACGTGGCTGTACACCAGTGCATTCACGCACTAGTATTGGCAGATTTGGATTTTCCTTCTTGAGGTTGGGATAGAAACGCACCAAGTAATCTCTGCAAGAAATTGCGAATTATGTAAGATGTGTGTCGAGCTTGTGCAAATGACAAAGTAGTATAGCATACGTACCGCACACCCTTAGATGATTCACCTTTAGGGCATAAGTGTACGCGCAATTCCTTCAATTTAGGCGTAAACGCGGCTAATCGTGTCACTGTAACGCGCATTTTAATAAATTTAGTTGCTTCACGTAAAACAAAAACAGAATATATGAGTCTGCTTCTTCTATACAAAGCAGTCAAATGTAAATGTTTATACTAGAGATGGGTAATATTTAGTATTTTGCCGAATAAGTGCTGAAAAATTTATATTGAATATTTGTGTCATATGTACTGTTTAATACCAGACTTGTTTCGCGCGCTGTTATTTTTGAAAACATTTTTTATATATTTAAAGAGAATGTAATTGAATTATTGTAAGAAATTGAAAAATAATAGAGAGAAATAGAGGGAACAATTTGTATACGAAGATTATATAATGATAAAACGATAAATAAACTATCAACAAGCGCTTATAATATTCTTAAGCGCTAATTCAAGCGCATAACTCTTTCTTCATTGTTGATTCGTGGAGTTTTTTTGTCATTTAATTTCTTGTCTTCTACATCGTTTTTGATTTCTTCTCCAGGGTTGAAGATATGGTCAGTTTTATCGTCAGTGAGTTTCAGTTTCATTTCAACGAAGAATTTGTTCCATTATGCTTTTGCCTACATGTCATCTGTTTAATTTGTCAAAGACCAGATTTAAAAAACATTTTTCGAATAATTTACGACTCATCCAAACATTCTTATGATTTACATAGTTTAATGGTCAATGATCGCTTTGCGTTTAGCTGATTTTCCGACATACATTAACGGTAGTTTGTATGTTCCAGAAGCGCTGCTGCATACTAAAATACGAACTCTCAGTTTATACTTCTTGAATCAAAACCACGAAAAGCTTTTGACGGCACCGAGTGTCACACTAGGACTACTTCCCTGTTACTCTTATTGAAGTCCATGTTACGTTATTTTCTACCGTAGTGGAAGTGTGCTGTAATTTCGATGGTTCTTAAGCCTAGTAAAGATGAAGCTCAAGTTGAGTCCGTTGTTTGAAGGAGTATTTCTTGATAGAATATAACCCACCTACAAAAATTAGAGGGGTGCGGCAATGGCTGGTTTGGTCTGAGACACCAACATGGTACACATGAGCAAGTTCACAGTGTAGCACATACTTGAAGCGTTTGAAGAAAAGCTGTAGAGTTCCTTGACTGTGCAGCAAGCTTTTCATCAGGGTTTGCTTGAGGGTCTAATTCAAGAAATCAGAGCTTATGTCTTTCCTATTTGGAAGCTTTTTCCAATTAGCTATGAATGGCGTTAATTCGACAATACGGCCAATTCAGGCAGAAGTATCTCAAAGGTAGTATTCTGAGCCTATCTTTATATTTGGAGATATAGGACAACAAATAGATCGAGTACAAAAGAAACATCATCTTCAAAGCACCGTGCAATGTGCATAACTCGTTCATTATGTATGATTCTGCACAGCTGAAGGTGGCATGCTTCACATCATAGAAATTAATATATTTCACCACTTTACCTTGTGGATGATTATATACTCTGCCAAACCATCAAACAAAAAAATATATTTGCAAACCAATGCAAAACTTAGTACACTTAAGGGGTCTACTATAAATCCAAGATGATAAAATAGACTCTAATCAGTTAAACAGTTGTGACAGAGTTAAATAATTGCAATGTTACACGTGCAATAAAGTGAGAATAAGTGAGAGACTTATAGGATGTGGTCGACTTTATTGTACCCTGCAAATGCAATATTTTATGTCTTGATTGCTTTCAATGTTGCTTGCTACAAGCTATATATATTATATACTAGGATAAGGAGGCATACTAAAAAAAATATAACTGAGCACGATTTCCCGCTTGTGCTATCTAGAGACTCCAAAAGTTTATTTTTCTGACAGACTTCTGGCTAGTCGACTCTTCTCATTGTATAAATTGAGAGTATATAAACTCTTTGTGGTCTCCGATTTCTTCATCCCATTGTACTCTGTTTATTAATATTTTTTTACAGGGTATAATAAATAAATGTTACACAACTAAGTAACAATGCTTCATGCGCTCCCACCTTGAACACTTTGCATTCCGGCGGAACAATTCCGACAATAATATTTATTTTTAATTTTTCCTCCATACACGTCGTTGTTGTCGTCGCTCATTATTTCTCCGTTAATGCAAACGAAAGTCAGTCAACAAATTAGAATCAACAGAGCCTGTGCTATAAGATCTAAGCCAGCAGTTATGCCAGACAAAACCAGTATGAAACAATAGTAGCAGGGTGCGCCAGCTGCCGCAGGACACAGTCGGAGGTGGGGCCATACACTAGTCTTTAAGGGTTATGCAAAGCAAAATTATTCTATTTTTTTGTTTTTTTTTTTTGTTTACCATGACGTTACGGCGGACGCACCCAGTTCTATGCCAAACGCTGGACTGCCCCACTGAAATAGTATCTGTAATAACCTTTAGCCAAAGCGTTCTTGTTAATATGTTACAGCCAGCTATGTGGGTGTTCATTGTGTGTGTGCTAATATATTTTATCAGTTGACGCACCAGACCATCACCACCGCCAGTTCGGGCCACAGGCAGCAAACTTATTCAATTCAAATGCCAGTTAGAATTAGTACGTCGCAGTGTAAGCAGCAGCACGCGCGCGTGAAAACTTTAAAAAGTATTAAAAAATAGTATTTTAAATAATAGTAAATTAGTTTTAGTAGAGAATTCGTATTTAAAATGTCCGACGAACATGAAAAAATCAGCATCGAGGAAGCCTGGCTGGAGATGGAAACCTTTGGCGGTTTTCGACGTTGGCACATTATTGCTTCGTGCGTGGGCATACTATTGAGCTTAGGTCGGTTTAATCTTTTAAATTATTTTTTTTTTCTGTGTAAAATTAAATAGGGAACTTTTCTCTCCATTTACTTGCAGTCATCATGGTCTGCTGCTGCATACGCTTTCGCATACCGCGCACCAAACAGGAAATCGAAGCAGACTATCAACGCAAACAGATTACAAAGAAATTTCGTGAAAAATTGCAACAAATTAAAAATTCTGAAATGGATGATATGGACTTACAAAAAGGTATGTGATGAAGATTTGTATTATGTAATATTTTGAATTGATTTGAGCGTTGTTTTATGGCTCACAAAAACAAAAAAGAAAAATTGTAAATACACGAATAATTTCCTTTCAATAGTAGTCTACAATATCTTCAGGAAAAAAAGAAAGAAAAGTAAAAAAAAAGTCTCAGTAAACTCTAAGCTTTAGTACACTTTACGCATGCTTAAAAACCTACGATTTTTAGGCCCTGTACCGAAGGTACAAGTGCCTATTCATTTTGTGCAAATGTATTTAACAGGTAGAAATAATGGTCGGATACACCCCAAAATTACCTTCATTATGGTCAGGAGTGATAGAGGAGTCGATATAGCCATGTCCGTCTGTCCGTCCGTATGAACAAAAGGATCTCGAAAATGGTAATAGATAGAAACTTCGTGCATTTTGCATTCGACTAGGACTTCTCCGGAATTTTAAAATTTTGCTAGGGAAACATTTAATGTGTTTTTAAGGCGACCTGTACTAGTACAAGGTTACGCCCGTCTATAATTTTCTTACTTGTTCTATAATAATTTTTATGAAAATCGTCGTCGTACCTGACAATGTGATACTCTCTATGAAGGATTATACACATATCAAATTAAGGAATGGTATTGCCTAGAATTTCTGTACCATGGTACAATTTAATCCATTCGAAATGTTCGGAATTTCATATTATTTAATTAAACTCAAAACACAAAATCATTTTCCTTCATAAGTTTTCAGTCAGTGAAACCCTTTCCAAAATCGGTTTTGTCATTTTGGATATTAGCCGGAAGAAACATTCAGACAGATTTCAAGTAAAGTCCAACCCCAAGTGTTCAAGTGTTCATGACCCCCAAGGGATCAAGTCCATTATTTTAGTCCGGCGACATTGGCCGGAAATGGTTTTTTTTAAGAAACGCTCTCTTCGATGATAAGCCTGACATGATTTGATCGAAAAATCGGCAGCGAACGAAACGCTCTTGCCGAAAAAGTTGATTTGATCGAAAACTACGACGCGGCCGGAGATCGATTCCCCGTCTGGGTATTCGTGTCTTAGTGGAAATGGCTCCCTTCTTCCGTGCCAGTGAAGCCGGCACATTTTCAACTTGCATATTTTTAAAGTTGTCACGAAATGATCATAGAACGAGAGCCATTTATCTAGTTGAGTTGAGTGTGATTTGAGGTTGAAAAGCACCTCCCGATCCAGCATTTTATATTGAAACAAATCGTGGCTATATACGTCTGCATAATAGTCGACCATCGTACTTGATGCAAAAGTGAAATTGTCTTCATGAGGTATCGGAAAGTCAGCAGAAACAAAATTAAAAAGAAATTGAGAAACTTCTGCGCAAACACGTAATATTGGAGAGACACTTGCGTGAACTTTAACGAAAAACTGACGACTTTCCAGGTATGTAAGTAGCATCAAATAAAATAGGGCAGTTAATTTTTCCTTAATCTTTGAAATGAGACTGGTATGCCAGACTCTGTTAAACGTTTATTTTGTACGTCGACAAACATAGCGTTCGACTTCAAAAGCTTTAAGAATATTATTTACGACACGATAGAATCGATCCGCTGTTCCATGCCCTAAGCGAAAACCGAACTGCTGATCTGGCAATAAAGAGTATGCAACAAGAGGTAGCCTGAAGATAACCAAATCTATTCCAAATCTGCAAGAGTGATGGGATTAGACTAGTTGGTCAATACGATGAAGAATAGTTTCCTGATATAAAGTGTTACCATAACTGTTTCCAAGGCGATTTGACCCAACATCACGGTTTATCTGAAACTTCAATTAGGCAACGTGCTCGTGAATTACTTCTTGGCGGTTTCTAATATATATCAACAAGCCGTTCCTAGCCGTACTAAAATATTACTGGTTTGTGCATTTGAAAATACCATGAAAGTACATCGAGACAATTAAGAAAATCTAAGAGGCTAGCACTGGGCTTTAAAGAACAAGTGATGTCTTCCTGGAAGTGATGTATTGAAACAGGAGCAGCCTATTTTGAAACATTCTTAATATGTTGTAGAGTTTTCATTAACAATTTGAAATAAAAGTGAATCTATTTTCTCTTAAATAAATAAATAAATCTTCTCTGTTCTCACAATGAATGGCTGGAAAATAAGAATTTTGTACTTTATGTTGGGAACTCCCTCCTACTATGTGGTCAAAAGCGTGTAGCCAATCTGTTACTCTATTTGAGATACCATGTTCCTAGAAAGCTTCCAGTTTCTACTGTTCTATGGTACCTTTACTGTAATTCTTCAGTTTGTAGACAGATCTATAACATTGGCCTTTAGCTTTTAAGTCATCGTCATTCTACACAATTATCCCTTCCAGTATATCATCTACGGCTATGCTAGGCAAATTACTTGGACTCTTTGTGCTTACTCTTACTCTTTGTGCTGTAGCCTAGCTTTTATATCGCAAATAGTTAATTTGCTTATGCAGGCGAAACGCTGTTCTCATGGCATCTTCTTTGAATGCAGTATCGATTGAGGATACGGACCATCATTGATTATGCTGAGATCTACAATTTGTGAGTTTCTTCAGTATAGAGCGGTGTATATGCAGTTCGGTGCACTTGTTCTTACCCCGAATTTTGAAAAATGTTAACCATTACAAGCCTCGCTGAAACGTTCTGAATCGTTAAGGTTTGTTTGTGTTATTTGTATCAGTCAAAAAAGAATTTACCTTAAAAATTGGATTATAAATTCGTGCTTTGTTAATATTTGCACCAAACGATGTCAATTGGAAAGAACTATTGTTCTTTTGTATATTCTGCAAAAAATAGTTCGATGAGGTTCTAGTTTAGCCAAATCTCACACACCTTCTACTCCATTCTACATTTTAAGCCGTAACATTTGTGAAGTGTACTAAAGCTGCAGTTTCATCGAAGTTAACGTTTTTCCGTGCTATGCTATACAAATGAAGTGTGAAGCGTAAAAACTAAAAAACCTAAAAAGAAATAAATAAGCACGTGAGTGTACATAAAGTTATTTTAACAACTAACCAGCATATACAGCCAAGCCCAACTTGCCTTAATTGATAAATGAGTTTCGTTGTATTTTTATTTAGTTTTCTTTTTTTTGTTATGTTATGCTCACACACTAACTCTATTTCCATACTAAACATCATACATAAACTAAAATATATATAGCTGGCTATAATATATTACACCATGTGCGATATCTGTACATAAAATATTTCGTGCACGTTTTTCATATTTTTTTTTTGTTCAAGTATATCCATAAATACTTAACAACGCACATAAAACCAACAACAACAACAAAAATTCTATAATCTAGCTCAAACTCTCTTTACTTTCATACTATTCTGCTACCAAAACCAAACCTAAAAACCCCCATCACTTGCATGCATGGCTGCTAAACACTTGTCACTCTGTTTCCATAAAACCAAACCAACGTAGCACTTGCTTATATAAAATTGGAAGAATATGATGATCCGTAGAGCATGATAGTAGTGCATGAACTGGAGCGCATATAGAATAAGTTATTAGTAAAAAAAAAAGAGAGGAAAAGTAAGTAATTAAAATTAAAACTTATTGCATGTTGCACTGTTAACCGTTAAAATATATAATTAATTATTTAATTATAAATAGCTAATAAATGCTGTTAAAATGCTAATAAAAATCTTCTTCAAATAATATTTCAGTAATTGCGCGCATACAAAGCGATTATCTAACAATGCAGCACAGCGTCGAGAGTCTGACCAAAGAGCAAAATGTTAAATTTAAAAATTAAATTAAATAAATAAAATGTTAAATTAAATTATGCGTAACAGAATATATACATGTGTTTTATATTGCAATTAATCTTTTTATTATTATTTTTATTACTATTAATTTCATTTCTTTAATAATATATTTATTAAATTTTTTATTTTCATTATTACTTCAGCTTTTAATCATACTCTTTAAGAGGGGCAGCATTTAAATTGCGACTTGTAACAGGTTGATTTCTTTTACTATTTTGTTTATTATTATTTTTTAATTATATTTAACTTGTTTTTTTTTTAATATTTAGTTCATGGACTTAATTAGTTTTTTAATTAATTTATGTATTAACGTTTATGTTTGTTTTTTTTTTGTTAATAATTATTACAGGTAGTTGATATACCAAAATTTTTTATGACGTTTTAATTTCTTTTCAATCTATTAGTTCCATTTTTTGTTTTGTTTTTGTTTTGTTCAGAATGTTATATTTATAATATTGTTTTGTTTTTGTTGTTGCTTACAAATTAAACTTACAAATCTTGTTTTTGGAATACTTTTTTCTTGTCGTTCTCTTACATATGTTTGCTTGTTTTTGAAACGTTAATCGTAATAGATCATTCATCTTTAACTGTACTTTACTTTAACTTTATCTTCTGTAGTGTTCTTAATATTTTGATCAAGATCATTTCCATAATTCTCAGCAGTTACGGCTTTATAATTTCACGATTCAATAATAATTATTACATTTAATATTAATATAAAAAACAACTAAGTATAATGATACGTGGATCATTCTTTGCGTATGAATGTTCTCCCCCTATAAAATAAAAAAATAGAAATAAATTAGTAAATAATATTTATTGCCATATATATATATATATATATATATATATATAGCAGAACTTACGTTATGGTCTTCTTTTCAATATGCTTAGGTTCGGGCCTTGCACGATTAAGCACCTTGAGGAAATCTGAGGTTTTTGCACGCATTCGTGAGTGAATGTAGGCCTTTGAACACTGTTAAAAATATAGAAAAAAAATATTTATTAAATATAAAATTATAAAAATTAAATGCTTAAAAATAATTGTTTACCTTAATGTGATAATGCAAATAATCTCGGAACATGTGTATTAAATTAATTGTATTGTCCCTCGTTTCTTTGTTAGTGTGTCGAGGAAAGAGTACTGTAAAGAGATATAAAAATAAAAAGAGTATAAATAAAAATGTTTAAGAGAGATGGTTGTGTACTTATTTTATTTATAAATTAATTCAATGCAAAAATGTTTTCAAACACAAGTCAATACATAGAATAATTTCTATGCAGTATGACGTTAGTAAATATTTTTAATAATGGAGTATTTCTTTGTGGATCATAAACAAATATCACACTTCAAGCTCCAGCTTAAATCAAACTTAATAGAACTGTGCTCAAACTTAAGTCATCTACTATAGAATGATGTCTATGCAGGATGCCGTTCGTACATTTTACCTTACTCTTGGAGTATTTGAGAGACAAAACTCAATTTAAAAGCAGTATCCCACTTTTAGCTCCTACAAAACAAAGTCCACAAATAGTATTGTGCCCAAACTTAAGTCATCTGCTATAGAATGAAGTCTATGCAGGATGCCGTTCGTACATTTTACATTACTCTTGGAGTATTTGAGAGACAAAACTCAATTTAAAAGCAATATCCCACTTTTAGCTCCTACAAAACAAAGTCCACAAATAGTATTGTGCCCAAACTTAAGTCATCTGCTATAGAATGATGTCTATGCAGGATGCCGTTCGTACATTTTACATTACTCTTGGAGTATTTGAGAGACAAAACTCAATTTAAAAGCAATATCCCACTTTTAGCTCCTGCTAAACAAAGTCCACAAATAGTATTGTGCCCAAACTTAAGTCATCTGCTATAGAATGAAGTCTATGCAGGATGCCGTTCGTACATTTTACATTACTCTTGGAGTATTTGAGAGACAAAACTCAATTTAAAAGCAATATCCCACTTTTAGCTCCTGCTAAACAAAGTCCACAAATAGTATTGTGCCCAAACTTAAGTCATCTGCTATAGAATGAAGTCTATGCAGGATGCCGTTCGTACATTTTACCTTACTCTTGGAGTATTTGAGAGACAAAACTCAATATCCCACTTTTAGCTCCTACAAAACAAAGTCCACAAATAGTATTGTGCCCAAACTTAAGTCATCTGCTATAGAATGAAGTCTATGCAGGATGCCGTTCGTACATTTTACCTTACTCTTGGAGTATTTGAGAGACAAAACTCAATTTAAAAGCAATATCCCACTTTTAGCTCCTGCTAAACAAAGTCCACAAATAGTATTGTGCCCAAACTTAAGTCATCTGCTATAGAATGAAGTCTATGCAGGATGCCGTTCGTACATTTTACCTTACTCTTGGAGTATTTGAGAGACAAAACTCAATTTAAAAGCAGTATCCCACTTTTAGCTCCTACAAAACAAAGTCCACAAATAGTATTGTGCCCAAACTTAAGTCATCTGCTATAGAATGATGTCTATGCAGGATGCCGTTCGTACATTTTACCTTACTCTTGGAGTATTTGAGAGACAAAACTCAATTTAAAAGCAATATCCCACTTTTAGCTCCTACAAAACAAAGTCCACAAATAGTATTGTGCCCAAACTTAAGTCATCTGCTATAGAATGATGTCTATGCAGGATGCCGTTCGTACATTTTACCTTACTCTTGGAGTATTTGAGAGACAAAACTCAATTTAAAAGCAGTATCCCACTTTTAGCTCCTACAAAACAAAGTCCACAAATAGTATTGTGCCCAAACTTAAGTCATCTGCTATAGAATGATGTCTATGCAGGATGCCGTTCGTACATTTTACCTTACTCTTGGAGTATTTGAGAGACAAAACTCAATATCCCACTTTTAGCTCCTACAAAACAAAGTCCACAAATAGTATTGTGCCCAAACTTAAGTCATCTGCTATAGAATGAGTCTATGCAGGATGCCGTTCGTACATTTTACATTACTCTTGGAGTATTTGAGAGACAAAACTCAATTTAAAAGCAACCCACTTTTAGCTCCTGCAAACAAAGTCCACAAATAGTATTGTGCCCAAACTTAAGTCATCTGCTATAGAATGATGTCTATGCAGGATGCCGTTCGTACATTTTACCTTACTCTTGGAGTATTTGAGAGACAAAACTCAATTTAAAAGCAATATCCCACTTTTAGCTCCTACAAAACAAAGTCCACAAATAGTATTGTGCCCAAACTTAAGTCATCTGCTATAGAATGATGTCTATGCAGGATGCCGTTCGTACATTTTACCTTACTCTTGGAGTATTTGAGAGACAAAACTCAATTTAAAAGCAGTATCCCACTTTTAGCTCCTACAAAACAAAGTCCACAAATAGTATTGTGCCCAAACTTAAGTCATCTGCTATAGAATGATGTCTATGCAGGATGCCGTTCGTACATTTTACCTTACTCTTGGAGTATTTGAGAGACAAAACTCAATTTAAAAGCATATCCCACTTTTAGCTCCTACAAAACAAAGTCCACAAATAGTATTGTGCCCAAACTTAAGTCATCTGCTATAGAATGAAGTCTATGCAGGATGCCGTTCGTACATTTTACATTACTCTTGGAGTGAGAGACAAAACTCAATTTAAAAGCATATCCCACTTTAGCTCCTCAAACAAAGTCCACAAATAGTCTTGTGCCCAAACTTAAGTCATCTGCTATAGAATGATGTCTATGCAGGATGCCGTTCGTACATTTTACATTACTCTTGGAGTATTTGAGAGACAAAACTCAATTTAAAAGCAATATCCCACTTTTAGCTCCTACAAACAAAGTCCACAAATAGTATTGTGCCCAAACTTAAGTCATCTGCTATAGAATGATGTCTATGCAGGATGCCGTTCGTACATTTTACATTACTCTTGGAGTATTTGAGAGACAAAACTCAATTTAAAAGCAATATCCCACTTTTAGCTCCTACAAAACAAAGTCCACAAATAGTATTGTGCCCAAACTTAAGTCATCTGCTATAGAATGATGTCTATGCAGGATGCCGTTCGTACATTTTACCTTACTCTTGGAGTATTTGAGAGACAAAACTCAATTTAAAAGCAGTATCCCACTTTTAGCTCCTACAAAACAAAGTCCACAAATAGTATTGTGCCCAAACTTAAGTCATCTGCTATAGAATGATGTCTATGCAGGATGCCGTTCGTACATTTTACATTACTCTTGGAGTATTTGAGAGACAAAACTCAATTTAAAAGCAATATCCCACTTTTAGCTCCTACAAATCAAAGTCCACAAATAGTATTGTGCCCAAACTTAAGTCATCTGCTATAGAATGATGTCTATGCAGGATGCCGTTCGTACATTTTACATTACTCTTGGAGTATTTGAGAGACAAAACTCAATTTAAAAGCAATATCCCACTTTTAGCTCCTGCTAAACAAAGTCCACAAATAGTATTGTGCCCAAACTTAAGTCATCTGCTATAGAATGATGTCTATGCAGGATGCCGTTCGTACATTTTACCTTACTCTTGGAGTATTTGAGAGACAAAACTCAATTTAAAAGCAGTATCCCACTTTTAGCTCCTACAAATCAAAGTCCACAAATAGTCTTGTGCCCAAACTTAAGTCATCTGCTATAGAATGATGTCTATGCAGGATGCCGTTCGTACATTTTACTTACTCTTGGAGTATTTGAGAGACAAAACTCAATTGAAAAGCAGTATCCTACTTGAGAGACAAAACTCAATTTAAAAGCAATATCCCACTTTTAGCTCCTGCTAAACAAAGTCCACAAATAGTCTTGTGCCCAAACTTAAGTCATCTGCTATAGAATGATGTCTATGCAGGATGCCGTTCGTACATTTTACCTTACTCTTGGAGTATTTGAGAGACAAAACTCAATTTAAAAGCAGTATCCCACTTTTAGCTCCTACAAAACAAAGTCCACAAATAGTATTGTGCCCAAACTTAAGTCATCTGCTTTAGAACGATGTCTATGCAGGATGCCGTTCGTACATTTTACCTTACTCTTGGAGTATTTGAGAGACAAAACTCAATTTAAAAGCAGTATCCCACTTTTAGCTCCTACAAAACAAAGTCCACAAATAGTATTGTGCCCAAACTTAAGTCATCTGCTATAGAATGATGTCTATGCAGGATGCCGTTCGTACATTTTACATTACTCTTGGAGTATTTGAGAGACAAAACTCAATTTAAAAGCAGTATCCCACTTTTAGCTCCTAAAAACAAAGTCCACAAATAGTATTGTGCCCAAACTTAAGTCATCTGCTTAGAAGAGTCTATGCAGGATGCCGTTCGTACATTTTACTTACTCTTGGAGTATTTGAGAGACAAAACTCAATTTAAAAGCATATCCCACTTTTAGCTCCTACAAAACAAAGTCCACAAATAGTATTGTGCCCAAACTTAAGTCATCTGCTATAGAATGATGTCTATGCAGGATGCCGTTCGTACATTTTACATTACTCTTGGAGTATTTGAGAGACAAAACTCAATTTAAAAGCAGTATCCCACTTTTAGCTCCTACAAAACAAAGTCCACAAATAGTATTGTGCCCAAACTTAAGTCATCTGCTATAGAATGATGTCTATGCAGGATGCCGTTCGTACATTTTACCTTACTCTTGGAGTATTTGAGAGACAAAACTCAATTTAAAAGCAGTATCCCACTTTTAGCTCCTACAAATCAAAGTCCACAAATAGTCTTGTGCCCAAACTTAAGTCATCTGCTATAGAATGATGTCTATGCAGGATGCCGTTCGTACATTTTACCTTACTCTTGGAGTATTTGAGAGACAAAACTCAATTTAAAAGCAGTATCCCACTTTTAGCTCCTACAAATCAAAGTCCACAAATAGTCTTGTACTTTTAGCTCCTACAAACAAAGTCCACAAATAGTTTGTGCCCAAACTTAAGTCATCTGCTATAGAATGATGTCTATGCAGGATGCCGTTCGTACATTTTACATTACTCTTGGAGTATTTGAGAGACAAAACTCAATTTAAAAGCAATATCCCACTTTTAGCTCCTGCTAAACAAAGTCCACAAATAGTATTGTGCCCAAACTTAAGTCATCTGCTATAGAATGATGTCTATGCAGGATGCCGTTTGTACATTTTACCTTACTCTTGGAGTATTTGAGAGACAAAACTCAATTTAAAAGCAGTATCCCACTTTTAGCTCCTACAAATCAAAGTCCACAAATAGTCTTGTGCCCAAACTTAAGTCATCTGCTATAGAATGATGTCTATGCAGGATGCCGTTCGTACATTTTACATTACTCTTGGAGTATTTGAGAGACAAAACTCAATTTAAAAGCAATATCCCACTTTTAGCTCCTGCTAAACAAAGTCCACAAATAGTATTGTGCCCAAACTTAAGTCATCTGCTATAGAATGATGTCTATGCAGGATGCCGTTCGTACATTTTACCTTACTCTTGGAGTATTTGAGAGACAAACTCAAGATAGATGCAGTATCCCACTTTTAGCTCCTGCAAAATGCAGTTCACTAATAAAATTGTTAATATCCCAACTCTCTTATTACCATAATTAAATATCTATCATATACTTTAAATATAATATTAATACTACAATAATGTGCCCAAACTTAAGTCATCTGCTATAGTATGTGAACTATGCAGGATGCCTTTCGTACTTAATGTTTTAATCTTGGAGTATTTGAGAGACAGAACACAGACTTTAATTTATGTAATATCCCACTTTTAGCTCCATATTTTCTTAAGTTGAACTATTAAAAAAATGTTTAAATTTTACATACCAAACGTAACGTATCCAATATTATCACCAACTTTAGCGTCCGAATTTGCCAATTCCAGTGGCGGCTCGCGATGAGAAAAGAGCACTTGTGGCGCTGTATGCGATGCACGACGGCCTTCTCTCAATTCCTGCATAAATACTTTGCCTATGACAACATCGTCCTCGTCACGAAATATGGTACTAAATACGACCGTAACACGATCGGGCTTGGCTTCTACGTATCTGTCAAATGAAATGCAAAACAAAATAGATGTTAAATTAGCTATAAGTCTACCATAGCATAGATAAACGTACAGTGTTTCATCGTTGCGATAATTGATAACCGCACGCTTCTGGCCCTCTTCGCCTTGTTCCTGAAAATCGAAATATTTTTCGAATACTGACGCAAAGCAATGACGCTTTAGCAGACCAACTTTCTTAGCTACACTCTCCCAGTCGGCAGGTATGTCTTCCAAATTAATAAGTACAGAAACATTATAACCTGCCAAGCATATAATAAAAAGAAATTAATTGGTTTAATAATTCATTTTAGAAATAATAGAATTCAATTTTTTGCAATACTAACCGTCTTCGGTGTCTGTCAGTAGGCTGCCGTATTCACGCTTAAGTAACTCATCGGCACCGTGTTCTTGCAGTTGTTTATAGAACTTGAGCGAAATGCTCGTCTACACGCGAAATGCAGCGTAGAGTAGAATTATTTTATTATTATTAAATTATAAATGTGTAAACGTAAATACCTACCCGCACTTTAGTCTTATCGCCATTGACGTTGGAAATGTGAAAGAGTACTCCATCGAAATCTGCTATTCGCACATCGATTGATTCTGGTTTTAAGCTGAAGTTGAGAAAAAAAAGAAATAAATAAATAAATAATTTATTTAAAATTTGTTTCTTTTTAATACAAACAACAACTTTTTTATTAGTCATTATTGACATACATACAGCGGCGTCAAATCTTATCGCTGCCATTGAGATTAGAAACCAAAAGCTGATTTGTTGGGTGTGGTGTTGCATTTAATTGAGCGCTAAAGTGTACATTAAAGTTTATGATTTCATGTAATTGTCGATTTTTTATTATTTTTTGTTGCTTCTCAGATTTTTAGTGTTGCTGTGTAGCACTCATGAGTGCTCTTATTTTTTACAATATAGTCAATATGACACGTTCACATATCGATTTTTGTTTAGAAGACTACACGTCTTATTAAAGAGCAACCTCTCAAGCGCAGCACCATTTAGCGGACGTACATCAAATGATGTTGTACATATTAAAAATGCGTAGAAATTAACGAAGTACAGTACCGCTTAACACTTTTTAAACTAGGAAGCACAATTGAGAAGGAAGCTGAACTACTTGTGGTGCTAGCTACTCCCCTAACATGCCAGTTGACAACGATATTTGGAGCAAATGCTTCAACTAAATATTGAGATATATAAAGGCAAGTTGGACATACTGAACAATGCTATATAAGACGTTGCAATGATGGCTGCCGGTACTGCATGGAATTAAGCCCGACATTTGTCGGCGATGGCCCAACTTAAGGCTGGACTTCCCAGAAGGTTCTTGCGGACCAAGCAAACAGTCGTAAAAGCAGTATGCATCAGGACAGCAATAGGCTGACAAAACATTTAAAATATTAACACTCTAAATGTATTGTGATATGTTGCTACAAGCTGACTCTGAAAAGAGCTAATTTTTATTGTAACAATGGAAAAGGAGACTCCGAGCGTTAACAAAAGTAAAACCACAATTGTTTCTTTCATCAGAATAAATTAAAGGCACTTAAATTAATTCGATTAAATGGTACGCTGAAGGGATTCTCTAAGGACGTGCCAACTCGGAAGCTATGCGTTGACTATATCGTGTTGCAAGTCAGAATGGATATGATGTTATGTAGTAATTACTGGGAATACATGGAGATGCACTCAAAAGAAAGAAAAGAAATACTGATAAATAAGAGTGCTAATAATTTATCTAGAAAAGTGACAGATACTTCATTTATTGATACAGAGGCCAAACAAACCACAGAAATAAAACTAATGATGCGATTTGTAATAGTTGTAAGTGATAAAGCTAGGGATTGCGCATGTTGGCCCATAGAGACCTATGAATCTCAAAACCACTTTGCGAATAATATCAAATTGTCTGACTGTTCATTGCAAAATTGTGTTAAATTGATATTGAAGTTGACAGCACTTGTAGATTATGTTAACATTTTAAAAGATAGCTTAGCCTTGACCTTAACAGAGCTCAAACGTTTTGCCATCCAACAAGTGATGGGTGGGGCTGTACATAAACTAAACCGGAAGATGCTTAAGCTTTGTTTTAAGCGAATTTAACTGATTGATAAGGTGTGTTAGCTAGTGACTATGGTCTATTGATCTACTAAGATCGCACTGTCTAGTAGAGCATAATCGGCAGTCTCTGCAATGTCTTGGATAGCATATTAGTTATTTACTACATATTGGAATACACATGAAATGCTGGCGAATAGAAAACGATAGAATATAGGTTTAAGCAAAATTCATACAAACATTCTTATCAGTTCCAAAAACGCTTATCAAAGCCCTTTATCATTATTATTGCTGACACCACGGTACAACTTTCACCCTGACTTGGAGAGCTATACATTAACAAAAGGCTGCCAAGTATCGTTGTACAATTATTTAACCAATCTGCTGTTCATAGTGGCGACTACTACGGCACGTTTCTATATTGGTACTGTGAACAATATCAAACCCAATTGTTATATTATAGTTTCTATAGTGGATGATGCTTTTGTGTGTTTCTATTATTAATCTTCAAGCATTTGTAAGAGACTTGCTTTAGACGGCGAAAGACAAAACAAAACGCACTTTTAGCAAAGACAGAATAAAAAATTGTCAAGCCAAATAACAAAAGCAGCAAGCAGCCAGCAGCAAAAACAACAACCAGCTTAACACGCCAAACATGAATTGAGGCCACAGCAAACCGTCCAGTGCCACCAAGTAAATGAGCAACAAACAACAACTCATTGATGTACATATAATATATAGTCGTAGCTATATACATATGTATAAAAAGATATGGTGTGTATGACTCAAGCCACTTGAAATATGACAAAACGACAAAAAGCAGTAGCAGCAGTGCGAGCGCTGCATATGACTAAACTTAAAGCATTTGCATTCGGAGTCTCTTTGGCAACAGAGCGCATAATGCGATAAAATATTAAATAATTTAACAAATGAGGCAGCGGCGGCGGCATCATTGACCGCAACAACAACAACGAGAATAATAACAAGAATGCATGACGATGACTGTGGCAGTGGCAACTTTAATGAAAGCGCGGAGGCGGCAAACGGTACCATGGGAGCTCAGGCGGCACAAAACAGTCACACACACACATACATGCACAGTTTGGAGGCCAACGCACCGCGCCGCAAATGCGGCTGCAACTTGAAGTACAACACCCAAAAAAAGTTGACAAATTTTATCACATAATATGCCCTACACACATTTCACTACACAATTATTGATAAGCGTTTTGGTATGTTATAAAAATAGACTATTTCCAACAAAAAAAAAGAAGAAATATATCCGCTGTAGGTGGGTGGAGTGAAGATGACGACGACGAAGTATGTTGCTGTCCAAAAACGTACAACTTACCCCGCTAAAGCGTTGCGAAACTTTACAGAGAGCGTTTCCTCGACAATGCGATTATTTATTTCCAATAAAATCATCTTAATTTATATGTGCAATTATGCCGATAGCCAACAATTTCGTTGTGCGGTGTGCCGTGAGTTTTTTCTATTTTTTTTGCCGTCCGTCGAAGATGACTGCGACGTTTCGTTGCAGTGTTGTATAAACATGTAGAGAAAAGCAGCATGTGTTGTTTGGTATTTTTTAGTGTTTGTTTTGTGCAATTTTACAACACTTGAAACAATTAATTGCGGTTTGTTGTTATTGTTTTTTTTTTCTTAATATACAACACAAACATAGTTTTGTTGCATGCAACACAAATTGTTACAATGAGCAGCACATTGGATGACTTGGAGCTTATACAGCTCGTCAAGGCGTATCCCATACTCTACGCCAAATCAACAACGCGCAATACTAAAAATGCAGCACGCAAAGATGCTGCCTGGAAGGAAATCTCATTGAAATTGTACGCTTCAGAGCGCGCATGCATAACACGCTGGAAAAGTATACGGGATCGTTTTGGACGTGAATTTCGACGTATGCAGGATCAAGCTTTTGAACCGACCGTTAATTGGGAAATGTTTCCACATTTAATCTTTCTCAAAGATCATTACAAGCACGGACAGGCAAAATGCGAGGACTTGGCTTCAATCAAATTCGAGCCAAAGGAAGCACGGCGTAATCGCCTAAGACAAGAACATTACGCCGATGCCACTCTCAAGAAGTTGGACGATGCTGCACTGGCTGACGATGCTGCTGCAGAAGACATTGAAACGAATCAGCAATTAATATCATTGGTCAAAGCGTTTCCGGTGCTCTATGATCGGCAGAAAATACGTGATTCAAAGAATATAACGGCAAAGAATGATGCATGGCGTGATATTTCGGAACATCTTGGTTTGCCAGGTGATTTTCGTTATTTTACACATTTTTGTGTGCCATTTAATTAATGCATTTATTTGAATTTACAGAGGAAGTGCTCTACAAGCGCTGGAAGAAGTTGCGTGACCGTTTTGCGCGCGAATATCGCAATCATCAGATAAACAGTGAAGCGCCTATAACATTTTTATACTTTACGGATCTTATGTTTCTCGCCGAACATTATCGCAAGGGTGTACCGCTTATTGTCGAGAACCTAAAGCGTCGCGGTCGACCACCTAAAATTATCACAACTGCCGAGAGCATCTCTAGTAACTGCAGCAATCTAGGAAATATTGTACAAATCATAGACGAGGACGAGGAAGAAGATGTCGATGGTGATGTTATCGATGGTAATGCTTGGGGCACGGAATATCCATTTACCACCGACGACGAACAGGAAGTTAATGATATTGAAACAGATGCAGATAATAATACAGCTAGCGCACAATATACAATAACAGAGCATATTGTCACCGAAGCGGATCTGAACCAGGTGCACGATAATTATATCGAAGTCAAGTCAACAAATCTGGATAACATAATTCTCATACCTGACGCATCAGCCGATATGCATTCGAGTAATGGTGCACAAAGCTCTATTACACAATTTACAACAACGGCACCGAAACCGCTGGATGCTCTTACCAGCGAACCTACAGAATTGTTGAGCAATGTGATAACTAATATTGAATGTGTGCTGCGTCAATCGCAGGATTGTCTTAAATCACTGCACGAACAGCAGCAGCAACAACAAATCGAATTACAAGCGGCCGCCTCTAACGTGTCCAGTGTCTATCAACCACAATCGAGTGTGCTGGACAAGACGCGTATGCTGCTCGATAATTTAACTGCGGAGCAGCGTACGCAGGCAGAACGTAAAATAATAAAATTCCTTTGTGAATGTCAAATAAAAGAATTGAATTATGAAGAAATCGAAAATATAACAAGTGTGCAGTTTACTTAAAGTTTTCTTTTGCAAATTTTTGTATTTTAATTTAAAATGTAAATTTAATAAACCTAGCGTACCTATAAATTAGTAAAAGAATATGGAATGTGTTTTGGTTTTTTCTTTCGAGTTTGTTGTTGCAGAGTTTCAAGGCAGCGACGCATAATGAACGCCGGGCATGCGGCGCGCGGTAACGGCTTTGTTTGCCAACGCCGTTGTTTGCCACCGGCGCGCTGCATCCGACGCAACTGAGCCGTTTATTTCATTGGTTTTTTTAATTTTTCCAAAGACGTTAAATATTACAGTTTCGCGGGTGATTATTAAAATTAGCATATTTTTAATATATGACGTTGCAAAATATTTGAAAATATAATCAAAGCTATTAGTAACCATTATTGCATTCATGATTTCTTGAAAGAAATCATGTTTTGAACTGAGTGTTGCCTGTAGATACAGGTATATGCAGTGTTTTGGCCAAAGTAATTAGGGTTTTTGAATAGGGTAATTTCTGGCGGCACCGCCCACATGTCAGTTGGAAAGAAACATGCTTTTTTAAGCTCCATCATCGTGCTCTATAAACGGCAGAGTGGTATTGCAGACAATATAACGAAAACCCAGTGATTCTTCTCAATGATTTATTTGGGTCTGACTGTATCGAGCTGATATTTAACATAAAGCCAAATCGAGGCCTCTATATATCTTTAGCAATCCCTAGTTTGTAAGAGAAAGTGTGCTGGTTGCACGTAGCAGCCGCAGCTTTCAGAATGCCGTGAAGAACTTTACATGGGAGCGGTAAAAGAGACGCTTAATCCACCTTCGGCATGATACCAGTGCCAAATGTAATGACTGGAAGATTTGTCTCTGTTGATGACAATGTTCCAGCGCTTGGGCGAGGGGTAAAATTAGTGTGGAGTTTGAGGATGTGGTTATGTGACAGAAATAAAGCTTGAAACTTTTATCAAAAGGTCAAGTGTCTGACCAAAGGTTTTAAACCTGAAGAAACTTTCTGTAAAGACCAAATTACAAATCTGTTCTGAGATTAATGAGGAATAATTTTTCTAGAGCACAATACCGCCAATAAACACGCCTATCCGAACACGCCTATAGCCCTGCAAAGATTGTTCGTCTTTGCATAATGATGCTATCACAGAAATTGTAATCGTTTCGGACGGTCTGTGAGAATAGAGAATTTCAACTTCAATTAAGTAGAAAACTGCGTCTATCTGGGATCCAAAATGACCAGCAACAACAACGTCAGCATGGAGATCAGGCGAAGAGACACGCTTTTTAATATACATATACTATTATGGGCTGAGCAAGCAAATTAGATGTAAAGCCTCTTACTCGAAAGACAAAGGTCTACAAGACGCTGATACTTCCGGTGCTACTGTTTGGCGCAGAAGCATGGACCGTGATTGATATCGATCAAATAAATTTCTGACGCGACGGATCTTGGACAGCCGGTGAACTACCTAAGCGTGCGACGTCGTAGAAAGCTTGGCATGTGAGATTTTTTTGGCTTTTTGTTTGATTCTCCTAAAACCAATTGCAAAATATTATTTCGACTTTTAAATTGTTTTAGTTCCTATATTCAAGACTTATGGGTCTATACGAATTTGGAATGCTTAGATTTTTTTGAGGGGCTTAAAGACGGGGATGACTTTAGACTTTTACTCGGGACCCAACATTTCCTATCACATAAGGATTTTGAGTCGAGGTAAAGCGCTGAACCTGACAAGAAATTAAAGCTTGAAAAAATTTCGCAAAAGAATAGGTAAAGACCCAAAAAAAAAATAGTTTCGTTATTTTTTATGTCTGGTGGCTAATGTAATTTTTCCTTTAAACACAATCCCATATCTGAAAATTGTCCATCACGTCATCATTTTGAAAAAAGTGGGGATAAAGACCCAACAAAAAGATCTTTTGATCCGACCCGAATAGATGAGACATGCGACACATCCCCACATTTCCCAAAATCATTCTTAAATTAAACTTTGGAGCGGATGTCTAGTTTTCTTCTTCAGTACTCTGGCTGCCAACATTTCTGCTTTGTCTGCATTGTATGCGTCTTCTTCGAACACTTTGGAGATGCTTTCGGGAGACTTGATAGGCATAAATTCCATGTTTAGATTTCTATATTAAAAAAGTATGAATTTAATTTTCTAAACTCTTTTTTGGAATGTGAAGCACTGTAAGGAATCATGTCGTCTTAAAAATTATCCAGGAATTACTTCAGAATATTATTTTTTGATTGAAGATTTTAGTAAGGAGTAGTCTATAGCTTCAATAATTGAGTTTTTCAGTAATTAAATAACTTTGTCAATGTTAAGTTTGGTGCAAATTTTCTGCTAACAAGGAAATGTTAGGATCTCCAGTTCGCGCATGGTTGTAAGTCAATATTAGTGATTTGTTAAACCGGCATCGACTGTTAAAAATATTAACTGTTAGAAGGTGATCCGATGCTAAGCTATTTAGGATATTCGTCATAAAACATATCGTAATATATATTTGCAAAATATTGGATATTTTTCAGTATGTGCTGCAATTAGTGCCCCAGTAACCTATTCTGAAGAAATCAATTGAAAATAAATAGAAATATAATATTACGTCAAAGCTTATCTTCCGACTAATTATTTAATAGCAATTTAATTAATTTATTTTTTTCTTCTATTAACAAATTTTTTCTTTCATATTCAAAACATTGGCCTCCAGCTGCTAACTAAATCAAAGCCACGCGTATTCAATAAATACCACAAAAAGGTGATAAAATATACAAAAAATTAGAATAATAAACCATTAAAGCTGAACAGAGAACAAAAAGCCTTAAGAACTTAATCAATACGGTACACATATGGTAGGGAGGAGGTGGAGGCATGTGAGGTGTGCGTGTGTGTCTAGGTGATTTGGTTGTGGTGCTGAGTGGTGCTGGTCTAGAGTGGCAGTGGATGATAAACGTCGATGGACAAAATGCCAGCAAACCCGAAAAAAGCTTTTTAACATGGCCCAAAGTAAATAAATAAAATAAATAAAATGTCAGAGCGGACGCTTTGAAGTGCTGCCGAATATAATTAAAGCAGCAAAGTATAAAGTTCAGATAGCAGATATGGTTAGTGGGCGGAGACCACAGTTTATGCGGCGGAGGCAGCTCTGTCATATGTACATGTATGAGTGTTTGCTTTGACAGCATAAAAATGGAAAATAATATGGTAAACACATATGCGACAGGATGAGGAGGATATAATACAGGAAGTATATTGTATTGCAAAAGTAGGCAACTGCTTAAAATATTCTAATAAGGAGTTAAAAGTTTGTTTCGAAGTAAATAAACTTTACAGCGAAGTTCGCCAAAATTAAAACGTGAAACACTGCAGCAAGCTTGAAATTTTCCTCTTTTTTATTTTTTTTTTGGGGTGCTTTTGCATATTAATTCCATGCCAGTACTTTTCGCACAGAATTTAAATCAAATAAAAGGTTAAAGGTGCATAGTATGTAGGTGTGTATGTGTGTGTGTGTTGTGAGTTGGTTGTCTGCATTTATTTGCCTGTGCGTGTAAGAGTAAAGGACATCTGATAAGCATTTCTTTGAAGTTGCCTCAATTTCATACATTTTCAAGCTGTGCTAAGAATTAAATTATGTTAAAATTAGTTTTGACCTTTTCGGTGTGGTTTATTTATAAATAAGTGAATTTATTTATAAAGTTATTTAAATCCACTCAAGTGTTCATTTTTGTTTGCTGCGGCATTTGTGCTATTCGCTTCAGCGGTTAGAGTTGTTCAAGTTTTGGTGGAGTGTCTGCTTGAGGGGCAGTCGTGCTGTCATGACAATTTTGTAGAAGAAAATTAGTTGTTGTCTCAGACAACTGCGGCGTCCTCATCATCATCATCTTCATCTTCATCCTCAACCACATCATCGTCATCAGCTTTTACAACATTTCGCTCTTATGCAAAGTTTTTGCGCAACTATCAATCATAAATATTTTGTGTGATGAACTTTTTCCTGAACCAAACTTTAGATAATAGACAAATAGACAAGCCAATAACTTTTATGTAACTCTAGACAACATTTTTGCATAGTTTAACTTGTTTAGAGGGTCTTTCAATTGGCGTCTTTGAAAATAAGTTCAATAATGATTTGTTTGTTCAAATTTCCAGGATTATTGCTAACAGTATGGAAGAGAACAGACAACATCATCTCCTTACAGGCCGAAAGCCAAAGGGAAAGTAGAAAATATGAATATACATACGAGCAACTTCGTCCTCGGATCTTCCGATAAAAAGTAACATATCTAATTACTTTTCCTATTTTGCTTCATTTGTGAAACTATACGGGGGGTGGTGTGCCGCCCCTCTAATTTTGACCAAACTTAACCAGTTTACTTCTCATGATCCTCTTAAAATGTATACCAAATTTCATATCTGTACCTTAAATGGATGCAAATATATGACAAATTTTGATTGTCGCTTATATGGGGGTGAAGCAAAGCCCCTCCGATTTTCTCCAAACTTAACAGGCTGACTTCTCCTCATCCTCTTAACATATATGCCAAATTTCATTTCTGTACCTTAAATGAATGCAAAGATATGACAAATTTTACTTATATGGGGAGGGGCAACGCCCCCTCCAAATTTTTCAAAACGTAGCCTATGTTCTTTCCATCATTCCATCTCTATACCAAAATTCAGACGAATTGATTGGGCGGTTTAGAAAAGACTGTGACTGTATTAATAAAAAAAAGGTGGAAAAAAATCACGTATGTAAAAAGGATATAAAAAGAAGATATTAATATCAAGGTATGAACTATCTGGATCTTTGTCGTTTGAAGCTAAACTAAGCCACAACATGTCCTTTTTTCGTTAAACCAGAAAGGGGAACAGATTACCATGCTGCTACACCTTCAAGTGGTCCTATATAAAAATATGTATATGGAAGATTTTTTCGAGCATGTACTATTCTTTAAAAAGGTGTTGGAATATTCTATAAATACTGTTTAGCTGGAGAGGAAATATCAGAGTATAAATATGGAAACTTATATATTCATTATAGTCTCCAAGTTCTTGATGTTCATATGGTTAAGTCTATATTGACTCTACTTTTTGTATGCAAATATTTAGAAAATTTTAGAATGATTATCTCAAGCTCGTTCAATTACGACTCCGGAACAATGGATATAGTCGAGTTCGACTCGCTGAGTTGCAGCGAACATAGAAAATAGTTTAGAACGTTGATAAAACGTTAAATTTTAGAAATTTAAGGAGAAAATCACCATCACAGGAGCATTATTGCCGCTCGCACTTGAATCAATGGTAAGATTTAAAGAAATTTTTATTTTGAAAACTTTTTAAGATTGAGATTTCAGTCTGAAATTCGAGACTATCCAGTATACATAAGCAGTGCGGGAAACTGATTGGATATAGTTTTTTATTCCCATGCTTGGTCTATATGACCGCTATTCGTTGTGAGCGTGATATGCTGGGAAATTGGCTCGAAAGTCAAGAATCTCTTACGGTCGAAGGAAAATCAAAAATTGATAAAATATATCAGGACAACTATATTCTATAGCAACAGCGAGACAACTGACTTCGTGTTTTCACACGGATGCATACGAATGCTTGTCAAAATCGGCTACATGCTATAGAATGAAACAAAAAATATGCTGCTTTGTTTTGGTAAATTGGAACACTGTACAGATTATGACTCAGTCGTTGATAAGCGCAATGTGACTTTGCTATTGAAAAGTGTTCATAAAATGTCATACAGTGCAAAGCACACAAACACCTTCGAATTTTGGTTTCTAGGATATGTCAATGGCGTTAGAAAACGCTGCGGTATATCAACTTCAAACACACATACAAAGAGAAACCATATTTTGTCATATATTAGCAACTACGTACACATGTAAAACGATTATGATTCTTTCTAGAAATTAGTAAACAAAAAATTGATTAAATCTCAGCCATACTTTAACATAGGTGGTTGAGATTTAAGTTCTATAAAAAAAAACCCTAGAAGAGAAAATATCCAATGAGAATCTGAGCGGTGTTATGATAAACGATAGACGATATTAGGTAGTTATGTATGTAAAATGGACATGAAAAAAAAGATATAACAGCATATATATGTGTGCATTTTTTTTAAGTAAATGGCTGAGGTTTGGTGGCTTTTTAAAGGGCATCGGTAGAGTTAAGATGCAATGGAAACTGAGAGGTGCTATGCTCTCCAAAATTCGTTATAAATGATACCGTTGAACGAGATTTGGTACATATGAAGAAATAAGATCCACCAGAGAATTGGGTACAACTTAATTTTGTCGACAAGTTCACATATAAGTTCCCATTGTGTGTGTTGGCACTTACCTGCTAGAGCTACCATCTTTGCTAGAATTACCTTACGTTAATTCATATAAAATATTCCGTTCAAATTACGTTCAAATCGCACCACTAAACGGACAGTCTCCATACAATCAATCAATCCCAATAAAATGTTCCATTAAGATGCAAATCGGACCACTAATAGCGGTAGCTTCGCTACAAAAAGTAAAGTCGAAATGGATATGTCCGTCTGTCGGGCTATGAACTAAATTAGATATAGTCTTCAAGTTTGGATTTTTAATGTGGACATGTTTAATGAACTTGCCAACCCCTCTTTTAAGACTAGTATCCATAAAAACCTGCACGTTCTTTTCGGGTTTTGTGATTGAAAAATATTTTTTGTTTGTTTGATATTTTAACCGTAATGAAGATTTTTGGTATATCTTATTTACATTCTAATGAAATCGTTCAAAAAGCTCCATTTCACACCAGTAGAAGGGATGCTTTCCTACAATTCTTGCCCCTTTTCTAGGCATTTGTAAGTACACGAAATTTTTGTATTTAATTTTAGTTTGAAACGACAAATTTGATAAATTTAATCCAAATACGGATTTTACGAATCAAGATAGGAATATGTACCAAACAAATTTAGGGTTCAATGGGGGTACAGGGTATCCTTAACTGCAGCCTTCTTTTTTTAGGTTTTTTTGGTTTTGTGTAAATGTATGTAACAGATAGAAATAATGGTCGGAGACCCCACAAAGTTAATCCCATTATATTCAGGAATCATATAGTCGATATAGCAATGTCTGTCTGTCCGTCCGTATGAATGAAAAGATCTCGGAAACGGTAATACATAGAGACTCCATTCTTTTTGTATTCGACTAGGACTGCTCCGGAATTTTACAAGTTTATTTTAAAATATTGTCCCTCCACATGTTCCATAAAATCCACATAAAGGGTAAGTATGTCAGTATAGAGATAACATCTCTCTTAGCCAAACTACTAAAACTTCATAAAAATTGTATAATAAATAACGACCTATGATACTTCCATCCTCCCTTTTCTTTGCATATGTACATAATAAAACGTTTTATAAGTTATAAGTTTTATTCGTGGAGTGAGTAGTGGGCGGATCAAAATACTTTTCGTTAGTACCATTGTTTCCTATTAATTTCCTTACTTTTTGTTTTGCACTGCTTGGTCATAAGCTAGGGAAACATTCAAGCTGCGAACTGCGTTTGGGGACTGTACTGGTATAGGGCCTCTAACAGTCGTTTATGCCCGAATGTAATTTTCTTACTTGTTTGACTTGCATTCTAGCGTCTAGTTGTAACGGAGTTCTGCTGAATGCACTCATTCTTAAATACTGACAGCGTTGTTATTCAAAGCATAACTAGATATCAATTGAAGCACCCCTTAATGTAAACTTTTTCATAAAATCGAAAATATATATTTTTATATAGTTTATAAAAATATACGCGTCGCGGCATTTTGCATGCATTTGAATGTAGCAAAAAAATATTAAGATAAATATTTATGAAGATTGTGTTAGATGGTTCCTTACTAAAAAAAAAAAACAAAACCAAATAAAATAGTTGATAAGCACGACTGTGCAATACCCTGTTATGTACTCTATAAAAGCATATAATCAACTAAATTAGCCAAATATGTCTGACTGCAAAATACTTTTAAAAAGTGGTAAACATTATCAAGAATCAAACCAAAAAACAGTGAGTATACCAATTTCTCTGGAACCATAGAAAAATTGTGAGTTAGGGCATAACTTAAAAACTTTTGGGTTTAAGATAAAAAACCAGAAAAATATATTTCAAGTATCCAAAAATTTTTCTATGTTATCAAAATGAGGAGACCACTTTGAACCACTGAAAATTAAAAACATTTTTGGAAATCTGGCATTAAATTTTGCTTTCGGAAAGAAGTTTTGAAAAGAAGTTTTAGATGTCTTTCAACTCAAGTTAAATTTTAGTGACAATAGAATTTAAAAACAAATTAAGTAATTACTTACATACATACATACTCATTGGTGTGTAGGGTATTAGCAGAACATGCGAAAGAAATTGTGTATGCATAAAATTGAATAATTGCCAATTTAGAACCGATTTACTCAATTTCTCTAGCAAAAGCAAATCAAAACACGTACAAAGCATTTACGATTTTTGCATATGTATGGCTTGTATGGGATGGCATAGGATGTAGGGGGTTAGCGTATTACACTATTTCAAAGGTAAGTGCGGAAGAGTGTAAAATATGGTACATTTCAACAACGTCGTGTGCCAAATTAATACATTCTTCTTATATACTTGAAACAAAATAATAAATCCGAAAGGAAAAAAAAAAACATATACAGAAGAAACATATACAGAACTGCATTGTCTTGTGTGAACATGCGAATGCGGCTGGCATGTGCAGATAATATTTATATATACTTCATATAGTATATATATATAGTTAGCATATAGTAAAATACTTCAATAGTTTGTCTATAATTTGATTTTGTAATATAAACAGCGTTTTTGTGCGGTTTTGCTCGGTTTATGTATCGAATTTCGCCAAAATATGATTCAATTTTTGTTAAAAATTTTTATGAGTTTCCATAAATTCGGGTCATATATTGCCTAAGTGTTTCGCACTAGAGTAAGCTATATTCCCATGTCAATCCGCTGACAGCTTTTAAAGGCAAAAACAAATTCAAGCATGCTCCGCTATGTGTGCCGGGGACATGGATTGAATATATATATTGTTGCACAAACTTCGACATAAAGTGCTATACAAACTGTATAGAGGTACATGCATCCACATGCAATGTTGCACATTCTATAATACATACACATATTCAGTCCGTTTCTCTGTGTGGTCGCCATGTGTAAAGTGCCAAACAATATGTGAACAATAACGAAAAATTCCAATAGCCACTTAGAGACAAGGACATGAAACTGGTTCTTTCCTTTTCAGTATGGGTGTCAATTTTGCACATGTACACCACACGCGTTCCATAGCCAAAGTTGACGACTACACGTGAGTGATTTTCGTTTATGTTTGGCTGTGGCGTGTGTGTGTGTGTGTGTGTGTGTCTGGTCACTGTCTTTGCTGTTGTCCTCGTTGTCGTAGTTGACCGAGCTTTGAACTTTTTCTATTTATATATATACGGGTATATGCAATATTCTTTTTCTTTTGTTCTTTTTGATTGCCATTTTTAATACACTACATAAAAAATGGAGAAATTAATTACAATATAATAAATTTTATCTTCAGATTTGAGGTTATATGAATCAATTTTAAAACCGTAAAATAATTGAATCCTTTTACTTTTTATTAAGTGATAATAGTTGCAAGAAAAATAAAAGAAATTCTTATCAAACACATATCAATCAATTTTAATGTCATATCAACAATCATCTGTTCACATTGTATCTTCCGGGGAGCGCTGGGATGCAACCAAATGAGCTATATTATCGCCTATCGAAATACAGGCAGTGCGAGGAGCGTCAATAGAGAATGAGTCGGAATTCGACCTTCTCCCATACAAGTTGGTCTCAATAAATAATCTAAATATAGCATCGCTGTAAGACGATACGCCCATGTTGGATGAGTAGGTTGTCTTCTCTCCCGAAGGCTATAAAGGGTCAATGAGTCCGTTGCTATAGCAACGTGACGGCGTGCACGACGATACCTCAAGTCAATCTTCACCACGTGAAAGCCTGCTAGATTGCCTGCCAGGCAGGACTTGGGCATAGTGCTTATCCAGGAATCTTGGATATATAAAGCACGTATAAGAGGACTTAATATGCAGGAAATTTGGGAAGTCAGAACTGACCAACCAAGATAATGTATTCTACTGAAAAAGGCAAGCGACACATGACGACAATCTGTGTAGAAATAAAGTCAAGCGATCCACAGGAGGAACCATGTTTCATGTGCAAGGACGCTGATCTGCTGAAGAATGTCTTTCAGGATTTTGAAACAGTTAAATTGGTCGCCATCCAATTAAAAGAGGATATCGGATGAATCTAGCGTCTCCCAGACAAGCAAACCAAACCTCCAACCAGGGAGAAGGAGGAACTGATACAATACTGCAAAAGATGGAACTAACCTCTTATAATTGGATGCGATGCCAACGTACACAATCTTGTGTGGGGACCTATTGGACATTCTTTTACAAAAGGAACTTAATATATTCAACGAAGGAAACACTCCTACCTTTGTAACTAGAGTCAGGCAAGACATGATTGACATCAACTTCTGCAAAGCTTTTATGTCAAATTTCGTTTGTAATTGAAGGCTATGAGATGCACCATCTAAGTCGGATCATAGCATCATATTACTGGACATTGCAGAGACCTTAGCTTCAAGAAATAATTAGAAGTACTAAATAGACAACTTATAAGAAAATCAACTCACCATTAAATAATGGAAATAATGGTTAATGGCTATAATGGAGTGGACATTCATTGTATACCATTAAAACTGCAAACAAAAAGAAGTTAAGTTTGCTCAAGACACTTCTTGTTGGAACAAGGATTTTAAAAGACTTAGAAAAGTAGTCCGGAAGCTCTTTGATAAATATAAGAGCACTGGAGACCGGTTGGATTATGGACCAGTCTTACGAAAGGACAAACAAGATAATTTTCGAAAATTTTACATCAACATTGCCAATACCAACCCTGCAAGAAGCTTATTTAGAGCTCTCTCCAAAACTAAAACAGTTTCAGGACTATGTCTGAAAAAGCCAGATGGAACATTCACGAAGGATGAAACTCACTTTCCGGACTGCAAGAAAACACACCAGACTACTTGCAGAAATGTAACCCCGGAAGAGCAAACTGGAAACCGGCAAGTGACATAAGTTGTCACTGATAGGTTGAGATGAGCTATTGGTTCCTTCCAATCTTACGAATACCGTTGTGTCCAGAATTTTTACAGAAAGGCTTAGAGCTTTTAATAGGCTTAATGCTTAAAATGTTTAGAAGTAGCCTGGCACTCGGTTATATACATACCTTAGATAGGTAAGAAGGACCCGTTTCACCATAAATCCTTAAGGCCAATATATCTTACCTCTTGCTTAGACGGCCTTCAACCATCATTCGGACAAGGCTACATTCAGAAAGGCGCACCAGTTGCTGGCGATGGCGAGTATGCTGAGATGTCTCCATTCGAACCCGGTCGTCCTCTATTTCGTCATCCACCAATCAAGTTTGAGTCCCCCATTTAAACCATGCGTGCTGGAGCTCTTTCGTTAAATCGAATGAGGTAACCAGCATAGTCCAGCCGCAGGAATTTTAAGCGATGGACTATGTCAACCTTATCGATTAGATAATAGAGAATCTTTCTCTCAAAGACTTCCAACACCGTTTCATCTGACTCAATCATGCTTTTGCGCCATCAATTAGGAAAGGGTGTACCAGCGTCTTTTAGATCTTGATTTTCGTCTTTCGAGAGAGAAGGCTTTACTTCTAATTTGCGTGCTCACTCCAAAAGAGCATCTTTTTGCAAGCGTGAGTCTTCCCTTGATCTCCAGGCTGACGTTGTTGTTGCTGCTCAATTCGGATCCAAGGAAGATGAAGTTTTCTACAATGTTGAAATTGAAATTCTGCATGTTGAAACGTGCGGCATGCACCACGCTTAGCCTAATGCATGCTTCGGCTATGACAAGATAGTGGTCCGACTCGATATTGGAACCACATGCGTGGCTTCCGTCAATCACAACATGATCAATTTAGGTAGTGTTTAAGGTAGTGTCGTCAGACTAAACTTTGCAACAGTTGAGCCAAAGATTCCTTTCTTCCTAATATTCCACTTGAGTTCGCCAAGCACGATCTTGATATCGTGTTTCACATAGCGCTCATAAAGATGTTCAAGCTGTTCAAGCTCCATCGTATTTCCTGGTTTGTAATGATGTCAGCCTTGTATCTTTCGAGAACATCAACCAGCTGGATATTTGCACCGTCCCTATTAAGTGTGTCCTTATATTGTTTGCGAGGCAAGGCTTTCTTTCTGTTTTCATTGGAGTTATATATATTGTTTACTATGGTCGGTCCCAGGCCCAGCGCACCAAACCCTAATAATGAGAGCATTTGTCGTCCTCTCACATTTTGCACACCAACGAATAGCTATTCAGAGGTTAACCAGGAGATACGTGGCCTAACGGACGTTTGTGAGTAGCTTGAGCCATTTTCAATAGAATCGTTGACAACTTTTTTTTCAATATGAACTTCTACAAACGACCCCAACACTCCTCCCATGACAAAATAGCCAGTAGTTAAAGCCATGAAATCATTTAGACTCGATATAGGCCGCGAAATAATATTTGCTTCTGTGACAATGGTACCCAGTTCCTCGAAGGTGAATATTGTATTCGTCAGCGTTTTGTTCTTGGTGTTCTTAGCAGTGGCTTCACATAAGCCACAAAATGAGGGATCGAAAAAACTCAAATTATTAAATGCATTTGCAAATTACCTGGCGATCGTTTTCTGAGTCTCTTTTATAAAGATGAAGTTCTTTAATTCAATCAACTTATTATTTGTTCCAGTCCACAATAGATATCGGTAGGAAGATCTCTGCGGAATTTCTTCAATGAAGTGAAGCTGCTATGAACTCCAAACAATGCACCATAGAGCGCGTCAATAAAGACCTGTAAGCCGACCTGAAATATTGCAAATATTATGCAACATAAATCATGCCACATTTCCTTCTAGTGTACAAAAGTACCAACTTTTCCTAAAGTTAAAGTTTTTGACACTACTTTCTGCTACTATTTGGCAAGCTTGTTGCAATGCTTAAAAAAAAAACAGAGAGAAGAAAAAAATCGAATTGCCCCACCATTGACCTACAAAGCATTTAAAATTTACGACTTTGGCGATTCTTTAGTGGAAGCGCATTTTTTTGCTATAATATTTTTGTTACATTTCTGTCAGAGTATGAGTGCCTTCAAGAGTTTGTGTGTGCAATTCTAGTTCAAAACAAGAAAAAAAAAAGAAAAATAAATGAATGAAGACAAACTGCAGTGAGTGGCTGACTAGCTGACTGACTGGCTGGTTGGCTGACTGGCTTCGCCAAACACAATGCAGAAGAATAGCAGACAGGATAGGGTCGTTCCGTTCGAATCCTTGCTGCGTCGTCGCTTGTGGCATTCACTGTGCAGCTAATATTATAGTATGTACGGACTGCAGTAGTTTTTAGCATACCTCTGCCGTACGTATGTACGTAGCTACACTTGCATTTTGCGGTCTGATAGACCTTTTAGAATATTATTTGCCGTAGCTGTTCGTTTGCACGTCGACAGCTGCCAGCTGCCGGAAATTTCTGCTTTTTATTCTGCTCCTCCAAACGTACGAATGACTGACTGAGTGAGTGAGTGAGTGACTTATTGGTATTATTTGATAATGTATAACTTCTGACAGCAACAACAAAAAAGTTAAATGAATATGTCAGGCGTATGCCAAAAAGGCTGAGTTGTTTCTGTTGTTGCACTGTTGCACTCATGTCGTGTCAAGTTGCTAAATTGCAATTATGCAATTTAATTTAAATTTTCGCGCCTTTGTGCAATCTAATTTTTTTTCTTCCTTCCTTACTTCCTTCTCGTGCCGTGCGTTCACAGACACATGCAAAATGGTTGGCTTTTCTTTATTCCTGCTTTTATTTTCTTTATTTTCAATGCCGCCAACCGTGCGTATGAGTAATTTTAATTTTATGTTCACTCGCATTTTTCGCATCGCATTTTAATAATAAGCAGCAGCTGCAGTAGCAGCGAAATCAAATAAGATTGCAATAATCGTGTGTATACGACTTGGAAGTACACTATTACCCACCTATTATTTGAAGGATAAAGGAAGAAATGTGTTTTGATTCTTTCGCCCATTACATACACTCGCAAGAACTTAATATACACTATACTATATATAAGTATAGTGTACAAAAAACAGTTATCAGAGATAGTAAGACAAGAGCTAATGCTTGTGGAAGACACATAAGCTCAAATAGCAACTGTACTGCACGGGTAAGGGAATGCACTGAACACACAGGAGCAGCTGCTCCGCTGAATCCATAGCGCGCGACTTTACGATTCTATATTTTCCTTATTTTTTTTTTTGCTACATTTACGAGTTTCAATTACACACTTTGCTATTTTATTCACACCATGCTGCGATATTTATGAGTCTGTGTGTGCGTGAGTATCTGTGTCTAGCACTGACAATGCGCATTGTTAGGTGTCTGCGTTGGTATGGCTGCGTACTAAATGTTTTGGTTTGGCTTCATTTCTGTAGAAAGTATCTTGGTGTATTAGTTTACCGCAGCAGTTAATGCCAATAAATTGTTTGAAGTGGACTCCTGTTCAGCTGCAAATGGTAGAAATATTGAAATATGGAAATGGAAAAGATAAGTGAAGGTATTTTCTGTTTAGTTATTCAGGAAAGTTGCATGAAAGATTATGAAATAAGGAGATTATGAAATATGGGATTCAAAATACTTGTAGAAGAAGTTTTATTATTACAAGTTTGCTTAGCAGATTGAAATAATGGGACAAAATAATGGTGTAGATGAATGATTCTTCTTTGGTTGTGCGTAAAATAGGCGACAATACAAATAGATCTCTTGAGAACATAATAAAAAAATAAAAACTAGCTGCATATAACTCTTATGCGATTAGATTTCTTGCGGTTCACTATCAGTATGCCATATGCGTCTATCGTGGCTGCGGAACCAAGAGAGAGAGATGGTGAGAGATGGCCGCTGACGGTTATGTCCTCTATTATGTCGTCCACCAATTAAGTTTGGGTCTCCCATGCCAACCATTTGTGCTGGAGCTCTTACTTACATTCGAAAAAGGTGACTGTCTCAGAGCACCCACTGCAATTTTATGCGCTGATCCATGCCCACCTCATCCAATAGCTCATAGGCCTCTTGGTTCAAATTAAACCGAAAGTGGTCAACTCTAATAGGTCCAATAGATTTCTTATAGATTTTAATTTTGTTCATTGGAGTGAGGGCTCTACTTTTAATTTGCGTAATTCGTCGCTTGATATCCAGCCCGAAATTATGGTTGAATGGTTCTGTTCCAAGGTTGCAAACCGTAATGCCAGATTAGAGTAACTATCTTGGAAATTACCGTTCATTGTTCTGCAAGGGAAGCTTACTTCTGCTGTACAAGAGCCAGACTAATACCCAGATTAATGATATAAGCTAACTGTTCTAAGGGGTTCCGTGGATATTCACTGGTGAAGCATGCAGTCTGGAGTTGAGCTTCACATTTCACCTGTTGGCCCAGCTAGTAAAAGCGTCTACTATTTCAATAAGATTTCAGAATATAAGATTTCGGCCAACCGCGGCGATTCAGCAGATGTCATCATGCCTACATCATCTGCATATGATACCAAAAGCAGGAATGTTTCTGGAGTTCCAAGCGTAAGATGAGGTACGTCTGCTGTAAATAAACTTAACCGAGAAGGAGGTTTCTTTGTGGCACACCTGAAGGAATAGCCCTCCAAGTAGGCCCTTATCAGATCAAAGTAAGACGAGAAAAATCTATCTTTGACCTTTTGCAGGAGCCCAGTGTGTCAAACTCGATTGACGACCTGCACAATGTCTATGAAGCTGCTCCTCAGTGCTATGGCCAGAGCGAAAGCCGAAGTGTTGATCCAGGATCTGGTTCCGTGACTGCGCAATGCTCGGAAGCCTAGAAATGACCAATCTTTTCAAATCTTAGAGATCGAAGACAGGTGACTAATTGGCAAGTACGATCCAGGATCCATCTCGAGGTTTTCTAATCCAAATGAGCTTTGTGGCCAGATGAGTTGGAGTGTTGTTGACAAGGAAAGTCTCTAAGCATCTGGTTTTTAGTCTTATGCTAACTGAAAGGGTAGGAATTGCTCTAGCTACGATTTGCACCACTGAACGAGATCGTTCTTGATGGCAGTAAGGCGAATGGGATGTCGTTTTTAATTTCTAGTGACCTTCTATAAGCAGAAGTTTGAGTCTGATTCTGTTACCTACTTAGCCCCTACTTGAGACGGTTGCCTACGCGGCAACCTTCGGATTCTACTTTTTTTCTTGTAGAAGATTGCCCTGTCTGTGGCTTAGCAGTGTGCGAGCTCGATCTCTGGGCTTCGGCTTCGATGGTCTCAGAGAAGAGTGGCAGTGCATCGTCCATATGCTGGCCAGATTGGAGCTTAATGTCCGGATAACGATGCAATCGTTAAGATGCATTTTAAAGGGATTTATATCCGTATTTCGGTTGATTAGCAGTTGGTTGGTCTGCTTAGGTTGATCCCCAGTTTCCAGTGCGGAATGCTCTTGTAGATGCCAAAGTCGGTACAAGTAGGTCGTTGCCAGTAATTGTCTTGATACCTAGGACTGACTGTTGCGAGTACTTGCGCTGATGTCGCTTGTACAAAAACCAACAGATTTCTGCTTCTTCTGTCACCTATGGCAGAGCCGCACACGTGGTGATGTCCTTTGCAGTCACTTGGGGTATAGACATTGGGCGAAGCAAAGCATTTTGACATAAGTCCAGGGAATGTCACCACAATAGCCTTAGCCAGTTGAATAGAGGGAGATCAGGTCGGCGTACTTGGAAAGTGTTGGAGATCACCTTCTTCGGCACACTACCTGTCAACTTAATTTATAAATAGTTCTGCAAACTTAGTATAGGGTAACTTAAAAGCTCAATACGATTTTTAAGTAATTTTTGTGCTTCATTTACCAATTTGACCAACTCTCTCGACTCCATTTATACCAAGGCTTGGTTGCTTTTCGAAATACCTTTTTACAAGATTAGTACAGCTACTTACTTTTCGTGACTACATCACCTACTACTTCCTCAGCCAGAAAGCGTATTTAAATTTCGTTGCTACTACATTCTTTAAAACTTTCAACTATTCTATACCAGTTCGTAGTGCACTTGCTGCAACAACTTGAACGAGCACACATGGCACTTAAACATTTTGCGCGCCAAATTTTCTCCATAATGCAGACAACAGACTACAACAGAAATATAGCTCAATGCACAAAATATTATACACCTTTCCATATAGTATTATGGTGCATACTCGTAGAGCTGCCGGTTGCCAAATGCGAGTATCCTTCAGTGCGCTTTGCACAGATACAGCTGCTTGGCTGCGGTTGGCGAGCCGTGCGCTGTAGTTTATGCACGTTTTGGCAAACGCTACAAAAAAAAAAGAAATAAAAAAGAAAAAACTTTGAAATATATATTTATATATTTTTTATTATTTATTTAACCTTTTTTTCAACGTGCACAGCGCGTCAAGCTGTGATATACTATATACTGAATATATTTATATATATATACCAAATCTACCTTTCGCACTCACACACACTTTCTATATTTTTATTTAAGTATGTCTGCCTGTATGTCTCTTCGCAGTTCGGCTGATTCATTGTTCATACGCAATGTTGGCGCAAATAAAATAAATTTCGAAGAAAAAAAAAATTAAGTAATTCAAAAAGAATCTTAAATATTCCAAGCGCAAATCTTTTGCAAATTAATGAAGAATGAATTACTACGTAATTGAATTTTAAAATCTTCGCATATGTGTGTATCTTTATGGCTTTTGCTAATTGTAGCTGCCTCAAAATGTATCTGCTGTCTGCTGCCTGCCGCTGTGTGTGTAGCGCTGTGCGTCTGCTATAATAAGTGGCAAAGTTTTTATTCAATTGGGGGCAAATGCTGCTTGAAATTTTACATTTTTATATTTGTCTAACAAAAAAAAAAAAAAAAAAAAACAAAAGAAGAGTAGAAGACAAAAAAGAACGCTTATGAGTGTTTTTATTTAATTTTTTTTTTTTTTTTTGTTCGCTCGTACGCATCGTGTATATGTTGAACAATTGCTGCCGCGTTGTAAAATACAAAATTTGTTCGCGCTAAATAAAATGTGAGGCAAAACATTGGCTTTTACTTTGCGCATAATTAACTGTGATGATTTGGTTTTGCTTGTTACACAGAAAAGAATTGTAATACAATTGAAGAAAAATAAATAAAATATTTTAAATGTAAATTTAACAAGCTGGGAAATGGGGCTTACTGTGGTGTTTATCCAGCGTCCGCAGTTCCTTGTTAGTTTGTGACTTGTTTAATGTGAAATCTAATGCTACATGAAATCTAATGAAGATGGCTCAAAAATCGAATGATTGTGATGCAAATCTTGACAATTTCTGTTAGTAAAATTAATCACTAATGCAAAATGCAGGTCTCCGACGACGATTAGAAAGAACGAAATCATGCAACTTTGGATATATATCCATTTTATATATAGGGTTAGGGACTACCAAGTCTAAAACATGCACGTTTCGATGTTTTAGGTGTACTAGGTGGGGTGAGAAATAACCTCCTTGGGAGTAAAAAAAAAATGTTTTTAAACATTTTTATTTTATTTTATTCAATGTAGTCCTCTTTAAGAGCGACACACTTATTTCAGCGATTTTCCAACTTTTTCATCCCGTCCGAAATGTAATTTTCCGGAAAGTCTGCAAAATACTCCTCCGCGGCGTTCTTGATCTTCCCGAGCGAGCTGGTTTTTCCTTCTTCATGGTAGTCCACGAATAGTTTGCCATGACAATCCCATTCTGGTATCTGACATGTAATAGTGGATCCAGGCTTCATCATTCGTGTTTTTGGTCAGAGGAGTCGATATAGTCATGTCCGTCTGTCCGTACGTAAGAACGAAAGGATCTCGGAAACGATAAACTTCGATAGAAACTTCGTGCTTTTTGCATTCGACTAGGAATTCTCCGGAATTTTACAAGTTTAATTTAAAATTTTGCGCCTAACCTCCCTTCCCCATAAAAACACCCCAAAGGCTAAAAATTTCTTCGGCACAAAAAAAAAAAATTAAGTATTCCAGTAAAAAGATAACGTCCCTCTAAATCCTGTACTGGTATAGGGCCTCTTACAGTCGGTTACGCCCGACTGTGGTTTTCTTACCTGTTTTGACATTGTCTTGTCTAATTGCATCTGACTTGGGCTGCCTGCTGCTGCGGACTTGGTCGGCAATGGAGTTTCGGTCACCATGAAGCTCTCGAAGGCAATATTTCACGGTGTAATCTGAAGGAGCATGAATGTCTGCTTAAATATGAATGCTTTTGAAGCGAGTACTGGCGGTGTAGGAGGTTCCTTTTCACCCCACTTAGTATGATATCATTATCATCCACGTACGTGAGCAATATCACTTCCTTTCGGTAGATCGAGCACGATATGTTCTGTATGTAGGGGCACTGGCGTATAATGTATTCCATCAGAAGAAAATACGCACGACAGCTTATCCGGCTGTCTGAAACCTCTCTTGGTATCAAAAGATCGGAGAGGTTCTTTCCTACCCTGACAACAGTTTGTGAGTGTGAATGCGTAATCATGCAAAGACGAACGATCTTTGCCGGCATACCAAGTGCAGATAGAGCGTCGAAAAAGTTCGTTCGTATCGGCGTGTCAAAAGAGGCTTTATAATCGACAATAAATGGTGCGTGTTTCTGTGAAGCTCAAGAATCTATTCCAGGACTGGTCGTTACTTAAATATTTGATCAGTGGTTGACTTTTTAAACTAAACGCATGTCCTGAATACAAAGCTTAACAAAGATCCAAACAACAAAATTACCCACAAAATTGGACACAGGTTCACCTACACATTATCCCTATATTAAACAAACTCCTAACTGCTTTTGACTTTGCAGTGCATCAAGCCTAACTTTCAATGGAGTCGATGTACTTAACTCTGAAAATAGTCCGTTGATATTTTATTTCACAATTCCGGAGCACAATTTATGGACTTTAATTTAAACTTTTGCTTTCAAATGTAAACTGGTTAACCTTAATATGGAATTGAGAACTGGTGATGATATATATGATGTGATAGGATAGGAACAAAAGCACTCACCATGTTCCAGTACCTATCATCGAGCATTATACGAGTTTCTTGACTCTATTAGCCTTATGCGTAGACTCAGACGTAATGAAGTTGTGACAACAGAGCGTGGAAACGTGCTATATATGCGTAATACACCTACGATAATGCAGAATAATAGGTGGTGTCTCCGAAATGAGAAGAGCGCTAAAACGTTTGCAAATGAATTAGAAAACCACTTCAAACTATTTGACCTGATATTAACTATAGATGATGCTCATTTACTATGGAAGAAAAATGTTTTAAATTGTTGACCACTCAATTTTTTAGTTTGTTTGTTTGTTTATTTAATTTTTCCCTGTGTAACATTTCAATCGACGCATTGCCATCAAATTTATTTTTATTTTATTGTACAAGTTCAATATTCAAAATGTATTTCCCAACACATTTCGAGTATTTACATGTTTGGTAATTATTTTCCAATAAAATGCCACAAGCCAAAGAAAGAGTGTTGAAGCATTTTATGTGCCTGTCGAAGTAATCCCTGACGAACAATAAGAAAAATCATACGAAAAAAAATTAAAGAAATTAAAATGAAGCCAAAAGACTAAAATCTAATTGGAATAACTTGGTGAGCTTCAAGCGGCGCCTGGCGGCTATCGAACGAGGAAATTCTGTCGAGTGAAAATTTGTTGCCAAGTTGTTGTGAAAATTCAGTTTTCATTTTTTATTTGGCTGCTTGGCTGCTTGGCTGCTGTTGTTTGAATTAGATTTTTTTCTTCTTTCTACTTTGACTTGTGTTTGATTTGTTGCTTTTTCTTGTGTGTGTGTGTGTGTGTGTGTGTGTGTGCGCTTCGCTGAAATATTTATTATATGCTCGTACATAATTATGAATTGTATTTTGTTTAAGATTTGTTTTCCACTTGTTTTTTGTTTCGTTTCGCTATTTTTCATAGACGAAACATTTGCTTTTATGTGTCTGGGACGATGACGATGACAAAAAATGACCGTCAGCTATATATATTATTTGTATATAAAAGAAAAACAGAGCAGCCAGCGAGTGTACTTATATATAAAATAAAAAATAAAAATAAAAAAGAATAGAAAAAAATGCGAGTGCGTTGCCTGGCAATTTTTATTTATTCAACTTTTATGACTTTTATGTGTCTTTAAAACAAATTTCTTTCCATTTTAATATGCATAAAATTTAATTTTAATTTAAACAAATTATTTTTACTACTGCGTATACGTAATATATATGCATTAAATTACACATACGCATATTTAATTACAATTAATTTGCATAAATTAAATTCTTAGCAGAAAAACCTACTCAATTGCATCACATAAAGGCTGAAATTTGCCAATAATTATTTGTGCCAAGTCGTACAAAGCCACCAAAGAAAAAAAGCATCACTAAGTGTATTTAATTTAATGTCAAATTGCAAGAATTTCAAATAAACTAAAGAATGCAATAATAGATTTAATTTAATTTAATTCATTGCTAAATGCGAGATGTGCAAATTAAAATATTTAAAACGCTGCAAATTACTTTTGCTTGCTACGAAATAATATTTTATTTTTGGGCCAAAGGAAATGTGCTATTTTGAGTAGCATTTATAGCGAAAGTGTCAACATTACTTCCGATGAATAGTATAAATCGTACTGCCTGACTGAGTGGGACGGACGGCTGGCAGCGTTTAACGCGCCGATTTTATATTATTTCTTGATTTTTTTTTTCTTGCCTTTGCTTTTCTCTCTCTCGCTTTTGTATTATTTTGGCGCTGATGAATGAAATTGTTTGTCGTTGGTTGTTGGTTGTTGCACTTAAGATTGATGAGCTTTGTCACTGTCTCGTTTACTATATAGTTACGATCTATCATATAGACGTATATAATTGGTTGGTTTGTGCTATGAATTTTATTTAAATGATTTTCTATTCTAAAGGCAAGTGTTTAGTTTGAGTAAGTCTGTAATTGATTTGGTTTTAAGTATTTTAAGCGAATAGCTGATAGCGAATGCTGTTGATAGTCGATAGTTGGAAGCGTTTATAGCCAAGTTTTATCATCAAATTCATCACCACTAAGAGATGTTTCTAAATAAACTTAAATAGCAAACGTATAAAATGTATAATATAAAGTTCATTGCGAGGGTCAAACGAGGTCAATATGCCTGTAGGAAATAAAAATGTGTGGAGATGTGCTTCAGTTCGGGTTGACTTCTAATTTTTTCATTAATAGGGAAAACTAGAAATCTTAAATTTAATATTATTCACAGACAATTGCAGCTGCAGTGAACCACAAAAAAGAAAATTATTTTGTAAACTAAAACATGGATATTAGAGGCTTAGCATGGATGCTTAACAAGGTGGTTCTAATAAGGTGTCGTATTAAAGCTGACCTGGAGATTTTCAAACCTTCCTGTGTTAAAATATAAAGTAAATAAAGCGGAGTACTTTCCTCCAATATTTGTAGTAAAAAAAGCTGAATTTGAAAGAACGATAATTCATTGCCGAAGGTGATTACAATGCAAAACACTCATGGTGGCGCTCGTGCTTATTTAATCCAAAAGGCAAGGAGAAATTCACGATTTAATATATTTCATTGTTTACTCTGAGCTACCACAGCAACACCTCTACATTATCAGAAGTTTTAATATGAAGTGCTATTCATAAGGCGGGATTTTTATGCACCTCAAGAGCAGACAGCCAACCAACTTCTTTGTTTCTTCGTGTTGACGTTAGGCGACAAATAAAACATTAAAGAAAACACCACAAGAAATACCAGGAAAGCTAGAGACCAGCTGACAAACGACAATTTAACAAAAAAGCATCCAGGCACCCTCTCAAACATTGCATTGAGCCTCTAAGAGGAGAAGTCAATTTACCCACCAAGGGGTTAACTATATTGACTTCCCCACAAGTGGTCAAGACCATTAACACCCAAAGGTATCAAGTTCATTGACTACCCAAAGGGTCAAGTCCACTTACCCTCCAAGGGGACCAGTCCATTAACCCTCAAGGGTTCAAATCCAATGTCAAGTCGAGTTCCCGGTCTGTAGAGGTCAATAACCTTGGCCAGAGGTCGATGACTATAGCTAGAGTTAATAATAATAAGTAAAGTCCATTGTATCCATTAAGCCCCTAGGGGCTGACTGGGAAGTTCCATGTCTGAAGAGCTCAATAACCTTGGTCAAAGGCGATTATTTAGTTCAGTGACATTGGCCGAGCATTTTTGTTTATTAGCTCTCCTAGGCTATTCTCAAAAGTTGATATAACTGAATTGATTTCATCGAAACTTCGATCGTGGCTATAAGTTGATTCCTCGTTTGGAGATTCTTCTACCAGGGGATTGCTATGTCTAGGGAATCCGTTGTCTGGGAAAACCTTTGTAAGAGGAATCTTCAGTGTATAAAATCTTCCATCTGGTTATTCTTCTGTATGGGCATTCATTTGTCTGGGGATTACTCCGTTCTGGGATTTCCTCCATCTGGTTATTCTACTGTATGGTTATTCTACTGTCAGGGGAGCCCTTCTTTTTGGTATTCTTCTGTTTAGGGATTCCTCCGTCGGTGGATTCCCCCGCCTAGGGTTTCGCTCGTCTTGGTTTTCCCTAGTTTGGGGACTCCTCCGTCTAGATACTCTGCCGTCTGGTGAATCCATTGTCTTGCGATTCCTCCGTCTAGGGATATCTTTCCTTAACTATTTTTCTAAAAATATTTGTTTAAATTAAATAATTTGGATCGGGCTACACTTTGATAATACGACGCCGCTTTTTAAAAGTTTGTTATTTCAAGTCTCCAAAACAACTTCCAAAGTATCACATGAGGGAAAAGGGTGCATACTTATATATAGACAGACAAAGTGAAACTTTAAAATATTTTAACCAGCAAAGGATTGAGTATTCATGATTATGTGTATGGAGTTTTCAAAAGCCGACATACAATTTGGTTTTCTGTTAAACAAAAGGTGACACTATTATTTTATTATTCACATTTTTTATAGACTACCAAAAAAAAAAAACACATTTCAACTTATACTAATCGCTCGCATCGCCCCCCTTGTATCGACGCCACTGTGCTAAATGTTTATAAATTCAAGAATATATTTATGCAATTTTGTATTATAATGCACGGCTCATTAGACGCCATTGCACCTGAGTGTGCAATATAAAATGTTGCCGTTGTTGCCGTTGCTGCAAGTACAGATAAATCCATTATTTTTTTACTTGTTTTTGATGCTGCCGCCGCTACCTTTGCCGCTGCTACCGTGCGGCGCATTTATTGCAAATAATGACAAGCAACAAGAACAGCTGAACAGCGAAATTATGATTCAAGCAGTTGTTGTCTTTCGACAATTTGCGTCAACATGTTTTTGTCAGCCGTAAGCGTTTCGAGCGTACCGAGAAAATTCATCTAGCGAGCGAGTAGATACATAGGTGTATTCTATAGATACAAAATATTATTATACAATATTTGCATGCAACTAGCGATCCGATACGACTCAGCTACACGCGCTGCAGTCAACTGCTGCAACATGCGCCTTGTCTATCCAAAATGTAAAATAAAAAAAAAATAAAAAATATTTAAGTATATAAAAATATTTTAATTAATTTGTATAATGTGCGCACGTTTATGAAATGCTTCCGGTTTTTCCGGTTAATTAAGATATAAATGCAAGTGCGCGCAGGAAATCACAGCTGGGAGCGGTTTTTATTTTATTCGTTTTTCAGACAGTTGACAGTTGAGCTGATAAAAAGCGCGTAATGAAAAGGTAGAAAGGAAAAGAGCGGAAAAATGGAAAACCACAAGTCAAAGTAAGGTTAAAAAATTACCCACAAAGTAGCGAAAAGTTTTTTTTATTTAGTATGTCAAAGGTTATCTTGTCAAATTCTTTTATAAGAAGCATCGCATTCGCTTAGCTTTGCCAGCGCACGAAAAAAGTGCGCAGATATTATTAAACGGATGGTGGTTTCTGTGCTATAGAGCTGAGAGAGCAGATAAATTATTGTCCAGACGACGCTTGACAGCACTGGTCAGTTATGTATTCTAATCGCCTCAAAACTACTCAAAAAATTACTGCACACATATAGACCAGGAAGCCTCGAGTTGAGAATCGGCTTGTCAATATCACGCTTAAGGTTTTGCCTACCTACAATGCAAAAAGCCAACGACCAGTGACTATATGTAGTTGCTCTACCGTGCCTTGACCAGAGTGTAATCGCAAGCCTAGCAATGACCAGTATTTCCCAAACTTTAGAGTTCCAAGGAAAGAAACTAATCGGCCGGTAGCTTTCATGGTCCATCTCCGGATTGCCCAGCTTGGGGATCATTGCAATGACTGCTACCTTTCACACCGTCGGAAAATATTGTAACCGCACTATGACATTGGAAATCGACACCATAGTGAGAATAACCGCGCCTTCAACATGCGGTTACAGTTGTTGCTTGTTCCGGAGCTTTATTGAGCGTCAGTTGCTTGATAATGGCTTCAAATGTCTCGGTTCAAAGTGTGTCCTCAGATGCTTACTTGATGATGTGCTGCAAAAGCAACGGATTGGTCTTGCTCGCAGCGCCACCAGTATCTCAGAGCGTTTTTGATTGGAGCCAGTTGAATGGGATATCGGTTAACTCAAATTTGAGTCGGTTGGCTGCACGGTGTCTGCAAGCCCTGTCCTCGGGGTGTTGCGTTCATATAAAAGACCTTCGAAGTCTACGGTTTCCTGTAGAAGGTTGCGCAGCTTACGTGACAGAATAATTTGTTTAGACTTTCGCTTGACAGAGCGTGAGCTCAGTCTCTGGGCTTCAGTGAAAGCTGCATAGATCTTCTTGGAGGAGACATGTCATCCGAGCTGAGGGTTGTGCGTTGGACGATCTGACACAACTGCAATCTGCGGGATTCCCTTGTAGATGCCAAAGTCGATACAAGTAGATGTTAGTGAAGTATGTTAAGATTGCAGTTGTGGCAGCTGCTGAGTTGCGGTTCCTCTGAAGTGTCCAACAGTTGTCCCGTCATTTCGCCCGTGAAAGTTGCCGCGTGGTCTGTTAGCACAAGTGGCTCATACAGATCGGCACATTTAACACAAACAAATGTCTGTGGAAAGTATCTTGCGGTATGCCCGAATTTGTGGTACAATCTGGTACAATGGGTAAACTGTTGTTTCTTTTGAGTTTTCTCAATAAAGCTAAAACATTTTTCTTCACATGAGGTTGATTTGCTTAAGCTTTGACGAAGTGTGGGGTCACCAAGAGAGCCTCCTGCCAACAACAGTGATTTAGAAATGATTGTCACACATTGAGCAGATATACTTTTCTTAAAATGTCATCATAAGAAGTGGATAACAATAATCTGGGTTCCATGTAGGCGTCTTACATCAGCCATTCTATATCGAGTATTTCGAAAAATATTGCCAATATGCAAATAGGTCGATAGGAAGCTTTGAGAAGTATCAGAACAACTTCAGCGTGGGCAAATATTTTAAAAAGGCTCATACATTTACATCCGTTCCGAGATGGGAAGATTCAATCAGCAAGGCACATCAAAAAGCTGCAAAGTCTACCCTTGGTACCTTGCATATTAAGTATTTAAAGGAAAAAAAAGTTATTTCCAGAAAATTTATTATGGAAATTTAAAATATAATAAAATAGTCTGCTAGTAGAGATTCACTGGCTGACATGTTACTCTTATTTATATTCTCTAAGCATCCTTCTTTGAAGTAGAAATTGCCTACTTGAGCAACAAAAAAGAAAATTGCATCTCAAAAAAAAAAAAAAAGGTTTTGCTTAATTTAAATCAAGAAATGCTGACATTATTAAATAGTTTGCTGAGAATTCCCATTAAAGATGCAGCTACCTTCGTCTACAGACGCCTCCGTCTACATTTCGAACATCTCAAAAAGACAAAGTTCAAGAAAAAAGAAACTGAAAAATATTAAAATAAATTTGCTAATATTTCGAAAGAGCAGCTTATGTAAATTTATTCAATATGCTTTGCTGTTGCTTTTATTTTACGTAAATATTTTGCACTCGTAAAAACTTCAAAGTGCGAAAATTTAAAACAAAAAAAGAGAAAAGTATCTGTTAATCCATAGTAATAAGCAGCGTGTTTAAGCAGGATTTACAATAACAACTTAAAGTTGCGACAGGAATTGTGACTGCTTCGATGGCGATAAGCTCGTTATCCGGCATGTTTAGTAGCTGACAGTTGTGCGCGAAATTTTAACGGGCTATTTCACATCTTGGGTTCTTTCTTTCTTTTTTTTTTGAGCAAGGATATCGGGCGACAAGCATATCGAGATACATTTACACAGAAACAGTAAACTAAATTGAGCAGACATTTTACTATGAAGTAGAAACACAGAAAACACAGAGCACAGAAATAATACATAGTAACAAAATTTCAACCGTGTACCCCTTCATTGCCCGCGCACACTTCACTCAGTCCACAATTTTTGCCAATTTCAATTCAAGCAAAAATTTTAGCAAAAACAAAAAAGAAAGAACAAATTGGTTGCCTTACACACACTTTGCCTCTCTTTCGCGCGCATGCCTGCTTTCGCCACCCACTTGCGTATTTTTTATGAATGAAAATTGTTTCTTACTTTTGCGTGAAAGCAAACGCACACACACACACATACACACACAAACGCATGTAGAAAGTAAAGTAAAAGCAGGCAAATAAAATACTATCAAAAGCGTGAAAATTTGTGCAAATGGAAAATCATTTAAAGCAAACGTTCTCGGCGTCCATTTGCCTTTTATATAGCTCCCCTAGCTCCCTTTGCTACACACCATTGCGCGCTACACTAAGAAATTTTTTGTTGTCTTTTGATTTTTATTTTTTTATTTTTTTACGTTTCTTTTGTTTTGCTTTTGGTTTACTGTACAAAATTTCCTTGCTTTGTTACTTGTCTGATAAGATTAATCAAAGCTATTGTGTGCGCGTGAAAGAGTGCGCAATAGTGTGTGCGAAAGAGTTACAGCAGTTTTGTTTTGTTGCGTTTGAACAACAACAACAACAACGGAACACCCACTTTAGCCGCCTCATACACGTGCATACAGACATGGCGAAAATAATGTGCGCGAATCTGTTTTAAACTAAATAAATGTAGGGTATTCACAAATATAGCTTAAAAATATAAATTTAAAAAAATATTAAAATTAAAAAAATATTTTTCGATACTTTTAGTGCCACATAAAGAAGTATTAGACAAGTAAGCTACTTTTTAAAAATAAAATATTTATTTTTTCTTTAAGAAACTCAATTTTTTTTTTTGGAAATCTACACCTATAAAAAAAAAAATTGAAAAAAATGCGCGTACCAGTGAAAACCATATTTCCCACAGGCGGCAAACACAGCGCTTCTGTTATATTTTTTCATGGTTCCGGTGATACTGGCCCGAATATAGCCGAATGGATACGTTCGCTACTCGATAAGGATATGGAGTTCCCACACATACGCGTTATCTATCCCACAGCGCCTTTACAGACTTATACGCCAAGCGGTGGTGAGCAATGGAATGTCTGGTTTAATAGACGTTTCGTTGATATTGCAGCCGCAGAGGAACGCAAGAGTATGGCGGAGAGCTATGAGATTGCAGAGGAATTGATTGATGCCGAAATTGGGCGCGGTATACCTGTGGAACGTATTGTCGTTGGTGGTTTTTCAATGGGTGGCGCTTTGGCTCTGCACACCGGTTATCATTTGCAGACGGATTTAGCTGGTGTTTTTGCTTGTTCAGCATTTCTTAATCGTGAATCTGTGGTGTATGATTCACTGCGTAAAAATTCTTCATCGCCTGAATTGCTAATGTTTCATGGTGATGAGGATACCGTTGTGCCGTACGATTGGGGTCGCGAGACTTTTAATGAACTAAGTGGACTCGGTGTCCATGGTAATTTTACTACACTCAGAGATACGTTGCATGAATTGATAAAACATGAAATAATCGAATTGAAGGAGTGGATTGTGGAAAAGTTGCCACCATAGTAGAATCTGGTGTAGTTGAAACTATAAACCTAAATGCTTTGTTGTTTAAATGTTCTAATAAATAAAATTATGGCGTTAAATAATTTTTAGAGTTTCAATTATTCTCTTTTATTCTCTTATGGGGAAGGGGGCAGAATCCAAATTTTAAAATAAACTCGTGAAATTCCGGTGAAGTCCTAGCCGAATGCAAAAGGAATGAAGTCTGTATCTATTACCGTTTCCTATATCCTTTCGCTCATACGGACGGACATGTCTACATCGACTCCTATCGCTCCTGATCATAATGGAGGTAACCCTTGAGGGGTACGCGACCATTATTTCAACCTGTTATATACATTTGCACAAATCCAATAGGCTCTTGTACCTTCGCTACAGGGCCTAATTATCCCCGCGGATGTTTGCCGACGACGATGCAATATTGTGTGGATCCTGAAGTCAACGTAAAGCATCCTCTGATCGAGGTACTAATCTTCAGATCAGTGAGAAACTGACGCAAAAAAGTGAATGAATTAAAGTGCAAACAAGTAAATTTTAGTCCACCGGTCACCCTGAACAATGCCATAGTTCCACTCTACAACGATGTCACATACTTAGGAGATCATTTAGACCAATGCCTCACTTGTACCCGATCGCAGTGCCACGTACCGTTCTCATTATGAAACTAAACCATACAGGGAGCCTCTCAAAAACACACAAAACTTTCATCAAAATCAGTCCCGTCGTTTAGGAGGAATTCAGTGATAGAGCCATACGAGACATAATTCCTCAAGTGATCAAGTCCATTGACCCCGAAGAAGTCAAATCCATAGCTGTTCAAGGTATCAAACCATTGGACCCTCAAGGGGTCAACTACGCAAGAATTTAAGTCCATTACCCCCAAAGGGTCAAGTCCATTGACACCCAAGAAGTCAAGTCCATTGACGCTCCAAGCGTTCAAGTGCATTGACGCCAAGAGTTTAAATTCATTGACGTTCCATTGTTGCTCCAAGAGGCTAAGTTCATGGATCCACAAAGGGGTCAGGTCAAGTTCATACACCCCCACAAGGTAAAGTCCACTGACCCCAACAGGGTGAAGTCTATTGACTCCCGAGGGGTCAAGTTCCCAAGGGGTAAAGTCCATTGACCCTCAGGAGATCAAGTTCATTGACCGACCAAAGGGTCAAGTCCATTGACTTAACAAGGGGACAAGTCCATTGAAACTCTAAGGGGTCAAGTACATCGACCAACCAAGGGTCAAGTCCATTGACTCAACAAGGGGTCAAGTTCATTGACCCAACAAGAGATGAAGTCCATTGACCCACCAAAGGGCCAAGTCCATTGAACATCCAAAGGGATGAACAAGGGCTCCAGTCCATTGACCCCAAAGGGATCAAGTCTATTGACCCACAAGGGGTCAAATCCATTAACCCCAAGGGGTCAAGTCCTCGGTCTGGGTAGTTCCTCATCTGGAGTGGTCAATAACTTTAGGCAGAGGTCGTTAGCTTTTGTCAAAGGAGATAATTTAGTCCGGCGACATTGGTCGAATAAGGGTTTCTTTTTTAACGCTCCCCTCGGCGATTCTCAAAAGTGGATATAACCGAGTTTATTTGATCAAAACTTCGAAAGTGGTCCTAGGTCGATTCCTCGTGAATTCCTCCTATAAATAAACCTACCCGATTAACTTTTCTCCTCAACACAACTACGTCCCACCGGTCTCCTAAATATGTCAACTGTCCAACAATTTGACATACTTAGGAGATCACTTGATCACCAATGCCTCCGATCGTAGCGCCACCTATCAGTTCCAATTATAAATCAAACACACACAAAACTTTCAACAAAATCTGTCGTGTCGTTTAAGATTAACCAGACGGGACATAACTCACCAAGGCGAGTTCAATAACTTTAGCCAGACCTTGGTCAAAGGAGATAATTTAGTCCGATGACTTCGGCCGGATTTTTTTTTTAATCGCTCTCGTCGATTCTCAAATGTTGAGATAACCGAGTTGATTTGATCGTAACCTCGAGTGTGGCTCTAGCTCGATTCCTCGTGAATTATCATTTATCATTTAAGTGCACACAATATTTCGTACGCCACTGTAAGTCAAATAAGTTCTCTCGTTCCATTTCCATTTCGTTTGGACACTTTCGACACTTTGGACACCCAACGTATTTGTCGAACGTGTTGCATGTCTGCTCATACATGCTGCAAGTATGACTACGACTGCTCGTTTGTTTTGGTGGAGCGATTGAATGAAATCGTTTTGCTTTGGCAAACAGTTTGTCGCAGATTTTCATACGCAGCGGTGGCCCCAGCGTAAAAATTCTTGCGGAAAATTTCATTCCGACGAAACGCGTCAAAGAAGGAAAACTCTTTGAAAAAGTTTTGTGCTAATTTTTCGAAATCAGCAGAGACGACAAAGACAAAACGCGGTGTTTTATTTTATTTTTAATAAAAAATATAAAAAAAAAATATAAAAACATAAAAAAATAAAAAATCAAAACAAATAATCTAAAAATTTTTTAATAAATGCAAATTGCTTGTGCACTTGAAAATAAATAAAAAAAAAAACAAAAAAATAGACAAACACAGAGTTTATTTAAGTGAAACGCCCCCGTCCGCAGCTGTATTGGCTTCATTGACCGTTTAACGTGAAACCATTTTGCACGCTGGTCATTCATGCCGCTCAATTGTCATCGTCGTCGTCGGTAAGCTTAAAAAAAGAATTGTTTATTATTAGCTATTCGAAAAAATTTATTGCAACAAAGTCAAATGTCAGCAAAAAATAGTTTACTCAAAAATAGAAAAGTCAAGTTAGACGATTTGTGCGATTTATTTGAATGCAGCGATTTATGCGCGCATAAAAATTGACATTATTGGCTAGAATACGCCTCGAAGGCGGCTAGCAGCTAACTGCTAAAGGATACCACGTTGCCTGGCCTACTTCACCAATTGTTGTCTGCGTTTGGGTTTGTTAAGTTCGGCGTTAATACTTAACGACATCTGCTGCGCATAAATGACACTAATGACACTGATGACTATTAATTGAGTTGCTTGATGTGTTGTGATGTGTTATATCAACTGCCAGCCTTATATTTGGTCCATTCAAATTGATTAACGGCTGGACGGACGGACGGACGGACGGACGAACAGGCAAATGAACTGCCAGTAACTATGAAAAATGCATGAAAAATGACAGCCATAATGTTGAGTTCAATGTCGCTGCAGCTATTGACCGCAGCTGCTGCTTCTGATTTTGTTCTTCTTCTTCTTCTTCTTCTTTAAGTGGCAAACATTATTTCCAATTGGCCATTTGTTTGGACATTTGATTTGTGCTATGACTTTTTGTCTTTATGCGTCACACTGTGCACATATATGTACATGTATATGTCCAACTGTCTGTCTGTCCGTCTGTCCGTCTATCATTTTGGTTTAGCTCTACTTGACAGTTTGTCCTTTTTTTTTATATACTCGTATAGTCCTTATACACATATATGTAAGTACATACAAACATACATCATGACTTATTTGTTTGCCTGCAAGCTAGTTTAATTCCCAACTTATCATCCCTTCGGCTGCCTCTAGTGCTGCTGCTGTTAGCCTGCTGTGAGGTGGCGTAGTGTAGTCCTGTCGTATTACTATTACAATATACGAAACTATATTGTATTTTCGTTAGACATATTTTACATTGGCCAAAAGTTGTGACAACACTGACATTGTTTTACCGAGTAAACTACAATAGGTTTCTATACCCTACAAACATATAGTTTTTGTATATTTTTGTGGTATATTGAAATTAAATAAGACTTTTATTTGGATTATTGCAGGTAAAAAAAAAATTTATAAAATAGTTGAACTGCAATGAAGGCATCTATAGTCCTTCTACAATCTAACAGACGGCATAGTAAATATCTTATATACGCTTAAGTTATTATAAAGCATCGACAAGCTAGGCTAACCTAACCTTAACCACAGCATCTGTTTGCACATTAAAAAAATAAAAAAAAAAAAGAATAAGGTATCACGGGACACTCGTAGCTATTGCTTAGCTATTTTCTTTTTTACAAATTTGTTCTCATATGATGTGCTCTTGATTGCTAGAAACACAACAAAATATACGCTTAGATAGCTTTGAAGGACATGCATACATAGCAACATACAACTAGCAAATTTTTTATAAGTTTAAATTGAAGTGCGCTTCGCAGCAATCAAAGACATAAGCCACTTGAGGCAGGAAACAACAAGTAACAACAAAAACAGAGAAAGAAATATGAGTAATAAGACTAAAAGTGCTTGCCACTGCAGGTATTTTTAGCTCTCCATTTCTTCCCACATTGATTGAGCAAAAAGAAGAAGGTATAATACACGTCTTTATTTATTTATGTTAATAGATAAGATGCCAGAAATTTTTACGATTTAATCTCAGTGTTACAATTTGGTTGGCCAAGACCGATTTTCACAACAGGCGATTTGTTATAGAAGCGATACACCAAATCTTCAATCTCTACCATTTGCTGGTAGATTGTACTTTTAATGCGCAGAGGAAGTTTATTTCTCCTTTAGAAAAGCCAAAACAATTTTCTTAATTTGGCTTGCTACTCACATCCGTAGAAATGTGATCGCTGTAAGTCAGACTTTTGTCCAAAAAAGAGCATCAAGTTTTTCATCTAGAAACCCTGGCGCGTGACAGATCCATTACTATGTACGGCCGTAGGCACTTGTCTACTTAAAGCAAAACATACTTTTGTACACTTCTCGTTATTTAGTTTTATGATCCAGCATTTTCAACAAACTTCAAAGATATGTAGATATATTTGAAGTCCGTCAACTACATGATACTCCAATTTGAAAGCGTAGAAAAGCATTTTGGAAGTTTTGGTAATACTCATGGACTATGCGTCTGGAACAGGAAGGTCTGCTGTATAAACAGAATAAGAAATTTTCCTTTGACCCTGTATGCTGTGGCACTACATCTATTACTATTAGTGATTGAAATTTATGATTGTAAATAACCAAAAAATTGGCGCTCCTCTAATTAAAAATGCAGCATAAGGTAAATAGAAAGGCAGGAAGCAAGTTTTTCATATACTCCAGCGTGCCAAACATGGTCAAAAGCCTGCTGCACAGCTTAAAATGCATCCTTATATTATTCCTTAGCATCGGAAACACTAAGGATGCGGTTAAATACTCGGTGAAGCTGTTCGAAAGTCTCTTGTCCAGCACGGAACACAAACAAAAATAAACACCATACATATTAGTGCTTCCTTTTTGAGTGCCCTCAGCATTGTGTTACATCTACCGTCGTTAGCAGAAGCTTTATTTCTGTTGAGGCTCTGAATAGTACTGTTCATATCAGCTAGTGCGAAAAGTTATATGGAAAGATCTATTTGCAGTGGTGTGTCTAAGAAGCTTTCGGTTTCATAATCTTCTGCTAAAGTTGCCAATATTCAAAGTTTAAAATGTTCAGCTAGGTGCTTGGCAAAGGCCTGTTCATCGTTGAAGCAGCAACTCTTACCGGTTGGCTCTTAGTTCTTCTTGTCCTTAGCCCTCCATAGCAAGAAGGAAACATCAGTGCTGTAATCCATGTTTGACAGCATTTGGTCGTTTGACAGCATTTGTGGCGCAATTCTTTAAGTTTTTGAGCAGCCCTTTGCCACTCAGATTTATCACACGAAAGTTGTGTTCGTATATAATTTTTTTTTTAACTATATATTTCTCCTTAAAAGAGCTCGTAATTCGGAGGCCAAATTCTGCCCTCAGCATTCTAGATTTTGCGAGAAAATAACTTCAAAATTAAAACCAATATTCTGACAGGAGTTGACTCCATATGGAGTTAAATGGAATTTATGACTTCTTAAAAAGATACCGAAATTTCGTTTCCAAGGTCAATTCCAAGTCAGTGTATTAAAAATGTGTCTTCCGTTGGTCTTGCTAAGTCGTCATATCATTGTAGCCAAATATGTGCATTCAAGTGCCTCTTTATGGGTGATCGTAAATTTAATGACCTCTGCCATATTATCGCAAAAGCAGCGAATGGTTCGTGGTACACGCAGTAGCACCAGGAACAATATGTTTAAATAGTTTTTAACAGGAATTGTTAAGGTAGCTGTATACAGTATACTGAGTGGCTTGTGCTATGAGTTTAGATCGAGATGGTCTCGAATGTTGAGCTTGGCAAGAAGTATGCCTACACATTTCTACAGATGCTTCGCTTCGTTTGCTTCTCTTTTGGCCATCCACTTTTTCCATTTTTTTCCCATAGTTTATTCAAAGACCTGGACTTCGAGGCTAAACATTTACCATTTACCAAGTAAAAACAAGTTGTAGTGGTAGTGGAAGCGGTCAGGTCTAGAGCATAAGCGGCATGTATAAACATATGCTAGTTGACAACCTTCAAGTAGTTGTGGACCAATCTTGAAATCTGATGCAGGAACGACTTTCTTTTTGGTCCGGCGAGCATGATTTCACATGTTTTTTTTTTTTGTTGGCATTAACTTCATTTACACGTCATTAAATTCATCGGACACCCATTCCCAATGCTTTGAACCTTTCATAGGGCACCTAGGTATATAGAAATACTCAATTTCTCGTCAACAATTACACAGGGCCACAAAATGAAATTGAGGTGGACCTTCTCTGAGTCAAATTGTTCTTTATGTTTTTGGGGTCGCTGTATACGATCCCGGTGTCCACATTACCCCATCAGGTCAAAATCAAGGACAAATAAAGGTCAAGCACCTAAATTTGACTGATAGAATTTTTTTGACCCTAGATTCTGAAAGAGCGGAAAATTTTACGTCCGAATAAGTCTTGACCTATTTTTTTACCCGACCTTTAAAGGTCATTCGGAGGTCATTTTGCGGTCAAATTCTTGATGGTTAAACTTTATTTGACCTTGATTTTGACCTGACTTGCTAAGCAATAGTAAATTAAAACGTTGCCAAGCTAAGGAATATTTAAGTGCAGGATCCGTTTTATCTTTTCCCAGATAGTATTAGCTAGAAATTTATATTTTAACAGTTGTTTCATGGTTTTTCTCTTTTATCCAAATGATGCACAGATTTATAGCCATGCTATTCTCCTATTTAATATGAATATATGCACCTCGACTGCTATAAAATACCTAGAAACATTATATTAGTAGCGCTATGCATCATGACTAATAAGGAACAACCTACAACAAATACAGAGAAAGAAATATTTATAAAACTAATAGAGAAATATGTACCAAGGATAGAGAGAAGAAAATGTTGAACACTTAGTCGTGCTTACACTTATATAAGAATGTGATTGTCATTTGCTACTTGGTCTGCTGCATTTTTCTTTCGCTTCAACCTTACATTTTTGACGTATTCCTAGTTCGTCAGTTCTTACGATGTGTTGACACCTCATTAAAGCTATTAGTATACACCATTAAAAAAAATCTAATCAAACATTTATGAGACTATTTCACGGGTAACATATTTATTATAAATTATATTGCAAATATTTTCAATAAATTACGTAATTATTTACAATTTTTCTGCATTGGTTAATATGGACCTCCTATCTACTGAATAACGAAGACTCATATTAGCTTCAAATACATTGAAATATGATGCTCCTGCCCAACGTTTTTGAATTAAAAAACTTTTTTTTTGTTAGAGATACGATAATATATTCCAAATCTTTGTAAATATTTCATACATCAAGATATATCAAGAAAGAAAATTAATAAAAATTTAAATTTGGTTTGCATTGTACGTTTTTTTTGTTGGGCCTATTAGTCAGTAGTTCCCGTACGAACACGCACGCTTGCAGTGCCATGATGGGCTACGATCAAAGACTCAACTCTGCTTAGAAGTTATGCACAGAATTAGAGGGAAAAAATATGGAAGGAGAAAAACTTCTTTGGTCACCGTCATTATTGGACTTATTTATTTCTTCCTAACTACTTATTTTTCACTGCTTACTGTTATGTCTACTGTTCTTTCTCTTTCCTTTTTCACTTAACTTGCAAGTAGCCTCGCTATTATTTGTATCTAAATGTTGTGCCTGAAGTTTTATAATAAATTTTAATAAATAAATGAAACGTAGTGTAACTACAAGTCATCATAGTCCTGTCAATTTCTTTTCTATTTTCTCTAATGCCTATATTAGTATATGCCTATGTACATATTTATGTATTCATATGTGATGGCTCTTGTGGAGCATATAATTAGTCCAAAGTATTTGAACAGTTGGCGTCAAAATAATAATTAAAACATGCATCAAAGTCATAACAAATTTAGTGGCTGATATATACACACTAAGCCACAGAGAAACTAATGTGTTTGAGTAATGTAATAGCGAGGGTTGTGTGATTAGTGAGTAGTAGTAGTAGTAATTATGCTAAATAGATTCGGTTTAATTTTACTAATTTAATAGAGTAGTTTGGTGTGTAATGAGTCATTATTAATGATACCAGAAGTTTTTGGAAAATAGTTTATTTTAATTAAGCTAAAGAGCAAAATTTTAGAACTAATTTAGTTCAAACTACTTTATAAATATATACATCACCATGAAGTATTTGAAGTTGGACAACGCGAAGGACTTTCTTACAATAAAAAATCGTGGCGCAACTCAGAATCATTTCCTGTACAACACATTAAACGAATTTCCACTAAACAACTAATTTCCGAACTGCAAATCATTTCCCAAAAAAAAAAAAAAAAACAAAAGAAAATGTTTTCTATATTTCGCAGAAGGGAAACTCCAAGCGTGACCGCTACACGAACAAAAATTACGCTTAATATCAAATCAAATCAGTAGAACTGACGCAGCGTAAAGTTCAAACGATTTAATTAACGAGTCATTCTTGTTGATATTTTGCCATTGTAGCACGGACTATAAATTTTGTACTTGCATGCAATGAACATGCACAGGACCTGCTCCTGTCTGTGTGTATGTCTGTGTGGCATGCACACGCACCACACATACGGCACATCACATAAAATTGTCACACGCTCATTAAGTTGAAAACTGAACAGACACGAATACTGAATCTGAAATTTGTTGGCACTGCTCTAACAAGGACACATGCAACAAAATGTTGCAAGGCATGCAATAACAATTGGCTTAATATAGAGTGTAACAAAATTGCGTTGCATATATACTAACGCAGCGTTGCATGAAATCAGCCACATCCAGATTGCACACTCACATAATTTAACTGCAGTTCGATCTTTATATCATTATATATAGTATATATATCTTTTCTTTTCTGCATTATTATTGCCTTCATTACATTGTTTTTTTTTTCTCTTTTATTTTTCTTTGCTCCTGCATTCTGTCAAAAAAAAAAAAAAATTAAATGAAAACTCAAAAGTTGAAATATGCTGACGATTGGCTTCCAATTTTGTTGCCGTTGCCACATTGATGCTGTGCCACATGCCAATGCGTTGCATACACTAAACGAGTATATCCTTCATAGTGCCATTTGATTATCCTATATACTGCTAGATAGACGGACAGACATTATGCAAACGCGTCCATAAAAAATTCAATTAACTCACAAGGACACTAATCAACTCGAGGCGTTTGTTTTTACATATTTGTGTTATTTTTCCTTTTTTTTTTTTTCTATTTGTAGTTGTTATTACTATTCCTGTTATTGTATGTGTAATGGTTTAATAGTATTGGTGTCATTGATGCTGCTGCTGACGATGGGGATGATGATGATGATGTTTCTCTTCCCGGCAATATGCAAGAAAAACAGAATAAAAATCACCGTTTGTAATAAATCAAAAGTAGCACATATTGACCAAATACATTGCTGCACAAATATGAAGTAGTACGAGGGTTGTTTGATGAGTAATTTTGATGAATTTGATGATGGCAAAACTAAGATTCATATATCAATATTCCAGTAGTTTGAACGATCTCAATTAGTTCAGCAAAGGAAACCAAAATGCAGAAGGAATTCGCTTATAGAAACAAGATTACGGACCTTGAACATAAAAATTACAGACGTAGAGATAGGTGGTCCCGTACTGAAATCATTGATAAAATGTTGAATGATGAAATTTTAAATAAGGAGTTACTGAATATAGAGTTACTGGCGTATATAGTTCTCCTATTCTCATTCAATTCTTTCTCCCTGAAGAGTGAGTAGCTGACAGAGCAATTTCTGTCTTTGTTCTCTAATTGCTCATCAGCAGAAATATTAAATTGAATCATTTTTAAACCATCTTACCAAGGTCAGAACTATTCAGGAAAAATTTAAACTCGAAACTGAAAGACTAATCCTTTTGTATGAAAAAATTATCAAAATAATACAATTAAAAATTTAAAATATTTTATGACTATAAGCTTTACGAATTCCAGGGTCCAAGCGAAGTTCTCCAAATTACATCTTATCAAAGCTTTGGCAATACTTTCTTTAATTTTATTCTTTATTCCTTTCTTTTGCTTAGTTTCTCACTGACTCGCTTCTCTTTTCATTTTCATATCCATCTACCTCCCATATTTTGCATTAGAAATACTGAAACATTGTATGACTGATAGAAGGTTTCTACGAACCTCACCTGACTTGCATCTATCGATCTATACATCTAACATTTAAACCAGCCAGAACGCTGCTTTATAGTGTGCATCCACAATATCTTATGCACCTTTTTTGAAGTCTCTTTAATTGAGTCCATAGATTTGTATAATCATCCAATCTGTACCTATGACAGACTGACGTCAGAAACTTAAAAATTTGGAGTTCTAGCGTAACCAAATCAAACCAATAACTTTTGATACAAAAACTCATAAATTGAATGCAGGGTGGGTCTGTGACAATTTTATATTATGGGGTTTTTAGATACACCTGATACTTTTTATATGAAAATATTTCCAGTTATGTCTATCGAAAAAATGGATTAAAGAGCCTGCTTTAAATTACGTATGAAAAAACTTTTAAATATTGACTGTGACATTCGGCGACTCTACTTTGGATAAAAAAAATAATTTATAAATGGTGCAAGTTCTTCACAGAAGGCAAAGAAACTACCTTAATTACAATGTCCGCCATGGACGTACTAGCAAATGGTATAGAAAATTGTTATGGAGAATCTTCGAATCAGTACTAAAGTAGTTGCTGTCTGGATGTCTGGATATCAGTTGGCTCATATGGAACATTTTTTTGAACATTAAACGTGTGGTACCAAAAATTGTACTGAATATTGTTCTATTGTCGCATGACCATCGCTCAGGAGCTTTAGAATGAAGTAAACAATTAAAAAGATTTGCTTAAAGGGTTTCATGACGAAATATGGGCATTTTGGTATGATGTTGAAACCAAAGTCAAACCATTTCAAAGGAGCGGAGATTCAAGACCGAAAAACCACACCAAGTTGTTACAAATGTGAAAGTTCTGATCGCTGTTTTTTCCATTACTATGGATTGCTAAATCGTTAGTGCTTGCCAAAAGATAGTACAGTGTATAAGGAGTATTAACTTCAATTGGTCCCTAGGACTTTTTTCTGTACCCTAACTGGGAAGAGATAAGGTCCGCATCGCTGGAAGAGCTGAACGATTTACAAAAAAAGCGAAGGCTTGGAAAAGCGATGGCACAAGTCCATTGACACCCTAGGGCTCAAGTCCATTAAGCCCCAGATGCTCAAGCGCTTCGTCTGGAGAGTTCCCTATCTGGAGAGATCAATAACCTTGGTCAGAGGTCGATAAGCTTGGTCAAACGATATAATTTAGTACGGAGACATTGACCGGAAGTAAATGACCTTGGCCAGAATTTTTTTGTTTGTTTTTTAAACAGTCTATTCAGAGATTCTCAATAGTTCATATAGTCTTTCTGAGCATTACACCGTATAGGGATTCCCCCCGTCAAGTGATTCCTTCGCCTCTCAAATTTGATAAAAAATTGTACTGCGGCCGGAAACGCTCTCCTCGACGTTTCTCAAAAGTTAATATAACCGAATTTATTTCGTTTAAACTTCGACCGTGACCGGAGTTCGATTCCCATTGTGGGGATTCCTCTGTCTGGCGAATCCGTCGTCTGGGGATTCATTAGTTTGGGAAGTATTCTGTTTGATCTCTTCATCTAAGGATTCTGCCGTCTATGAGTCCACTGTCTGGGGAATCCTTCGTCTGAGAATTCCACCGTCTAGTAATTCCTCCTCTTAATATAGCCGAATTAATTTAATCGAAAATTCGACTGTAGCTGGAGGTCGATTCCCCGTGTGGGGATTTCTCTGTTTGAAGAATACTCCATCTGGATGTCTGTCTGGTGAATCCGCCATCTGGGGATATCTTCGTCTCGAAAGTCTTCTGTATGGCAATATCTCCATCTGACGGCAGTCTAGGAACACACTGTCTGGGGAATCCCCCGTCTAGTAATTCCTGCGTCTCGGGACTCCTCTAGGAAATTCCCCATCTGGTGAGTCCACCATCTAGATAATATCTCGTCTGGGGAATTCTGATATGAAGATATTTTTGTTTATGAAACTAACAAGATCTGGCTTTAATGAAGTGAAACAAGATTTTAAATTAAGGACAATAAATTGCAGCTGCTGGAAAAATCGTTTATTCAAATGATGTGCCAAAGATCTTCAAAGAGCAAAAGAGATACTATACGAAAGCTAAGCCATCTTTAGTTAAACATCCGCACAATGAACCTGTGACTCCGATTGTAACGTGAGGTACCTCAGTTTTTGACACACCATTCTTGAATGGAAATCCATGGAGACTGCAGCTTATTCCAGTTTGTACATATATGTTGTCAGGTATTGCCACTACAGCTGAACCTCAAACTTATTTCAATGGATGTTGAATCTGCTGCAACACATGCGAAGCCAGTTGTTTCGGACTGCTATCCTCTTCAAATGCAATGAAACCTAATGGTTTTACTGCTGTTGCACCGCGAAATGGCCTCCACAGAGTTCATAACTATTCTGTGAATATTTTGCATCATTCAAAGAAGCTCTCACTTATTGCTATGGTGAAGGTGTACTGATATCTGTTAAATCATCTCTAATGACTGAAGATTTTTTTTTTTTTTCTAGAAATACTAACAATTTATATGTGTTAAAATTTCGACAGTTGAATTTGTTATGATTCAGTATTGATTGCTCAATTGTCGAGCGTTGCACTGATGTCTCAGTATCAACGAATATTTTCTATACACTGCACTCAAAGTATATATAATATAGCAGAGTCTCATTCTTGAATATTAATAATTTAATACCCTATACCACCGTAATATAGTTCAACACTAAAGATACGCATTCGTATTAAATATGTTCATAGTTCTTTCACATCTTCATCTGTTATATCATGCTATTTCTTTAAATTGTATTAAACGATGAGCAATATTGCATAATTCTATGCCACAAAAATCTAAATTTAAAATCTTATACTCAAGTGTGTAGTGTACGTAAGCTGCCAAGTCACCGATTTCGCTGCTCATTCATTTCTTCGAGTGCTAATCCCTTCTACGTTATCTTCAAAACCGATGACATGCATTTTCATACTCTTTCATGTTGAGACATTTTTCTTGCCCTTTTTATTTTTAGAATTTTTTTTTTTTTTTTTTTATATGCGCTACTTAAGAAAAGCAATCAGCAAATTGTTTAAACTAATTATGAGCTACAAATGTCGACGAAATTGTTGATGCCTATATACCTTAAAAAAGACGAAAAAAAAAGAAACGAAAAAAAGCAAATACGGAAAACCATAAATAAACATTTTAAACTAAACGGCTAACAGAATTCTATAATTTTCCACATTTTCCGTCTTTTTTTTTTGTTTTTTTGTTTAATAACAAAATAAATTGTACGTAAATAAATAATAAAAGAAAAAAATGCTAAACAAATAAGACTTTAATGAGCGAGAAAAAGGCTTTGTTGATAAATAATAAATTGAAATAAATAAACAATGCGCTTTGGAGAGGAAATAGGAAATAATTAAATAGTTCTGCAACACATTCATTCGATTGCATTTAAATACTCTTAGGACAAGCCGTACATGCTTATTATTGTCGCGTACAGCCATCCTTTCTTTTTTTCTATACTGCAAGTTCATCACTGTCCCTAGAAACTTTGTGCATATGTGCTGTGTGTGTGTCTGTGTTCCGTTGCTAGCAGCAAGTAGGTGTCCCCGAACGATGTCACTTTGGAGACACATTTGACTAAATATCCAATAGAACGTATAGGTCGCTCGAGTGAACGATTCCAGTGGCGCGTGCTAAAAATACTTTAACCATTTACATATATTAGCAGCACTAATATACACGTTCCTTATAACAAGCAAACTACCCGGCATTGTACGGTTAGGGTGATGCTATGGAAACACAAGCAGCCTTCATTATGAAAAATGATAAACAATACTTTTTTGAATAGATTGAACCTTTTTAGCTGCCAACATTATATTAGTCTAACCATTGCGAAATCAAATTGATATTCAAAAAAAAGTAAACAAAAAAATTGGTAATATGAAGTGAGAGGCTCGACAACAGCTGTTTATACAAATAAAAGTTTTGTGTGATTGAATACGCGGCAGAACATAAAAATTTTTATTATGTATATGTATTATGTTATCTATGAATTTGCAGTTGATTGTAATCGACTATGAGATACCCTTTACCCCATTGAACCCCATTTGCATGTGGAATATATTATATATTCCTATCTTTATTCATTTTGGATATTTTGTGGGGTTCACGATACTACTTCCAAGAATGGTCAGAGGCTAATCTACGGGTAGTTAGCAGCATAAGATTTCAGAATCATGTTCTGATTGACGGATGGCACGCATCGAACGTGTTGGACGTGCGAACGTTACGTGGTCCCAACATTGACTCGGACCATTATCTTGTCGCAGCCAAGGTACGCACTAGGCACAGCATAGTGCACGCCGCACGTTCCAACATGCAATGAAAGCTAGACGTCGGCAAGCTGCAATCAGAACAGACCGCCGCAGCCTTCTCAAACACACGCTCCCGACTGCGCCGGGAAACCTCTACGTCTTCTCGAGATATATGTAAGCAATGGAAACATATCACCCGCTCCATGCATAGGGCTGCCAAGGATGAGCGATATCAAGAGAAACGGAGAAAATAGAGACGCCTTTTCAGACGCAAGAAAAAGGAGCAAGAAAGGCGGGAGTTTAAGGATGTTGAGATGTTACGTGACAGAATTGAAGCTCGAAAATTCTATCAAAAGGTCAAGCGTCTGACTGAAGGTTTCAAACCCGGAGTACGCCAAATCTTGGAAAAGACCCGTGAGTTCAACAAAGACACTCACCACCTATTTGTCGACTACAAAGCCGCTTTCGACACGCCGGTACGGTCGAAGTTCTTCGACGCCCTGTCTGCACTAGGTATCCCGGCAAAGATTGTCCGTCTTTGCATGTCGACGCTATCTAACAAACAAAGCGTTGTCAGGGTGGGGAAAAACCTCTCTGACCCCTTTGATATCAAGAGAGGTTTCAGGCAGGGCGATGCTCTGTCGTGCCATTTTTTCAATCTCCTGAGGGAATACATCCTACGCCAATGCCCGTACATGTACAGAGTATGTCGGGCTCGATCCTCCAAAAGGAAGTGATGCTGCTTGCTTACGGCGATGACATCGTTATCATCGGTACGCAGGAACGGCGAGTCACCAAGGCGTTCTCGGAGATTGAAAAACAGTCTTGGCTCATGGGTATAGCGGTAAATGAGGGCAAGACGAAGTACTTGGTGTCTTCTCGCACTCCGTCAATGCGTCTTGGACGGTCAGTGACGATGGAGAATTTCAACTTCAGTGTTGTAGAAAACTTCGTCTATCTTGGAACAGAACAACAACGTCAGCCTGAAGATCTGGTGAAGAGTCATGGTTGCACATAGATGCTATTTAGGACTCAGCATTACAAATTAGAAGTTAGACCCTCTCTTGGAAGATGAAAATCAAGATCTACCAGACGCTGTTGTATGGCGCAAAAGCATGGACTGTGATTGAGTTAGACGAAACGGCTTTAGAAGTCTTTAGAAGGATGTTTTTCTGCAGGATTTTTGGTCCTACTATTGTCGGCGACGAGTTTACGTATCGTGTGAATCGCGTGCTGTACGACCTATTCGAAGAGGTTGACATAGTTCAGCGCATAAAATTCCAGCAGCTGCACTGGGCTGGTCACCTCATACGAAAAGATGAACGGTTTACATGGGTAGCCCAAACTCGATTGGATGACGCCGAAATAGAGGACTACCGGGAACGCGTTGGAATGACCTTGCATGGAGAGATCTCTCCGTACTTGGCATTCAAAACAACAGGCACACACAAGACCAAGGCAGCTAGTATATATCTCCTTATTATTTCTGATGTAGCGTGCATACTTTATGTAGAGTCTAACCCATCCTTCTGGTTGTTTGTTACATACGTCATATCAAAAAGCATTTATCAAACAATCAACATATTACAAATATATTGAACCCATTCAGATTACAGCAGTGCATATCACTTTGATTTATGTAGAGCAGCGGCAACTTCCAGTATTCATATACGGAAATGTATTTATCTTTTATAGCTGCTCGGCCAGATGTAATCAGTCCACTTCAAATTAAATATTAGTTATCAGAAATGTCACTTCAACTTTGGTTCACATTGTTTGTTTCAGTATCGATTTTATTTTATAAATAATTAAACAAAAAAATGTATAAGATAAAAAAAAACATTAACTTCAGTTGCACCGAAGCTCTAATACTGTACATACTTATAGTAGTGGGGATATGAAGTTTTTATATAAAGAGCCATAGGGAGCTCCAAGTTTTTATAGGGACTACCCCGTGTTGTATCAATATTGAATTGAATTAGATCTATTAAAAATATTGTTATGTGCCATGTATGGTGCCTTTAACTTTTTAGACAGTAGTATGGTCATGTGTAAAGAAATGCGTGTCCCAACCTGCATGTCTTACTATTTCACCATATCTAGCTCTTTAAGCAGTTTAACCTATGGATTACGAATTATGCAATTGCAAAAATAATTAAAATTTCATTTAGTTATCCTTATAAAATAAAGATATTGACATACTCAAAATTATGCGTACAAACGTACATCATATAATTTTAGCTTTAGAACAATGATAATCTCAGGTGCTTAATGTCTGCTTTGAGGCCCAAAGCAAGTTTTCACGCAGGCTGCTTGCCGCACGCTGCTTGTTACAGAAAAAAGTTACAAAACGCAGCGTATACGCAGTGTGTGTCAGCATGCCACTGACCCATTATGCGTAACTCATTTATACAACATGTGCTAGTTTTTTTTTTGCGCCACTATAACTAAGTACATGAGTTCGTGTAACCTTCAAATTATGTCCCCACACACAGAATGCCCAAACATTTAAACGTGCGCATGTGAATTTGTACGTCTGTCCGTCTGTCCGTCTGTCTGTCCGCCCAACCGGCGCGCTTAAGTGTTTCTTTGTGTCGCATAGTTGGGATATAGCCAATGTCCAATGTATACACTTGACTGCTTTTCATCACTGAGCTGGAAGCATTCGCACGCCAATGAATTAACAATGCGCGCAGGGATTTGCTGCCGTGCAGGATGAGCGACTGGCTGCCAAACAGGAAGCAAATGCCATACTAAACGAAATAAAATATGCATTTGTGCGCGAAAATGAGCAACTGACTGACTATGTAGTATGTATTTATGTGTGTGGTGTGGCATGCACACAGTCGTACATAATTTTATTTTGTATTTAGCTACGTAAATAATTTAATTAATATGCGGCAATGATTCTTCCACAGCGCGTGTTGTTGAACTTGTTGCCAGCTACTTGCGCGTATAAATATTTTGAATAAATAATATATATATATACATACAACATAGTGTGTAGTATATATATATATATACTATATACTATATATAATATAAGCAAATCAGCCGCCGACTTTGCTGCCTTCATTCGTTTCTTTGCGCGTTGCATTATTTATAAACAAAATCGTGTAGGCATTAAATTGGCTACCAGAAGAAAAAAAAAAATAATTTATAAATAAATAAATTAAAGTTCTCCTGCTCCAGCTCCAGCGCTCAAATGTTAATCCTCAAACAAATCCCGCATAAATCTTACAGCATTAAAACGCAAAATGTGCCAACGCTGCGTATGAGCAACAACGCATTTGTCGCAGAGATTAGGCATTACGCACGGTTTTAGTAAGATAAAGAAATTAATTATTTAAAAAGCGCTCAAGTGTTTTTGTGCCCTAATCAGTCCTAATCAAGCCATGTGTGAATCGGCCGTATATAACATTTTATCTTTTATGCTTATAAACCTTTTTTTTTTTGGTTTTATGTACATTTTATATGATATGTTAGTGTGAGCTATTTTAATTTTGTTGCAAAGTTTGTAAGTCGAAAGACGAATTAATCTCTGTCCGTCTGTCTGTCTGTCTAATTGTACGCGTAATAAGTTCAAAAATATTAGTCAAAGGGAATAATACCGATGTCTCGGTTAATTTATTCAGAAAGTTCCTCAGCTCACTATTTTATGCCTGGATTTGCCAACTTCCCACGCAATTACGGGCTGTGATTATATAGCAGCATTTTTTAATAAAGTGAAAATAAGGACTTTTAAAATATTTTCAAGACGAAAGGATTACTAGGAAATATTTGCAACATTGACAGATCCAGTAGATGTTTCTCCATTCAACGCAGTTCGACATGTATTAAAAACAGCTGGTTACGACGGCATTAATAGTCCTACGTTGAAGGTTCTTTTAGTCAGCTGCTTGACATTCCTCACGGAAAAAGTTTGCAATTTGGTCACTTTTCCTTACAGTAGAAGTGCGCCGAAGATATCCTTGTCCGCAAGCCTGAAGAACACGTTGCATGAAAAATTCATTCGCAGATATGGTATCCCTGAATAATGTCCCTAGCTTGTCGAATGTATATTACAATGCAATTTGAATGCAAAAAGTACTGCTCGACTGCCTTCGTGGAGGTTATAAAGGCTTTTGATCGAGTCCGGCACGAGGGATTATTATACAAACTGAAGAAGAAATTACCCTGCTGGTCTTTCTATGTAACACTGATGATGATGGCATCGGCCAAGAGTTCGTTTGAAGCATCAGCAATACTGCAGAGTCAGCTTTATACGCTGGAGAACTGGCTGTCTTGGTGGCATATTGGTACAAATGCAGACAAATGGGCACACATAACCGTTTCTACGTTGAGAGGTGACTGCTCTCAATTAATGCTGTGCCATCATACCTTATTAGAATCCCGCAAAATGGATCGTAATCTAGACAGTACAATGTTTGTTTGAAAAAAATTATTTATAAGTGGTACAAGCTCTTCACGGAAGAGCGAGAAGATTTAAATGACGACAAACACGCAATTAAAACGTTAAAGCAGTGAATAAAATTATTATTAAGAATCGTTGAGTCCCCATTAGAAAAGTTCTGAGAACGTTGTATGAACACCGATCAATTGAATGATGTTAACGACGATCCAGACACAAAATTACATATCAGAAGTGCTTTTGGAATTTATAAAAACCTGACACAACTGTATTATGTCTGAGGTGGCTTACTGGGATTGGAACAAAATATATATTGATGAACAAATAAATGAGTTTCAAGAAAAATAAAGTCACATTTGGTTCATGAATTAACCTTGTATACCAATTTTGGCATTTTTAGCTAAAATAAGAACGAAAAATAGTACTTTTTGATATAAAATCTCAAGATATGTTCATTGAATCTTAGTTAAGAAGTATTAGAGTCTAGATATACAATCTTTAAGGCTTCATTTTTGTAGTGAAAAACTTTTTGATACTTACACGTACAACGAGACAGACGGACATGTCCATAGCGACTCCATTTTTTTTTTTTATGAGAGCACCTTATAGTGGCTAAATTTTATAATTTATGGAATAATTTGATAAAATTCACCAAATTTGATAAATCCAGCTGAATTAAACAGAACAACAAAATATTTTTCATACAAAAATACAGAAAGTATGGATAGATTTGTATGGGGCCAAGCATTCTAGTGGTTTTATCTGCACTAATATGGGGTTAGGATAAATGTAAAATATAAAAAATAGACGTTCTGTACTGAATTACCAAAAATAACAAAATCTTTTTCATATTGAAACCTAGAAAGGTGCGAAAGATTTATAAGTTGGCTACCTCTTCTAGTGTGTCGATCCTAACCTATATGTAATATTTTATAAGCATTAAAATAAGACTCAAATTTGCAGATCTATCGAAATTAACAGCAATAGAACAAATTTTTTTATACAAATACTCAGAAATAGAGGTTAGGTATGTATGGTATATGCGAAGGAAGGTTGCTTGCCATATACAATGAATACAATTGATTTGAAGAAGAAATAGTAACATCTAAATCTTTTAACTTGAAGGCTCTATCTCTTATGGTCTACAATTGTTTGATGTTCATACAGAAAGCCAGACAGACGGACATGTCTATATCGAGTCGACTTTTGCTGTTGATTAAGAATATATGTATATACTTTATGTGGTCTGCCTCAACTCCTTCTTCTACCTTTTATATACATTTGTACAAACTTAAAATAACCTTTTACATACTTACGTAAGCTATTAATTTTTTATTACATTGTAAACAAATCTTCTTCATTTTTTAATACTTCAAAACTCAAATTATAGAAAACTAGACATTATTTTCCATTTATTGTTAAGCTAAATATTTGCTTACATATATGTATGGACTAACTATACACTGCCTTCCAGCTTACACACTCTATTAAAGTTCAAATTGCCATGAAATATGAAAATAAAACAAGTCATTAAAAAAGTTTCTAATGATAGTTCGTTCGTTCGACACAGCTAAAGAATATCAAAATCGATATAGCGCAATGCAGCGTGCAGAATAGACTTAAGGGCTTCAACACTTAAATATTTTGAAGTATTTTTTCTTTGCTCCTTTTTTTTTTTTTTTTTTTTTTTTCGTTTTTTTGGTTTTTTGATAATTTAAACTTTTCACTCGTACCTCAATAAAAATTAGTTATACAATTCAATCACTTAAAAAGTTTCTTTTTTTTTTCTGTCGATTTTTCGAAACTAAAACGAAGACGTCGAAAACTGTCAGCGTCAGCAGTTGAGCTGTAAGTTTTCAAACACGCCCACACACCAGCATAGCCCCTACTCATGCTGTGCAGAGGCACGCACATATATCGCGAGACAATCAGGCTATATACTGACTGATATAGAAGTATATAAGTATGTAAGTTGTATATGGATGTGTAGCAGCAGTTCAACTGCAGAATATCACGCAAAGTCGCAACAAAAATATTTTACAGCATATAAAAATTTTATTTTATTTATTTTCTTAAATTCTGCTGTGTTTTACAACAGAATATAAAATAAATATAAAAAAAAAAGAAATATAATAAAATAGCCCCAAAATATTGCACGGTGTGTCGCTTGCAACCTTGAAGATAAATATTTTATATGTGTTTGTGTCAAATGAAACTAATATAAATGATTTAGAAAACAAGCAGACAAAGACTAGAGTGTTAACAAAGTTTAAATACCCTTTATATAATATAGAAAATTATGTAGAGCAGCTGAGCGGACTCTATGCAAATTTACAACACCTTTCAGGAACTTTGTACGACACAAATTTGTTATTGTTAGTTAATTCAGTTAGAAATGCAAAATTTTGCACAATCTACGTCAAGCCCAATAAAATATTTCATAAAGGTTAAGAATAGGTTGGCAGTTAGTGAATCTAGCGCAAAAGGATCTATGTACATGTTTGGCTCAGGGACGAACACAACGTGCAGCAGACCTACCTGATCTTAGTGGGTTAAAAAATATTCCACCTGTTCAATAACTATATAAAGCCAGTGCATCGGACCAACGATCAATCAGTTTGTCAGTAGCAGTCACTCAGTAGTGAGCACTCATCATTTGTCGAGCTTCTACCGTGAACTGCAGCGCCATTCCAATAGTAAACAAGACGATCCAGAAAGGAAGCATCTAAACGCCATCAAAATTTTGTAACTCTTCATCTTTGCCATCATCTATATAATGCGTAGATGTCTGCAGATATTTTGCATCATTGAGCATAAGGCTTGCTCGAATGCTAAGCCAGGCTTTGAAATCATTCGGAATACTACACATGGTTTTGGTTCCGGTGAGGGGCATTTCCAGTTATTCGTCGAGAAGAAGGAGCGTAATGTGCCTAAACCGAAGTAAAACTTCATCCGTATTAGATGTGTGATTCCCGCAATGTTTCCATGACCACCGCTGTGGGTGTGCCATCTATTTGTATGTATGTAAAATTTCACATTGTAAGGGAATGACCAGCAATGATTCTTTTGCAAGCAGACCAAGCAGTTCAAAAATCTCCGCTAGGTCACATATCTCTTGGGTAGGTTCTTAAAGGTGAGCTTACTGTGAAAAGGCCTTGGTGCGCCGGGCTTGAGGCCACCGTAAAAAAATCACTTCAATGAAAACAAAAAGGAAGCTTCGGATCAGACTTCGCTATGATGAAGACCGCGATACACATCAAGGCTAAATATTTTAACATACTACTGATTTAGGCGCAATCACAATAGACCGCCGAAGCCTTTTCAGACACTCTCTCACAACTTCTCCGGGAAACATATTCGTCTTCTTTTTTTTATTCTCAATCTTGTGATGGAACACATATTAGGCCAGTGCCCGGAATATTTTGATCTCCATCTTCAAAAAGAAATTGATATCATCAGTCCACAAGAACAACGAATCAGCAAGGCGTTCTCGGAGAGTGGAAAACAGACTCCTTTCATGGGTCTAGGGGTGAATGAAGACAAGAGAGAAGTACTTGGTATCTTCTCGCACGCCTTCATCGCATCTGGGATGGTCTGTGACGATGGAGAATTTCAATATCAATGTTGTAGAAAACTTCGTCTACTTTGGTTCCAAAAGCCTGGAGATCAGGCGAAAAATCACACTGGCTTTGGGCTTAGCAAGCAAATAAGAAGTAAAGTCTTCTCTCGAAAGACGAACATCAAGTTCTGCAAGACGCTGTTACTCCCGGACCTATTATAAAACGGCATTGGAAGTCTTTGAGAGCAAGATTTTTTTGCAAAATTTTTGGTCCGATGAGTTTGGTTTGGGGTCCAAACTTGATTGGCGGAAAAATATACGTAAATGTGAAGCGTGCCAATTTCCTAATCCTAAGACCACCTTTCAAATAAATTTTCAATGTATTAATAATCCGATTTGTTGAAGTACTTCATGAAACTAGAGACAGACGGACATAGCTGGATCAACACATTTTCTGTAGCTGTTTAAGTATTCCTTTTAAAATCCACCAATGCATTCTTCTGACTATTATAAACTTTCTACCACAATTAATCTAAAATTTTCCATAACTTTTCTTGCAGTGTATAAAATAATTTTTATTTTATATACAAAACTGCGTGGGTCTAAAATTTCTTGCTACAAATCATAAAATCAAGTGCATGATAATCGTTTCGTATATTGTTTCGAGCAATCAAAAAAAAAAAAAAAAAAAAATACCCCCAACAACAAAGAAATTATCCAACTTAAATGCTTTTCAAATAGCGCGATGTATATTTTCCAAAAAAAAAAAGAAATTAAATATATGTTTCGAAAAATGGTTTTCCAATATGACTTGCAGCCTCGCACCCCGCTCATAGTTTTGTTAGCATATCGAAACATTTACGCTTTCGGTTCGCCTATTTGCCGTGTACTCGTATAAATTCATCAAAATTAAGAAATTTTACAGCTCATAAAGATTTTAATTGCCCTGACGTGAAAAAAAATACAAACAGACAGATAAACATTTTGACGAATACATCGAGTGTGTGGCATGGAGATACTTTTATAATATGTACGTAGGCAGGTGAATAGCTAACGAATAGATTTCTATTCTTTTTTCATTGTTTTCCGAAATGTTGGCTTAGGCGTTTCCAATGAATTTTCATTGTTACAGCACGATGTTCCTTTTCATTGTATCCAAATATTGTTGTTCAATTTGTGGCATTCAAGCGTATTTTGTTATCGGTGGGTGTTGATAATGAGCTAAGCGGCATTTCGGTTCTACGAATTTCTTTGAATTGTGCCATGATGCATGCTGTCGTTGCTGAAACACAGCTGAAGAAGTAGAAGAAGAAGAAAATGTATATATTTTTAAATTTGGCGTATTTAGTCAAGCATTGCAATGCAATATTTTAACGACTTTTTAAAGACCGCTGACAGCGTAGCGTCTAGAAATAGATATTTTGGCATAATTCATATTTACAAAAATTTCTTTCAACAAAATATTGTTTCCTCAACAGATTTGCAATACATTAATTATTTAGTTTTTTTTTTTTGCTTTCTGAGAACTAAATTTTGTCTTGTGACATGGTAATATATTACATCAGCATTGACTGGATGATGTTTTAGCGAAATAGCTACAAAAAGTCTTTATATAACTTAGCTTGCAAAAGGTTGGAATTTTTAACTGCATCTACTATTTGCAAGGGCTTGAATGTGAACGCAATTGTGAAAAGAGAGATAAAGTCTACGGGATGATCGTTCGTAACATAGTCAGGAAGAGTTCAAAGCACAGGCTATAAGGTGATTGGAATGTACAGCTCTCCGCCAAGCAAGATAAATTGCGAGGTGAATGGAGAAATGTTAGAGAAGTTGTAGACCTGTAGGCCGGACATACTTTAAACCTTGAATTAGCAATTGATGCCCTGTCTACTAAAGTAGAAACCCTTCATGAAATTTTTTTAAGGAACTGCAGGAAACAAACAAGTTCCTGTCTCTTCTTAATAAAAAATAATGGCTCGATCCGCCTTGGTCTGTGGAACGCCTGCGGGCTAACATGTCGATCATTAAGTCGATGAGCTCAAACTATTCAGCATTGACATCATGCTTATCAAACCGATCTGGCTCCGACTCGAAGCTTCTATCTTTATTCGCAATACATAACCACACAAGTACGAGCAGCTGTTCTGATAAGGCAAGAGGTCAGCTACTTCCAATTGGCAACAGGTAGATAAGCCCAGTTACAAATGGTTACCATTAAGGTATCCACCACCAATGGTGATCATCTCCTCGCTCTATCTACCTCCGCAACACCTTTCATATACAGTGGACTTTGATGACCTTTTAAGCAGCCTTGAAGAAAAGTTTTTAAACGGACGGGATTACAGGCGGCTTTAGATCGTAGTGATCGGGCAAGCTACCCAATTTCACTTCGCCTAGCATTACACACCATAGATTTGTTTTGTCCCAACTTTCATTCGATCATCTTAATTGAACTAGCAACCTCGTCCAGCGTGACAAAAAGACGATTGATGTCGCCTGGAACGAACCTAGTTGCATTCCGCCAGGAGCTAAATATCAAGCTGGACTTGAACTTCAAGATTACTTACACTTGGCTGCCCTCAACGCATATCAAAATAAGTTACCACAGTGTTCCACACCACAAGCGAGGTGCTAAAAAATAGAAAAGCCCCAAGTGAAGATGATTCCCACAACAGGACTCTGTAAGTGCTACCAGTCAAAGCAGTACTATTTTTAATACTTCTTTTCAACGAGGCATTTTGACTTGAATACTTCCCAAAATTTTGGAAAACTGCCAAAAGTCTGGGAAAAGCCGTCAATTGTTGGCTCATACCGACCCGTCAGTCTGCTGTCGTCCAGTTTGAAGCAGTTTGATAGATACCTGTTGACGAGAATAGTGGCGAACGACGAGTTTAACCAAAAAATACTAACCATTCAGTTTGGCTTTAGGAACCTCTGTGCAGCTGAATAGGGTGGTAAACTTTGTCCTAGATGGGTTATTAACTGTTTCCATCAAATCGAAAAGATATTACCAATCGTGTTAGCGGGCTATGGTTTAAAAATTTACTCTAAATCTCGTTAGTCGCCAAAACTTGGAATTAAATTATTTAAAATTCTAATGTTTTTTGAAGTATTTGAAAGATAATAAAACTTCGGTTCTATCGAAGTAAATATATTCTTCCGATTTTTAATTATAAACAATAATTTTTCTCTTCTTATTTACAGAATATGACTTGAAACCGCTCTTATATCATCTATAGAAGCGCTGTAGCAGTGGAACTCAACAGCGACTAGTTATATACAAAATACTTAAATTTCAATACAAATCAATTATAAACAAAAAACATATTCGTAAAAAAACTTTTAGAGAAAAATGTCAGCAATTTTAGTACAAAAAACAACAACAACCAAACAACAACAACAACAGGAACAACAACAACAGCATAACTCTGCCGCAAATGATATACGTTTGGAGCAATTGGCCACTTACTCCTTAATGCTACAATACGATATTGATAATACGTTGAATACGTTTAAGGAGCAAAGTCGAAATAAACAAATGCAGCAGCACGTGGCAATTGCAACGGAAATGAAAACCTCTACGGAAGCAGCGGCAACGGAAACGGAAGTGGAGGCGGTCATGCATAAACAAATTGTTATCGATAACAAACAGCAGCAGCAGCAGCAGAGCAACAACAACAACATACAAGTGCCATTAATGCAGCCAATTACAGTTGATATCAAGGATATAACACAACAGGATAATAATGAACACATGCCGCCCACACCACCGGTGACACCCAATCTGCAAAGCACGGCACAAAAACGTTGGCGCATATTAGCTAAAGTGCTGCGTAAGGATTCCGAGGAGACTGTATCCTCCTCAAGCGATGAATTCAGCGACGAACAGACAGCATCGGTGCGTCGCTTTAAATCCTTTGATTTATTGCGTCAGGATAGCTTTGAGGATCACATGAGCCTAAAGTGTTTAGGTAAAACCGAAAATTGGTACAAGTATCGCATGCTATTGGAGAATAATAGCGAATATTCGGTGAATATACATCATATGGAGCGACATTTGACGGCAAGCGATCTGATGGGCTTCAATAATACGGGCAACATATGTGTTTGGCCGTCAGAGGAGGCACTAACAGCGCTGGTGCTGTCCGAATTGAATGCATATCATGGCAAATGGATACTCGAATTGGGTGGTGGTTTCACTTCACTTGCGGGCCTAATGCTGGCCAAGTATGCCAAACCGTATGCAGTGCATCTGACCGATGGTAATGAGGTGAGCGTGGATAATGTACGCAAAACGGTTTGCCTCAATGAGTTGTCATGCTATACGAAATGTTCGGTACTCAAGTGGCAGGATATTGGTGCACGTGCAACAGCTGAACGCGCTAAATTTGATATAATTCTATGCGCCGATTGTTTGTTCTTTGATGAGGCACGCACGGCGTTGGTTGAGACCATTTGGTATTATTTGGCACCCGGCGGTCTGGCGCTCATCATGGCACCACGTCGTGGTAAGACTATGAATCTTTTTCGTGCGGAATGTCTGGCTAAAGGTTTTGCTGTAGAATTGGCAACACGCTACAATGAAACCATTTGGCAACGTCATTTACAGCTGAAGCAGGAATCCGATTTATATGATGAGGATCTACATTATCCGCTGCTGTTGCGCTTGCTAAAGCTAGGTAGCTAGAGACGGCACGTGTTGATATGATGTATAGTTTTCCTAATAAGCACGTCGTTGTACTTTCTTAGTTTTACACAAATTCCAAAAGAAAAGAAAACCAAGTAACCAAAAAAACATATTCCGTATTGAGGCCGTGATTGATTGATTGATTAATTGATTGATTGATTGAGTATGAGGTGTGTAGTTACTCTGCTGAAAGTAAACCAAAGAACAAACACTAAAACCAAAGACAAAATTTGAAATCGTTTATAGTTAAAATTAAAATTAGTGCTGAAATTTCCACAACAACAACAACAAAAAATTAATTAATTAATTAATGCCTAAGTATTTTATTTTAATTATTATTATTTGGGCATATTCCAATTAAGAAAATTCTATTTTAAGCAAAATTTTTAATTTAAAAATTATATTTAATTTAATTACAAACAAGAAAAACTATTGATAAACGCCTAAAAGTATACTTTAAATTATTTTTAAATTAAACTTGCGCCCTAAATTTATGCAGCATAATCGCTTATAGACCAACTAATGTACTTCAAAACAAAATGAGTATTATTAATGTTTAATTTTCCCATAGCATACCTTTAGGCTGCCTATGTTATCTATAGCATACATGTATGCGTTTTCCTATAGCAAATTTTTATAAGAAAAAAAATAATAAATATATATTGAAACTGTATACCAGCCAGCTAGAAAGCGCTCGACCAATTAAATTATATATATACATAGTTACATACATGTATAATTAGATAATATATATATAAAAAAAATATAGTAACATATAAAATTATGTACCTATTAACGAAAAACAAGATAGAAGAAAAAAAAAATACCAAAGAAATATAATACATATATACAAAAGAACAACCAAAGCACCATATGAAGTAGTAGCCTAACGTTCAATGATAATTATATATAATATATATATATATATATAGAAACTATATATGATTTTAAGTACATATGTTTGAGTGTGTAAGCACAGACATATGTAGTCATTTTAGGTCATTATAGACTTTATATAAAAAATATTAGATACATATTTATGTATTGTACGAGCATATTTGTTTTATTTAATAGATTGTCTACTTCAATTATTTTTAGTTTGTTTTTAGCTTTTCTTGACTGGAATTTGTGAAAGAAAAATACGAAACAAATTTGTAAGAAATTAGTTTTTGTTTAATCTTGTTGGACAAGTTTGTAGCTAACAAACAATAATGTTGACATTGCTGATATAAAAAGAGTTGAAAGAAAGCACACACGCTCATAAATACTTACTCGTGTATTATAATGTGACTGTTTAGTTGAGACGTTGTGTGCGTGTTTAATGAGCTTTGACTATGTGAAGTACCTACATATATAATTTGTATGAAGAACGGAGCATGTCCCAAGCGAGGCTCAATTGATAAGTCAATTAAATTATCACAAAAAGAAGAATATCAAATTTTATGAGCAAATAAAATCTCTAATAAGTTCAAAAATTAAGAAGAAGGTATATATTTCTTGCTTGAGCCACAATCCATGTTGCCAGATGCAAGCTGATGTCTCCATCGTAAAGTCTGACATTTTTTAGGCCTAATTTACTGCGAACACTTTGACGTACAAGTGCAATTTGGTTTCTTTGCAGGCACCTGAAAAATTATGTTGGCTCAAAAGTGGAATTAAACCATGAACATTTTCGAGCGATGATTTATTACGACTTCCGATGTGGATTATCAGGGCAAGAGTGCACCAATCAACTTAAATCAACTTTTGGTGATGAAGCTCCATTCTTGGCTTCTGTGAAAAATTTGTACAACGAATTCAATCATGACCGCAGTTCGCTCACCGACGAATTTCGTGAAGGTCGTCCAAAGTCGTTCGTTGTGTCAGAAAACATCGATGTTGTGTATGAACAGATAAAGAACGATCGTCATGTGACATACCGTGAGATTGAAGCATCCCTGGGCATTAGTATGACTAGCATACATACAATACTATGTACATGAACACTTGGTCGTCAGAAAGATTTGTTCACCTTGGATACCGCATAATTTGACAATCGTTCAAAAAACGGTGCGTGTCGATTCGTGCAAGCAAATGCTGAAGAAAATTCATGCGAAGTGCGTCAAGCCGTCTACTCAATCGTGACAGGTGACGAAACGTGGATACATGCATATGAGCCCGAAACAAAACAGCAGTCGACTGTCTGGGTCTTTCAAGACAAGCAAAATCCAACAATAGTTACTCGCTCGCGCAGCACATTGAAGCAAATGATCGCATGTTTCTTTTCAAAACCCGCAGATGTTGCGTCCGTGGCGCTTGTGAAAAGAAGGACGGTCAATTCTGAATGTTATACAACCATTTGTTTGCCAGAAATGTTCGATGAACTAAGAAAAACCAACCGACGAAGATGAATCATACTTCATCACGATAATGCCAGCCGTCACACTTCGGCCATAACAAATGAGTTTTTGGACGCTCAAAACATCGACTTGATGTGTCATCCGGCATACAGCCCTGACTGCACCAAATGACTTTTTCCTGTTCCCTCACATCATAACCAAACTGCGCGGAGAGCAGTTTTCAACTCCCGAAGAAGCAGTTGATGCCTTCAATGTTTTGGAGGTATTTCTTTTGGAGTGGCAAAACTGCTTCACAAAATGGTTCGAGCGAATGCCAAAGCGATTTTTTCGCAGAAAATTTTCGTTTTTTCATGGTTAGGCTAGAAATATATGAAGCAACCCACGTATTACTTTGATGATGCTCCCATCTATCAGCGCTGAAAGCGCAAATCAATTTGAATGAACTCAAAATCCTAATATGCCAATGGATCCCAAATAAGAGCAATGAGCTTGAACAGTTCATTACTCAACAAAGATTTATAGTCATACTCCTAAATGAAGCCAAGCTGGATAGAGATGTTGCCCCGAAAAATTATAGTTACAGCTCTTTCGCAGCCAACCAGATACAAAGTAGAGGCCGCAAAGGTGGATTGCAGACGTGTTCTGGCGCTAGTCAACTACTTACTTACTTCAGCCAACATTGAGATATTGGCGACTAGTTCTTGCACTCGCCAACCAACAGAGAAAGATAATACCAGACCAACTAGTAAGCAACGAGGACTCATGGGATCTCTACTTGGATCATCTGGCTCTAATAGTCACATTAAGAGCGGATCCAAACAATCTACTGAGTGAAGTCGGCCTTCACTATCTAGTTGCGCAGATAATGTCGTACACCTCAACATTGAGTTGACCTCAACGATGGACATAGATTCATTAGGACACAGCATCCCGTAGACAGACAATAGAGCTTCTCTTCTACTGTGTTCAAAAACATGCTACACGTTTAAGAAGCACAGTTCTTTGAACAGAAACTGAAAAAGATGGACTTCACCGCTAACACCAACTAATCGCTTTGTAAGGCAAAAAAGCCGACCAAAAGGCAGGCTCTCCGGCTGATCCCTGTTAAAGATCCCGCGGAAGATCTGACTAACATCTTTGCAACCAATTTGGAGGCAAGGCATACAACGAGTTCAAATTGGAATGCAGGGTATAGAAAGGTATGCAGATGATGAACAAACACCTAATAACACCTACTAATCTAATATGAATACTTCTAATGAAAAATGTATATTCAAATCCCAATCTTTCATGCCACTCTCGTGTTAGAAATAATATTACAAATCGACTCAGATAGCGCACGAAATCTCATTGTTTACTATGTGTGTATGTGTATGTGTGTGTGTGTGTGTGTGTGTTAATGTGTGTGTATAAGATTCCAGATTATACAAGCTAAAAATCAAAAATAAATAAATCTGATAAAAATTACAAAGCACACAGCGACGACCTTTTGATTTTTCTTTGTAAGTATTTACAGCATGTGGCTGTGTGGATGAGTGAGTGTGTAGCAGTTGGCAAATGAAAGGACACACACTGAAGGAGTCACAGCAGTTAGAGAGGCAGGAAGGCAGGCAGGCAGGCAGGCAGGGAGCGCGCGTTAGCTATTAACGAGGTCAATGGTAAGTAAGCTTGTTTGATGTGCTCGAGACATGTAATCCGGTGTGCATAAAGTCAAGCAAACACACACACACAGAGAGACAGACAAGCTAAAAAGCTGACAGCAAACGATTGACAGAGCGAATTTACGAGCGATTGAAACAGGAGCAGCAGCGCGTATTCAGCATGTTTTGTGTTACGGTGCTATGGAGCAGGACATGGCCAAACATTTGCGTATACGCAATTCGTCAGCGTGCCACATACAGCTTGTGTAACGGCGGACAGACATACAAACAGTTGACGGAGACAAGAAGGACAGTAGTAGTCGTCGTCGTCGTCAGGAAACAAGTGATGCAGGATTTGCTCAATTTAAAACTTATATTTCTTACTTTTGCATGGGGGCTAATAAATAACTGAAAAGTTATACAGATTTAATTCTTTATTCTACTCTACTCTACGCTTCCTTTCAAAATAAACTTTTGTTAGCCCTCGTCATGTTCCTTAGCTGTTCTTATTCTAGCGCACAGAGTTTATTTTAGACAGAGAGTTGAGTTACGTTGCGTTCGGTTCGGTTCGGTGCGGCTTGCGTTGAGTCTGTTAATGACAAGTTGACGCATTATCCTGTTGTCCTTTCCGCACACTTCCGCCATTGTCAAACTGTCACGCGGCAAGTGTTCCTCTGCACGTATATACGGGTATATATGTTTGTTTGTTGTTGTATAAATATGCAAATTGAGTTACGGCATTATACAATTACATACAAATTTGTGTTGCCTACTTGAAGGCGCTTAGCCCAGCGGCTGTTTTCGTTTCATGTGTGACGCATACATAATCTATGGCGCCTACAGGCTGCACACTTTCTACTAAACATGTACAAAAGTCGACAATTGTGTCGTTCGTTCTTGCTCTACGTCACTTTTTGTTACTTTTCTTAGTCTAACGGTATACATATATATACATATATAAGCAGATACTATATACATTTTTTATATAGAGAAAATATGTAGTTATAAGGTGTGCCACTTTGTTACTTCCCCCTTTTGTTGTGTGTTCACTAATGTGTCTTAAGTTCTTGGCTTGGCTGTGTGTCCCCGTGGGAAAGTTCGCCCGGCATTTAATGCTGCTAACAGGTGCAAGTCGAGCGTTTGCCTTATTTTTAGAGCCGTCGCACAAGTGAGTCAAGCGATTGAGTTGAGCCTCATTAAATTTTTAATTAGAGTAAAATTGTAAAATCGTGTTCGCTCGGAATGAAACAATGGTCGTGGAAAAATACGCAGCCTTTTCTTTCTTTAAAGTTCTTTGTTTTATGTTTTATGTTGCTTTAAGTTTTCCTTTCAGTTGGAAAAGGCTTAAGCCGACAGAAGGTTTTTTTTTGTTTGAAATGTAAGAAACATCCTGAGGCTGAGTATACATAATTAACTCTTTGTGCTCAAAATAATTATCAAATAGTATGAAGAAACATTCACAAAAGTTTCAATGGTTGTAAAGCGCTTTCATTTAGGCTTTTGTCACTGTTCAGTTTCCAAGTAAATAGAGTCAAATTCTTAGACAACTCTCTTCACTCTGGAATAGGAAGGATTGCTGTGTAAAAGGAATAAAGAATACGTTCCAAAGGCACCTCCCAGAAAATTGATAGAAGTTTGTGTTTTTTTAAGCAAGAACACATGATATGGTAAAATGGAGCCAGAAGCAAGATTATAATTTTCGTCAATAGACTAAGTATGGCCTGCATTGCAGAGAATCTTAGATAGCTCTATCCTCTTAAAAATGGAGACAAACTCTGTCCAGGACGTTGATTTGGTTGTGGAACAATTTTCATTAAAAGTCACCAACGCTGCAGCAGAGGCGCGGAACAACCATCGCAATCTACCCAGCTAAACTCGGAGAGCTAGTGCTTTAAACTATGAACTAGGCGCGATTCCAGCAAGAAAGCGATAACTGCGTTGGTTAAAGCAAAGTACGACAGGACAGCTAAGTAACTCAAAGAAGCACTTCAGGCACATCGCTCTAGATACTTCGACCACATGCTTGAAACCATCGAAGACAGAGCTGATGGAAGGCAATAAGAAACATTAAAAGCCAGCCAATGAGCCAATGTTCCTAAAGTAGACGCCAATGTCAGCTGGTGTCGCTCCCATGAAGAACAGGTAAACTTTTGCTTTAAATCTGACGGTGAGCTTCAGGCCCCATACACCAGGTAACAATTGATAATTGACTTAATTACTTAAATTGCCGTCAACCGTCTTCCGGTCATGCCCGCATTTAGGAAGGTTTGCCAGCCTCCATAGTCATGTGCGTGCTCGCGCCAGTCGTTTTGAATACCAATTACGGAGAAATCTCCCCATACCTGATCGTTCCAACGCGTGCCCGGTCGTCCTCTATTTCGGCGTCCTCCAATCATGTTTGGGCCCACCATGTAAGCTCTTTCATCCAGCCCAGTGCAGCCGCTGTAATTTTATGCGCTGGACAAGGTCGACCTCATCGAATAGCTCGTACAGCTCGCGGTTCATCCGGGATCTAAACTCGTAACCGAGTCTAAGGGGACCAATGATGACAATGTCACTCCAACTGGATTAGCCAATATCCTCTTCATGTTCAATGAAATCGTTTGTACCATGCAAAACCTGAAGAAGAACAAAGCTTTTGGCAATGATACAATTTACAACAGCACATTTCAGAGGTTGCTCCTGAGAGCACTCCTTTTTTTTCATAGTTTTTTCAGTGACATAAGGAAACAACACATTCCATTCCAGTGGAAGTTAGCTGAAAGCATGCAAAAGACTGATAACTGCCCGAATTGCTGGGATTGTGGATTCGCGGGGCATTATCTCAGACCATTTGCATTCCAAACAGAACACAGTAGCCCCGAATAGTTCCACCGGGTGGTCAACCACATCCTCGAAGCCTTCATCGACGATCAGCATGCCATTGACTGAGTTTGGCATAATGGGCTACTGGCCCGAATACGAATAGCACCTCCCGTCCCTACTCATATTAATTTGCTCCTACTTTGAGGCGCGCCATTTCTGTGTTAAAGAGCAGGAGTATCGCCACTCTGCCATTGCTATCTAGTGGGCAGGGCAATACAGTGTGCTGACAACGGTACTGTATAATCTATACACTGCAGACTTCGCTATCCCGGACAAAAAAATTATACTCGCTTCATTTGCAGATGATGTAAGCGTTTTCTACTCATCACGATGTGAATATGAAGCTGCCGACCGACTGAGATAAGATAACAATCTACCAGCAGATATACTATTCAAGTCTGGGGAATCACTGCACTGTACCAAAGCAAAAAGCTCCAGATTCTTTAGAAGAAAGATTACTAGCTGTAAATTGTACGTTCGAGGCACTGCTTTGCATCGTGATCTTAACTTGTTTACTGTCGAGGAACAGGTCAGCTTCGTTTCGAGCAGATACAACGACGGACTGCTGAGCTGGTGAGACCACTGGCTACAGCTGTTCCTATACACCGTCACTACGGACACAGGGATCGATTTTTTTAAGATAAGCTGAATTGATCTGTGCTATCCAGATCCAAGTCTTATCTCCAGTAATGTTTCATTTCATGAAGTTCTGGAGTAAGAAAGCATTACTTGACAAGCCAAACCGATGCTCGTTTAAAAAAATTATGAGTATTCTTGGAAACAACGTACATTTGACTTATCACAGTCACTGAATATCTTTTATGTATGACTGTGTATCTCCAAAATAAATGTTTATAGTATAAGCAAAGAATATAATTGTTGATCCACGATTTTCAAGCACCTTTTTCTTGATATGCTGCCTATTAGTTGATGTTCTAGACGTATCGTCTCATGTTGTTCATATTCAATACTTTCACGGCACACTTTGAACCTTTTGTACTACTCAAATGTCCATTTTTTCGGTAAACTCTCATGGCCAATGAAATGTTCTTATTAAAGTGTTATGAAAATAAAACCAACCAAACAACGAGGACTACCAAACATTACTCGACTTTATGCCGAAATAGCTAGATAGTCATCAGCACAATAAACTATCATTAAAGAAAAATGTTTATGCGAAATTATGCGCGGGAATTTTTCATTTCCTAAATTAAAAGCCTTCAGCATTGGTGGCGGTCGAATTCTTACTTAAAGGAGGTTTACGCACGAATAAATTGCTTGCAAATTTGCTACTTTTTTTGGACGAAATACTATTATAAAATATAATATTCCAACAACAATTCAAATGAATTATATGTATATAAAGAAGAATGTGTCAAATTTGCTCAACAATGTGATACCCTTTAGCATGTCTAGATTTGATTTTGGACTTTAGATTTGAACAAAGACTATATTTCGATTTGAACCTATAAGTTATATTTTATTAGAATTGGTGGAGTGTATAAAACTCAATTCATTAATTACATAAGACATAAGTCACATTAGCACACTTTTTGGGGTTGATGCTAATGTTCCATCGCTCAGACCAGCGCTCAAAGCTACTCAAGTCTTGTTGCATCATATCAATGGCAGCGTAGCTGTATCTGCGATGAGCAAATCTTTATCATTTTCAATTGGTATTTTATAGCCAGTTTGACGAGCACACTACCGTGTGGAACTCACGCGCGCATGACCTTGTCACTGGAATTAGAATTAGTTTGTATAGTAAATAAAATAACAACTTTAGAATGTGTATAAAACGCAACTCAATTTAAATACAAAAATATTTAAAGAAGACTCACCTTTGTTTCGAAATGCATATTGGCAATTGGGTACTTTGTACAAAGAGCAGAAAAAATTACCGCTAAAATATGTCGCATTCTTTCGCACACACACACACACGCGCGCCTACTAGATGCACAAAACGCTTATTTTCTTCAAATATTTGCTTGAACTTGCTTTTTATTTACAACAAAAATAAAATTTTAATTGATTTTCATTTATTAAAAAAAGAATATTTTCTCATGTTGTGACTTTACTTTGATTTACCGCTATATCAAACATATTTTCTATTTTAGCATACAAATGTAGCATCACAAAAAAAAAAAAAAAAAATAGAATAAATGCTTTTAAATGCTTTCATTAATTCATTTTAAACACTGCACAACACACAATAATTTGTAATTCAATTTTTATAAACGTTTTCCGCTTAATTTAATTATTTAACTTTTCACTTTTTCATTTTAAATAACCGAATGCCTTTAATTATGCACAAATGATATTAATTTCACGTCTTCACGATGTTAATTTAAAGAAAAAACTAAGACGTAGTCAACAAATGAGTCAGAAATTGCGTGCAGAGTGAGGGAGTAGTTGAGAGAAGTTAACGGTAGATCTCCCAACTGCATTGCATTGTTCTTGTAATTAACATAGCAACAGATTACTTTGGCGGCGGCTTGCAAATTGACAAACGCAACAGACTTGCTGGCTTTTGTATGTGTGCGTGTGTGTGTGTGTGTGGTTGGCTGCATATTAAATTTTAGCGAAGAATCGGTGATCTGCAAGTTGTTGTTGTTGCGCTGTGTAGTTGGAAGGTTGGGTTAGATGGTTGGGAAAAACGTTCAAAACTCAAATATTTATAAAATTTCATTGAAAACTACTGTTATCGGCGGTTTTCGTGGTCACTGATTACGAATCCGATGTCGCTTTTGAAAAATTTAAAATGGCAAATCCAATATGGCGTCCAAATTTTTTTTAATATGTATGGAAATTGTTTGAGGGTTTTAATCGAGAAGGCCGAGACTTTTTTACTGTGCACGGGTGATATCAATATCATCCGTGTACAAGAGCTGCTTCACTACATTTTAGAAGATCGCGTCTGACATGTTCTGTTTGTACGAGCACTGGCGTAGGATATATATTTCATTAAAGCACTCGGAGTGGTTCTTTCCCAATCTGACAACGCTTTGTGTTTGTGATAGCATCATCATGCAAATACGACCGATCTTTGCCGGGATAACTAGTGCAGACAGGGCGTCGATAAACTTCGTATCGGCTTATCGAAGCGGCTTCCTAATCAAAAAAAGTTTTTGGGTGTGTATCTTTGTTAAACTCAAGGCGCTATGTGAATATTTTGTCACTGATCCACCTTTTTGGTCTGAAGTCACACTGATATCGTCCTAACAGTGAATCCGTATATGGCTTCAGCCTATTACACAATAAGAGCGACAGAATCTTATATCTGACGGAAAGAAGATAGAACAAAGAACGCTGAGACTCCAGTCATCGAGTATAGGTTCATCGGACTATATCTTGCATATTGGTGCATACTTCTAACCAACTCTTAGCCTACCCCATTATAGTCCGGTGGCTCTACAATAGTGTCTTCATTAACTGGTGGTTCGGGTGTTGTTTCTTTATCGGCGGTATTGTTCTTTTCATCGCATTCTAGTAGATTAGAGAAATAACTTCTCCATAATCTCATAGATTTCTAAGCAGCTGTAACCAAATTTCCACTTTCGTCTTTAGCTTCGGTCAGACGCTTCACCTTTTGATAAAATGTTCGGTCTTCATTTCTATCACATAACCTCTCAACATCCTCAAACTCTTGCCTTTTTGCTCATTTTTTCTTGCGTCAGAAAAGGCGTTTCTCCGCTCCATGCATTTCAATTACAAATTCCAAATTCCCCGTACTTTTTTGACAGAATGTGCATATAATAATTCATTTATAACGAATCTTATACAATAAATAAAATTTATATTTTTTTTGCTGACCACAAGCAAGTTCAACATTTTTTGTAGTTCCATTGAAATTATTATGCAATTTCGTTTTGTTTGCAACACCCTCGATTTTTTACGCGCTTTAACTTCAAATTCAATGGCTTTTGTTATAATTTCTTTGGAGATTTCTTTAGAGAAATTCAATGTTGAAAATATTTAAGATATATATTTCTTTTAATTGATTTTCGTCCAACTTTTTTTTTTTGTTGAGTGAAATTAAACGCATGAATTATGCATATATATACTCCACGCTGCGCTTCTATTGTTCAATTTTCTATAATATTTTTTTTTAGCGCTGATTAAGCATGAATCAAAATCAAATAACAAAAGAAAATTAAAAAATAAAATACAAACTAAAAGAAGCAACAAGAGCGTCCAAAGCGAAAGTGTTTTTGTTTTATTTTTTTTATGTTTTTTGAAAAATTAAACAAATTTAACGGTCAACAGTAGCCAAAAGAAATGGAAAACAAGCTGCTCAGACTTTTATTTATTCCCAATTAGAATGCATGAAATTAGCTGCATTAATTAATGCACAAAGCCAATAGGAAAGCTTGTTTGTGTGTGTGTTTGTATTTAGCTGCTTTGGTGCTTATTTAAAAAGTTTCAAATGCAAATTGGCTGAAATACTTTAATTGGGAAGAGATTTAGTAAGACAAAACAGTTTTGATAAGCGAAAGCTTTGTATTATAAAAGTCTTCTCTGTTTAAGCTTTTCATCTAATTTTCTCACGAGCGAGCTTTTACAGCTAAGCAGTCTAAGCAATATATTAAGTTATGACCCAGTGAGAAATTGTTCGTGCGTTGCTGCACACTTCAACTGATTACTTTTCTGCAAACTTAATAGAAATTGTTGGAAAATCAGAATCTTTCCAGATATGTATTTGGAATCGACGAGTGGTTTATGCTTAAAATGCGATATTCGGTAAAAAAAATCGGTCACAAGTATCGATTTATTGATATCGATTGGTTGATGTGATATCGCATTATCGTGCAACAAACGGCAACTTCTTTCTTCGCGATATTCTGAGCAAATACGACGGATGCGACGGATCAAACGCCTCATAACACCCAGATAAAATGACCCATTATTTGTTTGGCCCGGTGGAACGAAATCTTGGTGAATAATGCCCTTTGAATCATAGAAACAAATCATCAAACATGATTTTTAGGGTTTTGGCTCACCGGTTGGCTTCCATTTGGCACCATGTCTCGTCATCAGTAACAATGTTGAAAAGGAAGTTTTGATCCCTTTTGGCATCTTTATTGATGTCTTTCGAATGTTGAAACCGAAGCGCTTTTTCTTCGACTTTTAATTGTTGCGGAACAAGTCAGTTGGATGAACTCTCTGGAGTCTCCTTCTCGGCCTTACTCCGTGCTTATGTCGCCCTCTTAGGAACCTACGCGCCAGCTTGACCAGATATACAGCAACTTGGCGGTTGATAACATCTCCGACCCTCGGTATCTGGAGTTCTTTTTAAATATCTCTATTGCGTATGTACCATGACGCAACAAAAATTTGAGACTGCACTTCTCATATTTTGTTGAGGTTCAACTTTGCTGCTATGCCGTATACTTGAATACCATATCTTCAGATGGGTGCCAGAATAATGGGTGCGCCTAACTACCTCAGTTATATGGCGCTGCAAAGTTAGACGCTTGTTCTGAGTGCCGCCAAGATACATGTGAGCATTCTTCTGAGCTAAGAGCTTTCCATATAAGAATACCCCAGGAGAGGTGTCTTTTCTAACAGTGTACATATGTGACTGATACATTCGTGTCAGGGTTTATAGAGATATACCCTCTACAGGCCCAATTCTCAAATCTTTTTAAATACATCTGGAGGAGATCTGTAGGCGCATTTGTCACAGGCCAGAACTGCAGTGTCATCTGCAAAGGAGGCAACAAGTAAATTGTTCGGATCCAAGCTCGGTATGTTGTCGCTGAGGTACACCAGCTCTGACTCTCTTTGCTTGAGCGGACAGCCCGTCCTGAACAACTTTGAAAGAGCGCTCGTGAAGAAAGCTTTCGAAAAATTAAGTAGAGCTGTGGCTTGAGAATTCCTTTAAGCTTATGCAGGAGTCTCGCATGCCACACTTTGTCAAATGCCTGCTGCATATCCAAAAAAACTCCAACGATGTACTCCTTTCCGTGAAATCCATCAAGTTCAAATTTTACAACTTGATGCAGTTGCTCGGGCGTGCCATGTCTGAGCCTGATCCCAAACAGAAACTTTGAGATTGCCTTTTCAAACGCCTGGTCTCAAGAATCCTTCTCAAAATTATTTTTACTGTGCGAAGCAAAGCGTGCCGGGTACCAGAATATCTAATTCGCAAATAAAAAAAAATGGTTTAAAACCACCAAATCGGTTCTTATTAAGCTTTTCTCATATTTTTTTTATAATCGTCGAAAGCTATTACGAGTAAAATATAATTCAAAAGCTTTTCCAGCTTTCAGAGCAAAGCTACCGCGCATCAATTTTCCATTGGGTCTGTTTGTCTAATGTTTACTTTTTTTCTTTTGGCGCAGCTTTGAAACAGCTGAGCGCACGACTTGCTTGGTTGACTACTCAGAATGCTTCGTTCGAATCAGTTGCCACACGAAGTGGAATGCGTGCGGTTGTCTTTGCTTGTAAATGGCGGCGAAATAAAGTTTTTTTTTTTTTTTAAACTATTCAAACTAAATTGCGAAAAGAAGAAAATTGTGTCTTGATTGTATTTAATATCTTTTGTCAAAAAAAAAAAAAAAAATTGTATAAAAGAATTAACCAAAAAAATAAATAAAAATTTATCAAAAAAAGAAAGAAAAAAAAGGTTAAAAAAATATCAAAGTTGTTTATAGAAAAATCAAAGTGCTTGACCAATTGGCAGTGTGTGCCCAATTAGATTTGCAACGAAGTAGTAACGCTTGCAAAAAAATTCGACACAGTACTATACCCACCCATTAAAAATATATAAAAAAGAAAAAAAAAAATTAAAGAAATTATGTGCAAACTAAAACAAATTGTGCGGCACAGAATTGCAATAGAAACAAAAGCAACAACGTCGCACATTAAATGCAATTTGCTAATTAGCATTGCATTAATTTTATTAGTGCAACAGACGCAAGCGGCACATTTGGCGGCAGCGGCTGGAAAGGAAGTCACTGCTACAACAGTGCTGAACAATGCAACAAAAGGATTACAAGCAGAAGAGCCAGAAGCAGCAGACGCGGTGGACAGTAACGACTATGACTACGAAGATGATGACTATGACTACAAAATCAATGAAGCGTTGACAGCAGCGTCGAGCGTATCGCGCGCAGCTGTGGCAAATGTTGCAAACAACGACGACGACAACGATGAGGCGCAGCAAAAGTTGCATGCAGACGCTGACACTTTAGGGCGGCAGTCGCAGCTAAAAGAATTGAAAGCGCAACAGGAACAGGCAGCAGTTGCAACAACGGAAACAGTTGCAGCAGCACAAACAAAAACATCTGCAGCAGCAAATGTTGCCAGCAAATATGGTGAGTATTGCTTGTTGTTTCGAATCGTCTTTAAGTTCTGCTGTTGTTCTTTTCTTCTTCTGTGCTTGTTTCATGCCATCTTCTGTCTTCTGTTTATGAGGATTTCTGTGTGCCTCAGACAGACAGACAGACAGACAGACAACCCAGCCAGTCTGCCTAATTGCATTTAGTCACGATCTCTGCTTTCAGCAAGTTTATTGCTTTAACTTTTTTTGTTTTGTTGCTGCTGCCATACGAGTGACTATGTATCTTCTTGGTTTTTTTTCTGTCACATTTTTTTTACAGATTTTTTTTTCAGTTTGGTACTTTTAAAAAGGGCTACTGCCTCTGGCGCTGTCTGCTCCAGTGGCTTGTTTGACTTTTACTACTTGTATGAATGAATAACTGCTGGCAACAAGAAAAGAATAAAATATTCTTTGTTGCATGTTGCTCTAACTAGACAGAGGCACAAAAGACTTAAGCAAGAAACTTGCAGCTGATTAAAAAAATGTTTGCCATATTTGAATTATTATTTGTCATAGCTGTCCACAAAATTATGGCGAAGCATGCATCGACATTGTGAGCAAGAAATTCATTTGCATGCAATTCGCAACACTTTCCACAAGTTGCATGGATTATAGAAATATTTTGTGCATTGTTAGGCGTCTTCATTGTGGCATAACTCTGGATTTTTTCTATTGTTCTGATCAAAAATGAAAGTTTTCAATAACATTCTACAGAAATATTTTGCAAGTAAACAAGATTTTTTTTTGAGTTAGCTCCCATAGCGCATATATATTCTTGATCAAACAATTAAAAGCCAAGTCGACATAGACATGTCCGTCTGTCTGGCTATGACAACAAGAAATTGCAGACAATAAAAGATATACTCTTGAAGTTTGCACCTTTAGGCTCTCATAGTCCTTCTTTTAATAACTCGTATTCATGGTTCATTGTCGAATTATAGGTCATAGCTGATAACTAGAAGGGGTAAGCCTCGTACAAATCTGACTCAACTATTCTTGAGTCAACTGTTGAAATAAAATAATTTATCTTCTGAATATTTACTTATGGTCATCAAATACTCGAACAGTTCTGTTCTTATTGAGAAAACCTATTCAATTTTGCTCTTTCGCCCATTCCAGTGTATTCTCTCGAAGACTTTCAACGTCAATTCATCTGACTATCTCAATCAAAAGCAAAATAGAATTCGTTCGTAGAATCTTCCTCACGCTGTCTCATCCGACTCAATCACGGTCTATGCCTCTGCGCCATACAATAGGACCGGGATTATCAGCGTCTTATAGATCTTTATTTTCATCTGTCGAGAGAGGACTTTACTTCTCATTTGCTTGCTCAGCCCAAAAAAGCATCTGTTTGCAAGCTGGATTCTTCGCTTGATCTCCAGGCTGACGTTGTTGTTGCTGGTTAATTCTGTTCCAAGATAGACGAAGTTTTCTACAACACTGAAGTTGAAATTCTCCATCGTCACTGACCGTCCAAGACGTGATGATGGCGTACTAGAAAATACCAAATTCTTCGTTTTGTCCTCATTCACCGCTAGACCTATGAGCTGAGACTGTTTTTCAATCTCTGAGCACGCCTTGCTGACTCGCCGTTTCTGTGTACCGATGATATCGATGACATCGGCGTAAGCGAGTAGCATCACTTCCTTTTGGAAGATCGAGCCCGACATACTCTGTATGTACGGGCATTGGCGTATGATGTATTCCATCAGGAGATTGAAAAAAATCGCACGACAGAGCATCGCCCTGCCTGAAAACTCTCTTGGTATCATAGGGGTCTGACAACGCTTTGTGTGTTAGATAGCGTCGCCATGCAAAGACGGACAATCTTTGCCGGGATACCTAGTGCAGACAGGGCGTCGAAGAACTTCGGTCGTATCGGCGTGTCGGAAGCGGCTTTGTAGTCGACAAATAGGTGGTGAGTGTCTTTGTTGAACTCACGGGTCTTTTCCAAGATTTGGCGTAATGTGAATATTTGATCACTGGTCTACCTTTTTGGTCTGAAGCCACACTGATATCGTCCTATCAATGAATCGGTATATGGCTTCAACCTATTACACAATACGGTCGACAGAATCTTATATCCAATGGAAAGGAGACTTATTCCGCGGTTGTTGGCGCAAACAGCGGGCTCTCCTTTCTTAAAGATAGGACAGAGAACACTAAGATTCCAGTCATCTTGCATAAAACTTGGTGCATACTCCTAGCCAACTCTTCGCCGCCGGTCTTAAATAACTCAGCTGGCAGCCCATCAGAGCCTGCCGATTTGTTATTTTTCAGCTTTTTAATAACTGAATCGACCTCGTTATAGTCCGGTGGCACTACAATAGTGCCATCATTAACTGGTGGGTCCGGTGTCATTTCTCTATCGGCGGAATTGTGCGCTTCATCGCCTCCGAGTAGCTTGGAGAAATGACTCCTTCATAATCTCACAGATTCCTGATCATCCGTTATCAGATCTCCATTGTCGTCCTTACAGAAAGTTACTCCGGGCTTAAAACCTTCAGTCAGACGCTTGACGTTTTGATAGAATTTTCGAGCTTCATTTCTGTCACATAACATCTCAACATCCTCAAATTCCCGCCTTTCTTGCGTCTGAAAAAGCATTTATCCTCTCTTCTTTTCTCTTGATATCGCTCTCTAACAGCTCGCGTTGCTCCTGACTGCAGAGTTCGCTGTTCGAAGCGTTCTTCTCCGCATTAGTATTGCGACACTCCTCGTCGTGCCAAGAATTTTTCATAGGTTTTGTATAACCAATGACATCCTTGGCAGCCCTATCCATTGAGCGGGTGATATGTTTCCATTGCTTACATATATCTCGAGAAGACGTAGAGGTTTCCCGGAGCAGTCGGGAGCGTGTGTTTGAGAAGGCTGCGGCGGTCTGTTCTGATTGCAGCTTGCCGACGTCTAGCTTTCATTGCATGTTGGAACGTGCGGCGTGCACTATGCTGTGCCTAGTGCGTACCTTGACTGCGACAAGATAATGGTCCGAGTCAATGTTGGGACCACGTAACGTCAATGTTGGGACCAACACGCTCGATGCGTGCCATCCGTCAATCAGAACATGATCAATTTGGTTGCGTGTTATTTGATCAGGACTCAGCCATGTAGCCTTGTGGATGTTAAGGTGTTGAAATCTGGTACTACTAACTACCATGTTTCGACCTGCGGCGAAATCGATTAGCCTCTCTCCATTATTGAAGGTAGTGTCGTGAATCCTTATATCGTTTGCAGGGGTCGTCATCATGGGGTTCCTTCCGAGACTTTCTGTTCGTATTTAAGGGGGGGTTTATTTTTTTAAAGTGGCGGGTCCCAAGCCCAGCGCACCAACCCCTTATTAAAGGAGAGGGAGCCGCTTCGCCTTCTCACATTAGCTCACTTCTGAACTTGTGTTTAGATGCTACACAGGAGATACGTGTCCTAGCGGACGTGTGAGTTGCTTTGACCGTTTGATACAAGAATCATTGTTGGCCGTTCCCAGGTGATTGGCAGTCAAAAACTTTTCTCACAATGTGAACTTCAGCAAACGATCCCAATCTCCCCCACAGAGATTTGAATATAGCAAATAGCTGGCTTCGAACCACATTTTTTAATCGAAGCACAAACATCGCGTGAGACATATCAAATATTCTCATGGTTCTGAGAATATATAGCGTTTCTCCTTTTCCTCACGTGTACTTCAAGCTGTTTATATAAAATTTACAAAGCCATAAATTCAAGTAATATCAAGAATCGATTAAGTTAGTAAATCAAAAAAAGCTTAAATTGGAACAAGTTATTATCTTCTTTGTTGTTCATCCACTAAGTGCAATGCTGCAGTTAAATTGTCTACTAACAAACAGTTTAACCCATAATAAATTCGTTGTAATTATTTCTTCTTTAATATAAAACTTTAAAATGCCATAAAAATTATTTCTTACAACTTAATTTCCTTTAGAAAACAATATCAAATTATGCGCTACAAGCATTTCACAGCACGCAACAAACTTTTGAGCGCTGGAAAACGAAAGACTTAGGCAACAAACTTGCTGCATCAAATATTCTTGTTGCTTGAGAATTGAATTTGTGTACACTGTACGCATAGTGAAAAAGGGTATATTAAGTTTGTGTAAATGTATGTAACAGGTAGAAGTAGGTGAGGCAGAGCTCATAGAGTATATGTGTTATTGAGCAGCTTGAAAACTGCTGGCGATATAGACATGTCCGTCTGTCTGTCTGACATATGTACATCAAGAATTTGAAAATTATGAGTTAGAGACTTCATATTTAAATATTTAAATTCTCTTTTTTATCTAAAGGGTATCTCCAAGTCTCACATACTCAACTGCAGCGTTCTTTCTTATTCTTAGTCTTTTTATAGCAACAACAATTTATTGATCAATCAAATGTATACAAGGGAAATGTGCAGGCATTTCCTTTAGCTGCTCCGGCTGCTGCTCTTTTGTATTGCAATGTTGCATGCAACACACTTCACTACACTGTACTCATTTTAACTATCAACAGATACACAGATACACATTTAGCGGAAATTCTAGACGCATTTGCTTTTTGATTAAATTTTATTTGCGCTAGCAAAAGTGTCATTAAATATGAAACTGTCCGTCCGTCCGTCCGTCCGCCTGTCCAGTCATCCAAACCAAAACAAAATGTGCAGCCAAGAGCCGTCATGCAACATATAATCGGCGACAATTGCTGACTATATCATGTGTTGTTGTTGTCAGCGACTGTAACGCGTAATTGGTGCCGTTCAGTTCAGTGCAGCTGATTTGATTTGAGTTGGGTTTCTGAATTGGAGGCCTCAATTTGTTAAATGTTATACAGTATCTGATTGCAACGCAGTAACAATGACGAACAATTATGTAATAGTGCACAGGCATTAAATGCACTAAGCACTGTGTTTATTTATTATTTCGTTTTTTTTTTTTTTGTTCCTTTGTTATTTGTCAGTTTGCGCCGCTGTACGTCATGTAACAAACCGCGTATTTATAAAGTCACAAGTCATGCTTCATGTTGCACCTTTTTTTTACTGCATTTCAAGTTGCCACTGTCACACTTCTGTCATGCATTTTTTATCTTCATCAGCGTCTAACTTATATTTATCTTGAATCATTTCTGTATCGCTTCAATGAACGTGTGGCAGTGAAATTTTGTATCTTTTTTTGCGTTGCTTTCCTAGTGTCTTCAATCATTAATCATGCGATTTGCGTCTGTCTGTCTGTCCGTTTATATTTGCTTTTAGTTTTTTTTTTATTTTAAGCAATGCATTTGTGTACCCTTTAAGTCGAGCATAATAGTGGGTTTAGGCTGTTTGTTGCGTAGTTTGTAATGCAGTAAATTGAAGAATGCATAAAATGTTGATGAAATGTTGCTTTTATTGATTGAAACACCAATTAGTATGCTGGGATAATGGGACCAGCATACAATGATGCAATGGAGTATGTATAGAAATTGGTTTTATAACTCTACAATGGCTGTCGGTCTATGTGTTCAAAATGAGGATTTATGTCAAATCATAAAATAATTTCTTAACCTAGACTTAAAGGCTGGATCAAGACTTGTAGAAATATCTTTCAGATCTTAGAACTTTCTATGCAGGTTTTATAAGAATGTGTATAGGATCAGGATCGCCGTTTAGTCTTTCCAGGACAAGCAATCTTCAATACAGCCATCTAGCAAGCAATATTCTTTCAAACATGTTGAGAATTACTGCAGGTAAACTTATCGGACGATAGGATCTAACATGATTTTCTGGCTTCCCAGGCTAAGGTATCATCACAGTTTCAACATATTTCCACTATGAAGGAAAATGAGGAATAGCCAGAAACATAAGTCCCTTCTTCATCAACGATTTTTTATTAATTTGCCATCTATTCCGTCACATTTAGGGAATATTGTGATGATTTTAAGTTGATCTTGCACCTCACAAGGTGATACGAGCTTTAAGTGCAGGTAACTTAAGGTCTTTGAGGTATTGGTAGGTCTAAGAAGCAAGTTTGGCTAAAATGTTGATGGAAGATTTTGAATAACTGGCCCTTAGAAAGAAAAATGTTACAGCCGCTTCCGTGCTATATGTTATGCATTTGATGCTAACGTCACAGAAAAGTGATAGGCGATAGCTTCTAGGCCTAGAGTCCTTATTGTAGCTGCTACAGTATCGTTTTATTCCTCTCTAACCGTTGGCCCACACAACTGTGAATGGAATAAAGCAATGCAGCGTAAGAAGATCGTCTTTTGAAGTATATTTATCTTTCTTAAGTTAGAGGATGAGGCAGTGCCCTTGGGTGTACGTTAGTATGTTCAGAAAAGTAGACTATAGACAGTCCACTTATAACTCGGACTACGCTTGCTCGACGGTTGCAGCAGTCAGTTGAAATTTTACAACTTCCTCAAAAAGGTTACTTATTTAAATGGCCGTCACCCATCTACCGGTCATGACCGCGTCTAGGAAGGCCCGGAAGTATCAGCGTCTTAAAGATCTTGATTTTTGTCTTTCGAGAGAGGGCTTTACTTCTCATTTGCTTGCCCAGCCCAAAAAAGCATCTGTTTGCAAGCGTGATTCTTCGCCTGATATCCAGGCTGACGTTGTTGTTGCTGGTTATCTCTGTTCCAAGATAGACAAAGTTTTCTACAATACTAAAGTTGAAATTCTCCATTGTCATTGACCGTCCAATACGTGATGATGGCGTGCTAGAAAATACCAAAAACTTCTTCGTCTTGTCCTCATTCACCGCTAGACCTATGAGCCGAGACTGTTTTTCAATCTCTGAGCACGCCTTGCTGACTCGCCGTTTCTGTGTACCGATGATATCGATGACATCGGCGTAAGCGAGTAGCATCACTTCCTTTTGGAAGATCGAGCCCGACATACTCTGTATGTACGGGCATTGGCGTATGATGTATTCCATCAGGAGATTGAACAAAATCGCACGACAGAGCATAGCCCTGCCTTAAACCTCTCTTGGTATCATAGGGGTCTGACAACGCTTTGTGTGTTAGATAGCGTCGCCATGCAAAGACGGACAATCTTTGCCGGTATACGTAGTGCAGACAGGTCGTCGAAGAACTTCGACCGGAAAAAATCAATGCAAGTGATACCATTAAAAAGTAGCACTCAGCCACTCTCCTGTACACCCAATCGTAACCAGGGGATATGGTGCCTTTAATAAAAAAAATAGTAAGACCGCTTTTAGAGCTAAAAAATTTGGTATTTAATAATTCATGAATTCGTTGATATTAATTTTTATATAACTATATATTTTATGAAGTTTCTTTAAAAATTAATTGCTTAAATATAGACTGGATTGTTTTAAACTTCGCTAAATTACCGCTTAGAGAAGCAAAGAGCAAAGTTCAGCTTAAAATGATCAATTAGAAAGCAAAAGAAAGTAAAAGTTTCAAAAATAAGCAAACCTATGAACTATAACTAAATATAATGGCAAAGCTATTATTTAACTTAGACTCACACACAATATATCTCAAACATTAATCATGAAGCTGTCTTGATCTTGCTGCGATCATTGGTGAGTTGCGGAATGCGAGTTATTTAAGTGTTTCCATGAATTCTTTGATTTCAAATCGTCACATAAGAAGATATTTTAAGCTTTACGTTTTGATTGCTGAATAGCTGGAGTTGAGGTTTTCAATGATTCCACATTCCCTGGATTTTCTGCAGTTATTCATGTTGGGTATGCCTAGCCTTTGATTGGTGGCTTATCTGTTAGAGTGCCTTTTAAGAAATGCAGTCCTTTTAAGCTGCAGCAAGTACTGCATGAGTTTGTTGCTCGTTTTTTTACACATTATTATGTAGAATACTACAGATTGTTGTGTTCTTACACTTCTCTTCAGTTTTAGTTCAGAGAACTTTCTCCACAATTCTGTATTGCTTCTGCACATCTATTTCTCTTTATGTAGCCAGAAGCCTTCTTATGCCACACAGTCCACCAATTTCATATTACGCGGTAGCTAGGAATCCAAAAGCTGTACACAGTTGAGATGTTAAGAGCTTTAAATGCTTCCCTACTCGCCTGGATATTACTAAAATGATATGTTTCCTATTTTGTTAGACTGTCTGCCCTTTCGCTACCGTACATACCCTGGTGGCTGGGAAGCTGCATCCCATCTCGCTAGGCCAATTCTTATAGGAATTGGTGTATGTCTGCTAGACTTTTATTGCAATTTGGGTGCCAAAGAATATGTTCTTATCTACCCATACTTTGTGGTACTTCTGCTGTTCTCCTTATGCAGTATACTATAATAGTCGAGCTCTGCACTACTCAAACAGCTGAATCCATTTCAAAACGTTGTCCAGTCCTATGCGACAGGATTCTGGTTGATGTTTGTCTAAAATTGGTTATGGGAGGTATTACTGTACTTCCTGTCAACTGAGCTGTGTCTATAGACGGTTCGTTTGACGGTCTTCTGTTAGAACAGACGCACATAAATATCCAAGGAACATATGCTTAGCATCATTCCAAGTGCTTTTGTTGGGGGTGGACCTCTAAGTCTCCGTGATGGCGACTAGGGCCTACCATAGGTTCTAGGAACATGTTCTTCTTTTCAGTTTGCCACCATATGCTATTATAGTATAGATTGTATTGATCTCCAAGTATACTTATCAAATATTTTGGATATGACTGATATCTCTTAGTTGCTGTTTTATTCTCTCCATAGGTCTAAGGCACACGGTGCTATCATATCAATACTACATGAAACATTAGATCATGAAATGTAGATCCAATCCATTGTTTGATTTTTACCCTTTCTTCCACAGTGGATCTCCAGGTCAGCTTTTTAATCAATATTACTACAAAGTATTTTGAGCACTGGTTTGAACGGTGTTTCGCGATGTTATTTGTATGGGAATTATTGTAGCACTTTATTGCAGTACTCTATTGGCAAAGATTATGAAGTCCGTCTTGTATATTTCTTTTAATGATTTGTTCATAATGGAGCTGAGAGTCCGTGATATATCGGGTCCGCCATCTAACGTTTTTTTTTTTTAACTACCGGCTATTCCGAGCCTGGCAACACTTAGCTCATGACAGATTTGACAGAAAGTTAGTATGATTATTCCGCTGAACGAATATGGTTGTGTATATAAGCAACATTTTCGTATTTGGGGCACGGAGAACCGACACGTAATTGAACAATTGCCGATGCACCCATTACGAGTGACTGTTTGGTCGAAAGGCATCATTGGAAGGTGAAGAAGGTGAGACGGTTACAGTCAATGGTAAGCGCTATCGAGCCATGTTAAGTGAATTTTTTTTCACAACAATTGAAGATGAGGACCTTGGTGACTTTTGGTTTCAACAGGATTGATCTTTTGCGCACTGTTTTTGAAGATCGAATTATCAGTCGAAATTCTGATGTCGTTTGGCCACCAAGGAGCTGTGATTTGACACCGTTGGACTATTATTTGTGGGGAGCCGTCAAAGATAAGTGTTACGCCAACAAACCAGAGACAATTGAAGCTTTGAAGAATAACATTCCATACCGATACCATAACCGAGATAGGGCTGCACACAGTCGAAATTGTACTCAAAAATTGGACTTGTAATTGTTGATACATGTCTTGAGCTGTGCTTGACTCTGAAACTATTCTGCATCTAAGAAGGCGCCTATTACTTCTCCGCAGCTTTGGTGATGGCAATTATTATACCTCTCTTATGCAGAACAACTATTCCTGAGACTTAAAGCTGTCACACTTCTTTGCTTTTATCTTTTTTCTGTCTTTTGCTTATTAATAATTTTTTTATGCCGACCAAAATTAATGATGTCTTAAAATTTGTTTGCTTATCAGTAGAAATCTTTCTAGCGCATATTAATGAGGTATAGAAATTTCGTTTATACCGCTGCATAAGCTTGTTTGTAAATCCACCGCTCTCTGCCGCTCTCCCCTACAACGATGCTGCGTTTCTAATCAGTTTGGCATGCGCAACCTCGACGGCGACTACTGACAGTCAAGTAGTCAGCTTTGCCAATAGGAAAAGCCTGCTGCCACAACTGTCATTAAGTGGTTGCTATTGGTGTGGCAACACGTTGACTACTTCTTGTTCTTATTGACTGAAGTCTGAGTCTCTGCGACGGCTCTTGCAGATGATTCTTGGTCAAAAGCAGCTGAGCGCGATTTTCTTTCTCATAAGAATTGGGTTATGCTGTTTGCTATTTTCTGCAATATTTTCACTTTTTTTCTTGTTTGATTTCGCCTACAGATTTTCCGCGGCTGCATTTTCCGCGCCCACTTGCCAATTGGTGTCAATGATTTTCCATGTGCATTTCTAATTTGATTCTGTCGATTTGACTAGCGAGTAGTGTTGTAAAATACAAAAAAAAAAAAATAAGAAAAAAAAAGCAGCCGAATCGATCGTGTAAAAAGGTTTTCTCACTGCAGCGAAAGAGATTATGCAAGTTTTTCCGTACGAAACGAGTATGTGAAGCGGCTGGGATGGCAGAACGAGTTTGTATTTTGTCGCCGGCGATTTATTTTTTATTTTTTTTTTGTGTCTGTCCCATGGATTTGCATGTGCAGTAAGTGAAACACGGAATGCATGAAGCAGTAACCCATTTTCCAATTGGTTTATTTATTTCTACAGCTTCGTCTTCTGCTTCTTCTATTTTATCAGCTTGAACTACAAAAAAAAAACTTCTTTCATCTGGTTTTTCTATTTTTTTGTCTTTGGCTAGAAATTCGCGCTGTTGCCGGTGAACCAAATTACAAATCGGTGAATCTAACCTGGGAAGTTGAGTTCGTGCCGCAAACGGCATCAGATGCACAGCAACAGGCGGCAAAGTCTAACGAAGCCATCAGTGCTGGCCGCGTGACAAATGATGTCGAAGTAGTTGCAGGAACAACAAAACCAACAGCAGCACCGCCGAATGCCTTTCAGATCTTCTACTGTGAAATGCAGACCTTTGGGCCACAACGCTGTCGCGTCAAACTGTTGAATGGTACAACGAACACAGTTGAGTCAACGACTAGGTTAGTATATTAAGGCGTTGTGTGGGGGCGTGTCAATAGTGTTATTAACTAAAGTTCTACACTGCACAGCAGCAACGCGCAAGTGCAACACTTTGCTGCACTGATAGACAATCTACGCATGGCCACGCGCTACAGCTTTCATGTGCGTCCGCAGCCCATGCGCCGCGCTGGCATGCGTATAGACAGCGCACGCGCCGATTCCAACTACAACAATGAAATCGAGAGTGAACTAAAGTCGGGCAAATTTAAGGGGCAGACCATAGTCATACCCACCAAGGGCTGTAAGTAACTCTACACTTGTTTTGGATTGTAGCGCATTAATTAAAAGCCAACTTTTGTACTTTGCCGCTTGTTGTTTGTTCCTTTTATTTTGTAGTTTCCGCGCATGCCACACAATGTCTACCACATGCCTCAGAGATTGAAGTGGAGACGGGTCCTTATTTTGGTGGACGCATAGTTGTAGATGGCGGCAATTGTGGCATTAAGGGCAATCCACTGGATGCTATGGATAAGTATATTATGCGCATAGATCATAAATTGTGTGGCAGCATGGTGAAACCCGAAACAAATACTGTGGAGACTTTTATAACAGTGCAGGAGAATCCGGGTATCTTTACACACAGCACAAGACGGTGAGTAGTTTATGCTTGTTTAGAGGAGAGTATTTCAAAAGAGGGTTATAAGTAGGAACGGTTTAAAAGCACGACACAAAGTATAAAAATATTCATCAAGAATTTCCAAATCCGTATTCAAATCAGAAGGAAGTATATATACTCCATAGACCAATTATTCTCCACTTTAGAAAACATTTAAATTTTACATTTCCTTTTCTCCCTCCCTTTTCCCCTATATAGTTTTGTAGTAGTCTGCAGCTATCAATCGGGCATGCAAACTGTACGCGCCAGCTTTACAGTGCCCGGTAAAAATGGACTTGCATCTGTCGAACATGATGATGATGAAGAAGAAAATGATGCATTTATACCGGATGATCAACGCACCGCTAGGGATATGCGTCAAATGCGTTATGTAGATAAAAGTGAATTGGTGCTCAAGAATTCACCACATAATACCGATGAAGAAGATTTACTTGATGCAGTAATATCTGAAGTTGTCAATCCTGAGACTCTAAATAAAACAACGCCGCAGGTAAAACTTAATAATTCAACAACATCTTTTACTGCCACTGAGGAGGAGGAGGAGTCATCTGCATCCTCAGCACCTGATACGCTGGCCAAACATACTAAATATGCCATATTGGTGCGCAATCCGCAAGATGCAGGCGTGCACAGCAATAGCAACTGGTACGAGGCGCAGGCGGTCAAAGTCAAGTCAAATGCGCATAGTGCAGATGATGGTAGGTTTCTAAACTCAAAAATATTTCATGCTTTTTTTTGGACTATTTTTATTTCTATTTATACAGTTTTTGCTACCACGCTGCATTATATAACCGCCAATCTGTGCACTGTGCTCATCACCGTTGCAGTATCTGTGATAATCATCGCTATTTGCATTGTAATCGTGCAGCGTTTGGTACAGCGTCAACGGCGCCTACATCAGAAGACAGCATTGACGCCAGCGTTTATCTCACCCGCTGCATGCTGCATGCCTTCGTCAAGTTCCTCGTCCACCGCATCCTCATCCATGCAGAAGAAGAAGGCGTCATCACATTTGCCGCATAAGACTATGCCGCGTGCACTGCAGCAACAGCATCAGTATCAGTGCAACATGTAGATACATTTTGGAGATACTGTTGCAGCATCGTTGTCCATGCATGGCACTATGCTTGCTTGTCTTGTTAAATGTGCCAAAAGCCGTCCATTTGCATTTAATTAAAGACGACTAAGCATAGCGCACAACTATTTTCAATATGGAAACTAAAAACTTTTGAAAAATGTATTCGATTTGCAATTAGTTCTTAATAACCTCAAATTGATTGCTCCTTAGCATTTAGCTTATTATTAGCCTTAATTAATATAACTAATATTAATAATAACAATGAAACTATTTTTTATAGATTGACTTTGCACGCTGATTGATATAAATATTTAAGATTTAGCTATATAAGTTGATACATGCCTATTTATACGAATGCATTTGTATAGAACGATGAATTTTATGCAATTAAACTAACAAATAAACACTTTAAAAATTAATTTTGAGCATTTTATTGAGGATGTTGAGAGGTTATGTGACAGAAATGAAGACCGAACATTTTATCAAAAGGTGAAGCGTCTGACCGAAGCTAAAGACGAAAGTGGAAATTTGGTTACAGCTGCTTAGAAATCTATAATATTATGGAGAAGTTATTTCTTTAATCTACTAGAATGCGATGAAGAGAACAATACCGCCGATAAAGAAACAACACCCGAACCACCAGTTAATGAAGACACTATTGTAGAGCCACCGGACTATAATGGGGTAGGCTCCGATGGGCTGCTTGCGAGTTATTTAAGACCGGCAGCGAAGAGTTGGTTAGGAGTATGCACCAATCGCGCGTATAGTGTAATAGACTGAAGCCATATACGGATTCACTGATAAGACGATATCAGTGTGGCTTCAGACCAAAAAGTTGGACCAGTGACAAAATATTCACATAGCGGCAAATTCTGAAAATTTCCCTTGAGTTTAACAAAGATACACACCCAAAAAATTTTTTTTAATTAAGAAGCCGCTTCGATAAGCCGATACGAAGTTTATCGACGCCCTGTCTGCACTAGTTATCCCGGCAAAGATCGGTCGTATTTGCATCATCATGATGCTATCACACACACACAAAGCGTTGTCAGATTGGGAAAGAACCACTCCGAGTGCTTTAATGAAATATATATCATACGCCAGTGCTCGTACAAACAGAACATGTCGGACGCGATCTTCTAAAATGTAGTGAAGCAGCTCTTGTACACGGATGATATTGATATCACCCGTGCACAGTAAAAAAGTCTCGGCCTTCTCGATTAAAACCCTCAAACAATTTCCATACATATTAAAAAAATTTGGACGCCATATTGGATTTGCCATTTTAAATTTTTCAAAAGCAACATCGGATTCGTAATCAGTGACCACGAAAACCGCCGATAACAGTAGTTTTCAATGAAATTTTATAAATATTTGAGTTTTGAACGTTTTTCCCAACCATCTAACCCACTCTTCCCACTACACAGCGCAACAACAACAAGTGAGATTGGATAATATTTCTTTCTAGATTGTTGAAGAGTTGAATTTTTAGAATATGTTTGATGTTGATAGATTTTAATGCTTTATTGACAGTTTCGTTGCCTTAAATATTTGTGTGTCCTGGAACCTAAATTAGTTTTATTGGGCCCTGTACCGAAGGTAGAAGCGCCTATTGGTTTTGTGCAAATGTATGTAACAGGTAGAAATCATGGTCGGAGACTCGCCAAAGATACCCCCATTAAGGTCAGAAGTGCAAGAGAAGTCGAAGGTTTTCGGAAACGGTAATAGATAGAGACTTCGTTCTGTTTGCATTCGACTAGGACTTCGCCGGAATTTCATGAGTTTATTTTAAAATTTTACCCCTAATTCCCATAAAATCCTCCTCAAGGGTAAACATATCTTCGGCACAATAAAATATTAGGTATGCCAGTATAGAAATAACGTGTCTCTAAGCCAATATTCCAAATTTTCATAAATGAAGATTTTATACACAATTGAACTTGAACGACCTATGATACTTCCGTCCTCCATTTTCTTTGCATACATAAACAAATGTTTTATAAGGCACTTATTCGTGCAGTGAGAAGTGGGAGGAGCCAAATACTTTTCGTTAGTACCATTTTTTCTTATAAATCTCCCACCTTTTTGTTTTGCACTGCTTGCTCATAAGTTAGGGAAACAGTTCGTTTTTTTAGGCGACAGGGTACAGGGCCTCTTACAGTTAGTTATGCCCGACTGTAATTTTCTTATTTGCTTTTTTTTACAGTTTGTTCATACTATCCTTCATCATGATGCTAATTTTTAGCGTGATCTATAATCCAATGCGTTTACAGAGTCTGTTTAAGCCGACTTAGGTAGTACTTGGCGATTTTTTATAATAAGTGAAAATATTGATCAACGTATTTTTTTTAAATACTCACCTAAAAGAGCTTAAGATGAGTCTGCTCTGTAAAAAACGCGCACTTACGATTTGTTTAAAATAGTCAAGGATGCCGTGAGCTTGAGAGAGATCGGTCATGCAGTGCATATTCAAACGAGAGCATACTTTAGGATAATTCACGAAAAACTGGATTTGTAATGCGTACCAATTGAGCTGCCAACGAGACATGGGTGTACGAGTACGGCACACTTGTAAATCAACAATCATTCGAGTATAGGGTTGACATAGTCCAGAGCATAAAGTTGCAGCTTAAATAAGTTTATAAGCATTTATTTCACTCCATTTTAAATAGATTATCTAAGTAAAATAAATAAATTCTAAATTTGCAGCTGGACATTGTAAACAATTGCGGGCTAAATGGCATTTTAATGATGCTATAGAATACGAATAAAGACAACAACAACAACTACGATTACAATAAAATATGTAAAGACAATTTTTTCGAGGCTTAAGAAAGAAATACACGTCCCATAGAGGAAATTACAAAATTATGTTAAAACAACAACATAATTTGCATGAAAGTGGCACAGCAGCAGCAGCCGTCGCAACAGCAACAATGAACAACAACAAAGAACAACAACTTTAAGATACAATAATTGTACAATAAGAACTTCAAATTGTCTTTAAAGAACTTAACAGCGGCGACGGAAGCAAAAAATAATAAAGTTATAAGAAAAAAAAAAAACTTTGAATAATGTGAAAAATAAAAGAATTTAACGATTGCCAAATTTGGTCAGGCTTTAGGTTTTTTATTGCACTTTAATGTCAAACGATGTCATGGAAAACGAAGTTCTGGTAGTGTTTGTCTGAGAATGTTTTCGTTTTCAATGCAAAACACGCACAAAATTTAAGTTGAATTAAGGGAAATGCGAGAACGTGTTGACAACAAATACTGCTTTGGCATATTTTTTTTTGGGCTTAATCCGAAAAAGTATCTGTTAAATATGTAGATACACTATTTATATTTTGTAGAATGAGCAACGAGCGTTACAAGCGGAAAACTTAACTTTCTTTCTTTATACTTCGAACAAATCATTTGGGGCTTTCTTGTTTTCCTTAACCTATTTTCGAAAGGCAGTACAAAGCAGAAGCAAAAGTTGCAACGGTTTTGAATTTCAAATAGACAATTCTAATAAGATACTTACTAAGTATCTGCTCTTGCTGCTGCTGCAGATGATGATGATTTACATAAATCTGTTCATGTGTTGGCTATGAGATGAGTGAGTGTGTTGGCGTTGAGCTTCCGTTTACCTTGGTTACACCGCCCTTTGTGTGCTGTTTAGAGACCATAACGTCTGATCTGAATTCGCTGCTTCTTACTATGCTATACAATATATATGTCTGCAGTTGTACTTATTAAAGTTGTATAGTCTAAAAAAAAAATTCGTTTGCTAATGCGGTCAACGCTCCTAAAAAAACGCTTAATGAGCCCGCGCCATGCCTTTTGCGCCTTCACATTCGCTCAGCATGTTCGCTTTTGGATTAGAATTGAACCGCAGACGAAAGTGAAAAATAAAACTCAGTGAAAAAAAAAAAAACAGAAAACAATAAAAAAATAAAAGATTTGTGAAAGTTCAAGCAAATCAAACAACACTCAACCAATTATAGAAAGAAAAATCCAAACAGAATCGGAAGAAATTTTCGGAAAAAGAAAAAAAAAATAAAAAACTGCAAATGGTTAAATCATTATTAACGGTCATCAGCGAACCTAAAGAAGACTAAGCGAACTGTGCTATAAATTATCTGCGACCGGACGTTTTCTATTTCTAATTTTATAGTATTTCCCCTTCTCCAATTATCAGCAAATAAAATTTAGTGTTCCAACTGTTTGAATTGGAGTGAAGTCAAATTTGTTTTTTGTGCAATTTCCAAACACCTCCCATTTACTGTGAGAAGCGGCATTATTGGTTTATTAGAAGGTTTGCCATACAGTAGAGCTTCGTGATAACCTTTAGAAGTACAAAAACCATAAAGGATGAAAATATAATTAATCTGAATCCACAAAACTGCTGATATTAGTTCGAAGGATGATATATTACAATGGCTAGGTGCGTTCTTCATTAAAATTTTTGACATGCTGAGTACCATTTACTTATATACTTATATGGCCGTCAACCATCTACCGGTCATGGCCGCGTCTAGAAAGGCGCGCCAGCCTCCATAGTCTTGTGCGTGATGGCGCCAGTCGTTTTGAATGCCAAGTACGGAGAGATCTCTCCATACCTGGTCATTCCATCGAGTGCCCGGTCGTCCTCTAGATCCAATCAAGTTGGGGCCCCCATGTAAACCACGCGTGCTGGAACTCTTTCATCCATTCGAATGAGGTGCCCAGCCCGGTGCAGCCGCTGGAATTTTATGCGCTGGACTATGTCAACCTCATCGAATAGCTTGTACAGCTCGCGGTTCATACGGGACCTAAACTCGTCGCCGACTCTAATAGGACTGAAAATACTGCGAAGAATCTTCCTCTCGAAGACTTGCAACGCTGTCACATCCGACTCAATCACGGTCCATGCTTCTTCGCCATACAATAGGACCGGGAGTATAAGCGTCTTATAGATCTTGATTTTTGTCTTTTGAGAGAGGCCTTTACTTCACATTTGCTGGCTCAGCCCAAAAAAGCATTTGTTTACAAGTGTGAATCTTCGCCTGATCTCCAGGCTAACGTTGTTGTTACTGGTTATCTCTGTTCAAAGATGGACGCAGTTTTCTACAACACTGAAGTTGAAATTCTCCAACGTCACTGACCGTCCAAGACGCATTGACGGAGTGCGAGAAGACACCAAGTACTTTGTCTTGTCGTCAGTCACCGCTAGACCCATGAGCCGAGACTATTTTTCAATCTCTGAGAACGCCTTACTGACTCGCCGTTCCTGCGTACCAATTATATCGATGTCATCGGCGTAAGCGAGCAGCATCACTTCCTTTTGGAAGATCGAGCCCGACATACTCTGTATGTACGGCTCGCGTATGATGTATTCCAATCGGACGACAGAGCATCGCCCTGCCTGAAACCTCTCTTGGTATCAAAGGTGTCGGAGAGGTTAGCGTCGCCATGCAAAAACGAAAAATCTTTGCCGGGATACCTAGTGCAGATAGGGCGTCGAAGAACTTCGATCGTATCAGCTTTATAGTCGACAAAAAGATGGTGAGTGTTTGTGTTGAACTCACGGGTCTTTTCCAAGATTTGGCGTAATGTGAATATTTGGTCACTGGTCGACCTTTTTGGCCTGAAGCCACATTGATATCGTCCTATCAGTGAATCGGTATACGGCTTCAGCCTATTACACAATACGCGGGACAGAGTATTATATGCAATGGAAAGGAGACTTATTCCTTTCTCAAAGATTAAGAAAGTATCACACCGTCTTCGTAATATTTATTTGTGTTCGCACAAAGGATTCGAAATGACTGCTCGGTGGTACTAAAACCTGCATGACTGAAATTGGCCCAAAATGAACATATAGATAACTTCCATAAAGTTTAAATTTCGACTTAACCAATTATCTAAGCCAGTTTTGCTTGTTTATTTTCAAGACGAAGATGTGACTTTTTGACTGCTGTATTCAGTGCTCTTCCGCGAAGTCAGCTTTGAGCTTTGAGTCAAAGACATTGACCAATCCAAATGTACATTGACCTTACCGCAAAATGAGGTTAGAGGAACTCGAATTTATGAGTTCTTCATTCAAAAAAATATAAAATTGGTTTGCTTATACATTGAGAAACACAATTATAAATTTTTCTCAAGGCGGAAGAACAAAAGCAATAAAATTTATTCTGGGAAGATATTGCGGCTTCAGGTCAGCAAATGACACTTCATTAGTTTTTAATTGCTATTATAAAATGTTGCAAGTGAAGCGTATGAAAGCAACAACTACACCAAAGCTATTCAAAATTTGTCTATTGTTTATTTTGTGATTTCTAATTGTTTTTTGAAATTGCAGAAAGTTTAATCGACAGACAGACGGATACAACTTATTTTTATTGTACTACAAACCTACTCCCTCAATGACACAAACTGATGCCTGCTGTCTATGTGTCAGACTGTCTGTCTGTCTGTCTGTAGATCTATCTATCTATCTGCTGCTTTCATATATCAAAAACCAGGTTATCTATCTGCTGCAAATCTAAGCAACACAAATTGCGCTCTTTAAGCAACTGCGCTTACTTAAAGACTCATCTTCAACTTCAACTCGAGGCACATTTTCTTCTTCACTACAGTTGCTATGGCTTCTTGGAATTTTAAGCTTTCTAGTACTTTGGTATATAAATGAAAATTACTTAGTACACAAAAAATAAAAAATATAATAGATACAAACGAAATTTTGCGCTGTGCCATTTATTTTTTTTTGTATTTTTTCTTTGATTCCAGCTCTGGCGCTGTAATTGTGTGAGAATTTAGAGCAGCGAACCGCGTCAGAAAATGACTTAATGCTCTTGGCATAGCGTCAGCGTCAGCTGCTGGGAAGTATATAAATTAAGCTCCCACAAGCTGTAGATAAAATTGTATCTTAGAAATAAAAAATAAGAATTTTTCAGTAAGACATAACGGCTGACAGCTAATGGAGGAACGCATCTTATAAAGCTTCTAACTAAATTTTCTACCAACTACCGTTAAAGGCTTTTTGGTAGGCGTTTGATTTTTTTTTTTTTTTACTTGGAAATTCCAATTGGCGATGGGCGTTTTGTTTATAGTCCGTAGCGGTGGCGGTAGGCCGTAATGAGTTGTCACTCACAGCCAAGCAGCGAGAGGCTGCAAGACAAAACAGAAATGTGTATAATTTTAATAGAAAACTATTCGCTGGAATTCGCAACAATTCAGAGAATATGTACAGCAACAACTACTGACTGCAACGTGAATTGAGACGCACAGTAGACAGTTGTGGCAAGGTAGGCAGCAAGCCAGGCAGCCAGCCAAGTTAGTGGTACCACTAATTTAAACGCGTCAAGAACAGTTATGAGCAGCTTTTGCGCAATTTTTGCAAAAGGTATGGCAACGAAAGACAAACCAAACCAAGTCAACCACCAGACAGTCAGCCAGCGATCAGCCAAGAACGATCCAATGAACTCACATATGAAATTATGTGCGTCTGAATCAGCAGTGACTTGGTCAGGGGCGGACACTGAGGATTGGAGAAATAAGAAAACAAAATTTCAGAAATTTCTTCCACCATCCCATGTTGAAAAACAGTCTTGGCTCATGGGTCTAGCGGTGAATGAGGACAAGACGAAGTACTTGTTGTCTTCTCGCACTCCGTCATTGCGTCTTGAACGGTCAGTGACGATCGAGAATTTCAACTTCAGTGTTATAGAAAACTTCGTCTATCTTGGAACAGAGATAACCAGCAACAACAACGTCAGTCTGAAGACCAAGCGAAGAATCACGCTTGCAAACAGATGCTTTTTTGGGCTGAGCAAGCAAATGAGCCCTCTTTCGACAGATGTATGGCGCAGAGGACGTATGGAGTATGGACGAGACAGCGTTGGAAGTCTTCGAGAGGAAGATTCTTCGCAGGATCTTTGGTTCTATTAGAGTCGGCGACGATTTTAGGTCCTGTATGAATCGCGAGCTGTACGAGCTATTCGATGAGGTTGACATAGTCCAGCGCATAAAATTCCAGCGCACTGTTCTTATAGTAAAGAAACTCCAACCGTTGCTCGTTCAAATCGCGAAATCAGTGAAGATTCTCCAAAGTCATCATGGATGATGATGTAAAATTGTGGCATTGAGGCATGCCTATTTATAAGTTCCACTAAAAACCATTCAAGTTGGATAGAAAAATTTTTAAATAAGAAAAAACTTCGGAAACTTCTTTGGAAAAACTTGACTTCTTAACGTGAACTATAGTTCTCAAAGCCGAAAGTGATAATAGATGCGTTCAAATTTAAGTTCTCCACACATCTTCTGGCTAAATAGCTTACTAATACATTTGATGGTGCCTTGCAACCTCTTCATGGAAAATATTTTCAAGCACAATAAAGTCTAATATTCAAAAATAAAACACACAGCACTAGCTCCGCTACTGAATTTTTGGCCAAAAGTAAAGAACGGAACCGACTCCAACTTCCAGAGAGCATAAAACGGAACGCAACTTGCGACATATGTCATGTTTTATACGCAATCGCCAAAACAAACTCTGCAGGAAGAACAAGTACAAACAACAACAACAACAAATGAGCATTAATGTTTTACTTGATGTTACTGTTGTTGTTTTTGCTTTTTTTTAAGTTCTAGCAGCAACTCACATAAATAACCAAGAAAGTGGCATGCGTTGCAAATGAAGCGCTCAAAGTTGTACGCGCAGCGCAAGTCTTCAGATACAAGATACAAAATGTAGCCTAAGAGCAGAAAAGACATAAATACTCGTACAGATACGCATAGATAGACTGTGTGGCAGGCAGGCAGGCAGGCAGTCGACCGGACAGACAGACAGACAGGCAGACAGACGGACAAAAAGACAGTCAGAGTAGAGTTTTAATGCTGTTTATATTTAGGTATCTATATGCAAGTAGTTTTATGGAGATACTTTCAGTAGACATCTTCAACTAGCAGTGTCTTATACCTTTAAATCAACAGGTGCCATTCAATTATTGAAATGTTGCGCGTGGCTTGTTTGGCTTAGGGTTTATTTAGACGTACTCGTTCTTAGTTTCTTGACTTTTTTTTGTATACATTGTTGCAAGAATTGATTACACAGCAGACATTAGAAATAGTTTATTCAAATTGTAGAGTGTACACTGCGCTGCATTTTGTAATGACTTAATAAGACAGTTTCGCTTTATTCTTTTTTATAAAGTATCTTTTGGTGGATTGAACATAAAATTGTTTAGTTATATGAGAAAAATTTTTTCGTAGGAAATAAAAACTAAAGAAAACTTATTTGCAAGTAGAGGACAATGCACATTTTTAAACCATCAGCACATGAGTTGCATGCAAACATAAAGAAACTGAATTAAAATATGGCACACAGTTGGGTAAATTAGCTTAAAATTAAGTCTATTAAATGCAGTTCCTATCAGTCATCTTTGAGTACATTGGGATGCACCCGATGGGACATATACTATGGGTAGGAGGATATGTTACCCACAGTAGTCAAACGTTCCGCATCCAGCATGTTCTTGTAGTCCTCAGTCTAGCTGTCAAACTCTTAACGGTTCGCTAGGTGCCTCCGGCAATGAGGTCAGAGTGATTTCTGAAGCCACATCGGTTTACGTCTTAGTCAACCTGAAAGTGATCTAAATTCCACAAGAAACGATGCAACTCTTTCAGTTTCGAATTGTGCTCCTTCAACATCTGACAAAGCTCAGGGCAATACGCTCGCGAATTACTTGTGCTTCGTCAGGATGCTCGGAGTAGTGTTGTCAGCATATCACGTTCCATGGCGCTCAGAACACGTCGTAGTAGTAACATAACGTCAGCCAAATCCATTTCCAAGCTGTCGATTTAGATGGTTGGTAAATCATGTGCGGACTTTAGATCATCAAATTTGGCTTCGGCCTTCTCACTTAGCGTCGCCTTCTCTTGATCTGAATGACGACCGCTACACGCGAAGCTTTGGCGTTCATTTCCTTGTTGAAACCTTCGTAGCGGTGCTTTATAATCTCAACATCCTCTATATCTTTGCCCGCCATCATTATGTCCAACATTTTGGACTTCTAATTGATCCATTGTACCATGCCATCGACCCCGCGCATAAACTTGTATAGACTGAGTGCGTCTAACTTTGCGAACTCTGGAAGCTGCTTGTAGCGCTTGTCGAGAGCCTCCAATCGTTTGTCGACATTGGCATTGCTTTATTTCACCGATTCCGCCTGCTTATGGAGTGCATGGATTACTTCGGCATTGCTGAATAGCTTGTCAGCGACGTTCTTGTGCTTTTTCATCGCGTTCCACATCCTCGTGAACACAAAAATGTCGACATCGACTTGTCCAAATAGTCTACATAGACTTCGATGAATAGATAGAAGTACACGACCACATTCTCCAAAAGCTGCCGTCTGTGCTTCACCAAATCTAAATGACCCCATTTAGAGAGCATCTCCTTGAAATGATCCCTAATGCGACCGGAATCAATGTGACCTTCAGTAATTAGTTCAGCACCCACTTTCGTCAAATTTTGCAGTTGACTATCATGTGATGTGATCTTCGATTCCAGTACCTTATGTTAGCTTATCATAATCTGTTCCTTCTCCTCAATTCAGTTCTCTTCATCAGCAGTACCTCATAAAATTGACATAATTTTCGGCTCTCCTCCAAACGTAGCTCTACAGCCGAGCACACCAATTCGTTGCCAGTTCCTCCAATTGCTGTACACGGTAGACAATGATCTCAGGATCACAAAGCTTGTACTCCGAATCGTCGCAAAGGATGCTTGCCCATAATGTTGATGTCAGCCTCGAGCAGGGAGAATTTTTGTATCAGATCCTCGACACGCATCTGATGCTCACTGTAATCTTTCGTTATTACGCGTTGCTTAGTCTCCTCAATGTTGTCAAGAATGTAAAGCATCTCCTGGAAGTTTGGTAGCAGTTGCACGAAATAGAGATTCGTCCACAAACTCTTGCACACCAGAATCGTGATAGAACTCGGATTGTAACACATCTCCGCAACTACGACCCTCTCTCTGCATCGCTTTAGAAGGTGCCTAGCTAACCAATTGGGGTGGTTTCTCAGGGCGTCCATGTAGACCAAGGCCTCACGATTAATTACGTCCCCTGTTTTGGGAACTTTTAGGTCCTTTTCTATATTTGAAGTTCGCATGAATCATGGGGCATTTGAAATCCTACAGAGGAACTACCCAGCTTTTAGTATTTAGGCAGCTATTGATACTATCTTGATATTGAGTACGGATTCGAGTTTCATTTTGTTGTTTTATGCCACTTGAAAGTTCGCACATTCTTAATGGTAGACTCTTTAAAAAACACATCTATTACTCATTATGAACTTTAATTATGTTCATTGTAAAAATATTTATACTTAAAAATTTCTCCAACAATTAATAACTTTTTCCCTTCGACATAAAAATGAACAAAAAAAAACAAATTAGAAACTACGCATTAGGCGTGTGCCAAATTGAAGCGGATTCAAATCTCCATTTCCACACAGCAAACCAAGACACAACTTCAATTGCAAATGTTGTACGCACAAAGTAGCATAATTTGTCTTCAAAGTGACCCTAATTACAAGAAGAGATACAAAATCTAAAGAAAAACAAAAAAAATTATAGTAAATGGCTATTTCTTTCGTTTTTTTTTCCTACAAACACAAGACAGAGATCTATATTAATGATAAATCATACTAAAGCAATGAATATATCATCTAAGAAATGTCAGCAAGCCAACTTTCAATGTTCAGTTATATAAATGTATCTCGAACTAACTGGCGCAACATACACACTTTTCCTACAATTTCTTTAGATACGCTATACAGAGTTCATTTGAGTGTTAATTGCATTTTGCAGCACGTCAAAAATTAAAAGCAAACCTCAAATGAAATATGTAAAAATTTCCACTAGCTTACGGCACTCTGTAGCTGAATAAAGTATCTCAATAAATAAAATATTGTATCTGCATATATGCAATGCAATTCATAACGGCATGAAGCGATTCAAGCGTAACCAAACTGTAGATATGTGTACTCTCTAGTCTATAGTTAGAAGTCGAAGCTGAGAAAACAAAAAAAAAACCACAAACATAATATTGTATCTTAATGTGCAACGGATTTTTTGCTACGCGAAGATACGTGAAATGAGACGGACAGACAAATTTATAGTTTGAAGCGTCTCACTTTCCATTTCAAGCGCAGACACAATGAAGGTTATTAATCCGACAATTAATGCAGTAAATTAAAAAAGAAAACCAAGGAAAATTATAATTATTATGTTTTGAATTATAATTATTTCTTCTTGACTTAGTCTTCTGCTCAGTCTTTGTTGTTTTAATGACTTCATTGTTCCACCAAAACTTTAAACTAATTTTGCGTCTGTCAACCGCCGAACCTTTGCAGCGGCTGTCGCAGTCACCGCAACGCTTTCACATCAATCAACATTAGATGCGGCACTGCAGCTTCTTTCTCAGCGCAGTTTGTGGCAAATGAAATGCAACCGCACCACAAATGCGAATGCAAATTGGGTTAGAAGTATCATACAGACTCCTCGTATATAAAGCTAATTTAATTCTAAGATACTGTCTTCAAAAAAAAAAAAAAAAACACAAATAAAAATAAATAAATTAGAGAGCTAAAGTTGAGTCTGCGCATGCAGCAAGCTGCGAATATCGATGATGGCAAGTGGGTCATTTAGAAACGTTCTACAGTATATGTATCTCTATGCGCAGATTAGCACAAAAATGATTAACAGCTAAGCTTAGTAGACGCTTAGTATGTATACTAACACAACTCAGATATTATACTAATTAGGGATTGATACTAGTGCGCCATTTTAAATGAAGTCAAAGCCATTAAAAATAAATTAATACTCGTACATATGCCAATCAAAAAAATGGAAAACCTATTTTGCCAGCAAGATTAATTACATTTGAAGATTTATGCAGTGATTGATGGTGCGGCAGCTGAGTTATAATAAGTTATTGGAGAGTGTAGCATAGTATGATACGCTATATTAAAAAATAAAAAAAATTATAATTAAATAATTTAGTTCTTCTCTGAAATACTATTAGCAACCACTCATCTTTAATGTTTTTCTAAACTTCAAAATTGATGATGATGCATTTTCAATTATTTTTTTGGGAATTCTTGTAACAGAAGCGCAGAAGAATTTTACTTTTACTAACTGGTTACTAATATTCTCAGTGAAATGAAATTAAAAGATTTAACCTACAAAAATCATAAAGGTAAAAAGGTGCTTCATTCAGTTCATTTTTTAATTTAATTTATTGAGAATGGTGGCAATCAGGGCACATGCTTCCACATGGATCGCCTGGTATATTAGTTATTATCAATAACTAATTTTTTATAATAAAGATTTTCCATAATATTTCTACTATAATTTTTTTGTATTACAATTAGATGTCGAAATGGCATTGCAGTACTCAAAGTTCTGACTAGGCATTTTCTTTGGTCCAAAAGTCGCTCGTTGTATCTACTGGATAAGAAACCAATTTGCTCCTCGATGGTAGCCAAATTGATGACTTTATGTAGGGTGGAGCTAGGAACACACCAATCATAGAACCAGTTATTATGTGCAGAGCACTGTTTTGGAGGGTTTCAATCCGTTTTCGATTCGAACTCACAGCGATAGCCAAAATTTGGATACCATCTCTTCATGTTGTTGCAATAATTTGCAGGTAGTCAGTTCTTTGGTTGCACATCGAAAATTTACTCCTATTATTAAATAGACAGGACAGCTTTTTTAGTTTTGCGCGGCAAGCACCTACACTCTCTGTAATGTGGTTCTTAATGGTTACTCTTCTGTCTAGTAAGAAACCTGAGAGTTTGTACATGATGGGTTGAAGCATAGCTAACCCTTAAGAAATGTTGCCAGAAGTGTTTGTCTCTTTAGGGTGAAGCATGTAATTGTTTCATCTATTCGCCGAAACATCAAACAAATGCAGATATTCTTGAAGACCGCCAGCGAACATCATCGACCAATGAGTAATTGGGATGATAAGCAATTTGGATGATAATCTCAGCATATGGGACAGAAAGGTACGCTATAAATGAATGGAATACAGTAAAGGTCTCATGATACTATTTTGTAGTACCCCAGATTAAGACTGAATGAGTGGCTGACATACCCGATCACACTTTAACAAAAACAAAGGCGCCCCTCTATGAAGTTTCGCAGCTTTAAGTATGTAATTTATATCCGGGAGAGCATCTTTGATTTTGGTTAACAGAACACCATAGACATAGACAGTCAATGACTTGCTGCATTCTTTCGACTCAAAAGCACTGAATATTTGATTGACTACATGGTGGAGCAATTTGGGAGTTCCATGTCCAAACTGTTGCTACGGACTAAGTCTCCGGGCTTTCACAGAACCAGCAATAAAGGCGACGAACTGGCCGCTCAGAAAACTGAACGGCCCGTATTACTCAGGGTAATTTTCCGACTTGCTACTGACTTCTGGATCATTGAGAAAACATCGAACTTTAGCTGGGAGTCGATTAAAAATTAAAACTATTTAAATTGGAGTACTTGCTTAGATAATGCTTTCAGCGTTTCGTTACAAACTTCTGTTACTTCAGGTAGCTTCTATTTTACTTTCCTTCTATTTCACTTTTCTCTGCAAAACAGAAACGGAACGCTCGGCTAGATGCGTTGCAAATAGTTTAGGTTGTTCTTCATCGGGCCGGCGCAGAAGGATGCATCGCATATGGTGTCCATGGTTTCCAGCATTTGGTCGAAAGATCTAGTGGTTTCCTACTTTTAGCTTTTTACAAGTATCTTGCCATTCAGATTTATTCCACAGCGGGACAAAAAGACGATCATCACATTGCCAACACAGTTATCCATCTGCCAAAAAATTTGGCAAACTGAAACCTGATAATAGCGCGTCACTTTCACCTTAATGGTATTTTTTATACACATATTTCACAAAAACGAACACTGCAAGGTGTCTTTTACACTAATGAGAGCTACCAGTGCTCGTTGTGTTATGGAGAACGCCCACTACCACGCAGTATTACCAATATTGGAACACTACTCATAGCCAAACTTAATATGGTGTCTGATTTTTTGGCGTTCGAAGAGCTGTTCACAAGCGATGTCGCACGGCTTTAACTCATATGGCATCCAGTTTCATAGCTTTTAATCCCATGGCTTATAGGCATTTGCATCTATCGCCTAATCCACTTCCAACAATTCGTACAACTCCTAAAGCGTTGGGTCCACATAGAGCAATGATTCCCATTCTTTCTCTTTAAACTTTATGGATTGACTTCACAGTTCTTTGTCTTCAAGTCCTAAATCACCACTTTTGAATCGACCAAACCACTTTCGACACAATTGCTTTGATAGAGCATTATCGCCGCAATCTTCCACTATGATTCCATGAACCTTGGCCGCATTTTTTTTTATATTTCAATAGGAGTAAGTTTTGATGGTCTTCTAACAAAGTAACCTAAGTAGATAATGTTTCCAATTGAACAGCTTTACTAATCATTTAATTGCTTTCAAATCATAGATTTTATTCGATTAAACCATACAATTTCCTCGTACTTAATATATTTAGTACAACAACTATTAACTTTAAACACTATCACTTGGAACAATCTTAGCAGCTGAAATTCCTATAATTTGCCATAACTAATCAAGACGAAGCATTTCATCATTCAATCAACTCTACAAGCAAATTTCTTTAATAGCTGCTGCTTATACATTCAGCTATTCAGATACAAAGAGGCAAAAATGCAAAAGCAAAAGAGCTGCTCGTAGATACTTTCCTAAGCATATAATTACGCACAGTTAGCCCTAATAAGTCAATTTATGTGGTTTGCATATAAAATTATAGACTTCTCTTTAAGAATTTCTAATTTCATTTTCAACACATACTCTCGTGTATAGATGGAAGTAGTACAGGGAAGACAGACGGACAATTTTATGCAGTAAAAACCACATGCAACATAGCAGCAGAAGCTGCTTGGAAAATGGGTTACTGCGATGCGCTTTGGCGTAGTGTTGCAATGCAGAAAGGCATATTTAGAGCGTTGGGTAAAAACAACAACAACAAGCGTAATGAAATCCAATTGGATTAAGACCTTAAGGTAGTACGACGTGCAGCAGCAACAGCAACAGCAACAGCATCAGCAACAACAACAACAATTGTTGCTGCGCCTGTTCTGTTCCATGCCAACACTTTTTCTTATTGGTTTCGCTTGCTCGAGCGAGCGCAAACAAGTATCTCGTAGTACGTCGCGCTAGTAATAGAGTATATATGTAGTAGTAAATATATCATCATCTATATAGATAGACTTCAAAGTAAAAAGGAAGAAAAAAAATATGAAAACAAATTATGATGAAGCAGGCAGCAGCAGCAGCAGCAACAGCATTCATTTACTTACTGAAACTAAACTATTAAGTATGAGTTACTCTGTTGCTGCTGTTAAGCTAAGATACTGTGTTGAAGGCGAAGTAGCATAGCAGCTTAGATCATCACAGAGCACAGAGTTCGGCAGCGTTCATTCGGCGTGTGGAACAGCTACAGAGTTCACTGTTATTTTAGCCTACAAAAATTTTATTTCTATTTTTCATTTTTTCGCTTACTGCCTAGTTTAGATAATTTTGGCAGATGTGGCAAAGACTAAAGTTGCAGCAGAAAACAATAAAAACAGCAGCTGAAAGGTTTTATTTAAAAGTTTGCAAAAATATCTTGGTTAGGTCCACTTATTCATGTATTCGGGCAATCGAGAAGAAGAATGGGAGATTTAATATAATTTTAAGGATTTGGTTTGACTCCAAACATAGTCCTTAGTGCCTTCGGAGCTATATATAATTGTACTTAATGAGCATTCAAGCATCAAAATAGAAGAGGAGTAGAAGGACAGCTAAGATAGGAGGTGAGCTACTTCCAATTGACATCAGTGAGACAGGCTCAGTTGCAAATGGCCATCATTCAGTTGAGTACTAGCAAAAGTGTGCTCTTTATCTTCTTACTCTTCCCAGCTCCGTAACCAACCTTGCTCTACAGCTGACTTTGATTAGCTTTTCAGCAGCTTGGAAGGAACATTTTTAAAGGGAGAAGACCTCAATGCCAAACATCGGTTCTGGTGCAGCTACAAAGCTAAAACGAGTGGAACAAGCTATGGTTGCTTTTCGCAAGGAACTGGAAATCACGCAGGACTTGAACCCCGAAATAATACGGTTTGAAAACTTCCTGCGCATGCCAAGAAAACTTCGATGGAGTCTTGCTCCTAATCAAGAATAGTCTCAGAAGAAGTATGTTCGCATGCACAACCTAATTTTGGACAGAATTTAAGGATGACAGTGTCATCATGCTGCTAGTCAGACAAAAATATAAGGATACTGACTTGTCTCTAGAGAAGGTCACTCGAGAGGCAAGTAAAAACCATTTCTTCTGGTCTCTTACGCAGTGATATAAGAGGAAATTACTACCAAAGCTTCCCATTCGCAAAGCAGATAGAAGCTGGGCCAGATCTCCCAGGAACATTCGTAGAAGCCATCTTCCAACCATTTGAATTCTTTGTAGTCCTCCGAAAAGATGGACTAAACTCACCATATTTTAACATATTCGATTATTCTTCGTCACAATTTCAGAGTAAGAGTAAGAAAAGTTCATTTATCAATTTTCACTATTCACGATGGAGTACACCATTTGTTGAACAGCTTGGCACCCCGAACAATATGAAGCTAAATCCGTTAAAGTAAACAAATTTTCCACTAGACGAAGACATCGCCTTGCTCGCTCTGTTTTTAGCAAGAAAAGAAGACAATAGTTCATGATAGAAGATTGACTCTCGTAAGTCACATCAAGAATAAGGCTCGCATCTGCAGCTCAAGGTTGTGGCGCCTTAACTGGATGCTTCACAGCCGCTCTACTACATATCACCATATATCTCCACTTCATATCATACATATATAGGACGTGGCCGCATTGACCAACCGCAAAAGGTTCCAAATTGCAAAATTATGCCTAGAGAAAAATAGCGGGTCCACAACTCATTACACAGTAGAAATCTGTGACTGGTAAAAATGATCTTAATCTAAAACAGTCACAACAGAGATAAACTTCTTCTGGCTACCGTTAGACTCATCTTCCACTTCCGTAGCCATTACTATGGCCACTGACTGATGACCTACCGACATGCACCGCATCGACGGCTCCAATATTAATTAGAAATTGCGTATCATCATCTTCTAAAACTGTTTCGAATTGGTAGTGAGGGTCTACCGAGAAGGTCCATCCAAATCTTCATATGACAAGATGTTCTGGTAAGACTAAACAAAAAAGAAGATTCACGATTGACAAAAGAAATGATCGCTGTTGGCTATCCTAAGCTGTGGCATGAATATTCCAAACCGGGTCTGCTGTACTTAAAGAAATCTGCTCTATGGGTTCCATCAATTTTGAATGAGGTTTACAAAGTGCCTCGAGTTCGGTATGCTCAATACTGCATAAGAAAGTTCCAGGATGAAAGATCTTGCAACTTTAATGAAATCGTAATTGGTGTTGAACTTTGTTTTATACTAGGTTGACCCGGAAAATAGCAAAAAAGTAGCAAATCCAAAGGCTACTAAGTCGAGAGATTTATTTACTTTATCGGAACCAAAATTCTTAGCTGCTATTGCTCTCAAAACTGGTCAGACAGTAACTGCCAAGGGTGTACAAAGATTTTTTGAACATTTGTTGTAAAACCGAGTCAATTTTGTAGCTAGAATATGGTCTCGCACAAAATTTTACTTGTAATATTTAATAAAAAATAATTGATGAACTTTTGAAACAAACCTTACCCAACAGCCACATTCAATCGGGCGTTCTAAGCGAAAAACAAAAAAAAAAACAAAAACAAAAAAAAAGGCCATAAAAGCCGAGGGCAAAAGTTGATGCTGGTCGTCGAGTCGAGATGCCTTCTTGGCTTTTCCTTAATTCTTTCTCTTTCAATGGCTATTCTATTGAATTCTTTTACACTGTTTGCCATCTATTTTGCCGTGTCTATTTTTGCGAGAATTTGTTGTTGATAAATTACTTAGCAGCAATAATTGGTTATTATTAATAATTTAATAGTTTAAATGGACGTTCGAAGTCAAATGTTGGTCGACGTTGGTTGTTGTTGTTCGTGGAGAAAGGAGCAATTGTGTGTGTAGCTGCAGGAAGTGTTGGCTAATGATTGCCATCTGCAAGGTAGGCAGGCAGACAGACAGGCAGGCAGGAGTCGTGCTGAAAGTGGTCCATACTTAATATTTATCAAAGATGCTAAGTGTATGCAGTGCAAAGCTTTGTTTTAAAACCGTTCTTCAACTTCCGACAACTATGAAGAAAAGAAAATAAATAGAACTTCGCTTATCATAGAATGCTGCCTTAGATCTGTGTGTGAAATTGTTTGACACTTGAACATTCTTCAACAGCGACCAGCAACAGGAAATGCCTTAGAAAAAAGAAAAATTAATTCTTTGTACGTAGTTGCATGACCTGCTCGTAGAACGCTTCAAATCAATCAGTGTACTGTGGGCTGGAGAAAACATTTTCAAAGCATTTCAAGTATTTGTATTAAAGCCGCCCACAGTTCTTTCATTTCTAAGCCAAAGTGAGAAAGGAAGGAGAAAATTATTTTTTCGTTTATGACATTTTTCTTCGTATTATTTTTTTACACTAACTGTTTTTACTGCTTGCTGTTTAGTTGCTTGCTTCCTCCCTTTTTCTTCGCCATTTTCAGCTCCACTGTGCAATGGCCCAAAGCGCTACTTAAATGCTGCTTAGTGCAGCTTATTGGAATTATAAACACGCACGCATGGCGTTGACATACTGAAATAATTTTACTGCCATCTAGCATACATCTTTCTCCCCTACTTCATCTTATGTTGTTGTTGTTGTTCTTTGTCACATGTCGCGCTCATTTGTTGTGGCGGCTTAACTAAAAAAAAAAAAAAAATCTTAACAATTTTTATGCAGCATCTTACTTTAGCATGTCAGACATGTTGTCTGCGAAGCAGAGCAGAACAACAAAAACAGCAGCAGCAGAAGCAGCAACAACAAGAAGCGGTGACAAGTAGTTTGTAACAACAATGACAACTGCGTGTATATACCCGCAGATATATACGATATATAACACGATTAGTGCGGCGTAGAAAACGGTTAAAAATTTTACACTTTGCTAAATTATTTAATGAATTCTTTTGCAGAATTCTCACTCCGACTTATTGGCTAATTGACTAACAAGCAGAGTTGTTTAATAAAATGGCTGGGATTTGTACGCCAAGATTTAATGTGTTGCAGCTACTACGTTACACTTAGGTCATGGTCATGGCTGCATCCTAGTATATGTCGTTTGGCAGCAAACCATTTAATGTTTGTAATTAATTTAGCTAGTCTGTACGAGCGAGAGTGTGAAGAAATTTGTCTTCCACCTTAAGAATGTTCTCTTAGCTAGCATAGTACGTCATAAAAATTAAACAAATCTCCAGAACACAATCTTATCATGCTGATGCTGATAATGATTATCGAGCGTTCAAACTATGTTCTTTAGTTCGTAGTCAAGGTTTTTTAAGCCAAATTTCTCATTCATTATTTGCCAACACAATGAAAAATACAATTAATCATAAGAATAGCAAAGGTCTGGCCGGAATAGAACACTGCCTGAATCTCACAGGTCTGTAAGCTTGCTCCCATGTTTGTTATAACCATTAACAAAAGTAATCCAGCACACACTCAACTCATATATAGGAACGCAAAATATTGTTCCCACGCAGCTGTTTGGATTTTAGGAGAACCATAGGCATCACATTCGAGATGAGAATAGATTTCAAGCAGCGTCAATATTGCTTTGCAGTATTCCTCGATGCATCTACGGCTTTCGATCAAGTTTGGCACGACGGATTCTTAGTAATTGACGCACTTTGATTTTTAAGTTTCTGCCAAGAACAACCGGAAATCAGAACAAATTGGAGCTACATGGATCAAATAGAGATCTCCAAGGGCATCCCAAAGGCATCCAAAAAGGCATCCCACAATATTCGGTTTAGTGACTAACACTCTTCCCTGACGTTCTCGACTACGGGTTGCAAAAGCTAACAAAGATGCACCAAAGGATTTTTAAATGTAGCTTAATAAACGTCATCATGATCTACCTTACGCTGATGGTATTTGTTTGCCATCGCGATGCTCTTCGCACATTGGAAATAAACTTTAAGAAAAATATCCTGGTATATTAACATTAAAAAAATAGAAACTCACCAAAGACGTCGATGCTCTTGAACACGCATAAATAAAGCTCGTTACAGTTTTTACAGTTTTTCTTGTTGTTGCTGCATCTGGCACCTCCTCTGGCGTATCTGTAGTTGCCTCTGTTGTCATTGCTGTGGTGGGAGGAGTTGGAGACGAACCAATGAAATCCAGTAATGAGCCGCAGGACTTGGCACTGCAGCTTCTGCACCTTTAGTTCATTACGGTGCGTTAGTTCTGCAAGTAGAGCTTGCTTCTTCTCCAGCACGTCGCCACCTTGATTTCGATTTAGTGCTTGTATGTGAGACTCCTATCTAGATAAGGGCCTAGGAAGGTTACCTTAGCTGGCTCTTCGGTGACGTGTATATGTTATCGTCAGAAAGTGAAGCATATACTTAAGCTTTTCCAAGCACTGAACTTCACGTTTCATTTGTTAGTCCAGTCAGCGAGAGCATCAATTTACGTCTGTACGATACCGACGGCCAACTGCGTGTATTGGGCAGAAGCCATCATCCATACATCAGCTAGATACGAGGCCAAGAGCAGGGATGTTTTTGGAGCTTCAAGCGTAGCCGTATTAAGATCGTCTACTTCTACTGCAAATAAACTGAAGAGAAAAGGACGGAGAATGCTTCATTGAAACAAACCTGCAATTGTTGGGTGAGGAGAGGATTGACTCACACTGACTTTGACCCTGAAGTAGGAGCCTTTCAGTGCATTGCAGGAAGCCTGGGTGCCAAGCTCAATCGAATGTCTCGCAATACTCCAAACAGTCGAATGCTCACAATATGTTTTCGGTAACGCTGTGAAGTTGTTCTATGAACAGAACGAAAGTCAAACTGATGGTCCTGAATGAGGATCCGGTCTTACCCAAACCTTAGAGGTCCAAAGCAGAAAAATAATCGGCCAGTGGGATCCAGCGGCTGTGCTGCAAAGTTATCGGTTTGCTTTTGCTTAGAGCGGCACCAGTGGCCGAGAGCATTTTTGATGGGAGCACCTCGAATGTTTTCAGCGCCCTACCAGAGCATATTGTCGATCATCTAGGCACGTTTCCCGTTTAGCTTATAATTGAGTCGGTTGGGTAAACGGTGCCAGCATTCCATGTTCTCACAATGTTGTGTACGCATAAAGATCTTTCGAAGACTATGTTCTTCCTGGAAAAAGTTGCGCAGCTCATAAGATAAGCCATGGACAATTGTGCAGCCTGTCGGTTGGCAGGGTGTGAGCTTGGTCTCTTTTTCTTCGTTCTTTTTTTTTTGCGGAGGAGTAATTTGCATAAATATAAAGCATTGCGTACATATCCGGAGTAGCACCAATAGTGTGTAGAGTCCTGTTTTGAATTATGTTTGAGGGTATGGCAGTGCCAAAGATTGGTATTCTAAGGCACATCTGTAGACCGGTAATCAGTCAACTAATTGCTCAAAGTAAGCGTGCCCGATGGTCTCAACAGCCACATCAAACTTCGCAACTTTGTCACACAGGGTGCCACAGTTCTACGGATGAGTATACGCTGATCAAAGAGTATACTCAGATAGCGAACACAATTTACATGAGGTTTATACAATTTGTTATGCTACATTATTGAAACTTGCTGTCATGAACGGCCACAATCCCGCGATTGACCCATCTGCTGAAAGCATCCATACCATCTGCATATTTAAGGTATGTAAGTGAAACTGTAGCTGGTAAATCTTCAGTGTACAGCTTATACAGAACTGGTCTGAAGACACTTTCCGAAAATCTCGAACTTCGACCATAAAATGATGGTGAAGCCATATGCAAAAAGTACTGAGCCCTTGGAAGTAGAGATTTAAGATTGCAGTTTAATTATTCATGCCAGATTAAGTTTTTGCTTGTCTGTCTGATTATTTACAATCCTGCCAAGGACATGCTAAACAACTCGATTGACTTGTTCTGTAGTGCATTGGTTTTGGTTGAAGACAAAATATTGGTCTGGAATATCTAGTCTGGCAATCTATATATCTGGATTCTACAAACAAGTAACACTACCCAACTGTTAATTACCGACATTGATGAAACAGATGACCCGGGACAATGACTGTACGTTGTTTCCAGATCTACGATTGATCTGTCCTTGTTCCGAAATATTTTTACTTTAAATCCATATATCCGAATACTTTAATTCCACATACTTTAATTTAAAATCCTGATTTTCAAATTCTTATTTCCATATCCTTATATCCAAAAACCTTATGTTTGTCATTCTCATTTCCAAATCCTTTAATTTGAAATCCTTATTTTCAATTTCGTGTTTCCATATCCTTGAATTTCAATGCCTTAAACAAATTCTTATTTCCAAATCCTTTAATTTGAAATCTTTATTTTAAAATTCTTTCCCAATGCTCAAAACTGCTCAAACTTTATATACTAGAGGTTCCAATTCAATTCATCTGTGGCTTATCGTCAAACTCAAAATCAGATTTCCTCGTGACTTTTCGTACCAAATAATCATATTCGTCTGTTAGACTATACCGCCGAACATTCTTGTTGGCCCCATATCACCTCAGGTCGTTTGTAATAATATTTTAACTGTCTTGGCCATCTCCAAATGTCCTTCTCTCCAAAAATTTTAATTGGTGCTTCTGTTATGCGATCGACCTGGGTTTGTATACGTGATGACATAATAAAACAGACGAACAGCTGATACCATCAACACGGTTGTCTCACTTCCTCTTGTACCGATGTACTGATGTAATAGTCGTTATTATTGTGAGTGTTCACTGGGCATTGGTATCGAAGTCGCCCTTAGATATGACCCATTGAGCGTGAAATTTAATCGAACAATTTTACACACTCACAGATAGTTAGTAGCTGCTTAGATAGTTCAGCTTCCAAGCAGGACAATGTGTATTGAACATCACTTGAGCTTGCTAGATTAAAAGCCATTTACCGGCTCAATTTCTGTATCGGAACGACACCATGTGTTGTAAGGTTCCAAATACTTCTTTCCAATGACAAAAAAAACTCCATATTGCTGTGTTATGTATGTGGTGTATATTTAAAAATGTGTATATAATTAAAAGAGTTTATTGTTCTCGATGTTTTTTGTTCTTGTTCTTTGTGTATAAAGTGGTACTTAAATATATTATATACGACTACAAAATACATACAACGTACTGAGCTATTCGTTTTCGAATAAAATTTCGATTGGCACATTTAGCAAAATAAATTTTAAATATTTTAACTATAAAAATTACAAAAAAAATCATTAATTAATTATAGAAAATTAAATAAATTTTCGTTTTACATTTTGTTAAATTTTTATTCAATTATTACAACCGATTATAAATTGCTGCCTGCCGTGTGCGTCCAAACGATGCTACATGCTAATGTGGCATAACTTTTGAGCATTTAAATTCCAATTAGTTAACAACTAAATTAAATAAAATAAAAATAAATTTGTTTTAGAACTAAAGAAATGCCGCAGTACAGATACACTGAGGCAATAATACACATGAGACAACATTAAACATTTAACTAAAAGTCTTAAACTTGTTATTATTTTTGCTAAATTATTTAATTTGTGAGTAGGAGAGTGAGAAAAAAACACTAAAACAAATACGTAGTACATACTTATTAATTAATTTGCCAATTGTGCATATTGTCCACGTTTGAATTTAGTTTTATCTTTTTTTTTTTTTTGGTACAATTTAAACTTATTACTAAATACTAAAAAAAATGGCTGCGCTTTAGAACGCTTTAGGTGGCTGCTTTCTTGGCTACAATTACTACTAGGCATATATTTTTATTGTATTGTAGAAGCGACTATAACTCATTTACATAGTCAACACTTGGGCGTATTTGCGCTATTAATGCTGCCTGCCTCCAGATGCTGCATCAGCAACTGCTGCAAATTAACGCGCAGCGCACGTTCCTCATTGATCTGTTGCTTAATCTGTGACATATCCTGTTGCATTTGACGTATGGCAGTCCAAAGTTGACGCAATGTTGGTGTCATATCTTCATTTTCAAGGCCTGCAAATTGGAGATAGTAAAATGTAAAGAAGAAAAATAAATGTGTAATTAGCGAAATTGTGTTTGTTTGTTTGTGTAGAAAAGTAAGCATGTTGTAAGTGATAGATTTTTTCTTTGAAGTGTATTAGAATTGTATAAATTGTTTAAACAATTTGAATACACTTTTTATTAAGTATTGTTGCTTAAATGCTTTATGTAAAATATATTTTTAAAATATAAAAAGTGTTGTAGATGCTAGTGTAATATGTATAGACGGAGTATTATAATAAGAAAAACTTGAAATTATAAAACATCTCAATACATAATAAAAATAGATACACACACACTTTGCTCAATTATATATAAATGTAAATGATTTATTATTATTTGTTTTTTTTTTTTTTTTATTGCACTTTAAAAAATAAAGTTAGTTATACAAACATACAATATATATATAATATATAATATAATGTAAAGAGTTTATAGTTCTATTTTTTTGCTTTTTTTAATTGTTCTGGTTAGGCAACAGATTATACACATACAAACGTACAATAATAATAGTAAGAATAATAGTTTATTTTTTTGTTTTATTAATAAATACACAACAACAAATTGTAAGTATTTTCTTTTGTTTCGACTTTTGATTTTCGTTAATATACAATATTTTGTATAGTTTAGAGTAGAGTAGAGTATATAAGTTAATAAATAGCTTCATAAATATATATATATATATATAGTATACATTTGCAAACAATTCAATTAATTATCACTAACATTTAAAGCAGCTGCATATAGAATTAATCATTCGTTTTTTTTGATTTTTGATTTTGTTGCTAATTACATTTAATTAGAGTATATAGTGTATATATGTTGTAGAACTACATAAGTGTGTCGAAAAGCGCATGATGATTCTCGAGCAGCTGACGAGCAGTGTTTCCAATTTGCACAAAAAAAAACTTCAGGAAATCTTTTAAATAAGAAGTGCATTCAGCAGAAAATGTTGATAAGTACTCAATAATTACTGATTTGTCTGCTAGTGAAGTACTTTGACTGATTATATATCGTACAAATTTTATTGTAAGCTCCAAAGATTGTTGTCACCAAAAAACACAGCGTTCAACATAAACAATAAGACGTACAGTTCTGCATACCAAAAAATGTAACTAGCTTGATTTAACCAGCCGTTATTGAAAATTAAATAAACGTGTGGCATCGAAGTATCAAAGTATTGATAACTGCCTTACTACTATCTCCCGGGGAAATTTTTTTCAGGTTGGTAACACTGTTCTTAGTTATGATGTCAATTTATAGCTCGATCTCGAGATATCCTAACCAAAAAGTGAAAAAAAAAAACACGAAAACCAGACGTATAGGACCAATTTCGAGAACGGATTCGGATTCAGCGCATCAAAATCCTTCGGGTATGTCAGATCCGGTCTCTGGGTCTAGACTTTTGTTAAATTTTGTCGGCCTGTGTTATATTAAGAAAACCAAACGATTTAACTTGCTGTTTTCAGGGTCGGGTTAGCCTGCTTATGGTTTGGTAGGGGTCGTTTTTAGGGTTTGTTTTTTGAGCTTATGAAAAATTCTAACCTGATGGGGTGAATTGGACCTCTGGGTTAAAAACTTGTTGGCCTGTGTAATTGTCAAATCGCTTTTAAAGAAGTTGCTGCAATATTTGTGGATGATTTGGGCACGGAACATGTGACAGGAAATTTAATCCGTATTTTTTATATTTTAATCAAAAGAACCGCCTATTGATACAATAAAAGTAACCAGAAGTTCCAAAACCGAAAAAAGCATTCCAAGTTTGGTCAAATGTGAAGGTTTTGCTCACTGTTTTCTTCGATTACAATGGCGTGAGTTCTAGCCAGATGATCGTATGATCGGTTAGGAAAATTAGCTTTAATAGCTGTAAAATTTTTCAAGACTGGCAAACACTTTTTTTTATGGTTTCTTTTTCGAAAACGTAACGTAATGAAGTTTTTGACCACGTATTCGTGTTTAACTCGAAAAAAACGTTCAAAAAAACATGTCCAGAACGCATACAGGGTCATGAAATTGATAAAATATTACGACCTTTGTGTTTCTCTTTAATGAGAACACATCAAAACATCTTCTGTTTTTCATCTGTTTTTTCTTTCTATCGTGAAAGATAGGCTGTAAACTTTATTAATTTTGATACATAACATTTAGCGGCCACCCAGCATATTTTTCTCTTAAAACGGTCTTTCGATCACATTCTGCACCGATAATGCTCTGTCCGATCAATTTTATTCACCTCCTTATCAAAATATCTTCTCCTCACATTATCTAAATTATATTCTGCACACATTCCCTCTCTCGCATCATAACCACTATTAAGAAGTGTTTTTCTTAAAATAAATCGGTCTCACTCTAAATCGCGGTTTTTCCGTTGATTTTTAAAACTTAAACGCGTATGACAACCCATTAATATGGGTAAAGGAAAACCAATATCTATGAAAGAGACATAAAAAATTGAAGCTTACTCGACATCTGTAAGCTTCAATTTTCTCTCAATAAGTGATATATGACAGGGAATTCTAATTGACATTTCATTATCTTTTCAGATGAAAATAAGATTATTTTAAAGGAAAAACGGCTATAACTCCTATTTGATGATGAAGAACACCAATTATATTAGTGACGGTTTAAAGAGCTATTTTCTGCTATGGTAAGTATGAGTTACAGTTTTTGAAGCCAAATATTAATGCAAACACTTACAAATACGTACTTGAAACTGTTTGCTATAAAGCTGTATTTATTTTAAGTATGGTTCACATCAGGGAAGTGGTAATGATCCATAAAAACGCTAAAAAAAAAATTCATAACTATGAGGTACAACCATGAAATACATATTAGTGAACATGAAGTGCAATTTATCTGCCATTTCTCTCTGAAACTATAAGGTCTGTTTGTAATGTCAAAATAATAGGATTTTTTTTTTGGTCGATCTACTTGTTTCGTCTAATCTCCGAACAGGCTGAACCGATTTTGACAGAAATTTAATGCCTAATAGTTGGTGCTATAAAGTGGAACTTAGGCAAATTTTAAGTATTCTGTATATGATATTAAAGCATTGAGACTTGATTATTTTTTATATTTTTTTTACCTATTGAAATTTTTAAATTTTTTCACTGTTTGTGCAACTGGAAACACTGCTCGGCAGCATGTTTTAAAAAATAGATGTGTGTATAAATATGTAACTCGTTGTCTTAGAGTTTTTAGTTTCTTGTATTTGTTTTTGTTTTTTTTTTTTCTAAACACTTTATAAACTGCATATAAAAAGCTGTGGACGGAAGGACATAGCCTTATTTGAATTTATAGTGTTTCATAGTGCAAGTTTTTAGTTAATTTTTGAACGGACGCACGCTTTTTTGTTTTAATTTTTTTATAAAATAAAATTAAAAAATTTAGTAAGTCTATATTTTAGCTAAACATAGTTTTACATACTATGGCTATGGAACTGCAGATTGTTAAATTTTTTTTTTTTTTTTGGAATAAAAAAGAAACATTTTACAAGTACAAAAAATTGCATACCTAGTAGTCTAGTCTTTTGGGTTAGTCTTTGTATTGAACAATACTCACAAGAAGTTATTAACGTTGTTGGTTTGTTTTTTAGGTTCAACCTAGTTTAGACTTAAGTTAATCAATTAAATTTTTTTTTTTTTTTTGTTTAATAAACTATTTATAATTTTTTTAGAACTTACGTTTCTTTAGGAGCTACTTTTCATATATATAAAAAAATCTTTACGCTTAAGGCTTTTGGCTAAGTACGAAAAACGCTTTAGAGCGCGCACACAGTTACACCATTTAGTAATAATAAATTAAATTATATATAAATATATGTAAATCTGCATAATAAACATTACAATATAGTAGCGGCGGGCGGCGCATTCCACAAATGCAAGCTATATATACCATATAGAAATATATATATATATATGTATATGTAAAAATATATATAAAGAAAATCGAACGAAAAATAAAATGTTTATAGCGCAGCAGCATCAACTACGAGCGGCAGCCAAAAAAAGATGATAGCGCGGCGTGACCAAGACTCAGGAAACATGCTTAGAGTGTGACTTAGAGTGACAAACGACAACAACAATAAATATTGATATCGACTATAAGATCGTTCGATCGTTCAAATATAATAATTAATGCATGAACTGAGCTGAGCTGTTGTTTGTTTTTGTTTTTTTTGTTTTTGATTTTGTTTCTGATGCAAAATGATGTGGCGATGATATTTTGTTTTTGTCTTTATCAATAGTTGTTGATTTTACGCCATTGTTTCATAACAAAATTACCGCAACACCAGCTGCCGGATTGTCGCTGTGCATCACTAGCACCGCCGCTGCTGCTGCTGCCACCAGCGCCAACATCTGCGCAAGCGTTGCCACCATTCACACCATTTCCAAGCAATGCTGCACCGCAACCGGCATGATGTTCATGTTCCTCCTCATCGGATTTATCGCCCACCAATTGTGGTTCACTACGCTGCAAGGAGCTGGCACGTAGTCCGCCACAATTCATCATATAGCCAGCACCGTAACCGGCATAACGATGTGACGTTGAAGTTTCAAAGGAACGATTCAAACGACGATCATATAGGCCAGGATGTGGCACATTTGTTTTCATGGGTGCAACCACAGCAGCGGAGTTATGTTGTTTCTGCTGCTGCTCCGTGCCACGTTTCAACATTGTCGGCGAGCGTTGATGCGTTTGGTAGACATTTTTGACTAGCTTTGGACTGGGCTTATTTTTGCGCGGCAACAGTGGTGTCATAAAAATATTATCATAACCCGAACCGAAACCACTCTTTAGGCGATTGAGTGATTTACGCGTAGCACGTTCCTCCGATAGGGCGCGTTGATAATCCATAATTGTTGGACCGCCTGGTGTTTGGCCACTCTGTGCGTTAGCGCCATTAGCGCCGGTCAAAGAGTAACGATAGCCTGCAGGTATGCTGTTGCCATGCGTATGCAGCGATGATATAGAACTGGAGTACAAATTAAAATTATTCGGACTAGCTTCACGCCAGATAAATGATGAATTCAGACTGCCTATGGAATTCTGTCCAGTGTGCGGCGGCGGCTGTGTTGTTGCATTCGGTGCATATCCTGCCGCGTTTGGAAAGGAGAGTTGTGGATTTGATGTAGAGAAGGGTTTGCTCGATTTCAGTTTGCCACCGCGTATAGGCAGACATGGTGTCCAGGGTTGCAGTGCTGTGTTTTGTATGCAACACATATGCAATTTATATTTTGTTGTAGGGTTGGCGGGCGTATAAGTAGATAAAAAGAGAGAGAAAGAGAGAAAAAGAGACAAGAGAAAATGAAATTCCAGAAAAACGAACCGAAACAACAACGAACGAACAAACGAACGAACGAATGTACAACAACAATGAACAACAACAACAACACAACCAGCAAAAAATATTATTAAAATGGATAAAATCAAAACCACAACAAATATAAAGGCACACCAGTACCAGTAAGACGTCGAAATGACCACAAATTGTGGGAACAAGAGTTCGCGACGAACAGTAAGTGAAAACAGATGGCTTAATGCATTAATGGATGTTGTGGTCAAAAATCAAAGGGTAATCAGGAAATTGGAGAACATAAAGCATGAATTAAGCGAAATGGGATGTGTTTCTATGCTGGGTTTTTCACACTTTTTTTTAAAACATTTATCTTATATGTGTCTAGCAAGGGCAAGGAAACCACATAAAGAAATTAGGCAAATATTTTTTTGCCACATACTTTGGATGTGGCAATTGAAAGTGTGTGGAATTAATCAGAGAAGCGAAAGCAAAAGTATAAAAAAATTTTCACTTGATTCTCGCCGTGTGCACATTTTGAAAATATTGCTTGAAAATTAACACCATTATAAAGTTGTTAATGACTATTAAGTTCGCCTTGCGCTGTATACATTATCATGTGACTGCAATAAATTATAATTCTTTTCGTAATCGTGTTCATTTTCAAGCAAATTTTTACAGAATGTGCACACGACGAGAGCCAAGTAAAAGAAAAATTTTTAAGCAATTAGCTCGCGGAAGTGTTTTGCGATGTTTTACGGCGTGCACTCGCTTCTCTGGTATTAATACAATTAAAATTTTAAAAGGTCTGTATTATATTTTTGTAATTAATTAATCAATTTTGTAGATTTTGAATTTTACATACAGCCACAAATTCTCAACAGTTATCCTTGCAGATTTTATAACTGCTTTTGAAGAGAGTTGTTTTAGAAGCTCTTTTTAAATTCGTTTTTTTAAGTGTATATAGATAGAAGTATCTGCATTTGTTGTGTTCTTATATGTTAGTTTGTTGTTTGCGAACATAAAAAGCCATTAAGACTGAACAATTAATATGGGAGCACTAAAAAATTAAATCAAAAGTTATGTCTATATATAACATATATATTAGTGGCTCTTCAACTCAAAGCTCACAACAACAAAGCTGTGTACAATTGCTCTATGATGTTTTATTTTTTTAAAGCATATCCTGCCAGATGAGTAGTATGCGTGTGATGAGAAGCGTTTTACAAACTAAATTATTACAATGTTGATTAATAAATTAAACAATAATTAAATTATAACTTGTTATAAAAGTAGTTCCATACATATTTCAGGTTTGCTGTTTAAAATCTAATTTATATTTTTTATACAATTTTGATTGGAAAATTAAAAATTTGTTTTAATATTTAATATTTTTTTAAGCGCTTAATTAATATAAATTTTATTTATTAATTAAACTATTTGTTATACTCTTCACACATATTTTAAAAAGATATGAATTTTAGCAGGCAAATTATTTGGAACAACTTTGAAACATGAAAACTGAAGAGCAACGGAGACAAATGTTTCGATTTCGATCTGAGTTTACAATGTATTGAAAGACAAGCGTCGCCTACACCCTTCGTCCAATCGACAAAATCAATTGGCATCTAGTTGCTAATCAACTTCACCAGGAGTTACAGCTACAACATCCAAGGCACTTTAATGGTGTACTTGGCAGTGGCCTTTCTGCCTCTTGAAGACCACTAGGAGTACAAATCACCAGGCCTTACGACAAACTGCATTGAAGAACCCTAATGGTGTTTAATATTATTCATATCAAGCTGAAGTGTTTGCTGAACACCTAAAAGAGCAATTTTGCATACAGCTTGCCCGTTTTGTCGTCACCGCTGCAGATGGATTTGCCACACTTTCACTACTTAAATAGCCTCATCTTGGACTAGTAGTTTGGAAAGTGAAAAGTTTCACAGTATTGTAACCAACGCAGTGGAGGGCTTTAGCAAAAAATTTACTACAACGCATGGCTCAAGCTTTTGATCGGGCTTAGCACCCGGAGTAATTGCTTAACTTAAATATGCTTCGCCACCGACATACTTTAACTTGATCTCATTCTATTTGCAGGATTTAAGTAAGGGGAGTTATGTCTTCTATTCTCTCAGTTCGAGCTGAAGTACCAAAAGGTAGCGTGCTCGCTAAGTATTTAAATTTATATCCAATACAAATAATTCTCTTTTGGAATGTGTGAAGAATATAACCGCTTCGGTGCGACCGAAGTGCATGTTTAAATTCTCTAATGTGTGCCATAGCGCTACGATTCTTAGCCGTTTACAAGTGATTATTTAATTAGTATAATTTCTATTTTTATTTTTTTTTAATAAATTATAGTTATAAATATTTTATACCAATAAGGTGTGTCCTACATTAAATCGAAGTCGATTTATTGTAGCAAGTTACGAAATATTATCGAATTAAAAAATTTCAAAAACACAAAGTAATCCAAATTAAATATGAACCCAACGAATAAAAAATGAAATCAATAAATACAAATATATAAAAAAAAAGCTATGTTTATATATAGGATGCTGCAGCTTGTCGCTAATCTTGATTTTGGCAGCTGCATTGTGAGTGTGTGCGTGTATGTGCATGGATATTTTATGGCCAGTATATATGTACGAGTATATGTGGTATAAATGTATGTGTATATTAAGGTATTACAACCAACAAAAATAAAGTGTATAGATTTAAAGTAGAAATCTGTAGAAACATAAAACTCAGATTGCCAAACTTACCCGAGTGTATAGTGTTTCTCGTGCTGTTCTGATACGCTGCACAGTATGCTTCAAAAACACGCAGCACCAACGCATCCTCCTCAAATGTGGGCTGATTTTTGCGCCCGCTGCAATAGCTGGACAAAGCGTTTGAACTGCTACCAGCACCGCTGCTGTTACCGCTGCTGCTCTGTGTGCTGGCATTGAGCAGATTAGGACGCAGTGGCGGTGTGGGACGTAGACAACTGATGCTCCAATTAGCTACAGAAAGAGAATAATTAAGGTTTAGTACATGAGTACGCACAACTCGGAAGCCATGTAAGTGTTGGCGTGCTTACCTTTTGTGTTTCCTTTCCTTCCGTTTGGCGCCGCTGCTGCTACTTGTTGCTGCATGCTTGCCTCCACCACTGTTGCCGTCTTCTGAATGTTGTTTTGTGTCGGGACTAAACTTGATTTGTGGCTTAGCGCCGCCGCCTGATGACTTGGTAGACTTGGTGGTTGTGGTGGATGATGATGATGTTGTGGAGGCTGAGTGTGCGTGTATTGGTTGTAGCTGAGATGATGATTGAACGATAGGCTCCGTTTGTGTTGTGACATCGACGCATTCGCTGCTGCTGCTTGATTTTGATTTGACGACGGCAGCTGCGGCGCTTGTGGATTTGTGCCGCGACTTGGCACCAGTGGCTGCTGCAAGTGCATACTGTGACTCGATGGCGGTGACATCTGTAAACATTAAAGAAGAAATTAATTAGTATATAATTTGGAAACATTTTTTTTTAACTTAGAGAGCTGGTTAGTATTTAAATCAAAAAATATTTAAATAACTTCAAATCTGAAGCGACCAAAGACCACACTGGTTTGGTCAAATATTAGTCGCGCCATTTAACGTACAAACGAACGAACGAACAAACGTGGTGTGTTGGTGGATACACTCATTGAGCCTAGTTGAGCTTAGCAAAGCGCAAAGCAAGCAAATCGAATGCGTTTTGTGGTGTGTTAGAAATGGTTTTACAAATTCGTTTCAGACGCTGCACGCCAAGTAGAAAATTGTTTAGTTTAGTTAAAGAAGAGATGATTTGAGTACGTGATTGACTGATTGATTGATTGTTTGCTCGCTTGTTTGATGATTGATACAATGCATGGAATAAAGCTGCCGGGTGTGAATTTTGAGTCGAGAGTTAAAAGTGCTAGTTCCAAAAATTTCGCTTGCCATTTGTTGTCCAAATTCATCAATGAGTAGATTAGATTAATGAAGGTGATTAACGAATTGTACAGAACCAACCAAAACAACACGTGCACAAACGCGCGCCGCCAAACGCTCGGAGTCGTTGCCGAACCATGGCGGCAGACGACTCAAAGCGCGCGGCAACTCAATTTATTTTGCTTGCCTTCTTCCGATGCGAGTGCTGCTACGGGTGCTTTTGCTGCTGCTCTGGCGGCTGCTACATTGTTATCTCCACCGCCTGCAACACTAACTCGCGCCGCACAAATGGGACAATCAAGCGAGGAGTACACAGGCAATGCTGCTATATGCGTGCGACTATTAGCAGTTTGGACAGCAGCAGGAACACCAACATCAACGCCAGCTCCCACGTTGCTCTCGCAGCATAATGGACAACTATTTGAGGAAGTTGTTGTTGTCGTTGTTGTTGTATTCGTATCTGCCGACACTGTATTATAGTAGTCCACACAATTTTGACACATTGAGCAATAAATGGCACCTTCACTGAAACCACTTGCACCCAAAGAACAATAACAGCTGGAGCACACCGAACAATTGGAATCTTTGCTGTCGCTCTGCATCGACTGTAGACTCTTGTTGTAGGCCAATGCAATGCCTCGCACCACTGCCGCCGGCAGTTTCTCTTTTTTCCACCAGTGTGCATACATTCCCGAGCGAAACATGCCGCCCGCTTCGGTATTCTGTTCCAGTGCATCGGCCGAATTCGATGTAAAAAGCATATTACTTGCTGTAGGTGCATGCGTTGAATGTGTCTCATCAACAGAAGCCGACGATGAAGCCAAGAATATACTCTTTGTATTTATTTGGAACTGTGTGCTGGTGGTAACAATGGGCTTAGCAGACGGCTTAGGGTCGCATGCATCCACTACATCGTTTTCCAGTGAACACTGCGTTGCTTCTGGTGTTAAAAACTTTTCACGAAATGTGCCGCACACATCAAAACGTGTTGCTGCCTCTATGGTGTCTGTATTCGGTGTATCCAAACGCAAACCGGCCGCATGATAATATGGTTCATAGCCTGTATCGGGATTTGGTGGATCTGGTGAGGCAATAGTACAGCTACCAGCCATGCCTGAATCACTTGAACGCGGACTGGGACACTGCGAATTCTCACAGCAGCGACATTTGTTATGCGGATCCATATCACCGCGAAATTGTTCACGTTGACGTCGTAGCGCAGCCGTTGGAATGTCTTCTCTATGTTCCGGCTGCTTAGCTGCTGTATTGGACATCTGTAAGAACTGATAGCTAACACAGCGACGTATGGAATTGCGATTTCTGTTTGCGGGCTCTGCATCAATGCAAAGTTCTGTCGTTGAGCCACCGTGTGCTGTTGGAGAATCCGATTTATGCTTTGGCGCCCCACAAGATGACAAACGTTTGTCCGAATTTAGCATGTGTTGTTTGAATGGCGACATTTCACGCTGTAGACTGATACCGTTTTGCTGCTTGAAACAGCTCTCGTCAAAGTTGTACAACAATTCCGCTTGCAGTTGATCCGGCGCTGTGCGACATGCGGCAGGAATGTCCAATGAACTCGAATGTACGCCTTCTTCTTCCTCATCAAGTGTATTTTTGAGATCAGCATCGACACTCTGATTGTGCTGCATATCGCCGCGATCACGCCATGTCGGCACATACACTTCTGTATCCGGACAACGATTAAAGCGATTGCCCACAAAGATGCTTGGCATGCTGTGACGCTCCGTGGGCGACTCTGGCTGCACTGGTTTAACACACGCGTCAGAATTCATGCTGAGATCATCATTCAAATTTGCAAGATTTTCACACGCTGTAAAAGCGCCACCAAGGCGGCCACCATACGACGATGAAGCATCCGAACTTTGCTGTTGCAACGAAAGTGGCGGTTTCGTGGACGCGCTGCTGCTATCATCACTCTGTGGCTCTTCGACAATGTTGGTTATGCTTGCACCACCAATATTTAACGTTGCTGTGGATGTATGCACACTAGAATACCGTTCCGTGGACTTACGTGCCAATGCACGCAAAGCCTTTGAGCCAATTACAAGTGACTCCTTTTTGAGTTGATTCTCTGCTATAACATCAGCGGCACTTGTTGTGCTATCCGAGCTGAGCCTAATCAAATTTATTGATGAACAATGCCGACTCTTGATGCTACCGTGATCCACAAAAGTGCCCGTTGAGGAACCGTAGTTGGAATCATGTTTATTCTTATAGAATTTGACATACTCAAACGGATCCGAGTCACAGTCACAGCTCTCATACGGCTGTATGTCCTCATCGTCGTATTCACTTTCCGAATCTGTTGGCAGCTCAAAGGCATCCTGACGTTCCAGCTCTGAGTGTTCTGAATCATCGGTATTTGCTGTGAGATTCAACAAATTTGCTGAGACTTTGTGACGTTTCTTGCGCAGTGCTATGCACTCGAGATCAATGCTCTGCCGTGCTTGCGGATAGAGCAGCATTTTAACAATGACGCTTTTTAGCTTGCCCGCCTTAACGAGACGCGCGAAATGGGCACTGAGTTTGGCATAGGGCGCAGTGGGCGGATAGTTACTTGGTGGCAGTGTTATGCGATAGGTTGCGGCGTTGGGACTGTTGTTAATGTCATTATTGTTGTTGTTGTTGTTGTTGTTGGGCGACGCATAATAGGCGCACAGCGAAAAACGCGTGCAATAGCCACGCGTGTCCAAATTATGATTTATCTGCTTTAATTGTTAAAGATTAATTAACGAGAGAGTATAATGACAAAATGTGCTCATAAATAGACAATTGTAAGACAAATGTGGGTAAATATAAAAAAGGTAGAACCTTAAAAGCCAAATGTAACCGACACCACTACTACTCCAAATAGCATACTTACATGTGCAGCAGCGCTAGCGCCAACGGAGGAGGAATTACTCAGATTGCTCAGCTGACGCTTAATGCCGATAGGCAATGTAGGATTGTTCGTTGTAAGCAGTTCAACCCATTTGTTAGCCTCATTCGGACCTTGGCACACGGCGACAATGCGTTCGATTAGTGCGCTGCTAATCTCAAAGGCATTTTTTATGGTATCCGTATCCTCGAGACGATTGACAATGATACCCGTGAGCGGTAATTTACCCTGCAAGCATTAAATAGTATAAGAAAAACAAACATTTAGTATTTTAGTAGTTACAAACCTCATATATAAAGGCACTCATGCGCTGACTAACGCTCAATATGAGCAGCGTCTGTGGAAATAGCACAAAATAACGATCACGATGATCCGGACCCACTGCAACGCTGCCCATGTGTATAATATCGCCCAGCGAGCTTAACTCTTGACCCTGCCAGCCACGCACTGGTCCTGTTAGCACTTGCAGCTCTAATTCTTTTTGACGACGCGTTGCTGAACATGTTGCGGCAATATCCTTGTAAACAGCTACACTTCGCTGTGTATCACCACGATCTGGATGACTGCTCTCCATATGACGTTCGAGTTCTTGCAGCATGGCAGAGTATTTATCCAAACGTCGAAAGGGTTTGGAGAGTCCAGTTGTGAGTACTAGCAAACCAGGCGTTGCTGCGCCTTGACGCTCCATATACTTTTCTAGTTCATCTCTGTTAAAAATATTTAAATTTATATTAGTATCTATTAGAAAACAAAATGTTAAGAAAACAAAAACAAAAAGGAGAAACAATGCTGCAGTCGAGTGTGCTGGTTGCGAGATACCCTGTTCACCCTTGGCCATTAAATATGTATGGTCTATATTTCTAACTACATCCGCGTGGAATATTTTATTGGGATTGGATGGGATTCAAAAAGTTTGATATTTTGACCCGAATTTCCGAAAAAAATATGACGAGTTACTAAATAATGTTAGCATGAAGGATAACTTTAAAAAGTTTTTGGTGTCTTCTAACAGAATTTGAAGAATGTAAAATATTCCACTCGATTAGATTTACATATTAGGTGTCTCTAGACGTTTAAGCTCCCTGTAACACAGCGTAACTATTGAGCTTACATGCTCTCTGCATTGACTCACTTATATTTATCCAATATAACAATTGCACGTGGATGCGCTGCGCAGTATGCCTGATGCACGCGTTTCATCAACGGCGCACTATTTAGAAATAATTTGCCAACACGATCATTACATTCCTCTATTTGTATAAGCAGCTCTTCATGCGTTTTGACAATCTCTACAAAATTGCACATCAATTGCGCGTACTCATCTTGTGTGAGTCTGTAAAGAAGAGATTTCAAGATTAAACTAAAGCAGAGAACTAATAATCATTGACTACTTACATTTGCGTTTGTTGCATTGGTTCCAGAAAATTCTCCAGCAAACCCTGCAGCTCTGCGACATGCGCACGCTCCGAATCAAGCAGATCCTTGAGCACCACCGAACGATATTCCTGTATCTCTTCCGGTGGTCTTATTGTCTCTGTCATTGGCAACGGCGCTTTGTATTCGTTAACATAATTGCTGGGAAACCAGCCAGTCTTATCGTTGAGCGTTCCCTCCCACCAGCCACCCTCTTCACGTTGTGTGACAGTGATCAGATCGCCCTTCTTAAAGCAAAGTTCATCGTTATTACCGCCCTTGAACGAGTATTCGGCCTGCACAATCAGTGGTTGTTCCATGTTAATGACCAACTGTTGCTATTATTGCTGCTGCTGCTGATCTTGCTGCTGTTGTACTTGTAATCCAGTGTGTCAGCCAGTGTGTGCTGTTTTACTGTGTGCGGAAAACCTTGTCCTCGCCGCCGCTCACTGTCCTTTCCTGTCAGCGCGCTGTGTTCAACTGTAAAAGAAACATTTTAGGGGGCAACAATATAGCAAACAGTTTTGAACTTGAAATATCAACGTGAAATAAAAAAAAAAAAAATATAAATAAAAAAAAATTTAAACAGTGCGGCTGCTCTATGAAACTTAATTGCAATTTGCCAACGCCATAAATATGAACGTTACTCTAGCTGATTCCATGTCGCAAGCGGCACCCACGCGTCGCATGATCTCAAAAGCATTCCATACACACAGCACACTTCCACAATATTATGTATAATGAAACGTTTTTCACGGAAAATGCTCTAGAAAAAGTCATACACATCTGTTTTTCTTATATGTAGTTGGTACTTTGAATACAAAGTGTAGAAGAAAGAATGATGCAGTTGAATCTGCTCGACTTTGAGATACACTGTACCAAAATTGAACCATAAAATTCTAGAGGTCCGATCAAAATGCAAAATGCATAAAATTTTACGTTTTTAGCGGAATTAACAGCAACTAAAAAATTTCTTTTAAACAAAAACCCAGAAAAATGGAACAGATTTTTATGGTTGCTTGCTCTTCTAGTAGTCCGATCTGTACCAAGGTGGAATATTTTATGAGTATTAAATTAGGATAGGCCAAATTTGGCGTTTTTAACTAAATTAACAAAAACAATAAACATATTTTAATAGAAAAACTTAGAAGGACGGCTAGGTTTGTATGGTAGTGCCAACTTTTTCGTAGGAAGAGGCTTGACATTTACAAAAAAATACAAGTTATCTGCACAATAATTGAAGGCTCCATCTCTCATAGTATCTATGTTCTTTTTGTTCATTCTTTTATGTTTTTTGCCCCGCCTTCTTCTACCTGTTACATACATTTTCACAAACTTAATATACACCTCTTCCCTTTGACTGCAGCGTATAATATTATTCTCTTGACAATTTCACACTCTACATTGTTGCAAATCGTTGCGATTGGTTTGTATCATAAAATTTGTTTTATGGCCAAGGTCGTCTTCGTCGGCATCCTCAACGTAATGGATTTGTTTTGGAATGAGTAATAAAAAATATTTCAAAACACACAATTTTGTAGCTTGTTGTGCAGCTTGTGTGCCTTCGAAATAAAAAAATCACATTTTGAATTTTTGAAATTTGTGCATTTTATTATTTTAAGTGCCCGCGCAAAGTATTCAAAATAACTCAAAATCCATTTCGTTCGGACATTCTTTATTCTCACACAAAAAATAAATCATAATTTAAATATTTATATTCCAAAAGCACAAACTTTTCAAGTATTTGAAAATGTTTTTGCACAAAACAGAAAAATTGGAAAGTCGAAAATATTTTGTTTCAATATGTTTTGAAATGATTCAACACACACGCAGCGGAATTATTGAAAAAACATGATTTTTTTTTTAATTCTGAGCGCTAAAAATAAAATATGAAAAACTTTTTTCACTACTTTGCCAAAACAAATAGAAAAATGTTTTACAAAAAGTTTTTATAGGCATAGTCTAGCGCAGACTTTGCGGCTGGCGCGCTTCCGTTTATAGATCACCAACCGTAATCGAATTTGTAATTTCCAATTTAAGTTTTGAATACCGATTGCGCGATTTCCAAATAAATTTCTTACTTATAAAATTTTGGCACAAGGCATCAATTTAGTCAGTCAGTCAATCCATCGAATGTATATATGGAACGCTGGCAGCTGATGTACATACTATTGTATTCCGAATATATGTGTATATATCTGCACATATAATATATAGCGTAAAAAATTTACTTTTTATAAAGAAAATCGTTTTTGAAATTTTTGCTGTGCGCGTTCATTGCTTTCACGAAACTGGGCTAGTGACAAACTGAGATATACACTTTATACGCAGCACAGCAGTGGCGATCATCATCATCAACGGCGGAGATGAGCTGCTGATTCTGCTGAGTTGAGAGCATTCATCATAGTAGCTACAAAAGAGTTCCTATACACAAGAGCACGACCCATTAGCCACCATGACGAGACAGCATTATGATGAAGTGAGTAACGGCGCAGGCGGTGGCGTTGGTGGTTTGTCAATGCGAATGACACAAAACGCAGCGATTAAATTTTTGTGTGGGCAGTTTTTGCCGGCATATGGCTGAATTTTATGGGCTTGTTGGAGCATAGTAGCAAGCGAGCGCGGTGCTGCATGAATTGCAGGTATTTTAAAAAAAGATTCATTGAGAAAAATTCATCGCTTAAGCATATACATATACATACAAATATATAATAGCTATAAACTTATAGAAAATTCTGTTTTATCTATACATAAAATATTTTATATTTAATGATCTCAAGGAATTTCTTTGTCATTTCGCTCTCTGATATACACTCTACGTAAAAAAATGTTTCTCGGAATTCGTAAAAAGAACATCTTTCAGCAAATAGTCTAATCGATTTCTATGTTTATAATCGTAAATATTATAAACCAAAAACAGACTCCCACCATTCAGCTGTGGTAGTCTATTTCGGACAAGTAGTTCTTTGTGCATTTCTGTTCAGAACGAAACTCAAATTATCTATGGGGTCCCTTAATAAATTATTGTTGAGAATTACTATTTAGTCCCTTAACAAAAAGCGTGATTTGATTTGAAGATTTTTAATTTTAAAATGAAAGACAATTGTGGCAATGGCCATGACATAAGCTTCGTTGGAATGATGATTTTCTACCTATAGGGTTTAAATATCTAAGATTGGGAACCGTCTCCGCAAATCCATTAAGTGCAAATATCCAGCTAATTAATGTCCTCGAAATATACAAGACTTTCATCACTTAAATACATAAGATGGACAGCACAGGATTGCTGTGTAAAAGCATTATGTTAGATATTTTTGTAGTAATTAGGAAATTAAGCAATTTTGTCTCTCGTTGCACACCTGTTGTATAGCATGCTTAGCACGTTTCCCGCTTCATTTTCCAATACTTAAATAAATCTAGACTTCAGACAGCCTTACACGCAACAGACTGTCGAAACCTACTCCGAGAAAGTTCTCCGTCTACTGAAAATATATGTGAACAGTATAATATATCACTTGCTCCTTGGAAATGGTTGTTTTGAGTCTTGGTACGACCAGTAGTGGCGAGGAAGGTAGCCGATCTGCAGCAATGCGTGCTGTTAGAGACCGATATAGAAAAAATGCAGAGAACAACAAATCCTCTTTCAGATGCAAAAAAAAAAAAAAAAAAGAAAGAAAGAAAGGTGTGAGTTTGGAGAGACATACTCTATCAACAGGTCAAGCGTCGGAGCGAACGTTTTAGATACGGAGTTACTTTATGCAAAAATGAAAACGGAATTTTGGTTACATGAATCACTGAGAATATGAACAAGTAACATCTCGAAACTTTTTGGAGGCGAGAAAGGCTAAAGAAGCTATACCAGAGCTATACCATCACTAGTTAAGTATGGCTTTAAATGAAGTCCTACTTGGTTAATAAAATTCTTGGAAAAAAAGAGCCAGACTCCGATGAGCTGACAGCTGAGTTGTATAAAACTGTCGGCGAAGAGTTGGATTATGCACCAGCTACCATTCAAAATATGGACCGATGAGTGCATAAGTCACGATTGGAATCTCAGTGTTTACTGCCCTATATTTAAGAAAGGAGATCCTCCGTGGATTAAGTTTCCTTAAAATTCTGTCACACGGACTGTGTAAAAGGCTGAAATCATTTCATGGGTTTCATGGGTTTAGTGCTGAATGGTGATAAGAATAAACACTTGGTATTCGTTCCCACGCAGTCGGCGCGACATGAACTCTCTTTCAAGAATAATTTTAACTTCAGTGTGGTACAAAACTTTGTCTACCTGTGAACAAAAATAGCAACAAAGTCAGCCTGGAGATTAGCCAAATTTGCTTATATATATTACTGAAACCTCAGCACGTAAGTAGGAGTGGAATCCCTTGAAAATAACAATTGACTGTATATAGCTGAAGCATGAGCCATGTTAGACTCGAATAAAAATTTTTGGGAGTTTTTAGGAGAAAAATTCTTTGTAGTATTTTTGTATTTATTTAAGTTGGCGATCAGTTTCTGTATGAGCAATTATATAGACTAGTTCTAGCGGATTCAGTGGACTGCTCATCTCATTCAGTTAATCAAGCGAGCTAAGCTTATATGGTTTCCATTGGAGACCCATATTTAAATGGTAGAAGAAGTAATTGAAGTCTACCGTTTACGCATTGTAATGAGCGATTTCTCTACGGAATTTAATTAATTAAATATTTTTATGTCAGCAGTTGACGCTTCATCAGTTTTCTGTATCAAGCATTTGAAGCCATTTCCAATATCAAAATTTTATATGCTTGAATTTTGGCCAATTATTAATATTCTGCGTAGTTTGGAACTCAAACATTTTTTTCAAAAATATTTAAAAAATCAATTCTTATCACATAAATATATTTGACTACCCTCTTACACATAATTAGCTGCAAGCATAAACATAATTTGCCAGTGGAAGCGTGCCTGGGCAGCACGAAAGATCACAAATTAAAAAAAAATAATTGTTTGAAAGTGGGCGTGTGTGCATATGTATGTATGTATGTGAGTGTTGACAGCGCCAGTGCTGAGTTCTTGAAGCCAAAGGTCATACAGCTCGTGCATAACATAACTGTTTGTGGAGAGATCAGCGTTTGCGGTGGCATGCAACTGCAGAAGAATTTCTAATTAATTCATTAAACTTGCATATTTCGGCGCCGGCGAGTGACAACAGCCATCTCCACAGCTCCGCATTGATGCTGCAACCAATTCATCCGAGATCATTTCGTATGCAGCGTATATATGTTTACAGTTATATTATACATTAGAGAGTGGGGAAATTTGTATGTGCGCCTTCCGGAAGTGCGCAATTTGACAAATCTCTTCGAATGCTTTTATTTCTTAATTTATTTTTCTTGTTGCATTTCAAATATTTGCACAGATGTGATGAACTGAGAGCGAAAGCATCAACAAACTGTATTAAATGAAGACCTTCGCGATGAGTGATTTTTGGGACATTAAATGAGGACGTATGTATGAAGTGGTATTGCTACAAAAAACCATCTAGAATCGTACGATAGAATTCCCCAAAAAAAAAGTATATTAAAATATTTTCATTATGCATACACAGCCCCTCGAGAGATTGAAAAAAAGAGACATTTCATAAATACTCGCAAAATAATGTAAAAAAGTCAACAAACAGATTTATAAAAAAAATCAAATACTTTGGGTAATATTGAAGCTTGTATACTCTACAGATACAAAACAGATATTAGCATGTTATAGTAGCTCAGATGTGAATGATAAGGAAGCGTAATTTTAATCTATTTAACCGTTTGAGCTTAAACTCACAGACGACCTGCACTTCAAACAGGATAGGAATACTTTTTTGTCAAATTCCAATGGAATAATTGAACATAATTATCAATTACAGCAGATTTTACCAAAACTTCTTAATTAGCATAAAGTAACATATCAGTAGCCTTTTTCAGTAGAATCAGTCGAAATTTTTTTCCAAAACGACACATTTATACGTGAATTTTGGAATACTAATTGTGTATAATGAAGAAAACTTGGAAATTGGACAAAACCTTTTTTATAAAAAAATTGTTCCTACTAAACTTCAGATGAATAAATGTCTGAAAAACAAGTCCATTTATTACTTATTAGACGAAAAAAAAACTAACTAAAAAGCATATTTAACACAAGTCAATTTGAAGATAAGTTTATAACCAAAGTGGCTATGAGGAGATCCACAACTCAGCGATTGTATGAATATCTAGACCTTAAAATCACCAGTGTTTCTTAACAGAACATGGCAGGTTTGGTTTTAAATTACATTTTCCACTCTCTAAAAGTAATGAACGATCTAATAAGATTTACAGACGCTCATAGGAATGACAAATATAGATAAGTGTTGTGGTGAATCGTTTGTTATTTAACATTTATTTGAAAATACAAACGCATTGACGGATCCGATGATGATATTAGCTCGAATGGCGATGATGATGAACTACATTTGTCTCAGGCAAAATAGGATATGGAACAAAGTTACGTTAGGATGGATTTATCTGCTGTCGATAAAGAGAAAAAGGAGCTGGTAACCAAATGTCTCTTAAAAGATTGTTGTAAATAGAAACGCCAAAAAAAAAATATCACGAAAACTGGTGGATAATACGAGAAAGAATTGATTCTTCAATATCCTCCTTAAGGGTCATACGAATTACGCGCCGGATAGTTGCTTCGTTATTATCAAGCCTAAGTACGTCGCCAGTTACATCGACAAACATAAAGATTGCATAGTGGCACCGTCACGTAAAAAGATGTCAAGAAAGACAAAAAAGAAAAAATTATTCTCTCCTCCTTCTTATTTCAGCTTTTCATCTACTTAAATCATCATATACGCAAATCTTGAAAATATATATTTGGTTAAGGGTTCCGTAACGGGAGCATTAGGAGCAGAAGCATTCTGCTATATATAACGGCATATCAGATTTAATTTAATGAAACAATTTAAAATATTCTGTAAGTTGATACTTCGTTTTACATGCTCACAGAATGTAAAGCCGTAGATTTTGTGTGATATGTAGTCACATTGTTCTCGATGAGCGTCTGAAACTACTAGATTGCAGACATCTAATAAGTTTGGGAAGAAAGTAGAACTTCCAGATCGCATGTTTATCTTTAGAGAGTACAATTAATATATAAATATTTTTTTAGCTGTATGACAAATTCTTTCAATAATTGACAATACACTACTCAACAGTATGTCTGTAGCGTACAATAATCAAGAAAAAAGCGGTTCTATATTTTTTGGCAAGTAACCAAAAGTACGCGCATGAATACGAAATATTCGATGAGATGAAGGAGCAGTGACAGCACAACCAAAGGCAACAAAAGCAAGAAGAGGCTGCTCAGTTGGTTTAGTTGCTTTCCTGTTTTCTTTGTCGTCCCCCAATAGCGTCATGCTGGCGACAACCAAGTACATACGACACGGTACTCAGTGAATGGCAGCCAAACAAACAAATATAAACTTGGAAGTTGGCTATAAACAAACAGCATACAAGGAATATCCTTTTGTGGTAGAGTAATAACAGTAGAGTTCAGGTTCTATTGACCCCATGGATTATGCAGCCTAAGTGGCGAGTGGCACTCAACTTGCCTTTGTACAAGGCATGCTGGTCTTGCATAATAAATTACAAATGCAGCAGGTTGCTGTTCGGAGTTGAGGAGTTTTACTGCTAAAGCTACTTTGCCGCAGGCGCATAAAAAACCACAAGTGTCATTGAAGTGCTTTGAATTGCTGCCGCTGCTGAAGCTGTTATTGGAGATGTTGTCGTTGATATTTGCTTTGGGGAATTTATGTCGTAGATGCATATCGCATGCAATTTGGTAAGGAAGTGCCATGATGCATACATGATTCATGTTAGTTGTTGGCTTGGAATGATGTTTAAAGGCGTGTTGTATATATGTAATATATATTGCACTTGATGACTCTGAGTCATCGTTGTACATCAGCCGCGGCACAGCAAAGAAACCCAACCCATAAACAAAGTAGTGGCAGCCAATATAAACTGAGGCTGCATAAATAATTACAACTTATCAGCAAAACGTTGCGCAGTTAGTCTATCTATAATTATACACATTAAGCACATGAGCAGCTAATGTTTTGAGTAGTTTATTAGTTTAGTTTCAAGTTTATTTACCAAAAATAAAAACGCAAACATACACGACGCGCAGCCTTCTTCTGCTCTGCTTCGCCCTCTGCACTATGCACAGCATGCAATAAAATAATCCATGGACATTTGTTGCATTTGCACAGCGCGTTTATAATATATGTATAAGTAGCAGTATAGCTTTTTTTGATTGAAAATTTTCGTTTAAACTGTGGCACAACAAATGCAATTTTTTTTTTTGTGTGTAGCAGCAGGAATAATTTTTATTGAAAACACACTTTTCGCATATTTTATGCTATTATTTTTATATGAACACTGGCACTGATAATATAAACAGCTTAACACGCGCACAACATGCTCGAATGCTTATGAACTTAATAATATTTTCGATGTATTTTGCTTTTTTCGTTTTTGTGCTATTTCTGGCTCATGCACAGCGGCGCCAAATTCCGCGAGTGCACTGATATGTTGCATAGTGCTGTAAAATAATACAATCAAGCTCTAACACTTACAACACTTACGCTAAAGCAATAACATGCCGCTGTATAAACAAAACTGTACAGCTTATAGCACAAACATGTGTAAGTGAGCTAGATAATTCAGCATTCTCTGTCATTCTGCTTTTACACGTGTTTGGACGGCGCGCGCGTTTTGCTTCGACTGAAAATAAAGTTTTCTACAATTTTCTGCAGTTTTTGAAATTTCTAACATACATAAAATGGCAGACGTTGAAGCACCAGTTGCTGCTGCAGTAGTAGAAACTAAAGAAAACGCTACTGAAGCAACAGTGGATGTTGCTGAAAAAAACGCAACAGAAAAAGCGCCCGTTGCTGCTCCGGCCGCCGGTGATGACGAAGTTGTCGCCGACAAGAAGAAAGTTGAGTCCAGCGATGACGATAAGACCAAAGAGGAGCGTGCCATTATACGTCAAGTAGAATACTATTTTAGCGATGCAAATCTTGGCCGCGACAAATTTTTGCTCTCACAGATTGCCAAGGATGAGGAGGGCTGGGTACCACTATCCGTCTTGATCACATTTAAGCGTCTCGCTGAGCTGAGCACTGATTTCGTTCAGATTGTCGATGCGCTGTACAAGTCCGACGAAGGTTTGTTAGAGATAAGTGAGGACAAGCAGAAGGTACGCCGTCACCCGGAGCGCCCGGTACCCGAGCACAATGAGGAGCATCGCAAGGAGATACAATCACGCACTGCTTACGCTAAAGGTTTTCCACTTGAAGCCGATCTCAATGAAGTGCTTGAGTTCTTCACTGCCTACGAAAAGGTCTTGAACGTAAATATGCGCAAGTATCTCGATAAACCGACAAAGACATACAAGTTCAAAGGCAGTATTTTCGTCACATTCGAGACCAAGGAACAAGCACAGAAGTTCATTGAGGAGGATAAAATTGTGTACAAGTCACGCGAATTGTTGCGCAAATGGCAGCAGAGCTATTTCGATGAGAAACGTGAGGAATCGAAGAGCAAGAATGAAAAGAAGAAAAAGGGTAAGGATGCCAAGGAACCACAACCCATTGAGCTGCCGAAAAATGCCATCATACATTTTGAGGGTGCTCCCAACGATTCGACACGTGAACAAATACGCGAGGCTTTAGAGAAAACCAAGTCTGATATTGGTTTGGCCTATATCGATTTCAGCAAAGGCCAAACTGAGGGCTTTGTTCGTCTGGAAAAGTCAGATAGTGCAGCAGAATACTTGGCGCTATTCGATGGTGAAAAGGTATGTCGTCTTGTGTATATATTTTAGTTGCAATATTTTTATTTAAACTTTCCTTACGTTTACAGGTGAAACTCAACGATGATGTCACACTGACACTGCGCCTTGCTACCGAAGAGGAAGAGAAGACCGTGCTTGAGAAAGCTATTGAATTCATTAAGAAACGTCGTGATTTTGGCGGCCGTAAGAAGAACAATCGCTTTGGCAACAAACGTAAACATTTCGGCAATTCCGGTCGTAATCAGTCCAAAAAGGCCAGGTCAGACGATTAGTTTCACTTCACCGTACACGGCTGGAAATGGTTGAAGTTTAGGCATATAAGTAATATATAGTCTTAAGTTATTAAAATGGTAAAGAAATGTATATATTTTACATTATTTTACTATTTCCTTCGTTTTTATTTAAACTAAATATATTAAATAAAAACGCTCGTCGACTAACAAAAACGTGCTTCTCTTCAGCATAATTTTTTATCGAAAGATCTGGAAACTTATATCCAACATAAACGCGAAAATGTTGCAGACTTTTAGGCGATTGTTTAAAAACTGCTGCCGGAGCATTAGAATGTTTTTGGCTTAAAAATCGCGTAATTTTGTATTCTACGCCATTTTATTAAATAAAAATAAAATTGTACATAAATAATTTTAAGCACGACCAAACTTGGCTCTGAGATTTTACACTTTTACTCTAATTTAGACGAATAGTTCTACATTAGGAATTGGTTCGTCCTCCTCCGCGGCAGGTTCATTAGAATAATTTAAAGTCTAAGAGACGCTTTCCGCGTTATCCAACCCATTTGAACCCAAAACGCAGCATGAAATAGCTGCTGATGCGGTGTCACCACCGGTAGTGGCTTCTGCGGTATAACCTCTGTATTATCTCCATTTTCAATTCGTATTAACTTCAAGAGTCGTGTCTAACACCCGCAAATGCGTTCAGTGGCAGTCATAAATCTATGCATCAAATGACCACCATCCGACATATCCAACCAATGTTACGGTTTCAACACGCCGGTATTTTAGCGGAAGAGCCGGAGTAAGGCTGCACATTGACAACCTACTCATATTTGTTTATATCGAAGGATTCCCGTGCATAGTAACGCTTGCCTGGATATCGTTCGGAATACTGATTATACTGGCGAGAGGAGCATTTCACAATAGAAAATTTGCCGGCAGGACTTAACGACCATTTCCTATTAGCTGGCAAGACACCTCCGGCTGAGTTGAAAGAACTCCGGTCAATCTTGCAGGCCTCGCTTTTTCAACTTTTAAGAATCGCCGAGGAGAGCGTATCAACATAGGTAAATTTTCTGTTGCATAATTTTAGGCTTCGCTTACTTTCGCCTCAATTGTCTTGTCAACTTCCTTCCAGTGGCTACTAAATGAACCATACCTCTTCGGGTCACTTGGAGGTCAATGGAGAAACCACCGTCTTGGGTTTCCAGAGTGAACTCCACAGATGGAATTTCCCAACATTCGTTGGCCTTGGTCATACTAGAAAAATTCCCTGCCAATTCTACGACCTTCGGCCAAGGTAATGAATTCCTCAGACGGGAATTTTCCCAGGCGTTTCCTACGCATACGATATGAATGAATGCTCAGACGAAGGATGCCCAGATGGAGGATTTCCTAGTGTTAAGGGTATTCCAATAAAAATAGATATTTCACGTATTTTTCATTTATCGATTTTTTTTTTACATATATTTTATATATTTCTTATTGTTGTTTTTTGTTTATTTGTGTGTTTTGATGTGTATGTTTGTGTGTGTGTTGATTTCCTTTTTAGTTATCCACTTCATTTAATTTGTTTAATTAATAATAAATGCATTTACAAATTACAATTAATTAGTATGCAAATTTTTTAAAAATTTGTTACGTTTCACAAATGTTTTTCTTTTTAAATTTTTTGTTTTATGTCTTTTCACTTTTTTTCTTCTTGTAATTCTTTAGTTGGCTGCTCGTCTAACACAATAAATCGCATAATAAACGCTATATAATATAATATTGTTTTCTTCTTTTACTTTATATCAATTTTTATAATTAAACTTAAAAACAAAAACTAAAAAAAAATATATATTTATTTTAATGAGCATTAAAACTAAATACGAACGACTGCAACTAAAATAAAATTTTGTATATATTAATTAAATTAGTTTATAAGTAATTATTGTTGTTCTGTTACAGTTAGATTAGAATTAAATGTTATTGTTTTTTTTTTTCTTTTTGTTCTGATAATTCAACGTAATAAATATTAACGATATCCTTTTCTTAGTTAAATGTTTAGGTTAAGATTTTATATTTAGTTATTAATTAAGTTAAACGGCAAAAAAACGACATAAAAAATAGGCGCATTCACAATAGACAAGAAGAGAACAACCAGTTTTGAGAATAATTAAAACAAAACAAAAAATTATAAAATTTAAAACGAAAAAAAAAATATTAAATAGTTTAGTTTAAGTCAAAAGCGAAACATATTAATTAATGAGTATGTATAAATTTTACACTTTGCATTTTTGCAATTTTATAATTTTAGATGCCTGTCGCATGTTTGGATGCACTACTGTATTTCATGATGATGTCTAAGTCTTCTCTAAACTTTCTTTTGTTTTGTTTTGTTTAACATAATTCAGATTTGTTATAAATTAAGTGGTGGGTGCACTAATAGACGCTCCAGAGCGGGAGAGCGCTTATTTTTCTCGCAGTGTATTACATATACATTATATATTCTCGTATTATTCTTTAACTTTTAGTAAACTAAGCAATCCGCTCTCCACATTATGTGCAGCTATATACAATTTGAAGCTTCTCTACTCCACTGCTTTACTTCCAGACAGGCGATAAATCGAGCGTCAGATTTTGCAGTGTACGATTACGCGCTGAGGAGCGTTTCTGCTTGGCCGAACTGGTTATTTCATTGACCAAGCCTTGACAATCGTGGCATACAGGTACCTGCTCGCCGCGCATATTCTCCTTTTGTTCCTGTGCCAAATGGCTGCCCGATGCAGAAAGCGTAAAGCCGCGTGAGAAGCGGCTTCTATAAAAAAATTAAATGAATTAATATAAATTTAAAATTTAATAATACTCATACTGACTTTCTATCTAATGTACTACTGCTGGAGAGTGGACGCGCTGGACTGTGCACTGGCAGACTGCGTGGTCCTTCCATGCTACGTGACATGAGATTATAGCTTTGTTTGGCGGCAGCCAGCTGAGGTGAAGGTTTTACTGCAGCGGCACAGTATGAGGCACTCATCATATTAGTTTCATCGTCGTGCAACGCCTCAACTGCTTGACCAGCAGCAGCAGCTGCAGCAGCGGCGGCGGCGGCAGCAGAAGTAGTTGCCAGATTGCCTGGTGTGCTCATATTTGATCTTTGGTGTTTTGGTGATGACGGTGCGCTGCCAACTGAATTGCGAGTCTATAAAAATAATAAAAAATTATTAAAGTTATAAAAAATAGTAAAAAATAAAACAAAATAAATTCGGCAGCACCGAATCCCGAAATCCTAACTTAATATTAGGAAATATTGACTCTTGGTAATCGCATCGCTTAGAACTCATGACAGACGGACCGTTGAACATATCTATATCCACGCGACTTTTGATGCTGATCAAGAATATATATATATTATATACTGTATGCCTAATACATACATTTGCACAATCTTAATATAGCCTTTTACCCTACGAATATAGGGCATACAATCCTATTCTGCATCTGATAAGTTTTCTTATGAATACTATCACACAAAGTACAGAAAGACGGACATGACTAGGTTGACTCCACATAGACACCCATAGCGCTGTGACAAGACGCAAATATATCGCTTGACAATAAGCTAAGCTTAAGAAGAATACATCTTTATACTTTATGTCGTCTCTGAGACCTTCTTCGGACTATTCAAACTTTACTAAAAGATGGAAATATAATATTCATACCGTGCATACCTAAAGCCTTATCCCTACATCACCCTATCTTTACCCTTTGGCTCGATTAAAGTTCACCAGTTCTTAGGGAATCAGTGTTTACATGTCCCATCCTGTCAGTACTTATTATCCAAGCCTCGCAGTAGCCAATGTTGAAAGAGGTTCAATATATGCGCTCATAGTTTTCCAGCAATGCGTGTCCGGCTTTGTTTTTATAATATGATTTTTAGTGTAACTGCTCTCCTGGAAAGGTTGCACCCTCTCTTGTAAACTTAGCCCCTACTCAAGATATCCACACTATTAAAATAAACTTATTCCAGAGGCCACGTCTACTTCTATTTAAGCACTTATTCTATAAATTCGCAGAAGACTAATTAAATCTATTTAAAAAATTAATGTCTTGCATAATAGTCGTACCTTGCGCTCTGACTCGGAACGCAGCAAACGCTCGATCAACGATTTCGGGAATGCATCATCCGCCATATTACCCGTCGAGGAAGCATGCATATAGTGTGCTGCAGCATGATGTGATGGTGAAGGCGTGCTAGAACTGGCAGGGCTAGACAGCAAAGATGGTGAGATCAGCACAAGCGGTACATTGCGAAAATGTTCCGAGGGTATGCGCATCTGTTTTGGAAATAAAAAAAATATATATTAGTATAATCAATGTACGCCGTCGACAATATTTGCTTTACCTTTGTATAGCATTTGGAGCAGACAGTGCGCTGACACAGCTTACACTGTATGCCCCATGAAAATAAGGAGAAACGTGTACGCAAACAGAGAAAACAAACTTTACGCTTTTCAACATCCTCCTTGACGCGCACGCCCACCGGCAGCCCTTCGAGCTCCGCCTTGGTCATCACAGAACGTATGTGCACGATCTCCTCTAGCGTTAGCGAAAGACGATCGTCACCGCGTTCCATCCAGGTTTTCTTATCCAAAAAGGATTTGTTCCATGGGCCAAGCGAGGATGTCGAACGGCTGCTGCTGCTATTGCAGTTGTGCTCATTAGCAGCGATAACATTGGGCGCTGAGCCAATAATGCCAGGACTCTTGGCGCGTTTTAAGCGTTGTTGCTGTTCGTGATTGTAGTTGTTGTGTAGCTGTTGAAAGACAAAAAATATTAATTAAAAATGAAAATAAAAGAAATTGTAGTTGACTCACCTCCTTTGCATTGCTGGATGTTGCTCCTCCTACCGCCTGATATACCCTACCTTCTGCTATTATTTCATTCGTTTGCGATTGTCGCGATTCTGGTCGCGATGTTGGCATTGAATTTGTTTCATCGAAATTACTCTGACAGCCTACAATTGTGTGCCGACGCAGTGAAGCGCGTCTCGATTCACATTGTGTTGCCAGGTCGTAAGCTGTGTATAAAGAAAAAGTAGGTGATTAATATGTGTCATAAAGTTTTAATTAAAAAAACGTATATAAATTGATTATAAACAAAATGTCTTAGAAAGGCATTAAATAAAGCAAACAAATATATACAAAAAAGCGCAAGCAAAATTAATAAAAGTATAAGAAAAAGAGTGTTGGTAAATGTATGCGACGGAGGTTAGGCTATATAACTGCATATAACGTTTAACAGTTTGAAATGATTTATGCTGAGGCATGTTCATACATGTTGCATTCATGTTTAATGATTTTGATTTTCGTTTGGAAATGATGCAAATTGAATCAAAAAGCGCATATTTACATTCCAAGACCGAATCGCAGTATTTGTGATACTCGTCCTTCGTATATTGTTGTTGTGCGGTATTATCCGTAGCTGCTTTTTGTTGCGTGCGCAGTGTTGTATAGTTTCGAAATTTTTTAAATTTAATTTTTTATGTGAGTAGCGTCATTTTTTTAGGCCCTGTACCGAAGGTACAAGAGCCTATTGGGTTTGTGCAAATGTATGTAACAGGTAGAAATAATGGTCGGAGACCCCCCAAAGTTACCCCCATTATGGTCAGGAGTGATAGAGGAGTCGATATAGCCATGTCCGTCTGTCCGTCCGTCCGTCCGTCCGTCCGTATGAACGAAAGGATCTCGGAAACGGTAATAGATAGAGACTTCGTGTTTTTTGCATTCGTCTAGGACTGCTCCGGAATTTCACAAGTTTATTTTGAAATTTTGCCCCTCCCCCCTCTTTCCCCATAAAATCACCCCCAAGGAGAAATATTTCTTCGGCACAAGAAAAATTGAGTATGCCAGTATAAAGTTAACGTCCCTCTTAGTCAAAATCCAAAAAGTTCATCAAAATCGGATAATAAATAACGATTTTATAACCAATTGAAGTTGAATGACCCCCCTTTCCTCTTCATTCATATTCGAGCAGTGAGAAGTGGTCATGTGTTTGGTCATATGCTCGGGAAACGTTTAATGTGTTTGTTAGGAGACCTGAACTGGTACAGGGCCTCTTACAGTCGGTTACGCCTGACTGTATTTTCTTACTTGTTTTTTGTTGGTTTAAGCCCAAATTTGTTAACCAAAAAAAATATTAAATTTAAATACTACATTAAATATTTAGCTAACAATTATAAAAAAGTGTTTAAAAGAAATACTGCTTGTATAAAAAAAAAAAAAAACATTTATTAAACAACTCAATTTATGACATGCAAAATTTATTTTGTTTTAAACTAATTACAAAAACTAAAGCTAAATAGTTTTAAAATAAAAAAAAATATTTCGAGATTTTCTTGCTTATTTTGTTTTTTGTTGCATTTCTAAATTTCCATAGCCGTCTAAAAGTTTGCCTTCACCAGCTCAAAATTTTGTTTTTAACAATTTAATTAATCGAAAATTATGTTTTTTTTTTAATAATTTGTTCTCAGTGCGTTCAATAATACAGTTTGTTGATGTTTTTAACTCAAATAAATAACAGTGAAGAAAATAACTAATTTTAATTAGTTGCTTTAGTTTTAAACATTAATAATACCAAAATATAAAACAAAAAATTATATATAAAAAGATTATATATTAACAATCAAATACCTTTTGTGAAACAAAAGAAATAAAAAAAGGTGTTTTAAATTAAAAAAAAAAATATTAATAAACAAAAAACCATATTAAAAAATAATTACTTAGTTTAGATCAATTTAAACAGACTGTTTACATTCGCCGGGGAGAGGCGCCGGCTACAGTTTCGATCAAATACACCCGGCTATATCATCTTTGAGAATCGCGAATCCCGAAGAGCGTTTCCGGCCGCGGTAGAAATTTCGATAAAAATAAAAGCGGGTATGTATATCAACTTTTGAGAATCGCCGAGGAGGGAGTTTCCGGCCGCGGTAGAATTTTTGAGAAAAATAAAAGCGGGTATATCAACTTTTGAGAATCGCCGAGGAGGGCGTTTATAAAAAGAATTTCAGGCCAAGTACATTCACCTCCGGCCAATGTCGCCGGACTTAAATATCTCCTTTGACCAAAGATTTTGCTCTCTGGCCAAGGTTATTGACCTCTCCAGACGGAGAACTTGACCCTCTGACGCTTAATCGACTTGACCTCTGGGAGAGTCAATGGACTTGACCACTCTTAAGGATCTATAGACTTGACCTCTTAGGTGTCGATGGTCTTGACCTCTTAAACGTTGAATGGATTGACCCCTTGGCCGTTCAATGAATGGACTATGGACTTCACCCCTTAAGGGTCTTTGGACTTCACCTCTTGGAGGTTCAATAGATTTCAATGGGAGGTCAATGGACTTGATCCCTTAAGGATCTATGACCACTTAGATGTCTATGGACTTGACCCCTTATGGATATTTGGACTTGACCCCTTAGGGGACTATGGACTTGACCCCTTATGGGTATTTGGACTTGACCCCTTAGGGGTCTATGGATTTCACCTCTTAGAGGGTCAATTGTTTTGATCCTTTGGACCTTCAATGAATTTGACCGCTTGAAGGGTCAATGGATTTGACCACTTGGAGTGTCAATGGATTTCACCGCTTGGAGAATCAATGGACTCGACCTAATGGGGTTAATGAATCTAACTTGACCCTTTGGAGGTTCAATGGACTTGACCGCTTGTAGCTCAATTAACATGACCTCTAGAGGGGTCAACGTACATGAACTCTTGCGACTCAATGCACTTGATCCCTTGGGGCTCAATGGTCTTGGCCCCTATTTCTTGTATTGCTTTGCAACAATGCTTTGAGACTTGGGCACTTTCAAATTCCTTGAAAACAGTCTGCTTAAGTAAACATAAACTAAATAAATATGCAATAAATAAAATAATAATTTTTTTTTATATAAATGTACTCACTTGTGCGTCTTGTATTTCGCATAGGAGGCGCCAGTGCTGCTGCTGCATTATCCTTAACCACCATATAGCCACCAATTGGATAAGGCGGCATTTGCGGCTGTGAACAGACGCCTTTATTAGCAGCCTGTGCCTGTGTACCGTAAGAGTGTCTTGTGCAGGGTTCATCGAAAATATCGTCGTCCTGAGAAAAAGAAAAATTTTTAAACTTTCTATTTTTACCTTTAACCCATCATTAAACTCACCTGCAACATTGATAAATCCACTTTGATTAGCCGCTGATTTGAGCGTGGCTGCTCAATGGCGCTCGTCGACGCCGCTGCTGCCGCTGCTGAGGTGGAGGGCAGCGCAGCATTTGCCGATGTCGTCATTGACGTTGGAAGCACTGCAATCAAGTTAAGCGAAAAGATGTGCACACATTAGAGATACAAATTCATGTAAACAGGTATTATGCTACGCTATCGCATTACATAAATAGTACCAGGCAGCGCAATTCAAGTCATTATTCAATATTATCAACGGCATACATCGCGCGTTGTAATCAGGCCCTACTCGTACCCCTTGGCACAGCTAGCTGTCAGCTTAGCCTTTACATGCATCATTCATGTATCTTGACTCGATTTGAATTCCATTTGATTTGGTGCATAAAATTTGCAATTGCATTGAATTGAAGGCTCTTGTCTCGTCGTCCCTCTTCTATGAAATATGATGTGTTTGCTTCATTTGCTTTGGTTGCGCTTGAGAAAAAAGTTGACTATTTTGCTTGGGAATATTGTTCTGCATGAAAAGTGTGTCGGGAATTTCAAACGTATGCGGCTTTTGGTTTAGTTTTGACTTGCGTAAGAGTTTTACCTAAAATAAAATACCAGCTTACACCTTTCATGCCCATGGGAAAACAGGTTCACACGTTTTGTGTTCCTCATTTGTGTCTGTTGCAACAATTGTTCTTTGAATTTAATTGTAAAACTCTAAATTACCGTAAAATTTGTCGTGTAAACATTTTAAGACCGTTGCAAGTCGTTTTTAATTAGTCTACAAACTTGTAGGAACACTTTTTCAAGTATTTCATTTCGTAAGTTTGGCGAAGTTTTGTGAGAGAAATGAGTTGATTTAAGGTGTTCAAGAAGTACAAAAACCATGAATCACCACATGGAGACCACTTTTATAATTAATTTAATTAAATATTTGCCTTTCGTCAAAATCTGACCAAAGTTAAAAATTTCGGAACACCGTGAAACCCTATTTGAAGAATCGATCCAATCGTGTATAGCCATAAAATATGATGCATTCTACTGATGCTGATCGGTCACACAGGTTATATTTTTTTAATCGAACATTATGATTATGAACATACGATTAGATCCAATTCGTCCACAGGCATTCTTTGCTCAAGAACAAATTTGGAGAAGCTCTTCAGTTAAGTGCTAGAAAACAATGACGCCATGTGACGTACTGTGAGATAGAAGTAGCCTTAGGGATTAGATAAAGATTAGATGCTCAGACGTAAAATGATTTATTTTACCTGGATGTCATCATATAATTCAACAAAGGCTCAAGAAAGACATTAGTGACTCTTCAAAAAAATGTATAGGATATAACAGGTGATGAGTCATGGATCTATGCATATGATCTTGAAACAAAGGAAAGGAAGCATTCGAAACAAATAGTTGCCTCTTTATTTCCAAAAATCGGATTTCGATTTATTAAAAATTAATTACGAACGTCAAAACTTTTCGTTCGAAGTCCATCAATCTACTAGTCTAAAGAATGGTTTTGGAGAGTGTATATATCAATGGATCTTAATTTTTTTTCATAAGATATCTCGAGCAGCATAATAAACTTGAACAATGAGAGAGGTTCAGTTTCAAAGATTCCTTATAAGAGCACCTCAAGTACATATTAAGAATAAGAGAATGTGCGAAGAAACAACTCCTCACATGACATGTCTTCGGCAACAATAGGCGGTTGTGTAAGAGGTGTGTCACGGGATAAAAGCACTTATAATTCGCGGTTATGATGGTAGAGTGGGAACAAATCGGACAGAGATTTTGAGGGAACAGCGGGGAGAGCGGGCAAGAAGAAGTATTTGAAAAATTTCATTATCGGGGATGGCTCACGAACACAAAAGGAAAACAAGGAAGGGGCTAAGCAACGCAAGCTGGGTCTGCTAGTTATACTATAAAGAGGACAGACAAGAACACTGGGGACAAACTGCTGAAAGATTGATGGTAATTGAATGTGCAAGGCCAATGTGGACTATATACGATCGAAAAAACTTTGAACAAACTAAATCAATTCCGTTGGGATATATAGCCTTTACAGCTTGTAGATGATACCGTTGTGCCAAACTGAAACGCAGACTGCTTTGCTGCTGAATTATTTATTCGGAAGAATTTTCTTTAATTTAATAACTTTCTCCAAAATTTAGTTCATCGAAGATAGAGAAATATTTGTTCTATATGAGCCAGGACACTTAGCAGAATTTTCCAGTCTTATAGAAAAAAACCAAGCACAAACTTGCATTTAAAATTGCTGTTGAAAAATGGATCCCTATTTTCCTATTTTTGTCCAATCCAGGAGTTTTTTTTTTTACTTTTTAGATATTAATTATTCTTGAGACAACATTGGAATTTATGAGTTATCAGGTGGGTTGATGAATGCAGAACTGAATATATTAACGCACTTCTGCACTTCTACCTACATAGATGGTGGGGTCACTTAATCCATTGTAGCTTTGAAAGAAAAGTTTCGGCAAGAACAGCGCTATTTTATTCAGGCGAAGAGTAAAGCTCTCATCCAATGGATAAAGTAGGAATACTTGCTGTTTTTTGCTTAATTTTTTTTTATTTCGAAAATGGAGACGAACCATTGTCGAGTGATGACAAAGGTGCATTCTAAGAATTATTAAGTAATTTTGTGGTTTCAGAAGGGTTGGCTTAATTTATTCTGAGTTCATCGTAGGAGATGTTTGTTCCTACGATGTATCAATAATTTTATCTCCGAATGTAGGGTCTTGGGATAGAAATGCACTAAAATTTTTAGGATACTATCTGGATTGTGTTCTCAATGTAAATTAAGTGTACTGGGCGTTGTAGGAGAACTTTGACATGTAGGTGGTTAGAACTTAATACATATTTTATTTGAAAATGAAAACCCTAAAAGGGCTGAAACTCTTTCTTTATGTTCTTTACTCTTCCAACATTCAATGGAAAACTTTTTGAACAACACTTCAAAGTTCTCAAGCTCTCTTTTGGTGCACGTTGCAACGTATATGCCGTACATCACCCAAAATGACTCATTTCAAACTTTTTTTTTTAAATAAAATGTTTCACCCTTGTTTTATTTTACACGACAAAGCAGCTCATAATTTAAGGCAAACAAACATATAAAGCTGCTACAGCCGGGCGCTTTTAAAACGCTATCCTTAGCACATTTCCTCGCACATCAAACTGCCTATTTGGTTGCCAAGCTAAATGCTAGTCGAGACGTTGATAGAACTGCCAAAGTAAGTAAATGAACTATGTGCGGTGCTGCGGCTATACAAAAGAATAAAAAAAAAAAAAACATTATCGAAACCAGGTCAGCAGCAACATAAAAATCGCGCACAGCCAAACAAACTCATTGAAGAAATGGAGAAACTGCCCCCAGAAAAGAACATAAGAGTACAATATATCAGGCAGAAAGCGGCAAACAATAGGCTACAACATACATCAGTCAGTCAGGAATGAAGGAAAGCAGGAAGACAGGCACGCAGGCACTGCACCACTCCCACAACCAACACTCTAGGTTAGCTGTGTGAGCAACGCCTACCATTCGACGAACATTTCCATACCTGAACGTGGTTTCGCGCGCGGTGCAGGACGCGGTAATGTTTTGTTAGCTGCTCCTGCTACTAACTCCGCTTCCGTTGGCTCTGCTGCGGTGCAGTACAGTGAGGCATCACTGGCCACATCGACATCGGGATCAGCTGCTGCATGATGCATGCGATAGACAGACTGTGCCGGCGCTGCTGGTGGCAAGTTGGCCAAACGTGCAGATTTCTTTTTGCTATTTGTTGCATTTGTTGTGTTTAGTTTGGCATTCATTTGAAAGAAAAAAATTTTGGAACACTTTGTTGTTGGAAAACTTGAGTAAACTTAAATTTTTTTTTTTTTATTAAATTTTAAATTGTGCGTTGATTTCTTGTTTAAAAGAGTCCTTGAGCGCTGTTTAAGTCCTTTGTTTGTGTTTTGTCACATGTTTTTATTCAAAACACACACACACACACACACACACAAGTAGGACCGACAACAGTTACCGTTAGCGCATACACGGTTGCATTCGCGCGTTATCGATTAAAAACATTTGTGGTGGCACATTTTGCTGTTTCTTCTCTCTTTTTTGTTGTTGTTGTTGTTGTTGTTGTTATCCTGTGCAAGTTTATTGTTGTTGCTGTCAGAGAGACACACGCGCTAGCAGGGGGTTGACGTTTATCAAGTTGACATATTAAAAATATGATAAAAAATAAGAAAAATAAATCGTATCACAGTCGTCGTCGTCAACGTTGTAGCACTTGAGTTGTTATATGCGCGTAGGTGTTTTTAACATTCAACAGCAGACATACGTATATCCTTAGACATGCATATATGTCCGTTTGACATTTAAATGCTTATTGTGCTGAAAGCTGCTACTTTGCCCTTTAAACTAGCACATTTCTGCATATATTCATATATTATATGCCATTCTTATTGTATTTCATCCATCCAAACGCGCGCTATTAATCGTTTTAATTGCATTAATTAATCACCCTACTTAGCACACCCTTATTTAGTTTTTTTGACAAATTCTTTACATATTTTCACTACACTTTTTTATTTGCTATGCATTTTTTCCGCATCTCCCGACCGCTTTTCAAAGCGTTTCAGACGAAACTGTTTTACTTGGATTTTACTATTTCGATTTTTTCTGTTTCATACAAAAAATTCATAGAGAGCGACAGAGAGCCGCTCATTTGTCGCTGTTTAATTTTTCAATTTGTCGCTGTTTCATTTTTCAATTTGTTTCATGTGTGCGCACTTGCACCTGTATTAGTAAAGTGTGCAAAGTGTTCAAAAAAAGCTCCAAAAAGCTGCGGCTTCTGGGAAAAGACACGGTTTCGGGGGGAAAAGTTGCTGAACACTTTGCACACTTTACTAATACAGGTGCAAGTGCTCACTCTTGCTGGCTTGCCTCGGCTGTACAGAAAAATTTTAAGCCATAAAGTATGCAATTAAAAATTTGATCATTGTTCAACATGACCAAAGCACAAAAGCCCTTCTGCGGCTGACTTAACTTTTAACGTTTTTTTTTTGAATTTACAAAACATTTTGTTGTTCACAATTTAGCATAAGAAAGAATAGCAACTGTAGATGTTGTTTGGAATATGACGAAACTCCAAATCATGAACTAATAGGACACCTGGCTTTGGCCATAACCAGGCACAAGACAGGAAGGGTTCTAATAACCTCATGGCCTTAGGGCTGTAGTGATGTAGGTAATTACTAAGGTCAGTGCACAATTGAGCATTGCAATGGTCTTTTTTATTTGTAGCCTAGGTAAGTTTTAGTCCTATTAGGATCCAAATGCTTCAATGAACTTAATTCCAACTTAGGCGATGAAGTACCAAGCTTAGCCACTGATAGACCGAGTTCACTCGCGGTCATTGTTCGCTGCAGGACCAAATCCGAGAATGGCGTCCCAAAACGGTCGTTGTCCAGAACAAATTTCAAATTGCCGAAAAAAAATTTTCATTTCAAAACCATTGATCACATGTTTCCTCGGTAAAACTGGTCCAACGTCTTAGTGGCAGGAGTGCTTTGAAAATTAGTTCGAGTTTAAATTCGGAGCTATGGCGATTCACTTTAAACTTATGGGAAGAGATCCATAAAACAGAACCTATTTGGTTAGTGAGTTGCCTTTCCGTGACGCGCTTGTAAAATTCACTCTCAATTTCCGAAACAATGTGGGGTAAGGAAATAAGAACGAGAAGAAATATAAACATCTACGCAAAAAATAAAAATTTTTCCAAACAAAACATCAGCAACTGTCATGGAGTTCCCCAACTCAAAGCAAAAATCTGCTTCCCCTATTTCCACACATCCACAGCATCCAAAAGCTTTTCCTATTTCCTTTTAACTTTTTTGCTTTAAAAATTTTCACTGCTCAAAAAAAAAAAAATCGTAGCTCCTGCAATGCAATACAAAACGACTGACGCATGCTGCACGTTGCTGCAAACCAAACGAATGAACGAACGTCATGCAACAATCGGATCGGCATTATCTTTGTGTGTCACCACATTGCACGCTTCCTACATCAGGTTTTAGAGAGCTGAGCTGAGCCTGGGATAACAGCAGTCGTAGTCGCGGCAGCAGCAGCACAAAATGCACAGCAGGAGTGGCAGCCAACATAGTACAAGCAAACAGAGACAAGTGCCTCCATTACTAGTACGACGACGACGTCGTCGACAACCCGACGTCGTCGTCTATGGCGGCCAACACTGCCGGCGGCGGCATTGAACAGTAAAAAAGAAAACTTTCAACAGCCGAAACTGTGGGCTAGAAGCGAAGTGGAGCAGCATTCCAAATTGTTCAATGCAACTTTATGTTTGTACTTCAAAGCGTGCGCCATCGCATCATATTGTCACAATAATTTATTGCCTGAGCATGGAAATTTCACTGACTAAAGGAGTTGCAAAGTGAGGCGTTACAAAGGTTTTGAGACAAAAATGGAAATTCCTTTTTTCATCATCTTTTTACCATTTACGCAATTTAAAAATTATTAAAATAGAATTTTGAATCGTTTTATAAGTGGAACATAATATGTGACTTGAAATACTTCATCGGAGGAGTTGCGACATCTACTTCTTTTCTTAATTCTTCAAAGATTTCTTGAAAACTTACAGCGATCCTTGAGACGCGTCTGTGGTGGAGGTGTTATATGCTTTAGTGTCTGTCCCTTGCGTATGGAGTCCATAAGTTGTTCGCGCGGCGAAGGTGTGCGCTTAAGCGGCGGGGGTAGTTTACGTTCGGAGGCCTGGGAAAAAGCAAGAAATTAAAGAAATTATTTAAAGAAATAAATGAAAAAAAAATTTAAGTAATAAAAAAGTATGCCAAACAGTGTCGAAAATTGAATGCCAACTGAGAAAAATCTTCAAATCATACTCAAGGCAAGGCAAGTTGCAAGGCGTTACTTATTTTCTTTATTTCTTCTTTCTTTCGCTAATAAAACAAAGCCACAAGTGGCACACAAACAGCATCGCAGTCAATGGCAATAAGTCGTCAAGTCATGTAGCATCGTCCGTCTGACTGTCTGTCGGTCTGTCTATCTGCATATACACACCTTCTTCAATGGCGGCCGTGACCTAATGAACTCCAAGATTACCGCGTGGGCATCTTTCTTCACGCGCGGCGGAATATCACCATTCACCATAACTTTGCGCAATTGATATTTTCTGAAATAAACAATAACAAAAATTATGAATAAAAAAAAAGTAAAAGAAGAAATGATGTAGCACAAGTGAAAGATTGCAGCATGACAAGTAATGACTCTGTACAGAGACTAAACCAACTGAAGGCAATAATAAATCCAATCCCGCTGGTAGAAACACAGTTTATTATTTTTTGTGGTTTTTCTATTTCTGTTGACTTTCACTTTAGGGTGCTGCTCTACTCACTTTGAGCGTATGTCCTCCATTAGTATCTCGTAGGGTGTCAGCTCATATTCAATGGGTGCGCGTTCATAGTTGCTCTTCTTCAGTCGTACGCCGCGTCGCAGCTCATCGATCACTTGGACCCAAAAGCGTGCCTAGAAATAATGTTTAAGGTATACAAATTAATTAATGCTTTAGCACGGTTAAAAAAAAAAACAGCTGTTCCAAATACATGCACACAGCTGGGCCTACTAAACTTCATGCTTAAACTATTAATTTCAAAAGTTTTCGAACCCAAATTTTTTATAAAAAAGTAGTAGATCTAGAAATAGTAGTAGAAATTATTTATTATTAATTAACAACTATTTTGCGCAATGTTTGCATTAAGGGAGGTATCCTCCCTGGTGAAGGAATTCTCCCTGGTGGAGGTATCCTTCCTGGTGGAGAAATCCTCCCTGGTGGAGGAATCCTCTCTGGTGGAGAAATCCTCCCTGGTGGAGGAATCCTCTCTGGTGGAGGAATCCTCCCTGATGGAGGAATCCTTCCAGATAGAGGAATCCTACCTGATGGAGGAATCCTCCCTGGTGCAGGAATCCTCCCTGGTGGAGAAATCCTCCTTGGTGGAGGAATTCTCCCAGATAGAGGAATCCTACCTGGTGGACGAATCCTCCCTGGTGGAGGAATCCTCTCTGGTAAAGGAAATTCGCCCAGATAGAGGAATCCTACCTGGTGGAGGAATCCTCCCTGGTGAAGGAATCCTACCTGATGGAGGAATCCTCCCTGGTGCAGGAATCCTTCCTGGTGGAGAAATCCTCCTTGGTGGAGGAATTCTCCCAGATAGAGGAATCCTACCTGGTGGACGAATCCTCCCTGGTGGAGGAATCCTCTCTGGTAAAGGAAATTCGCCCAGATAGAGGAATCCTACCTGGTGGAGGAATCCTCCCTGGTGAAGGAACCCTCTCTGGTGCAGAAATCCTTCCTGGTGGAGAAATCCTCCCTGGTGGAGGAATCCTCTCTGGTGGAGGAATCCTTCCTGGTGGAGAAATTCTCCCTGGTGGAGGAATGCTCTCTGGTGGAGGAATCCTCCCTGGTGGAGGAATCCTCCCAGATAGAGGAAGCCTCCCTGGTGGAATAATCCTCCCAGGTGGAGGAATCTCCCAGTTGGTGGAATCCCCCAGAAGGGGAAATCGACCACCGTCGAAGGCCTTAGGCCTGTCAAATCGGGTATATCAACTTTTGAGAATCGCCAAGCAGGGCGCTTCAAAATAATAAATTTTCCGGACAAGGTCATCTTACTCCGGGCAAAGTCGGCTGCCTAAAAATAGCTTAGAAGAGCATTTCACCATAGAAAATATTTCGGTCAAATTTGTCGACCGACGACTTGACCTACTGTGGCTCAATGAACTTCAGCCCCTAGGGTTTAATGGGCTTGACCCCTTTGGGTGTCATCGTGGGTAACCCACCCTCTGGGAAATAAGTGTATGTCAATAAACTTCTTCTAAGCGGCTGGACCGAGAGGGTGCCTATCTGAGCTTCTTGATATCCAATTATGAAGTTTCTTAAGAAAGAAAAATAAAGAAAATTGAAATTGAAAATTCGAATTTAATGGCTTCTTCAAGAATTTGATGTAGGAGTCTTACCATAAGCCATGAAGGCATGGTTATTGACCTATGTTCGCCTGTATTATGAGCTGCTTTTTTTCTTTGATATGAAGTTCGCTTTAGATATCCTAAGACAACAAAGAAGAATAATATTATAATTGTTTAGATTGGGACTTTAGAAGGTATAATTCTAACCTTGCCAAGCTATTAAATTATTGGTACCTAGTACTGTTGATATTGTGGTTAGTGTGAGCTCTTTAACAGATATGGGTTTCCATAAAATTTCAAGAGGATCGCAGCACAAGGAATCTCGAAGATACAATATGAAGTCATAGCTAGTTTTCTTAGCATAGCGAAATTTTATGGGTCTACAAAAGGACTTGCATTTTTACAAGGAACAAGAAACAGCAACGTATGGCTCAAAGGTTAATGCATCAAACCTTTGAGCCATACGTTGCTGTTTCTTGTTCCTTGTAAAAATGCAGGCAGAGTTGTCATCTATATATATATATATATATACATCTACGTATGTTCCCTATAGCAAGACATACCATCCAACCGATGGTGTTGAAATTCTCAGCCGAACTTTAGTTCATTCAGTAGAGTGTTCGAGTGAAGGCTATATCGCACCCCCCCATACAAACGATACAAAAAATTCAACATATCTTTGCATTCATTTGAGATATAGGATTGAAATTTAGTATACATGTTATTGGCATTGGGAGAAGTAATCGTGTTAAGTTTGGTCAAAATCTGCGGAGGCTATATCCCACTCCATCCCCACCCCTCTGTAGACGATACAAAATATTCAACATAACTCTGCATCCATTTCTATGTTCTCCAGAGTTTATCATTGCGCAAAATATATTGTTTAGATGCTGTTAATTAGTTCAATAGGTTTCATTTAAATTGATGTTCTTATATATCATGCACATACTTGCATCGTACGCCAGATTTCCAGCTCTTGCTGCTTATCCAAAATAATATTTATGCATTTTAAATAAGTAAGAAAGTAGTAACTCTCAACCAAAAAAAATAGTAAATCATAAATCATATAGGAAATACACCTCTCACTCAATAATTTGCAATGATAACTTTTATCAACTATGAAATATTTATAACTCTTACTGACAGCAGCGGCAGCGGCAGCTGTCTAAATGCCACTTTTCACTTTTCTTTACTACTTTTGCAGTTTGTTGCCGCCGCCGTTTGATATATTTATTACAACAACAAAATATTTTTTCTTCTCACATTTTCAAATACAATTTTTCTTCAAGTCATTCATTGGTGTGACTCCAGCAAGTCGTATGTGATTTTAATTAAATTAAAAATAATTTTTTCGGTAAATTTTCTCAGATTGTCTACGGCATCGGACAATAATTTTCACTGCTTGCAACAAATCGATTTTGATCGACGACCGTTTGAACAAATGCAGAGCATTATTAAATCATTATAAATAATGCACTTGTTGCAACTGCAACAACAACAACGACGACAACTGTGAAATGATGAAGTCGCCAGCGTAATTTGTGCAGCTTGAGCAACAACTCACAATCAGTTGAATAGACTGACTGTGTTGAATGAATATCATCCAGTTTTATTATGAGTTATGACTGAGCAGAACTGGTTAGTTACTAACTGACTTGAACACATAATTAAAATGCAGTTATTTAAAATTTATTTCAAAATATTACAAAAATTAATAAAACATATATATTACACACTGTAACAGGCTTTAATGCAATTTTCGGCGCATGAAAGTGTTTGAATAAATAATTTTCATTTGGCAGAGACTCCTCAAAAAGTTTCAAGTCATTGCATATAGCCAAACATGAGTTATGCATAGGTTTTGACATATTCCATTCACTTCAAAATACTTCAGGGCGCATTTATAACGCATTGTTTGTAGTTTTAAAGACACATTTTAAACGCCCTGTTAGCAAATCTTCCTGCTTATTGTTGTTGACAGCAACAAATCATTAGACATAAAAGCGGACAAGTAAGCACTTCAAGGCGGTTCATATACAACTTGGCATATGTTTTGACACTAACATACGCTGCTTGTATAGAAAATATGTACAACAACAAAAAAAAAAAAAAAAAGAGAGACACGAACAGCTATTGCTACGCTTCAATTAATACTTACAATAGATACACAGCAACTCCCCCGAAAAACTTCAAGTTGCAACAATGTAGTAAACAGCTTCCGGAAATATGTATGCAACACAATTTGTATTTTTTTTTCTCTATATTTTTTGTTGTTGAAATATCCTCTCTACATACATACGTGTAGCGCATAAAAATTGGGCAGGAAAAATTTGTTTTTCCAGCAAAACAGCAAAATGTTGCATTGTTTGGTTGGTTTGTTGAAATTGCGGCAGCAACATCAGAATCAGCAACAAAAATCAGCAAAGCGAAACGACCAAAAAAAAACGCTTAACATATACAGATCCATCATGTTGGCCAGAGCGGGATCGAGCTACTATATAGAGCAACGACGATGGCGACGACGTAACGCATGCGCGCAGCTTCAGATAGATTTAACCGCAGACGCGAATCGAAAAAGCCGCAAAAACGGTTCCGATAAACAAAACCGGCAGATTCCAAACAGATGCAACAAACCGTGGCAAACAATAACAGAGCAAGCGAAACGAATGAACAAACGAACGAAAAAAAAAAAAAAAAACATGTAAGAATGTTACAGTCGTGTGTACTCGACTTTCAGATACTCTTATATATAGGCCTAACTGGATCCGGAGTATTTTATTATAAGAAAGATATAAATTGTTGTTTCAAGCGAAATATATCCAAAAACGAAATGTTTTTCTTACAAAAAATGAGGGATCCATATTTGTATGGGCTCCCATACCTTCTAGTGGTCCGATATAAACATTTTATATGGAATATTTTATTAGAAAATAGATGAAATAAATATATTTGTCGATTAAAGTGAACTAAACCCCATCAAAATATTTTTCTTACAAAAATCTAAGGAAGAAGGAAAAATTTCTAGTGGTCCGATATGGACCTATATGGAATATTTTATTAGAAAATGTATGAGAATCATACATTCTTAGTTAAAAGAAATAAAGAAAAACTAAAATTTTTCATTAAAAATTTGAGAAATGAGAGGCAAGTTTCTATGAGTAATACCCCTTAGAAAGGGCATGGCACTGAAGATAGACTTGGAGAGACGAAATATTTAAATTTGAAAACTTCATTTTTTATAGGCTCTAAGACAGACGAATATGTACATATAGTCAAGACTTTTTGTATGGAGGCTGCTGCTTCCACATTTACTGGTCCAATTTAGGCTTCTATAGAATATTTAATAAGGATTGACAAAAAATATAAAAAATTTATATGTTTCAAGCTAAATTTTTGTTTTCCATACAAAAACCCAGAAACGTTGGACAGATTTGCAAGGAGCCTATCGCTTCTAGTTTTCTAATATGAATCTATATGAAATCTTTTATAATGAGATCAAATTTAACATTTCTAGCAAAATTACCCATAATAATAAAATGTTTTACATACAAAAATTCAAAAGAAGAAGGGCTAAGTTTGCATGATTAGTGAGTTAGCAAATTCATTGAAGACAATTGATTGGAAAAAGTTCTATCTTCAATAGTCACCAAGTTCTTGATATTCGTGTGAACAGACAGATGGATATGGCTCTTGCGAGTCAACTTTTAATGCTGATCAAGAATATAAATACTTTATGGGCTATGCCTTGCCTCCTTTTGCCTGTTACATACATTTTTAAAAATTTAATATACCCTACTACACTATTGGTACAAGGTAATTTATCAAGATCTATTTTTTTTTCTTTGCTTTTGTTTTTAAAAATTGATACAAATGCTTGTTTAGCTAGTTTAGCGCAAAATTAGAGCAACGCTAGAGTGATACTTTATGGTTAGTTATAGATACAATAGTATCTAAAAAGAGTGACGACTGTAAATTTGAAGGCTTGAAAAAATGCTTTTGAAAAAATATTGATAAGATGCTTGTGCGAGAACGCACATGACAAGATAGATACGAACTTATAATAGAGCGAAGGGGAAATTAAGTTAAAGTGGTTACACACAGACTCTGCAATTTAGATCGTTTATTTGTACGGCCAAAGGTTGTCTCTGGACTGTCCAAAATGTAGTATCTGACTTCAGTAAGTGGTTTTTCAATACAGACGCATCTTTAAAATCTTCATTACAGATGGTTATCGGAAGCAAGTCTTTATCTTTATTGACGGAGATCTTTCGCATAATAATGTGGCTTCTCCTGTGTATGTTGTTCAATGCAATTCAACGGACACAACACTTTCCATAAGTTCAAATAGTTAGAAAATACAACTGAGTCCTCCTATCAGCAGAGCACTCTCGAATGTTTGGAAGAGGTTATTTCCTATCAAAGTAACTGAAGGCTTATTTCCAGATGACCAATTCGTATACCATTCTGTGTATGGAATATTTAAAAAGTTTCTCAGAATTTTTAACAATAGTCTGCAGGTCTTCGAACATTGCAATACTCTCTTCCGGCAAACCGCTCTACGGTCAGAGTTGAAGAATAAAATATGTGCCTTATTAATGAAGATTTTACACGATGATCCTCATATTTGCCAATGACCTGTGTGAGTTCTGCATGTCTGCATGCAAACGGGGTTCTGAACGATAAATTAGCGGTTCAGCACTCTTATTTCAAGCTCACAAGTACATGATGTGTGAGCATTCCAGTTGTTCAACTGCACCGGTGATTCAGTGAGTGAGTGAGTGAGTTCATCCAACACTCGTAGTATTAATTCTTGACCTAATTGTCTAACGAAAGCGGGGAATGATGTAACGATTCGCTATTGAATGAGCATCTTTGATATCTGGTGTCCTTTGGTTGAAAGTTTAACAGCAATACTTTAATGGTGCCTTGGACATGTCGATTTTCGATGTTTTTTTTGCGGGGAGTTCTTCTTCATTACTGACCAAGGATCAACAAATCTTAGTGGCTGTTGGCGAGCATGCTGTATCTGAAAAATCGTGTTGAAGGTTTGATAGCTTTAAAAGTGCTGATTTTGAGCTAGAACGGATCGGTCAGCATTTTGAAAACTAATAATAGGAATCATATGATATTTGTGGACTTCTCTTTCAGGTTTCAGGAATTGTCAGAATCATTGATTATGCATGACTTAACAGTCAGCACACGCCGAAAAGCTATGGGATTGATTCAAAAGCAAGGGAACTGGATGCTCGGGTGTATGAATTTTCAGTTATGAATAGCTTCCTAAACGCATTGTAAAAAGTAGATCCATTACGAGAACCACAAGCATAAAAAGTCATGTATTAAAATCCATGAGCAGCCATTGACATTCTTCGCAATGCCGAATATACATGGTATGAGGCTTATGGTCTGTATTTGGTGGAACCAGCGCAACATGATCTACTACGAGCTGCTTAAACTAAATGAAACGATTACGGGGATACGCAATCGGATTCAACTAATTCAGGCACACTAAAAGTTCAAAGTCGCTAAACATAACATTTTTTAACTATTAAATAAATCATTTTGATATTATAAAAGATCATTTTGATATTAAAAAAATATTTTTGATATTTAAAAATCATATTGACAAATAAAAATTAATTAAATTAACCCCTAACATATTTAATCCAATGGACTTAGTAAAACTTTTTCACACTATCACTAGTGATGATTCATATGTACATCTTTGAGATCCCTTAGTAATCTATTCTTAAAATAAATTTCTGATTTATATTTTCGAACATTTTTTTAGATGAAAAAGACTACCGGTTTCGGTCTATACAAAACGTTTAGGTCAAAGAAGTAATCCGTTTGCACAATAAATTAGGCCTATAGTAACTCATTCCGAGCTCTGCATTCTATTTACAATAAATTCGCAACTTCTATTTATTTTCGAAAAATATATTACTTTTCAAACAATTTATTAACTAAAATAATTCGTAAAATTAATATTCATAAAACAAATGAATGCATTCACTCGCATTCATTCAATTAAAATGTTTACTATTACTTTGTAGAGTGCATTCATATAGAATAACGAGTATCTATCTATAACTAAACCTCTTTCCTACCGAGTTATCTTTAAATAGTTCATTCATTTTATATATAATTTTCATTCATTCACATTCATTTAATTCAAAATGTTTCATTTGCTATTTAGGCTGCCTTACTATTTTGCCACTCCAATGCGTGTCACAAACTTCAGATTAAAACCAACATCGTGCAACTCAATCTACAAAAATTCCCATTGATGACTTCACGCTATCAGCCAACAGATACTGTGACACATAACAAGCAATAGATAGGCGCGAGTAGTAAATAAAGAGAATTTTTTAATCAAAATTTTTATAAGTTTCACATTTTTTTATAAACAAAAGTTAAAATCACTTGAAAGTTCATATTTACGATTATTACTTTTTTTTTTTCGTTGCACGCGAAATTAACATAATTAAATTATAACTGACTAGCCCTAATTTTACGTCAATTTGAGCGGAAAAAAACTAAATACGTATATTTTTTTATTATTATTATTTTTTGGTTTGGCATGTCATTTATCATTTGGTATCCCTACTGTTCAAAAAATAGAAAAAAAAATTGCGTGCGTGATTTTTTTTCGGTTTTTAGATGCGAATCAATGCGCTAAAAGTATGTGAAATATTTCAATAGCAAGAGGTCCCCGACATTAGCAAAGGTCATTAAAGGGGCAAAGAGAACGCAGACATGAAAAAGGTAATCATCATACGATGATATATAATTATATCACTGTATAGCTGTAGACGAACTGGTGTAAATAGGATCTTTGGCAAAGTTTTAACAATGTGTAATCAAATTATAAACACATTTCGTCGGTTGACTTACATTTTGAGTTTAGGTTTTGTGACCGATTTACACTAAACTAAAACTAACAATGAACTTGTCGACCATTAAATATTTAATATTAAGTGTCATTGAAATATATTAGTTTTAAGTAAATTGATGTTCGCTTGAAAAGTTGCTTAAATTTTATGTGATTTGGTTTTGCGGTTATGATGATCTATGATGCTTTTTTGCATATTGATCGGGTAGTAATGGCAAATGATTTTGCAAACCCGCTCTTGACTATTTTCGTTTAAAATTTAGTCACTTTAGAGTTTGTTGTCCAATAACTTTTAGATGTAGAAATATCCTTAATAGTATGAATATTTTATGTTTATCATTTTGATATTAAAAAACATCATTTTGTTATTTAAAAAAGATCAGTGTGATATCAAAAAATATCCGTTTTATATTAAAAAGATCATTTTGATATTATAAAACTTAACTTTGTTATAAAAAACATCATTTTGTTAATAAAAAAAGATAAATTTGATATTAAATAAGATGAGTTTCACAGTAAACAATATCAGATTGATATAAAAAGATTATTTTAAAATTATAAAATCCGATTTGATATTTTAAAGACCACTTTGTTATTAAAAAACATGATTTTGATATTAATAGACGCAATTAAATGTAATAATTATAAAATTATAAATTTAATATTAATATTAAAAAGAACATTTGATAATATGAAAATAATTTTGTTATTAAAAAAGATCAGTTAAAAAAAAAAGATCGTTTTGATATTTCAAATAAATCATTTTGATATTAAAACAAAATATTATTTCAATTGTATTTAGTTTAACGAAAAAAAAACAACATGCCTTAGGAAAATATGCCAATCCGACAATCCTTTGCACAGTGTGAAAAACTCGCACTAGACTATTTTTGTTATTGTCGTGCTATTTCCGCACGGTCTAGTCAACGACTGATGCGTTGACATACTACTGCTCAGCGACTGGCTTATGCTTTTGCAAAGCCGAACGCATCATCTTCCCTAGATCAATACTATGTGGATGACTAGCTCTTGGGACAATGGTAACTTGGTTAGACTAGCTCACTGTCTAGTCATGCGTCGTTCGGCAGTACTTCAGGGTAAGCGAATGCTTTGAATAAGTTGTGCCCCGTGTGAAAACTTTTCCGAGTAAGCAATCGAAAATAATTGTTCACTGTCTTAATACAATTTATAATTGGCAGGTTTTCTGCCTATCAATACATTTTTCTTTGAGTGCTCTCTAACAACTCTTTAATGAAAAAATTATCTAAATTTTGTTAATAAATCATTTCTAAGGTAAAAGAGGTCACTAAATACAAGGGGCTCTATATGGTTTTCTTTATAACAATAGTATGAATCAAACCAAGATCATTTTAATATAAAAATTTAAGTTTTGATACGACAAGAGTTAATTTAAATATCAAAAAGACAATTTTGATATTAAAAACTGATCATTCTGATAATAAAAATATATTTTTGATATTAAACCGTATCATTTTGATATTAATAAATATTATTTTGTTATTAAAAAAGATTATTTTGATATACAATGCATTGAGAAATGTTAAAAACGATCATTTGTATATAAACAAATATAATTTAAATAGGAAAAGAGATCATTTTGATATAAGAAGCTAGTAATTATCATTCTGTTATTAAAAAACTTCTTTTTGCTTACAATACATTAAATATATTGAATTGATTTTTCTTTTAAATAGTATAAATAATTTATATTGATATTAATAAAGGTCATTTGAATATTACAAAAAATCAGATTGAAAAAAAATTTTTATTTTAAAAATGTAAATTTTTCTTATTCATAGATCAATTTCATATTAAAAACGATCATTCTGACATTTAAAAAGTAATTTTAATATTAAAAAAAAATAATAGTGATATTAAAAAAATCATTCTGTTATTCAAAAAGATAATTTTGATAGAAAAAAGTATAATTTTGATACTAAAAAAAGATCATTTTGATATTTAAGAATATTAATTTCATATAAAAAGATCATTTTAATATTTTAAAAATCAATTTGAAAATATCTTTTTGATATTAAAAAAGATCTTTTTGACATACAAAAATTATTTTGATATTTTAAAAACCAATTTGATATTAGGGAAAGCTCTTTTGGATATTAAAAAAGATTATTTTGAGTTACAAAAATTATTTTGATATTTTAAAAATCAATATTGCTAATAAAAAAGATCATTTTGATATACAAAAATCATTTGATATTTTTAAAATCAATTTGATATTAGCAAAAGAGTTTTTTGATACTAAAAAGATCATTTTAATGTACAAAAATTATTTTGATATTTTAAAAATACATTTGATATTAGAAAAAGAACTATTTGATATTAAAAAAGATCATTTTGAGTTACAAAAATTATTTTGATATTTTAAAATCCAATTTGGTATAAGAAACAGATTTTTTTGATATTAAAAAAGATCATTCTGATATACAAAAATCATTTTGATATTAGAAAAAGATCTTTTTTGATATACAAAAATTATTTTGATATTTTAAAGATCAATTTGATATTAGAAAAAGATCTTTTTGGTATTAAAAAAGACTTTTCTGATACACAAAAATCATTTTGATATTTTAAAAATCAATTTGATATTAGAAAAAAATCTTTTTCGATATACAAAAATTATTTTGATATTTTAAAGATCAATTTGATTTTAGAAAAAGATCTTTTAAGTATTAAAAAAGATCATTTTGAGTTACAAAAATTATTTTGATATTTTAAAAACCAATTTGGTATAAGAAACAGATTTTTTTGATATTAAAAAAGATCTTTTTGATATACAAAAATCATTTTGAAATTTTAAAAATCAATTTGATATTAAAAAAAGATCTTTTTTGATATACAAAAATTATTTTGATATTTTAAAGATCAATTTGATATTAGAAAAAGATCTTTTTGGTATTAAAGAAGATCTTTCTGATACACAAAAATCATTTTGATATTTTAAAAGAGCATTTTGATATACAAAAATTATATTGATATTTTAAAAATCAATTCGATATCAGAAAAAGTTTTTTTTTGATATTAAAAAAGATCTTTCTGATATACAAAAATCATTTTGATATTTTAAAAATCAATTTGATATTAAAAAAAGATCTTTTTTGATATACAAAAACTATTTTGATATTTTAAAAATTAATTTAATATAAGAAAAAGATCTTTTTGATATACAAAAATTATTTTGATATTAAAAAAGATCCTTTGATATAAATAAAAATCATTTTGATCATCACATTTTTTAGTACTGCTTATCACAGAAGACTACACTTGAAGATGTACTCTATGCTTTTTCATAGCTCCTACTCCTTAAACACTTGCACCAGCTACGGCATAAGCAACGCCTCATATTACCATTTACAGTTAAATCAAATTAAAATTAAAAAAAAAAAAAATAATTGTTATTAAATACCAAATTCGACTTACCCAATCATTGAAGCCCAGCTTCGCAAGTTCTTGCTGTGATGTCTGAGAATCTGCTTGCAACTGTAATTTCTCGGTACCTGAAAAAAAAAACAAAAACGATTAAAGATGCACAAATTCAGATACAGTAGAAGAAATGATCAATGCACAAAGATTTTTATCATTATGCCATAACAAATGCGGCGAAAGCTTGCTAATCTGCAACGTTAATCTTATGCGTTTAATGCAACTAATCAATAATAATACCTAATTTTTTTAAATTTTTTTTTTTTATTATTTTTGTTGTACAAACAAACATTAAAGCTGTAGCTTTCACTTAACAAATGTATGCATATATATATATTTTGTATCTTTAAACTATGTATCTACATACATATTTCTACTTACCATTGTTTAAGACCTGTTGCAGAAATATGCGCAATTCGATTGTCTCCGTTACTAAAGCGCGACAGACAGCTTTGTAATGATCCTCAGGTACTGTGGGTTTCACATGATTTCTGCAGGCCTGCAAAAAAAGAAAAAAAAAAAAATTTTTTTATAATAAAAAAGAGTTTGAAAAGATCAACGCGATTGCATAAGGCGCTCATTAACAATTAGTAATGCATTGCCAATCATTCTAAGTGCAACATAAAATCAAAGCTTGTAGCTTAAAGATACAAATTGGCTGCATTTCGCGTTTGTGTGTTAGAAAAAGTTAAGCAAGTGGAAAGATTTCCTTAAGTTTCATCTGTATTTTTTTTTTGCAATTTGTGCTTGAGCGAGCGCTCAATGTTGCCTGACAATAATGTGTCAATTCTGTCAAGTGGCCCATTAGATAGATGAGCGAGCGATACGATACAATGCCGTCGATACGTCTGAGTGGTTGCGAAAAAGTGTTGCAAGTTCAATCAGCAACAGCAACAGCAAGCAGCATGAATCGCATTTTGGCGTTGTTTATCACACGCTTGAATGCTGTCTAAACATCTATAGAGCCATAGAGCTGCTACACGAGATACATAACATAGATACGCGGATGCAACAACAACCCGCAGATACATGATAAGTGACTGCGCAGCGGCGTGCTATGCGCACATGTACATTCCTATTGCGCATTTGTGCGCAACAGAATCTTCATTTGATTTCCTCTTACGAAATCTAGCTGCGCTCGTTATACAATCAATATCTGAGAGAGCTACAGATACATTTGACTGCGCTGTTGTCTACCTGCCACCATGAAATCTAGAACCATTAAACATAAAAACAAATACAAATAAATGCAAAACAGAAAGAAAAACCTGTAACTAAGCGCTTATGTCGTTCTTTTTTGTTGTTGTTTGTGGTTAGCATTCAATACAATTCTACGATTCTGTGGCAAATCAGTAGTAGATACTTTTCACAGTGTTACTTTTCGCCTGTCAAACAGCAACTAAAGCGAGACAAACATTTTCATGCAGTTACATATTTCTAGGTATTAACATAACTCTCCTCGTGGCTGTCTAGTTTGTTGGCAGAATTGCTTGTCGCCACTTTTGTAACTAGCTGTGGCTGGCTGGCTGACTTGCTGGCTAGATACAACATACTGCGCGGCAGTTTAGCTGCTTAGAATCAATGCCGCTGCAAAAAAAAAAAAAAAAAAAAGTCAATATTCTTGTTGCCATCGACCCAAACAGACTTTGCGCACTGGACATGTGCCACATGTTGCATACTCTGCTGCTGCTAACTGTAACTGGGTGCTCGACTGTCGACTGTCGTAGCATGCCTCCTGTCCGTCTGTATTTGCGAAAAACGTGCGTGCAACGTCAGAAACGCGCAAAAACAAAATATGCAAAACGTTAGAAGACCAAACACTGCAACTAAATAAACTATTCAACCGCAACGAACTGCAGTTACGCTACATTTAGCAGATAATGTGACAATATAAAAACACGGTTTCAATCACAAATTCGTTTAAGCACATGAATAAGTTTTGGTTTTGAAACAGGGATGGGTAGCAAAAACTGAGAATCTGCGTGGAGCCTGTATCTTCTTGACGTCCGTGTATCAAACGTCATTAGGGTGAAGGCACTAACCAGTAACTAACCAGTTCACATGACCTTCTAGCCGGTCACTATACCAGCTTGTTTGTCGGTTGATCTGCAGACGAACCGAGAAGCTTCGCAGATCCCGGGATCTATAGAGCAAAGTTCGATATCTTCTGAATAAGCAAAATATTGTTCTCAGCAGCTGCATCTCTAAGCGGAATACCAAAATACTCAGGTAGCGAGCCATCTCCACTTGAAGAATGACCGAGTTATGCAGCCGAATAGAGACAGGAGTTATTTCTAAGCGCTAACTTACAGTACTGCGATTTGGTACTGTTGGCGGCTATGTTCCAGAAGTCTGTCCACTTGCTGAAGTGGAACCAGAAAATCCTCAAATAATTCAGATGAGCTCGCTGATACTCTAGAAGCTAGCAGTGTCTCAGTTTCGTCAGCGTTTGTGGCTAACCATGAGTTATCGGCAATTGGTGTTGCCATCTCATAGGTGCAGATTGTGTAGAGGCCCAGGCCCAAAAGCAACAAGCTTATTGTTCGATATGACTTCGGCTTGCCAGGTTTTGGAATAATAGTAATCACAACACGCTTCCCTTGCAAGGGGAAGTGGTGTATGCGAGCCATGATGTTACAAAAAAATAGCAGCAAGAATATTACTGCATTTTTGGGAAGGGCCGAAGGGCAATTTATATATTTCTCCGCTGGTTGCTTATAACAAGACTGAAGTAAAGACGATGTTTTTAAAGTCTTCTACTGCTATTAACCATCTTAGCTTGTGTTACAAAGGGACAAGCAAAAACAGCGAAGCTCTTTCAACAACAAAAACAGAGAAAGAAATATAAAACTTCATCGAAGTTTGTCTCGCTTGCTGCTGCAGTCTTATTCTTTTTAATATAGACAATTTTTTTAATAGACGTGGTCTATGTTGCTCACCACATAACATTTTGTAGCATACTTTAATAGAGCTCTCTATGGAATATATACAAAATTTTTTTTATATGCAGACACCATATATAAAAACTCTATATTACTCCCACAATTAAGATGAATCAAACGACACCAACAAAACCTTTTTTGGTATAAGAGGCAAACCTTCTACTGAACCATTTTCAGTTTTATCAATTCTACATACTTATTGATTTTCACTTTGTTTTTTGAATGGAGATAAAGCTGCAAGTTTTCGACGCCCTGTGTGCACTCGATATCCAGGCAAAGATTGTCCGCCTTAGCATGATGACGCTATCTAACACACAAAGCGTTTTCAGGATGGGGAAAAACCTCAACGACCCCTTTGACACCAAGATAGGTTTCAGGCAGGGTGATGCGCTGTCGTGCGATTTTTCAATCTTCTGATGGAATACATTCAACGCCAGTGCCCGTACATACAGAATATGTTGGGCTCGATCTTCCAAAAGGAAGTGATGCTGTTCGCTTACGCCGATGACATCGATATCATCTGTACGCAGTAACGGCGAGTCAGCAAGGCGTTCTCAGAGATTGAAAAACAGTCTCGGCTCATGGGTCTAGCGGTGAATGAGGACAAGATGAAGTACTTGGTGTCTTCTCGAAGTCTATCATCGCGTCTTGGACGATGGAGAATTTCAACTTCAATATTGTAGAAAACTTCGTTTATCTTGGATGCGAGATAACCAGCAACAACATCGTCAGCCTGGAGATCAGGCGACGAATCACGTTTGCAAACAGATGCTTTTTTGGGCTGAGCAAGCAAATGAGAAGTAAAGCCCCCTCTGGGAAGATGAACATCAAGGTCTAAAAGACGGAGATACTCCCGGTCCTTTTGTATGGCGCAGAGGCATGGACCGTGATTGAGTCAGATGGAATAGTGTTCGAGAGGAAGATTTTCCGCAGGATTTTCGGTCCTATTACAGTCGGCGATGAGTTTAGGTCCAGTATGCACCTCGAGCTGTACGAGCTATTCGATGAGGTTGACATAGTCCTGCGCATAAAATGCTAGTGGCTGTACTGGGCTGGGCACCTCATTCGAATGAGTAAAAGAGCTCCAGCACGCATGGTTTATATGGGGGCTAAAACTTGATTGGAGGCGGGTTTGGGCACGCGTTGGAATGACCAGGTATGGAGAGATCTCTCCTGGCGCTAGCGCGCACAAGTCTATGGAGTCTTCGTAAATGCTGCCATGACCGGAAGACGGCCATTTAAATAAGTATAGTAGTTCCACTGTTCTTAACAAATAGTTCAGGAACTATTATACTAAAAAAAAAACAAATAGCAGCTCAGTTACAGTCGTTTCAAGCAATAGACTTCATGGAAATTTTTCATGAAAGGAATCCTTAGTTGTAAGTCAATCCACTTATTTATTAAAACTTTATTACATCTGGATTTGTATAAACTTCTCAACAATGAATTTTGCAACTTCTTATTTGTGACCGCTATAAATCTAAAAAGAATCTTTTTCACCGTTTAGTCTAGTCTTAAAATTTTATAATAAACTATATTTCAACTCATCATAGAAGTGTAGGGTATTGCAAAAAGTTACGCAAACAAGTTTCACCGCGTGCAAACAAAAAATACACCAGTTGAAAGAGGTAACGCTGCTGAGCGAGGTTGCAAGATGGATCAATCGACTCTTTGGCCAAATATATGTCAAAGCTTAGAGCAAATAGAAATATTTAGCGGTTCAAATAGACACAAAACTGGCAAAATGGGGAGAGAAAAAAATATATTTTTAGACCAAATTGACAAAATGAGAACGGAGTGCGCAAAATGTTGCAAAGCTGGTCAAAAGGTTATAAACGCGGACGGGCGGACAGACGAACCGACGGACAGACAAACACGGCGGCGAGTGCATAGTTTTAATCTTATTTGAGCAATTATTGCTTTTGCTCAGCTCAAGTGGCGCACCTTTGAAAAGTCTTTGTTTTTTTTTTTTTGTCTTGAATTGACTACGATTTGTGTCTAAATCTGTCTGACTCACGCGTTCACCCGCGCCAATTAGGCACAACAACGATGGAAAAAAATCACCAAATTCAAATTGGAATTGGATTTACTTCGAATTTTGTTCCATTTGCAATTTTATTTAGACTAAAGTTTAGTATGCAAAAGTTCAGCGCCATCTCAACATTGAAGTTTCGAGTTTTGCAGCAACTGCACCCAAAAATATATTTGGCGGCGCCACTATCGAATTTTCACATTTATTAAATGTCAAAGTTTCATTGAAGTTTATTTTGGATGATTTTTTTTTTTTTTTTTTTTTTTGTATAACTTACCTCGAGTATATAGTCTAATTCTTTGGTTTGGTTGCATTTTTCGTAATCGGTTTCGTCGTCCCAACGTTTGTCGCCCTCCTCAATGCCTTCGTCAATGCAGTCATCATCACTTTCTGTAATATAATAAAAAAAGATATTTTTTATAAGAAACATAAGGAAATGTCAGTCCATTGATTTTAAGCTTTTATGGTTTGATAAGATTTCTTTTTATCATTAAAATCGAATTTTGTTGTTTGCAAAAATTTCGTAAAGTAATTACTCAGTTGATTCATGGATTTAATTTAATTATGTTCCTTTTTGAACTTTGTACCATGTAGCTTATGAATTTTTTATTTTAATTGGTCTGTGGACATACATGATTATCAGGTGATTGAAATACTTAAAAATCAAAAAGGCTACCAAAATAAAAATGCACGTAGTGCCGTGGTGTATTAATTTTTTCATGATTTATTACTACACAATAAATGATGAAATTTTTGATCGCTTTTCTGAAACACTGCAGTCCACTTAGTCTTCACGAGCTATGACATTTGATCAAATTTCTGAAAATATGGGAAGATCCACCCCGATCTGTGCTTATGGGCAGCTCCAGGCAGGCTTACGATATTATGAACCCTCCTATAAACTAACGATATATTTGGAATTGATATAAAAAATCCGAAAGCGATGATTGGTCGATATTCCAATATCTCGCCGCAAGACCTGAAATTTTTGTAAATAACACTTCTTTGGTTATGGAACAATAATTAAAGCGGCTCTTCGGTTTTACTTGTTCCGTTTAAAACCACGGATAGATCCATCACCCAAATGACTATTTGTCGAAGCCCAGTACACCGTGATCAGTACTGGATGACAAATTACCTAAAGAAATTTTCAATAAAAAGATTTGGCCAAAGCTCAACTGGGGGTGCAGACAAGTTGTGTTCTAATGTCTGTAGAAAATATAATGTGTGGACCTTTTTTAATAATTCTTTCATACGTAGCCCTTAGTATCAAGTATATCGAATTCAAAATTTTAGGGCAGGTAGCCATATCACTAAAGATTATGGTGTTATGTTCCGAAGATGGGTCCAATAGATGGGTTGCCGTACTCGCAATATGTTTGATTTATAAAGAGAACTGACAGGCGTCTACCGGAGCAAAGTTCCATGGTTATACAATCTATTATGTCGATAATAAGAATAAGTTTCAAAATACCAAAGTCATCTAGTTTCTGTAGTTGAATACCAGAGTTGTTCTGGAGACCCAATGCCTTTATTACCGCTGAGATCTATCGAAAAGTTGAGACAGGTTCGCCGGAGGTTTCCAGCGATTTTTACTAGAATACAAAGTTATCTATATATCAAAAGGCAAATACAAAACTTCACCATTCTTCTTAACCTCATTAAACACGAAACAGTCGCTTGATTTTTTTTTCTTTTAATGTAAATGTTTTCAAGATGATCATTACATTATCTTTTTTAGGCCCTGTACCGAAGGTACAAGAGCCTATTGGGTTTGTGCAAATGTATGTAACAGGTAGAAATAATGGTCGGAGACCCCCCAAAGTTACCCCCATTATGGTCAGGAGTGATAGAGGAGTCGATATAGCCATGTCCGTCTGTCCGTCTGTCCGTCCGTCCGTCCGTCCGTCCGTATGAACGAAAGGATCTCGGAAACGGTAATAGATAGAGACTTCGTGTTTTTTGCATTCGTCTAGGACTGCTCCGGAATTTCACAAGTTTATTTTGAAATTTTGCCCCTCCCCCCCTTCCCCATAAAATCACCCCCAAGGAGAAATATTTCTTCGGCACAAGAAAAATTGAGTATGCCAGTATAAAGTTAACGTCCCTCTTAGTCAAAATCCAAAAAGTTCATCAAAATCGGATAATAAATAACGATTTTATAACCAATTGAAGTTGAATGACCCCCCTTTCCTCTTCATTCATATTCGAGCAGTGAGAAGTGGTCATGTGTTTGGTCATATGCTCGGGAAACGTTTAATGTGTTTGTTAGGAGACCTGAACTGGTACAGGGCCTCTTACAGTCGGTTACGCCTGACTGTATTTTCTTACTTGTTTTTATTAGAAATATTGGGTCAAAATTCAGATAGAGCTATCGAGCAATCACAAGGCTATATTCTCGATTTGCATTTGCAGTATAAGCTCACTTTTGAAATAGCAAAACCCAGAAAGTTGTGAGTAGAAGCTTTTAATGGTGTATAAATTACTGAAGGTTGGGTCTTCCTTAGCAAAGTCATACTTCTTCTAAAACTCTATTGTAAGAAGATTATCTTTTTGGAGTAATTACATTAGTTGAAACTGATCACCGCCAGCATTTGGTTTTCTGCAACGAGAGCAAATAGAAAACTTCTAAATAATGTTCTTTGGGTTCGTTCTGGACCATATTTCTCTAGAAATTAAGAATAAATTACGACTCTTCTAAAGATTCTCATTGTGCTTGCAATGGAGATATATCTCACACTATTAGATTGAGAAAAAATATTATATGTTAATTTACGGTAGAAGAGTTGTGTCTGCGTTGGATATCACGTAGTATGAGAAGCGCTCAAAAGATTGTCGATTGCAGGGGAGAAATGTTTAAATAAATTGCGATCTTGGTGCTTATCAGGCTTATCATGGATCTATGCATAAATTCCTAAAACAAAGTAACAATTCAACAAAAGGTCTTCGCGGAAGCAGCACATCAAAGCAAATAGTTGACCATTTGTTTTCCAGAAGACTTATGAGAAATTCGTAACAAGGCTAAGAAGAGGCTTAAAATTTTTTTTTTCAGAAATCTTCGGAGAAATTCGTAAAAAGGCGAATAAGTGACATAGGTGGTCAATTCTGAATGGTATATGACCATTTGTTTTTCAGAAGTCTTGGAAAAAAAAATTAAAAACGCGAAGAGACGTTGGAGGTATACGACCATTTGATTTCCAGAAATCTTCGGAGAAATTCGTAAAAATATGAAAGGGCAAATGATTCTTCACCATGACAATGAGAACTCTAAAACAGCGTCTCAAATAATGTAATTTTTGACAAATAATGAATCACTCGTCGTTCAGCCCAGATTTGCCACCCAATGACTATTTTATTTTCTTGAGATTAACAATTTTCGTCAATCGAAGAAGCGGGTGATGCATTCGAAATGCATGTTTTGGAGTTGCCTCAGTGGAATTAAAAAAAGCTTCACCAATTTTATCAAGTTAATGCAAATATATGTTGATCTATCTAATGGAGAATATTTTGTTCAACAAATAAAACCAATTTCGATTGAAAATATTGGGTTTTTCATTATTAGATCCAAAATATATAGCCAGAAATCTAGATACGTGATACATGATGATGATGATGCTTATTTAAAACTTAATATTTTCGGTTCGGTTTTTTTTTTAAATTCTGTTCGATCTTTTTATGGAGGTCCAATTATGGCGAATAAAGTCGAATCTCCCTGATTATTTCTGTTATATGCTGTTTTTCTACAGAAAGACAGATGGTTGTCTACTTGCTTATATAAGAGAGTATGAGTTCGTAACCTCATGAGTATACATGATCTCCTATATATGAGAACTAAAGATCTGGTTTAGGGAAATAATCTTTTTGTAAGCAGTTTCCATTTGGACAATTCCGAACTCTGCAGATACAATCAAATATCATCTTATTATTGCTCAACTCCAAATCTATATTTCAGAAGCATATTGATAGAGAACTTCTCCTACTATTTATTTTTTTTAAGAATCGAAAGATGCATCATTTCACTACAGCTCAAAATAAGTTTTTACCATGTTCCAAACTATACTCATTGGATTTAATCTAGATTTTGCAAAAATAAAACTTACCATCTGCAGTCATATATGTTATCAGATCCTCAAGTTCCTGCGACATTTGACATTGTTCGTCGGCTTGTAGATTATAGTCCAATGCGGTGTAAATAATAACAGCAAATTTGCGTATAATCTGAAACAATAAATGGAATAAGTTAATAAATTTTTGAAATAATTAAATAATTAATAAATTGATATACATTTTAATCATCAAAAAGCGGAAGATAAAGAAGTTTTTATTAAACTGTTGTCATAACTTTTAATCGGGGTTTCACAGCGCCTAAAACTTTAGAACCACTGAACTAAAGAACACCAAATTTTTAAAAGACTAGTTTGGTCTGAAGTATGGTTTCTCTTCAGTTTTGCAGAATGATAATGGAATTTTATTTTTTAAATTTTAATAGCCAATATAATTCTCAGCCAGTTTTAACATATGTCATATGAGTAACATATTAGTCTGCCGAACAATATTTATGCATTAGGTTTTGGAGTGTGATGTAAGGCGATTGTGATAGGATAGAGACTTCGATAAGCTTTGTAACTAATTTCCAAGAAAATTTGTGGATTATGTATATAAAATTTTTAGAACATTATTTGTATTCACACGCTCACAACTTTCGCTTTCTTGCTCTATCTTCCTTAACAGCCCATTTGACAACGATTCGAAAAAATTACAAACTTTTTCGCAAAGTGCGTATCTGAAATATTTTTGCAGTACATTAACCTTGGGGCCACGTAAATCGAGTGCAAATTAAAATAAGCGTGTCGTGTGTGTTTAGCTACACATGTAAGTGCAAATGAGCATTAATTGTTGTTGTTGTTGTAGTTGTTTCTTACGCTCGAGTATAAAGTTCAAAACAGCTGAAGATGGCGAAGAAGAAGAAGAAGTAGCGCTTAACGCACTTTCACTTTCAATGCTGAACACTAACAGCCGAAAAGAAAAGATGCAAGCCAGCCGATCCAACGGACGGACCGACCGACAAACACTTGAAAATCACTTGCAAATATTTTTGTTTTCAAGTGTTAACGAGTAGCAGCCGATGCTGCCAAAAACTAGCATTTGGCCCAAGGCCCTGAAGATTGGAGGTGTGTGCGGTTGAATGTTGCAGAGTACGCGACGGTGCAACAACGTGCGACTTCACAAGCGTTAAATAATCTTTCGCGGCTGTCTGCCAACTACTTTTAAATGTGCTATTATTACTACTAAAGGAAATGATTCAGAAGTTTTGAAACATCCAAATTTTTCCAGATGTCTTTTTTGAGGTTTGCTGGGAGTCAAAGGTGTTGATTGGGAAGATAGCAAGTTATGCTTAAATTATATAAAAGTTTGTTTAAATTTTTTGAACTAGAAGATATTTTGCTTAGCTCTTCTTACATATAAAATCAATGGATCTAACAGGCTTATATATATAGAGGACACCGTTAGAAATAAGAGCCACTAAATTTCATATTTGCAGTGTTTCATTGTATAACATTTTTATTGAACACTTATCTTTCTATTTGAAAAACAGTCTCCGCTCATGGGTCTAGCGGTGAATGAGGACAAGACGAAGTACTTGGTGTCTTCTCGCACTCCGCCATCGCGTCTTGGACGGTCAGTGACAATGGAGAATTTCAACTTCAGCGTTGTAGAAAACTTCGTCTATCTTGGAACAGAGATAAACAGCAAAAACAACGGCAAACGTGGAGATCAGGTGAAGAATCACGTTTGCAAACAGATGCTTTTTTGGGCTGAACAAGCAAATGAGAAGTAAAGCCCTCTCTCGAAAGACGAAAATAAAGATCTATAAGACGCTGATACTCCCGGTCCTATTGTACGGCGCAGAGGCATGGACCGTGATTGAGTCGGACGAGACAGCGTTGAAAGTCTTCGAGAGGAAAATTCTTCGCAGGATCTTTGGTCCTATTAGAGTCGGCGACGAGTTTAGGTACCGTTAGAGCCAAGAGCTGACATAGTCCAGCACATAAAATTCCAGCGGCTGCACAGGGATGGGCACCTCATTTGAATGAATGAAAGAGCTCCAGTTTACATGAGGGGCCCAAACCTGATTGGTGGACGACCGGGCACTCAATGGAATGACCAGGTATGGAGAGATCTCTCCGTACTTGGCATTCAAAACGACTGGCGCCAGCGCGCAAAAGATTATGGAGGCTGGCGCGCCTTCCTAGACGCGGCCATGACCCGCAGACGGTTGACGGCCATTAGAAATAAAAGCCACTGAATTTTATATTTGCAATATTTCATCGTAAAACATTTTTATTGAACACTTATCTTCCTATTAAAAAAAATTCTTTTTTTTTCAAATGGAGAATGTCCACGTTCATTTATTAACCTTTCCTAAACTTGTAAACCGCACCTTGTTTAATAAAAACTAAAACTATTATTACTTTTTTTTTATTTTTAGCTGCCACCACTGCTGCCAGTGAACTCAATTCAATATGCTGCAACTGAAGAAGAAGTCGTGGGACTCAAATTGACCGCCCACGCGCCTGCTCCAACAACTCAATACAAAGAGGGGTATAGTGTGGCGCCGAGGAGTGCGCGCCAGTTGATGTCGGATTACGTCGCTTAAAAGTTGCTATTATTGTTGTTGTTGCTGCAACCGTATTTTTTTTTTTTTTGCCTTCTTCATAATTTATTTAATATCATTTTTATTATGGAAATTAAATTAAAAAAAAAAGAAAAAAAAAAACGAAATCTTATTTGACACATGTACCACGCAGCACAAAAAAAAAACATCTTATTGTGTCTTGCAGTTGAAATTTATTTGATTGAATTGGATTTGTTGCGACAGTTTTTGTTGTGGTTATAGAGCATGCGTAGGTCGTTGCTGACAGCATAACTTGTTGCTGCATGTCTTATTTATAAAATGATTTTTTTTAAGAGTTGACTGTAACAAATTTTTAAGTCACTTTGCATCTCATCTAAATGTTTTTATATTTATTTTTTTATTATGTCTCAAGTCTTCACAGATGCTTTTTTTTTTTTTTAATTTTATGCAATGGTTTCTGTTGTTGCATTACATCATTCAAAAGAACTCCATCAAGTTCAACAAGTCCATTATAAACAATAAGTAAAACTGCAGAAATTATGTCTAATAGCAGCTAAAATATGAAGCAAAGTGTAGAAGATGAAAACTATACGAGGGATGCATGAGAAATTTGTGAGAAGCTTTTTAAGAGAAAATGGAGGAAATTATGGGAACTGTTCGAGATGACAGACAAGCTCGAAATATATTCAATGCGTTGGGAATATAATATGTATTATATATGTAGGTACATATTTCTAAAACTTCATAATTTGGGGAGACACACGTCAACCATAAAAAGAAAAGCAAATTTTGTCATTCTCTGGAAATCCAGGAAATCTAACCTTAACTTCTATACGCGAACTCAAGACTCATTTTTTTTTTTTTTAATTTTCATGTCTTTCTGTTTGTCCGAGCTAATCTTCAAAATGGCTGATGTATAGATGGAACTTTCATTGATAGATTACTTTCAGAGAATAATATTATTTCGTAAACTGAACAATTGGACGGAGCCACACCGCTCTTATAAGATAAAAGCCATATTTTCAGTTCATAGCAACTCATTAAATCAGTTGAATGTGATTTAATTTATAAGTAAAGAGCATCGGGCGAAATATGAACTACTAAGGACGTGCTCTCCTACATAAGAGGATAGATTATATTTAATTTATTCAAGGTCGGAGAAGGCGGTAGGCGAATCGGAAGAATATTAATGGAATCGGAAGAAAATTACTTCATTGGTTGGTCAAGGGTCGGTTGGGTTTGGTCTTTGCAACGCAAGCATATATATATATATATATAATTCTTCTCCTTAATGCGACTGTGCCCTGTCTAAACGGTTGAACCGATTTTGATGAAATATTTTGTGTGAGTTTGAGTGGGTTCCAGCGTGGTACCGGTAGGCGCTGCGAAACGTTTTTAAGAACTATTTTTTTTTTTTTTTTTGGCATATAGCCCCAAAGATTCACTGTTACATCGTTCTTAATTCAGAATATATCAGATGCAATTTTTGAAAAAAATATTATTGGCCGAGTAAAGAATGTCGAATTAGGTAATATTGGAGATGGTTTTTAAATACATAAGGAACCGGAGCGAAATAATATCAACTGAAAAAAGTGGCTATAAAGTATAAAATCAATACATCTTACGAACTATTGAAGTTAGTAGGATGATATTTTCGACATAAAGTAAGGCTAGAAAGTATATAAGCACAACTGCGGAATATAAGCTGATTCTGATAGATTTTTGAATAATTTTTCTTTTGGGTTTAACCCATTTGACATCAGAATTTTAGGTAGCTGAAGATCTGGCTTCAAGAAGTGCAACAACTTTGATTGTTTTTATGGTCTTTCCTTCAAGAATGTTTGTGAAGAGTTGGTCCAGTGGAATAGTTGCAATTAAATATAGTTTTCCCTTGAAGAGGAACTGGTGTGTTTATATCCAACCAGATTTTATAGAAGATGGTTTTTTTTTAGGGTGTTTGGTCAAAAATAAGCAGTTTGGAACCAAAAAATATGGTAGGCCCTGAAGGTTTATGAGCTACATATACATAGATAAGACAGCTGTTATTTATGGTTTCTAATATTTAGTGGCTGGCTCGGCGAGTTCTGTTATATGCCCTGTTTGTCCTTCTTTTATATAGGTGAGGCATTGCTGATATCTTCGGTGCATTATAATAATCCTAAAATAAAATTAGTCGAAGTTAAACCTTACTGTTGTAAGGCAGTGTAATTCCTATCAGAGAGACTATTTTTAAGATCTGTATAAGAGACGCTTTTCCGTTATTCGATACGGTGCGATCCCAATACACACAAGCTAAAACATGATCTCATTTTATTTCCTTATAACCGATAACATAACTGATGGCTTTCAGTACACAAATTAAAATATGATAGCCAAGCCAAGTCTTCAGATGAGGTTTCCATTGAACATTTTGAGTATTTCGAATAAAGTTTAGCCCATTAATGAGAAACTTCTTTCATTGGAAATTCTTTTCGTCAAGACAAAATCTCTAATACTCATGTGAAAATTCAACATAACTATAAAACAACCCTCGCATATTATTATGTAGTAGCCAGGCCAGGCCAGCTAGTATATCATAAGTCAGTCAGCCAGATCGGCGGCTCGACTGTGTGTCCATTGGCAAACGCTAAAAGAAATGGAAGCAACCAACCGATGAAGCGTCGGGGCACGCTGTGAAATTTCTCATGCCACGCTTGTGTTGTAATTAGTTGCAAGTGGCATGCAACAAACATAACAAAAACAACAACAACAACAACAAAAAACAACGTCTATGCTATAAGAACTTGCAACTTGCTACCGCCACAGCAGTAGACTCACAACTGTCTGATAACGGTGATGATAATGTTGCATGCGAACAATTTATTTTTATTTTTTTACTTTACGCGGTTCACACGCTACTAGTGAACATACGCCGCCCGCCCCTCTCTAGTATTCTAATAAGAAACTAAAAATATCAACAATATTAAATGTTTCTGCTGCATGCATGACGTCAAAGTTAATCATATTTTTTTCCATGCATTAGTGGTGAGGTGATTCCTGAAAAATTTCACATAGAAAAACAAAAATAGACTGCATTTGTCTCTGGTTTAGGGCGCTCGCTGGCGCTGACGTTGTCTCAGATTGACTGCCACTTTTTGCTGCCCCTGCTGTCAATCTTTGCAGTTTAACCTTTCGCGTGACCTCCACGCTTTATGTGGAAATGTCTTGAGAGATCATTCGCTCGTTTAACATGTTCTTTTTTTTTGCAAATAATTTTATTCTGTTTTTTATTTACAATTTTTTTTTTTTTTTAAACAAATTTTGCTGATTCAGCGCAACAATTTTGGCCACAACTCAAGCATATCGCGTTGGTTTTTGTTGTTGGCGTCTGACCAATGTTGAGGTGGTTCCTGGTAGTAATTGTGGGTGTATAATAAAGCAGAATTTTGCATAATAGTTTATGCATGAGTTGCAGCTAAAAGTGGACAATAAAGTTGTAAGCAAAAGATTCATATCAAAATTATAGATCTGTCGGCTCGGCTCGTATGGCTATTAAATGGGTAGTTCAACAATGACAATATAAGAGGTCAAAAAAATATGAAGAAGAACTGCTGGAGAAACATTTTATTTGTGTAATATTTTGTTGAAATAAATGTTCAAAACTTATTTCAGTTCAATTTAAAATGGTTGAGTGATTATGCTTTTGGTGAAGTTTTGAAATCTTCTTTAGCATAAGTAATGGCTCCAGCAGAAATATTTGAGAAATGTTGTAAAAAGAGTTAATAGAAACTTTTTCATGCTGAATTCCTTCTTAATTTTACTAATCTTTCCATTCCAACCCACAGAATCCTCAGTGGGATTCCTCCAGTTCAACATTTCAATATTTCCGACCGAATACTGGAAAATTAATTTTATATCCTGAGGGTACAGGGTACAGTATGTTGTATTCTCCAACTTCAAATCTGCGACGTTTTCATTCTTTAAGCTTGCACATCTGGAGTTAGAAATAAATAAATATCTACTCGTTATGCATTAAGAGAACATTCGAAATATCTCAAAATATTTCGAGAACGGGTACGTAAATATATTATGAAAAAAAAGTCGGGACCATGTCCCCATATAAGATAAAACAATAATTTCGCCAATTCTCAGCCATACAGAAATCAGATGTGTTTCATATTTTTACGAAAAATCCTGTTTTCCAATGTTTTCCGCCGAATTTTAAAAAATTTACGTAAAATTTCCTACCCAACGGAGCCGATTTTGATGGGACTTTTATTGACAAATAGAGAGCAATAAAATTATTTCTTAAGTTGAAAGATTTTCATATCTAACAATCATTTGATGTTGAATTGCTTCGAAAGAAATACGATCCACTGAAACCAAAATTATCGTAGTTTTAAATAGTGGAAGGAGGTATGAAAAATTTTTAAAATGGATCTCCAAACTACCATGGCTGGCCTAACTACTACAACTCTCCTAACTACCAAGAACGTGTGTTATCGATGAATGAAAGTACTGCTATTCTGAGAGGCTGGAGGTCTTTTATAAAAAATGCTAAAAAAAAATAGCTAAAATGTGAGAAAACATGCTTTCATAGCCCCTACAGGTAGTTTGCATATCATCTTGTACATTTGCATTCAAAGAAGTGTTCTTTAAAATTCATTATTAATGCTATACCGACTTCTGGATTACAAGTTCTTGAGCCTACATTATCCAATTGCGGAGACCATTAGAGAAACATCTCTAAATAGATGTCGCGCCAAATGTTTGATAGTCGTAATGGAACGCATTTGTCTGCATTAAGAAATTCCAGTGAATGAATTAAGAAATCATTATATGTAAATACCTCAACACCCTTCAGTTTCTCGCTAAAAATTGTGTTCATGATATTTCTGAGTTTTAGATCAACGTTGAATGTCAAATACAATAAAACTTTCAAAAGAATTTCGTTAAAAAAAAAACTTCACCCAGAAGTTACCCTATGGAGATACTCTGCATACTGTTCGGTTCTCCGTTAGCAATTTCCTTCATGATATATCTTACATACTCTCCATACCATTCAATTCATCGTTAAACTCATAATATATCCGACTTCTAGATCTACTTTGAACGTCATATGCGATGCATAAACTTTCAAGAAAATTACTTTAAAAAATCTTCAGCAAGAAAACATTATATGGAGATATACTATTCAGTTGCTCTGATTTCATTTCAGTCTTTTAAATCTACTTTCAACATAAATAAACTTTCAAAAGAATTTGTTTCATAAATCTTCTGGAAGAAATCAAATGTAGATACTCTCCAAATCGTTCAGTGTCTCGCTTATAGATTTTCAGATGACATTGAGATCTACTTTCAATATTACAATATTCGATGGAATTAATTTCCTTTAAAAAACTTCTCCAAGAAATCAACAAATGGAGATAATCGTTCCTCGCTAACAAATGCTTTCATGATATTTCAGAACTTTGAAAGTCAAAAGCGATGAATAAACTTTCAAGAGTTTCTTTAAAAAAAAATATTTAAGAAATCATCATATGGAGATTCTCACCAAACCGCTCAGTTTCTTTTTAAAAAATTATTTCATCATATTTTAGACAGTTAGATATACTTTGAAAGTCATTATCTCAAGATTATTTCTCTATAAAATTTTCTTCAAAATATCATTAAATGGAGTTACCCTCAGTTCGTCGCTAAAAACTCCTGTTACGATCCTTACGGCTTTAAGATATACTTTGAACGCTAAGAGAATTTCTTTAAACATCTTCTCCAAGAAATCATTATAACCATTCCGTTCATGAAATTATTGACATTTAGATCTACTTTGGGACTTTCCATGTTCCAAGTTCAGCGATTTATTTGGTCCATAGAAGAAAGAGTTTCCCGCTAAATGTATGTTCCGTGAATTTGTGTACTCTTCAGCCATTTTCTAGAAAGTGTTTGGGGATTAGTATACGATAGACCATATTTGTTGTTTCAAACTAATCTATAAAATGTTCTTCCAAACACCCAGAATGGTGACGCAAATTAGTATGGAGGCCAACACTTCAAGTGTTTCGATATGGACCTTTATGGAATATTCTATTGACTTTGAAGTAAGATATACCAGTTTTGGCGATTTTAGTTAGCTTAGAAAGGCTTTCATAAGAACCCTTAGAGAACGGTTAACATATTCAAAAAATACTAATCTGAAGAGAGATTAGGAGATAATACTTATCTGAAGAGCGAATAGGAGATACTAAATATCTTAACTTGAAGGCTCTTTGTTACAAGTTTTTGTTGTTCAGCGTTCGACAGACGGACATGTCAATATCGACTTGACTTTTTATAGGGGGTCCAACTATTTTAGTAGTCCGATTTGGACCTAATGGATTTTTTTAAATTAATATTGACGCCAAATACTTGAAATTTTTCAACTTTAGCTGATTTAACATTAACAACAAAACTTTGTTTATAAAATACCGTGAAGTTGGGACAAATTTGTATGGGGTCTACCCATTTTTTAGTCTTCCGTTTTGGACCTAAATGGAATAGATGGAATATATTTATATGGTTAGCGCATTCTCTTCTAATACAAGTGATCTGAAGAAGAAATAGGAGAATCGAAATATATAAACTTGAAGTCTCTATCTCTTATAGTCCCCAATTGCTCGTTGTTCATCGCAGATCCAGACAGACGGACAGCGTATTAAAATGTTCAAAGATTTTAAATTTAAGCCTTTTTCATAACAATTTCGAAAAATTGTCTGCCAACAACAATGACATAAAATTTATAAACATATCAAAAAAAAAAAAAAAAAAATGCCTTTGAAATTATGCAAGCTATTCCCAATTTTCTAAGCGCACATTACAACAAAACGTTCAAAAGAAATGTATGGAACGTTGCTTGTAGGTTGTTTTGAAATGATTGGATCGTTCGTTGCAAGTATCTATCTAGTCATTGTCCCTCATGAAATGTATGTATGTATCTATTTATCTCCCTCTGTGTGTGTATATACATAGATGACAATTGTTTCGGCGAAAAAATTCCACTGCAGCAATAACAGCAAAAAGAAACAAACATGCAACTGGTCAAGTCTAGCAAACAATGTCTCCAACAACAACAACAAACATTGTCGCCAATGTAAAGCAGCACAAAAGTTGACGATTAAAATCTCGAGGGAGCTGCTGAGCTGCTGCTGGAACCAAACTGCGTCTCAAGACAACAAGTACAACAAACGAGACAAAGAGACCTGTAGCCGGAAAAAAGCCAATGTATCTATAAGATATTTTTTTTTGTTTTTTTTTTGTTTCCACCGATTTTTCTTTACAACAAACTAAAATATTTTGTAAATTACCACTGAGTCAGTGGCGCATGTGCCAAAGAGCGTATGTATGTGTGTGGGGATTTGGCAAAGGATTTGAGCTACAAGTCGAAGCTGCTTTATTTGCATTTATTTTAAGTAAGGATTTATAGAAAAGTTCAACAAGAGTTTTTAACATAAATACAAGAACTTTTCTAGCGCACCTTGTATAAAAATATTGTGGCAAGATCAAAGCACAAATGCTTTTTGCTGTTGTTGCCACATGCGACAAACATAAATTTATTGCCTGCCTTTGTAAGATTCGTGCGGCAAATGCGACAAAAAAAAAACTGCTTGCAGCAAGTTGCCTGCTTTAAAGCAGGTTATACAATTTTAGATCTTTTTTGTTTTTTTTTTTTTTAGTAACTTATTTCAATATTTCCAGTTTCTAAGCGCAAAATCAACCGCCGCCGCCACACAGCTGCTGCTTCATCTTCCTCCTTCTGCAAATAGACGCTAGCAGCATGTTTGACCCAAATTCATGTTGGAAAATATGAATTTCAGATACGTCAACTCGTAAATATGTATCTAGGCAAAGTAGTTGTAGTATCTGCGTATCTATTTATGTAGGCACCTTTCGCATGCAACATGTCATATCATAATTTTGTTCTCGCCTATCTGCACTGTTTGAACTGTCTGTCTACTGGCTGTCAGTCGGTATGTCTGTCTGTCCGTCATCAACGCATTCAATGCATGCCACACAACGCTCACTCATTCACCTGTTCATGCGAAAATGTATCTTTTTTGTATCAAAAAGCGAGGAAAGTGAATGTTATTATTACTTCTTCTTCTTCTGCTACATTTGCTCAAGCATTTTCGTTTGTCTGTCCGTCTGTCCGTGAGCAATTAGTTTCTATGAGATTATCAACAGCATGAGTAGTTCCTCTATATTTCTTCTTCTTCTCCATTCATAACTTAATAATGTCGCTTTAAAATTTTTGCATAGTCTTCCAAGTTTTGGGTTCGTATTACCTTTGACTCTTTTGCCAACTTCATGCGAACTGGGTTAATTTTCTATCAAATATAGAAAAATATGCGACACAAAAAGAAATGAAGAAAAATTAAATAAAATGGAAAAGTAACTCCAAAACAAACAATTCGCACACGTTTCAAACTGCAAATAATTTCACATTTTTGCGTTAGATAAATAATAATAACAATATATATAAGTATATATAGGTAGGTACATATATATGTAAGTAGTTAGTCAACAATACACAGGCGACCATGCTGATGAAGTCGCACTATGGCACAGAAATATAAAAAAAAGTCAACTAATCAATTTTATACAAAAACAAGTAAGAAAATCACAGTCGGGCGTAACCGACTGTAAGAGGCCCTGTACCAGCACAGGTCACCTAACAAACACACTAAATGTTCCCCTAGCTTATGATCAAACACATGACCACTTCTCACTGCACCACTAAGTGCCTTATAAAACATTTTTTTATGTATGAAACGAAAAGGGGGGTCGCTCAAATTCAATTGCTTATAAAATCGTCATTTATTATCCGATTTTGATGAACTTTTTGGATTTTGGCTTAGAAAGACGATATCTTTATACTGGCATACTTACTTTTTTTTGTGCCGAAGAAATTTTTACCCTTGGGGGTGATTTTATGGGGAAGGGGGGGGGGGAGGGGCAAGTTTTTAAAATAAACTTGTGAAATTCCGGAGCAGTCCTAGTCGAATGCAAAAAACACGAAGTCTCTATCTATTACCGTTTCCGAGATCCTTTCGTTCATACGGACGGCCAGACGGACAGACGGACATGGCTATATCGACTCCTCTATCACTCCTGACCATAATGGGGGTAACTTTGGGGGGTCTCCGACCATTATTTCTACCTGTTACATACATTTGCACAAACCCAATAGGCTCTTGTACCTTCGGTACAGGGCCTAAAAAAATCATATGGCTTAACTGTCGAATGAAGAAGGGTGACGCAATTTGTTCAAACGAATTTCAATCAAATTCTACAGAAAATTGGATATGTTGGCTATCTCCAAGAAGATTTCCACGAAATTTCAACCAAATTCCACAGAAAAATACATTTGTTTGTTTCGCCAAGATGATTCCCAAGAAGTTTTGAAAAAATTTCACAAAAAAAAAGCATAAGTTTGTTATCTCCACGAAGATTTCCAAAGAGTATCAAACAAATTATACATAAAATTGCTTTATATTCCTATATCCAAGAAGATCTGAAAGAAGTTTCAACCAAATCTCAGAGAAAAATGCATTAGTACGAAAATCACTCTCAAATTCAACAAAAAAATGCATATTTGTTATCTCCACGAAGATCTTCAAGAAGTTTTGAGCAAATTTCACAGAAAAAATGCCTTAGATTGTAATCTCCATGAAGATATCCAAGTAGTTTGAATCACATTCTACATAAAAATGCTTTTGTTTGCTACATCCATGAAGATCTCAACGAAGTTTCAACAAAATTCCACAAAAAAATTCATATATTTGTTGTCTCCACGAAGATCTTCAAGAAGTTTCAACCAGGAAGATCTCCACAAAGTTTCAACTTAATTCCACAGAAAAATGCATTTGTTTCTTATCTCCACGAAGTTTCAGTCAAATTTCTCCGAAAAATTCATATGTTTCCTATCTCCACCTTCGCAAAGTTTCAACGAAGTTCCACAAAAAAAATCATATTTTGTTAACTCCACGAAGATCTCTACGCATTTTCAATAAAATTCTACGTAAAAACTCATGTTTGTTACCTCCATGAAGATATCCACGAAGTTTCAACTAAATTCCACAAACAAATGCATATATTTGATATCTCCACAAAGTTCTCCACAAAGTTTCGACCATAATGCGTATATTTGTTTTCTTCACGAAGTTCTCCAAAAAGTTTCAAACAAATATCCACATAAAAATGCATACGTTTGCTATTTCCACGAAGGTCTCTACGAAGTTTCAACCAAATGCTACAGAAAAATGCATCTACGAAGATCTCCACAAAGTTCTACACGCAATTTCAATCAAATTCCGAAGTTCTACATTATTTTTTTTTAGACGAATTTACATTCTTGTCTATGTAGGGGGCGGGACAACGTCTATTCCGATTTGCTCTGGATTCTAGCGCTGAACAAAAAATAGCAAGGGAAAGTGAGCAATTAAATTTGATGAAGGCACGGACCATTTGCAGTTTGTGGATAGTGTCGTGGAACTGATCAAAGCAAACGCTCTGCCAATAGTTCGCTAAAATGTCAAAAAAAAAAATGCCTGAAGAGCTTTACCGTGGTGCACTCATCTTGTGTCCAAGAATTCAAAAGCGTACTGGCATGCGTTCAAGTCTGACTTCCTTGAATTCTTTCATCTACCAATAAAGTTGATTATGTCAACGTTTTTGGTCTAAATAAAAATGTTTAAATAACGGAAACAGATTGGTAAAAGTTAGCTGAACAACGAAATGTACGAAATTCCCAGATACACAGTACTCTCTTGAAACTGAATTTGTGGGGAGGTTATATTCCTATCTGTATTAATATGGGATATTTAAATGGAAATAATAGCTAAACTCAATCACAATAAAATAATTTCCTACAAAACCAGGCAGACATATTTGTATGGGGCCTGGTTCAGTTAAAAGCAGGTTCACGTATAAATTCTTCATACAAAAAAAAGATGAGGCTTAAATTTGTATGGGGACTATATCTTAGAAAGGCATTTAAATGTTGTTTAGAACCCATTCATACGTGCTGTGCGCTGTATCTTTCATTCATTACGAAGTAATAGTATTATAATTCGCTTTTTGTTCTTGCGTACAGCAGTAATTGCGTAATCTTACATTTTTTTATAAATTTTTTTTTTTTTGTATCATTATAGAAGAGTCAGATGACTTCTACTTTTAAATGACTTTCAAATATTTGTATTCCACAGTGCAATACTCAAGACGCTGCACGAGAAAGTATGTTAGCACAAAAAAAAAAGTATCTATAAGATACACTGTGGCAGTGCAATGTGCAACAGGTGATAAATTGTAGTTCCGTCTGCGCTTTGTTAGCCATATATAAGCATTTATGTTGTACCAAAGATGGCACAATGCGACAGAATTACAGCGAAAATGACATAAAAAAAAAAAAATAAGAAAAATTCCACATAGTATCTAACTATTCAAATAAATGCCAGGGCATATAAATTCAAGCTATCACTCAGTAGTGTATTTCAACAGCATAATTACAACATACAAAAGAGTATACAGACAGACAGACAGACGGACATGTTGCCGCACCATATCAGACCAAATTAAAATCATTAAATAGATAAAAAAGATAACTAAGTAGTAGTGCCCGCCCGCCCTCAAGCATAATAAGCCATGGCCTAAATTGACAATATGATATCACAGATACATAGATACAAACATTTTCGGTATATAAAAACAATTCTTTATTTTAATATTTAAAGCCTGATCAATGCTTTACTTCTTCAATCTATATTTAATTAAATTACTATTTGTATTTGTCAGATCTAATGAGCTCGAAAATATTTACTGCCTGCAAATATTTAATTATTATTTTTCATTAATGGAGCGAAGTAAAATATTTTAATTGCATATTGACGCAGCGTAAATATATTACTTGAAGCTGGTCCAATAGATCGATCAAGCGTTCAAGTGAACATTGGATTCCCAGCTAAAAAAAAAAAAAAAAAAAAAAAAAAACAAAGTTCAAATGCCTTTAAATAGCTGCTAGCTGCTGGCTGGCTATTTAGTATCCGCAACACGCTTTGTAAATATTTAGTATCTATTAGAGAATGAAATAAAACACTTCTACTGAATTTGTCGCTGCAGAATGCTGCGACAGCGTGACAAAAAAAAATAAAAAGAAAAGAACTATAATAAAATCAAGAAATACTATATGCTGAGAGTAGAAGAAAAACTTGCAGCACCCATTTTTGTGTGTGGCAAGTTGCAAGTTGAAACAAAAAGCCTGTAAAACGAGCTGCAAGCGGAAACAATGGAAAGAAGAACGCACGAACGAACGAATGATCGAGTAAACTATCGCTTTAAGTCAGTGTTTTATTTAGTAGCTACCGAGGTGTGTTTGAACAGTAAGTGAAAATGGGTTACATAAAATTCATATTTGGAGTAAAAATAATATTGAGACTGATGGGCACAGCCAAGCGTTAACGAAGAGTAGTTAGCTAAATCGTTAATATTATTTAACTGCAAACCTTTCGGTAGGGAAGCACTAACGAACAGTAGTTAGGCAAATCGTTAAGCGCAGTTTTTGCTTACTGAGACGATATTATGTTTGCGGAAGTCAGCTCGCGTTGCTTTAGTTTGGAAATCATGCAAAGCACACACATGCACTTACGGCTAGACCGATTTTGATTAAATTTTTGTGTTTGATAGAATTCCTGAATGCCTGAATGGTTAAGATTTACCTTATTTATAGAATTATTCTAAAGAAATAAGAATAAAATGCTAATATTGATGGAGTGGCAGGCTTAAAATACTTCACAAGAGGTTGACCTAAATTTTCAACAAAAAAAAAAAAAAAACTAAATGTCTAGACAAGAGGATCATAGGAATAACGAACGCTTAAAACGTTGTGATGAGAAAGAATACTCGAAAAGTGTGACCGAACAATGTATCTGCCTCCAGCTGTCTTTATAGCTCATTGAGCACGCATGTGCATTAAAAGACACAGAAAATAATAAGAGAGAAAGACAAAGATAATTGAAAACTGTTGGGGATGTGTCAATATTCTGCTTAGCCCTTTAAGAACCCCCTCAATACCCCTACATGCACGCACCTCCTCACCCCTTTATCAGCCTAATTTTTTATCATCATTCTGACTGATCTGATATTTTTATAAGATTTTAAGTTGGTTTACGTTTAGCCAATAGTCAGTCATGTAATACTTCGTTTTAGGCATTGCAGTGCTCCAAGATCATGCAACTTTATAGATAGAAGACCTCAGAATTGAAAATATACGGCAAAAATTATTTAATCTTACTGAAAGAAGTAAACGTATGTAATTTACGGTAGTGGAAAGAGCGTGCAAGTGTCTGAAACCTTAAGAAGTTTTTAAGGGTTTCGTATTAAGTACTATCCAACATCTTTAAATACTCACAACTATTCATTCTGGAGTATTTGAAGTGCAGTGGTAGAGTACCAGCTCAGAAAAAACCAACCCATACCATTACGGATCCTCCACCAAAATATAGCTTAGCTTAATATGAAAGGTTCTTTCCTAAAATCCCTCCAATACTATCGAAATCCATCGGGACCATCCAAATTAAACTTCTTTCAATAGAAATATTGCACAAATCAAAACAAAAAAACTTGAGTATGAATAAACATTTTGTGTTATCTGGTTGAAATTCAGTATATATATTTATTTCACCGTCTTATGAGGTTTTTGTATAAAAAATTTATTTATATCAGCCCATAACAGCTTTTTATGGTGACAAACTTCATATAAATATAATAACAGACTAAACTCCATAAGTTTTTGGATAGCTCCATACAAACATACCGTACACTTATGAGTTTGTATAAAAAATTCCGTTATTTCAGTCGACAACACCTTCAAAGTCGATATGGTGACAGTCTATAAAAACCTGCCATACATACATATTCCAGTAGGCGTATCCTCCTCACATTCTGCGGTAGTTCCTTCACAAACTCACAGCACACTTATGGTTTTTTGTATGAAAAACTTCTTTATTTCAGTCAATATAACCTTTAAATTCGAAATAGTGCGTATTAATGCCCGCTTCACATACAATATACATGTCACCTTACACTGTAGGGTACACCCCATACTAACCCACCGCACACTTATTGGTTTTTTTATGAAAAACTTGTTTAATTAAGTTAAACACGCATAATATACACATATAAATAGGCGTGTACTCCATTTTCTCTTGTACCCCTTTTATAAAAAAAACCACCACTTATGGGTTATTGTATGAAATGCTTCTTGATATCATCCTAAAATTCGAAATGTTGGCTTCTATTGACGGTGGTTTAACATACATATATAATAGTAAACTTCATTACTTCAAAAACAAATTAAGCTCAAAGTTTTCAGTTAATTATGTTCCAGTTATGTTATTTGAAATATAGCCTTATATTTATATGGAGGACCCCTGCTTATAAGCTAATCCTCTTGAATCTCATAGTGCATATTATTTAATACCCTACTTTCTGAAATTTTTCTTTCCACATACTCATAGGTGTTAAACAATTTGAAATTCTTCCGCCGTGAAACTCGTAGATCCAGCACATCACTCAGTCTACAGTCGTCAACAGTTTCTAGCTTATAATACAACCCTCGTACTTATTTTCAGTTGGTTTCCTATTGGAATAAAGTATCTGCTTGCAGCATGCTGCTTGAATTCATATGGTTATGCCTCGCTGCATCGCTGCCACACACATAAGCTCAACCGCCCGGTTGCCTGCCACTTCTAAAGATTGTTCATTCGCTCGTAAATTGTTTCAAGCGAAGCCAGACTCTGCCGCTGCCGCTGCTGCTGCTGTGCTACAGGTTTTAACTGAGCTGCGCCGCCATCGTTTACTCGTATTCTACGAAATCAATCAATAGGTTTTCTCAAGCAATCATTCAGCAGTTTAAGTCACAGCGAAGCATCAAATTCTATAGTCGCAACTTCGTAGAAGCAGCTTTCTGCTTCACTTGATGTGTTGAAGTGGTGCATTCATTTTTATTTGGCATAATTACAATTCATTTTCTTAGACAAATTCTAAAACGTGCTGCGCCACACTTGGACACAGTAGCACCCATAAAACAATGAACTTTGGAAAGAAAATACAAAAAGGTTTCGTATTCTAAAATATCAGAGTAACGCCAAAGTCAACAAACGCTTCAAAAAAAAAAAAAAAAAACATCATCAATATGTCTGACAGCGTCTGTCGCTGTTAGAGTACATCAACTACTCAGACTGACTTCGAAGACTTCAACCCGTTAGACAAATAAAAGAACACAAACTTGTTCAGAACGTCACACACTTGAAATTTCAATAATAATAATAGTGATCATGCCTGGGAAACGCTAAACTAAACTTTCTTCTTCTCAGAAGAGTATTCAGCCATCCACTATCACATGCCACACAAAATGAAGCCATAATTCTTTATGCCTCTTTATACCACAAACTACTATACACGTCGTTGCCTCTGCTACGCTGCGAGGCGCTGCTGGTGCTGGTGCCACACCAATCGACGTGATAAAGGACTCATTAAAACATCACATGAATGGCGCACAATCGCTGCCGTACCGTGCCGTGCAGCGTATGCATTCATTGCATTCAGTTGCATAGACTGTCTCCTCCATGTGGCACTTGGCTTTAAGAGACAACTTGTTGCACTGTTGCAAACGACGAACCAGTCTGTTGCATATTTTGAAGTCAAAAAAAAAAATAAAAAAAATTTAAAAAAAAAGTCGCAATGAAAAAATAGAAAGAAGCTGCAAACAAGTTCTTCTATGAGTTGCCTTCTTGTTGTTGTTGTGGTAACTGTTTAGTTATAGTATAAGTACATATATATATATAGGAGAGTAGTATATATATTTTGTGTATATAAATTTTTAATCAACTTTTACAGTTACAACAGCGCATACATGTACAAATAGTACTAATTGAAAAATTTCGTTTTGGATAGTCGTTTTTTTTTTTTAACAATTAAGCAATTATTAGTTCTCCATTTCGATTAAAATTGTACATTCTGGATACCAACATTTCGGTGTAATTAATTTTCGTTAACAAGTAATTGCTTAAAAGTTCACAAAAACTCGACTGCAACAAAACCAATAGCACATTTACAAGCTACTGTTGTAAGCAAGAACTATATGAGAATTATAATATGCAAATGAACTTTAAATCGTTATAGATTAGTAATGATTATTCAAAATAAAAAACGAAAAGAGAAACCTTTGGATGATTTTAAATTACATATTAAATTTTTTTTCACAATTTGCCCTCTGGTTGCGACCATAATGAATTTTGATTACTTTCATGATGGTCGCAAGATTAAAACAAATCGAAAAACATAAAAAACGCTCCTGCGTTTGATCTTTAGAAGGCCATTAAGGATCAAACATATACACATACATACCTAGGCACATAACCCTTCTTTGTGTAGTTGCGTAAAAAGTGGGTGGAGTGTACTTCCGTAATCGTTATGTTCACGTAACTGATCGAAAACATTTCTCGATCACCATTTCACATTCACTAAATATGTTTTGGTTCTTCATGCATCATCTACATATGTTGGAGCTGTTGTCCAATATTTGACTAAAAATGCAGTGCTTTAAGGTCCATACCGGAACAATATAAGGACTTAACTAGTAAGGATGGACTATATCAACCTATTATATAGTTCATAAAAAGCACCGTCTTTTTGCATCGGGTTTTATCAGAATCTATGTTACTGTACCAGACATCAGCTGTGGGTCTATAGATGTTAATAGAGAACTTTATTCCCAGAAAGCTGAAAAAAAGATTCAGTACCTATATTTGCGCCTAAATAAAAGTAAATGAAGGACTAACTTCAGATTGGGTTCACGAATGATACATGAAAATATATTCGAAAGAGAAGAAAGGTGATGGAGAAATTCTCAATAACCGTAGACAGAAGGTCTTTACGAAAGATGTGAAATCTGTGAGGAATTTTGGTCCAGAGAAAACAGAAAGCATCAGAAAAAGCGAAATAACGTACAGTGCGTCGTGTCAATAATTGCCTCCTGGCTGCTGCTGAATGGTGGCAAGATGAAGAGGTTCCAACGTGGTGTTTACTGAAACGATGACTTCAACCATGGGTGAGAAATTAATACACCAGGAGTTTTAAGTCAAGTAAGTTCTTAAAGATCCTCATACCCTCATTAACAATGCCTCTATTTTAATGACAGAGCTCTGTGACGGTCATAATAATGGTAGAGCACATAAATCTATTGATCCTAATAACCGCCAAAGAACCTTACATTTACATCATAGAATCTGAAAAATGGATCTCTTAGAACACATTCTACCCACCCAGGTACTTTTCTTCTACATTCTTCATAAGTAAACTTTTTTTCCTACATGGATTTGGTGGAGGAATATACCCTCTGCTTTCTATCGCCAGGGGAAGTTGAAGTTTGTCAAGCTGCTTGAAAAGAACACGACTTTACAGGGGCGGTTAAGGTTTACCACCACGAAGTAGCTGAACCTATGCACCTTCACCTTTTTTCCTAGCAGATTAACTGTTTCTGGTTTCTTAATACATCGAAGACCAATGATACTTCCTTGGAATTTAGGACCAAATGAAAGTATTGTAATCAGTCGATGTAGACATGACTGGCTGTACGTAGGACCATCAAGAACTTGGATACTATAATTCTGTTTGTTCTTTAAGTCTGTTTCCATAGGGAAATAGTGTATACTAAGTTTGTATAAAAATTCTCGCCTTATTCTGCCTATTAAATATAGAGTCCCCATACAGTTTATATTCTTGATGACCCTCAACAGCTTGTTGCTGTAGACATGTCCGTCTGTCTAGGTGTCTGTATGAATATCAGATAACTTATATTTAATGAACGTGCTTACTTCCCCTTCCCTAAGGATATCTCCTACACGGGTGCAGATAGGAATATACACCCCATACAAATTAATGGATGAATTGGGGGTAAAGTACAGGGTATCGAGCCTACTCCAATGAAACACACTTTCTTGCTTTTATTAATGAATGCATAGGTACGCATGAGAAACTACAAATACTTCTTACGAGCGGCACATGTTGAAACATACAGAAATCCGTTGATTTCTGGAAATACCATCTCTTCGTATTAATAGCTCTGATCTTCATATATTCAATATTTCGACCATTGTAATTAATGTTTGTCACTTGCTATTGTTAGTGATTCTCTCCGAATAATTCTTGTGATGCGTTTTCAAGTCACTATGAGAAATTTTTGTAACCTCTTCATGTATAAATTAAATTCAAATAAGACCTTCAATGAACTTCGTAACTATATTCCTGTACACGACTGTATGTATATAAGCCTACTAACTAATAACTGGTTAGCATCGTGCGACTGCGATTTAAAATACACAAATGAGTAAAGTTTTGCCTAGGAAGAAAAAGCTGCTGATGCTGTATATCTAATTTGACCCATTCTTCTTCGGAAAAGTAATATATAGAAAGGAGCAAATAGAAAATAAGTTGCTTTTAACTTGGCTTATATTCGCATTAAACTGCTACACGCGTCCTCCTCCTCCAGTCATTATATATTTTGTAGTAAAATTTTTCCCAGCGTTCTACAATTCATGTACGCGCTCGCGCAATAATTTTGTGTGTGGCAGGCGTTCTATCAAAGTTCTTAAACCATTTTAATTTTTTTTTTTTGCAGTCATCGTAGTACGGTACTTGAGCCAATTACCCAATTAAGCGTTTAGCGATTTTAGTTCTATATACAGGCTGGCTGGCTGACTGACTGACTGCTCTCAAGCAAATTCATGCCCACCACCTTCCGCGTATTTTCTATATTTTTTTGCAAACTCATCTCACTCGACGTCATCAACGTCAGCAATAGATGCCTAAATATTGATATAGCTATACGCTGGCTCGTACAACTTGTTCTCCAGCTCAGCTAGTCTCCTTCTGCTCAGCTGGCCTAGCTGGCTCAGCACTACAATTAGTTGGTCACTCTGTCTGTCTTATTGTCTTTTCTGTGCATCGAAAAAATTATAGTTTGTTGTGGAGCTGAGCTTACTATATATCGATGCCGTTAGTTTGCTCTAAGCGCTCTTTTTTCGATTTTTTTTTATATTTTGTGATCTTCACAGTTGGCACGTTGTGGGATTATATCTTTTCTTTTCGTTGAGCTTCTTTTGGGCACATTGGAACAAGCAAATTGAAATCGAGCAGCACTTGAGAAACAAAGTGCTGAGAATGTAGTATTTTGTATGCTTGAAGCGGATCAGATTATGAGAAGGAAATCTTGATTTGTTAAACAAAAAAAAAAAAAAATCAAGTGAATTGTAAAAATTAAAATAAAACAATGAAACAATGGGGAGAAAGGATCTTTTTGACAAAGAACAATGATTGAAAATAGTTAAGTGCTGTAGTTTAAAGTTTCTATTAGTTGATAATGATTTTTATTTAAATTTGAAATAAAAAATACTTCATAAAATATTAAAAAAAAAAAAATTAAGACTTTTTTTCACCATTTTTAAACGACTTTAATGGTTTGTGGTTAGATTGTTGGATATTTTGAAGACTTTCTATTTAGGCTCGGTATGCTAAATCGACTGAATAAAAACGCGGACCGAGACAGAAACGGGGACGGCTTTGTGGAAAGGAAAATCGAAGCGAGTGGTAGGGCTACCAACACATTTCTACGACACCTTACTCTTACTCCGTTCGCGTCGCACCATCGTACAGTCGCCACAGAGTTAGAATTCTTTTCAGGAATCATCGGATCCTATTCAATCACCATAGCTTACGAGATCGGGTTATGCGAATCGAACGGAGTTCTTTCATTGGGTCGCCTGTACTGTACATGTGGGAGCTATTATAAAATTTATTCTTGAAATTTTAATTAAAAACCTGTTACGACTCAAGGGTTTAATGATCAATGAATACCCCGCGCACCATATCATCACGTTTTGATAGAAAAATTCAAGTTCAATGCAGTCCGAAATAACTAATAGCAACAAATTATGTCTTCCTGGAAAATGGGCGAATTATTATAGCGCTTATTAATAATGCATATCTGGACTCTACAAGCTAATTAGAAGGAGAATTGTTTTCGAATGATGAACGTTAAGATCTATAAGACACTATTAGTTCCAGTACTGCTGTATGGTGCAAAAGCATGGACCCAAGAGCCTATTGGTTTTGTGCAAATGTATGTAACAGAAGAAAAAATGGTCGGAGAGCCCCAAAGATACCCACATTACGGTCAGGAGTGATAGAGGAGTCGATATAGCCATGTCCGTCCGTATGAACGAAAGCATCTCGGAAACGTTAATAGATAGAGACTTCTTGTTTTTTGCATTCGACTAGAACTTCTCCGGAATTTTAAAAGTTTATTTTAAAATTTAGCCCCTCCCCTTCCTTCCCCATTAAATCACCTCGAAAAATTCAAAAAGTTCATCAAAATCGGATAATAAATGACGATTTTATAAGCAATTGAATTTGAACGATCTATGATAGGAAGTATCCTTTTCATTCAAAAAAAAAAAAAATATTATTTTTTTTTTTTATTATTTTTTCATTCATATTTGCGAAGTGAGAAGTGGTCATAAGTGTTTGTTAGGCGACCTGAACTGGTAAAGGGCCTCTTACAGTCTGTTACGCCCGACTGTAATTTTCGTACTTGTATAGGGGATATGTTCCTATTTAGATCCGTGTACAATATTTTATTGAAATTATTGTAAGCTATACCAAATTTGTACTTTCAAGCTAAACTCAACCACAAAAAAATGTTCCTCTGTAGAGGACACAGATTTGTCTTGCGGCTACCCCTTCTAGTGGTCCGATTTGGACCCTATTGGAATTTTTTATTACGATTGACACAGATGAACAAAGAAAATGAACTGTTTTCATACAAAATCCTTAAAAGGTAGGATGGGGACCACCGCTTCTAGTGGAGTTATTCGAACTTAAATATAATATTTTATAAGGATTAACATAAAATAGACAAAATTTGTCGCTTATATCTAATTAATCAATATAATATACAATTTTTCAGAAAAAAAAATCCGGATTAAGGACTATGGGATCTATGGAGACTATGGGGTCACGCGAAAGAATGTTCAGTGCTTCACAAACTTTCCTAAAGAATGATAGGTTGATGAGGTTAGTTTAGAGAGTTAGAGCACATCTTTTCGAAAAAGATTTTCCAGCTTTATCCATTTACCATCCTCAATAAATCATTTAACGAAAAACTTTTTCAGTGAAAAACAGCCTCCATGACCTATCCGGCCGTTGGAAATTTTTACTTTCTTTGGAGCACTGGAGTACGCTGTCACTCATTGATTTAACTGCTAGCCCACAGTTGTATACTGGAGAATGTATGTTTCGTCAAAAGTTATATGTCATATGCAGAAATTTCATGAAATTGCGCTGAAATTTGTCTACAGATTGCTATCAAGAGTCAATCTCACGCACACTTTTTAGTATGTTCCTCTTACAAACTCAACGTCTACTTATATGGAGTTGTTCTCTGGATAGTACAGAGGAGTTAATTTTAAAACAAAATCTTAAAAGAAAGTTTTTGGGCTGGGATCTTCAAGTCCCTCTCTATAGTTCGAAATTGCTGAAGTACTTTTTCCTAAAAATAAGAATTGATTTTTCACTTCATTAGGGGTATGCTAGTGGCGCTAATTCTCCCTCCTAATACGTACAGCGAAAAATAATTTTATCTCCACAAACAATTCTGAACAGTCTTCAAATTTCAGCGTTATAACTTCATTACTTTTTTTTTACATAATGAGAGGTTTTTGTTATGCAGCCAATTTGTGGCAATGAATTCTAAACTGCTATACACTACAAATGATATACGTAATATCTTTGTATACCCTTCCTATATATCAGAAACAATGTTGAACAATTTCACAATTTCCTACTCTAACAGCTCAATGCAATCCGCAACATTGAATGAACCACACATATTATGAATGAAAATATTTTGCAAAATATAAACCACAAATTTTTATACATATTACAAATTACATAAGCTGGCCTGCTGCCTTCAATTTGCGAACACCTTCCTTCCACACAATGCTGCTTCCTTGACGACTAAGTTACCAACAAACGCGTACATCAATCTAATGTTGCGGTATGCTAAGATTAACCTAGAGCGCCTTGAAGTAATATGAATGAATGAAAGAAAACGCCAACGCAATAAATAGGAAAACCAGGAGATTTTTATGATGATGATGGAACATGTACGATGATGCTTTGCGGTTGCCTGTCAGTCAATTTGTGCATAACACTGTGGTATCATACAATATTGTAAATAATAATAACTTGGATTATTTGTAGTGGAACATATGATATTTTATGTAGGTATTATTTTTTTGTTGGTCGGGCTGATAAGTTCCGTAATCAAATGATGTGCAACTTTGTACGTATTGCATAAGTTGGCGAAAATAAAAAAACGTTTGTGAATTATATTTTATTTTAAATGTCAAAGTTAGGCTAACACTAAAAAAGCTCAAACCTGTCTGCATTGTTTTCCAACACTTAATTTATCAATTGGGCGCCCTCAAGCGGAGAGCAATTTGTGAATTGTTAAGGAAAATAATTTACACTGCACACTTTTAACACCAAACAAAACGAAATGAAAAATGAGCTGTAAAGAGGAAAGCGTGTGCGGTCGACAGCTATTTAGAGAGACCAAAAAAAGACACCCTCTAGCTTTAACGTTTCAGATGACCTTAGCAGTGAAAAGTATCGTCGTCAGTTGTTCCCCTATGCCAATTGGCAATTGAGTTGCGTCATGTGATGATTTCTGATTGAATAAATTTTATACTAGACGAACTGCTAATAATTTCAGCACAATTTCGCTAAACTGTGCAAACAATGTCGTTCGTCTATGAAAAAATAGTAACCCAGCCAGCCAGCCACCCACCAACCCACACCCACAAATGGGCAAATTTGATCTTGCACGTTCCGCGTCCAACCGCGACGACGACAGCTGTCTTGGTTAGACTGCATTTCAATTGGAAAAATGATCTATGTGCAGAGAGATCTGTTTTCTGTAATTTAAATAAATATTTTTTTTAACATTGTTCTGTCTCTGTTGTGTGTCATATTTTTTGTGCACGCCCTCTAGCGTTCAAAATTTCTGCTTTGCATGAGTAAATACGAAGAATTTTTTACGCATTTCTCAACCAAAATACAATGTAAGACGCGTTTCTATATATCATTTAAAATTCAAATGAAATATCTCAGCTACATGCAATACTAAGTAGGAAAAAAACGAACCAACCAACCAACTAACGAAGTTATAGTGCTTAAAATTAAATGTGTGTGAAAGTGTTGGAAGTTGCTGCACAGCAGTAGACCAACAAAAAAACAATAGAAATACAAGTACTCAACAAGTAAAAAATTAACTAAAAATAATAATTACTACAGAAGTACGGCCGGACGGATGGATGGACGGACGAACAGGCAGACACATGTTCAAACACGCGCATGCGCAAGAGTTCGCACAGAGGGCGCTCGCTGAATGTAAACAACGCCTTGTGCAGCAGTAGTCTAAGCATGAAATGCATTTTTGGCCCATAAAAGTGAAGTGTTTTTTGCTGCGCGTATAGAGTTCCCAGCTAAACGCAGAGTTTCACATGAACAGCGCGTGAAGTTCAATTAGAGTCGTCGTCTTCGTCGCGAAAGAAGTTTGTATAATGGACATTCGTCGCTTGGACAGTTTAAACAATTAAACAGCAGTTAATGCAGCTGCAACTAGTTTTCCCTCTCGGAAGTGCAAGTCCAATGCAGCATTTGAAGTTTAGAAGTAAAGTGGAGAGAATAGAAAGAAAAAAAACATCATCTCACTGTGTACAACGTTTTCAATTAAATGCTTTGAGTAGCTTGCCAAGCTTTGATATAGCAATTCTTTTGTCTTGACTGCAATTTGATTTACGATGTGAAACTTTGCGGAAGACTGTTCGGAAATTAACACTGAAGGTCATAAGACTGGAGAAGAAGAAGTACTCGTCGCAGTAGTAGTTGATCATTGCATTAGAAAGCTGCTAGCGCTCGTGTGAATTAGTTGTATCAATTAGCTCTCATCTTATGATCAATTTAGATAGAAGATTCTTGAAAATTTTGCTCCTTTGAATTTAGCACAGAAAGTGTAATGGAGAAGAATGAAGAAAGCTTTCAATGAATGTTTCGTTTGGTCATTTAAGAAGAAGTTTTAGAAAACTTCTTGTTAAAAAATTAGTTCTACAGCACTTGGTGAAGAAATTTTTCCGGAAAAATTAACCGAAGTCTTTAAATCAGTAAAATTTAATATATATAAATATTTTCACTGCAAACTTCTTCATTCATAAAAAAAAATCGATCAGATAGCCAGTACCCCTATTGAGCCTCAAATTTGTACCGGGGATGTATTTCTTCTGGAACCGTGTGGAATTATTTTTTGGAATTAGTGGTGTAAGATGCAATAATTAAACTAAATGTTTTTCATACAAAGATCACAGAAAGGGGAAAAAGATTTGTATGAGGGTTACCTCTTCTAGTGGTCCGATTTTGGTCTATATGGAACATATTATTGGGAGTCATGCAAGATTCACTAAATTTGATGTTTCTAGCTAAATAAACAGCAACAATTAAAAATGTTTAATTTTTTTGGACAGATTTATATAAGGGCTACCTTTTTTTAGTGGTCCGATCTGGATCTGGTAGCCCAAATTATATGTTCTTAGCAAAATTAAAAAATTCAATAAAATGTTTTCGTACAAAAACTCAGAATAAGAGGTAGGTTTCTATAAATGAGAAATAGGTTTCCATGGTAAGTGTCAAAGCCGCCTTTGAGAGGGGCTAAGCGTGATCTTTGAATACAAGTTATCTGACGATCGAATAATATGCAAATTTAAGGGGTCTATCTCTTATAGAGCTCTCCACCAAGAGCTCGATTTTCATACGAACAGACAAAAAATCAGAATGAAGGAGTAGCTTTGTATGACTAGTGCTGTATCTCCTTAGGGAAAGGGAAGTAAGCACGTTCATTAAATATAAGTTATCTGATGTTCATACAGACACCTAGAGGTTAATCTAGAACATGTGCTGTATATTTAACAGGCAGAATAAGTCGAAATTGTTTACACAAACTTAGTATAAAAAAATCCAAAAATTCAGAAAGGAGGAGGAAAGAGTTAGTTCATTCATTAAATATTAATTTAAAGAGCAAGCAGATTTATAGTATCCAAGTTCTTGATGGTCCTACGTACAGCCAGTCATGTCTACATCGACTGATTACAATACTTTCATTTGGTCCTAAATTCCAAGGAAGTATCATTGGTCTTCGATGTATTAAGAATCCAGGAACAGTTGATCTGCTAGAAAAAAAGGTGAACGTCCAGAGGTTCAGCTACTTCATGGTGGTAAACCTTAACTGCTTCCTGTAAAGTCGTTTTCTTTTTAAACACCTTGACAAACTTCAACTTCCCCTGGTAATATAATGCAGAGTTTATATTCATCCACTAATCCCAAGTAGGAAGAAAAGTTTACAATTGACAGCCGAAGAAAAGTACCTGGAAGAGTAGAATGTGTTCTAAGAGATTAATTTTCCAGGTTCCATGATGTAAATGTTAGATGCTTTGGTGGTTAATAAGATCAATAGATCGGTGTGCTCTACGATTCTTATGACCATCGCAAAGCTCTCTGCCATGTGAATTGCGGCTTTGACAATGAGGGTATGAGTCTCTTTAAGAACTCTCTCTCTCTTCATTGAACACCACGTTGCAACCTCTTCATCTTGCCACCATTTAGCAGCAGCCAGGAGACAATTATTGACACGAAGCACTGTACGTTATTTCGCCTTTTCTGATGCTTTCTGTTTTCTCTGGACCAAGATTCCTCACAGATTTCACTTCTCTTCGTAAAGACCTTCTGCCTACGGTTATTGGAGATTTCTTCGTCACCTTTCTTCTCCTTCGAATATATTTTCATGTATCATTCGTGAACCCAATCTGAATCATACATTCTGATAAAACCCGATGCAAAAAGACAGTTGGTGAGAAGATTTGTAGTTTTCATACAAAAAAAGCTCTGCAGAGGATTGGATAGTTTTGGTACAAGAAACAATTGTGAAGTTTCTGACATTAGTTGCTAAGATTGGGTTTAGAAATTGTGGTGACAAATTGGTACTGATTAATCTCTGGATTTAATTTAGTGCTAACTATAGCTCATTTCAAAAAATCTATTGGAAGATGAATGTATTTTAATCATTGTTCTTCCCAGAATCGACACATACTCATTCAGATTTTCGGAGAACTCACGGAAGCTCATCAGACGAACCGAGGTATGTATTAAAGCTGGTGGAAAAATATAATAGTTCTTGCACATCTACTGAATAAATTGTGGATCACAACCATTCTGAAAAACACTCAGTCAGAGCTTAATGTGTGTCTTATCAAATTTTTAAGTCAACAAAGAGCATCATTTGCAAGTAGCATGGGAATTCCCCATATTCTTGCATCTTTTTACAGCATTCACTATGAACAAAAGGAAGACTTATATTATTTATGATTAATATTTATAAACGTTTATAAATAAAAATTACAAATTCTTCTATCAATAATCCACAAACGTCAAATGCTGACCGCAAAATGTACCCAATGCATTTTTTTTATTTCGTTCTATGACATATCTTTGAATTTCACCATGCCATGTGCATCAAAACACTATGAATCAGCTTCAATTTGATTAATTTTAGCAGCTTTGACTGTGAGGCTCAAACGCTTCATTACACTTGGCTGCACGGGGGAACCTTCAATTTTTGGACAGAAAAAAGGGCTGGCCAGCCAATGTAACGTAGAAAAAAAATATACAAACTATGGCTGTATTGCTATAAAAGGCTTTTTTTTTTGTCATTATATGGAGTAGTTTGCTGTTATTGTTTTTGTTGCTTAATGTAGTCTTCAAGCTAAAGCTCAACCAAACCAATCAAGTGGGGGAGTTTGTGTAATAATATATTGTACAACAATTAAAGGTGTGCCATAGCTGCCAGTCTGGATCAGTTGACATTTCAATGGCGAACTTTGGCGCTACTCAAATGAATTTAGGACTGACATTTGCTGCTATATAGATTATATAGTTTCATGCATTGTGGTGGGAAAAAAGAGCATCTAATCAATTTTATTTTATTTTATTTAAGCTGCATTTTTTCCCATTTTTTTTTCAGAGTGCTACTGCCGGATGTGGCTTTCAAACGAACGATAGACATTCTCTAACACCCGCTGAGTGTATTAACATTCTTGGATAGAAACCATTAAAAGCAACTCACCTTTCGTTGTGAGGCGGCCAGTGGCGAGTGATTGTCAAAGGCTGTAAAGATAGGAAAAAATTGCATTATTATATAATCAATAAATATATACACATAACTGTACAAATAAATATTAAATAAAACGTTCAATGATTTTTATTAAGCTCAATTAAATATTTATCTTATTTTTTTCGCTCGCTCGATGGCAGCAGCTACTGTGTATGCTTGTGATCAACTTAAATAATAATTTTTCAATACAGATGACTTCCGCACTGAACCTGTGCAAATCTGCAAGAGTTCGAGATCAAACAATTTACACGGACGGACATCATTTTATATGGTGGAGCGAAGAAAGAAAGAGGCGCGGCTTGTATGTGCAGTGAAATATTTCTGTACCGATCCGATCCGATCCGAACCGGTGTCATAAACTTGTTATACATTGTGGTATGGTATGCTTGCAAATTGGATTGGTCAAAAAAAAAAAAAAGCATTACACTTGCGCGAGCGGGTCGCGGGTCATGCAAACATCATAAACAAATTCAATGGAAAATTGTCAATGAACAAAAGTGAATTTATATATTTTTTTCTTATTGCCGTTGTTAAACAATTAAAAAGCGAAAAAAGATATAAAATTTATTTATAAATAAATTATTAAGAGACAGCAAATAATATAAACAAGTAAAATTGCATTCAAAGTGCTTTAAAAATATGATACCCACGGCAGTACGGCAGGGTACGACGGTCTTTTTTTTTTTATTAAATCGTAAACACTTTCAACTGCGAAAGCATATGACAAAACTTTTTGAAATATTTTGAATTATGTTGTTGCGTTGTGATTTCAAGTCTCCAAAGCGAATTAATAGCAAAAAAAAAAGGTGACTCAAGACCAGACTAGCATTTATATTGAGCGTAGTAAAGGGTGTTACATAGTCATGCAAGATTTGTATTAAACACCATTGAAATCCTGACAAAATAGCTGGATGAAATCGCTTCGTAACTAACCACCAATTACTTGGAGAAGACTAACCATAAAAAACACCATGATCTATGGTAACAATAAAAAAAATTGACAATCCAATTTTCATTTGATAATTTTTTATGTATCGAATCAAAATAAAGCCATATTTGAAGTTTCATTATTGTAAAGAGTGAATCAGTTGGTTCAAATACATAGATTGAGGCTTTCCATATAAGCATGAAAAGCGGAAGTGATACCAAGAATATTTTTTTTTGCAGTTTTTAATGTAAAACTTGCGTTATGCAATTTACTGATATGTACTTTTTAAAATTTAATTCGAAGGAGGTTCTCCAAATTACACCGAACTAAAAAAAACAAGTGACACAAAGAACACATTTTATTTGAAGTTTTTAGTTTAAAAGGTTTGATTTCAAACTGAACTAAACCCCAAAGAAATGATGGTCTTACAAAAATCTTTTGAAAAGAGGACAAATTTGTACGAGGTCAACACTTTTTAGAGGTCTGTTATGGACCTATATGAAATATTTTATTAAAATTCAATAAAAGTAAATATAAAATTTTTAGTAAAAGAAGAAAAATCAAAATTTTGTTCATTCAAAATCTCAGAAAGGTAATATACTACCCCTTAGAGAGGGGTAAGCAGCACGTTCATTACACAATACCTATCAAAAGAAGTAGAACACATTAAAAATTCCAACTTGAAGGCTCTATGTATTATTAAATCGAAATTCTTGCTCTTATCCATACAGACGCACATTTATAAATATCGAATAGTAATTATAATTACTATAGGGAGGGCTCCCTACTACACCTTTTTTAGTAGTCCGATGTGCACACTAATGGAATATTTTTTTATGATTGATGCAAAATTTACACAATTCGGTGTTTGTAGTTGGCCTAACAACAGTTGGAACTTATTTGTAAGGAGCTACCCCTTCTGGTGGTCCTCTATTTAACTAAATGCAATAAAAAATAACACAAATATTCGAATTATTTTTGTTTTAAAGTAAATATGTCATATTTTTGCATCAATTTAAGGTACAGAAATTTGGTATATGTGTTATTGGGAGCGGAAGTATTTTATTAAGCTTTGTCAAAATCGAAGGAGACGATGCTCCGCCACTCATATAAACGTTTGATGTACAGAGATGAGATTTAGTATATACAAGGTGTTTCTAGTGGTGTGGACCTGCGTTGGAAAGGGAAATCTTTCATTGACATTCCCTTCAAGATTTAATGTCATTTGACAAAGTGGAAGTAAAAAAAAAGGTGCAAAAATGAGAAAATGCCCTGGAAAAAGTTCGGGAAACTTGGATTTAACTAATGGAAAACTTTATCTTGGTGTTATGAGGCGTTTAACCCGTCGTATTCGGCCAGAATATCGCGAAGGAAGTTGGAGTTTGTTGCACGATAATGCGCCATCTCATCGATCAACACTTGCCCGACCCATTTTTTTTTTACCAAAAATCGCATTTTCACCATCAACCACTCGCCGTATTCGCCGGATTTGGCACCACCATGACTTTTTTCTGTTCGGCAAGCTGAAATTATACATAAAAGGACTTGCTTTGCTGATGTGAAGGTCATCCAAAAGGCGTGTATCGAAGTCGTAAAAGTCATTCCGGCCAACGACCTAAAAAACTAATTATTGGATCGAGCTTATAAGTGTATTCAGAAGCAGTGAGATTACATTGAATTATGAAGAACAAGTACTCAAACATCTATTGTGGTTTTTATTTTGTTCGAAAAGTTCGGAAAATTTTGATATAGTTTGAAACAATTGATAAGTTTTAGTGCCATAGGTTTAAAACAGCGCTAGCAAACGCAAACAGTTTCTTTTCATTAGTGTTTATTAAATTTTAAGCTTAGATTTTTAAGTTTCATACATTTAACATTAATATCTTTTGATTCTGCAGGTTAATTTTATTAAAATAAACGCTAAATCTTACTCAAAATAAAGCTTCTTATCTTTCAGTTATTCGATTTTGACTTCATTAATTGGGTTTTAAGTGATGTGCGCACAAACACAAAAAATTTAATAAATGTATAGACTAGTGCGTCTGAATTTCTCCTTGACTGTTCTATGTCTCTTTGTAAGTTGTAGTGATCCAAAACCAACTGCCTTCATCGTTATATCACCAATTAGCTGTGTCAACTAATTATTGGTTGCCTATAAAACTCTTTGTAAACAAATACTTTAAATAGATTTCCAAATCATTTAGCAAAACAGAAAACAAAATCTAAAACGCAATAATTGCACTTGAGGGAAGTCTCCAAGTGCGAAGCTTTCATCACTTAAACTGTATTTTGCTTTTACAATCTTGATTATTTTAAGAATCGACTAGACGACCTTGTCTCTGATAGTGCGAGAAGGCTTTGATGTGCTCAGAATTATTCTACGTTGCTCTTTATATACTGAAAGAATTCTTCATTACTGAATTAGCTCCAAATTTTTCGACTAAAGCAGTTCAAATTTGAAAGAGACAGCGCGATAAATTAATAAGTAGACTGATTGAGATATATAATATATATGTATATAAATATATTTATTTCGATTAATATAATATTAGATTATATTAATTTCACCTTTCCACAATTATTGCCGTCTTTTTGCAGTCGGCAATACTATCTATTATCTTTTTTTTATTGCTTGGTTACTTTCAGAACTTTTGCCAACTTTCTAATCTTATCACTGACCGATTTGTTGTGGGCACTTAGTCTATTTAATGACGCTCAAAGTGCAAAAACAAATTTTGCGAAAATAAAATAAAATAAAAAAAATCTATAAAGAATTGCAAACTAGTTAAACACCAAATGATGATTCATAGACGTTATAAGTTGGTTACTTTTAGTATCAAGTACATCAGAGAGAGAAAAACATTTTTATTAAATTTTAATTCAGCTTAGTTTTCACTAGAAATAAATTGTGATGATTGGTTATTTAATAGGAAATTCATATAATTCATAAAGATGGTGTTGTAACGCTGCTTCTGCATTACACATACTTTGAGTGATAATCTTGAGTCAATCTGTGGTTAAACTTAAAACTTGACATACATACTTTATGCTCCAAAATAATCTTCATTTAATAAAGTACAATGAATTGCTTGAATTATTGAATCATTCATGCAATTCATTCATGCTAATCAAATTCTAACGTCTTTTTTATTATTTCACACGGACTGTGATCTGCTGCCACAAATATTTGCAACGGTCAGATCATAAATCACCAATTAATAAATTTTAAACACGAAAGCATGTAGCAGGAATTTGACATTTGCCAAAAGCTGGCTTTTAAGCGAAAATATGTTTCGTTTGCTTTTAAATGTCAATTAATTATTTTATCCCCCTCAAAAAAAAAAAAAAAGAAGAAAAAACAAATTGTTATTTTATTCAATTATGAAGTCGCGGCATGTCTCAGAAGCAACCATGAATGATTTCAATGAACTTGAAATAAAAAGCGAAAAGTAAATTTATGAATGACAGCAGGCACAGAGCTCAGCGTAAAGTAAAGAATTCGGGACAGACCAACAGGCAGCCGTTGCAGAACTTAAAATTCGGGATGGCTCCACAACTTTAGAATAAGAGGCTCAAATTTTTCTTTTTCTTTGCTTTGAAGATTTCCTGTGAAATCGAAAGGCAAACAAACCAAACACTGCATGATATCATACATTGGCATCACAGATGTAAATTAAATGAGATCATCATCAAAAACATATTTAATTTGCAGTTTTTTTTTTTTTTTTTGCAGACACAATGAAAAGCATTAAACTTTACTCTAAATACTTCTAACGGTCGGTCATTATGCGTTCACCATAAAATTTCGACCTTAACTCAAGCCATTTAAAAACTACTACAAAGACACTAGACTCGACTCTACTCAAAATAATAATAAAACCAAACCAACAAAATAACAAGATCTCGTGAACTACTCCAACAGAGTTCAAAGTTTTATGCGGAACAATGCAAATGAGTAGAGTATACTCGAGCCTGAAGTAAATCACGTAAAATAAATTATAAAAAAAATTATTTTATCAGTGAAAAAAAAAAATATAATTAATGCCAGCAAATGTCAGTCACGCTTTATAAATTTGTAACAGTTTTTTAGACCCGGCGCTAAGGCAATTTAGTGTAGTAGTACGCACTTCTGAAATTTTGAGAACGTTGTAAAACTTTAGAAATCTTCGCATGGTGTGACTAATCAACATATGTAATTAAATGCCGGCCGGTAGATTATTTATTTTTATGTTAATTGAATTTTTTTTTTTTTTTTGGTTCGAGTTTCGATTACGAGTAACTTGTAGAACTAAAATTTATTTAGTATATGTCAGCACTTTTTTTTTTTTTTTTTTTTTGTGCCATTGACTGGTTGTACCTTGGCCCCATCCGCTATTTTGTCTACATGTTGTTACTCGAGTTTTGAAAAAAAAAAAAATGAGTTAGTTTAATAAATGAGGCATCATGTAGAGTTTCATCAACATAAATTCTTATATAATAAATATATATTGGTGAAGATTTAACGAGTGTTTTTCGAAATTTTATGATCGGAGTGCATATTTGTGTGCCTACAATTGATGAGGCATCGAAGTCTTGCTATGCTGGGAATTATAATGAACATCCGTTGATGGCTAATTAAGGCTGTCATCCACTGCGAACTGGTCTACAACTCATTGAAATGCACTCTCATAAAAACTTTCATCATCATTATTACAAGTATCAAATAATTTAGTAAATTATTTGAATATTAACGGAGCTTGATCCTCAGATATTTCTGCCTCACATCAACTCAATTACTCAAGATCTCAAAAAATTGACACAAGCGAGTGCTTCACACATATTAAAGAACTTTTATTGGTCTCGCATGGCATCCAATTTGCTTGCATTTTGATAGCTTTATACTTCTGCATACAAATCCACCGCACCTTATATATAGGTTTTTGTATGAAAAACTTTTTTATGGTGGCTTCTTATCGATGTCCACTTCACATACATATATCAAAAGATATATGTTGAAACTTAGACTATAATAGATAGAGTCTTCAACTTTGGATGTTTAGATTCTCTTATTTATTCTTCAGATAGCTTTAGATGTTAACTACCTCCCCACACATTCTGAGTTTTTATATACAAAATTTTTATATATGTTGTTAATATTGCTAGAAACACCAATTTTAGGACCAATTCGACCACAAAAAGGGGTAGCCCATATACAATTTGTCGAAAATATTTAAGTATGCATTTATATTGTTGTTTTTTTTTTAGCTACAAATGTCAAATTTGGACTAGTTTGGGCCACTAGTGAGGGTAACCCTTATACAAATCGTTCTTGTTTACTCTATTAAATAATAATTAATTAAACTCGTATTCTCTCGACTTTGAGTAATTTATTTTTTTTTATTCGATCTTCTTGAAACTCGTTTTTTTTTAACTTTTCACAACAAATAATCACCTTGGTTCACAGACCCCCCGATATTGATTATACCAAGAAGAATTAATGGTATTAAATGAACATCTTTAAGCCTTAGTGAAATAGCTCGGCAGCTGCCTAACAAACACATTAAATGTTTCCCGAGCATATGACCAAACACATGACCACTTCTCACTGCGCGAATATGAATGAAAAGAAAAGGGGGGTCGTTCAAATTCAATTGCTTATAAAATCGTCATTTATTATCCGATTTTGATGAACTTTTTTGATTTGGGCTTAGAAGGACGTTAACTTTATTTGTGCTCAATTTTTTTTGTGCCGAAGAAATTTTTACCCTAAGGGGTGATTTTATGGGGAAGGGGGGGAGGGGCAAAATTTCAAAATAAACTTGTGAAATTCCGGAGCAATCCTAGTCGAATGCAAAAAACACGAAGTCTCTATCTATTACCGTTTCCGAGATCCTTTCGTTCATACAGACGGACAGACGGACGGACGGACAGACGGACATGGCTATATCGACTCCTCTATCACTCCTGACCATAATGGGGGTAATGTTGGGGGGTCTCCGACAATTAGTTCTTCCTGTTACATACATTTGCACAAAACCAATAGGCTCTTGTACCTTCGGTACAGGGCCTAAAAATTGTGTAACTTGTGACTTGGGTGTCCGATCCTTAAACTACTTGAAATCGTGACAAATTTTTTTATTTGTACCATACTTCAGTAGCATAAAATTTTTTACAAAATTATTTATTTTTAAAGAAATTCGTTCAAGATTCATAAAAAAATAAAAAAAAAATTTTCCTATCTGACCATTAAAGACTACTCAATTATTTACCAAACTATTTCCAGTAGCAGACTAAATGCAACTCTTTTAAAACTCGACAAAACGTCAATAAAAAAAAAACTAAATCGAGTCAAATTATAAAAAACTATAAAAAATTAAAGCATTATTAATTGATCAATACAACTTTCTATACAATCATTAAATCACTAACGACTTCATATATACATTCTACAGCGTTTAGATTCAATAATTTGACTGCATAAAAAAAAATATTTTTACACAAAAAAAAACTAGTCTAACCATGTTCCAATTAAATTGAATGCCTCTAAAATTATTTCTATACAACTAATCAAAGAATTATGTACGCTACGAGTATAATTGCGCGAAGCATATTAAAGCCCGGCGGCGTTTAATTGAGCTTTAGACTGAGTAAGGAAAAAAGTGAATTATGAACCCTGCTGGGCGCACTTGTACAAAAAAAATTAATGTAAAAAAAAAAAATAGTGTTGTACAAAATATAAGAAGTAATATTTATGACTATATAAATATGTTTATTTTATTTTTTTTTATAAATAATATTTTGCAATAATCGCACGACGCAGTTTGTAGTATTTTCTTTCGTGTTTGACCAAGTGGCCTCATGGCAATTTACTTTCTAATGTCAGGAAGAAAAAGTAGTAAGTTAGTTTTTATTATAAAAACTTCTTTTACAGTGTGACTTGATGGTGGAGCGAGCTGACTACTTAGAGTTTCATTAATATTTATAGTAATTTATTTTTTCTTTTACTGCACAACTTAATACATAATGTGACTCGGAAGAATTTTATTAAAGCATGATCGATGTGTAATTTTTTTCTTTTTTCTCCAACAATTTCACTTTGATGTGTGCTGCAAAGAGATGAAAATAAATAAATACACCTTTTCAACTTGTTTCACAAAAAATTTTTATGATATGGCTTTTTGTCTTTCATAAATTTTTGCGCTACTATTGATTAATTAACTAAAACGCTTTGAGGCGGTCGGCGAAAAAAAATATACATATTATATTTTGCTGAAAGCGTCAAATAAACACCATTCAGAGTCGGAATCCGTCCGTCCCTCCGTCCGATCGTCAAGTCAGCAACAAGTTGAAATATAATAATAAAATATTGTTTTTTATTTTTCGCATTTTGTAAACTGATAATTTACACAAAGTAGATCGCCGCTCGTTTATACGCTTGATGGATCGATGAATCGAACGGGTCGATCGATTTATATGACTTGAGGCACTTTTACAAAGTTCGCAAACACTTTAATTATATATAATTTAAGACATTACAAAAGAAAGAGAGTAACTTTAAAAAAAAATAAAAATAAAAAAAAAGAAGAAAATCTGCGCAGTTTGTTGTGCATTTTCAAAGTCAATCCATAAATCCGTTGATGACTTAATGGCATATAACAAGGACGACCTTAGCAAATATTTAATCTACATTTTATAAAAACATGATCGATCCAGCTATACGAAATTAAAAATAAAATTTGATGTAACGCTGAATGAAATCAATGAAAATATAAACTGTCACATATATACGATTTTTTTTTTTTTTTTTTGATAAGTCGTCACATACGCGTAGGTTCTTATCTTATCACAAAATGTATTTTTTAAAACGCTTTGTTGCACTTAATTTCATAAAAAACAAATTTTAGCACACTTATTTAAATAAACTATAATAAGTTGACACAGTTTAATACTAAAAGTTCAACAAACACCCGCAATCAGATACTTTTTGTTTTTTTTTTTTCTTTTTGCTTTCTACATCGCTTTCTGCATTTAATAGATATACAAAAATCAGCTACTATCAGTTACTATCACAAACAGCAGCAGCTCAGCTCTTTCACTTTGTCGCAGCATTTACGCTTTCATCTTTCACATTTTGGAATTTTGCGTGTTGAAAACTATCTGTAAGATACACGCCGGCCCCACATAGTGTCAGTCAGACAAGCAGTCATTGTATTGGCGGTGGCGGCGTTGTGTTTTGTTTTTTCAGCTCATCATCATCATCATGATTAACAAGCGCGTAGATTATCATGCGCTTAAACCAGCTCAGCTCATAAACTTCATCGTAGCGCGTAAATTTCGAATTTGTAAAATATTTTAATTTCTGCTTACATATTTAAATTATCCGTCTATCTTTTTTGGCATATTTCATTGTCGTCTATTTGTCTAAAACAATTTTGTTTAAACGTTTTATCTTCTCGCAAATAAAAGATGAAAGCAAAAGTGACACTAAATGTTGCCTTAATGGGTTTAGTGATTTTTTTTTGTCTCCGAATTGGTGGGTTAAATGCAGGCAGTGCACTTGTAATATAGACCAGTTCACTTGTTAAATTATAGTTGATAAGATTATTAGTGTTCCAGTTTAGGATTATAGTTGGGTAATAATATTTTATAGAAAAATTTACAAATAATAAAATGATAAGAAAGTATTGCATTTTTATGTAATTGTCTGAAGCACTTAAAATATGAGATACCAACGAGCTGCCTGGTGCAATGCTATTAAATTTGTTAGATTAGCCCAAATAATCATACATACTTTCTGAAGATCACGTATCATGAAACTCCACACGTTAAAATTTTGTAAATGCAGACTTCATGAATGGAAACCAATTCTACGAAAAATATCAACAATTTTCTTTAGAAGCTTTTAAACTTTAAAATGGTAAATCTTTATCTTAAAAATTTTAATTGAAAATAAAAAAAAAAAATTAAATAAATAAATCTATTTTTTATATATAAAAAAAAAACAAACATTTTTATTTTGAATCTGTAATTCGTTCTTAAACAATGGATTTTTCCTAACTTGAGAATATTTTCAGGTGCTCAAAATTGTTTTCTGAAGAGTGGTCCCAAAAAAAAAGATGGTCCCAAAATAAAAAACCTTTCAAATTTTTACCTGTTTTTTTCCTAATATGAGAATATTTTTTACTAATAAAACAATCTGAAGAGTGGTAAAAAAAAGAAATAAGTGGTCACAGTAGATGGTCAGACAGAAAAAAAATTATTTTTTTTAATTTAAATTTTTAATTTTGTTCTTAAAATGTTTCTTTTTTATTACCATTTTTTCTGATATTGTAAGCTTCTGAAGAGTGGTCCAATAAAAAAAGAGAAAGATAGTTGGATAGAAGATTCTAAAAAGAGAATAGAATCTAAAATTCGAAATGGATTTGTTTTCCTAATATAAGGTTTATATTTTAATATATATTTAACAAAATATGAAAAATGATCCAACATAAAACAAGTAAGGAAATTAAAGTCGGGCGAAACCGACTGTAAGAGGCCCTGCCCTGTACCAGTTCAAGTCGCCTAACAAACACATTAAATGTTTCCCGAGCTTATGACCAAACACATGACCACTTCTCACTGCGCGAATATGAATGAAAAGAAAAGGGGGGGTCGTTCAAATTCAATTGCTTATAAAATCGTCAATTATTATCTGATTTTGATGAACTTTTTGGATTTTGGCTTAGGACGTTAACTTTATACTGGTATACTCAATTATTTTTGTGCCGAAGAAGGGGCACAATTTTAAAATAAACTTGTAAAATTCCGGAGCAGTCCTAGTCGAATGCAAAAAACACGAAGTCTCTATCTATTACCGTTTCCGAGATCCTTTTGTTCATACAGACGGACGGACGGACGGACATGGCTATATCGACTTCTCTATCACTCCTGACCATAATGGTGGTAACTTTGGTGGGTCTCCGACCATTATTTCTACCTGTTACATATATTTGCACAAAACCAATAGGCTCTTGTACCTTCGGTACAGGGCCTAAATATGTCCCACATAATCTGTGACAAACCCTTTATACTCCTGAGGTGCAATTTTCAAAATCGCGGAAACACGTGTTTAATCATTTTCTTTGTAGAGTATATAAACTGAAATTTGACGATGATCGCATGAAACAAAATTTTGTCCCTATGAATTCCAGCCATTTTAACCTGTTCGAAAATTTTACAAAGTTTAGGAAAAACATGCTTAATTATTTATTGTGTATTATTTCTTGTATAGAGTATATACATACAAACCGAATTTGAAGAAAATCAATCAATTATTAACCCTTCTTAGAGGGAGACTTTCACCAAACTATTAACAAACTTATTTGTTCTTTTAATGTTTTAGGTGAACAGATATCAAATTGTTGCCATATATTATTGACCTTGTTCTAGAAATGGGATAGAACTGTTCCATTGATATATAGTACTCTATAACATCTGAAAGTTAATCCAGGGTTTGAATTACAAAACTACCTTGTATCGTTTGAAATCATGCTTTATTATATCAGAAAAATGCTATTTTTTCATATGTTTACACATTAAAAAATATCAATTCATACTTTTAAGAAAATACCGCACTTCCTCTGCCACAAAATAATAATTATATACGAGTATATCTCCAACTATAGATTCTACTGATTAATGAATAACACTTTTAAAATAGCTTTCATGCTTAAAATGTTTTTCCAATAAATGTAATACAATCCACAAAAAGTATTTTTAGTAATTATTTGGAAAAAACTTAATGTGTTTCTTTCTTTTTTTCATTTGAATGATTATATAAATGATTTTTCTACAAATACTTCACTCTCTGACACTCTTCCGCTCTAAGCACTTCATTACGGAACTGCAACAAATTACAGCTGCATTTATGTAGCGGGGAACAAAAAGAAACCCACATCTAAAAAAGCCACCGACACATTCCACGAAAAACTTGCACCATTGCATGACGACACCTGTCCGCAACAGGTTTCCACTGCAAAACGGATTAAAAAGCAAAAAGCATCTGATTTATGTTGACCCTTTTGAAATACATATATGTATATATATCAAAAATGAATCTACATAAGAAATATTACAATATATAATAAGTGTTATTAAAAGTTGTGGACTACATATCAACTTCGATTTCCGACATGCATTGGCAATGGCACCAAAAAAGAAACAAATTTCGATGAACAAAAAATATAATCGCTGCGGAAAAAGACTGAAATAGCGCCAAGAGAAATAGAAATGAAGTATAAAAAAAAAAACAGAAACATATCATTTGTCTACCTTGTCTATTTCAAAATGCACTCGAAGCACCAAAGTGCTTTCATAAGTCGGCAAATGGCAGCAAATCAGCGCACACCACACAGGTGGACAATACTTGACAGCGGAGACCAAGAGCCCCATATACACTGCCATGCACTTGAATAGGGACAAGCATTTTAAAACGAGTAAACAAATATTTGACTGAAACAAACAAATTAAATCAATAGACAAATATTTTTTAATATTCAGTATTTCATTCTTTATTGAATTAAAAACAAAAAATATATTCCAAATTAACAAAGTTTAAAAAAAAAATTTTTTTTGTGCGAGTTCTTTAAAAATTTCATATTTTTATGCAGCACTTGAATAGGGACAAGTACTAAAAATGTGTGTTATAGAAATGGTATATACATTTTCATTGACTTTAAGGCTTAGTTATTATTAATGTTTATAATTAAAATATTTTAGTAATGTGTGTGGCCACCATTTTTAGAAATAACTTCATAAATCCTATTAGGAAGAGAGTCATAAAGTGCCTTTATGTAAATTAAGGATATTTCGCTCCAGGCTGTGGTAATTGCATCTGTTAATGTCTGTATATCTTCGTACTGTCTCCCAGATTCATACACTTTTTTTGTCATCCATCCCCACACATTCTCAATTATGTTGAGATCCGGAGAATATGGGGGCCACTCCATAAGAGCCACGTTTTGCTGCTGAATCCATGTTTTTACCATCCGAGCTGTATGAATTGGGGCATTATCCTGTTGGAAAGTCCACAATAATGGTCCGAAGATGTTGTTTAGCTCAGGAAATGTTTGCTCGAGCAAGCCTTTGTAATGCATTGCATTCATTTTGGATGACACAACGTGCAGCTTGCATGTTCCATAATATGAGATGGCACCCCATACCATTACACCTTTCTCACGGCTATGGTGACGGGACAAAAAGTGTTCTTCTTTTCGAATATCATGAAAGTAATACGAAAAACCGTCAGGCCCATCCAAATTGAAACGTTTTTCATCTGAAAACACCACGGCATGCCATTCGCTCTTCCAGGTCATATGATGTCCAGCAAAGACTTGGCGAGAAACTTTACGTTGGTTATTAAGTGGTGGTTTTTTTTTTAATTTTAATCTTTTTAGATGTTCAGCTTTACGTAAAACTCGCCTTACAGTGTCGACGCTTGCATCTAATTGTAATTTTGAGTGAATTTTAGAAGCTGAGCAGTGTGAATTTGAAGCTTCTCGAACAATTCGCCGCTCTGCAGTACGTGAAAGTGCTTTTTTGGTCCGCCCTTTCATGTTGTTTCCATAATTTGATGGGTTTTTAAGGAAATTGCATATAACATTTTTGCTTTTTCCAATTTTTTCAGCAATTTGCCTGTAAGTAAGGTTACACTCCTTATACGCAAGTATTTTGCCCTTTTCAACAGCAGTTTGTGCTTTTCCGCGACCCATAATATTTTTTTTATATTAAAAACGTTTAAATTTTGCCAAATTATAAACTTACTCACGAGGAGTTTTACTTTGAATGATGAAATCACATTAGTCCCTATTCAAGTGCATGCAAAAAAGTTCAACATTCTAGCAATGCGCAAAGCAAAATTGAAAATAAATGATAACGGTAAATTTCCGAGGTCCGTCTCTTACTTCCATAATTTGCCTACACTCTATTCGTCAGAAAACAGTAAACACCATTAAAATAGCAACAGTAGATTAAGAGAAAAATAAAACGAAACAAATATAAATGTTTGTCCCTATTCAAGTGCATGGCAGTGTATGACAACGTGTATGCCCTGCTTCATTCGTGCATTCATTCATTTATGAGGTTTTTTTTATGCAGACTAGTAGTAGTATTTGGTTCAGGGTACACCACTTTATATTGTCATTTGGTAATGATTTTTGTTGTTGTTAAACAAAATAATGTAGATTATATATGTATTATATTTATTTAATTATGCTTGATATAAAATGTACTCATTTAATGTACATATATCACGTTTCATCTGTCCGTCCTCCATTTTATTTGGAAATTGTTTTATAAATAAACAAATTATATAAAATGTATATAAATAAAAAAAAGGGTTAGTCGGTCGTATTGCGCATATTTTGAGGGTTGTTTGGTGAATCTGTGATTTGGTACAGAATAGTACGTTTCAAGTTCGTATATAAAATATTGTAAAGGAATTGAATATGTTTATGTTGTCAGAACTTTCTATTTACATTTGAAACTGAATCAATCACAAGTAATAAAATCAGGAAAAATTGGTCATTAATAAACTGTTTATACTCTTATTTTAAGTCCACTTAAAATTATTAAAAACTATTCATTCATTCAAAGAACTCAAAAGAAAAAATCACAATCTTTCGATTAATGATCAAGAAGATGCAAGCAATCACTAAAACCATGCAGATACATCTCTCTGCATGAAAAGCTGTGAAAACCCTCAGCCCAAGAAAAGAATTGGTCTAAAAGAACATGAACATGCTCGATCGGAACGTTATGACTCCATCAGATGTTCTGACCACAAATTCTAAACTCGAGAAGAGGTGTTTGCAAAACCATAGAGAAAAAACTACGAGGGTCACTATTGACCCATTTCAGTGAGTTGAAAAACTCAATTTGGTCAAAAAATTAAAATTTCAAGGGAAGCTTTTCGCTCGAATTTTTTCTTACAACTTTCGATGTGGATTATCTCAACAAGAGTGTGTCGATGAAATCACTTCTTTGTATGGCGATGAAGCACCATCAATAACCACTTTATATCGCTGTGTATGGTGAATTCAATCGTGGTCATAGTTCGCTCAGCGACGAATTCCGTAAAGGTTACCCAAAATCGGTTATTGTGCCACAAAACATCGATGCTCTGCATGAACTGAAAAGGCGAGATCGTCATGTAACATACCGTGAGATTGAGGCATCCCTAAACATTAGTTTCATTAAAAAAGGTTTGTTTGCATTAGATTCTGCATAATTTGTCAACCGCTTCAAAAAAAGGATCGTGTAGTTTGGTGGAAAGGAATGCTGAAAAATGCGATCACAGTGCTTCAAAAGGTAACGAATCACGGATATATGCGGAGTATGCGGTAGCAAAACAGCAATCGGCCGTGTGGGTCTTTCAAGACGACACAAATCTAACAAAAGTCGTATGACGGTCAACTCTGACTATTAACTTGCTTGAAGTCTTCGGAGAAATTTCCAACCAACCGCCGAAGACGAATCACCCTCCACCATGACAATGCAAGCTCTTACACATCGGCTCATACAACAAAGATTTTGTGCACTCAATATATCGAATTGATGGATCAACCTCATTACAGCACTGATTTATCCCCAATAATTTGATTTTATTCCTAAACATCAAAAATAAACTGCGTGCTGAACGTTTGTTCACATCCGAAGAAGCTGTTGATGCGTTGACAACCCATGTTTTGGAGGTCCTTCAACGGAGTGGAAAAAGTGCTTCAAAAATTGGTTTGAGTGTATGCAAAAGTGCATAAATTTTCTTGGTGAATATTTTTGAAAACAATTAAACCTTTTTTATTTAAAAAATGTTTATTTGCTTTTCCTGCAATATAAATAGTGCCCCTCGTAGCGTTCGTTAGGTATTTGAAAATCATCTTTAGATTTCTCTTATCATATTTCATTTCGTTTGACATTTTTTGATCTATATCGATTTAAAGTTGGTTAGCTAGCATTCATACGTTCTCTCTCTGTACGCTGTTATAATTCTCATTTGGTTCTTGCTTAAACCAGTAGTCAACCAGGGTCAATGTGCTATTGGTTTTGTTGCAGTCGGGATTTTGTATACTTTATAGCAGAGTTGCTTTACATATTTTCAATGAAAAAGAAAAATTTAACAATGTTGCATTTAGAGGTCAGAAAAAAAAGTGATCATGATTTCGGGATTCAGTATTTCTCTTTTTTTTTTACTTTAATCTCGGTTTGTGCGCCAAACCTTGCTGTGACTTTTAGACTTTTGAAAAATTTTATTATTTTTACGGTTGGATTAATTGAAAAGATTTGTTGCAAACGGAATAAATGATCGGTTTTGTATTTCTTGCAAAGTTCGACCTTTTTAGGCCCTGTACCGAAGGTACAAGAGCCTATTGGTTTTGTGCAAATGTATGTAACAGGTAGAAATAATAATCGGAGACCCCCCAAAGTTACCCCCATTATGGTCAGGAGCGATAGAGGAGTCGATATAGACATGTCCGTCTGTCCGTCTGGCCGTCCGTATGAACGAAAGGATCTCGGAAACGGTAATAGATAGAGACTTCGTGTTTTTTGCATTCGACTAGGACTGCTCCGGAATTTTACAAGTTTATTTTAAAAAGTTTATTTGAACGAAACGATTTGAACCTTTCTTTAAGAAAGAAGATGCGGAAGTTGGGTATTAATTTAAGACGACAGTTAATCTGGAAAAATACAAACAATAAACAGCTGATTGTAACAAGACTTCCTGTTTAGAGAGAGAACGAACCTACGACAACAACATATTTTGCCGCCAAACACATTCCAATGCAAATTCAATTCGTCTGACACTGACTGCGCATGACCGTTGACCTTCAAAAATGCTTCGGGTTTTCAGTATACAGTTTTAGCTTTTAAACTGTCACAATACTCCGGCATAACTTTCACTGTTCGCTTTTTTTTTTTTTTTTTTTTGAATTTTATTTCCATTTCCATTTCACCACAATGTGGAAAAAACTCTTCCTGCTGTCAATGCCAACCAAATGTAAAACCATATAACAGCCTGCCCACCCGCCTACCACTCGTGTCGTCGCTATTGCTCGCTGCTGTGCTCCTGTTAAAAAACGTAATGGCGAGTGTGTGCCACGTGTGTTTGCGCGCTCTTTGTGTAGCGCTTCATACTCTCAGCTGGTTTTTTTTTTTTGCATTACGGTAAATCTATGCGCAATACATGCTGTGCTCCTAGCTGAGGCGCCATTCGTAGCGGCGACTTTGCGGCAAGCGACAAACACCAAGGCTGACGAACATAGCGCGCGACAGAAAGTCAAACGCGTGCAGTGAAGTTGGTGAGTGCATGCGTATGTGTAAATGAGAGGAAGGCAGGCAGTTGAGCAGTTGAGTAGTGTAATGTAATGAGTGGGTGGGTGGCGTTGCACTCTTTGTTGATTTTTTCTTGTCTTTGAAAGCGACTTGCGTCATACGAATGCAGCTGATGAAGTCATACTTAATACATTTTATACAATACGGCGTAGTTGTGTAGTCCATTATTAGATTTTGAAGGTTTTTAATTTAAATAGTTGGACAATAAGACTCAAAAAAAAAGTTGAACTATCACGGTATAACCAGACAGAGTCAAACTCTTAATGCAATCAACGCCTTTTTTTTATGGGCAATTCTAAAACTGTTTAAGCAAAACTCTTTCAAATATTCTACAACTATTCACTATTAAACTGCACTAAGTAGCTACTCAATGCTATAGATACATAGCGCGCACACTTCATACTGCTTAATAACACAACAAAACATTGCTTAAACTTTGAACTGCATTATTTGTGCAAGACTTCTATGAACACATAAGCCACTTAAAAAATATAAAGACTGAGAAAGAAAGATAAAAACACACGTATGCCACGCGCACCTTTATGTTTTGTTGTTGTTGTTGCTGTTAATCTAACAGTTGTCGCCTGCTACATTGTTGTTATAATTAACAACAACAACTGCTATAAAACCTAACAGTGCCATGCCAACTGCTTTCTTTTTAGCTTAATTAAAAGACGTATGCATTAAAAGACACACACTGTGTGCAATGGAGATAGATATACATAATACAAAACACATATGTGCATAGTTTTGTTGTTTTCATTAACTGCTACAGCTGATGCTTACGCATTTTCCTTTCACTTTTATGTTCCTGCTGATCTGAGTATAGGGTAACGTGTTCTCACAAGCCAAGCTAGCCATATAGTGCTTCGCTCCTAATATTATTATTATGGAAATGGTTTAGTATGATTCGAGATACCAAAAATTTCAATGAAGTAATCCTCTATCAACAGAGTCAGCCCGGAAGAAACCTGTTGAAATGGCCGAAATAATGGATTATTCCAGGGAAATCGTCTAAAGACTTATTTACCAACAGAGACAGCATGGGAAGTAGCCTGATGAAATAGCTATTCTGAAGAAGATTAAACGAAGCTTTGCTTTTGGAAGCATCAGTAGAAAAAAGCACTCGGCTATAGCCGAATCAATGATATAATGGATCTTTTCCAGTATTTGGATATTCTTAAAAGCAAAATAGAACCATATTCCAGTAAAATGGACATTCATAGACGATAATGACCCTAAAAATTGATAAGAAGTGGGTTCGAAACGAAAAAGTTAAAGTAATGGACTGGCCGGGTCAAAGCTCCAACCGCAATCCCATAGAATAGCTTTGGAAAGATGGAGGATTTATCTGACCAGAAAGGAACTACTTAAAAAGGTAACCCCTATGCAAACATCCGCACCTTTTGTGGTTTTTGTATGCAAAAAAAAAATTATCTATAAAGGTCTCCAAATAGGACCACTTAAATGGATAGCCATCATAGAAATTTGTTACCTGTAACAGACAGAAAGTTTCTTCAAATTGACGCAAACTGGTTTGTATCTACAAACATTGAAAATCAAATTTTTTGGACTATTTTTTGTTGAATGATGAGTGGTGCTTCTAATTAATATCTATATTCATTCAAAGCGACAGGTCTTCTGGTTGGCTACTTTGAATTAAACTTTAAAGTTGAATCACAAAACATCAGATCAAAAAATCTAAAAAAAAATATCGACAGAGTTTGATTTGATCCACTTTGGAGAGTCTCCTCCTAATTAAACATTAAAACTCACATCAAAAACTTAGCAAGTGTTCTTGGTTTCATTTGGTGCTGCTTGGAGGAATACATTTGAATTAAACTTTAGAAGGTGTCTTCTTGGTGATGAAGTTTAAAAAACCTCATCCGAATCAAACTTTAAAAGATGTCTGAAAATTACATAATACAAATATGAACATCAAAATTTTCAAAAAAAAGATAATGCAATTTGGAGAACCTCACCCGAATTAAACTTGGAAAGGTGTCAGTAAATAATATATTAAACTTGCATTCACATAAAAAATTTCAACAAAAAAAAAAGATGGATATCTCTGATGTCACTTCCGTATTTTTATGCAGTTTAGAGAACCTCATTCGAATTAAACTTTAAAAGGTGTCAGAAATTAACATTATACAAAAATTCACATCAGAAACTGCAAAAAAAAAAAAAAAAATTATCTTGGCGTCACTTCCGAATTTGAAAAAGTTTGGAGTGTCTCATGTAAAAAATTATACTTTAAAGGGTGTCAATGAATCACATAATGCAAGAATTCATATCGGAAACACAGTAAAAAAAAAATATGTTTGTGATGTCACTTCCGTCACAATTTGGAGAACCTAATACAACTTGAACTAGCTGATTCACCTTGAAAGAAAAATAATGAAACTTCAAAAATTGTTTGCCGATAAAATAATTAAACCCTAAGATATTTCCCTTCTTAGCTAAATTTATGGAATATTTTAGAAGTTCCTCTCATTTTTGCTATTCAAAAACCTGCTTATCACCACTTCTTTTTATAAAATTAAGTTTAATACTACTGGCGACTTTTCTTTTCCTCCTCATCATCTAACGAAAAAAGGTTCAATATTTTCTATTCAAGCAAATATTTTAATAACCAATTTTAATTAATTCTGACTTCTTCTCTTAGTCTCTCAAACTTGCCCGTTTATGTAGTTCAGAGTTCAGTAAATACAAATATTAATAAATCATCGAAAGTTCTGCCTCTCGGTCAGTTCAAAGCACATAAAAATTATGTTTAAATTAAAGAATCTTAAAGGTGGAGTCGGGAGCAAACGGCACAGAGAAGTTAAGAAATCTGTGTAACGAAAGATTTTCACACCTATTAAATAGAAACGTTTGTGGTAATTAATGGATTAAAGACAACCACAACAACAAAAAATACTACATGAAAAAAACGTTAAGAACATGCTAAAACCAAAAACAACTTTATATGTTGGTAAATGGTAAATGATGTCTAAAATGTCTTCGTCGGTAGTTCTTTACTGTTTGTATAAGTTATTAAGTGTTAATGGATGAAATTCAAAAGAAAAAACAAAAATGAAGAAGGAAAACTACGATCATAAGATCTTAATTTGGGGTTAGGAATTGTTTGTCTTATATAAGAAGAGTTATCAAATGCATGGTGGAGATGCTATAAGTAGCTATTGCTGTAGGTTAAATGGCCAAGAAGCCAAGAAGTCGCGTAGAATAAATTTTAATAAATTTTGGGAGATTTGGGAGAAACTTTATGGAAGAAATATATTAAAAGAAAAAGTTATTCTTAGTACTAGCGATTTAGTGCAGAAGTTCTGAATCATTTTAAGCTACTTTTGGTTAATAAAATTTAAAGACCTCTGAGCATCACTTTTAAAATGTGTCCTGATGCAACTTAAAAATTTTAATATCCATTAAACGGCAAAACCACTCACAGCTTCACATAATTAAAAAATGCAACAAAAACTTTCCAAAGAAAAAAAAACAAAAAATTATTAACCTCATAAAACACCGGAACCGCACCTACAACAATCAAAAGAAGAAATGTGTAATTTTTTTTTTTTTTATAAAAGTGCGTTTCACGAGAGATCTTCACACAGAACGAACACATCACCTACCACCACTTAACAACAATAGTTTAAAACAATACATTAACTTGGGCAATTTTGGGTCACTGGTTATGAGACGACCTACAACGTTGCACAGAGAAGAAGAAGAAGGCAATGCATCATTTGGAGAACTTCTTTGTATGTGACTTTCTTAAACAACAACAAATTATCAAAACTTTTAAATACAAAAGAAAGTGAAAAATGCAGCAGCTTTATGGAATTTTTTCCAATACTATAAAAAGATGTATTCTCCCATCGGAATATGATGAGACGAAGTCGCGACACAGTTGGAGCTAATCAATCTAACTGGAGAGAAAAAACGTAATGAAGCGCATTCAGTTTAGTGTGAACTGTGTAGAAAATGAAGCGCATTTTAATGTCTTGCAGCATAGGTCAAAAATGTTTAAATTCAATCAGTAGGTGTAGGCTTTATCTGAGAAAAAATAAATCCCAAAAAAAAAAAAAGAAATACATTTTTTATTTAACTGCTTGAGTCGTCGTCGTCGTCGTCGCTACTGACTAGTTAATGACAGACGTTTGCATAGACAGCAGACAGTTATAGACAGCAGACCCGACCCCGAGTTAACAATACGAGTGAGCCACCAGCTGATTAGATAGTTTGATAGGTTAGGTTAGTTACGGCGGCGCCGTAGCACCGAAGTTTCACGAAAGAGGAAACGCGCGCGCATGCTCATTATGCGGCTAATAATAAACGAAAAAAGATATAAATAAAAAAAAAAAAATAACCAAAGAAATGTGGTCAAAGAAGCATTTGCTATTAAGTGAAAATGAAAGCGTTTTGCTTCTTCTTCTTCTTCTTCTGCTGTTTTCATCTAAGTCGCGTGAAGCGTTTTTGAATCTTGGAATTTAATATAAGCTTTTGTTTTTATTTTAATTTTTTTTTTTTTTTTTTTTTTTCAGTTAGTATAACACGCTATACCGGTTTTTCCCCCGAGGCTAAAAGGCGTTGAATTCGACAAGAAGAAGAAGAAGCAGCTCATTTTCATATTTTCAATTTTTAATTTGAAGTTTTTTTTTTGTTCTTTCATGCACCCTTCTCATAAGTGAAAATGGGTGTGAAAAGTTTTTTAGGCAAATTTTTAATGCATGGGAAAAAGAATTAAAACATTGAATTCTTGATTAACTTGAGGCAGAGGTGTCGCTGTAAAGTAGTACATCATTAATCAAAATTAATCAAATCTCTAATCAAAGCCATCGCCAATTTCTTGAATAGAATTTTCTCCTAAATTTGAGAAGCCACAGACATAAGAAACTATGTACTCTTCACAGTTTGAATTTTGTGAATGAAACCTCACTATGGAGAAAGTTAAACGAATCACCTCTGTGTAACGTGTACACTGCTATTCAATCTTCCTGGATGTTGCTGAAGCATAGAATCAAGCTTTAAGAATTTTTTTAAACAGATCCAAAATCTTCTCTAATAATAATCTCTTGGTCTTCTTGGCTTTTATCTTCTTGGTTACATAACACGCATTTAAGAATTAGCTTGATTTGTATTAATTTTTATTATTCAAATTATACCACTAGATAAAAATAAAGTACGTCTGAGTTGCAAATATACGAAAAGCATCAATCACCATATTCTCATCTTCAAAAAACTTAGGTCCAATGCTGCCAATGGCCTACAGCCTGTACGAAACAGTAACTCCTGAAGATGCATCGGTTTTTCCACGTTCTCTTCTATATTTTCGGAGCACTATATGACCGATATGGTAATGGGCTGTATCCAATGATGTAAAAATTTTTTTTTTTTTCAATCTTCAATCTTAATTTCAAGAAGTTTTTCTTTAGCGTAGATTGTTGGTTGACAGAGATCACGACTCAGCAGAAATGACTGCAAAATTTTTTAATTTCGTGAAATATCTTGGTAAGCCTCATAAAATCTTCTACTTCACGCCTTTATATTCTTGAAAAACAGTAATCCAGAATCTACTAGCTCTATTGTCTCAGTTTTTATTATTCGTATCAGCTTGTCTGAAGGTTAGTAATGCATTGAATAACCCATTGAAAATAACTGAAATTTTTTATTCACCAGCTTACTGTATTGAGTCGACCTATTTGTCCGTCCGTCAGTCTGAACATATAGGGCTAAATCCCAGTATTTATTTTTATGGTAATCTAATAGAGTATTCATACCAATATAACACACTCACTTTAAGATTTAGTCCCACATATCTTATTTAATATCAAGTTGAAATTTGTAAAAAGGGTTTATTTATGAACAAACGGTTTATGTGTTCATATATTATATATTCATGGGCGTAATTCTTCTTTTAGGCATAATAACATCATTCGTAATAAACCAAACACATTCACATTTAAATTTTTGAATAAAAAACTTATTACTTAAAACTAATATGAATGCATGAATGCATTTTATATAAACCAAGGTCATGCATGATGAGCTTGCACCATTCACCATTTTTCTATGTAGACGAAAAGCAAAAGGTTGAATTTTTTTAGATGTGGTTTAAATTTAGGTGCACTGATTTTTATATAAGAAAATATTATTCTGTTCGCTAATGAAAATAAAAAAAAGGGTTTCCTGTATTTTGAGCTCAGTATGAAGTTTTTCTCATTATCTAATGGTTCAAATAAAGCAACGAAGTCAGAAGTAATCTAAGTGCAAACAATACTAGAAATATTAGAGAGAAAAAAATCAAGATCGATTGGCCACAAAGAGCATCAATAGGGCCGGAGGTAAAAACGTTGCTGGATGACCGTTCGAAGTTTCTGCTACATCCAGTTCGACTTTTAATAATCTTTTTCTGGTTTCTGTGATTATGTATGGTAAAAATATTGTTGTTGTGTCGATTTAATGTTATCTATATAAAATATTTCATATAGGTTCATATCGGACCACTAGAAGTGGTTGAAGGCGAGTTCATACGACATGTCTGTCTGTCTGTATGAACATCGAATATTAAGTCTTTTTAACCTTTTTCTAAGGGGTATAATATATGTAAAAAGTACCTCCTTTTTGCATTTTATATGAAAAATTGATTGGAATTACAATTTATAAAATATCTAACCACGTAGTATTAAGGACCATTAGGACCCATATACATATAAAAGCCATTAATTCAGTACAACAAAAATACTTCTTTACTTCTTCACACTCACTATCACCTTTCATTTATAAGTTCCTCCCCCCAAACCCAGAGTGTTATGTGTACCGTGCTCATTGGGTTTAGTTTTGCAGTCGGGGGGGTATATCCAGGCTGTATATACACGGAGCCTGTCCCATAAATTGCCGCCTCGGGGAGTAACTAAGGCCTTGCCGCGATACTGGGCCCTATTTCACTGTGAACCTCAGCACCCCTACACTCGTGGGACCATTTATGGATTCAAACAAAATTAAAAAATTAATGCGGGACAGTACCGCCACACAACTCGCCGACAGGTAAGACGATACTGTCAAAGACGAGGACCTTCTAGGCAGGTCAACGCCTAAGAAAAATGCAACAAGGGGCGACGAAAGGCCCAAGAGCGCTGCTAAGCAGCGAAGTGCGGCCTGAGAGCGGTCTAACCTGCATCACAGCAATACAACCTGGGCATGGAGAGCCCGGAGGCCCTGGAGATCCACTCAAAAGAGGACTGAGTGGGGCCGGATATAAATGGTACCTCCGATACCTGGAAAAGAGCTTTAGACCGGAGGTAGCCAGAGAAAAGGCACTGGAACACAGGGCTCAGCCTTGCTATTTTACCGGTTTGGTAAAATAGCAAGAAAAGGGAGAAGGGTGAAGCGACCGAACCGACAGGTATGGTTGCGAACGAGCTGTCGCCAATCGATGTACAGGCAGTACGAGAAGCACCCCCCGAGAGGCAGTCGGAAATCGACCTTCTCGCAGGCGAGCTGGACTCGATTGACGACCCAAAGATAGTTTCGTTGTACGATGACACGCTAATGTCAGAGGAGGAGGCTGTCTCCCTTTCTGGACGAGGGCGATGGGCCTATGAGCCCGTTGCTACATCAGTATGATGGCAAGCACGAAGATAGCACAGGTCAATCCAACTTTTTGTTTTTATATTTTTAACTAAAGATTTTTTTTTTATTATACTTCTTATTGTTGTTCCTTTCCAGTATTATGTATCGCAAATTTTTGACGTTTTAAATAACTCTGCTTGTTAAAATTTTTGGGTACCTCTCTACACCACCATTGTATCTTAACGTACAACCCTTTTTAAGAAATTATGGGTATTCCCATAATTTCGTATAGCTGCCTCAAAACCACTTAAAAACATCGTCACATTATATTTTTCGTAAAAGAACTGTAAAAAATGGCGCCTAGATAATGCTTAAGTTGTTAAAATTTTTTACAATGTGATTGATAACAAACCATAATTAATTCTACTTCTTATCGAGATAAGCGCGAAAAGAGCTCTTGAGAAATATTATGTAACAGCCTGAACTGTACCCATCTTCACCATTAAAACACTTTGGTACAAATGGCTTACACTCTGATCCTCCTCTTACATATGTTAAGGGCCTTCACAGAAATAAATACGCTGGAAAAAATGAGCCCTAAGTAAAATTGTTCAAACACTGAAACTATGGACGAAGATTTTTAGTGCAAAATAATTTAATTTATATTTAAAAATATTTCGAAGCGTACTCACCTCGGCCAATGATGCCCGATGTTGTGCTGTGTGTATCGTCCTCCTCCTCCTCCTCCTTATTATGCTGCTGAACATGCAACAACTGTTCATCTACATTCTCCTCCTCCTCCTCCTCGTGCTGCTCATCCGCACTAGCTTCCTGCTGCACCTTAAGCAATTGCTGCGCTTTACGATTTTGACGTTGCTTTTGTTGCTTCGACCATGTCGACGAAAAATGTACGCTACCATCGCAATGTAAATTCAAATGCTCAAAACTATCCGGAATCTCCGTGTCACGGAAAACGCAATGCGCACGCGCTACTGCAAACTGACGATAGAGTGCCATAAATTGATAGATCAATGCCCAAGCTTGTTCCTCGGACAGTGGCGTCTTAAAATAGTCCAAAATATTTTTAAGCGTGACACATTTCTCGGCGCAAGCACAGTGGAAAATGTTTTGCTTTTTGTTGTTGTTGTTGTTGTTCGAATTGTTCTGTGCGAGTGTTTTTGTTGTATTTGCTGCTGTCGCTGTTGTATTTGTTATTGTTTTAGCCTGTAATTGTGTTGGTACGGTATCACCATTCGCGCTATCCGGCGATGTGGAGAGAAAACCATCCTCAAGCATATTTTCGCATTTGACATTGATATTAACACTTTTCCCCAGCAGCACACCGTCGCCCTTTACACCACCAGCGCCTGCTGTGAATGGCATTCTGTTGACGGTCAAATTGGCACCATTTACTCCGCCGCCGCCTGTTTCACCCAGTGTTATGTCCTTCTCAGTCATGTTTATTTATTTTTTTGTTTTTTAAATTTTAGTCACAATTTTTATTGTTAAATTGCTACTCCTCCGTATTCGTCGTCGTTGTCAAAAAAAAAACACTAATTCCTATCCACAAACAATTTTTAAAGCACATTAAATAATTTCCTTTTTTAATTTTCTTTTACACAAAACAAATAAAATACAATATTTAGCGGATTATTTGTAGAGAACAGGACACGCGGCACAAAGAAAACAAACAAAAAACTGATATTTTGTATATATTTGTATATAGAAATCACACTTGGCGTCGTCGACGTGTTGCAAGCACAAAATTTTAAATACTAATAAATATTAAATGAATTAAATTTACATATTTAGCAAAGCTGACTTTGCTTTAATTTTTTTTCTATTTTAAATTTTTCTATTTTTTTTTATCTCAGTGCGGCTAATAATTCTGCTTTTTATTATTTTTTGTGTAATTATGCTTTATGCGCTTTTTAGCATTCTTTTTGCTTTGCTGCACGCAATTCTTTTGACACTTGTTAAACCGTTCCGTTATGTGTTGTTACTGTAAATCAAATTTACGTTTTGTTGTTGTTGCACTTTTTTTTTATTTATTTATTTTGTTTTAATTTTAAACTTGCAGTCACACACACTTTTAATTTTAATCATTGCTTTTGTTGCTGTTATTAATATTATTATTGTTTTTATTTTTGCTTTGTTGTTGTTCTGTTTGGCGTAAAATCATATTTAGCAAATTTTCTAAGTAAATCGAATTTTAAAGTCTTTCATACGCGACGCGCGCTTATGTTGCTCGTTGAACAGCTGTATTGAAACTGATTTGTTTTTTTCAAACATATAACCGTTTCATGCGGCGGCCGCGAAACGGTATGTTCAACTGATTTGATTATGTACAAAGCGGTTGGCTGGTAGCTCCTCTGTCTCTGTTGCACATATGTGAAACGGTTTTGTTGCAATCAAATTTAAATAAATGCGCGCAAATTTGAAGTTTTAAGTTATAAGTCGATTTGAGTCGTTTTATATTTATTTAAAAAGGTATTTTAATGCATATTCAGTGCAGTTTAGGAGACTTCAAGGGATATCGCTCAAAACTATTTTATATTTCATATTTATTTCCATTTAAATGAGTCTAAAATGTGAAATTTGAAATTAATTATTATGGCCTATCCATACCTGAACTTAATTTTTCCAATCCTTTTTTTTTTTTGTAGCTCTATATATAGCAAGAAGTTAGCCAATTTCGTATATGATGATGACTTCTGGAGAATAGTCACTCCATTACCCATTAATATTATTTAATTAACTTCAGGAAAATAATTATATAAAAAAAAATCGTGAATCACTATATCCTGATCTGTTGTATCCACTTTAACATTAGAGAGATCATCCAATTCCGAACTTACAGTATTCATTGCATGTATGGCATAAACCCATTTTCATATGAGACTCTCTTTTGTACAACTTCCTCGAGTAACATCTCCATATTAATTTTTTCAATATTTTAAATGGTGATATGTCAACCTAACTGGGGTACAATTCTCACTCAGAGCAAATCTGTTGTACGACGACTTATTAGAGTTCTTCGCTATGTTCCATCTCGTACTCTAAGGTAGCGCTGGGATCACTAGAAGAAAACCGCATAAGAACCTACTACTACAAATTCTTTCCGTGAAAGTGCTATCTGAATTCAGAGAACTCGTTCTGTAAACTTTCTCGACACTCTCCAACTATGACTGCAGAAACTGGTAAAACGCTGTGGAATTTTTTATTTCAATTTTTTATTTCAGCTTTTAAAGGGGTCTTAGTGCCATACTCAATACACAGGACCACAAAGTGATATTGAAGTGAACATGTTCTATGCCTAGGTGACCTTTTTGTTTTTGGGGTTGCTGACTACGATCCCGGTGTCCGTTTGATGCTATCACTCTAGCATCAAGATCAAATCCCGGTTAAAAACCGTAATTTGAAATATTCATGACCTCCATGGACCTTAAAACATCGGTTCAAAAGGTCAAAGCGTAGTCGGTTTATAGTATTTGAACCAAATCAAATGTGTTGAAAGTGAGAACGGTTCCAACAACGGCTCAGACCTTTATCATGTGTTGCAAACCGCATGTTTCAACACTCAATGGAAGCTAGACTTCGTAAAACTGCAATCTTAACATTCATCCCAAAGCCTTCTAAGCCAGACTTTTCCTTTTGCTCCTGATAAACTCTCCAACTACTGAAAATATGTGTAATCTTGAAATCAGCTGCCAAGAAGGTTTGTGGTTCCATAAAGACCTGTGATTAGCTCTTGGTATGATGACAGAAGCTAAATTGCTACAACAGAGAAGAATATGGCCATTTAAGAAACTTCGCAGTCGGGAGTAATGCGACCCGGTAGAGTAGGGCATCGAGACAAACGAACACTAATAGTCTTACGATTTTTTTAAAGAATAATTGGTAGATGGAGTAGTATTGGCTCCGTAATTCTTTAGCGCTTCTAGAAGTGTCTTAAGCCTTTTTAGTATTTCGCGATCAATTATAAATTATAAGCCTCCTCTTCGGATGATATTTCGAGTCTCACTTGGTGAATTTAAAACTAGAAAACTTTTTGGAGAGTATTTACCCTTCACAAATCTTTCGAATTGATAATTTTTAAAGATTCTTACCTTATATTGTTCCAAAAATTAGAAGTTTTTTTTTTGAGAACTTTAACGGTAAACCCTAGAAAAACCTTTGAAACTCTTTTAGCAGTAATTCTTAGCAGATCTCTGAATATGCTTTAACGACTTTGGTCGATCATTGACCAAACTCTGATCTTCAAATAACAAAAACAAATGTCGAAAAAGAAAGCCCATTCGCAATAATAAATTTAGGCAAATTTTTTTTTTAATTTTAAAATCTTCAGTTTCCAGCCCAAACGAAACAATTAATCATTATTTATGCAATTTAAAAGTTTATATCACATGCAAGATTATGAAATAAAATTATTTTGTAATAAATTGTTTATTAAATATTTGCGAAATCTTATTTATTTTATGTTTTATGAGGTTTTACTATTTAATTAATTAATGAAATTTGATGCCGCAGCAAAGAGTGTCGCATTAAATAATCAATAAAGGAAAGTAATAAAAAAAAAATCACAGATGCCACTGAAAGTCCTCATAAACCGGCATGCAACCAACATTCATAATAACTAAAAGCAATAAATGCGACACGCATGCGCAGCTGTTTTTGTTTGCAACTATCCTGTATGGACTGTCCGTCCATACGTCCGCCTGTCTGTCTGGATGTCTTCTCTGCAATATTTAACTCGAACCGTTGCAACCGTTGATGATGATGATGACATCAAGTGAAACATAATAAAAAATAAATTAAATAAAATAAAATAAATCGCCAGATGTATCTTCAATGTCGCATTTATTTTGTAATTGGCTCTCCTTATTTTTATTTGCTTTAATTAAACGCTCGTCACTAAATTAATTAAAGCTATTTCTGTTATTTAATTAAACGTTTTATTGTACAATAAAACAATATTAGCTAATTGTTTAAACTTAGTGCAATAACCGTTGACTGCTCAAAAGTATCTTTTGCTTAAAGTATCTTTTTTTTATTATGAGTTTATGAAGTGTGTCGCACCCAATGTCAGCGCGTCAGTGGGCGTGGCATAGTTGTGCCCTTTTGCGTATGAATCACTAATGCACACACATTGATTTGTTGGTGGTTGATAATATCTGCCGATGTATCTAGTAACTAGTCACAATTTAACCACAAATTCTGTTTATGCGAAGTTAGCCAAGCGTTGAATTGCTTTTTTTTTTTAAATTTATTTTTGACTGACTTTGCTACCAATTTTTAAAAGACTTTAAAAGGGGAAAACGCCGGAGTTGTTTTGTTGTATTTGTCAACAGCGATTTCGAGTTTTTTGCTCTACATTATATGTCTGTGGATGAAGGTAATGTGGAGATTTAGTGCTGCGGGGGCGTTTGACATGTTGACATGCAATTGTCAGATACAATAAAAATATATGTTTAGATTTTTGTTTTATTTTTTTTTTTCTATGGAAAACTGCGTGCTATAATTTTTGAACGTGCACCGGAAACTGGGCATCCGCTGCATATTGCACAACTTTGATTGCATACATCATAGGCCGGCTATTTTGTAAAACAATTAAGATAGAATTTTTTTTAAAGAAGAAACCATAGCAAATTATATGCAATTAATTGAAGAAGTTAAAAAATGCAACTATGTATTAATTTGTGCAAATTATTAAAGCAATGGGTTGATCTCCTCGAAAGATGCAAGGCTGACATCACCGCAATTCAAGAAATCCGATAGATAGGACAGGGTTGCTCTAAAAAAGCATCCTGTGACATCTACTACAGCTGCCATGCGAGTAAGCACGAATTTGGATGTGGTTTCGTGGTGAGTAGGAAACTACGTGCCCTCGTCTCTAGGTTCACGCCTGTTGACGAGCGCCTAGCCGTGATACGCATCAAGGCTAAATATTTTATATTAGTCTGATTTGTGCGCACGTCCCGATGGAAGAGAAAGACGATGATGCTGAAGATGACTTCTATGAGCGCTTGGAACGACTGTACCAGCGCTGTCAACGCCAAAATTGGGCAGGAAGGAATCTTTGGCCCAACCGTCGGTAAATTTAGCCTTCACGACACTACCTCCAATAATGGAGAGAGGCTAATCGATTTCGCCGCTGGTCGGAACATGGAAGTTAGTGGTAGTTTGTAGTACCAGATTTCAACACCTTACCATCCACAAGGCTACATGGCTGAGTCCTGATCAATCATGCTCTGATTGACGGAAGGCACGCATCGAGCATGTTGGACGTGCGAACGGTACGTGGTCCCAACATTGACTCGGACCACTGTCTTGTCGCACCCAAGGTATGCACTAGGCTCAGCGTATTGCATGCCGCACGTTCCAACATGCAACGAAAGCTAGACGTTGGCAAGCTGCAATCAGAACAGACCGCCACAACCTTCTCAAACACACTCTCCCGACTGATCCGGAAAACCTCTCCGAGAAATATGTGAGCAGTGGATAGTGCTGCCAAGGATTTCATTGATTATACAAAACCTGTGAAGAATTCTTGGTACGACGAGAAGTGTCGCAATGCTACTGCAGAGAAGAACGCTTCCTATCAGCGAACTCTGCAGTCGGGCGCAACGCGAGCTGTTAGAGAGCAATATCGAGAGAAACGGAGAGAGGAGAAACGTCTTTTCAGATGCAAGAAAAAGGAGCAAGAAAGGCGGCAGTTTGAGGATGTTGGGATGTTACGTGACAAAAAAGAAGCCCGAAAATTCTATCAAAAGGTCAAGCGTCTAACTGAAGGTTTTAAACCCGGAGTAACTTTCTGAATGAAAATCTGGTAACGGATTAACAGGAATCACTGAGATTATGGAGGAGTCATTTCTCCAACCTACTCGGAGGCATTGAAGCGCACAATTCCGCCGATAGAGAAATGACACCGGAACCACCAATTAATGTATGGCACTATTGTAGAGCCACCGGACTATAACGAGGTCGATTCAGTTATTAAAAAGCTGAAAAATAACAAAGGGCTGCCAGCTGAGTTATTTAAGACCGGCGGCGAGGAGTTGGAATAAGTCTTCTTTCCATTGAATATATTTTCGAGCGTATTGTACAATGGGCTGAAGCCATATACCGACTCACTCATAGGACGATATCAGTGTGGCTTCAGACCAAAAAGGTCGACCAGTGACCAATTATTCACATTACGCCAAATCTTGGAAAAGTCCCGTGAGTTCAATAAAGAGACTCACCACCTATTTGTCTACTACAAAGCCGCTTTCGACACGCCGATACGATCGAAGTTCTTCGACGCCCTGTCTGCACTACGTATCCCGGCAAAGATTGTTCGCCTTTGCATGGCGACGCTAACGTCTCCGACCCCTTTGATACCAAGACAGGTTTCAGGCAGGGCGATGCTATGTCGTGCGAATTTTTCAATCTCCTGATGAAGGACATCCTACGCCAATGCCCGTACATACAGAGTATGTCGGGCTCGATCTTCCAAAAGGAAGTAATGCTGCTCGCTTACGCCCATGACATCGATATCATCGGTACGCAGGAACAGCGAGTTAGCAAGGCGTTCTCGGGGATTGAAAAACAGTCTCGGCTTATGGGTCTAGCGGTAAAGTACTTGGTGTCTTCTCGCACGTCTTGGACGGTCAGTGACGGTGGAGAATTTCAACTTCAGTGTTGTAGAGAACTTCGTCTATCTTGGAACAGAGATAACCAGTAACAACAACGTTAGCCTGGAGATCAGGCGAAGAATCACGCTTGCAAACAGACAAGACGGAATAAAGATCTATAAGACGCTGATAATCCCGGTCCTATTGTATGGCGCAGAGGCATGGACCCTGATTGAGTTGGATAAGACAGCGTTGGAAGTCTTCGAGAGAAAAATTCTTCGCAGGTTCTTTTTTGTCCTATTAGAGTAGGTTGACATAGTCCAGCGCATAAAATTCCAGTGGCTGCACTGGGCTGGGCACCTCATTCGAATGGATAAAAGAGCACCAGCATGCATGGCTTACATGGGGGCCGAAACGTGATTGGTGGACGCCGACATAGAGGACGACCGGGCACTCGATTAAATGACCAGCAGCCGCCCAACATATTGTGAGATTCTATAACGTAATCAAGGACTGCTATGATGGCTCAAAGCATTCTCTCAGCTGGAATTGGAGGCTGGCTTCCCATCATGAAACTCTAACTGAAATCCTCAACACATTCTTCAAAGGGGTGTTCAGGAAAAAGGAGTTAATTTTGACTGCCACTGCTCAGCATCGTTCGAAGATAAGGGTGTCTCCCACACGGCAATTGTTTCTTTTATATGTATAGACTAGCGGACCCGGCTTGTTGGTACGCTCCCTCTTTGCCTTACTATTCTAAAGTTTAGGTAACGCTGAGAAAAAAAAAATTTGACATACTTAAATTCAGTGAACCTCTGGCATGCCTCATCACGATGTAACTTCATTTAAATAGTTACAAAGATTTCGGTAATTGGTAACATAGGATATAGATTATATTATTTGATTTGGTGAACAAACCAAAGATAAAAAATTAATTTCTCACAACTTATTTCTATCTAAAAGACAGTAACCGGATATAATAGATTTCTTTCGTCAGATTTTGACAGAAAGATATTGCTAAACGTCAGTAATAAAATAATAAACCAATTAGAATTAACGATTTTGTTTTTGCTTTAAGTAATTTTCGTGCTCAAGTTTATTATTTCTTTTTTTGTTATCGATTGAACAGTCTTTAATTGACAAATTTCATAAACCAACTCCCACACACAGTCGATCAAATAGCTGCGACGGTGGCAGCCCTAAGCTGTGGTCATTTTTTAGCACATTGACTCGAGACAGCAATTCCGAGCGACCAAGCGACCGATCGACAATTGGAACGACGATGGCTTTTGTCGCGTCAACGACTTTTCATCGTCGAACATTTGCGATTGCGCGGTATTATTTGATCTACAACAAACCATTTGACTTGCAGCTAAATGCCCAAAAATATAAAAAGGAAAAAAAAGAGCTTCACCCATTAAAATGTGGCATGTTTTCCCAACATCAGCGTAAATCGAAGCGCTGAGGAAATCGAAACTGAAGCTGGAAACATTGCGCGCTCATAATCGTTTAAGAGCAAAAAGCAAAACTCTAATCAGACGCGATATGTAAGGCAACAATTTGCGCATTGGAAGCGCGCTTGAAATTTAGACACAGCTGTGTTCTGGTATGCACTTTCGTTAAGATATTGAGAAACTAAAATCGATAAAATTTTAAATGAAAGAACAATATCACGATTTGTTTTTATTTTGTTTTTTTAATGTGAAATTTATATAACTCAATTCTAGTGAATTCAAATCGAAAAATCCAAATGAAATTGAAAATAGACAACATTTTAACGAAATTGCAAGTGTTTACAAGTCTTTAAATGTAGTTCAAAGTTAAGAAAATCATTGTAAGTGAATTCAAATCGCCAAATTCATACGAAAATTAAGAAGAAACACATTTTAAAGAATTCACTTTAAAACCTAATGGATGCAAATTAAAATCGTAATATACACTTGAAAACAAATAAAATCAATATAAACGAACTCAAATCGTAAAATCCATATTTTTTAACTTAAGGCAAGCGTATTCAAATCGTAAAATTCACTCGAAAGTGTACAAAATCTGTATAAGTGAATTAAAATCGTAAAATCCACTCGAAAGTGTAGAAAATTAAAATTTTAGCGAAATTCTTTGCGCAAAAACCTTAACGAAAGTGAGAATCAGGGCAGGCAGCTAGGTTAGTTAGTTGGTGTCTTAGTACAGTAGGGCAGCAGAGTGTGTTGTGGGGGCGTTACTGCCGATGCGCCTGCTCATTGTGTATGGTAGACACAAATTATATTAATGGGCTTTTGTTTTCCACAATTTTGTTGGCTATTGTTGTGTTCGGTTTAGTTTTTTTTTGCTGTTTCTGCTGTTTGTGTCGCTTTGCACGAATCACGTTTTAGAAATTGCAGCATTCGAATTGGATTTTGACTACATTTGCTCGATGGCTGTCTGTGTTTGCAACATGCCCCATGTTGTAGTACCTACTTGAGCAATCTTTATGCATTAAGCGACTGCAATCAATAAGAAAATTCCCAAAAGCCAAACATGTTGCTAGAATTTTCTCTTCGTCTTCTAACGATCTATCATTATTGTACGTTGTTCTGGAATAGTTACCAGCTACCAAGTCAAAGTTAGTTAAAATAATTACAAACTGAGAATCAAATTAGAATGAGGCAAAATTGCTATCTGTCTGTCTGTCTGTCTGTTGTGCCTTTCCCATTGTATTTGGCTTTTCTTTTCCTATTGGCATGTGCTTTTCTGCTTCTCTGCTGCTTGCGCCATTGTTCGGCGCGCTCTGATTTCACTAATGCCAAAAGTCATGCCCATTCCACAGCGGCTTATAGGTTGGTAGTCGCTGAAGTGTTAAAGAAGTTGAAACCGTGGGGGAGCCGAGCATTGATATCAAAAGGCAGAGTCAAGCAAACAAACAAACAACACTCAAACGAAACGAAGTACAAAGTGTCTAAATTCTACGCGAAAAGTGTCACGATCACTTGAGCATGACAACAATGGAAAAAGATGACTGAAAACTTCTTTTTTATGAAGTTTTTTTTTTTTTTTTTGTATATTTCTCGTAGTACCAATTGATGTGTAGTAGCAATGTATAAACAATACAGCACAGAAATTGTGTCAGATATTATGAAAAATAGAAAGAAAATTCCACATTGCGAGTCGAGTCAAGCAGAGTTTGTTGACTTTGTTTTCTGTTAAGAAATAGTTTTGCAGATTATGTGGCGTATGAGTAATTTTTTTTTAGCTTTGAGAAAAGATTATTTGTTCTACTAAATTGAATATGTAGGTGAAATAACTTAATTTGTAATTTTTAATGGTGCAAGAGTAATCGCAGAACTTAAAATTGTTGCATTTATTTATTAAATGGGTTTGAGATATAGAATAGATTTGATTGTATTTAACGATCGATGTATCCCTAGCATTGTTATCGATAAATGATACATGAAAGTATCGATATATATATATGTATATTTGAACTGCTAAATTAAAACTTGAACTGAGGTCTGATACCCGATTAGCCCTCTTTCCATTAGCCCTCTTTCCATTAGGCTAAAATTTCCCGGTTCCAAAACTGATTGGAATAGTTGCGCAATGCTGATACAAATAAGTGTCATGCCTTATAGAGCTTCCGGACACCATGTAGGATGTAGAACATAGTCAGTCTGGAGATCAGGCGAAGAATCACGCTTGCAAACAGATGCTTTTTTGGGCTGAGCAAGCAAATGTGAAGTAAAGTCCTCTCTCGAAAGACAAAAATCAAGATCTATAAGATGCTGATACTCCCGTGATTGAGTCAGATGAAACAACGTTGGAAGACTTTGCGAGGAAGATTCTTCGCAGGATTTTTGGTCCTATTAGAGTCGATGACGAGTTTAGTTCCCTTATGAACCGCGAGCTGTACGAGCTATTTGATGAGGTTGACATAGTCCAGCGCATAAAATTCCAGCAGCTGCACTGAGCTGGGCACCTCTTTTGAATGGATGAAAGAGCTCCTGCACGCATGGTTTTCGTGGAGGGCCCAAACTTAATTTAAGGACGAAATAGTGGACGACTGAGCACGCGTTGGAATGACCAGGTATGGAGAGATCTCTCCGTACTTGGCATTCAAAATGACAGGCACCAGCGCGCACAAGATTATGGAGGCTGGCACGCCTTCCTAAATGCACCATGACCGGAAGACGGTTGACGGCGACATTAAAAAATAAATAAGAAAATTACAGTCGGGCGTAACCGACTGTAAGAGGCCCTGTACCAGTACAGGTCGCCTAACAACCACATTAAATGTTTCCCGAGCTTATGACCAAGCTTATGACCACATCTCCCTGCACGAATAAGTGCCTTATAAAACATTTTTTTATGTATGAAAATAGCTTATAAAATCGTCAATTATTATCTGATTTTGATGAACTTTTTGGATTTTGGCTTAGGGTGATTTTAAGGGGAGGATTTTAAATTAAACTTTTCAAATTCAGGAACAGTACTAGACGAATGCAAATAACAAGAAGTCTCTATCTATTACCGTTTCCGAGATCATTTCGTTCATACAGACGGACAGACGGACATGTCTTTATCGACGCCTCTATCACTCCTGACCATAATGGGGGTAACTTTGGGGGTCTCTGACTATTATTTCTACCTGTAACATACATTTGCACAAAACCAATAGGCTCTTGTACCTTCGGTACAGGACCTAAAAAGTTTTTGCCGACGAATTGCAATATTGGTTGAATGAATGAATGAATTGATGAATGTATAAATGGATGAATGAATATATGAATTTAATATATGAATGCTTGAATGAATGATTGGATGAATGAATAATTGAATTTAATGGACGAATGCTTGGATGAATGAATGTATGAATAAATGGATGAGTCGTATGAATGAATGGATGAGTTGTATGGATGAATTAATGTATGAATAGATGAATTGAATGGTTGAACGAATGAATGAATGAATTCGATAGATGAATTAATGGAGGAATGAATGGATAAAAGAATAAATCAATGTATAAAAGAATGGATGAATTGGACTGATGGATGAATGAATATATGCATGAATGTATAGCTGAATGAATGGATGTATGAATGGATAGATAGATAGATGAATCAACCATCTTGCTTGTTATGTAAATGCAGCTCAAGAGATATTCGCGGCACGAAGTCCTTCTTAGAAGCACTACTATCTGAACTGCTACCCTTCTTTCCCATTACTATGACTTCAACCAAGCCTGCTTGATGCTATGAGTTCGATAGTAGAGTTGCTAAAGAAATGCAAGTGATGTTCCTAGTGCTATTTTTTAGCATCATGACCAATGGAAATACGCTGTGATAGTAATTGTTCCGGTACAAGGTAATGCAAAGAATCTTGTGAGGTATTACAGCACAATTTGTTTACTACCAAACTTCTTTTAGATATTTGTTTATGTTCTAAGTTCCACATTTGTAGAATTCTATTCCGGACCATCAGGCTTCATGCAAATTTTCCAGAACAAGTCCATCAAACAGACAACAAATTATCTGAACTACCAGCAGCAGATTTGTCTGTAACCTTTTTAAGCCTACCTACGCATGGAGAAGATGATGCACCGTCCTCACTCTATATATATATTATATCTTTGCATCCATTTGAGGTACAGAGATTAAATTTGATATACATGTTAATGAGATCGAGAGAAGTAAGCTCCAATGGAGAGTTTAGACCAATTACTTCGTCGAGGGTTTTGGCGAAGCATTTATTAAGAGTAGTGTTCATTGTGATCACTTGGTTTGGTCGGTGCTGAGTTCACCTCTGCGTTGATTCCTAATGCGAATGGCAAGTTCGAGTTTATTTTTTTTTTTAGCTCAAAATTAAATTTTTCATTAAACATTTCCACTTAATCAATTTGTTCACTTAGGGAACCTACAAAACTCCATGCAATACATCACTGCGGGCTCTCTTTGCTCAACACTATCATTTAGATTCTAATTTCCTGTCAGAGCGCACTTTGATTTCTCATGATTTGTGCCTCAGTTCAACCAATTGACGTGCAATTGCAAGCACGTACACAGAGTTTCACACATCTGTAAAGAAGAAGATTTAAGCCCTATTTCAAAGTTTGCCTTTGCGCCGAAGCCGCTGATAAGTTGCTTAATTGCATCACGTGCAAAATGCATACACAACAGTCAGTCAGTCAAGACAGATGATATACATATGTATATAGAAGCGCTCGCATAACCTTTGCGAACACACACACACACACACACACATAATCGTTGGAAAAGTCGTGCACACAGATACACATAAACAGAAAAAAGATATTGCACAATCAAATCAGAATAATGCAGAATTAATGCAATAATGATGATGATTTCCACACATCTGCCTTTATTCCTTTTTTGTAGCTTTTAATGAAAAAAAAAAAGTGAAAAAAAAAACATCATACAACCATTATTCTTCATCAAGATCCCCAACAATTGTTAGATTTGTTTCTGTGTCTATATGGGGAGCTATGTGATGTGTAATTTGTGCAAGTGTCAAGCGCAGCAGAGCATGGCGCAGCCGCAAAACAAAAGCGAACTATAGACAGGCAGACGGACGGACGGACGGACGGACAGTTTAAACCATAACAAAGGAGCATTTTGCAATACAAAACTAAAGTCCAACTGACTCACTGACTCCAAACTGCATGAAGTATTTAAAGGCAAATGCCATTTGCGCCAAATTTGGTAAAAAGTCTCGCGACATAATGTGAAAGATATCTAAGAAATATGATGCCTTTAAACTTGTCTATGTTTTGGAGATGTGGAGGTGAGCGGTTTTATAAAATTTGCGAAGTTTTTTTATGGAGCTAAACTTCCGTTATCTAATTACAATTTAATACAAATTATAATATGCTTCATACTTCTGCAAAGCAGCTGCCTTTTGCAGTTCATATTTTTGCTGCAAAAACTTCACTTTCCAGCTTGATAAGATTTTTTTTTCCACCTGGCGCAGAACAAGTTCCCAAGCAACAATTTCAGTTGATGACATTTTTTTTTTCCACAGAATCGAAAGCGATAACAAGCATTTAAGAGCGCTCAACAAATCAAGACGCTTCAGAACCTTTTGTGGTCAGCCGGTAAAAAAGCATAAAGCCGTCGTTTTTATGTGACGCCTTGGGCAGTCTGGCGCGAATGTTCTCACTTTTAAGTCGGCGACTAATCCAAGCAAACTGCAGAAGGCATTGCAAATGTTGGTTCTTGTGATTTGTATACACTTCTTAGAGTATTTAAAATGCGATAATATTAGTTTTTGTAAGAAGTTTGTATCATTTTAAACCAAAGGTTCATAAATGGTTTATAAAAAAGAAGAAGTCTTTAGTTTCAAACTATAAAATATTGGTGAGAAATAGTAGATTGGTTGAAATTCAAACAAATTTATGACCGTTAATAATAATAAATCCAATAAAGATGTCTTCTTCTTTATATATGAGTCAAAAAGAGACTCTCAGTCGGTAACATTTCGGTCAGAAACTTTATTTCAAAATCTTCATAATTTCTTTAGAAATGCCTTTGTATTTTCTGCAGTGACGGTCGCTGGTGCTCAATTGCGGGAGTAGGACATGTTTCCATGCCTCCTCCTATGCAAAGAATACCATTCAAAGGAGACGTAGGTGATCATTGATAAAGATCCAAAAGACATTTAAAAACGACATTCAGAAACGACATTTAAAGGTCCAAAGGATGTTAGTAGGCAATTGTAGATAAAGATTTCAGCTAAGTAATTTGTCTAAAGCAATACCCAAAACTTTGACTTAATTGGAGAATATTTTGGAAAAAAGAGAAAAAATTATGAGGCATCTTTTAGTATCCCGTATTCGGTCAGCACTTGAAGAGTTAAGAGCGAAGTTTTCCTGAGATATGCAATAACGCTGTAGGTTAGTTCGCTGAGCTTGCTAAGAAAATCATCAAAAACAAGTGAATTGGAGTAAGGGCATCCCTTTGTTAACACCATTGGATTGCTTTGATGTTAACAAACACAGTGACATAATCTAGTGATCTTCGGATAAATGCTCGTGTGATGGAGCTGTAGTCAGTGTTCTCAGAAGCATCCTAAATATTCAAAAAAGCTCAAAGAGGAATTTCATGGGTAGACGAGATATTAAACTTGTGCTGTATCGATTACTCGTACGATTGTCTTCAGAAAGATGGAAATTAGATTCCTAGTTCCATAAGCTCATTGTTTTTTTATTTGAAAGTTTTCAAAAATTTTTGAAATTCCAGTACGGTTTGAAGCCCTATTGCTGATAAATTTTCTTTCCTGAAAAATCCTCTCTCCAACGCTTAACTCATTACTGATGTGTGCAGCGGCTAAAAACTTCGTAACTACTTCGATAATATTCTTTCTTCTTTTGTATTAAGGAGCTGAGTCAATTAGGCGATGTATTAAAAACTTAATGAGTAAAATCAGTGCAAGATGAGCGCTGTAAGAGGTGGTCACCACCACTTGATGAAGATGATATGCAGCTTAATGGTGAGAAATATTAATAGCGTAAAAATACAAAAAAAAAAAAAAAGGAATCACTTTCATCAGCCAGACAGACGAACTAGTCTATATCGACTGTTTGTAGGGGCTACCATTTAAGGAATTTTTTCATAGAATTGATGTAAAATTCAACAAAATTTGGTATTTTCAATTGAAAACAGCAACAAAATGTTTTTCATACAAAAATTCAAAATGGAGAGACAACTTCTAATGATCAGATATGACATATTTTATGACGATTACCATGCAGGCCAACAATTTAAATTTCTTTTGCATAAATTAAATTGAAGAACTAATTAAATCTTTAATGTAAAATAATAGAAAACCAATTTAAATGAGTATTGAATGAAGCATTTTTCCGCCATTTTCACCAAATGCGACGAGTGTCACAAATCAAATTGGAAATTGGAAATAAATACAAAAAAAATAAATTGAACAAACAGAAAAGCATTCACTGCCAACTTTCATTTAAACTATTTTCCCGACTGCTGACTCTGTGCTGCTGCTGCTGGTAGTTCCAGTACGAATAGTTTAATGTTTCTATAAAGCGTGGTGGAGGTGCCTTTGACCATTTCGCTTTTGTACTCGTACATTTCGGATGCGGTGGTATCCTCAGCGATGATCTACAATGTGACCTTCTTTGCTGTCGATGCCAATAAGAAAACTGAGAAATGCAGGCGCAAGAAAATCCACAAAAAAAAAACAAAAAAAAGTGCTGATTTTTATATTTTTTTTTCTTTAAGGCTAAAAGTAAAAAATCGACGTCTACAAGTGAAGGAAAGTGAATTTTTGCGCGCAGTTTGTGAATTTAAACAAATCAACTTGTGTTTGGAATTGAAGTTGTGGCAGCAGCATGGCACAGACGTGCGGCGGCGGCGGCGGCGCAAAGTTTCCTACTTCGATGGAGTCTGTCGCTTGCAACGTTAGTTGTGGCTGCAGATTTTTCGGTGAAATTTTTATGTGCCATTAAACTGGTTCTTCGCATATGCTTTGTGGCATGGTGTGGCAGGCAGGAACGGCAGCACCGCACCTTACACACACTTATACAAAGAAACAAACAAACGAACAACACCCCTTGTACCCTTGTACAGTAATATGTGCGCCCGGCTGTAAATGTCGCCAGTGAGCGTGTGAATGAATGCAAGCAACACATAAATTTCGCGCAACATGTTGCATGCAACAGCTCCACTAATAATTTAAATAAAATTAATGCGCTCAATTCGTTGTTGGCCATGCATGTGTAGGCGTGCCTTCCTGCACTTGTTCAAGCGTACCACTGCGCCTACTCCACCGTCAGCTGGTCCTCGATACCGGCACTTGGTCCGCTTGGTTGCATCAATTACATCAGTTTACTGTGTCAAAATAAATCGCCAACGCGAGGCAAGCAGCCCAATATTCAGCCAAAGTAGCCAGGCACCAGGCTGCGGCTGCAGAAGAAGAAAGTTGCTCCATTGACCGGTTTTGGTCATATTCGATACGATTTATTAAACTCTTCTTCTTCTTCTGCTTCTTCTTATTTGTTGGCAAAAATGAAAACCGAAAGAAATGTCTTCTACTACTTTCGATCGCAATTAATTATGTATGAGCAAAAGAAATTATGCTGCAAGTGTTGCCAGCCTGCCTGCCTGCCTGCTTGCCTGCTGAAAATGAAAGTGGGCGTTCGCTTCTCGCTTTTTCTTATTTTTTTTTTTTTTTTTTTTGGTGGAAGCAATTTTTCTTCTTGCTTCAATGAAGTTCTCCCTTCATAAGGTGTCTTGAAAATAAAGCTTTGCTATTTGTTGTTTCTGGTGGGTCCTGTCATACTCTCGCTGGTTGACAATTTCCTTTAAACTTTTTCTTTTCTTTTTGTATTTTTGCGCTATTAATATTTCTCACCATTAAGCTGCATATCATCTTCAACAAGAGGTGGTGACCATATCTTATAGCGCTCGTCTTGTGCTCATTAAGTTTTTAATATATGTATTGCCTAATTGACTCAACTCTTTAATACAAAAGAAGAAAAAACACAAACGATAAGTAGTAACGAAGTTTTTGTACGCTGCAAAAGTTCTTTAAAAAGCAGAGAGTTCTAGAAGTAGCAGCACACTAAACACATCAGCATTGAATACGGCATTAAAGAGGGATTACATTTAAGAAACTGCCTTTAACTTTCATTGAAATAACGTCCTCCCTAGGTTATGTGTCTGTCAAAGTCATTAAAAGGTGTCCGGCAGTGGTGTCCATTCTCCACATTGATTACAATGATCTCCTTAGCCAGTTCAGCGACCTAGATACACAGATGTGGTAGTAATCACTATGTTAAGAAAAATTGATATCCCATCTCAGCATTACTTCTCAGAAGACTGTACTAGTACCCTTCTTCAAACTCGCTGTCATCCGGCATCTTAACGAGTTTGGTTGCGGTAGTGTCCGGACTTATGTTATACGACAAGGTTTTTATACTCTTCAAATCAAAAGACCGTTAGTAAATTTTGTGGTAGAAACATAAAAATTAAAAGTGAAAGATGTAGAGTAAATTAATACAAAATAAGTGTTCTTATTACAGACACTCGCCTATTGTCCGAGGGTTCCTATTCGCTTCATGAACATTATCAAGAAATAAGTTCTACATCATCATTCAGATCTCTTCCAACTACAAGATCCATGTTAGGCCAGTACTAAAATGAAGCAATGTCAGTAGTCTTCACAAATAATTAAGATTTTCATGAAGGAATTCCTAAAAGATCAAGAGATTTGGAGCTCAAATGGACATCCCTTGTAGCCACCATAATCCATAGTCAACCACACCAAGTGTTTTACATTCCTGTCTTTTCCAGTCAGAAAATGTGCACCGAATCTGGATAAGTGTACTAGACTGCCGATTCGTACAACTGGAGAGTGGACGGGATTAGAACGCAGCTAAAGTGAAGTCACCTTAAGAACTTTTGATGTTTGTATTGACGCATATCAATCTATCGAGGGATATGGATGCTATGAGATCTATTTCTAAATTGATTAGCTTAAATTAGATCGTACCCTTAAAACTCCATACACTATTAAAATGTGTCTCAGAGTTCAAAAAAGCATCAACGTAATTTGTTGCAGCAAAGCTTTCTACCTTAAGCTAGTGCTGTGGAATTCCATTGGCGATGGCTAAACTGCAATATTTAGGAGTTAATGTCGAAAATCTAGACAAAATTTGCGACAATATACTCTCCATTATACTCCTTCATTGACTTGTTGATGTTCCATCAATATTTGCACAGATTTTTCAATCCTAACAGTTATGATCCAACATTTATGATTTTCCGAAATCAAGCCATCCTCTGATGTTATCTAAATATTTTCCTTGACTTGTGACTGGAAAAACTTTCAAAAAATATATAAAATAAAAAAAATTTTCTTGTCCATTATAAATTTTATTTCACATAAAACGTGTAAACAATTAAATTGAAAAGCATCATGACATGCCTGCCATGCCTGTGTGTTTGTGTGTGTATTTGCGTCAAAAACTAATAAATTTCATCCTTCGATTGGAATTGAAACAATTAAAACTGATTAAACAATGTTTATGCATCAACTTCCTTCTTCGGCGCTCCTTTAAAAACCTTCAAACTTGGATTTAAGTTTAAATACGCCCACATTCAAGGTTGTTTCCTACTTCTTCTTCTTATTCTTGTTCTCCTCCTCTTCAGCCTCTTTCGCAGCAGCTTCAGCCTCCTTTTCAGCATCATCTTCCTTTTTATCAATCTCAGAGAGCGGGACACCACGGTGCAGTGCAGACCAGCGCGGCATCTGGAAGACGGCCCAGTATGGAATGATCATCATTAACAGCATGCAACCACCACCAATGATCAGCTGTTTGGCCAGTGGCATCGGAAAACGCGGCGGTCCAGAAATCGGATTGTAATGGCGCAATTGTTGCACTTGCAACTTTGGCGGCGGTGGCAAAACTGTGCCGGAAACGGTGGGCACAATAGTTGAACCGGCGGAATTCCGCTTTTTAAACAAATTACGCAACATTTTGTCGTACCGAAGGGAATTGCTGTTCGTTTTTTATTTTGTTATACTTTAATAAATTGAAATATCTAAAATTTTTAGTAGTGCTCAGCTACGAAGCAAAAATATTTTTGAGGAGCATATGAAGCTGTTGGGATATATTGCTAAAGCGTGGCCTATTTGGATTGATCTGTTTTGATAGATTTTTTCTTGAATGACATATAACACAACAGGGGCAGAAAAAAAGGAGAACAAATTTATTTTGGTCATGTCTATCAGCGAGTGTGAAGAAAATTAAAGAAGTTTAGGATCTCACAACAATTTATAAGTTTTTATATTAAAAACCTACTAAAAATGGAGATACAAATGTTGACTTTTGCAATTCGACTTTGGCACAATTATTTCTTTGTTTTTTTTTTCTTATTTCTGTTCTCATCTCCAATAAATACGCCTGCGGCACTCTAGCATCGAGCATATGCTACACATACATTAGACTTTTAATAATTCTTACCGAACACAAGCTGCCACCAATGGTGTTTTCTGCGCTTAGCACCATGAAGACAAGTGAAGCGCGTACATCATGCATACATAAATCATCAATTAATAAACACAAATATCTATTAATATAGAGATTATAGCCAGTTTATAGTTTAAACACATCATCTTCTTTGTGCAGAACTAAAATAAAACTATTAAATAATTGATTTTTTTTTTGTTCTCGAAATTAGCAACAACAAAAAAAAAAAAAAAATAACCATTAGTGCTTCAAACAAAAAAAAAAACTAAAAGTTACGGAAACACGAAATATTTTTTGGTATAAAAGCTGCTGGAAGATGCATTTGGAAATCATTCCGACTTGAACGCGGCTAAGCTAACAATTAACTAAATTAATCTAAAACCTAAAATAATAATTAAAACCATGAAGGTGCGAAGAAGCTTAAACGAAAGAAATCTAAAAAAAAACATCGCTTAAACTATAGATTTAAAAGTTTCTTAAAGAAATAAAGAATTAAAACGAAAAAAACATTATTTTTTTGTAGATCTTCGTCGTTCTCTCAGCTGTACTGGCAACTCTGGCTGTAGCACGCGCTGGTGGAAGTGGCTGGAATGGTGCACGCGGTGGCGCAGGAGCAGGTGGCTGGAGTGGAGCACGCGGTGGTGCAGGAGCAGGTGGCTGGAGTGGAGCACGCGGTGGTGCAGGAGCTAGTGGCTGGAGTGGTGCACGCGGCGGTGCAGGAATTGGCGGTTGGAACGGCGCTCGTGGCGGTGCTGGCGCAAGTGGTTGGAATGGTGCTCGTAGCGGTGCTGGCGCAGGTGGCTGGAACGGTGCAGGTGCTGGTTCTGCTTATGCCAGTTCTAGCGCTTCTGCTTTTGCTGCTCCTGCTCAGTACGATTTCACAGTAAACCATGGTTCATCTGCTCGCGGCTCGTATGGCGGTGGACGTGGTGGTGCTGGTGCCGGCGGTTGGAATGGTGCATCTGCTGGCGGTCACGGTGGTGCTGGTGCCGGCGGCTGGAATGGTGCTTCTGCTGGTGGACGCTATGGTGCTGGTGGCTGGAATGGTGCTTCTGCTGGCGGTCGCGGTAGTGCTGGAGTCTGGAATGGTGCTTCTGCTGGTGGATATGGTGCTGGTGCCGGAGGCTGGAATGGTGCTTCTGCCGGTGGATATGGTGCTGGTGCCGGAGGCTGGAATGGTGCTTCTGGTCGCGGTGCCGGTGGCAGCGCTGGTGGTGCTGGCTGGTGGAACGATTAAGCGCATTATTCTTTTCTTTTTTATAGAAACTAAAGGTGTACAAAGGAAAATATTTAAAAAAATAAAATACTTAAAAAAAATAAAAAAAAATATTCTCTTCTATTTTACCTGTTCAAGAAGATCTCTGTGCAATGTGGCACTCCACTGCTTCTTAATGTGAAGCATACATTGCTCCATTTGCCATCATTGATCTGAACATTCCACCAGTCTTCTATCGAGAGTATGTAGTCCTGTAGGCCATTTTGTTTGCCATATCCGCCAAGGTCCATGGTGAAGATGTTGATCAGAAATGATCCAAGAACGCTACGTCTAGGGGCTCCAGCACAAACAAGGTTAATTGCAGAAGCACTTCCATCTTTACAAAAAGTTTAATACCCTCTAGGTAAGAGAGCAATATCGGAAAGATTGCAACAATCCTTATTATAAAAGGCTTGCTGAATATTATCGTTTGCTCTGTTCCAAGCGGCGAGTTAAATTCTAACAGTTGAACCGGGAATAAGCCTTTTGAGTCTATGCCATCAGGTTCCCTAATGGCAAGTAGTCACTCCAAAACCTTTGATAGTGATGACTGATCCGATTTTGCTCCGAAGTTATCAACTGCTTTTGACAAAGAATGTTGTTCGAGCCAGACTATGCCGCCTAGCAGTTTTGGGCATGTTGAGACGCACTTCTTCGTATACGTCCTTTTTCGGTTGGTGGCATGCGAGTACATCAATGTCTGAAATATCTGATCCCGAGGTGAACACGTCAAAAAGATTGCCTGGCAGTCGAACTAATAACAAACTCAGTTGAACCAACTGCAAAACGCATAAAAACCTTAATTTCCTTCAAAGCAAAAGTCGTTGCGCATTTCTATTTCATATTTTCTTTTCGGAAACTCATTGCTGAGTTCAAATTATAAATTAAAAGGTTAAATCAAAGACATTAATGCTAATGAAAGTTTTCTGTTGCGCATCTTTTGTGCTGTGGGAGTTTTTTCGGCAGCATTGCGTGCGGAAAAATGTTGAAAACAATTGCCCTGAAGTAATGAATATTTGGGCGTCGAATTGTATAGTTTCCGAAAGTTAATTTGCGCCACTGTTTAGCGCAATGACATAATAATTGCATTAGCATTGAATTTATACGATTTATAAAAGCTATAAAGCGAAATAATGAACGAAAGCAACTCAAATTTAACGTAGAAATGCATTTGCATGCTAGCTGCTTCGCTTACACTTAGTGAAATGCAAACTGTACAGTTAAATCTATGCAGACGTAAGCTTTTGTACAATAGTGCAACAGAGAACGCAACCCAAATACATGTTTTAAATGGTAACACTACAACAGCAAAACAGCTGTTGCACATAAACAAAACCAGCGCGTTTAGTAAAATTAGCAAAATTGAAAATTCTACCAAAACAATGTCACGCTACAGCAACGAACACATTGAAATCTACATAAATGATATACTCAAAGCGGAACTCAAACAATTGGAGCAGTATATCAACAAATACAATGATGAAATCATGGAATTTGTGCAGCTTAAAAACACCATAGAAACCATACGCGATAATCTTATAAAGCAGGATGACAATGCCGGCGAAGGCTTTAAAACGCAACTAAATATTGGCAGCAACATGTTCATGGAGGCACGCGTTTCAAAGCTGGATACCATATTGGTTGATGTCGGCGCAAAGTGCTATCTAGAGCTGAGTCTGGAGGAGGCCCTACGCTTTTCGGATATGAAAATTAAAATACTGACCAAGGAATGTGATGTGCTGCGGGAGGAGAGTGTACGTAAGCGTACACAAATAAAGTTGGCGCTGCTGGTCATCAATGAACGTGAGAAGTTGGCGGTGTAAAATAGAATTTTATATTGTAGTATAATGTAAGTTAATATTAAACAAAAGCACAAGCGACTTTTTTGAAACGTGTAAGCAGTATGTTTTATATGTATATAGTCAATAAATTTGTAAGCATAACAATAATCTTTTATTTCTTACAGTCTATATTACATGCTGAGCCATTCGAGCTATCACAACTTGTACAGTTTGCATTTCACAATGAAAGTGTCGGGGGAATATGGTTTAGTAACCTTTTGTCAGCTTAAAGTATGTTCTTGTTGTCGTCTGGTTTTAAGGCTTTATTAGGCCGCATCAGCATCGGTCTAAAACCTCATTAAATGCATAAAAACTTAGGGACTAATTGCTGGAAGATTCCAATTTCCAAAAAAATCGAAAATTTGAGCCTCTCCTATCTCTCTGTTTAAAAAAGTTTTAGGATCGTCGTGTCTTACTTCTGCATACTTTTACTTGCGCTGCTCCTCTCCAGCTGTACGCATGCATACCGGCACCGTAATGCGTAGCGAATGGAGCCGGGTTGACGATCAGTAAAACAAAGAATAAAGTACACATATTATGTATATAGTTCCATTTAAAATTAAATCAATTTAAAATGTATTTTAATTTTAATTTTTTTTGGTAGCCAAATGCTTTTTTTCACGTGTATATATACATACATACAGGCAGGAAATGTGGACCATAAAATTTTGTTGTTATTTTTATATGTACATAGAAAATATAAAACTAAATTTTTAAATTTGGATTAATAAATAATTTTTGATACAGAACACTTGTTGGATGGATGTGTGTAGTGGTTAGTATGTGACTGGTATGTTGTGTATAACTATTGCACGGTTTTATGTGGACTTGGTTTGGTAGTATTTAAACTATTCGTTAATTCTGTCTGTTTGCTGTAGATGCTGCTCTTGGAGAAGCGCTACGGTGATGATTTCCGACGCCAGTTGCATTGGATATGCCAGTTGAGGTTACAATCTCGCGCTGTGTTGTTGCTATACGTTGGCTAGTTTGACGGATTAATTGCATGCGCTGCATCACCTATTGGTAAGGAACAATTTTATAAATCGTTGACTTATTAAAATTAAAAACTTCTTTTACTTACAGCATCAGTCGAGGCCATACCACTACCACCGCCACCAGCACCACCAGTTGTTGGACTGTAAATAGCGAAAAAATATAGGATATTGTAAACCTACACAAAAAATAAATTACTTGAAACAATTTTTCATACGATCCAGTTCATTTTCTACGAATGTATAATCCTGTGTAAGGCGACATATTTCTTGCTTAAGCTTTTCATTTTGTTCCATTAACAAACAAATGTGTTGCTGCGTGCGTTGTATGCCCGCACGTGTTGCCTCATCGGCCTTACACTGTTGTGATTTCCATTTGCGATAGGAATCAAGGATTTCGTCGCTTTGCTTTTTTACATTTACTTGCTGCCTGTTTTTGAAGTAAGCTTAATATTTATTATGTGCACCGCTTGTCTCGGAATTTCTAAGAGAAAACTTACTTGAGTTCCACTTGGAGCTGATTTAATTGTTGACGTAGATCAGCTATTTCTAGAAGCGATTTAGCACGTTCGCATTGAAAATTACGTTCATTTTCCTTGTTTTTAGCTTCGTTTTTTTGCATAGTAATATGCAACTCGCGTGAAATCAGACGTGCCTTGCAGTGCTCTTGGTCCTTAAACTGGATTTGCGACAATAAGCTTTTTTCACGCCCAAGTAAAGTAGCCTCTTTATTCTTCAATGCTATCAATTCATCGCAAAGGACTTTATGCTAAAAAAAAAATTTGGTAGGAAATATTTGGTAAATCCGCCAACTGACTATAAACCTTCAAAAAAAGACACACCTCATGTTTAAGATTCTCCGCTTCTCTTGCATGTTCCTTAAACGTTTTTAGCTGACAGCGTGCCTCTCTCAGTTGTTTGTTCAGCTTATCGTGTTCACAACGTAGCTGCTCGAACTTTGTACAGATCTCAATGCGTGCATCCTCTTTTTCCTTCAGCACGGCAGTCAATTCACGTACTCTGCGCGCTTGTTCATCTAGGGAAAACAACGAGCGTAAGTAAATAAATTATTTAGTTTTTTTTATTAATTTTTGTTTTTAACTTACTATTTTTCGTTTTCAGCGCAATCAACTCATCCTGCAGCTTGCGTTCGGTGTTTGATTCCGCATAACATTTAATAGTTGCATCGAGCTGTGATATATGATATTCGCGATCCTTTAAGGAATCATTAAGCTCTGTTATATGACAATCGCGTTCCTTAATGGTGTCATTAAGTTTTGTTAAAAGACAATCACGCTCCTTTGCGCATGCATTAAGCTCTGTTATATGACAATCGCGTTCCTTAATAATGGCATTGAGTTTCGATATATGACAATCGCGTTCTCTTAGGACTAAATTGAGTTGTGCGTTCTGTAGAGTATAAAGAAAAGAAGATTACATAAATATTAAGCTACAAAAAACTATAAACAAATAAACCAAATCACACATGCTTCTCCAGCAGCGTTGGATTTAGCGGCGTCGCCGTTTGGTGTGCCACTGTACAATGTTCCAACAATGCTTGCTGTAGCTGCTCATTGTGCGCTTCCAGCGCTTGCACTGCTAATTCTAAAGCTGTTTGCTGTTGTTGCGCTGCTGCAGCCAAAGTGGCGTCCGTAGACGGTGACTGTTGCTGTTGTACTTCTAATGTCAGCTCATCTAAATCCCGCTTAAGTTCATCAATTATGCTGATATAATTATCGCGTGCTATGACCAACAGCGCATTTTGCTCGTGGCAGGCGCGCAGCCTTTGCTCCAGCAACTGCTGTTGCTGTCGATGATGATGCGGACAGTCACCTGACTGGCAAAAGTTGGCCGTAAATAATAAGCCGTCTATAACATTTAAGTCTATATAGCTTACCATATTTTAAATTATGCCTAAACATATACTATATACTCCATCATACAAATATCACCCATACCATTTTTTTCCGATTTTTTTTTTTCACAAGTTATAACTCTATTATTTTAATAGTCCTTCTCGCATTACATCCGCGCGCGCTCTCTAATTATCGATTGCCCTTTGTCGGTTGATTTAGTTGTACCTTGATGTTGATACGTGTCAATATTTGTTTTCAAATTTCTTTAAATTGTTTTCGGTGTCAAATGCTTTTACTACTTCACCGCGGATTCCGTGTCAGTTTCGTGTATATTTTTGCTTCATTACCTTTTCATTCCGTTTCAATAAATTCGCTATTAAAAGTTTGTGTCACGAAAATAAAACAAAAGTTTTGGGTTTCAAAGTTTTTGGCACTTTCCCTTATGTGTAGGCAGTAAGTGTGGTTGGTTTGGTTGCTTGCTTGGTTGATTTGGATATTCAGTTGTAGGTAGTGGTGGGTGGGTAATAGTTTGGATAGCTAGGATTGACTTAGAACTGCAATAGTTCAGAAGAAAATGCGCGCGCGATTTTGGTAAATTGAAGTAGGGGCTATTTACACGAGGGGGTTGTTTGATATGTCTTGTTAGATATATTTTCTAAACTTTGTTGTTTTGATATTTTCATGTTGATATTTCTAAAAGCTTCACAGACCGCTTTTGTTAAAAAATTCATTTTAGATTAAATGATTTTGAAAATAAAACTAATTATTTTGTGGTAATTCTTGTCTATGGGCCAAATATACAATACGTGTCCTTTGATACATATGTTTTGACTCTACTCAACATATGGGGATTCAAGCAGCTCACATTTTTCCTTGGGTATCCTCTGAGCAGCCTATTGTTAGATGGGAAAACTACTTCACCTTAATTAGAAGTTGTTGCGTTGGCCTTGGGACTCATCACCGCAAAACATTTAACATGAATGAAGACACAAAGCAATTTTCGGATACGATCCTCCTATGATGACGATTACCGCAAACGATTTAAGGACCATGATTTACTTAGAAACTAGAATGTCCACATCCTTAATAGTAAAGGTTGATGTTCTCGATAAATATAAGGCTGACGATGGAAAGTAAGCTTGAATTTGGATGCGGTTTCGAAGTTAGTAGAAAATTACGCAGCATCGTCTCCATTTCCACAACTATTGACAAGCGCCTGGCCGAAATACGCAAGGGAAGAGAAAGAAGCCTTTTGAAATAGTTCAGGAGTTCAATATTTAAGAAGTGGTTCACTGAGTTCAAGTTGCCCAAAAATAGATTGTCGCGGCAAAAATCTATACAATCCATGGAATGATATTAGACAATCGGAGAATGAAATTAAGTGAGCTGGCTGAGGCAATTAGTATTACATCAACTGAGCGTCTATATCACATTTTATATGAATATTCGGACATGAAAGCTATACGCGCAACCGTGTGACCACTTCAAAGGAGTGTTGACGATGTCCAATTGCAATGTGAACAAGTTTTTATGCCATTTCGTTACAATAGACGAATGGATGTATCACACCAAACCAGAAACCTCGGAACAATCAAGTCAATAGTGAACGTACACCAAAGAAAGCCAAAGTATGAACTTTTTTCTAGAATGTCCACAGTTTTCTCATCCCTAGCCTCGAAACGTTAAAATGACCACCGGCGAATAATATGTAGTGCTTTAATATAGACTCGATATTGATTTGAAACAAAAACTTGCTCATTTGGCGAAGAAAAACGTTTTGTTCCATCAAGATAAAGTATTGGTGAACACCATGGCAAAAATCAGTAAATTGGGCAAGGAACTGCTACTCCACTCAGCATGCTACTCCAAATTTAGCCCCTATGACTATTTAGAAAGAAAGAGGTTGTGACTGAAACAGTCGCCTATTTTTAGGCCTATGATAAAACCTATTATTTGGAAGAAATAAAACAATTGGAATAATATTGTGCTCAGCACGGTGCACACCGTACGCTGCAACATTCAACGAAACTAAATATTCGAATAGGCTGCCGAACCCTTTCTAGCCAGACACTCCCGATTGATCCAAAAACATCTACGTCTTCTCAAGATATATACCACCTGTTCCATGGACATAGCTGTCAAGGAGTTTATTGGTTATATCAGTACCGCAATACTCATGCGGAGAAGATCGTATTTATGAATGCCGAAGTCGGGAGAAAGAAGAAAATTTAATTTTTACATGCAAAAAAAAAAGGAGCAAGAAAGGCCTCAACTTGAATATGTTAAGAGGTTGTGCGATAGTAAGTAGAACCAAAATTCAATTTTTTCAGCGTTTTGTATCTATAAGGCGTTGGCCAAGAGACGACAGTTTAGCTGATGAATTGTTCGTTGTCACAGTTCTCGAGAGCTTCAGAAAAAGCCACAAGTCGAATGAAAAAAATTCCACTTCGGTAAAGCAGTGCTTTAGCTTTTATGAGATCTCATTCCGCCACAGCAGATATATCGTCGTCCACTGGCTATGAATAGACTAACTCACCGCTGATGATCTACCTTAATCTTAAATCTGACGGGTATATTAACTTTAACTAAGTGTGACTAGACGTAATTGAAAATTTGAAGCAACTTGTTGGATGGTAAAATCCTTATTTTGTATCAATCGCACAGATTCCTGCTTGAAATACACAAGTAAATCTCCCTAAGACTCCGAAGGCTTCCTCACCAGCTGCATCTTCCTTTCAAGAGCCATATTTAAATCAGCGTATTATTTGATGGTTTTTTGTTTTATTCTTCAATTCTATTCGTTTTGACAAAGTAAAACAATTGCAAATCCGATGACGGTGTACTCGGTAATATTACTTGAAACTATAATTTCTTAACATATAGGCTTAATGTTCTTAAATTCTGGAAGTGATTCTACTTCAACTTGTGTCAAAACTGGCGGATGGTCTTCTCTATATCGAATCGACTTTTCATGCTGATGAAGGATATACTTTATGAGGTCTACCTCGCCTTCATAGACCAATAAGACTTTGATCTTAAAAAGAAGCATTTTCAGGAATTTTCTAAAGACAACGTTTGTCGTTTTCTCTATTTTTAAACGTTTTATTAGAACAAAATACAATATTTGGAAAAAAAAGAAATGAATGCTGACACCATCTACAATAAATAACTTTCTATGTCACAAAACATTATCAAACAACCCTCTCTTGTCTGTCATAGCAATAAATCAGTCAGTACATACACAATATTTACTAGTAAATAAGTAGTTTATAGTCTAAGAAATAAATGTGTAGGCGTTACAAATAAAGTGCTTCAAGGAAAACAAAAAACAACGATTACAAAAATATACACTTTAAATTGTTAAAGATTTATTTCCGAAGAACTGTTGCCTATTTATAGGCATTTGTAAACAACAAATTTACACCGAAAAAAAAAATGAAGAATAAAACTTGAAACTTTTCAATTTCACGCCTAAAACTTTGCTAATTGTGCACTTAACCGCGCGCGGCAAGAAACTTTAGCCAACAATTTGTAAAGCATTTCCAACACCCATACACAAACATACACACAGCACGTTTGGTCTAATTAAACCGTGCTAACGACAGCACATTTTGATTAAACACGTTCTTATTATATATACACTGAGCTGCTGCTGGTATGTAAATTTTGTTACGAACTATGCCGAGCATTCCGCGTTGTCTTCAATCTAACGTCTCAGAGCCTTTTGATTTGTTTCACGCGAATAAACAGCAACGCCGCCGCCGCTGCTGTCGCTGTGAAATGCATAAAATGCTACTCTATATGCCGGATTAATAGTGGTAGTAATTCCTTTATACAATACCAATCTCGAATGAGTAGTATTCGAAACTTAAACCCTCAACATCGCTCATTGCCCAGCAATGTTTGCGTGTCGATTGTGGGTAAATAAATAACACGAACGTGATTTTTGCTTTATTTGTTCTGATTTTTTGTTTTTTTTTTTGTGTTTCGAGAATCGGTATTCAAAATCAGAATTGTTGTCGTAGTAGTTGAAATTTCTCCACATGCGCTGATTTCTTCTTGACGTGCAGCAGTTCGAATTGCATACGAAGGAAGACAGACCCACTTTTGCCAGGCAAATAAATGCGCGCACATTTGTATTTGTCGAAGTTATTGTAAAAAAATTAAATAAAAAGAAATACTTTTCTATGCAACGGGTAATACTCCTCTCTAGGTATACATAAATCATATCATTGGCTCTTAGTACTCGAACGAACACAATGTAAGCCAGCCGATATATATATATATAATACAAATACATTTTTATTTTCGAGTACATAACAAATTATCTGACTTATTGGTATAAACTATAAATATAGTACGTTATATACAAAATATATATAAATAAAAGCTAGCAACAGACGCTAGTTTAGAAATAAGTATACAACAGTAGTGTAGCCAATATATGATTTGGCGGGAAAGTTGTCTCTAAGACTTAAAGTTCAACAGTTTAATGCTGCAAACTAGCAAATTTGGGATAGCCTGATGATGAAGTTTTTTAATTTATTAAAATCTATTGAGACGCAAACCTACATATAATGAACTTGATAAAGTTTCATTTATACCCTATACACATAGGGAAAAAGTTTTTATCACTAAAAGTGGAGTCTATATAGACATCTCCGTCTGTATGTCTGGCTGTCGTATTTAGAACTTGGAGTCCAAGAGATAGTACCTTCAAATTTACATATTTAGATGCATCTACTCCTACTTTAAATAACATGTGTAAACTGTATGTGAAAAATCTTCAACTCTATGTGGCGTATGACATTAACCATACAAAACTACCCGCCCTGCTGAGTTTTTGTATGAAAAAAATGTATATTGTTGTTGTTAATTAAGTCTAACTTAAGTTAATAATTATAAAATAGTTCAAAAATATGCATATCGAACTACAATTTACAAAAAAAGTTACTAAAGACCAGTAGTTACCTAAATCTTTTATAGAATATTGTATTCTTCTGTAAAATATTCATCATCATATGGATTTATATGCCATTTTGTCGAATTGAAACTAAAATTCGAAAATGCCTACTTTCAAACATCTCTTTATCTCTCAAACGATTAGCGAGTATCCGGCTCGACGGCATGCTAACGACACTACAGCACTACCATAGACGGCACAAAAATTTTGAGTTCGTTTTGTTTCAATTAATAACTATTTACTACTTAAAAATAAATGCTAAAATTTAAGCAGCTTAAGCTCTATTAATTATGACCGAACTATTTATATTATATACTCGAAGACACACGCCTGCGTAGCCTATGAAGTTGTGTTTTATATAGAGTCCTATTGAAAGTGTAGGTGTATATCATCATCAAATGTAAGTACTCTGTTTTCTTATATCCTGTTGCTATTTTTTAGCTGTAGTGTAACTAGTTGTTGTATTTATGTCGCCTAAGCTGCTGCGGGTGCCTCTACGGCCGCGAATGTGTGTAGTTGTAGAAGCCTTTAAACAATATGTAAAGCATGAAGATTAGTTTAAAATATTTAATTCACTCAATGTATTCACAATAAATCTTCTTGTTAGCTTACCTCATCCTTTAGACTTGGCTGCATTTTTTGCTGTTTTAGTGTTTGAAACATTTCCATTATGGCGTCACAGAAGGGATTCGCCGTTGAATTCTTATCCAAGTAAATGTTTTGATAGCAGAAATCTTGACAGCTCTGTAGAGTGTAAAAATTAATAAAAATTAAATTAAGAAAAAATGGTAAAACCAATAAAAATAACTAAAAAAATTAAAAATAATGGGTCAAATGCTAAATGAGCAATTAGTAGTGGAAAGATTAGGACAAATTTGGTATATTTTACATTAACCAAAGGAAAACGGGGTAGGTTTCACACAAAAAGTTGAGTCGATAAAATATACAAATGGTTCTTTCATGTTTTTTTGGGGCCTGCAAACATGGTTCATCTTTCTTCAAAAGAAAACTTACCAACTGACAAATTAGATCAGCTAATTCTTTAAGAATTCGCACATTAATATCATTAAAACATTCATTTGCATTAAAGCTAGCTTGCAATTCTGTGAAAATAGGAATAAGGTAAAAATTATTCTAAGGTATAAGTAAATAATTAATTATTACAGCTTACCTTGCAGTCTAATTTCCACCTTCTGCTTTTCTAAAGCCGCACAATGGATGACTTCATTCATGCTACTAAAACGCGCCTGCAACATCTCAATTAGTCCGTTATCGACTTCATCACGCTCATCTTCGCACTCGCAAGAACAACTTTGTGTTTTAACATCTAACTTCATTAGACGCTGACGCAGATTTTGGTAGCGATTATGCATCTGCTCACACACATCCACCTATTTCAATGAAAACCAAATATAAGAAGAAATGTTTATAGCACATGTGAGATGTATACGCACAAACTTCTCAAAAGTTCTTGAGACACTATCCTCAAAATTGACCAAGCTATGCGCATTGAACTCCTTATTCATGTTGAACATTTCAGTCATTTCTTTGCGTAGCACAGCCATCATATCGTTCTCCATGCGTTCAACTTTCTCCAAACTCAAAAATAGATCCTCTAATTTGATCTGGAATATGAAAGATGAAATAAATGTAATTAATTAAAAGAAGTTTTTTTCTATAAAACAGTTTTTAAAAAATTATAAGTTTTAAATGGATTTGGACCAAAAAAATGCTGTCTTTCGTCTAGGTTTAGAGTACGAACTAGTAGCAATGTTAAAGACCACGGGGTGATGCTTCCGGCGCAAATTGAAGATTATCTGAAGTAGATAGAATTGTTATGAGAAATGTAAACCATTTAAAAAAAGATTCCTCAGCCTCCAAAGTCATCATCGGCGAAGATGAACTGCAACGCGAAATAAACAGTCAACGTCGAATGTGGAATAGAGATTGAAGCTGGTGAGAAAACTATACAGAAAGAGAGCAGCAGGCGTTGAATATATAAAGCCGGAGCAAGAATTCTACTGCTAGCTTCCGAGCTCTGTATTTCAGAGTCACCGACACGACCTATATGATGGCAGTGGATGGCTAATATGAGAAGAAGTACTATTTCTTAAGGAGAAAAATTGTATATCAATTTTGAAATTCCATCCCATGATATGCGAAGAGCCCCAAGCTGTTATTATATGTGTTAAAGATCTCTTACCGGATATGTAGTTTTCATGTATTGTCCACTCTGCGAGCAGCTATCTCCGCCTTCCATATCGTTCCGCGCGTTTTCAAGTTCAGTCTCCAACTGTTCAATCTATTTTTTTCAAAATATATTTTATATGTACCGAACGTATATTAAATATATTAATAATAATAACAAGAAAAATATTTTTTCTAACTAAAAACAAAAACGAATTAATTTGGATATTATTTTTCACTTGTAAAACTATTTACAAATTCTGCGTCAAGCAGTTGCAGAATACTTTTGTATATGAGCTACAAAATGTATGTGAATACTGAGTGAAAAAGTATCCCAAACTGACAGAAAAGTCTAAAGCTACTTGATATCAAAATTTGGCAAAGACTACTTGGTTTTTTAATTATTTGATTCAAAATATATATTCTTATGAAACTCACCTTCTCACGTTGACATGCCATTACTTCATCTTTGAATATAATCTTTTTATGCGCCACTTGTATATCATTTTCCAGACCGATAATCTTGGCACGCAGCTTAGAGATCTCATCATACTTCTCGCCGATTTCACTGGCCAAAGCCTTCAGGTGCTTATGTAGCAAATGAATCAAAAATCAAAAACAAAAGTCAGCATTATAGAATAAATGTTTGCTTAAGCTAAACTAAATAATTAATTAAAAATTTGTAACAACAGTGCGTCTACATTGTATATAGCCAAGCGTAAGTGCTGTTAAAAATGCAACGATTAAATTTTAAATGCAAAAAAGATAAAAGATTTATTAAAACAAACATTTTTTATATAATAAAAATAAATATTGAACATTTAAAAGAAGGGTGTCTTGCATCGCATTTGGTTTAAACGTGCTTTAAAGTTTTCTTACAGCACTTACGCCCCTTACGCTTGCTGCTAGACTTGTTGTAAATAGTATCTCCGCAACATTTCAACTATAAAAAGCAGTCGTAAAAGTAAAAAAAAAAATAATTTGTGTATTTAGCTACACACCGTATCCTGTTCACAATCGCAAAAGCTTGACGCTGCACTGGATGGCACATTTGCTACGCGCGGCGGATTGTGTGCAGTGCCCAGCACCTGATGTAGTTTCATTGTTTCCAATTGTATATCATCGAAAACCCAACAATTGCGATGATAACCATTCTGTATGATTTTGATTAACTGACACATATCCTTGCGCAATTTGCGTGCATCCTCTTGTGAGCCTTCCAGTTCGGCAGCAATATTGCCAAAGCAATCGTTCATGAATTGCTGCAATTCCGCTTGCAGTTTGGCAGATTGCAGAAACATGAAGTTATTAACGTGTAGCAGTAGATCCACCCATTCCTGGTAGGTAACCAAGAGTAGCTGTTGAGACAAATAAGAAGAAATTTTATTAGAAGATAAGTGGATATATATAATACATACTAATAGATTGATTTGATATCGATGATAGCTTGGCACGCGTTAGAATGACCAGGTATGAAGAGACCTCTGCTGAAGGTCATCTAAGTAAGGTTTAAATCAGTATTCCCAGGGTCTAGTTTAAATTTCGACGCGAGAATCAAATTGAAATACGAGAGACTAAAATAAATTACTAGATACATCATAAATAGATGAAATCGTCTTGACGAGCGGCTTACCAGCCTAAAAAGATATACGGGTCTTCAAAATTTATTTATATTCTTGCTTAGGATCAAAACTAGATTAAATTATGCCAAGATCTGGAAGAGCTACCAAATTTGGTCATATACTCTCCAATTACTTTTTCAAATGGGTTATCCTTGATATAAACCCATTTCAGATGACTAATTATTTGTTTTTTTAATAATTTAATGTGGCTTAGGAAGTTTTAATAAATTCCACATAGATTCAGATAGGACCACTGTAGAGTACAGTTCCATATACTAATAGATTACTGTAGAGTACAGCTCTTATGCAAATCTATGATTAAAAAAAAATTTCTTTACATAGACTCAGGCCGAACCATTGTAGAGTACATGTCCCATGCAAATCTATGGTTAAAAAAAATACCTTTCACATAAATTCAAATGGGATCACTCTAAAGTACAGTACCAATGCAAGCAGATCCAGTTGGGACCACTGGAGAGTACAGCTCCCATGCACTTTTAATTGACATATATTTAGGGTATTCCTTTAATTCCTTACTTTTCATAAATCTTGTACAACAGCCATTTCATGAATCAGCACTCCTAAAACGTTCAAGCAAAATTTCGGACCCTTCTTCACTCCTCTTCTTACTTAAACGGCCAAACGATGTCTCAAAGTCTTAACCCAAAGATTTGTTTGGAGATTGTATACCCGTACTGGATCTATGTAAAATACCTTACTAGGATTGATATAGGATACACAAAATTTGTGCTTTATAGATTGATTTATGGGTGCTTACTCATATATTAGGGTTAATAAGGATAAGTATTAAAATTTGAAGTAAGTTTCCTAAATCTAGGGAAAAACTCGGCGTTGATATAGACTTTTAAACGGATATGTCTATATCGACTTGACAAGGTTCCTGTGCCTATGCTTTAAACTGGCTGATATGAGTTTGATGGGAATAAGTAGCCTTATATAAGCTTTAAAAATAAATATAAACAAAATATATATACCTCTAAATTTTTCTCATCACCCGAAGCGCAATCAATCTCCTCAAGACGCTCCAGAAATATTGTATTTAAATCGAGATTCAGTTGCGCATCATCTGCGTCACAATTGATTAGCTGCAGACGATGCGATTGCAATTGGCGCCGATAGTGTGATGTCGCAATGGTTGCGCTAGCAGTTGCGGGTAAACGCTCCGTTGTATAGCGACAATCACCCTGCGGCTGTGGACTGGTGGCCACTGCAATTGGTGGCATTTTATTAGCTAATCTTTCGGCAACGCCGGTGAGTAATGAATTGCTCTCCGCTCTATAACTTTTAACACGCAGCGCCAGCTGTGCCAGTTGTCCCTGACGTGGCGTTGCTTCCATTGTGCTACGTGTATTCATCATGTCATCGTATTCTAGATCATGTTCGCCGGTTGAACAATTACATGGTACCATTTGCTGCTGTGTGGATGATGGTGCACCAAGTATGCCTCTTGAGGATGTTCTAGTAACTGTTGCACTTAACTCTTCACAGCTGGTTTTGGTCTTACGAAATTGTGCGCGTTTGGGATTATTACTCATTTTGATAACTATAGTCCTTTTAGACCAATTAAAAAAAATATATATAACTGATTTTTTTGAGCTTTAAAAATTCTTCTCAAATTGCACTCGTATAAAATTTTACTTAATTCTGTTGTTTTTTTTTGGTTTTTGTGTTTTTGAAAAACAAAAAAAAAAAAAGTGAATGGAAAATCAGTGTCTACTGAAGTTGTTTGATTTGTATTTTGATTTGTTTTCAATTCGTTTGCAGTGCAATTTGTCAATCTCCAGATTGCGTAAGGTCAAAGCAACGCAACAGCTGCAGCTTTAACTCATTTTTTTTATTTTTTTTTTAGAACGTTTATTAAAATTTTTTGCACTGTATAGCCACCGTGTTACTGGTTTATTCAATTGGTACGATTTATTTGTATATAGATTTAAATTTTTTCTGTTTATTTTTTAGCGAATACGTATAAACCTTGCCTTGAATCAGTCACCGCGGTTGCCGCCGCACGTCGCAGACGTATAATGTATCTTTTGTTTGCGTCGGCTTCTGACGTAGGCCTTCTTTCGTATACACAATATAAACTCTTTATTTTTTATTTTTATATTTTTTTTATTTGTTGTTGTTTTTGTTGTTACTGCCAGACATTATATTGCGTTCGATTTCGCATTCACTAAGCCAATAACACGTTCCACTGCGGCTGCGGTACACCAACTGATTTCAAATGAAATTTGTTCGCTTTGAGAGCGTTTTGAGCGCGCTTGGCGCCAATTCGGCGTAACGAAAAATATAAAAAAAAATCTAAACGTTCTAGAGCAATTTTCAGTTTCCATGAGTACTCTGTACATTTTATATTTACTCCGCTCCGCTCTGCTTGTTTTTTTCTTATCAGCAGCGGCTGGCTTAATTCGGTTAAATCGGAACGGCTTTTGCCGTTTTTTTGGTGCGCTCTGTTGTTTATTTAAGATTTTCTTGCTCATCGCAACTAATTTTTGCAAGTCAGCTTTGTTTACATATAGATGGATAATTGATAAATAAATAGCGATGCGTTGTTGTTGGTAAAAAATATTCATATATATGCAGGGTATAACCCAAAAGTCATTGATTTTAGTTTTTGATATGCCCCTATATGCCCCTGGTTACCAAATAATTCGAAACGAGTTTAGTGAGGTAGTCACAGATTTGCAAGGCGACTTTGCTATTCTGGAAAAATGTGACACATCATACAGTTCTGTCACAGCTCCGACCGGACTTACATATTTTTTGTCAAGGTTCAGGATCAAACTCAAAGAACACCGTAAGACTTCTGTAGTAAGAAGCCAGTACCGTCATAGCTCCGGCAGGACTTTGGTTTTTTTTTTTTTTTGTAGAAGTTGATGATCAAACTCAAAAGACGCCGTTTCTTCAGTGGAGTAAGGGGTCAGTGTAGCCTGTAGTTGTAGATGCAAGATTAGACTTAAAAAAAAAACATTTAAACTAGCTACGCCTTTGTGACAATACTTTAAAATTAGTTCCCAGTCGGCGTATAGCACTTGACAGCATCGTTGACAAAATATGTAGCTGCGCCTGTAGAGTAATTTAAAGATTATTAACAATTTGTACCAATATTTTAAGTAAATATTAAACAAATATTTTATTTCATGAACTAAGGTTTGCACCCTGTAGTTATGCACTCAAGAGTATTGACTTTTTCAAACTTTCTATATACAATGAGAAGTGCTAATTAAATTCTTAAAAAAGTTTCAAAATACCAAAAACAAGTTTAATAGATTATCATGTCCAAATGCTACATGCTATCAATATCCCTAGTAGTATATAAATAATACTATGCTAATTTATATTAATCTATGGCACACTGCATATTGAGTAGGGCTATGGTACAACGGCTGAGGTATGGAATGAAAATATGTATACTTAAAAGGTGAAGTGTCTTAAAATACACAAGGGTAAATGGTTTAGTCCCGACCGAATTACAAGCAACCAACGTGCAAACGTTATGCGATCCCAATAATGAATGGGAACCAACACTCAATAAAAGCTAGAACTATGCAGTATTACTTCTACGGCGAGGTATGTATGCAAGTATATCAGTGCCTAAGGTTAGGCAGCAAATCAACCTGGAATCTAGCAACTACAATGGGCGCCTAAATGCGCAATAACTGTGGCGTTAGTAACGAAATCGTGCCATAGGGTACTGAATCGGCTTTATACCAGCGACCGACAACATCACTTATGTGAAACAGTACTCTTTTTAGGGACGACTTATTCTAACTTTTGAATTTCGCAAAGGGTACACAACCTAAGGCCCTAAATGCACCAACCGATTCAATTCCAACTCTGAGATGCTGTGTTGGCACTAGTTTTTGCTGCACTGTACGGTGTAGTTGGTTCAGTATTTTCTTATTCTCTTCGCTGCATCTTCTTTGCGTATCTTCAGCTCGTTGCGCAACTTGGATATGGTCTCACTTACGACCATCTTCTCGCTGTCGTGTTTTGACTTTAGATTGGTAAGCGCGATTCCGCCAGTCTTTATGCCGACCTATTCTCGTTTTGTTGATAGCGACAGCTTCATAATTTGCTCCTTTAGTTCGAACTGTAGCTTCTTAAGATTATATTTGTCGTCACCTGTAAATTATAATCGAATAAGCGAAAATTATTTGTTAAGCACAATTTGGACAAACATGCACATACCCTTAAAGACTTCGCCGCGTACTTTGTTCTTATTCATCCCAATCGTATGTTGGAGAGCTGTTTTAAGATGTTTGAGCTGGTCACTCTAACTGTATCGACATACTAGAGATTTAGTTGCTTACGTCAAATAATATAAAAAAGGCTCCTTTCAATCAGTTATAAAAGTCTGCCATACGTACTGTATAAACGGCAGGAATCTTATATAGATGCATTGATAATACAATATCAGTGTGGCTTCAAACCAAAAAGGTCTATCATTGAACAAGTTTTCACACTACGATAAATCCTGGAGTAGAGCATTGATTTAAACAGCGGCACATGCTGATTTTAAAGCTTCCAACACGTCAATAAAATCGTTTGATGAAGCACATTCTACGTCAACGCTCATACGACATCATCAGCGCACAAGAACGACGAGATAGCAAGGTGTACACAGAGGTTAAAAAGTAGTTACGGCTAATGGATTTTGTGGTGAATGAAGACAAGACGAAGTTATTCGCGCAATCTGTTATTACTTCTAGAGAACTTTATGTACAAGATATCACCACAAACACAACGTCAGGCGAACAATCACGCTTGATAATAGATGCTAGTTATAGGCGCAGCAAGTAAATTAGTAGTAGAGCCCTTTCCCGAACAACTAAAATTGGAATCTATTAGACGTTTTTTTATTGAATCAAACTAAGTCTATGTATTTAGGACAAACCGGACCGGAAGGTAAGAAGCGTTGCAAGTCTTTGAAAGATTCTTTCTAAGATTTTGGCTTTGAATCATACCGCGTGCATCCCAAAAAAACTGTGGTCATAACCTTGTTGGCTGACATACCCATCTTAGCCTCTTTAAATGCATTTTCATCAGGAGAAACCTACTGTCTTAATGGTTTTTTGGTCTCTGGTGTGGTGCAGTGTATCAGTGCAAAACAAAACTGCACAAAAACTCTTTCGAATTGCGACTGGAAATCGCGTTTGAAGTGGACCGCAGGCGGATAGCTTTTTCATGTCCAAATATTCCGGAAAAATGTGATGATCCCGTTAAGTTATGTCTACAGCCACGCACTTTCATTTTTCGAACGTTTAATATTATTTCATGGATTTTATCGACGATTCTTGGACGACCTCTTTTTGCACAATATTGGTGTTAATATACTAGCCTGATCTGCGCTGGATTAGAGCTATGCTGACAGTCCTGCGTGTATATGTTGCCGATTGGCTTATTACGTGTAGTTTATTGTAGCTGTTGCATGCTGTGGAATAAGACGGACGTATAAGTGAGTGCTCAATTGATTGCTTAGTGTATAGAGTGTGATTTGAGTGAAAATTTTAATTATTAAATTAGAAAACAAGAAAATAGACACATCAGATTATCACTGCTGCCTCACTTACCTGCGTACCTGGGTCTTGTGTCCTAAAATCTTATACCAACAAACGTGCTATAAACTTGAAATACAACAATTCCTCTTTGTCGGTTGTGACTGTTGTTTGGCCGATCAAAACAATATTTGACCAATAATACTGCCCCCTCAAAAGTTTGACTGTAATGCCTCCATTTAAGCTGTATCATTGCTAGAGCAGAGCTGATGCATAGCGATGTCGATTTCAACGCAAAACTGCTGGAACATATTTATTATGTGTTTGGATGCAGTCTAATAAACCGATGCTCCGCCATACCGCACACTGTTTACCTATGCCGACATATAAAATATGGCACACATTTATTAAAACATTTTTAAGCCAGCAATGCTTGTAGTGCGTTTTGCGCTATAATCTAGCTGATTCTACATTCATGCGAAATATTAATGCCACAATACAATTGCTTTTCTCGTTTTTTTTTAATATTCAGATCCAAGTACGTACACAGTTTTTGCCTTTTAAATATATTTTTCCGTTGCAGAATTTTCTCGCTTACAATTATGAATTTCTATATATGTACTTCTTCTTATCAATTCATATATATATATATATATATATATGTAAATTCTCATATATTATTATATAACTTATAGACGAAGAACAACAAAAATAAATTTGTTCAAAGAAAACGTCATACATTTGAATTTTTTTGTTTAATGCAATTTCTTTTCGCTAAATGTTTTTTCTTTTTTTTGTTTTTAAATCGTTTTTATACATTTAGCTATGTCAAAATACATATTTGAAATTTTTTATATATTTATTTTTATATATGTATATCAATTATTTAAATGTGTGGTCTATTATTAAATTTTTTTTTAACTTTTCTCTGATTTACACAATTAGCTTTAAATTTAAAATGTCTTTCTTGGTTTTATGTTATTTTAAATTTAACGTTTAGTAAAAAAAGTAAATGTCATTTTATTTGATATTTATATAAAAACTATTTAAGCCATTTGTCTTTTCGTTTTCATTTTGTTTTTGTATTTTTTGTTTGTTTATAAATTAACTTGTCTTCGTTTGCTTCAAATGCAAATTCAAAAAATAGGGAGTTGTCTTTGTTTTTGAATTTGCAAGAAATATAATGCAGGCGATTTGAAGCATAATGTCTGAGGTTTGTGTGTGGGCGTTGTTTTTTGTTTTTGAAAAAATAAAAATTGTTTGAAATATTTGTTTTTTATTTTCTTTTTTGTTGTATTGCTTTATTTTAATGTTTTATTTTTATGTTAACCTTTTTTAATTTAATTATTTTTTTTTAATGCGTGGCGAGTGGTAATTTATTGCTTTTGTAGTTATTGTTAGGTGGCATGTTTTTTATTCATTTTTTAGGTTTTACGCTTTACATTGCTGCATTTGCAAAACAAGTAAGTTAAATTAAAACACTTTAAATTTCAAAAAGTTAACAAAATGTATGTCTGCTTTACTAGTTTTTGTTGTTGCTTTTTTTTTTGTTTACATTTTCTTGCTTGAAACTATTGTTACTTTTTTTTTTTGTTGTGAAAAATTGCTAAATACTTGAATTTTGAATTCATACGAATTGGATTTGGATGCCGGATAAAGTTTAGCAAGCGCTACTCCTTTTGGCCCAACAGGCAGGCGTGCAGCGCTCTTGCTCAGTTCGTTTTTCTGCTTCTTCTTCTTCTTCATCATCTACTTTTTCTATCCATAACACAGAGTTCAGAAAAAACGTTGATTTTAAAATCAAAAATGCTCAAAATGAAAAACAAAAAAATAATAATTAATTAATAATAACTATAAAACGCGCGCCGGGCTGCTGCTGTTTTGTTAAATTATGTTTTTGATTTTCTTTTTAAAGTTGTCTCCAACAAATTGGCGAAGGCGTTTGCGAAGTAATTGATTGGCTTGTTGGATGATAGTTTGCTGATGTAGTTGGCTTAGCTGCATTTTCATTCATTCGTCGTTGGCTCTATTTTTTGTTTGTTGTAATTATTATAAGACATCAGTACTTCTTTTGCTGCTGTGAATGAATGATTCGACCCTTTCTTTTTTTACTTATTGTTTTTTTTTTTGTATGGATGATGTGTGTGTGTGTATGCGTTCGGTTTAAAGTATGCCTTATGTTTTCTACTAATGCAAAATTTAAGCCAAATAAATATAAACTTTTCGATCCTCCGGCGTTCGCGCTAAATATTCACGCTCAATAAGGCTCTCTATCCGTTTCTTAATGAAGACGGGCGATGGTAAGAATCTTGATTTCAGCATTGATGTTACATCGGAGACGAGTATATTATGCTGTACAAATAAAAATAAAATTAATTATTGAAAATAATTTAATTTATAATATTTTAAGTACTTACCGCCATGCGCTTTCTGGACTTCATAATACGCACAATTGCTGCTTCAATTTCATGTTTGCGATCCTCATCAACCTTGCCACGCGTTTCCTTACGCTCTGGCTCTGATTCGCCTTTGGCAGCAACAGTTTGAATTTTAACTCTACATAATAAAAGAACAAACTTTTGTTATTAACTCTTCGCATTGTTGCTAATCTATTCTTTTGTTTACCTATGATATTTCGAAATGAATGCATCGTTCACATAGAACTCATCCGTTGGATCGATATCCTTTACTTTCGTTTTAGAGTTGCGCACCAGTAAGCGCTGCGCTGGCTTGCCCATCGAAAGCGATTGCAAAGCGCGTATCAGCTCCCGTTCGGGTATATCTGTCTCCTGTTGTATATCATCGTAGGTGAGCACATCGCGGTTGTTATAAAGCATTAGTACGCACATCTGCAAAGGAAAGGCACAGCATAGAAATTAATAAATGTTAAAAAATATATTTAATAGATTATTTAATATTAATGAATATAAAGCGGCTGACATTGACATTGGCACACAAGAACGGCGAGCTGACAAGATTTAAAAACAGTCACGCGGTGTATGAGGACGAGACGATGTCGGTATCACCTCCTGCTTGGTCTGTGATGACGACGGAGAGTAAGTAGATTATCAGAGGCGAATAAGTAGAACCCTCTCTCGAATGACTAGAATTAAAAATATATAAGATGACAGTCCTGGAGTATGACGCAAAAGCATGGACCGTGAATTTGTTAGCTGCACTAGTCGCTTGACACAGTGTATGGTATGCCAGGCTTTCGGAAGATTGATTTGACCTTAGCCAAGCTTAGGCTAGAGAATTGTTCTGATCTTGCATCAGTCGAAGAACCGGTTCTAGTCAGCTAATCGGCTGTTTTGTTTCCTTTTAAAACGACATAGCAAGAAATTCAAACAATTGTGAGCTTGCAGCCTATCTATAGATACATAGAGGACCGACATGAAGCCGTTGACTAAAGGAAAACTGAGGTGGGCTACCTATGAACATTTAAGTCTCCAGGAGTATATATTATATTTCCAGCGTTACTATAAAATTAAATAGTTGAGCTACTTCCCAAACTGAAGAAGATTGTGAGTAATAGCTAGGGATTAGGTCATATACCGACCTCATGGAGATGTGCCAGGATTTTCTATATCCATTAGGCGGGTAAAAACCTTGCAACCGTTTCGATGGCATTTAGACCCATGGAAACGATGGAGAAGATAAATAAACAAGCATATGACACCAACTGAACTTTTTAGATAAAGAAAGGGTGATTTATAACACAAATCGTAAGACAATGTGCAATGCAGTAGCAAAGAGGGGAGCACAATCGATCATTGTGTATTGGATACACTTAATATTGAGAACGAGAACAGCAGTACGAACATATTTAATATCAGGGTATAGAAAGTTCATAATGGCGAGAGCTTTACCTTTTTGTAGAGCTTAAGGATAGGGTTAGGTCAGATAACCTAATTCAGTACAAACTTTCTAGGACACTAGTTCATAATAGTACTCCTCTCCATTAACAATACATTATTCTATTCAAGTAGTATATTATTTTAAGCTGCAGCTACATACCTGATAGGTTGACACTTGCAGTATGTGCTTTCTTGTAGTGGTCGGCACTGTCAAACCGTTCGAACTTGAACTGGGCCCATCTTTATCTTTTTCGCTATCAGCTGGCTTACGTCCATAAAAGACAGCATTAATGTAAGCGGTACCTATTAGATGGTTAACAATTAAAAATAGTTGCAAAAACTATTAAAACAAATACAAACCCATTTGCGGCTGTAACGTCAGTTGTCTACCAGAATGCTTATCTAAATAAAACTTCTTGAACACGTCGAATGCTTCACGCGGCGCTGCCGGTATGTTACAATTTGGCGTCGCTGTCTAAAATTTTAAACAATAAAAAAAATAAAAACATTAACCAATTGGTTTAGTTACTAATTACAAAAATGTTTACAAACCTGCGTTGGCCAGAAACCGGTGGTTAATATTCTTACAGTCAGCTCTACGCCGGAGAGCGATAAATTATGATTATTTACATGCGACTTAAACTCGTCCATGATGGTATTTGACACAGACATATCCTTAAACATGCCCTCGAGCTTTGAGGTAAATTGACAGCCACATTCAGTCTACAAAAATTAATTAATTAAAGTATATATTAAATTTGTATAGTCCTATTTTTTGGTACCTTTAGTTTTGATATCATGTTCTTTTCGAAATCATCTGAGACTGATTTATTTAGCAGCAGACGCTTGGCCAAATGAGTTTTATAGTAACGCTCGAAGACATCCTTCTCCAGCAGAAAACGAAAGAGTACCATTGTCTTATCCAGCACTGTTTCAATTTCTTGTTCGCTCATCTGCAGCAAAAGAGACATTTTTTCATACAATTCCAATTAGATGAAATAAAATTACTTACACCCTTGCCGCCCTTCTTGAGTTTATCATCAATGAAAAGCGATAAATACTCCGGCGATTTGTTATTCAAATTAAGGAAATGTTCAAAATCGGATGAGATAACATTCTTAAAGATGCGATCATTATTGAATGAATGATGTAGAAACTGATCAAAACGATCCTTCAAATCCAGCAAATTCTGCACATATGGTATCGGATTTGTGTTGCCGTTCTCCTCTTCCTTGACCAGTATGCGACCCTGCTCACGTAAATATGCCGACATTGTGTCTGCAATCACTTTGAGACCCTCATCCTTGAGGCGTGAGAACAATTTATATGTGCATGCTAGATCATCGGTCTTCGAATTCTTAATCATATACACAACGCCCGAATTCTCCATTTCTACAATTGTGCGCATGTTTACTTTAATCAATTGCTCCTCGACGACGCGCACAATGCGTGGTTCTGTGTCCTTGTCCAAATAGAGCGCAGCGCGTGCAGATTCCTCTGTTATGCGTGCCTCAACTTTTTTAATATAAACACCAGCATTATTTTCAGCCAAAAACTTCTGCGATTCAAACTTATAGAAATCAGCCGACTTGGTAAGGAACGGTTTCTCGAAATCCTCTTCATAAACGGCGCGTGTACCAATGCCGAGCGCCATGAGCATATCACAAGCGTTCTTTATGGCCAAATGATTAATGGCCTCACCGCTGCGTTCATCCATTACCATTCCTAACAGACGCTCACGCAAAGCCTTCTGTATCTCTGAGTAGCGCACAATCTGCAATTGCAAATCAAAGTTAGTTTGCATACAAACAAACAACAACAACAAAAGAATATTACCTGATCTCTAAACAATTTTAAGCCCAGATTATACACATTGTCTACTTCACGCTGTTGCACATAGACACGATCCATATACATTAATATATCGCGTATCATAACCATTGAAGTCTGGTGATCAGTCCATGCTTGATTCAAACGTGGTAAAAAGTTATTGTGCAAACTCTCGAGCACATCCTGCCGCACCTTTTGCTCAAGATGCTCGGCAACCACCTCGCTTAGACCATAGTAAAGGCGATTGCCGTGCTTATGCAGCACCATGTTGTAGGCATTGCGGTAGAGTTGCTCGAACGAAAGACCTGAGTTGTTTTTCTTCTGTATTTCTTGTATGGCATTCTTGAGACTGGCCCAGATTGTCTCCACATATTTCTCATCCATGGAGGCCTTGAAAATTGGAAAGAAAAAATATTTAATTAATATGCTCGAAATGCTACATAAAAATAAAACTAAATTAAATAAACTGCTAACATTAAAAGCACTTCGCTTGTACTCCGGCAACCAAAGTGGTACACAACGTAATCCTTCACGCGTCTTGGCAGTGTTGCTACTACCGCCAACAACCATAGGTATTATGGCTGCGCCATTAGCAGCACTATTGGTGCCGCTAAAGTTTGGTATGGTTGCCGCTGCTGCTGTTGCATTGCTAACATTATTGCTAGCGGCGTTGTGTCTCAATTGTGTCTGTAACGTGCCAACTGTGCGTCTGACGCCGTTCGTAATGATAATCTGTGTAACATCGCCTTGTAAGACTGCTGCGGCGGCAGCGGCGGAGGTGCTGGCAACGGCAATACCAGCAGCTGCAGCTGTGTTGTTTCCGTTGTTCGATGCGCTGGCGATTGCTGCCGTACCGCCAGGACGCGACGTTTGCTGACCCAATGTGCTGTTACGCGTACGTGGTAATTGTCGCAGTAGGACGTTGTTATTAATATGATTTGTGCTGCTGTTCAAACTAGAGCTGTTGCGTGGCGCACCAGCGTTAATGCCGTAATGGTTGCCTCGATTAAACTGTGCGCTGCTACTAGTGCCAGTTGTTGCTGCGCCGCCTAAGCCACGTTGGTTATTTGCATTAAAATGTGTATTGTTTTGACGCTCGACTAATTGTTGTATACGATTATCTCTGGGCATTTGGTGTTGTTGTGCACGATTATGGCCGCCGTTGTTGCTGTTATGACTACTACTACTGACGGCAGCGGCGGCGGCGTTGCTACGATTTAGCAAAGCAACGCCGGTTGCGTTTGTTATTGTCGGTCTTAACGGTGATCTTACTCTTTGTACTACAGTTAAATGCGGTACAGCAGCGGCAGCCGACTGACTGACGCTATTCGATGACGAGCGTTGATTACCGGTGTGGGTACCCGTATTTGTAATTGCTGTTAAGTTATTAACGCCCACCGTGCGCCGGGTCCCACTGCCCGCCGGTGCTGTGCGAGACCTGTTACTGTTAGAGGACCTAATGTTGCCGACTTTTCTAGCACTTTATATGCAGTATATATTAATATCATATATCTAGTCCTACAGCAACAACAATGTGCATCTATGTTGCTGTCCTCCTTCACTACTTCGTCAACTTCTTTCTGTGGTACTTCAACGTCCGCAAACATTCAAACTGTTTTCCACTGGCTTCACTTTACGCTTGCGCATGCAGTCAAGCAGCAAACATACGTTTTTCCTTTTGCGCCAACGTCTAGCCAGCCCGCTGCCCGGCGTTATGGGTAGTGGTACTATTCTGGTGTTCGGTTATCTGGCGAAACTGCGCGCCGATGTGCCTTGGGGAACTTCCAGCCACTATTCATTAAGGTAAAACACACCTGAATGCCGTTTTATCCGTGTATTCAGGCAACGTTTTCACGTACGATAATTTTTGTGTATTAAAACAATTCTAAAATTTTTTTTTTAATGACTTTCAAAGTTTTTGACATAAACGCACAGGTAAACTATAACACTCATACAACATTTTAATAAAAACTGATGTTTGCGGTCGAATATATGCTTTAAAATAAATGAAAATGAATCTTACAGCTCTGACAGTAAACTCTTGCATAGTAAACCTGGAAATCTTATGTCAAACACAAAAAAAAGTTCTTCATACAAAAAATCAGAAAGGTTAGACAGATTTTTGTTGTGTAGATCACACAAATGGAATATACGATAAGAACTGATGTAAGGTTTGATATTTCCTGCAAAATTATAACATTCATAACTTTTGTTCATACATAAACTTAGAATGAAGAGTAGCTTTGAATGATCCGGTAAAATCTTAAGTAGTTTAGATTCAGTTTGGATCTATAAGTCTTGAGTGTACCAGTCCAAATTTAAGAGAATATTTTTCAAGATGAAATAGTAACTTTCATGGAAGATAATGATTTTGAGTTAGGGATGGTAGAATTTGATATAAGGGACTTCTGCATAAAATTTTTTTCAATTCGAATTATGAAGATTATTAGAAGTTTTCTATTTGATAGAAAATTATGAGAACTCGTTTCGATTCCACAAGGCTACTACTACCAGTTTTGTTTAATATTTTTACCTCAGACTCTATCTTCCTGCCTTTTTGTGACTCATCAATGTATGTATGCGGACGAAACTGCTTTTCTGACGCTAGGTATATGAGGACTCGCTCGTTGTTGTTAATTCTTTTACTAGGTGGAATATTATGCTTAACACCTCTAAAGCTGAATGCAACTTTATTCCAGATGGAATTGAATAACCTTTGAGCACTGTCACTAGACTTTGGCAAACAACTGTTTCGTTACTGTGTCAATAACCGTTTGTGTTCGACTTCTGGCTATAAGTATCCAACAAAACTGCTGCTGAAGGTTTGTTCTTTATTATCTAGGGAACACAATATTTTCATAGGAGGTGATATTAATGTAAAAAGAACAATGGTATGGAGCTAAAACTGTAAACGCAAAGAATGGAGAACTATTAAAATGCATCAATGCAAGAAATTAATCTGTTGAAGACATAACTAGAGATTGTGGTCCCATCCCAGCAACAATGAAAAAGCTGAACGGTTTGCTACACACATTGAGCAAAGGTTTTATATTTCCATATATTTCGTCCATTGGAGAGCCGGACCATAAACGGATAGACATGACAAACAGTTCGAGGGACTTAAAAAAACATCATTGTGAACTACTTGAAGTAAAAACAAGAAAGAATGCTACTGATCAGTGCGCTTGACATCAAGATTTTTATTATTTAATTAGATTTATATTAGAATTTCTATAAGATACACCAAATTCGGATGTCTGTCGGATTTAACAACGATAACATTGTTTTTATCATGCAAAAACGCTAAAAGTCTGGACAAATGTGTACCAATCTTGCCCTAGATAGAAAATTTTACAAGGATTAACGTTAAGTATAACTAATCAATCCGACTTTTGATAGTGTTCAAAAATATTTATACTTAGCGGGGTCTGCCACGCCTTTTTCTTTTTGTTACAAACTTAATAAACACTTTTTCCTGTAGGGAAACATTATCTGCGCGACAATCCAGCCTCCGGAAAACTTATGCAAAACGCATGGCGACATATATATTCGTCTTTCAATAGGTTACAGACTACAAAGTTATCAGCGGATATCGGATCTTCATATATCCTAATTAATTTTAAACTTGACTACCTAGTCTAGTACCATTCATTAGGCTGAATTAAATATTGTAAATAGATTGCTGTAACAACTAAGACTACGATTAAAAGATCATTTACCACGATATATGTTTAAAAGATCATAGGTTATTGGCTTCTTTATTAAAAAATCATGAATCTTCTGGAATAAAAAAAAGTTGGAGCGATTCTTTTTGAAATCTATACAAAATGTCATGATCTAATTAACGAACAAAATTTTGAAGTTGTATGGATGGTCGCGCAATATATAATAATTTTTTCAGAGTTCCTACATCCTTTTTAAACTCTAACTCTTATTGGATACACTACAGTATCAACTCTATATAAATTCATTATGTAAAGCTTCGTTTTTTTAAAGATTGCTGGATTCATTGCTTATTGCTTTGTAATAAACTGCCTTCTTGGGTAGAGTAGTATTTCTACTATCTAATCTGTGCCTCGGTTTTCAGTGAGTTCCGCAGAATAGCTCAAAGGATAGGTCTAATAAATCTCATTTCAATTAATGATAAACAGTATTCGCTTCACTTGTTGAACTAGGTTTTTTCATTACACTCTAAATTGTTGCTACTCATTTTACAAAAATTTAAGTAAATATAACTTAAAACTATAAATAAATAAATAATAATAATGGCAGCTTTCGTAGGCTGCTATAGCTACAATAAAATTAATTATTTGCTATTTAATTTAACTTACCGGAAAAGCGCGTATACGCATCTTTCCCTCCTTTTTTGGAGCAGTGCCCCGTAGATTCATTGTCTCTAGACGACGGCAATTCTCCTCCACTTTTTATATGCGTTTATCTTGCGCCGTGCAGCACACCAGCGGTGTTTGCACTAAATAACTCTAAACTTGTCGTATCTAGAATTCAGCGCGCACCAAATACACACGGCAGTCGAAAAGATGAAACGGTGGCGGTGACGACGGGCGTAAGATGTTGTTGGCAACAGAGGCCACCGACCGCTACAAACAGCGGCAAACTCAGCTGTTAAGGCGCGTGGCAGCTTGACTGCAGCGTTGCTGGTTTCCTTGTCTTTTTATAACACAATTTGTCTATTTATTTATTATTTTAAGTTCAGTCTCACGGTTTAAAGTTTGATTTGATGTTTTACTGCTGTTGCTTTTACTCCACTTTCGTACTCTGCTTTTTCAGTTAAACACTTCTTTTTTTTTTGTTTTTGCTTTATACGCGTTTTTACTCGTTGTTGTTGGTGTTGTTGCTTTACATACACTGGCACTGCAAACAAAATAGAATAGAAACGAAAAAATTAAAAAAAATATATAATCGGAAAGTAATAAAAGAAAAAAAAAATGTGCAATTAGATTTTTTTCACTATTTGTTGCAAAATGTTTAAACAAGCCGCAGCGCAGCGGCCGCAGCAGCTTGTTCGTCGACGTCGCTGTTGCCGCTTTGCAATGCCGACGTTTTCTTTATATTAAATAGAAGAGTTTTTGTGAAATCACTTCACTCTTCTTACGTCGCCGCCTGCTCCTCTTCTTCAGCTGCTGCTCTGCATGCTGCTGTTGCGATGAAAGAAAGAAGACAGCAGCCTCGGCTCGTTCATTTTTTTTTTCTATTGCAGGCTTTTTTTCTTTTTCTATTTCGTCCGGTTTTTCGCGGGGAGTTACATTTATTCACTTCGAACTGCTTACGTTTTGCGATTGTTTAATTTCCATGCTACACAGCCGTCGTGCTTTTGCAATATGCAATCGAGTAAAACCGTCTATTTTTCTTACAATTTTTTCTGTTTTGTCTTTTAGTTTTTCTCTTCTTTTCTTTTTTTTGTTGGTTCACTTTAACATTGCGATGAAACGATTTGCGAAAATGATAGAAAATACTCGATACTTTGAATTTTTTTTTGTTTACGCTAGCGACGAGTGTCTAAAAAATGACAGCAAAATGTGCAGTTATAGCAAGTGGTTAGCAATGCACTTAGTGATGTGTTTTAATATAAGAAATTTTTAATCGAAATAATGACTGCGATAAGCAAAATAATCGATTTTATGCGTTTACTGTTGAATTTGAATTTTGCTTTAGACTCACGAAACGTGACTCACGAAACGAGTGCAACTATTGGCCGTTCTGGCTTGGAGTCATCTCGTGTTCACATGTTTTATCGTTTGAATTCTTTCTCCATAATTGCTGATGCTTTGACGATGAAGTAATTTACTCTGAACTGACCGTCAACTGATTCTTTGTTTCTCCTCCAGAGTTGATTTGCTCAGTTCCGGTAAGTAACACTAGTCTGTTGTTTTGTGGTCTCATCTGTAGCCATGTGGTTCCGGAATTGATCGTGATGATAATGAAGTTGCTTCTTGCAGCAACCAGTCAAATCCAGTAGTTCTAGTAGTGAAAAAGGGAGTCTGAATAATTGATTTTTAAAATATAACAAAGTACATCAGTTCACCTAAAGCTGAAAAGCTGAATTAGTGACTTCATCCAAGAGTAGATTCCTCTACAATAAACTGTTATTGTTCAATGCAATTGTTATGTTTAAGAATACGTTCGAGGTTGGTTAAAAATGGAAACTTTTATTTTCTTTCGATAAATATTTATTTCTTTATTAATACATACATATCTATTTTGTACCCTTCTATTCTCTTGTCATTGTCCCCTTCACTGGAAATTCAAAAACTTGATCAGCCACAAAAAGTTAATTTATATAATTTTAAAACTTATTTTTAATACCCTTTTAATGTAAATTTGATTGCAATTAAATAAATAAACATAAAACAATTTAAATTATAACAAATAAATTATTTTAATTCTTTTTTGCATTATTTAAAATATTAAAATAATTTTGCGCGCCAAGTTTGCGCCTGTCGATATTTTAACGCGTGAATAAGTTCCAAGTTGGCAGCACCATTTCGATAACATACCACAAACCGATAACTTAATACATTTATGATACATTTCCGGTTTACAATAGTCCGTTATTTTGAATTTGCAGTCTGCTCTTTTATATATTGTTTAATTTTTAAAAACTGCGCAATTTTTTTTGTCGTAACGGTTGTTTTGAAATTCCCTGCCGCAGCCTTAAATGTTACATCACACGCATGAAAAAGGAAATAATAAAAGTAAAAACAATACACACGCACACACAATCAAACTGTATGCAAACGGAAACGGAAGTGCATAAGAAAAAGTTTCTCATCCATTGTCTTCTTTGTCGTCATCATCATTTCTTTTTGTTTTTCATTGCCGACAAAGCAATTTAAGTTAAACAAGCGCTTTATATACAAAATGCTGTACTATTTCCTCAAGAAACTATAATATTATGGAGCAAGTAGTAAAAATGAAGCGGCATTGTACGGAAATATTTGTAACTAGTTAAGCATTTTCTAAAGAATAGATGAATAAAAAAAATAGATTTTTAAATTCAAACGTACATCATTTACTTCTATATGCAACCATTTGTAAATTTTTCTTCACTATTTTCAGACACTTCATATTTTTGTCTGCTGTGTGTCAAAGTTTCGCTGCAGTCGCTTCGCAAGTTTCTTGCGCTATGCGTACTGACTCTACACTCTCTTTCTCTGTGCCTGCCTGCACAATTTTAATGTCAAATATTTAAAAAATCTGCTGCAGTCACCCGCACGATAATACAAACAACCAAACTCTTTGCACAGTGCACCCCTTGCCGTGAATATACTTTGGTGAAATTGTTTTTCTTGATTGACTTAAAGTTCTTTCCTTTCTATTTCTTCTCTTCTTCTTCTTACCGCACGCTGAATTTTTCGCATTTGCTCCAGCAGCAGCACTTTTGAAAAGTGTTGCAAATTGTATCCTTTTCGTAAGTTTGCAAGAGTAAATATGAATAGGATTCTGCTTTGAATAGTCGCATTTATTTGATCGCTTAGGGAAAATTATTTTTGATGGAAATTTAAAATGTGCAGCTTTTTTGATTTAATTAATTGAGTATAAAGTTTTTCTTCGCGTAACTGTGGAAACTTAATTTTGCAAACACATTCGAAAGGTGTTACACACATACATAGCCCTGGGCATATTTTTAGACAGTTACGTCGAACTTTTCATCAAAATAATGCATAGTGCGGCTTAAAGTAATCTCAGATTTCTTACTCTTTGATTTGCCGGTTCTTTTCTCTTTCTCAATCGAAAGATGGATAGAAAAAGAGCTAGTCTAAGTTTTCGTTTCCCGGTAATTATTATGCAAATTGTTCTAAAAACGAGTTACAGTGGTGCAAAAACGGTAAATTGTTGAAATATTTCAAATAATCAAATAATAAATAATCGAATACATTTTTCCGATTAATTGATTAAGGTAGACAATTAAATTTGACTAAGTGAAGTCTGAAAATTTGAAGAAAGCATCGTTGTACGATGAGCTTGTCTCTTCTCCGGATAAGTGTGATGTGTCAACGAGTCCGGAAGCATGAAACCAAGCACGATAGCATAGATTCACCACGCGAATGCTTCTGCTGTGATTTCTCATCCAGGATCCCTATATCTATATGGATGGAATACGAGGGATTGTATTGTCAGAACATACAAACCGAAAACATGCACCTTATTAAGAAAAGACATTATCTATACATTCGGAGACTTGGTGGCTATCCAGATAAAATTATATATGGGCGGATCTATCGCGAAGTGGTGATCGCTGTTTTGTTTATAATTGGAGGTTAGTCTATGAGCTATCTATGTCAGATCATAGGATCATACTATTCAACATATAAGTCGTTTCGGATTTTAAGTAATCTATTAGAAATTCGAGAGGAGCCAACTCGGTTATTTAAAAAACTCGCCGTAAGACACCCTTAGAGCCAATTAGACAGCCAATTGCGCTTTTATGGATATATGAGTTGCTTCTGACAACACATTCCATACAGAAGTTGCAAAGTGCACTCAACAAAAGGTATATAAATCCTTCTCTTACTAAATGGTTAGTACAACAATTAGACTCGAGGATGGTTGTGAACAAAAGGATGCCCGCAGGAAGGTGTTCTATGCCCTCTTCTGTGGAGCCTTGTAGTTAACGAATTACTAGACTCCCTAACAGAGCCCTGCAGATCCATTGCTAGAAAGAATTGGGAGTGTGTACCTCAAAAATAATGAAATGGATGTGTCCCACATTGATCCGAACGGTGTTGAGCTGTGGACAGTGCAAACTTAGAAAATACTTATATAAAATTGGGATCGAGGGTGACATGAGAGCATATATATGTTTGGAAGATGACGAAATTCCACAACTTATCCTAGAGAAATGCACAACTTCGACCCTAACGAGGGGCAAATATTTTGCCAATGACAGGATGAGCGGAACATGCGATGAATCATAAAAATCTTGAGGACCATTTTCAAGGCGATCACGTTCGTTTAGTTGTTTATCCGTCCATCTCTATGTCTGTCTGACCAAAGTGTGTCGCCTTCATATTTGACAGAATCTGTGAATGCTTTTTTTGATTTTTACTTCGGTCCTTCTGACTGCCTTCATTGGGATGAACTCAGCAGCTATGTCACTTTTAAGCAAACCTGGTTCGTTGTAGACGCCATTTAACAGCTCATACGACGATATTTTTTTTGGTCAAAATTGTGGAACTTCGAAACAAGTTTCGCTGTCACAAGTTTCATACCCAAAACATCCGAAAAGATGGCATGGTGTGAGCCAACCGTTATGCCGACATCCTCTACTACTTTTTTAATAGTGATTCGACGTTTCTTCATTGCCATTTTTTCAGCTTCACTACTTATAAACACTTTTGTAGATTTGTCAATTGCTACAAACAATCGCCGAGCAAAACACTTTGATCCATTATATCTGCCAAGAACAAACTAAAAGCTGAACATGTCAGCATATGTTGGGTACATGTGTAGCAACTTAAAACAAGTAAGAAAATTTCAGTCGGGCGTAACCGACTGTAAGAGGCCCTGTTCCTGTACAGATCGCCTAACAAACACATTAAATGTTTCCAGAGCTTATGACCAAGCTTATGACCACTTCTCACTGCACCAATAAGAGTAAAAAAAAAATATATCTCTTATCAATAACTATTGTTTGGTGAATGCACTCAGACCTCCCATTATACGCTCTAAGAATGGTCAAAGTCTCCGATCAACTTTATTTTCCTCGTTTCATCTCCCTGGAGAAGCTCTTTCTGTAGCAGAAACCAACGTATGATCAGGAAACAATTTCCAGAATATCAATCAAAGTCATTCGCATTATAAGTATGCTTCAGAGCCCATTTAAACATTTTTTCTTTAATTTCTAGATATTCTGCTTTCCCGCAAAACTTTTCTTCACTGTTTCCGTATTACTCAAATTTAGAAAAGTTGCCTCTTTTGAATAAACCTCACACATCGCCACTATTCACTGACGCGCCGACTTCTAAATAGTAACTTCTCAAGTTTAATATAAAATTCTTCCGTTCAGTTGAGTCGAATGAGTTGTATAATTCCTATAGTATTCGTGGGTTCACCATTTTTGAAGCAGAGTACCAATCTTCTTTCTCTAAAATTGGTCTAACACCATTTTTTACGGATCGGGCGTCTTGTGATTTCTTTAAAAAAAAAGTAAAAAGTCTTCAGTCCGAAGATAGTTTATGCAGTTAATTTAGAAATGTAAGGCGATATGATTCCTGATCATCCGGATTTGCGTTCTACTGATGTTCTTGGTTACTTGCGGTTGTTGCTGGTGATATTTCACATCGAATTAGTTGCAGTTCAGGGAATCCCGATGGGTTGACGAACGGCTTATCAAATCTTAAAGCGACTAAAAACCCGACATGCCGAAGTTTGGTAGCAAGTAATATCAACATCTGGAAGCACTAAATCGAACTATAAAACCTCTGCGCAATGACTCAAAATGTTTTGGAGGCGCAATGATTCTACTGTCCTACCAGTCGTTTCAAGATTGACGATTGCTTTCCTCAAATGAAACTTCATCTGACGAGAAATATGAGAGTTGCATTTCGAACCGAAGATTTCTTTCCTGTCGGCACGAATCGAATGGTTTGATTTCGTTTCCACCGATTTTTTGCTATATATTTTAGGACGAGCTTATCCACAAAGTGTTCCCAAGCATCATTGCTATGTATAATTCTAGCTGTAAAGAACAAAGATGTGGATCACTTGAAATTTAATTTTTAATAAAATTTTTGTACTTATTGGATCTGCCTGGCTTGCCGAAGTTCAAGTGATTATAGGACGGAATGAGCTTATCCGAAAACTGCTCACTTTTCTTTCAGGATTGTTCGAGAGTTCTTTTGGTAAAGTCTTCTCAAGTCTTTCCAAATATTTTGAGAATGTAGAAGTGATTTTTTCAATACACTTTTAGAGTGAGTTTGGTTCCTTCAATCGCTACAAATCAACCCTGGAAATGTTCTTTAGTGAAGAAAGTGAGAGCTTCTTGTTAGGATGCAAAAGGTCAACTTTGATAAATTGAAACTCTTCAATAAAGTTTTGAAAGTCACTTTGAAAGTCAGGTGGATGGCAAGGAGTCCATCACATGAAAGGCACGAAGTTCAAATTCATAGACGAGCGAAATACTTTATTGACCCAATTTCACCATTCTACCTCCACATTTTTGAAGGCACTTGGACTCTCTGAATAATGAACGAGGAGTGGTTACATTTTCTTTGTATGCTACATTACCGACAGACAAAATTTTTAGCCACTAACTTTCCGGAAGCAAAAACCAGTAAAAAAAGGATGCTCCTGTCTAAAACTGTGATCTGTTTTAGTTCTGCTTAGAGCAGAGTTAAAAGCTTGAATTAAAAACGACGGCTACGCCGCGGTTTCAATTACTTTCTAAAATTTCTTCACATTCTTTCCAAGTCTCATAATACATCATTTTGTTACACTGTGCAGCAGCCAGTATTTTCCATCGAGAGTTTAACGCCTTCGGCGCAGCATATTCCCTCACCACCAAATGGCTGAACGTTTATTCGAACTTTAAAATTTTCTTGTCTTGTCGTTCAGACGCCTTTAGGTTGCCTTTAAAAACTTGCCACATCCTTTGCTGCTGCAGCTTACCACTTGGTTGCACTACATTATAGTTTATTGAATTTGGTTTGTCTTGCATATATGTATGTATTTCTCGTCCTTAGGCTAACACAACTCTGACTACGTCATCTTAGCACATACTCGTATTAGCCAAAAAATAGCTTGGCTTGGCTTGGCTTGTTGCGCTTGAGTGCATATTGATGCAGCATTAAGGAGCAACTATTTATGTAGGAGTATGAGTCTAAGCATGCTTTCAAGCTTGTTTAATCTTCAGAGGATTTTAGCACATGCAATGCATTACATAGCTAACCCCAAGCTGTCCTTGCTTTCTTACGTCTAATTAATTTTCCAGCAAACTTGAAAGCTCAAAGTTTGTCGCTCATCACTCGTACGGTCGGTCGGTCGCTCGCTCGCTCGTTCATCTTTTATTAAACTTTATCGAATTTTATGCAGCAGAAGTTTCCTTAACTTCATGCGCCTTGCACCTTGTAGCACTTCCTTGCAATTAGACTCAAATTGCTGTGTTCCATACATGCAGGCATCCATACTGACTGGCTTTGTATGCAAGTGCATATACTCAGGCTACTGCGAATGCACACGAGATTAATATTATTTTGATTTGTGCGCAATTATATATGCAAATCAATGCCGAAAGGATATTGCCATCAATATGTAGGACGATTATGTGCATACACACATGCCTACCGGCAACTAATGTGACTTCACAGCAGAGACAGCCGTTTCCACTGCTACGCCAACATATGCAAACTTTAGTGCACTCGTAGCAACTCCACGAAGCAACTCAACTAATTATTTGTTAACATTATACGAGTGGCTGGCTAGTCTGTACGTCTGTCCTTTCGTATGTCTGCCTGTCTGTTTGGTCATTTAAATGCAATTAGCAAACGATAATCACACACACACGACTGCTTTCAAAAAGTTGATTATAAATGCAAATTGTATATGATACTATATACCCTACAGCCATCTATTAGTAGTGCTTAATGCCGACTCATTTTTTTAGCTGCTGCGTGACTTATTAGCACGGCACACATTATTTAAGCCGTAACACTTAATGTTAAAAGTATTTTGTTATGCTTATTAAATGGCCATTAGCTAAGCCGCAGGATTAACATAGGCAAAGTACTTTTTGCGGCGTTTTATGTACTCAAACAAGGAATTAGCGACAAATCTGACGCGTTTGAAGGCGCCTAAGTAATAGATACACCCTACCCACCATCAGCCGAACAGGCACGCACATGTCGCATTGATAAGCTATGACGCTGTCAATGCGGCCATTAGCGAGCAACACGTACAAAGCCAAACGAAAGAAGGCAGAATGCCGATAGTAAGTAAGACTAAAAGGACACTATTGAAAAAAGGAAAAAGAAGAACAAATAAATAAAGCAGCTTAATATACAAAATGTGCTGGTCGTAGTAGATGAAGCGAAAATGTTTATAGTAAATGGTTAGCTTAAGTCGAAGCTAGTTTACGCTACATACTTGAAGATATAATAAGAAAGGACACTGCATCCTGTAACACTCTTGAAACTTAAAGTTGTCACTTATCTGTAATAGTATGAAATATTGAATAGGAATTTGTCAGAATATTACAGTCGGTCATAACCGACTGTGGGAGCTACAGTACAGGTCGCCTAACAAACACAAATGTTTTTCTAGCTTATGACCAAGCAGTGCGAATCAAAAAAAGGTAGGAAATTAATCACGATTAAGTTCATTATCTCGTAAAATTCCGACGAAGTCTCTATCTATTACCGTTTCCGAGATCCTTTCGTTCATACGGACAGACAGACGGACACGTCTATATTGACTTCTCTATCACTCCTGACCATTATGCGGGTAACTTTGGGAGTCTCCGACCATTATTTCTACCTGTTACATACATTTGCACCATCGGTACAGAGCCTAAAAATAAAAAAATTGTATCATACAAAAATTCAGTAAGGCTGTATAGGTTTTTTTTTTGAGTAATAACCTAAGAGAGTGGTTGGCACGTTCTTTAGATATAACATATTTAAAGAAGGGATAGGAGAGACGAACTATTCAAACATGAAGGCTCTATCTTTAATAGTCTTCAAGCTTTTGAACACTTAGAGGAGGTCTAATTGTGTATGCTTAATGCCATCTTCCCCTTAGGGAGGCAGGTTGGTACGTACATTGAACACAAGTTATCTGTAGAAATAATAGGAATATCTAAATATACAAACCTGTGAAGAATTCTTGGTACGACGAGGAGTGTCGCAATGCTACTGCAGAGAAGAACGCTTCCTATCAGCGAACTCTGCAATCGGGAGCAACGCGAGCTGTTAGAGAGCGATATCGAGAGAAACGGAGAGAGGAGAAACGCCTTTTCAGACGCAAGAAAAAGAAGCAAGAAAGGCGGGAGTTTGAGGATGTTCAGATGTTACGTGACAGAAATTAAGCTCGAAAATTCTATCAAAAGGTCAAGCGTCTGACTGAAGGTGTTAAGCCCGGAGTAACTTTCTGTAAGGATGACAATGGAAATCTGGTAATGGATGAACAGGAATCACTGAAATTATGGAGGAGTAATTTTTCCAATCTACTCGGAGGCGATGAAGCGCACAATACCGACGATAGAAATGACACCGGAGCCACCAGTTAATGATGGCACTATTATAGAACCACCGGACTATAACGAGGCCGATTCTGTTATTAAAAAGCTGAAAAATAACAAAGGGGCCGGCTGCACGCTGAATTATTCAAGACCGGCGGCGAAGAGTCGCTTAGGAGTATGCACCAACTTTTATACAAGATATGGTCCGATGAACGCATACCCAATGACTGGAATCTCAGTGCTCCCTGTCCTCTCTTTAAGAAAGGAGACCCCGCTGTTTGCGCCAACTAACGCGGAATAAGTCTCCTTTCCATTGGATATAAGGCTCTTTCGAGCGTATTGTATAATAGGCTGAAGCCATATACCGACTCACTCATAGGACGATATCAGTGTGGCTTCAGAACAAAAAGGTCGACGAGTGACCAAATATTTACACTTCGCCAAATCTTGGAAAAGACCAGTGAGTTCAACAAAGACACTCACCACCTATTTGTCGATTATAAAGCCGCTTTCGACGCGCCGATACGATCGAAGTCAGGGTGGGGAAAAACCTCTCCGACCCTTTTGATACCAAGAAAGATTTCAGGCAGAGCGATGCTCTGTCTCGCGATTTTTTCAATCTCCTGATGGAATACATCCTACGCTAATGCTCGTACATACAGAGTATGTCGGGCTCGATCTTCCAAAAGGAAGTGATGCTGCTCTCTTACGCCGATGACATCGATATCATCAGCACGTAGGAATGGCAAGGCATCGATATCATCGGTACGCAGGAACAGCGAGTTAGCACTGTGTATAACCGTTACTTATCGATGGCGCTAACGGGAACTTTGTTTTAAGTTATTCGGTTGATTGGATAGATTGGACATATGTTGTCCAAACGACATCTTGTGAATGTGCTCGTAAAAAGTACGATCGGAGCTAGGTCGGTGTTTTATCAGTGTTTTGAAGACGCGCAGAGAAACTAGCATCAGTTCTGGGACGAGTCTATTAAACTTCTTTCGAATATTTGGAATTTGTTCACATTTCTCGGTTTGTTCAGAGTATTAGTTAAGAACCCAAAACTTATTTGATATTAAGCATTCAACAATTCATCATTTTGGTTTATTGGTGGCTGCCTAAATCAGGAGAATTAGCGTCCGTCTCTTTCTGACGTTGCTTAAACTTCTCCTTCACTCTGTAACTTTTATGTACGAAAAAAAAATAAATTAAAAAATCTTGAGTTTCGGCATAAAAGATTTAACGCCAAGTGTTGATCGAAAGTATCCGCCATCATACATCACGATTTATTCTAAAAACTTTCGTTCACTTAATTAGAGACCCTGACTCTATTAATATCTGGAGCAAACGGTTCGCATGGGATTTAAAGCTCGTTTCGAATCGACCAGTAGAGCCTACTAAAAATATATATTTCACAAAATCCATGAATATTTACATTCAAAACCTCGAAAGTCTAATCCATTTTCTGCAGATTTGAATTTTGAATATGAGACTCCTCATCTTTGTCTCACAACATGTTCGATGGAAGTCTACAAGCTGACGCGACAGATGATGGTACCTGGTGCGCTCTTATAATAGATGAAACGTTTTTCCGTCACGCATATGTCACATGTACCAAGCTTCATAGTTCTACTATCTTAAAGTGTTTCACTAATCCTAATACAAGTATCCAGATAAGAAAATTAAATTTTAAAGTGGTTATAAGATGTTGTATATTTATTCAAGATTCAGATTGAGACAAGTTCAACGTCTCGAGACAAGATGCTGCAGTCTACAATACACCAATTTGACTGTTACAAACTTTCTAAATAAATTACACACTAAACACACGTCTATCTAGGTATACGGTGGCTACTAAACTAAATAGAGCACGCACCAACGTGTAAAAATATTTACGAGCACTTAGACATCTGCCACTGCTGCCACAACTTGAAGTAAATCCTCACAGATTTAACATTTAAATGACCGAAAATTAACTCAAGTTGAAACACTCGACTTGTTGTGGCATTTAAACTAATCTTAAGTCACGAGACTTGAGTGCGCGCATGCCATTGTTGGCTTGGATGAGTACAAACCAAACCAACTTCAAGTGGAAGTGGTGGCCTGAGTTGTATATGTGCGCCAGGACATGCATTGCCGTTTAGCAGGAAGCACAAAAAAAAAAAAAAGCAGGAGTTGTGCACAATGGCGGCAACAAAAGCTAAACCCGAAAAATAAAAACGTAAAGAAAGAAAAGTTGAGCAGAGCAGAGAAAAAAACCGATTGGCGGACTTCACTTAATGTGCTTTAAATGATGGCAAACAGACGGACAAGCAGACAGACAAACAGTCAACGAGTGTTCGAGATGGACAGTCAGGACAACAGAAATCAAATGCACACAACGCGACGACAATTTCATGCGACAAACAGCAACAAACAACAATGACTGACTCCGTGCCGTGCTACTACTTATATATAGAACTTAGATCTCGACTCGTACTTCACTTTGAATTCAACTGAGTCATCAGCATCATTATCATCATTATTGTCGGCATTATCATCATTATGATATGTTTGAGTTGAAAGAAGATGGCGGCATTCTATAGTACCGAATAATCTGCAGCGTAATGAGCATGAATGGGGCTGCATGACTGAACGAATGACTGACTGAATGACTGACTGAATGACTGACTGACTGAATGAATGAATGCATGAAGTGAGCCAACGACCGAATGGAGATAGAAGCGCTCGTTCGCTTTTCAAATGGAATGAAGCGCCACTCGAGCTTAAATAGAATGGGGCATAAAGTAACATAACCGCAGAAGGAGGAGACAAATTCTAAACAGATTTGGAGAACGAACGGAAAAAAAATTAAATGTTATATTTTTTTAGGCTCTGCATTATTCTTGCTGTTTGTTAGAAAATTTTTATTTGAGTTTATAAATTAGTTTAAAAGTTGCTTGAATTAAAATCAAATAGGATTCGCCCTAAAGTCGAAATTCGAATAGAAATTGGAAAAGCTTTGTGAAATTTAAAAACCAACAATCGAAGACTTGATGCCTTGCTTTTGCGTGCTCCGGAAAAAGATGAAGATTTAAGTTTATAGCAAAGCATCACTTTTTTAAAAGAAAAGCTTTTCATATTTCAAATGTGGTAACCTCTTTCAATTTTAACCTTATGAGTCATGGTTTCCTAATGAGCCATTCCACTATATTTCAAAATGAATTCAAATATCTCTAACTACTAAGCTTTACGCTTAACAGGGTATTCTAAGCTGATCTAGTGAAGCCCATTATATTGGTGTTCGTGACATCATTTGAAAACTGAACTTCAAACTTTGGATCAGTTGGATGATCTCATGAACATAATGGAAACACCACATTTCATCTTGGAACTTTTGCACAGTTGAATGCTTCCATTCGATATTTTGATGCTTGGTGTTGCAAGTTTGAAGTTTTGCTCCTTGATTTTTTTGCAATGTTAGATCGCACTGAGCTCCTTATTCATATTTATTCAAAGACCTATTATACCAGAAGTCTTAGTTTCGATCAAGTTAAGTTAAGAGTCTGTAATCCAAGAGTTTTCACCAATGAAGTTCTTTACAAACAGTCTTAGATTCTTCAATCTTCTTTACTAAAATCTTCATTGCAATAGTCTGCATATTAAGTGTCTGAATAACAGTTCCATAAGACTTCAATCAGCGAATATTCACTCTTAATTCCAAGCGTTTTTATTCCTAGAATCTAAGTTCCGAAAATCATTATTCGAAGAATTTTTTATTCGAGTCTTCAATCAAAAAGTCTTCAATCAGAGAACCTCCATACTATGCGATTTCAAACCAAAACTGTTTGTTTAAAAATCAATTAATCTAAGATTTTAAATCGAGTCTTCATTCCTAGAGTCTTCAATTCGATAATCTTCATTCCATGTGCCTTCATTCCTTGGGTTTTTATAGCAAGAATAATTTATTGCAAAAACCAGTATTGTAAGAATTTTTTTATTCGAGTTTTTATTCCAACAGTCTTCCATCAGAGAATCTTCAATCCAAGGGTCTTCATTCTGTGAGTTTTATCTAAGAATAATAGTTTCAAAAAACTTCATTCTAAGAATTTTCAATTCGAGTCTTGATACCAAGAGTCTTCCATCAGAGAATCTCCTTCATTTCATGCGTTTTATTTTCCAGAATTTCATCAACATTCTAAGAATTTTTAATTCGAGCTTTTGTTTAAGAGTCTTCAGTCAAATAATCTTTGTTTCTAAAGTCTTCATTTCAAGAATATTAGTTCTAACAAATCTTCATTCTAAAAATTTTCAATTCGCGCATGCATTCCAAAAATCTTCAATACGAAAATGTTTATTCGAGGGGTCTTCAATCCACACGGTTTATTTCCAAGAATATAAGTTCCAAAAATCATCATTCTAAGAATTTTCAATTCAAGTCTTAATTCCAAAAGTTTTCCATCATAGAATCTTCAATCCAAAAGTCTTCAATTCATGCATTTCTACACGAAGACTCAGTACGAAAAATGGTCATTCTAAGAATTTTCTAGTCGATTCTTCATTAAAAAAATCTTCAAACCGAAAATCTTTGTACGATGAGTCTTTATTTCATTCGGTTTAATTCCAAGAATTTAAGTTCTAAAAATCAACATTCCAAGAATTTTCAATTTAAATATTCAATCCGCGAGTCTTCAATCAGAGAATCTTCAATTCAGATGTCTTCATTTCATGCATTTCTATATGAAGACTCAGTACGAAAAATGGTCATTCTAAGAATTTTCAAGTCGATTCTTCATTCCAAAAATCTTCAATCCGAAAATCTTTATTCGATTCATTCGGTTTATTTCCAAGAATTCAAGTTCTAAAAATCAACATTCCAAGAATTATCAATTTAAATCTTCAATCCGCGAGTCTTCAATCAGAGAATCTTCAATTCAGATGTCTTCATTTCATGCATTTCTATATGAAGACTCAGTACGAAAAATGGTCATTCTAAGAATTTTCAAGTCGATTCTTCATTCCAAAAATCTTCAATCCGAAAATCTTTATTCGATTCATTCGGTTTATTACCAAGAATTCAAGTTCTAAAAATCAACATTCCAAGAATTATCAATTTAAATCTTCAATCCGCGAGTCTTCAATCGGAGAATCTTCAATTCAGATGTCTTCATTTCATGCATTTCTATATGAAGACTCAGTACGAAAAATGGTCATTCTAAGAATTTTCAAGTCGATTCTTCATTCCAAAAATCTTCAATCCGATAATCTTTATTCGATTCATTCGGTTTATTTCCAAGAATTTAAGTTCTAAAAATCAACATTCCAAGAATTATCAATTTAAATCTTCAATCCGCGAGTCTTCAATCAGAGAATCTTCAATTCAGATGTCTTCATTTCATGCATTTCTATATGAAGACTCAGTACGAAAAATGGTCATTCTAAGAATTTTCAAGTCGATTCTTCATTCCAAAAATCTTCAATCCGAAAATCTTTATTCGATTCATTCGGTTTATTACCAAGAATTCAAGTTCTAAAAATCAACATTCCAAGAATTATCAATTTAAATCTTCAATCCGCGAGTCTTCAATCGGAGAATCTTCAATTCAGATGTCTTCATTTCATGCATTTCTATATGAAGACTCAGTACGAAAAATGGTCATTCTAAGAATTTTCAAGTCGATTCTTCATTCCAAAAATCTTCAATCCGAAAATCTTTATTCGATTCATTCGGTTTATTTCCAAGAATTCAAGTTCTAAAAATCAACATTCCAAGAATTATCAATTTAAATCTTCAATCCGCGAGTCTTCAATCAGAGAATCTTCAATTCAGATGTCTTCATTTCATGCATTTCTATATGAAGACTCAGTACGAAAAATGGTCATTCTAAGAATTTTCAAGTCGATTCTTCATTCCAAAAATCTTCAATCCGATAATCTTTATTTGATTCATTCGGTTTATTTCCAAGAATTTAAGTTCTAAAAATCAACATTCCAAGAATTATCAATTTAAATCTTCAATCCGCTAGTCTTCAATCAGACAATCTTTAATCCAAGAGTCCTCATTCCATGCTTTTTTATACCAAGCATCTTAGTTCAAAAAGTCATCATTCTAAGTACATATTTTCAAATTTGAGTTTTCATTCCAAAAATCTTCAATCAGAGAATCTTCATTCCAGTAGTTTTAATTCCATGTTTTGTTATGCGAAGAATTTACGTTCCAAAAAATCTTCATTCAAAGATTCGAATCTTTATTCCTGGAGTCTTCAATCACTCCGAGTGACTACTTTCTACATTTTTTATAGCAAGAATATTAATTTTAAAAACCTTTATTTTAAGTATCAGTTTTCTAAGAATGTTCATGTCACAGAATCTTTGTTCCAAAAACCTTCAATCTACAAAACTTCTTTGTAGTATTTTAAATTTCCTAAGTCTTAGTTACAAAAAATCTTCAATTCATTGATAGTCATTCTATATCTGTAATCTGATAATCTTCATCCCAAGCATCTTCGTTCAACATGTTTCAGCAAAAGTCTTGAATTCAAAATTCAACATGCTCAACCAATTAATTTCTAGGAATATTCATTTCAAGATGCTTAATTCTAAGCATTTTATTTCTATAATCTCCATTTTATGCGTTGGTATTAAAACCAAATCTCAAAGACTTCATTCCATGTGGCTGCTTTTCAGATGTTCTTATGCCACGTCTATCAAATATAGAATGGATACCATTTACTTACGCCATGAATCTTTAAAATTGCCCAATTACTAAAGCAGGTTTACTACCAAAAATTTTCAATTCTCATATTACAAAAGATTTTTGTCTTTAATCTGTTTTGTTCTGCTGCTGACTTTTAATGTTTTAGAATTTATCTTGTTCTGACAACTGAATAAACTTAATTTTATGTATTAGCAATGGAATTGGATATGTAAAACAAAAACAAAAAAAAAAAAAAAAAAACAGAGAATAAACAACAATAAACTTGCATTAAAAATTTGTGCAATATGAAAAGCAAATAAAACAAAGGAAGAAACTAAAAACTAAACAAGTTCCGCACAGCTTCAACTGCAGAACTGCAGAACTGCAGAGATGCGTTGAGCAATTTAAATATTTGTGTTCAAATGTGTGGTTTCTCATAGAATTTTATGCAACTGAAACTATGCAAGAAGAAGTATTTCGTTGTAGTGAGTGGTCTGTATGTTGGGGCTAACTAAAAGTTGAAGTGAAGCAGCAGAAGTAGCTGATGTGTATAGCAAAAAATAATTGCATTTATTTAAATATTTCTTAAAACAGAAAGAGTTTTTTTTTTTTATACGTTGTAGCTGGCATATTTTCTTACTCGTTTGTTTGTTTGTCTGACTGCCTTTGGCTATGCAACACAGACTTAAAAACTTAAGCGCTTTACAACACTGTCAACTGCCAGACCGCAACGAGCATCATTCATAAGCGTCGTCAGTGACATCACAGACACAGCAACACAGCCAGAAACAGGAAACGTGGTAATGTTCCTTGCAAAATTCCTTTGTCCTGTGTACAAATTACAAAACGCTCGAATTAAACAATTCCGAACAATACCGACAAACAGCGACAGCCAAAAGCGACCAATGACGATGACGATGACGATGACGGCGACAGCAGCTCACAGAGTCGACAAGCGTAAAATTGACAACAAACGTTGTGCAGACAGAGCGACTGAAGGACTGACGGACGGACAGCCAACAATGCGAACAATCCTGACAACACATAGGACATTGCAGGAAGAATAACTTTTACACTTTGAACAATATTTCGTGTAACTTTGAACTTGAACTACTTAATTGAAAAAAAAAAACAGGAAATAAACTTGATCAACAAAAATTAGGAGACATAGATTGTAGATGTCTATTTCGTTGATGATTATCCGTCTACGAAAGAGTTGAAGATAGCACAGATTTAGTTCTGTTGCACTCGGCTGCTATCTCGTTAGCTGGTATTCAGAAAAAAAAACAGGAGCACAGAAAATTTCTACAAAGCGCCATTGGACTTGGTTCAGTACAGCTACCCTGCTTTGGCTTAGTTTGCTTATTGTGGTGTACAAAGAAAGAGGTTTAATGGAAGCTTTAGTCCTGCAATCCTGTAATCTGGCTGCCATATGCTTTAGGAAGATGACACATGAGAGCGTATATCCGACAGGGTCTTTGTACTCCTTGTACCACATCCTACAAGACTAGGGCTTCATTGGTTAGTCTGCAGTGTAAAAGCTGCCTATTTCCTTCTTAATTATTTCCTTAGAGTATCTGCTCTAGAAATGTTTCGAGACCAGAATTGCACCAAGATACTTGGCTTCTTTAGATGGTTTCAGCTGTGTTCGATCTCGCGATGAGAGTCTGTAGCTCGCGATCTTATAAGCGATCACTGAGTGTTGGCAAGAGGTGTTTCGTTCTCAGACTTTGGAATGAAAACCACTCACACTCTTCTTCATTTTTTTAAAAGACGTCCTGTAAGAAGGCACCACTTTAATAACTTGAGTAGTAATGAAAAAATTTTCTGGGATACAGCTTGCAGATTGACCGGTCGTAACCAAGCCTGGTGGTTTGTATAGGGTTGGAGTGAACTGATAGCCGAGATTTCTTTTCTACTATTTCTATATTGCTATTAAGTATCACGCTTTCTCAACTACTCGCTTGAAAGTCGCGTCCTTCTCTTAGAGTTCATCTTCAAGGCATCCCAAAAAGTCGACTTCCATGATATGCTCTAAGGATTCCGTCATTGGCCGTTAATAAGAATGTCCGCCAAAAGAAGTTGAGGCAAACACCATAATTTAGCTAGCTCCAACATGTACCGTACGGTCGCCCCAGTGAAAGATTTGTCTTTGGTTCGAATAGGCTGATCTCATCAGCTCTGATGAGTGAATAGGATCCGATGATTTTTTCTCTGTAGGAACTGTACGATGGTGCGATGAGAGCGGAGTAATAGTGGCGTGACGTACGATTGTGTTGGTAGATCTCCCACTCTTCTATTCTTCCCATCACAAAGCCGTCCCCGTTTTCGTCTTGATTCACGCTTTCATTTAACTGCATTACACTATTGGCTCTAAGGACGTTTCACTTCAGATTTCATTCACAAAGAACTTATTCACAAACACCTTACACAATCAACACTTCGTGACGAATATTGGGTTTACACCCATGCCTTAAGGAGTTTTACTTCGAAAAGAGTACTAGCCCTATCGCACTGTTTTCCCGTACACTCGTATTCCATAATGCCAGTCTATGATAGCCTTGTAGAAAGGGAACCTTTGCTTCTCACCGAAATTTTAATTCCAAACATGGTTTCCTAGGCAATTTATTAGTACTGACGTGAGGCACTTGTCTAGGAGTGTTCCTATTCTGCATCAGTATAGTAAGCTCAGTGGGCAAAGAGTTTACAAGATTACAAGAGACTTAGTATGCTTTCTAGAGGAACACAAGTCCGGATTATTTTCGTGCTAGACTCCACATCATGCAGAATCACCGAGAAAGTCCTGTCGGTAAGAAAGCTGTGTTGGAAAATCTGTTGGATGTCTTGCTAAGCCACCACCGTGTATTCCTCCGCCTGGGATTCATCTCGGATAAAGTTGACCACACTATTTAACTGCTTAGGGGTTCCGTGTGCCGTCCTGAAGTAAAACGAAAAAAGGTGGTATCCCTTGATTAGCTTCCTCGACTGCCAGTATTCCAAAGGCATCTCTTAAACAGTTTCGCGATAGACGACAGAACACTGATGGATCGATTTGAGTCAAAGGTCGATATGTTCTTCCCGGTCTTAGCAATTTGGGTTGTTTTCCAATGTTTTGTGAAGTTCCCAAGCCTCAATATAGAGACTGAAAGCGCTACCTATTTGGCCTTTCCTTTTTCAGCGCTTTGAAGTGGAACAGGAAATCCTCGAGAGTAATAAGTTTGCCAATTCTGTCCCATACAATTTGATTCAAAAGATTGGAACTTAACCTCTAAGTCTCCATACGCTCCTGGGAGATCTGGGCCAGCTTCCAGTGTTCTAATGGAAAGCTTTGGCGGTTGCTTCTTATATCGCTTCGTATTCGCGTCCAAAGTGACCTTCTCAAGGAATAGCTCAGTGTCCTCCTATTTTTGCTTCATCCTGTTGGATTTTCCTCATTGCACTCTGTTCCCGATTGGGTTGCGGTAGGAATGTTTCTCTTAGTTTTCTCTTGATTATAAGAAGCACTTCAGTAGCTGGCTGAATCCTCCTGGTCTGGAGAGCTGCGAGTAGTTTTCTTAAAATCTGTTGAGGGCAGTTTAACATTAATGAAGAAAAGTGCTTACTAGTCCTCTAATTCTTCAGGCCGTATCATCTCGAGGTTTAAGTCAAGCGTGATTTTCAGCCATGTTTGTTCTTTGGGAGCATGCACTGCTGTAAGAGTTTGACCACCAGTGGGTAATGATCGAATAATAGTTGGTACTCTGTCTTTGTTGACAAAAAAGTCTATGGGACTTGTTGAGTGCTGCTGGGCGTAGGTGAAGTAGTTAAATTGGCCGACGTCTAGGATCTGAGCAGAGGTAATGGCTAAAGCTTTCTGTAATACCTTTCCTCTCGTGTTCGCTATATAGCTATCCAAAAAAAAGAAGTTTGGTGGTGTTCTCCGTTTGAAAAACTGTTCAAAGTCGGCTGTAGGCCAAGAAGCTTGCGGAGGAGGTAAGCAGTTCACCTCAGTTTAATAGTGGTCATTTGCAGTTGGGTTTGTTTCTCTGGTAATAGATAGATAGATTTGGCTAATGTATAAATATTTCAAACGGTTTTGATTTCATAAAATTTTTTTAAGTGTACTTACATCGGATAGCTCGTCTAGTGAAATATTAGAAGTGTGAATAGTAGCGCATTCTTCTTAGCTTTTAGGGCTGTGAGTGAGACATTGACTGACTGACTGACTGACTGACTGCCCGATTTAATGACATTCAAACTTGTGTAGTGCAAGAAAATAGAGTTAAGCTATTGTATGTCTGTCTGTATGTAGCGCCCCAAAACTCGACTTTTCCTACTTGTCGCAAGGCGGCAGTTTCAGAAATTGGCAGCAAGCAAACACACACACACACACACATTCCTTTAATAGAGTTTGACAGTTGAAAGGACAACGTTGACATTTGTACTGCAGCTGGTAGCTGGTTGACAGTTGTTGCTGATTTGATACTAGAGTGCAACTGCAGCAGCAGTGGCAGCAGCTGATGGACAGCCGTACAAAGTCCTTAGAGCGTCGACAAGTGCCTGTGGCTTGCTGCACCTAGTTTTAAATACGCTTTACTTAGTATACTTTTATGCTCATTTAAATGCAGACGCTCAATCTTTTTCAAGTTACACTTTTAATTTTTTTTTTTGCTTCCTTGCAACATGTCCTTGCAAATACCTGTTAAGCATTTAGCTAAGGACATATGACTTCTACTGTGTATTGTTTGCATTTGACATTAAAATCTTTGCACATCACAAAAAGTTAAAAAACCAGCAACAGGATACGCCTTAGAGCATACGTTTACCAGCTACCTCAGCATTGGATTTTATGTCCTCGGACTCGACTTGTCTGTAATTGCATTTGTCTGCAACAGGATGCAATAGCAGCAGGTTGCAAATTGCTGACGACGCATTTGCTTTTCATATTTGGGCAACAAGTACAGACGTTTCATGGTTCTGATGACGACAATTGATAAATGGATTTTTGTCCGGAATCAAAATAAATAAACAGCAGCAGCAACGGCACAAAAAATAAACCAAAAAAATACCAAGGACCTTTCTAAGTTTTTCTGTTGTTGTTGTTGTTGTTGTTGTTGTGGTTGTTCTTAGTGTTTTGTTTGCATTCCGCAATTGTATGCACATAATTAAATTGTCAAGCAGCAAAAATTTACATTGCAGCAAACAGCTCGAATGACTCGAAAGTCATTCTGAGTGCAGTAAAGTGTGCCAGTTTGTAAACAAGTGTTTGCCAAGGATGTGCATGGCTGTCATAGAAATAAATTAATTCGTTTTTGTTGACAGGATAATGCGTTTTGTTGCTCCGACTGACAGACAGACGAGAAGATTGAATGAAAGCATGCTCTACTGTTTGACTTTTGCAACGCTCAGGGCTTTTGTTTGTTTATTGTAATAATTCGGCATTTGATTTGTATTGAAAGAGATTCGATGGAATTACAGCTTAAGTGCATTTGTAGGCACAGAGAGACAACTGTTTTGTTTAGTTTCGTATGCACAAGTGTCAAAGCAAGTGCATGAAATTAAAGATTTATCATTATTTTATGCATTGAGTTACATTTACATGATGAACATGCTTAATATACGAAATATACAAGCAATTAAATGTGAATTATTTATTATACTTTATGCTCTGCCATTTGCATGCTTAACCGGTTCATAACCGATTCGTAACCGTTTCAAACCCGTTTTGCAGTATATTGTCAAATGTGTCGAAATTAGCAATTGCGTACAATTTAAAGCAGTTTTATAAGAGAAAAGTAGTAATTAATGCGTAACTTATTAAAAGTAGCTTAATTGATTAAAAAGTATGACGTCACACTTCCTATTAGGTCACTAACATATCACAATGAAGCTGCAAGTCAGAAGAGGCAAGTTCCTACAGATCTGGGGATTAGAAAATCGCTCAGAGTGCCTTACTATAATGCTTAAGTACAGCCTCCTACAGGGCTACTTGCTAATTCTGCTGGAGTTAGAAATCTAGGAGGTTGCACACTTTTTTAACTTACAACCTCAACTAGATACCTTGGTACCGGATTAAAGCAGAAAACTGTAAGTCCTTTTAGCTTGGTTAATCTCAATTAAATCGCTCTGTTATGAACTCTCTACTCTAGATAGATGCACCTGCGGATCATTGCTTCAGGCTGTTGGCCAGCTCCCTATACTCGGGAGGCCCTTTCTAAATAATCTGCAAATGGGATCAAAGATGTATAATATTATATTTGGTTCAAATCAGGACTTTAGTAGAAATATAAGACAACAGGGTTGAACTCCTAACGTAGCATAGGCATGCTGTAATTGGGCGCAAGGTCTTGTTCTGAGTGAAATCATTCTAGCAGCGATTGCCCAAATATGGATGCCTTATATCCAAATAAGGGCAATGATTTGGGCGTTATTCCCGAGAGAGAATATGCTTCTCCCGTTGAGCAGCCAGTACAGCGTTTTTGCTTTAGCAGATTTTAATATACTGACCAAAAGTGAGCCTTTGCTCAAGGAGAGGGTATTCATCCTCCTTAAATGGGCAATGGCTTCTCCGCAGCTTTGTAAAGTTGGTGCACTCATTCTCAGAATAAAACAATTGTGGACACATTTGGCACATTTTATTCTTACGTTTCACCGGTTCAATATTGTGTCTAAATTTTGATTGAGTCGAGGCACATCTCATCAGGGACTGGCATAGCTAATGAACATAGAGAGAGGAGAATTGGACCCAGAACGTTGCTTTGCGAACCGCAGCCAGGACGGAATAAGACTCTAAGAGTGGAGTCCGCAATTTGATGCTAAAAAGCCACCCCACCAGGTATGTTTGAATGAGTCCGAAATCAGGGGAAGGTAGAAAATACTTCACCTTGATCAATGGTCCAATGTGACATATACGGATTAAATCAAATTTTGAGTAAAACGCTTGGAGGATATCTTTTGAAACTCGGTGTAGTTGTTCGTAAGTGCTGCGATCCGCTTCAAAATCGAATTGGTCTTCTTAAATCCTGTAGGCGAGCAGAATCTTCCAAATGTTCGCAACCGAAGGCAGATATGAGGTGGAGTCACTCTCCGGTTTACCACAGTATTCAAGTATTGCACTCTTAGGATAGTGTTCTGTGGCAGATAAAATGGGGGAGCGCAAAATTTGTTGTTCTTTAGACTCTTTATAGTGGTAGGAACTTCAACCATGGTGAAAGGAGTGATGGATAGGTGCAATTGCAATGGTGCATACAATATGTTTCTAGACTCATCTTCTAGTGAAGCATTTTTTGTGTGAAACGGTCAGCAAGATGTGCAGCAAATACGGTTCGGAATCGGAATCATAACATTTGTCACTGGTGTCTCTTCGTTTTGTGCTTCCTGGTGGCTTTCCACATTAAGAACGAGGCATCGTTGCTTGTTAAGCTTGTCGACGGGATGTGGAGCTCGGACAAAGGCTTTCCGGTTCTTCGATAGAAAGAAAGAAATGTTGACGTGGCTAAGGAAATTTGAGGCAATCTTCAGAGGCGACCGCATAAACTATACTTGAGAAAATTTTAAAAGCGTCATCTATAGCTGGGCCCTAGATTAGCTTCAGGTCCGGATGTATTGAGTCATTTGAACGACTTTGAACTTTTCCACATCTGTGTTGTGATCATTTATCCGCTCTACTGATAGAAAGTATTTTGCAGCGGTGTCAATCGGCGCCATGAGTGGGAGTTGGTCCGGGCTTAAGTCAGCGTGCGTCTCAATGCGTTGCTTTCAATCAGGTAGTTTGTGTTGTTATTTGTTCTGCTGAGAAACCTTGTAGGGCTGTCGGTAACCGAAACATTTACCTGACTGTTTTGTTTTTGTTTGATTGTCACACCACAGCCACAAGTGAAGAAACTTTCCCTTCAAATTTGCTTCAAAGAGTACTGGACTTATGGTACCTTGGTGAGCAGTAGATTGAATCGAACTCAATGTTGCCGAAGGCTGTAATTCACAAAAAAAGTTGCTATATACACATTTTTTTAACATTTTTAATAATTACTAACAACTACTATCTTTTTTGTTGCTTACTTTCTTTTTAAGCTGTAACCGTTTCATAACCGATTCGTAACCGTTTCGTTAAAAATGTTCAAACATAGTTGCATAATACGTTTAAACGCTATTTACTAGCTTATTTGTTATCTATTTGCATTTTAAATTATAACCGTTTCAAAGCCATTTCATTGTCTGTGCGAAATCTTCACCTAACACCTTTAAAAACTGTTTAAGATTTTAATACGTCTTACATTACAATGTAAAGCTGTCAGTAGACAAAAGTAAGCTGAAATTTGAGCTGCTTTTAGACGTTTTTTCAACTCATCCTTCTGCTCCCGCCCCCACTTCAAAACATCGAATTATTTACTTACGCTAAATACGCAACACATTTTCAATATACAAACTCAAACCCACAACATTACATAACTGAAGAACTCTCGTACCGAAACATGTCAACATTTGTTTATTTTTAGGCATCGCGTCGCGTCGCATCGTGAAACGTGAAACGCGTGTCGCCAACACAGTCAAGTCAACAGCGGCATCCGTTTCCGTTGGCAAAAGCATCTTGCCACACAGACTACAGCCTACAGCCTACAACGCTGCCTTAAGGCGATAGTAGAGTGTTTTTTCATGTTTTACGCTGATAATTTTCATTACGTGCTGATGTCATATACAAGCAGAAGACAAATAAACAAACAAACAAAAGTTATTGCAAACTTTGCCAATAGCTATCTATAAGATACGTCCTCACATATTCACACACACACACATTCGACTGTCAGCTGTAACATGCTGAAAGCTTTCACTTCTAAATAACTTTCACTTTCGCATGAAGTCTAATGATGATGATGAGAAGAACTTGGAATGCACCTACGGCGCAAGTATTGACTTGCAATCAGTTGAAACAAAAGTATCTATAAGCTGCACTTTCGTGTTATGATTATCGAGCTGGCTCTGCTCGTTTGCTTGGTTGTCAGTTGTTGAAACTTGTCAACTGAAATGCATTTCTACTTGAATGCACTTTTGTTTCGTACATACGAAAGCAAAGATGCCATAAATAACTTTACTGCATCCTTGCGCAAATTGTTTAAGTTCAAAGTATCTGAACAACAGTAGCAGCAATCGCCTGCTGCTGTATCTTCTTTTACTTGGCGTTGCATTATGCTGACGCACTTACACACAATGCTGCGCTGACAGTTGAAACATCAATTTACTTTTATTTCCCAAGGAGCAGCGACAACTTCAATCCTACTCGAATCCTTTACAGCCTGTGCCAGTGCGCTTTAGATACTTTTTACAACAACTACTTCGGATGTATTCTTTCATATATTTTTTATTTTTTTTTTGGCGTTAGTGCTTTACACTTTTTGCTTTCGATTCAATTGATTCAATTGGGTAAAGCTGTACATTTTTATGTGCTTTTTATTTCGCTCCAGCTTCTCTTGGCTGGCTGCACAATGTATATCCTTTTCTACTTTTATCTTCATTGGCAATTCCCGAGCGTCTAATTTATCTGCGGTTAGTTGAGCAACGCTTAAACACTTCATTTCAAATTTGTGTTTTATTGAAAGCAGGTTGTCTTCTTTTTCTGGCATTTTTCATCAATTTGTCTCTATTCGTTGTGCGTGCGCTTGTCTGTCTTAGATTGAAATTGGATAATAATTTTGGAAGCTAAAGGATATCATCATCATCAGTCGCATCTTCATCATCAGCGGCAACATCAATAGCAGCCTGTAGAGCCATTTGCCAGACTTCAATTCATATATGTGCAAATTTTTTATGCCTATTCAGCTTTGCATAAATGAAAAATTTTACTACTTGCCTCACTTCTAGTCGTCCATTTGCCGCCTTTCTTCATGTAAACTATTAAATGGCATGAGTTGCTTGAATGCGTAGCAGACACATTGTCAAGGATGAGCCCTACACATAATCTTCAAAGGCCTTTCATACTAAACGCTCTCCGACTAGTTTCGACATTCGAGCTTGGCATTCTATCTTACTTCTGTGTTGGCGCTATAAATATTGAAGGAAAGAAGTTTTTAATAGTTTGTTGATAGGTTTGTAACTTTATCCAATGTTAGGTTTCTAATCAGGATACAGAAAGTATTTCGGGGTAGATATATTATTATGGAATATCTAAAGTTTGATTCCCCAAAGTAGGAAGCAACAAATGATCGCAAGTTGGCTTTAGCAGGTCTGCAGTAAACAGAGTATGACAAGTTAGGCTAAGAATACTGCCTTAAGATACTTCACCTCGAATGCTTCTACAGGACTTAATTTAACCTTCAGGTTTACCAGGCAGTTCCATTGGGATGGAGAATTAAAATAATAATACCTACAGAGTAATCTTTTCCTAGGTAGTGCCTCCATACCTTCGTAATCTGAAGTTTTTTCGCGATTTTAGAACCCTGATTAGGACTTGTCTGATTCTCTTTATTGGTGAGCAAAGAAGGGTAAGTTTTTCCAATGTGGAATTAACATTTTTAGTTGAAGCCAAATTTTTCAATCTTCTCGTCAAAAGAAGGACTCCCAATATTATTCTCCATTTGATTAGATGTGTTATGCAACGGTTGTCTGTTGATCTTGTTTGCGAACCTGCACTAAGTATACCAGAGCGGTTTGTCTGATTGCACAGCAGTCCGTTATCATATCCTATTATCGATCTAATTTGAAGTCCGCCTAAGACTACGTTTGAGCCTTAGAAGATTTAGAACAGAGTCAAAAGTGACATCACCGGTCTCTAACTCCATGTCGAAGGCGGTAGATGCTCGTGTAAGAAGATAACAGCTTAAATTCAGTTATTCCCAAGTTTGACGAAGCGGTTTGCAGCATATACTGTAGTGTCAATCCTAATGGTAGTTCGATTGCCGTATGAAAATTTAGTTGGTCAATCTGTTGCCTAAATCTGGATATTCTATATTGCTCCTACACGATTAGCTCCACAAAGGCGACGATCCGAATTCCAGTCACTTGCATTTAGAAACTTTGGCTCAAGCTCTTCGAGAATATCTTGACAATCATTTGAGAACCAGAGAAAATTGGTGTTTCTACGATGTCTTCAGGGTCACACTAGTCGCAGTCCAAGCCGATCATGCTGAGGAGGTTCAATCTTGGGTACGATTTGATGAACACTAAAGTACCGCCTCGCATGCGATCAGCAGGATAATTTAGTTGGATGTCATAACATAGCTGCCTGAAGTACGACCTAGCACAGAAATGCGTCTCACAGACTAGCAAGATGTCAATGTTGTGCCTATGCAGAATACCCAAAGAGCTGCAGCTCATGAGCATCATTGGTCAGGTCATTGGCTTTCCAAACAACTTTTGCTTGGAAGACAGTGACAGCAAAAGCAGCTTCTGCTACAGGTGTTTCTACTGTGTTGGTTGCTTCTGGCTGCTGTGTGATGCTGCTAGTGGTGTGTGTTATGAGGGCATGTCCATATCATGTCCATTTATACAAATGTGAATTAGAGATACATACGAAGCCTATTTAGTTTAAGTCTGAGTTCGGAAAAACTCCCCAACGAGTTGTTTACAACAGTTTATTTCGGCTCTCACTTGTGAGCATCACCTTACATGATCGTGAGCTGATATGTCACTTGATCTATCCTATAATAGACAATAAGGAAATTCATGTTCCAATGGATGTTTGGAATCTTCGCTGCAATCTGCTACATTTGGCACTGGAATGTATACATATCTGAGGACTGCAGGACTGAAATACCATCTTCCCGTCTTAATAACCAAATTTTTTGTACTTTCATCACTTGGAGTGGGTACCAACAATTTGAGTAGTTTAAAGCCTTCAATAATTTCTACAGATGTCTAAAAAACGATTGATATTCGGGAGTCACTGTGTGACAAGTCATGTTTATGAGTTGGAAGGCTGATCTAATTGAAGTTTTGACTACACTACTGGCGGCCAAAGCACACAAGAAAATAAAGTTTTCAAGGCTATTTTCACCATTTTTGAGCCCTTCTCTCTTAGGTCTCAACTCTTGCGAACCAGTTCCATTTTTTGATGCAGTGAAGAAGCTCTTCGCCTGATGTTATGGCTTGGCCTAATGAGTTTAAAGACTTTACAAGTACTTTAGTTGGATTTAATATGATTCGTAACTTACAAGAAACCAGAGATATCGCTACCGTGTTCCTTCTTCGTCAGTGGTAGTTTCTTTCCTCAATTTCCTGGTGCCCAAGTAGCTGCATGTGGTGGTTTCTGAAGTTTCTGTCAGTTCATTAAGAGATCGGGAAATATGAAAGACGCGCTAATGCCCGGTTCATCGCCCCCCTGCAACGTCTTCTTGGAATGATAAATATTATCTGACTTCTTCATCGAAAGATGTAGCCAAGCTGGTTCGAATATGATCTTGGAATAAGAGCATCTTTGCGTGCCCAAGAGTCATGATAGGCAACTTCTTGTGAATCCGGCTCGAAGCACCATGTATAACTTGCATGCAATTCGAAAATAATTGACTTCGCAGACATGAAAGAAGTGTAGTGCATCTATATATCGGCTTAACACAACTCCAAACTAATTTTTTTTCTAATGTAATTGAAAGTGTAACAGTTTATTATGAAACACATACAAAGCATGCAGGAAATGTCATTTCTATTTAAAAGCCTGAGAGCGTGTGAAAAAAAACGTCCTTAGTCCTGTAGAGTCTGCTATGTCTATACATACGCATATGTACTAAGCAAGCCTCGTCGTTGTAGTTGATGTTGACTTCGTTTTTTCTTACGCACGAATAGACAGATAGATAAATTCTTGTCATCATGCATGGTGTATGTCTACTGGCATCTCAAAAACTTTTTGCACTTCTTACAACAATAACAGCAACAACAACACGAAAAACAACAAAGGAACATAGACAATAAGCGCAAAAAACTGCCACTGCAAGAGAAAGGCAAACTTTGAAGTATTCGTTGTAGAATTCAAGGCAAGCCAGACACTTTTCCTTACACTAGAAGTAAATAGTAGAATCAAAACTTTTCATGCTGTGCGTAAGTTTTAACTTAGCCGAGCTGCCGTTGTTGTCGTTGTACTTAGTATGAAGGGGCTAATGAAAGTTCAATAATAATAAGTTACATCACTCAATCGCGTATCACAGGTTATTAAGTTTCTCAAGTATAGGACCAAGGCTCGGTGCGCTTATCTCATATAATGAGAAGCAGCTTTCCGAGCGGAGGACTGTTTATAAATGTAAGCCTATTGAAGTGATGCAAACCCACAATGTAGCTCCATGGGAAATTATATCTTGACTCGTCTAACAAAAGCACTCATTGTCCGCTCTCTGTGAACTTTGTTTTATGAATGATCAGCTTTATGCATAAATAAGTCCAATGTTAAGAAGAAGATTTAAAGTACGGTGACCAGTGCCGAAGACAATTTCAATTGGTCGCAAGACCTCAAATATCGTTCATTAGAAACCTTGCCACGGGGAACTGGAATGTAGACCACCAAGTCTGGAGCTCTGCCAAGGCGACAGAAGAGACAGGGATCTATTAGACTTTGAACAAGCGACCTCGGTGCAAATACTTGCATCAGGCAATCCAACTAGGTATCAAGACAATAACCGGCAAAGTACTACTTGTATCGACTTTGGCATATAGAAAGGAACTCCACACTGGAGGCTGCAGCCCTCAGGCAGGATCACATGCCGCTGAACGCTGCTGCCATAAATCATCATCATCAGGTAATGAAGGTAGTCAACCGGAATGCGGACATGAAAACCTACTAAATGCGTCTTAGCGATGCAATGTATGTGGACATTGAGTTCCAATCTAGCCGGGATATGTATTAACTGAAGCCCAGAGATTGAGCGCACGAGCTGCTAAAGCGAAAGGCATGACAATTAATCCTGTCCAATTTGCTGCACAACCTTCTGCAAGAAAAAAGTAGACTCCGAGGGATATTTATACGGATGCAACACTCAGAGAACAGGACATACTGGCATCATGCAGCCAACTTCTGCTTATGGAAGGTCACTAAAAATAAAAGATGACATTTCATATGACTTGCTCCCATCATAAACGCTCTCGGCTATTGGTGTTGCTCTAAGCAAGAACAAGCCGATAACTTTGCAGCACACACTGTCGAGCGATTCTTGTCCTTCGATTTAGCATCAGAGTTAACATCACTCAAGCTTGACGTGTCTTAAAATCCATTTGGCCTCAACGATACTGAAGCCTTAACACAATAACATCTGTTAAATGTGCTGCCGAACAGTACTGTCTTCCTATGGTGTCGATTTTCAATACCATAGTAGGGCTTGCAGTATTTTTCAATCTGGAAGGTTTTCGCACTCCCTGAGCCTGATCTCGGACCATCAGTTTGGCTTCCGCAATGGCCATGATACGATAGAACACATAGACCACATATTGCAAGCATTAGAATGGCAGCAGTTTTGCAATACCTTCTTCGTGGATATCGATTAGGCATTTGATCGAGTTTGGCACCCAGGACTCCTTCAAATGGTCAAGCAGAGACTGCATTCGATCCACTTTGCCCTGATACGATCCCACTTGAAAAACTGTTTCTTCAGGGTTAAAGTTAGTGCGAATCTATCCACCCCTCACCCAGTAATCCCACAAGTGCCACAAGGAAGCGTCATCGGTCCTTTTCTTCTCAGTTTATAAGCAGCACTCCGTATGGTGCCGCTTTGCTTGGAGCTCCAGAGACATTCCTGCTCTGGGCTTTATATGCAGACGATTTTGCAAAATCGCCGAACATGGCCGCAGATATCGACTAGACATATGTAAAGGGAGGTTCAAAAATGATCGAACATTACAGTGGGGAAGTTTCTCTTGAATGAATAGGCACAAGACAAAGTATGTACTTGGCATCTTCTCGCATTCCAGCATGGAAAATGGAGAATATCCAATTTTGTGTTGTAGAATACTTTGTTTACTTGCGATCGAAAATAACCAGCAAACACAAAGCCAGCTGAAAGGCCATTGCGTTTACTAATTGATGCTCTTTGGGCTCAGTATTCTAAGTAGAAGTAGAACATCTACAAGACGCTGATAATGCCGGTGCTGAGGTCGGATAAACTTGGAGTGAAAGATTCTTCCTATATGAACCATGAGATATAAGCTATTCGTTGAGGTTGCCCTAGTCCAGACATGTACACCATTTGCTCTGCAACGCGTTATAAGATTTTGATTGATAGGACACCAACTACAGCTATTCCAAGTCACGTCTCTATGGAGTCTCACTTCATCAGTGATATCTTCCGATGGCAACTATTCCCACTGGAGATTATGGAATCAAACTCTGTGTCTGGGCGATTTGGCAGCTGGTAAGACAATTCACCATTTCAAAGACCATCTATCAAGATCTGGCATTTAGAAAACAAGAAGTCTTTGTCCAGATATTGTCTGAAAAAGTTCAGACTGAACTTTCCGTACTTTTATTAGATCCCCCTCGTATTATTCTTGTTGCGATGTTATTATTGTTCTTTTTTGTTGTTGTTGTTGCTGTAGCGTATGGAACACATTTGTAGGAAGCATGAACTTCGTTTAATTCTTGCACCAATATTTCTCTTTTCTTGAATATCCTTCTTGTTTTTTTTTGTTTTTCTTTTTGTTCTTAACTGACTTTTCTTCGTGCTTATGTTCTCTTTCTGTTACTTTTACTATATACTTTTCTTACTTTGCGTTAGTTTATATTTGTTTTTCATATACCCTATACTGAAAGGTCAACGGTTTATTTAGTTTCCGCAAATATATGTAACAAATAGTAGAAGGAAGATATAAGTTGAGCAGCATCAAAAGACTCAAACTTTGAAGACTAAGACTTTAAAATATTTCAAACATCACCAAATTTGCAGCGTATTTCCAAGTCGCAAACTCCGGATTGTATCACTCTTATTTGTTTTATTTTTTCTTTAGCATTGCTTTGACAGCTCGCAATTCTTATTGTCAGCTTTTTATTTTTCGTGCACAAAGTATTGCAATAAGTGTACTTATTGTTCTTGTCGTTGTTGTTGTTGTTGTTGTTAGATGTCACTTGTATTGAAGCTGCATATCTGTCAGTGTTAAAGTGACAGATACTTGTATTTTAGTCAGTCAAACAAGTTGGCCAAGTCGAGAATGGTATGCACTAAATCTAATTGAAAGCGGAACTTGAAGTGTAATATGGAAGTCTACTCATATTCTAGTATACTCGTCGTAGTACTGTTGTTGTTGTTGTTGTTCTTTGGTTGTAAGGAATGCTAATAAAAAGAAGTGCAGAGTTGAAATATTTTAGCTTAATGTATATCTTTTATGTGTAGAGCGCCATAATAAAGTGTGTTATGGCGCATGAAGCTTAAAGTATCTTCTACATAATATTGTAGTAAGTTGCGGTTCAAATAAATATAAATTTTAAGTGTATTTGTATAAAGTTTTCTCCTTCAAATATATGAAGTTTTGTTTACATTTTTTTTGCTGAATTTTTTTACACAAAATTTGATTGGCTGAATTGTATAAAAGCTTTGTTAACGTTTTTTTGGTAGAGCTGTAATTGGTTGAATTTGTTTTGTATTTTTTTATACCGAATGCTTAGTTGAAATGTTATTTTTTCTAGAGGAAAAATATTCAGGTGCAGCTCTTTTCTCCTGATTCCATGGATTTTAATCAATAGGCCACTAAGTGAAACATTCCCACATCATCAAACTACCAGCCCTTCCTTCTTAATTTCAATAACTTGGTATTTTTGAAGCTTTTAATGTGTGTGGTGCCAGTAATACTTCTTACCATCGGACTGAACTTATTTTAGTCAAATCTAACACTCTTCCAGTCCTCTAGACTGGTATTTACTTCTGTGCCGTATCTTAAGCCGTATTTGCGCAGTATTCTTCGCGCTTACCACTCACTTACTAGTTTGCCCATAAGAACTGCAGCTTTTTTTGAAGCCTTCTTTCTAGTGATCATGTGGTGCGCCATAGTTTCAGCATCACTATTTATGACATTGAGGGCCTGCAATTTTGAAGGTTTTATTTATATTATTTTATATATTTATGCTATAGTCTACAGATTCTCAATGTGCATCAAACAGACAGAAGGACATGTTTATATCCATTTTTGTATAATGAATACTGAAGAAATGTAGTGCTTAAGCAATCAAACTTGAAGGCTCTATATCTTATAGTCTCCAAGTTCTCGTTCTAAATATACATGCAGAGTCCTTTTATATTTTACATGATTTAGTTACATGGTACCGAGTACATTGAGATAACTTTATATGACGTTTCCAAGTCATGCTAGTTTGGACATAAATTCTCAATTTGATGGCTGTGTAAGGAGACTATCTTATAACTCTGCTGTTTGTTTGTAATATAGAACATCACTGGTAGCAATGCCACTCCACTTCGTATATCCAAGAAAATATTCTATATGCAGTTGCGTATTAAACCAAATGGTTTCTCACCAATAGTGGTTTCTCACCAATAGTCAGAATGAAGCTAAGTAATAGTGGTTACACTATGCGGAGACCGCCGATTTGATATCGGCAACACCCCGCAAATGTCCTTTAACATTTGCAAATATACCTTAGAGTTCTCAGCTGTGCGCACTAGAAATCACTAAGTGCTGATTAGCAGGCGAATCCACAACTGTCTCGTGGACCGATGTGTACAGCGATCACAATTTGATTGTAGGATGGCTACGTCTACTAACAGAAGGAATTAGAAGAGAACAAAAACGCAAACAGATCTTCAACCTGTACGGCCGGAAAACAACAACCATGCTTTAACTCTACTCGGAAGGAGTGTCCTCTGTCCTCTGCCCTCGCACATGGCACTTTTAATCCAACTTGGAAGCAAAGCAAGGACAAGCGCAAGTTATTGAAAGCTCAACTAAATGTTGGTGCAGTACGTGACAGCAGAAACCTTCGTTGATCATATAATGAAGTGCCAAGGCGTGTTCCGTGGCAAAATTTAAAAATAAAATTGTAAAATTCCGGAGCAGTCCTAATCGAATGCAAAAAACACGAAGTCTCTGTTTATTACCGTTTCCGAGATCCTTTCGTTCATACAGACGGACGGACGGACAGACATGTCTATATCGACTCCTCTATCACTCCTGATCATAATTTGGGTAACTTTAGGGAGGTCTCTGACCATTATTTCTACCTGTAACATATATTTGCACAAAACCAATAGGCTCTTGTACCTTCGGTACAGGGCCTTAAAAACGTCGAAACCTCGGTAGAAGCATTTCCACCATTCCGCCTACTGGGGACGAAATAACCCTAGTCTTAAGCAAGCTAAAAAACCACAAAGCTGCTGGCCCAGATGGTTGAATAGAGTGCACTTGCCATCTGAAGCGCCCTACACCTTATTATTCCGATATGGCATGAATATTTGCGACCGTCACTGTTCCAAAAAAGAGGGCTATCGGAGAAAATATAAAAACTGGCGCACATTAACGCTTCACATTAAAACAAAAACTACAGGTTTTCCCCATCTTAGCCAGAATCTCGCCAACATTAAACACACAACTACGGCGAGAACCGAATTGGTTCCAATTGTAACGGTCTTGTATTGATCACATCAACACACTTCCCATGGAGAAATCGATCGAGTAGAGGTTCAGTTATACTTACTATTTATGGACTTCGATCTAGCGTTGACAACATCAATAGAAACGCAATATGGAGGTCACTGAGCAGCTGTGAAGTGCCGGACGCAGCACCCACCAAGGCAACAAGAGCACAATTTTCACCATAAACAGAGTTGTCCGACCGGGTTGTATACTGTCACCACAGCTTTAATGGTGGACCTCGAGATGTCGCATGGTCTATAGTGAAGACTAAATCAGAAGTTTCGCGACTTTTTTTTGATAATAATGAGACGTGGATGGTTTCAGACAGAGTTTACGGAAAACTTCAAACTTTCGTCAACAAATGTCTGAAGATTATCTGTCGTATCTTATAGCCAGAAACGAGCACAAGCGTTGATCTATGGCAAGGCACATACGCAAGACCTATCAACATCGAAATAAAAAGATGAAGCCTTGACTTGAACTAAGACCACAACATTGCGAAGATGGCCCTCTAGTAGAACACACAAGGCAGCCGCCAGAACGGCAGTCTAAAATGAATGTATGGAAGGCTACCTGGAAATAGACTCCAAATTGAAAAGTCTTTAGGACAAGAAAGTGTGCCGTTGTAAGGTGAGCGCTAAATTGATCAAGACTCAAGAAATGAGTTTTTAGAGATAATTCACACAAAAAAAAAAAAAAAAATTATATCTCCAAATGATGCTTTTTTCGCAAAAATTCTGTTTCAAACTATTTTCTTTATAAGTAAACAGGATGTAAACTTTATAAATGTAATTATTATTTTTTGTATTCATGATGCTTTTATGCGAAGAAACATTAAAATGTTTAATGTTTTATTTAGACTTCATTCAATGTTCGCTAATGATGATGAGCCTGGTATGAAGATAAGAAGTCTTCTTCGGCCATTAAGCACACGCCTGGCTGTTATGGAGCATAATTTCTACTTAACTACTGACCAATTGATGCCTTGTTTAAATTTAAAATAACGGAAAGCTGCTGCTATTTTTATGTTCATTCAAAAAAGTATCTCAATTATATTAAATAACTTCAATCGTTTAGGTTGAATAAAATATAAAATTTTTGCTTCCAAAACCACGTTTAATTTCCTACAAAATTAAATAATAATCTTTTAGCTTATACACATACAAAATTCCTAAATAAATTTACATTTCAAACGTTGAAACTTTTTGTGCGCTACATTTGTTTTTTCTTTGAGCATTTTTGCTTATTGAAAGAGAGAGAAAGGATATGAACAGCAGCGCCGCGCAGAGCAGAGGAATTGATTGAGTTTGTTGGCTGCTTTGGTCAGAAAAGTTTTTTGTTGCCTTGATTGGAGATGGAGTTTGAGTTGCAATTGTAAAACGTATAATTTTGTGTGTAAGTTCAACTGTTTCTGAAGTTGAATCCATTTTGGCTTTGTGCTTCAATTGAAACGCAATGAAACGAAATGAAAGGCAGTCAGACAGATAGACAGATACGACCGACAGACAAACAGACAGACAGACAGACAATCAGAGCGTTAGTTGAAACCGAGTGTATATAGTGGTCTATGATAACAGCTTATCTGTTGCAGTTTGTTTAACTACAATGGCTACATTTTTTCCTTTAACATGTATCTATGCACAAGCAAAGCCGCAAGAGTTACTTGCAAGGATTTTTTCTATTTGAAAAATCCTTTGAAAAAACTGCCTAGAATTTTTATTTGCATTATATTGTGATACTTTGCTGCCAATCTCTAATGCTTTGTTGCTGTTTTTAATCAATGCAGAACTTTTTTTAAAAGCAAACAAATGATGTAATTAAACCATATACATTCAGAGTCAATGATGCTGGAAATGACAAAAGTTGCAATGCCTAAAAGCATGCTGCATTTTTTTCTTATTTTTATTCCCAAGCATGTAAGCCACATTTTTCTAGCCACATCAAAGTTTGCCATCAAGAAATGAAATAAACAAAAAATAGTTAAAAATGCCACAGCTTTTTTGTGCACTTTTTTTGCAATCCATATTTTATTTTTTAGTGCGTTTTTAATGATTGCGCAAAAGTTTTTCATGCAACACGCATTACACATATGCAGCATTTATATGCGAAGTGGTGACATGTTGCCAGCATATACTCCAAGGCAAACTTACCGCCACACTCTGTTACAAGCAGCCACAAAAAGTGTAGCATCCAAACGGCAGTAACGAAACTTTTTTGCGGTCCAAATGAAGCAAGAAATTGTTTTTCAGCTGGCACAGCAAATAAATATGCGGCGTACAACATGTGAAGTGAGTGTAAAAAGTGTTGCAAGGCGTGACAGATGCTTCGGCATTCGGCACAATGCACTGACAAGAGAAGTTAAATCTGTTTCTGTTTGTGTATTATTTTACAGCTTTGGTGTAAACATTTCAAAGTGTTTAAAATTGTGAGTAGGAAAAAAAATTGTATTACAGCCGAGATTTTTGCTTTTTTTTTTTTGCGGTTAAAATCAATTTAAAATCAAATTTTCTATGACAAAAGACTTTAACCATATCCGCAATGGCTCGGGCTTCATCCACTTTTGGTTCTAGAACTGGTTTTGGTTTGTGCAGTGCAGAAATTTATCAAAGCAAAACCGCAAAGTGTATTGAGTTGAGCTGGCATTAATGAAGAAGAAAAACTATTGCAGGAAAATATCAGCAAAAAAAAAAAAAATTATAGGAAATATGCGTAGGAAATATTGAAGCGAAAAGAGAGGCAAAGAGAAGAAGAAGAAAAAATAGTGCCTACATTTATCATGGTAGATGGTAGGCATTGGTTTTAATTCGCTTACACTTTAAATGTTTTGACCTCAAAAAACCAAATCCAACATCTCACAAAACAGAAACACAATTCTAAATACAAGATAGCCAAATGTTAACCTGGAATAGCCAAAAAAATGTTATATACTAAATGTATACTAAATACACCCTTTCAAGAAAGTATCGATACCTGCCCAACTACTATCTCTTAGATGATAGTTGCAAGTAATTTGGAGGACTTTATTTAAGAACTAGCTGAACCCCACTGGATTCGATCGCGCCAAGAAAAGCGAAACTATTCCTACTTATCGAATAGGTCGTACTTTTTTCGATCACATTACCTTTCAATTTTGAAACCTGTTCTTAGTGCAACTCTACTCATCGAAATTAACTTGTGTTCAAAATTTGTAGTCAAATCGGTTAGTCAGTCAATGGTATATATGTATATAGATATAATTTGTATAGTTTTTTAAATAAATTTTGTCGTTTCTCATGAAGGGCGTTTTTATGCTATGTACTTTATTGTGTTAGTGCAGTGCGAAGCTAAGCACGAGCTAGGGAAACATTTAATGTGTTTGTTAGGCAACCTGCACTGGTACAGGGCCTCTTACAGTCGGTTACGCCCGATTGTAATTTTCTTACTTGTTTTTGGTTGAAGAATGGATACGGAAATAAGGAAAATGGTTGCATTTGGAGTGAATATAATCAACAAACTTTTGTCGCAACACCTTTGCATCAACAGAAAATTACTGTTTGGTGCGCATCATGGGCCGGCGGAGTCATTGGTCCATATGTTTTCAAAAACAACGATGGCCAGAATAATGAACAATACCGAAACTTGATTAGAAGTTTTTCATACCTCAATTAATTTGAACGACCGTAAAGTGAAGGTGCGCGAGCTAGTAAATGCCACAAGGTATAGCATTGAGCGCACACGCCATATTTTGGGTGAGATTCTGTCTCCGGACCAAAAATACGAACGCGAGCGCCATGGCCATGCTGATGCAGAATCGGGGGGACTTTTGCCGTCGATGAAACTAACATCCAAAGCTACCAAGGGAGGCTCAATGGGTCGGAAAGTTCATGGCGTCCGTTGTCTGGGATTGTCATGGCATACCTCGAAAAAGAAAAAGCCGTCAACTACTACTGCGTATTATTGGAGCGATTGAAGGCCGAAATTGCTGTGAAACGGCCTCACATGAAGTGAATAAACATTTTGTTTTTGCAAGACAATGCGCCGGCACACAAGAGCATGCCAACCATGGCTAAAATCAACGATTTAGAGTTCCAATTGCTTCCGTATATACCTTATTCGCCCGATTTGACTCCCTTGAAATATTATCTCTTCCCAAACCTCAAAAGATGACTCATTAATAAAAAATTCAGCACGCGCGAGTAGATCATCGACGCCGCGGAGGAGTATTTTGCAGACCTTCCGGAAAATTACTTTTCGGACGAGATCAAAACGTTGGAAAATCGCTACAATAAGTGTATCAATCTAAAGGGAGACTACATTGAGTAAAAAAAAAAAAATTGTTTTTAACATTTTTTTTCATTCCCAAGGAGGTTACTTCTCACCTCACCTAGTATTATATAAAGTACAGTGATTTTAAATGGGTTTTTAAAGAAAGTGAAAAGTTAATATCATGCAAAAATGTAACAGACAGAAAGAGATGTAACAAAGAAATTATTTAATTTAGAAAAATCTACAAAGTGGGAACAGATTTATATGGGACTACTCCTTCTAGTGCTGCGATATGTGGACATATGTGGACTATGGACTTTAGGGTGTTTTCAACTAAAATAACAAGAAAAACATCAAATTTCATGTAAAACCTCTGATTGAAGGTGCAAGCTTTTATGGGTTCTACCCTTTAGAGAAGTGTTGGCACTTTATAATATTACATCATTGAAAAGGGAATAGAATAGCCAGTTGATATTTTGTACGAGGGCTAGCGCTTTCAGTTGTCTGATTTGGAGCTAAATGAAAACTTTTCTTAGAATTGACTTAAAATACATCGAATTCGGCGTTTGTAACTAAAATAAAACCACATGAAGAAATTTTGTTGTATACAAAAACCCAGAAAGGTGCGACAGATTTGTATGGGGCTACCCCTTTTAGTCGTCCCATCTAGAGCTAAATGGAATATTTTAGAAGAATTTGGTGTTTCTATTTAAAAAAAATGAGAAACTTCACCAGCTATCATTATATAATGTTGAAATTTTCAACTAAATAAATTAAAAATATTATTTTTAGAGTTTGGAAATATATTTCGGAACATTATTGAGAACTTAGGAACTAAAATACATTGGTGTGATTTATGAAAATTTTGGCAGAATAAGCTTACTATATAGAAGAAAAAAATCCATAAAGTTTACTGTTTCTTTTTCGATTAATTTTTTCGATTACAAATATTTGTGTTTTTGAAAAACGTTTAAAACTAAATTTAAAACTGAAGTACATCGGCCTTATATCGAATGCCACTGGTTTTCATTCAACAGTTTTTCTGGATCAATGCGTAGTCCGAGTTTCTGCAATTTACGCACCTTCTTCATTTGATCAAACAACTTTCGCTTAAAAATAATCTCACGACTGAGATTCGAAATTTCGCTGGTATCATAGTTGCGTATATTACGCATTGTTTGCAATATCAAATTATCGGTGAGATGCAATTTAATCGAAGATTTCTTTAGAAATTGTGAATCATTACGACGCAACTCCATGCGATAGGTAAAGAGTGTATAAGGCAACGAAGGCAACTGCGGCAATGAGTGTAACATGTTCGTAAAATCCGACATGAGTGGAGAATTTGCGTTTGAACTTCAAAAGGAACTTTGGTCTGCACTGCACTGAAATTGTATACTAATGAGCTGTACAGCTGCTGTGGCAAAGGCTTTTATAGCCCGAAATACCTACCTGCTTAATTGCTGAATACTGCAGCACGGCAACTAAGCCGTGTGTGTGTGTAATTAAAGGAGATTTTATGCATTGAATTCCGAGAAATGCCTCCGTCTTAAATACGCATGCAAGTGTCAAGCGCATCTATTGTGCCTACTACCTGCATGTGCAAATAGGAACACTTGAATTCGGTTTTATTACTGGGAAATTTCGAGTGTTTTCAAAACAGTTACTCAGAAATTGCATTAAATTGAAGTAATTTGGTTGAGATTTAGCTGCTTAACAGTCAGTGCATAGTTTAAAGTGCTGTTAATTAACAGTGCGCACTGTTAAGTGTGCTACTTGCACTTGCTTGCCATATAAAGCAGCTTTAAGCATGCTTTTTATTATATTTTTTGTATACCCTATTCAACTGCAACATTAAATTTTATGCGCTTGCAACACTAAAACACTTTCAAGGCATCGACTGCAACCCTTTTGCCTTGTTACATTTAAGCTGCGTGCTGGCTCAACTCTTTGCTTTGTTGGCGTTCATTAATACATTGTGCACTCAAATGGCCAACTAAAATGTAGAAAAAAAAAAAACATGCAGCAGCAAGTAAGTGCCAGCGAAATTGTGCTATTATATTGGAAACATTTTAAACAGACACTCAATCATGGAACTAAATTGGTATAAACTGGTTATAAGCCGCCAAAAACTTTATCACTCAAAATGCTATTCAAACTCATCGAAATTCAATTGAAACTTTAATTCAATTTAATTCATAATAAACTGCAAAGTTAGAAATTGATCGAAGTATATATATATATATATATATATATATATATATATATATATATATATATATATAGTAAATTTATTTATAGTAAATTTATTTATAGTACCTAAACCACGCAGTCAGTCGAACTTTACCAATTACTTATGCAGTGTCTTAACAGCGCTGCATGCGCTCTCATTGCTGTTAAATGTTCGTTTACTGTTAACCTGATTTCCGTTAGCTATTAACATTTACAAGCTTACATTTTCATTAAGCATATACATATGCTTTTCCTTGTATGTATATGAAAACCTTATCTGACTTTTTAATCAATGAACGGAATCATTGCAATTTTATTATTAATGAGCCGATTGCATCATTAATTTTTTAATATAACGTTTGCTTGTGTGTATTCGTGTGTGTGTGTGTGTGTTTGCACGGGTTGCGGTCGCGGTTGTATACCATGTTCAGAAGACGAATAATAATGAGTTTGTCTGTACACAAGTCAGGGCTGCATTGTTGATTTATAATAATATTGAACTAAGAGCAGGTTTTAGTTGTAAACGTTTATGTAGATAAAGCGAGAAAGAGATATAGAGAAAGAAAGAGGAACAGAGGAAAAGATTTGAATATTAACCATACATAGTTCATGGTGAAAAAACAATAAGGGGACGGATATCTTCTCTATGAGGTAAATAAATTGTTATCACCGATGAGAGCGTTAGAGAAAGAGAAACTTAAATAATAATTAGTTAATTTTTTTCGCTTGATCTTTCGTTTTTTTTGCTCAACTTTAAGAAGGAGAATCTGCACCACAAAAGTTGCTTCTACACTGAATAAAATATGCCGACATTTCGTAGACCGACCGTCACATAATGCACTCTCAAAATAGCTCGAGTTGAGAGAGATTAGCTACAGTTCAGAGAAGTTAGCTGCACTCATTAGGCGACCGATCGTCTCTCATTTTTATCTTTACTGTTCTCAGCTACATATATTGTGAGAGTTGCGCTACCTTTTATAATTGTATCATGGGCCGGCATTTGTACGCTACCTGTTAGTATTTCCAGCATCGATATAGACATGACAGTCTGTCCATCCGTCTGTCTGGCTGTCCGTATGAATATTGAGAACTTGCAGACTATAAAAGATAGATGCTTCAAATTTGAATATTTAGATCTTCCTATTCTTTCTTCCGATTACTTGGAAACAATGTAGGTGCCAACCCCTGACCGAGTATGACACGCAGGTCTTTTAGCGAAAATCAAGGCTATCCTTCCATCCCCTTTCTACTTGATGATACGCTAAGCTTTCAACTATCCATCCCGTGAGTGCCGGAGTTTCACAAGGAATTGTGCTGGGACCGATGCTGTACTACTTGTTCACAGCCGATCTTCCTGTCCCCGATTAGAATGTAATCGGGAGAAAGTCATATTGGCATCTTACGCAGACGACGTCGCAAATCTCTACAACGCCAAATGCGAATACGGTGCAGCAGACGGCGTGCAGGAGTATGTCCACGAGCTGGAGAATTGGACCAAGCGATGGAATAAAATGCAGGGACAACTTCGGTGGCTCCTATTTGGAGATACGCGATACAAATATGGGGAATTGCAGCCACATAGGCCTCAAAAAAGAAGATTAAGGTGCAAACCCATAACAAACTTTTACCCTTCCCGTCCTCCTTTTTAAGTTTCGTATGAAATATTTCGGTTTTTCTTCTTATTTCTGCTAATAACTTCGAATTTGATGTATTCTAATAGAATTCTTATAAAATATTCTAGTTAGCCCTTAGATGGGCTAGCTCCCATACTAATCTGTCCTTCTTTCTGGGTTTTTGTTTGAAAAAAATATATTTTTTTGTGGTTTATATTAGTTTGAAATGCCAAATTGAAGGTTCAATGTGTGTGCAGGGTATCTCCAAGTCGTATATAATTAACTGTAGGGTTATTTTTTGTAATGCAAAAATAAACTTTAGGAAGTTTAAAGTACTGACCGACTAATCCAAATCGTCATCCGGATATACTAGATACATATTGCAATCTGCAGTGATGACGATAGATGAAGGTGAAAAATCACAGAGTTCCTCGAGTTATTTTCTGATTATTTGGCAAAGTCAATGTTCCAGCGGATTTCGATACTTGATATTCAGAAATGAAGTTCCATAAGAAATGTTGACAAGACAGTTGAATAATTAAGCCGGAAGAATTCATGAAGCATCATCGTACCACAACTACTCGATATATTCTAGAGATATTCCTGAACTAGTTAATGAAAATAAACCGTGAAAATTAAAGAGAATTGCATTAAAGATGCTAATTGATTTTAGATTTGGTTTGATTTATGGAGAGACACAAAATATTTAATTCCCATTGAAATGTCAATAGATATGGATGCCAATCATGTCAGGTAGCTTCAGCGCTAAGCTGGATATTGTCGAACTAAGTAGTTTTGAACTCGCTGTACGTGACTTCAAAAACAGATCGATTTTAGCTTAAGTTCTGCATTAGATATGGTAATTGATGGCACCCGAGCAGGTACACCATACACCAAAGTAACAGACTATGAAAACGCAGTTAAAAACCAAATTTATCTCCGTCTTATGCACATCAGAATCAATTTGCGTTTTTTTCCCAGAAATTTTAATGGTGCCCGAGCAGGGTTTCTTGGATTATAGTATCTACTAAAATATAATTTTTAAAAAGATGTAAACAACTAAATTTTTTGAAGAAACTTAAATTATTGCAAAGAGCAAGACAAAGATAATGTATTATTTTAGTGCTACATTTCAAAGGTTCCTACTCTCGCGTTATTTATTTTTGATAAAATCACTCACAACATATCAAATATCCCTGCTCGTGCGCCATTAACATTTATCTATTTTATTTAATTTAAGATGGTGCAAGTCACAATTAATGTATTTTATTAATTGTGACACATTTTAAAATTCAGTGTACTTAGTGTGGTATTAAGTTATCGGTATATATTTCCAAGGTTTCTGCTCGGGCACCAACAAAATTTTTTTAAGTAAATACGCACATTTTCTATGTGCCAAATCTTGAAATTCTTTATGGCTATTTTCTTTTATTCAAATGCTACCAAAACGACATGCATTAAGTTGGTCCACAACTTATGTGTAACGAGCCTCCGGAACCGTATGTTCCTGATAAATAAACCAGATTGAACGGTTGAGCTTATGATATAAAACATTTCTAGATTAAAAGTTTAAAACAAGTCGCTTATTGGTTGATAAATTATTATTTTTGGAAACATTATCTTTATGTACAGTTTAATGCAAGAGAATTCACAGAAGATTTTAACTGATATTTTGCAGAAGCTAAGTTCTATCTTTGTATTCTAACTGTAAATCAGTTGCATTTTTTTCTTTTTCATATATGTATGCACATTCATACTGCGAACATAAGAATGACTTGCAGGAAGCATCTTTTTATGGTATTTTAGACCTACTAAAGTTTCTTCTTTCTTTCTTCTTCCTATTTTCTACTTCCAATTTTCTACTTCCGACAGCATCTACAGCATCTAGTGACGGATTTACGCTGCTGAATTATATTTTAAACAAATATAAAGCCGCCTCCCTGCAAATTGTCTTGAACATACTCCCACTACTACGAAATTTGTTCAACCCAACGCCCAAGCATTTAAATCGTAAATAATGCGCTTAATATAAAATTTGCATCAAATGTTCGTCTGACTTTAATTAATCCGATTTTAAAAGCATATTTTAATACAGAAATATTACGTTAAATCTTCTTCTTCTTCTTCTTCTTTTACTATAAATGCGGTTCTTCTTTATTTCACAAAAGTTTCTGATTTGCATTGACTTTCTTGTGGTTTTATGCAAGACATATCAGTTGTCCTGTTCATTGCAATTCAATAGCTGTCCTGATCCCTGTATATGTATGCTACTTATATGCGCTTATAGCATCCTTGCTTTATACTATATAATATCGTCGTATACGCTATGTCCTTTGTCGCTATCTACATATGTCCTTTGGTGTTTAATTAATTGAAAGCATTTTTACCGCTCGTTTGTGGCTGCCGATGTGCATGAAAATAAAAATACCAAAAAAAAAAAAAAAAAACATTGACTCTTACTGCATTCGTTTGTTGGCGAAGTTTTCGCATATTTTTGGTTCGTTACAGCGTATTGGTTTGCCTTAAATAACAACAATACTCCTACTCCTGCCCACACACAATCACACTGTTGACATACATCCTTTTTATATTTTCATATGTAAATTAAATGCAATAAATTCTTTAAAGTGCGAAATATTTTTCTTCAACATCATTATACGCGCTTTTTGTTGTTGTTGTTGTGTTGTTGTCATATGGCATATGGCCCGAATCCAAATTGAAGCCTCATTTATGCTATGGCAAATTAATATTATTATTTATACGCCTTAAGCCTATCGATTTAACACGATTTTTTTGGTTTAAAATAATTTTTAGGCTGATTTGTTGCATTTTTTATTTTAGTTTATTTGGTATTTATTTTAGCTCGATTTATTTGCTGAATCCTTTGGTAAATAGTGCAAAAAATTATATCGAAAAAAAAATTCGTTGCAATTAAAATGTGGATTAATGTTTGCATAGTTATTTGAAATTTTTTATTATTTTTTTTATTAAAGTAAATACTTAATATTGCTTTATTCGATCCATTTTTTAGTACTTATGAAAAATCCTTTAAGCAATTTTATTTAAATAGGCAGTCAGGAGCGAGAGGAAATATTTGCTCATTTCTGTATTTAAAGTAATTATTTTTTTTTTCGATGTGTCATGGAACAAATGCCCCATAGCTAGACTTCAAACCTCCAAATGAGGGCAACAGCAGAATTGTAAACCGCTCAAATCATACCAGGTACATACCAGGTACAGCTTTTATAGAACTGAATTTTGTGTAGATTATTTTGGTAAAAAAAGAAAAACAAATTTAAGCTCTGATCATTTCCTTATTCCTTCTCATTTAACAAATTGCAGTTGACAGCACACGCAAATGAATAGCGCGCATTCAGCTATAAGTAGTCCTTTTATATATCCTGCGTGCTGCTTTCTTTAGTTTTACGCAGGTTTTTTTTTTTTTTTACTTTCGTACTTTGGTTTCGTTGCTCCTGTTGCATAGCTAGTCACTTTGTAGGTCACGAACTCATTAAAATTTTACAACCGCATTGGAACAGTTTTATACTTGCCAGCCACTCGCAGTTACCGCCGCTGGTCAGCTATGTCCTTCATGCTGTACTGCGTTGCTGCAGGCTAAGCTCGCCCGCGCCGTTGGCTTCTTCATGCTATATGTGAAATGCCAAGAGCGCTTTCTAGGCGTTTAACCAATACTTTGTCGTATTTTACTTAGTTCCACTTTTTTACTAGGTTTTCTTTGCTGCAATTTAGTTTAGTTCGCTTCATATTCGAGTGGCAGCAGTTAATGGAATTTTTAAACTCACCAAAAGACATCATCGGACGTTGCACGAAATAAAAAAATAAATGTAATAAGGCAGCTTGGAGTAATTTATTTGAGATTAAACTTTGGTGATGTTCTATGGTGTATATAGGAATGTTTGTACTCTGTTTGTGTGCATATAACCTAAATAGCTGATTTCAAATGAATCACTGTGAATGGCAGGTCGATGAGCATCGACCCTCGGGGTAAATGACTTATGACCCTCGGGGTCAATGACTTTTAGCCCCCGGGTTCGATGACATTTAATGAAACCCCATCAAACACTATCAAACACCACAAAACACAATCAAACACGATCAAACAAAATCAAACACCATCACCAACACAATCAAACACCATCATACACACAATAAAACACCATCAAACACACAATAAAACATCATCAAACACGATCAAAAAAGATCAAACACCATCAAACACAATCAAACACAATCAAACACAATCAAACACAATCAAACACAATCAAACACGATGAAACTCAATCAAACTCAATAAAACTCAATGAAATTCAATCAAACACGATCAAACACAATCAAATACAATTAAACACCATCAAACACGATCAAACACAATCAAACACGATCAAACACAATCAAACACGATCAAACACAATGAAACTCCATCAAACACAATCAAACACCATCAACACACAATCATACACAATGAAACACAATCAAACATGCAATCAAATACACTCAAACAACATCGAACATAATCAAATACCATCAAACACAATCAAACACGATCAAACACAATCAAACACGATCAAACACAATCAAAAACAATCAAACACGATCAAACACAATCAAACACAATCAAATACAATCAAACAACATCAAACACAATTAAACACCATCAAACCCATCAAACACGATAAAACACAATCAAACACAATCAAACACCACCATACACCATCTAACACCATCAAACACGATCAAACACCACCATACACCATCAAACACCATCAAACACGATCAAACACAATCAAACACAATCAAACACCATCAAACACGATCAAACACAATCAAACACGATCAACCACACAATCAAACACAAACAAACACAATGAAACTCCATCAAACACAATCAAACACCATCACCACACAATCAAACACAATGAAACACAATTGTTGCCGCCGTTTAGCGAAGCTCCACTGTGAATACAACTACTTGTACTCTCTCATAATTATTTTATTCCAAAACATAAAATACCGCAAATTATCTATAAGCTAAAACGCTACTTATGTACAAAAAGGCGGGAAAATATATTCCAACATTTTAGGGCTATATATAGGACATGCAGCTGCTGCTGCATGTTAGTTAAGTACAGACTGCGAAGGCGACATATTATTTTTGAAGCTTTGCTCCTTGTCCCTTGCTCTTTTGCTCGCTCGCTTACTCACGCGGTAGCGAATAATAAATGTAAAACTATAACTAAACACATTTTAACATATAAATAAAATCTAAATTAAACGACAAAACGAGCATGCTTTCTTAAGTTGTTAGCCTGGCTCAGACCTAACTCAACATTCTTCAAAAATAATATAACAACTAGAAGAATAAAATTCCTCTAGAGTAATTTGCAATAAAAATAAAATAAAATTGCTTAAAAACTATTGCAAGTGAAAAGTGAAGAAACCTACTAGCCACCCGCACTGATAAATCGTAAAATGCCCGAAACAGAAGCCACGCGTCGCGCATTTAATTGCAAAAAGTGTATGCGGCCGGATGCCGATCAAATGGTGCAATGCAATAAATGCAACAACTGCTACCACTACGATTGTGCTGGAGTCAACATAGAATCTACCGAGGCAAGTTGGAGTTGCGAGTGTAGAACACCGGCATCAATAACCACGGTAGGAGCTGGCCCCAGGAGCTCCGATCGCATCAGCACACCCACGACAGCGGAAAAACCGCAGGCAACATCATCACCGGCAGATGAGCCACAGGCAGTAGCCGACCGGAATATTCATGTGCCCGTAACGCCAAAATTAGCGACATCATTAGCCATGAAATATTCAGTCATAGCACCGCCGGCAACATCAACGATAAATCAAGCAACATGTCACGGAAACATTTGTCATTCGCAACATGTTACAGGTGAGCCAACACAATGTTCGATCAATCTGTTCGAACATATGCGGCAATTATTAGAAATTGCTGCAGTTCAAACACACACACATACTGGGAGAGAGAATGCAAACTCAAACTCTCAGCGCTGGCCGGCAAATGACAGTCAGCTGTGTGGTCTGGCAATGCCGTGCGAAAATAATAAAAATAATGTGCAAACAATGCAAGAAAAGTTATTAAAAATACCAAATGCAGCACAATTAGCAGCCAGACAAGCAATTCCTCGAGATTTGCCAATATTCGACGGCGACCCGCAACTATGGCCGTTGTTCATAAGCAGCTTTGAGACAAGCTCAAATATTGCAGGCTATACGCCAGCAGAAAATTTGATGCGGCTACAGGCATGCCTTAAAGGTAAGGCACGTGAGCTCGTACAAAGCAGATTATTGCTCCCGGCAATGGTGCCGGAGATAATTCAAACGCTGCGCATGTGCTTTGGACGACCTGAATTAATTATACATAGCCTGATCAACAAAGCTCGCCAGTTACCGCCACCAAAAGATAAGTTGGAGCCACTTATCGAGTACGCACTGTGTGTGCGTAATATATACACAACGATGGAGGCTTGTCATCTAAATGCGCACATGCAGAATCCTATGCTGGTACAGGAGCTCGTGGATAAGCTCCCAACACAACTAAAGCTGTCATGGGCAATGCATCCAAAAGACGCAGGCGAACCATCTGTAAAGGTGTTCAGCGATTGGATCTACAACATTGCGCAAGCAGCCAGTCAGGTGAGCGTACCACTATATAAGGGCGTAAACGTCCACCACCACCGGAACGAGGACAACGCTCCGAGCAGTACAGTGACTACAACAGTGAAGTGCGCGTCATGTAATAGTGAAAGCCATAAAGTGCATCAGTGTGAAGCGTTTTCAAAATTGTCACTGCAACAAAAGCAAAACGTAGTGCGCGCAAAGCGACTATGCCACCAGTGCCTAAACAGCCACCGCAGGCAATGTTTTAGCAGCAGAATCTGTGGCATCGACGGTTGCGGCGCAAAGCACCATCCACTAATGCATGAGCCAACTACGCGGCCTCACATCAGTAAAAAATTGAACAGCAGTGGGAATGTGCACAACCACCGAAATGGAGCCAGTAAAGACGAAGCCTATTTCCGTATCATTCCAATCCGCATTCATTCTGCAAACAAATTTATTAATACTTTTGCATTTCTAGATGAGGGCTCGTCAGTCACACTCATCGAAGAAGCAACATTTAAACAACTTAACATTAGCGGCACGAGAGAAGCTCTATGCCTCCGATGGACCGGCGATACAATACGCATGAAGACACATCTGTACGTGCCCATTTAAAGGTCGAGAACGTGCAGACTGGTGCCAAGTTTACACTACGCAACGTACATAGCGTAGGTGACCTCAACTTGCCAGTACAATCAGTCGACATGTCTGTATTAGCCGAGAAATACTCATACTTGGCCGGGTTACCCATTCAATCATATAAACGCGCATGCCCATCAATTTTAATTGGTACCAACAATTGGAACTTAGCCGTACCACTCAAGGTGCGAGAAGGTTCATGGTATCAACCAATTGCATCGAAGACGCGTCTAGGATGGACCCTCCAAGGTGGAAACAAAAAAACACAAACTGAAGTGCGCGTCAATATTCACACTTGTGACTGCGAACGTTACAACGCGGAGTTACATGAAGCAGTGAAACAAGCCTTCAGCCTTGACATCGCCCCGGAAAAGACAATTATGTCCGCTAGCGATTCAATGGTACTAAAAACTTTAGATTCGACAGCCACATTTAAAGGTGACCGGTACGAAATCGGCTTGCCATGGAACGAAATATCAGACAACCTTCCTAGCAGCTATGAACACGCCTACCAACGCCTGATGTGCCTAAGCCGTAAGTTTAAAAAACAGCCGAATCTGAAGAACCTGATTCAAAAGGAAATCAACAACCTACTGGCGAAAAAGTACGCCCGAAACTAACAGCGGAAGAGCTGACAACAACCAACAAAAAAGTTTGGTATCTGCCAACATTTATCACCGTTAACCCCAACAAGCCAGATAGAGTACGGCTAGTATGGGATGCAGCCGCGCAGTCCAACGGATACGCCTTAAACGATTTCATTAATCGAGGGCCAGACCTGCTCAACTCATTGCTTGATCTATTAATCGCATTTCGAGTAGGTCGCGTGGCGGTGTGCGGTGACATAGCAGAGATGTTTCACCAAATTCGTGTGCGCCCTGCTGATATGCATGCACAACGATTTCTATGGTGGGACCACGATGATTATACAACTCAACCCAGCGTCTATGTGATGGAAGCGCTCACATTTGGCATAAACTGCGCGCCGTGTATAGCTCACTATATTCGTGACAAAAATGCAACAAGATTTGAGCACTTATACCCTGAAGCTGTGGCTGCCATAAAACGTTACCACTACGTCGACGATTTTATATTTAGCGCCGACAGCATCAGCGAAGCTACAAACATTGCAACACAAGTTAAAGCAATTCATGCCGCAGGTGGGTTCAACATTCGAAACTGGTCATCCAACGCAGATGACATTCTACGAAAACTTGCCACACACGACACGCCAGCTAAAGCGGTGGAAATCGGTACTACCGAAAAGGTTCTTGGCCTATATTGGACGCCTAAAGATGACCAATTTAAATTCATATTTAAATTTTCGAGGCTACGCCGCAACGTACTCGAAGAGCCGGGGCCACCTACTAAACGAGAACTTCTTCAAGTACTTATGTCAATTTATGACCCACTTGGGTTTATATCTTGCTACACTATCGGCTTGAAAATTGCAATGCAAGAAGCGTGGAGATCTGGCGGTCATTGGGATGAAGCAGTTTCCGAAACAACTTTACGAGAATGGCAGCGCTGGAAGAAAATTATGCCATTAATCGAAGCTACCAGAATTTCGCGTTGCTACTTTAAGGATGAACGTGGTGCGGAAAGCATTCAGCTACACACCTTTGTGGATGCCAGCGAATTAGCGTACGCCGCCATTTGTTTTCTGCGCATCAAACGAGGTAACCAAGTTCACGTAAGCTTAGTTGCAGCGAAAGCTAAAGTAGCACCACTATCACCGCTATCTATACCCAGATTGGAGTTGCAAGCAGCTGTGTTGGGTAAAAGGTTGGCGCGAAAAATACAAAATAACCACCGCCTATCTATAAACTCATCTTGGTACTGGACTGACTCAAAGACTGTGCTCAAGTGGCTTCGAATGGATCCAAAAAGGTTTCAACAGTTCGTCATGCACCGCGTAGGCGAAATACTCGAAGACACAAACGTTAGCCAGGTGGCACTGGGTGCCATCAAAAACTAATCCAGCGGACTGCGCCACTAAAGTATGCAGCTTTAAGTCGTGCGAAAAGTGGTTTTCTGGACCAGAGTTTCTGCTACTAGATGAGTCAATGTGGCCTAGGTGTGACGACCTAGGTCATACAAGTACCGACGAACTTCGCAACCACGTGCTACTTATTCAACCTGGGCAACATGCAGAAGTGGCATTAAATATCGAATACTTTTCGAACTGGCGCAAATTGTACAGAGCGCTAGCAACATTCTTGCTTTATATAGCACGACTGCGGGCAGCCGGCCGAAAGATGCCGCTACCGCAGATAATAACGGCCGAATTTATAAACAAGGCCAAGCTGATTTTACTTCGACAAGCTCAAGCATCTGAGTTTAAAGCTGAGATTGCCAGCCTCCTACAAGGTAAGAGCGTTGAAAGAACAAGTAAACTAATCAGTCTCAATATTTTTATAGACGATGAACAACTGCTACGCGTCCGCGGACGAACGGAGCACCTAAGTAATGTTCACGCTATCGTGCTGCCATATGGACACTACGTCACGCGCTTGATAGTCAAGTGGCAGCATGAAAATTATCATCACACGTCGCATGAGGCTTGCATCAACTTAATAAGGGGTGACTATTATATCCCCCGGCTAAGGGTGCTGATACATACGGCGCACTTGCCAACGATGCAAAAACAACAGCGCAAAGCCGGATCCACCACAGATGGCTCCGTTGCCAGCAGCGCGTCTAGCTTCATTTGAGCGACCATTCACCTACACAGGTATTGACTACTTCGGACCACTCTATGTCGCCGTGGGTCGTAGACGAGAAAAAAGGTGGGGTGTACTTTTCACATGTTTGACGGTGAGAGCAGTCCACCTAGAAATCGCCCACTCGCTAGACACCAATTCGTGCGTAATGAGTATCCGAAATTTTATGGCACGCCGTGGTACGCCCCGTGAAATTTATACGGATAATGGCACCAATTTCAAAGCTGCCGAAAAAATATTATGCGATGAGAGGAAGAAGATCGACGTTAGCCGTGTTGCAGCTAAACTGGACAATATACGTTGGATGTTCAACCCGCCTGCCGCTCCTCATATGGGGGGAGCATGGGAACGACTCGTACGTTCTGTCAAAACGGTCATGTACAGCATCTGCCCATCGATGAGTTTTACGGATGAAAGCTTAAAATGCATTTTCTGCGAAATTGAGTTCATCCTAAACTCACGACCACTTACTTTCGTATCACTTGAAAGTAACGACGATGAAGCGATTACACCCAACCACCTACTCTTGGGTTCAGCCAGTGCATTCAAACCAATTACTAATGAGGAAACGAACGTACGACATATGTGGCAAGCAACGCAAGCATTCGCTGACAGATTCTGGCGTCGCTGGATCCACGAATATGTACCCGACTTAACCAGGCGTGGCAAATGGTTCAACAAGCGCCCACCTATATCAGTTGGCAGCGTCATCGTCATTGTAGACGAGACACTGCAGCGCAACAAGTGGCCCAAAGGCATCGTCGAGGAAGTTATCCTAGCCAAAGACGGACAGGTCAGACGAGTGATCATAAGAACCGCGAGCGGAATCCTGATGAGACCCGTGGCCAAAGTTGCAGTACTTGACGTCGGCATTAATGGGTGCAAACCAGCAAGCATATCAGCAACCAAACTAGCTAGCAAGTTTACAGGGGGGAGAATGTTGCCGCCGTTTAGCGAAGCTCCACTGTGAATACAACTACTTGTACTCTCTCATAATTATTTTATTCCAAAACATAAAATACCGCAAATTATCTATAAGCTAAAACGCTACTTATGTACAAAAAGGCGGGAAAATATATTCCAACATTTTAGGGCTATATATAGGACATGCAGCTGCTGCTGCATGTTAGTTAAGTACAGACTGCGAAGGCGACATATTATTTTTGAAGCCTTGCTCTTTTGCTCGCTTGCTCGCTCGCTTACTCACGCGGTAGCGAATAATAAATGTAAAACTATAACTAAACACATTTTAACGTATAAATAAAATCTAAATTAAACGACAAAACGAGCATGCTTTCTTAAGTTGTTAGCCTGGCTCAGACCTAACTCAACAACAATCAAACATGCAATCAAATACAATCAAACACCATCGAACATAATCAAATACCATCAAACACAATCAAACTCGATCAAACACCATCAAACACAATCAAACACCATCAACATAATCAAACACAATCTAACACAATCAAACACGATCAATCACGATCAAACACAATCAAACACGATAAAACACAATCAAACATCATCAAACATTATCAAACACCATCAAACACTATCAACACACAATCAAACACAATAAAACATGCAACCAAATACAAATAAAAACCATCAAACACCATCAAACATTATCAACTCAAACAAACACAATCAAACTCCATTAAACATCATCAAACACCATCAACAGCATAATCAAACACAAACAAACACAGTCAAACTCCATCAAACACAATCAAACACCATCAAACACGATGAAACTCAATCAAATTCAATGAAAATCAATGAAACTCAATCAAACACAATCAAACACCATCAAACACAATCAACCACAATCAAACACCATCAAACACAACGAAACACAATCAAACACCATCAAACACAATCAAACACAATCAAACACCATCAAACACAATCAAACACCATCAAACACAATCAAACACGACCATACACAATCAAATACAATTAAACACCATCAAACACGATCAAACTCCATCAAACACAATCAAACACCATCAAACTCAATCAAACACGATGAAACTCAATCAAACTCAATGAAACTCAATGAAACTCAATGAAACTCAATGAAACTCAATCAAACACAATCAAACACCATCAAACACAATGAAACACAATCAAACACCATCAAACACAATCAAACACAATCAAACACCATCAAACACAATCAAATACAATTAAACACCATCAAACATGATCAAACACAATCAAACACGATGAAACGCGATCAAACACAATCAAACACCATCAAACACAATGAAACACGATCAAACACCATCAAACACAATCAAACACGATCAAACACAATCAAACACCATCAAACACAATCAAGCACAATCAAACACACTCAAACACCATCAAACACAATGAAACACAATCAAACACCATCAAACACGATCAAACACCATCAAACACAATTAAACACAATCAAACACGATCAAACACAATCAAACACGGTCAAACACAATCAAACAAGATCAAACACAATCAAACACCATCAAACACAATCAAACACGATCAAACACAATCAAACACCATCAAACACAATCAAACAACATCAAACGCGATCAAACAGCATCAAACACGATCAAAATCAATCAAACACCATCAAACACGATCAAACACAATCAAACACGATCAAACACAATTAAACAGCATTAAACACGATCAAACACCATCAAACACAATCAAACACGATCAAACACAATTAAACACAATCGAACACCATCAAACACGATCAAATACCATCAAACTCAATCAAACTCAATCAAATTCCATCAAACACCATCAAACATTATATAACACTACCAAACACAATCAAACACCATCAAACACAATCAAACACCATCAAACACAATTAAACATGCAATCAAATACAATTAAATACCATCAAACACAATCAAACACACAATCAAACATGATCAAACACAATCAAACACGATGAAACACGATCAAACACAATCAAACACCATCAAACACGATCAAACACCATCAAACACAATCAAACACAATCAAACACAATCAAACACGGTCAAACACAATCAAATACAATCAAACAAGATCAAACACAATCAAACACGATCAAACACCATCAAACACAATCAAACACGATCAAACACAATCAAACACCATCAAACACAATCAAGCACAATCAAACACAATCAAACAACATCAAACGCGATCAAACAGCATCAAACACGATCAAACACAATCAAACACAATCGAACACCATCAAACACGATCAAATACCATCAAACTCAATCAAACATTATATAACACTACCAACCACAATCAAACACAATCAAGCACAATCAAACACAATCAAACACCATCAAACACAATGAAACACCATCAAACACAATCAAACACGATCAAACACAATCAAACACCATCAAACACAATCAAACACAAATAAACATGCAATCAAATACAATTAAATACCATCAAACACAATCAAACACACAATCAAACACAATCAAACACCATCAAATACCATCAAACTCAATCAAACTCAATCTGATTCCATCAAACACGATCAAACACCATCAAACATTAACAAACACTACCAAACACAATCAAACACAATCAAACACAATCAAACACAATCAAACACCATCAAACAACGTCAAACACAATCAAACACCATCAAACAACATCAAATACAATCAAACACAATCAAACAAGATCAAACACAATCAAACAAGATCAAACACAATCAAACACAATCAAACACGATCAAACACCATCAAACACGATCAAAATCAATCAAACACCATCAAACACAATCAAACACAATCAAACACGATCAAACACAATTAAACAGCATCAAACACGATCAAACACTATCAAACACAATCAAGCACAATCAAACACCATCAAACACAATGAAACACAATGAAACAACATCAAACACAATCAAACACGATCAAACAAAATCAAACACCATCAAACACAATCAAGCACAATCAAACACAATCAAACAACATCAAACGCGATCAAACACAATCAAACACGATCAAAATCAATCAAACACCATCAAACACGATCAAACACAATCAAACACGATCAAACACAATCAAACACGATCAAACACAATTAAACAACATCAAACACGATCAAACACCATCAAACACAATCAAACACGATCAAACACAATCAAACACAATCGAACACCATCAAACACGATCAAATACCATCAAACTCAATCAAATTCCATCAAACACCATCAAACATTATATAACAAAATGAAACACAATCAAACACCATCAAACACAATCAAACACCATCAAACACAATCAAACATGCAATCAAATACAATTAAATACCATCAAACACAATCAAACACACAATCAAACACAATCAAACACCATCAAACACGATCAAATACCATCAAACTCAATCTGATTCCATCAAACACGATCAAACACCATCAAACATTAACAAACACTACCAAACACAATCAAACACAATCAAACACAATCAAACACAATCAAACACAATCAAACACAATCAAACACCATCAAACAACGTCAAACACAATCAAACACCATCAAATAACATCAAACACAATCAAACACAATCAAACAAGATCAAACACAATCAAACACAATCAAACACCATCAAACACGATCAAAATCAATCAAACACCATCAAACTCGATCAAACACAATCAAACACAATCGAACACCATCAAACACGATCAAATACCATCAAACTCAATCAAACTCAATCAAATTCCATCAAACACCATCAAACATTATCAAACACTACCAAACACAATCAAACACAGTCAAACACCATCAAACACAATCAAACACGATCAAACACCATCAAACACCATCAAACACAATCAAACACGATCAAACACAATCAAACACGATCAAACACTATCAAACACAATCAAACACCATCAAACACAATCAAACACTATCAAACATGATCAAACACCATCAAACACAATCAAACACGATCAAACACAATCAAACACCATCAAACACAATCAAACACGATCAAACACAATCAAACACGATCAAACACTATCAAACACAATCAAACACGATGAAACACCATCAAACACCATCAAACACAATCAAACACTATCAAACATGATCAAACACCATCAAACACAATCAAACACGATCAAACACAATCAAACACCATCAAACACAATCAAACACGATCAAACACAATCAAACACGATCAAACACTATCAAACACAATCAAACACGATGAAACACCATCAAACACCATCAAACACAATCAAACACTATCAAACATGATCAAACACCATCAAACACAATCAAACACGATCAAACACAATCAAACACCATCAAACACAATCAAACACGATCAAACACAATCAAACACGATCAAACACTATCAAACACAATCAAACACGATGAAACACCATCAAACACCATCAAACACAATCAAACACTATCAAACATGATCAAACACCATCAAACACAATCAAACACGATCAAACACAATCAAACACGATCAAACACTATCAAACACGATCAAACACTATCAAACATGATCATACACAATCAAATGCAATCAAACATCATCAAACACGATCAAATACAATCAAACAATGTTTGTTTCTTTGTGGTACCATAGAATCCAAACGCGTGGACCGATTTTCATGATTTTTTCGTCAATCGATTCGTTTTAATCTTGCGATTATCATTTAATGTGTGACAACCAGATGATATATTGTGAAAAAGAAAAAAAGTCGAAACAACTATGTTCTGTTGGGCATCGTTGGATAATTTCGCCAAAAGCTTTCTCCCAGCTTAAAACAGAACATAATACTTATACCTTATATCTTTTAGCAATGCTGCATACCCTAGTAAGCACGCTGCTGCTGCTTGAACTTGAAGTTTACATTTGCACATTGAGCTCTTGGCTTCAAGTTTGCTTCGTGCCGTACAAGTTACCTGTCTGCCTCCAGGAAGTTGTTTCGACTTGCTGCAGCACGTATTAGGCTGCTTTAAATATTTCTGCCTCAAAACTCATTGAAAATTCCATATTCAACACCAGTCCAAAGAATAGCAAGTCACTTCAATCTTTCTCGTAGTCAGTAGGCAGTAGGCATATAATGGCTTATTGAATATTTCAAATATGCCAACGAACTAAGTTTGAAAACTTGTAAGGCATTCCTTCAATTCAGCCCAGTTGCAGTTGGCCTTACAGGCTGAACTTCCTGTTTCACAACTCAACGAGAAAGTCAATTCGTTGGCATTTTGTTAAATTCTATCAACAGGGTAGAATAAAATGTTATGCTTTGATGTTTCAGCTCGTACGTCAGCTCGATTATGTTCCATGCAAAATAGTCGTATGAGCATGATTGAAAAGTGCCTATTGTCCGTCCGTCCGTCCGTCCGCCCGTCTGTATCTGTGATGTTTTCGATTAGGTGCAAGTAGATAAAAGCTAGTTTTATGTTTTGTGCGGGTTCTACTTTGCAAATAGAATTATTGGCATATTTATGCTAAACTGTTTTTGAATTGAATAGATAGATGGATAGTTGATAGGCGCACACAATATGCAAAAGATACACAATCGAGGCATAGAATTTCATTCAAAATATGTACTGCAATATGCAGTACTCAGAAAGATTGGGTGGGTGGTTATGCTTGTAATTTGTGTTTGACTTGACTTAATGGAATTCATGTGAATATTCTGTATGCAAATTGATTTTATTTTAACAAAGAATTCTGTTAAAATTTTAAGCAGTTTTTAGGCTTGTCAAGAATATTGAAAGTAAATACACTTTGGATTGATTATTCCTTATTGTCAAAGGCTTCCAGAATTTTATTTACAACTTTAGGGAGCTGTTTAGTTGCTTCATATCATGAACTTAATCCCGATAATGTGCCTTTGGAACCTTCGACGTCAGCTAGCCTTACCCATACCGCCTAACCGGACTTAAACAACGAAAATTAGAGGCTTTCATGTGGTGTTCGATATTTAAATCTTTGTTCCTTTTGAGTCCTTTTTTTCATTAGATTTTAAGCGTTAAGTTGGTGGGGCGATGCAAATGGCTGTTTATTTAAACCATGCTTGAAAGGTTTGAAGCGATTAGCCGTCTCGGTGTCAGAGCGAGATCATTTTGAAACACGCTGGCGCTAGTTTTATTGAATGCGGAGAGATCTCTCCATACCTGGTCATTCAAACGCGTGACCTCTCTTGCGTCGTCCACCAATCAAATTTGGGCCCGCCATGTAAACCATGCGTGCTGGAACTCTTTCATCGATTAGAATGAGGTGAGGTGCGCTGGGCAATGTCGATCTTACGAATAGCCCATACACCTCGCGGTTCATACGGGACCTAAACTCGTCGCCGACTTTACAAGGACCAAAAATCCTGTAGAGAATCTTCCTCTAGAAGACTTCCAACACTGTTTCATCGGACTCAAGCTCGGTCCATGTACCTGCGCCATACAATAGATATTGATTTTTGTCTTTCGAAAGAGGGCTTTACTTCTAATTTGCTTGCTAAGCCGGAGGTCCAAGATACACGAAGTTTTCTACATCACTGAATAAATTCTCCATCGTCACTGACCGTCCAAGACGCGATGACGGCGTGCGAGGAGACACCGAGTATTTTATCTTGTCTTCATTTACCGCTAGACTCAGGAGGCTTATAATCATCTTGTCTTCATTTACCGCTAGACTCAGGAGCCTTATCATAATCTTGTCTTCATTTACCGCTAGACTCAGGAGTCTTATCTGTTATTCTGGCGTATGATCCATTGGAAGATTGGAATACATCTTACCCTCTCTTGGTATCAAAGGTGTCGGAGAGCTTCTCTCCTACTTTGACAACCCTTTGTATATGTAAAAGCTACATCATGAAAAGACGACCGATCTTCGCCGGGATTCTTAGTGTAGTCATGGCATCGAAAACTTCGTATTTGGATTCGACCTATTAGATAATACGCGCGCCTGAATCTTATATGGATAGAAGACTTATTTCGAGGAGGTGCATGCAAACAACGGGGTCTACTTTCTTAAAGATAGGACAGAGAACACTGAGATATCAGTTATTGGGTATGCATCGGACCATATATTGCGTCTTCTCTGCAATAGCACTGCGACACTCCTTGTCATATCAAGAATTAGTCACAGGTTTTATGTAACCAATGACCTCCTTAGCTGCCATATCCATGGAGTCGGTGATATGTTTCCATTGCTCACATATATCTTGAGAACAACAAGAGGTTTCCCGGAGCAATCGAGATAGTGTGTTTGAGAATGCTTCGGCGGTATGTTCTGATTGCACCTTGCCGACATCTAGCATTGTCATCGTCATCCTTCTGTTCCGTCTAGGCGAGTCAACAGGTGTGAATCTGAGAACGACTCGTAGTTTCCTACTCCTCACGAAAACGGATCCAAATTCGTGCTTACTCCCTTTTTGTAGCAGTCATGTCCTATCCTTCGTATTTACTGGATTGCAGTGATGTCAGTCTTGTACCTTTCAAAGATATCAACCAGCGTGATATATGCACCATCCAACCGTATTGAGAGTGCGGGCATTCCAATCCGCACCCCTATTCATTTCCGGATAGGGTTTTATCCGATGCTTCCTTTTTGTTTTTCATTGGGGTGATTGATTTGTCGTTGGTGGTTTCCAAGGCTAGCTCACCAGATGCTAATTAAGGTAGGTATTCTAAACGGGTGTTACGGGTTACCCAAGAGACACTTGACCTAGCGGACGTTGTGAGCTTCAACACTTGTTCTATCCTTTGGATCTAAGAAAGAGCAGACCAAAATTCTTAAATTATAGTTTGGTGAAGAATATAGGTCACTTATGTCACTTATTGAATGCACCATTTGGCTACAGCATATAGAAATATAAGCCTACAGCGTCAAAGGATTGCACCGTCTATTAAGGTAATATTTCTACATATTATTAATGTCAGTTTATGATAGAAATCCAAATCAAACATTTATAGAATTTATGTAGCTGCTTCGATTTTCATCGCAGCCACACTAACGCCATAACATAAAAGCACTCCAATCTCATGATACATCGCTAAAGATGTGAAGGATGTGCAACGCCATTTTGCTGAGTGTGCGCTGCGCTGATTAGAATTCGGTTGAAGTTGAAGGAAATGAAAACGTTGACGTTCGACTGTAGAACGCGTCATTTGCGTCGGTTAGACCGCAGATTGCAATTAGTGCCTCAACACTTTTCAAGCTTTTGATTGATGATGTGTGCTAATTTCGACTGCGACTGGCAAACGCGCGTCCTGTAAATTAAATGATTGCACTTTACGCGAGAGATGAGTGCTTTAGTTGTGTTTTTAAAGCTATTTGACATTTGGCGCCATATTTTGTGCGCCATAGCAATTCATAAAGATTCATTATCCTTTAGCGGAAGAAACTAAAGACAATGTAGCCAAAAATAAACGAAATGATTATTTCGACTTCATTATTCAACTCGCTAGTAGCACCGAGCCGAGGCAATCGCATGCAACAAAAGGATCTGCGTACAAAGGCACTACGAAAATAAAGCTCAAGCTTGAAGTATAAGGATATACATATAAAGCGTAGTATATGGCGCGGGTGAGCGCCAAGTAAAGAAAAATGTGCACTGAAAATTTTCATTGTTCATCAAAAAATAAAAAAATAAAACACAACAACAAAAAATAGAAATGGCTGTTAAAATAAGCGAAAGCGCGCTGTAATAAAAATGAAAAGGATAAGAAAAAGGCAGCAAAGAGCGGCTTTGTTTTAAATACAACAAAAAAAAAAAAAAAATGAAGAAAGCTTGTGCGAGATACGTAGTAGTGTGGTCGAGCAAAAGGGACAAACGGCAGACCGAGTACATGGTACCATGAACATGGTACATCCCTACACTTTACTTACTGTATGACTAGCTTGGAATTTATTGCTCGGCTTTATTGCGCTGACCCTTGACAGCGTTTAATTCCCACGAAAAACCAGTAGAGGCAGCAGCTACCGCTACAGCAACAAAACTGGCAGCAAAAGCCAGCCATGCCACCAGTATTCTTTGTTCTTGTTGGGGTTTTCATTTCGTTGTAAATTGCAAAGCGAAAAAAAAACATACGAAAAAAAGGAGAAGAATGAATTTACTATTAGGCACTTGGAAATCAATTAAAATACTCCGAGCAGAAGCTGCAACAACGTTGGCCACGAGATCATTCAACAGCAATCATATCAATGCAGAATTAATTAATAAAATATTTAATAAGGAAATACAGTATGTATAAATAATAATAATACCCTACAAATAAAGTGCGAAAATGGAATTTAATAGTTTATCCAAAAATACCTTAAAACAAGTAAGGAAATTTCAGTCGGGCGTAACCGACTGTAAGAGGCCCTGTACCAGTTCAGTTCGCCTAACTAACACATTAAATGTTTCCCGAGCTTATGACGAAACATATGACCACTTCTCACTGCGCGAATATGAATGAAAAGAAAAGGGGGGGTCGTTCAAATTCAATTGCTTATAAAATCGTCATTTATTATCCGATTTTGATGAACTTTTTGGATTTTTGCTATATTGGTACACTCAACTTGTGCCGAAGAAATTTTCGACCTAAGGGGTGATTTTATGGAGAAGGGGGGGGGGGGGGGGAGGTGCAAAATTTTAAAATAAACTTGTGAAATTCCGGAGCAATCCTAGTCGAATGCAAAAAACACGAAGTCTCTATCTATTACCGTTTCCGAGATCCTTTCGTTCATACAGACGGACATGGCTATATCGACTCCTCTATCACTCCTGACCATAATGGTGGTAACTTTGGGGGGTCTCCGACCATTATTTCTACCTGTTACATACATTTGCACAAACCCAATAGGCTTTTGTACCTTCGGTACAGGGCCTAACAAATAAAACAAATAAAACAAATAAAACAAATAAAACAAATAAAACAAATAAAACAAATAAAACAAATAAAACAAATGTAACAAATAAAACAAATAAATTAAATAAAACAATGTGCGGTATCTGATAAATAGTTTTGTTTATACGGCTACATACTAAATATGTTGTACGGTCATAAATTATTTTTTGCACAAAATATTTAAACCCACATACAACCCTTTTCGATTAGTACTTAAAAGCGTTTATAATTTGCAACTACTTTGAGCATGGTCTATTTTAACTTAATGTTTATTACTTCTTTGACCAATATTTCATTTGTTTTTATTTCTGCTTTATAAGTTTTAAATTGTCTCTTTAATTATTTTACAACCACTGAAGTCTTGTGGCATACCAATGGTCCACCTGAATCACCGAATGTGATTGAGTTTGAAAGATAAACAAAGAAAAACATTTAAAAATAAAAAATAAAGGAAAAAAAATATGTTAAAACTTGTAAAGAAAAACATAATAAATAAATAATTCAAATAAAATAAATTAATCAAATAAAACAAATAAATCAAATAAAACAAACAAATCAAGTAAATCAAACAAAACAAATATATAAAATATAACAAATATTTCATATGAGTATCATTAGAGGTTTCCTACATATATTTCTAGCCTGAGCAACAAAACATGTTGCCAGATGAAATCTGATGCCTCCATTATAAAGTGTGACATTTCTGGTTTCTTTATAGGCACCTGGAGAAATTATCTTGGCCAAAAAATATAATCAAACCGTGAAGATTTTCGTGAGATGATTTATTACGATTTTCGAAGTGGATTAACAAGATAAGAGTGCACCAATCAACTTAGTCAACGTTTGGCGATGAAGCTCCATTCTTGGCCACTGGGAAAAACTTGTACAACGAGTTTAATCGTGGTCGCAGTTCGCTCACCGACGAATTTCGCGTAGGTCCCCCAAAATCGGTCGTTGTGCCAGAAAACTTCGATGCTGTGTGTGAACTGAAAAAGCAGGAAAAACTTCGATCGTATCGTCGTGTCGAAAGCGGTTTCATAATCGACAAATAGGTGGTGAGTGTCTGTTGTATTTGGTCACTGGTCGACCTTTTTTGGTCTAAAGCCACACTGATATCGTCCTATCAGATAATCGGTCTTAAATTACTCAGCTGGCAGCCCATCAGAGCCTGTTTGCTTTGTTATTTTTGAGCTTTTTAATAACTGAATCGACCTCGTTATAGTCCGATGGCTCTACAATAGTTTCATCATCAACTGGTGGTTCCGGTTTTATTTCTCTATCGGCGGAATTGTGCGCTTCATCGCAAACGCTTTACAACAAAATTGAGAAGCAGAGAGCGCGTGCATCTAACCTTATAATAATTGCAATACCTTCTTTGGCCACGCACTGTGCCATAAGTGCAAGAGCGACTGAGCAACGCATTTTTTGCATTGTATTTGCTTTTATGCTCAGCGATGCACTAAAAATTAAAACCGATAACCGATAACAATGCAATGCTTCTTTGTCAGCCACAACTACTCTCCCGCTCTGGAATTCTTTACTCAGTGCTTTCTTTTAATCGACATCGTTTAGACGTGGAATTATTTAGTGTTGTGCCTAATTAATTGTTTTTTTTTAATTGAAAAAGCATTAAATTAAGCAGAAAATGTTTATAAAAATGTGTTTTTGTTGTGCAGTGATAAAACTGAGTCAATTAAAGCTTTTTAAAAGTGTTTTGTGATTCCATATTTCTATGCTAAAATAGAAAATACTTTTGATATAGCGGTAAATCAAAGTAAAGCAAAAAAAAAAAAAAAGGGAAATGTGTCGACAATTTTGTTTTTAAGTTTTTGCGATCGCAATTTTGCTTTAAATTGAGCAGCTCAAAAGCAAGTTAATATAAAATTAGTGCGAAAAATCGTTTATTTTAAAAGTGCAAATCAATCTAATCAAAATCAGTAAAATAAAACAAGTTCAGCTTTTTTTATTTCAGAATCCATTCCATGGTTTTAAGGCGTGCCAATGATTCTTAGAACTTCTAATGCTTTTGGAATTGGTTCACATAGAGCAATGCTTGCAATTCTTCATCATGAAACTTTTTGGATTGACTCTGCCGTTCCATGTTTTCGAGCACAAAATCCCTAAAGAGGTCAAACCACATCTGACAAGATTCTTTACAAAGAGCATTAAACGCCTTAAATTTCCACTAAGTTTCAAGGATCCGATTTTTATATTAAAATATTTAAAAAAGATTCACAATAGTCGCTCAATCAAAATAGCCTCATTCACAATAGGCTAATTAAAAATGGGCTCATTCAAAATGGACGCATATTTACACAGAATACTGTCGAGAATTATTTGACTTAAGGAGAGACCTTCACTGTAGGAGGGAGATAGAGAGAGAATAGCGTTGCTTAATCAACTTCGACTTCGAATGTCTGTAAGTAGAACCTAAAAATCTTTTTATAGGTCAAATATTGAGTGTCAAACTTCTTGCATTGGGCCAAGTGTAATTCTTGCAATTGTTGAGCAGGCTATGTACTCCCTTCCAACCGAGTTCACAATGATAAATGCGGATTCCAAGATCGTCGTGGATGTCCATTGCGATACATGTCTTTCAAGCATGCTATGGTTGGGTAGCCAGACCATTGCGATCTCGGGGTCAGACCACAGTAGAAGTTTTGTGAACATTTTTTGTATGAGTCCTGATGCATATTCAATTAGCCGAGTCAGTCGAATCACTCTACACGAGTAACTACAAATTTTAAATAAGGCTAGGCTACTTCGCTAAATAGTTCTTGCTTTCATTTGCAAATGTATTCCATTTAATTTCAAAACAAAATTTAAACTGCCTTTGGCAAATTTTTGAGTGCTTGTGTGAAGGTTACAAAAACTTCGTTGCAGCCAAAAGCAAACATTGCCATTAGCTATCTGCTCGCAGCTATTTGTTTAATTTTTGAATGCATTCATTTCATTTGTGTAGAATGACCAAAAGTATGCATTTATATTTTATTATATTTTAGGATTGGGGGCATGTGTGTGTATTTGCATTTGTATATGTTTGTCCTATTTATCCTTTCTAGTTTAAAACTATGCGCGACAGCCACAGATCTGACCAACAACCAACATAATTGAATTATGAAACATTTTTGCGGCCACTGGTCGCGGCTGGCTGCCCGCTGGCCGCCGTAATTCTTTGCAGTCCAAGCGTTTTTCGGTTTAGTTGGCGGCTTTTTCAACTGCCATCATTCGCAGCATTTACGCAATGCATTTATGAACTTTTTATGGTTTTACAAATGCGAATCTGTCGACGACGCCGACGACGACAACTATTTATTATATTACGCTGCACATTGCATTTGCATTTAATTTATTATTTCATTTGATTTTTGTTTGCAACGCCACAAACCAATATTGCAGCTACTGGTCGGGTCTCGTCCGTCCGTCGTCCGTCCGTCCGTCTGTCAGCCTTTATTGCTTTATTTTTATTGTATTTTTGTTTGATAGCTACACATGTTGTCTATACTAGCAACATTCACATTGATAGATACTTTTGTATCTTTTACATTTTGCATTTAATTATATTTAATAAATTCGCTATTAGTCATGTTTAATTTTTAATGAACTATTCGACATTTTTTGTTTGTGTCTGTTTTTGTGTTCTGTCACCGAATCAATGCAATTTATATCAGATATATTTATTGCTTTTACATATATACACGAGTACATATATGTATGCAAATTATGCTTTATGTCAAATTGTTGCATGGATGAACATGTACATGCAGTCGTACTACTGCCACATATGTGTTATTTATTTAAAAGAGATGTCATTTTATCTTTTTGATTATTTTTCGAAATTTCACATGCAGGAGTATTTGTATGCCTGTAATTAAATGGTATTGGTTATATTTAAATGACTAATTAAATGAAAGCCGTTTCATTCGATATATATTAAGTCAATTAAAATTGTTATTGAATTCATTTTTAGCCAATTCGGTAGTGGAAAGTGTTGTCGATAATTGAATTTTAAAGGACTTGGACGTATTTTTTTTAATTAATCAAAATATCCAGAAAACCAAAGGTCTTCTTAATATCACACAATATTCACCTAAAATATGATAAAAACAAAAAGTATGCTGGATCCTATACTCACGATAGCAATCTTGGTGTAGGTGAGTAATATGCATACACACATCCTTACTTAGATGGCCTTCAACCGTCGCTTGGTCATGACCGCATTCAGAAAGGCGAAGCAGCCTCCATAATCTTGTGCGCGCTGGCGCCAGTTGTCAGAATGCCAATTACGGTGAGATCTCTCCATACCTGGTCAGTCCAACGCGTTGGTCGTCCTCTATTTCGTCGTTCACTAATCAAGTTTGGGCCCCCCATGTAAACCACGCGTGCTGGAACTCTTTCATCCATTCGAATGAGGTGCTCAGCCCAGTGCAGCCGCTGGCATTTTATGCGCTGGACTATGTCAACCTCATCGAATAGCTCATACAGCTCGCGGTTTCTATGGGAACTAAACTCGTCGCCGACTCTAATACGACCAAAAATACTACGGAGAATCTACGGTCTATGCTTCTGCGCCATACAGTAGGACCGGTAGTATCAGCGTCTTATAGATCTTTATTTTTATCTTTCGAGAGAGGGTTCTACTTCTTATTTGCTTGCTTAGTCCAAATTAGCATCTATTTGATCTCTATGCTGACGTTGTTGTTGCTGGTGATTTCGGATATAAGATAGACAAAGTTTTCTGCAACACTGAAGTTGATATTCTACATCGTCAATGACCCGATGACGGAGTGCTAGAAGACACCAAGTACTTCGTCTTTGTTTACCGCTAGACCCATGAGCCGAGGCAGTTTTTCAATCTCTGAGAACGCCTTGCTGACTCGCCGTTCCTGCGTGCCGACGATATCGATGTCATCGGCGTAAGCGAGCAGGGTCACTTGCTTTTGGAAGATCGAGCCCGACATATTCTGTATGTACGGGCACTGTCGTCGGATGTATGCCATCAACATATTGGAAAAATCGCATGATAGCACTTCACTCTGCATGAAACTTCTCTTGGTATCGAAGGGGTCGGAGAGGTTCTCCCCACCCTTACAACGCTTTGTGTATGTGAAAGCGCCATCATGTAAAGATGAACGATTTTTGCCGGGTTACCTAGTGCAAAAAACGGCTTTATAATCGACAAATAGGTGGTGATTGTCTTTGTTGAACTCACGGGTCTTTTCCAAGATTTGGCGTAATGTGAATATTTGGTCACTGGTCGACCTTTTTGGTCTGAAGCCACACTGATATCGTCCTATGAGTGAGTCGGTATATGGCTTCAGCCTACTACACAATACGCGCGACAGAGTCTTATATCCGATGGAAAGATGACTTATTCCGCGTTGGTTGGCGAAAACAGCGGGGTCACCTTTCTTAAAGAGAGGACAGGGAGCACTGAGATTCCAGTCATTGGGTATGCGTTCATCGGACCATATCTTGTATAAAAGTTGGTGCATACTCCTAAGCGACTCTTCGCCGCCGGTCTTGAATAATTCAGCGGGCAGCCGGCCCCTTTGTTATTTTTCAGCTTTTTAATAACAGAATTGACCTCGTTAAAGTCCGGTGGCTCTACAATAGAGCCTTCTTTAACTGGTGGTTCTGGTGTCATTTCTCTATCGACGGTATTGTGCGCTTCATCGCCTCCGAGTAGATTGGAAAAATTACTCCTCCATAATTTCAGTGATTCCTGTTCATCCATTACCAGATTTCCATTGTCATCCTTACAGAAAGTTACTCCGGGCTTAACACCTTCAGTCAGACGCTTGACCTTTTGATAGAATTTTCGAGCTTCATTTCTGTCACGTAACATCTGAACATCCTCAAACTCCCGCCTTTCTTGCTCCTTTTTCTTGCGTCTGAAAAGCCGTTTCTTCTCTCTCCGTTTCTCTCGATATCGCTCTCTAACAGCTCGCGTTGCTCCCGACTGCAGAGTTCGCTGATAGGAAACGTTCTTCTCTGCAGTAGCATTGCGACACTCCTCGTCGTACCAAGAATTCTTCACAGGTTTTGTTTAACCAATGACATCCTTGGCAGCCCTATCCATGGAGCGGGTGATATGTTTCCACTGCTCACATATATCTCGAGAAGACGGAGAGGTTTCCCGGTGCAGTCGGGAGAGTGTGCTGGAGAAGGCTGCGGTGGTCTGTGCTGATTGCAGCTTGCTGACGTCTAGCTTTCGTTGCATGTTGGAACGTGCGGCGTGCACTACGCTGAGCCTAGTGCGTACCTTGGCTGCGATAAGATAGTGTTCTGAGTCGATATTGGGACCACGTAACGTTCACACATCCAACACGCTCGATCGTACCGTTCGTCATTCACAACATGTTCAATTTGGTTGCATTTAATTTGATCTGGACTCAGCCATGTAGCCTTGGGAATGTTGAGGTGATGAAATCTGATGCTGCTATACCGTGGACCATGTTCCGATCTGCGGTGAAATCGATTAGCCTCTCTCCAGTATTGGAAATAGTGTAGTGAAGGATAATTGAAAATTGCGAAGCACGATTTTGACATCGTATTTGGGACAGCGCTCGTACAGACATTCCAAGCGCTCATAGAACTCATCTTTAACATCGTCGTCTTTCTCTTCAGAGGCTTTCTTATTGTTTTCATTGGATATTTATTTTTACGGTGGCGGGTCCCAAGCCCACCGGGTGTTCAGAAGCTACCCAGGAGATACGGCGTCCCAAGGGATGGAGATGTGTGCTGCTTGGACCGTTTGCAAAAGAATTATTATTGGGCATTCCCAAGTGAATGTCAGCCAACAGCTTTCCATGCAATGTAAACTTCTGCAAACTAATACTTATCTCCCAATCTGCATTGCCTTGATCCAATATGTCTAAGGAGATCTATTCACGGTACTATCTATACTAAGAAGTTCGAACTACTGGCACCCTACTTGAGATGAGTGGATCTTGGGGATAGTACAAATTGTCTGGGCTTGATGCAAATTCCATTCTGCCCTTAAATTTTTAAACTCTTGTATGATTTTAGCTATCCCAATTTTTTCAAGATCCTTCAGTCCTAATGTAACGTGCTCATCTTTAATATCTAAATTGAAGCTGAAATAAATCTTCCTTTCCTTATCTTCACCACATGACGCATGCTTTTGTTCGACTGCTAGATGCATTTCACCTAAGCGTTTGTCAAGTATATAATATCATGTACATTCTACTTCGTGGTGAAAACTGTGTGGTGAAAATGTTAAGGTGTGGTGAAACTTTTTGTAAAAATAAATTGATTTAGTGCTAATTAAAACTTTTTTTGTGTCTACGTCTACCTGCTTCGAGAACAATATTCGTGGTGAATAATTTTTCAACATAATATTGATGTATTCAAAAAACCTTCTTTTTGTGGAACAAGTAACATCCGCATTTCGTCTACTAATATTGTACAATTGACTCTTAATAAACTTATATGAACTCAGTTTTTTTTTCATCCAAAAATTTCACCAAAACACTGCAATGAATGATCATTTCCTTTACTTCGAATTTCTCAAAGTGTATGCGTCAAACGGAAATTGCTCACTTATACTCGTATTGCAAACGTTTTACAGGCAAAAAAAGAAAAAAAAAATTAAGTGCATCAGTTACAAAGTACTTAGTCAGGCGACAGGAGCACAATAAGTACACAATAATACAACAAAAGCAACCATACGAGAAGAAGTAAAGCACCATCGATACTCCATACTGCAGAACGCACACAGAGCTGCCAACTTCTCTGTTTCTCAGTACAGCGTGAGGCCGGAACTGTCACATTAAAATGGATGATTTATTTGCGTTCCTAATTTATAGCGCGCGCCCGCCAAGCAAAATAAGAGCGTAAGCGAAAAAAAGGACACAGGCAGCAGGATATCGAATACACCGCAGACAATGAAAAAAAAAAACGAAATAAAAAAAAATGGAGAAAATGGCAAATGCGAATAAGCGCGTACAATGAACCAGCAATATAACACCAGCCAGCGAGGTCCTAGTGCAGGATACGCTGCTAATATAATGAAATTTACGCTTTAAATGTGTCAGTGTGCGTGTGTGTGTGTGCGTGTATAGCTGCTACAGTGGCACTTAATAATCGTATTAGCTGAAAGCAGCATGACAAGCGCCGCCGACTCACTCCACGCCGCAGTTCCATCTCACATTTGTCTTTGGCATCGGCATGTTTTATTATTTGTTTATAGCCACAAATTATGCTGCTCGACGCACATCGCATTTTTAGATACTCTGAAGAGCCACAACGTTTTGCTTCATTTCGTCTTCTTTTTTTTTCCATATCAAGCTTGCCATATCAGGTTTATCTTTATTATTGTTTAATGAATGAACAAATGAATGAATGGAATGAATGAGCGAATGAATGAATGTGAGTACACCATGTGCTCTGAATGTAATGTGAATTGCTTGGCAACCAACACAGCCTGTGCCAAGATATAACAATAATTTTAATGCCACTCCAACCAACCCCAAGCCAAACTTCAATACACAAAGGTACACTTGAGTTGCCTCAAAGCGGTGCACCGCTTTATTTTCTGCTGCCAGCTGCCGCAATCAATCAGCGCACCTTGTCTACCTTGTCTTGCCGGCATGGCATGGCAGCGCTTTAGGATGTGGATTTTAGTTTCTTTTATATGAGTGATACATAAATCTTTTTATTGTTTTTTTTTTTTTTTGATTTGCGCTACACAAAAAATGAGTGGCACAGCATATTAAGTTGTATCAAAAAATGGTGGAAAAGTTCCAGATTGACATAATTTGCATAGAATAATCATGGGATACATAAATATAGCATATAAATATGAGTAATGTCTCTGTCATTTTTCATACATCATAATTGCTGCAGCTTACATCTCCAGCTTACATTCCTTCCTGGAAAAGTCTTGTGCAAAGGATGTTGGAAGATCTATTAGATAAACTTGGAAGTAGGTTTATAATTCGACTTTAATACGTAGCACACTTGGAGTGGTTTGCGACTTAATAACCCTAAGGAAACAGAACTATACAAATGCATCGTTACCGGCGGATGAACCTATCTCCTCACCAACTAAGACCAAAAAAAAAACCAGCCGTTCTTGACTTTACCTTCTCTTAAGACATTGACACTCGCAAAATGTTTACCACTCATTAGTTATGCTACAGCAAAACATTTCCATCTCTTCAAAACCACCATAAAATAGGCAAACACAAACAGAACCACTCGTGACTCCAGAAGAGTGTCTTCTAGAGAAGATATCGACATGGAGTTTAAACAATTGACTTTAAAAATTCATGAAGCTGCTAACCATGTCACTCTCAACTTCAGACTCTGGCACATCTACATTATTTCAAAGAGGGAACTTCAACTGTGGTATCTCGAGGCTGCAGAAATTTTAGTTGAGAAAAAGCGTCGGAGAAGAGTTTGGCACAGTTCTTGACCGGATTATCGAAGAACTCAAAGATCTTCTCAGCGGGTGAAGAAAATCATCACCTTTGATCCGTTCTACTAGAATTGGCAGCTAACAAATATCTAAAACATACAAAAAGAATTACCTCAGTTCTTTACTCTTTTTAATACTTGCTCTCCAAGCGAAAAAGAGGAGTCTTTGAGGTGTCCCTTGCCCAATGGATTGTCGCATCTCAGAAGTATGTTCCCAGAAGGTATAGTAGGAGATTCAAGGTCGTAAAACCAAAAAATTGCCAGACTACAGCGGTGTAGATGGGAACTTCATAAAAGCGCTACTACGCAGCCGCATTGAGCTCTTAACATTTTTTTTAATAGATGTCTACATCTTGACTACTTCCTTACTTCCTTCGGGAATGCGTTGAACTTGTTTTTATATCAAAGCTGATACACAACGTAGTTTCCACTTTAAAGCCCGAGGTAACCATTGAAACTTAGATCAATATCATCGACTTGTGAATAGCTCTTTTCCTCAGTTTGACATTCTGGCTTCGTCTTCAAACTCAAATGTTAACACACACCGTTGAAAAATTTCGGTGCATGGACGAACTTTTTGAAATCACACTTATTGCGGCGGGTGTCCCTCAAGGCATCATCGTGGACGTCAAATTTTACAGTACCTAACCATCAGATATGGATACTAGATTCAGAGGAAGAATCTCTAGCTACTCAACTTAAAGTTAAGAAAATTCTTTTAGTTGCTGGGAAACACCATCTGAGGTGAAGGAACAGGGTATTAATGTATTAGACTATACTCAAACCTATTTGGACATGCGGAGCACAACTCTAAGGAATAGTAAGCCAGACGAATCTGGAGATTTTGCAAAGTTGTCAGATGCACAGTACGTCCCCACCAACAAAGCCATACACGAAGAGCTGAATCTCTCCTTTATTTCTAATTTCTTAATCTTATAGAAAATATAATAATTATTCTCGAGGCGATTCGATGTAGCATCTTTGTCTGTCTGCTGTTTCTATGAACAATGAGAGCTCGAAGACTCGAAGAAATAGACCTTTAAAAAAATTTCGAGATTTCTAAGGCAATCAATCCATAATCACAAATAAACTCCTTGGTAGCTCTTCGGTGATATAAGTGGATACTTCAAAGGAAAGGAGAAGGGCAAACGGTGATAGGCAAACTATTTATCAGTGGTGAGAGCAGACGAACAACACAAATCGTTGTCCAAAAAAAAAAAAAAGGCGAAAATAGTGTTTCGTTATACAACCCTAAGCTCACGAACTTGGTGATTTGAACTATTCTCTGAAGTGCGGACTAAGCGATGTAGGTTTTAAGTGTTACCTGCAGAAGGGTTAACGTCACAACAAACGCCGTAGCCATGACAAAATTAAGCAGAGTTGATACTCTGTCTTCTAAGGAGGAAGCTAAGTAGCAGAGGACTCACCAACCTGCTTCTGGATTACATGAAAGCTTATGTATTGGTAACTTTTTCTAAAGCTATTAGACCAAGCTAGAAATCTTATGTAGAGATATCCTTCAGTCTCTCAGTGTTTCCGGTTCTTGGTTAGCTTAGTTTGACTTCCTCCGACGTTATGTGGTCCACTCTTCGATTGATGATCACATGGTTCGCCAAAGAAAGCATGGCATAAACCCTTAGAAGACTATTTCCCTACTTTAAAGATAAAAAAAACGGTACTTATTTGCATAATTTATTTATTGCGAGTTACACATCAATATCTGTGATTGACACTCATTGAACAAGATTCTAAAAAGAGCGAGTAATTCTTCTCCAAATTGCTTAAATGCCCCAACTCCAATACTTCCCAACAAATTTTGATGAGTCAAAAGGTTATTATTTGTTAGGTTCCATTACATAGAGATATTGATTGCAATGAAATGCCGGATGGATTGGACAAAACTTGTTTAACAAGCTTCATATTAGCACCTTCTGTGACCTTATTTGAGGTTCAGTGAAGTCTATTTAAAAAAAAAATAGGTTACCTGACTTGTTATAATCGGATGAAAGAATTGGACCCAGAACTCTGCCTTGAGAAGCCCGAGTGTCTGAGTGTATGATCCATGATTTGACTAAAAATGCGCGCGTCCATGTATGATGGAATGAATATGAAATAAAATGAAGGGTATGACAGACTTTAGCTTGGCCAAGAGTTCAATGGTCCACATTCGTCGAAGGCCTGCCTCTTCCTCCCCCTTTTAGTCAAACGCTTGGAGGATGTGGTTTGTAGTTTGGAGTAGTTGCTCGGTAGTGCTCTGACCCGTACGGAAACCTAATTGTTGATCTGAGGCAATCAGTCTCTTTCACATTTTCGAGATCTCAGGCAGAAGACTGATCGGCCAATAAGGCGTAGAGGACGTTTTCGGCTTACGAAGATTATGTTTCATTGACACAATACCGAACTGCCGTACAGTAGGGAAGTATTGCACTTTAATGATTGCTTTGAATGACATCGTGAGGAAAAGTGGAGCATTTATAGGAAGGGTCTTTAGTATTCTGTTACAGTTCATATTGTTGACCCGAGTTTTTTTGCTCTTTAGACTTGTTAAAGGTTTGCGATGGGATAGGGCGTAACTGCAATGACTCGAGCAATATGAATCTTGTGAAGCTTGGAACAGTCAGCAAGATGTGCAACGAATACATTTGGAATCGAAGCGACACCATTTGGCGCTGGTGTCTTCTTGTTTTGCAATGAGAAGGATGTATCATGGTTGGTGTCCATATTTGAGTTGTGGGTGGACGCTTAACCCTTTAGTCTTCTCGACAAGATGTTACAATCGAAAAAATATGCAGGGTAGCTAGAAATCGAGCGTACCCGACTACAGCTTTCTTTTTTTTTATTATGGCATCATTTTTTTATCATATAAGAATCACTTTCTAATTTTCCTATGAACCTTTTTGTTATTGTTTGTAAATTACTCTGTCTATGCTTCAATATCTGCTGCCACCTCTTTTGTATAGCTCCAAAAAACATCACCCAATTTCCAAACTCATTTCACAATTTTGCACTGAATTCTTGTTAACAATTCAAAAATTTATTTGCAGCAATAATGTTCCATTTTATCTAGAAATGTGTTCTGGCTGTATGTAAAATTTTTGGCCAGATACAAAGCAGCAACATATAGCAGATACAAAAGATAGAATCATGTTTTATAGCACACACACACAGATACACACACGCACTCGTGCATACATTGACAGTTGCACACAAAACACAAAACTGTAATGAACATTTATGAGGCAATTTCCTTGGAAACTGCCTCATAGCCGCACACCGCACACCGCACAGCACAGCAGAGCACATCACTGAACAGTTTTCTCTCTCAGTTTAGTCCTTGGTGCTGTTGTGGCTGTTGCAATTCAAGAACGAACGAACGAATGAACGAACGAACAAAACTTTTTCTGCTCCACTTATGCCCAAACTAATTAAGTGCAGGAAAAAATGTTGCGCTTCCTTCCGGCCCGAGTTCCGCCGCATCCGGCGTCAACGTCGCCTTTAGCTGAAGAGTAAGAGTAGCCAATCCGCCACCAGTGTAGCGTATACATTGTGCACGTCATCATTTTAAAGGCAACACTAGCCAGTCAGACAGCACGACGGTCGACTACTTGCACGCGCTCAATCTCCTCCATTGTGCTGCTCCTGCGTATGACATGCGGCATTTTTTGACACTTCACTAGCAGCAACTAGCTACACTCACCGAAAAATCTTCTGCTGAAGCTTTTCGTCTTTGCAGTCTGTTTGCGTCCTGCATTAGCTGAAATCCTGTCATTCTTGTTCTACTCGTGCCTATCCGTCTACCCGCCTGCCTGCTGGTTGCGCGTTGATAGCCCATTCGAGCGTCATAATAACGAAGATAAATGTTGTAAAAGTTTTGGCGTTCCCAAGCAGCTGAAATTCGTATTCTTTTGCACAATGCCACACGCTGCCTAGTTAATCAACGCAATGTTGCATTAGTCTTGCAGTCCTTACATCCTTCTCGCATACGCATGCACAATGAATGGCTCAGAGTGGTGGTGGCGGCAGCGTTGGCAACGAAAGTTTTAGCTTATTTCTCAGCGTTAGTCCAAAAATGTAAAAGTTTTACAGTGGAGCAGCACTTTTTCATTTATTTTCGTCCTTGCAGTTTTGTCATTTATTTCAGGCTGCCGTTTTTATTTCAAGTTTAATGAGTATGTACTCAGTTTTATTCAACGTCGTCGACAAGCACAACAACATGGATCCATTGGTGCCTGTCTGGAGTATAAGTTGTGGTTGGGTTGGGGCGGGCTGGCTGCCTGCCTTCCCGCCACATGTCGTCACTCGCCGACTTGGTTTTGCTTAGATCGTTTCGCGTTTTGTTTTTTTGTTGTTGCATCTTTTAGGCGCTCTGCTCATTTCTCGCAGCGTTTGTAATTCATTTGCTGCACGAATTTCTGCCATGTGGGTGAACGAAGGCATCGCCATTGGGGACAATAGAAACAATAACACAATGCGATGCGATGCCGATGACGACGACGACAGTTTCAGCAGCAGGTGCCAGGGCTGCCGTAAATGATATCGGAAGTGTAATGAACTGTATGGGAATTGAACCAACGCTCTCGTGAAGTCTGATGTCAGTTAAAATGGAACACATCTTTTCTCCAAATTATCGGCAAAGAGCTCGGCATTCTCCTGTCTGGAATAGTACCAGCTGTGTGCAGAGTCTTTGATTGGAACTTTCGCGATAGTCTGTTTCTTAAAATGACTCGTAAGCTTTTAGTGGGAGTAGTTGGATGTTTCGTCAGGACCAGCAGAATGTTGCGAATTTGTGGCCTTCTTTGTTACTAGCGAGAGCCTTTCGAAGAAGATTAGCCAATTTTTTTGTAGATTTGGTGAATACGTTCGTCACCAGTTCTATTGTACTCTCGTTTAACCCTCTTTTTCAGACCCAAAAGTACAGTTGCGCTACATGGAATCTGGAGAAACAATGAGTCTTCGAAGTAGCAAATTTCGCAGCTTGGCTTAGTCGTCCATGAAAATATTTATGACATAATCTAACCAATAAGGAAATATCTGATCTGAAAACATAAAATGTGAAAATTCTGTCTATATTTGATTACCTGAGGAACAATGGATTCCGGAAACATTCTTTAAACTATTCTAGTGTAAGCTTCTAAAATATTGGAATGCTATGTTTTGCCGATAACGAAGCGATTTTTAGTACCAAATTTAGAAATGGTCCAAACAAACTGAAACATGGATGTATGGATATATGTTTGCATGAATGGATGTATGGATGGATGTATGGATGGATGTATGGATGCATGTAGGGATGTATGGATGTATGGATGGGTGTATGGATGAATGTATGGATGGATGTATGGATGGTTGTTTGGATGGATGTATGAATGGATACTTGGATGGATGTATGAATGGATGTATGGATGAATGTATGAATGGATGTATGTATGAATGTATGGATGTATGTATTTATGGTGGTATGGATGGATGAATGGATGGATGGATGTATGAATGAATATATGGATGGATGTATGGATAGATGTTGGAATGGATGTATGGATGGATTTAATGGGTTTGAAGAAGTAATCTTATTAAGTTTAGTCAAAACTGGAGGAAGCGGTGCACCACCAACCATATTTTAGCCATATTTTCGCAAACCATTTACGGTACAGGGATGAAATTTGGAATATATTTTAAAGGGACTGGGGGAAGTGATCTTATTAAGTCTGGTAAGGTATTCTGATCCATATGATCACTATCCCTTGTTTGGCTTTCTATCAGCTATCTGGCCATGACTCACACTGCTACAGCTGATGTATGGCGCAGAAGCATGGACAGTGCTTGAATGTTCGAAGCATTTATTGCTCCATAATAACCTATAAAAATAAAGCAACCACTTAAATATAAAACTGCAGCCCTGATTTTTGCTATGCAAACCGACAAACAGCAAACGGAAATGATGCGGAGTGTTACTGCCGGCGTGATGCACATCTTCACTTGCTGCTCCCGCTCTCTCTCTCTCTCTGTCTTTCATCATCCAGGCATAGCACAGTTGACAACAGTAGCCCCTGCAACTAACCTCTTCTTCCGCCCTCAACATGCTGCATGGATTTCGCTTGTAAGTTGATTTATATCCAAGCGCACAAGTTGAAAAGTTTGCTTGATTTCAACGTCGTCCTGCGGCTCCTTCATCCATGCTGTCAGCTACCATTCCATATATATATATTATATTCTATAGTTGTAATCGTTTCACCATACTAAATTCATTCCTTCCGCTGCCTCCGCTACAAGTTGTTGAGACAATGTAAATGTCTAATATTCATTGTCCCTGGGAGCAACTGCAATTGCGCTGTCCTCCTCCATTTTTGGTTGTAATTTGTTGCATTCTTTTATTTATTGCACTTTTAATTAAAAAACTGTGTAATTTTTCTAGCTTTGAAGAAGTGCGAAGTGAAATGTGTGTGGGAGGGGGTGCTATAGTTATTTATTCTATTAGTAAATACACACACAAACACACACACATACACACTCATAAATAGCTCAAGAAAAGCAATGAAATCATGCAACGCGCAAAATAAATGATGCTGCAAAATCTTTTAGAAAAATATCAAAAAAGAAAAAGCAAATTGAAAAGGACATGTGTGAGCTTATAAAGTAAAAGAATAACACAATCCTTGCCCTTTTTTTTTTGTTGTTGTATATATATACTGCAAGTATTTTTTGAAGCTATTTTGAGCGCACATAAAGTGGCTTCATAAAAATAACTCACAGATACTTTCAATGAAATATCTAAAAAGTAAAGAAAATGAAGAAAAGTCGAGCCGGAAAGTATGCTAGCAAAAATACCGCAAATATTTGAGCAGCACACACACACACATAGTTACACGCACGTAGAGTAAGGTAGACAGCGCGAGAAAGGGATAGCTTTATGTCAATTCATACACACTTGCACTCACAGACATTTAAACATACTTCACATGCCGCACAAATCGACAAAAGTTGTCCTTTGGCACGCAGTGCCAGTAGCAAAGGCAATGAAGCAGTAGTAGCAGCAGCAGGATATAAGGAGTGCGAGTTGCAAGACGCGCAGTTCGATAGAATGACGCTGCACTAACTTCCGACCTAAACCAAACCAAAAAAAAAAAACTGTGCTTCAAGTGCTTCATTTCATTCTTTTTATAGAAAGAAATAAAAAGTAAACAAAAATTGAAGATTTTTAATATATACGAAGCTTTAATGCGCTTCATGCGTCTAAAATTTTGACCTGTCTTAGGAGTTACTTCTTACTGATCATTCAACTAAACATCAAACGTTGGCTGCAATTTGACTATATTCCAGCGATACTTGGAGAAGATTTATAGAGCAAATGTTATGAAGAAAATGGTAGACAATGAAAATAAGATGTGTTCACATTGATTCCTAGACTTGGTAAACCCTTCCATACATTAAACCCATGGTGCTTATTTAGATCAGCATTGCTAAGGAGATAATTTTTCCTAAGAGCATTCTCAGCACATCTTTATGTTCTTTTTCCAGTTTATTGCGTCTATGCATTGCTTTCCGACATAGTACCCTCTTCTGTCTTACCAGATCCATGACTGTGTACTTCAAAAGAAGCCAGGTTGATTAAAGAGATTGAGAAGATTGCTTGCCAAACATTGAGTACTCTTCAGCAACATCTTTAATACATCATCAATATCGAGAGGAGTTTTGAGGTCTATGCTTATATATATCAGCTGTTCTAATAAACGCTGAAACTAAGGAGTATTAGCCTAGAAGCAATAGAAGGCGAATTCTTATGACAGTAATCTAATCTCAGCGGGCTGTTAATAAAGCCCAGTTCAAGTCTCTCTGAAATGCGAAGGCAGTCTGAGTGAAGCACGTCCTCCAGCCAAGAACCGATGATACTCAATCCAGTCACTAGCAATTAGGACTTTGGGTCAAAGTTCGTCAAATAAAAATTAAGCCGCAAGACCCCACCCTAATCAGAAATAAACTTTACTGCTGTACATTTAACACTGTTAGAGATGGTTCTCAACTGGGCATGTCATCAAAAAGACCATCGCCGAGTGAAACAACGACTAATAGACCATCGCCAAATGGTCTTCCGCTAAATGGACTACTTACCATCAAATGCACCAACTTCGAGTGGAGTAACGCAAAAAGAAGTAGCACAACTACAGGCTACAGCTATATGGACTACCATCAAACGGACCACCACAGAGTGGACCACCACAAAAAGGAGCAGCACCTCCGAGTGAAGTACCACGTATTAAGCCATCGCCAAATAGTCTACCGCTATATGGACTACCATCAAATCCATCACCATCACAGAGTGCATCAACACAATGTGGAGTACCACCGAATGGACCACAACCAAATTGGACATTTGTGATGTACAATTGCAATATTTTCGATTACTAGGTGAACCACCGCCAGATGGGCCACCACTAAATGGACCAAATGGTCCAACACCAAGTGAACCATCACTAAAGCGACTAAAATTTTTTGGACCACCAACGAGAGGAAGTAGTATCTTCGCCGATACAAAATAAATGTTCCTGACACCGTTGTTGAATGGGTGTTGTGTGATAGTGCTTTTCTACCTGAGATGGTTAGTGAATGGCTGCAGCACCTCTTGAACAACCTCCCTAAAAGTAATTCGTATATAAATAGTCACGCACAGAAAGTGGACCGCTTTCTTAAGTAGATTGTGATGACTATCAGCTAATTTCTACAAAAATGCTCAGAAAGCTGAACGTGTGATGGAGATGTCTTTTTGGGGATTTATTAAAAAGTCGACCATCATAGCCACCCACAACTTGAGTCTGGATATCGTTTACTCCGTCAATTGCAGTAGAGATCAAAGATATGTTATCAAAAGATATGTAAAGTAGATAAACTCATTATTGAGAACAAGATCAGTAGAAAATTTGACGTATGATACAAATATCAGGGTATAAACGGTTAGGGGATGCCCACGAGAGGGTCGGTTCTCTTTTCTTGAGCTTATTTGTTGATAGCCCTCTCAGCAAACTAAATGAAAATAACATAAGTTAAAGAAATACTCTGCGATATAATGAACAAAGGACTCAAAAATTTCACAAGACGGGTGTAGGCGTTAATGCAGCCATCCAAAATAGTGATTGCAGTATATACTAGGGCACATAAACTCCCTCCCCAACTCTATGATGAAATTTGGTACGCTTTGAAAGGTTATCTGGAAAATCATTTTATTCATTAGTTTATTTTAAAAATATAAATAGTGGATATACTTTTTTCCCGATTTTTTACAGCGAAGTCTAAATGGATGCCAGTAGCTGGGCAGTAGCTTATTTCGATGGTCGATTTTCTATACGTTTTGTAGATCTACTCCAAACTTGAAATCAGCTCTCAAACGAAACAGCGACCTCTGCGAAATTTTGTTGTTGTGGCCTCAAAACTTTGGGGTGCCAGTAGGTGGGAACTTTCACCAACAAACATTAACAGATATATCCAAAATTGCTTTAGATCGTTTGAGGAAGTTCGAAGGAAGAATATATTTCCCGAAAAAGTATTCGTTGTGTATTTGAAGGCGTCCGAAAAATGTTCCAAAGAATAACTATCTAACCCTTCACCCGACTCACGGTAGACTTAAGTTTTCCAAGAAAAGTATTAATGAGAAATACAAATACTTTCAATTTGATTGGACTTGCAAATCTGGTTTCCTAGACAATCAGATGAAGGGGTGACAATTTCAAAAGTCGAAATCGGTTGTAGCTAAATATTTATCCTCTATAATCTTTGACTTCCATTTTCTTCCATGGGGCAGAAATTTTCCAAATTCGTATGATTTTAATCGAATGAAGAAAATGTTCCTCCATACAACCCCAAACAACACCTTATTATTTTGGGTATTTGGAGTATTCACACCTATAGGGCAATCAACTGTTTCATGCTACGTTGTTGTGCATCGCATCTCCAAATGTGTTCCAAACTGCAAAGTAACGATTCCGTAAGGATTCGTCTGATCAAGTTGATTAAGAATATTATTTTAAACTCTCCAACAAACTACCTACACTCTCTTCTATTATATGTGTAGCGCATTTAAAAAAAAAAACTTGCTTTCTATGCGCATCTTTCGTATCCTTCACAAGTTCCTCTCCGCTGATGACAAAGACAGCTGCCGCTGTTGTTGCTTTGACTTTGGCTTTTGTGTTGAATGTTGACATTATTAACAAATGACACTTGAAAATTGCACGCGTACTCGCGTCGCGACGCGCCCTGTCACGATACAGACTTCTTCAATGTGCTGTCCTATAGCCAAAGGTCCTTCTAACTTCCTGCCTCAGTTGTATTCAGTCATTTTCGCTCATTTACACAAGCGACATAGATTTTTTTCTCTCTTCTTCTTCACATAAATTTTGCTTAATTTGCGCAAATTTGCGACAAAAACTTGAATGCTTTAGAAATGCTGCTACTGCTGCCGCCCACACCTCTTATGATGTGTTTTTTCTTTCGCTCCATTCATGCCAAAATACGTGGAATACTTCTGACTAAATGTCAAAGTTCATTTAATTTTCATAGGTGAAGTTGCTTTTATATATTTTAATTTGCAAAATATTTTGTTTGTAGGTTTTGCTTTTCAAAATTTGTGCAAATTTATTTTAATTTAGGCAAACATTTTTCATTTTTAATTTGCAAAAATTTTCCATGCCATACGCTTAATTTTTCAGCCCGCATGATGCATTTTCCGCACATTGCAGCAGATATTGGTGCGATTGTGCGGACGGACGGACGGACGGACAGATTCATTATACAATTAAGCTAATAACCGATGATGACTTATTAGTGCCGCTGTAATGCGCGCCAAATTTTGATGTTTTTGCATGAAATATGCGTAGAGAAATTTAATAATAATGAAATATTGTATTTTGTGTAAATGTTTGCATCCGCTACCTTCTGACACATTAATTATATTTGTGTGGGTAGTAGGAATTTGCTAGACAGTTTGTTACAAAGCGCTAAAATTTAGGGAAATGTGATGCTGAGAGGTATTCGTTTAAATATTCCATCACTGAGACACAGAACTCTGGCAGACGAGATGAATCAGCCGCTGGAGATCCAAAGACTGAGATAAAGATATATGAAGGAGATAGACTTGTTATAAGAAATTTAAGCCAGCTGATGAAGACAGAAAGGGTACTGGAAACAGCGCCAGTGCACAGCGAAACTGCAGGCGTTACCAACATATATTAATCGTGACAGCTATTCAACGTCCGAACATATTGCAGCGCCAGTCTTATTAGATATCGGTCTTGGATCGAAAGAACTACTTCGATAACAGGTCGATGTGATTGAAGGAAAGACCTCAATAGCTTAATTCCAAAAAAAAAACAAAAAAAAATACTATTACTGAACACCTAATAAAGCTCGGTCGTCCAGGTACTGTACCTAATATGACAATCGATTTCTAAAGGGTTTGGCTAGTTAAAAAAGCCTCTTACAAATATCATCTCCCCACATAATTTTGATATGAGACCCAAATTTATATTGATCGATCGATGTTGATATAATCAGTTCTGTTGTTATAGAAATTATGAAAATGCTTTCTCCAGCAGCAGATGACTCTTCAATCAATCAATCTATTTTGAACCCTGCTATGAACGATGCCCATTAGAAGCGTTAACTATTGGTTAAGTTGGAACGAATCAATAGCAAAACGCTCCGATCTAGATATATGATTTACTGACAATGTGAAACGAATTCAAATGACATTGAAATGAATTAGAAATCCTTAATTAATTAGAAACATTTTAATGAAATCTAAAATTTTTACTGTATCTGGTGGCTATATATAGCTAATCTTGAGAAGTTTACTATTAGTTTTCTATTTAAACGCAGTTGCAGCAGTTCAAAGAAAAGAAATGAATCAATTCTTAATATTTACGGTGTGGTTGGTGCTAATATTTTCCTTTTTGGCTACTTCAATCTCTGGTAAAAAATGTGGTGCTAACGAAACACTGGGTTGTGGAGGAAGTTGTCAGGAAGCATGCTATAATGATCCAAATGAAAAATGTCCTTTGATACTAATTTGCGACGAATGCTTTTGCAATGAAGGATACGTTAGGGCAGTATACAATCGTTCTCCTTGCATACTTCGTTCTGACTGTCCAAAATCTGGTACAACTTAAAATAATATTATTTTATCATTTATATTGTTTTGGATATATTTATGCAAAAAATGAATATGAGTAATAAATAAATTAAACTTGTCCGTCCTTCTTCTGTCTCTTATATACGTTTGCTGAAATTTGAGAGTCAACAAAATCATGTTCCATTAGAAAACATTTCAAACCATACCGCTTCCTGACCATTTTCAATGCAAGAGATGGTCTGTGAAATACATCCAGACGTCACATGGTTTACACTTATTATTAGTTAATAAATTTTTAAGAGAAACTTTTTGGGTCCGGTAATGTAAGTCAGCAGAAAGAAGCGCGAACAGATATGAAAAAGGAGGTGGCTTTGGTGTGGTGTAATAAATAGTAAAAGTTAAATTTCTTTATGCCCGGTAGGCGGTAGAGTAAGTCAACAGAGTCAAAACGTGGACCGACGTGACATTGGGGCGGTGGAGGGTATTTGTAAAAAAGTTTTAAGTGAAAAAATTTTGAAATGAAACTTCTTTAGGCCCGTTAGTTGGCAGAATTAAAGTGTGGACCGAGACGAAAATGTGGACGGCTTTAGGGTAGGGAATATATCATATATCACCAAATCGGACCTCTTGAGGAGATAGCCTTCATACAAACCTGTCCCATTTTTCAGCTGTTGTGGTTTAGTTTAGCTTGAAGTGACAAACTTGGGAGTGCTTATATGTACAATAAAATATGCCACGCAGATTTAGATAGGAATATATGCTCCATAATAATTTATAGAGGGTATATCAAAGTCATGCATACTAGCTGCAGCATTCTTTTTAGTTTTATTTAACGGAGCAATGGACATCCTATATTTCGGAAGTCTTTGGTATACCTTTAACAGTTTCTGTTTCAGTAAAGTTTGAACCAATTTCTTCTATGACTTTTGCATTCAATTGGTTCAAGTCAGCATATTATACATTAGACTCATTCTAAGGCTTTTAATTACGAAGTTTGTAAGGCAAGGACTATGGGTGAATTCTATTTGGCAAATTGTTCTTCAAAAGTCCTGAGAGAGTTTATGTGAACAACAACACGGGTATGCTTTCATTTAAAGGCGATCTGTTTATGCGGTTGACTTCATTGAGAAAAGTGAATATTTTCTAGATCTACAGTATTCACGTCAAAATTGATCATTACTTTCATTCGATTGGTGTGTGATCTACCGTTTCCACTAAATCTAAACATATAAATTGTAGACGAAAATTTGACTGTTTGTGGGCACATCACGTAAAAATCGCTCAATAGATTCAAAATGGAATTACTGGACGTTAAGAAGCTTTATTTCGTATAACATTTGACGATTATTTCAACGGAATCGTCAAAACATTTTAATGTTTAAATAAATTTCTTAACTTTGAAATTGCTTAACACTAATGCTATTCAAACTGTTTGCATTGCTAGTGCTTTTCAAACTTATGCCATGGGCTGGGTGCTACTCAAACTACACGAAATTCAATTGCCTCCAACTATATCTACAATATATAAATTGTTTTTCACGGCAATGTCTACCCTATTAAAAGAAAGACAGTACAGCGAAGAGATAAACAAGTTTTAATTATTTTTTACTCATATTCATTTATTGCATATATATATCGAAAATAATATAATTATCCAATAATATCTGTGCCAGGTTTTGGACAATCAGAGTTAAGTATGCAAGGGGAATTAATGCCTTTTGACCTAACGTATCCAAAATTACAATAGCATACGTTGCAATATGGTAAAAACTTGCAGGGTGGATGTGGAGTTTCGCATGATCCCTGACACTTTACATCACATCGCAGTGTTTCGTTGGCACCACACTCTTTACCTGAGATTGAAGTAGCCAAAAAGGAAAATATTAGCACCAACCACACAGTAAATATTAAGAATTGATTCATTTCTTTTCTTTGAACTGCTGCAACTGCGTTTAAATAGAAAACTAATAGTAAACTTCTCAAGATGAGCTATATATAGCCACCAGATACAGTAAAAATTTTAAATTCAATTAAAGTGTTTCTAATTAATTAAGGATTTCTAATTCATTTCAATGTCATTTGAATTCGTTTCACATTGTCAATAAATCATATATCCAGATCGGAGCGTTTTGCTATTGATTCGTTCCAACTTAACCAATAGTTAACGCTTCTAATGGGCGTCGTTCTTAGCTAGGTTCAAAACGGATTGTTTGTTTGAAGAGCCATCCAAAAGTACAAGTCTATCGATCGATCGATCGATCACATGTTATGATTTATGAGAGCTTATATTAATTTGGGTCTCATATCAAAATTATGTGGGAAGGTGATATTTGAAGAGGCTTATTTAACTAGCCAAACCCTATAGAAATCGATTGTCATATTAAGTACAGTACCTGGGCGACCAAGCTTTTCACGGTATTCGGAAATAGTACCGACACCACAACCTTTCAGCTGCAGTCTAGTCTATCCTGCTTAGACTTTGTTGTAGAACATTTGGTCATTATTATTTCCATCCACACTAAATGCTAAATGCCTCAATACCGTCTTTTGGCACTCATTATCCGGAAAAAGCTCGACGAATTAATCCATTGGAATATGTAGCAGAAGACAACTCAGGACATAGATGTTGCAGTTGATCTTTTGACCCAATATATATATACTGCCATAGCTTTGTCGGATCCTGCTGTCATAGATTCAAGTCCTTCAATTCTCTATTTTCTTAATAGAGCACCGAGGCACTTAATTCGGAAGCGACGGAAATTTATTCGCACCCACCTTCTAAAGGATAATGCTTTATGGTAACGCACAAGTCGGCTACTGAAAGATGCGCTTAAGATCCAGCGAGAAGAGTATTTTGAGAGAAAACATGTGGAAGGTTACTAGGTCCCTTAAGCGACAGCCGTGGAGACATATACCGATTAAAAAAGCATCGGGCAAAGTACATAGGTCAGATAATGATAATGCAGATTTATTCGCCCTGCACCTGGAGCACCGTTTTCTGCCTTTCAACACAGCAACTGTCAAAGAGGTGGTGGAAACGAATAGGGCTCTGGATACAGCCTCACAGATGGACCTGCCTATCACGCATATAAGATTAGAATGGCCTGCCAAGAAAGAAATCCCCAAGGCCTGACAGCATATGTCAAATCGTCCTGAAGGTTTTGTCGGATCGAGCGATCCTCTCTATTGCAATACTACCCGGTCAGCTGGAAGCTGGCAAGAGTTCTGATGGTATATAAACCTGGTAAGCAGGAAGACGATCAGCTTTCTCTTTTCACTCTCTAAGCTGAAGAAATCTTATCAAGCCACCAATTTAGATTCAGGGAATGGTAAGGCGCTATTAAGTGTTGAATCCTTAAGGCATCTGACAACAAAGATTACTGTTATGGTGTTTCTGTTGACTTGCAACAGGCGTTTGAACGTGTATGGCACATGAGACTATTTGCAAAAATCTAGTGACACCTTCCAGTCCCCTTTTATGTTCTCTTCATATCGATTCTGCGCGATCGCAAGTTTCAGATAAAAATGAGAGCTGAAATCTTCCTCCCATACGTTGGCAGCTTGCTTGGTCCACTTCTGTACAATATTATCTATTGTCATGTTTATCTGGAGCTGATATAAAAAACATGCACTCAAACTTAATTTTTATGTTTAGGTGTATCGATTACTCTGGAGTTCTCAGAAGCATTGTTAAAGATAATCAGTGCAGCTGTTGTTCTTGTTGCTGAATATGTTCGCAAAGTGATTCGCGAGAACAGTGGCTTTTTCGAAGTAGTTTTTTGCTCAGGTAACGTCTATTGTTTTTATTGGAGGTCGATGCATGAATTTTATGTTGAGGTCTCTTGTTGATCTCCATAGCAAGTGGTTTGTTACAGAAATGGGAGTTAAATGACAAAGGTACTTCATGACTGCAACGTTTTTCAGATTCTGCTTCCTTCGCTGCCTTTTTGAGTTTTTTCTTTATGTCCAGTGATCTTGTTCAATGAAGTCCGGTAAAGGCTGCTCTGCAGATTTAAAGCATTTGATATGCTGTAGTTTTTGTTTCCACTTTCATTTATTTCTATTTCCTGCTATATTTTTCATTGCTTCATGGAAATTATGTAAAAACTTTAATATTAAACTGCCTAAAAATAAACTTTTACAGCGCATTGCAAGTGCGTAGGAGCAGCACCCTACTAATTTTTAGTTTAACTTAATTTCATGTTTTAATTTTTGTAACATTTGGCAACGACTAAATTAATAAAACAACATTTTAACCACGCAACTTAGGCTGTTTTAAATTTGTGCATCTGTATTTGTTTATGTGTACTAATTGTTCTTTATATATATCTGTCTGTCTGTCTGTCTATCTATATACTATATACCTATCTGCTACATACATCTATTTGCGTCTCTCGTGCATTTGACACTAATGAGTTTTACCATATTTTTGCTGTTGATGTTTGCCATATGAAATGCCAAAAACCAATTTCTACACAAACTGCCTTTTTCGACTAATTATGCAGATTGCAAACAGCGACCGAATCCGTTGTTGTTGTTGTTGTTGGCAGTAGGGAGTGTCATACAAGTTTACTAGACAGTCAGACGGACGGACGTACAAATATGCTGATGAACCTTAGCGTTGGCGGCGGCTGCTGCTGCTGCGGTGGCGGCTTTGGCGACAACTATTGTCAGTACGACGCATAGTTGTACGAGCTGCTGTGCACCACTTGTCACTTGTAGCATGACGCATGCAGATAGTTTAAACTAAAAAAAAAAAAATTATGCGTAAAATAATTTTGCTCTGAAAATAATATCAAAAATTCGTTTCAACGTCAGCAAAATGTTTATCGAAAATTTTATGTTCAGCCTTTTTGTATTTCAAGCTTTTGTTGCATTTTATGCTTTAAATAAATATTTGCGTCCATTTACATATTTGATGTATTTTCAATTAATAGCAAACTCTTCTAATTAACTTTGGAGCAGTCGGCTAGAATATAAAACTTGTTATTATTTTTATTTGGTAGTTGGCACTGTGACCTTTGTAAGACCACAACGCTTTATCCAACCGTGCCGCCTTGAAAGAGACTACAAGAGTTTTAAGGCTACTTGATGCAGTGCATACTCCGCCCTCCTTGACACTTGATAATTGCCAAGATACTTGTGCCTGTTTAGGGTCAAAGCTGGACAATTCCCCAAAATATTTTCTAGAGTTTCGTCCGCATCTAAATAGAACCTACAATTGCTAACGCTCTTCATTCCAATTTTACATAAGGGTGTACTAAGTCAGAAGTGTTCCGTCCGACAACCTGTAACCATTCTTAGCTCGTTCTTCATGAATCCATTGCAAATTTCTCATAATGGTCTGACCATTTTATACTTTGTCTTAAGCCTGCACAGTATTCCTAGAAGAAGTTCCAGACATTATTATTTTTTTTTCTTTTTTTCAGAATTCTTATAACCTGGTTCGACTCAGCAGTTTGACTTTGGATCTGTCAAGGGAGCAGATGTTCCTCTTCTTACCAAGTCATCACGTTTTCTGGCCGAAATTATATCCAGGTGGGCTGCCACCACGCACTCCTTGGTCTCAGTTTGATTGCTCTCAAGTTTCTTAGGCTTTTTGAAATACAAACTGGTAGGTGATATTCGTTCCTTTAACATGTCAAGCCGACACTTTTTATGAATCCAATGCCGATGGCCACCTTTCCGATTTCTGGATCATAAACTACCTTAGTATGTGACTTAATCGCAACTCCGCGATAAATATAAGAATTAGTAGATAAACGGATTTGGCTGGCATGCCTTTTAGCGAAAAGTTATGGAGCTTATCTTCGTCTAGGGTCTGCCTAGTTTGGACACTTTATATACGTGACTAGACTTCTTTGGCCGTTATGGGAGTTACTGGAAGTGTAAATTACCTTCTCCCTTTTCGTTTCTGCAGAAGTCGTATTGCAGAGTTGAAAATTGTTTCCAAGTCTTCAGCAAAAGTTTCAACACGTTCTAGCGGAGATGTGACCCACGTGACCCATGAATGTTTAGGCGACTCAATCTCTTCAGCCTGCTGAATCTTAATATTCAAATCAAGCGACTCGACAGTCTCTTGGGAGCTCTAAACTGTGTAATGCTGTCTAGATCTACCAATTTGGGGCAGGTATTCGGAAGATAATTAATATCCCGCGTTGATATATAGTTCAACTGCTCTCAAAAGAATATAGCGCTCGGAGTGTGCTACTGCGTAAAGAGATAAACGTACCATTTCCAGCAGCCAAAATTTACATTGAAGTATTTACCAGGGCTGCTTCTTCTGCCTTAAGCATACTCTCTATAGTTTTTGTAGAAACGATGTTTTGCATTAAAATCACCGAAAAGATACTCAAAATCGACTGCAGACCAAAATTAGCTCACCCTTGTTGGTGGAAATTTACACAGCAGCTGTTTAAATTTTATGCATTCTGAGAGGTTCATGCGGAAAATAGTTCTTCTATTTGGTCGGTTCGGTTGCTTGGGTGCTCCACCATGTGTATTTCGTAGCTAGGTATAAATACGGAGACTCCAAGCTGCAGTCATGTTTCGTCAATGCTGTGCACTGCTAGTTACAGCTTGAGCTCTGCCTCGGGTGCTTTATAGTAGACTCTTCTTTCATTTTACTTATATAAAAATTCTCACAACTAAAATGTAGAAGCCTTAAATTTAAATTTAAATAAATATTTCGCATTTCAATGATTTCTCCTGCACTTGTTAGCTTCTCTGGCAATTTCTGTCCTTTTTTCTGCATTTTTTTTCAATGCCATTACGATAATTGCCATGTTCCATAAGTTTAATACATTTCCCACTCGCAACTAGTAAGGCTGCTTATTTCTAGTAGATTTATTTTTACTTCTTCTGGTAAAATTCTGGCACAAAAGAAAGACACTGACATTGATGCACTGTGATACAGCGAGTCAAACAGCTGCATGCAACAGAAGCTGCAGACAACATGATTTTCATTAATCAAATAAAAAATACAAAAAAAAAAAAAACAGATTCTACTACAAAATATTTTGTAGTAAAAAATCAAATTGGCCAAAAAAGACATAGAAAGTTGCAACTAACAGAAAAACGTGTGATACATGCCACTGAAGCGATGCAATGCGATGCAATTCGATGATAGTATGTGATGCCGTGTGATGCTGCTGCTGCTGTTGCTGCTGCTGCTGCACCTTTCAATTTCAATTTGAGTGCGAAACGTGCAGCGTTGCTGACTTCAAAGTTCAAAATGAAAAAATAAAAATTGAAAAAGCGAAATTTCAACAAATAAACAAGCCAAAATATCGCTCAAAATCATTCGAATTCAAGTTGAAACATAGCTGAAAGTTAAATAAATCAAATCAATCGCCTAATAGCAACGCGAAAAAAGCGAAAAAAGCGAAAAAAGACTTGTATTGGTTTATGCGCTGCTGTACTCAAACTCAAAATCGAACTATATATACCTGTATATAGTATATATGGCTATCGAACAAATAAGAGTTTCTATCGAAATCTATAGTAAATAAGCTCGAAACCAAATAAAGCTCTCTCAATAGGTGTATGAAGTGGCGCGCTGTTACAATACGAGCAGCGCATTTCAAGTACATGTTCAATTTTTAGCCCGCAATTTAGTTTATGAATTATTAAAGGATATTTTTATTTCACCAGGTTCCTGAATAAGCACTATTTCCAGATACAGTCTGGCGGTCAATCTATCGATCTCAGAAGAAGTTACTTTTGCGTGGTGAAGATTGTACTAAGCCTTGTCTGGACCCAGTTCGTTATAACAGAAATCGTCATCCCATTAGACCTATCTTGCGAAGAGACAACAAATTCATGTGAAATCCTGCATCATCTTCTGCTTCTTTTAATATTTTTATTTTTGCACATTTTCTACAACTAACTCGAATTTATAGTTAAGGGTTAGGAACACTTACTTCAATTGCTTATCGATCCCAATCATTAGTTGTCAGTTTCCTCCGTCTTTATACTGCATGTATGTACTGCAAGTACAGCTAATTTGGCTAGATCCTAGCAGTCCTTAGAAGCTAAAGGATAGTAAAGTACAAGCTCAAGCTTCCAAAGAAGCTTTACTCGCATACAGCCATCACGTTACTCCCCAAAGGTCGGAGTTACTTTGAAGTACTCTTCGTGGGCGCCTGACGTCAAACCTCCTAAACTAGTACAAATACCAATTACATTTTTAATTCGAATCTCCAAATAGCTCAAGGTTGCTGACCCATTAAAATTTTTTAGTACAGCTGTATGAATATCAATGCAGTTTACACACACACACACACACCATCCCGAGTCACTGGTCGGACCGAGACCTATTTATACCTTCTACATTAAGAATATAAACGCAAAGCAGCCAGCAATGCTCCCAACAGTCGCTAAAATAGAGCTAGGACTAAGTGTTGAGACCGACTCCCAACCTAAAAGACCGTGGTCCCATGTCAAGCCTCTGATACGACTTCGTACCCTAGAGTTGAGTTCTATGCAACTAGGGGACTTTCTATCCCAGGCAACTAGGCCAAAAATAACAATTAAGGGAATTTCAGTCGGGCGTAACCGACTGTAAGAGGCCCTGTACCAGTTCAGTTCGCCTAACAAACACATTAAATGTTTCCCAAGCTTATGACCAAACACATGACCACTTCTCACTGCGCGAATATGAATGTAAAGAAAAGGGTAGTCGTTCAAATTCAATTGCTTATAAAATCGTCATTTATTATTCGATTTTGTTGAACTTTTTGGATTTTGGCTTAGAGAAGCGTTAACTTTATATTGGTGCACAAAATTTTTTTTGTGCCGAAGAAATTTTTAGCTTTGGGGGTGATATTATGGTGAAAGGGGGGGAGGGGCAAAATTTTAAAATAAACTTGTAAAATTCCGGAGCAGTCCTAGTCGAATGCAAAAAACACGAAGTCTCTATCTATTACCGTTTGCACAAACCCAATAGGCTCTTGTACCTTCGGTACAGGGCCTAAAAATGGGACAACACGAAGAGAAAAAAAATCCGAGTACAGTATTAGATATACACTTATTCTGCCGCCATATGATGCCTCCTAAAGTCTGAATGCCCTGAGTCTATCTGCCGTGGCGAGTAACTTACTTACATCATACCACCATCACAACTTATCACTTGTCACGCTGTCAGATCCCTGATATCCTCGTTCAGTGGAACATGTTTCCATGTCTATTCATGAAACCCACAACGGCAAGCAGAACTGGTATGTAGGCCATTTTTAAGCATGAATGCCTAAAGTCATCTCTCTTAGCCAATCAGCGCCAAAGCGCAGTCTGAAGTGCATCACGTTAAACTGTAGCGGTAAGGACTAGCTTCGCTTCATTGACGCTATTAATGTATCTTGCACCTTAACCACATCTTCTCGAGATAGTAGTACGTTTGATGAAGAATGTGAAGAGACTGAAATTTTGTAGTCCCGCATAGTTTGGGGCTCCTCTTCGTTACTTTGGCGATGTTACACAGTGGGTTTTGCTCCTCTTGGGTTTCTCTGTATTTATGGACATTACTCATGGCTTACTCTTCTTTCGCTTCTTTACACGGTCATCGTTTAGACCAGTGACCGGTACACGCCATGCACCGCGCATAGGGATTTTCTCTGCCGCAGCGCTGACTGCACTCTTACAGTATAAACTTTCGTGTGGTTTCGCTTCTGCGATATTTTTCTGTTAAGTCGCTGTCGTGGCGCTGTTGTGGCGGTACTATGGCGCTCTTATGCTGTAATGCCGCTCTTGTGGCGAAGCAAAATGAATCAGTTGCTGTTCAGCCGTTGTTGATGCTGTTATCGATCTGTTAATTCGCACACTAACGCAGTGCAAACATATGACAGTATTGGTGCCGAGCACTGGTTTAGACCCTTTATTCATGTGCATTTTCTCATCTCATTAACTGTATTCGATAGACAGTGCAAGTATTGTTTCTCTTTGGATTTAGCCACTTATAGTACACGACTCCTAGATGATCCAACCAAATACAAGAGTTTTTGTCCATGCCAGGTGGTTTCCATGAATTTTTCTATTTTGGGCTATTAAAGTTTATGCATTTTTTTTCACCAGTGATTATATGTGGCAGAAATATCGGCATTCAAGGTTTCACGAAGTTGGTTCGTATGAATTCCAATTTATTGTCAGCAGATATCCAATCCGACTTTAATGGACTTTTTACAACTGATTCAATATAACTTTCTGATTTCTATATCCAAAGTCGAAATTTCGCTTAAATTGCTTCAAGTTTAATAAAGATTTAAGAAGTTTCTTACAACGCAGCAGCTGCAGAACAACAAAAACAACAACAACGAACAACAAACAAGCATATTCTTAGCAATATAAGCGCAGCTAATTGCATTAATTAAATGTAAATGTAGACACATACACACGCACGCACACACACACACACATTAACAATCAAGAATTTTGCTGATTGTTGTCGACTTTTAGGCGCTAATCAACGTTAAAAACTCGCTGGTAGAAAAGTTTGGCGCGAAATTTTTAACTTTTAAGTGTTGCCATTTTGCATGCCTTCAGATTTCTTTTGCTTAAACTTCATTTTGAAAGCGTAGAGAAGGAAAAAAAAAATGCACAAGCAATGGCGCTAATTTTCTTTACGTAATTTGCTTAAAAAATTGTGCACCTCCTGTCTAAGAAACAAGAAGAAGAAGAAGAAGCATGAAAAAAAGTTAAGCTACTAATGTCATTAGCAACGCGCGCTGAAAAGCATCAAGAAAGCATTTCATTTGTAGTTCTCTGCTTTATGTATGAATATTTTTGGTGGAAAATGAAGCAAGTAGCTGGATAAGTTCTTAAATAATAAAAGAAATTTAACTTTTTACCATTTTATCGAAGCTATTTATGGCTGGCTTGGCTAAAATTCTTATTAAATTGACAGATCAACAAGACCGATGGTGAGGAAAGAAAAGGAGGAACAAAGGGAGGGACAATCAGGTGACACTGTAAGGCTTTATATTTCTTTCTCTGTTACTGTTGCTCTATTTATTTTTAGGCCCTGCCCTGTACCGAAGGTACAAGAGCCTATTGGGTTTGTGCAAATGTATGTAACAGGTAGAAATAATGGTCGGAGACCCCCCAAAGTTACCCCCATTATGGTCAGGAGTGATAAAGGAGTCGATATAGACATGTCCGTCTGTCCGTCTGTCCGTCCGTCCGTCTGTATGAACGAAAGGATCTCGGAAACGGTAATAGATAGAGACTTCGTGTTCTTTGCATTCGACTAGGACTGCTCCGGAATTTCACAAGTTTATTTTAAAAACTTGCCCCTCCCCCCCCCTTCCCCATAAAATCACCCCCAAGGGTAAAAATTTCTTCAAAAGTAAGTATGCCAGTATAGAGATATTGTCCTTCTTAGCCAAAATCCGAAAAGTTCATCAAAATCGGATAATAAATGACGATTTTATAAGCAATTGAATTTGAACGACCCCCCCTTTTCGTTTCATACATAAAAACATGTTTTAAAACGCACTTAGTCGTGCAGTGAGAAGTGGTCATGTGTTTGGTCATAAGCTCGGGAAACATTTAATGTGTTTGTTAGGCGAACTGAACTGGTACAGGGCCTCTTACAGTCGGTTACGCCCGACTGAAATTTCCTTACTTTTTTTCTCTCTCACTTTTTTCTTTTATTTTTTCCTCACTTTTATATATTTTTTCTTTACTCTTTCATGTAGATCTGGCTGCATTGCCATCATAAAGCATCAAATTTGGGCATCCGTGACTATTCGACATAGACCTTATTTAATTACATCAAATAAAGATTCATCATTTTAAATGCGATTCATGCGAATCCAAGGTACTTCAATTACTTTTCAAACTACACACTTAGTTAAATCTACCCGTTCCACAAAAAATGAAGCTGAAACTTTGCTGCGCTGCATGTGTAAGTAACAAACTATTCGCATATACTATATACATATATCCATCTACGAATAAGGTCTCCGACTATATTAAAACTTGTATAAATTTTTTAATTGAATATTTGCAATTTTTGTGCAGCTTAAAGAAGAAGTTTTCGTTAGAACTTTTTTCCTACAGCTTCTTCTTCGTCTTCTTCTTCTTCTTTTTATTATTATCTACTTCAGTCTGTGAAATTAGGTTATCTGCAGATTTAGCTTATAATATTTTACAGCAGAAAATTTGTGCCTTTTTTTTCCGAATATTTTTTTAGCAGCAAAATGTCGTCAACGTCATCGTCGTCTACTTGTCGTTGTAGAAAATCGAATCTAGCACATTATCCTGATGTTGCCTTGCTGAAGGACGAAGTAGACGTAGACGTAGCAGCAGCAACTTGTCTTTGGCGCTGCTAGCTGTCGTCTTCAATGGTCAGGCAAGCAAAATAAGAAAAAAAAAAAAAAAAAAATTGGTAGAAAAACTGCTGCAGTTCATCGGGGTTGTTGTGAACGATTTGATGTGCTGCTAGTGCGGACAGCGGCGGGTAGCAACGACAGTTGACAGTCTTCTTCAAGCTAAAAAGAAAAATCATTAAAATTAGATTACAAAATCCTCGTTGGTGTCACATTTCCGGCGGAAATTGCACGTTGCTTTTGCGCTCTTCCGCCGCCCGCCAAACACTCGACACCATTGCCAGCTCCAAAAAAAAAAAAAAAAGGAAGGCAAATAGGTATGCAAGATATACATTCTAAGCTGCATGTTGAGGCAAGTCGAAGTCGCAGGCGGTTAGATTAGTTAATATAATTTTGAGCTAAGGTTTTTCTCATCAGGCATCAAAACTCTGCTCAAGCTTGAAAAAAGGCTGCTGCAATTGCTGTGTAAATGTTTGATTTTGCTTAGAGATGTGCAAAACTATTATTTTTTTCTGAATAAAAGTTGGAACTGCTTTTATTTTTTCGACATAAAAAAATTTTGGAGAGCAAGATAGGCATAAAGAATTCTAACAGTTCATTCGTTTCACTTCTCTCGATTCACTGTCATCTTACATCTTCCTCGATTTCTTCTCCAAAATTCGCAATCATCCATCACCACAGATCCATCTTTCAGTCTCATTTCCGTCGACGTCTTCGCAACTAGGAATATATTCCATGAGGCTGTGGAAGTCCACATTGTCTCCAGTGTCATTCATTTCCTTTGTCGAAGTTCAAATTTTTGCCCATGACTTCTTGAGTGGTTAAGGTTCAACATTTCATATTATTTTAGAGAAAAGTCCATAATGACGTCGATAATGACATTTGAATGTCTAAAGTATACCTTGGTCCATTGGTTGTCGAATGGATGTCACGTTTGGTGGAAAAAAAATTTGGGTTTGATGTGTGATGGAGCATTGTCAAATAACAAAATGGCTCTCCTCGGAAGATCTCTCTTTTTTTTTAAACCTATCTACCAAAGGAAGGAATTGTCAAAAAAACAATTTTTCGAATAATTTACTACGCATCAGAAAGCTCCTCTGATTTCATCGCTTTGGGTTCAACTGATTTTCCGATACACATTAGCGGAAGTTTGTGTTCCAGATGTGTTGCTGTGTAATGTCTTTAAGGGCATCTTTAAAAAAATTTAGGTCAGTTTCATTGAAATTATAAATTAGATCTGGGAAGTATCCTTCTTCGTCTATAAACAAGTTGCTGCTAGACCATGCTACATGTTGAATAATGTAAGGACTGCTTTAACTAGTTGTTGAGGACTATTTATTTCTTCATTGCATCTTCTAAAAGAGATCTGAAAAATTTCCAGTAATTTTTTGTTTTGTTTAAAGAATGATGCTTTGGGTCCTTCTAGTTTTAAAGCATCTGGCATATTGGGTTAAATTGGAGAGTGTTTCGAACGTATCAGCTTAGACTTAAATATCAGAGGTAGTTAAACTTGGATCTTCCCAGTTTCTTTGATAAGCCTGATAAGCACGACCTTTGTTTATTGGTATGCTTGTCAGGCCGACAGTCTTTCAATCGAGATATATGCCATGGAGGTCTATACTTATTGGACAGAAGTCCAAAACCTGTACCCGTTTCGGTAAGGAAACTGTCAGTTAACCACTCTGTATTAGATGGTTCAATAGCTGCTCGCATGGCTCCTGTCATGCACAGACAGGTATGCCGCTGAAGTCATTGTAGCAACCAGCTACGACGCTTATGCAGAGCTCATCATACATACACCATCTGCATATAAGATCAGGTATGTCTGCTGCAGGAACGACGAGTCAGCAAGGCGTTCTCAGAGATTAAAAAACAGTCTCGGCTCATGAGTCTAGCGGTGAACGAGGACAAGAAGAAGTACTTCTGGCACACCGGCATCGCGTCTTGGACGGTCAGTGACGATGGAGAATTTCAACTTCAGTGTTGTAGAAAACTTCGTCTATCTTGGAACAGAGATAGCCAGCCACAACAACGTCAGCCTGGAGATCAGGCGAAGAAACACGCTTGCAAACAGATGCTTTTTTGGGCTGAGCAAGCAAATGAGAAGTAAAGCCGTCTCTCGACAGACGAAAATAAAGATCTATAAGACGCTGATATTCCAGGTCCTATTGTATGGCGCAGAGGCATGGACCGTGATTGAGTCAGATGAAACAGAATAGGCACCATATTCCAGCGCATAAAATTACAGCGTCTGCACTGGGCTGGGCACCTCATTCGAATGGATAAAAAAACTTCAGCACGTATGGTTTACATTGGGGGCCCAAACTTGATTGGAGGATGCCGAAATAGAGGACGACCGGGCACGCGTTAGAATGACCAGGTATGGAGAGATCTTGACCTTTTACATGAAACCTGGGTGCCAAACTCAATCGATTGCATCTTTCGAAATTGATGGCAGGAGACTAATCGGCCGGTACGATCTAGGGTCCAACTCATTGCGATGTCTGCTAGCTTGCACACTACCGGAAAATACTGCAGCCTCACTATGGCATTGGAAATCGAGATTACAGTTCCTCTATGGAATTTTACTTCACCATAGAACTTTTATATTGTTTCATAGATCTAAACTGGAAATTAGTCTGGCTCCTATTTTTTAGAAAGAGTGCACTATAACAGCCTTCTGAAGATCAACAATGGGACCTTCGTTGGTAAAACAAATGGTCAACACTCTTATCAGAGATGACATCTTATCGACTGAAATTCTTTAGTCATCTCCGTATCCAATGACGCAAAGAATACCATATAGGTATAAAAATTGAGCTCCTTTGCGGACAGCATCTGTGCGCCAAGAGGTGAGCTACCGTTCATATAAGGTTTATGTGAAGGGTAGATGAGGTATTAAACTTGTTCGATTGTCTTGAGACTCAAGAAATTTAGACTGATAAATCTATAAAATTTGGCTAGTTCCATAGTTTCGGCATAAGAGCGACTATTATCATTCTCTAGATCGTGGTATGAAACTCAAATTGAGGTTAGCCCTCATAAGGCAAAATATGTGGTCGATCATAATGTCTAACCTGCGCTGGAAAGATGATGTTCTCTCGTTAGACTTCTTCTTAGTGATTACTTTATGGAGGCGTGCTTTTTCAAGTAGTGTTAGCAAATCTTCACAGTGCTTTCTTCAGGCATTACGTTTGGACAGTCTCATTGATTTATTTGTAAACGATTAGGGAGAAGCTATACCCTTCTTAACAACCATAGCGTTTAGCTCTACACATAGCGGCTAACTGTTTGGACCAACATGGAAGAGAACCAGATTGAACCCTTCTACAGCCAGATTGGTTGAATACAAAAGTCCGCTCAAGATGCTATAGATTTTTATATTGGTTTTAGTTTGTTTACCTTGGACGGTAGACTTTGGAGAGATTCTCGGAGGTCCCTGTACTTTCGAGAGCTAGAGGGAGGCCTCTTTTGAAAGCTGTATTTTCCACTCCAAGTTAGCTGTCCCACTGTTAGCCAGAGTGATGTCAGGCAACGCTGGTCTGACATCACTCTTATGAAGCTGTGATAGCAATTAGAAACTTTTACTGTTAGTAAACAGTGCTACATAACAGTAGCTGCTCGTAACGCTCATCACTAGCTCCGAAATTTTTGCTGCTAATGTTCCACAAAAAAGAGACCCATTTGACCATGCTGCAAATTTTGTATTGTTTACACAGCAACTGACGCCATTTTCTTCAACTATTTTTTTTTGTTTTTTTTTTGTCAAGTTGCACTAAAAACTTTGCCGCCATTATTGCAAATTTTTCGTTTCGTTCCGGCTTAAAAAAAGAAGAAAACGCACAAACAAAAGCCAGACACAATTTGTCATGAGCAGCGCAATAAAATATGTAAATTTGTTCCAGTCATGTCAAGCAGCTTGCTTTCATATATCCTTTTTTTTGTTTTTAGTTTTTTTAGTTTATGTTTTTGAGCAACAACGCCTTTTGTCTCGTAACACAAAAAAAAACTAAGTAAATATATTTTAAAATGTGTTTTGCATTCGTGGCGAACGCTGACAAATGCATGAAGGATATGAAAAAAAAAAAAAAACAATTTAGAAAAAAAATATAGTATGAAGAAAAATGAGTACACGGAGGATGCTGCAAACGGAAAGCGTTGAAAATTGCTGTCAGTACTAGTCGTAAGAGCGTCGCTGGCAAAAGTGCAGGAAATGCTGCAACAGCAACGGCAGCAGCAGCAGTCAGTGTGAGATATTTACTTGCACGCTACAAGGAGACGAGTATATTTTGCATGCAGTTGACTTGTTGCATTATGCACACTGTAGGTTTTTGCTGCCACAAAATATAGAGTGATAGCTCGCTAGAAAACATAAGCATAAAATATTTATACATTAGACTGTAATATGCAAAGCATATGCGCTGCACTAAGGCAAGACATGCCACGCAGTGAAGACGCTGACGCTGTGTAGAGTGTCCCAATATGTGGCAGTTCCGCAGCAGCAGCAGCAGCAGCAGCAGCAGCAGAAGCTGTAAATTTGTTAAGTTTTGTCGTTTTTTACTAAACATGGAGTTATGGTGACGAAAAAGCTCTTCTATAAATTGTTTTATAATAGCTATTTCAATGTGCAAGTTTTTGTGCAAATTGAGTTTCCATGGCAACAAAGAATTTTCGCATATTTTATGAACTGTGCAAAATGCTTTGTTCTGATGCTTAAATAATGAATGCTCGGGTATAGAAGAAGCTGCCAAATGACAAGTTGCGGCAAATTCTTATGAGCTGATGGTAAGATATAGCAAAATGTGTTCGAACTAGAAACAATATGAACTCAGCTATTATAGCTGCAAGTGTAAAAATACTCAGGTGTTTCGTCATTTTCTAAAGAGATTTTCATTTTGCATAATGGTCTACTAAATCTGCAGAGTCCACTAAGATATTAGATAGAAATCTTGTTCAATCTTCCAACTGTAAGCCAGCTAATTGTTTCGGTTTAACATCGTAGTTCAGGACTCTAGTTTCCCAGGGCGATGGAATACATTCTACGCCAGTACCCGTACATACAGAATATGTCGGGCTCGATCTCCCAAAAGGAAGTAATGCTGCTCGCTTACGCCGATGACATCGATATCATCGGAAATCAGGAACGGCGAGTCAGCAAGGCGTTCTCGGAGATTGAAAAACTGTCTCTGCTCATGGGTCTAGCGCTGAATGAGGACAAGACGAAGTACTTGGTGTCTTCTCGCACACCGTCAACGCGTCTTGGACGGTCATTAACCATGAAGAATTTCAACTTCAGTGTTGTAGAAAACTTTGAGAGATAACCAGCAACAACAACGTCAGCCTGGAGTTAAGGCGAAGAAACACGCTTGCAAACATATGCTTTTTTGGGCTGAGCAAGCAAATGAGAAGTAAAGCCGTCTCTCGACAGACGAAAATAAAGATCTATAAGACTCTGTTACTCCCGGTCCTATTGTATGGCGCAGAGGCATGGACCGTGATTGACTCAGACGAGACAGCGAGAAGAAGATTCTTCACAGTATTTTTCGTCCTATTAGAGTCGGCGACGAGTTTAGGTGCCGTATGAACCGCGAGCTATACGAGCTATTCGATGAGGTTGACATAGTCCAGCGCATAAAACTCTAGCGTCACACTGGGCTGGTCACCTCAATCGAATGAATGAAAAAGCTCCAGCACGCATGGTTTACATGGGGGGCCCAAACTTGATTGGTGGACGCCGAAATAGAGGACTACCGGGCACTCGATGGAATGACCAGGCATGGAGAGATCTCTCCGTACAAGACTATGCAGGCTGACGTGACTTCGTAGACGCCGCCATGACTGGTAGACGGTTGACGGGCACTTAAGTACGTAAGTAAGTTCCAGTAGATCAGTTGATTTATTTAAGAGCTTCTGGACTACTTTCTTAGTCTTTATAGATTCATGTTTCACTAAGATGTAACCAATCCACCATTATTTCTAGGCTTAATGGCTAGGCTATGTTGCTTGTAAGATGAGTATTGTGCATTTCCCAGTTAGTACGTCTAGGATCTCTAATGAGTTTCTTGAAGTTCGTAATCCCTGGTATATACAGTAATATGATCCTTTGACATAGATGATCCATCTAATAGCCTCCAAAGCGTCATAGAAGATGATGTCAATCACTTCTTATTTAGCTTTAGTTGGCTTTATTATAAAAGGTATATTTCATGTTTAGCAGTGGGGCACCAGTTTCTCCTCAACACAGTTTGCTCGCTTGGAAGGTATGCAGTTGCGATCACCACATCGCGCAAGATTCCACCGATATCCATTTTAATTGGATAGCGACCCAGTCTTCTGTAAGAAATTCTGGAAAAAGAAATATATGTAATGTCCTTTCTCATTACAATTCATGTTTTTGGACTGTCAGTGCTGATATCCTAAATGATTTGGGTGCCCAGTCCTCTTATACCTCCTTTATAAATCCAGGGTTCCTGGATAAGCACTAAACTTAGGTCCAGCGTGCGTTCAACCTAGCGATATATCAGATTTCGCGTGTTGAAAATTGATCTGAGCTATTTTCGTGCTCGTCATCATGTTGGTATGGCAACGGGCTCATTAAACCTTCCGGAGAGAAGCCAACCTCATCATCCGACATGGGCGTATTATCATTTAGTGATGCTACATCTAGCTCGCTTGGAAGGAGGTCGACTTCCAACTCCTCTATCGACGCTTCTCGCACTGCATGTATTTGAATAGCATCCTCGACCATAGTTGTCAGACCCGATCTAAGGTAAATGCCTCTAAATCCCAGCTGCTCTGACCACGCTCGCTTCAAAGCTGTAACAAAGGCTTCCTCCACCTAAACCCGGTTATTCTGAGATAGAATAACTTCTGGTTAGGAACATGGAAGAATTGCGACTTTGATGTATATTGCTAGAACAGCCTAGCTAGGCTCTTCCTTCCACAGGTTAGGATCTGTGTTTGAGTGCTCTTTCTCTGCCTATCTTAGGTTTATAGCCCCTTTGTAGGTACCACTTGAATCCAGCTACACTGTGCCCTTTCTTGTGTATGTCCCCAGTGTATGTTCAGGCTTTCCATGCTCGATGCAGCTTGGGCAGCTCTTCGGCTTGAACCGCTAACAACCCCTTTGCTTGCTGTGTCAGTTTAAGAAGAACGTATTGAGATGAAGACTTAAAGGGAAGACGTCATATCAAGCTTGTGCTTGTCAGTGCTGCAAAAGCAGAAATTCGCTTATTTATTGTTCGGATCTCTTTATTCGCTATTGCTTATTCAAGTCCGAGTCCGAGGTTAACTTTCAGTGCGTATTGGTACAGGCTAAGCGAGTGCCTTAAGCTGCTGGTTCCCAAAGCTAAAGGCACACGCAAAACAGTTCCTTAAATTCTGCGGTTAGACAAGAAAAGAAATTTAACTAAGAGTTCCTTTAGAGCGCTTAGTGTCTCGATTTAGTTTTTTTTTTTGTCTTTGGAGCATCTTGCAATTTGCCTGATTTTTCGAAGTCTTCTCTTTTTCTCCATTTTGAAGTGTAGTTGAGGCGAGTCTGAATTGAACAGCTTCTTGGCGCAAAGTATATTTTGTGATGCTTAAGAAATATTTTGTTGGGAGTTGAACTTCTGATACTCGTATCAGAGTGCCAGATCAGATGCCAACCTTGCAAATATTTTTTCAGCAATGAAAATTTGAGCCAGAAATATAATTTTTTATTTTTTTAGTTTAACATTTTAGTTTCGGTTTAAAAAATTCCACAAAAATGCATTTCAGTACCGCCCCAAAATCGAGTTAGCATATATCTGCATATAAATATTTGACTGTTTGCATTATATTTCATGCATGCAGCATAAAATAAATATTATTGCAAAAGCGCTTTATGTCTAAACAAAAACATGGAAAAAAGACGCAGAAAAGCAATAAGAAAATAAAGGAAAAACAAAAAAGAAAAATACGAATCGTAGTAATTGAATTAAGCAATCTCGATGCGAGCTACGCTGCGACTGCGACTGAGACTGCGACTGCGACTGAGACTGCAGGCTGTAATAGTCAATCGAAATTGAATTTCGAAAAGCAGAAAATCAAATAAAATAATATTAAACTCAAACACTCAAATGCTGCCATGGCAGCCATGGCTGTAGCTGCTGCACAAAGTGAAATCATTGACATCGTTAAGATTTTTCTTCATTTTTTTCCCACATGTACGAGTACGATATATAGTGCATTGTTAGGAAGCGACTAAGAAAATGTGGAGAAGAAGAAGAAATGGGTCCATCCGTATTGTATATAGAATGCAGCACTTGTGCCCAAAAGGCGCAACCGAACGCATACATGAACTCAAGTTAAGTTGGGCTGAGCACAGAACCGAACCGAACTGAACTGAACTGAAATCAACGCAGCTGAACTGAAAGCTTAAATTGTTTGTATGGGATACAATACGACAATAGCAACAACGAGACACTATGGCCTCAAGTTGGTTGCTCATACGCAGCGTAAAAATGCTGCGCTATCTGCCCAACTTCCATGGTTACTGAACATCTGTCTGCCTGCCTGCCTGCCTGTCTATCTAACTGTCTATCTATCCAGCTGTGTATCTGTATCTGTATCTGTATCTAAATATCTAACTCTATGTCTATGCATGTAGTTGTATATTGCTCTTCATGTGTTATGTGTTGTGTCGCACAAATGCATCCGTATCCGCTGTGTGTGCTGCCATTTCCGAAACATTTATAATAAAAAATATTTTTTTTTTTTTTTGGTATACCCTTCATATATGGTGTGAAGTGTATATATGTAATTTGTCGTATATTTGGTATACAAGCAGGAAAAAAAATCCTTGAAGATGGCACAATATAAATATTAGAAGAAAGTGCACTACAGTTGAGTGTAATCGACTTTGAGATACACTTTAGCAACATTGAATTTTAAATATTATGCTACTGAAGAGGGAATATAGAAATCTAAATATTCAAACAGGAAGACTCTCTATCTTAATTAAAAAAAAAAAAAAATCTTTTCAGTAAACTTTACTGCACAAATTTACAAAAAAACTTCAAAAACTACGCAAAGCATCCAGTTTATTATATGTTCAGTGTTTAGATGTAACTTTAACGAAGAGAATAATTTTCAGTTTAGAAAAATCCATGGAAGCATAACGAAGTTATAGGCAATTTAGTGAAAAAAGCCAATTTTTTCTGTCTCACTTTTTTATACCAATTTTTTTTTTGTTTGCTGAAGTATTAAAGCCGAAGACAATATATTGGAATTCTTCAGCTGTTTAATATATGTATTCGGCTTCCATCTCTTCAATATTCATGCTGGCCTAGGGTCACCAATACTCTGTTAAAGTACTAGAAGGTTGTATCTCTTATAGGTTTATCTATCAGTCTGTCTGTCTGTTTAAATATCTGTAAAATATAATAAAACATTCCATATAAGTCTGAATTGGATCACTTTAAAGGCTAGCTCTCATATAAATATGCCCTCAAAGAGATACAGTGTAATTCGAAGTCTAAAGATGTAAAAATCTGTTGAACACGTTTTACTCATACAGCTATGAATGTTGCATTCATCTCTCTTTCTAAATATACATTTCTCACAATCCCTCTAACTTTTTTCTCACACTGAATCTTTATGAAATGTCACCAAAACGCTTTCCTGCCTTAATCCTGCTTTCATAGATTCCTCCTCTCCCTGCAGTTTCATGTAAAAGAAACCTTTATTCGGAAGCCCTTTTTTTTAGAGAATGCCTAACAAAAGCTTTCTGAACTACAGCTGAGCAATTTTTTTTTTCTTTTCAAAAGCATCTGTGATTGTATTTACAGTTCCAAGTCCTCTTTTAAGCCCAAAATGAATGATGTTCCGGTACAATGATAAGTTCTTCCATACCGGGCAACATACTACTCAGCAGTATTTTTTGAAATACCTTGAAGAAAGTTGCTTCTAAAGAAATGGCATGGTATGACGAGATGCAGTTTTCGGACTTATTTGGTTGTGGAATCAACACATTTCCATTGACTTGAATAGAGTTCGATCCTATATGAAGCCGAGTGATTTATGAATGATGCGTACTTCTTCAGCTTAAACTGCTCGGAAGCACAAATGGTGAGAGAATTCAAAACGCAAGTAATTTATAAATTTTGTACTAAGCCGATAACATATAGCAAAGGAGGCGGCTGGTCTCCTTTGTTTCGTTTTACCAAAATCCTTTCCTTTCGATTGGACGCTTCATATACTTAGTAGCCCACCTGAGACCACATTGATAGTTGTTTAGTTGATAATTCCTCAAGATTTTCTTTTCTTAAATTCATTGACAGCTTTGTTGAAGTGTTATCTCCCAGCTGAGCTTTGGCTTTCCTGCTATTTCTTGCGAAGTTTTCTTTTATTTTTCATTTGTCGCCTAACGTTAACACGAAGAATCAATCAAATCGGTTGCTATTGTAATTTAGAGATGATGTTTTGGTAGGTCTAAGCAAACAATAGAATTATTTGAATCAGTTATTTCTCGGGAGTTCGTAGCGCAGTATGTGAACTTCGCTGTGATTAGTGTGGACAGGTTGTTATTTGTGACACACTTATATTATTTCTTGCTGAACACCATGGGTGTATCAAATTTGCAAATGTGTGTAACAAGCAGAAGGAAATAATCAGCATCAGAAGTCGTATCGATAGACTTGTTCAACTGTCCGTCTGGCTGACTGACTGTTCCTATGAATATCGAGAATTTATCATAGATCTTTTTAGTTTAGATATTTAGTCTCTCCTAACTAGTGTTTAACGAACGTGCCGAACATTTTGGCTAGGTCGTCATGTCATCATCGCCAAGCACTAGTATTAAGTTCAACTGCCTACATATGGGTGATCGTAAATTTAACGACCTTTGCGATAACAGTTACACTGTCAGTAGCAATTAGTCTACTTGTACGCATATTAAAATGTGATTTTGCACAATCAGCGGATCGTTTGAGGTACGTATACTAAATTGCGATAACGCACCAACGCGATTAATATGTTAAAATAGGTTTAAACATTTTCCCGTGGGCCTGAAACCTGTAGTGGTGCCATTTTATTTATATAAAGTGCCTTTGGAGTAGACAAATGAATTCATTTGCTCAGCCATTCACGATGAGTTTTACATATATTACTCCTCGCACAATTTTCTGCTGGCCATTTGGAACCGAAAATTTCCATTTCTATCGGTGATCCAAGTCACATAATTCGAATTTGAGAAGTTTCACAAATTTCCACCAGTCATCTTACTCTCGTTAGGATGATGGTATGGTTCTAGGCGTGAACTGGTCAGTTCCTCCTTCAATATATGAAATGTTATGATTTCTATCTGAGTTAGAAGCGTAAATAACCTTTCATAAATCGAAGTTTTGTCAACAGATTTCCTGACAACACCTAAGTGAGGACTTCCCGGGGGAACATAATGTCATCTTATCATTTCCAATCTGATAATAAATCTGATAATAAATTCTGCAATAAATAGTTCCAGTGTGTCAAGCAGTATTTGCTTTTGAATTCATACACCTTCAGTTTGGATCTCAGATACATGTTGGATTACCTTCTTTTTAGACATGAACACTACCTCTTACATCTAATTAGTGATATCGGTGAGATCGGAAGTTTCCTACCTATTACTGCCCAGCCGATGTACTACCATATGCCTCTTGCAGTTTTTTCTTCATTTTTAGGCCCTGTACCGAAGGTACAAGAGCCTATTGGTTTTGTGCAAATGTATGTAACAGGTAGAAATAATAATCGGAGACCCCCCAAAGTTACCCCCATTATGGTCAGGAGCGATAGAGGAGTCGATATAGACATGTCCGTCTGTCCGTCTGTCCGTCCGTATGAACGAAAGGATCTCGGAAACGGTAATAGATAGAGACTTCGTGTTTTTTGCATTCGACTAGGACTGCTCCGGAATTTTACAAGTTTATTTTAAAAATTATTTTAAATATTTTCTGGTACATTGCTTTTTTGGTGCTGGGTAGGTCGCCAAAAGAAGGTGTCTTCATATTCGTTGCTCGTGAACTCTTAGTAAAAATGTTCATTGTGTCGACTTTGACTATATATCTTCGGATGCAATAATCATTTCTTAGATTCTAACATCTGAAGTACTCATTTTATATGTAGACTTCAAACCGTATTGCGTTTTGTATTCGCTGCCAACGCAGAAATTCATTCCGGTGGAAAAAATGTTTTGCTTCCTTCCAGAATCATTCGGAATCATTTTACTAGGCCTTTGATAATCAGGCAGAAGGAGGCACAGCTCAGCATATCTGAAAAACAATAAGAGCTGACGGCTTTCAGGTTGGGAATTTCTATGCCAAGATTTTGTAAAGTATTTAGTCTTAGGTAATACAGATTTTCAGTCTGGCCTAAGAAGTTGCATACAAAAGCGTGAAATTTTGTCGTGTCTTACCCAGAAGAATTGCTTAAAATCTTCCTTTTCCTTTTATGTCTATTATTCTGTTTTTGCTTTGGTTACTTGGAACAGAACTACTTCTTGGAGCTTCTAAATGTACATCTCTGATCATTCTATAATTTCTTAAGTTCGTTTACGTCAGCGAATATGGAGTGATTTGTTGAAGTTTTGTCAAATATGTTTCAGAAAAAAATAGATTTCGGTGGCAAGACTTCGAAGCTACTGTGCAACTAACAGCATAGTTCGAATACATCAGCAATTCGTTGCCATTTTCTTTAGAAAAGCATATTTCATACAAAGTATTTATAAAAATTTTTTTTTGTAGTGTCTTGTGCAGTGCATAAAGGCTTCGGCTTCAACGTCGTAGTAAATGCTGCTTGATGCTCTATTTAATAGCTAGAAATTGTGTTGAAGCCAAAATGAAGTCACACAAACATAAAAGCGGCGATGATGATGCTGCTGATGACGAAGGAAGTAAAAAATCAGTTAAACTCAAAACTCGTAAAAATTGCGTTTCTTTTAGGATTGTTCATTTTTTATAAACATTAAATTTAAGCATTAAAAATTACGCATGAAGCATAAAAATTTCATAGCAGTGTGAGTGCTGTTAGTAACAGTGTACGACACTGTTAAAGGCGTTGCATAGTTTGCGGTTTAACAGCAAGCGACGAAGCACGTTTTCAGCTGCGATATTTCGTGTGAAATGCCATTCCATGACTTTTTGTGCTAAACTGTGAACTTTAAACTTTTTTTGTCAAAAAATATTTCAATAAAATAACAAAAAAATTTTTGCTGCTACTCGTAGTTGGTAAACAAATAGTAAAGTAGAAGCGATGCGATGCGATGCTATGCGATATGACATAAAGCGACAGAAATATTTGTTTATTTAAACGTTTCGCAGACAAGCTGACATTTTGGCGAAGGCTTATATTGAGGCAGATTAAGAGTCATAAAAAGATGAGGCAGCTAATATATAAAGTTATTTCCGCAGACATTTAATAGTTGTTTTTGTTGATCAAAAAAAAAAAAAAATTATTATGATTGATTATTTTAAGGTCGTATTTTGTTTGTTGACTTTTTGATAAATTTATTAAAGCAAAAAAACACATTAAAAAGCGTCTTAATATATTAAATCAAAATAAATGGTTTGACAGCATTTTAGTTAGAAATATGTGGATTAAACATTGACACAGTAATGAAGAGGTTATAACTGCGAAGTAGCTAAAATTTATATTTTTATTTGCTGTTTTTTAAATTTGCAATGTTTTAGAGTATTCTGCTTTGAAAAAAAAATTAGTTATAGGGGTAGAACTGCTTGTTATAAAATTTAATATGCCCACAAAAAAAAAAAAAAGCAAATAATTCAATTAATTATGCCATTTTTTCTTTCTCTTAAAGTTTTTCTTATATTTTTCTAACCCTATAGAATTTGCATATTTGTTTGCTACTCACTAAACAACAACACTGCATACAATGAAGAGTTCTAAAGTTACCGCAAGAGAAAGAGAGCTTTTGATCGCATTTTGAAGGGCAACAAAAATGAGTGGTAAATAAATTAGCAAGAGCACAGCCACCTTCTGCATAGATTTCCTACAATGAAAGCAATATCAGTATCAATCGGTTGGCGTGATAAGCGGTTGTCTTTTTTTTTAATCGAAGTGAACGGTTTTAGTTTTTTTTTTTTTTTTGTGGGAATATTCAACGGTGCCGGTTCGATCTTGTTAATATTTTTTGTTGTTTATTGTGTGAAGCAGGCACTAAGTATAGCATTTAATATGAAAAAAAAAGCAAAAAAAAAAAGTGCGCTTATGAAGGGTTTTCTTTTGCTATGTTTTTTTATGTGAAGCAATTATTTATGTTATTAAACTTTGTGTGTGTATTAAAGTTTGTGTGCGGTACAGTGCGATGCGGTACGGTGCAGTGGCATTTAGTTAAATATTAAAAAGAAAATATAAAAGCAAAAATTTTGTAAAAATTAAAAACAAAATTTGTAGAAATGCAATTTTACTGTTATTACCCGTTAATTGTTTTTGTTAAATGCATTTAAAGTGAAGATGGATTATGTGTGTATATATTTGCATTATTTCTTGCGGTATAGTGCGGAGTAATAAAAAGTCAATCTCTCTCTCTCTCTCTCAAATTAATGAGAGCCAATTCTACGCACTTTGAAACGCTTTCAATGATGCAGTTTTTGCATGTAAGTGACTCTAAAACTGTTTCTTTATTTTACAAACGTTTATATATACCCTACAAGTAAATTATATTGAAAGAGAATACACTTAAAGAAGAATAACTAATTTTAAAACTAAACATTTCATTTATTTAAAGCTCTTTTAAGACTGTCGTATGTATCTTACCACTGTCAGATATATGACACTATGTGAGCATGGACTTACTCTAAAAATAATTACATGTTGTAAAATTAAAAATTTATATTTAATTTGTTTAGATTTTTGACTTAATTCAAATTGTATTTAAGTTCTATATTTCTAATATATAAAATTCTCGTGTCACGGTGTACGTTATTGAACTCCTCTGAAACGGCTCGACCGATTTTCGTGAATCTTAGCATCTTAACATCTATTTTTCATCCCCCTAAATTTTAAGGGTGTTCCACCCCCATATAAGCGATAATCAAATTTTGTCATATATTTGCATCCATTTAAGGTACAGAGCTGAAATTTCGTATAGATGTTAAGAGGTTGAGTAGGCAACCTGTTAAGTTTGGACCAAATCGGAGGAGGCTTTGCAGCTTTAGGTTAGGATATCTCGAAAGCCAAACGTATAGGAGCAATTCGAGCACCGATTCGGATTCGGCGCATCAAAATTCTTTTGAGTACGATAAATCTAGTCTCTGGGTTAAAAATTTGTAGGCCTGTGTTATATTAAGAAAAAAAAAAAGTTTCCTGGGTCAGTTGGGTTAGCTTGCTTATGATTTTGTAGGGGTGGTTTTTAGTGGCTCTTTTTTGAGCTTACGAAAAATTCTAACGTAATGGGGTGAATTGGACCTCGGATTCGGAATCAGCGACCCCAAAATCACAAGATCAACTTGGTCTAGTCTCAGGCAGAATTTCTTTGGATTTTTTTTGTGGATGGGTTAATACGCTTAATTGTAAAATTTGAAATAGCGTTATTTCGGTGTAAAAATAGATATTTTAAAAAATCCAAATAGGTTTAAAAGGGGAAGGGTGTTATTTTCCAAATGCCATAAAACGTTTTTTGGTAAAAATTTTTTTCCTTCCGTCACGTAACCTCAAAAGCTGAAAAAAACGCGTTTTTTTTCCAATCTGGACCAATCTGAACCTAAATAGAAAATTTTATAAGGATTAACGTAAGGCAGCTCAAATTTGGTGTTTCAAGCAAAATAACTATACAATTTCTCCATATAAAAACTTAGAATGAGTGGTAGATATGCTTGGTAAGTGAAAACAGCTCTTAGGAAGGGTTTATTGAAATCAAAAAATCTTAGCAATGAATAGGATAGTCTAAATATTCAAATTTGAAGGCTCTATTTATTATAGTCTTCAGTTATCGATATTCATACGAAAAGCCAGACAAGCGGACATGTCTTACATGTAACACCGGTTTTGATGAAACTTGTTTCTATCGGCTAGTTGTGAGTTTGCGGGTACAAAACACCCTTTCTTAATTTATGGGATGTAATCAGTATCTTATGAGGCCTATTGGTTTTGTGCAAATGTATGTAGCAGGTAGAAATAATGGTCGGATACCCCCAAAGTTACCTCCATTATGGTCAGGAGTGATAGAGGAGTCGATATAGCCATGTCCGTCTGTCTGTCTGTATGAACGAAAGGATCTCGGAAACGATAACAGATAGAGACTTCGTGTTTTTTGCATTCGACTAGGACTTCTTCGGAATTTTACTGGTACAGGGCCTCTTACAGTCGGTTACGCACGACTGTAATTTTCTTATTTGTTCAGGTTTGGAAATGAAAAATTTTCACAGGAGATTAAATTTGGAGAATATAATGGATGGGGTAGCAATTCGTAGCCGAATTTATGGATTTATGCCATGGTGACTATATACGTGGAAGAGCACTTTAATCTCTGCTAAACCCGGTCTTTTCTGCTTTAAATAAATATTGGATCTGTCTAAAATCTCTGAATTTTTTCAATATAATCGATGAAAATAAGACCGCAGCAAATCCTCTTTGGCCTTCTTTAGTACTGGATCACCTGGTGAAATCAATTGTCTTGATTGTGCCTTGGTTTCTGATGTGGTGTGTTAGATTCATATTTCTAAGTATAGCCAAACACTTCCTTGAAGGGATCACAAGCTTACGCTTATGGTTGACCACATATCACGCGGATAGATTTTGTATGCCCAAATATTTATGATGAGGAGATTCCAAATTATTTAAAGCCTTTTTTTTTTTTTGTGGGTGTATGAAAGTTTAATTCATATATCCGCCTGTGGAACTTAGAGTGCGATTGCACGTACATTTAATTAAAATTATTGAAAAGATGATTAGCAGAATTTGAGTATTTAAAAATTTAAAGACAGTTTGGGCAGATATTTGATCAAAAATCATTTACAATTGACATTTTATTATATTAAATTCTATCATAAAAGCAAGCCTAAATAAAAATTTAATTTCTTACCAAGTTTCATTGAAATGCTACAGCACTCAACAAATTTCCTTATACCACGTCCCAACGTAACTCAGCAACTAGTGGCCCAAACTAACTTAAATTTTCTAGACAGCACAATCCCGGCCACATTTAACTATTTCTGGCCAATAAAAAGCGAAATTTACTCATCAAACATTAAAGAAGAATTTTTGCTTACTTTGTGTCTTGAAGCGAGCGAAGCTAGCCAAACGATTTACACGTCGCACGACATAAAAAGTCAATTTTGCGTTGGCACACTTAATGCGTCATTCTTGTAGATGTCTGCTTTATACTTTATATTTGGCAGCTCTATACAATAAGTAGAAGAAGAAAAAGAAGAAGAAGTCGAAGAAGTTTGGGTGCTGGCATATGACAAATCGTGCGCGCTTAGAAAATGGCACAAGTTGCTTGCCGCACGTGACGCCGAAGACGATTTAGAGTTGATGTAACTTAGACTACTCCCTCCCTCCAAACACACTCAGCGAAAGTCTTTGCCGTTTGACGAATTGTAATCAAATGTCGAAAATCACATTAAATAAATTTGTTACAAATCGAGAAAAGAAAAGAAAGCCAAGTCAAGTCAAGTCAAGTCAAAAATAGATGAAACACGCTCAATGAAGACAAAGTGTTACAGATATGTATTAGATTTGTCACGCAAAATGAGCTGTCATCAATGCCAGGCGTCCTCAACACAGTTGAAATCGAAATCGATATCTAGAATCTGATTTGCTGGCCACAAAATGTGTTGATTACTTTTGGATGATAAAAATGATAAAAAATAAAAATAAATGGAGTTATCAGCTTTAATGCTCGCGGCATTTAAAGTGGCTGAGTACGGTCAAGAACCGTCTTTGAGTGTCCAATTATGTTTTCGTTTTCCTGTGAAAATAAATAAAGTTTAATAAATGTCAACTTGTGTAATTGTAATTTAGTGTCAGCAGGACACGCCACGCCACGCCACGCCACAGTTTCATTCGCCTTGAACTCTTAGCGTACTTCAAACTGAATGCTCATCAACTATCCCACTTCAACTTGCTCTATTTCGTTGCAACTTTAACAAGTCAACGCGCATGCTGACTCGCTCGCACGCATGCATCATGCATATACACACACACATACATACATAAATAAGCGTTTATAAAGGTAATTGTAATTACTACGCACTCAAGCACTCAACCGCTTTTCATTACAACTGTTCATGTTTTTCCGTTTGCTATTTCATATTTTTTTTCTCGCATTTCCCATTTGGTCGGCAACGCTTTTGCTCGAAAATGTCCATTTTTTAAAAAAAAAAAAAAAGGCATGATTTATGCTCACGCTTTTAAGGACTGGCTGTACTTGTTTCTCTTTGTGGAAGGGTATATATGGGAGTATATAAGTGTTTGTCGGTTTTTTTATAGCTTTTGATCTTTGTACACTGCATGCATACAGAGGTCAAAGGGTATATTGTTTTGTTGAATTTGTTCATGTCGCAGGGAGATTTATTTATGCTTTTTCCATTAAAGTTTAAAATGACTGAAGGAAGTAGTGTGCATCATTTGTCTGTGCCACAAACATTACAGACAAGCTGTGCCGATAAAAAAAAAATCGGGAGAATTTATTTTATCTTCAACATTGATGTTAAGAGTTACGCACATACCAAGGACAGCCGGTTATCAGTCGCAGGACGTTCTTTTACGATTATATCTGGCTGCCATACCCCATTTCTGAATACCTTATCTCCAGATGGGCGTAACAAGTTGTTGGTAAATTTTTATTTTATGGCACAGTAAGAGTTAGCTTCATATTCATTCTATTCTTTAAAAGTGAACCTTCGGTCAATTAAAAATCCACAGTACTTCGCTTTTTCCATCTATACCATTTCTATACCATTTCTCTAGTGCGTGAAGGTACTCCTTCTGTCGCTTCTTGCTCTCATCCTGATCTTCAATGGCGCTACGTTAATGTCGGCAACATCATATTGTACAGTTGGAAAAGCACCAGGAATGCTACCATGGGGCGCCAGCCTGCACTTGCTGATGAAAAAAGATGCTTCAGCTTACCATAATGCGAAATTGCCTTCCGTCGAGGTAGGAGCGCAGTAGTACATAGTACGGAGCTTATAGTACACGTTTGATTGGTCGGTGGAAGGCTTATATTGTACGAAATCAAAATTGCTGATCCGGAAATAATCTTTTGGATTTCACGATATACGCGAGTTGGGCAACGATCAGGTATTTGCCTGATCGGCATCATTTACATTCCGGATGGTGGTTGTGAATATGAATTTTCTAACTGATATGGTTAGCTTCCGTTGATGTATACCTCCATATATAGCGTGGTACTTTGCATAAACAAACCCTAAAAGTATGCATCGTTCTGCAGTATATAAACTTTTCCTAGTTCTCTTTTTGTACTTTTTTTAGTTACTTTTTTTGAAATGTAAGACGTAAGATCAGTGCGTTACCCACTTTTAGGTCGCTACCTGCTGCACGAAGAGTATTGTTGAAGTGTAACTTCTTTAGGCCGGGTAGGAAAAGTTGGCTTATTGAAAAAGCGAACCAAGACGAAAACGGGGACGGCTTTGTAATGTTACCACCGTGAAATATTAGGAACATCGGACCGAAAGTGTGTATTTTAATGTAATTTTTGTTTGCAGAATTTGTTTTTTTGATATACAAAAATAAATTACAATGTTTAAAAAAATAAAAGTCAAAATTTTAAAATAAACTTGTAATATTCCGGAGCAGTCCTAGTCGAATGCAAAAAACACGAAGTCTCTATCTATTACCGTTTCCGAGTTTTCTTTCGTTCATACGGACGGCCAGACGGACAGACGGACACGGCTATATCGACTCCTCTATCACTCCTGACCATAATTGGGGTGTCTCCGACCATTATTTCTACCTGTTATCTACATTTGCACAAATCCAATAGGCCTAAAAATGATTATTGATATTCCAACTTTTGTCTTAATTTATTTAACTTCTGTAATACATTTCAATGATACAAATTGGACACATTAGAAGGAGTAGCCAACATACAAATATGTCTCACTTTTCAGGGGATTTATGAAAAATTTTTTATTTTGCTGAAAATTTAAGGTAGAAAGTCCAAATTTGGTGCATTTTACATCAATAGTAATGGAATGTTCAAAGAAGATGCAAATTGGACTTCTAAAAGGAGTACCCACCATACAATAAGTGGAGTTGATATTGACATGTCCGTCTGTCTGGCTATCCGTATGAACTACAAGAGCTTGCAGTTTAAATATTTAGATTCTCCTAACTTTTCTCCAGATCACTTATATACAATAAACGTGATAAACTCTGTCCATAAGGAAAGATGTGTTGGCAATTAACATGCAAACTTCCTCCGTATGTTGGAGTTTTTGTATGAAAAAGTTGTTATTAATGTTTTTTATTTTGTTAGTAACGCCTAATTAGATTTATCTAGCATTATTTTTTATAAAGAATTTTATTTAGATGTATATTGGACCATGGAAAAGCTTGCCCTCCATACAAAACATGGTTTCATGGTTTTTGTATGAAAAATATTTTTTTTTTTTTGTTATTAATTCAAGACAAGACCTTCTTTTTAGGCTTTGGTTGTACAAATATTTTGTTGTTGCTTTATTAACCTTGAACGGCTTCTATATATAATTAAGGTGCAGATCGTCTCGAAGTCTAGCATACTTAACTGCAATGCTCCATCGGTTTTTTTCTTTCTTTGTAGAGCTGTATTATTTTTTGTGTTCAAACTATGTTTGAAGACGATTGGATGAAAATATTCATTCTGCATTAAATCTACCCTTTTCAACTTTTTGTCAGGCAGAATATTTCAAGGATACTCCTATCTAGAAATAAGCTTTCTAATTATAGCGATATCGTCCGTGCGTTGGTGAGTAAATAAATCAGTTCATGCTTTCTTATTGTATGTATGCATTAATGTAGGGTATATAAAAGTTCAGCAAGCGAACAATAATTGAATTTCCTGTCTCGTAGTTGTTATTAATGTTAATATTCTTGTTGTATGCGTGAGCTTGTAGCGTACACATTTCGCATTTGTATGAGTTTTATTTATTTTTTAAAGGCTTATAATTGGCGTAGAGTGTGCTCAGGCGTATTTTAATGCTCTACTATGATAAACGGGGACAAGGTTTTTACGCAACATACATAAACTCGTATATTAACCTATAAAAATGTGCTGGAGTACACTACGCAGCAGACAAATTATATTGGTTAATTAACTACCCACGTTTCTATATATAAACAGAAGAATATGCATGAAATGTGGAGTTGGAATGGCACGGATTAAATTGAATGTGAATAATAACTACCTAAAAATATTCACTATTTTTAAATCTTTCAATAAATAAATGAAAATCAAATAAATTATTTATTTAGTAGAAGTTTTCTATATTATTTAATTTGAATAGAAAGAACTGCCAAACATTTAGCCAAGGCCATATTATAGCACATAAAAAAAAAAAAAAACAAAAAATAAACCATTAAAAAATTTTCCACAGCTTTTATTTGGAATTAAAAAGAAATATATTTAAAATCCTTTGTGCAGGCATTTACTTATGTACCCCAAATGCTCCTTTTTTTCCTTCTGCAATTTGCTTGCCTTTTGCGCCTTTTAATGCAGTTTGGTATTTTATTTTTAATTTAAATGAAAAGCAATGGCAGCAGAAACTGAAATATAAAAAGATTAATTAAGGATTTAATTCATGTTTGTTGTTGTTTTTTTTTTTTTGTAATATATATATATATATATATATACTATATCTCGCGCAGTAGCGACAATTTCAACGCAAAGTGGTAGCAATGAAAATGCTGCATAAATCAACGAAATGCGAACATGAAAAGCAGAAACAGGACAACCAACCACTCCGGAAAGGACTAACAACTGCAAAAACCGTAAAGCAAACCAGTGAAAAACATGAACTGCAACATAACCATGAAGTTAAGGGCTCGCAGTTGGTTGCACGCCAGCACACATAAAATTCATTTGCATGCAACACGTTGCAGTGGAAAAATTTCAAAAAAAAAAAAACAAAAAAAAACAACAAAACGTGTAAAACAATCGCAACGCGAATTTGAGCATAAAATTTAGTGCTATGCCGTTGAATTCAACGCGCTCGACACTTCTTCGATACTCGACGCTTGCCACCGTACAACGCTGCGTATGAGTTATGTGCGGCGAAAATTTGTATTTGTGTTATTTACTTTGCCTGCTACTGCTTTTGCTTAACTGTATTTCGTTGTTGATTCCGTTGCTTCATTTGAACATTGTAAGTAAACAGTTTATTTTAACAGTAAAACAACAAACAAACGAACAAACGAACAACAAGTATTGTAATATGTAGGCAGTATAAGAACAACAACAACAATTAATAATAGCAGCTACAAAGCGAGTTGTGCGGGCTGTACGGCTTTTAAAATACGGGTTTGGGGTTTATGTGGCACCCAGCAAATAACTTTAAATAAATAAAGAAATTAAGTAAAATACTTACCGAGTAGTTTTTAGTAGTTTTTTAACCCGTGCTTAGGTTTAGTGGAGGAGCCTTATTTGCATATCGCCACAAATGGTATAGAAAATATTTATATATAATATTTGTAAACATTAGCTTAAAAATTTAAATAGATAAATGACAAAATGTGTAAGAAAAAAAAAAAAAAATAAATAAATAAAAAATAACGAGACAAAAACGGGGACGACGTTTCATACTTTTAATTTTTCACTGCACACTGATATTAATATTTTAGTGCATACTTTTAGGGCTACTTTGGTGAAACGAAATGAAATAGTATGCATCGTTCTGGAGTTTACAAACTTTATCAAGGCACTAGTACTCTTTAGGCCCTGTACCAAAGGTACAAGAGCCTTTTGGTTTTGTGCAAATGTATGTAATAGGTAGAAATAATGGTCGGAGACCCCCCAAAGTTAGCCCCATTATGGTCAGAAGTGATAGAGAAGTCGATCTGTCCGTCCGTATGAACGGTCGGTTACGCCCTACTGTAATTTTCTAATTTGTTTTCAATTCAAACTTCTTTAGTCACGGATGTAAGGCCAACTCAAGTCACGAAATTCGCGACACGAAAATACAAACGTTCTGCGCTGATCTCGCGTAGGATATTGTTTCAAAAGAATTGTATGATCAAGTCGTAGTACAATTGAGTTAATTGAATAAGGTATTTGTGAATAACTTATTTGTGAATTAATTTTGAAGTAAAACTTCTTAAGGACCAGTAAAGTAGGCTAAATTAAAACATGGAGCGAGACGAAAATGGGGACGGCTTTGGTGAAGATAATCTTGGAGTAGTAGGGCTACAAACGCATTCGTACGTCTAAGCACTCGTATTCTGCTTGTCTCACACCATCGTACAGTCGCCTCCAGAGAAAGAATTCCTTTATGGATTTATCGGATTTTATTCACTCATTACATCCGATGAGATCCGGCCACGCGAAACGAACGACTTTTGGCGGGTATTCTCATTAGCGACCAATGATGGAATTTTGAGTGGAAGTATGTTAGTGACAAGCATAGCGTGGCTTTGGGTTTGCCGAATAACTTCCCTTCACTACCGTGAAATATTCCAAAGACTACTTTCATATAGTGGTCAGTATAGCATGATGAAGAGTGGGGTCGCTTAAGACGAATAGTTGATACTATTAATGTGCTAAATTTATTTCCTTTACACCTACAGATGTTCACTTCTGTTGCACTTGGTCTCCACACACTTTCTTGTTGTATATTTGGCAATTGTCAGTAAGTGTTTGAGCGTCTTGTTGAGGACTTTTTCCAGAGTAGCGAGTCAGCGTATTTCATGATATTTTAGTAGTGATGTGGTGATGGCTTGGCTGCAGCTGAAAAATTCCACTTCATTACATTTCCTGCAACTTACCTCTTACGAGTAAACGGCTATTAGACATTGAACTTTTAGAATGCCCTGTCTATAGTCACTCCTCCGCAAAGATTGTCCACTCTTAATTTCCTAAAATATTCTAAAAAGAAACAATTATTAAGAATAGCTAAAAATCCAAATTCAACTTTGGCCGGATCATACAAAAAAAAATATATATATATCAATATATATATAAATATATGGACGCCTAAAATTATGCAACACAAAAATAAATTTTCTACAGCGCCCTCCTCGGCGATTCTCAAAAATTGATATACCAAATCATTTTGCCTGTAAAAATTAATGTCACTGGCCGGAAACGGCCGCCGCAATGGGTTGGCCGGAACCTGCCGGAAGTGGCCGGCGACCACCGCCTTTAGTGGCCGGAGACCACCGGTACTGGATTTAGGCAGCCGCAATGGGGTGGCCGGAGACCACCACCTTTAGTGGCCGGAGTCCGCTGGTGGTCTGATCCCACCACTACTGGCCGTAGGTTCCCGATAGTCACCAAATGCCGCCGGTTGCGGCCGGAGGATTCCCTGCGCTCCGGGGATTCCCTCTGTCTGGGCATACCATCTGCCGGGGGATTCCATCAGTCTTGAGATTCCCTAGGCCTTGCTGGTCAACGACCTTTTACCGCCGGGATCAATGATCTTTTCCCACCGGGGTCAATGACCTTTGACCGCCGGATCATTGACCTTTGATCCCCGGGGTCATTGACCTTTGACCCCCGGGGTCAACGACCTTTGACCACCGGGGTCAATGACCTATGACCCCCAGGGTCATTGACCTTTGACCCCCGGGGTCATTGACCTTTGACCCTGGGGTCATTGACCTTTGACCCCCGGGGTCATTGACCTTTGACCCCCGGGGTCAATGACCTTTGACCCCCGGAGTCAATGACCTTTGACCCCCGTGGTCAATGACCTTTGACCACCGGGGTCAATGAACTTTGACCCCCAGGGTCATTGACCTTTGACCCCCAGGGTCATTGACCTTTGACCCCCGGGGTCATTGACCTTTGACCCCCGGGGTCATTGACCTTTGACCACCGGGGTCAATGACCTTTGACCTCCAGGGTCATTGACCTTTGACCCCCGGGGTCAATGACCTCTGATCCCCGAGGTCATTGACCTTTGACCCCCGGGGTCATTGACCTTTGACCCCCGGGGTCATTGACCTTGACCCCCGGGGTCGTTGACCTTGACCCCCGGGGTCGTTGACCTTGACCCCCGGGGTCATTGACCTTGACCCCCGGGGTCATTGACCTTGACCCCCGGGGTCATTGACCTTTGACCCCCGGGGTCGTTGACCTTTGACCCCCGGGGTCGTTACCTTGACCCCCGGGGTCATTGACCTTTGACCCCCGGGGTCATTGACCTTTGACCCCCGGGGTCATTGACCTTTGACCCCCGGGGTCATTGACCTTTCGACCCCCGGGGTCATTGACCTTTGACCCCCGGGGTCATTGACCTTTGACCCCCGGGGTCGTTGACCTCGACCCCCGGGGTCGTTGACCTTTGACCCCGGGGGGGTCGAGGTCATTGACCTTTGACCCCGGGGGGGTCGAGGTCGTTGACCTTTGACCCCGGGGGGGTCAAGGTCATTGACCTTTGACCCCGGGGGGGTCGAGGTCATTGACCTTTGACCCCGGGGGGGTCGAGGTCATTGACCTTTGACCCCGGGGGGGTCGAGGTCATTGACCTTTGACCCCGGGGGGGTCGAGGTCATTGACCTTTGACCCCGGGGGGGTCGAGGTCATTGACCTTTGACCCCGGGGGGGTCGAGGTCATTGACCTTTGACCCCGGGGTCAGGCTCGACTTTGACCCGGGGGTCGAGGTCATGACCTTTGACCCCGGGGGGTCAAGGTCGTTGACCTTTGACCCCGGGGGGTCGAGGTCATTGACCTTTGACCCCGGGGGGAGAAGGTCGTTGACCTTTGACCCCCGGGGTCATTGACCTTTGACCACCGGGGTCAATGACCTTTGACCTCCAGGGTCATTGACCTTTGACCCCCGGGGTCAATGACCTCTGATCCCCGAGGTCATTGACCTTTGACCCCCGGGGTCATTGACCTTTGACCCCCGGGGTCATTGACCTTGACCCCCGGGGTCATTGACCTTGACCCCCGGGGTCATTGACCTTGACCCCCGGGGTCGTTGACCTTTGACCCCCGGGGTCATTGACCTTTGACCCCCGGGGTCGTTGACCTTTGACCCCCGGGGTCATTGACCTTTGACCCCGGGGTCATTACCTTTGACCCCCGGGGTCATTGACCTTTGACCCCCGGGGTCATTGACCTTTGACCCCCGGGGTCATTGACCTTTGACCTTTGACCCCGGGGGTCATTGACCTTTGACCCCCGGGGTCATTGACCTTTGACCCCCGGGGTCGTTGACCTTTGACCGGGGTCGAGGTCATTGACCTTTGACCCCGGGGGGGTCGAGGTCGTTGACCTTTGACCCCGGGGGGGTCGAGGTCATTGACCTTTGACCCCGGGGGGGTCGAGGTCATTGACCTTTGACCCCGGGGGGGTCGAGGTCATTGACCTTTGACCCCGGGGGGGTCGAGGTCATTGACCTTTGACCCCGGGGGGGTCGAGGTCATTGACCTTTGACCCCGGGGGGGTCGAGGTCATTGACCTTTGACCCCGGGGGGGTCGAGGTCATTGACCTTTGACCCCGGGGGGGTCGAGGTCATTGACCTTTGACCCCGGGGGGGTCGAGGTCATTGACCTTTGACCCCGGGGGGGTCAAGGTCGTTGACCTTTGACCCCGGGGGTCGAGGTCGTTGACCTTTCCCCGGGGGTCGAGGTCATTGACCTTTGACCCCGGGGGCAAGGTCGACCCCGGGGGGTCGAGGTCATTGACCTTTGACCCCGGGGAGAAGGTCGTTGACCTTTGACCCGGGGGGTCAAGGTCATTGACCTTTGACCCCGGGGGGTCGAGGTCATTGACCTTTGACCCCGGGGGTCAAGGTCATTGACCTTTGACCCCGGGGGGGTCGAGGTCATTGTCCTTTGACCCCGGGGGGGGGTCAAGGTCATTGACCTTTGACCGGGGGGTCAAGGTCATTGACCTTTGACCCCGGGGGTCAAAGGTCAATTGACTCCGGTGGGGGGGGTCAAGGTCGTTGACCTTTGACCCCGGTGGGGGGGGTCAAGGTCGTTGACCTTTGACCCCGGTGGGGGGGGGGTCAAGGTCAGTTGACCTTTGACCCCGGTGGGGGGGGTCAAGGTCGTTGACCTTTGACCCCGGTGGGGGGGGGGGTCAAGGTCGTTGACCTTTGACCCTGGTGGGGGGGGTCAAGGTCGTTGACCTTTGACCCCGGTGGGGGGGGGGTCAAGGTCGTTGACCTTTGACCCCGTGGGGGGTGGGGGTTGAGGTCGTTGACCTTTGACCCCGGTGGGGGGGGGGGGTCAAGGTCGTTGACCTTTGACGCCTGTGGGGGGTGGTCAAGGTCGTTGACCTTTGACGCCTGTGGGGGGTGGTCAAGGTCGTTGACCTTTGACCCCTGTGGGGGGGGTCAAGGTCGTTGACCTTTGACCCCGGGGGGTCGTTGACCTTTGACCCCCGGGGTCAATGACCTTTGACCCCCGGGGGGGGTCAAGGTCGTTGCCCTTTGACCCGGGGGGGGGCAAGGTCGTTGACCTTTGACCCCGGGGGGTCATGGTCGTTGACCTTTGACCCCGGTGGGGGGGGTCAAGGTCGTTGACCTTTGACCCCGGTGGGGGGGGGGGTCCAAGGTCGTTGACCTTTGACCCCGGCGGGTGGGGGGGTCCAAGGTCGTTGACCTTTGACCCCGGTGGGTGGGGGGGTCCAAGGTCGTTGACCTTTGACCCCGGTGGGTGGGGGGGTCCAAGGTCGTTGACCTTTGACCCCGGTGGGGGGGTCAAGGTCGTTGACCTTTGACCCCGGTGGGGGGGTCAAGGTCGTTGACCTTTGACCCCGGTGGGGGGGTCAAGGTCGTTGACCTTTGACCCTGGTGGGGGGGTCAAGGTCGTTGACCTTTGACCCCTGGGGGGGGGTCAAGGTCGTTGACCTTTGACCCCTGTGGGGGGGGTCAAGGTCGTTGACCTTTGACCCCTGGGGGGGGGGTCAAGGTCGTTGACCTTTGACCCCTGTGGGGGGGGTCAAGGTCGTTGACCTTTGACCCCGGTGGGGGGGGTCAAGGTCGTTGACCTTTGACCCTGGTGGGGGGTCAAGATCGTTGACCTTTGACCCCGGTGGGGGGGGTCAAGGTCGTTGACCTTTGACCCTGGTTGGGGGGGTCAAGGTCGTTGACCTTTGACCCCGGTGGGGGGGGTCAAGGTCGTTGACCTTTGACCCCTGTGGGGGGGTCAAGGTCGTTGACCTTTGACGCCGGTGGGGGGGTCAAGGTCGCTGACCTTTGACGCCGGTGGGGGGGGTCAAGGTCGTTGACCTTTGACCCCGGTGGGGGGGGGTCAAGGTCGTTGACCTTTGACCCTGGTGGGGGGTCAAGATCGTTGACCTTTGACCCCGGTGGGGGGGTCAAGGTCGTTGACCTTTGACCCTGGTTGGGGGGGTCAAGGTCGTTGACCTTTGACCCTGGTTGGGGGGGTCAAGGTCGTTGACCTTTGACCCCGGTGGGGGGGGGGTCAAGGTCGTTGACCTTTGACCCCGGTTGGGGGGGTCAAGGTCGTTGACCTTTGACCCTGGTGGGGGGGGCGTCAAGGTCGTTGACCTTTGACCCTGGTGGGGGGGGGTCAAGGTCGTTGACCTTTGACCCCGGTGGGGAGGGGTCAAGGTCGTTGACCTTTGACCCCGGGGGGGGGGGGTCAAGGTCGTTGACCTTTGACCCTGGTGGGGGGGGGGTTTTGGTTCAAGTGTGTTTGATTGAATTAGAATTTTAAGAGTTATTTCTGAAGTCCCTATTACCTGAGTTAGGTCCATAGGTTTTTGAAGAAATGTTACCATGCAGAGGATAAAGTTTCAGAATTTTTAAATTTTCTTTTTTAGGGTGTATCTTGATTTTCGTCATTCAAGAGATGGCTTTACAACTTGCTTGATAAGTCCAAAATAGCATCTCTTTGCAAATGTGATTCTTCGTCTGATTTCCAGGCTGACGTTGTTCTTGCTGGTCATTTCGGATCGAACATAGACCAAGGACGGACCTTCCAAGTTGCGATTGTCCTCATTAACCGCTAGACCCATAAGCTGATAAGTTGGCAATTAGGTCTGCCACTAAGTAGCAAAGAATCGTTGTTGTCTGTTATTCACTTATGTAATTGTATTCTTTACGGGTTGTTAAGTTTTGTTCTCCACCAATGATGTTTTACCCATATTTTCAAAATATTGCTGTGCGATGATTTTGTTTCGCGGAGAAGAGATTCATTGATTTAACCTTGACGCGGGCAGCCTGAATTGAAGGAAGTTTTTCTGTATCAAGTTCAATATCCAATGCAGATTCACCATGTGTCCACCATAAGATCATAAACGCTAATATTTTAACAGGATTTGCCAATAAATTGTGTTTTTGAAATCATGAAGGTGGCCTAGTTGTTGTAATTGACTCATGTTTAGAGGTAAAATAATGAACATTTTTTTTTCAATTCTATAAGATCGTTTCTGCCTCATTTGATATATATGAAGACCTATTTTAGTATTCTGTAGATGCCAAATTTTTTTTCTTAATTTATCAATTCTGCTTCGAACTCCACTGCAAGGTATTTCCTACCTTCATTTCTCTCACACTCTGTGTCTTTCAATGCATACACGTATACAAAACAATGGCTAAACCGCTAAATATCTGTAAAGTGTTTTTTTTTTTTTATTAACCTTTAATTTTTAATTTCATGATCGATGCATTGTTGTGGAACATATAAGACTTAAATTAAGACCTACCAACGGCGCCAGTGTTGGTAAAACGAGTTCATGCCCATAGATGTGTAGCAGACATTTGTAAACATAAAAGCGTCTTCAATATTTATGTCTCTTAAGTTGAAGCTAATTAATGGCTGTCACTTGAATTAGTGTTTTAAGAAGATTTAATTAAAGGTGTGGAAATGGAGCGCTTATATGGCAATGAGTTCATGCCACAAATATTTGTACAAAAGTGGCAGATATTCTATAGAAGCACTGCTTATCTCAATTTAGTTGGATGACAGTTTTCGTGTTGGAACAAATCCAGTTTATTACGCAGCATCTGTATCGTTCCTCCTTTTCACTCTTTCTCTTTCCTTCATTTGTTGACGCACTTGCAGCTGCAACTTTATATTTATTTGCCACAACTTTAGTCATTCGTCGAATGGAATTCTATGACGAAGTTGAGCTGAATTGTTGAACGGTGTTGTTGCTGTTGCTATTTGTGGCCAGCATACAATTCGATTGATTTTGTTGTTATTATTATTGTTGTTGTTGTTGCTACGGCACTAACTAATAGCAGTTAGTTTTATTGCTGTTGTTGTCAACGTAATATTCGCTTCTTCTTCTTCTAACACCGTTTGCTGCTAGTTTTGACTTTTTGGCGCTGCTACAACTTCAACTTTTAACTGACCCAAATATTGCAAACACGTTCGTTCGCTGTTAGCATCTTCCTTTTTTTCAGCTTTTCTTCTTCTTCTTACACTTGTTCTTCAACTTTAAATTTTCTACAATTGAAGTTGTCAACATTTGCTGTTACTGTTGTTGCTGTTGCTGTTATTGTTCTTGCTATTGCAGCTGGCAGCAGTTTGCATTAACAGAGTAGTAGCGACAGCAGCCGCTTTTACCGTTTACATTGCGGGTAACAGCAGAAATGCATTTGCTGCTGTGTAACTGTTAACATTTTAGTTTGCAGTTGAATAGGAGACGTTATAAGACTTTATCTATAGGATTCGATTTTGATACTATTTCGAGTTCAGTTCTTTTTTTTTTGTATTCTTAGTTATTGGATGGTGATTCGATTTAAATCTATTCGACAACAATTTGTTAGTAGGTGGCTGCTTAGGGTAGGTCAAAGACTACCAGATTTTAAATTTTCAAAATTCAAGAGAGAACACTTCTGTCATCCATTAGCAAACATGGTAGTTCGTCTCGATCTTCAGGTTGACATTGTTGTTGCTGGTTATTTCCGATTTAAGTTAGACAAAATTTTCTGCTGTAACATCGACATATTCTAAATGTAAGGGAATTGACGTAGGATGCACTCCATGAACAGTTAAAAAATAGTTTGATAGCTTGTCACCCTGCGTAAAACTTCACTTTGGAGCATGTACTTCACCATGCTCCCTAGAAGTAATTTACTTTATTTAGTAGAAGTAGTTAACGCTGTTAAATTAATTTTGGGTGAATATGTGCGACATACAATATTCGCAGTTGACATTCGATAAAGTCCTCAAAAGACTTTGCATATCCTGCAATGCCAAACCATTGAACAAAGTAAAATTGCGGTTTCATTAAAATTCCATAAATTTCCGCTTGAAGTTCCTCCACCAAATAATAATAACACACCAGGGTCGTTTTACATACGATTGTACTCCCACATGCAGTGCTAAAGTCAACCCGCAGCTGGCAGCTGCATAAATGTTTCAGGAGCCGCCGTACGCAGTTTGACTCTCGTAAACTTATAAGAATTAAAAGTTTGTTTTTATTGTTCTGCATGCAATCTCCGTGTGGAACTTACTTGCATGGCGTGCCATGACTTTCGTCAGTTGTTTAATCTTTCTGACTTGGTTTGTTGGGCATTGTTTCGCATAACTTGTGCCAATTTTAAATGTAATCCTTTTCGTAGAAGACGCCACACACACACACACCCACAAGTTAAAAGTTCAGTTGCAAACTAAGCCCAGTTTAAAGTTTTGTTCGAGTGTGCACCACTTAAATCAAGCAGCTCGAGCTAAAATTTCAATATGAATGCAGAATATGCACAAAACGAGCTAATTTAATTGCAATTGAAATACGCATGCAGAGAGCCTGTATGTAAGGATGCAACGCACGTTGGACGCTGTGCAAAGGATACACCTGTTCATAAATAGACATGCACGCCTACGTATAAATATGTATGGAACTATGGCAACTATACCCCAGAGTATGTGTGGAGTACTATTAACTACAATGCGCGGCAGTCCTTGTGGGCAATCAGTGCAGTTGCAAGATAGTTGTGGGAGGATGCATCTAGCTACTATCCTAGCTAGCTAATATCCTTTTTAATTTTAATATATTAAATTGCAATTGCATATCTCTATCGCAGTATGTGGCAGTGCGTACATTGCGTTTTAAAAGTAGCTTCAGCACTTTCCATATGAATGAGGTGCTGGGCTATGTCAACCTCAGCTCGCGATTCATACGGGATAAAAACTCGTCGCCAACTCTTACTTACTTACTTACTTATATGGCAGTCAACCGTCTACCGGTCATGGCCGCGTCTAAGAAGACGCACCAGCCTCCATAATCTTGTGAGCGCTAGCGCCAGTCGTTTTGATTGCCAAGTACGGAGAGATCTCTCCATACATGGTCATTCCATCGAGTGCCCGGTCGTCCTCTATGTCGGAGTCCACCAATCAAGTTTGGGCCCTCAAAGTAAGCCATGCGTGCTGGAGCTCTTTCATCCATTCGAATGTGGTGCCCAGCCTAGTGCAGCCGCTGAAATTTTATGCGCTGGACTATGTCAAACTCATCGAATAGCTCGTACAGCTCGCGGTTCATACGGGACTTAAACTCGTCGCCGACTCTAATATGACCAAAGATCCCGCAAAGAATCTTCCTCTCGAAAACTTGCAACGCTGTCTCTCCCGACTCAATCACGGTCCATGCCTCTGTGCCATAAAATAGGAGAATATCAGCGTCTTATAGATCTTCATTTTCGTCTGTCGAGAGAGGGCTTTACTTCTCATTTGCTTTCTCAAACCAAAAAAGCATCTGTTTGCAAGCGTGATTCTTCGCCTGATCTCGAGGCTGTCGTTGTTGTTACTGGTTATCTCTGTTCCGAGATAGACGAAGTTTTCTACAACACAAAAGTTGAAATTCTCCATCGTCACTGAACGTCCAAGACGCAATGACGGAATGCGAGAAGACACCAAATACTTCGTCTTGTCCTCATTCACCGCTAGACCCATGAGCCGAGACTGTTTTTCAATCTCTGAGAACGCCTTGCTGACTCGCCGTTCTTGCGAACCGATGTCATCGGCGTAAACGAGCAGCATCACTTCCTTTTGGAAGATCGATACCGACATACTCTGTATGTAGGGGCATTCCATCAAAAGATTGAAAAAATCGCACGACAGAGCATCGCCCTGCCGGAAACCTCTCTTGGTATCAAAGGGGTCGGAGTGTTTTTTCCCCACCCTGACAACGCTTTGTGTGTTAGATAGCGTCGCCAAGCAAAGACGGACAATCTTTGCTGTGATACCTAGTGCAGACAGGGCGTGTCGAAAGCGGCTTTGTAGTCGACAAATAGGTGGTGAGTGTCTTTGTTGAACTCACGGGTTTTTTTTCCAAGTTTTGGCGTAATGTGAATATTTGGTCACTGGTCGACCTTTTTGGTCTGAAGCCACACTGATATCGTCCTATGAGTAAGTCGGTATATGGCTTCAGCCTACTACACAATACGCGCGACAGAGTCTTATATCCGATGGAAAGAAGACTTATTCCGTGGTAGTTGTCGCATCTTTCTTAAAAATAGGACAGAGAACACTGAGATTCCAGTCATTGGGTATGCGTTCATCGTACCATATCTTGCATAAAAGTTGGTGCATACTCCTAACCAACTCTTCTAGTGCGGTGCCTCTACAATAGTGCGATCATCTACTGGTGGTTCCGGTGTCATGTCTCTATCGGCGGAATTGTGCGCTTCATCGCCTCCGAGTAGGTTGGAGAAATGACTGCTCCATAATTTCAGTGATTCCTGTTCATCCGTTACCAGATTTCCATTGTCATCCTTACAGCAAGTTACTCCGGGCTTAAAACCTTCAGTCAGACGCTTGACCTTTTGATAGAATTATCGAGAATTATTTCTGTCACGTAACATCTCAACATCCTCAAACTGCCGCCTTTCTTGCTCCTTTTTCTTGCGTCTGAAAAGGCGTTTCTCCTCTCTCTCGGTTTCTCTCGATATCGCTCTCTAACAGCTCGCATTGCTCCCAACTGCAGAGTTTGCTGATAGGAAGCGTTCTTCTCTGCAGTAGCATTGCGACACTCCTCGTCGTACCAAGAATTCTTCACAGGTTTTGCATAATCAATGACATCCTTGGCAGCCCTATTCATGGAGCGGGCGCTGCCGACTCTAATAGAACCAAAAATAAGCTGGTGTCTTAGTTACTACAGCAACCTTACAGAATCGGACATCCTTTAAACGCGCGAAAGGCCAGTCACAGTAATTTCCAAATTTTTATTTGCACTTAGTACTTGAACATATTTGGTCCAAAAAAGGTTCCTTTTAATATTTCTATACACTCGCTGAAGATCTTTATCTCAAATATTATTAAATTTAGTTTCTTTCACAAATTTTTGTTTATATCCTTTCTATTTTCTTAGTTTCATCCTATTTTATCATATTCTCACGCGCCAAATATTATGCCTCATTTTAAGCAAGCAGCTTCGAGGACTCCTTTAAGTATACAACACACTGTAGACGAGTGTTTATGTAACTCCTGCAAACCCAACTTGCTACGCTTGCACACACACACACCGACACACTTGTGCTTAATTGAAGTGAGTAGATGTGTATCTGTATCTGTGCAGTGGTATCTAGAAGTATTTATGTACTAAGCGTATATGTATATGCGGCATGATTCAGCTGGCAACATGCATGAGTGGAATTTATTAGCAACAAGCTTAGTTAGTTAACAAAACCATGCTTCAGCAGCACAACGCGCCGCGCCCACTCACAGCCATCGTGTATCTTCGCTCAACGCTGCTCAGTCAGTTTAATTTATTTGCTTGCTGCAAGCACCTACAGAATTTTTAATGCACACCTACAAAGCTACTACAAAGTATCTGTGTGTGTTTGAGATTTTGTGCAATCTAAAATTACTTTTCTTCACATTTAATTTTTTTCTTTTTTTTTTTGTGTAGCGGCTTTATGCCAACTCACTGTCATTGGCATCATACTAAGACGCTGCTGCAGTCGCACAACTAATACTAATGGCCAATGAATCTTGGTTTTGTAGAATAGTACATTCCAGTAAGTATCTTTCACACTTTTACTCTTTTAAAGTCGAACTGTTGCTGCTGCTGCATTTTTCTACTTTTGCTTTCTAAGCTGCTTGGCCCCGAAAAATGCTGCTGCTGTGTTGCTGCGACCAGTCAAATTGACAGACAGACAGACAGCAGCTTCAAGACACTGCAGCGCGACTTGACTCGTTGGCTCGTAGGTGTCTGCTGCTAGCTGAGAAATCTCAAAGCTCATTACTAAAATGACAAATCAGTTTTGTTGTCAAAGCGTGGAAACCAAGACACACACAAACGCAACCAGCAACCACAGATACATTTTCTTACTTATGAGATACTTTAGTAGCTTAACTATATCAGTGGCATAGCCATATGCGTGTATGTGCAGACAGACAGACAGACAGACATATATTTCCAATTTGAACGCTATCACTATGCCATTAACGGCATTTAGTATGTAATCCACGAATTGTCAGACTGTGGCGTTGTCATTGAAGAGGGTTCTTAAGAAAGTATCTATAAGTTGAAATAGTATGAAGTCTTTAAAATTAGTTGGATAATTTGTCTAGCCTGAAGTTCTCGACTACGCTGGTAATGTCTGAAAATGGAAAAATGTATCTTCCGGACTGTAGGTTGGTCCCGTATAGCAAAGCCAATTGCTTCATAAAAATGATAACTAAGCAATTTCGATCGCTTCATTCACATTGTATGATGGAAGAAGATTTAATTTAATCAGTTCGACTCGTAAAAAAAATTATACTTGAGGGTTCTCGCTTTTTGCTGAAGGAGTATTTCTATATGCTCCAACATAGAAAGAATACGGATTCTTGAGTTCGCATCTACCATATTTCCACGAAACGGCTTGGCATTTTGCCGCTGCTGCCCCAAGAAGTAGTAAGGCAAACGATGTAACAAAGCTAGTCACATATCTAAAAAATTCTGTACTATTAGCACCAGTAACCATTTTTCTGGAAACTCTTCCATTGGATCTAGAAAACATCCGTACTTAGATCGGGACGAGACTAATGAGTTCAACAACCATAAAAATATCCGCATATAGGTAAAAAAAAGGCGAACGGGTAGTTTAAGCGGCAAGAAAAAAGGTATAAACGGGTATTTTACGAGTATATAAACGGTTAGATCTACGTTCAAAGCTTGTTTTATGCAAACGAGTAGTTTTATAAAAAAGTGTGGTTACAAGACAGGTAAAATTTAAACAAGTATTTTCCAAACGGGTAGTTTGTCAAACGAGTAGTTTTCCAAACAGGTAATTTTCCAAATAAGTAATATTCTAAACAAGTAGATTTTCAAACGGGTAGTTTTTCTAACGGGTTGCGTTTTCCACACGGTTAGTTTTTGTAAGTTTCCAAATAGGTACAATATTTTTCCACAAGTGTAAATTTTGAAGTAGTTCAAACAGGTAGTTTTGAAACGCGTAGTTTTCCAACAGGAACTTTCCCACAAGGGTAGTTTTCCTGAGTTTTAGAAACATGTAGTTTTTCAAACGGATGGTTTTTTTAACGAGTAGTTTTTTTTAACAAGTAGTTTTCTATACGGATATTTTTGTAAACGGGTAGTTTTCCAAACGTGATATTTCTCATCACACTGTTTTTTAAACGTGTAGTTTATGAATAGGTAGTTTTTAAACGGGTAATTTTCATATGGGTAGGTTCCCCGATAGGGGTTTCTTCTGGTAGTTAAATACGGGTAGTTTTCGTGAGTTTCTAAACGTGTTTCCAAATGTTTTTCAAACGCGTATATTTTACAAGGGTACTATTTAAAGACGTTTTTTTCCAAACGGTTATAGATTTTAAAATGTTGGTTTTCTTACGGGATATTTTTTAAAACAGGCGGTTTTATAAACGAGTAGTTTTTAAATGGTTAGATTTCTAAAAGTGTAGTTTTATAAACGGGTACTTTTCTAACTGAGTACCTTTCTAAAAGGGTAGGTTTCTAAATGGGTAGTTTTCTAAGTGGATAGTGCTCCAACCGGACAGTTTTCTAAATGGGTAGTTTTCTAAGTGGATAGTGCTCCAACCGGACAGTTTTCTAAATGGGTAGTTTTCTAAGTGCTCCAACCGGACAGTTTTCTAAATGCGTAGTTTTCTAAATAGGTATTTTTCCAAACGGTTACTTATTTTAGTATTTTTTTTCAAAACTTGACGTACAAGTTGATGTAAAACCATTCCTTGGAAATCATCATATATAGATTTCCAAACCCTTTTTAGTTTTTAATAATATAATATGACATCATTAAAATGGCAACGGATGGTACTGGAGGTCTTCTTTCTTTTTGTTTAATTTTCGTTCACATTTTGGCTTCAGTGACAAAACCCATTTCTTTACAAATGAGTACACTTTAGCGAAGCGAAGGAATCCGATTGAACTATTGGAGACACTGCAAGTGGTCCCTACTTGGGGATAAATATGATATGGTGGCAAGGTTGACCTCTTGCTCTTCGAGACATGATTGGGCCGAAAAATATTAAGTCGAATATATTTAAGAAACAGAAAAATTTTTAATAATCAAATGTGACATCAATCAAATGATAGTGGCTGTCCTTGATGGATTCCTTTTAATTGGCTCAATTTTCGATTAAGTTTTGGCATAACTGCAGCGTTAGCCACAAAGGTTATTTTTTCGATGTCATATTGGTGACCCCGAAATTAGCCACTACTTGGTGCGAATTGCAGGTTAGGAAGCAAGATTGGCCTTTATTTCTTAAAAACTGTATCAGAAATTGGAACAAAAAGACTCCAAACTGTTCGATGAATCGCACGAATCATAATAGAATGAGTTAATCAATATACCATAAGGACCTTTAATATGAAAAATAAAAACAAATAAAACACAATTTTTTCTTTTATTTGCCTTAAAGCTAGGAATTTAGAGAGAATAAAAAGCAAAAACCATTGAGCTACAAAGCTTTTTTTGTTTTTTATTTTAATAGAAGATACTTTTATGCTTATTTCTTCTTTATTTCAGTGCTTCGCCTCTCCTTTTTTTTTTTTCTCCTCCAGACGACTTTTCCAAGTTTATTCACATTTAAATGATTTTAATGACAGCAATTTGCGTGTCTCATTTACTCTCTCTCTCTCTCTCTCTCTCTGTATGTCTGTCTGTCTGCTCAGTAAGTAAGTTTGGGACTTCAAATCGTTACACATTAGCTAATCTCATTCGCTATGCTTTCATTTGGAAGACGACCTTCTTCCTTGCAACCATTCTTCCCTTTTCCGGCGGCAACTTTTTCTAGAGTTCAGCGCGATGTTTAACCTACAAATTAAGGCTTATTAGTTGCCATGGCTGGTTTGGTTTGAAATGAAAAAAAAAGGAGGAATTTTTGTTGGTGTCAGTCGGAAGCTGCCGAAATCGAGCGTTCAACAAGCGGAAGTTTTTTTTTTTTTTTTGTTTTTCTGCTGAAAGAGAATCTCTTAAAGCGGAATGAAAGCCAGCAAAGTAAAAGTACCCACAGGCTGATTAGTGACAGATAAACGCTTTTGCTGTCTACTAAACGTCTTTGCATTACTTTTCTCTGCTTTTCTTCTTGACTCTCAAAATGGCATTTCATGCTTTTCACGCTAAAAGTTACATCAGAACGATTAGTAGCAACATTTAGTAGCGACGACGACGACGACAAATTTATGCCAACAATCGACCTCAATTGGGTTAGTGGGCGCACTGGGAAATGTTAGGTGTTTGTGTTCCCAGTTTTTGTTGTGCATTGCATAACCCCATCGCATAGATACATATACATGACGCATTAAATCCGATTTATGTACGACGTCATTTCAGTTGGCATAACTTGCAACATTTTTCCTACATCTCAGCAGAGGAACATTTATGCGAAATAAAGATTTTTAGCAAATTTTTTTTTCTTACTTTTTTGATTTAATATGCCAGTCTACAGCAGCGCAGCCAGTCATGATGTATCTATGTATCTACATACTCTCGTATAAGTATGTATCTACAGATGTATCTTTTACTCGTTCTGCATGCTGATGAGTTAAGTTTGTGCTAAGCTGTGTTGAGTGAGAAAATTTTACCAGCTCACTTTATGTTGCGATTGTTGTGGCTGTCGTTGTTTGTTGTGTTGCCTTTAGTTCTGCCGCGTGAAAGTATCTCAATTTTATTTTTTTTTTTGTGTCTGGCTAGCTGGCTCAGCTTTTGCAAAAACAACAACAACAACGTCATCATAATAATCGCCATTTAGCATTTTGCAACACCAAACAGCCGCTTTAGGTTGCAAAAGCTTAACAAAACACACCTAAACCAACCAACCAACCAACCCACCCAACCAGCGCCTTCTGTCTGTCTCATAGACCTAATTCCAACAATAACAACACAAGCAACAACAGTATAAATTATGTACAACAAAAAAATAGAAGTAGAAATTTCAGTATTTTGAAAAAACGACTTCGGAATGCCCTTTAAAAGTAAGTATGACGAGATACGTCTATATGGACTAGACATAACATATTTCAGACTTCATAAATTAAAAAAAAATGTTAGAATATGCCTTTATATATTCAATAAGCGCAGCCTAGAAAATTTCTGTTGTTGGTAATGCAGTTTGGTAATGTAGGTTGATAACACAGGTTGGTAGTGCAGGGTGTTAAAGCACTTTCTTTAGTTCATACATATTAAAGACAGACGGACATATCTACATTGCCTTGTGTCATCCATATTAAACATGCTTAGACCCCTACCACACGTTCTGCTGCCTGTTACATACAATTTTATTGATTTAGTATACTCTTGCCTCGCCAGTGTAGTGTACAAAAACAGCAGCAGACAGAATATTAAAAAATAACTATAAAGCGTCGCTTTTTTCCGCGTTTTGTTGCTGTTTTTTTTTTATTATTTTTATTTTTGTATCTAGTATCTTTACCTTCTTCTTTTTTGTTTTTTTTTTTTTTTTTTTTGTGAGAATTTCGTGCACACCATAGGTTCATATTTTTTATATTTATTTTACATTTAACGCTAAATGAACTGCACACCGCATCATTATTCGACCAAAGTGGCCAAAGTCTTCATTAATAGCTGCAAAGTTGAAAAAGTTTTCTGTTGTTTTCGGTTGGAGATGGCATAATAACAATCGTTTGATAATCGTTTGCGGTCTCTCATATGAATAATGTATGCGAAATTTGGGAGATTTTGTTGAATTTATGAAGCTTTGCAGAGTGTGGCTGCATGTTTTTCAGAGTGGCATAAAATATGAATTAAAATTTGTTTATCTAGAAAAACATAATTTTTAATTTCTTGATATTAAATATGAAATTTTGTCGGCCTTGGGAATTATATATACTTGAGAAAAAGCAAACCTTATCCTCAAAATAGGGTACATGGATCGACATTCATCTACAATAACCCCCAGATACTTGGTCTTATTAAGCTATCGGAAAATAGTTCAATTTAGCTGTACTGTAGCTGGAAGGAACATCAAAGGGTAGCATACGTTGCTATCAATCGGGAAGTTCCATCTCTTTGCCCAGCTCTCTAGTAGGGATAGTTAATCCTAAAGGCTGTGTGCAGAGTTTCTAGAGCAACTAGACCGGGTCAGAATACACACATCACCAGCTAATGTAGCATTCATCATTTCAACGTATGGTTTGATATGATTCTGTCAGGAGTTGGGAGGTCATAAACGAAGAGGTTGAAGAGGAATAGTCCTAGGATGCTGCCTCCATGGACATTTACATACATGGGATAGTTAAAAGCAGGCACTCCGGATAGGAACGCAGCATTAATCAAAATGTAACAGTGTGGTGGTTCTTAATTTTTGAGAGCTCTGCCATACTCTATCGAAAACTTGCTGAATATCGACAAAGACAGGATTACAATTCATTTTGTTATCAAATGCCTCTAGAATATTATTTAGGACTCTGTGAAGTTCTTCGGCTGTATCATGTCCTAGATTGGATTAGACCTTTGTAATCTATTGTGTTGAATAATCTGGTTGCAAAGCGTCTCTACGGAACTTTCGAAAGCGACAGAAAAAGGCTGAACGGTTGGTATGATTCAGGATTACTTTTCGGTTTGCCGGACTTATGCATCATTTTTATAGCCGCCGTTTTCCAATCCATAGAAAACTTTTACACTTATACACTTATTTAACGTTGAACAATGTTACCAAGAAGAGAAAACCGTTGAGAGGCAGAGCTCTTAGGGTGGCGTTGCATATTATCATTTGAAAAGGAACTTAGTTCTATTTGAGACCTTTTATGACGTTTGAGAACTAAAGATGCCTCATTAGTTGAGACTTCATTGGCTGAGGTAATGTTGAATGGTCTTCCAACCAACTTCCAACATGATTTTGCAATGGGACGTGACACAGCCAATGCCTTTTTAAGTTCAGAAGCATCCCTAACCTTTCTGTCTTATCTATAGATTGCTGCGTGCATAAGTATATCCTTCTTAATCGGTGCTTTCTACCTAGGAAAGCACGTAGTTCAGCGGTCAGTGAGTACATACCGCGATCATGTTATAGAGGTTTGGTTCTATTCTGAAAAGATTTAGTTGCTGCTTCGTATGCTTGCCTGGTGACTAGGTCCAGTCTTAAGTCTATATGAGTTATGCTTCATACCCAATAAATATCATAGTTTAGATACTTCTGAAAAGCACTTATGAATATTTGCACTGGTACCTACCATCCTCATCGAGGAAGGGTAATTCATGGTGCAGCGTCAATACTGATAATGAGAGGCAGTTTGTGCAAGGTTAGGTCCATGTGGTCTTCAATTGTTAGCATTTAGTGTGGAATGACTTCGTACACCCCAAAGTCAAGACATTCTGACTGGTTGCTTTCATGGTAAGGCTATCTGGTGGGAGCTCCAGTTGCCAGAATAGTGGCGCTGGAGGACAACTAGTTTCTTACCTCTGATATAACCTCTCAGACTACCTCACAACTCACCGCAAACAAGGCATCTACTTTCCAGTTTTCCGAACAGTGAGGCAAACTCGTTACTGGTCCATCTAAACATCGGAGGGCATAATCTTGCACGCACTCTATCGCTTCTAATAAAACCATAAAGTTGCGCTGAGTAACCTTGCTGAGCTCTAAAGCCAAATTGCTGAACTGGTATAAGTCCCTGGCTGCCTATTACCTTAGCCTTCTTGATTTCGTATAAGGGATCGTAGTTGATAAAACATCAAGCCATATTCAGAAATATTAGATCCTAAGGAATTTGTTGCTTAACACAATTTATGTTCCCTTTTGCTATAGAATAAAACATACAGAATATCATATCAGTCAGCCAGTCAGTATGAATAATCAAGATCTTGGGAAAAAATTGTTAAGATTATCCAATTCATTCTTCAAGAGATCGTGTTTCTTTTGATTTTACCAGACACCAATGTAAGTTCACTTGACCAAAAGAACAATGAAGACTTAAAAACACAATTGTTGTTTGTTATTTAAACACGCATCACGTGAAAGATACTCAATGTATTCAAAATCGAATATCTGAAAGATGAGAAGCTTTATTCTGAGTAACATTTAGCGTTTATTTAATCAAAATCGACCTTCATAGTCAAAAGATATTACTTTTAAAATACAATTTCAAATTGAAATTGAAAATTGATAGAACACTAATCCTATTCAAACTGTGTGTGGTAGCGCATTTCAAACCTATGACATATGTGCTAGTCAAACTGTATGCAATTTCCTCAAACTATATTCATATAGAATTTTTTTATTTTCTGCGACGCCATACCTAAAGTAAGACAAAGATGAGGCGTAACAGCGCAATTAGGGTCCGCTAGTGATAAATTGTACTCACTGAAGGCGTGGCAAATAAAGTTTATATATTCTTAATCAGCAGTAAAAGGCGAGTCGCCGATATAGACTCTAGATAACTAGATTCTCCTATTTATTCTTCATATAACTTATGTTCAATAAATGTGCTTCAATTTAATTCAACATTTTATATATATTCTTATATAAGCTACTTCAGTTTCCAGTAAACAAAAATTATTTCATTAAATATTTTTCAACTGCTTATGCTTTTATATATATATGACACTGCTTGATATATTTAATATATTTTGACATTTTAATTACCAGATCAAAAGATAATTGCATGCATTTAATTTAAAACACTTTTCATTTGAGACACCTTAAGCCATTTCAACATTGATTTCAATCAATTGACTTCAAAATCAATAAATAAATCTTTTTAATATTAAATATTAAAATACTAAAAATAAAAATTGATTAAATAAATGGTTTGAGGTCAACAAAAGTGTGATGCAACAAATATTATAGCAAATAACTAATTGTCGCCAACAACAAATGACTTCAACTACCTACAACTATGCGACTCATCATCATCATTTGCGCACCTCTTTGGAGAAAAATTTACATAATTTGTGAACCAACAGAATTCAAGGCTAATTTTGTATTTGAATTTAATGTAGGAGCAGCAGCAGCAAAAGAACAAACAGCAACAAATTAAAATAATTAGTGTTGAACAATGCCAAAACTGAAGGCAACACTGCAGATGCTGAATGATGGATATGAAGTTGAAGTCAAGTCAGATTCAGATTTATGCACTGCCAAACCAAACCCCAAATGCAACAAAATATGCGTTGGAAATTAATTTTAAGTAGGTGCAATTGAATGAGAGGGATATATACTATTAGAGCAAGACAGCGAGAAGTCAGACGAATATTTTATGGTAAAAGATGAATGATTGAATAAGTGAATGAATGATGCAAATGAAGATGTTGGCTGCAAACCATTATTATAATGATGATGTCGACGTTGATGATGATGATGATGATGATGGTGAGTAAGATATCTTTGTGTTGGCTTATGGCTGTGGCATGTAGTTTGACAGACAGACAGGCAAACAGACAGACAGACAGACAGACGGACGGACGTGCAGCTAGCATACACACCTAGTGACCTTATTTGCATGCGCAAGCGAAAATCCAATAAGATTTATTGCATGAAATTTATTTAAATGAACAAACAGATTAAATAGTGTTGGTGTAAATCAAACATTTGTCATTGAAATACATAATAAATATTTAATTGAAAAATATATTTCGTTGAGTTACTAGAAGCATTGAAGAATGATGTACATGCGGAAACTCTTCACATTTCAAGGTGAATGCGAATGCGTTGATATATTGAATTCTTATTTTAATTTAATTAATTTATATTTAATTAAAGAATAGTCTAACTAAAAATCATCCATTTTTAATATCTGCATTAGTTCTTTTAGTCACTTTCCATTTGAACTCACTGTACTGTGGAAGTGTTAACAGCTTTGCGCAGTGTTGCTTCACTTTTATGACCTTTTTTCCTTTTCCCCAATTTTTTTTTTTTTTTGGTATTTATTTATATTTTTTTTCTTCTTACTGAAAACTTTTTCGATGCGCTCAACTTGCTGCCAATAAGAAAACTCTTCGCAAGTACGCGACTTGTACTAGACATAGTCGTCGCCGTCGCCATCGCCATCGCCGTCAAAGAAAAAGTATCGCTGACTAAAGTTAAAACTAAAAATCAACATGAATAAAACTGACCAAAGTAATAAAATGAAATGAAACGGAAATGAAACTTAACGGCAAAATGAGAAGAGAAAAGAAATGCAAAGAAAAGAATCCGAAGTAGTAGAAAACTCCAACAAGAAGAAAGTGAAGTTTGCTTAAGGGGTGAGCAAAGCGCCATGAAAGAATGTCGAAAATAAATAAGAAAGTAAATAAAACTCGAATAAATACAAATAAATACGGAAAACTTCAAATGCGAGAGTATATATTTAAGTATATCACCAGCGCCCATAGAGAGGCGCAAAGTGCGAGCAAGTTATAGTGTAAGTGAGTGAGATATGGCGTAATGCAAACCTAAAGATAGTCTCTAAAAAGAAATATGTATATATGCAAGATGTGATGGAAGAGTTTATGACTTTTAATAAATTTTTTTTTGTTAATTAAGTAATGAACCCGCTTATTTCATCATCAGGGATAGGGAGATCAGCGGTATATAGCGAAAAAAGCAGTAGTCCCAGTAAGCTGTCCTTCGGAACTCCAGCTCTCATCAGACGGGTGGCGGAATAGGTGTCCCGGTACCTAAGCTGAAATTTTTGTCCTTCTAGGTAGAGGTAAGGCGCTGGTAGAAGTTTTTTAACCTTGTACAATAGGCCGTCATGCCAGACTCTATCGAATGCCTGCTGCATGTCGACAAATACAGCATAACATCAAAATTCAAGGTCATCACAAGCTTGCAAGATGTGCTGTGTAACTCTGTGAACCTGTTCAATTGTGCCATGTCCTGCCCTAAACCCAAACTGGCGATCTGGCAGCATACTGTTTTGATCCATAAACTCCTTCAGTCGGCCAGCAATCAGTCTTTCCCATATCTTCGATAATGAAGGCAGAAGGCTAATTGGCCTGTATAACTCAGGATCGTCATCCGGCTTACCTGGCTTGTGAATCATATGAATCACTGCTTTCTTCCACTGGGCCGGGAAGTATTGAACCCTCAACATCGCGTTGATTTTCAAAGTTGCGTAGCAGACCATGTCCATACCTGGGGCTTTATTTTTCGGTAAGTCTTTGTTGATATTGGCTATTTCTAAAGTCTGGATTGGCCTGATTAAGAGTGACATCTGTAACGGTGTTTCCAAACATTCGATAGTCTCTTTCACTTGCGCCAACGTGGCCACGTCATGTGTAGTGAATCTATCATCCAGATGGTGGGCAAAAGCATTTGCCTGCTCCTTTTCACTTTTAGCAAGTCCTCCACCAGGACACCGGATCGGGGATTGTCGAAATGGTTGCTTCTTGAGCGACTTAGTGCATTTTCACAGCGAATAGTTGGCATCTATTGTGTAGTCCATGTAAAACAGTTCTTAGTTGTTTTGCAAGTCGGTTCCACAAAATACGGTCCCACGGGTCCTGTGTTCGGATCGCTCTCTTTCTGAGGCGCTTTTTCGTTGCAAGAAGCTCCCTAGCTCTGATAAGAATATCGACTGTCATTTCCATGTAATTTCCTGAATTTAGATCTGTTTCCAAATAAATGGTGCTCTCCAGATGTAAATTGAAAGTGTCTAGATTAGTCTGTCTGGTAATTGGCCGATAGTTCAGGGCAGAATTGACTCCATTGGTATTTATGGAAACGACCAATGCCAGATGATCGGAGTCTAAGTCCCAGTTCTCTCTTATACTGGTCCGGAAATCCGGTACTCCATGATGCACTGCAAAATCTATGCAAGTAGACTTATTAGGCAACTTAGGCAACAGCAACGCAAACAGATCTTCAACCTGGATGGCCTGAAAACACCAGTCATGCTCCAACGGCACCAAGAAGAACTATGCTCTGTCCTCTCGCGTCATAATTCTACACAAACTTGGAAGCAAATCCAAACAACGACCGCAGCAAACTTCGTGTATCATATAATGATCGCATGGCCAGATGGCTTATGTTTCGCCCTATCCAACTAGGAGTAATACTTTGTAGTTCTCCATAACAATAGGAATTTCACCTCTATGTATTAGGCATTTTTTTGAGGAGGAGTCAACTACGCTTTGTTGGCTTTACATTGCAATTTATTACTGTTGTAGTTTCTTACCGAGTGCAGATGAAACACCGCAAGTTCTTTCCTAATAGGAGAAACTCCAATAGACACTCACCCCTCTTTTTTGAATCGGTGCTTCCCGACACAAGTTTGTGTGCATTGGCATCAAATATATTGAGTTACGATAAGTCCCGTCTTTTGCAGTATTTTAAAATATCCTTTATTTCCTTTAGTCGCCTGGAAGCTATCCAACCGAGGTCACCCCTTCACGTAACCTTCTGTTAGGAATCTTAAAGACCAGTATATGTACCCTCAATCTTAATATGATGCATGTTTGCCTGTTCTGACATCAAAAACTAATTGCATGTTCAACGTTTGAAGCCGTTCTAGCCTTAAAGTTCCAGGGTCCTAGGACTGCTGATTTCGCGTGGTGAAGGTTGACCTGAGCTTCTATTGTGCTTGGCTTCATGTCGCTCTAGTAACGAGCTTATCGATCCAGCACTCCCATTTGGAGAAGCGACAACATTTTTATCTGACATAGGATAAATAACGCTATTCTTGTTTTTACCTCTATACCTTGTCTTGCTCGCATAAGAAGTCAATTTCCGACTCCTTTTCTACTTATACTTAATACTTCCGGTATGAATCCCTTCTGGGTTTTTTTTCTGGGATTTTAGGTACTATATATACCCAGGTTACTACGGGCTTTCCGTGTTGTGAAGACCGGCGCCGACATCCACCGCAGACAAGGTGTTTGCTTGTCGTAACCTTCGAATTTAACCTCAAACCGGAACAAATTTGAACCTTTACAAAATTTTTTAAATTCTTAAACTTTTATAGCAAACCTTGTTTAGCTGCAAGTACTTTTGTACTTTAACTCGCTAAACGGCAGCTAGCAGCTACATTTTTTTATATCTTATATAAAAATGTATCCATTAGTATATCTTGGGCAAAGTTTTTTCTCTTTTTATTCTGTGCTGCGCCAAAAGTTTACCACAGCCAAAGTCCAGTTCAGTTCAGTTCAGTTCAGTTGCAGCTTGAGGAGTTCTGAACGCTTGGCTACGCTTCAATTCACAAAACTTGATATGACTTCAAGTTCAGAGTATATTCGTTTTTCTAATAAGAAGTTATGCGCTTTAGTTTAAGTTTATTTTAAACTTTCGCTTAAATGTTTTCTAAATATAAATTTCAGCACTAAATCTCTGCCACTCGTTCATTTTGTTTGAATAATTTAATAAACGCAAAACGCTCCTCTCTGATATTATTATCGTATAATTCCATTAATTTATTATTCAAATTGGCAAATATTTACGTAAACAATTGCATTGAAATTGACAGTTGTCGGTGCTACAACATCGACAACAACAAAAAAAAAAAAAAAAAATACAACTAAATAATGGCAGACAAAATAGTCAGTACTAACTGTACAACATACGAGCTAAACTTCCGTTTCCGATTTTGCGAAAAATTGCTGTACAGCCTCAAGGGGCAAACGCGGTTCTGATGCTAAGCGGCGTAAAGGGATGCAAATCCGAAGAGAGCGATGAACTTGCAATCGGATGCATTAAAATGCGAAAAGTTTTCTATACATGAATACATATATGAGTTAGAAAGAGAGGGAGATACAATTTGTATGCAGTGCTTGATGCACTTTAGCTGCATGTAGTGTCAACTTGGGGCTAACAATTGATTGATCAGCTGAGTGGGAAAGAAATATAATTCGAAGCATTTTTGTGTAGGGTGTAAAGACAATTTATTGTATTTATATATTTTCAAAAGAAGTATGAATGAATCGAATTGAATTGAGTTCCAATCAGTTTATAATGTTTGTTGAGTTACATATCAGCGCTTTCAGGAACATCCTCCGGTGCCAGCATAGGGTGAACAGCTGATCAATCTAAATGTGGAGCTGAGGTCACCATGTGATATCAATGATGCAACATATACGCTGCAGCGGAACATGCGTTGCTTGGCCAAGAACCAAGATCTGGTAAATCTGAAGAGAGGACTACGTCGTCGATATATACTCTCGAAGAATTCATTATATAAGGCAGACTACTGGCGTATTGATGACGAGCTATACGAAGTTTTTCAAGCGAATAATTTTTTGGTGATGAGCTGTAAGATCGGTTCACGATTTTAGAGCTCGCAATTTCAGATGACGTTCGTCAGACATACATCCTCAGACATACATCCTATATCACCTATCACGCCTGATGAACTAGGTCTGCAGATTAAAACCCACTAAAACACCTCGATATGATTGTCTGAAGACCTCCCCAAAAAAGGCAGAGATGTTTTTCCTTTTGCTTTTTAAACTATTGCTCGCATTTACTACTTTGAATATAAAAAAAAGGGTTTAAACATCTTTTTAGATGATCACATCTAGCATGAAGGCTCTATCCTCAAGATAAAGGGCATTTTCCCAGCTGCCAAGTTGAGGTCTATGACGACCGATTGAGCATTTGCTGTATTGGAGTGGATTTACTTCAGGACAATGTCCATAAGCCCAAGTTGCTGATGACACTGCGATCATTGCTAGCTATATATAGCTTCAGCGTGTGGGCAGACCGCTGGACCAATAGAAAATCTCAGTAATGTACGTTTACGCTTGGGAAGTACTCATTTGCAACTGTCTTGCTGCATAAGTGTTTCGTTCCGGTGGGCATTGCTCGTTACTTGGGTATACTTTTGCACAGCAGGCTCACCAGGTGCAAGCACATTTTTGGATAAAAATCAATCGCTGTTGTTGTGTTGCCATTCAGGTAATAATTCTACTGTGGGGCACTCCTGCTGGGACCAATGTTTATATCGTTCAGAAAATGCATCATATTTGCATAATGATGTCATTTCCCGGAACCTTTGTTTCCTCTTGGTCCATGAGCAGATCATCAGCCATCACACAGGCTGGCACCCGCTGTGACTATAAATACCTCCAAAAGCGCCTTCATGTCAAAGGGGACGTAGACACCATTTCTAAATACTAATTTAGTTTTTTGTAAACTTAAGTCGGTGGAAAATGTTGTCCAAAAAAAAATTCTATGAGAGGTGTACCCATTAGTGGCTACATCACTTTTGTTCGGATTATTTTGTTGCTTCTGATTTAGACAGACGGACCTGGCTAGACCGCCTTGCAATTTCCACCACTTTATGAGGTGTCCGAAACTTCATGCGAAACATTGAAGATACCAAGTATAAAAGAGTAAAAATTGATGGAGTGCTTCTCGCTCACATGCTGTTTGACGTCGTCGAAATCCGTAGAGTATAACAAATTAATTTTCTTGCTGATCTTATTATCGAACTTTCGCTAGTCCTCTCCTAAAATGCTTCTTATTGTCATTGTTATTTTAACATCAAGCGGAAAATGCAAATTTTATCAAATTGAAATTTTTCTGCAATTTTCCATAAATGCATCTGCAAAATGGAAGTACATAAAAGTTAAATTTTAATGCAAATGTAAAACGGCCGAGATTTTTACATGTCGCACGCGTAAAAAACGCATAAATTTCAAAAAGGAACTGTTGCATCTAAACAAGTTTTAAAACGATTTTGAGTCAAAATTCTTTGTTAAATTTTGTGACTAATTTCGACTACAGTTTAAAAATATCTCAAAAGGCTTGTAATATGCGCTCGAAGCGTTGAAATTACGAAATAATGAATTATTAAAAATAATCTTATGATATGCGGTATTGGCGGTAATAGACGACTGCACACTATCAGAGACCAGTCACTGCTCAGATAGACTGACGGTTTAGCTGAATTTCGAGCAGCTAACATTTTTACTGCTTATTAAAAAGAATTGGTAACAATTACAAAAATTATTAATGAATGATCTAGCACCGGCACACAGAGTTCCATGAATTGTGACCCCGAGCTATCTATATCTAATTGAGTTCTTGTAGAACTGTCGAAGAAAGGAGACCTCTCTAACTGCAAAAACTACAGAATAATAAGCCATCTTCCCGTGCCAAGCCAAGTTCCTATACCCAAAGCAATTGCATGTATCTTGAGAGCTGTTGACACATGACTACATGAGAAATCATTTGACTTCAGATCAGGCAGTTATATAATTTGCACTGCATAAATAATATTTAAGTATTATATTGTGATTCAGTGCTAAGTTTAAATTGCTTGTTTATACACTTCTAAGTGGTTTTTGTTAGTCTTAAAATAAGATTCTTCTGGAGTCTACTGCATAGCAAAGGTATGCCAGTCAATATAATATTCAGTTCAAGTTGTTCCACCCATTTTTCTCATATTATACATCCGCTAATCTGATGATAAAACTTTCAGCAGTTGGGCTCGCCAAGCCGACCTTGAAATAAAAAGGGACTGGACCGAAATCGGATATGGTTCATCAGCTACACTAAAGGTGCCAAGGGTAATTTAGTATGAAGAAGGTTTAGATGTAGTACTATCGTTTGTATTCTTGACGAGAAGGACAATGAACGTCTAATAACCTTTTATGCAGTCCTTACTTATTTTCAAATTAACATTAAATCCCTGTTCAGCTATGTCTTCGAAACTTGGAATCCAAAACCTTATTATGTTTTCTGGCAATCCACATGAAAGTCGACATGAGGCTGTATTGGCTACATTGGATAAGCTGGACAGACAACATAGCATTATTTTGATATCCTCATGGTTATCGAAGATTAGGAGCGCCGGCGATAGCTTGCATGTATGTTACCACCCAGACACAAAAGGCATCCACAATTGAACTCTGAATACAACAGATTATTATACATAATTATTATACAAAAAAAAAACAATTTAGTTAAAAAAAAAAAAAAAAAAATAATAAACTCTGTCAAGTACAAATCAGTGCAAGAAGCAAAAGCCACACTGTGGAAGCTCGGCCGACACAATAGAATTTCTTCTTTGCTTTGGTTGCCGTTGATAGCCATTCTGTACCAACGGCAAATATACTACATCAGAATTTATTCCGGTAGAGGAAAATATGGAAAAGAAGCATTACTAGGGCACGCTCTGAATATATTAAAAGAACTCGTAATGGGTCACTGTCAACAAAAGAAAAACCTGTGTGCAATGGTTGCTACCAACTCTCCTGAATGCAAACTCTGCAACAATTAAAATGAGACTCCACATAGCATCGTAGGAAAACGAAGAAATAAGACGCAAACACATAGTTAAACAGAAGCACATAAGATAAAACTACTCATCTCTTCGTATTGATTATGTATGTAGACTTTAAACATAAATTGAAAACAAATTATTTTCTTTATTTTATTTTTCGGCCACTTTGAAACACATCAAAACAAAACTAAATCTACTTAGACCGCATAACAAGCAAAAAAACAAACAAACATTTCAATTTGCATATGAAATCGCACAAATCTTATAGTCAGGCATGTAGGGCCCACATTATAAATTGCTATAACTTAATCAACGTGTGTCAATCTAGAAACTATAAATGTGAATGCTTTTTTAGCTGTTGGTGACACATTTAAGTGCTGCGCTTCCCTGTCGGTTGCTGCTATCACAAAAATTAATGCATACTCTTGAAGGCGCCAAGGATATAAGCAGCAACTGAAAAGGAAAGAAGAAATTGGAGCTACTTAGAAAATTATGAAACATACGAAAAAGAGGGAGTCTTTTAGTTAGAGTGAGCAGTTTATATAATACACTGCAAGGGCAAGAGTAATATTTAATATTTCAGAATTGTTGAAAGGAGAAGTAAGCATGGGAGATATGCGCTAATTGCATATTTTAACTTTACAATTATAATCATTAATTATAGGGGAAATGTTCCCTCCAAATTATTTTTATTAAAATGGAATGCTTTTACTTACTGCTAAATGGAGTTAGAAACTATTTTGTTTGCTCAATGAAAGGCTTCGGTTCCCAAACGTTCTCTTCTTCTCGTTGTCAAGCTAATTAAAAATAATTAAAAACTTTAAACTGTCTTCTTCACTAAGTATCCTATTGCCAATATATTCCCAGTTTATAAAAATACGCATTAAACTATACAACGCACTTGATATGCCATAAGAATTGTTTATAACGACCTTGTTTTGAAATTGCATCACAAGGGGCGGTTGGCAGTCAGCACCTTTGAACGTAAAATGCTTGCCACAAACGACAGCATGATGCAGAGTACATCATCTTTAGAGCTGCTCATAATTGACTGGCATTTGGTAAACCAAGCAACTATGAGGAGTAAATGCAAAGCAAGCTTCTTTAGTACGAGTATCAATGTCAAATGCCAGTAAAACTGTGTTTGAAGTGTACACAGTGTTGGAAAACGCGTTTGTAAATGGAAAAGGCGACAGCGTGTCAAAGAAAAGCAAACAACAACACAGAACATTTAGCGCCTTGCTGTGGCACGCCTTCAAAATGCTTCAACACTTCAATACTCGCCATGTAGACATTTCGGTAGTGTCGTGTCCAAAGCGAAACTAAAACAAACAACTCAATTGGTCGCCATGAGTCGCCAAAGCAATCAAGTATGACTGACCAACACAACAAAATTGAGTCGTCGCAGCAGGCCATGCCACACCACCTTCAACTACAGAAGCATAAGAAGTATCGTTCAGGTCAACTGCTGTGCTGAGTTCGGGATCAACTCATCTATCTTAAAAGTTCGCTATTGAGATTGTGTTTATGTTTGTTGCACACTTTTGATTTTATTTACTGGTAAAACAAGCAGCACAACTTTAACAATAAGTACTACACATAATAACAACAACAACAACAACAACAACAAAATGTATTACAATAACAACAACAACTTTTAGTAGTGTGTGGTAGCATTAGTTGTGAAAATGCCAATCAAATCAATTTACGACTTAAAAGCTGATAAACACAAGCATAGCAAAACAAACAAACATATACACAGATACTTAGAAAGAAAAAAAAAAAAAAAAGATACTTAGATACATTTGTGTGTATATAATATTGCACAAAGTTCGAGAGACATCTACACATCATACTCAAAGTCACACACACTTAGTTACTTATGTATGATACAACACTTAGTTACAAGCGTACTTCATTTGAAGTGATGTGTGGTCTTCTAAACTTGTCGATATTTTATCTTAAATGAATGTTGTTCTTTTAACAATTCGGTGTGTGAGTACAGTGGAAACTGCTTATCGAAATATATTTCGGTTGGAAATGGCTTAAACTTGCATCATTTTTTGACCTTATATATTCTCCGACTTTTAGATGTCGGATGTTCATGTTCTCCAGTATATTTTCGAGTATCTGTGTGCGTTACCAGTTTAGCTCATACTAGAGTCGGATTAATGGTGCTAGTATGCCCTGCCTTCTGAGTTTTGCATTCGCTTAAATGACCATCAGAGTCTACTATTTTCTTGAAGAAGGTTGCGCAACTCACGGGACGGTATAAAGTGTCCAGCCTATTGCATAGCAGGACGTTAGCTCGATCTATAGGCTTCGGCGAATGCTGCGTAGATCTGAGCACATCGTCCGTATACATTGCATCATTAAGGTGTATTTTAAAGAGCTTCATGTCCGTATTTGGGTTGATTGGCATCATTTCCGTAGTAGTCTTTAGCGGCAAGTACTTCTAAGGGCTGTGTGTTGGGCAATCTGAAGCTTAAAGTATGGATTTCCCTTGTAGATGCCAAAAATGATACAAGTAGTTGCCTATTGCAAGTATTTGTGATGATGTCGCTTGTGCGAAGTCCAAAAGAAGCTAATCTCTTCGACTGCCGCTGGAGAAGTCGAAAACGTGGTAATTCCAGGCGTAGGTACTTGGGATTAAGGTACCAAGCGGCCCAGCGAGTGTTGGGCGTGCAAAAGATGACACTAATCTTTACATCTCCTATTCCAGTCACCACATTAGCCCTTACCGTTTGGGTAGAGGGAGAGCAAAGCTGAGTGTTTGGGAAGTATTGTAGATCGTTCTTTATGCGAATTGCTGCACCACCGCGACCGAAGGATTTGCAGGGTAATAGGACTTTAAGCAATTTTGAGCCTCACAATTGGATTTCGCTTAGGAGGTTAAGTTCTTTCCATTAAACTGCACAATCAGATTTACTTCGCGCAGTTTATTGGAGGCACTTCTAGCGTTTCAACTGATGATTTTGAGCTCTTGGGAGGACATTTTTGGGTCGACTCACTTTTTCATTCAGCGATTTGGAAGAGGAAGATTAAATCACTGAGTTCTGTCGCTATCGGTGAATTGCGTAGCGCCAAGTGTTGTCGCTCCATGTCTAACGTGGAGGATGTTCTTCATTTAGAGTTTATGCTATGCCAGATTACTTTGAAGTACAAATCTTCAGCTGTTTGCTACTTCCGGCCCTACATACTGTCCGGCTAGTATAAATAATTTGGTACTCTGCAACTGATTTTTGCTGAGGCCTAAATTAGATCGCAGCACGGTTCTGGGCTTTCTAAGTAAGTATCAGACCCCGATCTGTCCATCCTGTCGTAACCTTCAACACATCTAATAGTAACAAAAACTCTCGGTAAGCCTTAAAAGTTTTTGATGAATATCGAAATATTCTTTTATCAACCTGGAGGAGAGTTACTGAGAATATTGTGGTATTGGCCCCTTTTGCACTTCTGGCCAATAAGTATCGGCCGTTGACCTCGATCTCAGATTGAAAGTCTGTGGGCCAGGTACACATTGTAATGGAAACCCTGGTGTTAAATCGGAAGAGACCCGCATCTGTACTGAGGAAACTATCCGTAAATCACTTAGAAGTATATGACACTTGGGATGTCGTCCTCACCAGTCTGTGCGGCTTAGGAGGAGAATTGAGAACTATCTGCCCTACTTGTATGTTGAAGATCTCCATACCAAGTATGTGTTTTAAAATAGTTGAGTGATCCATTTTCTCGAGAATGACACCAGTGCTAGTCTGGAACCTCATTGCATCAATTTTCGCTGAAGCTTGTAGGAAAATTTACAGCGGATGCACGCCAATGACTACTTCCATTCTTTAGTCATGTTGATTTTGCAGAAGTCATAGGTGAAAATGGATCATACCCTTGGGGTGTAGTTTTTTGGAAGACCAGCCGAAAAGGTGTCTACAGATCCAAACGGCTCTTTAAGGCTTAGTTAGCCCCAATTATATATGCTTGTACACTAGTACAGCCTTCTGAGGATTAACGTTGAGACTTTTATTTCTTTCCATTTTCCATTTCCATTCGTTCACATCAGAGACTATAAGGCCTGAGACAATGATTACTGCTCGATTACCAACGGCTCTTTAGCCTCAGTTTGCAGAGTTTACTGAGAAGATCAAAAGACGATAAATAACGCTTCTTGCGGATATCCTTTGATGACTTTGATGTTGACAAACACATTGCTTAGGGAGCACGCTATGTGACGCTGATTTAATGTACTTTCAACCCAGGCATTGTGACGGAGGCTTAACCAGTGGTGCATAAAACAGAAGCAATATCCTCATAAGCACGCAGAACCATTTTCTTTGACTGGAAGATTTATTATCCATTCTGCTGAGTGCGTTATATAGGCGAATTGACTTCTATTAAAGGGAGGGGAAATATTAAGCTTGTTTCTGATGTGGCCATCGATTTTACTCAGTAAAACGTCTAATCAGGGCAGGAGAGATGACGTCTTTACCGGAAGATCTGTAAGGTTGGAAGTACTTAACTGCACAACGAATCTTGTCTTAATCTAGTATGACAACAGATTTCTATATACATATAGATATAAATTATCGATAATAGATGCCATAAATGAGGAGTATCGAATAATTGCCAGTAAAAGGAACATAAAGCAGAAACCCGATGTTGTTAAAGCTATTCTTACAGTTCACTTTATGAAGGCATACTGTTTCTTCGACATTCTTCTAATTTTGTTGTGAGCAATTAGTGAGGGTCTATACTCTTCCCAACGACTTCCATGGAAAGGTTTCGAGTGCCCATATCGGGTAGATGTGCTTTGTAAGAGATTAATAGAACCCCATTGAACCATTGCTCTGCAGCTTGCTCCAGTTCACCTGATTGAGATTTAATGCAGAGAGTCCGCTTCAGATTTTATGATTTATTTATATATGTCTAAATGCATCTTCCTTGGAAAGTAGACATTCAAGAGAATCTCGGAGTTACCTTGGGAATGATGCTTCGTTTGAAATCACATTTGACTTGAATGACCTTACTTTGCTTAATATTCTGACAACTGAAGAAATAAAACATGCTACTTAATCTGTAGTCATACTACTTAATATTTTGACACACTCTCTCTCCCTCTCTCTATCACTCATTTATCTTCAATCAATACATGTCTCCACTGTACTTGATTATGTACATGCTTTACGCATTTGTGGTAAATCCCCCAAAAGCTTTGTTCATTTACTTTTCTCTCACTTTTGAGTTGTTTAAAATTCTGGTGTTTGCTTTTTTTTTTTTTTGTTCTTTTGCTGGTTTTTTGTGGGTTGCTCCATTATTTCTTCTTTTTTTACACATTCAAACCGAAAATCTCTGCAGTAATGTGACAATAGAAACTTTTGAAAATCCTTTAATTGACTTCTTCCGCATATAGTAAAGACAAATCGAACAAGAAGAATAAAAAACCTATCTGCCTTTTAAGCTGTTTGCATAATTGTTCGAAGTGAGGCAGCAGTTGTAAACCATAAGCTTTCGATATACGTCAGAACAAAAAAAAAGTATATTTTCTCTATTTCTATGGCTGAAGTTGGTAACTCACACCTAAAAGTACATCACTACATAGCCGCAGGAAGTGAACCAGCTTGCCATGAAGTACAACATGCTACACACTACAAGTTGAACAGAACAGAAATAGCCATTAGCTCTACACAAAAGTAACTTTTGCTTTGTCAATACCAGAAATGAGATGAGTTTGCCCAAAAATTTATGCAAATAATACAACAATGTCTACATCTATCTGCATTGATTAGATATAATATAGAAATACATATATTGTACATAATGGAAATAAAGACAATAAAAATTTTATATGTTCTATTGTAACTATAGGAAATTGCTTGAATTTGTATTTTATTATGCATATGCGTATGTGTGTGTGTGTGTGTGTGTGTGAGAACAATGGCTGGAAACTTATTCCTTATGGAGTATTCTATGTGCAGTGTGTCTTGCTTCTTTTTATAGAAAATTACAAAATTTTCTTCAAGCGGAAGTTGTTAAAAATAATACAGATACAAAATTATATACCTTATATGTATTGTATATAAATATACTCGAAGTTGGAAATATATAGACCGTGTGTAGCGTTGTATAAAGTAGAACAAAGGTGACCAACGTATTGGACAAATATGAAAATTTAGACACAAACTGACAAACAAATAGAGTGTGTGTGTGTGCTCTTTGATTTATGTTGGAATGGCTTTTCTTTACAAAATATATTGCAAAGATTTAGGAACTAAATTGTGTTACCCTTTATATGGCACAATTGCTTGAAGATAGTAAACTATCCATTTATCTTTTTTTATCTTTCTAAGCATCTTACGCAGTGTATAAAATGGTGAATGGTGACGTATCCAATCAACTACAAAGCATCGTTTTATTTTGTGCGAAATGAAGCAAAGAAAAAGACTTCATTTCAGAAACAATTTATAATCTGCAAAGACTTAAAGTCTACTGGAAGTTGCCAACCTGAGTTTCACCAGCAACAATGTGCTTGTTATATCTTTGATGCTATCACATCAAAGTATTATCTTCCTTAGAAAATTTGGTTTTTATTTAGTGTCTCAACTTATGAGCATTCGTTGAGTAGGTTTGGAGGATCATTTATTAAATTGATAAGAGTTGATGAGATGAGAGTTGCATAGCAGGAAGCAGTTTATTAATTGATTAGTCATCAAATGTATTCAGCAGGCAAAGCAATGTACAGTAAAATATTTTACTTTTACTAAAGGTAAAACAAAAAAGAACGCTTCATTCAAGTGTGCTCGACTTCGAGATACCGTGTATCATTGCACCACACGAATCCAGATTGGAATATTTGTTCCATATTCCAATTGGGATTAGTGTAAGATCCACAATAAATTGGTTGATACAAGACAAACTAAACCACAACAAAATGTTTTTCTTAAAAATTCTTAGCAAGAAGGACAGATTTATGTATGGGCGGTACCCATTCTAGTGGATCGATACATTAAATTTAACTTTTCTCCACTAAACCAACAAAAAAACAAACATTTTATTATACAAAAACTCAGATAATAATAGACTAGTAGTTCCAGGAACTTCCTGAATGTCGTATAAAGAAAAAAGCACTTCAAAATGGGAGCCATGTCAAGTCAATGCTGATTTTTTTTTTCGATTGTGAAGGTGTTGTGCACTACGAATTTGCTCCAGAAGGTCAGACGATCAACAAAGAATATTACGTTGAAGTTCTAAAAAGATTGTGTGAAGTCGAGAGAAGGAAACGATAGAGTTCCTGGTCAAGCAGCTTCGCCATCCTCCGTACAGTCCCGACATAACTCCCTGCGGTTTTTGGATATTCTCAAAATTTTAAATGGTGTTAAAAGGAAAGCTGTTTGACGACATCGATACGATTGAGAGTAAAGCGACTCGCGAGCTGAAGGCAATTCCAAAATGTGGAGAGAGTGTGGTTCAATCAATTGGAGACTATTTCGATGGGTGCCAACGCTCGGATGACGAAGAATACGTGGAGATCTGAACAAAGTTCGAAATCTTTTCGGACACACCCCGATTTGTATTGGGCTACCTTTTTTAGTGGTTAGATTTAGCTCTTAATGCAAAATTTTATTACGATTAACATAAAATAGTCCGAATTTCTCATAGCAACAAAATGTTGTTTATACAGAACACAGAAGGAAGAGATAGATTTATATAGGGGTTACCTCTTCTACTGTTCAAATCTGGACCTATATGAAGTATTTCATTAGGATTCTTGTAAAATATACCAAACAAAAAAAAGTCTTCTTAGAAAAACTAAGAAGGTATTGTTGTATCTTTAAAAAAGTTGCACTTTCTTGTCAACTCAACAATGAATTCTATATGAAAACTCGGTCAATTAAAATTTATTTACATTAAATTGTGCTTCAAAATATTCTCAATAAGGATCTAACAGTGTGCCAAGCGTGCAAACCAATTTTCGAAGCACTTTATTGCTCCGAGAGTGGTTGTTTTTAGTCTATTTTTGAATGCTTCAACAGCCGCTTCTGGTGTCGAAAAAGTTGACTCCGCAATTTAATTTTAATTGTCAAAGCGATATTAGCTACAATGTCGGTGTTTTATGGCGGATCATACATTAATTCAATGTTTTGAGTGTTCAAACAAACCTGTTGTAACAGCTGCCATTGTCGTGATGAAGGACAGTCCATCTTCGGAGAATTATTTTCTCTAATTCTGTGAAAACTTTTGGCAAATAAATGTTTGTATGGCATTTAGAAGTTACTGTCCTATGTTGCTCCAGAGGAACAGTTGCCAAATCAGCAATTTTTCCGAAAAAATGTGCTTTTGAGAGCTGCTTTCCAGCACAATTATTTTCGGTTTGGCTGTTTATTGTTACTTTGTTTCGGGCTCATATGGATTCGTCACATGTTACGATGTCATAAAAGTGTTTGGTGTCACCATGACTGTATTTCTTCAACCTTTTTGGACATTAGCGATGGTCAAATTATACGGTATCTAGTGGGAACAAATCTTACTGACGCCCAAGTTTTGAGTTCTTACCAAAATATCGATTTTTATTTATTATTTTCTCTGTCTAATCGCCCAAAAGCTGTTGTATTATCAATATAGATGTGAACTATGATGATGTACCAATCAAAGCAGAGGTTTCTTTACATTCCACAATAATGGACAGTCCAGAAGACGAAATAATATAATAGCTTTACAGCATATACTTTGTCTTTGGCCTATGTCGATGAAGTCCTTTTCAATAGTATACCGAATAGCATACTAGAACTCTTACATCAACCCAATATTTATATGCAAATTGATCAAGTTTCATTCAAATGTCCATCTTTCTTGTTTTCTGTGAACATCCGTTCCTTGTTAGCATTTAAATTTATGATATTTTTCAGCTCTTGTCGTCGCAGAACAGTCTTCGGAAGTAATTGCATAATCCACGAAAAAAATAATGTAATATAAAACAGAGATTGGGAGACATAGGCACTCTTAGCATTGCAATCAGAGAATGAACTATTGTTCATCTCGTATGAATCTATTGTTTTTTTTTTAATATGTGTTAGCAATCTTACCAGTATTCATACGATGAATCTTCTTTTGCTTTTTTTCCTCTATTAAGATTTTTACGTTAGTTCTTATTTATAGACTTCTACGCTTTGGAGTTTGTGAAAGCTTAAATAATAATCTTGTAAGTCTTTATGTTTTGAAAAATGTAAGTCAATGGTTTTGTTGAGTCTGTCAGTTTACACACTGATTTGGTCAAGCTTCATGAAGCGATAAAGAAGAGCTTGGCCCCTGACAAGGAGTTTGACACGTTTCTTGACTCCTCAGCTTTCTCAATGGCTTTTAGTACTCTATATACTGATAATTTAGTGTATCTGCCGAGGCAGCGTATATATGATCTCATGGAAAAATCTACCGAAGCAACTTTATGTAGATTTACTTTGAGGCAACTCAGTTTTGGGTACTTTTTTGATGATGTTCCTGGCTGTTTTCCATATACATATATATTGCGATAACCGATTGGTCTGGTTAATCTTAAAATTTCTACTCTATAATATCGGTCTCAGTCTGTTTTGGAAAATTTATCTCAGTTGCCATTTTCACAGCTATTCTTTTTTTTAACTATTCTATTGGAAACAATAATGGAGGACCATAGATTAAACTTAACGCCCTTCTCTATGATGATATCTCAGTTATTGTCAAGCACGCGTTAAAAAATATGTACTGCAGGTCGGGGAGTTACTCCTCTTGCATGATCCAGAGTAATGTGCCTTCCAACAGGATAAGAAACATCAACAGATTGAGTTACAAGTCTACCGTGTGTAATTCTCTATAATACCGTAGGTTCAGATCAATTTGGAGAGAATCATTGGAGAGAAGACACTTACAGTCTTCAGCTATTTCAACTCTTGTCTTCTCGAGAAGCTATTCTGTATTGATATTAATGAAATGAGTCATAGTCTGATATTCTTGTGTAGTATTCTCTCTAATTGTTCTCATTATAACTAATTTTTCAGATAAAGTTTTAAACTAAGAAAACCTTCACATTTTGAAATATAATTTATATATAAAATTTTCGATAAATAGTTTCTAAATTTCCTTACACAATATAATTGACTCACATATGAATCACACAAAATGCCTCATATTTTCAGTTTAACCAAAAACTAAAAACTTTTCTTTTGTTTTTCTTTCCGTAGTTCAAGGAGTTTTGAGTTCCTTGAGTATTTCGCTGCATTTTTAACTTGGCTTCATAGGCAGCACTTAATGTGCTTAATCTTTTTTTTTTTTGTGTATTTTAGTACAAACTGTTGTTAATAGCATGCAACGTTGTCAAACTGTCCAACCAAACACTGCCTTTTAGCTGTGCCTTCAACTAAGAGTATCTTCTACTTGCCGCACATGCTACATGGAGTCATTTTTTGTATAATCATAATCGAATTTGGTCCGTGATTGCATTATTTTCTCATAAACTATATTACATCGATTCGGAGTGGGTACTAAATAAAAAATAAAAATATTGAAATTTCTAATCTAATTTAAATTAAATTAATTTAATTTAATTTAATTAACTTTTCATGAACTATAACCGTAAAAGCCAAAAACTAAATAAATAAAATGCTTTTGGCATTATTCACAAATTGTTTTTAATTAATGTAGCAGGTAACGACTTATTGCAATAAAGTGCTGCAAATGTGAAATAAATAATGGAAATTAATTCAATTTCAATAATAATTTTCAATATGAGTGCACAGCGCGCATTGAAAGTGAAATGAAATGAAATTTAAATAATATGAAATGAATTACCATACATCAAACAGCATATACGACTATATACGACTATATGTAAATCGTAGTACATACATACATCGCACAGCTATCAATAATTCATAAATGTAACATTTATGTTTGCCTCGGCGTTTATTTATTTGTTTGTAAGACTCATATCATATCGAGTTACGCGTTTTATGCTTATTTAATTTTAATATGCATTAATAGCATAAATTCAACAATTTTGCATATTATTGCCTCCGCCTCTTCTCTTTTCACATTCAAATGAAACGCTTTGAGCAATTATGCTTTAGCAGTCGTTGACTTTGCTATTAGCCAAAAGGCGAATGATTTATAATTGTTTTTAAATGATTTCATATTTAAATCCGTTTGTAAAACATTTTATAAATATTCTACGAATTAGTACTACGCAGTGACCTACTTGTCAGACATGCACCTACTATTATGTGTGCACACAACATACAACTTGTAGATACTTTGGCCTTTTTGCACAACTTCACTTGAGGCATTCATACAAATTGCAGCACTTACTTGTAGACTAGTACTACTTGGTTGTCTATTTATGGTTATCATTGTTCTTCTTTCTGTTTGTTGTTTGAGTTAAAATTATCTCAAGTACATAGTTTGTATGCCGCACTGAATTACCAGCAAACAGCAATTATGATTATACAACAAAAGACTGCATGTGCAGCATGTGCGGCAAGTAGAAGATACTCGCAATTGAAGGCACAGCTAAAAGGCAGTGTTTGGTTGGACAGTTTGACAACGTTGCATGCTATTGACAATAGTTTATACTAAAACGCACAAAAAAAGCGCAACTACAACAATTAAGCACATTTAGTGCTGCCTATGTAGCCAAGTTACAATGCAGCAAAATTCTCAAGGAACTTAAAACTCTTTGAACTACGGAAAGAAAAACAAAGGAAAAGTTTTTAGTTTTTGGTTAAATAGAAAATATGAGGCATTTTGTGTGATTCATATGTGAGTCAATTATATTTTGTAAGGAAATTTAGAAACTATTTTATCGAATGTTTTATATATAACTCGAAATACGTCGGTTTTCTTAGTATGAAGCTTTTTCTGTAAAATTAGTTATTCAGGATATAAAAGAAAACAATTAAGGAAGCGTTAAACTAAAAAGTATTAAAAGAAAATCATCTAAGAAACTTTTCACTAAAATCAATACAGATGGACCACTTAAGATCCATAAACCAACTTTGTCCATGAGACCCATTTGAAATGGAAAGGAAACATCAGACAAAACAGCTAATCCAAACGTATGTTATTCTCTTTCTATCTTTCTCTCTAGACATTTCCAGACAGTTATGAATGAAATTGATAGGCAACTGCACTAGTGCGCAATACTTATAATTATATTTTTCCTATTTCTTTCTCTGTATTTGTTGTCTGTTGGTCTTGGTTTTTAGATCCTGTACTGAAGGTACAAGAACCTATTGGTTTTGTGAGGTCGGAGACCCCCCAAAGTTACCCCCATTTTGGTCAGGAGTGATAGAGGAGTCGGTATGAACAAAAAGAACTCGAAAACGGTAATAGATAGAGATTTCGTGTTTTTTGTATTCGACTTCGCCGAAATTTTACGACTTTTTTTTTTTAATTTTGTCACTACCCCCCTGTACCCTGGTCGGTGATGTTCCAATTGGTTGTAACTCTTCAAGTTGTGGTATATTTGCTAGTGGTCTACTTGTTAATGTTTCATTTCGTGGTGATCCCTATGGCGGTAGTCCTCTATGTGAGGTCCATTTGATAGTAATTTCTTTAGCGGTGGTCCCTTTTGTTGTTATCTACTCAATAATGCTCCATTTGATGGTGGCACCAACGGTGGTAGTCCACTATATGGACCTCATATAGTGGTTTGGTAGTTATTTCTTAAGCGGTGAGTCCACTATATGAGGTCCATTTGGTAGTAATTTCTTTAGTGCTGGTCCCTTTTATAGTTATACACTCGTTGATGGTCCGTTTGGTGGTGTTCCCTATATTGGTAGTCTACTATATGCGGTCCATTTGGTAGTAATTTCTTTAGTGCTGGTCCCTTTTATAGTTATACACTCGTTGATGGTCCATTTGGTGATGGTCCCAATGGTAGTAGTCTGCTATATGAGGTCCATTTGCTAGTAATTCCTTTAGCGGTCATCACTTTTGTAGTTATCCACTCGTTGACAATTCATTTGGAAGAATTTCCTCCTGCTGTGCTTTATCCATTTGATGATGACCCATTCAGCGGTGGTGGTCCACTTGTTGGTACATTTGTTGGTAGACCTTCTGGCAGTGATCTATTTGTAGTAGCCTACTTGGCTTTAACGCAATTCTGTTCGTTACATCGAGCTGATGATAGATAAACATCTACAAAATGGTCGGATCGACTTGACGATTCTTAATAAAATTTCCTTGGAAAAAATTTAGAGGTCGGGTATACTTACCAAGGACCGTAAAGGAGTAATTTCAGTTTGAAAATTAATTATATCTCCAGGGACCTTCTTACTTATTGGAGGGTTAAGTAATCAACCGATTTGCGAAGCCCATAATTTTTTTGTAATTAAAAAAAAAAAACCTATTCTTTTGTGGATAAGACGGATTTGGGCTCCAAAGTGAGACGAATTTTTTTTCATGTAAAATCAACAATATATATCGGGACAACATAGTTTCTATGCTATATCACTGTTTCATTCGATTCCTTTCTACCTTTGCTCTTACCGTGCTGGAGTGCATTTTCAGTAACTGATAAAACAATTTTTTCTTATCGAACAAAATATAAGAGATTTTTTCTGGAAATACTTATATCTAACAAACATGATTTATATGGAAACATTCAAGACCAATGGTACAAAGTACCAATTCTGACTTGTCACAATTTAATTGATTCCCCATGCCGCACAGAATAAGTTAATAAATTAAAATTAATTAAAAATTACACCAATAAAAATTTAAAAAAAATTCATTTATTTATAGGATATATCTATTTTTTTTTTATTTTTTTTTTTATCAGATATCCATTCAAATAAACTCATTCGTTCGATTAGCTGCTTTTGCGACTACAACTCAAAACCATATAAAATAGTTTCCATTATAATTAAACTCAACTGCAGTTTATTGTGTTTAATTAAGGCAAAACGTGTTTAAATTGATTGGTGATTGAGCAAAAAAAAAAAAGAAAAACATTAAAAAACGGAATTAAAATTTAAATATTTTTTTTTCAAACAAATATAAACAGTTCGCACATAGACTGCCATATTATTGATTGCAATAATACATAAATACTTAATCAAAAACAAAAAAAAAGCTAGCAATATTATGAAAAATGCAAAAATTAAATAAACGCTTCGCACTTTCTAAAATAAAAATAAAAAAAATGCTGTTATTCAATTAAGCGCCATTTTGCTGCAAGTATCTCCTATGCAATTGCAGCAATTTTGAAGAATACTTGTACCGTTTATTAATTTTAATAATTATTATTTTTAATTTTTTTCAATAAATTATAATCTGCTTTGGTTGATTGACCGCTCAATGCATTTAATATTTTCATAATTTTTAATAACCATTTTTTTTTCTTTAAAAATATGATATCAATCCATAGTTCAAAGTGTTTTTTAAAGCGTTAAGAGCAAAATACATGCTGCTGCTGCTGCAGATGTGCTTAATTAAAAACTCTTATTGACAAGAACAGCAGCAGCATCAGCAGCAGCAGCAGCTATCGATAAACACGCTGCGTATGCGTAATTTAGCGTATGCAAAATATGCATTCCTCGCATAACGTATACGCCACGCTACTAGCCAACGCAACCCGCAACCAAATTGACAAATGATGAATGCTAATTCACATAGGCTAACCATTTGCCGGCGGTCTTAGTCGCTGCTGAGTCGAGCCACGCTAATGAATTGATGTATGGCGGCGTGGTGTGGCGCGCGAAAGGTAGCGCTTTAAAATGTTTCAACGAATTTGTGTTGCGTATCTTTTGTTGGAGTCGAGTGTTAAATTTAAAATACACAGGCTCACACAGTTTGATCCTTTAATCATTTGCAATTGTACGAAGTTACTCTGGTATAAAGTCAATTTCAATTCAATACAGTTCAGTTAAACATACGAAATGGCCCGAGTACACGGAAACGCGTTAAAATGCGCATAATTGTGCGCACAAAGGCAAATCGAATTGTTATATACAAAATAAATACAGCGAATGTAAGAACTAGCTACATAGCTAGCAGCAGCTGACTGGTAGTATTTAAATTGTAGCTTTGTGTTAGCTTAAGGACCATACTTTGCTAAGGGATTTTTTTAGTCAATAATTCTGCTGAGGAGTTTTAACTGGAATAGAAGAATTTAAGGAAAGAGAGTTCAGTCCTTTATAGCTGGATGTTCTACAACTAGCTTCGCCATAATATGTATGTATTTGTATAAAATTGCGAAAATGTTTAACTTTTATACACAATTATTACACTACATTGTCTTTTCAAAGTTCCCAGTTCCCCGCCCACTATTTAGACAGATATTGAACATTTTATTTGACACCCTACCTGAAGCATTTCAAAGTACAGTTAATATCCATTCATTGCCAAAATGAACCACGAATTTAGCCAAACTACCATCACAAGCTAATGTCGGTAGTCTAACTGATATACACATCGAAGCTATGAATATCGAAATTCTTTCCCATTTTATAAAATTAAAAAACACTCGGCTCTCTGCGTCGTCTATACTCTAAGAAATTTAGTCTTAAGCGTAAAGACTATCAGGCGGATACGTCTAGAATATTTACTTACACATTTTAAGATCTCCATTGCTTTCTTCGCTATGACATTTCAACATGAAAATCAAGGCGTCAGGACCGCAGTTAGAATATTTGACTTCTGGTATGTGGCAGCTCCACCGTTTGTGACATTATCTCGTTTAAACTGAACAACATAGTCAAAGTTAAGTACATGAATATGAGCTATTAAGGTCTGCTTTATGTTTCCGTAAATTCAAACCGTTTAAAAAATAGATTGACAGTCCTTTTCTGGGTTTCATTAACTCGTTCAGTTAATTTTCGAATGTTAACAATCGATTGCAAGTGAGTGTATGAAGGTCCATCTATAATCCATCCATTGAAGATGCATTTCTTCAAATATGATGTAAAACCTTGTTGCTGAACGTGCTTACAATATAGAGTCTATTATTTATGATCACTCTAAACATTGCCTCGTCAAGCTTTGGCTGTGAGATCTATCATATTCATAAAATACCTTATCATACCCTTGTAAGCAATAACTGAAAATGATTCCTTTTAACAGAAGTGATGCAGCTCTTCGACTAATGTTGTTAATTTGCTTGCACCCGTGCTAAAGAGGTTTCACTACAATAAAATAACAATACAGCGACACAAAAATGAGTAACGCGTTGAACTTACTCCTTACACTCACTAGTTATAAAATTTAGTATATGACATATCCGTAGACTAAGAAATACTTACAAGGCACGAAATTTCGCTCACACAAGAGGCAGTGCATAGCCGACTCATAGCGACATCAGCAGAAAACGTTACGCATTTTCGTGTCGTGAATTTTGTTACGCAATTTATACTTACAACCGTGCATAAAGAAGTTTCACTTGAAAACGCGAAACAGCATGCATTTATCACACAAATAGACCGATGGACATTTGTTATATTCGGTGACGACTTTATTTTTTACTATGATATATCCCTTGGCTAGGTATGACCATACAAGTATATATTACAGTCGATGTGCTATTTGATACTATACATGATTTGTCTTGTATAGCTCGATTTGCCCTAAAACATATAAAACCAAAGAAGGCTCTCGCCTTGTTCGGCATGTTCGACTAAGAATCGATGCCGTGTGACATCCATCCATCGGAATAAATGACAATGCAGTCTCTATAGAACACCTGAAGTCTGCCTTTATCACAGATGACTGGATCGATGATTCTCTGGACATATGACACTAGGTCAATGGAAATGCTAGAAGACGGTAACTGAAAGGGGGTAGCTGGAAAGCAGCTAGCTAAAAGGGGTCTAACTTGAAGAGAGCTAACTTGAATAGGGCTAACTAAAAGGTGGGTTAGCTGGAATGGGTGTAAGTAGTAGGGGGACGCCTGGAAAAGGGCTTGCTGAAATGTGGGTAACTGGAAAACGGGAAGTTGGAAGCGGGTAGCTGAAAGTGGAATTAGTTGGAAGAGGCTAACTGAAAAGGGACTAGCTGGAACAGCGATAGCTGGAAGGGGATGCGGGTAGCTAGAAGGCGGCAAGCTGGAAAGTGGGTACCTGAGAGGTGGTTAGCTGTAAGGATTTTAGCTGAAAGGTGAGTAGCTAGAAGGGTGCTTGCTGAAAGGTGGGTAGCTGCAAGGGCGCTAGCTGAAAGGTGGGTAGCTGCAAAACGCGAAGATTGAAACGTGTAGCTGAAAGGTAGGTAGTTGGATAACATGAAGCTTGAAACAGGTAGCTGGAGGTGGATTAGCGGGAAGCGTGTTGCTAGAAGGGTGGTAGCTAGAATGGAGCTAGCTTGAAGTGAGCTAGCTGAAAGGAGGCTAGCTAGAAGGGCGGCTAGCTGGAAGGGTACCTGCTGAATGAACGAATGCTGGATGAGCGGTAGATGGATGGTGATACCTGGAAGGATGTTTGATGAATAGGTGTTGCTGTGACGGTTCATATCAGTATGTTATCGAATAACGCATCGAAAGCTGGTTGATAACAATCATCTTGAAGACAGTATTCCCGGGGGTTTCTTTGGTTAATTAAATATCTCTCAGACAGACATAGATAGGTGAACGGATGGATGGTTAGACGTACATGAATATATTGACTTTTCTCTTTGTACTGATCACGAATGAATAAACTGTATGCGATCTGCGATGCTAGCTAGTGAGATACTTGGGTATAACATTGGACAGAAGACTGATCTTTTCTGGGCACATAGGTAGCACTGTCATCCGTTGTAGGATGTGGCAATCACAGATCTTTTGGATGCTAAACAAATGTAGCAGGCTTCCATTGAGATTCAAACGTGCGGTTTACAACATTATCATTGCCCCCACCTGGAAGTACGGCATACAAATCTAGGGCATTGTTGTAAAAACCCCACCGAAACCACATTCAGTGGTTGCCCGCAACTCAAGGCTTCACAAAGATATGCAGATCGAGACGGTAGAGAGTGATATCTCGGAGCACACCGAGATATCACCCAATTAGACAACTGAGGCGTAGAAATATAGGGCTCATACAGAGTCTTTATATAGAGAGCTTTATATTATTATTTTTTTTTTTATATGTAGGTGGTTGGATGGATAGTCACAAATAGAAACTATTTTTAAACATTTCATTTAAACATTTTAGAATTCTATTTAACGCTTTGAACTGACCACTGACAAATCAGTCAGGACAAACATTTATATGTATTGCATATAGATTTAGAAATTTAAACAATAGGTAGGTATATTATATTGTTATAGCGTAGTGAAGCGTATTTGAGAGTTAAATCGAGTGCGCGCCAGTCGAAGGCGAAGCAGCGGGTGCAGTGCAAATAGCCAGCAGCGTTTTATGAATGCCGAGAATTGCAGCAGTTTGGTGAGGTCAGCTTGTGCAATTGTTGAGTACTGTGCTGTGCGACAGTTGCAAGGACTATCTTAAAGTCGTCTCATTTTAGTAAGGCAGTAAGAAGCAACTCTTTAATAGTTCATAGCTTTGCATGTTTAGAGACTTAAGCACTTCTCAATTGACCGCAACATTAAATGTGACATGTGAGATGCTGCTCCCTATGGGATGCCTAAAATAGAGGTCAGTGTGGAAAAATGGCAAAAAAAAAATGGCAAATGTGTGGCAGGTAAAAGCCTAAACCGCTTTACTGCTGCTGTTACTATTATGGCTCCTAATGCTAACTTCTACAACCCATTCAGGTATTTGCACGACATACTCTCACTTTCTGCATACAGCATACCCTTTCATCACATACACAGATACACATATGCGAATAGTTTAGTGTTAAAGGGTCGTTCGACCTTTTATTTGCCATTGCATGCGAGAGGAGAGGAGAGGAGAGGAGAGGAGAGGAGAGGAAAGTGAGAGACAGTATTACAAGTTAACATTTTAATTGTCATGAAATATTCATCGACAGCTAACATGTAAATAGTTTTTACGACATTGCAGATAACTATGTAAAGTCGTGGAGTAATTTAGTTGACTTGTTGATGCCCTAGAAATAGAATATATATGTAATAAGAAAGAAGTATTTAAATCAGTGTTGTACGATTTTAACTAATTATGATTAACATGTTTCTTTTTCTTACAGTTTGTTTCCATGCCTGCCTGATCACTTGAAACCGAAGATCAAAATAAAAGTAAACGGAAAAGGAAGAAGAAAGCAACGAAAAATCAAACTAACGAGTCAGACAAAATGAGTATTTTTATAAACAACGAGTGAAACGAAATGAGTGAAAAGATGAGATTAACGAGTATTTATTATAAATGTTCCCGGTAAGTGATCTATGATTTGTGGACTAATTTTTCGATTAATTTCAAAACCATCACGGAATGAAGAAAAATGTTGGAAGTAATGGAAGATGGGCATGATTGGAAAAAATGAATCAGACAAAAAGATTCAACAAAAATAGTACACGGCAGGCGCCATTGAGTAGGGAATTGCGGAAAATGATAAAAAAATTTATTTTGTTCGACTTAAAAAAGAAAATTTATTTCTCCATTTTTGAAAATAGCTTTATCTGGGCAAACAACCTTCCGTCAGAGGACAATGATATAAAGTGGAGGTAAGTAACCTTGGTCGAATTTCATTGACATGATGTCAATGAGCTTTGCTGGAGGTTAATGTCCTTGGTTGAAGTTGAATGACCTTAATCGAAGGTTAACTTTCGTTTCTTTTCCTCACCTCATCAATAACCTTGGCTGGAGATTAATGACTTTATCCGAAGATCAATGTAATATTGGAAGGACATACGCAACCGATTTTTATTAAATTTGTATGGAATTTCAATAAACGATTTCCAAAAATTGAGTTACAAATGATGAAGAAGCATGAGATTTGTTTAATATGTCAAGGGCATTTGGAGAAAAAGAGCTACTGGAAAAATAAATAGTGTCATGGTCTGAAGAAAGATAAATTGTCATGTCTATGTAGAAGGATGAGATTTGGTACATATGTAAAGGGCATCCGGAGACAGTAGAACAATGTCTAAAGAAAAGTATGAGACTAAGTAAATATATAAGAGGCATCAGAAGAAAGAAGAACTACTAGAAAAATAACTCTCAATTAAAGTCAACTAGGGAAATCTGAGATAGAAGTATTTCATTTAGTTAATATATGAAGGGTGTAGGAAGAAATAATTTTGATTAAAAAAACGAGAATAATTACATTCGAGAACTTGAATCTTCTTATATGTGTAACTATTTAATTTGACGCAGATAAACTAGATTTGGTACATATGTAAAGTGCAGCTGGAGAAATAAGTACAATCTCTATGTAGAAGAATGAGATTTGGTATATACGAAAAAAACAGCAGGAGATATAAGACCATTATCTATGTAGTAAGATTACGTATTATCTATGGAGAAGCATGATAAATGTATAAAGGGCATCAGAATAATCAAGAATGATTAGTAATTGGCATCAGAAGAAATAAGAACATTTTCTATGGAGGAGAATAATATGAGGAAAAAGAACTACTAGAAGAAAGGGTGGTACCATGACCCCTAAATAAAGTCGTCATGTATGAAATTTGGTCAATATATTAAGGGTAGGGGAAGAAATAATTTTTAGTAAAAAAGGAAAAGTAACACATTCGATAAATAAAAACTTTATATATCTCAAACTATTAGATTTAAAGTCAATGAGTGAAATTTGTTAAATATGTAAAGGGCAACAGGAGAAATAAGAACCACTAGAAATATGGCTATATCACCACCGATTAAAACCTTTGTGTCTATAAAATTATTTGAGCTAGAAGTATGAAATTTGGTCAATATATAAAGGGTGAAGGAAGAAACAAATTTCAGAGAATAAAAGGATATCTAAAACTATTATATTTGACGCAAATAAATTATGAGAATTTATTTGTGTCAAATATAATAGTTTCAGATATCCTTTTACATATGTAAAGGCAAACCGAAAAAATTTTTCACTAGTAACGGTACCATGACCTCCAAGTAAAAGCGTCGCATCAGAAAAACATGTTGATAATTGTTCAATATATGTATAAAGGGCGAAGGAAGAAATAAATTTCAGTGAAAAAAGATATATATAACCATTCAGAAATAAAAACTTTTTATTATCCAATTTGATATACATGAAATCTCATTCTGCTGTGCATATGTAAAGAGCAACAAGAAAAAAATATTTGAGCTAGAAGAATAAGTGGGTGCTTTTTCATTAGAGGTGTCATGTTTTTTTGTGTTATACCAAATTTTTTTTATTTGAAGCTTCAGAAATGGACTCGCATACGGAACCTAATGTTGTGAATAATAGTAAGATACCTTCTTGGAAGAAAGATCAGTACTCAAAGAACGAATTGAGTTCTGAGTTTACAGAAGTTATAACAAGCATCACCGAAAATGCAAAATGCGTTCCTAACTTTTAGCTTACCATATTCTGAAACTCGAAAACCGTAAACGAAATGCTACAGGATCACGTTAAACCGATTCTTAGCAAGCTTATGGACATTACATTATGTTGAAGAGTATCATACACAGCTTCTAAATACTTCTCCGAAGCAATTTTGATCAAGCAGTACCTCTTTAAAAATCAACTTTAGATGGGAAATATTCATTTATTCATGGGTTGTATTATTTACTGGAACAGGGAGGAGTATTAAACTGTCAAAACTATTAGAAAGAAGCAGAAGAATAAGGGGAGGGAAATGTATAGAAAATACCAACTGATTCATTCTTCAACTATTTTTGTTTTGCCAGTAGCTCCATTCCACAAAGATGGCATTGATGAAGAATCTCATATTATTCTGAAAGCTATTCTTCACTACACAGAGAACATAGTCGATGATGAAGACAAGGAAGAAGAATTTGGAGATATCACAGTGGCATTTGTATTCAATTTCAACACCAATCTATCTGTCCACCTATTTGGCTTAAATGGTAAGAGCTGTCAAACATAAACTCAATGCTACAGATTGGTAAAAATTTAAACGTAGTCTAAAGTTAGATGATATAAATACAGGGTTCAATCTGCTTAAAAATTATAAGTGCTTAAAAAATAAAGTCCGTCTGTATACTTCTGATATTTCCAGAGCATAATTTGTGCCATTTTGCACAGACAATATAAACATGTTCCTATATATAATCTATTGGATAGAATTGGGGGAGCCAGTTTAAATGAGTGAGAGAAAGAGATGAGCAAGATAATGCATAAACTGTGCGTAGATTGCAAGTGTTAATGAGGTATGTTAAGCATTGAAGCTGAACACAAATTGCAGCACAATTCAATGCTCGCTTTATCCTATGGATATTAATTGTGCGTATTGATATAATTAAGGAATCTCTTTCTCTCGCTCTCCTCATTTTCAGCTTGTTGCACATACTGTTTCATATTAAACTAATATATACACAAAACTAAACAAAAATGTAGGGTATTAATACTATAAATAGACGCATGTAAATATGTACCACTGTATGTACTAGTTTTGTATATTTATTTTGCTGCATGTATGTTGGTTTATTTGCTTCCGTGCATAACACCCGTACATACTCGTATATAGTTTCATTTCGTTTAGTTTAGTTTAGTTTAGTTCATTTCTCTGGGCATCCAAACCCAAAATAGGGGTTTGCCCTTTGCATATACGTATATGTACTGTACTACCCATGCATAAAATACATTAAACGCTAGTGTTAGTGGCAGAACTATTAACAATTTAGTTACGGCTTACGATTCAAATCATTCCGGCACCCATTCACTCCAACATTCCAAAATTTTTCAAAAGCAGAGTGAACTTCGCTGTAACCCAGCGCCGCACTTAACATGAGTACAAATTAAACATTAAACAATTCGGAATCGCATTTGCATTGCGTGTTTTGGGTGTTGTAAATTTTTTGTGATTATTTTCGAGTCATTTCGAATTTGATTACTGCTAGTTGAAGGAGATACTAGTGTATACATACCTCTTCGAAAGACTGCTACCACAAATGTGCATTAGTCATTGTAAACGTGAAAATTTTTATTCGTTTTTCCAAGTAGTTCATTTGACATTTAAGTGTCGATTATAGGTGATAGATACAGTCTTGTGAGTGCGATATAAAAACAGGCGAGGTAGTAGGTTTATGACTCAAATTTTATTTGTCATATAAGCGTGAAGGGGCAATCAAATGTTAAATGTGTTTCGATTTGAAGGTTTTTTTTTGCTATAAAATGGTGCACTTGAAGGTTGTATGAAAAAGATGTTAAGTGCTTGATTACAAAAAGATTTTTATATTTTTATTGTATATAAAAAAAAGTTCATATATTATATATAAGAACAAGAAATAACGCTGTATATACCCTGAATCGCCATTAAATTTAAATTTTGTTATAGAGTATTTTTTCCTATCTGAATCCGTGTGGGATAATTCATTGCGATTACTTTTTAGTTAAACGATAAATTTCGTACAAAAGCCAAGAAAGCAGGACATATTTGAATGGGGCTATCCTAGAAATAAATAAGAGTAGGGGAAAATGAAAGGAAAATGTTAATGAGGAATTGCGAACATTAAAGCTATGAGCTTAGTCGAGTATGTTGGGCTTACAAACGCGGTTTGTATTTAGGGGTTAGACAGATTGCACCATTTTCTAGACCAGACGACGTGTCCGATTGTTGCATCGCAGCATCGACTATGTAGAGTATTGACGTCAAAATACTTGAATATGGTGCTCGATTGCAAACATAAGAAACTGGTAATCGACAAGGAACAATTGGCGAAGGACAACGAGGCAGTGGCAAATATTAAATCATGACAAAGTATCACCCGATAAGAAGGCTAAACATGATAAAACACAAATATTAAACACTTCTGAAATGGTGGTGAAATTTCTTATCAAAGATTTTGAAAGAAGTGACATTGGACGAGTTCGTGATAGTGCAAGCAGATCTGCTACGGATGACACATCAATAACATTCGTGGTGGTCGTATAATTAGACATCCAAAAAGTGTCTTCCTCATTGGATAGTGATTATGGTTACTCGTATTATGGTGATTGAATTCCTCAAATCCAGTTGATTTATTCATATTTTTACCAAAAAAAAAAAAATGTATATGTATTAAGTTTCTGCAAATGTATATAAAAGGCAGAAAGAAGCCAGTTAGGCCTGAAGTCGAATACACTGGACTGCAGCGTTTTTTCTCTAACTTCGTCAACTTTGACCGCTTAGATATAGTCATATAATAAATTTCTAAGGAAATTTTGCACAAAGTTTGCTAAGAAACAGAAAATATTCATTTTCTTGCCAAAATATTTATTTCTTTAGCAATATCTCTTTTGTCCCCGCAAAGTAATCCCCCTTAGATATAATATACTTGCTGCAGCCCTTTTTCTAATTCTCGAACTACTTCAGACTTGAAGCTCTTCATCGATGTGGTCTTTATTGTCTCAAACGTTTCAAGATCATCGGTCTTTTAAGAAAGGAACAGAAAAAAAGTCACACATCTAAGTGCAGTAAATATGGTAACTGAGGCATGATTTGTTCTTCCTCTTGTTCCCAAAATTTCGAACAATCAGTGATATGTGAGCAAGTACATTGTTGTGATGCAAACTTCATGAATTGTTTGGCTACAAATCTATGCGTTTTCTTCCTAGCGATTCACATAACCAGCGCATAACTTCAAGGTACTTCACTAGCTTCCTGTAAAAACTCACGAAGTACCACGCCATTTTAATCAAAGAAAACAATGAGCAAAATCTTCACATTTGTCCAAACTTGAATCTGGATCTTTATGTAAAGCATTCAATAGCGCCTGAGCCATGCTCATGCGACAGTTGTTTTGGTCTAATTTTAGCTTCTCTGCTACACGTTTCATCCCCAAAACTTCCGAAAAAATGACATGAGCTAACTGATATGCCTACATTCTCATAGTAATTCGAAGACTTTCCATAAAGATATACTCACTGCTTCAACGTTTTCATAGTTGCTGACGTGCTGCAGTATTCAAGATGTGTCTTAAACATCTTCCAGGCCTTCTATAAAGAGCTTGTACACTTTTTTATCATTATTTTGAGGGAGCTTTTGATGCCAAAACGTGAGCATGGCTGTATGTCTAAAAAAATAATATATTCAGAATGATATTTAAATTCAATGTTTTTCGGGATCAGCTACTTAAATGATGGCTTGAGACTTTCCTGTTTAAAATTGGTAAAAACGGTTAGAGAATCAAACAAACTTTTAATATAAACCAGGCAAGCTGTAGCCCATTTAATTTAAATTTGATTGAACACTGTTGATAAATATCTCCGGCTAGCCATCCTGGCTATTTCTTTTTTGTTCAGGCCCGGCGAGTATGGAAGGGAGTAGCAGTGCAAGCCAAGTCCGCTAGCAAATAAGTAAAATTATTGGATGAAAAAGCGACACTAAAAAAATTACAAGATCATAAGCAGTAGTTGACGAATAGGATCGCAGATTTTAGTCTGCTTTATTAGTCGCCTCCGAGACGTGAAGTTCAAATGCTTTTCAGTATTAAACTCGCTTGTGCAGTCCAAACCACATATGAAACCTGAAAATATAATCCAGCTTAGAGACACCGTTCAAACCAATCGATCAGATTAATCAATATGCTTAAATACTTTTTAATTTCATAACAGTTTCATTTGAAATATTATTTTCTATTTCGAGTTTATTTATTATTTTTGAGGTGCATGTCTTTGCAGTAGGTCATTCAACTCGGGCAACTTAAAAACTGTTTGCATGTCAAATGTGATTTTTTTTTTATTATTTTTAATTATTTTCTAAAAACTCGAAATTTTGTTGCACAGCAAAATGCTTCAAATGCGTCAATTCCGGCTGCAAGCGGCGACATGCAACATCGAATGATATGCGGTGCAACAAAAAGTCATTAGCCAAGTTTAAATGTATCTTTTTTTGCTTTACATTGCTTTTCGGCAAATAAAAACTGTTAAAATTAACATTTTACTGTTAACAGTGCTGGCTGCTGTTGCTTATAAGCTGCAGTGTTACACAGCCTACAGCTTACGGCTTCAAAAACATTTTGCTGCATATTTTATTAAAACTAAGCAAAAATTGTTGCTAATAAAAATTATTATGGTTTGCTTAAATTCTTTGCATAATTCATAGTTCGAGCTGAAGCGCGGAATTCAAAAGTTATGCCTGCCGCTTTTTGAAGTTTAGAAGTAATATGCAACTTTATGTGTTTTTGAAGTTTTTTTTCACTGCGACAAAAAGTCAAAGTTGAAACAACAACATAAACATAATTTGACGCACTTCAAATAATTTGCCGTGAGCCGCTGCCAAACTCAATGTTGACGCATATTAGCAGCGATAAAAGTCAAATGCTGGCAACAAAGGCATATCCTGTAAGGCAAAAGGAAACACAACGTTTCAACGTGCGAGCATATATGCTACGCGTATATATCTTAAAGGAAGTCGCGCAAATCGCGCGCACCCAATCTACTTTGACTTTGGCATCCTTTGGCTATGCAAAAGTGGCTCATGAGCTCAACACGATTTTGCTGCACTTCATTTGGCATCCAAGCAACTTAGCGCTGCCGTCGTCGTGTCGAAGCCATCATCATCGTCGCCGACATCGAAGTTCTCCTTGGCTGCTTTGTAGCTATGTGTCTATCAACGAAATCAATCTTGTCGTCGTATATCCTGTAATGTTTGAAGGCTGTCGAAATATGTATGTGCGTACGTCCTCGTTTCATATGTGTTCTTCGCCTTCATCTTGATTGATGACATATGACTTGGCAAAGGTGTGAGTCCTTTTGGATTAGACTGAGTTGCGAATTTGTGTTGCATGTAATACTTTTATATGTTTTAGAAATTAACTCGCAAATTTATTATGTCTTATAAATTTTGGTGTACAAAGTTTGCCTAATGATGTAAGCTGCCATTTTTCGCGTTCGTTTGATAATTTTTTTAGCGATTAATAAAAATTTACAAAAAAAAGAGTCTGTCATAAAAAAGTCGTTGATTACCTTTTGACAGCTGTTGAGTGCTGGAATTAGTAGGCATTTTTAAATGTCTGCATTTTATAGATTAGAACTTCAGCTGTGGAAAGTGCAGCAACAAAAAAAAATTAAATGATGTTGCGAACATTTTTTTTTCTGTCTACATCAACTTTGTGAATAAATGAATATGGCTTAATTATAGCAAATCATCTCTGTCGATCATCTCAAACAAGTACTCCAATATTTTCGCTGAAATTTATTCCATTATCATAAATTGTTTCACCTGTGGAAGTTCAGCGTATAGTTCCAAAACAATGTACTTTGGCATTCGCTTGAACTTGTTGGGCCAATATTTCGAACTTCTCCTGACCTGTCATAATGGAAGAATGTGGAAGTATTTTCGAAACCCAGGCTCATGCCATGCGATGTTAAAAGTTAAGGAGGTGCGCGACCACCGCTGAAATTTTTTTGATAAATTTGGGCTTTCAGACTTTGTCTTACTGACTTGAAATATCCTTTTTTTCTACCTTGTTTCCATAGGGCAAAAGAATATATTAGGGCCAAGACAGACGCCATAAAGTATAAATATTCTTGATCAGCCACAAAAGTCGAGTCGATATAGACATGTCCGTCTGTCTCTCTGGCTGTCCGTATGAAAACCGATATATTATAGACTATAAGAGAGCCTTTAGGTTTGAGTATTTACATTAATCTAATCATTCTTCAGATCGCTTGTATTGAATGAACACGCTAAACACCCAATCACTTCCCAAAAAGGAGGATTTCAGAATTTTTATTAACAATTTTTATTGATAATAATTTGGCTAAAAATGAAGCAAATTTTATCTACTTTATGTTTATTCTTATAAAATATACCTTTTAGGTTCAGATCGGACTATTAAAAAGGGTAGCCCCTATACAAATCTGTCCCACCTTTTTAGGTTTTTGTAGGAAAAAAATGTTGTTATAGCTTTTAACTAAGCTCAAAACGCCGAATTTGAAATATAATGCATCAATTTTAGTAAACTAATCCATTAGGGTTCAAATCTGACCTTTAAAAGAGGTGAATTGAAGTCAAGTCAATGTAGACATATCCATCTGTCTGGCTATGAACAACTAGAACTTGAAGACTTTAATAGATAGAATCAAGTTTGGATTTTTCTTGTCTCTTATTCGATCTTCAGATAGGTTATATTTAATGAACGTACTAGCCCCTTATTAATGGGGCAGTACTCATAAAAACCTGACACTCCTTGCTGAGTTTTTGAATAAAAATGGAACAGTGTCTCTAGCAATATTACTTACCATCGGACTGAAAATGATTAATTTTTTAATTTGTCAGACCAGATCACAGGTTTCCAGCCAACTGTTGTCCAATTTTTATACCGCATGGGGAACTCCAACTGTGCCAATACTGGTTTCTTTATATTTTACTGCTCAGATGTGTTATTTTTGTTTGCTATTTTAATGAATTAATTTGATTTGTTGTTGTACTTGTTTATATTTCCCGTTAATATTTTTGGACTGACACCCTTGAAATGAAAGTAATATTTCTTGCATATTTAAAAATTCAATGAGAGTCTATACGTCGTTTCGTTCAGCTATATATGCTAAATATTTTTTCAATAACTTCTAAAGCTAACCTCGTTGTGCTCGTACTACAGTACCACTGCGATGGGCTGTCATCACTTGCAAGAACCACTGCTCACAGTGTTAATGTTAAAAGACTGTAAACCAGCGGTCGGCATAGAGGTACATTCGTGTGTACGACATGTTTCTGTTAAGCCGCTGTCGTGGCGCTGTTACGCTTTGAGAATCGTTGGCAAATGCTGTTAAATAAAAAAAAACTAATAAGTAACAGCTGTTAAGGCTTTTCACATAACATAACAACCATTGCAATAACAGTGGTTAGTGCTGTTAACAAAAATGTATGCAGCATGTCGCTCAGCAACATAAATTAGCCTACTGTTAAATTAACATTAACAGTATAGCTACTAACATTTTACAGTTATTAATCAGTGCAGCAATTTACTTACACTTGCGCACTTCTTCGGCGCTGTTAGCCAGAAATTTTGTGTGTTTGGCCTTAACGCGCGCTGTATGCGATTCAGTCACCTGCGAAGGTTTGAGCGCGTCGGACTCGGGCTCGCGTATACGAAAAACCAAGCAACAGAAAGTGGTAAAAAGAAAGAAAGAAGCAAAGCAACGAACAAGTGGCAAATAATAACAAAAACAAAATAAAAGCTAAAACGCGCGAATTAAAATTTGATTTGAAAATTTGTATCTTTTTCGTTTAGTAAACGGTTTGATTTTTTGCTTTTGAAAAAAAACGTTTTTATTTGATTTATTTTTTCGTAAAATAGTGAGTGGCTGTGTGTGTGTGTGTGAAAGTCTTGCAACTGTGTGTGTGATTAGTTCTTGATTTGAGCTAAGCTGAGCTGAGCTGTGCATATCATTGATCTAAACTGTTTAGCATACGTTTTCATGCATAATTAAAAATGCAAATCGTTTATCCAATTGGATAACACACAGACAGACAGACAGTCGGACGGACAAATGCAGCTAAGTTATAGCACTGTGCGAGTTGTAGATACAAGCATTGCTAGAGATACTTCTGTGTATGTTTGCTTGGAAAACTCGTTCTAATCAGTGTTGTAGACTACATACTTTGGAATTTAGTTTTCTTGCACACACGCGCACACACACACACATAGATAGATGTTTCAACTTAGATACATTGGTTGCAGTGGTTAACTGCAGCAGCTACTAGATACATTTGTATCTTATGCTGTTCAGTTTGCTGCCATGAATCTGCTTTGACCAATATTTGCTGTTATTGTTGTTGCTGTTGTCGTTATTTAGTACCGTTAGCGGCTTTCAATTGTAGCCACATGTGGTTGCAAACACACTTGCGCGCTTGCAGTAGAGCTTTGTATCTTTGTATCTGTGTGTGTAGTATATACCATTTGCGCCTTTTCGCATTTAATTAAATTAAATTTCGAGTAGCTATTAAATTGACCGACTTCTTGCACCGAAACCGAAAACCGTTAATTAATTCGATTGTTTCTTTTTGAAAAGTAACTCAAAACATTCTTTTCAAGTTTCAAGATTGCGTATCTAAGCATATTTTATTAACTACTTTGATAATATTTACGCTTTTATTTAAATTAATGAATGACTGATTAACTGGAATTTAAGAATTTGAGATTTTTATGCCAGCATTTTTTTCGCTTTTGTATCTTTTCTTTCTTTTAGTTTTATATTTTTAAAGCAAAAATTTACACAAATAAGCCGCAAACTGCAGGTGCGAACAGGTTGCTGCAGTAATTTTTATTTATTTATTTATTAAAAAAAATATTTAAAATAAATCTACTTCACAGTGTGAACAATAACAACAACAATAGCGACACGTGTGGCAGGCTTAAAAGAATTACGAAAAAAAAAATAATAAAAAAAAATAATATCTAACGAAAATAAATTCCTTTGTAAAGCATAAAAAAATATTTCAAATAAAATAATTAAAAAATGGTGAAAAACGGAAACACGTGAAAATTGTGCATATTTCCGGTAGAAGCAAAAAAAAAAAAAAAAATAATAAAAAAATTAAATATAAAAAATCGCCGCAGCTACAAATTTAAATAGCATCAACAACAACACAAAGTAAAAATCATTTTCAAACAACACAAAAATATACAACAACAACTACAAAAAAAAAAAAAAAGGAAACAAGTGTCGCAGAACAACAACAACAACACAACCATTCATACACAAAACAATACATCAACAATAAAAGATTCATAAAAGCCTACGACCTACGACCTCAGCAGCACAGTTCAGATACTACCTTCATACCAACCTATAAACAACGACAGTCACTGAAAAACACTTGTAACGACACGCCTTGCACCTCGCGTCCTGTTCACATCATCATACAACAACAACAAATACAAATACAAAGAGTGACACGCACACTTACACATTGTTAAACATCGAGCCAGGCAATCCTAAAGATACGAAAATAAAAAAAAAAATAAAAAAAAAACCAAATTGGGAAATAGATTCAGCAAGCAGCACAAGCAACGTACGAACGAACCCAACGCACAGGTGAGTAAATGAATCTTTTAGTTTATCCCAATAAAAAAAAAAAGAAAAAAAGAAAGAGAAATATCTACAAGTGACAATAAAAAAATTAAAAAGAAATATTGAAAAGCACCCAGAAGTATGCAAACGAGGGTTGTATGTTGTGTTTGCTGCATTTAAGCTAAATCAATGCAATCAAAGAATTATACGCAATTTTATGCAGATTCATTTGTATGTTAACAGAAATATAGAATTTCTAAATGAAGCAAGCAGCAGCTGTGATAGCCAAATTCTGACACATGTATCTATTTTTTCCGATGATTCTGTATAAATCTTTTGTGGCAAAATTTTCCAAAACAAGCCTGACTTATCAGCTATCTACAACTGATCGTGACATAGTCCGATTTCCTGAAATTTTTTTTTTTAATTTTAACTTAAATGGATCAACTAACAGTTGAGTCTTGAGTTATTTTAAGAATTTTTATGCCATATCTTTTCTTAAATCCATATATCACTCGTATTTGAAATGGTTTCTATTTTCCTTATAGCTCAATGAAATTCTTTAGCATTTTTCTTAATTATTGCTGCATTGTTAGGTCAGTTTTTATTACGCATTTTACAGATGCTTTTCCATTTTCCAATATTGCATCATTTTTGGTTATAATTTTCATATTTATGCAAATAAATCTGTTGAACAGTGTTTCCGATTTTAAAAAAATTTCAAATTATCAACATTTTTTTTTTAAAGTTGAGAAATTTGCTTTTACTTTTAAAGGATTCTCCAAATAGAAAAGGTTTCAACAGAGAACAAAATAAAAAAAAAAATTTTATCACAATTTTTTATTTTTACTCTGCTAAAATATTGTTTAGTAGATATTCGTATATCCATGTTCTATAAAGCCCTTAAACCTATTACTAATTCATTTCCATGTTCCCTTCCTTAGAATTCTTACTTGGAAAATTTTGAAATTAGAATTAGAAAAAAAAAGGTTAATTGGTCGAGCCGTTCTCAAGCTATAACATTACATCCGGTTATATCCGAAACTTTAACAAATGTGATAATTCTGACTCCGGAATCGGATTCAGTGTGAGAAATTACTTGGAGATATACTGGTTCAGTATCTCGGCCATGACACTTTTTTGGCCCTATACCGAAGGTAGAAATAGGTAGAAATAATGGTCGGAGATTCCCAAAGTTACCCCCATTATGGTCAGGAGTGATAGAGGAGTCGATATAGCCGTGTCCGTCTGTCCGTCTGGCCGTCCGTATGAACGAAAGAAAACTCGAAAACGGTAATAGATACAAACTTCGTGTTTTTTGCATTCGACTAGGACTGCTCCAGAATTTTATAAGTTTATTTTAAAATTTGGATTAATATTCAATTAAGAGAACCAAAAAATTCCATGAAATGCTCTGATATCATTGAAAGTCAGTACTCTGGCGTTCCGAAGTGAAGATCAAGGGGTTCTATACGCTTAAGACGGCTAAGCAAGCTGTTATCTAACAGATTCGATGCAGATTACTATAACCTAAAATGAGCTCTTTAATGTCAAATTGAATAAACTAACCTCTGAAACAGTATGATGCATCTCTATGGAGAAACTTTGATTAAATTCAATTCAGTATGTTCCCATTAGCGTTGAGTGCTGTGCCGCACAGCTTTATGCCATAAACCCATTATTTTCTTGTACATTATAGGCTTCTTTCCAAAACTCAATCGAGATATACAGTTGAACAGTCATCATCTTGTTGAATATGTATAATTTTTTACCTGAAATACAAGGCTCAAAAGATGAATGAATGAATTAATATTATATTAATTTTGTGAATATAAATAATTATTTAATTATTAAACAATATTATTTCAATAATATGAAATATCAAAAGATGTTCCATTGGTTTATACATTTTTTAAAATATTAATAACCCCTTGATGACCATTAAGATGCATTTGAAGGCAATGGTTTGATTGAACCTCTTCATCGTTCACAATTTCTTTTTCACGAATAATTTTTTCGAATAATTTCCACTTCTTATTACAAATTTTTTAACTGACTTTGGTAAGCAAAGTTTTACATTTTATCAAATGCAATGCATTTCTTTAGCTCAAACAAAAAATTTAACTTGTGTACCTTTTCTATTTTCACAGACTTATAGATACAACCCTCTTAAATAGTTCAGTGGTTGAGTAACGCATAGAAATGAACAGATAAAGCCTTTGCCGCAGAACACAAAGGTCAATCAGTCTAACCAACTTGGCTGACTGCTCTCCGCTGCATTCTGTTCTGTTCTATTCTATTCTGTTGAAGTCTGCTGCTTGACTGCTTCCAATAGGCAATTAATATGCAATGCGTGTGTGTATGGCTTTGTGTGTGTACGAGTATCTATGTGACTGTCTAACCGACTGCTTGTTGTATGTAAAAACGGACACGGTGTGAATTTTTATCAAAATTCCTTTTGTCACGCTTGCTCACAACACTCCGTTCACGCTCGACGCTTTGCTGCTTGGGAAAATTAGTTTTTCAACTAGAAAACTATCCAAATTTCTTTTTCTATTTTTTTCCACCCATTTTTTTTTTGGTTTTTGTTGTAGTAAAAGTGGCAGGAAAATTGTTTGGCAATTGAAAAAGTTTAGCATAAAGCATTGTTGCAGTGTGATGTGATAATTTTTGATAGCAAAAGTTTTTTTTTTTTTGTTCCTGATGGAACATGATATTATTTTCTTAGATAAATATATAAATTTAATATGATTTGCTGCTTAAATTGAGTTGGAATTTATTTAAACTTTTTTTTTTTTTAAATATGTAGCATTTTAAAATCATTACTTGTGATAGTCTTTAGTATTATTTTTAAAGAAGTGTTGGGTGAATGGTGAAGCTTAGCATGAACCGGAAATGAATTTGTTTCATGCTGTTTTGATTTCATAAGAAAAACTAAAGAAAATATTTTTCATTTAAATCCGAGTGCCCGAACTGTATGCCTAAAATGCGAAGCTTCAACTTCAATTCAATTCAATACAATGAAATGTTGCAATGCTAAAAATTATTCACCTATGAAGTTGGCAGCTCGAAATTTTGAACTTTTCCGTAAATTTTTATAAGTAGTTAAGCCGCAGAAAATATTTGCAACATTCTCCATTTTATCGAACGTTCATTAGTTCAGTTTTTCCCCAAAAAAAAAAACAAAAATTCATTTCCTCAGCTAACAGAATTTTATAAAACGAAAATGTATTTTCATATATTTTTAAATAAATATCTACGGACTAAAAAAATGATGCTTTACCTTGAAACCTATACAAACTATATTTCTGTATTTGTTTTTATATAAAATATTTCTGGAGCATTTGTTAATAAAACTCTTTTTTTTTTTTAAATATATCAAAAGCGTTTTATTCAAAACGATTTAACAAAAGTCCGCAACTATTGAGCGGATACGCTTACATAATGCGAATTTGTTTACAACAAAAAAACGAAGTTATTTTCTTTATTTCAATATTTGATTCCAACATGAAATCAGCTTAAGCCAAAAAAACTGTTCAATGTATAAAGTAGTCGTCGCAAGTATTGCGGAAAGTATTTATATGCTTCACAGTTGAATCTGCTTTAATAGCATATATGAATTTATATTTATAATACCCTACAGTATCGTAAAACAAAGAAAATATTTGCGCCAATTCATGCGAAATGCAAAGCAAAGAGAAAAAGTATTTCAAACAAAGCCCACTAATAGAAAAAGAAAAAGCTATAAAAAACTAAACATAGACACACAAAGTCTGTTCATAGAAGGTGCCAATAAGGCTTTGCAGTCAAAATGTAAGATGTGGTGTTGAAAAAATAGAAAATAAAAATAAAGTATGTTTGCTTAGTAAGAAGTAACTCTGAAACGAAGCTTTAATACGCTTTAAATGTCAACTAATAAAAAATTGTCCTATACAAATATGTACTACCAAGCGTCAATATTGTCCTCCGTTTGAACGCAGTTCCACCTTGGTTGTAAATATTTTTAATATCAGCGAAACAGGATTCGATTATTACTTATTTATACATAATATTTCTTAAATTGACCTGGTCTATGAAAAGGGGCTTACGTGCTATAAGAACTTTTCGATAAATATATTTCAAAGGTACACATCTCGTTTTCAGACAGTGAAGTGGTGAACTTATTCTCAACCTCTTTCCGAATCGGCAAAAAATTGTAAAAAGATTTGTTGACACCTAAGCCCCTTTTCCTACAGACCAGGTCACATATACATAGATCGCACTTTTACTAAGAAAATAAGGTATTAATGGAATTTGTACTAGCGATGAAGAGAGATATTTCATTTTTTACTACATGCTTATTGTATAATTCCTATTGGATAAGAAGTGCTTTACCCTCTAACTGTCAATCTTTGGTGAACTTACAAGCCTTTACTCCAAAGACCCAATTTATATGTATACATCTGCAAGCTACAAGGTTAAACCAATAATCTCCCAGTCCTGTGCGAGATTAAAAAATGTGTTGAATCTAATGTTGAAGCCGATTTTTAATATTCTAAATCTAACTGGAAGAAATCAGAACGAGTTCTTGGGAAAACACATCTCAAGACAGATTATACATTTTTCTGAAGCCACATCTTAACTAAGAATAGTAAAAAAGTTAACTACAGCAGGAAACCATTCAACTTAACGGCACTACCATTAAATGAGAGTATTCCCCAAGATACCTAGGGATAAAATATTAAATTTAGTTACTGATCGGCCAAATAAAAGGGGTAGCACCCATGCAAATCTTTCCCACCTATCTAGATTATTGTTTGAAAGAAAAATTTGGTTGTGGTTTAGTTTAACTTGAAAGTACAAGTGTGGTTGGATAAGAACCCTCTTCTTGCGCTTGCTTCGAAACTGAACATTGAAGATCTAAGATCTACTGTGACAACAATTTCTTTCTCACCAAACGCTTTCATCAAATGGGTCGAAGCACACCAATAACAAAGCATTGCAACATATTGAAGCAGGTTATAACGCAGGCCAGCCAATCACAAAATCATTCTGTTAGGTGTCACTAGATAACTATTCGAGAGACTGCTAATATAATTAGTCTGTTATACCCTAGCATCTCGATGAGGTTGTACCCAGCGCTTTCAGCTAAATATATTCTATCAAGCAGTGGAGACTTTCTGATCTGTGCTTCCCTATATCTGAAGATGCTAGGTACATATAAACGGTCGGAAAGACTGCTGTAACTATGTAGCATCCAATGTTGATATGTACATATATGTACATGTATTTCAAAATAAGTATTGGGTCTGCCAAGCCTATTTCTGGAACAATTGTAGTATCTAACAAGCAGAAGTTGCAACTATTCAGGCAGCTATGCCAGCTACAGTTTAAGCATTAGACTCAAGTACCGTAAAACCAAAAATGTCCATGTATAGAAGAAGATTCACACACATGGATAAAAAAAAACTTTCAAAAATCTCCCAAATTCTCGAATTCCAAAACTTAAATATTTTTCAGAATTTTATGCCAGTGAATAACTCTTATTACTGAAGTATCTATAATCGATTTTAGTTCAAACTTGAGAATATACGCCAAAGTTGGAAAAATTTCACAGATTGTGAGAAGCACGATTATGTTCCTCAGTTAGGCATGCCATGTCGTCGCTACGGTTTTGATATGTACCTTCAAAGTAAGTACGCTGTCAAGGAAAATATGAAAAAACTTCGAAATGCTTTTGAATATGCCAGCAATAGAGGCACCTCTCCTCAATCTCCTCAAAGAGAAACAATTAGTTCCATCATTTGAAACATGTTTCGAAAACCTTTCCTGAATTCCAGCAATCCATCCGCTGCCTTATACTTACATTCTGGAGATTAGAGTACTTCTATGTCCGAAATTTGTGATGTGGATCCATGAGAATTCAACGAGTAATCTTTCCAAAACCTTTGTAATTGAAGGCAGAATAAATCAGACTAGCTTTCAGGCTAGTCAGGCACAATTGCAAACTTTTACTGGAAAGAAGATTTTTGCAATCTGAAAGTGGCGTTGAATAAGAATATTATAAAAAGTAGTGCACGCCTTAGAAGAACCTTGTTCCATCATAGATACCCGCATGGCCAACCTTAATAACCTTACATAAATAGACTGCATATAAAAATTTTATTTGTTAGAGTGATAGAACAGTCGTGACTTTATTCATTCTTCACTTTCAGTATATGTTTGGGCTTGAATATGTGAAGTTTTTTTCACAGATTAATCTAAATGTTACATATTTGCAGAACAAACAGATAAAACCTTACCTCACACACACACACACACACACACTAATTGCAGGGCATACAGCATAAGGTAAAAGCAGCAAACATACAAACAGCAGCAGACCGAAAAGCAAAAGCAAAAGCAGTTCAAACCAACTTTAGAATAAGAAGTATAAAAAATACTTAAGCAAAAGTATTTTAAAGGAAAGTCAAAATAAACAAACCAGATACAAAATGCGCGCAGAGTACGCTCGAAAGAAATGAAAGTCAAATAATAAAACTAAGCATTCGAAAAGAATAAAAAAAAAATATTGTCTAAGCAGCAAAGTGGCTGAAAACATAAATCAAAAGCCCTACAGACATATATTTGTAGCTAGTGGCATAAAAAAAAAAGTTCAGATACATTCGATGAGCACATCAAAAAAACCCAGAGATACAACGATAGAAAGAAAGAAAAAAAGTAGCTAACGCGTCATGATCATTGTAATTATTAACAACTGAGATACTTTACAGATATACACATCTTCAAGCTGAACTCAATCGGGCAATAGATACTCGGTAAATAGAAAACAAAAAAAAAAACAAAAAAAAAGAAGCTAAAAGAAGAAAGCGTGCGCATGCGCAGCGCTATATAGCAATAAAAGTGCACAATAATTGAATTACGATGCAGCGTCTAGCTAGACTGCAAATGTATCTGTATCAGATATACAAATGCATTTGGCGCGGCAATGAACTCAAAAAATATAGAAAAAAAAACGCTCTAGAAATAGAGCAGAGCTTAAAGAGTCGCTTCTAAAATGAAAGAAGCACAAACAATGCGCTAGATTTTTTTCTTTCTGCTTTTATGTTGCAGCTACTTCTACTAGCTTTGTTTGCAAGTATCTTTGTTTTTTTTTTTTCTTCAGCTTCATCATCATCAGCAGCAACAACAACAACAACAACAACTTTTGGCTGCTACGCCTATTAACGCTAGCCGCTGCGCTTAGCTGAAGCGTAACTGCTGCCACTGCTGCTAAGTATCTATGCATCTACACAAGTAGTAAATGTATCTCAGTCGATAAATGCAGAGTTTGAATATTTATTCGTGCATTTCAAGGCATGCAGCCAGACTAACTTGGCAACATACTTTAACATATATTATTTTTTTTTTTTTCTTTAGAAGCAGCAGTGAAATAGCACTACGAGGGTAGTGCATGAAGTTGTTGAATATTAGTTCGAAGTTGTATATTATGTACGTCTGTCTGGTTTACATATACGCGCACATTGACTTACAAATATTGCAGTTTGCACAAAATTTAACTTTAAACTAATGTTTATATGCTAAAAACGTTATAACTACATATACTTCTTGTATAACCCACGCTGCAAATAGAAAAGATACAACAGCGCAGTCGCGTTCAGCTACAACAGCGCTGCTATTCATGCTCTTTCTTCTGTCTCTCTATGTATCTGTCTTATAGAGGTCATTCATCCAGCATTTATCACATTGCGCCCGACACTTTATTAACATATTTTCATGTGTATTTGTGTTTATCGCTGTTGCTTTTCTTAGTTTTGGCCTCATTTTGTTTGCATAGATACATCTTAGAAGTTGCAGATACAGCATGAAAGAAGCGCATAGAAGTCTGGTTTCTTCATACATGTTATATGTAAAAATTCTCAACTTTTCTAGAATAGTTTTCGCTTTTGTGCTTTTCACTGCCAACTTTTTCTAGCTACATTTTTTTGCTGGCACAAATAAAAACCTAAATAAATATAAAATTCAATTTGCCTAGCAGTTCGTTCATCAACTTCTTTGCTTTATTCTTGCAATTAATTAACAAAAAGAACTATTACTTTAGTTACTCGTAGTTGTATATTAAAAGTATCTATGTTCCTTTCAGTGCACTATAGCTCTAATAAAAGTTGATACTTTAGTTCAAGGCAGCAATGAAGTATCTACATGAAGTAGCAGCAGCAGCAGCAGCAGTTGAAATAAAACGTTTCAAAAACTTTTTCAATTCAATTTATTTTTAAGTGTTCGTAGTTGTTGTTGTTGCTGTGTAAAGCATTCAGGACTTGGGTTTGAAGTTGTGTTCGGCAGCAATGAGTCGCCGTAGGAGACAAATTACTGAAGCAATTTTTTTTTTTTATTTCTTCCTTATTTCGTTTGGCATGAGTTGTGTGCTTAATTGGAATAGTGTGGATTGGGCATAAAGTGTATATGTATGTGTGTATGTGTCTGTGTGTGGAGTAAATGAGTTGCACATGCAGCGTTGATTTTTAGAGTGGTGCGGAAATAATTGAAAATGCTTTATACTTAAAAATTAAAGCTGTTGCAGTTATTAGTTACAAATAATAGCTTTAAACATGAAGAATGCTTGATTTTTTGAGATACATTTTTAATTGAAAATAAATTTGAAATTAATATTTGAAAATGGCTTCGAAAATATTTGCAGATTTTAAGTATGTCAGCTTGAATGAAATCTTTAAAAGTAATTTTTTTCTTGGTAAGTAATTTGGTTAAGTAATTTCCCTCATGGAGGAAATATCTAATATCAAACATTCTGAAGTATAAATATTAATTTTCAATTCCATTCGTGATTTCCCGTATCTTAGAGATGAAAGAAATGTCAGTTTTCTTATTATACCTGGTCTGAGTCCGCAGAATGGCTCAAGACCTGTGAAGGGAGATGCTGCTATTCTTCTTGCCAAGTCGTCCTCTTACTCGTTTGCTCATATACCCGCATGACCGTGTACCCAGTATAGAACAATCTTTTATATTTTTCCCAGTTGGTTTAGTTCACCTTAGCATTCCAGTATCAGTTTAAACTTGATCCATGCGAGCTCTCTGCTTAAATAGTCGCCTTACTATCGAAGAATATGGCAATGTTTGGCTTCTTGTACTCCTCATTTAGGTTAAATTGGAGAATGGCAAAGATTTCTGCCTGAAAGATTTGTGCAAGGTGAGAAAATCCTTGCGCCAGTTCCTTCATGTGTAAGGGAACTCTCTATGTACCAGCAGATTGCACCCGGTTTTACATCGTAGTTTAGCACTTGTGCCCTACTTTAAATCTAACCTCTTCATCGACACAAAATTTCTTTCCAATAACCATTCTCTTGAGATCAAAGAACAGGAACAAGTCGCTGGTGGGCAGATCTGGAGGAAACGTGAATGCGGAAGTAATTCGAAGCCCATTTCATACAATTTTAATTTATTAACAAACGAAATTCCTTTTTATCCATTTCTTCAAACTAACAAAAGTTGCTTCACCTCCCAATTAAGGCTGTCGACCTGTTCCGGAATTAAGTGACGCAATCAGGAAGCTATCCACAAACAAGGCCCCAGGACACGACAGTATATATCATAAAACACTAAAAGCTCTGGCAATGAAGTTGCCTATCTACATAACGTTGATCTTTAACGCTATGTTGAGGATGCAACATTTTCGCACCACATGGAAGATAGCCAGAATTACGATGATCCGCCAGCCTGGCAAGCCTGAGGAATATGCAAACTCGTAATGACCAATAAATCTCCTAACTTCTTTGACGATGGTATGGGAATGAGTTTTTGCGTCGTGAGTTACCGAGCTGGTAGGCTATCAAATAGCCCCACCTGACCATCAGTTCGGCTTTAGATCTGGTCATGGTACAACAGAGCAAGTACACAGAGTGGTGAACCATGTCTTGAAGGCGTTCGACGACAAGGAGTACTGCAATTGGATATTTGTCGATGTACAAGATAGACTTCGATAGAGTGTGCCATGCCGGACTCCTGGCTAAGCTCAAGGCGTTACTCTCAGCATTATTTCTTCTGATGGTCTGAACTTATCCGCTTCCAGTTGAAATTGCGAGATAAGCTATACAGCATGCACGTTGTAAAATCTGGTGCACTCCTAGGAAGCGTCCCCCAAGGAAAGGTCTGTTTCTGTACTCGTTGCTTACAGCCGATCTCTCTAAGCCTTGCGTAGACATAATGGCACCGGAAAAAATTCGACTCGTATCGTTTGCAGATGATGTTTCGATTCTGTACAATGCGATTCTGTAGAATGCGAACACGATGCGGCCGTCGGGGTGCAGGAGTACGTTCACACGCTTGAGCACTGGACCTGAAAGTGGAACATCAAACTAAATCCGCTGAAGTGCATTAACATGTGCTTCACACTACGCAAGAGGAGTCCTCCCATTGTCTGGCTGAACAACAGCGTCCTCACGCAGGCAAATGAGATCAGATACCTTGAGCTGACGCTGGACAGAAAGATGACGTTCGCTCGGCACACTTAAAACCTGGTCATCCGTTGCAACCTTGGAATGAGGCTCTACTGGCTGGTAAACAGACGCAACAAACTGGCGCTGCGCTACAAAAGAGCTATCTACACACTTGCCGTTGCTACCATCTGCAGGTACGGAGTGTAGCTGTTGGGTATTTGTGCCAAAACTCACCGAAATCGTATCTAGGTGATGCAAATCAAAGCCTTACAGATGTTCAGCGATTGCCAATGGTTCGTTCGGAACAGCACATTCTACAGGGATCTCCGCGTGGAAACAATTGAGGAGCGAGTTGCCCGCCACACCAGACTGACTACGCACTGCAACAAATTGGCTCGCACTCTGCCAAACAGGCGACCGTTCAGGAGGATACGTAGAAGTATAGTCTTCACAGCATCATTATCCACAAGGTATAGAGTATTTTTTCTGTAGTAAGCAGATAAAATATGAATATTTTGGGTTGGTTGTTTTACTCTATTTTGGTTTTTTTTTTATTGAAAACACTTTTGATTAACAAGCCGATCGCATATTTTGTTATGTTGCCAATTTAGACACAATTTAGTCAACTAATCTCTCAAACGATCGTTAAATTGAACGACTTTATAATAAATTCAACAAGCTAAGCCACAAACGGGCATGTCATGAATTTCAAATTGCGAATCAATTTCGATCGAATTTCAAGTTTGTTTTCTTGCCCTCTTCACAACATTACCAAATTTCCACACCATCCCAAATGGCACTGCAAATGAAAAACAATTTATATTTTGCACCACTTTGCCACTTAAATTGCCACCCAAAAACCAAAAAAATGGCATTGGCACGCGCTCAAATAAATGAATTGAATACAGGAACAGGTGCAGCTGCAAATAAATATATGAAAAGTATCTGCGTATCTCAAAAAGACCAAAAGAAAACAAGGACACAGAAATTTAAATGACACGAAAAGAGTTGGCAATAATTGGTGAAATTTTGGAACGAGTACCGCCCTGAGGACTAATATAATCAATAGTTTAAGTGCAGCAATTAATAATTAAAATTTTGCACTCATTATTATTAAGCAAGTGTTACACTGCAAAAAGGTTGAATAGAAAGAAAGAAAGAAAGAAAGACAGAGTAGGAGAGAAAAATTAATTGAAAGAAACGCATTTGCTGCATAATTGAACAGCTACTGCAGCTACACAGCCGCTCAGTAGCAACGCAGTATTTTTTCAACAAATTATGCGACAAGTCAAACAGTGGATTGTCAACTCACAGTCTACTGCTTTGAGTTTGAGTTTCAGTTTGAGTTTGAGTAAAGCTGAAGTTGAGCTGAAGTCTAATAAAAAATTCAAATGCGTATGAAAAATGCAAAACTAATTGAATTTGCGGTTTAGCAAGTGCAGCAGCAGCAGCCAAGTTGTAGCTCAAACCGTCGAATGTGCACGGCTAATGGCTTTCTTATGCTTTAGTTTAGCAAATACCCTTTAGACAAAGTGTGAGCGTGGCTATTTGTGATTTGTGCGTAAACTTCGTGGTTAGAAAGAAATTACAGACAAATTTTTAAAGTTTTAATTCAATTAAAGCAGATGAATTCAATCATTTTAATTGGCTGTCAACATGTGAAAAGCTGCCACTCATGCTCAGCAATTAAATACAAAATAATTTCTAAAGTCTTTGTGGAAAGAGTTTTTAATACCGAAAGCCACGAATTCGAATTTACAATAGCTTTGAGGTATCTTACAAGAATCTTCTATAGAAATTTAATGTGGATCAAGTGAAGATTAGCTTAACATGGCTGAGTTACATTTATTTATGATACACGTGACACAATTCTCTACTTTTTTAAGCTTCTTCCAACTAGGGAACATACAAACATTTTGTGTATTTAGATTGAACCTACAGAAAAACAATTTGTGAGGAGCAAACTCAAATAAATTTGAACAATAATGACTCTAAAAAAGTCGTCAAAGCTCTGGAACTCTAGGATGCGCAGTTGATCTCGATATAAAACTAAAACTACTTTTCTAAGAGCTCTACTGTGAAGGTGCTGTGTATGACACTGTTTCAATCGTTTCCTTTTCTGGCTGTGGGACTTAGTCATCTGCATTCTTTTCGATGTCCTTAGTGCGCTTGTACCATGAACCATTGAGCATTATTCTTAGTATCTCACTTTGGGCGATTCAGATTTATATCAGTTTGGACTAGTATACCTGAAGCGCATCCTTCCAGTTAAGGCTCAAAATAAATTTGTAAATGGTCATTATGCTTCAATGTGGAGCCTAGCAACGTTACATCAGGACAAGAACGCCTTATTGTTGCACATTTTCCAGCGTTTATGTCCATGTTTCATTTTAAGGTCACCGCTCAAAACTCCTTTTATTGATGCAATGCTTCTGTGACAATCAGGGCTTCTTGCGAGCACCGTAGGTTTCAAGTATAATATCGTCTCCATCAACTGCTATGACTGAGCTAGCTGTAGGCAGTTGGTATTGCATTTGACCTAAACCAGTGCACTGGGATACTCCCGCAGAAATGCACCTCTTGGTCGATATTGCAGCATCAACAATAACAATGAACAATAACATTAGAACAATAACATTAGAAAGCTGCGTCTTAGCTCAAATAGCTCAGGATAGAAGGCTCTTTAGCTTGCTCAGAAGTACACAGTACCACACTTTATTAAAAGAATGCTGAATATTCACAGCCTCATAATATTTCTTAACCATCTGTTCAAGGGTGAAGATTTCCAGAGTGTAGTGACTTTTGTGACCTTTACTTTTGTGGCCATTAACTTCCTTTTCTGCTGCCTTAAGATCTACAGGGTACCAGAATTTGTCGAAAGGCACATTTGATAAGCAAACTCCTGACGTGCTTGAACCATTCCTCTCGATACAATTCTACAAATACAGAATCCTTCATTAGAACTTTCGAGATAGCATTTTTCTTAAAACTCGTTCAAGTACCTGTTTAATGTGAAAATAATCGGCAAGTAGCAGTTTTAAAGCAATATGCCTCACGTTGGGCGCCATTTCGGTTATAAGGCCATATTTTACTTGAGTAATGGGCTCTTAGGCAGTTGTGAACTTTATCGCATGTGCCATTAGCTACAGATTAGGCTCCATTAAGTAGGCTTAAATAGTAAAAGCAATACGCTCCACGTTAGGCGCCATTTTACTTATAAGGTTTGTTTATGGGATTTTACAGCCGTTTCAGACCTTATCGTCTATCCCATTAGGCTTCTTTGCTAATGCTAGCTTATGAGTACACCACAAATTGGGCGCCATTTCATTCATAAGGCCATATTTTATATTTTACTCTTAGGAAGTTTTGATTTTCACCGTATGTGCTATTGGCGCCACATTTTAAATACAACACACCCAACGTTAGGCGTCATTTCAGTCATAGGGCCAAATTGTTTATGAGACTTTTCCAATGTCCTCCCACATTAGAACCGGTCGAATCCTTCAACAATGAAATTTACAACCCTATTAAGCTGTTCAGATGTTGCATGGGACTTACGGAATCCAAATTGATAGCAAGTATCCTTCTCCTGACCTTACGTCAAGCATTTGTGCCAATGTATAGCGTTTGGAAATCATAGGCAGCAGACTTATAGGCCTGTGGGAGTCTAATTTAAAGCTTTTGCCAGCCTTATGAAACCATGCTGATCTTCGGCTTCTACCATTGATTAAGAATGTTTCCCAGCCTCAGCACAGCTTTAAAGATGAACACCAAAAGAGATAGCTTTTAATGGCAATACTTTTAATGTAAAGTTATGCAGCCCATCTTCCCCAGAAGTTTTTTGGGTTTAAACGCTTTAATCTGAGCCGAGACTTCCTTCACTGTTATGGGAGCGACTGGAAGGCTTAGTTGGCCGGGTCTATCAAGCACCGATTACCTCTGGAAGTTGAAGTCAAACCAAACGATTGAAAGCGAATTTAAGAGTCGCCAGCAAAAACTTCTGCTCGTTCGTTTGGAGATCCTGCCCTGAATTCCTCAGCTATACTGATTGGGAATTTAGGTGCCACCTGCTGTTTGTATCACCCCGTCGGCTTCCATGGAGATCGTTTTGTCGAGTCATCCGAGGAGACATTTATGTGCTGCCAGAATTTTTTCAATCTATTTGCTGCTACGGTACACTCTACACACTTTGGGATCCCGGTGCGACTGAATTTTCTTCTAAGTCTTCTGATGTATTATTATGAGAAGCAAAAAGGGCCTCTGGCATGATTATTTCTAAATTCGAATCTCGACGAAACGCGTTTTGTCAGTTCCAGGCGGCAGCAAACGGCCTTTTTAGCTATTTTAATCTTTAGAACGGAGTTAAAGACAGCTACAAGGGGAAGGTAGTTGGATGAAAGATGGTACACAGGATAATGAGTTGCATGAACTGTAGCTAATATCTGCGTCCATGAACTCTGCACACCATCCAGTAGGCTGGTAACACTTCAGAGCGTTCTAAAATAAAGCCAGCATCTGTTCTTTGTATTAAAATATCCTCTTATAAGGAATATATTATTCAGACCATGGAATAATTGCTCAAATCTGACTTACTACTTGCAATGACACAAATAGCTGCTGTTAAACTAAAATGTGTTCCTCCAAAACAGACAGCTTTAGTATTAAATTAAATTATATATTGAACGCATTACCTCCTTTCAACAAAAACAAATCCTTGCAAACTGTTACACCTTTCAAGCATGCACGCTGTGTGTAGTGTATGCCAGCTTCAGCTTAACCGAAATTAATGTGATCTCTGAAGTTTTTTTTTTCCTTACTTCATGCTCATTGTTTGAATGCCAAGCACTTTCAGGCATATAATATTATTATGCGTTATCCTGTTTCCTGTTTGCTGATTTGATTTCATTTCGTTTCATTTTGCGCACTGACAGTTGGCTTCGTTCTAACTTCATGCCAGAGTCTGTCTAGCTTGGATTTTTTTATTTTTAAGCTTTTTTATTTTATTTTTTTGATTTTTTTGAAGCGTGGTCTTCATATTTCATTACATTGTGCGCGATTATTCTTCGTCTTTAGAATGCTATACAACGTTGCAAAATTGGATAATGCTTATTAGAGCAGCAGCAGCAGCAGAAAAGGGAAAAGGAAAGGCAGGAGCATAGCCAACACAGCAGCAGAAAGATTTGTTATGAGTTGAGGCAATAAGATAGCTGCTACACAATCAGGCAATGGTCTTCTTCGTTGTCGGTTAGCCAGTTAACCAAGTTCAGGTTTAGTTTTGTACTCAGCTGCGGTTTATCTGTGTGTGTCTCCCCTTCCCTCGCCAACTTTGTCTTTCTATCTATCGCTGTGTGGTCAGCAGTGAGTAATCGTTCATTGTTGGTTGACACTGCTGCTTGCAGCTTTATGCTGCGCTAAACTAATATTTCAGCTGCTCAGTGAATCTTTTATGAACTTGACTCAAACTCAAAGAAGCTATAGAAAAAATTTAGAATGCAGCAGCTTAGATTTAAGCCAAGCAGACAGCATAAAAGTCACGTGCTTGATTTAAGCGAATTTAAGCCTTTATTAAATAAAATCTATGCGCGTAATGTGTAGAAAAAAATAGTAGAAAAAATAAAATAAAGGATAAAAAGGAAGTAAGCAATCGTTTGCCACACTCTTGACTGACTGACTGACTGACTGAGTGAATGACTGTGCGACTGAATGAATTATATGACGCATTGCTGAGTGCTACACACACACACAAACACATGCAGTCTCAAAGCTGCTTCGATGAGTTTATTTAGTCCTTGACTGCAAAATGCGAATTGCTGCTTCCAGCACGCTCAAGTGACAACTAACTGGAAAAAGCTGCAGCAACACATTCTAAGGCGTTCATTCTAAGTGAAACTGCTGCAAGGAGTAGCAGTAGTGATGCACTGTCGCTGCATAAATCGCTGCTCAAATGACAGCAAGGATGCAGCTTATACTATTGGCTGGATTAGAAAGATTCGCGGTTTTTATAGTTTGAATTGAGCATAAAAGAGAAAATAGCAGGTCATATGTTAGCTAAAAAGCCAAAAATCTCTTAGAGCATTTAATGCTTTAATAAATTTTAGTATACAACTATTCGCAAGCCTCATTTTTGTTAAATTTATCGCCAGCTAAATTGTTCGACAATGACAGAAAGAAATGGTAATTCGATGGTACCAGGTCCGGACTAGAAGGTGGATACATAAGGACATCCTATCCGAACTCCCGGAGCTTCTGGCACGTCACAATAGAAGGATGTGGATTGCCGCTTCTGTGCGATTGCTGCCTTCAAGCGATCAAGTTCTTCACAGTAGAGCACTGAAGTGAGCGTTTGGCCATGGGAAGCAGCTCCTGGTCGAAGCTTCCCTGCCAATCCCACCAAACACACAGCAAAACCTTCCTGACCATCAATCCGTGCTTGGCAACCGTTTGAACCGCTTCGCCACCCTTCACCCACGACCGTTTGCGCTTCACGTTGTCGTAAGTGATCCATTTTTCATCACCAGTCACCATTCGCCTCAGAAACGGGCCGATTTTGTTGCCATTCAGCAGCGATTCACATATGGAAATTCGGTCCATGAGGTTTTTTCTGGTGTCAATTCGTGTGGCACGCAAATATGAGTTTTTTGTGTAGCCAAGCTTCTTCAAATATTTTAAACGGTCATATGACTGATATTCAGCTTCCCGACGATGGTACGACTGCTACTCTGGCGGTCAAACTCGCTCACATCCTTGATTTTATCGACTTCTTTGACGATAGGCCTTCCGGAACGGTGTGCATCTTCCACTTCCTCCACACCAGAACGGAATCGAGTGAACCACTCTTGTGCTACGCGAATTGAACAAGTATCTGCCTTGTAAGCATCATCAAATTATTTTTCCTCTCTATTTTCAAAGAATCCTCTATTCAAACTTCGCATTTGATTTTCTTTGTGACAGTATGAAACATGTTCCATAACCATGGCAAACTAAATATATCAGGTCCCACCAGATGTGAAGCATTTTCCATTTTTCATCTTCGATAATTAATGAATTAACGTGGTGAAGCAAAACTTCTTAATGAAACTCACTGTTTAAGCGGTTTATTTTTATCCATTTCCAAAGTGCATGATATACTAAATAAAGAAGGTCTTCTTACCATCTTTGCCGGAGTTAGAAATGGTGTCATAATTTAAAATAAATCCATGATTGCGAACATCAGTGCTAGTCAAAGGGAATGTAATTCTTCTCTTTACGTTCAACTGGTTCATAAAAAAATGTTTGTCGCTCGCTTTTTCTCTCTATATATATATATATATATATGGAACTCACTGCTAGTACCTCGGGTACGAAGTTACACCAAAGACTTGATCTAGGACCATGACACCTCGACACTTGGCCCTTAACGTCAAATTATTTTATGGACTGTCGGGCGTATAGCTGTTCCAGCTTAAGAAGGTTCACGAGAGCCTTAATCTAGTACCATAGAGGTCAGAGGCCCACGAAGTATACTTCATACTTGCTTCGCCCTGGTCATTGTTGCGGCCCTCCGGCTGTGGCTGTGGTTACCGCACAAATGCGGACAAAGTTTCTTCGGAAGCATGACGTGGAGTTGCGTTCACAACCGGGTGTTCGGACCCATCGACCAAAAGAGGTTTTAGATAGGCCTCGACTGCACTTACCAAGGAGCCAAATAACGTGACTTAGTTTTGGTAACTGTGCTCGTCACCGTGTGCTTAAGCCAATGCGACAGGCGTCCACGTTAAACCTCTTAATCTTTCCCTATATATAAATATCTCTATAATTCTCAAACTATCTCTTTTTCAAATACTTTTCTCAATCTCTCACCAAAAGTTATTTTCATCTCTTAATTTTTTTTTGTTCTTTACTCTCTTTCCTTTAACCTAATTCTAGCTATGCGCTTTAAAAAAATTGTTTCTTACCTCCGTTTGATCTTTACACTTTTCACCTCCAATCTTTAGGTTTCTCTCTCACCGCATTTGTGCTCAAAAACTTCTTTGTCTCACTTTTTTTTTTTGTTTTTTGCTTTCTTTTTTCTGCTTATTATTACTTTACTGCTTAATATATGTTCTTGCCTCTTTTCGATTTCAATATTTTGCTCCTCCCATCAATATGTTTCTCTCTTACTAAATTTATGCGCAAAAAGTTCTTAATCTATTCTTTTGTTTCCCTTTTTTTCTTTCCATCTAGTTTCCACGTAAAAATGTTTTCTAGCCTCTTTGGGTTTTCATATTTTTCTTCTACTACCTCTACGAATCTCACGGAATTTGTACTCCAAAAAGTGCTTTGTTTCTCCTAATCTTTTGCTTTCTTCGTCTCTTTCCTTCTACCTGGTGCCTTCCTCATACTTTTTTCTTGCCGCTTTTTATTTTCCTCCTTCAATCTGTTTGCTTTTCCTAATTTTAAACTTGTTTTCTCTTTCCGATTATCTAAAACCAAATTGATTTCTTAAATTTTTTAAATTTTTGACTCAACATTAGAAGTGCTATTAAAAGAAAAAACAGCAACTCCCTTATACACCCATGTCTAAATCAAATATAAATCAAATAACTAATAGAAAAAAATTCAGTTTGCTTCAAGTAGTGCGCCATGCATTCTGCAAACAGCTTAAATATTTTAGCATTTTTTTGGTTTTCCACTTTTTTTTTCAAAGTCATCATCATTGAGAATTTTTTTTGTCCAACCAGTTTCCCCACTAAAAATAGCTCAAGATTTATTTTTATCTGTGCGCAAATTGCATGCTTCGATTTGCCCAAAAACCAATCATTATATATCGGCTCGGACTAGCTTGGCTTGGTTTGGCTGGTCTGGTCTGGTTATAATGCAGACAGCAGCGGTAGCAGCATCCAGCGTTCATTTGCTGCTGCCCTAGAAATAATCGTACAATAAATTCTGATTCGAATTAAAGTCATAGCGCAACGAATTGAAATGGTTTGCAAGCGCAACATTTAATTAAATAACAACACAGTGCAACGGCAGCAGCATAGTCCGTACTAGAAGATAGTGCTTGCCTGTGTTGATGAAGCAAATACATAGTATCTAGTGGTTGAGGGAGGAGGCAGGGGCACTCAGCACAGTACGGTGGCAATATTGAATACAATTTGGCATTGGGCTGCAACGTTTTTGAATTGCTATTTGCGTCCAATAATGCAATATCTATGAAGTTGCATCTGTAACTAGTGTAAAAACGACTATGATTGGCTGTGCGTCTGTCTGTCCGTCCGTATATTTCGAGTATCTGACTGTAATTGTATAATAGCAGCTGCTGTTGCATCTATATAGAAGTATATTTAACTAAAGACAAATTTTTGTTGCAAGGTTGTGTTTCAGTTATGGCGCAGTTTTAGAAGTTTGATGAATTGGAGAACATTCTTAGTTTTACTATTATAACCAAATGTAAAGATTATGGGTTTCTATGGGGTGTAGACAGGTAGTTCGTTAAAAGGAAGAAGAATTTCAAAGCTGTTAGATTGAACTCCCATTGCAATGTAAAAATAAATGAAAAATAAGGAAAATTTTCTTTTCATCTGTCATCTTGAACTACCACTGGAGCAAACGACGAACCATAAACATATTGTAGGACCTTTTCCAACCAAAAATTTCATTAAAAAATTAAAGTACTACAGACTAGAAACATAAATGATGGCACTCGTATTTCTACAACTGTCTACGGCGCCATTAACAAATGTGCCTTCCCACTGTAAAGCACAAGCATCTCCCAAACTGCTTTTTCAGCATGCATTGTCTCGTTGTATTCATATGCGACGACTATTTACAAAACAACGCAGCAAAAATTTAGCTTTAACTCAGAAAAAAATAGCAAACTCAACAAGCGCCCAAAACGCAAATTGCAAAATTTTGCAAAGCGAAAAATAACAAATTGCATGAAGAATCAAGCGTGGTGTAGCAGCAGCAGCAGCAGTCGCAGCAGGAAGAAAAACAGCAGAGCGCTCTTGTTGCGGTCGCCAAACTTTACGATTTTTCATTTATAACATTCAATAGACAACAGCAGAATGCAGCATCGATGTTTCTACTTCATATGCGCTTCAGTATGGGCGTAGCTGCAGCATAACCACGCCCCCTAGAATGGTATTCCTGCAGCGCTTGGCTTGTCCTTGACTGCTACGGTAGCTGTAGCTGCTGTTGCTGTTGCTGATTGTTTGCTGCGTCAACCGCGTTTCGCAATTAAATAGAATATATGTGGTGCAGCTTTGTGGTTCGGAACTCTTCTATACTAGCCGCTCGCCCCACTACCCTTGGCTCGTTTCGTTTGTAATGCATTCCAACTGGAATTCGGTATGTAGAACCCGCGCAATAATTCACTTTGCATTGATCCCATTGAAGTTGCCGTCAATTCATACGAAGCGATTTCTAAAGTTTGCTCATTGTTCGATGAATTTTTTTTCTTTAGAGGAGTGAACTGGTGTCTTGTTAAGTAATTTTGTTAATAGCAACCAATCTATGTAAAAAGATGCAGCCATGCAATCTCATTCAAACTGATTTGAACTTGTAGATGAAGACGTGAAATGCACAAAAAAACAAAAAAAAAAATCAAAAAAAAAAACAGACTATGTAGTTCAATGCATTTTTACAAGGTCTTACTCAAAATTTGTTGTTTCGTCTTGAAATTCCGTCAGTGGTCGCTAATGAAATGATATTTCATGCCACGAACAGTTGAGACAAACACCACAATAGCTAGCTGCCACATCCTCATTACGGTCGCCACAGTCAAAGAATTATCTTTGATTGGTATGGGCCACACTCGTCAGGTATGGTGGGTGAATAGGATCCCATCATTTCCGAAAGCAATTTTTTCTCTGGTGTGACTGTACAATGGTCATACAACTGTGTTGGTAGCCCTTCCATTATTCGATTCTCTCCACCCCAACGCCGTCCCCGTTTTCGTCTCGGTCCGCAATTTCATTCAGTCAACTTACCCCTTGGCCTTCGATATTGATTTAAAAATAATTTATTAACCATCCTAAAGCTGTCCCATCTTCGTCATGTTCCGCTATTTCATAAAGCCGACTTACCGTACCATCTCTCCATTGAAAATTTATTCAACAATAACTTATTCTTAAATAGCTTACACCACCCCAAAGTCGTTCCCGTTTTCGGCTCGGACAGCGCTTTCTTTCAGTCAACTTATCCTACCGAATCTTAAAAATTTTTCCACAAATAATATTTTCTTAAATACCTTACATCAGCATTATTCAGCCAATCTACCCTTACGGGTCTAAAGAAGTTCCAATCGAAAATTTATTCACAAATAACTTATTACCATATACCTTACCCCAAAGCCGTCCCCGTTTTAGTCTTGATTCATGCTCTCGTTTAGCCGATTCACCGTTCCGGGCCTAAATAAGCTACACTTCGAAATTTATTCAAAAATAACATATTTTCAAACACCTTACACCACTCCAAAGCCGTTCCCGATTTGTCTCGGCTTTCTTTGAGTCAACTTATCCTACCGAACCGAAAAACCTATTCACAAATAACTTATTCACAAATAGTTTGTTCTCAATAACCTTACACCATTCGAAGGCCCTTCCATGCCTTCGTTCAACCGATCTACCGTGCCGGCTCTAAAAAAGCTTCACTTCAAAAATTATTCACAAATAGCTTATTTACAAATACCTTACACCACCCCACAGTCGTCCCCGTTTTCGTCTCGGTCCACGCTTTCATGCAGCCGACCTATCCTACCGGGTCTAAAGAAATGTTACTGCAAAATTTATTCACAATTTAGTTATTCATTAAAAACTTTTATCATTCCAAAGTCGTCCCCATTTTCATCTCGCTCCGCGCTTTTTTTTAAAGCAGTTTCATATCGACCTTATAGATTTTTCGCTCTCGTTTTCCCTATTGTGAAGCAAGTTTTCAAAATCGGTCAAGTATACAAAATAATTGTTTTAAGCTTAGGCTTTTAAGATGTAACACAGCTCAAGCACCATCCAGTCCTGAGTGTCTTTTTTTCAACATTAAAGAAAACTTTTTCTTCCTTTCAAACTAGTTCATATAAAATTTCTATTCAATCCGCTCAGTTGAAGTGACTCAAAATTAAATTCGAAAATTTTAATACAACAAATAAAATCAAACAAACTTTTAAATCCGTACTTGCTTGTATACATTATTCACCACCATACATTCAACTCTTTCTACCTAATTTATCGGCCCATTTCATTCTTCATTTTTCTCTCCACTTCGCCACCCACATTTACTCCATTCAATCATTTCTACAATTGTTTAAACGCCTACACTCCACATTGCACACATTTTGCCATTCATCTTCAACATCATCATCATCAACAACAACAACATCATCATCAACAATGCAACAGTAACCCAACCAACACATCCTCTGCCACTCTTACTCTATGGCACGTTCATACAACCACAGCCGCCACTACAAATCCAATTGGAAATTGTTGCACGCACATTTGCGCATGCGCGCCCAACAACAACAACAACAACAATACCGACTGAGTGCACACAAAAATTTTCCAAATAATTGCATCAAATCTGCGCAGCAATTGTTGCAAACAACAAGTGCACAAAAAAATAAAAAACCATTGAAGAAAAGAAAGGAAAAGAAAAGAAATAATAAGTAAAACAAAAAACATTCTTCTTCAAAAAAAACTTCATCATCATCAGCATCATTTGCGTCACTAACACACACACACACACACATCTTCAACATCTTCTTCACTGCTTCTTTCTTCAATGACCAACAGTGAGAGACTTTCTCCACCAATTTCTGCTGCGCGAACAATTCCAATTGGAATCGCTGACGCTGCTGCCTGCGTTGCTGCCTTTAGTGATGGTCTTTTTGTTGTTGCTGTTGCGCTTTCGTCATTGTTTGTTGTAATTATTTAAACCACTTTTTGTGCAAAAAAAAAATGGTAAGAAGAAAAAAATATATTCGAAAAAATGGTAAGAAAAAAATTTATTGTACAATTCAAACAACAAAATGCATTGTTGTAATTACTGTTGTTGCTACAATGCAGCCTATTGCACGCGTCTCTCTCTCTCTCTCTCTTGGTCTCTTTTTAGCACGCAGTTTCGAAATTTGTTCTTTAGTCTGCCGCGTGCTAAGCTGCTTATTTAGCTTAGTTCAAGTGTTAAGCTGTACTTCTTTGATACGCTGCAGTTTAGTAAAGCTTTAAAGAGTTGAACAGATTATAATGGATTTCAAATAAATAATTTATAAAATCTTAATTTATTTTAAATAAACTCTGACTCATGGCATCTTTGTCAGAATTAAAATGAAATTATAACTCATCACATGTCAGGTAGTTAAATGGGAACGCCAAGATATGACATGTATCTGTATGGATATATAATGTGTGATATATATTGTGTTACTTTTCGCAGAATAATAATAAGTTTATGTCTTCGAGCCTTCAAATAAAACCAGTACTCCAGATACTCTACAGTTCTGAAATAGCTTCCTCAGACTTCGTCTGGTTTCTGCTTTCGAAAATAACCATAAAAGGATATCATTTCGAGGCAGTTGACCAAGAGAAAAAAAGCTTGCACCAATGCTATAAAATGCATTTCCGCGAAGGTTTACCATGATGTATTCAATGTCTACAAATCTCTCTTAGACGCTGTTGCATATAAAATTTTGGTAGAATTAGCTGCATAGCGAGAATTTCGATGGAAAGGAGTACTATGTGTGGCCTATTAAACCAGTGCATGATATATTGTCTAATATTTTTAAAGCACACTTCATAAGTTAATATTTTTTTTTTTTTACTTTATCTACAATCAGTCTGATATAAGGAATATATATATAAATATATATAGACTAGCGGACCCAGCTTGCAATGCTACGTCTCTTTTTTTTTCTTCCGTTTGCAGTTTTTCAGGTCTAAATTTTATCTTAGCATGTTACAATACTTAGCTGACCCGACATGCTCTGCTACGCATTCCTTTGGGTTTCTCTTTTATAAGACCACATCACTTTGATTCCCTGATATCTGCCGTTACCTTCTACACATAATCTACACCCTATCACAATCATGATTGTATCACACACCAAAACCTAACGCATAAATATTATTCAGTAGACTGATATGATATTCATATAAAGTATATAAAAACTATTTGTGATTTATCTGCTTTATTATGTCAATGCGCAGGAGTATATTCAAGAACATCCCAAAGTTTCATGGTGATGTCTTAGCGTTTGGGCACAAGTTGAACTTGGAAAAAAACAAACATATTAGATATTTTTACTTATGACCATTCCAAAATTTTTATCACGCTTAGTTAAAATCTATTTTTCAATGAGAATCCAAAAAAGAAGTTAATAAAATTGAATTAAGTTTCAAAATAGTCACCAGAGATATGTTCAAAAGAATTTTATTCATTTATTTCATTATTTTGTGATACAAATGTTATATGTGGCTTATGATAACTAAAATTAGATACAAACATTCGTGTTTCTAGCTTGTTTAAATATTGTGTAAACATAGCAAAAGAACATTACAGCAAATTATCTATTTACTATATACTTTTGTCGCACACTTCTCTCAAGCACTCATTCTCTATGCTTCAAACTCACAAGCCAATACTTTTGCCTTTTGAATTCCGTTTCACTTTGCACATTATAGAGGTTGCAAATGTACTGTTCTCCCCACTCTTTAAAAGATGTTAGCCTTGCTACGCGAGCATTTCCCGCATTTACTTCTATTACAAAAAACGTTAAATTTTGCCTCAGTAAAGAAGTTTCACTTTACAAAAGAAATTATCTTATTAAGTACTCTTCTTTTTATGAAAACAGATTTTTTTTCTCATTTTTAAAAACAATTTTTCTCTTCTCTCTTTTCAGGTAAGAATCTTCTACAATAAATTTAACTTTTCATAAGATAACTTGTGAGCATTTTATCACAACTCTTCAAAAGAAAGGTAATTGGTAAACATTTATAATCACAAATTGTGACACATAAAAGCTACAACTTATTGAAACATGCTTGGGAACATATAATTTTGTATACTTATTGTAATAACCGCCTTGCGCTGCGAAGTTTCTTTTGTTCTCTCTTCTATGTACATCGCCCATTTTTCCCTTCAAAATCGTTTCAGTTGTTTTCGAGTTTAAACTGGACAAAAGACAGGTAGAGCACATATCTGGTTGAGAGTAAAAAAAGGAGAGATATCATTAGATGTGTTTGCATTAGATGGCACTTAGGGATACAAATTTCTCTTTCGTTCTCTCATTTTCTCCTATCTTGCTCTCTCCCTTCATTTCTCTCTGTGTGTCTTTCAATGCATTTTTATACAGACATGGTAAAATATAAATAAAATAAAGACGCATGCAGGTATTCTGCAACCCCATTGAACCTTAAATTTGTTTAGAGGATATGTTCCTATCTAGATCCGTGGCATATATTTTATAGCGATTAACATAAGATAAATCCAATTTGTCGTTTCAAGCTAAACTAAACTACAATAAATTGTTTTTCTTACAAAAAACAAGTCATGAAGACAGAACTACCCCTTCTAGTGATCCAATGTGGATCTATATAGTATATAGAGCATATATATGAACATCTAAAAATTTAACTTGAAGGCTGAATCTAATATTTTATAAGTTCTCGTTGTTCATAGGAAGAACTAGACAGACAGACGGACATGTCTATAACAACTCATTTTTTGATGCTACCAGACATCATACTGTCTTAATATACCTAATATACCCTAATACACTATGCGTACAGTGTATTACAAAAAAATGTTACCATAATAAATTTTTCTGCAATTTAATTCTGTTACGCCATGCACTGGAAATAATTAGCAACGACAAAGAAGTCATAGCAAACAATATCGAACTGTGTTATGTGCAACTAATTGCAATAAGCCTAATTTGCGCGTTCGACATAATATCCGGCAGCAGCTTATTGTTGCAGCACACACATACACACACACACACATACATGACAACTAATTAAACTTAGAATGTCTAATAAGCAATTGTATTGCATGCAGTTGCAGCGGTGGCTTGTTGCTCTTTCAAATGCTGCAGAAAAATAATTGAAAAAAAAGAATTAAATTAAAATAGAATTCGCTTAAAAACTATTTTAATAACACTTTTGTACAAAACTATTTTATATTATTTATTTTGCATAGTTTTTTTTTAATTAGAAAATTACGCACTTTTGATGCACATACAACACGGTCTGACCTAAACTAAACTGAGGTGAACTGACCTGAGCTGACTGACTGACTGACCTAAATGCCATACAAATTTTCAAATAAGCTAAATGAAGCCAATAGTTTGTACAAAAAAATGTTAAAATAAAACAATTTAAACAACAACAACAAGAAGAAGAAGAAAAGTTAAACTATTATAACTAACCATTAAAGTTGAAAATTAAATGCTTGCTCGCGCGTTGGCTCATAATTATTTTATAATTAAATTCCATTTTGTATGGCGCACAAAAACGAAGTGTAAACGTAGTAGTAGAAAAAAGAAGAAGCAGAAAAACAAGAGTTTCATATATAAAATTGTTTTTTTTTTGTTTTTTTTTTTTTTTGTTTTACACGTTGCAGTGTATTTTGTTTGTTTTTTCGAACAAGATTTTTGCGTAAAATGCTTGTTGCAAGCTTACTAATATGCTTGTTAGTTGTTTTTGTTTTTGTTGTAATTACTAAACGCTACGCAACAGGTGTAAATTTAGCTGGGAGCTATTACAACAACAAAAACAACAATGATTATATGTAGAAATACTTGCTTATTCACTGTCGACGACAAACTCTGAAATCCAATTGGCTTAAAAATTTTTTATTTTTTTTTAGTCATGCAACAAAATATTTTTTTTTTTTGTAAATTCTTTGCAACTTTGTCGACACAACTTGTCACAATGAATTAGTCAGTCAGTTCGGCTTAAAGTTGACCAACTTTGATGCCTTGAGTAAGTGTGGCAGACAGTCAAAGTTTTTCAAAGTTTTTAAACTTTAGTCGAAACGGAAATTTTTTGTTGACAAAAGAATTGTTTATTGTTGTTTTAAATCTAACTGTAAATGCCAAATTTGATCTATCATTTATGTAGATTCATATTGGACCACTAGAACTAGTAACATCCAAACAAATATTTTGTATTCAATTTTTATGGTTTTTTATATGAAAAATCATATTTTTTGTGATTTAGTTTAGCTTGAAACCATATATCCAAATAAAATATCAGACATGGATTCAAATAGGAATATATCTCCAAACAAATTTAAGATTCAACAGAGTATCTCGAAGTCGAGTGTACTATATAGAAATTGTATTTTGTTCATTTTATTTATTTATATTAAAATTATTCATGTTTCCATTATTTAAAACGGATTTTATCAGCCAATTAAATAATTCAAACAAATATTATAAACCAAAGTGGACCTCCTCTATCAATAATGATGTAGTAGTTAAAGCTTAGTTAGAAGCTGATTAAATACAGTAGAAAGGCAAACAAGTCCCAGAACACTAGCCTGTGAGACCGCAGAACAAAGTTTCTTCTCGAATGCACTTGAAATTATATCCACTATTCGATGGCATTGCTCGGAAGTTCAATGGACTCTTCTAAACCCAAAATGAAGTTCTGGTAAAATATACTTTAAACACTCGAACGAATCTCATAGTGACGTCTTTTGAGTGCGCATTTTATACTTGCTCAGCACAGTGCTGGTGTGGCATGCCGCATCATATGAAATTTACAATGTTACATTAGCCAGCGTTATTCAGTTAATCTTTTTGTTAACCTTATTAATACTTCCACATAAAGGACCTGCGATAAAAGTTCACTAAATAAACAATGGCCGCAGGTAAATGTCAGGTTTTACATTTTGATTGTTGACTATTTAGTAAATCTATATCAATAGATTCTTACGCTTGAGTTGCGATGTACAATCGAGTCAATAAAAAAAAATCCTGCCACACTTTACACAAAGCTTACAATACGCTGCACGCTCAGGTATCACATTTCCAATTCGAATTGTGATTTCCATTGTTTTCATTGCATTTCAAATTTCATGCACAACTAATTTAATTTGCCTTGCAATTAAGGAAATTAGTCGAATTACATCGAAAAGAAAATCATTTCATTTTCGCATTTCAAGTTTTCATAAAAGAATGCCGTGACACAATATATGCCAAACAATAAGTGACTTCCAATTAGCCGAATAGGAAAAATGAGAAGTTAGGCCCGATGTTGCCCGTGTGGAACATTGCGAATTATCGTGCAATAAACGCCAACTTCCTACGACGAAGCAAACGCCTCATAACACCAAGTTAAAATGGTCCATTAATTGTTTGGCCTGTTGGAACGAACTTTTGGTAAATAATGCGCTTCGAATCGTAGAAACAAATCAATATTATCTTCACTCATGACTTTTCCAAACGTGATTTTTTTGGGTTTTGGGTTTTGGCACTTTGACGCTTGCTTTCAGGGTCGTATAAAAAAAACACTTTGTCACATCACCAGTAACAATGTTGGAAATGGAAGTTTTTGTTCCTTTTTGGCATCTTTAATGATGTCTTTCGAATGTTGATACACAATTTTCAACGACAATGCTTGTCCATTACATTTGCAATTTTCCATTCATTTACTTCATATAACAAACGATGGCGAGTGAAGAACTTCTATCTCTTTCGAAGTTTTTCAGACTTCCTCATTCTATCACTCTCTTTATTTGCAGTACATTACTGCGACAAAGGGTTAGCTTAAAGCTATAAATCTAACGCCTACTGCATAACGTTTCATATTTTACGTTTCAACCCGAATTTTCAAGCAAAAGTTAATTTGTTAGAACCCTTATCATCTGTACAGATAATCAAAATGAAAATGATATTTGGAATAGATGTTGATGGATTTAGGAGAAGTAAGATCCATTAGAAAATAGGGTATGGTTTGAATTTCTATAGGAAACATATATATTTGCAACATTAATATTGAGAAAAGATTTTATGGAGCGCAATGATGCGCTCCAGGTTCAGCTAGTATCTGTCATATATACAATATTTAACATAATTATTTTGACGAGACAAAAGAAAAACATTTTGTATATAATTTTTAATAGGAGTTATTATAAATGAGATAATTTTTTTCCTACTATATATAGTGCGTAGATTTCATTAATTATTATGACATAATTATTTTGACAAGTCAATATGTTGGCATAATTATTTTGACAACTAAATTTTTCCAAATAAAATAGCTTAATGCTATTCAAATATAAGAAAATTGACTATAAGCTATAGGCGACTTTAGCTTAGATGGCTTTTTGAAGACGTTTTGGTTTAGCAAAAATTGGCGGACTTTAACGCATAGCACGTTCCAAAGATGAGTGACCTCAGATATGGTTTTTTCTTTGGTTTTGTGCAATGAAACAATTTTGTTCTGCTTTATGTAAGCCCAATCATTTTCTATGCAGTTTTAGATGACCATTCCAGACATCCATTAGATATCATTCAAAAAACTGTTTTATCATCTTGGTTTTGCTGTATGGAGCATTATTCTGTTGCAGGATAAATGATTTCCCTAAAAATCTATCATCAGAAGGAAGTGCGCTATGATTTAATGTTATCAAAGATTAGCCTTAGGTCATAAAATCAGTGATAGAAGCCAAATCACTCAATTCATTGTAATAAATGCATCCCCAGAGGATGAACATAAATCGACAATTACTATAATATTTCGTCAAAATAATTTTAGACCGACCATACGTGCTCACACATGTCTTGCTCACACTACACCAAAAAACAACAATACCCCCTACACCCCTTTTAAAATCTTAGTATTACTATGTGGAATATATGTATACCCATATGAATGCATGTGAGATATTTTATTGGAAATAGTTTTTCTTAAGATACCCTAGAAAGGGGAAAACACCTGTATGGGAGATATCACTTTTTGTAATCCAATTATATGAAATCGAATATTTTATTAGTATTGAAGTAAGATAAAAAAAACTGGGTAAAAATTTTAGCTAAAATAAAGAAGAAAGCTAAAATTTTTCATTCAAAAACTCAGTCTACTAAGACTGGTTTTTATTACCACTACCCCTTGAAGAGGACTTACCACATTGAGGCCTAATTTGGCTACTTATCCGAAGAGGCAATAGAAGAAACCAACTGCTTTATAGTCTCTAAGTTCTTGTTTTTCAAAGCCAGACAGATTTGTCTATTTTGACTTGACTAATTGTGGGAGGCTACACCTTTTAATGCTCCGATTTGGACCTTAATAGAATGATTTATAAGTATATATTCAAAATACACGAAATTCGTCGTTTTTAGTTCAATTTACAATGAAAAAATTGTTTAATACAAAAACCAAGAATGGTGGAACAGTTGTGTATGAAGGTTAACCCTTCCTTTGGTAGGATTTGGAACTAAATAGAAAGGTAGACCGTATTGGACATTTCTAGTTAAATTAACAACAACAATAAAAATGTTATCATGCTAAAACTGAGATAGAACTAATAGGTTTGTATAGTATAATATGTATGTGCCAAGCTATCTTAGGGAGTGGGGGTTGGTACATATTTTGCTATCCTACTTATATTATAAATGCGAATGTTTGTTAAGATGTATGGATGGATGTATGGATCTAAGTCTCTTTCTCTTAAACCGCTAAATCAATTGGTAGAAATTTTACTATAGAGATAGATGGGACGAAGCAAAACTACATGGGCTACTTTTTGATAAATTGAAATGGGCGTTGCCCCAGCCTCCATATAAACGCTAAAATAAATTTGACATATCTTCGCATCTATGTGAAGTACAGAGCTGACTCTATCTCCAATGGTCTCTTAGTACTCCTTATTTATAAGAACAGACGAACACACTATATAGTTTATATAGGCTGCCTCACCTCGTACTGTCTGTGAAATACATTTACATTATTTTAATAAACTCTTTTAGCCTACGTCTATATAAATTTTGGCATCACTCACATCTTAAAAATAAATAACTATGCAGCTATAAGCGCTCAAGCATTAGCGTGAACAATGACTTCATAAGTGAACCATGCAGTCAGTCACGACAATGATTCTCATGTACTCAAGCAAATGTTCCACTTATGTATTCAAAAAAAAAAAAAATATTTATGCCAATTGGAAAAACATTAAATTAGCAAACAAATGCAAAGCTGCGTGTCTTAATTTCCTCATGCGCTCGATTTAATACAAAAGCAGACGATAAACTCTTCACATTTTATTGGGTATATTTCTTCGCCATTCTACAGGCAATCTGGAACAAAAACGCGTTTAGTTAATTTGGCGCAACGAATTGTGCTTTGCCTAATGTAAAAACTTTCGACATCGAAAACTAAACCAAATCGAAGCCAAGATCCATTTACTTTTCACCAATTAGTAGCGCAGACCGACTAATCAGAATAGTTAATATGAATAGCTTGAAGCAAAAAATCATTTAAGCCAGAATGGCACAAAACTTTCCCCTTCTCCAAAGAGAAAAAAAAACCAACTATTTTCACGATCATAAAAACAAATAACCTATTAACGAACTGGCAGCCAATGTTGTGCGAATTTCATTAATTAACAATAAATGGGTATTTCATTAAGGTTCTTATTATTTTTATTTCTCATTTGGCTGTCTGTGACACTAATAGGCTACATATGGCATGTCATGTTGTATCGTGTCATATGCCAAATGTCGCATGAAACATTTAACTCAAATAAATGATGTGTGAGCTGAGCTGGAAGGTTAGGTCAAATGCCAAACGTTTATAGATTAAAAAAATTTATAAAAATAGAAACAAAACGCTGATGAACCGTTAATGACCATGTGTGTGTGTGTGTGTGTGTGGAAAATGTTTTATAATATTTATTTTCAATATGAGTCCACCTAAGCACCTACTTAACTGGGCCAAAATTCCAACAAGTGTTGACTTGATTGACTTGTTTTTTTGGAAAGGCTGCTTCTTTGAAGATGTTGTCGCTCGTTTACTGATGCGGTAACTCGACGCTGCTGCTGCAACTAAAAACCGTTTAAACGTCACATTTTTATTTTTTTTCATTTTTCAGCTTGATTTGGCGCGCCGTCATACAGCAAACTGCTTGCAGATACAAATGTATCTGCGATATGTAATATGCCATCTATGGGCCGCAAGCGTTTCGCAGTCATGCGTATTAAATTCCAAATTCCAATTGACTATGTGGCAATAGACATACCAAAAAAAAAAAAATACAACAACAAGAAAAAGAAAATAAACATTTGTTTTTATTTATATTTTGGCTTACAATTTATACTTAAACATACTCTTTATAGTTGGTTGCCTAAAAGGTTTTTATTTTATTTTCTGTTGCAATATTTGCTTTTACTGAAGTTTTCCAAATGAAGTGTTCAATGTATTACATATTATTGCATTACTCCAATTGGAAAGTTGCTATAATTTAGCCATAAAATGAATGTCCAATAAATAAAATATGTGTGAAATATGTCTGCTTTCGAGTGATATTGCAAGGCCTAATTTATTATTGGAAACTAGTTTTGATTAGAAAAGTGGCATAGACTTATGGAACTTGCACTAACTTTAGACTTCAAACGGATCATATGCGAATTGCCAAGATTCTTGTGCCTGGTTAGCGTAAAAGCTAGACACTCTCCCAAGATATGCTCCGGAATTGCATCATCCTCTACACAAAATCTGCATGTGCTATCACTGTCGATTACAATTTTACACAAGTGTCTTCCAAGTCTGTCATGTTCAGTCAGACAGCCCAAAACCTTTCTTAGATCATTCCTTTTAAGACCGTTGCAGATTTCCGATCTCTTCTTTGTCTTAAGCCTACAAATTAATAATCTTGTTAAATCTTCCTAGGTTGCTAAATTTTTTTATGGTTTGACATCGTTACCCATTTACCTTTAGTGCTGAGCCCTACCTTTAATCTTTTGATGAAGTTGTGACTAGGAGGTATTGTAAGAGTAGGTGGGCGTCCTTCAAGATTTTATTTAATTAATCCCTGATATAAGCCCTACTATTACTATTATTCCTTCCTAGTGAGTAAAAATAATACAATGGCGTATAAAAAATGAAGAAACGTTCTTATACAAAAACGCTCATTCAAGTCCATTTGATACGCCTTCGTCTCATCTTCAGCCTTAATGCCTTTGCTTTGTCCTTATGACGCTGTATGCGCTTATAACACGAATCAGCTTCGTCCAGAGATTCTTCGAACTTGGGTTCCATATCGAATTTACGTTGGTCTGAGCTTATCAACAGCGGATGATGAATATCCATTTGCACCTCGGTCACCCATTCGCGCTTGCGTGATTTTGACTTTTTCGATGTTGACGGCATCGTGGAAACAATCCAACGCCAGGTGATAATCTTTTCAGTTTTGCCAGTTAGCGGTGGACAGCTACAGCGTAGACAACGACAATCACCATCGGGTATATTATCCAATGGTGGATTCAAACAGAATGTATTATAGGCCGAAGTGCACGAGTCGCAACAAATCAATTCGCCACCATCCTTGCAAACTCGGCAAAACTCCTGATGCTCATTATCCTCCTTCTCAGCAGCGCTACCGTCTGCCTCACAATGAGGACAGGACCATTTGCCCTCGGATGCTTCATCCAATTCCAGTTCGAGACAAACAAAATGATAGGCGCGCGGACAAGTACCGCATTGTTGGCAAACCTCACAATAATCTGGATGTTCATGTTCACCATCCTCATCTTCGGGGAAATTTTTAACAGATTTCTTCAACATCTTCTTTTTTAATTTATTTCCGATTTTAGTTTTGGCTTTCTTATGCACAACTGGCGCATCAGGATCAACCAAAGCTTCCGGCAGTGGAAGCAGCAGCAGCCGCTGTTGAGTTTGTCGTGCTTCTAGCTACTTCTTTCTCAGCGGTGCAATCATCGGACTTTTGCAACAAACGTTCAAATTCCAATTCCGAATCACGCTCTTCTCCCAGGTATTTGACCTTGGAGTATTCTATCAACGTGGCTTTCACTTATATTGACTTGAGTAATTTCAGCTTGTATTATCTAGAAGCAGCTGTAAATGTTGTTTTAGCTTGGTTGTTACTCAGTCCTACTTTGGAACACCAGCATTTGATTATATAGTGTGCCTTCGTATTTACTTTTGCAGATAATTAATATGTCGTCAGCATAGCCTTGGCATTCGATGCTATTTTCTGTAAGAGAGTCTAGCAGCAGAGGAGAGGAGTACGCCACCTGTTGGCCACCTTTAGTGGTGTTCTTGAGTCTAGTAGTTGCACTAGCCATCTGGTAAGAGAATGATTAATATTTCTCTTGTTAAGTCCCCTTTCAGTTTCCGAGTGAGATGTGTTGTCAAAGGTTCTGAAATGAGATATTGAGTTGGTATAGTACAGTCTCTGTAGATCTGTCAGACCTATACGCATGTTAATTTCTATGAAGTGATTTATCCATCAAATATTCGATCCGGATGTGGTTATCCACCAATTTCTTTGAAGTTTTTTACATGAATGACGATTTAGGGTGGAAGGGGTCCTTCTTGCCTGCCTTCGGAATAATCACCCTCTAGCACATCGGTATAGAGCCGAGTGCCAGGCTACTTCTAAGCATTGAGCCTAATAAAAGGCCTTTCTGTAGAAACGCTGAAAATATCTCGTCGACACCGACACCGACACCTTTCATACGTACTGTTATTAACAGCTTTGTATATTAAGTTTTTCTCACACTTTTTCTTTCCCGTTTTTTTCATAACCTCTTGGAGAAAAAAAAACGCATAATAAATTAAACTACATTACTTGCTTTCAAAATTTTTGTTTTAACTATTGAATAAATATTTATATATAATAAATATATATAAAACATAAATTCAATCAACTAATTGAGACTTTAATTGTATTAAATCTTTCAATAAAATTGATTACACTGTACAGTTTAATAAAAGGTATTTACACACAACTAGACACACACCACACAGTTGTTAAAATACAAGAATAGTTTTTCAAGAATGCAACCAACAAGTCTATTTACTACATATTTCTTGTATAAATGGCTGCTCTTATTGTTTATTCATAAGCTTCTACCACATCATAATAAATGCATACAAATAACTCACTCAGTCACAATTCAAGTAACAGGTTTCAATTATAAAACAGACTCGTAAAGTGAATGCAAAATATGCATTTGCAATCAGACTCAAAACACGCTTATTAAACTGCGATATTGCAAAATATTTTGTTGAGAAAGCAATTTCTTGCAGTTGGAATTTATGAAATAGCTTCTATACATATTGTATTTTCAAAAAGTTATGTTTCAAAAGTTTTACTTATTAGAAATTAATTGAATTTGTTTGGTTTCGTTCGAAAATAATTGCATTTGGGAATATAGCAAAAAAAAAAAAAAAGTAATTTCTTTAATATTTGATTTTGGTGTAGCCGAACTGGTTCAGCTTAAGCACAAAGTTTAGGTTTTAACTGTTTGCGAGTGCAAACTATTTTTTATCAAAATCGATTAAGAATATCGAGCTGAAAAGTATTTTATAGTCTTCAGTTATACAAGCAAACAAATGAATCACACTGCCTTTAAGAGAAACAAATATAATAACAGCTACGCATGTTCAATGTTATTCTCTTTCTTTTCTTTTCCTGTCTTTAAAAACTTCATAGAGATCGTTCTGTAAACTGTAATCTATCCACATTCGTTCAAGACCTCGAAATTTTCCATGCCAAGATCTACTTTACGGGTGAAACCTCAAAATGTGGCTATTTTCTAGAGTTATTTGAAATCATTAATCTATGCAGACAAGACACCATCGCTTTCAGCTTTGTAAGCCAATCTTTAGCATTCTATATATGATTTAAGATTCTAATGGTACGAAACAGTAGTGAAATGTTGGACCTCCAAGTTTCAGTTTATCATATTCTATCTCTCTCTCTCTCTCTCTCGTAGCGACCATTTCACTGAAGAATTGTTCATTATTAATGTCATAGAATTATCTACCGATTAAATGAAAATGAAGGAAGCACGCTGCAGTCGATTGGGCTCGACTTCAACTTTAGATTCACTGATCACTTCGCCACTAAATTGGATGAACAATATTATTACATTTGATTATTTAAAAGACAAAATAATATCTTCTGTGGAATCAAAGCTTATATACTCTAACATGGTTTATATTCAGCAACGCAGAATTTTATTTAAAGTTTTTGAATAAGAAGAGGTTGGTTATATGGCAGTTGTATAGATAATAAAATTAAAGAAATGCAGACATGTAGGCGAACGTTCAGACGCAAACACGAATGTGTTTGGAACCCAATTAATGCAAATTACCCAAATCGGATCGAGTCTGTTCAAAAATAGTTTCTGTTATTTGCTCTCAAAAACCTCAATTGAGCTTCTAATATACGTCTCCCTCCATATGTGCATCGATTGAAACTTATTAATAATCCGACTCTATCTGCTCGACGGTCATTGCTCTCTGTCTGTGGGTGTAAGGGTGGGTGTTTGATATGCCTTATTAAGCAATATTACTTTTTTTTTGATAGAGCAGATACATCTCGTAGGTCGTTTATCAATTTACTGATGTATGGCTCACCCTACTTGGTCTTAGCATCGCAGATCGACCATACCTTGTTTTCATATTTAGTCAACTCTGAAAGAATGTACTGTGTAAATGGCAGGTGGACTGGGTACTGAAACATTTGCTCATCAACAATGATATTCGCTGATAGCATATATGTGATGGCATTTATCATTATCCAAAGATAATCAATGGCTGCCGGCTTAAACTCGCACCATTCGGTTGCGATCGAAAGACATCTTGGCTCATTGTGGTACGTTCTACTAAATTCTTAAGCTGGCTGGGTATTTCATTTGTACTAACCAGCAAATTAAAATAATTCAATGAACATCTCATTCTCATTTAAAACTGTAGAAATTTTAGCAGTCGAATCAGGATGGGCTACGTCCATTCGCGTCTTGTATTTGAAGCTTAACGATTTGTTTCGCGAACAATTATTTCGGGAGTAGTAAATGGTTTGAATATGTTCGACGATGCTTTATCAGGCGAGAAGTATTTGTTATTGTACATCAGCATCAACGTCACCTCCAAACGGATAGTCTTCCTCATGCTCGATATTCTTACGCAGTCATTGTGTCCTCTGTGAGCTGCAGCCGATTTGTAGGCAGCCTAGAAAATCGTTGAAGCTTATTTACAACCAAATCATGGACCTTCTGCACTTTGTCGCTTAACTTGGCATAAAACATTTCGGCACTCAGAGCTAACAAGCACATTTGAGGACATTTTAGATTATTTTAGATTATGTAAGACACATTAGTTTTTGTATGCTGAATGCTGATTATGTATGCTGATGGTATATAGACGCTCGAAAGGATTGCAGAGCTAAAATCATCTTATAAATATTTGCAACGCCTATTTGTCTAGTTCAAGCACGGCTTCATTTTTCTCAGACACTCCTTTTGATAGAGTTTTCAAGTTTTATTTCTATCGCATAACAATTTCACATCTACATCTCTCTTCTCCTTTTTTTTGAGTCTTAAAATACGTTTTTTATCTCTTCTTTTCATTTCTATCGCATAACCTCTCATCATCTTCAAGCTCAAACCTTTCTTCCTCCTTTTACATGAGTCTTAAAATACGTTTTTTTTTTTCTATACATCTTTCGAATGCATAGTTCTATAACTTAATAAGCTAAATAACAATCCTATATGCATTAAAAAAAAAAATAAATCACATCCTCTTTCTCCACCTTCGTGCCGAAGCTGAATACGCCTTCCTTTACTTTGAAGATCACTACTTCAAAATGAGCAATGCCTCCTAACACTCCATTACTTTTGTTTTCTTTGAGAATTCCTTACATTAATATTATTATTGACAACATAAAACATAAATAACTGTAAATTTAAATTATTTAACAAACGTGAGTCAACAGCCTTTCCGCAATATTACGATGTGCAACCAAAAACACTCAATTAACAAAAAACTGTTGAAAACGTTTTCATTTGTGTGAAACATTTTTCTTTTTTAATTTCATTTTTTTTCATTTTTTTTTTTTTTTATTTAAGAGCAGCAGTCGCTTATAATTGAAATATTTTCGCTTGACTATTTTTACACTGTGCAACAGGAAAAAAAAAGAGAAATAAACTCGGAACATATGCAAATGCATATATAAATACTATCTATGTATATAGCTCAACTGGCTGTCCGTCCATCTGTCTGTGTATTATATAGACTCGTAGAAAGTACCGTAGTGTATAGACATAAAACGACGAATATGTTGCCAACTAAAAGCAACAAAAGCCACAGCCATACGAGTTGGTGGACCACCTGTTCAAACGAATGGGGACAACTTTATGCGCGAATCAAAACGCGGAGGATGGACGCTCTATACATATACATATGCGGCCACAACAACGGTAAATCATCATCAGCAGCGGCAAGCGTACAAAACGTGTACCAAAGCCAAATAACCAGGGAGGCACAACACAGTCTCCTGGCCGTTTGCCGCTTGCCGCTTACCGCTTACCGCCTGCTTCCTGTTTGTCGCCGTTGCTGACTGTGCCACTTTGTCGCTTGGTTCAATTAGCCAGGCTTGGCACTCTTTTTTTTTTTACTTTTTCGATTGAATGTCTTTGTATTTGGGTCAGCAATGCAGGTCGGTCTCGTCGTGGCTGTCGCCGCTGCGCTGCTACTTTTGCTGGCCGGGATCTGGCGTAAACTTGTTTTTAATCGTTGTCAATGGTCACGTTAAGTGCTTGTCAGGCAAGTTGTACGTTGCAAGTTGTTGTTATTGTTGGTCTTCGTGGCTAACCGCATGCATTTGCCAGGCGGCCGATTAGATCTACCCAACCAATGCAAAGCAAAGCAAACGCCCGTTGGTGTACAAGTGACGCATATTCTAGCGGCAATTGTTGCACTTAGAACGCAACTACTACACTTGTTTCTCGAATCCGTTGTGTATTGATTTGAAACAAGTTCTACACTTGGCGCAATTTAAAATTCGCTCGAATCGTTAAGCAGCAGCAGCAGCACTCCGCCGAATCCCCAAATGATTGTCGTTCTAATAAAGTGGATCGCCTTTTAAATCGCATATGCACAAAGATGCTGACATATTTATAAACTCGATGGTGTTGCTACATTTTTAGTAGCACTCAGCATGCAGCAATCCGTTGGATTTATTCTTTTCTGTTCGGTTCAGTTCGTCCAGCAGCTTTTGTCCGTCGTTGTCGTTTGCAGTTATTTGCACTGATTTTCAATTGGAACACATTACAACTCAATCGACAAGTTAAACTCGTACAAAGTCGTTGTATAAACGGCCAAACGTTGCCTAAATTGGACAGCTTTGTAGCGTATTCTAGCGAAGCAGAGAGAGAGAGAGATGCTGTCGAGCGTTGTTGTATAAATCAAATTAAGACACCGTCTGGAATTTTTTTCTCTTTTTTGACTTACGGCGTTTGACTGTCGCATAAAGTATCACAGCTCAAATTATTATTTATGTCCTTAGAAAAGTTTTGGTTTAAATATAAATTTTAATTCGAGATGAATGAAAGCATATTTTTGGAGCACATTCTCATTAACCGGCTTGCGACTATATTAGATCATAATAAGACTCATGTGCTTGCTATTCACAATATTTTGGCATATAATATATACGGATCTGGAATATATTCGGTGAAAGATTTCCATATTAACCTTATAGCTGTTGGCAGGTAACAGCATACGCAAATAATTATATTTTTTTTAAGGTACAGGATTGTCTTTAACCCTTTTATGACCTTTTTTCTGTTTTATTTAATATTATACTATATACATTTTGTGTTAGATGTTCAGTGAGGGTGAGTGTATCCGCCTTAATCTGGTTAACATGGCTCTGGGGGTGCGCAGTATAAGGTGTCCCTTGACAGATCATTGACCAAACGGTTTCTATGGCATTCTAAACTGGAATTGTATTGACTGGAGTGGAAATTTATATGCGGCATGTAAGCCGTGTACAGGCAGTATAGTAGCGGGGCCAGCACAGTTCCTTGTAGAACACTTGCTTCCACATTATACTTCACAGAAATTGCCAAGTTGAAGCGGATCGCCAACTGCCGACCTTCTAGGTAAGACCGTAGTTGCCATACCCGGTCAAATGCTTTTTTGATATCCAAGAAGAACGCGTTGCAATATTCCTTATTGTTGAAAGCCTGCAGTTGTTCAACAGTGCTGTGGCCTGCTCGGAACCTAAACTGGTATTTCCTGAGTGAACCTTGAATTAAACCATTCGATGAATGCATTTGTTAATAAGGCATAGAAGTCTTTTGTGCATAGGCAGTGGCGAATCTTCCCAGGCTTTCACATCCATATAACAATACTGTTTTTGCTTTGAAGTTTGTAATACCCAAAAGGTGGCGAAACATATATTTGGAAGCAGCTCAACAAGACGAGACTATTTATTCATGTGCTTTTGAGATTAAGTCTCGCATTTTTTAAAAATTCCATTGATTTAAAGCTTAAGTTGTGTTCCCAAATAATTCCATCATTAATGTTTCTTGCTTAATCCCAATCAACGTTTTAAGAATCTAAAATTGTTCATGGTAGTTGCTGATATTTGCCTAAGTGTATCTAATCTCTCACCGATCTTCGCTTGACGGCAGTTTTTGCGACAGTTTTCTTGTAGTTTTGTACGAGTATTGCTCAATTACAATAAACTCAAAGCACAGTGAACATATTTCCCACCTTAATGGATGATTTGAACCTACTTTTATTAAATATTCTTCTTATTGTAAAAACAGATTATTTCAAATTATTAAAAATAGTTTTTCCCCTTCTTTTATTTCAGGTAAGCATCGTCTATAATAAAACAAACTTTTAATATCAAAACTTGTAAGTACAAACGCCAACTTCCTTCTTCGCGATACGGTTCTGACTACGAACAAATGGCCCATTAATTGTTTGATCCGGTGGAACGAACTCTTGGTGAATAATGCGCTTCGAATCGTAGAAACAAATTAATATTGTCTTCACTCATGACTTTTCCAAACGTGATTTTTTTTTGGGTTTTGGCTCACCGGGTGGCTTCCATTCGGCACTTTGACGGTTGATTTCAAGGTCGTATTGAAAACATCATGTCTAGTCAACAGTTACAATGTTGAAAAGGAAATTTTGATCCTTTTTGGCATCTTTAATTGAATCCGAAGCGCTTTTTCCTCGTCTTTCAATTGATGCGGAACAAATTGTGAACACACTTTCCTGAAGACCAAATGATCGAACAAAATGCGATAGATTAAGTCTTTGGACAATCCCAATTCCGATTCCGATTATTCCCATAAACTTGTTTCATCAATTCGTGATTTTCGGTAAAAGTTTTACCAAGTTAATGATGCCATGAACTTTAAATGCCATGAAAGAAATTTTGAGACATTCCTTGTATAATATTTGTGGATACATACTCCAATATATATGGAAGTTTTCCGGTTTCCAGAACTTTTGACTTACAATTAGTTGATATGTAGTACTGAAATTTAAAGAAAGTTTTCGGACTTAAGATTGACTATTTGACGCAATATTTTTGGTGCTTTTTTTTATTTTTTCCTTTTTTTTTTCAAACTGTTTTGTGTGTACTCTTGACTCTTGTTAATTTCATTATTTGAAAAAAAAAAAAAAAAAAAAATTCAGTGGAGCCCGAGCAGGGATTTAAATGCTTTTGTTGAATAACAGTATAATAATGCAAACAATTTAATACAGCTTGGTGTTTCTTGTTTTTTTTTACCAATTTGCTTTGTTTATTTTGGAATAAAAACAAATTCATTAGCGCCCGAGCAGGGATTTCGGCTTGCTTTTTTCAGTTATGAATACAAGATATTTATTATAATTAAAATTATAATAGAAAACTGTGAGTAGTTGGTGAATGTAAAACAAACATGCTCATTGGCGCCCGAGTAGAGCTTATTTTTCAAATTATGCACTCAAGAGTAAAATTTAATTTAAATGCTTGCTAAAAATTGTGCGTTGTTACTGCATGAAATCAACATTTTTCATTGGCTATTAAAACTGTGCATTGTTGCTGTGATATTTCGTTGCTGATGTTTGGTCCATTGTTTTGTTATCTGACCTGTGAACTTGTCAATGCTGCCGCAACGTAGGTGTGAAGCTGGATTAATTTTAAATATAGAACAAAGACTTGTATATATTTAACAGCTAAGATGCTGCTTACTGTGACAAAGCTTTGTGTGAAAATTATTATTGCTTTCCTTACTATGAATGACGGTTAGTGTTAAATCGTTTAAGTTTATAAACGTTAAACTGTAAAGCATTGCCTTAACTTCCTTTGCATTAACTTGACAGGCGAACAATGTACTATCTACCTACCCGCAGTTATATGACACTGCACTGCACTGCATTGAACTGTATTCATTCATCAGCTTGCTTTGCTTAACCTCATTTGTAGCGCACAGAGAGCGCTCTGTGATATGAAAATTCATTTAAATAACCTACAAGCCAAGCGATTCTTTATGCGTGCAGTGTAAACATGTTTGCTGACAACATTCAACAAACGCCCCCCAATTCAACTTAAGCGACGTTCGCTCAAACAACTCGCTGGCAACTCAATTGAAAAAGCGCCAACACATCACAGTAGCAGAGCATCCTCAGATACTTGCTTCTGTTCTTCCACTGTTGTTGTTATATAAAAGTACAATGAACTTGGCTTGAAGCTACTCTAGGGCATAGCATTGCAGCGTCAGTGAGGGCTCGTACTATAGTACATACTGTTTAGTACTCCTTAAACTAACTATGTGTACTAAATATACTCGTATATAGTATATATGTATCTGTTTGCACATTTAAATTCTTTAGATTCAATTCATTTGCGGCAGCCTACAAGCAATGAATAAAAAGAATCAGTCAAAAGAAAAGCAACTTGCAACTACTAAACTATGAAAAATGAAGCTAATATGTAGCAACAAAAAAAGAAACCTATTGCATGCCGCTTGTCTTCTCATGCTACCGCTTTTGACATGGTTGCACCCTGAGGCTGTTGGCGTTGCACAGAAGTGCGTTTATAACTAGTGCAAGTGCAGTACTCAAACTAAGCGATGAAGCTGGAGCGCGCCTTTGAATATGCAACATGCACGCACGCCCACAAAAAACTTGGCATAACAGCTTGGAATGAAAAGAATATTAAATGTGAAAAACTTTAACTTCAACGCAGCAGAAGTTTGAGTACGCTACACAGGCAATGCAGATCGTTGCTGCATCTAAATGCCAACAAGTCGTCATCTTTCAACAGTGTTTCTCTACATGCATTGAAAGACACACGAAACAGAATGAAATAGAGAGAAAGATAGAGAGAAACAAATTAGCAGAACTGGAAGAATTAAAAATGTGAAGAAAGAAGGAAGGAATAAAGGGAGAGTGGGAAAAAAACGAGTGGATAAAGAGAGAGGTGGAAACAAAGATAACTCGCCACATTTTCTTTCCTTTATTTGCAGCTTTCTTTAAAAATGTGTGTGCATTGACAGACACACGGAAAGAGAGTGTGAAAAATGGTGAAAAAAAGGTAGAAAGGCGGAAAGGAATATAGCGATAGTGGGAGAATACAAGAGGGGAAAAAGAGAGGGAAGAAAGAATGAGTCATATTCTCTACAACGCCAAACGCAAATACGATGCAGCAGGCAGGGGTACAGAAGTATGTCTACGAGCTGAAGAATTAGGCCAACCAGCGATGGAACATTCAACTAAATACAGGGAAGTGTGTGGCATAAATGTGTGTTTCCCGCCCCAGATTCGGCTTAACAACATCGTCCTTGATCAGGCAAACGAGAGAGATCAAGTACCTATGTGTGACGCTGGCTAAGAGGCTTACATTTTGGACTACATGTCAATAATTTAACATCGAGGCGTCACCACAGACTAAGGCAGCTATTTTGAATGCCTAATAGGAGGACTTAGGTAGCCTTACACTCAAACCGAGCAGTTTACAACTGTGCGATGGCTCCTATTTGGAGATACGCGATACAAATATGTGGCATCGCTGCCCAAACACAAAGACAGCGAATCCAAAAGCTGCAAAATAGAAGTATTCGTGAGATTAAAGGGTTCTCCAGAGACGTCCGCAACACAACACTTCACCGAGACTTGAGGCTGAACACCATACAACAAATTATCCACCACACAAGCCGTTACAACTTCGGACTGCTAAATGATGCCAATAGGCTTGCAAGTAGTTCGCCATATAGGCGTTCAATAAGAAGATTAAGAAGGTCTATTATTGGAGTCGGCGCTACACCTTATAGACGGAGATGACTGTAAATAAATTTCGAGAAAATTATGAAAATAATTTGTACAGTTTGTCGATTATAATAGGGGGGTGTGACGTGATATGGTTATAGGATATATCGTATATTGATTTCTATCAAATAAAATAATAATATAATATAAAAAAAGGGAGAAGAGAGAGAGAGAGAGAGAGGTAGTTGTTATTATTGTTGATGCGCTCTTTCACTCTTCACAATATTTCTTTTGATTTGTCCTACATTCGATTCTCAAGCCAGCTTGAAAGAGCTTTATTCCTAAAAATTAATTTGTATTCTAGAATCTTCAATGTACTGTAAACTATCAAACAAAAATTTCAACACAATATCTTCGTAACTAAGCGAGTAACTTGCACAATATTTGATGGGTGATATTGTATTCCTTATTTTTGCCTGTAGCAAACTTTCCTCAAAAAACCTAATAACACCCACTTCTCCACAATTGTTAAAGTGTATTGAAATAAAAATTGTAGGGTACTGCCGTTGAAATGGCTGCGGGTGTAATTCCTTTTAACAAGCAGTTTTCTTACTCCCCTACCCACACATTCGTTTCACAATTTTCCACCTTACTTTCATCTTGCTTATGTTGTTGCATGCATTGTTTTACACATTTGCATTTGTGTTGTTGTTGCACTTGCTCGCAGTTTGTTGTTGGCGCTGTCACTGCCCCTGGGGCAGTAGTTGTGTTGTTGTACAAGTATGTAAGGTATGCATGCATATGTGGCAAGTTTAGTTGTTGCTACTATTTTTCTCTCATTTCTTGTTTATATGTATGCACATATGCAAAAATATTGTGGCATGCATTCATTCATTCACACTTTTTTTTTCTCTATCTATCCTTTCGTTCGTCCGTTTGTCTGGGCGCTTCTTGCTCCAACAATTGCATATTCATTCATTGCTCAAATACTTATATATAAAAATAAACACACACACTGAAGCCAATAAAAAACAACAACAACAATACTTACAAATGCTTTGTAAACACGTGCTAATTTATTTGTTAAAAGCTCTTATTGGGATGTAGACGGGCAAATGAAGCAGAAATTCCTGCTCGGGCGCTATTGAAAATTTTTTTTTATTTTAAATTAACAATATAAACTACAAATAATAAGATAAAAAAGTTGTCATGATTAACGAAAGTTTATTAAAATTAACTACAATCACTAAAATCAAAAACAAAAGTCCCTGCTCGGGCGCCATTTAGTCAGTATGACATTAAAAAACATTATCTTGCTATTTCATTGCATGTGTAGCACTCAGCTTCTAATATTTTTGTATTTAGTAGAGAAAGAATTCGCAAAATATCTTAAAATTTTCAACATGCAAAACTGAAAAAAAAAACCAAGTACATATTTCCAAAATCTACAAGATTGGCTTTGTTCTACATTCTAGCTTACAAAACCAGTTCACAGCACCAGTATCTCAATGTAAATAAATAAAAACTCAGATAAAACTCAAGAAAAAGATATTACTTTGCCAACTGTTTGTTAAATTGTGCGCCCGCTGCTTGCGCGCTCAAGCAAGAATGCACTTCAAAAACGCATTTCCGTTTCCGGTGTTGAAAAGTTCTTTAGCTGAGCGTTTGGCTGATTGTTGCGCTCAAGATGCTTTTGCTATTACACATAATGTAATATACCTACATATATATATATATATATATATACAGATAGATCTTATTGTAGTTTACTTATGCTGCTGCTATTTTATTGTTTTTTCTTGTTGTTGTTGTTGTTGTTGTTGTTGTCGCTGCAGCTACTTACTTTGGCATTGTACTGAAGCACAGATAAAATTGCATAAATTAAATGAAAAACTTTAAAAGCAAAGTACGACAGATGGACGGTCGGACGGACGGACGGACAAATAGAACAGACAACAATCAGTTGAAAGTAAAAGATACAGATACAAAACGTCAAACAGTTAAAAAGAATGGAAAGCAGTGAATGAAAAACTTTTAAGCAATTTAAATGCATACATGATGAGCAAGACAAGACAAAGTCTGACAACTTTTGCCTTTCTGCAGTGAAATGCAATTTTGCTTGATGTGTACTTGAGTTGAATTGGCGAAAAAAAAATGGGTTGACGGTGAAGTAATATTGCAGAAGGTTGCTTTAAGTCGTATAGTTGTTGGTTGTACAGAACAGTAATGAGTAATATAAAGAAAATATAAGAAATCTTGACATCCCTGCTCGGGCACTAATTTTACTTGACAAGAGTACATATACGAAGCAACACAAAACGCCGATCTTTGCAAATCTGAACACATAATTCGTAGCTCGTATGTCCCTGCTCAGATGCCAATTTGAAAAATGATACATTTAATTTGCTAAAAGTAATACGAAAACTTTGATCGCCACAAGTCTGAACACATAATTCGTAGCTTAAATGAAATAACAAATTGTGTTGTACCTGCTCGGTCTTATAAATATAAAAAATGATACATTTTAATTGTCCTGAATTAGATACGAGCAGCATGAAAACTCTGATATCTATAAATTTTAACACATAACAAAAGTACTCATCAGAATTGACCAAGACGAATACTGTGAACATTGCATAAATTGTTGCCCAAATAAAATATGAAAGTATGACATCCCTGCTCTCCCTGCCCACCCAATGAAAAAAGTGTTTGATTTTTCTTGACAAGAGTACACATCAGATCCGAGCAAAACGAAAACTCTGCATGTCTAAATACATAAAAAGCCACTGAAGTCAAATAGCAAAGCCTGACGTCCCTGCTCAGGCGCCAATATGAAAAACCGTTGATTTTACATATTTTTTTCACCGAATTTTGGAATGCAAGATAAGCATATAAAAAATTAAGTAAAAGCTCGTTTTTTGAAGTCAAATAATATATTCTAATGTGGCTGCTCGAGCGCCAATTGTACAAATTGTACAATTTACTTGAAAAACTTATTTGCCGTTAGTACACATCAGATTCGAGAACAATAATAAGTAATAGTTTTTCCATTGGCGCCCGAGCAAGGACGTCATGTATTGTTGTTGTTTTTTTTTTTCTAAAAGCTAATCCTCAGCAGTAACAAATAATTTTATTGTATTTAAGTCTTTTTAAAACATCTTTACAACTCATAAAACAAGTCGAATCCCTACTCGGGCACCAACGAAAATTTTTTTAAGTATAATGCTGCAGTTTTTTTTGAAAATCAAATAACAAATTCTGATATCTCTGCTCGGGCGCTAATGAGAAAAATTGTGCAATTTACTTCAAAAACTTACTTGCCAATAGTACACATCAAATTCGAAAAAATTAAGTAAAATCTGCAGTTTTTTTTTTCCACTGGCGCCCGAGCAGGTACGTCAGAGTTTGTTGTTTAAACTCTTCTACATCCAATCTTAAGCAGCAACTAATAATTTTATTTTATCTGTGACTATTCAAAACATCTACACAACTTTAAAATCAAGTATAAATCCCTGCTCGAGCGCCAATTAAAAATTTTTCAGCTTACGCAACAACAACGCACAGTTATCAAATGACGCAGAAATTCTACCGGCAACCCAAAAAAGTATCTACAGCAAATCTTCAGCTGGGACTAATATTTCTATGGCAATCAAAAAATAAAAATTCACCAATGAAGTTATGCAAAAATCGCGGAATACGAAAATTTGCAAACACTTTTCACTATTTTGTGCAATATATCAACCGAAAAAAAATGTATGCTATGCGAAAAATTTGATAGAAATAGTTGGTAATGCGCTGATTGCAAAATGCTAGAACGAATGAATGTCGTGGCATCAGCAACAGTAGTCCTCACGGAATGTTACATTTTTTTTTTGTTAGATATTTGCTGTCATCTATTTTGGTTATTTCGAAAAATGAATTTCAATTGAAGCGTATGACAACTTGTGGCATTGTCGATGAAGGCCATGGAAAAGGTGAACCAAACGAAAAAAAAAAGATATTGGAATTATGCTACGTGTATACGTTATACGTAATAATGTATATGAATATTTGAATTTACTTCAATGTCTGTCCGTCTGTCCGTCCGTCTGTCTATCTATCTGTCTGTGCACACACTGATGTGATTTTTAATTTTAAAATTTTGACATTTGCGTTTGCATTTAAATTAGATTTTACTTCGAGTTGCGACACATAAACTGAATTATGAAATGAAAAACCTGAAAAAAATACTACACAAACAGCGACACTCGAGTCGATTGGAGCACGCAGAAGAAACCTTTGCTGCAAATAGTACAAAGTTTCGAATTTTTGTCTTTCAATTTTTTACTAGAAAAAAACTGAGAACTGTTGGCATAACCTGACGCTTACGTTTCCGGGTCAATGGCGACTGACTGCCTAACTGCCTGCCTGCCTATGATGCTGTTGTAGTCTGCATAGCTGAATTTTTATGCTCTGACTATGTTGTGTGGGTGTAGTATTTTAGGCTCTTGTATTCACTTGACAAATGGCTTAGTTATAGACTCTAGTTCACAGTCGTTGTGTCGCCTTGTCTTGCTGCCGCCACTCCACTACTTCGTCTTGCTTCATCTATGTTGCTTTTCGGTTGTTCTCAGTCTTTTTAACGCTGCAGGTAACGAGCTGTATATAAATTCCAGCTGGCTGGCATATCCTTCTGTAAGTAATGCATTTTGTTGCGTTTCGTACAATGAGTGCACAATGGATCACGTGGGTGCTTACAAGTCGGAGAATGTTTTTCGGATATTCAGTAACTACTGCTGTAGCCAAAATTGCAAATCTGCAACTTAAAATCATGTTAGTTGCATATGAGTGCATGGCAAGGTATTAGAATTTTAAATTTTTGGGGTACTTAAAGTCACGTGTGTTGCATGGTTTTAAGAGAAATATTCGAAATTTTATAGTTCGAGCGGCAAAGCATTTAAACAGCGCAGATATTTATTGAAATTTTTAGTACAAATTCGAAGAGTACTGGGCTGTAATAATTGGTCTCAATTTAAAGCACATAAAATATCATTTTCGAGTTCTTTTTAAGTCGCACATTGTGTTTGTTTCTTTAAATTAAAAAATCGCTTGAATATTTTGGGCGCCAAGATAGTTTTTAGTTAGCATTCATACAAAGAAAGAAAAAACAAACACTCGCTTTCAGATATATATAAACAAAAACACATGTCTCTCCTCGCTTTCTTCTTCCCTTTTTCTATCTCTCTTACTCCCTCGCCGTTTTTATTCTCAATCTCTTCCTGTTAGACCTGTTAGATCTCTTGCAATGTAGAATACATAGAATATCTCTTCGTATGTCGATCAACAAAAAAGGACTACTCGTGTGTATAACCAAATAGTTCGGCCTTTAACTAGAGGGGGCCAGCCAATTTCGTTCATGTTTTATATTCGTGATTATTTGTTGATGTCGGATTTTTGCAACAAAACAAATACGTATATTATTTTGCTACGGTAAATTGGCAAATTGTACAAAATAGGACTCAGTCGTTACAAAGCGCAATCCGACATTGCTATTGAAAGGCATGAATAACTGTACAGAATAAGATCAGAATAAGATCACTTTCACACACAATCACATTCGGTAACTGCATGTGCTGCACTCTCAATGTTTCCTATTTTACGTTTCAATTTCTCACACTCAAACGTCTATGAAGCGGAGAAGTTATCAAACATGTGTATCTAACAATTGACAATGGACATCATTTCAAAACTATTTACATTTCCAGTCATAATGAATTACTGTATGACAATTCCATATTTGCAATGGATACACGTTCGATACCGTTAGGGGAAGGCAGGGTACACAAAGTGCTAGGTTCTACATCGTTGAAATCAAATAAATCAAAATCTATAAGGAAGCCATTTTTTATTGTGCGAAACGATCAAACTTATTACCAGACAACCTTTATCAAAATCAAGAGAATCATCTGCATTAGGTTCTCGTTTGTGCGAATGTATGTAACAGGCAGTAGAAGGCGTCACAGATGCCAGATTGCGAGGTCGAAAGGATGTATTTTTGTGGAATCGTCTCACCATGACGACTTCTAATTTTTTTTTTTTGCGCCTAGTTAACCATTTGTGTTTATTTCACAGGCGATCCATGTAATCAAAGGCCTGACTATAAATTACATTCCCAATTTTGGCAACTTTTAGGCACTTTTCTATGTTTTGAACTTTGCATGTACAAAGAGGCATTTAAAATCCTTTGAAGGAACTATGTCTGGAGTACTCTTAGTTTGCTTAAGTTTTTGCTGCGATGACAACTACTTGGATTCTATATCGGCAGACTGGTGCGATTATGTTCCAATAAATATTAACCTTTTTTTTTAAATAATTTGTATCCTTTACAATGGCTCAGCAGTTGGTATTGCAGAAAGATGCTCGGACAATCATTCAATCGGTGTCACTCAATTCGTCAGATTAATAACTATATTCGATATCTTTGTCCACTGTCCGAAGTCAAGTAAATACAATTACAATGCATCAGAGGTATTGTAGATGCATTTGCCTCTGGACAGTACGGCTGTGTTGTCGGCTGAGATTAAATCCTATAGTTCATCCATTTGTACTGAGCATCCAGTAGGCATTTCCTGAATAAAGAGCTACCACATATTATATATTATCCAATTACGGACCATGTTTCTGCGGCATACAGTATATAATTTTAGATCGTGATTTAGGTCATTCAAGAAATAGGTCTACTGCTTGCTGAGCATAAACGAGTATCTTTAAGCAAGCTTGATTCTTCGTTTGATCTCCAGGCTAAAGTTGTTGCTGGTCATTTCGGTTCGAAGATAGACGAAGTTTTCTACAACATTGAAGTTAAAATTCTCCATCATCACTGACCGTCTAATACGCGACACCAAGTACTTCGTCTTGTCCTCATTCACCATTAAACCCATGAACCGAGTCTGTTTTTCAATCTCTAAGATCGTCTTGCTGATTCACCGAAATATTCTGTAAGTACGGGCTCTGGCGTAGAATTGAAGCAGATAGAATTGAAGCATCACCGTGCCTGAAATCTCTCTTGGTATGCAAGTGTTCGGGGACAACTCTTTGTGTGTTTGTTAGCGCCATCATGCAAAGTCGAACGATCTTTGCCAGGATACCCATTGCTGACAGGGCGTTGAAAAACTTCGTTCGTATCCATGTGTCAAAAGCGTCTTTGTAATCGACAACAAGCTAGTATGTGTCTTTGTTAAGTCCATGGGTTTTCTCCAGAACCTTGTTATAGTACGGTGGCTCTACATTAGTGTCGTCATTGATCTGCGGAATTGTGCTCTTTGCCACCTCCAAGTAAATTAGAAATATGACTCCTGCATATACTCAATGATTCGTGTGCATTTGTAACCAGATTTCCACTTTCGTTTTTATAGAAAGTTACTTCGGGCTTATAACCTTCGGTCGGACGCTTGACCTTTTGCTTTATTTCTGTCACATAACGAAACGGCAATTCTCCTCTCTGTGGTGCTCCTGACTGCAAAGTTCGGCGATAGGAGCCGATCTTCTCTGCAGTAGCATTGCAACACTTATCGAACCAAGAATCAGTCACAAGTTCTGTATGACCAATGACCTCCTTGGAAGCCCTATTCTTGGAGCTGGTAATATGTCTCCATTACTTATTCTCGGAACGCTTCGGCGGTCTGTTGTGATTGCAGTTTGCCGACGTCTAGCTTACTAAGAATGCTGGGTCGTGCGACATGCACCACGATGTGCCTTAGTTGTTGGACCATGTAATGTTCGCACGTCCAAGGTGTTGAAATCTGATGCTGCTAATTACCATGACGTGTACCACGACATGTAGCCTCTCTTCATTGTTGGAGCTAGTGTCGTGAAGGCTAAATTTTCCGAAGTTTTGGGCCAAAGATTTTTTCGTTTCTAATACTCATTGCAGACACGTATTTGCTTTGGAATCGCAAAGCTCGATTCTGATAAGCGTTCATAGAATCATCTTTAGCTTCGTTGTCTTTCTCTTCCGTCTAAGAGCTTGTCTACAGGAGTGAATCTGGAGACGAAGCTACATAGTTTACTACTTACTGACTCTGAAAACAACTATAGTAGATGTCAATGGATGCTTCTTTAGAGCAATCCTGTCCTATCCATCGAATTTTTTTGGATTGCCTTGTATATTTCGAGCACATCAACCAGCTACATATTTGTACCATCCCTACTAATGTTTTTATGTTTAAAACTTAAAAAATTATATAATAAATTACGCAAAAAGCTACGCTTATTCAGTGTGTTCGGTGACAACTCATATTTTTGTTTTATGTTATTTATTGTCGATAGAGAGATATAATTATATAATGTAGGTGCTTAGAAGTGACGTGTGCTTTGCTTGGATATGCCACATTTCAATCATAATAAAATCTAAGAAAACACGCCCGAAAAGCTGACATACCAACTTGTCATTAATTTTGTACAGGTAGCCCATCAATAATATATTATTAAGAGACCCATATAAGTGGCTAACACTGTTCGAGGTCACCAATAGGCAGTAATTAATTAGCAGACATAATGTCATGAAGTAGCAATTTTTAATGTCACACTGCCTCGTTCTAAGTAGTAAAAGTTTTTATTTATGAATATATGCATGCATTAAGATACTCTTATGCCTTCTTCTATATATGATTATATATATTATTAATTTCTCATCTATCCATGCCATTTATTTCATTATTGTAATACAACACACACCAACGCACTTCATTTAATACAAAATGAAAAGAAAAAAAAACAAAGCAAAACAATTATAATGCATTATCTTTTATTCATTGATTATTATTTGCCATTTATTTATGACAATTAATATTATTTAAATAGTTGTTTTAAATAAATTTTTTAAATAGCAAACAAATACTTGAACAAATGCAACCGCAAAGCTATCCATAGAATATGCAATAATGCGTTATTAAAATTTTAATGGTTCATTGCATAGCAAATAAAATTATGCAGCAAACAGCCAATTAAAATGGGCGGACAGTGCAGAAGTGGCATAACACAACGACAAATAATAATAATAAAATAAAATTAATGACAAATTGCACGAAAAAAAAAATATGGCTGCAACTGACATATCAAATGCAATAAATAATAGTTCAAATGTCCTTTTTTCTATATTGAATGCCTTCGAAAAATATTTAATTACAAAAAAAAATAAAATTAAGCATATTTGCCAAACAGCCGAAAATTTAATTAGACCAGCAAATGCAGGCAGGCGTCTTTAAATAAATAAAAAAAATAAATAAATAAAATAAAAATTAGTAAAATCAAATGGAATTGAACTGCAATGAATAAGCAGAAAATAGAAAATGTGAGAAATAAACTAAAATGTTTTGTACAGCCAGCAACTTAAACTACGAAGTAGTACATAGAGAAAACTTCATTCAATTGTGCAACTTCCACTTTGTAGTAAACACTTTTAATAAATAAAATAAAATAAAACAAAAGAATGAAATACATTAAATTAAAATGCAAATTCAAAGCCAAAATGAAGTACAGCAGATACGAAGTAGCTGCAGAAAAAACAGCAACAGAAAAAGAAGAAAAAGTTTTCGAAACTGAAATGAATTGGTTCAACTAAATATTTATATATAAAGTAAAACTATTTTGTACAAATGTAAGCATATAAAGTTACCCGACATTGTAAGGGAAATGTTTGCGGTCTGCTTAGAATGTGAGAGTCTATTGAGAAACTGAAATGAAAAGGTTATAGTTAAAGCTAATCAATTGATTTATTTAGTACTACTTGATAAATTAAATTAAATACTCGCAAATTCAAAGATATTTTTTTTTTTTTTTTGTATGCATCCATCGAATAAAAGCGTACAAGATAGATTTCATGAAGCAAATATAATATATTCTTGATCAACAACGAAAGTTAAGTCGATTTAGACATCTGCAAAAGTCGACTGTCCGTCTGTCCGGCTTCCGTATGAACAAGGACATCTTGAAGACTATATAAGGTAGAGCCATCAAGTTTGGATATTTCGAAGCTTCTATTCCTACTTCAGATCAATTGTTTTCTAAATTTAACTTATTCGTACTATGTTAGATGCGTACTTACTGACTTATATGGCCGTCAACCGTCTGCCTGTCATGGCCGCATCTAGGAAGGCGCGCCAGCCTCCATAATCTTGTGCGCGCTGGCGCCAGTCGTTTTGAATGCAGCGTACGGAGAGATCTCTCTATACCTGGTCATTTCATCGAGTGCCCGGTCGTCTTCTATGTCGGCGTCCACCAATCAAGTTTGGGCCCCCCCATGTAAACCATGTCCAGTGCAGCCGCTGCCTGAAACCTCTCTTGGTATCAAAGGTGTCGGAGAGGTTTTTCCCCAACCTGACAACGCTTTGTGTGATACCGGGATACCTAGTGCAGACAGGGCGTCAAAGAACTTCGATCGTATCGGCGTGTCGAAAGCGACTTTGTCGTCGACAAATAGGTGGTGAGTGTCTTTGTTGAACTCACGGGTCTTTTCCAAGATGTGAATATTTGGTCACTGGTCGACCTTTTTGGACTGAAGCCACACTGATATCGTCCTATCAGTGAATCGGTACATGGCTTCAGCCATACCGACAGAGTCTTATATCCAAAGGAAAGCAGACGTATTCCGCGGTAGTTGGCGCAAACAGCGGCATCTCCTTCCTTAAAGATAGGACAGAGAACACTGAGATTCCGATCATTGGGTATGCGTTCAACGGACCATATCTTGCATAAAAGTTGGTGCATACTCCTAACCAACTCTTCGTTGCTCCCATATGCTAGTCAGCCATAAAATATATTAATATATCATTTATATATCCTAGTGGAGTTGGCTACAACTCCTATCTGAGTGTGAGTGTAATATTTCGCTAGTTGCTTTTTATTTTATGAAGCTTACACGATCGGCTTTGCAATGGTATGCTGTAGTCTCTGATGAACAGAACATCAGCTATGCAACATCTATGAATGGTAACTGACTAGAAACTGCGAACCAACTATGGGCCATCCATGTCACTCTTTTAAAATAGTTTTTGGCATCAGCTCAGAATTACCACCAATGGTCGATGAATTTACCAATAAGAAGAGTTCACCGAAATATATTTCCTTTTTTTTTTTTTTATTCTGCGCTTGAGAGCTCTGAAGAGTATACAATTGGTTGCTCATATTTTAACCATGCCCGTCTGTCTTTCTGTTTGTATATATACTCATTGAATTATGTTACTGCAATAGAATCTAATGAATGCACATCCATCCACAACCAGTTGAGAAAGAATAGCCTGATATATAGTTAGCCTTATCTTAGTTTAAATAAGATATCCAAAGCTAATTATTAAATTTTCGCTCCAAATCAAACAAATTTATATAAGACAAAAACAAAACGTACAAACGTGCAAACTTACAAACACCATTTCAATGTTAAATTTCACTCTTTCACTCTTTCACTCCCCCTCTCCGGCGTTCTTCCACTGCATAACAATTCAAGGCTGCCTGCAACCACAACAACAACAACAACAACAGAAATCACTTGATACAAAACAATGCACAAGTTTAAGCAGGCGACAAAGAGCCAAGCTCCAACGACAACAAGAACAACAACAGAGCAACACTAAGAATTACAATGACAAAATGTTATAAACAGGCATACCCACACTGACTGAATAAAGGACGAAAAACGAAAAACAAAAATGATGCGAAGAAAGCGACAGCAAGCAATACCAAAGTGAAAATGGCGGCAAGCTGCCTATCAATCGAGCAATGAGTAAAATGGCGGCAACAAGAAGGGTGTTCATGCGGCTTTGAAGATGTGTTTGCAGCCTTCAGAACACTCCTTCTGTGCTGCCGATGCTGCTGTCAAGTGACCCAAAAAATGTTTAAAGTTCACTTACGACGTATCATCAGTAGGGAAAAGCGAGCAAGATAGCTAGCTACATATATGCGAAAGCATTGAAAAGGAGAAGACAAAATTGGAACGTACTCTCTGGTAGACAAGTAGAAGAAGCAGGAGCAGACTGTAGACAATTGGACAGACATTGGAAGGACACAGACACTGACTGAGATACATCAATGAGTGAATGCAAAAGTTCGAAAAAAAGCTAGAAAGAGCAGAAAAACAGTGATTACTTACGAAGTCGTCTATGTATGGGATATTTATTTGTGTCTGTCTGTCTGTGCTGCTGCTTTAAAACGAGTGTTTGTCTAAAAGTTATAGAAATTAAGAGAAAAAAAAGCAAGAAAAGAATTTTTAACATTTTCTGCTGCTTCTTTCATACTGCTTGCCGCTATAGAATAGAGAGAAAAGGAAGTAAAAAATGTGGCCAGTCTAATTCATTGCTTACTGGTGCAGGTGCAGGTCTCGCTAACTGCTTGTCTCACACTGCTTGTCGCACACTGCTTATCGCGAACTGCTTGCTCTGGCTAACACTCTTTCTTAAATTTCAAACAATTCAACGAAGAGTATTTAAGAACATTCAGTGTTACCCTTTGTACTTAAATTTTGTCGGCATTTTTGTGAATCAAGGCAGCAAGAAAACAAGCAAACAGCAAGGAATACAACGACATCGACGGCCGGAAGGATGTCTGTATGCATGAAAGAGATTAGGAATTTCTATGAAATATATCAGAAGCACTCGTATGCCAACAGTCGACTGTCGACTGTCGAGTACGACTCTATGTACTGCCTGAATGGAAATATTACTCATCTATACAATACACTGAATACTTACTACACGAAGGATATATGTACAAAAAAATATGAAACGAAACGAAACGGAACACGCCATTTGAATTATGACAGTTTGCTTTAGATTATGCGACAAAAGCGCACAGTATGCGATATACTCGGCTACACATTAAACTCGTAGTTGAACTATGCTCCCCTCTTTTTTTTTCATGAAGCACTATAAATAGAATTGTAACTAAATGTCGGATTTGTGTGGCTTGTGATGCATTTGTAGAACGAAAAAAAAAATTTCAATTTAATTTAACTCAACTTAATACACTGACAGCTTACAGCTCTAATCCGCTGTGTAATCGATACGTTTTTATTTAAGTTTTAAATTTTTTTTATTTTTTCGCTTGAATTCTAAGCTTTTTCCATGTAAAAACGCTTACCACCCTCAGTTGCCAATAAAAATCTGAAAAAGGTCAACAACAACGAATGCGACCAATTGAGTGTCATATGCTCAAACACTTTGCAAAATATTGCAATTTTGTTTGTTTGCTTGTTTGTTCGTTCGTTCGTTTGTTTGTTTGTTGTTTTTATTCTTCTTCTTTTTGTTGTTGTTGTTGTTTTTACTGTGGCGTTGGTAAAAAGTTTTACTTTTATTTATGCAAACACACAACAGACTCTCCTAACGCAACTAACGCACAATCAAGGCAGTAGCAGTAGCAAATATCAGTTACATTGGCGTAGTGTGTAATGGAAATTTTAATAGAGGGAGTGAAAAAGAAAGAGAAAAGCAAGGACAAAAAGTTGCTAGTGGCTTTTTCGCTATCTGCTTGTATTTCACTGCATGCTGCTATGTCAAAGCATTCTTTCTACGACTCTTTCTTATAATTTATTCAATTTAATGAAAAATTAAGGACAGCAAACATCAGGATGGTACAGAAATTAAGGAACATGCAGTTCTTTGAAATCAAATTATTTATTCTGTGTTTTATGATGTTAGATTGACTAATAGTTTGGAGGGTTTAGAATGCCCAAATAGGCTGTTTCAAGTATTTTGGTGCACTCGTCCAGTAGATTTTCCTTTGAGAGATTCCCCCTGCATTCGGGGCTATAGAGTTCGGCTTCCCCTTTGAGAATGTGTTTATGACTTACACCGCTGTGTCTAATTTTAAAAGTGTTTGGTATACTGGAGATCCTTTTATCCCATAATGGATTATACCACATTTATTCATTGATTGAATGGGAGACTTTATATCAATGGGTAAATGGGTGCCATTCGATCATTTCAATGTGTTTCCCAATGCTGTACTGAACGTCGAATATGAAATTCATAGATGGTGCTCATCCAGTTAGTTTCACAGCGCTATCAGGAAGCTCGTTCCCTTCCGTTCATGTGTTTTGGAACCCAGAGTAGATTAATTTTGTCTTGGTAGTGTATGTAGAATCTCGCATCAAAGATGGCTCCTTTATAGAAGTTTATCTCAGGGAGTCAAGTTCTCTGTCTGGGGAGTTTCTCGTCTGGAAAGGTGAATAACCTTGACCAGAAGTCGATGACTTTAGCCGGAGGTCGATAGCGTTGGTTAAAGAAGATAATTTAGTCTGGCGACATTGACCACAGATAGATGATCTTGGTCAGAAAAACGTTTCTTTAACAATCTTCTCGACGATTCTTAATAGTTGATATAACCGAATTGATTTCATCGAAACGTCTGGGGATTCTTTTTTGTTTGGAGAAATCTCTGTCTGCGGAATCTTCCGTGTGGAGATTCTTTCATCTAAGGATTCCACAGTCTGATAATGAAATCTCAGGGAATTGCTCCGTCTGCTTATTCTACTGTGTGGGAATTCCTACGTCTGAGATTCCTCCGTCTGTGGAATCCTTCTTCTGAGAATTTCTTCGTCAAGATATTCCCCGATCTAGTGATTGCCTCGTCTGGGGATTCCTCGGTCTAGGGATTCCTCCGTCTGGGAAATCATTCGCCTGGGGGATCCTTCGTGTAGCTATTCCATCAACTAGATATTCCTCATCCGGGAATTCCGTCGTCTAGGTACTTCCCCATCTGGGGATTTTCTCGTTAGGTAATCTCCCGTCTGGAGAATCCTCCGTCTAGGGAATCCTTCTTCTGAGTATTCCCTCGTCTAGGTATTCCTTCATCTAGGCTATCCTCATCCGGGAATTCCGTCGTCTAGGTACTTCCTCTTCCCCTCCTTGGGATTCCTCCATCTAAGGATTCGTTCGTCTGGCGATTCCACGCGTCTAGGGATTCCTTCTCTATGTATTCTTCCATCTGGAGATTCCTCCGTTTTGAGATTCACCCGTGTGGGGCTTCCTTCATTCGGAGATTCCTGCGAAATCCCTTGTTATGAGATTCCTCTGTCTATGGAAACTTGCGGCTGGGGATTCCCTCGCTTAAATATATCACCATCAGGGAATTGTCTCGTCTAGGGATTGCTACGTCTGGATAATCTCCTGTTTTGGGTAATCTTCTGTTTGAGTGTTCGCCCTTTTGGGTGATGCCCCGTCTTGGGATTGCAACGTCTACCATCTGGGGATTCATCCGTCTTTGTAATCCTTGCCTGTGGAGTTTTCCGTCTTTGGGATTGTATCTATGTAGTATATTAGCTAATTGTTACCATGTACACTAAATAGAATTGTCGGGGTCACCAAAAAATCATTATTTCACATTTCTAAACAAAATTTGAAATCTTCCTATAAACCCTTTTGCTAGAACGTCACTGATCACATGTACTAAACCAATCGCTTCGAATGCTCTGACGCCCACTGCACGCTATATAGTCTCATATCTTTTCGACCCTGCAGCACAGTAAAAAAAAAAAATATAAAAAAAATAATAAAAAGAACTGTCAAAATATAAAATAAATAACCAACACAATTCGCACAAATACACACACTAACACACACTTTTACATATCTATATATATGCATAAAAGTGACTACATATATGTACGCGTACGAGTGTTTGTACACATGTCTGCTTGTGTGTATAGAATGCACTTGTGGTAGTGTTTCGCATAGTCGGAACAACTTTTTATTTGTTTAAAAACTTTTCTACGGTTTTTCATTTTTTAGTTACGATTTTTGTTTTTTTGTTTTTTTTTTTTTTTTTGTGCATGTCGTGCCTTTTGCGTCTCTTTCGTGCTTTTATCTCTTTTGTTGCGTGCTGTTTCAATTAGCAAACCAAAATTGTAACGGTTTACATTTGATGTCGACGTCGCTGTGACGCACATTCTCTCTACTACAGCAGCAGCAGCTGATTGGTAATGAACATAAAAAGAACGTAAATTGCAAGAGTATGAGTGAGAGTGAGAGGTAGCAAGCAGCAAAATGGCGGCGGTGCAATTTTAAAGTTTTTGACAAAACTACAAAACAGTTTCAAGCGAAAAAATGCATTTACAAAGCAAATAAAACGATTCGAAATTAATTCACCAAGTAGAACAACAACAAACAAAAGTTTAAAAAAACAAAATTTGGAGTGTAGAGGAGTGCTTGAGAGAGTAGTTAGTGGTAGCGCAGGTAACATTGAGTAATATAAAGTAAAGAAAAGAGCAATGATATGATTAGTCGTTGACCAGCCAAGGTGAGACGAGATGAACAGTAATGCGCGGCAAATGTCTAATAAAATGTAGTTATTTAGCAGCAAAAGCAGAAGAGGACAAATGGGAGTACAAGATATAATCACTGCATAACATTCTTCAATGGCAGCTTACGTGCACATAGGTATGTACTATATATATATATATTAATAGAGAGCTTACATTTTCAATTATTGGATTGACACATATGCTTAATTAAGGACTGGAAAGTCGAAAGTCTTCAAGGTACTAGACACCAAAACTTATTACTTTCCGTTTCTATTGAACATAATAGTAGACATACTGCTCGAACAAGCAATTTAATCTTTATCTAACCTAATGACAAGTATTTTGAACGAACTCTCTTTCTATGCAGAAGAATGTGGTTTGAAGCTGATGGTCCTCACTTTCATATCATCAAGCTAGTTTGTAATTATCACTCATAAGAATAGAAATCACATTTCACCCTTCACATAAATATGAAAACTGTAGACCTAAGATGGTATCCCAAAAATATGCTCTTGATATCAAACATCGTATTTTCAGGTAAGCTTCAAAGAGAGAGAGAAAGATAGTATGAAAGAGAACAGTAAAAGGAAGAGAGTAACACCTACAAACTGCTTAGCATCAAATAGGCTTACAGCAGTAGCTTCTCCTGATAAACATGGAATAGTTGTGTCGCGTCTGTTGCGCCATATTTTCAGCCAACAGTTAGATGCTGCAAAATCAAGGATTCCGAGCATTCTTTTAAATAATATTAGACTGTTTTGACTTAGAAATATTTTATTCGTAAACACTTTATTCGGAAACTACCAAACTTAAGCTGTGTAGTTTCTCTATGTGTATATTCTTAAGAAAGTCCATCGAAGAGTGGTGAAGTTCTTCTCGTAACCTTTACATTGTTAAACCCTAGTGCTAAGTCTATCATTTAAACTATTCCGATGTACCACGACATCTCTCAGATTTTTAGAAATGCTTATTTTACCTTCTTCTTTCTCCAAAACATCTCCATTATCTATATCGAGCAACAATTTAAGTAACTGCTCTTCAATAAGTTTGAAATTTGAAAATTAACCTTCGATCATCTTAGTGCTTCTTCCATGTGGTACAACTATATGTATCTGAAGTCAGCTGCCAGCAAAATTATTACTCCACCCATCAATCAATCAATCAATCGAAACTTCGAATATCTTCCAGAGTTCTATTTAAAGCCGCATTATTTTTGAAGTTGTGATTCAAAACTCTATGAAACGAAAAAGCGACACCCAAAAGAGACAAACTTATAAATCTATATTATTTAGCCTGTGAGAGACTGAGATAAAATAAAGATACACTGCGTGTCCTATTATTTTCGACTCCTGCTTGGATGGGAATTTGTAGCTTTGGTCCAAGCGTTCTTACAAGAAAGCTGATGCCAATGAAAACAGAGAGAGGGTCCATAAATATCATACCTGTAAAGCGGTGATATGTTCCTTTATATTTTTTCTTCTATGTGTATTTCGCCCGGTAACATAACGAATGTTTAATATGGAATTGAAACACAAGCCTTTGACCATTGGACAATTCAGTTGTGAGCTACAGCGCGTCAAACATGGAGGTATCGAAGGTAGAATTTAGTCATATTTTACATTTTTACTAACTAAAAGGCATAAACGCAGCGCAAGCGCCCAAAAAAATGTGTGATATCTACGGGGTCGATACTTTTTCAATTCACGAAACACAACAGTGGTTCACTCTATTATGTTCTTGTATGGACGAAGGCCTGTCCGGAAGGCCTGTCTTCAAAGAAGTCGATAAAATCAAGAAAGTGATCGAGGTAGACCGCCATAGTAGCAGCCGTACCATCGCCAATGAGCTGAATATCAGTCATATGAACGTTCAAAGGTATTTGAAGAAGCTTCGCTACACAAAAAAAACTCGATATTTGTGTGCCACACGACTTGACACCAAAAAACCTCATTGACCGAATTTCCATCTGCGAATCGCTGTTGAATCTCAACCAAATCAATCCGTTTCTGAAGCGAATGGCGACTGGCGATGAAAAGCGGGTCATTTACGACAACGTGAAGCGCAAACGATCGTGGGTGAAGGCTGGCGAAGCGGTTTAAATTGTTGCCAAGCTCGGATTGACGAACAGGAAGATTTTTGTGAGTTGGTTTGGTGGGATTGAAAGGGAATACTAACGCTCAATTCGGACCGGTTGAAGACAGCAATCGCCCAGAAGCGGCTATCTTCGGACAATAGTACAGAAATTGTGTTCCATCAGGACAACGCCAAACCGCAGACTTCGATTGTGACGCGCCAGAAGGTCCGGTAGTTCGGATGAGATCTCCTTATACATCCACCAACGGATTATCAACTCTTCCTGTCAATGTAGAACGATTTAGCTGGCGAGAAATTGGCATCAAATGAGGCTTGCGAAAATCGACTGTCGCACTTTTTTGCCAAGCTTCTATGAAGTTGGAAGCTCGTTGGTAACAAGTTATTCATTAAAACGGCGCCTATTTGAACTAAATCCGTTGGTTGTACGCAATTTTATAAAGATTTGAAATAAAGGCGAAAATAAGATCGACTTTTTGTTCCAAGCTGTTATATACATAACTAAGTACATAGACCCAAGATTCATTATGACAAATACTGAATACTGTTAAGCGTGATGGGTACCATGTGAGAGTTGTTGCTGTCGTCTGGACTATTATCGAATATTTTTTGGTTTATTAAATTATTGAACTTTTATACAGATAATAGATATTGGCTCATCCAGTATTATGCAGCATTTAACATCAGCTAATGTCAAACAATATAAAATATAAATTTGAAAAAAAAAATAAGGTGGACAATTTGATACGGCTTAAACTCTTTAAGCGCACTGTCTGCCTGTCTGCCTGCGCCTAAAGCAACTATTCAAGCATATTAAACGGTCGTTTATAGACCCAAAAGTGTGGGCTGTAATAAGTCTAATGAACGATAAAAAAAACCCGACAAACTACATTTAAACTCGAATAAAAAATGTTGTCATCTCTAAAACGTTTGCATAGATACAAATCATATTTATGAACGGTCTGGCGGTCAAGTGGTCTCATAATGATTTTTATCTGCAGTAAGTCTATAAAGAAATTAACTCATTTAGTTGCTGTTTGACAGCGCGCGCCATTGACATTGAAAGTCGCAGCAAGAAATGCTAATTAAGTGTATAAAAGTTGTTGCTTTTAATCTTTTTTGAAGTAGCGGAGTGCCATAATTATAAGCGCAATAAAACTAAGAGAAAAAAACAAAAAAATAATAAAATGAAAGCGATTTTCACTGGGAAAATGTAAAAAAAAAAAGTGAGAAACAAATGAATGCTGCTGCTGCGTATATTTTACGTATTTATGAACGAATTTTAATTTAAATATGTTAATAAATGTGTAGAGCACATGAAACATGAGCCAAGTTAATGACTGTAATTTGTGTTAATTTTTTTCTTTAGTGAAGTCATAAAAATAATCACTACTTGCTTCGACATTAATAGTGAAAACTTTTATGCGTAGTCGGAAGAAGAAATAAATAAAATTTAAAGCAAAGCAAATGTCAAAAGGTCAGAAACATTAAATGCTCTCAAAAGAATATAACTTCCGGCAAAGTGGTAGAAAATAGATACGACGCAAAGCGACAACAATTTATAAACAAATTTTCCATGTTGTCATATTAGATTGAAACTAATAAGTTTGACAAAGCGTTGTTCAGAAGTAACAACACCGAAAACACAAACAACAACAAAAAAAAAAACAAAAAATTAAATAAATGGCAACGAAATTTGTTGCAAAAGAATTGACTTTTCAACTTTTTGGCACTTGCCGGCGCTTGTCCTCTTCACTATTTCGTCGTCCTTGCGCGAAAGTGTCAAATGCCATGAAAAATGATGAATGGCAAAATGTTTGTGAGAGGCGTTGGAACAGTTGCGGGTGTTGAGGCATGCGTCGTATACATAATAAAGTATACGCAGCGTTGTGAGTAGCTAACATCATTAGCGCCTCGCAATCTAGTTAGAATGAAAGAAAATGGCATCGCATCGCATCGCATCGCCATCGCAACGCAACGCAACGCAATAAAAAGCAAAAATTAAGCACAAGCATAATGTAGCTAGCTGCTGTTGATTATTACGACGATGATGATCATGATAATGATGCTGGTTGATGACGTTCTGATAAACAATAGCATAGCGTTTTATCGGCGTTTATTATTATCAGGCGCGTAAAGTTTTAGCCGCTAGCAAGACAAACGGATAGACAGACGGACGGACAAATGACAGCCAGCTACATTTCGCTTTATATTCGTGCTTTGAATATTAACCAGCAAACCAGCAGCATGTAAATCAGTGCAAAAAGGTTAGACGCTTCATACTCATATCAATTTAAGACTTGTAGCGCGTTTATAACGCATAAAGGATGATATTTAATAGCTTGATAGACTATCATAAAAGCATTAATGCTTTAAGTTCGAATTAGATTTTATCAAAATCAGTGGAGTATTTTGCGCCTGAAAGGCTTTAATAGCCTTCACTCATACAATTCAAGAAAATAAATAAATGCAAAACAAAAACAATGAACTATACTGACAGCGATACATACTCCTACAGCCTATCAGAGCCTGCCGCTCTGTTATTTTTCAGCTTTTTAATAACTGAATCGACCTCGTTATAGTTCGGTGGCTCTACAATAGTTCCATCATTAACTGGTGGGTCCAGTGTCATTTCTCTATCGGCAGAATTGTGCGCTTCATCACCTCCGAGTAGGTTGACTCCTCCATAATCTTAGTGATTCCTGTTCATCCGTTACCAGTTTTCCTTTGTCATCCTTTCAGAAAGTTATTCCGGGCTTAAAACCTTCAGTCAGACGCTTGACCTTTCGTGCTTCATTCTTGTCACGTAGCATCTAAATATCCTCAAACTCCCGCCTTTCTTGCTCCCGACTGCAAAGTTCGCTCCTCGTCGTACCAAGAATTCTTCACAGGTTTTGTGCAACCAATGACATCCTTGGCAGCCCTATCAATGGAGCGGGTGATATGTTTCCACTGCTCACATATATCTTGAAAAGTCGGAGAGGTTTCCCGGAGCAGTCGGGAGAGTGTGTTTGAGAAGGCTGCGGCGGTCTGTTCTGATTGCAGCTTGCCGACGTCTAGCTTTCGTTGCATGTTGGAACGTGCGGCGTGCAGTACGCTGAGCCTAGTGCGTACCTTGGCTACGACAGGATAGTGGACCGAGTCAATGTTGGGACCACGTGCCTTCCGTCAATCAGAACATGATCAATTTGGTTGCGTGTTATTTGATCAGGACTCAGCCATGTTGCGTTGTGGATGTTAAGGTGTTGAAATCTGGTACTACTAACTACCATGTTCCGACCTGCGCCGAAATCGATCAGCCTCTCTCCATTATTGGAGGTAGTTTGGTGAAGGCCAAATATTCCGACGGTTGGGCCAAAGATTCCTTCCTTCCCAATCTTCGCGCTGAAATCGCGCTGGTACAGACGTTCCAAGCGCTCGTAGAACTCATCTTTAGCATCGTCGTTTTTCTCTTCCGTCGGGGCGTGCGCACAAATCAGGCTAATATAAAAATATTTAGCCTTGATGGCCTCGTCTCTAGGCGTGAACCTAGAGACGAGGCCACGTAGTTTCCTACTCACCACGAAACCACATCCAAATTCGTGCTTACTCGCATGGCAGCTGTAGTAGATGTCACAGGATGCTTTTTTAGAGCCACCCTGTCCTATCAATCGGATTTCTTGGATTTCGGTGATGTCAGCCTTGCATCTTTCGAGGACATCAACCAGCTGGATATTTGCACCATCCCAATTAAGGGTGAAGACATTCCAGGTGCATATCTTCATATCATGATCCTTATATCGATTGCGGGGGTCGTCATCAAAGGTGTCCTTCCGAGGCTTCATACACGTTTCCATTGGGGGTTTATTTTTTTAAAGTGGCGGGTCCCAAGCCCAGCGCACCAACCCCCTTCGCCTTCACACGTTAGCTCACCTCTGAACTATTGTTCAGAGGCTTCCCAGAAGATACGTGTCCTAGCGGACGTGTGAGTTGCTTGCAGCATTTGACACAAGAATCATTGTTGGCCATTCCCAGGTGATTGCCAGTCAACAACTTTTCTCACAATGTGAACCTGAGCAAACGATCCCAATCTCCCATTTCATTAAACGTTCCATTTATATCCAAAACAGTGACTGGAAATTAAATGCTAATCCATCAAACGTTCAGCTTAATATTTAAATTTGATTAGTTTTAACAGAATTTAATGGCAAAAAGCTATGAGCAAGCCAATAAAATTACAAAATAAAACAATATCTAAATTGAGATTTCTAATAAAAAGCTATTCAGATTTTATTTCAATTTATTTATTTATTTTTTGTTGCAAATTTATACAAAAATCTAAACGAATAAATGGCTTCAATTAAAATCTTTTTACATACACAACACATTTAAAAGCAATCAATTTCTGCTTTAAAAAACACAACAAAAATATTTAAAATATTTTATCAAACTCGAAGCAATTTACACAAAGAGCGACCTTTCAATCTGCCAAATGACATTCTGCGCTTGAAAAGATTTTCAGCCAAATAAAAAATGAATAAAACTTAGCAAATTTAGCGTAATTTTTCTTTCATTTGACCTACTTCATGCAGCCGCCATAAACTAATAAATCCAGACGGATTTGGACCACCCAAACAAAAATAAAAACGCATAAACAAAATGGCAAAATATATAAAAAAAAAAATAAATAAAATTAAGTAAGTAGCTTCGTTTTAATGGCTTAGAGAACATATTTGCAGTTTCCTGTTTATCGCAAATGAACGAAATAAATTTGTTCGAAAAGCAATGAAACATTTTTTATATTTATTGCATCACAGTCACCAAATAGAAGAATATTTTTTAAGCAATATCTTTACAACTAAATGCCAACAGATAAAAAAACTACGACTTAAACAATAATAATAAGCAAAAACAAAAAAAAAAATGAATAAAAAGAATAAAATGAATAAAATCAAAAGCTAATCAAAAGAACACAAAATGACTTAAGAATTTGTTTTATATTGTTGACGCATAATATTATAGAAATATGTTTGTTAAGTAATAGTAAGAAGAAGACTAAATTATAATGCTGATGATGTATATAATACACGCTGGCATATGATGTGGGCAGTAAGTTATTTATACTCTGTCTGTCTGACTGTCTGTCTGTCAGATAGGAAATGAAATTGCGCTCGCTACAAGGTTAAACTCACCAAACTGCTGAAGTTTTATGCTGCTACGTAATCAATAATCAAATTGGCTTATTTTGGTTGCCACGAATGCTTTTCCTTACTGATTAAAAGCAAAAGCGTAGAAGATATTGTTTCACGTTTACCTTTATACAAAATATTATAAAAGATTTATAGATAGTATCGATAAGCTTGCCTCAAACATAAGCTGGCAACTAAATTGATTTTGTCCTTTTTGCATGCAGCAAAGACTTCATTAGCAGCTTCAGTCGAGCTTAGTTGGATTTTTTTTCGGTTTTTTTGATTGATTGATAGATTGATAACTCATGGGCTAGCCTTTGTCTTGTTGATTTGCACAAAGTTTATCAACTTTTTTTTTTTTTTTTTTCTCGGCTGACTCAACTTGGCATGTAGCTCCCTCCACACTAAAAGATAAAAAATGATAAATTTGCAGTTGGACAAGTTCAACTTTTGGCAAAGATATGCAAAATAATATTTTTATATAAATACCTCGAATCGAATAAATGGCGTAGCACAAAAACAAAAGCTTGTTTTTATTTTGCTTAAACTGTTTATATTTTACACAAGTATACCCTACACATGTGCTGTGCAGTAGAGCATAATTATTTTGTTGGAAATTATGTAATTTTTTGGAAATACAATTTTTTTTAATATGTAAATTTGGAAAGGAAAAATAAACAAAAAAAATTATGGTTTAAAAAAATCTAAAATATGGACTAAAAATATAAAAAATTATTTTGTTAATATGAAGATTTTTATCAGCAGCGTTTGAAAGTTCCCAAGCATAAAATGATTACCTAAAAAAATTAATTTAATATAAAATAGATAAGAGTGCATTCTACATTTTTTAGGAAACTGTACTTTTACAAATCGATGACGATAAAAAAATTGGAGCAAGCGATGCTTAAGAACCTTACGCTTACTTACCAACTTACATACTTATATGGCCGCCAACCGTCTATCGGTCATGGCCGCGTCTAGGAAGGCGCCCCAGCCTCCATAATCATGTGCGCGCTGGCGCCAGTCGTTTTGAATGCCAAGAGAGAGATCTCTCCATATCTGGACATTCCTTCGAGTGCCAGGTCGTCCTCTATGTCGGTGTCCGCCATTCAAGTTTTTCTCTGTCATCCATTCGAATGAGGTGCCCATGAGGTGCCCAGCTCAGTGCAGCAGCTGGAATTTTATGCGCTGGACTATGTCGAATAGCTCATACAGCTCGCGGTACATACGGGACCTAAACTCAGCGCCGACTCTAATAGGACCAAAGATCCTGCAAAGAATCTTCCTCTCAAAGACTTCCAACACTGTCTTGTCCGACTCAATCCCGGTCCATGCCTCGGGACCGGGAGTATCAGCGTCTTATAGATCTTTATTTTCATCTGTCGAGAGAGGGCTTTCCTTCTCAATTGCTTGCGCAGCCCAAAAAAGCATCTGTTTGCAAGCGTGATTCTTCGCCTGATCTCCAGGCTGACGTTGTTGTTCTTGTTGGTTATCTTTGTCCCAAGATAGACGAAGTTTTCTACAACACTGAAGTTGAAGACGCGTTGACGGAGTGCGAGAAGACACCAAGTACTTCGTCTTGTCCTCATTCACCGCTAGACCCATGAGCCGAGACTGTTTTTCAAGAACGCCTTGTTGAACCCGTCATACTCTGTATGTGCGGGCATTGGCGTAGGATGTATTACATCAGGAGATTGAAAAAATCGTACGACAGAGCATCGCCCTGCCTGAAACCTCTTTTGGTATCAAGGTGGTCGGAGAGGTTTTTCCCCACCCTGACAACGCTTTGTGTGTTAGATAGCGTCACCATGCAAAGACGGACAATCTTTGCCGGGATACCTAGTGCAGACAGGGCGTCGAAGAACTTCGATCGTATGGGCGTGTCGAAAGCGGCTTTATAATCGACTGAAGCCACACTGATATCGTCCTATCAGTGAATCGGTACATGGCTTCAGCCTGTTACACAATACGCGCGACAGAGTCCTATATCCAATGGAAAGAAGACTTATTCCGCGGTAGTTGGCGCAAACAGCGGGGTCTCCCTTCTTAAAGATAGGACAGAGAACACTGAGATTCCAGTCATTGGGTATGCGTTTATCGGACCATCGCCGCCGGTCTTAAATAACTCAGCTGGCAGCCTAACAGAGCCTGCAGGCTTTTTAATAACTGGTGGTTCCGGTGTCATTTCTCTATCGGCGGAATTGTGCGCTTCATCACCTCCGAGTAGGTTAAAGAAATGACTCCTCCATAATCTCAGTGATTCCTGTTCATCCGTTACCAGTTTTCCTTTGTCATCCTTACAGAAAGTTACTCCGGGCTTAAAACCTTCAGTCAGACGCTTGACCTTTTGATAGAATTTTCGTGCTTCATTCTTGTCACTTAGCATCTAAACATCCTCAAACTCCCGCCTTTCTTGCTCCCGACTGCAAAGTTCGCTCCTCGTCGTACCAAGAATTCTACACAGGTTTTGTATAACCAATGACATCCTTGGCAGCCCTATCAATGGAGCGGGTGATATGTTTCCACTGCTCACATATATCTTGAAAAGTCGGAGAGGTTTCCCGGAGCAGTCGGGAGAGTGTGTTTGAGAAGGCTGCGGCGGTCTGTTCTGATTGCAGCTTGCCGACGTCTAGCTTTCGTTGCATGTTGGAACGTGCGGCGTGCACTACGCTGAGCCTAGTGCGTACCTTGGCTACGACAGGATAGTGGACCGAGTCAATGTTGGGACCACGTGCCTTCCGTCAATCAGAACATGATCAATTTGTTAGCGTGTTATTTGATCAGAACTTAGCCACGTAGCCTTGTGGATGTTAAGGTGTTGAAATCTGGTACTACTAACTACCATGTTCCGACCTGCGGCGAAATCGATCAGCCTCTCTCCATTACTGATTTCGAGCTACTCTAATGATTTTTACTTCGACTTAACCAGAAAAAAGTACATATATCAAACGGCATTGATTCGCCATACGTTCGGACCATTTCTCGAGATGATACATTCTTAAGGTCCCCTTAATATCACTTGCATCAAATGCAGCCACATCTCGCTAAAAAATAGTCTTCCAATATTACAAGATAGTGAGCTCCATTTACCTCGGTACCAACTGCGTTCGTCGCCGCATTGCGTATCGTGTTGCATTGATTGTTTAACATGATAGTCATTGCCGTGCGTTCCGCAACATCTCCAGTATTGAGACAATCAGCGTGAACAAGTTGAACTTGTTGTCGGTCATTTTATCATCTGGAACGAGTCCGTTTTCGAGTAACTGAACGATTTGTTCGAAACCTGGAAAAAATCTGCTACTTTAAAGAAGGGTTACAATCTGCCACAGCCCAAGATGGTAAATACCGACATGAAACGTTTACTGAAGTTAGATGAAATTCATCTAAATGGCCATTTTTTTATGCAATGGAGTCTCTTGAAGCACATGTGTCTCTATTAAGGTTATATATTTTGCTTATTGACAAAACTATTCTGAAGATATTTTTCAATGAAACTCAGTTCTTTCTTCAAACTTTTGCTGTGCCCAATGATAGAAGTTTCAGTTCTTTAGTTAATTTGATCTTGTAAGAGTGTAAGCCAAGATCTTAATGAAAATATGGAATAATATAGCTTTGACTTTTTCATTTCCAACATGGAATGATTAAATTCATTTTGAGTTGGCTGTGATATTTTCGATGCTTCGACCATTGCATAGTCTAACTGGCTATGAAACTTCTACTAGTGAATATAATGACCACAATTTACGGACTTTAGAAAGTAATTCGTCTTTGGTCGGACATTTATTACGACCAAAAGTTGTAGTAAACATTCTTAAGACTCATAATTTCGCTGCTCCTTGGTAAGCTTCAGCATGACAAAAAAATAAAAACTTGACTGATTTTTTGATTTTGATCTTGGAAAAGATGAAGTTAGTTTTCAAATACAACATTTGTAAGTCATTACAGGAAAAAATGTTGTCCTGCTATCTTTATATCAAAGTTAACGGAACAAGTTCCGAATATTATAGGCTTTTGATGTGTATACACCTATCGTTCAAATTCGTATTATTTAACAAATAAGCTTTAAATAAGTATTGTATAAAAATATAGTATTTCTCCCCGCTAAAATTAATTCAAATCTACACCTTAACACAAGGCCGTGTGTAGCGTGTAAATGTGGCGGCATTACACATCTTAATCTCTTCGCTGTTTTATCTTAAAATACCAGTTTATGCATTCGGGCACATTCGGTTCTAAACGGCTTTTATCGCATTATTTTTTATATACAATATATTCTTTTTTCTATATATATCCGAATTTTTTCTGTTTTTCTGTCGGCATTTTAATATTTTCGAAGCTGTCGCACAATTTGCGGTTTATGTAAATTTTTCAACTTTTTTCTTTTTATATCTTTTGAGATATACAAGAAAGAAGAGTTGATATAAAAATAAATATTATTAAAGCGAAACCAGTTTGCATGTAAATTGCTTTAAAACAAACAAACAAAAAAAATTATTAAATAAAAGATTGGTCGTCCGAAAAAACAAGCGAAATAAAAATAACACAAAAATTTGGTAAAATGTATAAATTTTTCACTTATTTGTTTTGATTTGGTTTGGCTTGGTTTGTGGAATTGTTGTATTAAATTATTTGGTATTTATTTTATTTTGAAGCTGTCAAACTGTGCAGTTCAAGGTTGACAATTAGTCAGACAACGGGAGCGTCCAATTGGCTGGTCTTGAAATAAATTTTTGGCATGTAAGACCTTATAAAGGTGTAGCTTGGTAGTAGATGAAATGAAAAGTGTTTGGCTGCAACTATTGCCAAATCGCTGTTAGCTGTTAGCTGTTTTATGCATATCATTTTTTTATTATTTTTATTTTTGTTATTATGAGTCATCATTAGCATAAAATAGCCGCAAGAAATTTTAATTTAGTTATTAAGATTTCTCTGTAGTGCGGGAACAGGCTGGCTGTTAGCATGATTAATGATTGCTTGCTAACGAATTAGTATGCCGAAAAGTTTAAAGTTTTATATGTTTAGAGAAAACAATTCTCAGGCTTCATAAATTATATTTTTTGAAAATTATTTCGTAAGCATAATAGAAAGTTTTTGAAGTATTCTGCTCAAAACTTCTTTTTAGAGTACACAATTGAACACTTTAATAATTAATAATATTTATTATTACTACTCGCTGGTCAAAAACTTTCCAAAAATTAATTGTTTCTAATTAATTGTGCTAATTTGGCTGCTTTGACAAATTTGAGTCATTCTCCCTCTCTCTCTCGCCTTCTTATATCAACTATCTTGCTTCACTAAGTATATATGCTCCAATTTATCAGCGTAGTTTAATGTCAGTACTTATGCAAGTACTTATATACTAAGTAAGTATATAGCGCAGCATGTACTTGAGCAATTAATTGCAAACGGAAAACAGCAGCTGCGAAAATTTTTGCATTTTTCCATAGCATAGCCCAAAGCGTCATTCAAAGCCAAAAACAGTGCGAAAAAAGAAAAAAGAATAAATAAAAAAAAACAGAAAGAAAAACTGTTTAAATGAAACAAATCAAAAGAACTTGTTACAACTCGTTGAGAAAAAAAAAAACTAGGAACATCATTAAAACGTTTTTAATTAATTTTTCTACATATTTGATGAAAGCTCTACTGTTATATAGGGTCATTTAATAGTAGAGTAATTAAATTAAATATTTAATATATTTAAAGCATTTACTTTGCTTTGATAGTTACAAATTATAGCGAGGCTACTTGAAAGTGTTGTGAGAAAGGCTGCAGTAAGCAGCAGAAGCAAGTAGGTTGGAGAAAGTTAAGGCTTTATTCAATGTTCAAAATATTGTCAATCGAGCCAATTTTTGATACCTGGCTCTGAAGTGAAGCGTATTCTAGTGAGGGCATTTTGCATAGATCAGAACAAGCAGCAATCAGAAGGGGCCATGTCTGGGCTATAAGGCGAATGAGGTAGAACTTCCCACCCACTGTTTTCCAAATAGTTTTTAACCATTCTTGCAACATGTGATGGATTCGTGTTTGGTCTCATATTCTGGTCGTTTTTCTGCGATCGCTGTGTTCGGTAAAGGTCCCCTTTGATCGTCTGACCCAATTTTAAGAGCTCCTAATACAACACACCCTTGTGATCCCACTAGAAACAGAGCATTGCCTTGCCCCATGGATAATTGGCTTTGCCGTTGATGTTGTCTGGGCTTCACATACGATTTCTTGCGTTTGGGTTTATCGTAATGAATCAATTTTATCATCACCAGTGACAATCCGATTTCGACGTGTCTTCAATTCATACAGCACCTAATTTCCAAGTTTTCGGAGCAATTACAATGTTTAAAAAAAAGTCTGGAAATGGTTGCTTGATCAGCTCCTAAAACTTTAGTAAGTTCTTTTCTTTCTCTAATTCTTCATCTTCAAACTTTTTTGGCTGTCAGGGTCGTTCTTAGTCTTCTAGTCGAAATTGCCACCACTTCTGGCACATTTGTTCAGCTAGAGCATGATCACCATAAAATTCCACTAAAAATTCGATGACTTTCGGTAGCACTTTTATTTATTTTACATTAATAAAGATGAACTCCCCGCAAAAATACTTTATCTGACGCAAAGTTTGATGTTTTCAAATGAATACAAAAATTGATGCTTGAACCAAATGACATATGCTAAAAAATACCCGCAATGACAGTAGCTTCCAAATGAATATAGACAGATGAACACCACGTGAAGTCATACTAGTGAAGTAATACTAGTAGTAGTAGTCGCCCTCTCCTCGAAAACCACATATATTAATGCGTACATCCAATATTATTTCATTTTATTTTAATTATTCTTATTTTCTTTTATTTTTTTATTCTCTATTTTGTTTAATTTTATTTAATTTTATTTAATTTTATTTAATTTTATTTAATTTTATTTAATTTTATTTAATTTTATTTAATTTTATTTAATTTTATTTAATTTTATTTAATTTTATTTAATTTTATTTAATTTTATTTAATTTTATTTAATTTTATTTAATTTTATTTAATTTTATTTAATTTTATTTAATTTTATTTAATTTTATTTAATTTTATTTAATTTTATTTAATTTTATTTAATTTTATTTAATTTTATTTAATTTTATTTAATTTTATTTAATTTTATTTAATTTTATTTAATTTTATTCAATTTTATTTAATTTTATTTAATTTTATTTAATTTTATTTAATTTTATTTAATTTTATTTAATTTTATTTAATTTTATTTAATTTTATTTAATTTTATTTAATTTTATTTAATTTTATTTAATTTTATTTAATTTTATTTTATTTTATTTTATTTTATTTTATTTTATTTTATTTTATTTTATTTTATTTTATTTTATTTTATTTAATTTTATTTAATTTTATTTAATTTTATTCAATTTTATTTAATTTTATTTAATTTTATTTAATTTTATTTAATTTTATTTAATTTTATTTAATTTTATTTAATTTTATTTAATTTTATTTAATTTTATTTTATTTTATTTTATTTTATTTTATTTTATTTTATTTTATTTTATTTTATTTTATTTTATTTTATTTTATTTAATTTTATTTAATTTTATTGAATTTTTGTTTTTTTATTTCATTTTATTTTTTTAAATTTATTTTATTTATTTTTATTTATTTTTATATTTATTTTGATTTATTTTATTTAAATTTTTTCAAATTGAATTTCAATTATTTTACAAAACTAGATCAATTGAATGACCCTTTACCTGCTATGCTGCTAACAATAACAACGTCTACACTTTCAAGCCAGTCTCTCTTTTTTCTTTCCTCCTCTCTTATTTTGATTTGCATTTCTTTTTTTTTTCCTCCCATCATAAAACTTATTACATATTTACAAATCACCTAAAGCGGAAAAGCTGCGAAAAGCAACAAAAGCACATTAAATATCAATTGCTTCAGTCAACTGCACTGACTTTGTCTCTTTGCCTACGTCGCTAGCCCCCCTCTAGCTCTCGCTATTTGTTTGTCTTACTTGGTTGACTTGGTTGACTTCATTTGAGCCGTGACAATTGACTTTGCCAATATACAGCTCTTCCCTTTCTTTCTTCCCCTTTTATACTATCTATCTTTGCTACGAAAGCGTTTTTCCATTCAAAAAGATTTGACTGCGGGGCAAGTAGCAAGCAGTCAAAGAACAAAGCATAATGAAGAACACAAGTATCGTCGCATTTAGAAGAGAAAGGTGCAGAGAACACGCACAGCATAAACGCCAATGAGCGAGCAATAGCATAAACCGTTAGAACGATTGCTGCTTGGCTTGCAACAACAATAACAATTTTTCTTCAGCCATTCCATTCGCTTCCGCTATTGTTTCTTTTGGCAAGTATTACGACTTGCAAACATATACAAACATACTTGAACATGTACGTGTATATATGTTCAGAAGCCAAATATGCGGCATTTGACCCAATTTGTTGCGAGTGCGTGTGTGTATGCGTGCGTTTGTCTGACTTTGCAAAAAAAAGGCTAAAAACAAACGCAGAAACGCAATAAAAGCACAAACACACACACACGCAATGCCACCAAAGCCAGCAACAACGCAGCTGCTTATTGGATTTTCACCATATTAGGCGCGCGGCTACAACCGCACTTCTCTTCGCTCTCATGCACACACACATGTACGCATAATTGCACATTTGTTTACTTCATTGCAATTGCAGTCAACTACAACGCACTCGCTCGCACTAAGTGTCATGCAATTGATATTCACTACGCTCCCACGCTCTCTCATTCACACAAACACATGCATTCAATTGGTTTTGCATAAAAGTTCAGCCTGACTCTTCTCTTTTTATTAACCGCCATCTTGATTTGATGTTTGATGTAATTTCTGGCGCTTCTTTAATGCATTTTGACCAACTTCTTTCAGAGTTTTGTAGTTTCTTTAATGAAAATTGCGAATACATATAAAGGGTGCTTCAACTACAATGCGTAAAGATAGAAAACTTCTAAGATTTATCTCATTTAAATGCCTTGAAATATTTAAAGATGTGAACCTCGGAAGTATACTCCCAGGAGGTACATAAGCAGAGTCGAGTTCTTTAAATAGTGTAGATGGAAGAAGCATAAAAGATGATACAATAGGCTACATCCATTAGAAGTGTTCACACCCTTTTCTTAATCTTCTTAAGCTGACAGAAAATAAAATCAGATTAAAGTAAACAATTTTCTTTCTCCCATCAAACTGCATAGACACCATATTGACTTACAAACTTGCACCGCAGGACATGCAATCCCTGTGCAAACTGACTAATGAATTAGAACTACTATCTTATTCAATGAACTATGCAGAGAGTTAAAATTTAGCTGAAACTATTCAATATTTATCCAATATGCAGCAAGTAAAAAGTTTTCAAATAAAATAAAACCAAATGGTGACAGCTAAAAATTGTAAAATGTTACAAGTCAATGCAAAAATTCCAACCACAAAATATTTTGGACATTGAATATATGCAATATTTTATATTGATTGAAAAAAGTTACAAAATACTCGAAAAAATTCTTCTTTCAAGCAAAGATTGCCATGAATTTTTGCATTGAAATATGTCAATTTATTCGTTCTTATATGTTCTTATATCTAAATATAAACAAAAATTGACCTTTTACAAAATGGCATACTGTGGAGAAAAATTTTTGCCTTACGACCACAAAGTGTCAATTTGGAAAAATATTTATTAATTATGAAAAATGTTTTCTACCTTCAATTAATGTTAATTTTATTTCTTCTATTTGCAGGTAATAACTGACGAATTTTTATTTATCCTTGAAGTACTCACGTAAGTAAAGCAAAAGAATAATTTTATAAAATAGTTTAATATATATTTCTGAATATGTTAAGCAAGTTTGAAGTCCTTTTTAAATTAACTTCTTTAAACTGCCAAACTAGGAAGAGTCCATAAATTAGGAGGGTAAATAATCCGCTTTGGCATTTAGCTTTGACTTTAGCAGCTTCCAATTCGTGCTGAAGTACCTCGTCGAGTGAACGGCTTTCATTGCTACATGGAAACAGCGTTCAAATATGAAGGACTTTAGGGATGAAGATATTCAAGCTACACACGGTCAAAAGTTTGCTACAAGTCCAAGAAATGTGTAAAGGACTATTCTGTAAACATGGTCTGGAGTTCCATAGCTTGGATTTATCATATGTAATATGATTTCTATTGGATAACAGGAAAGAAAAAGTTGATCCTAAGTGGATTATAGGTTTTGTAGATTGTCAGCGAACGTTTCAGTTTTATCCTTAATAAATCGATACCAATCTTAGATAATGTTTCGCATTCCAATTACCTGCAGTCAGAAACTCGATGAAAAAATCTTGGAATTTAGTCGAGCTCCAGATGAAAATTTTGTGGGCAGTACACAGACTTATTGATGTCTATATTTACTTGCCATTTCGTCAATCATTTGGTTTTCGTTATTGCCAATGAGTTCTGGGATCCAAACTCCAAAAATGTGGTACGAACACAAGAGATATTTTCTCAGTCAGTATATTTATCTAAGATTAAAAATGGATGGGAATGGATTGCAATATAGATCCTCGTGTTAGGTACGACGACAGCGGCATCTATCACCGTTACGCTGAATCGTCAGTAAATAATTTAGTCCTTTCAATATATTCGAATTAGTTCCAAAATTCATTCCTCTAGTAGCCTCAAATTGCCTCCATTGCCGCTGAGGCCTACATAAATAGATGCAGTAGAGGAAGATCAATGACTGCTTTCAACTCAAAGGTGGAATAACTTCGCCTGGCGTCATTCATGCAGAAGAAGACAAGTTGTTGCAGTTTGTTACTTTGCCAAATGACAGATATTTGCAATAATCCGCTTATCAGATCATGCTTACTGTGCGTGAAAATAGAAAATTAACAATTTTGTGGAAGCCTTATAGAAAGAGACGTCATAAGACAAGGGTCTAGTTCCCATGACTTTTGTAGTACCTGTGAAAATGGCAAAGGAGAAGCAAATGTTGTACATATTTCTCATAACACTGTCTTGCACAAAATAGGAAAAAATTCGCTCGAATTTGGAGACTATTCCTGAATAATCTTAAGAAATATGCACTATGGAGCTGAAGGCTGTACCTATGTACTTGTCTCATACAGACAAACTAGTCTAAATCAACCCAATAAACGTAGAATTAGAGGTTATATGGTGTTAAAGTAGGTCGTTAATAGCTTAGATAATCATGACAATATAATCTAATTACAGTACTTCCAACTTATCGATTTATATTGTTGTTGGTTTGTACGCGCATCACATAAAAGCCATTCATTGAATTCAAAATAGAATTACTAAAATATGAGCAGCTATATTTTGAGTAACATTTCGCGTTTATGTCATCAAAAACTTCCTACATAGTTAAATCATATTAATATTAAAATCTAAATTTAATTTCTAAGCTTAAAAATTGCTTAATGCTAATGCTATTCAAACTCTGTCAGCGCTTCTCAAACCTATGCTAGTCAAACTGCACGCAAATCAATTGCTATATGTATAAAATGTTTCTTTCTCGACGATGTCTCACCAAAATAGTAAAAAAATAAATTCTTTTACTTTCTTCAACTCTTTTGTAAGAAACTTTCCATTATTTTTATGCAAACTAATGCCACACCACAGTGTGGAACTATTAAATGAAGCACAAAATTGCACACCAACACACTTCAAATTAGTTTCATTATTCAACAAGAACTGCCAACAAGTTTCATTGCCATTCGCCGCGCTACGTGCAATTTAATTAGTTATCAAAAAATATTTTCATTGCATTTTATTATTTTTGTACCGTGCGCCATTTTAACCGTTATTTCCTTAGAGAATTGACAAATGGACAAACGGAAACAGAACAGAACAGCTGAAGTCTTTCATACGCGCTGAGTGAGGGAGTCAGTGAGTGAGTGAGTCAGAGCTGCCAACATTTTTAGATTTTTGCATTTATTTCTTTCCTTTTTCAGCTGCCACAACACTTTTTCCGACTTTGCCAAAGTTTAATTCTTTTATTATTCAATTTTATAATTTATACACTTGGGCATAGTTGCTGCCGACAAAGAAATAAAGTTGAAACTGTTGTAACAAAGTGGTGATGTGGCGGTGTATTGAAGCGCGGGGGCAAAAGAAAACAAATTACTTGTACAGATTTTTCGTTCGAATATTCATGATGTGAATTTTTGTGTTGTTTTTAACACCTTTACAGGTGGAAATATTTTCGAGTATAATCTGCTGCTTCAGCGTGGTGCGTGCGAAGTTATCCAAAAAAAAAAAAAAAAAAATAAAATAAAAAAAAATGTGTGTCACACAGCCACCGCTGCTGGCATCTTTCTCAACTCTTATAATAAATCAACGCCGCGTTTTTATACATTAGCATGGTTATCCATTACTGTATGATAAAAACCAAACAAACGAACACCACGCAAAATGTTGTCTTCATGTTACTTATTTTAATCAAGCGCGCCGTGTTTGTACAGTTGTCCGTCCGTGCGACAGACCGTACGTACGTACGTTCAGTCACCCATCCATGCGTTCATGCACTCTTAGGCTGTCGACTGTCTGTCTGTCTGTCTGTCCGTTCAGCTACTCATCCAAGCATTCAGCTGTCCGTCCGTACGTCCACTCACCATACAGCCTGTCATTCCGCCGGCACAGGTGTGGCAGGCAGCTGTATGCGTGAAGATTTCATATAAAAATTTTTAAAGCGCTTATAAACGCTTAATGCAAAGTTTCTTCTCGAAATTTTTGTGCAGCTCTCTTACATAATAAAGCTATTTGCTTTTAATTATTGAAATTTTTTTCGCATGTTATTAAAATCTGCGCTTTATGATGATGTAGCAAAATATTTTTCTTTCTTTTCTGTACGTGACGCTTGCACGCCCGCAACTATTCAGCTGCAACTAATCAAATTCAAACGCTTGAAATGTAATTTTTTTTTTCTTTAAATTTTCTATAAAAGATATTTCTGCTACTCTTTGAATTATTCATACGAATCTTCGCTGCTATCAGACTTCACGTTAAAAGATTTTTCTAAGCTTTCATGAGTTTTTCATTTGATTTTCTGCTACAATTCCGGTGCGGAAACTTTTCACTGAAAAATAGAAAGAAATGCATTCGAATAATTCAACGTTCTATAGCTTTTATACGCTTTTCATTAAAATTCCATCGCATCAGCAAAAATAGCAAATGAGAATGAAAAATATTTCGTAGTTCTTTTAGTTTATTACTTCAGATTTCTTTTCCTTCTTCTCCATATATGTGAGTAGATATTCTGCTTTTCTTTTGTGTTCAATCGTTTGCGAGAATTTAATTAATTTTTGCAATGGAAATAAATCTTATTTTGAGAATCGAGTGAAGTATGAATATGAAGTGCGCTCGATTTGCTTAGAAATCATTTCTTCACTCTTTTTCTCGCAATCGATTTCTTACGCTACAAAAATAGCAAAAAGGAAAAATGTATTTAAATGTGTTAAGAAGACAGGTAAATATTTTTGGTTTTATTTTGTCAGCACTGAGGTAAATCTACATCACGCTACCAAAGAAACTTAGCCATGAAGTACACTTCGTAGACTCCTGAGCCCCGTGCTACTTGGATCAATACTAGTCCATAAAAGAACTTGACATTTAGGGCTTACTGTTGCGACCGACTCTAATCTTTAAGGCTATGTTCCCAGATCAAGCCACTGGTATGTCTTTATATCTGAGATACTAACAGTAAGTTTTATGTAACTCGGAGACAGCTTGCCCCTGGCCAGTAGGAGAACAGCAAAAAGGACAAACACGAATCAAGTGTGGCACAAAAGGTATCCTTAGTCTGTCGCCATACTTCGCCCGCTAAAGACTGCACATGTAAAACAAATTAATGCCCTAACCCCATCTACCGTGGAGAGCACCCTACTTACATCGTACCCACCATCACGACGTACAGGACCCACGCTGTCAGTTCACTGACATCCTCGTACGGTGGATATATACAGAGGACAAGTCTCATGTCTCCTCATCAAACCTAAAACAACAAGCAGAACTAGTATGTAGCCCCTTTTTATGCAAGAATGCGTTAAAAGAGCCCTAAACTCTCGATCTACATCATGAAACTCTGAAACATGTCATCGGCAAATGTGGCAAACATTCTACTCGTATGTACGAAATATTGGTTATTGGTATTGCCCGGTCGGCAAAAGTCGAGTTCTCCCAGAGGCCAGACGAGTAATTGTCTTGAATGTATTTAATTCTATTTAATGCTAAGGAATAAATATGTTTCGCTGGTGCTCTTAGTCCTTCAAATCTTCTCGTAGAATCAATAAAACTTTTCAGATCTGCTAGTGACAGGTTTGCCTTAATTTCCTGAACTTAAGAGTATAGTTCGGTGCCTTTTCTGAGAAATGAAGGAGAGTCACATAACAGGTGAAGGATGCTTTCCATTTCCTCTTCATCAATGCATCTAAGACAGAGTTACTGAAAGGAAGCATGCATCCTGTTCTTGTTAAAATGTAGGAGCTGAAAAATCCGCTTCGATTAATATTACGACCATTGGCTGGTCGCTAACTCTTTGGTAGTTTTAATTCATCCTGAGAGCATCTCTTAAAAGATCTATTAATATCCGTCAGCCCTTTTTCCCTGTGGAAGCCGGTATCACTCAACTTCAAGTTCTCTTCGAAGTATAAGATTACTCTGTGATTTCGAATACATGACTCGAAAAGACTTAACTCCCGGAAATGTCAATAGTTGCTAGATATAATATGGAACCTACAGAAGCTTAGCATGGATCATAAAGTCCCAGTTATTCCCAGGCAGTCTTTGTTCCTTATGACAGTGAATAGTTGTTAACTGTTTTGCTTCAACGACTTTATAGATAAAACCAATAACTGATGTACAGTTGCAGTCCACATTTTCTTTATAATATTCTATTACAAACATAAAAGGCGTCCAGTGTTTTTTTTTTTCTGAGTTTCTGCTCCTGCAGAGTTTGGAATCTAAATTAGAACGAGATACTTAGCTTTAGTTTATGACGGAAGTCTGAGTCTCGATTTCTTGCCAAGACACTCCATCTTACCGCACATTTCAATCATTAAGATCTCCATACTAATACTACATGTACATGTTTTAGTTCTTTCATTCATTGTCCAACGGCATAGATTACTGTTGACATTAATGCATTCGTAATACATCATTGCCAAAGGGAACATTACTAGGCACCGCAGCAGTGAAAAGCTGTACACCACACAATTCGAATAAGTGTTTGCAGATTTACATCCTGCCAAATGTTCCGAATTTCAATTTCAACTGATTCTATAAATTTTCCGATAATAAAACCCGTTTCTTAGAAATTGATTACTCAAAAACGAAGTACGTAAGCCATTTTTTTGGCATTCCTTGCTAAACTTTAGCAAATTTCTTTTATGTGCGAAAGGCTATTAAAGTCTCACAAACGAATTGCAACAAAACAACAGACACACAGAGCACAAGCTCAAAGAGACATAACCTCAAAAGTGTGTTGTAAACGATTGCTGACAATGATGATGAAAATGACGATGATGATGTTGTTTTTGTTGTTGTTAATGACGATGAAGACCACTTCGGGCGCATATTTCTACACATTCTCAGCATGCCTTAGCCAAGCAGTTGTATTTTCTTTTTAGAACCAAAAGAAGCATAAAAAAGAAGAGCACCCACAACTATGCTATGTAGAATCTAGTACGTCTATGACTACTACTACTACGGCATGCACTCCTCCACACACAAACACACACTTGACTGTGCGGCTCACTGCGCGCCAACGTAGACTTGTGTAATGTATACAAACAATTACAGCCTGAAGGTAATTTTCTGTAGAAATTTTTGTGCTTAGAAGATGTACTACGACGAGACGGAAACAAGCAAGTAAGAAGCAAACGAAAAAATGTCGGAAAAGCAGCAGCAGTAAGTATTACGGCGGAAGTGGTGACGCACGAAGAAACTGAAACAGAAACAGCAGGAGGTGCAGCAAAAACACTTAAAATAATTTCAGTTAAACATTCCACAAAATTGCTATTTACATGTGAACACTGGAATGTTGTTGAAAATGGGTTACTTGCGTCCTGGCGAGCGGATGCAAAACAAAAACTGTAAAAGAAGAAGAACGAGCAGCTGCTGTCATGCAAGAGAAACAAGCAGCCAGCCAGCCAGCCAGCCAGCCAGCCAACCAGCCAAGGAATGCATTTGCTTTTACGAAATTATTTCTACATGATATATTTTAAATAGATTTTATGCTTAAAAAGTAAAGTACACAAGTAGTAAACTAAAGCACCAAAACACCGAGACAGACAGATAGACATACATATGTAGAAAAAGTGTAGTAGTATTGGTTAGTATTAGTAGTTGTATTAGTAGTAGTAGACATAGCAATCAATCTTGCTCAGACAAACGTTGTGCTTTCGGTGAAAGCGCCACATAGCCGCAGCTTCTCGCCAGTGACAATGGCACGCAGAAATTGCGGTCCGAGATACTGTTCCTTGGCACTCGTCGACACTGTCGTCGCTGTGGCTGTAGCATTCGACTCAACACCATCGACGCGTATGATGTAATCCTTGCTAATCAGATGCTCATCCATGCTACCGCTTGAATTGAATTTGTGTTGCAGCATTTCAGTTAGACGTGCACCAGTGCCAACTGTTATGGCGCAGTTATCCTGACGTGCAATAATATTCTCAAATTGACGTTGTATATCAACGCTGGCAGCATCGTTGAAGCTATTGCGAAAGCATTGATATTGATAGAAGAGTATTTCGAGCTGTTCAAGTTGTGCCAGTACACTATTGACATTGGGTACCTCATCGATGGCAACCTCACGTGAAAGGCGACAGAGTGCGCCGAGCAGTGTTTCGATTTGTGTGCTGAAGATAGTATCAACGCCAGCGTTTTCAAAGATGTCCTAAAAGATAGAGAGAGAGAGAGAGAGAGAAGTTTATATGCGTGTGTATGAGTGTTGTAAAGCAATATACTAACCACAAGCAGCAGCACTGCGGAATGTACTGCTGGTAGCACAGTTAAACCATAGATTTCGCCCATATTGCGCGTTTCCAGATAGTGTAACACCTTCAAAGCTTCATTGGTATCATCAAAGAGACGTTTCTGTGTAGAAATTTTGTAGTTAATACTTAGTTTCTTTAAAGTGTTGCTTAAAGTTTACCTGTCGCGCTGCCGGTATAGGCTGTGCCCACTGCCAGACTGTTTGCCAAGTATTGCCTTTGGCCTCCATGCGTGCGCTTAGCTTGTGAGTTGGCTTGCCGTCAGCTGCAAGAAATAATTGTTAAAGCAATGAAATTAATTATATTTATTTTAATTAGATTTAACAATACTTACACTCCTCTTGCTGTTCCCAGTCTTTAGGACTATACCAGCGTATAAAATCGCTCATAATTGCATGCGGATTAGCTGCCTTAAATGCCTCCATATCAGATAATAGTGAAGCACACATCATTTGTGTAGTTAGACCTAAGCGTTTACAAATCTTTGGTTAGAAATTTAAGCAGTATGCTACATATTTAAATATACACACCTGAACCAGGACCCAATTTCAGCATAACTTCCGCATCAACTGCCAGCTGATCTTCTGTTTTTGGCACCGGATCTTGTACTACCGGTATATATATATATTCCGTCGGTTGCTCGAGCAAACGCTCCTCACCCAAACGTTTTAATCTGCCCTCCGGTTTATCTGCCGTTGACACAGTTGCAACATCAGCTAATGCCAAATCAGCCATTAATTGCTCATCACAATCATAGAATTCAGCATCTTCATCATCCTCAGAGGATGCACTCCTTCGACTGGGACTAGTATTTACCGTTTCATAATAGTTACTCAAACGTTTCTTGTTCACCGTTTGATGACGCAACGTCCGTTCCACACAGACATTCAACATTTGCAATTTCTGATGTAAGAGGCAGGTGCGTGTATCCGGAAAGCCACCAGCAATGCTATAAAGAAAGCCAAAAAGAATCGTAGAAATTGATTAGCACATTGAAGAATTTTTCACGTCAAAAGTGTTAATAACTTGCACAAAGCTGCTAAAGTAGCTATTGAGCACGCGTGCCCATTTTGAGCCGCCAAAACTTGGGGGCGAAAGAAATTAAAAACCAAAAAGAAGTAGTCTATACAAACAGTTCTTTGTAGCGCTACATCCAGACACATATCATATGAGCGTACAGCTACGTGCTTACTCGTAAATTCCATTGAAATACATGTCTCCATGTCTGTTTGTCATCCTCGTTGAAGTCGTGCGCTTTTTTTTTTTTGTATTTTGTTTTTTTTTTCCTTTACCTCAACATGGTCTTGCATAGCAAATGAGGCCGCCAGCACTCGCTCCCAACATCTATTAAGTCATACGCGTTGTTCTTTGAGTTATACCCGGTAAAAGTTTATTGAACTTTTGCCAAAAAAAAAAAACCAACGAATGAACTGTTAGAAGGTACTTGTATCTAACAGTGCTTTTCAGTCTTTTATATATCTATTCATTCAAAAGGCGGCGGTGGCGGTGGTGGCGGTGGTGGCGGTGGTGGCGGTGGTGGCGGTGGTGGCGGTGGTGGCGGTGGTGGCGGCGTGGCGAACGTTTAGTCGGTCAGCGCGCTGTGTTTTGTGCTTATTTGGTCGCGTGCCACAGTGCTGCAACAGGAAGTAAGCGCTGAATTGGCTAATAACAGCAAATCCTCAACTACTAAATACAAACTACAACGACGACGAGGCGAGACGAGACGAGCACTCGCTGCGCCCTTAATACAAAAGCCACTTGAAGCCACTCACTGAAGCCACCGGCAACAAAACGAAGCTGCAGCTATTTGCATAAACTTTGTTATTAGTTTTTAAAACGTAACATTTTGAAGATGCAATGCAGTTCAGCTGAGCACAGCACAGCGCAACACAGCTAGAAGCATTCAAGAGCGAAAGATTCCATAACGTGCAACACCAACCAACAGCAACAGCGGTGGCCCGTGTCAGCTTCAGTTTCAGCTGCTTCTCTATGAAAATATTTACGCTAAGAGTAAAGATTATTAAAAATGTATGCGAGTTTAGTGCATTAAATACAAAGAAGGGTAAAATATTGTATTATTTAATATTAGAGCACAGAAATTTGTATACCCTACAGCTATACACATGAATAAAATTGGAGGCGGAGCAACAGAATAGAACAAACTTGGCTTCTACACAAAATAAATATCAAATTCCAAGCAAAAAATAGGGAAGTAATTGACATTAATCTACAATGGTGATATCCTTAAATAATATGTAGCGCAAATCGAAACACGTGTCTCTATAGCGCGATAATTTTTAAAAATTTTTCAATAGAGTAGCAAGAATATGCAAAGTTGTTTAATTTCATTGATCGACCTTGTATTTGCACTACTTTCAATCGTGTGAAATGAATTTTCCACTGGCTTGGTTGAGACGTTTAAGTCGTGTAGGTTGGGACACCCACATTTTTTTGCGGACATGTTTATGTTTGACAAGCACAATTAAAACATTTAGCAATTACTTTTTTTTTATTGTAATTAAAACAAAATTAGTTGGAACATTTGTATCGTGTAGGTTGGGACACTAAATTTATGCTGCAGCTACATATGTTTAAGTCTCACAAGCAGCATAAAAATGTTTACCATTTGCTTCGTTATTGAAATATGATCAAATTTGGTTGGTACGTTTGTATCTTGCAGGTTGGGACAACCATTTTTATGCACTAAAATCATACTTCTACCTAATTTTTTGTTTCACAAGCTCTATTAAAACCATTACTAGTAAATTTTTTCTGTAATTTAATCAAAATTGGTTGAGACTTTTGAGTCGGGTGGATTGGGACACCAACTTTTATGCATTAAAATCATTCAGCAGTCAAGTTTTTTTTTTTTTTCGCAACCTTCATTAAAATCGTTACTACTAACTTTTGTATTGTATTTTAAACAATTTTGGTTGATACGTTTGTGTCATGTAGGTTGAGATACCAACTTTTATACGCTGAATCATTCTGCAGCCATGTCATGTTTCCAAAGCACTATTAAAACTTTTACTAGTAACTTTTTTTTACTGTAATTTAATCAAAATCGATGTGAACATTTGAATCGTGCAGGTTGGGACACCAAATTTGATGCATTAAAATCATTCTGCAGCCAGTTTATGTTTCGCAGGCTTCATTAACATAGTTACTAGCCATTTTTTTTTACTGTTATTCAATGAAGTTTGGTTGGTATGATTGAATCGTGTAGCTTGGGACACTATATAACATTCGCATTATAACATTCTGCAGCTATCTTTATGTTTAACAAGCACAATTTAATCCATTGCTTGTAACTTTTTATTGTAATTGCAACAAAATTGGTTGGAACATTTGTATAGTGTGGGTTGGGACACCAATTTTTATGCACAAAATTCATGTTTATGTAACACAAGCACCATTAAAATCGTTACTAGTATACTTTTCTATTGAATTTTAGTCATATTAGGTTGGTACGTGGGTTTCGTGCAGGTTGGGACATCAAATTTTATATAAACCAGGCCTGATGGGTTTGAAGGCTTTTCCATCATTAACATGAATATGATGCCTCGGTAGTTTGAACAAATCTAATACCATCGAGTGCAGCGTCGTTGAGTCGTTTATCTAAAATTTGGTGACATAAGCCCCGAACTACCTTAGATGTCTGGTGGTATTTCTTCAAGCATAAAATTATGTTCGATATCAATCTAAAAAAATTACTTTTCCAACCAGATTAACAGCAAAAAAATGGAAAATTAAATTTTAATTAATTTTACTTTAAAACGAAACACAAAACCTGTCCCGACCTATACGGCTTACAGCTATATTTTGCAAGAAGTGAATATTTATTTTCTTAAGAAATTTATACATCAAAGCTTAGCAAAAAAAATTATTAATTTTTTACTCATAGAACGCTTAGTTCCTTAACTGTTTGCTATTAAGATATGGTGACCCCGAACTAAATATAGATACTCTACGTCGTGAGAATACAAATAGAAAAATTAAGTTTACACTTAAAATCACATGTGGTGACGACGAAATAGAGTATAGAATATATTTTATATACAAATTTTTGAACTATTAGTTTTTAAATGGTGACACCGAACTGTAAGTAAGAATTGAATATTTTGAATAGTTTTCAAAATATAAAAAAAAAATTATTCTAAACATCACCTAGAACTTATTAATATATGTACATGTTTCTGGAGCATTATTTCTATAAAGTCTAATACAATATTAGTGACCCCGATATACTGATTGTGTGGAAATAGACTAGGATTGAATCCTATTAAATCTTAAATTATTTTCTAATAATATTGGTGAACCTCAACTGGATGAAGTACAGTGCATGAAGTACTATTGCTACAGAATTCTGAAATTTTTATAACTGAAAGTTTTATTCCTAGTTGGAGCATAGGCCGAAGTATTGTATAGCTACAGAAACAATTGTTTCGGTTTCATGCTTATAGCATGCTACTCATAAGCAACAAAAACACTGATGAGGCTTCTTCATATTACAAACTTCGGAATCAGAATTATACTACTTACTGCATAAAAACTTACAAAGGGTATTCATGGCAACAAAAAACAAGAACAACAAAGTATAAAAAACTATGCTTTAAGTTATAAACGCTTAAAGCGCTCCAAACTAAAAAATATATAAAAAAAAAAAATAAATAAATAGTAAAAACAGGCGGCAGCGCAAACGCCCACAAAGAAGTTGCATGCAGTGTCTACATCAACGTGTAATTATGGCACAGGAGTTCTATGTAGTCGTGGTAGTCTAGAGTCATACTTTGCACTGCACATAAAAAGTACTTCAGGTCAAATTGTGTGATAAACAACATGAGATATGCGCTCGAGTAGTAGAAAAGGCAGCCAACCAGCGAGTCATCCGGGTAAGAACACTACTCCGCTATTCCGTCTATCCGGCAGCATTGCGCATTCCTTGGGCGCGCACTTAAGTTATCAAAGGTAATTGTTGGCAATGCACGTTGAAGCGCAAAAAGAAAAGTATCTGCTAGTATCTAATATAGCATAAGCGATATGTATCACATAGCGTGAAGAAGGGGCCCCCACAGCTATTTTGTACTTCTCTTGATTGTTATGAAAGTGCTAAAACAACTTGACCAGGTATGAAGTGGTGTACAGTGTACATACCTATACTAGAGAAGCAATGTTGGCGCGTGTTTTTAAGATTTTCGCTTTACTTCATCTTTTTTTTTTTGTTTTATTTCAAATTGTTACAACTTCAAAGATGAAAACTCTGTGTCTGTGTGTGTGTCTGTGTATGAACAGCAGTTAACTTGAGGTCAATTAATTGCAGATCTAACATCTCTAATGCCTCATGAATGGCTAATAATGTGGCTGTAGTAGTTGGCAATAAATGTTGCCAAGATTTCTGTGTGCGATAATGTTTTGTTAGAATTGTACGTTCGGTGCATGAAAGTTCAACGTTTAAGTGCAAATAAAACATAAAAAAGTTTATTTTTAAATAGTTGATGGCTGTTCAAATTATATGATACTAGTTTGAATTAAAGTTCTGTATTTTATAATAAATTAAAAAGGAACTTGTGCAGAGATACACTGTATAAACTTCATTCTAACAAAATCGGTTTTATATGTTGTGCGTTGTTCTATTAAAGTTAAATTCCAACCGATTCGGTTATTCATCCCTAATTGTAGACTTACAGAAACTAATAGACATGTTTTGGAACATTCTGGAAACTGTGCTAAATGGCAAGACAAGTTAATAGATTTCCCAAAAACATATGGTTCACCATATTTGATTCGGTCCGACAAGGAGAAGACCGCTCGCAACAGAACCGGAACACTTCCACTCAAAATTTTATCATTAATTGCTAATAAGAACAAACGCAAACACCACTATAGCTCCCACAATTCTCTTCACTTAGTATCGCATGAACAGATCTCGTCAGCCGTGTTGAGTGCATAATATTCAATGATTCCCGAAAGAGATTCTATTTCTATGGCGACTGTACTATGGTGCGACATGAACAGAGTAGGCGTATGGTGACGTAGGAATGTGTTTGTAGAACTTCAACTCTTCGATTCTCACCACCACAAGGCCGTCCCCGTTTTCGTCTCGGTTCTCGCTTTTATTCAGCCGAATTAAACGGGCTTTCACTTCAAAATGTATTCAAAAATATCTTATTCAGAGATACTGTAAGCAATGAACTGAATTCTACTACGACTTGATCCCAAAATTCTTTTCAAACACTATCCAGCTTCACGTCAGCAGAGACAACGCAGTAATCTAACTTTTGCATTTTCGCATCGCGAATTTCGTTGCGCCAATTCCATGTCACTATGTCACCATGACGCTATCTAACACACAAAGCGTTGTCAGGGTGGGAAAACCTCTCCGACCCCTTTGATACCAAGAGAGGTTTCAGGCAGTGCGATGCTGTATCGTGTGATTTTTTCAATCTCCTGATGGAATACATCCTACGCCAATGCCCGTACATACAGAGTACATCGGTCCCGATCTTGCAAAAGGAAGTGATGCTGCTCGCTTACGCCGATGACATCGATATCATCGGTACACAGGAAGGGCGAGTCAGCAAGGCGTTCTCGGAGATTGAAAAACAGTCTCGGCTCATGGGTCTAGCGGTGAATGAGGACAAGACGAAGTACTTGATGTCTTCTCGCACTCCGTCAACACGTCTTGGACGGTCAGTGACGATGGAGAATTTCAACTTCAGTGTTGTAGAAAACTTCGTCTATCTTGGAACAGAGTTAACCAGCAACAACAACGTCAGCCTGGATATCAGGCGAAGAATCACGCTTCCAAACAGATGTTTTTTTGGGCTGAGCAAGCAAATGAGAAGTAAAGCCCTCTCTCGACAGACGAAAATAAAGATTTATAAGACGCTGATACTCCCGGTCCTATTGTATGGCGCAGAGACATGGACCGTGATTAATTCGGACGAGACAGCGTTGGAAGTCTTTAAGAGGAAGATTCTTCGCAGGATTTTTGGTCCTATTAGAGTCGGCGACGAGTTTAGGTCCCGTATGAACCGCGAGCTGTACGAGCTATTCGATGAGGTTGACATAGTCCAGCGCATAAACTTTCAGCGGCAGCACTGGGCTGGGCACCTCATTCGAATTGATGAAAGAGCTGCAGCACGCATGGTTTACATGGGGGGCCCAAACTTGATTGGTGGACGCCGACATAGACGACGACCGGGCACTCGATGGAATGACCAGGTATGGAGAGATCTCTCTGTATTTGACATTTAAAACGACTGGCGCCAGGGCGCACAAGATTATGGAGGCTGGCGTGCCTTGCTAGACGCGGCCATGACCGGGAGACGGTTCACGGCCATTCGAGTTCTTATGTACCACAGAAATCTTTTTTTGGTTGGTTTGAAATGTTAAAATTATTTCTTAAGATATTTGAAGAAATTCAATAGAACTTTTTTTTATTTATATACGATTATGGAGGAGAACGAATAAAAACAGCCAACACAAAATTCTCTTAAGCCTCTGCTTAACTCTGACCACCACCATCTATCAAGAGAGATAGATGGTGGTTTTCTTATTCTATCGATCATTGAATATATATAAAGGTAACGCCTACCTCAGAGTTATCTTATAGTACAGTGTATGTCTTTGATGGTCTTTGTTAGAGAATCATTAATTCATTAATCCGCAGATCCGAAGAATTGCAAAGCACTGCATAATTGGAGCCCTACACACAACTCTGAATGTCTTATTTTTCAAATACTCCACTTTAAAATAATCAGAAAAAAGAAAGCTACAACTACACCCAAGTTTACCTTTAGGAAACCTCTTCTTGGCAGTGTGGTACTTTCGGGTATATGAGTTTACTCCAGCTCCAATAGTCTCTCTCATTCATTTTCGATTACTAACTCTTCTTCTGGCTATAGATTCAGCAAGAAATTTATACTCAATACCAGAGAGCTGGGAATGGTACAAACTTTATCAATATAAAGAAAATATGGATGATATGGTGAGTAACAGATAAACAATAGAGTTGAAAGAAATATCTTTTCTCCAGAATTGGGTATTAGAGTTTCTTTAAGTCTACTTTTTAATTGCCAATCGGACAACTCTTCAAATAGATTAAACCACATAAAACTAATAATTTAAATTTATCCACCGAAGTACTCTAAAATATCTGCCAAATTTCATAAAAATCAAATTGCTTCAAGAACCCACCTACACAAATCTGATTATAAGTTTTTATATCTCCAATTTGCAGCTTTTTTCACACAAAAATTATGGCATATAAAGCACGAAACTGTTCTTTCACAACTTGGCAAACTTTAAGCGCGTAATTTTCTCAAAAACCAATTTCGAGTTTTTGTCTTTTAAACAGAATTTCAATTAAAATACAATTAAAATGCCAAGCAATTTTGGTGACTAACTGCTTCACATCTCAGCAACAAAGTCGGCGGCAATAAAGTTATTAAAAAAAGGTGCGATTGCTCAACCTGGCGAGAAATATTTTTCGGAACCGCAACAGCATCATCATCGTCGCCAGCAGCAGCGGCAAAAGCATAATAGAAGTCTTAAAAACTGTGGAGAGAAAAAAAAAAAACTAGCCATTGTTTAAAAATGCAAATGACGCCATAACAAAAAGTGAATAATTATGCGCAAAAAAAGGAACAAAAAAGTAAAAAAGTAAAAGAAGCTTACAGTGCAGGGGCGGCGGAATATATATAAATTTCTGCACCTTGTTGCAATGTGACCAAAAAATAAAAAAATGTTGCACTTTTTGTCACTTTGCAGACTGTACTTTTTCGCACTTTATATTTCATTAACATAATAAAAGTCACAAAGCGAAAAAAAAATATAAATTGAATTTGCGCAAAAAAATTTCCAAATTTCATTTGAGAAAAAACTTATTATTGGTTATTTATTTTTCTCCTCCCAACATTAACTGGCGAAAAGTCAGTGAAGCGCAAAAGTCAGCGTTGCCAAAACCGAACCAAACCGAACTGAAAAAAACTATATATCAAAGCTGATTGCAGTGTTTTGTATTTTTCGATCTGGCTTAATTATTATTTGCGGTCTACAATGAAATCGGAATTTTATTACAATTTCATTTCGAAGGGGGTGGGCAGCAATGCCTTTAGCTGCTTAAAGTACCGCTTTGACAACTCGTTGCTATAAAAAGTGCTGCCAATCTATTTTTATTATATTATGTGCAGCACAGCATAAAGGTCTGCGACCTTTTTTTCATCAGTTGAAGCTGGAGCTGATGTATCGCTTGTATTGACTGTGTTTGGTGTTTTATAGTTGCAGGTTCTTTGTTAAATTAAATCAAATGACCTGCAGCTAGACAGCAGCAAAAAAAAAAAGAAAAAAAAATGGAAAACTAAAAGATTAAAATGAGAAAATGAAACGAAAGGCAGGCAGATTTACAGTCAACACATGACAGCAGCAGGAGCAGCAATAGCAACAGCAACAGCAAGGACAAAGAGTGCCAAGAACAACACAAATAAACAAAAAAAAAATGGCCGTCAAAACAGCAAATTAATCAAAAGCGTATAGAGTAAACGAGTAGAGCAATTGAAAGAGACGGATCTCGTTATATAGACTGGATTTCCATGCAGACAGTCAGCCAGCCAGGCTTTAAATGCACAGTTTGATATCTAACGAGCATGAAAATGAAAGTATATACTGATTGATAATCGTACAGGCTCAGCAGCACTAGCTGGACATTCAGACAGACAGACAGACTATACACTCTCACCTAGCTTATGTCGCATAAGCAGGAGCAGCACACAAAGGCTGACAACAATGAAAGTTGTCGCAATTGAGCAGTCAAGAATTAATTGGGTTATTTATTGCATATAAAGTGTATTTACAGTAAAACTTCGCTAAAACGTATTTTAAATGGAGCAGAAAAAAAAAAAAAAATTGGTTATAGTGAAACATTTTGGAGTTTTTCCGCCATTAGCAGTTGAACATACAATACTAATATGCAAAAAAAAAAATTATTTTGCATAAAAGAAAAATAGAAAAAAGAGTAATAATTAGTGTGAGGCTCAATAGCAGCTGTTCAAATTCAAACAAATTCGCTGTCAAACCGAAAGGAACTCGAGAGTATAAAAAAAAAATTTATGTAAATACAAAGAAACAAAAAAGACGTAATTTTTAGTGAGAGGCTTCATAGCAGCTGTTCTGATAACAAATTGGCTGTCGAGTCGTGTGCATGTAAGACAATAATTGTAAAAATGTTAATATAAATACATAAAAAAAACACAAAAAGAATGTAATATTTAGTGAGATGCTCGGTAGCTATTCTACATACTAGTATGCTGTGGAACCGATTTGCTGATGAGCCAAGTGCATGGTGGGCAGGAAATTAAAATAATTTAATATAAATAGAAAAACAAACACAAAAAAGTAATATTTAGTGAGAGGCTTAACAGCATCAATTCATACAAATATATCTGCTGTCTAGCCAAGTGCATATTTGCCAGAATATTCAAATATTTTCATATTTCTTTAAGCTTCAAGCACAATATATGAAGTTTATTGCACTTTATATTACTCAATTCCAGAAGTGATCAGACAGAGATCAAGCAAACATAATATGTATACATTTTACGCCCAAAATATGTAACCGATTTTGGAAATATATTGAGCTTGAGTAAAATTTGCATTGATTTTTCATATCTTCTTAATATATATTAATTTTTATATGTGTGTTATTTGCTCCAACTTGAGAGATAGGAAAGTTTTTATACCAATAAGTGATCTTCAAATATTTTTTCTTCAAATTTAAAAAATTTTATAAAAGAAAGTTCTACAAGTTTTTACAATGCGATGTGAATTAATCTATTGACAACTGTCTGAAACATCTAGCATCATACACAATCATCTTCATTTTGCCCATCAGTACGAAGAAATAATTCATTCCATGTCCATGTCCGTCTGCTAGACGCTATATTTTTGAACTATAATTTTTTAAGCTTTGTATGGAGTGTTTCTTCAACTGTATACGTTAAATATGAGAAAATTATCTTGGGATCCTCTTAAAGTTAACGGTAACATTGAATAACCTATATTTATATATGTGACCTCCTATGAAATCGCAACTTTGGCGACAAACATAATTTTCCATGGTGAAAACAGAAGATGAAGCAATGAGTCTACGTCCTCACTCTCTGCAAACATAGACCATGTCATGCAAACTTAGACCTTGTCCTGCAAACTTAGACCACGTCATGCGAACATAGACCTGCAAACATGACCTCCAAAATGGCTTCACCGATTTTAATGAAATTTTGTATGTGTTAGAGTAGATCCCTGAAGGGTTTTAATTCACAATTTCACTCGGTAGGGTGCGCTGTGATCGGTTCTTATGCATTTTTTTTCGACTATTCCGGCTTACATTTTATTTGGTATTTCTAGCAATTATTATTCCTATTATTAGGTAATAGGCACTGCAACCTTTAAGGATCTATGGTGTCCTGACGGTAGTCTCTACGGTAATAGCCTCACGCAGTCCTCCTGCTCAAAAGAATGCCACGAGCCTTTTGATGTATAGCAGGTGCTAAGTTGTGGAAACCTGTTTAAGCACAAGGCTGGGTAATCCTCAAAAATATGTTCCGACGTTTTATCAACTTTCCAATTTCGATATCAATTTAAAGCGCGTTCTTCTAGAGATCTATATAGATTTCACATTGTTATAGGGGTCTAATAGTTACATTCACTGGCTTATGTTCCGACAGTTTTCACAAACCCTATATTTGGCTTCGTTCTCTCCCATCTTTACTAGCACTTTGCGAGTTTATGGTTCAAATTATTTCAGGCTTGAACTCTTCTTTGTTGCCTAGCACTCTGCAAGAAGTCCTTTTACAGATTACAATTGCTTCTATGAAATGTTGGTAACACAAAGAATTTATGAATGAAGAACTTCTCCATGCTAGGGCCACGGTAAATATATTCAAATTAACCATGATAAATAGCTGTTTGTACTGTATTTCCATTGGCTGCTTTGAGAACTTATTTATATATTTTACTTAACTCTAAGCAACTTCATATGTGTTGCTTTTTATAAACGTGTTCAACATATTTATGTATGACTGTACCATATACAAAGTAGATTGGTATGCCGTCGTTTATTGTGAACAACCTTCACTACAAGTCTTTGTTTAATTTATAGTTTGGCCGATGCCACTCAACTACAGCTGCACTAAATTACTTTCTCTCTAATATTTACTATTTTCTTCTTTACAGACCACAAATACTGCCCCCCAAAGACACATGCGTACGCGTAGACAGCAAAGATGAGTAGTAGAAGAAGATGTCAACTGAATGCCAAACCAGCAAAAACCCGCGTAAATCTTTCGACAAACAGCAGTAGTAGCTGTAGTTCCAGCATGTTGTTCGGTACATTGCTACTAGCGCTCGCTTTGCTAGCCAGCGCGAAGGCGCAATGTCCCTGGCAGCGTGATATGCCCGATTTGCAGACCTCCTGCATTTGTGCCTATAATCTCGGACGTGAATTGTCCGTGCAGTGTGATCAGGTAAGTTCCATAAAAAAAAACTAATAAATACAACTTTTGCTCATTTCCCACTTTAATAGGTCAACTTTGAAGAGTTACTGGAGGCCATGAATAAATATGCGCGACAGAAGCCCATTGATCTGCTGTATATAAATAATTCCACAGTGACGGAGCTGCGCAATAACATTTTTGAGAATCTAAATCTGCACAATGTACAACTGTCCAGTTGTCAGATCAAGCATATAGCACCGCATGCTTTTAAGGGTCAGGAAACGCTGCTAAAGAATCTTAATCTGCAAGATAATCTACTCAATGAAGTGCCTATAGCTGCACTCAAGCTACTTAGCAAGCTTAATTTGCTTGATTTGTCGAAAAATCTTTTAACCAATATACCCGATGATGCCTTCAATGGCTTGAGTAAACTATCCACACTCAAGCTGAACGATAACAATGTCACGCTGGCAGCGCACGCACTGCGCGGTCTCGAGCAGAGTCTGAAAAATGTCAATTTAAAGGGTACACGTCAGCGCCGCGTGCCCGAATGCATACGTGGCCTTAAGAGTCTGGCGTTTTTGGATCTATCACAGAATGGCATTAAGGAGCTACCGGGTGCTGGCGGTATACGCGTTTTTGATGGTTTGGATGCTTTGACCGCTTTAAATTTGGAACGTAATCTGATACAGAGCATCGGTGAAACTTCATTTGCTGGTGTTCGTAAAACTTTAAGCTCATTGAGTTTATTGAATAATTTACTCGCTGAGTTTCCCATCGGTGCCGTTCATTCGCTGAAGGAGTTACGTGTGCTGGATATAGGTTTCAATTTGCTTACAGCACTGCCAGAGGCAGCATTTCGTGGCAATCCGAGCATAACGCTGCTTGCACTCGATGGTAATCCACTGCCAACAGTGCCGGAGAGGGCATTTGCACATTTGAATGCAACACTGCGTGGACTGTCGCTTGGTGGACGCTTTTTGCATTGTGATTGTAAGCTACGTTGGGTAGCGGAATGGATACGCGGCGGTGATTTGCAGGTGAGTTGGGTTAGATTGGGTGGTAAAGAGTGAAATGGCAAGAGAAACAATGAAGAGTAGGATAAAGGAAACGAGAAAGAGAGATATGAACATATCCGTTGCAATACGAATGTTACAGTTTTCGTGACGTTTTTTAATTTTGTTACATAAACTGTCTAAAAAACTTAAATTTTTTTATATAGGTCACCTCACGTGAACGTAATCCACAATTTTGTGGCACACCGCAACGTTTCCGCGATCGTGGTTTCTATTCCATACAACCGGAAGAGTTGTCTTGTCCCGAAGCAGATGTTGCACCTAATGGACCAGTAGGTGTTGTCGACGGACTGCAGCCCGCACAAAAGCCCATCTTACCCACATCAGCGACAGCAGAACGTAATGATGACGATGATGAGGAGGTAGACCTCGGTACGGGTAGCGCAGCAGTAGGCGGCACTGCCACAGCAGAGCCAGTGGGTACAAGTCTTGCAACATCGTCGACAATTACAACAATTCCAACAAAAACAACAACAACATTAACGACAACCACAAAACCGGGCACCGTACGCACAACGGCTGCGGCAGCAAGTACGGTAAGTAATACAAATTGCATGAAAATTTCAAATTTCCGTACTATTCTTGAACAATTTCCGTAGACGAAGACAACAAGCAGCAGTATTACGACCGCAACCGCACAGCAGTCACCAAGCGGAACAGCAACAGCAGCAACAAACCAAACACAAAGCGGCACCGGTTCCGTAACACCGACGACAACAACAAATAACGGCGCTGCAGTTAGTGGCGCTGCTAAAACACTGCCCAACTGGCGTCAGGGTGTCTCTTCGTCGTCGTCTTCCTCTTCATCGTCTGCCACAAATTCAAATGGCACACCGCACAAGCAACAACGTCCACCACTTGTACTCGGCTTTCCGCCACAGCGTGGCACACTAATCAACGATGCCAACGAAGTGCAGGTGAAGAATGCTTTCCGGCAGGATAGTTCGGTCATTATACAATGGGACTCGGACACCGCAAATATACTGGGTTTCCGTGTGGTCTATCGGCTTTTCGGTGAAAAATCGTTTAAACAAGGACCACCACTTGAGGCAAGCGAACGTGAATTCAAGATAAAGAATGTACCCGCACAGGAGTGCATCATTGTTTGCGTGATTTCACTTGAGGAATTGCATGTTACGCCCGAAACGGTGCCGTACCAACAGTGCCGCGAGGTGCGCACGGTAGCCTCGCAGACATCGAACATGGACAAGATAACAATTGCGGCGAGTGCGGCCATCTGTGGCACCATTATTGTGGCGGTGATTGTGTTCATTGCGGCAAGCAGGTAAGCGTAATGTCCTGAATTATATATGTACGTACGTACGCTACGGCAAAGTGGCTATTTGATTTATAGCAACGCTATTTGCAACACGCACAGCATGCCTCCTCGCACGCAGTAGCTTGCTACACAACTTGAAATGTGATTTCTACAAATTTGAGCGACGCTTGACTTTTGTTATAGCCTCCTTCGTCTACTCGAAAGGTTAATTATATGTTAAGCCAATCAGTTAAAACGCATTCAGTTCAGATGTAGTAGCACTGCTAACAAGCCCAGTTAAAGTCAAGCCAGTTGGCAAACAGCGTGGAACATTAATTGCTCCACTTGCTGCTGCTTATTTATGTTGTTGTCTACCTTATCTGCTCCACCAAAATATAAAATAAAACTTATATCTCGTTTATTTTTCTAAAAAAAAAAAAAACACAGACGTTCGCGCAAACTACAAAACTCACAGCAGAAGAGTCCACTGCCAATTGGAGGTTTGCCCGTAAATTGTTGCGGTCCAACCGGTTCGCCAGGACCACTTGGCTCCATTGCAACGCTTTCGGCATTTAACCAGCACAAGGTTAGTAACATGAAAAAGATAAAAGTGTGAAGTGTATTTGTGTACGTTGCCAACCGCATACAAAATGCACGAGGGTAAGCGGAAAAGTTTTTAAATAATTTGCAGTTAACAACTATTATTAGGCAACGTTTGAAGTTTTGAGCAAACTCCATCAATTTAAAGAAAAATTTTAAGCCCCACGTTGGGCGCCAAATATTTTTTTCTTGTTTTATATTAAAGAATTAGTTAATTGGCGATTGGGACACCAATAAATGTTCGTTTTCTTCCTCATATTAAAAAAAAAAGTTAAAGCCCAACGTGATGCAACAATACATTTTCTTCTTTTTCATATTAAAGACAAAGTTAATTGGCGCCTAACATGGGGCACCGACTAATTTTATTTATTTTCTTAATTAAAACTAAAGTGAATTGACGTCCAACGTGGAATACCAATTAACCCTATTCATTATCATATATTGAAGCACAAGTTAAAGCCCCACGTTGAGCGCCAATTATTTTTTTTTTTTTTACTTTTTATATCAAAGAAAATTTAGTATGCATGTCTGCATAAAATGGCTGTCTAATGCAAACCTAATTAAGCAGTTTGCTCAAAATTTAAGCTTATTCTAAAGGACCTCTAAATCTACACTCGTACATTCAATGACTGTCTCTGACCTGTGTTAACACTTCAAATTGTTGTTTTTTTTTTATTTCACACACTAGGAATGGGATCAAGTATCTGCATACAGTGGACGTTCTATACCAAGACCGCGTATATATCCTGTAGAACAACCAGATGATATGCGTAGTCACTTCTCTGGCATGCCGGGCAAGGTAGCCAAATCGCGGTAAGTGTTGCATGGCAAACTTAAAGCTCAGCAACTTCATTTAAGCAAACATGAGTTTTTTTTTTTTTTTTTAAACATTTAATTTAATTTCGTATTTTTTTTTTCATTCATTTCTTTTTATTTATGTTGCTTTTACCACCAACCAATATGCATACCATGTATCCATACCCAACACACATACAACACACATACAACTCGTATAGTTCCATTGCTGATGGTCAATCGCAGCATAGCTTCTCAAATAATTCGCATCGTGGCTATCTGGGCACTGCATTTCCATCGAATCTCGTGAATTCACGTCCTGAATTACGTCAATCACGTCAGTCACTTGCCGCTGCCTCGGAACGTATGTCGCGTGCTTCCTATGCTGGTTCAATACATGGCGGCGGTGGTGGTGGCGGCGTCGGCGGTATGATATCTAATGGCATGGGTCTGGGTGGTTTAGGCAATGTTGGTCTTGTTGGTCCGCCAGGCCCAACAAGCATTGCTTCGAGCACAAGACGTTCGCGTCCACGTTCCAGATCACGCGAACATCTCAATGCAACGCATATACATAATCATCGACCGGGAAGTCGGTAAGTAGCACATGACACCATGAAACATAGACACAAACCGACTAACTAATGGAAGAGCGGCGTTAGTTGTGCTAGACATGCACATTCTTTGGTGACAGACACTTGTGGGTGGGTGGTGTTGGTTTGCTGCTTTAATGGTGCTAAGTTACAGCAGCGGAGTGGCGTCTGTGCGCTCATTAACACTAAACTAAACTTACTCAGTCATTCACTCACACTTTTCTACAAGTATCTCCACACACACACTCACACATACACACATCACATCGCATTGCTACAATTCGCGTAGCATAAAAACTGTCACAGACAGCCGGAAAAACCGCATAGAATTGGCACATTTCAATGATGCAGTTTTTCTTTTTCATTTTTTTTTTCTTTTTTATACTTTCCTGCTTTCAGTGTTTTCTACAGTTTCTTTCATTAAATTTTTCTTATTGTCGAAATAATCATTAAATGTTGCTTTTGGTTGTTGTTCTGCACTATTTCTTCGCATCGCCAACGTTGCACAGTGGTACTCACTATTATTAACAAAAATAATGGAGTATTAAAACTTAATGAAATAAATATACAAACAAGCATTACTAAGCTTTGTATGTTGGGTCAGTGATAATTGAATGATGGATGGTTGAGATTTTGTACAGAGATAAGAAGAACTTGAGAAAAAAGATACACTGAAGAAACAGGAGTTTATAATTTAACAGTTGTATGAGATTTGGAACATAAGTATATAGAGGGCATAAAAAAAATGCTGAAGACTTGGGCGGATACACTATTTAACGTAGATGGACGCGGATTCATACATATATAAAGGGTGCTTAAAAAACCAGAACAACAACAAAACAATGTAGAGCAACATTATGTGGGGGCTTATCCACATATAAAAGAAACTAAATCAAAATAGGGCGTACTAGTTAGTTACCTGAAGCTGCTACTGCTAGCTTCTATAGCTTCTATAGTTCCTACATCAAGTTAGGTAGCCCCTGCAGCTGTTGGTAGCTAGGAAAGCAGCACCTGCGACGAGACTGCCACCTAAATAGCACCTGCAACTGCTACCATTGGCTACTTAGGTAACACCTGCTACTGTCAGCTGGCCCACACGTGAAGCTGTTACTGCTATCAAGCACCTGCAGCTGTTATTGCTAGCTAGCACCTGCAGTTGGTACTACTAGCTAGCTGTAGCAGCTGATACTGCTAACTAGATGTAGCAGCTACAGCAGGTGTAGCAGCTAGCAGAGCTGTAGCTGCCACCGGTGCCATCAGCGATATAGCTGTAGCTGCTACAGGTGCTAGCAGCTACCTCGCTGAAGCAGCTACAGGTGCACCGGTGGCAGCTACAGGTGCTAGCAAGCTACAACTAAATTTAAAATACATTGAAAATGGGTCCAAAGTAGTGAAAAGCAAATAGAGGTATAAACAGGACACAGAAGCAGGTTTCATATAGTTGAGTTTATACAAATCTCGACCGTCTCTGCAATCACAATTTAATACGAGGGTGGTTTTATAATTCAGTGTCTTTTCGAATGAAATATATTTTTTTTTTTTTTATTTTAAATAAAAAAATTAACACAAAATCACTGTCTCTAGCCATATGTACACCACTGTCGCTGCACTACACAAAACATAATTTAAGTTACTTGAAATATCTGTTATGGCATTTCTTCTTTTTATGATTAAAACAAAAAAAAATATATAAATTAAAACATTTTCGTTAAAGCAATTCGCTTCACTAATAGAGCGTAGCGACAATTGCTGAAATAATAATTAAAATACCTTTCTCTCTCTTTCTCTCTGTCTTGCAGATACTCAACGGCCGGTTCAACGCACACGCTTAACAACTATTGCGATACATCGGACAATTGGACCGATCATGATATGGACATATATATGGCCAGAAATCCAACAACGCGCAACGGTCTGGTGCCATTATGAGGGCGGGTTATGCTATCCTGATATTTCAATGTTGTATTAAATTTGGATGAGATTTTCTGACAGTATCTGGCGCCGGCTGAGCGTGATGCAAATGTTGCAATAACACAGCAACAATTGCAGCAACAACGGCGCCGACAACAACAATTACAGCAACAACAACAGCAACAACGAGTTAGAACAACACGAAATAATTACTTGGAGCCATATCAATCTAACCAACAGCAACAACAACAGCAACAACGACTACAATACTATATACCACCAGCAGCAGCAGCAGCAGCAGCAACGCCTAATGAACGTTGCACCTCACCGCCAGATGTGGTGCCACGTGCAGCTAATTTTCATGCAGCAGCTGCCAGTACAACGGAAACAACTGTTGATGATGTTAGCAATGGCGGCAACGCTGGCATTATTGTCGAAAACTATTTTAACGAATATGAACGTCAGGAAATCATTTATCATCATCCTACTAAGCATAATAATTGCATTGCAAAAAATAATGCAGCGTCAGTTGGAGAAGTTAGTAGTGGACCTATAGACAATGCAACACGACGCAGTGGCAGCAATGCTTTTAGATTGAATATTATAACACCAAGCAGTAATAGTAATAATATTAGAGCAACAACGGCAGCAGCAACAGCAACAACAACAACAACGACTAACAATAGACGTTTTAATAATAATTATCATTTAGATACTACTAATAACTTTAGTGATAACATTAATTGTAGCTGTACTAAAAATAATAATATTAATAATAATAATAAGTTGAAAAATGTTGCAATTGGTTTAGAAGTAGCGCACTTCCATACCGAGTCAACAACGTGCAATCAAAACGAAAACACTAGTTCGGTACACACAACGGCTAGTGAAATAAATAAAGTATCTGATGACTGCAATGCCAATACAGACAATGAAGCAGATGATACACAGGATACATTAAGCGACTGCGGTGCACTTGCGACGACAAGCGTTTCGAGCATTGAAGCCGCAATGACGCCACAGCCGAAGCCATTAGAGAAGTTGGCAAACGATACTTGAGTAACTGCGTCTGTGTGTGTACTTACTTATAGCGAATATATATAGTATATAGCTCTATATATTGCAATGTAGTAAAAGCATATATTTTTGTATTTAGTGTTTAAGTTGACAAAAAAAAAAAAAACGAACAGCATGTCTTGTAGTTGGCGTTAAAGCCGTGTATAGCAGCCACATTTCAATGCACAAAAATATATAAGAACTAGAAAAATCAGAAACTAACGACGTCGAAAATAGTTATTATTATTATTGTTGATGATGATAATGATTTAAGCAATCAAAGACGTACTAAATTTAAGTCATAAAACAGAAATAATCCATATATACAAAAACTACTTACTAACAAGTAAGAAAATACAGTCAGGCGTAACCGACTGTAAGAGGCCCTGTACCAGTTCAGGTCTCCTAACAAACACATTAAACGTTTCCCGAGCATATGACCAAACACATGACCACTTCTCACTGCTCGAATATGAATGAAGAGGAAAGGGGGGGTCATTCAACTTCAATTGGTTATAAAATCGTTATTTATTATCCGATTTTGATGAACTTTTTGGATTTTGACTAAGAGGGACGTTAACTTTATACTGGCATACTCAATTTTTCTTGTGCCGAAGAAATATTTCTCCTTGGGGGTGATTTTATGGGGAAGGGGGGGGAGGGGCAAAATTTCAAAATAAACTTGTGAAATTCCGGAGCAGTCCTAGACGAATGCAAAAAACACGAAGTCTCTATCTATTACCGTTTCCGAGATCCTTTCGTTCATACGGACGGACGGACGGACGGACGGACAGACGGACAGACGGACAGACGGACATGGCTATATCGACTCCTCTATCACTCCTGACCATAATGGGGGTAACTTTGGGGGTCTCGACCATTATTTCTACCTGTTACATACATTTGCACAAACCCAATAGGCTCTTGTACCTTCGGTACAGGGCCTAAAAACTAAACTAATATAGCATGCAATATATACATATAGAACTATATGTAATAATTAGACTATAGACGCCTTAATTTCGATTATTTATCTAAATTAAAGCGTTTACTTAGTCTAAGACTAAGCACACTTTTTATGTTATTTGCACTTCATTTGGTCGTAGCTAGTTGTGCGCTAATTGTACAAATTTTGTAATTTTGGTGCAATTTTTTTTTTGTAAGCTCTGTCAATTTAATTAACATTTTAATTTTTTGTACAAAAAAAAAAAAACAAACAAATATTAAGCAATTATTTAATTTTAATTAAAATTAATTTTTAATTTTTATTATAAATAAATGCATGCAGCTGACGCTTTAAATAAAATGAATTTAGTGAAATTTAAATTGTTTCTGTTTTTGCTTTTTTTTGAATTTTTTTTTAATTTTTCTTTTAATTTGATAAATTTTAATGTAATTTAAAGCATAATTCAAAGGCGAACTGTTCAGTTAACAGTTCTGCTGTTAACTGCTTGAAAGAAATTAGTTCAACAGCAGACAGCACTGTTAGACTTAACAGCAACGTACGATTGAACAGCACTTAGCAGAGTGTTATAACAAACTGTTATACAAAGTGATGTGGTGAAATGTCTGCTGCCAAAAGAAAATGTAGTAATTGTTCGTACAGTGTAAAAAATCGGTGCCATTGTTTTTCTTTATATCGGGTCCGCCGAATAATTTTTTTGAGATTTTTTCAAACTGTTTTTTTTTATTTGAAAGCTCAATCCTTCCTTCCAAAACAGTGGCATATGATTTCATTCATATGACTGCCACGGCTAGCCATGCAGTACCCAATACGGTCGGTCCAATTTTTGAATACATTTTCGACTGTGTGCAGCCCTATCTCGTCTATGGTATCGCGAATGTTGTTCTTCAAAGCATCAATTGTCTCTGGTTTGTTGGCGTAACACTTATCTATGACGGCTCCCCACAAATAATAGTCCAACGGTGTCAAATCGCAGCTCCTTGGTGGCCAAACGACATCAGAATTTCGACTGATAATTCGATCTTCAAAAACAGTGCGAAAAAGATCGATTGTAACATTAGCTGTGTGGCACGGAGCGCCATCCTGTTGAAACTAAATGTCACCAAGGTCCTCATCTTCAATTGTTGTGAACAAAAATTCAGTTAACATGGCCCGATAGCGCTCACCATTGACTGTAACCGTCTCACCTTCTTCATTTTCAAAGAAAAATGGTCCAATTTTGACCAAAATCCAAACCAAACAGTCACTCGTAATAGGTGCACCGGCAATTGTTTAATTACGTGTGGGTGCTCCGTGCCCCAAATACGACAATTTTCCTTGTTGAAATAGCCACCAAGATGATAATGAGCTTCATCTGAAAAGATGATTTTTTCACAAAATCAATCACGTAATGACGCAGTATTTCCCAGCGTTCTTCGAGCGTATACACACCCATATTCGTTCAGCGGAATAATAATACATACTAACTTTCTGGTTCGGAATAACCGGTAGTTCAAAAAAAAAAAACGTTAGATGGCAGACCCGATATAGTTTGGCATTTAGATTTAAGAAAAAATTAAAGATTAATTTTTAGAATGATTTTTATAATTCGCAGCTAGTTTTAACATATCATATATACATAAGTCTCATATTAGTGTGATGGTGAGTGATTGTGATAAATGAAAGTCTAAGCAGTATATCATTATCACAGAAAGGAGAGAGTGATGGGTAGGTGAGAAAGGAAGATTTTTTTGTTTAAATTAAAATCAATTATAATTCGTAATATTACGGCGAGGTAGGGCAAGTGTGTTGTGTAAATGAATATAATGTGTATATTGAAAGAGGGGAAGTCTTAAAGAGGGTGCTGGTTACTGACCGAACAGAACATTATTGAGTTCCCTTCATATTTATGAGTTAAGTATTGATGGTATGTCACCATCCCCGGAAGGAGTGTGCTCTGAATTAATTAAAAGCAATTACAGTTCGCGGTTATGATGCATGGTAGGGAAAGTATACTGAGTGAATGTAATGTAAAGAGAGTATTGTGGATATTTGTGAAAGTCCTGAGAAGTGTGCTGGAAGCAATATTGTGATGTGGAGGAAACTGTAAATGATCGGACAGGGCGTTATGGAGTTTCCTTAATAGTTATGAGTTAAGTATTGGTGGTAGTCTAAGTGGTATGTAACTATCCTAGGTGGGAGAGTGCGATGAGTAGGTTTTATAAGGTGAATGTAATGTAACGAGAAGAAAGTTCTGAGAAGGTTGCTGTAAAAAATATTGCGATGTAGAGGAGACTGTAAATGATTGGACAGAGCGTTATCGTGTTTTCTTATATATCCAAGATTCAAGTAAGCGGCAGTATTAACCTTTGGATCTTGAGGAACTCCTACCACTTTAGTATAGCCTCTCAGTTTAATATAGAAAACATTTCTAAGAAATAAAACTCTATAAAATTTTGGTAAGGTAAATTGAAGTTTTAATGAGCCTGAATTTATGGACTCATCACTAGTGTCGTGTGTCAAGCCCACCGACTACTACTACTAGGGAGTTTGCCACGTTTAAGCATGGAAACAATTTTTGCAACAATTTGTCAGGTAGACAACCTCTTCAAGGTTGTAGGTTTTATTTAGGCATACCATCCGGTCAGTTGGCGCTAGTCCCCATTTCTGTGAAGTAGTTCACCATTTTTTTAATGGCGTCTGTTGATTTGCTCGGAAATTATTTCTTGAGTATGACTTTAAGTAGCTTCCAGTCTTTGTTATGTGGAATAGTTGATGAAAGTTTAATGACTACAGTCAGGTGGTCAAATATTACCCCAATAATTGGCTCTTATACAGTTCTATTCTTGTTAAATCTAAATGACAAACTGTAGAATACAATAAAAAATAGTGACATTGATTAAATGTTTATACAGAAAAAAGTTATTACTTTATTTTTTTGTTTTTTAATATATTTTATTTCTTTATTTTTTTTTTTTTATTTATACATTTTTTATATATTCTTTTTTTATGTTTTAAACTTTTTTTTTTCTATTCTTAATTTATTAATTAATTATTTTTTTTTTTTGTGAAACACATTTAATGTTTTTTTGCTTAAACACTGTTGCCAACCTATTTGTTATTCACTCTCATACACACTAGTCAAATGTGTGTGAGAGAGACAAAAAAGTGAAATAGGTAACAGTGTGCTTTGAACAAATTTAAAAGCAATCAAAAAAAAAATATATAAAATAAGATTAACAAAAAAAACTTGTAAATTACTGTAAATAGCTCTAGACCTAAGGCATTTTCTTTAGAAGCTTTTGAAAAAATTTTCATTTTAACCATTTTTGAAGAGGAGAAGAAAAATTTTGGCAAAGTTTGAAAAATAGCTTAAAGCCAGAATTCTTGGAACACAGTTGACAGTTAACAATATTTAATGCCACTGCGGAACATTCAAACATAAAACGAAACCCGTCAGTTCGGCATTAAATACTTAGCATATAAGCAATAAAATAATTAGCAATTATTAGCCATGTAATTTGAGTATTAATTAAATTAAATTAAATTAAATTAAATTATAGTTCTTAAAACAAAAAAAAAAAAAAAACATATAATATATATAAAAACAAAGCAGCTTCTTGCGCCAAATTGTTGCAAATTAAATTTTAAAACGAGTTACGAAACATAAACACAAATAATAAATATTAAACAACAACCGGGAGCAATTAATAAACTAGGCAATAAATAATAGCAACATTTTAAACAACAACAAAATGAATCACCGAAATAGCAAAGATAAAAATAAAAAATTTAACTAAAAAATTAAATTAAAAATTAAATCTAAATGTTTTATCAAAAAAGCAAAACTGCCTTAGCACCACGAATAATATTAAAATGAAAAAAAAAATAAATAGTTAATAAATATTTAAACACAAAAAAATAACACAAAAATAGGAGCAAATGTTGACTTCGGTAGCCCCGAAGATTAGTTACTCTTCACACTTGCCTTAGGTTAAGAAAGTGCTAAAATCTAAAATTTTTTTTTTTATTGTAAGATTTATGAAATATCAACTTTAAATATTGAAACATAGTGAGAAATATTTATTATTATTTAAAAACAAATCAATTGCTTTTTTTGCCTTCAATTCAATTGCTTTAAATATTGTTGTATAGGAGCGGTACTGTTTAGTGGCCACAAATAGTGTATTCTAACCTAAGCTCAGCTTGAGATGGATATCTTAAAAATTGAGGAACTTGCTTTGATGTTAAAATAAACTTGTAAAATTCCGGAGCAGTCCTAGTCGAATGCAAATAAACACGAAGTCTCTATCTATTACCGTTTCCAAGATCCTTTCGTTCATACAGACGGCCAGACGGACATGTCTATATCGACTCCTCTATCGCTCCTGACCATAAGGGGGGTAACTTTGGGGGGTCTCCGACCATTATTTCTACCTGTTACATACATTTGCACAAAACTAATAGGCTCTTGTACCTTCGGTACAGGGCCTAATGACATTCAATGGTGTCAAATCAGATATGCTTGCTTGTATAACTTGGTAGAGCGGAGTTATATTGCGTTTGGAAAAGTTGTAGAATGATTATGGCAGAATTTGAATCATATCGATTGCATTACATTAGGTTCTAACAGGATGGTGCGAGACCACACCTCAACATGAAGATTTGCGCTGGATATCTCCAAACAGCGTAATCATTCGATATGGTGACCAAAGTTGGACTTCTAGATCAATCGAATCAATGCCAAGGCACTATTTTCTATGGACAAAGTCTTCTCAGAAATGTCATCAGAAATATGGAAAAAGGGTCGCAATTCATACGTATATATTCGATTAATGCATAAGAAGTTTGCAGTCAAGGTTGGTCACCAAAAGAATGCCCATTCCGCTGAAAAGTTCCAAACAGGTTCACAGATGTGCTTCATTTATATTAATGAAGATTAGTTGGTAGAGCTGAAAAAACATCGAGGTAGGTAGAAAGTTTTGTATAGGGACAACCATAAAAGTGGGTGACGGGTTAAGATATTAAATTTTTGTTTAAAGTGTCCATCAATCAAATTAGAAATTGATATTGATTGCTAAAAATGTGTGAGCCTGGGTCACACAACATAAGTCATACTTCACTGGCCGACGGTGGTTGGTTGATGGTGCTTAGCGCACTCTGGCGATTAACCCCGAAGGTCTATGAAACAGTAACGCTTTGGTTGGGAGTTACCCTTTCGTGACATGCTTAGGCAATCCACTTTTAATAGCCGAAACAATGTAGGGTAAGGAAAGGAAACGAAAAAGAGAGATATTAATATATCCATTGCAACACAAGTGTTACAATTTTCGTGACGAATTATAATTTAACTCTACTCCCCGGAACAGAAGATTCAATTCATACAAAAGTCAAAATTTATGGGCGAGTTGTTTATATGTCGGCTACCTCAATATGGATACTCTTTAGATTTCTTTTGAATTTATGGGATTAAATATGAAGAACATTTAATCTATAAATTGGTGTAAAAAAGTACTTCTCTCTCTTAAAAGGCATTTAGCTGAACTTAATATTTGTATATAATATTTAACCAAAGCTAAGCAAGATAAGGTTCGAGGACTAGGCGATATCAATAAGAGCTCATGTGTGAACACAATTGAAGCTGCAGAGGGAAGTTTTCATTACAATGAAAGGGACACCATAATTTATATAAAGGAGAATATACAGTTGACAACCAGTTAAAAAGTAGCGAAAAAAATTAAAGCAAGCATAGATAAAGTCTTTCAACATCTATGGGATCAAAGTCGACATGATCGTAAATTGGTTTTTGATGAAAAACGGTTACATGGAGTTCTTGAAAAATATGCATTGCATGGCGCTAGTTTATCACCGAACTTTAAAACTCGAAGTAGAAAAAGCCGTGATCAATATTTGCATGTAGCAAAATGAGAAAGTAATTTCGGAGATCTCATAGGTTATTATAGCAATAGCTCACGACACTCCCCATTTAGCATTTAAATCGATCCAAAACCTTTGGTTTAAAAGGGTATTTTTTTTTTTTTTTTTTTTTTTTTGAAGATTTTTAAAACTGCTATAGAATCTATTTCGTGGTAATTCTTTTTACTAGAGACATTTCCCTAATCAGTTCCTCAGCGCTGATATATACTAGTATGCGGTGTTCTGTTAATATAACCAAAGATTTTGAATGGAAGATTTTCTGGACACCATTTCAGAAATAAAACATTTTTAAAATAAATGGTTTATCTGAACCATAGTTACTATAAGGATATAATGCTTCAATCAACCGAATTGATGTTCATAATATTACAATATGTTGGATTTGTTTTTAATAAAATGGAGAAATATTTGGTATACATGTTACTTCCCTCACAACACTAATACTATCTAACAAACCGTTAGACACATTTTATAGCTTGTGTGAAGAGTTTAAAAAAAATTATAATACAACAAAAATTATAATAGTGCACGCGTGCTTCAACTTTAATTTAAATGTAGACCAGCGAAGTCGAAGTCGTTGGTTTTAAGCAGCACCAGAATGTTATAGAACATATATGATGATGAGAAGATTATTAAATGTTAAGATTAAGAAAAAAAACCAAAAATGTGTTAATAAAAAAGAAATCTTGTGGCTTCAAAATATTGTAGCGAAAATTTATTGTAAAATTCGAATATTTCAAAAATTGTTTTTGGTTGAAATCCTTTTTTGTGTTTTGAAATTCCGAATAAAGATTATTTTTGTTAAAAATTTTTGTTTGGTATTTTTAATGGAAATAGAGATAGGAGATAGAGCAAAATATGGGACGGTTTTAAAAAAACCAAACACACTGGAGGCTGGCTTGTAAAAATAGGTGAGTCGAAAACACGCTTTCTACTCGGAACACACTCCAAAATCACTCCAACAATCCCAATGGAAGAAAACAGACCTAACTACTAACAAGGAGAATAAATTCGAATCAAGCCAGTGATATTTGCCAGATCTTAAGTTAATATGGGCTATTAGTACATAGCACCAAGCCGTTACGTTCCCATTATGAATAATAACGGTAGATGATGTCAAGCTAACACTTCACTCGACACCTATCCGAACGCTTTAAACCATTCTTTCTGGCCACATCTGAACTAGTTTATCAAATGGATAGATAGCTCGCTGGATCATCAAACCAATTAATAAAAAACTAAAGAGAAACAAAAGCTTCTGGCCACGACGCAATTAGCAAAACCACCAAAAAGGTTCCACTACTATTTTTGTTTGAGAACTTTCCCTCCATAAGCCTTGCAAGCCAGAAAATGAACACAAGTCTTTCATGTTAGTCGATTAGTCTCCTGCCTTACATTTTGAAGGTCTGGTATTGTTGGTTTCTTGGAAAGCCGGAGATTAATTCCGATGGTCATGATACCACGGAGCCACTACACCGAGTCACTGACCACATACTCAGAGCCTACGGTTTTAATGAATACTTTAACTTTATGTCTTTATTGACATCCATCAAGCCTTCAACCATACCTCACATACCGGGCTTCTGCGCTACTTCATACTGGGACGCAGATTCGGTGTCAAAGTTTGCACTAGCACGTCAGTCTCATTGATTCTCAGTTGAGGTTCCACAGTGTAGTGTATTGGGGCCTACCCTATACTCAATTTTTACATCGGATCTTCGAGTAACAAAAGGTGAATATACCGACAAATCATAGCCTCACATGGAGTTACAGCATTCACATTTTGGGTATTTCTGCCAAATCTATAAACGGGTTTAATCCTTGCAAAATAATGTCCATAGAACCATAACTAGTTGCGAATGGTACGTTCGCAACTCCAGCTTACATAAATATCTGAACCTGGTAACTATAGACGAGCAGATCTATTTCTTTTTTTGTATATACAGAGTTGAAGCAATTGGAGCTGCTGAAGGAGGTTATTTCAACTCTAGCGCTACCATAACTATACGTTCGCATGGCCACGGCTTGGGTATGCTATTCACCAGCGATGCACAGATGTGACGACGAATAATGTGCTGAGTGGTGCACGATGTAGACAATATCAAAAGATTTTCCAGAATATATAATCATTCAAATCAGTGGAGCTATTCGACATAAACCTGTGTTAAATCCATAAACAGAAGAGTTGAGGGTAGAGCCTAAAACACGCTAGGTGGATCGAATGTTGAAAGTTTATATCAAAGGGCAGTTATACATAGTTCATAGAGAATTAAATACATAACCAAACTCACCCGGGCACTGTTAGACAATTATCCCAGAGCATACGCAGCTCACGTATAAATGCAGCCCATAATTGTGCCATGCCACTCTGGCCACCAAAATGTGCATGACAAGTGGCCAGCAAACAGCCCAGACGCGTAACTAGCGTATCCGGTGCTGCAGACTTAATACGCATAGGATCAAACTGCAAGAGAATATTATTTAAAAATTATCTAAAAATAATTACAATTAACAGTTTCCAACCTTATGCGCAAAACTATGCTTGTCGTAGGGAAATAGCGCTATCTCCGGATGCATATCGGGAAACAGATATGCCAACATTTGTTTCAATTCATTTTCATTCATTGGACCTGGCAGACGTTTTGTCACCGCACTCAAAGCAGGCAAATCATAATTCCGACTACGTTTAGCAGCTACTTTCGGCTGTGTTATTTGATCCAGAGGATTCACTGCTTCAGCACCACTGCTAGTGCCGGAGAAATTACGTCCGACAAACGATTCCAGCGTTTGTATAGACATTGAAATCTTTTGAAAGTCACGCAGACAACTGCTTAGATACGAAGTAGCCTGCACCGAGAGATACATATTGCCTTGCGGCGCTTTAATAGGTACAAAATCTGTACGATTAGCTGAATCGAGCGCTATATATTCCGACAATTCTGGCCAAGTATAAACTGCATAACATTCAGTACACGAATCCGGAAAATAGCCATGTGGCAGCGCATGAAAATGACTTGTCGACAGCTTAGCAACCTGACCGCTTATAGCAATATCTTCCGTATTGGCACCATTAGCAAAGGGTACATGCATTGGTATGCGTATGCGCATAGTTTCCATGCCGTACGTTGTGCGTACAGAGACCGTAGCAGGCTGTGTATAGCCGCCGGGTAGTTTCTCTTTAAAAATATTCAGCAAACCGGATAGATAACGACATTCCGGTGGTGCCTGTTCCAAGCCAACTAAATCGAAATTTGTGCGCAACATGGGCGCCATACCAACGCCCAAGAAAAAATTCCATTTCGGGTCATAGATTTGTACAAATATGGGCACTGTACAACCAGTTTCGGCGGCAACAACAGCAGCAGCACTCAGAAAGAAATTAAATTCTGCAGTTTTGGTGAAATATTGTGTCTGCAGCTTGAGCGGATGTATGACAATAAAACGACGCAGGGCATAGATGCGTGCAAGCGTATGCAGTGTCGGATTGGAGTGTTGTTTCTTAGAGATTGGTGGTCCAAAATTATTGGCCAGCGAAAAAAGATCTTGATGAAAGTTGTCAGTGACAGCAGTAGACGGCGGCGCAGTATTGTCGCCAGCTGCTTCGTTTAGTATGGCAGCGTAATAGTCTACCGCAATATCCTTGTTCAGCAGCTCCAACTGCTCCGTGCGTATTTGCCAACGACAGCTAAAAAGTTCCTCTTTCTCGAATGTGCGCTGCGGCGCGTCGGATACATGCCATTTCTGTAATATATCGCCAAGCTGTGCATTGAATAATTCCCAATCGGAATCGGCGCTAAAGTTTTCACGATAGAAATCGCCTTCATCAATTTCTTCAGCCATTATTTTGTTTATTTTTTTTAAAATTTTCTAATTAAACAAATAAACGCAGCACAATAACAAAAAACAACTGTTCATGCCAAAGGGTGTGTGTTTAGTTTGGTATTCTGTATTTTTGGTATTTTTTATATGATTCTGTATTTTTTATTTGGACAATGTAGTTGAGCTCAGCAACTGAAATTTAAAAATAAGAATTAAATTTAACAAAACAATAAAAAAATATTAATTAAAGCCACATCTACCTGTATGTCCTGATAGTAAGGTGTTTGTCTGCCGTAACGTTTAAATATGAGTTGAAAAGTACGATTCTGCTGTTGCAACTCCTCAATAAGAGCATCAAAGTTATAGGTTTCTTCGACAAGCGGCAATGAAATGCATTCCAAGCGTTTGCAGTAGCCCAATAACTCCAGTAATGTATCAATAAAACCTTTGCGTTTTTTCGACAGATGTTCAGCGTCGAGTAACACAGCTAGTTGGCTAAGTACATCGTAATTGAGATGGTAATTTTTGGACCATATATCTTTTAATTCAATTGCTCGTATGCGATCTTTAAAGCGTATATAGTCGTTAATTTTTGGCGAACAATCATCTAGAATTACGGTTAAATAGTGAATTTGCAGCTGCTCTAAATGCGGCTGCATCTCAACGATACGTAGACCAAGCTCGTCTGCATCAGAAATCACTAAAGTTTTTAAACTAGGCAAGGTTGGTATCATGCTGAAGATCTTCGCACAGTTATCGATTCTATTATCTACAAGTTTCAGATATGTCAGCGCCATTGTTTGTATTATGTGCCGTAGATGTTATATAGATATTAACTCAAATTCATTGGTTGGATCAAAGATTTATCACATCTAACTTTAACACATATTGTAAGTGGCGCTGAAACACCTCCAACAAAGGTCTAAGACAGTACGGGGTCCTAACCATAGGTACCTTGCACAATATGGTTAACATTCTGTCCATCTATCGCCTTTAAACATCTCCAAAAAAGGGGCTGAGATGATTTTCGATACTTTCAGGTTTCCTCACCGCTCAAGATGTCAGCGCGGAACATGTAAAAAATTGATATATATATTCCGGTATATTATATACAATCAATTTATAATTTAGTCCCTCAATGTCTCTCTTGCCACCACCTATTGAACCATTTGTTTGAAAACCAATCTCTTAATTTGTTCGGTGGTCTTGAAAAAGACCGATTGTGGTTACTTAATGGCTCGCGAACTAACTCTACCTCTACTTAATAACCTACCTCTCTAATTTTGAAATCTTAACCCTCATATTTTTCAAAGGGATGCTGTTCATACTTTGTTGCATCAAAGTATGAACAACAAAATTACCTACATCTACCATTTGGTCGTGGTTCCAGTCTTGAGCTGGACCTCTTTTACAGCCTAACTTAATGTTGGCTAACTGCGGACCAAAAACGTGTATTGCAGCCGCCTCCAATGCTTCAACTTCGGGGCTTACAGAAGAGTGGAAGCCCACTCGGACACCCACACCCAGCCCTTTCTCCCATAAATCCCAGATATACCCAAGTTTTTCATATGAATGGCCGAATCGCCTTTCAATGCTACGCTTTGTTAAAATCCCTCTATTCATTTTGGCACGCAGTGCCTCTTCCAAATGGGCATAGGGCCTTTCCCCACAACCCTTTCCAATATAAAAGATTCCTCCAGAGATTGTGGGATCTTGTAAACTGTATAAGAAATATTTTTTTTGGAATCCAATTTGCAGAGTAATATTTTCGTAGTACTCGTGCAATTTTGACCATATGGCATTGCCTCTATTAATTTGGCATTCCACCAAAGATAGTGGCGGAAGAGGACTGCAATTTTTTTTATGTGAGATCATAGCAGTCATACTACTAAATGCCACATCGCATTTGCTGCACCGGGGACGCGGTTTAACGCCGCCGTGCATGCTGTGGTTGTGGAGTAGCAGGACGTATTCCCTACGAAAGCGCTTGGCGCATAATGCGCAAAACCATTTGGGGGGAATGGTATTCATCGGACGGACAAAAGAAACAAAAGAAACAAAAGAAAAAAACAACAAAAAACAACAACTAACAGCTTACCCTTACCAGCAGCAAAAATGCAAAAATACAGGAGGTTAATCTAGGAACACAACAAAAACACTAAAAAACAAAGCCACTGGTAGCAACTTAATGCAATTTGATTGCTTTTAATTAAATTAAATTGAATAAATTAAGAATAAATTAAAATTAAACTAAAAAAACACGAATGGTTTCGGACTAACGGGAATAACGTCGAATGCTCGACAGTGTAAACACCAATGTTCGTGTTTGACGATGGTGCCGGCACCATCGTCGAACCCACGATGATCGATAGTGTAAACACTGCCGTAGCCAACTTTATGGTTTGCTGTCATTTTCTAGCACATTTAGTGTGCAGGACATATTTAGTACGTTTCTTAAAAGTGATATATATATTTTATTTTTATTTTTTTCGCCAAAAATAATAAAAGAATAGCAGTTTTTTGTTAATATTTTCGCGCTAACGAAAATGTGCAACTAAACAGTGGTAGACAGTGTTTAGCTGGTAGTGTGGCTGCAGTGAAGAGCACAAGTGCAATAGGCAAAATTCGTCGCCGCGCCGTTAAAACGCTGGGTGAGCATCATCTTTAATCGAAGTAGTAGCAGCAGCAAACAGCAAAGGTGGGGGAGGCGCACATCAAAATAGCATTCCCAATTTAGAATATGACAGACCAAAAAAAAAAGTTCGTACTGATCTGATGAACCCAACCGCAGTCGCGGTCAACGCTGTCGCCGCCACGATACTGACTGACGACAACGACGACGACTCAAAGAAGCGACAGCGGCAGGAGACGACATTACGTTGACATTAACGGCAGCGCGGACGGGGGTCAAAAATTGCGGCGCGCACAAATCTCGTGCAGCGTGCAATTCTTTCTGTACTGTTTCGTTTTTTTTTTTTTTGTGTTTGTTTTTTTTAAATATATTAATCGTTTTTTTTTCTATTTGCTAATTTGCGCTTCTTTTTTATATGCTTTTCTTAAAACACAAAAGGACTGCGCGCTTTTAATTTCTTAACGCACGCACAAGAAAGAAAAAAAAACAAAAGCTAACGCTGCAAGCAAGCAAAAGCAATTAAACAAATTAAACAAAAAAAAAATACATAAAAAGAAATCAACAATAAGTACCACACCACAACGAAACAATGCTAAAGTCTACATCAAACACACAGGAACTGCGCCTGGTACGACCGGACCACAGTCATCAGCATCAGCAACAAGTCATAAACGCTGCCGCCGCTGCTGCCGCTACGACAGCCGCAACTGGAGCAACTACAACAGCGCCGTCAACAGTCAATATGGATGCGCTGAAAACTTCCTTTCTACCAAATCTAAGCATGGATCCGAATCACATAAACACGCACTACTGTCCCATTTGTCATCAGCAATTCGAACGCCCACAGCATGCCGCAGACCATATGCAGCTATGTCATGGCTTTACGCTTGGCAGTCAAATGCCGCAAACACCAGCCGCCGTAGCAGCAGCGTCGAATAATGTTGTGCACGGCGGTGCGGAGCAGCTGAAACAACAGCAAGCGCTGCGCGTCTACCCCTGCAGCAATTGTGAGGAGAAATTTGGTAGTGCACCCGAACTGGATGAACACCACCGCATGGCGCATCAGGCAACAGCATTTCTGGCGCGTTGTATTAATTGCGGCATTTATGGACTAAATTCAGCGACACCGCAAAATCCCAACGAATACAAATGCATGCATTGTGGCTCTGTGTGTACGGCAGCAATGCTAGCTGCAGGACAGCAAGCGTTTATGGAGCAGCAAGATGCACCAGTGACGCCGGATGAAATGCCAGCAATAGCGCCGAGGGATATGAGACTGACGCCGGAGGAACAGCAGCAGCAACAACAGCAGCAACAACAGCAGCAGCAACAACAACAACAGCAGCAGCAACAACAACAACAGCACCAACATCATAATCACCAGCAGCAGCAGCAATTGCAGCCGCCAGCGGAGCATCAACAACAACCGGAACAAGAGTTAATAGTGCCAGATAGAACACAACAGCATGCGCAACATGTTGCACTCAAAGTACCACCGCTTACAGTGAAACTCAATAAGAATGGCAATGGTGGCACTGTAACACATCCGCAAGTTATCATCAAAGAAGAACCGCTTACCGATTCCGATATGAACTCGGTACCTGTCTATGCAATACAACAAACACCTGCGCTCATGCCGCAACTTAATTCACCGGGCGTCATTGCAACGGGCAACAATCATCCCGGCGTCGTTGTCAGCAATACCAATGCGGTAGGCGGTGCGGGTGGTGGTGCAGCTCCAACCGGCGGCACGGCACCCGTTGCGCCAAACGCAACGCCAGCAGCTGTTGTGCATAAAATACGACATAAATGTCCGGACTGTCCGAAAACGTTTAAAACACCAGGCACCTTGGCAATGCATCGGAAGATACACACGGGCGAAGCAGAGTAAATCAATTTTCTTTCTTTTTCATTATTACATTAGAAAACTTTCTTATCTAAACTAATTAATTACTGTGTGTAAGTTTTTTACTTGTCATATATTAACTAATCAAATTGTCTTCTTTGTCTTTTTTGCAATTTTCTTCCTGTTTACTTTTTTTTATTATTGAATGCACACGCTCCAACTACAACAACAACAGTGCCACGCCCAAAGAACGCCCCTACACGTGCTCCTACTGCGGCAAGTCCTTCACACAATCGAATACACTTAAACAGCATACTCGCATTCATACAGGTGAGAAACCTTTTAGATGTGGCTATTGTGGCAGGGCGTTCACTGTTAAGGATTACCTGAACAAACATTTAACGACTCACACGGGTGAGAGCAAAATGCAAATATTTTTCAATCAAACCAAAAAAAAAAGAAAAACAAAACAAAAAAAATTCAATCAATCAATCAAATCAGTCAATCTCAAATCAATCAATCGATCAATCGTTCAATCAATCAATCAAATCAACTTCAGTCACACACCGAAAAAAGAAATCAATTCAAAGCAACAGCAACAACAAATCGAAAACGCAATCAAATCAAGAAAACATAAAAAAAATATCTAAATCCAAAAACTGTTTCGAAAAGAATTTTAAATTAAAAAAAAAAATATGTGCTCATCTACATATAAAACGCTCATTACACGCTCAGCTCATCAATCAAAGCAAGTTGCAATTAAATAATTAAACAGCATAGCAACTAAACGGAAGAACATGGCAAATTACGTGTGCTATGGGCGTGCTACATAGACCTGTTTCGGGGGAAGTAATCGGTTTTGTATTATTGGAAATTTCTAACGCGTTTGGTTATACCACAACATTTTTCGCCCAGTTAGAATAAAGTTTACAGAGGCAGACTAAGGCTCAAAAAAATGCAGCACATTTAAGCTTAGAAAACTCATAGGCATTGCATCGTTTATTGTATAGAGTTCAATAGTTATAAGTCCTGATAAAATGTATATTGTACATGTAAATAATTTGTTCAGACAAGGTTCCGTCTCTGTATAAAATAATTGTCCACAAAAACTATACAGAAAATACCCTGTGTATCCCTAAGCCCCTTTGTATCCATTTATTCCTTTAACTAATTTAAAATTAAGCTATCCCATCTTGAATTTCTTAGCATTTTGCAAATTTGCTGAGGTTTAATCTATTTTTTTTTTTTTTTGTTTTAGATTTTCCATAAAAAATAATGAAAAATTACAAAAGTAAAAATGCAAAAACGCCTGGATCCATTCTAGTCCGAATTCATGTAGATTATTTATTTAGTATTGTTAAAAAAAAAAAATGGCATTTCCAGATATATATGAAACAAAAATTTAAAGATCAAAATAAGGCACTGGTGTGCTATGGGGAGTAACCCTTTTAGTAGGTTTGACCAGTTCATTTTAGACACTATAGGAAATTTGAATATAAGAGTTCAAATTTTTATATTCTCCAAGATTTCATATAGAGAGCCGTACGGAAAAACTAACTCGCCTATATTGACTCAACTTTTTATGTTGGTCAAAAATATATATAAATTTCTAATTTGGCTTGCAGAACCTCGTTTTGTTTTTTGTCATATTGAAACTTGGCACTGCCAAATTTTTCTTTAGTCAAACATATATATTGTAGAACTCTTTACATATAGCAAAGCTTATGCAAATACTTTTATTTCGTTATTTGGTTTAAAATTAACAGAATTAACTGGTTCATTTATATTGTTTAGCTAAAATGTACGGTTGACAGTTTTAAGAGATAAATTTCTTAGTTTTGTCCACTGAAAATATTAAATTGAGGTACTTTCATTCCGGTAGCACAATACAAAAAAAGTTTCAACCAAATATGTCGTTCCTATCGATACTTGTAATCAAAATTATGATTTCTAAAGTTTTTTACCGACTTTTGTTTGTATCCAAATTGTTTTACCTGAAAATTACGTATATTCATCGTTCGTTATGACTATAAAAAATTGTTCTATTACCTAGTACTAGCTTCATCACCAGTTACAAAGCTCTTACTTAATTTTATTTTATTTTTAATGAAATATTACGCAAACTATAGCTCCATAAACTACCTAATACAAAAACCAAGACATGGTTTGTGGGTTTTGTATGAGGAATATCCCTTCAATGGGGATTGGTATACTGATGTCAGTTCTTGACCGATTGTCGGTGCCAGAGAGTATGTATATTGGCTTTTAGAATATTGTATGAGGGCTAACCGTAAATTTGGCTTGGTATATCGATTAAAGATCCTGAACTGTTATAGATGCCAGAGAGTGTGCATAATGGGTATTAGAAAAATGCAATAAAAATACAGGGACTAGATTAAATATATAGATAAACCAATATTGCTAAATCAAACGGATCAAGAATATATTAAACGCAAAATGGAGGATATTTTATTTAAAGTCCTAAGCTTTCTATAAAAATTTATTTTTGCGTGAAATTTGGAGCACTCTTAAAATGTTGAGTGTATTATGGAACATGACATATATTTAAATCGTTAGACATATTTAGCATAATTTTATGCTACTTAATAAAACAACTCCAATTCGAGTACTCAGGGTTTCAATTTATATTTTTTTTGCTTAATTTAGCTTACTTTACTTCCGGTCGTGGCCGCATTTAGGAAGGCGCGCCAGTCTCGTTGGCGTTAGTCGTTATGAATGCCAAGTATTTAAGCTAAAATCGCTAAATATGGTATATGTTACTTCAGTTCTAATAAAATATTCCATAAAAGTCTATATCGGACTGCTAGAAGAAGGAGCTCCCGTCAAATTTTTATTCCTCCTGGGTTTCTCGACTTCTTTCTACTTTAATCATACTTTTATATATTGCGATAAAATATAGTCTAATAGTTTATTAACAAAATCAGTTTTCTATAAAAGTTTGAATCGAACTATTTTCTTGTAACTATATAATACGAGAAATAAGTACCAAACTCTGTTAAAGATTATAAAGAAATATTTTTTAGTTGTTAAATAAATTTTTTGAAATCAAATTTTTCTAAAACCACCCACCTCGCTAAGGGTTGAGGTTAGCACTTACAATGTATACCAACCCCTCATGCTGTTTTTGGTATGAACAAATTTTATGATGTTAATTTTGATAGAGATACCAAAATTTTGATTATCTTACGTTAGTTCTTATCAAATATTCATTAAAAGGGGTAGCCTTTTCGAACTTCTCTGAGTTTTTGTATGAAAGCGAATTTGATAAAAAAAAAAATATACAAATTTTTATATAAAAAAAATCAAAAATAATATAATTTTTAAAAATGCTTGCATTTATTTCCAAACTAATTAATTTTCCAAGAAGTTTCAGACTTTAACATATATTTAATGCTTATATCTCAGAGGGGTGTTTCAGCCAGTGGAGTCGCCTCTAGTTCTCTATCTTCTCTGATTGATAGTAATGCAACTTATTAACGTTTAAAATTAGACGAACAGTGTCTTCAATATTATAAGTGCTGTGAATCACATAGGTTTTTGTTAAAAATATGGCGAGTTTGAAGATTTTGAGCTTAATTTTGTAAATAGATGGTAATAAGAGACTCCGAATTTCGGTAGATTTAAACTTTATACTCGCATAATATAGTACTAAGTAAAATATAGCAAAAATAATAAATATTATATACGCTACTATCATTTTTGTAGATTTTGATATTGTAAAAATAGAATTAATAGATTAGGTTTAGAGTGCTTATAGATTTTAAAACGTTTCCATTATGCAACAGCCTTAGGTTCGTTGCTCAAGTTTACTTTGGGAATAATATTCTACAGTAAACAAAAAAAAAAAAATTCGAGGACCTTTGAATCCTAACATTGAATGTTAGATAAATGTCTATTTGAATCCATATAGTATTAAGGATTTAAGTAAAAAACACCAAATTTAACTATCAAGAACGAGAAATTATTTTCTATAAAAGTATCCAGAAATGCTTAATAGATCTAACCGTTTTAGTGAACTGGTTTGGAATATTTTATAAGCACTTTTGTCAGAAATACCAAATTTATCGTTACTAGCTGTAATAACTATAGCAAAATTTTCTTTATATTGTACAAAAAACCAGAAATGTGGACAGACTTGTGTGGCGACTAATTATAGTGGTACGTTCTAAACCTTTGTGAAATATTTTATTAGGATTTAAGTAAAAATCTGCACACAAAGACTAAGAAAGGAGTTGCAGATTGCATTGAAGATGGGTTGCACATTCATTGAATGTTAGTTGACTGTAGGTTCTATCTGGTATAGACAGACGAACAATTTTTCATAGGCTTTAAATTACGCAGTACCCGATTATTTAACATGCAGCTCTCTCTAAGTAAACGCCAGCAGACTGATATAAAGCACGCACAAAATTTATGTATCAACATATTTGCCATAGTCTTCTTCCGAACCAAGACAAGTTCAAGCAACAATAAATAAAAAAAAAAAATAATAAATAAAATAAAAAAATAAAACAAGCAACTTGAAAAACAATATTACGCACAAGCTCGCCACCCAGCTCATCTTTCATTACGTAATAATTATCGTTTGCATACTTAACACTTGTATTTATTTATTTAATTATTTTAAAAATAAAATATTTATATTTTCTTATTTTATTATTTATTATTTATTTAATTTTTTTTCTTACATATGCAAAATTTTTTTTACAAAATTGTTTTTAAAAGTTTTTGAATACTAAAATGTTTTCATTTATTCATTTTTTTCCAGGTGAAAAACCATTTCATTGCAATTACTGTGAGAAAGCCTTTAGCGTCAAGGATTATTTGACGAAACATATACGGACGCATACTGGCGAAAAGCCGTATACCTGTCCGTACTGCGATAAACGCTTTACGCAACGCAGCGCACTAACTGTGCATACGACTAAGTTGCATCCGCTCTAGGATAGACCTAATGGTGGACGCAGCGGCGGAGGTGGAAATGAAAGTGGAAGTGCTGAAGGCACAACAGTAGCAGATCCAAAGACGTGAATGAGTGACGACGGAGAAGAAGTGGAGGAGAGTAAAACGAAACCAGTGTGCGAAAAAGACGATTTATATATGAATCACATACTATATAAGAAAGCAAATGTTATAGATACAAAAAAAAAAAAACAAAAAAAACTACGCATATAAAATATATATTTAAAAAAAAATATTAAGTAAAAAACTTTGCAAGACGCAACAAATTCTCGGACTTCCTTGTTGGCAGCAGCAGCAGGCGCAGGAAGTCTACAACTCAGCAAAGGTTGCGCTTGATGAACGACCTGTGCGATTTTATTTAGTTAGTTTAACTTAAAATGTGAAACAATTAAATTTATTTTATATTATATACATAAAAAATACTGTTTAACCATTGCAATACTTATTATTATAATTATTATTTTTAAACTTTTGTAAAATGTGCTCCCTTTTCGCGCTATTTTAATCCTTATTTACTGTTATATACTTGTATTTCTTTAAAAGAAAAATGCTTAACATATATTTTGAGATTCTTAAAATGATTTCTTTTATTATTTATGTATATTCATAAAGCGTTTATAAAAAAAAAAAAAAATTTATTTTTGATAAAAAAAAAAACAATTATACAAAAAAAAATGCAATATTAATTTTTTAATTAACTTTTCTTTTTGTCGAAATTTATTTGTTCAAATCGAGCAGGATCTCGTTGGCCTTAAATTTTTTGTAATGTAAAATTAACCAATTTTTTAATATAATTAATTAACAAATTTAAGCGTCAATTTTACAGTTTTTTATTTATTACATTTATGCTTAACACTTTAATTAAAAAAAAATTAATTTAACTGTTGAACTGGCGCTTAATATTTTAATTTGTTTTAAGCGCTTTTCCAAAATTAAACTAAATTAATTATAAATATTTCTTTAAGCTGAAAAAAAAAAACAAAACACCCAGTTGCAATGTTTCAAAAAGAGATTGTGTAAAAATTAATTAATTAATTATAAACTAAAAAAAAGAAAAGATTGCATTTCTTAAAAAATATAACAAAAAAAAAAATCAACTAAACAAGTATTTAAGTAGTGTGCAGCAAAAAAAATAAAGAAATTAAAAATTATATATTAAATTAAATTAAAAAAAATGCAAAACGCAACAGCTTTACGCGCCAAACTAGTTAAAGTATGAACGCTTTTAATGAACAACTAATTAAATTAAAATTAAATATATATACATATAATTAATTAATCTAACTAAACACAGTTTGTAAAAAATCTAAAACGTTGAACAATCTAAACAAAAATGATTTGTATGTACCACTTAATTACTACCTACTACAACTACTACTAATAACTATAATAATTAATTAATAATTTTTTAAATTTAATGCAAAATTAGTCGAAAAGCAACCAAATTTGTGTAAATGTGCATATACTATAAATAATACTAAAAAACACAACAAAAACAAAATATAACACCGTGAAAAATTATATTAAACAATAGTAAAAAACATATGCGCAGCGCATGTAAAACCAAACTTAACTAATTAATTATGTACTAATTAATTTTAATGTTTAAGTTTTAACAAGTCATAGAAACAAAACGATATAATTAATAAAAAAAATAAATAAAAGCAAATATATAAAAGCATATAACACATTTGTAACCTATAAACGAACGAACATTAAACAAAAGATAAAAAAAAAACTAATTCTTAAGCTTTGTATACAACCAATCGATGGAGTTATGATGATGAATTAATTAAATAATTAAAAAAAAAAAAAAAAAAGTAATGAACATTTAAGCAAAACTGTAGTCATCTTATGTTGTAAAGTTTAATAATAAAATACGTATTTGATAACATTTAGCTACTCCTACCTACTACTACTACTGTGTGGAAAGGTCGTTTAAAAATGTGCCATGCACGGCAAACCAATTGATGCATGCTGCGAATTGCTGTTAGTTGCAATAATTAGCTGCTTTTACTAATACGTTTAACTAGGCAAAGCAAATATGGGTCTCTTTATTTGCAAATAATTGATTTGGCGCCATTGTGCAGTGGTAACAAATCACAAAAATTTGGCCATAAGTCTAAAATGCTTTGTTATCCGTTTACTAAAAATGTGAAAGAAGATTCGATCGACCAAAAGCACAGCGAAAACGAACTACATATTGCCGTGTAGCTAGGATGTATTTCGACAGACAGATGTATGCTAGCGCTCAGGAGACCATCCGCATGTTAAGCACAGTGCATCCTTTGGCATTTTATGCGCTGGACTATATTAACCTTGTCAAATAAATCATACGGTTCACACGGGACCGAATTGTTTCAAAAATCATATGAAGAATCTGTCTCTCGAAAACTCTCTTAAATGTTTCATCTAAGTCTGTTAGGGTTCATATTAGCGTTTTATAGATATGAATTTTTGACATTCGGAAAGAGCTCTAATTTGCTTGCTCAATAGTACATCATCGTGCCTGAACCGCGCTTTCTATCAAAAGTCTTGGAGAGGTTAAATTTGACTTCGCGTTGACTTATATATGGGTTATTGGAAAGTAAAGACTTTTTGTGATTTTTAAGGTTTATATGTAAATTAGTTCATTAATTAATCAATTTTCCACAAGAGATGTATTCGAATCATTCAGTTGCTGACTGTACACAAAAGAATCTATCGTCAGGTTCCGTTGTTCGATCTTGAAAAACACCAACGGCTTTAAGTACCAACATATATAGACTATACCTTTCTTTTGGTGACGATCGATTGAGTGAATTTTGGCGATATTGAGACGGTTGGCGATTTCGATTCCTTTGAGGATTTGTGGAACCCATTTTTGATGATAAATCGCAGCTTCCGGCAATGGTCGTATAATGAAATTTAAATATTTCCGCGATGTTTCGCAAGTTTGAATGTATTTTTGTTTCAATAATGGCGTTTTTTTGATATTCAGCAGTCTTCACGGGTGAAGCATCGTAGAGAAGCACCAGCATGAAATTTATTGACCCATCTCCAGCACTGACTGATCTTAGAGTACATTGTCTACAGAAACTTAATCCATTTGTTTGAAAGCCTATATTGCGCTCTTCCAATTACGGAAATAAATAGTCGTATATATATAGCAGAAATGTAAAGTTTGGTGTTCCAACTGTATTGTAGACCCCATAAAGTATATAAAGGGTTCGTTATTCAGCTGAAATTTATATAATATTGTTGTATTGAGGTTATTTAAACTTCTAAGAGTTTAGGGTAAGATGAGATACCTAAATGTGGTTTCAGATATTCCCAATTCCTGCGAACGGTGTGGTATCCACAGAATATCAGACAGGCTTATTTTGAACCAAATACTCTCCCGATTGCTTGAATGAATCATTTAAATGTGGACAGCTAGGGAAAAAAGTAGGGAAAAAGTAAACATCGCAAAGTACAAGTATATAGCGACCAGCGCCAGAGAAAAAATCATTCACATTAGGAATAATTTGTCGCCCATGTTCATAGCAGTCCGGAACAGTACTACATATACTTATGTATGCGGCTTTAATTTTCAGTGTCCGCGAAACTTTTTATATAAGTTCAGCCTAGACTCGTAAAAATTTCTAAGTCTAAGTTTTGATATTAGATGACCGTATCATGGCTGCTTTCTAGTGGACGCGTCCAACGACTACTAGATACCCCGAAAGATAACAGAGCTATATTGTTCATTTTCAAATGCATCAAGGAGAATGTCGGCATCAAGCTTATTGTATATGATATGAAGTTCTCCTGCCTGTCATGCTTCAGAAAAATAATAATCTCAGCACACATTAATTATGATGATAAGTGTTCGATCCGAGTCATAACTTCTACTCTCAAGCAGCAGCTCGAATATTACTGCCATAAATTCCATGGTCGCCAGGGTCTTTGCAGATGCCATTCATCAATCTTGATATGTCTGATAGACTTTATGTCCGAGAGTTTAGTATACAAAATTTCGTTCGTGGCACAAGGATGGACTTGCAAGCTTTTAAGGGCTCGAACTGGTGCAACAGCTCATCGGCAAACGTCTCTGCCATCTCAGCATCAGATCTCTAACTTTAGCAATCCATAGGATCAACCCATGGTTTTGTTAAAGTCAGCCCTGCGGAGAATATTCGCACTTGTTGTCATACAGCATTTTGAATATGCTAGTAGTGTGTCTGTACTCATGAATTATGAGAGATCATGCATTGCGGGTCACCAGATATACATTTAATCTGGAATTTTAAACGACGTTGAGGTGTTCTGGGAGTGTAACCGGATTGTTGGAGAACATTAAATATTAAACTGTGTGTATACTTCATAAATATAATTCCGCCGCGTTCTCAATTTAAATAGGTGACTTCAGCTCCATGTGCAGGTTGATCAGTTGCTTCAACCTATGCTTGAACCAGGGTATATATTAGTCTTCAAGTGAGGAGCTTTTGAAGCAGGAGAGGTTGGGGCGGCCACTCGAATCATTATATTGTAATTATAAGAAGTGATGCTATGCCGCTTACCAACTGGAGACTAATGACAGACTCTTTCGTTCTGCGTTCTCAATTTAAATAGTTGACTTCAGATCTTTCCGCAATATTCGAATTATATTTGTAAACATATTTTATCAACAGTTAAACGCTTTACCCAAACATAATAATAATTAAGACAATTTAAACTTTATTTTGATTTAATCAGTATTTTTATTAATCTTTTATCAATTTGTCTGTTCTTGATAGTAATACATATCAATTCTCACCCATACAATATATAAGAGTTCCATTTGATTTTTTTTTTTATTATGTATTTCATTCGGCATTACTTGCATTTTTTTTTGGATTATAATCTTCACACGTAGTTGATTGTTGTACAAAGTACAAAAGTATACAAAAAAAAAAAAAAAAAAAAATAGAGATACCTTTCTTTGAATTCATATAAAGCTTGTATCTCACACCATTAATTTATAGACATTTATTAATTCACTTCATAATTAATGTCGGAAGCATATGGTCTTCACTGAAAAGAATCAGGCACAGGCTCTGAAAAGTGTTACTCAACATCTGATGCTTGTTACAGAGAGCTGTATCTGCTGCAACTATTCATAATCAATTTCTTTGCCTCTGAAAGCCTGAATAATTTTTTTGTTTTTTGATAAAACTGGTAGGTACAAACCCCATCGATTATGTTGCACTTGCTATTATTTAAATTGTTCATAAATACTTCTATAACATATTCAATTAAATATTTGTAATGACTTGCATAGATAAGTGTCCCTTGAGCCGGATATTAGTACATTTTATGAATGTTTGTGTCCCTCGAGCCGGATATTAGTACATTTTATGCATATACATGTCACTCAAGCCCGATATTATTAAATTATATGAATGTAGGGATCCTTCATACCGAATATTAGTAACTTTTATGAATGTATGTGTCCTTCGAGCCGGATTTTAAATATTTTAATTAATATTTTGATTCATCTACGCAGATATTAATAAGAATTAATACTATTTTCCTTCTACGAGCCGTTTACTAATATCAATTATTAATATTTCAGTTCTAGTAAGAACAATTAATTAATTACTTGTACACTGCGTGTGAAAATTATTAAACCTTCGATTAGACCGAAGTTAAAATTACATTTTTCTTTACTATTTTTTCCTGGTTTTGCATAAACTTAACAGCAATATTTTTTTTTTTTTTATTTAAATTTTGTTTTTTATAGTTTTTTGTTTGTTGTGACATTGTTTTGTTTTTTTTTGTTTTTTTTTTGTTTTTTGTTTTAATTACATAAAATATTATTTATTACATCATTATGAGACAATGAACAATCATCGTAATAGCTATCACACTTTCAAAATGCTTTTTATTACTTCTTCTTTTTTTTTTTGGATTACTTTTTGTAATTATTTTATTAACTTTTTTAGGTATTTTTTTGTATATATCTTTATTTACTATCAATTATACAATATACCAATTAAATACATACATGTATATATTATTTAATACATATATACCTATAGTATATAATAATAATATATATATATAACTTAATTTACATACATACATCGATCAAACATGATCAAATATGAGTTTAGACTTTACATAATATTTCTTCTTTCTTGTATAATTATTTTTTATTTATTTTTTTGCTTACACATGCAGCTAAAGTTTTTCTCTGTTTTTTAAATATTTTTTATTAATTTTTAACTTATACAATTTCTATTTCATGTATGTATATTTATGCATGTATGTATATATAAATGCTGATTTATTTAATATATATATTTTTTTTATATCATATATAATATTAAGTGTATATATTATAATTTTTTATTTAATGTTGCTATGCCTTTTTTTAATGTTTTATGTTATGTTCTTCTTAAATTGTGCAAAATTTCAAATGGACACTTGCTACTTACACACAAAAAAGGCCGTGTTTTAAAAGCTCGTCATTTTTTTAAATTAAATTTTTATTTAAAAAACAATTCAGAACTTTTGAAACACGCCATTTGTATAGTATAACAGCCAGCATTCTCTAAATGGGTAGTCACTAATATGTTATGTCAAAATTAGTTGAAAAATTCATTGCGGTTGCATTTTCTCATACAATGAAGAAATCATTAAGGTCCATCGAGCCGTTTATTAGTATTAGTTATAAGAAAATTGTGCCATTGAACCGGATATTAGTATGTATTGGATCTTACGAGCTGGGTATTAAAATAAGTTCGCAATATTTCGGTCTTTCGAATCGAATATTCAAAATTGCTGTTCCGTCGAGCCGGTTATTATGAAGTACTGAGCTGCATATCATTATCAGCTATAAATATTTCTAAGCTTCAAGCCGTACATTAATAATAGCTAATAATAATTAGGTCCTTCGAGCCGTATATTAATAATTCGAACACAAATTTTTAATTTTTATTTATACTAGAAATCATAAGAAGAAGCTTAAAATACGTAACAACTTTTAAAAGTAACGATTGACAATTAATATTGAAAAGAGGTCTCCATATATGGGCAGAGTCTGACTCAATGCTCTAAACTTCAGTTCTCAAATACTTTTAGAAATTAATTGTATATAAATTATACAAAAATAGTTCGTTAATATATTTAATTAATCATTCCAATTTTTTAATAATTTGGTACTTCGAGCCGTTTAATAATAACAGTTTCTTGACATAATCTATTAGTGGACTCCACAATAAGAAAAATGCTGACATTAGTAGTATGTAGCATATGCTTTTCACTATATACCACCATATCTATGTATATACGATCTATATGTATGTATGTGTATGTTTATATGTATGTGTAAATATATAGAAAAAACTAGACTAAACTTCCATGCATGGAAGTTGCAACAATCAATTTCTCAATCTTTCAATGGACTTTTACAATATAACAAATGAAGGAATGCATTTTGAATGCATTTTTTCTTTAATTTAATTATTATAATTTTTTTATATATAAGAAAATATAATAAAATAAATTAAAAAATGTAAGCTTATGCAGTTAATGTAGCGCAAAACAAATAAAATTCAGCGTTTATTATTTCTTTTTTTTTTTTTTTAATTTAATTTTAATTTAGTTAGTACATGACTCCTACTTAAGTTCTCATGCACTAAACAAATTATATTAAATGCTTCTAAAATTGTATTCTTCTTCTTATTGGCATGCATACTTTTCATACAATTTCACATTTTTTAACTAGTATTATGCAACAATTAATTTTTCATCATTTTTTCAGCACTTTTTACTACACACACAACAGCTTTTCTATAGCCCCTACAATTTATTTATTTACACTAGCAAACCATTTATAGTTTAAGTATTTGGATTAAGTACATAATTTATTGGATTTTCTTCTTTTTTTTTTTTGGTTAAACATTTTTTAAACACACATACACATGTAGAACGGCATAAATCTAATTGGAATTATTATTTTATTAATTTGTTTTTAGTTTGCATATAATTTATAATTTTTAATAATAATAATAGTAAGTAGTATGTAGTATGTATGTATGTCTAATAAGCTCCAATTTACAACTGATTCATGTTTATTCACTTTTAGTTAGTTACTGATTACTGCTTGGCATTTGTTTTTTTGTTTTTTTTTTTTTTTGTAATATTTGGTTTATATTTTTTTAAGTAATTATTTATTTAATTAATTAATTAATTGTTTAGTAGTAGAACTGTGCGTCAACTTACGATTTGTGTTGTATTCAACTTTTGATTCGCTTTGTTTGGTTTATTGTAAAACAAAAAAATTTTTTAACTTAAATGTTTAGTAACTGTTTTTAAGTGTGTGTGTGTGTTTTTTTTTTTTTTAATATATTTCATAGCAGGAACTGAGATTTAACTTAAAGTGTGGAACTTAAATGCGATTTTTAAGAATTTCTGTGTACTTTTGTTTTGTTTGTTGATTTATTTATTTTAGCTTCTCCATTTTTACCTAAAAGGTGGGTTTTTTGTTTTTGCTATATTTTCTTGTAACTGTACGCTTGCAAAATAAAATAATTTAAAAAAAATTACAAAAATAATTTAAAGAGAATATTTTCATTTCGGTAATACCAGAAATTTGACTAATACTCTTCACATATGATGCCATAAAGTTTGCTTAAAGGGTTGAACTTTAAAAAATATGAAAAATTACATAGGTATGCTGAGCTATCCATAATTGGTATTATTGGAAATGTGATATTATAAAACATTAAAAAAAAAAAAAAAATTATAAATTTAGTAAGTTTCACCATGGGTTTCACTTGGAGCACGACTTTGCAAAAGTGACATAAAAAATATTCTAGAATTCATTTACGAATTTTTAATGCAAACAGTTAATTAATTAATGGAATAAATAATTAATTATGAGTCATAACCCCCCTAGTTAGGGGTTGGTGACACCGTAAAAAAAAATACACCCAATGTAACAAAGAGGAAGCCTCGTATAAAACTTTATGATGGCGACCGCAGCAAACGATATAAGCCACGATTTACGGATAGAAACTGGAATCTCTGCACAATTAATACCGATGGTGCAAATATTCAGCTGTTTGATGATCCAATCCAGGAAATACAATGAACAAGACAGGAGTGCTCTAAAATTGGTAGCAGGAACAGATTTCAACATCTTCACATACACAAGGCTACATGGCTGAGTCCTCATCAAAACACGCCATCAAATTGATCATTTTGTGATTGACGGAAGGCACGTATCAAGCGATTTGCACGTGCGAACGTTACGTGGCCCCAACATCGACTTGAACAACGTTCTGGACACTGCCAACTGCTACGCAATAGGCTCAGCGTGGTGCACGCCGCACGTCCCAACATGCAACGAAAGCTAGACGTCGGCAAGCTGCTATCTGAACAGACCGCTGAAGTTTTCTCAGACACATTCGACTCGACTACTCCGGATAACCTCTCCGTCTTCTCGAGATATATGTGTATTTTGTACCGGAGAAAGTGCTTTTGCGGGGAATTCTTCTTCATTGCCCGCCGATTATCATCGAATCTTAGTGGAAGTACGTCGTAACATGCTCTAACTGGAACAAGAAACGACCGGTGTCAACCCAAAGTAGACGAAGCATTGGAATCATTGCGCTATGTGGACCAATGCCAAACGCTTAAGGAGTTTACAGAAGTGACAGAGTCGACAGTCAGCAAAAGCGTAAACTCCATGGATTTGATTTAAACGCAAGAAAACTGTGCGCCATACGTTTAGTTCTTCCGAGCTGGTAAGCGAAAATTGCCAGAAAATTGGGAAAAAGTTATGGTCAGCAATGACCACTATTTGGAATAATATAAATATTTGTAATAATTTTTGCAAAATAAATCCGTAAATTTCGGAAAAAAAAAACGGGTTATTACTAATTTAAGATTCCTATTTTAATTATGATTATCTAACTATTTTTTATATAGTTCCATTTTTTAGAGATCCATAGACACCCTCTGTTGGAAATTTTCACTATCTCGAACGACATGCTCCATGAAGTTCAATGTCTAACTTCACTTGTAAATTCATTTCAAGAAACGCAGAGATCCATAGACCTCCTCCTGGAAGATGCTCCTAGTTCGAATTACATGCTCCATGAGGTACTCTCCATATTGCCACCTTCATTTGTATTTTCATGTTGGCAAAAAGCCCCAAAGAAACAATTTATTCTTCCTATGTAAGCCTCAAAGATCCAATACTCTCTTCCTATATACTATGTGACATTTTAAGAGTCGCAGAGAACCATAGTCTCTCTCTGCTGGAAATTTCTTCTACCTCGAATGACATGATTCATGAGGTAAGAAGGCTCACAAACCCAATTTTGTGCTTCTATATACTATGTGTAATTTTTAGGGACGCAGGGATGCATAGACCAATTACTTCGAATGACATGCTCCTCCATATAGAAAGCTTCCATTTACACGTACATTTGTTAACTTATGATGGAAAGAAGCCTCAAGCGACGCAAAGATCGATAGATCCATGATATGCCTCATGACGTGTTCTTCCGTATAGAAATGTTCCATCTCTACCATTATTTGCAATCTCATGATGGCCAAAAGCTTAAGAGACTCAACCTTCTCTTCCTATGAACTACCATCGCAATGATGATAGCAATATAATGATACCCTTTGGATATCAAACAGTTAAAAGAGGAAATTCTGGGTTTCCAGTTACTTGGTAGTACCAAAAAATTTCGAAGCCGAATATTTTACGTAAGCGACGAAAGACTTTTAAATTTAAAGAACAAACTTGACACTTCCCAATGATGTTTATTCAAAATCCACTCGTTAAAAAAGCTTCCTAACCCCCAAAAAAATAATACAGCTTATTCTAATCCATAAGAAAATCCGGATCAAGTTCAAAGATGTTCGATGTAGATTAAAATAATTTTTAAGAATATAACTTTGCACTTTTCATTTTTAATAGAACTTAGAAAAAAGAACTTCTGACTAACAACTTTTAGAAATTATTTTATATTACAGAAACAGACCAATAAGTCCGAAACATAATTCATGTATTATACATAAAAAGTGGTGATTCTACCAGTCTTCCAGTTTCAATATGTTCCACATTTTAAACAAGATGCCAATTTTCTTATATGCTCCTTACGATGTTGGAAAATGGTGCTACTTGAAGGTTAAGTAAGAGTATTTGACGGCCACAGTGTAAAACCAATAAATGAGACGTGGTTGCAGTCACCATTTGCTGCCAAGTGTTCTCTCCTACTTTCTTTTTCATTCTGTTCTTATAATTTCTGCCGCCCGTGAGTTTTGATGCCAGTATTACTCCAAGATATGTGGCTATATAGTTCTTTCTAGAGAGTTGTATCTGCAACTTTGGATCACCAGTTCGATTCTTTGTTTAATGCACATTTTAGGGTATTTTTAAATACGTTTTTCAATAGATCACTGATTGTGTGTTAGAAATTTTCCAGTAGATCCAGTTTATCTGCATAGGCAGTCATTCTACACACATTTTTATGAGTTTTAGACTGAAACAAATCTTAATCTTAAATTTGACTCATTGTACTCTATATGATACGAGTAGCTTGAAGCATGGTGGAATAAGCTATGGTGAACTGTTCAGCGAGAGTGTCTTATTCTTTTAGAACCAATTGTAGAACCAACCCCAAAAGTAAATGTCAAAAGTTGAGTTGACATTCTCTTCAACGCTCATTTAAACGAGCTAAGCGAACAAAATTAAGAGAACTGTCTTTCTCATTCTTGCTCTCATAACGCAGTGGACTGCTACATATTGTAATAATGCGTAGTGACGCCACTTCATGCATGCGCTCTCAAAATAGTTGCTTTTTGATTTGTATTTTGCAACGAGTAGTTGCACATAGTATGAGCTGCTTAGTTGCTTATAGGTGGTGAGTTGCGCTACTTTGTACTATTGTACCATGGGATATCTTATTTCACCATGGCTTGCAGTATCTCACCAAAAAATTTGGCTCCTTCAGTTAACAATTTTTAAGCTAATTTCTTTAAATATTAAACAATATATGAAGAGTATTTAAATTTTTAAAATTAAAATATTTAAAATTAATTTTTCCATAACTCCAACTTTATGTATTTGTGTGTCCTGTGTATGTGTAAAAATGTATCAAAAATTTACAAAATTCTTTTTTTTTTTTTTTTTTTTTTTTTGTACAAATTTGTATCTTTTGCTCGGCAACATTTTTTTTTCATTCAGCTACAATTTTTAATATTTTTGTTTTTTTTCACATTTTTAAAATAAAGTAATTTGTTAGGCCCTGTACCGAAGGTACAAGAGCCTATTGGGTTTGTGCAAATGTATGTAACAGGTAGAAATAATGGTCGGAGACCCCCCAAAGTTACCCCCATTATGGTCAGGAGTGATAGAGGAGTCGATATAGCCATGTCCGTCTGTCCGTCTGTCCGTCTGTCCGTCCGTCCGTCCGTCCGTCCGTATGAACGAAAGGATCTCGGAAACGGTAATAGATAGAGACTTCGTGTTTTTTGCATTCGTCTAGGACTGCTCCGGAATTTCACAAGTTTATTTTGAAATTTTGCCCCTCCCCCCTTCCCCATAAAATCACCCCCAAGGAGAAATATTTCTTCGGCACAAGAAAAATTGAGTATGCCAGTATAAAGTTAACGTCCCTCTTAGTCAAAATCCAAAAAGTTCATCAAAATCGGATAATAAATAACGATTTTATAACCAATTGAAGTTGAATGACCCCCCTTTCCTCTTCATTCATATTCGAGCAGTGAGAAGTGGTCATGTGTTTGGTCATATGCTCGGGAAACGTTTAATGTGTTTGTTAGGAGACCTGAACTGGTACAGGGCCTCTTACAGTCGGTTACGCCTGACTGTATTTTCTTACTTGTTTTATTGTTGATTTCGGCTGTGAAAATTAAAGTAATTTTGCTTATTGTATTTGGTTTTTTTCTCTCTTCTTCTTCACTTTTGCTATTTAATTATTTTTTTATTTTATTTAATTTTTAAATTTAACTTGTCTCATCAATTGCTATAAATGGCTTTTAATAACTGTTTTAACTCCTTTTTATATATTTTAGAGTGTTTGTTGTTTTGTATTTACAAAAAAATTTAAACATTTCGCAACACTGTTTTTTCTTCTTCTATTTTTTTATCTATCTCTTTAGTACTCACAATTTACTTTGATTGCGAAACGACTGAATGTGAAACAGCGGAATGTGACAGCATGGAATGCGATATGCCTGAAATTTCTGCATATGTATCCGTTGGTCCTTCAGCACTGCAAACAGAATCTTCGGGCGTGCGTGATGGTTCCGCTTCGGTAATTTCAATATCCTGATGATGTTTATTGCTGCGGTGTTTGGCACTTAGAGCCTGTAAGTGTTGTTAAGGCGTGAAAGCGTGTTAGTAAAAATGCTAATTGGCAGCACTGGCCGAGACAATGAGCTAAGACAGTCAGTATTTAATTAGTGGGTGTAGAGGTGCAGTTAACGTACATATGAAGTGCTTTTGTTAGTGTTGGAAAGTGTGTGGCATGCAGCATTGTTTGTTTTTTTATTGGGATTTTTTTTTTTGTTTTTTTTTTGGGCTAAATATAGTATATAGAGTTAGCTTGACTTTTTTTTTTTTTTAAGGAGTTGAGAGAAAGTGAGAGTAAGCGCAGGAAAATTAGAGAGTTTTTAGTTTTCAGAACAGTTTAGGATAAAAGCTTTTGGAAACATTTATAAAGTCTAGAGTTGCCTAACAGCTTCGATTTTTTTTAGAATTTTAAACTCTAGTTTTTAGTTTTATATACAATTTACAACATACAGTTTAGATATTATTTATTTTTATTTTTAATTTTTTATTAATTTCTTTGTGGCTTACCTTATCTTTGCTGCCCTTTTTCTAGTTGGTTGGTTTTTAATATTTATTTATATAGATTACAAGTCAAGATATTGGATTTGTTTTTTTTTTTTTTTTTTGCAACAAGTACAGTTATAATATTAGATGAAAAGAAAACATTCAGAGAGTTTACATATATGGATATGGTTTGAGTTATATATATATATATATATAGAGAGAGAGAGTGAGAGAGAAAGAGCTATATTGTTTATATGGAAAAAATAATTTTTTTATTTCTTGAGAATTTGTTTGGAATTAATATTTGTATAGCTTTGGACTTTACTGCGCTTGCAGGTTCATATACAGGATCTATATATATTTTTTAAATACTGGAGTTATGATGAGTTTGATGTTAGGACTTTAGACACAATACAGATGTGTCTAAAATTTTCCATTGTACAATGACTGAATGTTTTTTTTTTTTTTTTTTTGTAAGTTTTCCTTTCATTAAATATTACTCACTTGTAATGAAAAGCGTCGATGTCCTGCCTTGCGTCCGCCACGTCGTTTACTTATATGTGGATTATCCTGACGCAAAGTTTTATTTTTCAATATTTCCAATTGTGTATACAGTCTGTTAAAGAAGTAGTATTTTTTTTAGATATATTAAAACTTAAAATATCTTTTAAAAAATTTTAAACCTTTTCAGTTCAGCACGTATATCCTCGGGACTCATTTCGGATATGGTCAGCTCACCAATGTCCGGATCACCCAGACACAAACCAGCATAACCGGCGCCCAGTCGTTGGCCGGCATCATGTGATGAACCCTTGAAAGCATCCACAGGTAAACGTATTGATAGATCATAGGCAAGCGAACGAACCTGTAAGCTATGAAGATGCAACAAACACCGCAAACCGAGAGACACTCAGGAAGTAAAGATAGACAGAGAGAGAGATAGGCGTAGAAATGAAGCATAAAAAAAAAGGAGCAAAAAGTAGTGGAAAAAACTAAAGTGAGCACAACAAAAAGAACGGAAGTGACAATAACGTAAATGGCGGAAACTGAAACGGAAACGGAACAGACTGCGTAGGCAGTAGCCTAGCTGTTGGTGCTATTTGTATTAGTATATATGCATGTGTGTGTGTGTGTGTGTGTGTGTAGTAATCTAATTGGATTGACACCGCTTATTTCTCTTTGCAGTGTATTTTATTGAGTAGTGTGTGTGTGTGTGTGACTGTTTAGTTTGCATGTATATGTCTGGGCTGCTGTGTGCGCTATAAAAAAATAAAAATAAATTAAAAATTTATTAAAATAAATTATAAATTAAAAAAAAAAATTAAAATTACTTTGCAGAATTTTGTAGTTCAAGTTTTATCTTTTTTTTTTTTTTTTTTGCCAATTCGGTAAGCTTTACTGTTACAGTTTTACAAGTTAATCTTAATAAGTTTGTATAGTTATAGCAGGTAGACTGGATTACTATATATAAAGTTAGCTTGGTGTAGAGTTAGAGAGGTTGTTTACAAAAAAAAAAAAATTATATAGTTTCATTGAGTGACAGGCAAAGGAAATCGATTTTTGTCAATATTTTTTATATACTGAAGAGCAACAGAAAAATATCTTAGCTAGCATGCATTTTTGTAGATCTTAAAAAAGTTTTAAAAAAAAAAAATTTATATACAAATGTCGGCAAATTATATAGCAAAGTATTAAGTAGACATGCTGAGACATGAGACTGAAACTTAAAAAAAAAAAAAAAAATATATATAAGTTGTGATTTATTTATTAAAAGTGATCGCATTCAAATGTCTGAATATAAATTTCGTTGTGGTGATAGCTCCCAAACACAATGACAGGCTTCATTAATATAAAAATCATGTTTTGCCGGATGACTACCTTTTTTCTCAGGAGTAAAAAACCAGTCAGTCAATCGGACTATTTGTCGAGATTGGATGAATTGCCTGACCAGCCAAGTGACATGAGGCACTATTTCAACATGGCACAACATCTAACTGCATGATGATCTATCTTATCCACGAAGAAATATATTCCAACCACACCTCAGCCATGAAATGTGGAGTATTCGGTCCAATATATATGCAATAATATATATTTTGTAATTAACAATGCTCGCAGAAAATGAATTTTCGATAAAATTCACGATTCAGGAGAAGTCTCGGTCTTTTTTTTCTATTAAGAGGAGGTTTAACTATTGACTTATTTTGCTCTAATAAGGGTGTGGACCAGAACATTTAAGGAAAAATCAGCACAATGTCGTGTTAAAGATTCTAAATTCTTGTGAGCTGAAGCACGGAACATGATATGAGGATATGCAACTGGAATGCCCGCACCCTTAATCGGGATGGTGCAAATATCCAGCTGGTTGAAGTCCTCGAAAGATGCAAGGCTGACATCACCGCAATCCAAGAAATCCGATGGATAGAACAGGGTTGCTCTAAAAAAGCATTCTGTGACATCTACAACAGCTGACATACGAGTAAGCACGAATTTGAATGTGGTTTCGTGGTGAGTAGGAAACTACGTGGCCTCGTCTCTAGGTTCACGCCTAGAGACGAGGCCATCAAGGCTAAATATTTTTATATTAGCCTGATTTGTGCGCACGCCCCGACGGAAGAGAAAGACGACGATGCTACAGATGAGTTCTACGAGCGCTTTGAACGTCTGTACGAGCGCGATTTCAACACCTTAACATCCACACGGCTACATGGCTGAGTCCTGATCAAATAACACGCAACTAAATTGATCATGTTCTGTTTGACGGATGGCACGTATCGAGCGTTGAACGAGCGAACTGTGCGTGATCCCAAAATTGACTCGGACCACTATCTTGTCACAGCCAAGGTACGCACTAGGCTTAGCGTAGTCAGAACAGACCGCAACAGCCTTCGCAAACACACTCTCCCGACTGCTCAGGGAAACGTCTCCGTCTTCTCGAGATATATGTGAGCAGTGGAAACATATCACCCGCTCCATGGATAGGGCTGCCAAGAATGTCATTGGTTATACAAAACCTGTGAAGAATTCTTGGTACAACGAGGAGTGTCGCAATGCTACTGCAGAGAAGAACGCTTCCTATCAGCGAACTGAGCAGTCGGGAGCAACGCGAGCTGTTAGAGAGCGATTTCGAGAGAAACGGAGAGAGGAGAAACGCCTTTTTCAGACGCAAGAAAAAGGAGCAAGAAAGCTGGAGTTTGAGGATGTTGAGATGTTACGTGACAGAAATGAAGCTCGAAAATTCTATCAAAGGTCAAGCTTCTGATTGAAGGTTTTAAGCCCGGCCTAACTTTCTGTAAGGATGACAATGGAGATCTGGTAACGGATGAACAGGAATCACTGAGATTGTGGAGGAGTCATTTCTCGAACCTACTCGGAGGCGATGAAGCGCACAATTCCGCTGATAGAGAAATGACACCGGAACCACCAGTTAATGATGGAACTATTGTAGAGCATCCGGACTATAACGAGGTCGATTCAGTTATTAAAAAGCTATTTAAGACTGGCCGCGAAGAGATAGTTAGGAAGGATTATGCACAAACTTTTATGCAAGATATGGTCCGATGAACGCATACCTAATGACTTTAATCTCAGTGTTCTCTGTCCCATCTTTAAGAAAGTAGACCCCGCTTTTTGCGCCAACTACCGCGGCATAAGTCTCCTTTCCATTGGATATAAGACTCTGTCGCGCGTATTGTGATTCACTGATAGGACGATATCAGTGTGGCTTCAGACCAAAAAGGTCGACCAGTGACCAAATAATCACATTACGCCAAATCTTGGAAAAGACCCGTGAGTTCAACAAAGACACTTACCACCTATTTCTCGATTATAAAGCCGCTTTCGAGATGCCGATACGATCGAAGTTCGTCGACGCCCTGTCTGCACTAGGTATCCCGGCAAAGATTGTCCGTCTTTGCATGGCGACGCTATCTAACACACAAAGTGTGGTCAGGGTGTGGAAAAACCTCTCCGACCCCTTTGATACCAAGAGAGGTTTCAGGCAGTGCGTAGCTCTGTCGTGCAATTTTTTCAATCTCCTGATGGAATACATCCTACGCCAATGCCCGTACATACAGAATACGCAGGAACGGCGAGTCAGCAAGGCGTTCTCGGAGATTGAAAAACAGTCTCGGCTCATGGGTCTAGCGGTGAATGAGGACAAGACGAAGTACTTGGTGTCTTCACGTACTCCGTCATCGCGTCTTCGACTGTCAGTGACGATGGAGAATTTCAACTTTTGTGTTGTAGAAAACTTCGTCTATCTTGGAACAGAGATAACCAGTAACAACAACGACAGCCTGGAGATCAGGCGAAGAATCACGCTTGCAAACAGATGCTTTTTGGGTCTGAGCAAGCAAATGAGAAGTAAAGCCCTCTCTCGACAGACGAAAATGAAGATCTATAAGACGCTGATATTCTCCTATTTTATGGAACAGGGGCATGGACCGTGATTGATTCGGACGAAACAGCGTTGCAAGTTTTCGAGAGGAAGATTCTTTGCGGGATCTTTGGTCCTATTAGAGTCTGCGACGAGTTTAGGTCCCGTATAAACCGCGAGCTGTATGAGCTATTCGATGAGGTTGACATAGTCGCATAGGCGCATAAAATTCCAGCGGCTATACTGGGCTGGGCACCTCATTCGAATGGATGAAAGAGCTCCAGCACGCATGGTTTACATGGGGGCCCAAACTTGATTGGTGGACGCCTTCATAGAGGACGATCGGACACTCGATGGAATGACCAGGTATGGAGAGATCTCTCCGTACTAGGCATTCAAAACGACTGGCGCCAGCGCGCACAAGATTATGGAGGCTGCCGTGCCTTCCTAGACGCGGCCACGACCGGGAGACGGTTGACGGCCATATAAGTAAGTAAGGACCACTACTTGGGTTTTGGCCTCCATCTAAATCTGCCCTCTTTTCTGAGGTTGTGTAAGCAAAATGGTTTTTTGTATATTTGTTTAGCTTGAAAAGATAAATTTGTTGTATCTTAAACTAATCACAATTATATATACTATGCTGATCCGCCATATACTATACTAACTGCTATATAATTTTCAGGTTCAGGGGTACAGGGTAACTGTTTTATTAAATTGAATATTGCTAAAATATACTAAGTGCTTTGCAGAAGGAAGTGCTTTACGTGTTATTGAGAGGTTTTCTTTAAGTACTTCTGATAGAATTCACTGTGCATAAAATTAATGCATAAATATATAAAATGCTTAGCTGCATGCATTAAAAAATAAATAATTTAAAATCAATAAAAAATAGTTTATACATAAATGAACTAAAAACTTAGAACAGACAGAACATGGTGACATTTGCAGCAACTTCATAGCTCGTTTTTACAGACTTATAAATACATAGAACAATTTTAGCTTAAAATTTATATAATTTAATACAATATAAAAAATAAATCAAGTAAGAAACAAAAAACCTTTCATTTAAAAGTTAAAATCAATTTTAAAAATAAATCAATTCATAAGAACGAAGCAATTTGGTTTTTTTTTTTTAAATTTTTAAACAAAAATCGTTTCCATTTACAAACTCTCAGCTAAATATTTTAAAGCGCTTTGACAAAGGCTATATCAAACCTAGAGATACACTATATAGTAGTGTACACAAACAAAGCTAAAGCTAGAGACAAGACGCTATTTAGATGAACTACTAAATCGCTTTTACATGATGCGCAAATCCTAATTGAAATTAAATTCAAAAAATTTATATATAAACAATTTATAAATAATTAAACTAAAAGAAAAGCTAAATCAAAAAGAAAAAATAATATCCTTCATGAATGTACTATGCAACGCCCTGCTGCTGCCCTGTTACCTGTTTATGCTGATACCAAAGTTTTGGCACAAATATCAAACCCAGCGAAATGGTATTGGTTAGTTGAGAGCGTAGAAATAGCGCAAGCAGTATATAGCTGGGACTCATCTCGGGCAGATAGAAGAAACGCAACACATAGAAAGTGCCAGAGAATAGCAGTTCCAGCGTAAGCGAACCGACCAGAAATTGGCGTTCCTGTGTAGAAATATTTATTAGAATAGTCTAAAGTCTAAATTTATATACAAAGTAGTTCCACTCACTCTAAACTGCGTATTTGCATTGCGACTGGCTATGGCCAAATGCATGCCGAAGCAGAGTATTAATACCTCACTGGTCTGTGTGACCAGCTCCCATTTGAGTGGATGACAGGTATTTGTGGCAATTTCACGTAAACTTTCCAACTGTGCGCTCTCCAGCAGATCCAGTGATGATGCCGTAAATGCAGACATATAACAAATCACTGCAAATATCATGGTGCACAGATACTTGAGTAGATCAACATCACGCAAGACCCAGCGATGTGCTTTACGTGTACGAAAATCGACCAGATGACGATAGAGTTTTAATATTATAGCACCATAGCAAGTGATAAAACCCAATTCGCGTAGCCATGGCTCAAGCAGACAGCGCAGTGTGGACGCCTGAAAGAAGTGGACGGCAACCGAGGCATAGAGTAGTACAATGCCTAACAATATAGTCTCCAACACAGTCCACATGCTGGAGGCTATGGCTTTACATTTGCGCTGCTGAAATACAATAAAACTGAGCACAATGCAGCAAAAGATGCAAGCGCCTAGCACAGAGCCAACAACAATGCGCAGCAGATTCTCCAGACTGATGGTTTCTTCTTGTACCAGGCAAACACCCTGCTGATCACAGCTAGTGCAACTGCCGGGGCAGGGTATGCACGAAAAGTTGTCAAAGCCCTCGGAGAGTTCAACTATATCGCCACGAAAGCCTTGTACTGTGGAATTGGGCAAATAATAGGAGCCGCGACAGATGCATGTGTAGACATCGCGTGTGGCCTGCGGTTTATTCTCGGTAACGAGGCAGAAGGTTGTATTGAGATCGCAGCTGTAAGGCATGATGGTAGATTTAATATTATTCAGTTTTAACTAGCTTAGTTAGTCGGGACATACCCTTGACGGCGTCCAAATATCTCCTCCAGATCATCATTACAGACATCTTCATCGGCAGCTATAAATGCGGCAGCAACGATTCTGTGTGATAAGGAAAAAAAAAAACTATTAAAAAATTCTATTTTGAATGCACAATGCACCTACTTGATTTTTTGCTCGGTAAAGGATATGCGAAATGGCCAAAGCCAACGTCCTTTTAATAAATTACAATCACGAAATGGCGCACCCCATTCCTGTGTGCCTTCGCTGCTATTCCAAGCAGCGCTGTAATATTTTTAAAAATTTTTTTTTATATTAAAGTTTTTTAGTGTATTACAGCCAACTTACCCCAATTCACGCCAATAGGAACCCAGAAATGCTTTATTATGCACCTGTTCCGGTGGTATCTGTTTCGGTTATACAGTTTTATTACATATATTTTTAGGTTTATTATATTATATATATGCTTACCGTTACATTATCTTTAAATTTAACCACAACCGTGTGTATACTTGGCGCTGCTATCGCAAAAGCTAAGAGCGTATCATCCTCGTTGAGCGCATAACTGGCAATGCCATTGGCACGTCGACTGACTTCGGCGCGTGTCTGTTCATCGATCGTCACGGGCGTCGAGGTGGGAAATTTCTGTGACAAAAACTCTATAAACTGACGTGCTGCATCCTCGGCAATATCCGTAAAGTCATAATACTGAAAATATATAAAGGGAAACAAGTTAGTACAATGCAGAATATATAGTTCTTATGATCCTCAAAAAATATACAATAGAACTCTAGAAAATTTGGAAAGCAACACCAGCCGGACAAGTCTATAGAATTCGAACTAATGTTAAAAACTTCAACTCTTCTCCTAGGCAGAAGACGACAATCCGTTCGGAGATGACGATGATGCTGATTAAGTCCATATTCTGAGGAAACTGTCGAAGAAGAGTTGGCGGTTGCCCATTGGAGAATTTTACACATCCACCAGGCAAGATCCGGCCGAATGCAATCTATATGTCAGTCGTTCCCAGAAGTATCCTCCTCAGTTATGTAGAATAATTTCGTCAAACTTGTCCATATACTCAAACAATTTGTTATCCGGAGTTGGATAAATGAAAACAAATCGCAAATCGTCCGGCACAATAGGCGATTGGCATATAGTCCATCCTTTTTCGACTGCTAAGATTTAGATAGAATGATATGTACCACCACGTCATATACGAAGCCTTGATGTCTTACGACCGCTTCTAGCAGTTCTTGCGCTACAACCGGTTTGACGGGATCTGGCGGCATTGAGAAACTCGACAGGCATTGACGACCTTTAGATAAAAGTAAACGCCAAGCGCGCATATGTGCGTTCCAATTCAGCGAATTTCACTATTACACAACGAATCCCTTCGAAGCAGGCTATATATGGCATCAAAATGTGGTGTATTTGTGGTTAGTTAGTTAGTTATATGGCCGTCAACCGTCTACCTGTCATGGCCGCGTCTAGGAAGGCGCGCCAGCATCCATAATCTTGTGCGCGCTGGCGCCAGTCGTGTTGAATGCCAAGTACAGAGAGATCTCTCCATACCTGGTCATTCCATTGAGTGCCCGGTCGTCCTCTATGAAGGCGTCCACCAATCAAGCTTGAGCCTCCCATGTAAACCATGCGTGCTGGAGCTCTTTCATCCATTCGAATGAGGTGCCCAGCCCAGTGCAGCCGATGGAATTTTATGCGCGGTTCATAAGGGACCTAAACTCGTCGTCGACTCTAATAGGACCAAAAATCCTGCGAAGAATCTTCCACTCGAAGACTTCCAACTCCATACAATAGGACCGGAAGAATCAGCGTCTTATAGATCTTGATTTTTGTCTGTCGAGAGAGGGCTTTACTTCTCATTTGCTTGCTCAGACCCAAAAAGCATCTGTTTGCAAGCGTGATTCTTCGCCTGATCTCCAGGCTGTCGTTGTTGTTACTGGTTATCTCTGTTCCAAGATAGACGAAGTTTTCTACAACACAAAAGTTGAAATTCTCCATCGTCACTGACAGTCCAAGACGCGATGACGGAGTACGTGAAGACACCAAGTACTTCGTCTTGTCCTCATTCACCGCTAGACCCATGAGCCGAGACTGTTTTTCAATCTCCGAGAACGCCTTGCTGACTCGCCGTTCCTGCGTATTCTGTATGTACGGGCATTGGCAGAGGAAAGATGGGACAGAGAACACTGAGATTAAAGTCATTAGGTATGCGTTCATCGGACCATATCTTGCATAAAAGTTGGTGCATACTCCTTCCTAACTAACTCTTCGCGGTCAGTCTTAAATAGCTTTTTAATAACTGAATCGACCTCGTTATAGTCCGGTGGCTCTACAATAGTTCCATCATTAACTGGTGGTTCCGGTGTCCGGTGTCTCTATCGGCGGAATTGTGCGCTTCATCGCCTCCAAGTAGGTTGGAGAAATGACTCCTCCATAATCTCAGTGATTCCTGTTCATCCGTTACCAGAAAGTTACTCTGGGTTTAAAACCTTCAATCTGGCGCTTGACCTTTTGATAGAATTTTTGAGCTTCATTTCTGTCACGTAACATCTCAACATCCTCAAACTCCTGCATCTGAAAAGGCATTTCTCCTCTCTCCGTTTCTCTCGATATCGCTCTCTAACAGCTCGCGTTTCTCCTGACTGCGGAGTTCGTTGATAGGAAGCGTTCTTCTCTGCAGCAGCATTGCGACACTTTTCATCATACCAAGAATTAGTCACAGGTTTTGTACAATGACCTCCTTGGCAGCTCTATCCATGGAGTGCGTGATATGTTTCTACTGCTGATATATATCTTGGGAAGACGAAGAGGTTACCTGGAGCAGTCGTGAGAGTGTGTTTGAGAAAACTGCAGCGGTCTGTTCTGATTGCAGCTTGCCGGCGTCTAGCTTTCGTTGCATGTTGGAAGAAGGAATTCAAGAATTTAAATATACAAAATGTATGGCTCCAACTCTTATAGTCTACAAGTTCTGCTTGTTCAACTGACAACCAGACAGACGGACATGTCTACATCGACCAACTATTAACGCTTAATAAGAATATATTTATTTTAAAGGCTCTGTGTTGCCTCCTTCTGCTCCTTTTACCCTTTACCTACAGTACATTAAAATCTGTTTAAAATTTTAAGCATTTTTCAAGCAACTTCTTTGCTTTAAGCCTTACCTCAATAATGCAAGCAGCTAACACCCTATAAAAACTTAACAACCAAAATTTTACAACAATATTAGCGGCATAAAAATTAAAATTTCATTGCGCTACTCCACTCCACTACAACTATTTAACGCAGCATCCTTTTGTATAAAATCCTATTCCTATCGAAATCTAAGGCGAATAGGCATTGCAAACTGTTGTAAATTACCTTTTTGTAGTAATAGAAAAAGACAACAAAAACAAATCGTACTATATATATATAATTTATAGCATAAAACGCATACGCAGTGTGTGTCCTATATATAGGAACATAAAACAAAAGGACAACATGCCGAGCAGCAGAGCGGTTCGGTACGGTTCGGTACAACATTTACAACACCAAAGCAACGCAACAGAAAGCAAGCACAAAGGCCCCGTGGGTCTACTTTTCGTCAAAAACTTTTGCAAATAATGCGATTTAATGCGCAGGCATATAAAATGTTTTTAATCCTTGTTTCATGCTATTTATGTAGGTATTTATATGTAATACGTGTGTATGTGTATATGTGTGTATGTGTGTGTATGTCGAATATTTCTACATAATTTACACGTTACCAAAATTACAACAGCAACAGCAACAACTGGAATAACTTTGATGACATCATTATGGCAAGAAAACATACGCCAAGGACTAGGCTAGGATGTTGATGTTTATGATGACGACGACCAGGACTCTATACCAAACCACAACGCCGTAACCGTAACCAACTCAACTCGAAAATGAATCAACAGCACATGGAATATAGCGGAGCCGGGTGCGGTCTATGCGTGGCAGTTAAAAAGGAAGCTAAGCACGGAAATTTGCTATCTTTGACTGAGTCACAGAGGTGAGCGCACCTTTTGACTAGAGTTCAAAAACAAATATTTTCCATTAGTAATGCGCACATTTGTATTTGTGTTTAAGTATGGGAGTGTGTGTGTGTGTGTACGTGTGACCACATTGCGTATGCGTATTTTATGCGCTGTGGCGTCTATTTTGCCCAAAATGAAAATCCCAATGAATTATTAACAGCAAACAAACATATTTGCACACAAATGACTTCAATATACACACACACACACACACACACAGACAGAAATAAGCATTGCTTTAATACACACACACATACATATACAGTCTGTCCAACTAGTCAGTCATTGAAGCATATATATTTCTACGATACATTCCTCGTCCGTCTGTCCGTCTGTCCAGCTGAACTCGTACATATACATCGTCACGGCTGATGCGCGACGAGCTGTTGCAAAACATTTGTAAATAGTGAAAAGCCACAAAAACAACAACAATATGCAACATTTACATATTGTATATATCTACTTGTAGAAGTGTATGCAAACATTCGCATATACACATATGCACAAGTTCACAAATATGTATATAAATGCAAGAACTGATTTAAGAGTTCAAGCTTGACCGTTTGAATTAAGAGTTTTCGATCAATTGAAGTCGATTATATCAACTTTTGAGTGTTTCAAAAATAAATAAAAAAATTCCGGCCAATGTCGCCAAACAAAATTATATCCTTTGACCAAGACTAGCGATCTCTGGCAAGGGTTATTGACCTCTGCAGACGGAGGTTTAATGGACTTGACCCATTGTGCATCAATGAACTTGGCCCTTTGGGAGATCATTGAGCTTGACCACTTGGGGGTTAATTGACTTGACCCTTTGGGGGTGAACGGACTTGACACATGGGGGGTCAGCGTACTGGACCCCTTATGGAAGTCAATGAACTTGAACTCTCATTGGCTCAAAGGACTTGATCCCTTGGGAGGGACTGAACCTTTAGACTCTCTGGATTGAACCTCCAGGGAAGTATATAGACTTAACCACTTGGGGGTCAATGGACTTAATCCCTTGGGGGATCAATGAACTTGACCTTGTAGTGGTCAATGGTCTTGACCTCTTGAGGAGTTAATGGACTTGACACCATGGAAAGTCAATGGACTTGAAACCTTGGGAGGTCAATGGACATGAACCCTTAGGGGGTTCAATGGACTTGACTTCTTGAGAGGTAAACTTGAAACTTTGGAGGTCAATGGACTTGAACTCTTGGGGCGTAAATGGACTTAAAAAACTTAAATGTCAATGTACATGAACCCTTGGTGGTCAATAAACTTGAACCTTTATGGGGTCAATAGACTTCAACGCCTATGGGGTCAATTGACTTGAACCCTTATGGGGTCAATGGACTTCATCCCTTGGGGCTTGAATGGACTTAAGCTCTTAGGAGGTCAATGGGCTCAAACCCTTGGGGGTCAATGTATTTGACCCTTTGGGGGTCAATGAACTTGAGTTTGTGGGGGTCAATGGACTTGACCCCTTGGGGCGTTAATGGACTTATCCCCTTGGGAGGTCAATAGATTTAATTCCTGGAGGGGTCAACCCTTTGGAGGTCTATGAAGTTGACCCCTTGGCTAGTCAATGGACTTGACCCCTTGAGGGGTTAGTAGACTTGGCAGCTTGGTAAGTATATAGATTTGCTCTTCGGAAGGCCAATGGACTTAACCACTTGCGGCTTCAATGGAATTGAGTCAAAAGTTAAATCGAAAGATCCATGCGCGATACATGGTCTCATACTAGATGCTTTAAATTTAAGTCTACCAAGCGATCCTTTTCAACACAGCTTCGAAGTAACATCTTAAATTTTTATGGACTACGGCCGGATTGCATTCATCATTTCAACACTTCACCGTATTTAATTTTAAGACAGACATGTCCATCTTTTCAATTTACATTTCAATTTGTGTGCTGCCAACTTGTTACAAAAACTGAATTGAAATATTTTTACTTCAATCAAAGTAGCTTTTGGAAAAAATATCATAAATCGAACATTTTTCCAATAATTCGTACAACTTACGAGAAATTCAGTTACGCTAGAATATTTTCCGTATTTCTAGTAAAAAAAAAATACGCATTCGTTTGGAAAATTTACAAATTACGCGAAAAAAAAAGTACAAATCATCAAAATGAGCGGCAAACAGGAACAGTCAAACGGCGACAATCAATCAACACCGGATACACTGGAACAAACCAAATCCCAGGAACAGGAGCTGACCGACGAGGAAAAGCTGAAGATGAAGTACCCAAATGTACCCATACGCGGCAAAAATGCCTTCTTGCAGAAGCGGCTTGAGAAAGGTCAGAAATACTTCGATTCGGCCGACTATGAGATGGCAAGACAAAAAAAGGGTAAGCAGCAATCAACCTGCGTCAGCGAAGTCGGTGATGTCGTACCAACTCCTGAGTCTGTATCCGAGCGCAAAATATCAAACAGAAACAACAAGTTGGCGGAGCTGCACGCCAAAACACAGTTGCCTAAATTGGAGTAAAGCGGAAGGACGCGCCACACGCCACTTGCTGCAAGCGGAAGAGCGGGCTGGCGTTAAACTACACTTTTAAAAATATTTACAAGCAATTAATGTACAATGGTACAGTCTATGCATAATAACCTACTTGGTTTTTTTTTTTCAAATTGAAAAAACACAATTTTGTCAAATTTTACATTTTACGATTCTGAGATACATTGCAACATCGCACACAAATGTCATAAATTATTAAAGAAAATTCAAACAATTTAATAAATATTTGGCACTAACTGCATATAATAAATAACAGTTAAACATTTGTGCCAAACAACTCAAATATTCTTTTTTTTTTAACAATAAATTAGAGTTTTGCCGCCCCACGTTGGGCGCCAATTGTGTGCAATTGACTGATTAATATGGCGAATAAAAAAAATTTTAATGGAATAATGAGACTATTACAAGCTGACGGCATATAATCGACAATTAACCAATAACTCTGAAGCCAACCGCATGCCTGGTGTTGGAACATAACTCCATAATGCCTATAGCACTGTGTAGTCTATCAATACCAACTCTCCGGTTGGTTTTAGCTGTTTAGCCAATAATATGTTTGGTATTGATCTGCCGTACCACGGTTCGCATTCCTGCATTATAATGAAACTGAAAACTGGTAGACAGGATAAGCTTCTTTGGTCTTATTAACCAAAAAGTTTGCTACCTACTCTTACTCAAACATATTTTAATGCATATTTCTAGGTCGAATGTTATCCGCATTGGGTGTCCTGAATGACATTCCCTGGCAATCGACATCTCCATGGTGCTCCGGATAATGTGCTGTGTTTCTGTATGTTCGGCAGACTTCTCATGGATTATAGCTTGCACTTTTAGATCAAGTTGAAATTACCAGCATTGCATTACATTATTCTGAACTCATTCCTGCTTCAACATGCTTTAGCAGTAGAGGTTAAAGGTTGAAAGTGTTTAGCTATCCACCGCATCAGACCGGATGTACTAGAGGACAGTGTTCTTTGACCAGTTTTGTATACTTTTTATACTGCGGATATGCCAACACTGACTATGAATGCTGATGACACGCCCATTTTAATTAAATCAGACCGACCGATCAGGATCGAAGCAGCAAATGACAGTCCAAACTTCATTATGGAATTTGAACTCTTGGCCCAATCAGCGGTTTTCCTCTGAGTCCCCATTTTTAATCATAAAACAAGTTGAAGAATCTGGATTGATTACTTCGATTATATAAATCTATTATAATATCAGCATGGATGTATGATATACAGATATATGGAGCACAGCTTCACGAACCTACTTCAAATGCTTCAAAGCAAGGCTTTACACAGAAACACTAATAATGGAACAACTAAACTTGCACAGCAGCGGACATAATTACCGATTGGCGTCGCATATTAAGCAACCAGCGTAAGCTCTGGCCGATAACGTCTATTGTAGCCGACTCGTAGTCTTCATTCATAGGACTTGCATTTAGTTTTTATTTATATACATTTACAGGGTTCCACCCAGCTATGCTTATGTGCCTACAGGAACACCTACTTGCTAAGATTTTGCACTGTATTATGGGTTGCCGCATTTCCGAGCCAGTGTAAGTGAGAACTGGGACTTAGGCTCAAATATTCTGGCGAGAGATTCTCTTATGTGCTCATTGGATTGGATTGGATTGTGTTTAGGGCAGGCCTTGTTACCATCTAGCTGGTTCACAGAGCGTCGCAGCATATCTTGTCGCCTTCTGATGACCTTAAGTATTGCAATGCAGGCATTCGATAGAGCCTGATTTATTCAGCGTCTTTCTTTCTGCCTTACAGTCTTATCTCGAAGAACGAATATTTCAGGCTAGATGCCGGGACATCTATACAGCGCCCGTCAGATGGAAGCTGAAGTTTTGTAAGGCTGAGAACGACCTTTCAAATTGTAATGACAACTATATGGTGGGTCGGTCCCTCTAGGGCACTAATTGCGACTTAGTTCAACGATTTTGACATTTTATAAAGCTCAAAGTGATGCATGCACATATTGGCAGCTTGGTGTTGACTCTGGAATTATGGAGCACCCTTCATTGTAAGTTGGCATCGAAGAAACAAAAGACGAAGGTTAATGGAGATGTTCTCTAAACAGTCGTGGAACAAGCTCTATCTTCCGCACAACTAATACGTAAAAAGGTCTCAAGAAAGACGACTAATGTTTGACAAATCTGTTGCTCCGTTGAAGCTTTTGGCATAGTTTCTACGAGACGCTGGCAACTTTTATAAGCATTTCAATGAAATCGTCTACTAAAACTTCAAAATCACATCTTGTCGACAGACATGGACAGACACAAATAGAGAAATGCCAACACGTAGTTAACATGCACACATAAACGGTTACACATAGAAACATATACAAACACATAAGCGGAGAGCAACAGCAAATAACAACACCATAGTCAAAGTAAAGATTTATGCATGCATGTATTTCTATGTTTGTGTTTTTCAGAACTATGCCAAGTGCCTCAAACCTGCCTGCATTATACAACAACAACACACACCGAGCAACCAATGTGCCCGCTTCACTTATCAACACTCTCCTCTTTTGTTACACATGTAAATGAAATCAGTAAAGCGAATTTTACTGTTTTTAATACGCTTTATACACAGATACAGTGATATGCAATAAAAGCAGCCTATTTGCACATATTTTAATACAGCTTCAAATTTTATGTATAATTTATTACGAAAGGTTTCTATTCGCGCGTTAATCACTGTGCATATACATATATACGTATCACATATACATACACACACACATAAATATTTAGTATGTTATTATTATGTATTATTACTGTTGTTGGTTTGGTACTTGTTCTTGTACATGTTTATGTATGTAAAATCTTACTTATGACCATTTAAGCACGTCATACGTGCATGTCTTACTTTGTGTGTATTTGCTTTCGTCTGTCCGTCCGTCCGTCTGTCTGTCAGACGTGTTTACGTATCCTGCTCCATCATCATTTTGCTATTTTCTGCTTGTTTTTATAATGAATAAAATATGTCAGTTTACTAGACACACTCATACACACACACATACATGCATATGAATAGTAGAAAAACGCTGGACAACACGCGGTTATGACACTTGGCGCCAACGCTCAAGTTTCGCCTAGAAGTATGCCGTAGTTTTTTTCTTTACTTTGCTTTCATCAACTTGAAGAAACTTTTGCGCAAATTGATTTAATTAAGTATTCAAGAGGATTTTATGCACATAAAATATAGTATTTGCCGCACCGCATTTAAGCAAATATTTATAAAAAGCATAAATGATGAAGCTTACATATGTATGTGTGTATGTGTATGTGTTTTTTTGACTAGCGTCGACAGAGTGGTGCCATTTTATTGTTGAATGCACTTCAAGTTTTACTGATTTAAGTGTGGCATAAGCGTAAAAGTAAATTTTTATTATAATTAAAAGTAGTTTAGGGTAGTAAAAAAATCGCAATAAATATTTTAAGTAGGCATCGGACACTCCATTATGTATACTTGTATGTATTCCTTTTTAAGCATGACAAATTGCAACATTTTAGCCATGTCCGTATGTCTTGCTTTCTTCTCAATTACGCTCCGACATAAACAAGATACAACTAGTTCAAAATGCAGCGTAACTACTTCACCGTGGCATACAAAATCATACGATTAGAGAGCAAATCATCCGAGACATGAGCAGCAATAATGTGTGCCTTAAAACCTACGCCCAAAAAAAATTATTGTCAATAATTGGTAAAGAAAAAAGTGACACAAACAAAAGAGTAAATCATTTTGTCTTCAATTTCGACATAAGCTGCCATTTTGAGTGACAGAAACAAGGCACTTTTCAATTACAAACAAACATATAGCAAGAGTATGAGATACCGAGCGACAGACACGTGAAATGCGTCGTCATTTTGCTTGTCATGCAAATTCAATTAAAATTTTGAACAATATAACTCACTTATGGAGTAAAACGTGCACTAAGACAGCGCCCCCCTCGCACTAAAATGTCACGCGGCAACATGATTTAGCTTCTTCATTAGCATCTTTTAATTAACTCAACATGCACTCGAGAGACTAGCTACATGTGTCTGTACATATACCCTACCTCAGTTTGTGGTTTACTGCAAACCTTTCGCACTTTAAGTCTGCTGTACGCAATATTCCGTCCGTCTGTCTGTCTGTCTGTCTGTCCTGCCTTGTCAAGCAAAAGCAAAAGTAAAAGTGAAATTGAAGCAGCCGCTGCAACCGCTGATGCTGGCATTATCAGCGCCATTACCCCCTTCCTCGTTATATGTACTACATCTTTGGCACCGCACATTGCGTATGAGTAATATTTTTACGACTACTGCGCGCTAAGCGCCGGAAAATTGTCAAGTAGCGCCGTAGCGGCTGCTTGTGGATTGTAAACTTTATGCTGTGTGGTATGCATGTGTTGCTCTTCAGCACCCTCCCCCCAATCTTGAACTCCCCCACACGCTTGTTTTTATGTCTCTTGAAATTGTGCGCGCCTGACGCGCGATTTGTGTGAAAAGTTTTGCTGCGTCGCGTATTTTACTTACAAAACTTAGCTAGTCAAGTGGCAGATTTGTTGTAGAGTTTTTTGTTTTACTTTTTCTTTTTACTGTTTTTTTTTTCTTTCTTTTTTTTTTTGCCTTTTTGTGGCTTTTTTGCTTTGGAATTTTATGCCGAGTAACGAGTTTCTTCTGCGTTGGCAGCGGAAAATGCAAAAAGCAAAATTCTTAGAAAACACGAAAAAGTTTCCATGAAGTATTTAAGACTAAGAAATTATTTCATTTAAATTAGTTTTTATTTGACAGAAACCAAAATTAAACAAGAAAATGCTTCAACTTTGGTGAAAAATTAGAAAGAAATAGAAAAAAGCTGAGTTAATGATATTTTCTATCTTAAGTACTGGGTGAAGTACTGTTATTCCTAGTTTGTAGCTTCTTATTTGCAGTTAAAAAAAAACTAGAAGTGTACTTCAAAATGGCTTCTACTCAAGAATTTAATTAAAATATTGAAAAGATCTAAAAAGATTTTAATGAAGCTTCTAGGTGAGTGTTCGGCAGTTGACATACGTTTTCAAAGGCTTTGCCAAATAGTCATTATATAATATATGCATTTCTGATTTTGCTTGGCCAAATTAATTAATTAAATCTTTCAAATACTTTTAAAACGTTTACTGTCCTCCAAACTTTGGATGGACAGTAGAAAACTTTGAATAATTGTTTGGTAAGCTTGAACCATCAACACAGGTTCTGCTATGACAAATACCGAGTTAAAAACTCCAGCTATATACTACTCCTGGCCCTACACACTATCCAGTATTTCAAAAAGGCTTGAACTAAACTCTGATCACATACCCCTGATTATAGATTATAGTGTGGCTGCCTACATCATTGCCCTAAAAGCTCAATTACTTCCGCCTGAGGCTAAAATTTTGATTAGATTAGAACAGCGACCTCCTTTAATGACAGAAGACAGCAATCCGTCAGAAGACTGTAAAAAAGAGCTGAAGATGATCTTTGGAAAATACTAAATGATACGAAGACCCATTTTTTTGACGACCTACTTCGCAATGCCAAGCTCCACACTTAATAAAGGTTTACGATTCGATCAATGAATAGCCATTCGTCCTATTAAAAGGCAACTCTTGAGGCGCACAACCAAACAGATTCAGAATTAGCTCTTCCTACCTTCTTGGAAGCTAAACTACCTTAGCTTCTACCTATCTCATCCATTTCGCCAGATGAGATACGGCTTCAAATTAAAAGGCTTAAAGCTATCAAAAAACAAGGCTGCGATGGATCCACTCCATGTAGTGTAGCTAAAACATTCCGGAATTAGAAGTGATGTTCTTAGTTTCATTTTTTAAAGCCATGACTAGCATTCATCAGTTTCTCTTCCAATGGAAATATGCAGTGATTGTGATGGTTCCAAATCTTGGTACACCGGAAAATTTTGTTAGGTCCAAAAGGCCGATAAGTTTGCTGCTCTAAGATATTTGAATGAATTTTTCTTAGTAAATTGAATACAGTTTCTGATATGCAGAAAGTCATTCCGGAAAATCAGTTTGGTTTTAAGCAAAACTTTGGAACTTCAGTATAAGTCCATCGAGCGGCTCAGCATATCTTCGAAATCTTTGTAAATAACCACTACAGGTCTTCAGTCTTTTTTGGTTGTTTAGCAAGCATTTAATTGATCATTTAATCATTTTAGGCTCCAAATTCGAGATATTTATTTGGACATTCCCTACATTGTTTTCATGACCAGCTAAAAGAGACGTATCGAGGCAGCAGTTCCGGTTTAGTTTCAGTTAGATCTATCGCTGGAATAAGACAGCATTGCACTTTTTTGCTCCTAAAATAACGCTAGGGTAGTCACGCACCTTCAAATATAATAAAAAAAAAGTAAGAAAATTACAGTCGGGTGTAACCGACTGTAAGAAGCCCTGCATCAGTATAGGTCGTCAAACAAACACATTAAATATTTCCCTAGCTTATGACCAAGCAGTACAAAACAAAAAGGTAGGCAATTAATAAGAAAAAATGCCTCTAACGAAAAGTACGTTGCTCCTCCCACTTCTTACTCCACGAATTTCATCCATTACGCCATACGTATGCAAAGAAAAGGAAGAAAAGGAAGCATCATAGGTTGATTTATTTCAATTGCTTATTACATCGTCATTTATTATCCGATTTTGATGAAGTTTTCGGATTTTGGCTTAGAGAGAGGTTATCTCGTAGAAATCCCGAAGAAATTTTTACCCTTGATGGATATTTTATGGAATTTTATGAATAAACTCGTAAAAAAATCCTAGTCGAATGCAAAAAACACGAAGTCTCTATCTATTATCGTTTTCGAGATCCTTTCGTTCATACGAAACGACAGACGGACATGTCTATATCGACTTCTTTATCAATCCTGACCGTAATGGGTGTAACTTTGGGGGGTCTCCAACCAATATTTCTACCTGGTACATGCACCATAACTTCTGCCTGATATCTGTGTGTGCCTACGATTAGAAAACACTCGAGCAACCGACAAAGAAAGAGGTTTAGATTTGTATTGTAAGTACCATGCCCTATTATAGAAGGTTGGGATGTGTTGCCACGTACAATGCATACAAGTTCTCTAAAGAAGGATTATGAGAATTTAAATGTTCAGACTATCTCTTATAACATCCAAGTTTTCGTTGCTCATACAGTCGGAGAGGCAGACAGATGGACAGGCAGACGAATAAATCTCAATGGATTCAATAAAGTCTTTTAATGGAGTCTGCCTCGCCTACTTCTGCCTTAAGAATGTGCTCCGCTTCACTGCATCAAGCCCAACAACCTGCACAGTCACTCATCAGGAGAGCCTACGTACTAGCGCACTGACAACAGAAACTACCCGGTTGTGCTTGATATAGCCAACATGCAAGGTTTCGATCCAATTTTGATCACTGCGTGGTGATAGTTATGCAAAATATATCGATTCAGAAGAATCTGGCTTTGCACGCGTAACACTTAACACTTAGCAAAGCAGCGCTCAACAGAGCAGCCTAGGAGCTGAAACAGTTGCTTTATAAACTCCGCAACAAAGCCTGAAAGATACAAGTATATCAGCCAACTTGAACCTAGTAACGGGGAGCACAATCATAAAAGGCAACGAAATTCCTTGAGAAACCAATTAACTAACGAGTATTATTATGGGACTTATTGGTTGGTTTCCTAACTTAAGTCTCGAAGATTAATGAAAGATTATTAGTCGGTTGCTTTGCGGATTTGTTGGTACATGGACCACCAGTTTGTATGTCGAAGCAAGCATTTCTTCGATCGTGTTCTGTGAGATGTTACATTCATTCAGTTTTAGCTGGAATACCACAGGATAGTGTCTGAAAACTAGACTTGTACTCTATTTTTAAAGTGGGTCTTTATGTAGCAGCTATAGAAGTAATGAACACAAAAGAATAAACTTTTCTCATCTTAAGTTCATTTATAAATTTTTTTGAAATTTTTTAACTGAAATTCAGTCCAAATACTGCCAAAATATTGAAGAACTTTTCATCTTACTCTTAAACAAAAAATCGCTCAATTGTAGGCAATTACTTCCTTAAATTTAGGTCATAAAAATATCTAAATTTCAATAGGCCATATAAACTTCCCATTTAAATAAAGATGCTAAGACTGGGTACAGTTTCTAATCCATAAACGAGATACTTCACTGCTGCATCCTTATTTGCTTATAATGCTTTACACTTAGCATATTTCCGAGTATATTTAGTATGCAGAGTACTTAGAGGATGAATGAAAAGTGTTTCCCACGTACACTCGCAGGATGTGTGTGCATATAAAAACTATTTTTAGAACTTCGAACACGTCCAGACATATGACGCACATGCGATGTACATTCGATGTATTTGACGCCATTTATAGCTTTAAAAGCAGCAGCAACAACAACAACAACAACAACACAGACAGCAGACAACAATGTTAGTGTGGCAGCAAGTCATAGATATACACACACGCACACACACACACACACACACACGCAGTACATAATATGCCAAAAATAGTTTCTAAACTAAAAGCAAAACAAGGAGTGACAGGACAATGAGCAGCAGTGTACAACGATGAGCACAAAGGGCGACAACAACAAAAAAAAAAAAAACCACAACAAAAATACCGGCAAAGTAGTGAGTGTATAAGGATAAAAGGACAAACGCTCGTTGACACGCACAGAGTGAACATTTTTATTGCCTTTGGAATGTGTAAACAAGTGCATAATTAAAATTGTTATTTGTGCTTGCTTTCCTTTGTTTTTTTCGTCCTTTTTCACATTTAAATTGTATTTTAGTTTAAAATAATAAAGAAGAAGAAGAAGCAGAATAAAAACAGCAAATTTTGCTATTATAATAAATTATATGCAGCATACTTTCGAGGGACGATACAGCTGTCCATGGCTATCATGTTATGCTTGAACGCTTGTTTCCGCGGTCAACTGCTGTTCTGCTACGTTGTCCTTGCCACTACACTCGCTGCTAACACACACTATTGCCATCTCTTACGCACGCTGCTATAAAATTATAACGCGCACTCGCTCTTCGGACATTTTGTTATTTTACGACATCTGCGTTTGTTGACGTTGAAAATTTATGTTGAATTATTGTTTGCTTCATTTTTCCTTTTCTGCGGCAACAGTTTCAACATTTTCAACAACGCTTCGGCAACAAACCCATTTATGTGGCATAGTGCTGTGAACGAGGGTGGGCAGAGAAGTAGTTGAACTGAAGTCATAATAGTTTCTAAACTAAAAGTTTGTAACTGGCAGGTGCTTTCAAATTTGTTTAAAGCCATTTGTCATAAATAGCCGTACTGCTGTTACCACCCTCGTAGTTTTATAGATGAGCGCATACGGCGCAGTGGTCAGATGTTGATGGAAGGAAGTAACAAATGCTAATGTGCTACCGAAGAACGCTAGAAAGAGATGTGTTGTCGCAACTGAAAGTGTAAGCGAGAGGCAAAGCGCCAGTCAGCACAGGAAATGTCGCGTTCAGCATTCGGCGGATGTACATTAATTAGCAAACTTATTTGCTTTTAGCTACTAATGCAGAAAAATTGCTCTCGGTCTGCTGACATATGACTGACACGCGTCACAGTATGCAGCTCTTGTTTGCATACTTTGGCCATCGTAAATCATAAAAAAGTGACACAATTTTAAATTGAAAATTTTTGTAGCTTGATGTAGAGCGACACTGAAAATAGATTTTGATTATTTTTGATTATAGAGCAAATATCTTACTGTAGTTAGGGTTGGTATTAATGAAGTATTAACCTTAGACATTAATAGAAGCAAAATACATTTATTGTACTTCCTTTCTTTGCCGGGATACCTAGTGCAGACAGGGCGTCGAAGAACTTCGATCGTAACGGCGTGTCGAAAGCGAAAAATAGGCCGTTTTGGTCTGAAGCCACACTGAATCCGTATATGGCGTCAGCCTATTACAATGGGAAGGAGACTTTTTCCGCGGTATTTGCCTCAAACAGCGGCGTCTACTTTCTTGAAGATAAAACAGAGAACACTGAGTTTCCAGTTATTGGGTATATCTTGCATAAAAGTTGGTGCATAGTCGTAACCATCTCTTCGCCGCAGGTCTTAAATAACTCAGCTGGCAGCCCATCAGAGCCTGCCGCTTTGTTATTTTTCAGCTTTTTAAAAACTGAATCGACCTCGTTATAGTTCGGTGGCTCTACAATAGTACCATCATTAACTGGTGGTTCCGGTGTCATTTCTCTATCGGCGGAATTGTGCCTCCGAGTAGGTTGGATAAATGACTCCTCCATAATCTCAGTGATTCCTGTTCATCCGTTACCAGATTTCCATTGCCATCCTTACAGAAAGTTACTCCGGGCTTAAAACCTTCAGTCAAACGCTTGACCTTTTGATAGAATTTTCGAGCTTCATTTCTGTCACGTAACATCTCAACATCCTCAAACTCCCGCCTTTCTTGCTCCTTTTTCTTGCGTCTGAAAAGGCGTTTCTCCTCTCTCCGTTTCTCTCGATATCGCTCTCTAACAGCTCGCGTTGCTCCCGACGAGTTCGCTCGTCGTACAAAGAATTCTTCACAGGTTTTGTATAACCAATGACATCCTTGGCAGCCCTTTCCATAGAGCGGGTGATATGTTTCCACTGCTCACATATATCTCAAAAAAACGGAGAGGTTTCCCGGAGCAGTCGGGAGAGTGAGAGTCTTAGATCATTGGCTTAAGCAATTTTAAATGGGCTGCTCTGCTCTCAGCAAGGTGTTGTGCGAAAACGTCAGCTTGCTCGGTGTCGGAGTGATACCATCTTTCAGCAATATGGCCTGAAGCAAAGGGTTGACTGTGTCCATATTTTCGAAGAAATTGGAACATTGCTTCTAAGAAGCTTTTCTAAGACCTAAGAAGCGTAAGAGTAAATCCTTTTTAACGGCGCTTTCTGCTTAAAAGAGCGCGTAATTCAGAGGTCAGCGAGTACATCATAATCATGTTTGGAGGTTTGGTTCTATCCTGACGAGTATTAGCTGCTGCTCCAAATACTTTACATGTGAATAGTTCATCAGATAGAGTTAAGCTACATATCTGCATGAATAATATTGTTTAGATACCACTTGACAACATTTATGTTTTGAGCGGGGACCGACAAGGCTCATCGATGAAGTGTATGTCATGGCTGCAGCATTAATCTTGATGAAGAGAGACAAGTGGTCTACCGTATTTAGCTTCCGGTAAGACATGTTTTCGTATCAGCTCCGGTTGTCAAAATATTGAAGCTGGAGGACGGAACTTAATCAGCTAATTTCATGTCAGTTTATCTCTAACTGAGCAGCCGCTCATACTGGAGTGAATATGCGTTTCAAATAATTCAAAAATCAATGGCTTTGACAACCTAATAAGGAGTAGTTTGCATAGATTGAATATGTTCAGCACGTGTCAAGAAAGAACCTGTGGATCCATCTGTCTGTTGTTGCGTACGAACAAGACTGCTGCTATGTATAAAGGTACAAAATGTTGCATACTTTTGGGCATGCTTTGCAGAAACAACATAAATTGTTTCATATGTAGAGGCGGGTAATCTTTTTGAAGTGAAACTTCTTTTGGCACGGATGTAAATCGAATTCGCGTCAAGAAAATATGTAATGTACAATTGTGCCCTATACTTCCACTTCGCACTTCGAAAAATGGTGAGTAGGAACAACGCTTTACTCATTTTCGTGTCGCTGTCAGCTACACACCGGCTGCGTTTTCACTTTTGAAGTCGCAATGCGTCTGCCAGCATATACTTCTCTTACTTTTTCGCCAGAACTAGCTGTCAATTATTCTATCAAGTCGAAGTACAATTCAGTGAATTATGTAAGTTATTTGTAAATTATTTTTCCATTTACTTAATTTTATGCCCTCCCGATATTGTCACCTTGAATCCAAAACACTGCTTTAAAGACACCCTGCGGCATTTTCTTTGAAAATACTTACTGGACAATTCATTTAACAAGGCTACAACACACACACAGGTCAATTAAGCTGCTGCCAATAAATTGCAACATTGAACTGCAAAGTTCGCAATTAATTAAATTACCAATAATTGCGCAACGAGCATTTGAAATCAGGACATTTGCAATTGAAATGCGTCAAGCTTTACAGCTCATTCAAATATGCATGATGACCTCGTTAAATGCATTCGTCCTAAGCTGATTATCTGACATATATGCATGCATGTCGTATGAAATATTCAACAGACTAAATACTCACCGGATCGGATGGCACTTCATCAAGCACTTTTGGCTCGCATTTCTCTGGCGGCGGCAGCGGCGGCTTATTTGTTGAAGTTGACAATGTCACCGTCGGCGTTGATGATGCTGATGCTGATGCGGATGTTGTTGACGTTGACGACGCTGAGGTAGCCATCGTTGTTGTTGTTATTGTTGTTGGCACAGTGTTGCCCGTCATGGCACTACGCTGTTTACGCAGTCGCTCTGTACCGCTCAGTGTTGATACGATACCCGCTGTGGGCATAATATCATCGAAATCGAAAGTCGGCGCATTTCGCAATATAAACTGTTGCAATTGTGGTTGATGCTGGTGGTGCTGCTCCTGGTGCTGTTGATGCATTTGAGCTCTTCTGTAATAGTGCAGCAGCTGTTCACGCTCATTGCCACTCAGTTCACGCGCAAAACCGCTGCCAATCAGACTAAGTACACACAGTATGGATAATAATAGCCTTGAGGTGAATTTATAGAGTGACGATGACGACGTTGCTGCCACATTTTGATTTCGTGCAAATATCCTTGATGATTGTGGTGCTGCTGCTGCTGCTGCTACTACTACTGCTGATGGCTTTCGATTTCTATGGTTTCGTTGGTTTCTGCTTATTGCGGCTAGTTGGTGGTCTTCTTTACTACTCGGTAGCTTTACTTCTTGGTGGTGACGATGTTGGTGGTGCTGGTGGTAGTAGTTCTCAGTTTGTTTTAGTTTAATTATTTGATTTTGATTGACATAAAGTCTGTAATAATTGGAGCGGCTGCAATCTTGTAGGCGGCGGTAAGTGCTGCATTTTTGTTGCCACGCCTTGCTGACAGCCATAGTCATATCACCGATATTTATTATATTTGTCGTCGACAGAACAGCAGCGGCAATTTGATTTATAAGAATTATTTACAGCGCAGCACATCTGCAATGAAATGGAGTGGAAAATATGGAAATTTATTATAAAAAAATCATATTACGCATACGCCATGTGCACTCTTAATCAAAATTAATTTCATTTCACTCGCGTATGACTTCGACGACTTCGATGACTGCAAATGGCATCTCGCAACGCTGAGTTTTAACGATTGTGTAAATTAATTATAAATTGCCACAGCATGCTGTACGCGCGTTTTATAAAAGACGACACGCCCACATTCGTATATATGCATAATATATATATTGTAAACTGTATATAGTAGCTGCAACAGCGAACGTCATTATTGTCTGTGGTACACTTATGGCTTCAACTGTGTGCACTCGATAGCGCCAATATTCTGTGAGCTGACTATACAGTGAACGAGAGAAGTATTAGACAAGCAAGTTTATTTTTCATATTCAAAAAAAAAATTTTATAAGCGATAAACAAAATTCGTTATATCTTGGCATCCAATGGTGATACATTTGGAATATATATGTTAATGGGATCAATAGAAATAAGATGCATAGAAAAAGTGTGAATAGATTGGCTGTATATTGAGCCACAAGCATGCATCAGCGCTTAATGAACTAAATATGATAAACGAAATTGAAGCAAGTATTCAGACTCATTGAAACATACGTAGAGTGCAGCGCTTCGCCTATAATATCCACATAAGACAACATCAAAACTCTTTAAAAAATAAACAAGGAATTAAATATCTACCTAACATCATCAACTCATGCGTATATATATATGCTATATTCCTATTACAAGGGCAGAGTCAAAAAAAAACTTCTATAAAAAAGCCAAACAAACTGCCGGATAAACCTGCTTCGTACAGACCTATTAGCCTATTATCAAGTGTTACTAAAATCCTTGAGAAAACAATTGAAAAGGAAGGTTCATAGAAGGCAACAACAATATTTTGTCCACTTTATCAGTTCAGAATGCAGAAGCCTTAAACACACTCTCCTGACTGCTTCAGGAAACCTCACCGTCTTCTCACGATATATGTAAGCAGTGGAAACATATCACCCGCTCCATGGATAGGGCTGCCAAGGATGTCCTTGGTTATACAAAACCTGTGAAGAATTCTTGGTACGACGAGGAGTGGTGTCGTTTCCTATCAGCGAACTCGTCGGGAGCAACGCGAGCTGTTAGAGAGCGATATCGAGAGAAACGGCGAGAAGAGAAACACCTTTGCAGACGCAGAAAAAGGAGCAAGAAAGGCGGCAGTTTGAGGATGTCGAGTGGCTATATGACAGAAATGAAGCTCGAAAATTTTATTAAAAGGTCAAGCGTCTGACTGAAGGTTTTAAACCCGGAGTAACTTTCTGTAAGGATGACAATGGAAATCTGGTAACGGACTACCAACTACCGCGGCATAAGTCTCCTTTCCATTGGATATAAGACTCTATCGCGCGTATTGTGATTCACTGATAGGACGATATCAGTGTGGCTTCAGACCAAAAAGGTCGATCAGTGACCAACTATTTAAATTACGCCAAATCTTGGAAAAGACCCGTGAGTTCAACAAAGACACTCACCACCTATTTGTCGACTACAAAGCCGCTTTCGAGACGTCGATACGATCGAAGTTCTTCGACGCCCTGTCTGCACTAGGTATCCCGACAAAGATTGTCCGTCTTTGCAAGGCGACGCTATCTAACACACAAAGCGTTGTCAGGGTGGGGAAAAACCTCTCCGACCCCTTTGATACCAAAAGAGGTTTCAGGCAGGGCGATGCTCCGTCGTGCGATTTTTTCAATCTCCTGATGGAATACATCCTACGCCAATGCCCGTACATACAGAGTATGTCGGGCTCGATCTTCCAAAAGGAAGTTATGCTGCTCGCTTACGCCGATGACATCAATATCATCGGTACGCAGGAACGGCGAGTCAGCAAAGCGTTCTCAGAGATTGAAAAACAGTCTCGGCTCATGGGTCTACCGGTGAATGAGGACAAGACGCAGTACTTGGTGTCTTGGACGGTCAGTGACTATGGAGAATTTCAACTTCAGTGTTGTAGAAAACTTCGTCTATCTTGGATCAGAGATAACCAGTAACAACAACGTCAGCCTGGAGATCAGGCGAAGAATTACGCTTGCAAACAGATGCTTTTTTGGTCTGAGCAAGCAAATGAGAAGTAAAGCCCTCTCTCGACAGACGAAAATAAAGATCTATAAAATGCTGAAACTTCCGGTCCTATTGTATGGCGCAGAGGCATGGACCGTGATTGAGTCGGACGATACAGCGTTGGAAGTCTTCGAGAGGAAGATTCTTCACAGGATATTTGTTCCTATTAGGCGACGAGTTTAGGTCCCGTATGAACCGCGAGCTGTATGAGCTATTCGTACGAGCTATTCGATGAGATGGAAATTCCAGCGGCTGCACTGGGCTGGGCACCTCATTCGAATGAAAGAAAGAGCTCCAGCACGCATGGTTTACATGGGGGGCCCAAACTTGATTGGTGGACGCCGACATAGAGGACGACCGGGCACTCGTTGGATTGAGCAGATATGGAGAGATCTCTCCGTACTTGGCATTCAAAACGACTGGCGCCAGCGCGCACAAGAGTATGGAGGCTGGCGTGCCTTCCTAGACACAGCCATGACCGGTAAACGGTTGACGGCCATATAAGTAAGTAAGTAAGACCATGGACATATTTGTTCAGAATATTATAAACTAAGTCCACATATTTTGTAAAGAATTGTGTTTTTGAATGAATTCCAAAAGACTCTTGTGGGTTTCTTGGAGTCACTGATTCCAAGTGGTAGAATTTTTTATAAAATTTGCTTGGATCAGTTTAAATAGACACTTTTAAAGATTTTTTTAGGTCAACTGAAACTGAAAAATAAAGCTTGGCAAAATAAAAAGAATTAAAAATTAAAAGAAAAAAAAAAAGGTTTAAGTGCTCACATCTGCTTAAGGCTAAAATATATTTTCAGCAATAATTCGAATAAAATATTATGTAACATACTTTTACTATTCACTGTAATTTTCATATAAATACATTGTCGCACAGATAATGCGCTGATACCTGCTGTCCAGTTTGCTTTTTTTTTCGTGCGCTGTTGCGTTATTTTTTATTGCGGTTGACAGTCTCAACGGTTGTTTTCTTGTCGTCCTGTTGTCATTTCTGTTTTTTTTTTTTTCTCATTCTGTGTTGCGGTCTTTGATGTTGCATGTGCAATTACAGTTAACTGCATTTACCGTTAAAATAGTGATTGCTGTCATATGTTGTCGCTGTCATAGCGTTGCTCCGCAACACGCGAAGTTGTTTCATCATACGATCTTTCTTTCAATTGTTGGGGGTCAGTCAGGACTTTTAGCTTATATCATTTTAATGACTTTAGTTCATGAAAAATTTAAAATATTGCCGCAAAATTGCTTTAAGCGCTTGTAAAAGGAAACGCCTTTTGTTTTTTTTTTTTTTTTGCATTTATGGCTCCCGGCGGAAGTGTAGTACTATGCAAAATATTATTAAACAGAGAGCAAGAGAGAATGGAGAAATGAAAGATAGAAATGAAAGTGTAACCAATGTGTTTCTCTGACTCTCTCTCTCTCTGTTTCGGTCTCTTGTTCTCGTTTTAAATGTCAAGCAGCAAAGCACAGAAATCACTTCATTATTTCGCAAACAAATTGCAATTTAATTGAAAGGACAAAGCGAACAAACGCACACCCACACAGAGTGAGAGAGAGAGAGAGACAGAGAGGAGGAACGTGAATGAAGTAAGCGCGTGTGAGAGTAGAGGAAGCGAGTAACCCACACACAGACAGACAGACACAAGAATATTAAATTTTTTTTAAATGAGCAAAAAGATGTGGACTTCTTGTTGTAGTAGCAACGACAGCAGTAATACCCTAATAGGGTGTAAAGAGGATAATAAGGATTTCAGCCGAGCAGTTGGTAGAAGACTTCAAATAGCAAATTTTCAACAAGCAACTAGAAAAAATAAGTAAAAATATGCCAGTTCACGGCTTACAATACCCTACACTGTTAAAAAAATGTAAAAAAATATTTTTTTCAATTAAAAAATTTTAAAATATTAAAAAAATTTGTGTATGACACCCACGCATATTAGTAGTAAAACTTCTTTAGTTGGTCTCAATACGGAAAGGTGAAATATTAAATAAATACCCCTAAAAGTATGCTTTTTTCTTCATACAAATTAGTGTCGGTTTTCGTTACATACAGACTCTCATGTAAAACAAGGACCCAAGCTAGATTATGCTGATTGAAAGTGCCAAATGAATACCTAGAACAAATTTCTAAACATTATTCGAAATGTCATTCTTCCTAGATTTTTGCGTATAACCTACAAAAAAGTTTCTACTTCAAAAACAATTTTGTTTTTTTTTTGTCATTGTTAGTAGGAAATACAATTTTTTAACAACAATTCCCTTAATGCGTTTACTTCTTATTAACTGCTTCCTATATAGCTTTGCACTTCCGTTTCTTTCACTTCCGTTGCTTCACTTCCGCTGCAACTACAAAAATATTTCATATGAATTTTTCCGCTTACTATAATAATTACTAAGAAAAGAGCAAACCGAAAGAGAAAAAATAGTAATTGCATTCAAGTATCTTTTTGCATTGCAGCAGAACAAATTCGCATAAAATCCATAAAAAAAAAAAAAAAAAAAACAGAAAAATTTCACTCATAGTTTAGACATAAACAGTAGTAAAACTTGAGCCATATAAAACGTATACACGAAAGCTGAAAGCGCACATTAGCAACGCAGTCGAGCGCAAGAACGAACGAGCTGCGAGAGTGTCAAGGTAAGCAGAGACCCCAAAGCAGAACCCCGGCATAAACACCTGAGTCAGTCAACGTTGCACAAAACTAAATACACACAGAACACAGAGCCTAGATAGCCTATACTAGCTAGATAGAGATAGAGACAGACAGACGAAAGGACAAATATTTGCAGCAGGTTGCCAGACTGACTGACTGACTAACTGTCTGTCTGTCTGTCTGTCTGCGTGGCATTGTGCTCATTTGTCGTTTTAGCTAGCAAATCTAGCAATGTATGTGTGTGTATATAGTATATATTTACTATACCCTATATATATATAATCTCTTGTTGGCACTTGGCCAAATCACGTAATCGGTATTCGCTTGAATCTGTCTTGTTACAAGCGGTCTTTTTCGGTATGGTTTGCTACGTTGCTGTCTGTTGGCATGCATGCTTATAAGTGCATTGTTTATTTGCTGTTGAAAAGCTTCGTTTTCCACTTTACTATTTTTAGTTTTTTTTAATCTATAAATTTTTTTTAGTAATTGGCATAAAAAAAATTAATTTCAATTAGTGTTCAGCTGTGCTGCAACGTAGCAAAAGTTTTGTTATTTTTGTTTGCATACTTTTTGGCGCCAATTGTAATCTGTGCAAGTGTGAGTGTGCTATTTGCTGTGAGTTGCCATTTAATAATTCAATAATTCGTGTAATTGTTATTTAATTGACAGTTTATATAATTAAATGCTTGTATTTATGGTCGCCAATAATAAATTAAAATCGCAACACTTGCAATTACACACAAAAAAAAGAAGCAACAAAAAATCAAACTTAATCGCCTCTGCGCATGCAAAATTGTTCAAGCATAAATGAGAAAAAAAAAAAAAGTCAACGATTCAAAGTACAAATAAAAAACTATGGCATACCGCACGGCGCCGTTTAGCGTACAAACTATAATCCTCACAGGATTCGGATTGCTTTGCGCTGGGCGCGCCAAGCGCGTTTGTTGTACATATTTGCATTTGTTGCGCAGCGCACAGCGTGTGCCAATTGACTTTTTTTTTTCGCGCGTAGAAAAAAAATATAAAAATAAAATTTTTTATACACTTCACACAGCATTTTATTTCGAATTAGAATTTTAGTTAAAAGTTTTGTCAAATTCTATAAATGGCGAGCTGACATGCATGATTTGAAAAGGCTTTTTTAATCCATTAGTATTGGGCTTGGGACCAAAATAAATATAAATTTTTAAACTTTGAAGGTGCTTATGTGGGCTTAAATATTATTTTTGCGGATAATTTTAAATAAATAGAAATGCAGTGATTTATAAAAAATATATAAGTCAAAGTTTACTGCTGCTAAGACTCATTTAAGAACTTGTTGACTCTCACGCGAACAAGTTCGCAAACACGTGACCATGCCATGCTCTTTTCTGCCAACGAATGACCACATCTCGCATCAGCTGTGGGTTAGCTGTGTCTCGTTGTCTGTTTTTAATTAAATCAAGCCACACAGCTCAAAGTACAATGTACTACATTGTGGTAATCTGATCGGAGGAAGTAACACTATAATTTTAAGTCCGAATCTGAGGAGGTTATACTGCATCGCATGAAGGGTCCCCTAGTATATGAGATATAAAAATAAATTGGTATTCAGAAATGCTGCGAAGCCGCTTGAACCTCCTCCTGTACATATTAATACTCGTAGTCAGACTGGATGCTAGCCAGACTGACTGACTCATTTAGGCAGCGAGACAGCTGGATAAGAGTCGCTTCTAAGCATAAACATTTTGTTGGCTATGCGTCAGCGGTCTGTCTGCTGACGCTTACTGACACTGGATGAGCTGCCGATAGTCTCATTAGCGCATATGTCTAAGAATGTGTTATCTGTAAGTAGTTTTGTGTACAAGTTTGGTCCAAGCATACAGCGCTGCGGTATACCAGCTCTAATGCGGCGAATGTTTAATTGCTCATGTGTCCCCTCAACTACAAAGCAGCATCCAAACAAGAACGATCTAAGCAGGAAAACTGAGAAGTCGGTATTAAAAACTTTAGCTTTAAGACATGGCCTAGATAAACGGCCTTTTTGGAGAACTCGCTTTTAGGGCTGAAAAGTGAAAAGTGCATCCGGGAAAGTGACTACAGAAAGTGTTTTGATCAGTGGAAAAGGCGTTGTCATCTTAATAAGTGCTGAACATCTTGATAATTGTTGGTTAGTTCTTATATTCCCATTCTGTCTCGCTTTTCTTGGCCCATATAAACACTGAACTACTTACTTACTTACTTATATGGACGGCAACCATCTACCGGTCTTGACCGCGTCTAAGAAGGCGCACCACCCTCCATAATCTTGTGCGCGCTGGCGCCAGTCGTTTTGAATGCCAAGTACGGAGAGATCTCTCCATACCTGGTAACTCCATCGAGTGCCCGGTCGTCCGCTATGTCGGCGTCCACCAATCAAGTTTGGATGATAGAGTCTGGAGCTCTATCATCCATTCGAATCAGGTGACCAGCCCAGTGCAGCCGCTGGAATTTTATGCGCTGGACTATTTCAACCTCATCAAATAGCTCGTACAGCTAGCGGTTCATACGGGCCTTAACTCGTCGCCGAGGGCTTTACTTCTCATTTGCTTGCTCAGCCCAAAAAAGCATCTGTTTGCAAGCGTGATTCTTCGCCTGATCTTCAACACTGAAGTTGAAATTCTCCATAGTCACTGAACGTCCAAGACACCAAGTACTGCGTCTTGTCCTCATTTACCGGTAGACCCATGAGCCGAGACTGTTTTTCAATCTCCGAGAACGCCTTGCTGACTCGCCGTTCCTGCGTACCGATGACTTCCTTTTGGAAGATCGAGCCCGACATACTCTGTATCAGGAGATTGAAAAAATAGTACGACAGAGCATCGCCCTGCCTGAAACCTCTCTTGGTATCGAAAGGGTCGGAAAGGTTTTACCCCACCCTGACAACGCTTTGTATGTTAGATAGCGTCGCCATGCAAAGACGGACAATCTTTGCCGGGATACCTAGTGCAGACAGGGCGTCGAAGAACTTCGATCGTATCGGCGTGTCAAAAGCGGCTTTATAATCGAGAAATAGGTTGTAAGTGTCTTTGAATATTTGGTAACTGGTCGACCTTTTTGGTCTGAAGCCACACAGATGTCGTCAAATCAGTGAATTCGTATATGGCTTCAGCCTATTACACAATACGCGCGACAGAGTCTTATATCCAATGAAAAAGAGACTTAATCCGCGGAAGTTGGCGCAAACAACGGGGTCTCCTTTCTTAAAGATGGGACAGAATACACTGAGATTCCAGTCATTGGGTATGCGTTCATCGGACCATATCTTGCATAAAAGTTGGTGCATACTCCTAATCAACTCTTCGCCGCCGGTCTTAAATAACTCAGCTGGCAGCCCATCCGAGTCGGCCGCTTTGTTATTTTTCAGCTTTTTAATAACTGAATCGACCTCGTTATAGTCCGGTGGCTCTACAACTGGTGGTTCCGGTGTCCGGTGTCTCTATCGGCGGAATTGTGCGCTTCATCGCCTCCGAGTAGGTTGGAGAAATGACTCCTCCATAATCTCAGTGATTCCTTGTCATCCGTTACCAGATTTCTATTGTCATCCTTTCAGAAAGTAACTCCTGGCTTAAGACCATCAGTCAGACGCTTGACCTTTTGATAGAATTTTCGAGCTTCATTTCTGTCACGTAACATCTCAACATCCTCAAAATCCCGCCTTTCTTGCTCCTTTTTCTTGCGTCTGAATAGGCGTTTCTCCTCTTTCCGTTTCTCTCGATATCGCTCTCTAACAGCTCGCGTTGCTCCCGACTGCAGAGTTCGCTGATAGGAGGCCTTCTTCTCCGCAGTAGCATTGCGACGAAAATTTCCCCATTATATGAAAAAATCAGCCCATTTATAAGTTTTTTTTTTAAGCTAATTATTTTTAAAATCATAAACTAAGATAATGCTGCCAGATATCCTTGAACTAAATATAGCAAATTTTTTTTTATAAACTTCCCTACACGCTGTATGAAAAGTCTATTAATTCTAAGTTCAATGAAACACATCCCTTTCACACACTTTCTTCAGCTATCCTTCTCGCGCATTTGGCCCACTTAATATTAACTCTTCAACATCGTTGATGGAAAGATAGACAGCTGTGCCGCATTGATAGATAGATATCAGTGCTAATATGCACTTAAGTATGCAACACTATTTTCACAAGTTGCTTATTAGCTATTTATATAGCAGCAGGCAAGGCAAACAAGCAAGAATTCAGCAGGCATATAACGACGTCTTACGAAGTATCGAAGTAGTTCCATTAAATTGCATTAAAATTTCAAAAATAAATGAAAGGAAAATAATAACTAATAGCAGCCAATTGAACTTTTCGAGGTCGTTTATTTATTTCGCATTATTTTTCATCAAATTTTCCATCATTTTCAGCAAATAGAAAAGTGAGTGGGTGGGTGGGTGTATGGACTGTCTATATATCTGCTATATATGCCAAGCTGCAGCATATCAGCGTAATAGATTATGTCAAAGTGAATTTCGCTTTCATGCTTCAATGTGTGATGGCACTTCTTAAAAAAAAAAATACAAATAAAAGCAGCGAACTCTGTTTCGACGGAAAAACAAGCGGAGGACGTTTATTTTCTACATCAAAAGAGCGGCACCCCGTCGTCAGCGCATATAGTTTGAAATACTTGTACAAGTAAAAGTACGTGTTACTATATATACATGTAAATAATATATATATATAGACGATATACGATATACATATATATATATATGTTTGGCTGGTAATATATAGAATAGTACAAAACATTTTCATGTTTATTTCGCTTGGAAGAGCGTAAAATGTCGCACTGATTCACTTCGCTGTTGTACGCCATTTTCCCTTTTTATTTTGCCTATTTCTCTGTTTTTCTGTGTATATATGTGTGTGTAGATGTGTATATGTGTATGTAGGCGTCTGTTTATGCGTGGGGGCGGCATACATTTAAAAAAAAAAAATTAAAAGTTGTAAGCGCACAGCTTTCATTTCCGCTACATATTTAAATACCTACGAGAGCAGTTTGGTAAGTATTTGCTTATGTAGTACACGTATCTCCTGGGTAGCTTCTGAACACCAGTTCAGAGGTGAGCTAACGTGAGAATGCGAAGGGACCCCCTCTCCGTTAATAAGGGGTTGGTGCGCTGGGCTTTGGACCCGACACTTTAAAAAACATAAACCCCCAATGAATACGAACAGGAAGCCTCGGAAGCGACCCCCGACAAACGATATAAGGATCATGATATGGGGATATGCACCTGGAATGTCCGCACCCTTAATTGGGATGGTGCAAATATCCAGCTGCTTGATGTCCTCGAAAGATGCACGGCTGACATCACCGAAATACAAGAAATCCGATGGATAGGACAGGGTTGTTCTAAAAATGCATCCTTTGACATCTACTGGATGTGGTTTCGTGGTGAGTAGGAAACTACGTGGCCTCGTCTCTAGGTTCACGCCTAGAGACGAGGCCATCAAGGCTAAATATTTTTATATTAGCCTGATTTGTGCGCACGCCCCGACGGAAGAGAAAGACGACGATGCTAAAGATGAGTTCTATGAGCGCTTAGAACGTCTGTACGAGCGCTGTGCCAAACACGATGCCAAAATCGTGCTTAGCGATTTCAAGAAGGAAGGAATCTTTGGCCCAACCGTCGGAAAATTTAGCCTTTACGACACTACCTCCAATAATGGAAAGATGCTAATCGATTTCGCCGCAGGTCGGAACATGGTAGTTAGTAGTACCAGATTTCAACAGTTGCAATCAGAACAGACCGCCGCAGCCTTCTCAAACACACTCTCCCGACTGCTCCGGGAAACCTCTCTGTCTTCTGGAAATATATGTGAGCAGTGAAAATATATCACCCGCTCCATGGATAGGGCTGCCAAGGATGTCCTTGGTTATACAAAACCTGTGAAGAATTCTTGGTAAAACGAGGAGTGTCGCAATGCTACTGTAGAGAAGAACGCTTCCTATCAGCGAACTCTGCAGTTGGGAACTACGCGAGCTGTTAGAGAGCGATATCGAGAGAAATGGAGAGAAGAGAAACGCTTTTTCAGACGCAAGAAAACGAAGCAAGAAAGGCGGAAGTTTGAGGATGTTACGTGAAAGAAATGAAACTCGATAATTCTATCAATAGGTCAAGATTCTGACTGAAGTTTTTAAACCCTGAGTAACTTTCTGTAAGGATGACAATGGAAATCGCCCAGAAGCGCACAATTCCGCCGATAGGGAATTGACACCGGAACCACCAGTTAATGATGGTACTATTGTAGAGCCACCGGAATATAACGAGGTCGATTCAGTTATTAAAAAGCTGAAAAATAACAAAGCGGCAGGCTCTGATGGGCTGCCAGCTGAGTTATTTAAGACCGGCGGCGAAGAGTTGGTTAGGAGGAGGATATGGTCCGATGAACGCATACCTAATGACTGGAATCTCAGTGTTCTCTGTCCTATCTTCAAGAAGGGAGACCCCGCTTTTTGCGCCAACTACCGCGGAATAAGTCTCCTTTCCATTCGATATAAGACTCTGTCGCGCGTATTGTGTAACAGGCTGAAGCCATATACGGGTTCACAAATTATTGTGGCTTCAGACCAAAAAAATCGACCACTGACCAAACATTCACATTACAACAAATCCTGGAAAAGACCAGAAGGTTTAACAAAGAGAGACCACCAATTTGTCGATTGTAAATCCGCTTTCGACACGCCGATACGAACGTAGTTTTTCGACGCCCTGTCTGCACTAGGTATCCCGACAAAGATTGTCCGTCTTTGCATGGCGACGCTATCTAACACACAAAGCGTTGTCAGGGTGGGGAAAAACCTCTCCGACCCCTTTGATACCAAGAGAGGTTTCAGGCAGGGCAATGCTCTGTCTTGCGATTTTTTCAATCTCCTGATGGAATACATCCTACGCCAATGCCCGTACATACAGAGTATGTCGGGCTCGATCTTCCAAAAGGAAGTTATGCTGCTTGCTTACGCTGATGACATCTCGGAGATTGAAAAACAGTCTCGGCTCGGCTCATGGGTCTATCGGTGAATGAGGACAATGCGAAGTACTTGGTGTCTTCTCGCACTCCGTCATTACGTCTTCGACGGTCAGTGACGATGGAGAAATTCAACTTCAGTGTTGTAGAAAACTTCGTCTATCTTGGAATAGAGATAACCAGGAAGCCCTCTCTCGACAGACGAAAATAAAGATCTATAAGACACTGATATTCCCGGACCTATTGTATGGCACAAAGGTATGGACTGTGATTGAGTCAGATGAGACAGCGTTGAAAGTCTTCGAGAGGAAGATTCTTCACAGGATCTTTGGTCCTATTAGGCGACGAGTTTAGGTCCCGTATGAACCGTGAGCTGTATGAGCTATTCATACGAGCTATTCGATGAGATAAAATTCCAGCGGCTGCACTGGGCTGGGCACCTCATTCGAATGGATGAAAGAGCTCCAGCACGCATGGTTTACATGGGGGGCCGAAACTTGATTGGTGGACGCCGACATAGAGGACGACCGGGCACTCGTTGGATTGAGCAGATATGGAGAGATCTCTCCGTACTTGGCATTCAAAATGACTGGCGCCAGCGCGCACAAGATTATGGATGTTGGCGTGCCTATAAGTGAGTAAGTAAGTCAGTAAGTATTAAACTACCCTCGTAAAAATTACATAGCTACCACATACACTCATGCAATCCATTTTTTTGCAGAGTTTTTGGCTTTTACAGCAAATGATTTTATTATTTTTTACTCTGGTTTTCATTTTTCCATTTTAAGTTTTTTATTTTTTTAGTTCGCGTTTTTGTGTTTTGCTTCTTCTGGGCGGCAGCAAAAATCGCATTGAAAAAAAAAGTGTTTTTTAGGTCAACAAACAAAATGAAATTGGTAAAAAATTTTAAAAAAATATGGAACCAACGAAATGAAATCAAAGCAAAATGAAAATAAAAATGGCAAATGCACAAATGCAATAAAGTTCCTCAGAGAATCAATTTAAGCTGAAAAATATGATTTTTTAGTTGATAAAAAAACAAACATTTAAATTATTTAAAGGCGCAGGAGCGAAAGAGGGCGAAGGACAGACAAATTGCAAAACAAAATAACAAAAAAAAAAGTAGGGTTTTAAGTGGAATTTTTGTTTGAATTTATAAATTTTTTGCAAATATTTTAAAAACTCTGCGCAATAAGTGGTCTGAGGTGAGAAGATTTTTAGGTCAGTTTCAAAAATGTTTGCATAAATTGTTTAAAATATTTATGGGCAAAGGCAGTTCAGTTTGTTTCGCATAAAATAAAAAATGTATTTGGAATTGTGACTTGCTTAGTATAATACGGCCTACACTTTCTCTCTTAAATCAAAAAAGGACTAAAAAGTATAACAAACAAAAAATCTCAAATTTTCCTCCTTCCTAAACATACTCCTTAATCACTTTTCTTTTCTTTTTCTTTGCTGCTAATTTTAAAGACTAAAAACTGCAATCAAGTACAAAGTGAAGCGATTAGCAGCGCACACACAGTCCTGGGAGTGAAAATGACGCAAAGAGGCAGTTAAGTGAGAAAGTATTGCAGAAGGATAAGAACTGTTTGTGGTATAAGTGGAATAAGTGACAGCAAAATTTACGAGCGTGGGCACTTTTATTTCTGGCTCCTGCCAGCGCACGCTCCGCTGCTGCCGCACCGCATAACTAGTGAAATTATGTCCTTGTGCGCTACTAATTTAACAATGGCAAATGGCGTAGCAGAATTTTTGGAAAAAGTGCGAGTTGAAATTTTGACGCAGACACTCAACTCGAGTCGAGTCGTGAAGAGTCGCGTCGTTTTGATGGACGGCAAGTGACACTTTTGTGTGATGAAAATAAGTAAAAAAAGAAAAATATTAAAATAGTTTTTAAAAAATTCGTTATTAAGTTTCGCAATTTAAACTTTACTTTAGACTCTGTTGAAATGTTAAAAGGTATGGGAAATAGGTTAGGAAATATTGGAGATCTTTTACAGGACGCAATTTATCTTATAAGACACCTGATATGCGTTATGGGGACATCTGTAGTCAGTGATCTTCACTTCCGCTACTTATGGTTCAGCAGTCGATCGTTCCATCTGTTCAAAAAGAAGCTGTCCTGTTCCTAGACAAAAGCCAAGTTGAGATCACGATGCAGAGTGGAGCCTCAAAGCAGTCGCAGCCAGTGACAGAAGACTTTGTTCTCAAGATTCTGGAGCTTTTTGCGGTGGATCACTGCAACGACCCTCAGATTTGAATACCATATCGCCAAGTGGTAGCGACAATCTGCTGGTAGATTGTGCTCTTATTACGCAAAGATAGTTTTCTTCCGCTGTGTAGGAGCCAAGTTAACTTCTTTATCTTGCCGCGGTAGGCAACTGCTACCGTTGTAGTCTACTCCTTGAAAGGTCAACCTGCTGTCTAGACGTAATCCCAGATATTTTGCTTGTCAAAGTGGATTGCTGGTGAAGTTTTCTTCAGGGTGAAATAGAAATTGGAGTAGAATTGGTCGTGTTAAGTTAAATGTTTTATCTTTTCGCCAAATTTTCAAACTTGTGTAGGTATTCTTGCAGTCCGTCGCCTGCTTCGTATTGACATCGTGGTGAGTAGAATACGCTAACATCTAAAGAGAGCAGCTTTATTCCGGTCCGATACCCATCGGCTCTGCGTCTGGGATAGGGTGGTCTGAAGTGTGTGGATTATATAGTACCGGTCCCAGCAAACTGTCCTGTGGCAGGGGGTTAATGCAGGTCTATTTAGAGTGGCATTGTTAGTTGCTCCTCTGTCTATCTTACGTCTTTAGCGATAGCAAAAGTATGGGCCTAAATCGATCCGACAGATGTGAAGCAAAGGCGTTTGTCTGCTATTTATGGGAGCGACATCATCTAAAATAGGCGTCTACTATGGGAGCAAGCCTCATTGGCTGACGTTTAATATTTCTCGGTGCTTTCCATAAGAAGAACTAAGCATCAGCTCTGTCATCGATGTTTTCAAGCATATAGTCGAACTATCTAGGCTTTAGATTCTAGAGTGATGCGCCTGAAGTGCTTCTTTGAGCTGCTTAGCTATACTATCCCGATTTCTTTTAAATTTCGGGTGTTGTGGGCGCAATTTTACGCATTTTACACAATTGCTGCTTGATAGAATTGCACGTAGTTCGTAGGTTAAAGCACATACTCTCCGAGTATTGCTGGAAAGACTGTGATGGATGTTGCGCGCTTCTACAGAATCTGTGGTGTCTTTTAATGAGAATGGTTCGACAGCAAAGTCAATGTCCTGGCCAGAGTTTATCTTCATATCGAAATGGATAGAGTTGTACAGGCTTCTCTGAAATGCAGTGCACACTGGAATTTTGACGAATATTAAAATCTTGCTTCTGGCTCCATTTTACCATGTGATGTGTTCTTACTTAAAGAAACACTTTCTGGGGGATGCCTTTGGACCTATTCTTTAATCCGTTTACACAGCGAACCTTTTCATTCCAGATGCTGGGAACATGGAATGCAAATTTCAGACATCCTATCTCTTAATTTGTCACTTCACCCGCTTCATATACGTCCAGTTCCACCATTGGACACGTGTTCATAATAATAATGGAAAAATAGTACAGATACCGAATTCAAAATCTACCAATACTAACCATTTGAAAGAAGAAAGAAATGGGTTTATATAGAGTCTACTTCAAAAAGTGGGGAAAGAGTAGCCTAGTAGCATGTATAACTGAATCCGTCATTCATAAGAAGCCGCCATATTCATTATTTAGCTAATATTGACTTTAATCAGGAAGTTTTTCATACAAAAATTTATTATGGAGGCTACTGCAAAAAGTGGGGAGACACGCCTTTAAGCATATTTATGTGAAGAAGGCGTTCCATATTCATTTTTTAGCTAATATTGACTTTAATTAAGAAGTTTTTCATACAAAAAACCATAAGTTAACGGTTGTTTTGTAATATAGGGCGACGTGCCTATTTTTATATGTATTTGAAGTGGATGTCCATAGAAGCGTCCATACCAAATTTACGCTTTAATGAAAAAAGTTTTTCATACAAAAATTCATAAATGGGCGTTGGATTTGTATAAAGACTACCCTGCAATATGGGGAGACACGCCTGTTCTTAGATTTATTTGAATCGGACGTCCATAGGAAGCCACCATACCAATTCTACGCTCTAATGAAGTTTTTCATACAAAAATTCATAAATGGACGATGGGTTAGTATGGAGGCAATATATCTTAAATATTTGAAGACACGCCTGTTCCTATATGTATTTGAAGCCTCCATATCAACTTTACGCTTAAATAAAGAAGTTTTTCATACAAAAAAAATTATAAATGGGTGTTGGGCTTGCATGGAGGCTACGCAAAAAATTGGTTATGACATATCAGTATGAACACTTTAACTGCATAGGGTAAAAATAGGACTCTCTCTACCTGATTTCAGCTTAATATCTCAAAAATTGAAACATACAGAGGGACAAGTCCATCAGTATAGCCTAGTAAAATATTTTTCTAGGTAGGCCTATATATCCCTATATTTCAGACGATTTAAAAGCCGAGAACAGAGTACACTTTATTACATAAACATGTTTAAAAAGTAAACCCTTTAGACTGCCTGCAGGACATCAAGTAGGCGAGCACGCGTGATTGCAGCATTTTTGCTTGTTTCTTTTTTTTATTTCTCGCCTACAAAAAAAAAAAAAAAAGATGCCTTAAAGCTCAAAGGACTTTAACAGCAGTTTAGGCGCAAATGTCAGCAGACAACAACAACAACAACAACACCAACAAAAATATATACAGGATGAGTAGTAGTAGAAGAAGCAGCAACAGCAGGAATAATATAAAGCATAAGAGCAAAGCACAAAAAGTCAAAGCACACTCAAAGAACCGCAGCTGCTTGAGCCTATTTTCGCTCCAGCAAAGGACTATAACTACTAAGTACAAAGGATAGCAATGCTGCCTCTTCTTTGCATTTTTCTTACTATTGCTGTTGTTGCTGCCATTTTTTTGTTTCGCTTTTTCATGTAATTGTTGTTATTGTTTGTAGTTATACAAGAATTCTCGCTTTGTTCTAGACTGCAACTGAAGCCGTCTTTTGTTTAATTGTTTTTTTTTCATTTTTTTTTTTTTTTATGTTGCTGCTGCTTCTTCTTAGCATTTTTATGCGCGAATACAGTTTCAGTTGTTGCGTTTTTTGTTTTTTTTTTTAATAAACAATACAATAGAGCAACAGTCGCCTCGCCCCCTTTACTCTATTATTTAGTCGGTATATGTATTTGTTGCGCTTCTTTGTGGCAGCCGAAGCAGCAGCAGCAGCAGCAGCTCATGAATAATGCGCATATGCCATTAGCATAATGGAAATTAGGCAGCGAGTCGTTCTACTTATGTGTTTGTGCGTACTAAATATAAATACTCATTTAGGATATATTCCGACCGACCGTCTACCATATGTACAGCAGCGTCTTAAAGTCTTTAAGTCTCCAAAAAAAAAGAAAGAAAGAAAGAAAACTTTATGCGAGAAATTGCATTTATGTGCCAATAAAATAGAAGACAAGAAAAACTTATTCTCCCGATGTGTTCGTATCGTATCGGTGATAATAGTTTAGTATCGATTGACTAACAGCAGCAGAAGCAGCAGCAGAAGCAGCAGCCACAGCCGCATCATCATTGATGCCAAACGGAAATGTGCACACTTTACCCAAGTGCACTAAAATGGCGACGAGCACTTCCGCTCATTGGACGACGACAACAACAACTACGACGACGACAACGAATGAAGGCACTGAATAGCAGAACAGAACGAGGGATGCTACACTTAGTGTTTTGGTAATATAATAATAATAATAATATATGGTGAAAGTTTACACACAAGAATAATAAAAAGCCAGCAGCAGGCTTGAATTTAAAGAAATTACATCATGGCGCAAAAATTAAAGCAAAAGATCTGTTACGGTTTGTACATATATCTTCCATAGAAATCGTATGTTTAAGACAAAAAATGATTCATCTTTAAAGCTGTAAACCAGTCAAAGTGTTCTTACACTTCATTTGGGTGCAAGCAGCTATTATAAGTCATCAAAAGTTGAAAATGATGAAGTAAATTTAAAACGAAGAGCTGTGGACATCTTGGAAAAGACCTCTTAATGAATAATGAAAACTCTTGATCTTCAGTGGAGGACAGCTTAACAAAACTAAAGGAAAGTTTATATTCGCAAGGCTGAAGTCGCTAGTCTTGAGATACTCATTGATAGAAGAGTCAAAGAGCAAGAGGAAAAACCAATCAAAGCTTCATCAGGAGCTCAAGAAAATTACTTTCGGTGAAGAAGAATTTGAGCAACTTCAAAGCATCAATAATGAGCTCGAACCACGTTTATAAGAGGAAGAACAGGCAAAGCTATGTCAAGGGGTTGAGAAAATTACTTATTCGGTGAGATCAGTGAATTGGAATTTGCTTCAACTCAAAAGGAGCCCGCAAAAAGTGATGACAGCCTGCCGAAGCAGAACAAGCTGAGGTGCAGAGATCGGCAAGCTCTTCCACAAATGCAGCTGGGATTCCCCTATTGGGCATACTAGGAATCAAAGTTTACATTGAGAATGAATCAGAAGACATCAGAAGGCAAAGTAAACAGATCTTCAAAGGGTGCAGAAATGTTTCTACCACGGCTGTATTAATATATTTTACCAGGACTGCATTAACACATTTACCAGGGCTGCATTAATAATTTTACCAGGGATGCATAAATATTTCTACCAGGGCTGCATCAATATATCTACCAGGGCTGCACTAATAATTTTAACAGGGCTGCATTTATATAAGTACCAGGGCTGCATTAATAATTTTACCAGGGATGCATAAATATTTCTACCAGGGCTGCATCAATATATCTACCAGGGATGCATTAATATTAATACCAGCGCTGCATTAATATATCTACCAGGGCTACATTAAGAATTTTACCAGGGATGCATAAATATTTCTACCAGGGCTGCATTAATATATCTACCAGGGTTGCATTAATATATATCTACAAGGGCTATATCAATATATCTACCAGGGCTGCATTAATATATCTACCAGGGCTGCATTAATAATTTTACCAGGGCTGCATTTGTATAAGTACCAGGGCTGCATAAATATTTTTACCAGGGCTGCATAAGTATTTCTACCAGGGCTAAATTAAAAAATTTACCAGGGACGCATAAATATTTCTATTATATCTATCATATCTCTTATATCTACCAGGGCTGCGTTAATACTTTTACCAGGGCTGTATCACTATATGGAGGTGTCCTATGCAAGAATATTTCTATGCACGCATATAGAAATATTCTTTCGCTCTTTGTGACTAGTCACGACTGGTCTGTTGGTCAAAATGAAAGATGTTTTTCCGGCACCCCTATTAAATGCTGCGTTCTTTCATAGACGGGCACTTTTCCAGTCTTAGCTGGGCTACCGCAATGTAGTGTCTCGGGATCTATTTAATATTTTACATGTACAGCAAATTTTGCAGAGGGTATAGACATAAAGTCATCAAAAATGCTTCTAGCATCAGTTGCCCATGATGTCAAGGCATTGTAAAGCTGAAGCTGCGAATACGAAAGTTTTTAGGACCATCATCAAAGCTTTTCGGACTAAAGAATAGGAATATATATTGGGATGAATAAGATATTGCATGATGATTTGATAATGAAACAAGTAAGAAAATACAGTCAGGCGTAACCGACTGTAAGAGGCCCTGTACCAGTTCAGGTCTCCTAACAAACACATTAAACGTTTCCCGAGCATATGACCAAACACATGACCACTTCTCACTGCTCGAATATGAATGAAGAGGAAAGGGGGGTCATTCAACTTCAATTGGTTATAAAATCGTTATTTATTATCCGATTTTGATGAACTTTTTGGATTTTGACTAAGAGGGACGTTAACTTTATACTGGCATACTCAATTTTTCTTGTGCCGAAGAAATATTTCTCCTTGGGGGTGATTTTATGGGGAAGGGGGGGGAGGGGCAAAATTTCAAAATAAACTTGTGAAATTCCGGAGCAGTCCTAGACGAATGCAAAAAACACGAAGTCTCTATCTATTACCGTTTCCGAGATCCTTTCGTTCATACGGACGGACGGACGGACGGACGGACAGACGGACAGACGGACAGACGGACATGGCTATATCGACTCCTCTATCACTCCTGACCATAATGGGGGTAACTTTGGGGGGTCTCCGACCATTATTTCTACCTGTTACATACATTTGCACAAACCCAATAGGCTCTTGTACCTTCGGTACAGGGCCTAAAAAAGTATTGGTTTGCATTGGATGTCGCATTATTTGACAAAGGCTCCAAAGAAGTCTCATGTAGCACTATGGAACTTTTTTCAATATTAGAAAGAAAGTCTTTCAATAAAGCTTGCGAGTTTTTCCTTAACTGGCTTTATATGACTGGAAAGATTTTATGAACCAGCTAAAATAGCTTCTCTTTTAAGAGCCCCATTTAAGCGATTAATTGATGCTGTAGAATGCAAATTTATTGCAGACAAAATGTTATATACCAAACATATCTGCTCGGGCGCCATTAATATTTTCAGAACAGAGAAAATTTTACTCTGGTGAGTGACAAAACTTAATATTTTTTATTTTATTGTGACAAATTTCAAGGTACAGTGTTCATATTCTGTTGTTATTTTAGTACTATTTTAAGTGTCCCTGCTCGGGCGCCATCACGTATTTTTTAATCAATAAACAGCTCATTCAAGAATTTTATAGTATTTTATAATAAATTGTTTAAATATTTAAACATTTTGAAGCCCTGTGGAGATTGGAGACATAACTGATTTCAGCTATTCGACAAGGATGCATTTCTAGTTTTAGTCCTATTCCACAGCACATTGCCCTGAATTGCAACGGCAACAAGACTGCTGTGCCACATGACGGTGTTGAATCACCACAAATAAATAGGCGCATAAAACTTCAAATGATAGTCGTTTCTGGCAATGTCGTCGGCGACTTCGCTCAATTGTGCAGCTTCCGGTATCGACGCCATTGCGGAGGTTTCTCACAACAACAACAACAAAAAAATCAAATAAAAATATATTCTATAAAACTGTTAAAAACTGTCTGCTAGAAGAAAAAAATATGGAAAAAATATCCAGAACATCTAAAGACACAAGCAATGCCAAAAGCGAATGTCAATTGCAGACACAAGCTATTCTTCGCCATTTTTGTTTCTCCCCGCTTTGGAGAATCTGTGCTAAAGCACTACATGCTACATAAGTGGGAGATTGCTTGCAACCGATGTAAACATGCACCACTTTCCGAGTAATTTCGAATTGCATTAAAAGTGATTAGAGGGATTTTTTTTTTCTTCTTTCTTTCTTGTTTTTTGTTTGTTCTTTATTCTCGAACCGAAACTGAAGAAGCTAAAGCTGTCAGGAGACGATAAGACAGCAGAACTTGCTACAAAACGTTTTTAATGTCAGTCGCAGAACATGGGCGGACATCATGGTGGCATATGATTAATGACTGAAAAACAATGAAAAGTGGGCAACTAATCTAAGCAGAAATGGAGAAGCATAGCGAAGCAATTTCGTAAAGAAAGAGTAAAAGCCTCAAAGCAGTAGACAATAAAATCCAATAGTTAAGCATTTCATTAAGCCGAAAATTGAAAGGGACAAGGAACAAGTCACGAGCGGAGATTGTATGCTAGGCTGCAGGCGAAAATCTGCTCGAAATGCATTCGAGCGGAAATTTAAGCGCTTCCTGCTCATTTGATTGTTCGCTATACATATATAAACTGTAGATAGTCACAAAGGAATAGCTATAAACAAAAAAAACACTTACAGAGAGATTGGCATGGCATGAATGGAAAAGGCAGAGAAATTGGCAAAATAGTATAAAAATATTTACTTTGGTAGCAGAAGAAACCTTTCATTCATAGACTTCTGAAGCGCTACAATGTGGTTTAGGCCTATAAAACAGTTGATTGATATAGTGGAGGGAGCATGAAGTTTCTATTTTGATGGATGTATTTTTTAAGAGCTTATGTTTGAGGCATAAATAGAATAGAGCGCACTGATTAGCTAGTTGTCAAGCTTAAGCAGTTGTAATAAACTGTCCTTCCAGAGCTTTGGAAGTAGTGTGCTGAAAGTTGAATTAATAAACACTTCATATTTTTGATGAAGATAAAGTCTGGATGACAAGCATGTCAGAAGACTTCAACATTTGGCTGAATATTGGCAGATTTAATAGTTTTGAACTCGATGTACTTGACTTCAAAAATAGCGCGTTTTTTTGCTTAGGTTCTGTCTTAGTCAATGACGAGCAGTATATGATGGCGCCCGAGCGGTGACACTTACAAAATAGCAAAAAAAATAAAACTGTTAAAGAAAATACATTTTCGTTGTCTTACGCTCTTCGGCATCAATTTGCTGTTGTTTGACAAATTTTATTTGGCGCCCGAGCAGGAATGCTTAACAGTAAAGTACCCTATGAATCGATTTAGTACTTAGTGGTAACCACTGAAGCTATTTGGCTTGATGAAGCTTACAATTAAATATCTAGATATATAAGACTTAAGGAGAACTTCCTCTTTGAAGACAAATACTTTCTATTCATTCTGCTTTGTTTGATAGAGCAAAATTTATAGAAACGGTTTGGTAAGCCAGTTTGAAATAAAATAGTAGAAAATATAGAAAAACTTCTACTCGAACTTTTTCCGATTTAAGTACGAAATTTAAAAGTCTGTTTAGAAAATGGGATAGTGCACTGCCTCCCTATTATAGCAGTTCCAAGTCTGATTGTGAATAACGCAAGTTGCTTGCAAATAAAAAGCTATATTCTAAGCATTACTGCTCGGGCGCCATTAAAAACTCTCGACCAAACGTAAATTGATGCTAAAGAGCACAGGACACAGATTATGTATTTTCTTTATTGCGGCAAATTTTAAAGTTTACTGTTTTCATACTCTGATAATATGCTAGTGCTATATTTCAAGAGTCCCTGCTCGGGCGTCATATATACAAATTTTTTTTTTTAGCAAAAAACCAAACTTTTCAAAGCAAACTACTTTTAAATAAATAAATATCAGACTGCTTTTCTTTCAAAAAATCATAAACAATATGCCTAGAATACCTGCTCGGGCGCCATGAGAATGTACAAAACTAATGCAAATCATTTGAGAAGAGTGCAAGCCACAGCTAATGTATTTTCTCTATTGGAATACATTTCAAAATCCAGATTACTTAGTGTGGTACTATTATATTTGTGCTATATTTCAAGGTCCCTACTCGGGCACAAAATGTTTTTTTTTTTTTTAAACAAACAATCCAACTTTTCAAAGCTGAGAACTTTAAAATTTTTTTTCAGACTGTTATACTTCGATAAAAATCATCAACAATATGCCAAGAATCCCTGCTCGGGCGCCATGAACATGTACAGAACTAATGCAAATCATTTCAACAGAGCGCAAGGCACTTAATGCGAATTATTTCAAAATACAGATGGCTTAGTGTGGCATTATTATATTAGTGTTATATTTAGCAGTTACGCCCTCCTCGGGCGCCATTAATTTTAATAAAGACACAAATAATGAATGTACTTTCCATTTCTATAATGTATTTCAAAAACTTCTTAGTGTGATAAAAGTTAAGTGCAATATTTCAATGATCCCAGCTCAGGCACCATCAAAATTATTTCATTTTGAGTAAATAGCAAAGAGAAGCAAAAAAAAGAAGCTAATTGAATACGCTGTCCATTCGTTTGAAATCGAGTCGAGAATGATACATGCCTAATATGTAAAGGGCTCCGTAAGAAACAAGACCCAATGAAGATTTTGGCTCCACCTTGAGCCAACTTTTTGACGCACATAGATTACCTAGATATACATATATATGTATATGTAAAGGGCACTGGATAAAATATGAATCAATATATACGAAAAAAAAAAGTTTCGTCATTTACTAGCAGCAACGGTGTACTGCACTCCACCCCTCAGTTGAGCGAATCGGCAGTTTAATACCCTTTATGCCGACTCGAATTCAAAACACAACTGAAGAGTTTCGAATAGGGTCAATCCGGTAGGTCGTAAACTGTACGAGAGCATATTAAATGGTGGCCTCTACCGGACCTCTACCGAAATTCCAGATCTTTTAGACTTTACGGTTACTGGCATTTTAGCATTTCTTCATCTGTGCTGACCATACGCGAGTCTTTTGACCTAAGCTCCAGAATTTTTTAATGGAAATTTTCTTAAAGCGGCTAATTTTCCATTACCAACATTAGCTCCTTTGAATAACTCTCTTGGATATGCCAATCAGCCGTTCGATGTAGAGACTCTTGACTTAGTGAGGTACAAGAGAAGACTTCCCATAAGATGACTGATCCGATACAATTCTTTAGACAAGAGATTATATGGAACAAGGTGATAAAAGATTTTAAACAATTGTGGAGCAAAGCTATATTAGAAATTATCTGCTCAATCTCATTTCGAATGTAAACTACCGAATTAGAACTTCTAAAAATCAGCTCCGGAAAATCAGTTCCAATCACCATCATTGCTGCGATTGGCTCCACAGAGGAATACTTTAAATCCAGTCCAGTACAAGTTTATCAGAACTAAATACTCAACGTACCCCTAAGCTATTCCAATCAACTTTCCATCAAACATATCTATCTATGAGTGTAGGGTATGAAAAGCGTATACATGCTTGGCTTAGAAAAAGTACATAAAGCGCAAGAAAATTAATGAAAGAAAGAAAGAAAGAAAGGAGGAAAAAACCTGCGCCTAGTAGGCCTTCATTCCGCAGTGTGCAAATTAAAATGGCTTTGATGAACAAGTAAAAATGGGGAAAAATAATGAAAATAGTGACATCGGGCAACAGGAAAAGCTCGTTTTGATCTTTGTAGCGTATAATTTGCTTTGATTGCACTCACAGATTTTTCCAACCTTTATTTTTCCCAGCCAATTTTTTTTCTTTTTTGAACTTTTCTTCTTGCTTTCATACAAAAGTGAGCCTAATTACGCTATTAAAATCAATATTGCAGAAAATCGGCCTTGAAAGTTAGCAGTTGGCGAATCAAAAAAAAAAAAAAAAAAGAAAGAAAGAAAATAGGGTTTATTAAATTTTTAAAGTGTTGCCACAACAGAAAAGCGTATAAAGGGTCACCGAAGTAGATAAGTGAAAACGCACAGAAAATCAAACTTATTAATATGCCACGCACATGCAGCGCAAAAGGCAGCGGAGCGAGGTGTTGCAACTATGGGGAAAGTGTAACATCGACGACGACGACTGTCCATGTTCACATTAAAATGAATCACTCACTCTAAACGCTTAGAACGCGCCTTCATGCGCGGCATACGTAAACGAATCGCAGCGTTTTTATATTGCGTTCAATGCGAAACGCAAATGGACGTCGAAAGGACGACGTGTCTCGCTGTCTGTCTGTCTGTCTGTCTATCTACAACATGGCAAACGCTAACATTAAAAGTTGACTTTTGTGTCGAGCTAAGCTGCTAAACTGAGCAAAAACGGACATCACCACCGCCGCATAAAAGAAATCCAATAAAAATTCAATAAATTCCTTTCTATAGCAGTTGCGGTGCATACCGCTTGCGAGTAGATGAAGCAGTTTTCTGAGTTACGCCACAGCAACAACAACAACAAAAAACCAACTTCCTTTCGCATATCTAGCGACCACAGACGCAATTTTACACATTTACGCAAAAAGTGAAAGAAAAAAAAGAAAAAAAAAACCCGCACACCCACACTTTCCGGCATGCTGTGCGCGTGGTTTCAACCACCCACTTTGCCAGCTGCGCCTAAAAATAGGCAAGCATTTCTTCATTTCTTCTTCTCTGCTCTGCTGCTGCACTACTTTTACTTATACATATATAAAAATATTTAATGCTGCTCTTATTGTTCAAATATGTGTACATAATTCTAGCTTTAAGACGGTGCGTCTCCTCCTCCTCCTTCTCCTGAAACATAGATAGAACATAAATAAATTTGCTATTTATTAATTGACGTCAAACTCAGTACGCGCAACGCATAAATAGTAGGAAAGGCATAGATTAGAAGTTAAGGTGACCATACTTGCTATTGAGTTGAAATTGAAAGAATAATAAATTTTAGGCTTATACACATTGTAACATTCAAATAAAAAAAATACAACTTTAATAGTAAGGGGGAGACTATAATACGGAGAGACCAAGCCAAGCGGAATTATATTTATTCTCACGAGCTCCAAAAGAAGACACTACTGCTGTAAAGTTAATGGATGGAGTAGGTACCAAAACATTAAAACAAAAAGCTGGCGCTGATGGTGCTCTATCAAAATTTCAATGAATACCGGATGAATCTGCGGCCGAATCTGCTCTGAAAAACTACTTCCTAGTGATGTGCGAAATATCACAAGCCGCCAAACCGCAACAGCCGAGAACTAGATCAGCGCTGAACATGCGAACCACCTCCGTCATATTACTGGGAGAGTATTATTAGTAGCAGTAAGAGGATTCCAACAGCGGTCCAACGATAGCGTCCAAGGTCCACAAAACAGTGACCAAAGCCAAAGCAGAATAATGTAAAGAGAATATCCGACATCGAGCAAGCAAAAAAAAATTCTACAAGACGAACAAACACGACTTACCGACTAAAGAACCGGTCACAGATCGCGAAAGAACTCAGCGCAAAAATTGCTCAGGTTACTTGGTCGTAAGAGAGCGGAAAAGGCTGCGCAGAGTAGGGCTACTATTAAGTCAATCTACCGCGGACAGATTTCGGAGACCGGGGCTACCAGACTACGCGCTAGTTACCGATCTCTACCACTCTAATCTCCAGTCTTCCAGTGGTGGGAGTGGTTTGCAGAAGTCTAATTTAATATGGAAAACAATTTACTGCTATGTACTTGAGAATGATCCAAAAAACATTTTTTTCCAAACACCTCAAACAGCTTAAAAACATATAAAATGGATAACCTCTTAACAACCTTTCAGAGGTGCACGAATTGTGAGAAAGTGGTACCTCCCCTTTAATTAAAGGGCTAAGCGACCATATGATGGCGACTCATGCCAATAATTAAAGAACTGAACTTGTGAACATGGAATTACAATGTTCCCACCCTTAATAGCGGAGGTGCAAATTTATAGAAGTCATTTATGCTTAAGGAATAATGTTTTCGCGCCCAGAAAACCCATTCTGTTCACAGTTGTGTAATGGATCTTACTTCTCCCGATCCCATTGTACTTTAAATGGATGCCAAGATATAATTTTATTTATCGCTTATAAGGTGGTGGGGTCATTGGTTATACACAATCTGTGAAGAATTCTTGGTACGACGAGGAGTGTCGCAATGCTACTGCAGAGAAGAACGCTTCCTATCAGCGAACTCTGCAGTCGGGAGCAACGCGAGCTGTTAGAGAGCGATATCAAGAGAAGCGGAAAGAGGAGAAATGCCTATTCAGACGCAAGAAAAAGGAGCAAGAAAGGCGGCAGTTTGAGGTTGTTAAGATGTTACGTGACAGAAATGAAGCTCGAAAATGCTATCAAAAAGTCAAGCGACTGACTGAAGGTTTTAAGCCCGAAGTAACTTTCTGTAAGGATGACAAAGGAAAACTGGTAACGGATGAACAGGAATCACTGAGATTATGGAGGAGTCATTTCTCCAACCTACTCGGAGGCGATGAAGCGCACAATTCCGCCGATAGGGAATTGACACCGGAACCACCAGTTAATGATGGTACTATTGTAGAGCCACTGGACTATAGCGACGTCGATTCAGTTATTAAAAAGCTGAAAAATAACAAAGCGGCCGACTCTGATAGGCTGCCAGCTGAGTTATTTGAGACCGGCGGCGGAGTTGGTTAGGAGTATGCACCAACTTTAATGCAAGATATGGTAAGATGAAGCATACCCAATGACAGAAATCTCAGTGTTCTCTGTTCTATCTTTAAGAAAGGAGACGCCACTGTTTGCGCCAACTACCGCGGAATAAGTCTCCTTTCCATTGGATATAAGACTCTATCGCGCGTATTGTGATTCACTGATAGGACGATATCAGTGTGGCTTCAGAACAAAAAGGTCGACCAGTGACCAAATATTCACATTACGCCAAATCTTGGAAAAGACCTGCGCGTTCAACAAAGACACTTACCACCGCTTTCGACAAGCCGATACAACGCCCTGTCTGCACTAGGTATCCCGGCAAAGATTGTCCGTCTTTGCATGGCGACGCTATCTAACACACAAAGCGTTGTCAGGGTGGGGAAAAACCTCTCCGACCCCTTTGATACCAAGAGAGGTTTCCGGCAGTGCGTAGCTCTGTCGTGCAATTTTTTCAATCTCCTGATGCAATACATCCTACGCCAATGCCCGTACATACAGAATATGTCGGGCTCGATCTTCCAAAAGGAAGTGATGCTGCTCGCTTACGACGATGACATCGATATCATCGGTTCCAAGAACGGCGAGTCAGCAAGGCGTTCTCAGAGATTGAAAAACAGACTCGGCTCATGGGTCTAGCGGTGAATGAGGACAAGACGAAGTATTTGGTGTCTTCTCGTACTCCGTCATCGCGTCTTGGACTGTCAGTGACGATGGAGAATTTCAACTTCAGTGTTGTAGAAAACTTCGTCTATCTTGGAACAGAGATAACCAGCAACAACAACGTCAGCCTGGAGATCAGGCGAAGAATCAAGCTTGCAAACAGATGCTTTTTTGCGCTGAGCAAGCAAGAGGCACAAGAGGCTGACGCGCCTTTCATGACCGGTAGACGGTGGACAGCCATTTAAGTAAGTAAGCAGTAGTATGAAGAAAAAAAACAAGGCACACGCCCAACTCTAGCTCGAATATAACATTTAAAAATGTGTAGGGTATTAAAGATTTAGCTAAAATTTTTTCTCAGCTATCCAGTTCTTGCACAACATCCAACATCGAACAAAATAAACTAAAAATAAATACAAAAAAAACTATTGGTCCGCATGGTATTTCTTTTAAGACTTTGTCCGCAGAGCAATCACAGTCATTGGCTCATTCAGTCATACTAAAAGCGAACTTTTGGCCCGATTTCCGCTACATTTGGTCATCAAAGGACATTTTAAACTACCGCCTACACAGGGCCAATCTAATTGCATGCTGAACTTTCAACGCATTTTGTGCCCTTTGCTTTCGCTTATTCATTCTCTCTCTCTCTCTCACACACACTTTTTCTCACTCTCTGTTATTGCTGCAGGGCACACGGCCTGATTTGATAAAGTAAAGATAGGCCAGTGTAAGCTAAATTGCAAAATGAAAAAAAAAAAAAGCAGAGAAGAAGAAAAAATGAAGACACACCAAAATAGAAAAGAAAAAAAATAAAATCAGAAAAAAAGGATAATCAGGCGACATACTAACCTAAAGTTGAATCGTTAAGGCGCGCAAATACACAAACACACACACACACATATGTATATAGATGTAAGAAATTTAAGCGTGTGTGTGTGTGATAGCTTGGTACGTCAAATTACACAGCATCAATGTACGGCAGCAGCGGCGGCGGCGTAAATGAGTCGAACCGCACTCCTCCTCCTCGTATACGAATTGTATATTTAGAAACTTATTTAGTTCCACTGGAACTTCATTTGCTTTTGTCGAAAGATCTTCTGCAATAGATAGTCGCAGCAATGGGCGATGGGCGATGGTTTCGGCGTTACTTTTTGGCGGCTTTAGTTTTATTTTATTGGCAATAAAAAAAATAGAATAGAATAAAATAAAATCCCGAAATGAAAGCGAAAATTGGGTTGCGCTTCTTTTTTTTCGTAGAATTCGGCGACGCAAATTATTTTGTTAGGCTGTCGAATTTCTGTGAAATCATGCTTGAAATATTATGTTATGGCGGCGTTTAAGGGTTGTGGCTGTATGTTTATAGGGAAATAAATAAATAGCTGGAAAAATGCGTTTGAAATGTTTTACTTTTATTTTTACAGTTAAGCGGGTTTTATATGTATTTTCTTTTAATTGCGCGACGACGACGCGTTTTTTATTTTTTTTAGTAGAGAAAAAATTAAATTGTACGAATTACAACAATTAGTATTGCCTTGAAATACAGTTAACAGAAAAGTATTCGAAATTTTTAGAGAAAAAGTTTCTTTGTAAGATTTTTCAACTTATTGGAATTTGTACATCCGTCACATGAGTTGCATGAGCTATACAATGAGGTTGGCAGAGAACAAAAGTTATTCAAAATTTATTCAAAATTTATTCAAAAAATCTATTCAAAATTTATTCAAAATTTATTCAAAATTTATTTAAAATGTATTCAAAATTGATTAAAAATTTACTTGGACCACACATAGATAGAAAGATCTATGACTGAACAAAATTCTCCCATATTGGGCAAATGGTCTGGCAATATTTTATAGCATTTGTTTAATATTCTTTAAGCCAACACAAAGCCGAAAACTATTTGCAGATGGTTGAGAAACTATTGAGAAGCTATGGAGAAATGAGTTCCATTATGATCCATAAATTCGACATATAGAAATTTTTAAAAATTTTTGTTGAAAGTTCGAAGTATTTTATGGTGGGAAAGATGCTAGGTAAGATGGTCCTATTAGAGTTGACTCCACAATATCGGTCACATGAGCTGTTTGAGCTATTCAATGAACTTCTTTAGCGCTTTATGCTTATCATGATACATGCAAGCATAAGATGTGAGCATATTTAGAGGAGTTTAGCCTAAGTTTTGTACACCCTACCGGCTATGATACATATAGAAAATTATGTGTTTGACAGTAGTACGATACACAAATATTGTGAAATGGCGTCTGTCAAACCGTAAGCCCATTTTTGACTTTCTGTACGAAAATCTTTCTTTCAAGAGTAGCCACCAAGATGACTTAAGCAAACAGTTCGTAATTTTGTTCAAATATCTGCGTTGTTTTCAGAACTCACCAGACATCTTTTGTACGAAAAAAAATTTAAGAAATGCTGAGATTCCGAAAAATGTGCGCAAAATGGGAGGCTAAACAGCTGACACAGCAACGCAAAGTAAATCGGGTGACTAACGCTCATGAGGAGTTCCTAAGCTCGATTGTAACCAGTTATAAAATCTAGAGTAAAAAAAAATTTTGGTCCAAAAAAAAAAAATGTTCATTGAATTTCCGAAAATGCTACTTAAAGTCCCTAAAGAAGCATAATGTTGATGGAGAGAATGTGCATGTTGCATGAAAACACCTGACAGCGCATGGCCAAAGTGCTTTTGGACCATTCGGTTGCGACACCCTTAATATTTCTCTGGGTTGACGCTTTTAAACTTTTTTTCACATTTTGTTTTATTTTTCACCTCTTTTTTTCTTTTTGTATCCAAAATTCATTTTAATTTTTATGGGTTTTTAAGGCGAAACATTATATTAGAAAAATTTTTTATATTAATTTTGATTAGCCTCAAGAATTTGATGCCCATCCGACCGACCGTCTGTATTAATGGTGAATCATAATAAAATAAAATCTCACAACTCTTTCATACACCATACCATCTATCTTACATCTATCTTTATTCCTCTTTTCATCTATCTTTAATTTAAATTTTTTCTATCTTTCATCTGTTTTCCACCTTAATTGCATCTGTCTTCCATATTTTTTCTAAGTATCTCCAATTTTACGTCTATATATAATATTTTCGTTTCATCTAACTGTCTTCCATTCATCTTGCATCTAATAAAGGACAAGCAGACTTGGTCGCTACGGTGAGTAAATGTGAATGAGGCTGAAGAAACTTTCTTCGATAGACATTAGCGCGAAACTTCTCCAGATTAGGCCTAAGTGCCTGATACCTGTGTTGGAAGGATCACCTGATTTCGATGTCAATATACTTCTCGTTGGACGCTATTATGGTGAAGTTCATTCCTTGAAATTTATTGCTATTCATTACCAGCAATGCCTTGGTGAGTTTCTAGCATTAGTTGTGGAGAGTTCTTCCCCAAAAAGTTTCAGCAAAGTATAGTAAATGCCAGGGTGATGCTATGAACTTTTTAACTATTGTTGCCGAATGAATGTTAAATTCTAGGGAAAGAAAGTATATCAACGTAGAGAAGAAAATCACTCGTAGTTCTTTTTTTAGTTGATAACTTTACGTTTATCGCTTTGAATGGTTCGGTTTGGTGAGCAAAGAAGTTTTGGTAAAACTTTCGCTGTAGTCTCTAATATTTTGTTTTCGATGGTATTGATTGACTGTCGGAATTACTTAATTTTCTTGTGGCGCCCGAGCAGTGATCGATTTTCTATATGAACTGTTTCTTTACACAACCATTTTTTTTTTTCTTTTTAAACACCTATGTTCTATTTCCATTGGTATATGTATGTCCCCCACAGCCCGCCAGAATGTTGCTACGTTAGCATTCTGAATTGCTTAATTTTCTTATGGCGCCCGAGCAGGAAGTATTTATAGATAAGAAGCATGTACGCTTTCAATATATACACATGATGAAAATTGGAGTGCATGATCTTTAAAATCCAAATACCAGCTTTCTAATCAAAAAACCAATCTTCAAAATTTTCGGTCTGTTTTTCCGAATTCCGGCTAATTTCCGGAACGGCTGAACCGATTTTGACGCGACTTTCACTGTCTGTTAGCTGATGTTATACAGAGTAACTTAAACTTCAATCTTTAAAGCACAGGAATGATATTTGGTATAAATGTTAATGGAATCAGAAGAAGTAAGATATATTGAAGAGTTGGGGTAAACCTTAGAAAGTAGGGACTGATTTTTATGGGTACTACCTCTTATGAAGAGGATGGCACGATTATAATGCACTACTCATCTGAAGAGTGAAAATGATGAAAAATGGGACAGATTTGTATGGGGCTATTCCTTTTAGTGCGTTGAGCTAAAGCTATATGAAATATTTTATAGGGATTAAAGTAAGATATACCAAATTTTGTGTTTCTAGCTAAATTAATAACTTCGAAAGAATTTTTTTTATACAAAATCTCAGTATAAGCCTTAGGTTTGGTAAGTGTGTATCCCGCTTAGTAAAGTGGGTTTATCAACTATATTAAATACAAGTTATCTGGAGAAGGAATGGCAGCATCTTAATATCACAACTAGTAGGCTCTAACTTTTATACTTGTCTAGTTTTTGTTATACTAAAAGGACAAACAGACAGACGGACATGTCTATATCTAGTAGACTTCCTCCTCGCCTGCTGCTTCCTGGTACATACTTTTGCACAAACTTAATATAAGCTTTTACCCAATGCGGTACAGGCTTTTATAAAAAAAAACGCTTTAATGTCGAATACTTTCTGCAGCCACCGTATTTAAAGCAAGCATTCAGCTCGAGCGCTAGAAAAGAAAGGCGCGTGTTTAAATATATAAACTAGGATACAGACAAAGGAACAACAACAAAAATGTGACAAAAGGTACGCGCGGCGTCGACAAATGGCGGTGGCAGCGGCAGCGACGTTTATTACGGCGGCGACGGTCTTAGCTTTTGGCGGCGTCATGTTGCTGAATGACAAATTAACGCACAAAAATTGGAATAAAAATACATTTGGCAATAAATTAAATGCTCTGAGGCACATTAATACCAACACAAATACGGCGCGTCACGCACACACAGATACACACAGAGTTTGTACACACGCAAAGAATGTTATGCTTCAGCGGCAACGGCAACAGCGGCGTCGACGACGACGACGGCATCAGCTCAAACATGCACAAGCATTTCTACTACGTTTTTTACTACTACTAAGTACATATTTTGCTAGAACTACTCTGCATACTACTACACTTTTAACTTTTTCTTTCATTTGCCAAAATTTTATGTTGCGCTTCCGTTATTAAACGCACACACACACACGCACGCACGGAAACACGGCGTATACTGACTCAGCCACACACACGCACACAGAGAGGCGCGCGCGTTCAACACCCAAAAAAAACAAAAAATGTTGCGTGAAAAAAAAGCACTTCATGAAAATTTTTTTTGAAATAAATTTTTCGCAAATTTTTGAAATTGAATATTTTTGTATAGATTTGTACTCTTATACACACATACATAAATAGAAAAAGGCTGCACACTTCGGCTGCTGTTTGAAAATTGCGACTACATACATACACACACACATACGCGTATATTTCTTATAGACGGCGCCGCACACGTTTTCAATTAAAAATTTTCACGTTTGCAGCTACTACGCTGAAATTTTTTTCTATTTTTTTTTAATTTTTCCGCACGCTGTTTTTTTCCAACCGCACACGCTTATATTTCGTACTCAACTGATGCGAAGCTTATTGAATTGTTATGAAAAAGCTTTGCACTACTCTACCACGCAGCAAAAGGACAAACGAACGTAAGGACGAACAACCACCGCAAAAAGGAATGCGCATTGATGGGCAACAGAAAAGCTCTTGGCATGTTACTTGTTGAAATGCAAAGAGGCGTAAAAAAAAGGTAGTATATTGTAGAGTATCCGCTGAAACAGTAGCAGCTGGCACGTGGAATGGCAGCGGAAGGATTTACCCATTATGCTCCATAAGAAGCTACCATAGTAAGTCAATTTTGAGAAATTTTAAAAATGTTTTTCTTTTTTGGTATTTAATACAATTAGTTAAAATTCTCGAGAAGTCTATGTCTTCAGGGATCTAAAAGATTTATTAAATTATTTTGGAGAGGAAAAATGATTTTCGGAATCTTAAAAATTTCCATGAAAATGAATTTAGTTTTCGGTTCTTTTTTAAACTTTGGCAAGTTGTGTTTGGCAATACAACTTGGAGGAAGTTCTATAGTGTGAAGGTACCCGCTTTTGAGCTGCGTGACGGTAAATACCCATTGGTTACAATAGTGCAAATCCGTTGAACACGGTATCTGAGTAATGTATACGGTGTGATTTTTGGCTAAAATATGACCAATGATGTGTAAAAAGGTAAAATATCGTAATGCATACTGATTCAGTGAAATGGAGCATAACTTTATGATAATATGGATCTTCTGGCAAGATTTCACAATGCGCCTCGATGAACATGACAGTCTTAGCTCTTCTGGTCACATTCATTGGGATGATTGGTCTTTGGCTTCGATGTCATCATTGACAGTCTTTTAACAGCTTCTAAGCTCGTGTGACAGTAGTTTGGTGAAAATTTTGCAATTTTGGAACAAACTTCTCTGCCTGCTCGTTCATATTTTTTTTTTTTTATTAAAACATTCTAAGAAAAAATATAATCTTTCGAAACCTCGTTCCATCCATTTTTGCTATTTGTGTTCTTGACAAATCCGCCAATTTTTTGACCACAGATTTTGTATTACAATCAAATCCTGACTCTAGGCCAACCAATCCAGAGTGTTAACTCCAACCACTGTCAGAAGCGTATAGATCATCTTGTTCATACTCCTTTAGATGAAATTAATCCAAAGATCATAAAAACTTCGACGACAAGACTTACTTTCTATGTTACAGGTAAAAATATTATATATATTTGTTCATTAAATGAGCCAAAAGACTTCGTTTCTGTAAGAGAATATCCTTTCTCCACTTTTCAGATCTCAGCGTACTTTGTTCGAACGGCATCGCATTTGCATAAGGCTTTGTAATCAAAATTTGGCACTGTCTCCGGTGTGCTCAGCTATTCGAGGGGTGACCGTATGATATACAAACGAAAGTCCCAGCATTAATTCTGAAAATATTGTACTAAAGCTCTTTTCAAAAAATTAACATATTTAAAATTCTCCGATTTTCTGGGAATTACTTAAGCGATAAATTTTAATTTGAACCCGCACCTACAATAAGTGGTAACGCCTTTTTGAACAAAGTTGGTGTATCTTTCCAAAAATGATCATTTGGATCTATATCACAATGATAAGACCAATCTTCACCAGAATTCCTTTTTTTGTGGGTCAAACATCTGCAAATTTACGCCATAATACGTTGTGACAAACTACAGTCCTACTACCCCAATGAAAGTAGTCGTTGCTCTGACCCCGCTGTAGATTTTCAATTAAACCTCAGTGACACTGGATGCAATAAGCTTCACTCTAGTATCTTAAAACACATTCCTGGAATAAAGATATACAACATAATATATACTGGGTTTCAACGATTCTCAATGTTCCCACGATCTGAACTGGAAGGACGACCTGCAGAAATTAGACTACATACTACAAAGTGCTATCCTTGCCAAGTACCTGGGTCATAGTGATCCATTGAGGTCAAAAAGTGGCCAATATCACACAAAGTCTCAGACAGTCAAGCGGCAATCAAATCACATAACTCCTGGCAACTATCATCCAGGTCGGGAAAACAATGTTTCGAGACTTTTTGAAATAAATTTTTACATATTTTATAAAAGATTCTCTAGTTTCATTTTAGTAAATGCTATTTATATGCTTTTAATTAGAATAAAATAATATTAATTACAATAGAGTTCGATATTGTGTCACGCGCGCGTTTTACAATTGATTTCTTTATACATATTTCTTTTATATATTTTACCTAGACAACTTTTAACTTAAAAATTAAATTTTTTTTTAAATAAAAAGCAAGCAACATGCATGCCTTTTTTCTTTTTACTTTTTGTTTGCATTGTATAAAAATATATATTGTATCTGTAAACGTTTGTTTAATTGCAATTGGGAATCCAGCATGCAACATGCGCCAAAGCAGCAATACAACTTTAAGCAACAGATTTCCATTGAGCAAATCAGAAGGTCGCATGATTTCTTATGAAATATACATCATATTCCTTATCGATCCATTTAATTAGTTTATCTACATATTTAATGACCATTGACTTGTCGACAATTGGTTCGAATACAGCATACAAATCATAGGCAGCCGTGACCCAGGCAAGCACGACTTCACGTTCCTTCACCTCATAGATGAGTTTCAGCGGACGCGAATTGTTGTGTATGCGATGCAACAATTCGCAGTAAATAGCCTCCAGGCGTACAAATTCATGCAGCGATTTATACGGATGCCGCAGCATGGGACACAAAAGCTGTGCAGTCGATTTAGGCTTATACAGAAAATGACGCAGCTCCGGTATGCCGAGCACTTGTTGATACAATTTTGTATTATACGGCTTTTGCATTTCCTCATTTATGGCGTCCAGACAATGTGTGCGACGCAGCTTATCTACAATGCGTTGTTTTGCCTCGGAGAGCGTAAAGAATGCATCACGATCGACAGAGAGCAGCAGTAGACATGCCTGACAGTCCTCCGCCAAATAGGAGACATGTGCATGCAAATAACCATTCATATCGAATTTTGGCAGACAAATAGGTGTCCAGTTCTCCGAAGTTTTAAATGACTCCGAGCATTCAATTAAATTGAAAATTAAACGTAAATCAGCCGGTTGTATCGAGTATTTCTTCATGCGTACAAGTGCTATTAATTTATTGTTGGCTATGAGCACGGCAAAGACCAGATTTTTGATTTTAGAGCAGTTGCTCTGTATGGTGCTGACAATGTTGGTGCGCACCGCAGTGGGCAGGGGAAAGACGCGTATCGAGTTGGTCAGAAAGGTAAAAATGTTATTGGACACTGCACAAAAAGAGAGAATGCATTAATTTATTTATTTAATTAAAATTATTATACATTTATTACCCCGCATATTACTGCTTTCATTGGCCAGCAGATTAAAGATTAAACGCTCGCTACCCGCAAGCAGACGCCGCAAATCAAAATTCTTGCGTTTCTCAAAGATTTTATTCATATGCGAATAAGTCAACGTGGAGAGTATCTGATTGTAGACATCGCTGCAAGTTAGAATAATAAAAAAACTTTATAGATTGGTGTAAATATTTTCGGGCACTAGAAATCAGCCGTTTGTGGTCTGGCTCGGTGGTCTGCGTCCTTATTCCAAATGATATTGTGGTGGATGTAGAAACAAGCAACCGTGTCGATGATTCACAAAGCATGATCCGGAATCTTAACGGTCGATCTGTCTCCTGCCTCCGCTATCGAAAGTATGTGAAACACTAATTGCCAACATATTTTAAGCGTTACTGAGTACATGGTATTAAAGTCTTGTTCATTAAAGACCGGAGAAGGTCTGTATTTTAAGTTTCTAATAAAGACTCTTTTTACGCTACTTTGGACAACGAACTAACATGGTTTCTATATTTTACGTTAATCTTATCTGATTGTATAGTATATATCTTATAAGGTACAAACTGTTAACAAGAAATATGTTGTAGCATGACTAACAAATATGTTTTGCATAAAAAAAACTTAAAAATTGGGCGTATTTATGAAAACAAACACTGTTTTGGGTATACTATACTTGTTTACATACTCCAACAGCAAAAGGCCTGGAAGCATTCGAATATAAGAGTACGTGGCTTTCATTAGCGCCAAGATCTCGTTTCACATATTATTATATTGACTTGTCTTCTAATGCTTATCCAATCTTATCAAAACAAATATAAACTTTTTGGTTAAATTAAAATAAATTAAAATAAGCACCTTAATTGCAGCTGCAGCTGTTGTACGCTCATATTTGTACGGGATGCAGCAACCAAAATAAGCGAATTGCGCAGCAAAAATACAAATTTAATGCCATGCGCATGTATCGATGTTATAGCATCCTGACCGTGTTGCACAAAACTGACCAGCGCCTGTATAACACCGAACAGCGTCGCCAGCTTATCCTCATTGCCGTGTAGTGTATAAATCGGCTTACCGGCTTCGCTTAGTATGAAAATATGTTTCTTTTGCTGTCGCCAATTGCTATCATGCATATAGTCATGTTCATCTTCGCTTGGTGGCTGACTACTGCTGTCATCTGTGCGTGCAGTTGTCACGGTAGAAGTGCTCAGACTTAAGGATTCCACAGAGTTGTGCAACTCTTTTGTACTACCGGCACCGCCTGGATCTGGACTAAGTTTATTGCTAGCAGCCTCCGCTGTTGCTGTAAGTTCGCCACGCAATTCGGAAATAATACTATGCTGTTGTTTTTCAGCTTCGTCCTCTGCAACTCCACCTGCTGCTTGGTTTTCCGCCTGCTCGAAGTATTCTGCATCGGTTTCGCCTGCATCACCCTCCGCATCTAAGTAACAATCCGATGCTGATGTTGAATCGGAGTTAATTGTGGGCGTTCGTTCGTTGTCCATGCTTTTCTTTTTATGCTTTGCCTGCACTAGCTGGTACTATAAAACATTTCGAAACTATTTTTTTTTCTTTTTTTCACTAATTTTTAGTGCAATGTAAGCAGCTGTTTTAGTTTGCAGACCTTTGCTGCAAGTTGGCAGTGCAACTCCAATTTGCTGAACTGCTCGCACGCTCCAGTTTTTACGCCTGTACAGTTTATTCGCTATGCATTGCTTATGTATAAGTGCAAACAGTAAAACAATATTGCGTATGCGCTGTTATGAAAATTAATTTTGGGTTAAGCAATCTCGCCGCTGCCGCAAAATGTTTCGAAAATCTATACAAAATGGTAAGTTTTAATAGTAAATTATGAATTGAAATGTGTTATAATAATAGCAAACAATATTGTTAGTACTGCGTTCGTCTGGTGCACTGCAGCGACATCAAAGCGCACAGCCTGCGGCAGCATTTGCTGATAGTTCGGAAGTGCCTGCCATCAACACAAATGAACCAGAAGATATTGCTTTGATAGAGGAACGCATTTTAAAGCATCCCGATTACTTTCAAGTGCACAATCTCTTTAATGTGCGCGATCTCTTTAATGCACGCGTGCATTACGGACACAAGGAAGGGTCACTGGACGATCGCATGCGCCCGTATCTCTACGGCAGTCGTCTGGGGCAGCTCGTGTTCGATTTAGACAAAACCGCTGCACATTTACGTGATGCATTAAATTTTGTTGCACACATTGCCTTCCGCGATGGTATAATACTCTTCTTCAATCGTAATGCACTCAATGCGCACCTGGTGGAGCAGAAAGCCGCTGAAGCTGGTGAATTTTCGCATACACGTTTCTGGCGAGGCGGCATTTTCACCAATGCAAATGTACAATTTGGCGCAGTAACGCGTCTGCCGGATCTTTGCATCTTCCTGAATACACAAAATAATGTTATGACGCAGCATACGGCTGTGCGTGATGCTGCCAAAATGGCCATACCCACTATAGGCATAGTGGACACAAATTGTAATCCAAATCTGATAACTTATCCCGTGCCAGGTAATGATGATACGCCTGCTGCCATTGAATTGTACTGCGAACTGTTCAAACAAGCCATACTACGTGGTAAAAGCAAGCGACGTGAGCTTCTCGGTTTGCCGGAACTGCCAGCAACTACAAAGAACACAAAGCCAGCGCAGAAAACATAATTTTCTACATTGTCGCCTTGTATTATTATAATTTTTCTGTTTATTGAAATAGATTTGTTGTTATTACACTTCATGAAATTTTTTAAGTTAATAATTACGTTTACGAGAGATGTTCTTCAGCTGATTTTACAGATACTGACCGGTTGTATTGGGCACAAGCGTCTCACCCTGCACGAAGCTACCGCCGTAACTGGGGCGATAGTAGTCAGATTCATTGCTATAAGTCGTTGGCTTGCCGATTGCGCCGTAACCCGTGCTGCTGTAGTTATTGAAGGTGCCACTTGTGTCATAGGTAACTGCAGGCGCTGCTGCTGCTGTTCCGGGTGGCATATTTACCGGTGTTGCTGTTGTTGTTGTTTCATTACCATAGCCGAAATTGGCATGATTCTTAGGCATAGTGGGCGGTGTAGCTGCTGCAACGCTGCCATCTGGCGCTGTAATACCAGCACCCTTGATTGCACGTCCAGTACCGATATACTGCTTAATGGGTATATACTTACGGAACGGATTAGCTGGATTGCCAAGGTTAGGACGTCTATCCCAGAATGAAGAGATCGGACGACGCACAAATACTTGCGCATCACCAGGTTCAGGATTCTCTTTGGGAACCCATCGTTCGGCATGCTTAACGGTCAACATAGCTTTGTGCGCGGAAACATATTCCATAGCCTTCTGTAGCTGTTCCTTCTGCTTTTCGTCCAGATCCGTAGGCGGCAGCTTGCCCAGACGTTGTATACAACGTTTGTGATTGTGAAATTCACGATTCTTGAATGGTTTCATAGCCTGACGATATTCTTTCCATTGACGTTGACGCTCCTCCTTGGTGCCGGGATCTTTTTCGTCTAGTGGCGGTGGTGGTAGCGGTTTTGACATCCATTGTCCATCAGCAGTCATAGCAACCAGAGGACTTTTAGTTGGAGTGGTTTTTTGTGGAGAACTTTGTGGTTGTTGCTGTGGTTTGGCTTTCTTTGCTTGAGGTGGTGGTGGCGGCGGCGGTGGCATAAGCAAAGCCGCAGCTAAAGCTTCTTCACTTTGTATGCCTGTACCATTCTTGGCAGCAGCGACGGTGGTGCCACTATCCTTCTTGGCACGTGAATGCGGTTGACTTGAACGTGATTTGTGATACGGCATCGATTTTTGCTGTGGCCAAGTTGGTAAAGGTGCCTGCATTGGTGGCTGACGCAGCGGACTTGTTAAATCGTCCCAGAAATGCGGTTGTTGCATGTTGCGTCCACCACCACCGAAGTAATGGCCATTGTTGCCGTAGTGGTTGCTGTTACCATTAAAATGGCTGTTGACATTATAATTATGGCCAAAACCGTTGTTGTTATGGTTGTGTTGATTGAAGTTGTTTGGAGGTGGAGGTCCAAGATGCAACTGATTCACATTGATGGACATAAGTGGCGGTGGTGCGGCTGAAATTTTAACAACCTTTTGGGACGACGACGCTGTGTGTTGCTTGCGATTTCCCTGCTTTTGTATTGATACATTTTTCGCCTTCTGTGGTTTTGCCTCTGACGGCGCTATACTCTTCTTCCAGTCCGCAAAGGACATTTTCGGCTTTGGCTTTTCATCCTGTACTGCTGCTTCACTACTGGAGTTAGCACTAGAAGGCTCCGATTCTGTATTTTCCATGTTTTTTCGTCGTTTAACTCGCGACAGGAAAAAAACCACAACTTTGTATTGACAAAATTTGTACCACAACGCCGTTGCTGTTTAATAGCGGCGCTGAGATCTTATATAGCGGCGTTTGAATTAAAATATCGGCGGCTAATTGTAAATCTTTTCACACACACAATTAACGAAACTTGGTGTCGCAGAGATTTTTGGTAAGTTTGCGTTTGTGTTTTTAATTGGAAAAAATCGACATTTAATGTTAAATTAAATACACGCGCTAAATAAATTAAAATAGTTTACCGCTTTGTATAATTATTGTGTATTAATATTAATTTAAATACGTCGTATTATTGTCAATGTCGATTTGAAAAAAAAAATATTTTGTGCATAAACGGTGAGCAGCGACGACGACTACGACGTCTAAAAAATTTGAAAGAAGAAGAAGCAAAATAATATCGTATATTACTTAATTTTCCTCAACGCAGTAAGTTTTAAATATGCTTTACAACATAATTTCGTAAATTTAACACATATAGCGAGTTGTCATCATATTCTGCGTATTCAATGCGGCGGCAGTGGTGTACAATAACAACACCCAACCTAGAAGTGAGCAGCGCCGCCGAATTACCTGCACATGCCGCACGCCGCACGTCTATTTCTATAAAACACAAAGAAAAAAAATTTCTCTCAGTTAATCATATTTTTGTTGTTGCGCTATTCTCGACATATGATTCAAATGCTTACCGCTGTCCGCGCCGCACCGCCAACTAGACAGCCACAGCGTACGGGCGGACACACAAATCGGTGGCGTTGAAGCATTTAGTGGCACACCGACACACAGACACGCGCGCGTATAGCTTCAAACGGATTTGTTGTAATGCGGTCGCCACTTGCTCCACTATTGCCGCATGCGTCAATATTATTCTACGCGTTGCTGTAATACTATTTAAAATAGTTCATTCGACGATACAAACGTCGCAAAACAAATCGCAAGCAGCAGCGACGGAAGATTGTGCAAGTACATGGGACGTGAAAATTGCGCGCTTTTTTCGAGGGCAAAATTGTTGCATACGGTTCTGTTTTAAACAAATGAAAGTTAGCTTCTGAAATCCTTTGATAAACAGCTTCTCCGACTGTGCAAAGTAGCAGTTGTGTCCGTGGTTCATACGGCACAAAGTTCTTGTCTTTTAAAAGAGTTTATACGTAGGAAAAACTTTATATTTAACAGCTGTAAATAATGCAACTACTCTCATCTGTTCTTAGTGAAAAGCTGTACGTACCCAACTTTGGCATAATTTTCCGGTTCCGACATAGTATTCCGCATATCCACAAATCCGCTATCTATAATTGTTATTCCTAAATTGATGTGTCAGTTTGTGTACTTTAAATTATTTTAATAAGTTAAATTTCACAACAAAAATTATTTAATGATGTAGCGAAAGGAAAATGAAGCTTGCCAGCTTCTGAATTCTGACTTCAACACTTTGGTTTAATAATCGCTGATCATTGTTTTAAACTATTCCGTCTTCTTTGAAGCCGGTTCTCCATTTTCAGTCCAACTTTTCTACGGTTTCTTCGGTAATCTCTTAATCTCTTGGTATCAAATAGTTCAGAGGATTCTTTCTACCCTGACGTTTTGTGTGTGATCATCATACAGAGTCGAACGATCTTCGATCATATTGGCGTGTCGATACAGAGGGGCCTCCTTTAAGTTAGGACAAATAACACGAGTTTCCAGTCATTTCTGTCACATTTCTTGCACCTTTTTCTTATCTCTGAAAAAGCGTTTATCCTCTCTCCGTTTCTCTCGATACTGCCTTGTGCATGTTGAGATGTTGAAATCGGATCCGAACTCCGGCGAAATCGATAAGCCTCTCTCCATTATTGGAGGTAGTGTCGTGAAATCTACATTTTTCTACGGTTGATTTCTTACCTCCACAAAGTAGGCATTTGTTTCTGTGAAGGCATCACCATTATCAAATGTTATTTCTTCAGGTTTAGACACAGGAAATAGTCAGAGGGATTTAAGTCTTTAGAATATGCTGAACGAGATAGCAATTTGTAGCGTAATTTATGGATTTTTGTCGTGGTCACTATACACATGTGCATCCGTGCAGTCTCTTCATGGAAAAGCCCTTTTTTTTTTCTTTAAAAAATGCTGTCGTTTCTGCTTTAAATCCATATCGAATCCGTTCAAAAGCTCTTTTACATATAATCCATGTAAATGACACCAAAAAAACAGTTTCCCTAACTTGGTTGGCCGACAGGCCTTCTTTGGTGCATCTTGTTCTCTGGTAAGGATTTAGGCATCGCCAAACATTCTTTTAAACTGGTAACAAAATTATTTTGCAGTTGCATACATATATGATCGGATACATGCAGTGTATAATATAGCGCTCCTCCGATATTGTTTCTATTTTTGAAAGCATTTCAATACGACCACTGCGCTAGGCATATTAGCCGCGGAGGTATGGCTCTCCATTACCATTTAAGCACACTGAATGCCTGCACATTTATTAAATAATAATTAACAAATTTTACGCACTTAAAATGACAAATGTGCTGTCTATCTGTGGTTGTGCTGTCAGTAAATATATTCAATGCGCAACGCCAATGCATGACGCATTTATTCGATAGTTACCAATAATTGCAATTCACCTTTGAAATGTTTAAATGGCAGCGTTAATGGGTTAAAAACGTCTATCTAAGATCAACATATGAGTTATTAAAATAGATAAATCTTCTTATCACAGCTTATCACATTCAAATAGCGAACGCCCCAGCGAATGCTGCGTAGTTATTTGACAGTTGTTTAGAGGAAGACACCAAAGTTGGAACAATTTCACGCTACTTAGTTGGCTAATGTAGCTAGGTAACCAATTAAAAAAAAAATTGTTTTAACTTTGCCACTTGTCGTACCACTTTGCTAGAGTTTCATCATTAAGAAAAACGTGCGCCGCGACACATTTGAGGAGTAGGTAGGCTACTTGTTGTTTATTTTGCGGCAATTAATACTTTAAAATGTTTATTTTGTATAGAATTTATAAGTGTACAATTTCGTTTAGATATTAAATTATTCTGTGTGATAAAACAATCCAGACCAACTGTGGCATGTATCGTTTTCCAAGCAAAACACCTTTTTTATAAATTATAAACAATTTATTAAATTTATTTTATTTTTCACATTACAGGGGGAGGTGCGAAACAACGAAAACCCAACGCATCGAAGCGATATAGAAGAAATAAAAACAAACAAATCAGTACATCACAAGAAAAAAACATTTTCATAAAACGCGAAACACATTATTAATCATATCAAGTATATACAATATACAAAAAGGCAACATTGAACATCAAAGACAACGACGACGACAATTAAACGCAAGCAACTATGGCACACATTGAACGCACGGTTAAGACGCAATCAGCACCGCGTCCATTAAAGCAGCCACGTTCTTCGTCGTCAAAGTCTAATTTAATTCTCATCGAGGAATTAATTCAATTGATAGAAAGTGTTGCAAATTCCTTGCAATCGGGCTTAAGCAATACAGAGCCCATGGCATCGCTTGTGCATAATTTGCGCGTACTCGGACCACAACTAGAACAATTGTCGCCGGACACGTTGAATCGCGCATTCGTAGTGTTTCGGAACGCTTCGCAGGACGAACGTTTGAATATAATGACTAGACTCAAATTGCTTGAGCTAATTGAGTTGCGCGCCAAGAGCTGGGAAGATAATGGTGCTACCATGTATTATAAAACAAAACAGGCGTCAAATGTTGAGGTAATTAGTGATATAATACATTTACTTGAAATTCTTTTAACACTTTGAAAGTTTTTCCTTTTTTATAGCTATCAAACGATGCATCACCGTATCAACATGTTGACGCCACCGCCGCAATTGCTGCACAGTCAGCAACGTTTCTAGGCACCTCCCCCACATTTAATAATGGCGGTGGTGGTGCTAATGCTGCCGCCGCCGCTGCTGCAGCAGCTGCTATTGCTGCCGTTGGTACACCGAATCAACAGCTTATGTTGCTGAGCCCTGGAGAGGTCATACGCAATTCGGGCAAGTTTGTCAAGCCGACAAAGATACCAGGCAAGACCTATTGCAAGGATGAGGTTGTCATACGTAATGCAGACTCGGGCAAAGGTATGCTAGTAAACAAAAGTGCTAATAATTTTCTTTCTTTTTGCGTTTAGTAGCAGTTAGCATTTCTTTTTTATTATTATTATTATTATACCTAAACTTTTATATTGATTACACTTTACGCTGACAAGTTATGGGTATTAAGGGCCGTCGTGTACACATGATTGAGGAATTGAGTGAGACTATTATATCCTTTCAAAGAGGTAAAGAATTTTTGTGTACTATGCTTCAAACTAAAAAAAAAAACAACCGCACACACATCTAAAAAGCATGTATATCTCATTATAGCCGGTTGCATGGTCTACATAAACAACTCACTCATTTTGTATAATACTATAAAAAAAAAAAAAAATTATAAACGCAAATTCGTTAAAATCTTACTGTGCCTAATGTGCCCGCACAGCCATTAAAACCATTCATAAAACTTAATATTTTATTAAAACAATTTGTACAAACACGAAACTAAAAACTTATAATCTTCATAACACTAGTGAATCCCGGCGCTAAGGAACGTTTGGTGCAAATAACCGGTCCAGCAGAGGAAAAGATAAAGTATGTTTAATTAAATTATTTAGCTAAAAGCTTATTATATAAATATTTTATTTTTGTTTCACAGTTATGCTAAGCAGCTGATGGAGGACACCATACGTCGTAATGCTTCGCCTGTGCGCCTTGAGCCTGTGCCAAATGCTGGTGGCGGATCATGTTCGTCGCTAGCCTCTTCCAATTCTGATGAGGCTATTGTACAGCCACGTACACCAAGTGCTGGTAGCAGTATTGCAAACCGATTGAGCTTTAATTCGGCACAGAATTTCATGACTGCTGCCGCTGCAGCTCAACAAATTTCACAGCAGCAGCAACAACAGCAGCATCAACTGCAACTACAGCAGCAACAAGTTGTTAATTTGATGAACCACAATGCCGCCATTGCTGCTGCTGCCAACACCGGTAATATGATGCGTTCGAATCAGCCATTACTTTTGCATTCATATTCGACAAATGATGCTTCTGTAGGTGAATATAAATTCACGGTGTCAGTGGGACAGCATTTGATTAAGATTACGGGCGGCTGTTTTGAGTTAGTGCGCGTAAGTAATAAGATTTCGTATTATATTACAACAGCTATTAAAAAATAATGTCTTATATTTTATTTTAAAGACTGCCAAATTAGTGCTCGACGACTTCTTCAGCAGCTCGGAGTTTTTGGCCTCGGTTGAAGCAGGTGCAGCTTTTGATGGTACTTCAGTCATAAGTCCAATAACGACACCCACTACACCGTTGGGACCGCCGCAGTTTATGCTGCCATTGCAGCACAATGCCAGTACACCGCTCGCGGACAGTGGCATTGGGCTAAACTACATGGCACAGAACAGCAGTAACAATCACGAAGGTGATGATGAAGTTTTTGTGGATGCTAATGGCGTTGGTATGTTTTTCTTTTTTAAACAAATTCAAAATTGTTTTTATTTAATAGAATGCAATTTTCTTTTACTTTGTATATAAAGCTACTCAAAATGGTTTGGCCCGCTCACGTCGCAGTCATTTCTCTCGCAAGGATTCTACGCCGGAGGCAGCTGCAGTTAGTAATAATAACATGTCGATTCTACGCGTTAAACCGGAACGTGCTCCTGTTGTGGCTAAGCCACAAGTTGTTTCAAGTAAGTGTACTAATATTTGCAGAAATGTAATATTATTATATTAGTTTGTCATGCGTGCTGTTTATTTGTACAGCTCAATAAACTTCACTCACGACCAATGGGTGGTTATATGGACCCAAGTGTGCTAATTTCAAGCAGCTTTTAATATATGAAATGTTCTTATGAGAACTGCAAACCTGTTGCAATTTGCTAAATACAAGACGCAGTGCTTCGTGCAAAGCTATATTATATTCCGAAATCTATATTTCACCTTATCTTATCTTTATAAACAGTAGTTTGTCTAAACTACTCACTACGAAGTAATCCACACGGTCTGTGTGCCCAGTTTCAAGGGTTACTTCTGGGTACTAGTGTGCTATCGCATTTTTTTCGCAATAAACACAATATAATGCTATGCTTGCGGCAAGTTGCTTCATGTTATCGAAGCCTTGATCGCCGTTCTATATACCGATATATACCGATGATATCAATATCATCCGCGAGCAGCATCACTTTCTTCTGGAAGATCGAACCCGACATATTCTGTATACACGGGCACTGGCGTAGATTCATCAAATCAAAAGATTGAAAAAATCTCACGTCAAGCACGATTTAAACATTGTGTATGGGACAGCGCTCTTTAGCATTGTCCTTCTCATCTTCCGCCGGGACGCCGCTCGGTTAACGGTAGTGAATTTGAAGATACATGTTCTGGCGGCCGTTTGTGAGCTGCTTGTGAATGGCAGTCTACAACTTTTCTTTCACAGAATTTGATCTTCTGCAAATGACCTGACCCCATCTCTTATATTTTTGTTTTAAGTTTATTCACATAAATTAATAAATTTTCATTTCTCCAATTTTACACAGCACCGAGCAAGATTACGTATGATTTTCAGAGACTGCTGCTTTGCGCAAAGAGTCCGCACTCTTTTGTATTGCCATTGGATTGGGAGAGAATATGCATCAAAGGGCCATCAATTATACGCAATAAGGTAATAGACGCTTTTGAAACTACATCGGGTACTTCATCAACACCACCAACACCTCCACCACAGCCTCCACCACCATTTCTAGCACAAAAACCACCGATAAATGTTGTCAAAAAAATGGCAGTCTCAAGTAATGCCCAGCCTAGCTACAAACAAGAACTTCAACAACAATCACCACCTCTCATCATTGCTAACAAATCGACTAATAATGGTTCATATGCTAGTGCTAACAAGAAAATTAATACTAACGACAACGAAAAGAATGACACCACTTCTTCTAAATATAATAATTGGCGTCAGCAAACAAATACTCTACAAGAGAGTAGCAGCAGTTTCAACAATTTAGAACCACCTGACCATTATATTTTACCGTCAAAATTGCAAATACCTAAAGATGCTAAACATCAACAGAAAGATATAGAAATCACACGCTACAGATCTACATCTTCCATACGTACTGGTAGCAATGGCGCTGCTGCACTCGATGCACAGCGTTTGGTCAGTAAACAATTGAAACTGATTGCGAGTACCATGTTGTGTGATGAAAAGCAAACGAAGACAAAATTTAAATTGAACGACGTAATTGATTTGACCGACTGCAATGCGTATTAGAAAATAATCGTTAAAACAAAATTTTAAACAACAAAACAAAAACGATTTACTACGAATTTATTTGCTGTGCCAAAAATTTTGCCAGCTCTGTTTTTTGTTTGCTTGTTTTGTTTTAGTTTTGTTTCACAAAATTTTCTTCATTTGTTTAAATAAAACAAATTACAATTCATAATTAGTACAGTTCGTAGTACTAAATCGAAAAATAAATTCATTTCGAATTCAATGGCTGTGCCAAAGTTTAAGCCAGCTCTTTATTATTTGGCTTTCGATTCGAAATAATCACTTTTAAAAGCAATATTATACACAAAATATAATCTCAGATACAATACTTTGTATAGCAACACTTTTAAATTTGTGTTTAAAGATTTAATATCTTCCAAACAAAAGCAGTTAGTGATGAGTGGCTTACTTTTTTCTTGGTTGGTGTGGTGTGTTTTATTTGCTTTAATCTTGACTTATAAATTAAATTTAAGTTTCTGTATGTCTGTCTAATTTGAAGTTAAACGTTATATCTTAAGCTCATTCATATACCAATGAAACGTTTTCAAAATTTGTAACTGTTTATTTGTGCGCAATAATTTTCGAAACGGCTGAACCGATTTTTCACATTAAACAAGTTCAGTTATACACATATAATTGTCCTACATAAACTTTAATAATTTCATTAAACTACGCTTATCATTTTCTGCATTTTACTTAGCAGATATTTTGCATTAAACACAAAATAAAAGGTGTTTCTATTCTAGTGTTGCGCATTGAACACGTATATATATTAAAAAATTTTAACTTTAATGCACACGAAAAGCAAAAAAAAAAAAAGAAAACTAAACAAAACCAAAGCGCAATCCAAACGAAATAATGACTTAAGTCGAAAATAAAAAACAAAATTAATTAACAACAAGTGAAAACGTTAAAACTTCGGTTTAATCGAAGCTTAAATACTCTTCACATTTGTAAATTAGTTGAGCTAACTATATAGGTCTTCACTTTAATTAGCTTTATGCAGCTAACTTTTTGAATTAAACGCTTGTTTTGTATGCGAGCGGTGCTTTCTAGTGGCCATATGGCTAAAACTTGCAAAAATGTTGACTAAATAATAGCTGAAGAGTATAACAAAAAAAAAAAAAAAAATTTAAAATAATAATCTGTGTTTTGGCTGTGAAACAGATTAAGCGCGTATATTAAATTTAGTATATAACTTTAAGCACTCATACATTAAAAAAAAATAAACACAAACTAACGCACATACACACACATATGAACATGTAACGCCTAACCCGCCTAAAACGGGTAAATGCTGAGCGTAAACATAGCAGTAGCCGCTACTAATGGCCAATTTTTAAGCAAACTACGTCATTAAGTTTAAGTCTGGCTTTCATTTTGATAGCTGGTATTTTTTGATACCTACTGCATGCTACTGCTGCGTTTACACTCGCATATTCATGACATTTTTTAAGCTATTGTAAAATTAAAAATTTGCAAACGATTCTCACGAAACATAAACTGTTGTAAAACTATTTAATAAGTACGTTTTTTTCATATAATGATGATGTAAAAAAGCAATAGAAACTCGCTTAAAAAATATATAAAAACAAAACAACCGAACTTAGACTGTATATATATATATATATAGCTATATATAAAATATTGATACAAATTTCTTAACTGTACAGTTTTAAAAATGCGAGCGTAAACTTTTACTACGATAAAATATTGATGAATGCCTTCATTTATTTTTGGTACTTAAAAATAAAAAAAAAATAAAAACAAATGAAAGCAAAACCAAGAAATGACAACTCAATTATAAAAACAAAACAAATATTAACACATTTAATAATTATAATAAAAAACGCATTAAATTTTAGTAGACTCGTTAAGTCTAAAAAAAAAAAAAGCAAGAAAATGGTTTAATTTAATTTTAATTTATATTTTAACTCGCATGTACTTATTTTATTAATGGGGTTTTGGTTTGGTAGCATCTATCTAGCTTTATACTAAATTTATAATAATTTAAATCTAAATCTAAACTAATCGTATTGCTTGATTTTACTTTCAACAACATCTCCAAATCCATTTCATTCATTTTTATACACTCATATAATTCAGTTCCCATTTAATTTTTTGCTTACCGCTACAATTATAATGAGGTAAGCTAGCTATAATATATTTATTAAATATATATATTTAAGATATATGTACTGTATGTGATATAGAAATATGTTTCCAATGAAAACAACTTTTTTGTTATACAGTTTATACAGTGTAGTGTATGCACATATTATTATTTGAATACAATGTTTACGAAGGTCTCCGCGAACCTTCTTTTAGGACGTTTAATAGCTTCACCTTTCACATATTTAATTTGTTCAAAACGAACTGCTGCACAACAGGTTTTCTGAGTTTTAATAAAAATGTCTTATCCGTTCACCACTGGCTGGTCGTCCATTAACAGGCAAGGTAGACATTATAAAATATATAAATAAATTCTTGATTACCATAAAAAATTGAGTCGATATGAACATGTCCGTCCGCATAAAGAATAAAAACTTGAAAACAATAAGAAAAGAAGCTCCTTATCCTCAGTCAGTTAACTAGTATACAATGAACATGCTAATCCCTGCTTAAAAGGTAGTTCCTTCTTTCTGTACGAAGCTATTTTTATTGTTTCTTTAATTTTGTTGTTAAATTCTAATAAAATATTCCACATTGGTGCAGATCGCGCCAGTGAAAGGAGTTGCACCATAGATATCTGTCCATCTTTTCTGGGTTTTTGTATGAAAGAAAATCTTGTTCTTAATTCAGCTAGAAATGCCAAATTTGGGGTTGGGGTATTTAATATCAATTTTAATAAAATATTTCATAAAAATTCAGATCTGACCATTAAAAGGTATAGCTGCCATAAAAATCTGTTCCTCCTTTCTGTTTTTCTGTGAGAACAAAAAATTTTGTTATTTTTTAATTGATCTATAAAGCTATAAAAGCCAGTTTTGATTTATTTTATGTTAATCCTAATAGAATATTCTATTAGGGACTACTAAAGGCGTTACTGCCATACGAATCTGTCCCTCCTTTTTGGGTTTTTGTGTGAACAAACATTTTTATTATTTTTAACTGAGTCATAAAAGCCAGTTTTTATGTATTTCATGTCAATCCTTATAGAATATTCTATAAAGTTGTCAATCCTTATAGAATATAAAGGTATATTTCTGACAACTAAAAGTTGTAACCCCCAAACAAATATGTACCACATTTCTGGGTTTTTGTGAGAACAAACTATTTTGTTTTAAACTGAGCGATAAAAGCTAAATTTGATATACTTTATGTCAATTTTTATAAAGTATTTCATAATGTTCCAGATCGGATCACTAAAACTGGTAGCTCCTAATAAAATCTGTCTCACCTTTCTGTATTTATATATGGGAAAATTTGGTTGTTGTTTTTATTATAGTCAGAACGTCAATAATGGTGTATATTATGCTAATCCTTATAAAATTTTCCACAGAGGTCCATTTCAGAACACTAAACAAGTTGGCCTTCATACATATCTCTCCCTCCTTTTTGAGGTTTTGTTTTTGTTGTTAATGCAGCCAAAATGCCATATTTGTTGTATTTTACGTCAATTCTAAGTTAAAAGTTTCTTAAAGGCTTAGTTAAGATCACTAAAATTGCGTAGGTCCCGTAAAAATCTGTCTCTTCCTTTTAAGTTATTATAAGAACAAAATGTTTCTTAGACAATCCGAAACGCCAAATCTGTTTTTTATGTCATTCCGCACCACTGGAAGAAGTAACCCCTGAGCTAATTTTTGTCCCTCTTTTTTTTCGGTTTTTTATTTAAAATTTTTTTTTTTTTTTTTGTAAAACATTTTAATAAATTCTTTCCCACACGGATCCAGACAGAAATATGTTCTCAAAAATAAAATTTTGGTATCTTGAACTGCATTTAATTAGCATGAAGAATACTAAAGAACTTCCCATCAAAACCAACCGATTCACGAAACCTCGCTGTTGGTCAAATTTAGCTAAATTTATTTCATGATTTCTGAGAGGTACTAGGCTTTATATAAGACATATAATTCGAATAGGTGTGATGTTCTAGCCTAACAAAAAAAAAAAAAGAGCTTCTAATTCCCAGAATCTGCCACCTGAACTAACCAATCCTTTATTGATTTTTGAGAGGTACCTTTTATATAACTGGACTAGCTTTGACGTTCGAGTCGTATCCGTCTGGCGTTCCCGCTTCCTTTAATATTCAATTCCAACAAAAATTGACACAGATGGACGGACATGGTTAAGGTAGTAAATTATATAGTTCCACTTTTATAGGCAACACATTGTTCCTTTAAGGTGTAGCAAACATTGTTTTCAAATTATAATACTATACACACACGCACTGTGTATAGCGCATAAGAAGAATTTTTAACACATTTCGTTCAAATCTTCACCATATAAAAAATTTCTCCATAACAAATTTCGATTATTAGGGTTTATTTTAGCAAATCAAGAAATCAGTATAACAAATGGAACAGTTGTTTGTATTCTATGGACCCATATTTGAAATCTCAATAGTGCTGGCCAGAATTGTGGAACATCTCCCACTGCTAAATTCTTTGATATATATATACAAACTCAATATAATGAAAATGTAAGGGTTAACAGTGTCTTGGTAGGTTTACAATTTTTTTTTCAACGTCCTAACGATTTCCGTACTACTAACTTTCTACGGCGTATCTTATATAATTATTTTAGAACATTTTGCTTAATCAATCGGTACTGCTCCTATAGGAGTCTTAAAATCATAGAAAAGTAAATTTTTTTATTATTTTTTTTTTATCTTTCAGGTATATGAATTATGTGTGGAGAAGATGGCTAAGTTATATATCGTTAGTACAGGCACTAAAGTCAAGAAATAATATCAAGATTTTTCGGAACAGTCAAGATGTTGCTTAATAAAATTTGTAGGACGTATTTTTTTTTACATAGATGAAATCGAAAACAATAACACATACAGGATTAAAGGTTTTACGTATGTAAATCATATCATCATTACTAACAATTTTTATGCGCATTGGAAATATATTTTTATAATAGTAGTTCGTATATATAAATTTTATATTTTACTTATTAAAAAAAAACATCTTTTTTTCTCTCTAAACAGGATGATAGCCAACGTTTTGATGGTGAGAAATATCTGGCATTAATCAAATCTTCCAGCAAACGAAACATAAATACCGCAGAAGATGAGAATACTGAAGAATGAATTAAACCAAAAAAAAATTTAATTCAACAAATAAAATATTTGTTGTAATACATTTAAAAACGACGAAGTTAATTTAAGACTAGTAAAAAAAAAAAAAAAAAAACTTAAACGACAAACTAAAAAAATTATAAAAAAAATGAACGAACACTGAACAGAAAAAGAAACATTTTAAGAAAAAGCAATAAAACGATGTTGTAGTTAAGTGCCTAAAAAAGAAAACAGAACTGTTCCCGGTATTTCAGAAAATCACGACGAAACTGAAGAGCAGTAATTAATATAAAGAGCAAATACGAAACTGTACTCAATTATTTAGAAAAAAAAAAAAAAATAATTTAAATATTAGAAATGCTAAACAAATCACAATTAAAAAATTTAATAAAAAAAAATACAAAAAAAGAAAGGTGTGCCGTACCACACTGCTGCGTATGCATGTTAAAAGAAAATTTAAATTCAAGAATGCATTTTTTATATATATTTTTTTTTCTCTTTATTTCTAATATACCTTTTTTATAACACTTCTTCTTCTTCAACATTAAATTTTATTTAAATTTTCATTACACAGCAAAGACACTTAAAAAAACCAGCAACTATTATCTCTTAAAGCCAAATATAAAAACAAAACTAAAAAAAATCATCTCACACACGAAATTTAATAAATTTAATAATTAAAATTATTTCTTTGAGCAAGGAACGACGAGGAACTTTTTGTGTATTAGTTAATATTTTATTTGCACACTGAATTTTTTTTTTTTTTTTAATTTCATGTTGTAAATTTTATCTAGTCTTTATATATCATTTTCTTGGAACTTTTATAATTTATATTTTTCATTCATGTAAACTCAAGAATTTTAAATTAAATTCTTTAAAAAAATTTCAATTTCAGAAAATTACATTATTCTCCTTTTTTAATTTATGTACATTTATATATATATATAATTTATTATTATTTATTAACAATTTGTTACAAAAATGAAACAATAAAATAAATAAATAAAAAAAAAACAACAATTAATAAATATATGCATATAAAAAATATTTCAAAATATATAACAAACATTTAGGATATGCAACTTTTTTTTTTTTTTTTTTTTTGATATGACGTTGGGTTTCTTTCCAGTATTATTTAAATGCAACAACAACAAACAACAGCAGTCACATGCACAAAAGTGAGTAGTTTTGCTATACAAACAAACACAAAACACAGACATTCAAGCTTAACAATTTACATTTAGGCAAAAATTAAAAAATAAAACACAGCACATTTAGTCATAGACGAGAGAGAGAGAGATCTTTGGTGATATTAATGTACATCCTCAAGCAGTGGTTCCTGATCACTTGTATGCTGTTCAGTTGGGTCTGCCAAGCTGCGCGTGTTTTACATATATAAAGCATGAAAATATATAAAAAAAAATAAATTTTTTAAAAAAGATTTTTAAATTTGAATTAATTAATTGTTGCCAACAGCTTTGATTTTCTTCTTCTTGTTCGTTCTACTCTTCAATTTATCCCACCGAACTTGACTCAATATTGACGTACATGGATGTATGATAATTATCGCGTTGCTCCGGCGACATGTTCAGATTGCCCTTGTTTTTGCTATCGTAGACCCAAATGGTGCAGGTAGCAATGAGTGCAACTGAAATGAGAAAATTGTAAACAGTTTAGAAGTATGTGTTTATGTTGCTCTTCAATTAGTTTTATTTAAATTTGAAAGCTGTATCAAGATAGATACCCGGCTGACATCACTGCAATCCAGGAAATACGTTGGATAGGAAAGACTGTTCTAAAAAACATCCTGTGATGTCATGAGAGTAAGCACAAATTTGTATGCAGTTTCATGGTAAGTAGGGAACTCTGTAGCCTCGTCTCCAGGTTAAATATTTTAATGTAAGCCTGATTTATGCACACGACCCGACGGAAGAGAAAGTCGACATTGCTAAAGTTACGAACGCTTGGAAGACAAAATCGCCAAAATTACAAAGGAAGGAATCTGTGGCCCAAACGTCGGTAAATTTAGCCTTCACGACAATACCTTCAATAATGGAGAGAGGCTAAGCAATTTCGCCGCAGGTCGGAACATGGTAGTTGGTAGTACCAGATTTCAACGCCCTAACATACCCAGGGCTAAATGGCTGAGTTCAGTTCAAATTACACGCAACCAAAGTGATCATGTTGTGATTGACGAAAGGCACCCATCGAGCCTGTTGGATGTGCGAACGTTACATGGTCTCAAGATTTAGTCAGACCACTATCTAGTCGCAGCCAAGGTACGCACGAAGCTCGCCGTGGAGCACACCGAACGACCCAACATACAACGAAAGCAAGCTGCAATCACAACAAACCGCCGAAGTTTTCTCTGCACAGTTCCGACTACTCCGGGAAAGCTCTGCGTCTTAATAAAATTTATGTGAGCAGTGGACCAGCTCCATGCATATGGTTGCCAAAGAGGTCATTGGTTATACAAAACCAGTGAAGAATTCTTGGTACGACGAGGCGTGTCGCAATGGGACTGCAGATAAGAACGCTTCCTATCCTCTACAGTCGGGAGCACAATTCCGCCGATAGTAGAGCCACCGGACTATAGCGAGGTCGATTCAGTTATTAAAAAGCTGAAAAATAACAAAGCGGCCGACTCGGATGGGCTTCCAGCTGAGTTATTTAAGACCGGCGGCGAAGAGTTGGTTAGGAGTATGCACCAACTTTTATGCAAGATAGCTGGGAGAAAGAAACGAGACCCCGCTGTTTGCGCCAACTACCGCGGCATAAGTCTCCTTTCCATTGGATATAAGACTCTTTCGAGCGTATTGTGTAATAGGCTAAAGCCATATACGGAATCACTGATAGGACAATATCAATGTAGCTTCAGACGAAAAAGGTCGACCAATGACCAAATAATCACATAACAACAAATCCTGGAAAAGACCCTTGGTCGACTATAAACCTGCTGGCGTACGAAGTTTTCCGACACCATGTCTGCACTGATTGTTCTTCTTTGCATGATGACACAGACAAAGCGTTGTTAGGGTAGGAAAGAACCTCTTCAAACCCTTTGATACCAAGAGAGATTTTAGGTAGGTTAAGATTTAGGTGGTTGAGGTCGTGCGACGAAGTTATTGATGTTTGTTGTACGCTGTAATCGCTTGTTGAACGGTCAGTGACGACAACTTCAATGTAAAAAACTGGGTATATCTTGGATCCAAAATAACTAGCAACAACAACGTCAGCCTGGAGATCAGGCAAAGAATCGCGCTTGCAAATATATGCTTTTTTTTGGCTGAGCGAGCAAATTAGTAGTAAAGTCCTCTCTCGAAAGACGAAAAATAAGATCTACAAGCTGATATTACCCGTCATACTGTACATGGACCGTGATTGAGTCAGATGAAACGGCTTTCGAAGTATTCGGAAGAAAGATTTTCCGCAGGATTTTTGGTCCTATTCGAGTCAGCGAAGAGTTTATGTCCCATATGAACAGCGAGCTGTATAAGTTATTCATTGCGGTTGACATAGCATGGCTGCACTGGACTTGTCACCTCTTTCGAATTGATTGGAGGGCGAGAAAATAGAGGAGGACTGGCCACGCATTGGATTGACCAAGTATGGAGAGTGCAGACAAGACTACAAAAGCCGGTGCGGTTGAAGACCACCTAAATGAGTGAGTTAAACATTTTGATATATGTTATACAAGATGTACCCGGCACGCGTTGAAGAACGTTATATCTATAAATCTATGCTCCTTACAGACTGCTAAGCCCCAACTTTTTCAATGGATCTAACTGGCTTATACCTCAACGAAACTTGTTTATCGCTTATATGAAAGGGAGGGTGTGTGGATACCGTTCTTGATCTGAGTTTGAGCTCAAACAGTTGGACGGTGCGGCTGTCTATAAGGTAACTCATTCATTTTTATTACAGTTTGAGGGAAATGAATAGGTCGCAATTTTAGTAGCACACACATAGGTTTGATGAGCACTAGCAATGGCAAACAGTTTGAAGAGCGCTAATGTTTAGCAAATTTTAGGTTTAGAAAATTAATTTATATTTTAATATTAATATATTTTGACTCTTCAGGGCGATTTTGATCAAATAAACGCTAAATGCAACTCACAAAAAAACTGTTTTGAATTGTTTTCAAATAGTTTATGGAAAGCTACACACAAAACAATGTAATAAAATAAATAACTTTGCTACGCGATGATTTAATACAGGGTTTGCAGTTTCATATTGGGCCCCAGCTATGTATATATAGAGAACAGCTCGTATAGAAACTTGCAAATTGATCAAAATTATTTTCACAAACATTTCGAAAAATTATTAATAAACTGTTCTATATGTGAAATGCATGTCGCCGCTTATCAATCTCGAAAAAAGATTCGCGATTACACAGACACGTTTCAGACTTGTTGACAGCTCAAACAAAAAAAAATGAAAGATGAAACTGTGTCACATCTAGTAAAACTAGATTTTCCTGGTTAATGATTTCTATATAAGCTTGTAATGGGTCAATATTAAGGCCTAAGTTACTAAACTAGTCTAAACTTTATGTAGAACAGCATATAAATAAATTAAATATTAAAGAGCAGACTTACATATCAGACAGAGCATAAAGAAGAGCTGCAGCCAGTAGTGACTGCCACCGCTTTCGTCTATAATGATGCCCGCGACTATTGTGATAACTGCTAGACCCAGATTTTGTACCGATTGACAGCTGTAAATAAATTAAAAATAAATATATATTATTTAACTTCTGATACTTTATAATTATATTAAACTTACAAGCCATATGCCGTGCCCAATTGATATTCGGGTACTATAAGCGACACGAGCGGCCAAAGACTTGCTGCTAACATGGAGTACGACAAGCCCATAAGTATCATGCCAAAGTACGGATTGAGCAGGGTAAATGTAAGCATGGCATGTGCTATAATTGTTGCCAATGTGGCGGCAAATACCCAGCTAACATTGCGTCCTGTCTTATCGATAAGAAAGCCAAAAAGTGGCGCCGCAATAGCAGATATCAGATAAACAATAGAATTAACACTATTAGCCTCATCCGGTGTCAAGCCAAAGCGTTCAATGAAGAACTCTCTATAAAAAATATTAATAACTATTAAATAAATAATTAATAAGTTTTCAAATTTGCTTACTGTCCCAGCGCAATGAATGGAAAGATTGCAACATAATATGCCACACAAATAACCGAGACCATCCAGAATGATACTTTAAAGGACATGACATCACTCAGCTTAGCAAGCTCACCATTGGGATTGATATTACGTTGCAATATGCGTTCAGCGCGTTGATCCATCCAGCCTAAAAATTTACACAAATAAGTAAATAATAAAGTTGGAAAATATATTTGTTAAATCTTACCCAATATAACCGAACAAAGCAGCGACATAACACAAGTGCCCGCCGCAAGCATCAGCACTACGCCCACAGCAATATGTCCCTCGTAAAATTGTGCCACATACTTGTACAACGGCTGCATAACCCAAAAGTTTACAGTGCTACCCAGACGCGCAATCGACAGCTGCAGCCCAAATACCATATTCAGCTCTTTGCCCTTGAACCAAAGTACAGCGTAATTATTCTGCGCCACTGCCATGGATTCAGCGCCAATGCCAAATATAAATCGTCCAACAATCATAATCCAGAAAGTATTTGCCAAGCTGCCGGCCGCAAAGAGCAATTGACCTACGAGCAGTATAAACATGAAAATCGTTGTACCCAAACGTATGCCAAAAACACGATCCATTAGAAAACCGCCCAAAAAACAAAGCACCACATTGGGCCATGAGTATATGGAATAGATAAGCGTAAACTCGGTCGCGGTTATATTTAACTCTTTCTTAAAGACATCCTGTAGTGCACCGGGATTATCGTAACAGAAATAGGAACCTGCATAAAATAGAATTGAATTAAGAAATGCGTAACTTAATACTTCATGTGAGACTTACCAAAGCCCAATAGACACATAAAAATCAACGCAATAAATCGATGTACGCGACTACGTGGATCACAGCAAGCACCACCGCTATATGCCGCATCCAACTCATTGTCGACGCCACCGCTGCTGCGTTTGCGGTGTACACTGCTACGTGCCGTTCTATAGCCATCTGCGCTGCGACGTCTAATAAATTTCGGTGAAGTAGATTTCTCATTGTCACTGCTGGAGTAAACAATCGGCTGGCGTTCCTCGCGTGACATAACGTGGTATGCACTCAGATTAGGCAGATTGTTAGTCAATCGCTTGAAGGTGCTCTCAACTCGAATGCTGTCTTCCAACTAATGCAAATCGTGTGGGAATTTCTGCAGGCAAGTCTGGTTTTTGTGTTTTAGTTGCGCTGCTTTGTTAGTTGATAGTTGCAACTGCGGGTCACACAGTTACAGTTGCTGGTTAACTGCGTGTGTGTGTGTGTGTTTGTGTATCTCTCGAGTTCAATTTCAGCTTGTTCTATGCAAATTTAGTACGATGTACTGTAATCCGTGATGCGGCGCTTTGGGAGCAGGCTTTTATTGCGGTTGTTGTTGTTGCTGTTGCTTATCACTGGCCTGCATCATTTTTATAGCCATTTCATTTTGTTGCAGCTGTCTGCTGTTGTTGGTATACAAAATTTTGTTATTGTAGTTCTTTGACTGCCTGTATTGGAGAGATTATTGCAGTTTTTGTTCGGTGTTTGCTGTTCAATCAAGTCAAAATCGATTATGATTGTTTTTTGTTGTTTTTATTGTCTCCTTCTGATTTTTAATTTAAACTGCATTGAAAATGTGGAAAAATATAAATAAAAGATGAATTATTTATTATAGAAGCATATGGATTAAATTGAATCCTTTATTTATATTGACCTTTATTTATATAAATATAATCTTGATCAGATACTTAAGTCGACACAATCCAGCAATGTCCGTCTGTCTGTGTATGTTAGAATACGTAAATTAGTCTCTCAGTTTCCTCCAATCATACTAAAAACTATTAGAGAGACTTTCTGGGACCGACATTCGTATAGTATCTCCCAATCAACATGTCACGTTCTTTCTTTGGATAGCCATTCAAGCTCAGAACCTATTTCTGATATACCGATCTGTTGTACAGATTTCTAACGTGAGGACTTCTTTTGGGCGAACTAAATGTTCGGTGTCACTTGTGTTAGTACGACCACAATGAAAAATATGGGAGTGTCCCCATAGTATTTATCATCCTTTTCTTGATTTCGGTGATGAAAAAAACAATAACATTATCATCCGCTTTGCTTGTGGTGAAGAGGCGACAATACTGCCACAGCAGGGACCATAATGTCGCCAATAGAATCAAGGAACCTTGTGACGCTGCAGAGACAGAAGGACACTGATCGTTTCCTACAAATTGAGAACTCTGGCGAAGAGATATAAACCGCAAGTGTCTCCGAAATTCCCGATCAGAAGAACTGATGGGCTAAGTCCCCTAAGGAAAGTGTAGAGGCATTCGCCGAAGATCTGGGGATCCAATTTCAGTCATTCCATTATAATTCCAACAGCAGAAAACGCATTGTGCAGAAAACGCTCGACAGTATTTTTCAGTTGTGTCTTCCAGTCGCCTTCATCACTGCTGAAGAAATTACAGCGTATATTAAGGACTTGAAGATAAGGAAGACCCCAGGCGAGAATTTGCTTGTTAACATCACGATAAAGGTTTTGCCTGTGAAGGCGGGGTTTTTTCTGGTCCTCACTTCTAATGGGAAAAGGCAAGGATTTGTATGATCCATGGCTAGAAATAGCCCTTTAACATTGGAACCAAACAGACCAATCAGTATGTTCTTAACCGTAGCAAAGCTCTTCGAGAGGTGCATCCTAACGAGAACACTTATAATCGAGAAAGTCAGAAGGTGGATACCACACTTTTAGTTTGAATTCCGTAAGTCTCATAGAACACAAGAACTATTACATCGGGTGGCAAGTTCTCGGCAAGTGTGGCTTGATGGCCTCCAGTACAAGCTCAAGGATGCACTTCCGCATCATCAATTGTTCTTGCTAGTGACGAGTTATTTGGCTGACAAAACCCTATCTGTTGTTCTGTTCTGGAAGTCGAAAAAAATCTTCTAGTCTACTCTTGAATTTTTATAAGGGAGGCATCAGTTTATCTGAAACTTTTTAATATATTAAAGGAATCTTCATAGACCCCATTAAATATATATGTACATATATTCTTAATCACATTGACGAGTTGATTCGATCTAGCCATGTTCGCATATCTGTCTGCCTGTGCACTGTCTGGTAGTTGATGCGCCTTCTCGGTTGATTCATCATTAATAGATACCCCACTTTTAGGGTAGTCTTCATACAAACTATCCAATAATTTTTAGGTTTTTGTATGGGAAACATGTTTGCTACACAAAATATCAACTTGAAAGTCAATGTCATAATTGTTTAGGAATGGACGGATGTGTTGTGTTCACTTCTAGGTGTAACCTCGAAACAAACTTTCTTTAGAGCTGCCAAATCTGCACGTCTTTCCATCCATGTGTAGTTGTTACGGGGTTTTGCACTACTGCAGTCAAAATTAAATTAAAATTTTACATGGTGGCTTCTTATGGATGGATCTTTAGATACTTTTAGATCAATAATATTTAGGTATTTGGACAATTTTTTTTTGGTAAAAGAAATGTCTACTAGCTTTTTTTGAACGGACTTATATGTCCTGTTCAGTATTAGGGGTGACCTCCAAATAAATTTTTTTTCGAGCTGCTTAGTCCGCATGTCTATCCATCTGTCTGCGATATTTTAAAGCACTAGAGTCAAAATTAACGTAAAATTTTACATGGTGGCTTTTCTTGGATGGAAATTTTTATGTTACACCCACTTTTAGGGATTGCCTCCACGAAATTTTAAGGTTTTAGCATGAAAAACAATTTGTTGCTACAGAAATGTCGATGTTACAGTTTTTATTTTAAACGAACGCTTGTGTACCATCCACTTTTGGAGTAACCTCCAAACCAACCTTCTTTACAGAGTCTGAATATTCTCATTTTTACATGTATGAACTCACACATACACGACAAGAGAATACGAAATATGCAAGCACAAACACATACAACAACAATGCAACAGTATTAGTGCGACCAACACTGCAGAACAGAATGTGCTAACAGGAAATACTCCTATATACGAGTAAACAACAAAGAATCTCTAAAATTAATTCCTTCCCTAAGCGAAGTGTGACACAAGTTATTACATATACAAAGCTTATATTAGTTGAAAACAAAGGTTTCACCGAATTTTAGCATAACAATGATTAATACCCATAATTAAATCAAAACAAATGATTTTTATCAATATCTGATATTGACAAGAAGAAGAAGAAGAAAAACAAAGCAATAATGACAACAAAATGAGCGACATCGGCGTCAGCGTCGCCATTAATTATAATGCCTAAGTTTGAATAATAATAATTTTTAATGCAAGAGAATTTAATATGTAAAAGGAACGCAGACCGCGTGATGACAGCTGCTCGTAGGTGGGTGAAGGGCGCAGAGCGTGCAATGAGCTACGTACGTAGCTGATAAGAAACGATTACGTTTGAATTTTTAATTTTAAGCTAGTTGTAATGCGGCATATTAAAATGGCTTAATGGAAATTTAAGGCTTTAAAATGTGTTTAAATTTGTATAAAAAACAAAAAATACAAATACATGCATACATACACCCAAACCACTTTCTTTCTTGCTTTCATCTCGCTCACACATACATACTTACAACGAAAAGGAAGTGCAACAAGTAAAGCCAGCCAGTCTATTGTGAATAGCACATTCAAGGAACTGCGTTTGTATGCATGCAGCTGTTTGGGGTGGAAAGTTAATTTCTTTTTTCTTTCATGTTGCAATTTTGCTTTATTTGATTTTGTAGTTGAATTTGCATTTTAATTGTTTAAATAAATAAATACGCGCACTTTGCACAACTGTTTTCAAACTGTTTAGCTACTTTCTTACACTTTTTTTTTTTTGTTTAGCATATTTATTTGCACTTACCGTACACGTCACGTTTCCAACGAAATCCGCTTTGCGCTTTATTCTAATTTAATGCTAATTCAGCAGCAGCTAAATTAAAATAGCAGTTTTTAGTAGTTTTGACTATTTTGGGGAAAAACTTTTGCAAACTGTTGTTTGCTGGTCTGCGTTGAAGCAGATTCTGCAACGAGTTCGCTCAACTAGTCTTCTTTTATTTGAAAGAAAGGCAGCGCGCAAGAGCGAGAAGAAATATATATATAATAAATATATGTATAAAAGTTTGCGAGAGAGAGAGAAAGAGTTCGATTTGTTTTTTTTTTTGTTCTAAGCAACAATTGTGAAGTATTGGAAAAAGCATATCTATTGAATAAATAATAAATTAAATACGATAATTAATATAAAATAGCACAAGAAAAAAGAAATAAGGTCATTAAACATTTCTAATAACATAGAACATTTTTGAGTGGTTTAGATTTGCAAAAATTATTTCTTATCTCACGATTTTAATCAGTTAAGCTTATCTAACTATGTATACAACCAGAATTTGATGCATCGGAGTTCTAACTGTATATATATAGTTGGTCAGCATCAGAAGCTGAGTCAATGTAGCCATATATGTAGGTCTGTCTGAAAATATGAAACCAGTTCTAAGACTCTACAAGAGTTAAAGACTTGAAGTTTATATATTTTTGGAGATTCCTTATACCAGTCTATTATGCGGGATAGCGCGTTTTGAACGTGTAAACTTTACGAGGTCCCACCATTGACTTGAACCACTATCTTTTCGCAGCCAAGGTTCGCACTAGGGTCAGCGTAGTGCACGCCGCACATTCCAACATGCAACTAAAGCTAGAACGTCGGCAAGCTGCAATCAGAACAGACCGCCGCAGCCTTCTCAAAAACAATCTCCCGACTGCTCCGGGAAACCTCTCCGTCTTCTCGAGATATATGTGAGCAGTGGACACATATCACCCGCTCCATGGATAGGGCTGCCAAGCATGTCATTGGTTATACAAAACCTGTGAAGAATTCTTGGTACGACGAGGCGTGTCGCAATGCTACTGCAGAGAAGAACGCTTCCTATCAGCAAACTCTGCAGTCGGGAGCAACGCGAGCTGTTAGAGAGCGATATCGAGAGAAACGGAAAGAGGAGAAACGCCTTTTCAGACGCAAGAAAAAGGAGCAAGAAGGGCGGGAGTTTGAGGGTGTGGAGATGTTACGTGACAGAAATGAAGCTCGAAAATTGTATCAAAAGGTCAAGCGTCTGACTGAAGGTTTTAAGCCCGGAGTAACTTTCTGTAAGGATGACAATGGAAATCTGGTAACGGATGAACAGGAATCACTGAGATTATGGAGCAGTCATTTCTCCAACCTACTTGGAGGCGATGAAGCGCATAATTCCGCCGATAGAAAAATGACACCGAAACCACCAGTTAATGATGGCACTATTGTAGAGCCACCGGACTATAACGAGGTCGATTCATTTATTACAAAACTGAAAAATAAAAAAGCGGCAGACTCTGATGGGTTAGTTAGGAGTATGCACTAACTTTTATGCAAGATATGACTTCTGACTTCTTTTATTTAAAAAGTTTCTGCCCCACATCTCACAAAAAAGGATCTGATGAAGAGTTAGTACGGTTCTAGCAGAGTTATCTTTAGCTTTTGGAGCATACCGGCGTGCCACACTCTGTCAAAAGCTTGCTTTACATTCAGAAAGACGACCTCATAATACTTTATCTCCTAAAATCCCTCCAGTATGCTCCCGACTAGTCTCTGGCATTGTTCTGGTATTCTCTGAAATAAAACTGAGGATTAGCGATCGAGCTGGCCTCTTCCAGTATTGTTCGGAAATCTCGCAGTAGTCTTTCGACTACTTTTGAGATTAACGTCAATATGAGGCGAGATTGACTACAGGCTTCACAGGCAGTCTTTACGTGTTGCTTTATTGTTTTTTGTTTAGAATGCGGTTAACCAGAAGTTTGAACCTCCGCTTAATGGTGCTTTTAACTTAAAAGTACTAAAAAGAAAAGTCACCAAAACAAATCTGGCCAAGCAAGGTATTACAATAGTTCTCCAGTCTCCATACAGTTCAATTTCATCATATGGAATCTTCTCTAATATTTATATCAAAAATTTAATATTCTCCTTTACCCTATTTCCTTTAGTCATATTCAAGTTTAGTGTGCGAAAAAGTTAAATATAGAAGAAATATATAAAACCTTGAAAATTTAATCATTTTTCAAATTTGCATAAATTTTCACACACTCGTCTTCAAATTAATTGCGCCAATAAATTAAATTTTAATGAAAAATCTATTAAAACTTTAACAATTTAAATGATTTTTCAAAATCTGTATTTTTCGCGCCTCGTTGTTTTTCTATTCAACGTTTTTATTCAAAATCTGGTATTTTGGTGTAGCAAGTTGCGGTCACACTGTAAGCTGATTAACTCAAAAACAAAGAAGCCTATTTTCACAGGATTTTGTAGAAAAAAAATGGATTGCCAAAATAAAATGAAAGAAATGCATTTAACTGAACTAATTTTCGACAATGCTATTCAATTTTGCTTAGCAAATTGTTACTAGATGTGATAGCAAGCGGTTTATATATCCTTTAGGCCTACTTTCGCCGCAATCTGCTGACATATTGGTTGCGTTATTAATTTTGTGGTGATTTTTAGTGCATTATCAACAATTACAGCTGTTTAAGTAGCTATTAAGCACATTTCTTTAACACTTGCTCGCTTCTTTTTTCTTTATATTTATTTGTTTATATTGTTTTATTTAAAATGCGGCAACTTATATGTTTTTACGCGCGATATATGTTCCAAGGTTTTTTTAGTACATTTTTTAAATAAAATACCAGCAAATGTACTTCTTCTTTTTTACACAACAGCTGCTGTGTTGAAACAAAGCTGAACAGCAACAGTGCGTTCGCTTACACTGTAGCTTTGTTTTGCTTGTACTTTAGACTGCCATTTTATTTTGCTTCGCTAATCCGTGAAAATATGTCTTAATCGAACAAAAATGCTATCGACGTTGAGCGCATTTAGTTTTCATTGTAGTTTCATTTAGAAACAAAACAAAAGCAACAAAATATATTTTTATAATATGTTAGAATAAGCATAAAATCGGAATTAATAAGCTAACAGCTGTCTGCATGTATAATATTTAGTTAAAATTAAGCGAAAAGAAAAAAAAATAATGAGTGTGATTAAGGTAAGTGTGTTGAGCGACAACGACAAACGCCACAGGCAAGAAAAATGCGTTGTAATTTATTTCAAATCACTGATGTCATACTACAACGACAACTACATATCTATCTCACATCTACGCAACTAGAATATAACGCTGGGCATTTTTCATGGCCTGTGGGACAGCATCGCTGGCATGAGGCTCGTCTGGAACATTGACAATGAAGTCAATCGACAGAAATCAGAGGCCGAAACACTGCGACAATTGAGACTGATGGAACACAATCGCCATCTGATAACCCGGCGTACACCGTCACCGGTGCCCAGCTCTGCGTCGGCCATGGGACGCGGAGATTTCACACAGCAACGTGAGCGTGAAAATGCTGACGAACGTAAACTAGATAGTATCTATAGAAAGAAACAAATGGAGCAAAAAGAACTGCCGTCGGGGTAAAGTTCACATAACCAAAATATAAATGAAACGTTAGTAAAGCATTTTTATTTTTAATTTTAGTGAAAAGAAAATCGCCAAGAAACTCTTCAAATGCTGTTTGCTGAATGGAGGCTTTACATGGATGAGCATTGTGCTCTTTGATGTTGTGCTGCTGCCAACGCTCAAGTTTTTACTGACGCTGTTCTACGGCGCGCAATCGGAGACGCTACCCGTCGTCTGGGGCTGGGTACAACCGATACTTTCGATTATTTTCGGCATGATGTGGGTGCTGCCCATATTTCTGCTAAGCAAGATAGTCAGCTCACTATGGTTTGCAGACATTGCAAATGCCGCCTATCGCGTTCGTAAAGGACGGCCGCAGCTAATACAAAGCATCAGTAAATTGGTAGCAGATTTTCTCTTCAGCATTGTGGTACAAATGCTGTTTCTGGTGCAGAGCATGCTGGTTAATCTGCTGCCGGTGAAATATGTTGGTGAAGCCTTATGCTTTGTACATCTCTGCCTACTCTATTCGCTGTACTCATTCGAGTATAAATGGTTTAATATGGGCTGGGAGCTGCATCGACGTCTTAGTTATATTGAAAATAATTGGCCATATTTCTTTGGTTTCGGTATACCGCTGACGGTACTGACAAATCTGACCAATTCTGTAATAGTTAGTAGCTGCATATTCTCTATATTTTTTCCGCTTTTCATACTTAGCGGCAACGAAGCGAAGCCTATCGTTGGCACGACGTAAGTGTTATTTTATTTTATATAGCTGAACTATTATTAAACTAAACCACTTTTAGTGAACTATCGCTACGCCTCTTCTCGCCGGTTGTTTTCATCTCGAACATCTTTTTCGGCGGCAATCCTTGGAGCGCGCGTAATCGTCTCTCCGCAACACAACGCCAACAGCTTGAGCTGCAGCATCAACAGCGTTTGCTCAAGAAACAGCAAGAAAATTTGAACAAGCAAATACAAGAGCAAAAACAACGTGAGGAACAGCAGCAACAGCGTGATCGCTCGCGTGATCGATCACGTTCCAGCTCACGCTCTACAACGCCGCAGAATCAATTTCGTTATGCGCAACCGCCGGTGTTTAATGCGCACAAGGCAAACTCGAACACCTCGTCAAATTCATCAGCAACATCGGCCGGTACGGCTTATAGACGTCAAACGCCGTACTTTGGCAGTGGCTTACGTCCGTTGGTACCCACACCAGTGCCTGGCGCACCTAAAGCAAAAACTACGCCCACATTACATACGTATGACAGCAACGACGATCACTTTAAATCGTGAAATTCTCTGTTAATAGACATTAATAGACCTGCAAGCAGAAGAACTGTGTACTTTTTAGTTTTATGTTTAAAATTCTAGTTTTTAGTTGGACTTAGACACTCACAGAACACACACAACAAACTACTAACTTTAATTATACAAATACGTTAAAATATGAAAGAAGAAAATGTTCACTAGTCTGCAATAATTATACAGGAGCTTTTTTACCATTTCATACAATATATTTTAGGTGTACTATATAAAAGTAGAACGAACTAAGCGTAAAGTAGTTGCGGACGTGCGAAGTTAAAACAATAAAATCAAAAGAAAATTTTGTACACTAATTTTGTATTGAAAAACAAATCAAGTAAAGCGCAATGATTCAATCAGGATGCATTGCCGCCAGCCATTCAAACATTTGTTATAAATAATGAAGTGTTATTAAAATCACAATCTTTAGCTATTTCCGTCAATAGTTCACATTTTGTGTGCCAGGCGTAGGAATTGGCATGCGTGCAGCACAATCTAACAAATTAACGCGTTCATGTTTTGTACAAGTTCGAAAATTGACCACCACCAATACAAATTGATTAACATCAAAATCACCTAGGATACTCGTACAGCTGTCCACATATGCCAATGGACATAACATTTCCTAGTGTTTGTATGTGGCATAATTAATGTAAATACCACTGACTAACTTTTACTTTTCAGCACTTTCAGTGGTGGTCAGTCGGTCAGTCAACGTTTTGCGCTCGGCGCGTACGCAAGGATTTGTAAACTGTTCGTTCGTTTTTTCTATATACGGTTTCGGCATTGTGCAAAGGACGCAAATATAGCTTAAATGTTTGCTGCATATAATGATTGACATTAACTTTAAAACCCTAAAATACTTCTATGTCATTTGTTTGCTATATGCGACCGTATATAGAAGCTTGGTACAGGCGCAGACGAGTCAGAACATCAATGTCTGTAAGTATGCATGCAGTTTTGGACGATATATATAAGGATTATCTAGATATAGACGTGTATATATGGGTCAATTGTGATTTTTATCGAAATAATATTCTATACAACTACATAGACATAAACTTTTCGTGATGTGCATATAAGCAAGCTATTACACATTGACTATCCAGCGCGGGACAGTAGTCAAGTTGTAAGCATTCAATTGCGCTTGAACAAATAAAACTTTGTGGGAGAAGTACTCGTAATAAGCCAAATAATCGACGCCTAAACAAACAAATAATGAATTATAAGCGCATGTAATGGCTTTTGATTGATCTCTGTGTACAGTGGACATAAAATTGGAAAAAAAATTATAAATTTTTAGATTTGAAATTAATGTGCATAGATAGGAAAATATATTTTCCGTGAATTAATCTAGCTGGTTTAATGCCTCATAAAAATGGATGTGTCCACTTATCCAATAATCCATTTTAGCATATTTAATTTATATAGAAATCTATTGCCTTTTTTTCTTCTAGGAGAACAGAAAATAATCGAAGGGCACCAAATCTTGAATATAATAATTTAATAACTTGAACTAAATTCAATCTATCCAAGTTTCCATGGTTCCAATTTAACTTCCTCATTTAATATTAAAAACTCTCGCCTCTACTGGGAACACAATCTGGTTGCTACCGTGTATACCCAAAGTCCAGTTCATTCAGTTTTGTCAGTGCTTTCAATTTAAATTGAATATGGTGCATTTTCATAATAAATTAATCAATGGAGACCATTACATGTGAGTTCCCAAAAATTAGTCACCATAACCGCTTTTTTCTTCTACGAAGCACTCCAGCCGGTTCATTTCCAATATATGTAAAGTGTTAGATCTATATTTTATAACGTTTCTGATTTAATGCAGAATTTTCTGTGGAATGTGCTTATATTTGTCCGAAAAATTTGCTCCGCAGTGTTTCTTCCATTTGGCCTTCTGATCTACTGTGAGTAAAATCGGCACCAATCTTGTGATTATATTCACCGTATAATGAAATCTCTTTATGTCATATATTATACAAGTAATAGCTCTTCGTCTTTGGACCGAATTTGGACGAATTTTAAGGACTTCCTACAGTTAAACAAAAGAGTTCCAACAGTACAGAACCTATATTTTTTAACTCTCAATCTCTGTAGCTTCATATTGGCATCTTCAGAGGGCAATATAGAGGAAGGTTTTCCCACATTACGATGGAAAAAAGTGAAAATAAGGGTAATATGGGCCAAAAACAATTGATCTATGAATAAAAAATTAAGATATTTGCTTCTCCAGAGGAGACTATATGGTGCACTAGAAAAACCGTGCCCTCTCCAGAACTTATTTAGCTTATTAAAAGATAGTATTTGATGAGATAGCATAGAGATTATTATCGCTAGAAATCTGGTTCCTTCGGTACATTCCCGCTGGAGAAGTTTTTGTCTTGCATTCTACCAAACTCTTAAGTTTTTAGACCTTTAAAAAAATATTAGTCAGAACCGCTTAGAGGAAAGATTTTTTTCTTCTAAAATGTGGGTCTAGTGGCTGTTGAGTCTTCTGGTGAAGGAACTATTATTCAGGATATTAATGACCAAAATATTATAACACTCAGACGGCCTTCTTAGCTGTATCTCACTTATACAGTTAATCTTATCAGCAATGAAGAGGACATGGAGCTCTTTGTGTTTGGATATATCTGATAAATGGAAGGTGGATTGTTGCTCCAATCGAATGAAATGTTAATTTTGAATAGAAAAATGGGTGAAATAAAGATGACTTCGTACTTAAAACTGACAAATGAATATACATTTGAAGAAAATTTATCTATTTAATAATCATAATCATTACTGACGAGTAAGGTACTCTTTTTAGGATGTCTAGGAACACTATGAGTCGATGGAACAATCCCGTGGTAGTTGAAATGTACTTCGCCACCGTTACGTCAATTGTTTTTACTGCGGTTTCCACTATTTTTTAGCAACTCTTTTATATGAAGTTCCTCCATTTTTTAAACTACGTTAGAGGCTACATAGAACATTTTTGGATGGATTCTACTGAATTTCATTACCAAGGCTGTCATGTGGTACTAAATGTTTAAAAGAAATAATGGGGTAGTCTAAAAGTAATCCCTTTTTCAATATGTAGATTTAGTGGGTCACCAGTGTGCGAGGTAATTAAATTTTACCAATGATGGGAGATGCAAGGCTAAACGCCCTATTAATGAGCATTGTATATAGTTCAATAGTTTTTCTGTAGCGTGCATGTTAGAGCACTGTCTCGTATTTCTCTTCTAAATGTGCTCGATTAAGAGATACAACAAAAACTGATGAAGTATTTTTGGAACATACAATTTTTTTTTGTGCTTGAATGCTGCCTAAAATTAGAATCAGGTACTTTACATGATGTAGTTCGTTAGAAATATTATTCAACAAAATATTTAAAAATATATAAATTATCAATGTGGTGCCTGAAGGTCTGGGGAGGCTGGGTAGCCGGTTTATGCGCTGTATACTCCATTGCAGTAGAGTGCCAAAGTATAGCCGCCGTATGGGATTTGCGGTGGCCAGTGCCAAAATACGTTCTTTATATTGGCTAGTGTGGAAAGTGATTTGGTCCTCAACTACTGCCTGGTTCATGTCTTTGTGCAGGGTTTAGCTTCTGATGTAGCATGAACATCCTGGCATTATGCACAATGTCTTTTTCTGCAGAAGTTGTTTTTAGCAGCGATTCTCCATATCTGAATGCCTTACCTCTAAATAGGGGCAATTAATTGGGCATATTATCGAAAGGAAGCTTCTCTTAGCACATTTAATGCAGTTTATTATATCGTTCTACCGATTCGCCCATGTCTCTGTAAGGTGGAGGTATTCCAAAATTCCACGTGCAGCTTCGTATTCGCCAACATCACTTTGTTTGGATAGATGCACATCTTATGAATGGACTGGCATATCTGTTAAATATAAAAAAAAACAGGTCAGTGATAAACTGAGCGCATAGACATTGTAGTCTAACCTTTAAAAATTTTACATATCCGCTTTAGAAATTGGTAAAAAGAAATTATTTTCTTTAAAAATATTTTTATGAAACCATTTTTTTTTTTATATATTTTTTTTTAATGACACCAGCCCACTGTGCCTCGGACATAAACATGTGTCGTGGCCAAGTTGGGAAATTAGTCGCTAACAATGTAACTAAATACTCCTTCCACTTAAACTACATAATTTCCTTACTAACTACCCCCTCAAGTGTTTATAAACGAATTGGACAACGAGCCTGCAGCGAAGGCTGTGGAAGTGGTTTTGACCTATTTGAAAAAGAATCCCAACTATGGAGTCTCGGTGCAAATCGATCAAATCGAGGCGAATAAAACGGATGCTAAAGTCTTGCTGGAATCGAGTAAGTATACCCTACACCTACTTAAGATTCAGTAACTTACTTTGCGTACGACAGTTTGCAACAAATATGCGTCAAGCATTGAAAAGAAACAATCGCCGCATCTCGTATTTGACACTACCAAGTCGGGCATAGCTTCGGAGACGGTTAAGTCCTTTACCTCAGCCTTGGGTTTGCCCACAATAAGTGCTTCATATGGACAAGAGGGTGATTTGCGACAATGGCGTGATCTGGATGAAGCAAAGCAAAAGTATTTGCTGCAAGTCATGCCGCCTGCCGATTTGATACCAGAAGTTGTGCGCAGCATTGTGCGCAAGATGAACATCACCAATGCGGCTATACTCTACGATGAAACATTTGTCATGGATCACAAATACAAGTCGCTCTTGCAGAATATACAAACGCGGCATGTTATAACAGCTATTTCGAGTGGTGGACAACGTGATCGCGAGGAACAGATTGAGAAATTACGTAATTTGGACATAAATAACTTTTTTGTACTGGGTAATCTGCAATCCATACGCATGGTCTTGGAATCTGTGAAGCCGGCATATTTTGAACGTAATTTCGCCTGGCATGCCATTACACAGAGTGAAGGCGAATTGAGTAGTCAGCGTGATAATGCCACGATTATGTTTCTAAAGCCCATGGCATATGCGGAAAATCGTGACCGACTGGGTTTATTGAAGACCACATTCAATTTGAACGAGGAGCCACAAATATCTTCGGCTTTCTATTTTGATTTAGCTTTGCGTAGTTTTTTGGCTATTAGGTGGGTACACCCTAAAATAGGGTATTTGTTGGAAGTTGTTTTAGTGGCTTTTTTATTACAGAGAGATGCTGCAATCGGGCGCTTGGCCAAAGGATATGGAATATCTAAACTGTGATGATTTTCAAGGAGGCAATACACCGGAACGTAATATCGATTTGCGGCAGTATTTCAACCAGGTGTGTGGGTTTGAAAACATTTTGTACACTTTTGTACCTCATTATTGCAATTATTGAATTATGTGTTTAACAAATCTGTACAACAAACAAAAATAAAAACTTGCTTCTGTGCAGGTCACCGAGCGCACCTCGTATGGCATATTTGAATTGGTCACGCAACCCGGTAAACCTTTTAACGGCTTTAGTTATATGAAATTTGAAATGGATATAAACGTGCTGCAAATACGTGGCGGTAATTCCGTGAACAGCAAATCAATTGGCACTTGGACAGCTGGCCTGGATTCGGCGCTTGTGGTTAAGGACGAGGAGATAATGAAGAATCTAACCGCAGACACAGTCTATCGCATTTTTACTGTGGTGGTGAGTTTTGTTACTCATACAGTTATACGGAAATACACATTATTAAGTATTATATTTATTTTTAACGACAGCAAGCACCTTTCATCATGCGTGATCCCACTGCACCGAAGGGCTACAAAGGCTATTGCATAGATCTAATTAACGAAATTGCCGAAATTGTACATTTTGACTATACCATTGAGGAGGTGGAGGACGGCAAATTCGGTAATATGGACGAAAAGGGTGAATGGAATGGCATTGTTAAGAAGTTAATTGAAAAACAAGCGGATATTGGACTTGGTTCCATGTCTGTTATGGCCGAACGTGAGATTGTCATTGATTTTACGGTACCCTATTATGATCTGGTCGGCATAACAATTATGATGCAACGCGTTAGTGCACCTAGCTCGCTCTTTAAATTTCTTACAGTGCTGGAGACGAATGTGTGGCTTTGTATATTGGCTGCGTACTTTTTCACCAGTTTTCTGATGTGGATATTCGATCGCTGGAGTCCTTACAGTTATCAGAACAATCGCGAAAAGTATAAGGACGACGATGAGAAACGTGAATTTAATTTGAAGGAATGTTTATGGTTTTGCATGACTTCCCTGACACCACAGGGCGGCGGTGAGGCACCTAAGAATCTCTCGGGGCGCTTGGTTGCAGCAACTTGGTGGCTATTTGGTTTCATTATCATTGCATCATACACTGCGGTAAAATATAAACAAAAATTTAATAAATAGTAAAAATTAATTGTTTTAACTTTACACAGAACTTGGCTGCCTTTTTGACTGTTTCACGTTTGGATACGCCGGTAGAATCGCTGGATGATTTGGCCAAGCAATATAAAATCTTATATGCACCGCTGAATGGTTCCTCGGCTATGACATATTTTGAGCGCATGGCTAATATTGAGCAAATGTTCTATGAAATTTGGAAGGATCTATCACTAAATGATTCGCTAACACCGCTGGAACGTTCTAAGTTGGCCGTCTGGGATTATCCGGTCAGTGATAAGTATACAAAAATGTGGCAAGCTATGCAGGAAGCACAATTACCGGCAACGCTTGAGGAAGCAGTCATACGCGTGCGAAACTCGACAACAGCAACAGGTTTTGCATTTCTAGGCGATGCAACCGATATACGCTATCTGGTGATGACCAATTGTGATCTGCAGGTAGTGGGTGAGGAGTTTTCACGCAAGCCTTATGCAATTGCCGTACAGCAAGGTTCACATCTGAAAGATCAGTTTAATAATGCGTTAGTATTTTACTCTCTCTACATATGTATATGTATTTAGTATTAAACCATTTTTCACCAATTTATAGCATACTGACATTGCTCAATAAACGCCAACTGGAGAAGCTCAAAGAGAAATGGTGGAAGAACGATGAGGCACAATCGAAATGCGACAAACCCGAGGATCAATCGGATGGCATATCCATACAGAATATTGGCGGCGTTTTTATTGTCATCTTTGTGGGCATTGGCATGGCTTGCATTACGCTTGTCTTTGAATACTGGTGGTACAAATACCGTAAGAACCCGCGCATCATAGATGTCGCTGAAGCAAATAATACGTCTACGGACAAAGAGGGTAAAATCGTTGACGGCGTTATACTAGGACATAGCAGCAAAGAATTCGAAAAGGCGAATGCTGCGCTGCGTCCGCGTTTTAATCAATATCCGGCAACATTTAAGCCGCGTTTTTAATTAAGTAAATTTTATTATATATATTAAATGTAACTACGGCAAACATTTCAGAGGAGAACAACAACAACATCTAAAAAACATCTACGTCATAAAGAGTTTAATTATTAAGTGTAATTAATGTTTTATTAGCAAATTCAAAGCAATTTAATAGATTTTTTCTGCACTTTTTTTGAATTTTAAAATAAATGTTGGCAAAACAGTAAAACTTTTTGGTTTTTGATTTTGTGCATTCACAATGAATCGTGCCAGTGTTCTGCAGTGCCATTTCACACGTATGTAGTGTAAATTTATGCTAAACCGTGGTGACTTACATTTTTTAATTTGTACGCCGGCGCTGTTTTTAAATTAAATTGATTAATATAAGAACCTCCTTCGTTGTTCTGGTGATGGAGGTTTGCGACGGTGCTTTGCATCTTCTCTGGCGCACCGTGATACATGAGTTCGGCCAACCTTGAAAAGGACTTAAATGACACCAAAATCGGAGCTGCACTCAATCAGCAAGCAGCGTCTTTAAAATCGTCCAAACGTGCTAGCTAGCCCCAAGGGATTTGGAGTTAAAATAATATACATTTCCTTTGATATACATGTCTCTCTAACAGTAAAATATTTTTGATCTCCTGCACAATCGCACCATGTTTGAGTATCTAAGTTGATATACATTTTTTTTTTTTTATAAATTTTATATAAATTCTTTGTTTTTTAATACATAGTAGTACTCATCATTTTTTATTCATTCCATTTTCTCACATTCGAAATTGTTTTACAGAATCGCTGTGTTTTTTGTATTGTTTTCTACGAAATTGGTATTTACCAACACTAAAAATTTTCTTGCAAAGCGACTCATAGTTTTGCATTCGACTTTATCTTGCGCTGCTGATTACTTATTGCTACACAGTTAAAAAAGCTTTTAATAGCACATAAACCAGCAAGAAGTCAACTACTTTTAGTGCAGCATAAATAAAATGAGCGATAGTTCCGATGATGATTACATGTCCGACAGTTGGGTGCCGTACAGCGAGCGACCGGAGTGGGTAGATGTTACGCCCGTAGCACAAGACGATGGCCCAACTACTAACCCTGTAGTGGCAATAGCATACAGTCCGAAATGTAAGTGAAAATATTTTAAAAAATAAAGTTAAATATTTATTAACTTGCTTCGCTTGTAGTTCGTGATGTCTTTGACTATTTTCGCGCGGTCATAGGGAACCAGGAGAAGTCTGAGCGTGCGCTTGGGCTGACTAAAGATGCGCTCGCATTGAATCCCGCCAACTATACAGTTTGGCAATACAGGCGTGATATATTGCGCGACATGGGCGCTGATTTGGAATTGGAGCTGGATTATTTAGACGAAGTCATACGTCAGAATGCTAAGAACTATCAGGTCTGGCATCATAGGCGCGTCATTGTTGAGCAGCTAAATGATGCTAGTCGTGAATTGAATTTAACCCAGGAATCATTGGACGCGGATGCCAAAAACTATCATGCCTGGCAGCATCGACAATGGGCTATACGCACATTTGAGTGAGTAGCTGTAGCTTTGGCCAAATAAAATTAAAAATAATATAATTTATTTTATTTACTTACAGTCTCTACGACGATGAGCTGCGTTTTGTCGATCGTCTAATCTGTGAAGATCAGCGCAATAATTCTGCCTGGAATCAACGTTTCTTTGTGCTTAAACACCACGGTTTTACGCCGGAGGTTATACAACGTGAACTGCAGTACACCATGAATCGCATACGTATTATCAAGAATAATGAAAGCGCTTGGAACTATCTGAACGGCGTGCTAAAACAAAGCGAAGAAGGCACATTAAGCTCTTTTACTGATGTTATTGAATTCAGTGAGGATCTCTATAATGGCGGCATACGTTCACCATATTTATTGTCATTTCTAATCGATTTGTATCAGGAGCAATGTTTGCGCAGCAATGATGCTGCAACGCGTGAACAATTGGCACGAAAAACTTTTGCACTATGTGATGATTTGTGCAAGAAACATGATGTCATACGTCGCAAATACTGGGAGTATGTTGCGGATAAATTTAAGACGAAACTTAGCAAGCTCTCGAAGGATGCAGCAGCTAATGAATAACTCTGCGGAACAGGTCTGGTTTGGTGTATGTTTATTAATTATTTTTTTTTTTATTATTCCTGAAAAAGTCGATGAAAAATTGAAAACATTTTTAAATTTAGTAATTATTAAAGCTCTTTCTGTACTGAAAAAAAAAAAAAAACTAACAATGTAAACGTGTAGAACGTGTATTGGCCTTAAAGATATGTCGTTCAGATAGTCTATCTTCGTAGATACATCTGTAGATAGCATAGTTCATTATTTTTTGTTGACGTTTACTCGCAGCGTTTTCGTTTGTTTGTACACGTAATTTCATTAACAAACAAACAAGCGAAACGTTTTGTATTGCAGCCTTTCTTGCCACTTATCAGTACAGTTTGCTGACACCTTCAGCTTGTCAAGCATCCTAGAGTTATTTATAGCCTTAAATATCTTTTGTTGCGGTATGTTAATATTGTTCAAATGTTCGCAACCCTTTATAATTATCAACATTTAAGCGTTCTTTTGTGTAACTAATTTAGCGTAATGTTTGCTGCCAATTACCGCAATTTAATGTTGCAAATGACAATTTATTAACAAAAGCCAACATTGCAATTACTTTTTATTCATGCTACGCTTGAATTTACAAACTATTGATTCAATTTAATACAGCCTTATTTCTATAATGATATACGCTGCAACTAAATAAAAACTGCCGCAAGGATGACCATACCTAATCTAATATAAATAACTATATAACCCATTACTATAGATATATGACGTAAGTTATAAAAAGATAATAGTGAGTCACACTCATTCTATAGAAATTTTTTTGAATTTGAAACATTTTATACGCATTGATAAAAATTCCTTAAGTTTGTGACTAATGACAGTTATAGCTTAGCAAATCGCTGGTGGATGTTATAACTAAGTTTAACTGCCGTAAGGGATTAAGATTTTTCGAGTACCTTCATCAGCCAACGTTCGTCTTAGCTCTTCCGACTTTGGTAACCTGTGCCATTTCTTTTTATACACGGTAACAATAGGTTAAAAGGATATATCAAGTTTGTGCAAATGTATACATCAAGCAGGGGTAGGCGAGGCGAGGCAGATCCCATATGTATTTACTTAATCAAAATCAAATTCCGAGCCTATATAGACATGTCCGTCTGTCTGGTTGTTGTTAATCTAGTTAAAAAAACATTTTTACGTAATCTTATATAAACCTTAAAAAAATATGCCATATAGATGCAGATTGGATCACTAAAAGGGGTAGCTATTATACAAATCTGCACCCTCTCTCTGCGTTTTTGTATGAAACGAATTTTATTTGTTGTTAATTCAGCTAGAAACGCCAAATTTGTGGTTTTTTCTTCAATCCTAATAAAATATTCTAAAAAGATTACATTGGCATCACTAAACCGGGTAGCCACCAAACAAAAAGTCAAGTCTATACAAACATGTCTGTCTGGTTACCCGTATGATTAACGAGAACTTGGAGACTATAAGATTTAGAGCCTTGAATATTTAAACGCTCCTATTATCTTTTCAGTTAACTAGTAACTGCCAACCCTTCTCTAACACCTTAGATCCATTAGTATACATAAAAACCTGCACCTCCTTGCTGAGTTTTTGTATGAACATTGTTTTCAGGTTATTTTAGCTAGAAACGCCAGATACTTCAATCCCGGTGTGTTTTACAATGTCGCCTTCTTTTCTTTTTCTCCCATATTGATTCTTGACATTGCCCATTTTTCTAGTGGAACATATATTTCCTAGTACTCTTTATATATAGCAAAACTTTATTATTTATACTATTGGTTCAAATTTTAATAAAATAAAAAATAATAATACAAAAAAAAAAAATTGTAGTCGAAAATGTAAATAAATTCGTAGAACACAATGAGCAGCAGAGTTGTCTAGCAAAGCAAGTCGGGTCCGGACGCTATTTAAAAAAAAATTCTCTATTTAACTGTTTTTATTTACCCGGGTTGATCTAATTTCTTTTATTATTTTATCATTATTTATTTTATTTTATTTTTTACTTATATGGCCGTCTACCGTCTAGGAAGGCGCGCCAGCCTCCATAATCTTGTGCGCGCTGGCGCCAGTCGTTTTAAATGCCAAGTACGGAAAGATCTCTCCATACCTGGTCATTCCATCGAGTGCCCGGTCGTCCTCTTTGTCGGCGTCCATCAATCAAGTTTGGGCCCCCCATGTAAACCATGCGTGCTGGAGCTCATCCTTTCATCCATTCGAATGAGATGCCCAGCTCAGTGCAGCCGCTGGAATTTTATGCGCTGGACTATGTCAACCTCATCAAATAGCTCGTACAGCTCGCGGTTCATACGGGACCTAAACTCTTCGCCGACTCTAATAGGACCAAATATCCTGCGAAGAATCTTCCTCTCAAAGACTTCCAACGCTGTCTCGTCCGACTCAATCACGGTCCATGCCTCTGCGCCATACAATAGGACCGGGAGTATCAGCGTCTTATAGATCTTTATTTTCGTCTATCGAAAGAGGGCTTTAGTTCTCATTTGCTTGCTCAGCCCAAAAAATCATCTGTTTGTAAGCGTGATTCTTCGCCTGATCTCTGTTCCAAGATAGACGAAGTTTTCTACAACACTGAAGTTGAAATTCTCCATCGTCACTGACCGTCCAAGACTCATTGACGGAGTGCGAGAAGACACCAAGTACTTCGTCTTGTCCTCGTTCACCGCTAGACCCATGAGCCGAGACTGTTTTTCAATCTTCGACTACGCCTTGCTGACTCGATGTTCCTGCGTACCGATTATATGGATGTCATCGACGTAAGCGAGCAGCATCATACTCTGTATGTACGGGCTTTGGCGTAGGATGTATTCCATCAGGAGATTGAAAAAAATCGAGCGACCGAGCATCGCCCTGCCTGAAACCTTGGTATCAAAGGGGTCGGAGAGGTTTTTCCCCTCCCTGACAACGCTTGTGTGTTAGATAGCGTCGCCATGCAAAGAGGGACAATCTTTGCCGGGATACCTAGTACAGACACGCGCCTCGAAGAACTTCTATCGTATCGGTATGTCGAAATTGGCTTTGTAGTCGACAAATAGGTGGTGACCTTTTGGTCGACCTTTTCGGTCTGAATCCACACTGATATCGTCCTATCACAGTTTTATATCCAATGGAAAGGAGACTTATTCCGCGGTAGTTGGTGCAAACAGCGGAGTCTCCTTTCTTAAAGATAGGACAGAGAACACTGAGATTCCAGTCATTGGGTATGCGTTCATCAGCGTTCTTCTCTGCAGTAGCATTGCGACACTCCTCGTCGTACCAAGAATTCTTCACAGGTTTTGTATAACCAATGACATCCTTGGCAGCCCTATCCATGGAGCGGGTGATATGTTTCAACTGCTCACAAATATCTCGAGAAGACGGAGAGGTTTGCCGGAGCAGTCGGGAGCGTTTGTTTGAGAAGGCTGCGATAGTCTGTTCTGATTGCAGCTGGCCGATGCCTAGCTTTCGTTGCATGTTGGAACTTGCGGCGTGCACTACGCTGAGCCTAGTGCATACCTTGGCTGCGACAACATAGTGGTCCGAGTCAATATTGGGACCACGTAACGTTCGTACGTCTAACACGCTCGATGCGTGCCTTCCGTCAATCAGAACATGATCAATTTGGTTGCGTGTTATTTGAAAAGGACTCAGCCATGTAGCGTTGTGAATGTTACTTACTTACTTACTTAAATGGCCTTCAACCGCCTACCGGTCATGGCCGCGTGTGGATGTTAAGGTGTTGAAATCTGGTACTACTAACTACCATGTTCCGACCAGCGGCGAAATCGATTAACCTCTCTCCATTATTGGAGGTAGGGTCGTGATTCCATATCATTGCCATTCCAAATACTCTGTTACTTCTGGTTTTTTTTATGAACTAAGATGATCGATCAAATCAATATCTCGATCACTGTTTATCTTAGTATACTTTGACTTGCTTTAAAAATTGTGTGGCTTTGCCCCTTTTCTGGAATCATTTCTCCATCGGTGAAATTGTGTCCTTCATCGCTTCTAAGTTGCTTAAGAAGTGACTCATTTCTTAGTGATTTCTGTGCATTTGTAAGCAGTCTTCTTTGGAGAAAGTTGGAATATGTCGCCCATACATATTTAGGTTCATTCATTCTTAATTTGTTCTATTTATTAATTATGCCGGAACTTCCTACATGTACAGCCCATTCCAAAAAACTTACTGCCATATTTTTAGACTCAATTAGTATATTTATTTATTTTGCTTATTGTTTTGTCGACTTCTCTCTTCATTGAGTACAGATTTTTTTGTTCATATATCATTTTTTCTTGCACTTATTTGACTTTTACTGCATAATAATGGAGATATTCTATAATTTTCATTACTATTTGTTTTTGTTTTTTTTTCTTTTTAAAGAGTTTATATGCATCGTTTATAGTTTGTTTAAGAAAAAAAGAGATATTACTTAAAACTGAAGCAGAAGACAAATGTTCTTTTTTTTTTTTTATAGTATTAATTGGAGTGTTTTTGTTTCGTATAAGTTTTTTTAAATTGTTTTTTTTTTTTAAGTAAAATTTTGCATTTTAAAAATGCTTTTTTTTTTTTTGTTTTAGGGGGGTTTTGTTTGGGTTAGCATAGAAAAAACTATACGAAAAAAATTTTGTTCTATATTTTTTTTTTGTTTGTTTGTTAATCAAAAATTGTTCAAGATTTAAAAAATATATAAATATATATACCTATGTATATGTAAATATAGAATATATATTGTAGTTAAATCAAAGCTTAGTTTAGTTGTTGTTGTTTTTGTGCCTTTCATGCAAATACGTATCCAAATTTAATTTATTTCTCGCTTTTTACGCTGCGGTTTACTTTGTGTGTTCGTGTGTGGAGCGGATAGTTTAGGTGTATCGTAGATTGGAGCATAGTCTCAGTAACAATTTGATATATATATATATATATATGTATATAATAATTATAATTAATATATATATTTTTTGTTTAGTAATTATTTTGGTTTGTTTTTCTTAACTTCTTGCCTTTAAAGTTTTTCGGTTTTTCCTGTCGCTTGAGTTTAATTTCATTGTTTCTTCTTCTGGTTTTTTTGTTTTTGTAAAAGCATTTTTAGCAAAAAATGTTAAAATATAATTATACATATTGTTGATTCTGTTATATATAATTTATATGTATATATTAAAAAGTTTTTTGTTCTGCTATAATTATTTTTTTTTTTTTTTACTTTCTGTGTTGCTCAGCTTAAAATTCTCACTTTTTTTCCTAAAGAAGTTTGCTTGCCCTCCATGCAAATTAGTTTTATTTTCTGCTTAATTTAAATAAAATAAATATTTTATTTTGATGCATTTTAGATTTAGTTTTAGGAAGCTTTATTTTTTATGATTTCTTTATTTTTAAATTTTTTTTATTTTATATTTAATAATAAAAAATCAACGCCGTATCTTGTGCCAGCTAGCTATCTAGTTACATATACTTCATACGATTTATGCTGTTTTTTGCTTTGTAGTTTAGTGCTTTAATTCTTTCGTTCAGTTTTCTATAACTTAATAGCTAAAACTTTTATTTTTTATTTTCATTTTTAAGACTCTACGAGTCCTGTCTTTTGCCTTCTCTCTGTTCTAAACGTGTTCTCCGTCATGCGTTCAAACTTTTACTTCCCTGCATTTGACTTAGAAATTTAAAAAATAAGATAAGGAAAAAAGTAATCGAAAAGATATATATTGTATGTGTGTATATGTATGTATATATATGCTACGTAGTATTTTTTTTTTTTTGTTTATTAAAAACTCTATTTATCCTCTTCAATGCCTTCGTCCGTTGTGGTCTTTGCATTAGCTTTAGCCTCTTCGTTGCTGATATCACATTTTTCAGCCAACATATCCTCGATACCCTCATCCAAGGCCTGTAACTGTTGCTCTTCCTGCTGCTGCTGTTGTTCTTGTTGTTGTTGCTGCTGTACCTCCTCCTCTCCTGTAGTTTCATCTTTTGTTAGACCGGGCGTCATTTTGACACGGCATGTTTCGTATGCGCACACATAGCCAAGCTTAGTGTACAAACTTCTGGAAGCATCATTCTGTGGACGTATAACAACGAAGGGTGTATAGCCGCGTTCCATGACAAGCTTGGTTAGCTCTGTAGCTAAACGTATGCCATAACTGTAGAATATTTTAAATTTATTTTATACACATTTACAACAAATTTTCATTATTCATACACACCCCTTACGCCTATAATCTGGACGTGTTTGCATCGAAAACATTGCACCATAATACGAATGCACCATCCAAGCCGCTAGCTCATTGGTATCCTTACGAAATATACCCAAACCGGGCAGCACTTGTACAAGTATTTCGAATACTTCGACGCATTCTATTTCACTGGCCGGATAGAGATCATGTATGCCCTTGACATCGTCAACTGTTAGCGGACGCATTATCGCATCTTCGGGTAGTGGATCAAATTCTAGATTGGTATTGAGCTTTTTGCATACATATATATCGCCGCCTAAGCGCTCCATAATGCCGAATTTTGAATAGAAATCATCCAGGCGATTCATAATAGCGATGTGCGTAAAATTCAGGTACAATGGCTGTTGCCAATCGATAAGGACATCTTCGGTGCGCATCAGATCGACATGTTCGATTTGTGCTGAAGGACAAAATATGCCAAAGCTTTGGTAGATATTGTTGTTGGGCTGTGAAAAAAACGACAACAAATATTATTAGATATGTGTACACTTTTGAAATAGAATAGAAGTATATATATATCTTCTGGAGTCCATTTTCTCTGTCTATAATAAACATCTCTGGCTTGTTCTCTTTCTATTCTACAAGTATTCTGAGTGTATCTGCTCCAAGTCTGCAAAATGGCTCTAAACCATTGAAGGCAGAGGTTGCACCCTTTCTTGCTAAATTATCAGCTTGCTTATTTCCCGGTATACCCACACAACCTGGTACCCAATATAGGGTTAGCTACTTTGAATCTTTCTGAGTTGTTTAATGTTGCTAGATAATCTAAAAGTAGCTTAGTATTGATTATATTTGAATTTAATGCTCTGGGAGATTGGTATCGTTTGCTCAAGTTCACATTGTGAGAAAAGTTGTTGACTGCCATTCACCTGGGAATGGCCAACAATGATTCTTGTGTCAAACGGTCCAAGCAACTCACACGTCCGCTAGGACACGTATCTTCTGGGAAGCTAACGTGAGAAAGCGAAGGGGCCCCTCTCCTTTAATAAGGGGTTGGTGCGCTGGGCTTGGAACCCGCCACTTAAAAAAAAAAAAACCCCAATGAATACGAACAGGAAGCCTCGGAAGGAATTCAAAGATGACGACCCCCGCAAACAATATAAGGATCATGATACGAGGATATGCACCTGGAATTTCCGCACCCTTAATTGGGATGTTGCAAATATCCAGCTGGTTGATGTCCTTGAAAGATGCAAGGCTGACATCAATGCAATCCAAGAAATCCGATGGATAGGACAGGGTTGCTCTAAAAAAGCATCCTGTGACATCTACTACAGCTGTCATGCGAGTAAGCACGAATTCGGATGTGGTTTCGTGCTGAATAGGAAACTACGTGGCCTTGTCTCTAGGTTTACGCCTGTTGACGAGCGCCTAGCCGCGATACGCATCAGGGCTAAATATTTTTATATTAGCTTGATTTGTGCGCACGCCCCGACGGAAGAGAAAGACGACGATGCTTAAGATAAGTTCTACGAGCGCTTGGAACGTCTGTACGAGCGCTGTCCCAAACACGATGTATAAATCGAGTTTGGCGATTTCAACGCCAAGATTGGGAAGGAAGGAATCTTTGGCCCAACCGTCGGAAAATTTTGTCTTCACGACACTACCTCCAATAATGGAGAGTGGCTAATCGGTAGTTAGTAGTACCAGATTTCAACACCTTTACACCCACAAGGCTACATAGCGGAGTCCTGAACAAATAACAAATTGATCATGTTCTGATTGACGGAAGGCACGCATCGATCGTGTTGGATGTGCGAACGTTACGTGGTCCCAACATTGACTCGGACCACTATCTTGTCGCAGCCAAGGTAAGCACTAGGCTCAGCGTAGTGCACGCCGCACGTTCCAACATGCAACGAAAGCTAGACGTCGGCAATCAGAACAGATCGCCGCAGCCTGCTCAAAAACAATCTCCCGACTGCTCTGGGAAACATATCCACCGTCTCGAGGTATATGTGAGCAGTGGAAACATATTACCCGCTCCATGTATAGGGCTGCCAAGGATGTCATTGGTTATGAAGTTCGAAAATTCTATCAAAAGGTCAAGCGTCTGACTGAAGGTTTTAAGCCCGGAGTAATTTTCTGTAAGGATGACAATGGAAATCTGGTAACGGATGAACAGGAATCACTGAGATTATGAAGGAGTCATTTCTCCAACCTACTTGGAGGCGATGAAGCGCACAATTCCGCCGATAGAGAAATGACACCGGAACCACCAGTTAATGATGGCACTATTGTAGAGCCACCGGACTATAACGAGGTCGATTCAGGCTCTGATGGGCTACCAGCTGAGTTATTTAAGACCGGCGGCGAAGAGTTGGTTAGGAGTATGCACCAACTTTTATACAAGATATGGTCCGATGAATGCATACCCAACGACTAGAATCTCAGTGTTCTCTGTCCAATCTTTAAGAAAGGAGACCCCATTGTTTGCGCCAACTACCGCGGAATAAGTCTCCTTTCCATTGGATATAAGACTTTCTCGAGCATATTGCGTAATAGGCTGAAGCCATATACCGATTCACTGATAGGACGATATCAGTGTGGCTTCAGACCAAAAAGGTTGGCCAAAAGGTCCATAATTTAGGAATGTGTACGATTTGGATTTATTCAAATGATGAACATAATTTTTCTAATTATTTAGGACTATTCCTGTTAATCGCTTGTTTTAATAACCTTAACTGCTGAGTGTAAAGGCCTTCAAAGCACAACTTTGGATGGTTTTTAGTGAGAAAAAAAATATTTTTAAGCATGCCTTGATTGTATATTCTTGAAATGGTTGCTTTGATTGCTATTGAAGATAATTATTTATAATAATTTTTTTTCTTTTTAAGGTTTTATATAACGTGTATCCACAGCGCATGTCCAATATCAGCTCAATGCGAGCAGTAGAAGTGGTTCAAAGTTGAGTTTTAAGTTTGCATAAGAAAGAGAAGCTTTTAATGAAAAATGGGCGCGATTGTGCGAACACGCTTTTCACAACTTTGGCTTAAAAAAGTGCATTCGCCAGGAAACTGAGGCCTAGTTGAAGCTAATTGCAGTTCTTGAAGATTCAAGGGCTATGACCGAGTATGTCAACAGGCTTTGGGCCTCTTGTAAGCTATGAAAAGCAACTAATGACCTATAAATTCGGTTGCCTGCTGTACATCAAGAGAATTACTAGACGAAATAATATATAATCCGGCTAGGTTAGGCTTTAACTTTCTCTCAACTTATTCATGCCTTCAAGGCGTTACGATTGCTTAAGCACTTAACCGACTTATACTCCTTTGCATATTATACCATTTAAACTCACCGTAAGCGTGCATCCTGGAAAGTGTAGAATTATCGGTTTCTCGGGCCAATCTTTGGAAACATAGAATTTAAAGTCCCAAACGCGATCATTCAGGTACGTTTTTATGGTTTGATGAAACTGTTTCGGGATTAAATGAACAATAACTTATTTATTTATTTATTTAATTTATAGAACTCCTTTTTCGTACAACACAAAACAACAAAATGAAAAAATTTCGTCTTAGACGACATCTTGAAATTTGACCTCATACAAAAGATTGATGACTGCATATGTGGTCAGCACGCCAACCATAACCTTGATCACCAACTCGAAGCGTCCACCATTGAAGAGTACACCAGCCAGTTGAAATAGCATCATACAGCCCATAGCCATCAGAAAGAATTGATTACATTTGGTCAAAACCGTCAGGAATAGGGAATAGAGTGAGTATTCCTGTGCCGGCGGCGGCGGTGGTGGTGGCGGCTTGGCAAATAGCGAGCTCAAATGTGCCCACATATTGCTTTCGGGATTTGAATTGTTGAAAATTTGCAAATCTTTTTTGGAATATTTGGATTTTTCCGCTCTCGCACGTATGTAGCTTGTGCAGGTTGTGAAATGAAATAATTTTTGAGATTTGAAAGTTTAAAGATTTCTCCAAGGCTACTTGTTTGAAATTAAATTTTTTTCTGCTTTTAGTCTTCTAAAAAATTTTGACAGAAAGCGTAAGAAAAACTGAAAGTTCTTGAAAATCTGCATAAAATCTTCAAAATCTGTGCATTTGAAATATTTTACGCTACTTTGAAGCATTTTAAGTTGTCCTTTAAAGCTTTTCACAAAAGCAATTGGCTGCACGTAATACTCGTAAAAAAAACGCTAAAAAAAATAGTGTAGGCGATATCTACGTATATATGTAAGCCATATGACTCAAAAGAGGTCAAATTGCTCAAATACTATTTTTTTTTTTTTTTTAAGTTTGGGATTGCATGTCTTAGCCTGCTTACGGCTTGATTTTCTGAGCAATTGGCTGTCATAAAATTCGCTCGATTAAATTGTTGCTTTATGGCGCAGTTCTGAAGATTGTGCCGGATTTTAGCACAGCCGACAAAGCTGTTGAATCCTATTAATGTGTGTGCATGACTGGTGACAACTGTGCGCAATTGTTTTGAAAATTTTGTTAATATATTTAATTTGTTTTGTATTTTAGGCAAACCTTTAATGATTCCGGTAGAAAACGTTCTAAGTACGTCAAAATTTCTGGAAGCTCAGATTCTTGCACCAAACGAAAGTGTTTACCTTCGGGAATGATTTCCATTTCTGTAAATGAAGTAAATAAAAGGTATGGTGAAAATATTTTTTTTTTTTAAATTTTAGTAAATTGTAAAATTTTATCAAAAATATGAATGGTAGAAATGTAAGCAGAAAGAGACAAATTTTTAAATATTTTAGACATTTCGAAGATCTTCGTAAGATTTGAAGCATTGCTCAGCGCGCACGTTGCCCATCATTGAAAACAGATGAACAGGTTTAGTGAATAAGCGAAATGGAGTAGCACCTTGAGCAAGATTTCGCATGTGTTTTGGCATTACACCATCTGCCACAAGGTATTCATTCACAAGGTATTCATTTTCCGAACCTAAGAACCTTTTGACATGTAGACGCATGGAAAAAGCTTGTTTTGTAAGCATTTTTTTTGAGATCGGGTATCATTCACGTCCAAACAAGGGTACAATATATGGTCTTCAATCATTCTGGGCCAATTCACATGCACCTTGTTGCTCAGGTCAAAACTTCCGTCTTTGAACCGATGAAACCAATGCACGTTGTTTCCGAAATAGCGCTGGGTCTCCAAAAAATATTTCGCATGAATCGATTAACGTCTTGTTGAGGCATAGAAAGATCTTCTTTATAGATGATGACAGGCTGCTCTTTTTTTTATTGGCAACCATGCAACTAATAGGATTTGTTGCAAAAGTCTCTGACACTGTTCAGGATTGGTGTAGAAATATATAGATAAGTTTGGGCGATCTGCGATAATGAGTCCATTGTCCAGTAGGTAGAACATTCTACTCTTTTAAATATTTTAAGTTCCAAGACGAGAGATTGCCCAGAAGGGAGATTACCTAGACGGTGGATTGCCAAGACGGGGGAATCCAATGGCAGGGGTACACCTAGACGAGGGCGTTCCTAGACAAAGGAATCCCAGACGATGGAATCTCCAAATAGAAGAATCCCCGAGCAGAGGAATCCCCGGAGAAAGTGAATTCGCCGGACAAATAATTTCTGTGACGGGGAATCGACCTCGAAGCCGATCACATATTTATTTATCATTTAGACTGCCAACTTCTCTTTCGTATGAACAATTTACTTGCGCACACATGTTCGTGTTCGATGAAAACATATTTCCTCTCATCCTAGCAAATCGTCCTCTGCATACGAAGTAAACTGTTGTGGACTACTGACAGAAGCAAATTGCATCATTTGCTTATGCCTCCATATAAATTTTCCAATCGTCAGGAAATGCTTCAACAGCCGCACAGACACGACACCACAATTCAGAAAATTCAATAAGCTACATGAACAGTATACAACCCCATAACCGAATTTTCAATTTGTATACGCAGTTGTAGGCGAACTGTCTACGACATTGGGAAACTGAATGGCTTCGCCCTTCGAACCATGGTCTCAATGTAGATAGGAATGAAGTCGCTGGGTAACCGAAATAGAAATTCATGTTGTGCAGTAGGTGAAGAGTATGCTAACGAAAGAGGACTGACAAAATTGATTAACGATTAGTGGTCAATGAATTTACTAGTTCCTAGGAAGTCACACACAATCAGTCGTACTGCAGGTTTTTTTTATATTAAATTTGCGCAGGTATGAGGGTGTGACTATCACCAAACTGAAAGGGCATCAAAACAATGAAAGAGGATGGTTTGATAAGTCATTGACTTTTTGAGTAAAATATATTCTTTTTCGATAAATAAGCGTTTTATTTCTTAAAATGGTCTCTTTTAAGCTTGACACATTTGGTCCAACATGTTTTCAATATATATTCTGCAAATAAAAGGCCTTCCAAATAGTTGTTTCTTTGAGTGAGGAAGTCTTCATTCGACTTAAAATTCTAATAGTCCAGACATTTATTTAAACTTGGAAACAGCAAATAGTCACAGATAGCTAAATCTGGAGAAAAGGCTGAATGGGGTAGTAATTCGTAGCACAATTTATGAATTTTTTTTACCATGGTGACTACACACGTGTACAGCCCCGGAAAATGGAAGAATACAAATGGGGTCGTTCTGCTTAAAATCAATATCGAATCTGTCTAAAAGCTCTAACAAATATTCATCTGTGATCGGCACTGCATGCATCACAAAAAAAACTGTTTGCCGACAGATTCACCTTTCGTCTTCTTTGGTGCACGGTTACCCGGAAGTCTCTGTTGTGGTGTGTGTGATGTATTCATATTTTGTCTAAGTTAATGGAACGAAGCAAAAACTCGTTCGGATTGTAGCTGAACATCGCCAAATACTTCTTTGAAGTGGTCACACGTTTACGCTTATAGTGGAGTATGCGCACTTGCGGCATTCAATCAAACGAATAACCTTTTCATGTCCAAATAATCATGTAAAATGAGATGTATTCACTCAGTTGAGATGTCAAGAGCCTCAACAATCGCATGCACTTAATATCTTTTCTTGAATTGTAACTCTGGCGTGGCGAACTCTTTGGAACACTAGTGTAAGCAAAACGGAACACTTCTTAACCATAGAAATTGATAGTGCAGAATCTCCATTGTGTTTATCAAAGTTTTCCTTGGTTTCGGTGATACTTTTTGTACGTAAACATTTTTCCATTTTCGTTAAAATTTGCGATGTTGTCTGCTTTTAATGGCTGGACAACAGAAACTAAACGGAGCAGCTTGCTTAAAATTTTACGGTAGTGTACTCTTAGATGACAGTTGACGGTTGATCAATGCAGTTCACTTAAAGTTACCTCGTTCGGTAGCTTAAAAAGGTGGAGCAATTACGAAACAATTGTCTTTATAGCTAAGTTAGCTAAGTTTCTTTATGTTTTCTAGCTTCAGGAAAAGTGGAAAATACCCAAATTTACGCTTCATACATATACGCGTTGGGTATGATAAGTATTTTTTTTATTATTAATATAATAATAAACGGAAACAAAAATCCATATTTAATTATTTATGCATAATTAATTTGCCTATTGATTAACTTAGTAATTAAAGTTTAATTTCCCGGCTTATTAGAAACTGTTTGCAACATTTAATAACGAAATACTTCGCCATTTTGTACAGTAATTGGGCGAAAACTAATTAGCAAAAGGACGAAATCAAAATGTATCGATTTTTATATCCTGTACACTCAAAAGATTTAATTAATAAGCCTATTAAAATGTAAGCTTAAATCTGCTGTGCATGGAAATATGTATGTACTATATATACTCGTACACGACATATAGGTACATGGGTATAAATTAAAAAAAAAAAAAAAAAGAAGAAATGAGAATCCATGCGGGCGTTGCCCGCTTTTGGCATCCATGCCAATATTTCATTCATTTCAATTGCCATTTTGGCATCGCGACTAGAAGAGCCCAACACGCGTATATAATGTAATGCAGAAGTGAAGCTTGATGTAGCATGAAAATGACGCTGTTGTCCTTGAAAGCGGCCAACGCAAGGACCTTGATAATGCGCAAATGAGAAATAGAAATAATAAAAATGCAAAAAAAAGTACATAATATATTAAAAGTTAAAATAAATGACTGCAGAATGTTTTGAATTATATTAAAATAGTTAGGATGGTAGAGTCTTGCTTGTATAATATCCTGTAATACTCGTATCTCGGTAACTGTTTGCATCGATATTTATAAACAAAAAAGTTTCCAAATCAAATAGTAAAAATAGTGAGTGCGAAAAGTAAGCACGAGTAACTACTTGTTTATTTTCACCACACTATGGTGAAATTGCAATTGTTCCACTTATGTATTCCAAACTCAATTTTGAGACGGTATCGAGAGAAGCGAAGAGCGGAAAAACACCTTTTCAGACGCAAGAAAAAGGAGCAAGAAGGGCGGCAGTTTGAGGGTGTTGAGATGTTACGTGACAGAAATGAAGCTCGAAAATTCTATCAAAAAGTCAAGCGACTGACTGAAGGTTTTAAGCCCGGAGTAACTTTCTGTAAGGATGACAATGGAAATCTAGTAACAGATGAACAGAAATCACTGAGATTATGGAGCAGCCATTTCTCCAACCTACTTGGAGGCGATGAACCGGAATGAATGGTGGCACTATTGTGGAGCCACCGGGCTATAACGAGGTCGATTCAGTTTTTAAAAAGCTGAAAAATAACAAAGCGGCAGGCTCTGATGGGCTTAGACCGGCGGTGAAGAGTTGGTTAGGAGTATGCACCAACTTTTACGCAAAATATGGTCCGATGAACGCATACCCAATGACTGGAGTCTCAGTGTCCTATCTGTCCTATTTTTAAGAAAGGAGACCCCGCTGTTTGCGCCAACTACCGCGGAATAAGTCTCCTTTCCATTGGATATAAGACTCTGTCGCGCGTATTGTGTAATAGGCTGAAGCCATATACCGATTCACTGATAGGACGATACCAGTGTGGCTTCAGACCAAAAAGGTCGACCAGTGACCAAATATTCACATTACGCCAAATCTTGGAAAAGACCCGTGAGTTCAACAAAGAGACTCACCACCTATTTGTCGATTATGAAGCCGCTTTCGACACGCCCATACGATCGAAGTTCTTCGACGCCCTGTCTGCACTAGGTATCCCGGCAAAGATTGTCCGTCTTTGTATGGCGACGCTATCTAACACACAAAGCGTTGTCCTTTGATACCAAGAGAGGTTTCAGGCAGGGCGATGCTCTGTTGTGCGATTTTTTCAATCTCCTGATGGAATACATCCTACGCCAATGCCCGTACATACAGAGTATGTCGGGCTCGATCTTCCAAAAGGAAGTGATGCTGCTCGCTTACGCTGATGACATCGATATCATCGGTACGCAGGAACGGCGAATCAGCAAGACGTTCTTGGAGATTGAAAAACAGTTTCGGTTCATGGGTCTAGGCGAATGAAGACAAGACGAAGTACTTGGTGTCTTCTCGCACTCCGTCTTCGCGTCTTGGACGGTCAGTGACGATGGAGAATTTCAACTTCAGTGTTGTCAAAAACTTCGTCTATCTTGGAACAGAGATAACCAGGAACAATAACATCAGCCCGGAGATCAGGCGAAGAATCACGCTTGCAAACAGATGCTTTTTGGGCTGAGCAAGCAAATGAGAAGTAAAGCCCCCTCTCGACAGACGAAAATAAAGATCTATAAGACGCTGATACGCAGAAGCATGGACCGTGATTGTGTCAGACAGCGTTGGAAGTCTTCGAGAGGAAGATTCTTTGCAGGATTTTTGGGCCTATTAGATTCGGCGACGATTTTAGGTCCCGTATGAATTGCGAGCTGTTCGAGCTATTCGATGAGGTTGACATAGTCGCATAGGCACATAAAATTCCAGCGGCTGCACTGGGCTGGGCACCTCATTCGAATGGGCACGCATGGTTTACATCGGAGGCCCAAACGTGATTGGTGGACGCTGACAGTTTCAGTTTAAGTATAATGAATAAACAAAATAGAGCATATCGATCGAAAACCTAAAATATTGACCCCCTCCACCTTCACCAATTATGGGAAAAAAAAGTTCTTTTTAATTTATAGACTTATAAGGCAATTGATTGTACATATTTGAGCTAAATCAGAGAAATAATTGAAAATAAATAGGGAAGATTTGGACAAAAAACTTTTAACGAAACTTTCTGCTTAATTATTTTGAACCATGTAAGGAAATGATTTCCTTAAACATTTTTGATGCAGATGCTTCCGATTTAGCTATATTTAATTCCATACTAACAAAATGCGACTACATCATTCCGAATCAACTGCTTCTTACTATTCTCTCCCAGAGCACTTCTAGATTTTCAGAACCTCGCTATGTATGCTAAAAATATTACCAATTTTTTTTGTTTTTTTTTTTTTTGTCTTGATTCGTTTTGTAATTTTCTCTGCTCAAGAGTCCTTAATACAAATGCATGACTGCTGGCATATCTGCCAGACGGCATGAAAGAATGCTTGTTTGATTGATGTACTTGGGCTTGGGCCTTCTTTGTGTGTTTCACTTTGTTCTAATTGGAATGTTAAATGCTTAAATCCTTTATGCTGAACTGCAAGTACATACTTCATATTTTCACCTGCATGGCTAGGACATATGTCGTCTGTCGACTGTCGACTTGCGACGACTGTATGACTGTTTGTCTTTTTCTTTATGCTCCCCCTCCCTCCCTCCCAGCATATGTTTGGCCTCTGCATTTAATGTGTTATTTTTGTGTTACTATGACTATTTGCAGCTATTTGTGTCAAATTCAAACACCACAGCAAGCTCAACATGGGTAAAAAATAGGCAAAATACATTCTACACAGAAAGAAAAATATGTGTGTGCGGCAATGCTGAGTAAGCGTTGTGTTTGAGCGTGCACATGGCACATCAACGTATCCATCACCTAGCAGTGTGCGCCATCTCTCAACTGACCTGACCCCCAATGCAGCAATAGTCTCAGCTTGGCTTAGCTCTGCGTCGACATCGTCGTCCTCGTCCTCATCGTCGTCGTCGTCGTCATAATACAAAATCAATATTTAACATTTCATTTCGGTCTGCTCATTTTTCTAACACACTTTACTGCGTCTACTTAGCCCTGTTGCCCTGCATACATCACAGATTACATACATTTATTCTACTTACTTCCTTCAGCTGGTGCCTCTTGGTGGTTTTTACTTTGGCGAATTTCGCTCTTTATAATTTATTGTTTACTTTCTCTGGCGTCGTCCGTTCTATTCTTTATTTCATTTGCGCTGCCCCTCCCCGCCCCCATGTAAATTGGCATGTTTTGTGTGACTGCGTAATTCGCGGGCGTGTCTTGTGGTTTGCTCGTAATTGTATTTGGGGCGATAACTTTAAAGAATTAGTTTTTTTTTTTTGGTTTGAAGTAGTTTAAAGCAGACTTTGTACGGTGTGGATGATGTATCTGGAAAGCAGAGGAACTGAAAAAACTTCTTAAAAAATGAGGCACTGAATATTTGGAGATGTATTAGCATCCCACTGAATTTTTTTTTCATGAAAGTAGTTTGAATCATAATATTAGTCTATTGGCTCCTCCAAAAAATTTTTTTTGTGAAGTTCCTTCTGTTAATCCGAGCAAAGTTCTTCATTGCCAAAAATTTGGTTCACGACATTGCCAGAAATTTGCTTCTTCATGAAATTTGTAGTGAAGTTCCTACTGTTAATTGGAGGTCAATCGTTCACCATTTCGCCAGAAATTTGCTTTTTCATGAAATTTCTATTAATTGAAAGTCAATGGTTTACCACATCGACACAAATTTGCTTTTTCATGAAATTTCTAGTGAAGTTTCTTCTATTAATTGGAAGTCAATGGTTCACCACATCGCCAGAAATTTACTTCTTCATGAAATTCGTAGCGAACTTTCTTCTACTAATTAGAAGTCAATGGTTCAACAAATTGCCAGAAATTAGCTTTTTCATGAAATTTGTCGTGAAGTTCCTCCTATTAATAGGAAGTCAATGGTTCACCACATCGTCAAAAATTTTCTTCTTAAAAAAATTTGTTGCGAAGTTGCTTCTACTGATGATTCAGTCCAGTCGGGCGTAACCGACTGTAAGAGACCCTGTACTAGTACAGGTCGCCTAATAAAAACATTAAATATTTCCCGAGCTTATGACCACTTCGGAGGACGGAAGTATCATAGGTCGTTCAAATTCAATTGCTTATAAAATCGTCATTTATTATCCGATTTTGATGAACTTTTTGGATTTTGGCTTAAAGGGACGATATCTCTATATTGGCATTATTTTTGTCCCGAAGAAATTTTTAGGCTTGGTGGTGATTTTATGGGGAAAGGGAGGAGGGGCAAAATTTAAAAATAAATTTGTTAAATTATCTATTACCGTTTCTGAGATCCTTTCGTTCATATGGACGATTAGACGGACATGGCTAAATCAACTCCTCTATCACTCCTGAACATAATGGCGGTAACTTTGGGGAGTCTCCGACCATTATTTCTACCTGTTACATACATTGGCACAAAACCAATAGCCTCTTGTACCTTCGGTACAGGACCTAAAAATAGATTGAATCTCATATCAGCTTGTATATATCCTTAAAGTGGGAGTTAGGCATAGATAATGCTGTACAATTGCATATATGCAACTCCTCCAAAGAAAAATTGAAGAACAACATCGAAATTTCTGCAGAGACAAGATTCCTCATCCGTTGTAAACGGCGACTTAGATAAACTTGGCAAATCAATGGAAGTTCTGAATTACAAAAAAAATTACTTGAAATACCACACGGAATGTTTCTTTGAAATCTAATAAGGAAACATTTTTGAGATCAGGAACAAGCTTAAGCCTTCGATGGAGATTTTTCATATACAACTCAACCATTTTCTATAAATAATTTGACTGAAGACGGAAACAACTTAAAGTTCTTGGAGGCACAGATTAAATGCCACTGATTATCTGAAGTATTTCCCTAAGTGAAAAAAGGCTTAAAGACTGTAAAATTTCTAGAAAATTTAACTCAAAAAGCTCTTAAACCAACGGAAATTTGATTGAAGTGGTCTTGTTTCAAAAAAAAAAAAAAAAAACACCACCATTCTATCATACGATTAGTTTATGGACAAATTTCTCGAAAATGTTCGAAAGAATTCACCAATTTATATGGAACAAATCTTCAAACTGGAACATCAGTTCGGGTTTAGATATGAGCATGGAACAGTGCCACAGAATTTACATTTTTCGCTGCATTTTTGGATGTTAAGACTTCGGAAGACAGTTGTGGTATGTTATCAATCAAAAACTTTAGGAAAAATTGTTTTTTTTTTTTTTCTGGAATGTTGTGTACGAGAAGACTTTAGAGTTCGCTTTGAGGACTATCATACATAAAATTAAGTTTCATTAAAAATTGTAATCAATTCCTGAATTTCAGCCAACTTTAAAAGAATGAAGCTTGTTCTAAAATATCATAAGTCTATATTATCTTGAAAAATGTGATTATTTTCTTGTCAAAATACTTTTGCCTATCATTGTATAAACATAGATCATTCAATGAATAAGAATTTTCAATCATTTAAAACTTTTCTTTTTATAAAACTCTGGAAATGTCTGCAAATAAGTTACTAATCTATTTTCCATTAACTCCAACAACAACAACATTTCAAATTGAAAATGAAGTAAACTGACACTAATCGGAGGTTTTTTTCTTCTTATTATTAGATATCCGTTTTATATTAAATTTCCATTGCACTTCCTTGTGTTGACATATATCGCTTCCTGTTTGTTGAGCTTGAACAGAAAACTTTTGTGGCAAACTTTTTTTAAATTTTTTTATTAAATAATTAAATGCAGAAAAATGCAACAAAATATAAAATTCTTGCAAATAAGGAATTTTCGTCCAATTAGGCATTTGAAAAATAATCTATTATTAAATAAATAATTGTATATTTTGTTGTTGTGTAGTGCGTTAATATTTTCATAAATATTTATTCGAAAAAAAAAAAAATAGAAAAATAATCAACTTGAACAAATGTTGAAAATTTTTAATAGATTTTTTCTGCAAGCGAGAGTGCAACATAGAAATGTGTGAGCGAGAAAGTGAAAGAAAAATAGCATGCGACACTGTAGCAAAAAGCACTAATTGACATGCACATGTGCAATTGGACGAAAGCACGGACGGACGGACAGCCGGGCGGACGGACAGTCAGACATTCATATAGACAACCCCACATCAGCAAATAAAAAATAATAAAAATAATTAAATTCGGAAATGTTTGCATTGCGAAAAAGGGCTGCTTAAATAATTGGTAAAAATTGTGAAATATTTTAATTTTAGAAGGCTTGAGTAAAAAGAATTTGGGCATAAAAGGGTCTAATGTAGACACAATGAAAAACTATTACATAACTTGAGAAAGATTGGGCATTATTGGCGTGATTTATACTTATTTTGATTTGTTACACGTAAGAATTTGAAAACTTCATAAAACATTCGAAGCGTTTGAAAAAAAAAAAAAGGGGTGAGGGAATACCAGTTATAGTAACAAGCCGACAAACAAGTTCGAATCTTGAGCCGTAAAAGCATCATCTGTGGGAACTTTTGATTTACTTTTTAATATGAAGAATGATCTAGCTCTCGATTGTTACTGAAGCATATGGCGAGACTGCTTTAAGTGAGAGAAGTTGTTGTTGATGGTTTCAGCGGGCAAAAATCCACAAGCATAAACTTCTAAGACTTGTGAAATACGACTAACATCAAGGTCACATCATTTCAGAAACATGATATTTCTAAAATTATGTTCTGAAGAAAGCTCTTGAACCGACGTCTATTGGAACATATGAGGTTTTGAGACGTCAACGTGTCCATCATAAAGACGAAGCGTTCTCAGTCGATCATCTTTAGGTCACTTTCTCTATCAAAGTGGATCTTGCTCAACAATTTGAGTTGCTATGTTCCAGTCTCGAACCACCAAAAATCTACGAGAAACAGCTTCAGGTACAGTCTTCCCATTCGTGATATGAACACTGAAGCGTGAGTACTATGGTAGACTGATACAATTCTGCCGGTAAAACTTCAAACCCTAGTAAGTCGTGAGATTCGATACGAAGCATAGGCCCTTCCTATTCGGACCAAAAGTTATAGTGTTATTTCTTCCGATAGGAACACTTCCCCTGATCCCATTGACATGTGCACCAAATTTCATCTCTGTATCTCAAATAGATGCAAAGATATGACAAATTTGGTTTACCGGTTGTATAGAGAGGTGAGGCATTGTCCCATTGTCAATTTTAACAAAAAGTATGCTATGTCCTTCTCCAACGTCCCATATATATCTATACTAAAATTTATACAAATTGGCCTAGCGGTTTAGGCGTGATGCGCGCACAAACAAACAAAAAAATTGGTCTACGATTTTGATTATATGTGTAGATAAGAACTAATGCAAAAATATTTGAAATAAATCAGGTCATGGCAGGGTACAGCAACTCCACAGAGTCACCGACCATTGCAGTATTGCAATGCCAGCTTCGTGAACATCGAACAAGCGTTCGATCGAGTTTGACACAGTTCTTCTGTGGGTGAGGTCAAGGAGAGACTGTCCTCGCTTTACTTTGTACTGATACGGTCCTACTTGGAGGGTTCAAAATTCATACAAATTGGTTAAATGGCTAAGAAGGGATAAGCGCACAAACAAAAAAAAAAAATTGTCTACTTTTGCCGAAAGGTCAAGGAGAGACTGCCCTTGCCCTACTTTGCTCTGATACGGTTCCACTCGGAGGGCCCTTCCTTCAAGGTTTAAGTAATGGTGAGTTTGTTCTCCCCTAAAATCTTTGAAAATGATTTAAAAACAAAGAAACGAAATGCTGCTTGGAAGTCATAAACGAAAGGGTATACTGACCGAATAGTCTTTGGTGATGAAAATTGGATCCACTGTTGTAACCTAACAAAGAAGAAAACATAGACAACACCTGGCCATGCTTTAAGTTCTATAGCTACGCTAAATAATTATGACAAAAATACCTCTTATTGTTGGGATCAGCTTGAAGTAACACAAAAATGTAGAAATCATGGGAAAACCTGGCTATGCTTGAGCATCTAAAGCTTTATCTGAACCTATTTGGAAACACTGAAATGGGAAGTTTTAACCCAGACAGAGGAAAGAAATTTTCCAAATACCTTGTAAAAAGTCTCCTTGCAAACGATTCTAAAATTTTGTCACGTAAAAGGACGCTGGATGCATATACGGCTTCAGAGAAAAGAGGTTAACCAGTGACCAAATATTAACACCTCGATCTCGATCCTGAAGGAACCGCTCCGAGTTTTTTGATACCAATAGAGTTTGCCGGTAGGGTGATCCGACGACGTGTTATTTATTAAATCAGTTGATGGTGTACATTCTACGTCAAAGCTCATTAATAAAAAAAAATTTCGAAACTGATCTTCCAGAAAGAAGTGATACCAATTACATCCATAATCAGCCCATAAGAACGGCGATATAACAAGGTATTGTCAGAGGTTAAAAAACAGTTACGAGTAATGGATTCAGTGGTGTATCTTCTCGCAAAACGTCATCAACATTTAGAGGGACTGTGACAATGGAGATATTGTTGTAGAAAACTTTAACCTGCAACAATAATGTCTGCCTGGAAAGAAGGATTATTAATAAGTCGATTCTGCTCTATAACGCAGATGCATGGACCTTAATAGAATCGGATAAGGAGGCTTTGGCAGTGTTTTAAGTTAAATATTTTTTGTAAGTTTTTTTGGATTTGTTTTAGTTGGAACCCAGTTTCCTTTCTATATGTTCCACAAGCTGTACCACCCATTCGATGAGTTTAACATTGTCGAGAGCGCAAAATTTCTGTGTTGGAATTGATATTTGAATGGATGACCGAGTTCCAACTTTGGGGGATTCAAAGTTAATTGATCGCGATGTAATAGCGCAAAACTATATCTTTACATATGGAGAGATCTGTGCGAAATTTGTATTAAAGACAACTGGTGTCAGCTAAGATGCTGCTTGTTAGTTAGTGAAACCATGGGTGAAAAAAGTCTGTAATACCATATAATGCTCACTATTTTTTAACCATAAAACGGTCCGAAGTGTGTCTTTAGCAGTTACTGTATCAATGTCCCATAATACGACAGCCTTTTAGAACCTCTTTCAAGACTCATACAAATACACTTAAAAGAATCTATATGAAGCATTTTAAAAGACCCTCTACAAGAGCTTCTATCATATACCCTATTAAAGGTCATACCAGGAGACCACCAGAACCTCTATATTATTCTCATCCTATATATTATATTCATTCTCTTTATTATTTTCACGGCTAAAATTCAGATTTAAGAACTACACGGTTTAAATTCGTATTTTTGAAGATGTTAAAAATAATTTTCAGTTAAATTTGGACACTCTCGTGCAATCTCGAAACTACAGGACTCTGACTCCTTAAAAATTTAAAAATTATTCATGCTCCTTTTAAAGTATTAAACAACTCGTAAGACTATATACTTCGAGTTTGATCGAACGAACGATAAAAACTAAATCTCCACATAAAATACGATGCCTTCTTATTGTTATAGAGAAGGAAAACTTCTCTAAACACCTTCTTTAAATTTGTTGCAACCATTAAAGCTGATTTGAAAAACCTTCACCCATGCGAACTATATTCTATTAATTATTATTTTCTTCTTAATTCTCTTTACTACCCTCGTTCTTATTTTGTTGCTTTTGCATATGTATATGTATATGTCTGTATCTGTGTATCTCTGTGTGTGTGTGTACTTGCAATTAAAAGGTTTTTGCGCCATACTTCGCTAGTACAGGCGCATGAGAAATGGTGAAAGTTTCTTTGCCATTAACACTTACAAAAAATTAAATCCAATAACCTTGTGTAGACTTTTGTTCTTCTAGTTTTTGCTTTTGGTTTGTTGTTGTTTTTTTTATTTGTTTTTAGTTTATTTTATTGATTTATTTTTAATTAATTATTTTTTTTATATGTGCAAAATTTATTTATTATAAAAGATACGTTTTTTTGCGTGAAAAAATAGATTTCAATATTTATATGTATATGCAATTTGTTTTTATTTTTATATTATTTAATTAATTTTTATTTTATTTTTTTGTGTATGATTTTTGTTTTTCAAAAAGTGCAGTATGAAAATAAATGTATTTATTTATTATTTTGTAGTTTTATTTATTATTTGTTTTTTTTAATTTAAATCACAGATGCCTTTATTATTATTCGTTTTATTTAATTTTGGATTTTTTTTTTGTTTTAATTTGTTTGCTATTAATTTGTTATAGTATTTTTTTTATTATTTATTTTATATGCTTTATAAAATGTGTGTTTTAAAATTTGTTTGCTAATATTTGAGTATATTTCTTTTGTTTTTAATTTATTTAATTTGTTTTATAAATTATTTTTGCTTTAAATTTAATTTTGCCGTTTGTATTTAATTTGTTTTATAAAATTAATTTTTATTTTTAAATTTGTTTGCTATTAATTTATTAGTTTGTTATATATTTTGTTTCTTTTTTTTTAATATAAATTAATTTGTTTTATATATTTTTTTTTTTAATTTGTAATTTGTTTGCTATTTAATAGTCAGCGTAATTTTTTTATTTATTTTATTTTTGCTTCAATAAAGCATTTATTTTTCAATAATTTCAAATTAGTGTTTAATTTTTTAAAGTTATTAAAATTTGTTTGCTATTTATTTTTTTATTATAATTAATTTTTTAATTAAATTTGAACAATTTTCACTTAGTTTTTCAAACAGATTTTAATTTTTTAATTCTTTTAGAATATATTTATTGGTTCGAGTAGACCCGAGTTCCTGATTTTCGGTTTATTTTTTTTTTTATTGCTATTTATTTATTTTATTTTATTTATTTTTGTTAACTGTTTAATTTTTTAAATAAATTTAGTTTGTACAAATTATTATTGTTTTTAAAATGTTTCACAATTTTGTTGTGATTTTTTAACCAAGCGAACCGAATTTTTTTTTAAATTTTCATTTAAATTTGTAGAATTTAAATTTTTTTTTAAATATTTTTGTTGCTACTTTGAAATTATTTTAGATATTTCTTTTAAATTATTTTATTAATTCGTTTTGACTTTGCTTTCTAAATTATTTTTTAATTAATATTTTTTTTTTAATTATTGTTTAAATTTAGTTTAAAGAACCGTTTTTATTATTTTATTTTGTTTTCTTTTTTAATTAATTAAGCTGCTTTCGAATTTATGGTTGATTTGGAATTCGCTTGAATTAATTTGTTTTAACGATTGTACTTTTTTTTTTGTATTATTATTATTATCTTCAATTTTATAAGCTTTTTTAATTAATTTTACTCTTTTTTTATTTATGCTTATTATTTCTTTTCTTTTGCCTTTAATTAATTAATTAATTAATTTTGCAACTTTCCTTGCTTCTTTAATTAATTAATTTTTAATTTTTTTATATTATTAGTTTATAATATTTTTCGTTTATAGGCTTGTATACGCTTTATAAATTATTTAAACACGCTTTTTAATTTTTTATTTATTTTAATTTTATAAATAATATTTGTATGAATTTTTTTTTTATGGAATTTTTTAATTAATTATTTTTTTTTTTTATTATTGAACTAATTTTTTAAATGGAATATTTTTTACTTTTTCAATTTTTTCTTTCAATTGGAATTCTCTTTCATTTATTTATTTTCTTATTGGGTTGGCCGTTTTTCAATGGAGATGACGGAAGGCTGCTGCCACAAAAGTTTACCACAATTTATTTATTTTATAAATATTTTCCGGGTTTTTATTATTTTTTTTCTTTTTTCAATTTTTTTAACACTTAAAATGTTGCACGCGATTTTGTGTTTTTTTGTTGTTGTTTTGTCCTTTTTTGCAAACTGTTTTTTTTTTTTATTGTTTTTGTTCTAGTTGTTGTTGCTATAGTTATTCCTCTTGTTGCTCTTAGTTTTCCGTTTTATTTCGTTTTTCTTTCAGTTTTTTGTGCCAGTTTTCATTTAGCCTCCCGGAGCACCTCCAACGGCCTAACCCAAAAGGCAGAAACGTTTGATTTTTTTGTTTTTGCTGCTGCTGCTGCTGCTTGGCTTTACTTTATAAATTATTCCGTGTTATTTCTACGTCGTCTTCTTCTTCTTTTTCTTCGGCTATGTCCGTCCGACCGTATGTCAAAAGACGCTGCTCTTGGAAAACGATTTTCTGCCTTTATGCAGCACGTTTTTCTCGCCTGGTCAAGCAAACATTTGTGTGTTTGTTGTTGTTGTTGCTGCTGCGCCTATGCTTGTAGGTGCTGCTGTTCTCGTTGTTGCTGCTGTTGTTGTTGTGGAAAAGCTAATTAGAAATGTCGCGCTGCCGGCGTCAGTTAAACAGAGCGAGATAGCTGTTGTTGTATATGCGGTTGCAGCTGTTAAAAACAGTTTTGAAATTTATTGAAATATTTTTTGTTAAAGGATTTCTTGTATAATTTTTCACGCAATTGATTTTGTTTCGCTGCGGCTGCGGCGGCTGCTTTGGCTGCTCTGCGTAAAGGATTTCACAATATGTCTTGCTATGTGGGCGCTTTTAACGTGTTTGTCTGTCTGTCTGTCTTGCTTTTTCCGCTTATATACTACAGCTGCTGCTGCTGCTGCGGTTGTTCTGCTGCTGCTTTTGTTGCTTCTGGTCCTTTTTATTGCGTGTTGCTGCTGCTGCTACTGCTTTTGTTGTTGTTGCTGTTGTACATATGTTAGCCGCATACAATGTGTAAATACGACGCAGACTTCTCTTCTTTTGATGCTCTTCCCCTTTTTTTTATTTTTTTTGTTCTTTTTGAATTCAGCTGCTGACTACGCAAACAGCGCAGCAAGCTTCGACAGCGACGTCTGTGTAGATATCCTTTTCTCGCCAATTGCAATATTTGCGTCGTTGCGTTTATGGCTTTATGTATGTATTATGTATTTATGTATGTGTGTGTGTGTGTGTGGGCTTAATTTCACTTTAATTATAATTTCACTTTTATTTGAGAAAAACTTCTTCTTGAAAATCAGCGCAGCTGCCGTTGAGCATCAGCTACAATCCTTGTTAAACGTTTTCTCGAATTTCCAATTCACTTAAAAATTTTCCTTTTTTTTCGCTTTTGATATTTTTGTGCAATTATTTTGCATATACAATTTTTTATTAGTAATTTTTATATTTATTTATTTTTATAATAATTTATTTTATTTAATTTTTTTTTTAATTTCGTTGCTCCTTTTGTTGCTTTGTAATTCGCACGTTTGCTCTGGCTGACTGACGAGAACGGACTGAAGCATGATTCTTGAAAAAGAACTGTGTACAGCAGTTGCTTTGCAGCGAATACCAAATAAAAGAGCGCGAATAAGTATGAAAGAGCGACAAAAAAAAAAAAAAAAGAATAAATTGGCGAGTATAATATTTGCAAGAAAGGGCAGCGCGAATTTAAACAAGAGACAAAATTTTTGCTCCTTTAAAAAAATTGAAAGCGCTTGACTGATGATAACTACTAAGCTGCTGTTCGTTCACAAAACCCTTTAAAGCCCTCATGTTTAGCCCCCGAATTGTCTGTTCTTGAAGGTAATCTTCACATCTTGGCATGCATATAAAGTTAGCCAACGATTTTAGATACGAGAATATGTTCCATAGATCTATATTTGCAATAAAAATTTGACGAATTGGGCAAATAGTGTTTCGAATCTAAATATCTGGAAGTCTGCTCAGTTTTTTTTTTTTGGGGGCTCAAGTCCTTTTGGACAAAGAAAGAAAGATTACAACGGACCACCATATAAACCCTCCACCCACTTTACTGTCTAGTTTGGGTTCTTTTGTTAAAGTTTGATCCATAAAGTTCCAGTGGTTACCCACCGAGTTGTCTGTTGTTGAAGGCAATCTTCATATTTAGGCATGCATATAAAGTTTTTAGATATTAGAATATCTTCAATTGACCTATTTTCGCAATAAAAATTTGTTGATCTTGCTAGCCCAGTTTGGCAAATATTTTTTCTTGTATACACAAATATCTGGAATTCTGTTCAGTTTTTTAACAGAAAAAGGTCATTTGAACAAAGAAAGAAAGAAAGCAACGGACCACCATATAAACCCGCCACCAACTTTACTGTCTTGTTTCGGTTCTTTCATTAAGTTTTGATATAGTTTTCTGAAAGCCCTTATTGAAGTCTACACCACAGATTTCGACAAAAAGTAGCCCATCTTCTTTTCCAACGTTCTATCTAACTCTATACAAAAATTTATACCAATTCCATACATCCTTCCTCATAAACTTTCTTATTTAATTTTGGTACGAAATGTTTTCAGAAATTACTCCTCTTGGTGTATAGTGTTCAGCATTAATTCTCGGTGTAGTACCAGGGGCACCCTATAATCTCACGAAAACTTATATTTTACAGCTTTTGGATTTTTAAGAGGAAGTTCTGATTTTTTGTATGAAACAAATTTTTCTTGATGTTCTTAAATTTGCTAGAAATGCCTCTAAAAAAAAAAATATGTGATGCTTTTTTTTTAACCAATTCCAATATCCTTAACGGATCCAGAGAGGAACATATTCCCTATACAAATTTCCCTATGACTTGTTACCATTTATTACTGCTTTTATAATAGCTCGAAATTTTTTACGATTTTCGATCCGTCTGTGTATATAAATTCATGACAGGCTGAAGATGAAGTGCACAAGTTCCGAAAATTGTGCAGGCTAGTGTTCAGAAATAGTGCAGAAGGGATTTTAATTATTTGTTTAGAAATTGGCTACGAAGGGAGTTCTTTCTGGAAAAATGCGTTTAAAGAGAACGAAACGAAGAACACAATTTTTATGCGGTTAACCGGTTTGGGAGCAATTGGCAAAACCGTTTCGCACGAAGGTACATTTTGAATGCACTGCACAGTGTGCTAAAGTGTGAATTAATTTAAAAAAAAATTAATTAAATAAAATATTTAAATTATTGAACAGCAGAAATATAATAGTTTATGAAGAGTGGGCACCAAAAGTTACGACCTTCTTTTTATTCAACGAACCCCTACAAAGGCAATATGAAAAAAGTAATGATGCGGTATGCTTTGAAATCCCATTTTATTATTAAAAAACCATAAATGTGTACATACACTCCCGATCAATCAAATGGACTCAAAGAATTTTCAATAGAAAATTCAAGAAATCCAAAGATGTCTAGCTGCAGGCGCTATTAATGGTATTTTTTAATGATTCAATAACTTTAAATTATTTGCCAGATTGTAATATTGGGGATAGGGTAGTGTGGAGGCCACTCCATCAAAGTAATATTTTAGTTCTTTTTATCACTTTTTTACTTTTTAGTTGGGCGGTGTGTATCGGGTCATTATACAAGGTAATGGCCCAAAGTGTTAGAAAAGTGTGGAAATGTCTTTTGGAGTTGCTTTTTGTAGCGTGTAGTATTCATCTTAGATAAAACGAATTGGAGTTCAAAAGTGGCACATAATATAAGATGGCAGCCCACACCATTATGCCCTCTTTACGACTATAGGTGGCTTTCTTAGCGGTGTGTTTCTCAACAAGCACACAATTAAGCATCATCGATGCTTTTAATTTGTGTTCCAATATAGATTTATATTGATAGGGAACCTATTTCCAAGTCCCGATGATGCAATGGCATCCCAAACCAAGTAAATCAGGCTTTTTCTAAACTTTGGATTCCACATATATTAAATTTGGATTGATATGTCAATAATAACCATTTCTAAAAGAGAATTGCCCTTGTATTGATACTGGTAGTCGAATTCAATGCGAAGTTTTTCGTGTTAAAGAATTTTTTTTCTGTAGATTTGTTTGTATTATTCTTGAATGTCACACAATCGTATCGGATCTCATTGCAAGCTTTTTGGCAAAATCGTATTCATCGATCATAAAGCTAAAGCTTATGTGTCACCAAGTGTGTATAATTTAATATATTTTTTGCGAATTTGAATTACCTAATTGAGCAGTAATGATTCTGACAGATAAAAAGTCAATTCAAGATAAATTTGAAAGAAAAATTCATTCGAGTTAGCAACAAGATAATTGAATAATCCGCACTAACTATCAATTTCTTTATTTATGTGACCGAAATATATTATTGCTAAGCAAAAATGAGAATAAATAAGCAAACCAGATCGTTAACCGAGGTTTGGCTTAATTCGAAAATAACTGGGAACTGTTAATGTAGCGTTAAGTGCGTGAAAAAAAAAGAGAAATTTCTTTGTAGTTCAACAAAGAGTATTTATAGCTATAAACTTCTATAAAAACCTAGCCACATGTACTTAATAAATTATTACTTAATAAATTTATTTATTTTAAGCTACATGTGGCTACAATTTTATACCATTTCATATAATATATATAGACGTGTGTGGCTTTGTTGTTAAATAAAACAAAACCAAATACGAATTTTTATAAATTTTGTATTGCGTTCGAATGAATGGGATTCATTATGGAGAATTATTTCCTGTATTTGTTTACCGTGACAGGCCCAAACTCGACTGTGATGATATTTTGGGAAAAAAAAAAAATTTTAAATTTATTCAATATTTCCGTAGATATTTTGAAGTAAAACTTCTTTAAGCCGGGTAGAGTCTGTCGGCAGAAAGAAAACGCGAACCGAGACGAAAACGGGACGGCTTTGGCATCATAGCCAAAGCTGATTGGGCTATATATTACTGATTCAAAGAACGACTTAAAATTTAGTATGTGTAGAGGCCATCGACCACTTTAGGCCATCACCTACTTTTTATTTTAAAGGAAATTCAATTATACACAATTATATGTAAATTATATAAAGATCCTAGTTGTTATCCAATAGCATCTTAAATCTAGATGTTAAAAGTGACGACGTTCTAACCTTCTGGTTGGTATTGCCGTGGTTAATGGTCTGGTCATCAGCGATTGCTGTGGTTCATCAAACGGTCATTGTATCTGCTTGAGAATAAGAATATTTGTTTCTCGATGGTAGCAAAATTCAGGTCTTTATGTAAGGTGGAATTTCGAACATACCAATCACCACCAGTTATTAGTCGAAAAAAATTGTTTTGTAGGGTTTGAGTAAGGTGGCGATACCCCAAATTTGGATGCCGGAACTCCATGTTGGTGCAATAATTTGCGGGTAGACAGTCCTTTCGTTACGAAGTAAAAATTTATTTATATTCTTTTATTGGGTAGCTAGGACACATTTTTTTAGTTTTGCGCGACAGTTACCTACTACCGCAGTTAAATGGTCCTAAAGGGTTACCCTTCAGTCTAGTAAGAGACCTAAAAAGTAGGGAGCCGGGAAAGCATCTTTAATCTTACCCAGTAGTATACTGTGCCACACACGGTCGAATGCTTGCTGCACGACGACGACGAGGCTCTGTTGCAGTATTCTTTGGCTTTCGAAGGCACTGAACGCAGTGGAGCTGTTCCGGTGTGCCATGTCCAGCACGAAATCCGAATTGGTGGTCCGGAATAAGATTCCGCGCATCCATAAACAGTTTTTCCCAAACATTCGAAATAGAAGGCAGGAGACTGAAACATTTGTGATATTTGTGCTGCTCACTTATATTCTAGAGTGCGGTCAGTCAGTAATCTCTAGTTAGAATTTATTCATGAAATTTAGATTGTTTAAACTTTATGAAGTTTTCCTTCTGTCGCGCGTAGTATTCACTCAGCTTCTTTTTTCGTGTTTGCCTATTGTACAAAATCCTGTACAAAAATATTTATGAAAGTTTGATGAAATGTGAAAATGTAATACAGTAAAATATGACCCAGGAAGAATTGGAGTCTTCAAAAAGTCTGTATGTGAGCTATGTGAATGATTATTTAATAAAGAAGAGTGAAAGAACAATGTGGAAAATGATGTCTTCACACCTTAGCCCGTTTCCATGGACCAGTTCACAAATTTCATGTTCAGCACGATGATAGTGAGTCGATCATTGTTATATTCCACCGTTCGTAGTTCCGATCTGTCCATTAAATCACTTTTATTCTCTGCACATCACTCTGTAGGGTGTAATACGGTCGAATGCTTCGAGTGTAACGTAAACTTTTTTTTTTTGGTTTCATTGATCCCTGTACAGAACACATGTGCTTAAGTCAATAAATAACTGTTATAAGGTAAAAAAAAAAAATTCACAACATTTAAACAATTGCAATTTTATTCTTGCAGTAAATTGTAAATTTGATATAAAAATTGTTTTTTTTTTTTTTTTGTAGAAATAATTAAACTAATAATAATTTACTGCTTTTTTATAATTAAATATGTATTAATTTGTTCAAATCAGAACTATTTACTTGAAACAAATTTTTATTTCGAAATACAATTATTTACACTGCTGCAAACCACTGTGCTTTATGTTGCTATTTCGCTCAATTGTTGTTGTTGTTGGCATTTCTCTCTTATGTGGCTTATTGCGGCTTTTTGGGAAATTTGCAAATGAATGCGTGCAGCGGAGAGAAAGACAAAAAAAAAATTGAGAGAAAGAGTGTTTTACTTTTTGCACGCGGTCAATCCCCCCTTTACAGCCCTTAAACAACGCCGCTGTTTTATATTGTTGTTGTTGTTGTTTTTGCTGTTGGTTATTGCAACATTTGCATTGTTGTTTTATATCAGTTTGAACGCAGCGCAGGCTGTACTCATCTCAATCTGAATCATGCTGCAACCACAAAACCAAACCAAAAACAAAAAAAGATGAAACGAAAACATGTGAGCGTACTAAATCGCTACTCGTTTGTTTTGTTGTTGCCTGGCTGCCTGCCTGCCTGGATTTCCGTTAGCATGCAAATTTTTAAGTTGCCGTCTTCAAGCGAAATAAAGAAACAAAGCCAAAGATGGCTGAATGTGATTAATGCATAAAATCTAGTTAACACCCTTAAATAGGCAACTATTCGTCGGCACAGCTGTTTGTTTACATTTTTACAATAAGTTTTTGTTGTTGTTGTTGCTGTAAGGATATTTCTTATGTCACTTTATGCTTTTATGTCATAGCATCCCCCTTGCTGAATAGCGCGCAACAGCGTGCGAGCGAGAAAGAGTGAGTGTGTAATCAAATGACAGGTGTATGTAACGGCTGCGTCTATTGTGAATGCGCAAAATTCTAAATCATATTAAAGAGAAAAAGAAGACACGTCATTTGAAAATAAAAAAAAATGTAAATTATTCTTTTTAGTAGGGATTAGTTTTTTCATTTTATTTTTATAACACATAACACTACGCTTTGTATGCAAATTTATCATTTCTTCTGCTTATTATACGGCTTTCAACGCGCTGCCGCCACGCTAGCCTATACGCCAACCTTCAGTGTGTTGTTGTTGTTTTTTTAGCTTTTGGGTGACATGATTGATGACTAAATGCTGACTAAACGCTATACGCCGCAATGTCCTTATTCGCTTTGGCTAATATGTATCTATATGTAAGAAGGCTAAAATTAGGCTCGTTTCTTTATGGCTTTCGAAGGCTGCGGCGTAGAGAGGCGCTAACAGTTTTATTATTGTCAAACTTAAGCCAAACTCTAACGCTATTGTTTTTTTTATTTTTTTATTGTATACAGGGTGTTGTAATCAAGTTAGAATTTTTTGAAGATTTGGTTAAAAATTTGCTGCATCTATAACATTCTCCCATTAACACACACCAAATATGAAATATGTTAAAACTATCTGCGAATTATAATTGGTATAAAAATTTAAAAAAATCCTGCATTGCAGTAGGCCGTTAAAATAATATCAAATTTCTAAATTGAAATTCGTTTCAGTATATTTTCAACCTTAGTAGAAAAAGGATCTATATTTTTAACAGAGAAAAAAAATTAATAAAAGAAAATATACAAATAATGTCGAAAATAATCGGTGCTGGCATACAGCCGAAAAAACGCGAAGCCTCTAAAGATAGAAATTTCATAAAAGAAAATATTTTAAACATTGGAAATTGCAAATCACGTACTGTCACTTCGCCCAAAGACCATACCACGTGCTACATTACACGAATGTCGGCGAGAAGTAACTACAGCATGACCAGTCACTCGTGGAACAACTTCGATGGTGAAGAGTTGAACAATAAAGACGAAAATGGACGTTCAAAGTGGAAAAACGAAGCAGTATACTCGCCTTGCTGCATCGTTGGTGAGGTGGCTCCTAGCAATGAGGACGATGAAGGCCGTTCACAGTCGGAGATCGCTGCCTCCTGGCGCTCTTTTCCGACTGAAAACTTGGCAACTGTAGACGTAAGCGAAGTACTTGGCCAACAACTGACAGGTGACTATGGAGCAAAAGAAGAGTTGATGGAAATTGATGGAAGTTTAAAGCTGAGAAGCTCCATAGCAGCGAGCGCCGCCGAAGGTGATGACGGAAATGGTGCTGTGGATTTCAGTTATTCTGCAGAAAAAGGTGATGTAATTCACAGTTTCAGCAGCGATGAAGATGTAGCGCCTAGCAATGGAGACGCTGAAGACCGTTCACAGGCGGAGATCGCCGCATCCTGGCGCTCTTTTTCGACTGAAAACTTGGCAATTGTAGACGTAATTGAAGTACTTGGCCAACAACTGACAGGTGACTATGGAGAAAAAGAACAGCTGACAAGCTTCATCGGAGCGGGCGCCGCCAAAGATGATTTAGGAAGTGGTGCCGTTGATTTCAGTTATTCTGCAGAAAAAGGTGATGTAATTCACAGTTTCAGCAACGATGAAGATGTAGCGCCTAGCAATGGCGACGCTGAAGACCGTTCACAGGCGGAGATCGCCGCATCCTGGCGCTCTTTTTCGACTGAAAACTTGGCAATTGTAGACGTAATTGAAGTACTTGGCCAACAACTGACAGGTGACTATGGAGAAAAAGAACAGCTGACAAGCTTCATCGGAGCGGGCGCCGCCAAAGATGATTTAGGAAGTGGTGCCGTTGATTTCAGTTATTCTGCAGAAAAAGGTGATGTAATTTACAGTTTAAATGAGCAGATAAAGGAACAGCTCAACAGCTTCATCGCAGCAGTTGCTGTTGGAGATGATGCCGAAAATGGTGACTCTGATAATGGCTATTCTGCAGAACAAGGTGACGGTTTGGATGAGATAATGAGAAACTAACCATTCACAGTACAACTTCTCCATTGCAGCGGCTACCGACGGAGATGATGCCGGAAGTGGTGCCGTTTCTGACGATATTTCTAAAGAACGACATGCATGTGAGCAAACAGACCGATCACAGGACAACTACAACATCGTAGCAGTCACCGCCGGAGATGGTGCCGACGGAGGTGATGCCGGAAGTGGTGCCGTTTCTGACGATATTTCTAAAGAACGACATGCATGTGAGCAAACAGACCGTTCACAGGACAACTACAACATCGTAGCAGTCACCGCCGGAGATGGTGCCGACGGAGGTGATGCCGGAAGTGGTGCCGTTTCTGACGATATTTCTAAAGAACGACATGCATGTGAGCAAACAGACCGTTCACACCATAACTACTACGTCGTAGCAGTCACCACCGGAGACGCTGCCGGAAGTGGTGCTGTTGATTTCAGTTGTTATGCAGAGCAAGGTGATGCAATTCACAGTTTCAATGAGCAGATGAAGGAACGAACTGAACAGCACAACAGCTACATCGCAGCGGGTGCAGTCGGAAATAATGCCGAAAATGGTGCCTCTGATAATGGTTATTCTGCAGAACAAGGTGACGGTTTGGATTAGATGACGGATACTGAATGTTTACAGCTTAACTTATCCATTACAGCGGGTGCCGACGGAGATGATGCCGGAAGGGAAGCCGATGATAGTGGTTTTTCTGCAGAACAAGGTGACTGTTTGGATGAGATGATGTAAACTAACCATTCACAGCTGAACTTCTACATTGCAGCGGGTGCCGACGGAGATGATGCCGGTAGTGTTGCCAATGTTAACGAATGCTCTGCTGAACAAGGTGACAGTTTGGATGAGGAATTGACTAAAATTGTCTGCAACAGCTCCTTTGCAGAGGGCACCGCCGGAGATGATACCGAAAGGGTTGCCGATGATAGCGGTTATTCTGATGAACAAGGTTCTTACGAGTTGCAAAGAAAGAGCATTGAGAAGAGGTATGATTGCCTAAAGAAGCAATACGAAGAGGCATTAATTGCCAAACATTCTATAGACAGATTGCTTGTACATATTGAGGATGATCTAGAGAATCTTAAAAACGAAAGAAAATGTCTCGAGTCCTCTCTAGTACTTCCCAATCGCAAATAGAGAGCGCCATGTGTGGCACAACAGTAGCACCAGCACCGAATATAAACATCCACAAAAAGATAAAAAAAAATCACTTATATTTTTTATATATGACTTACAAGACATCAAATGCAGAGGTCACGACCCCTGCAAACATTTGTTTTTAAATTTGAACTATTTTCTTTAATCTACAGAATACAAATAAGAATGCTAAAATGGTGAGTACACTCAAATATATTGCTAATATTTGTTTTATCATCTATCTCCTATTCTTCTCCAGAAGATGAAAAGAAGTACTTTTAGATGTCACGACTTTGTTGAGGTTATGATCAGGTGACCATGTTGATGAGCTGTCCAGTATTAGTGCCATATTCCATATGGTTGATACGGAACCATTACGACTACTAAATGAATCACAGCTGGGCGTGCAACGAAGAGAAGCACTTGGAGGCACAAAAGATGGTTTGACAGACAAATTGCAGTCCATAAAGATTCCGAAATAAGCTTACATTAACACTTCGATTGTCCAGCGATTGGAGATATAAACAATCACCACCAGAACAAACACTACTAAGTACACCACAAAGAATCTCAGGCAGAGACAAGAACATCTCGGAAGTTCACTAACCGCAAGCACTAAATGAAGTTATTATCGCAGCCAAAGCAAATCATCAAATTAAAATATAAAAATTTTTTCAATAAGGAGCTGAATATAGTAAGAGGATCAGTTTTATATTTGGCAGAAAACCTAAGATAGAATCCTATCGCGAGTCTGGACTATCCTTGCAAAAAGTTGGCGAAAAAAGACACAGGAGAAGGGTTTCCAGTTTTCTTCGAAATAAGGAAGTTTATGGAATGCAATAATATTCGAGTGGTACACCAAGCAGAGGGGAAACTCATACTATGGGATCTCCAAATTTGCACGACTCTTTCAAAATCATGGAGAAATCTGGAAATGCGCTTAAATTTTGCTCGAACGCACTTGTTATGGTCTTCTGAGTAACACTACGTTGTTTTTTAAGGATGAAAAGAAATTTAATTTGAAACAGCCAGATGGCTATATTGTTTTCAAGACTTAAGTGAAGATGATGGTGAAAAAGCCAAACCATATGCTGTTTCAATGTCCAAAACAATGTCAATGCATAACTTTTTACCTTCAAGATGTTATTTTTTTCGTTGCTCTAAGAATTTGATGGAATCGGTTGTATGGAATGCAACGTTGATGATCAAGGAATGGTTAATTGAACGATCGAGTAATATATTTTCGAAGATTTCAGATAGTATTAGTAAAATGGTTATTGATCTGTAGATTGATCATTATGTAGCATCTTTGACCCGTTTTGTTTAAGTATAAGCACCGATATTTTCCATAATTTAGGGAAATGTTCGATGCTTAATATTGAATTAAATATTAAACATAAATATTTTTTGGAAGTTATTTAATAATGCGTCTTCTCAGCCTGGAGATTTTTTTTTCAGTGCACTTAAGGTTGATCTTTTATTTTATTGTTTGTCTTCCAAGTGACTTCAACCCTAAACACCTGTGTACCCAGATCAAGTCTCTGGTAAAACTTCGTATCTCAGGTACTAGCAGTGAGTTACATGCATCTCGATGACTGTTTGTCCTTGCACCTAGGCCAACAACAAAAATAACAAGAGGAGTGTGGCACCAGAATCACTCTAAGTCTGCCACCATTTGCTATGGAGAGTACCCTGTTTACATCTCATACCCACCATCACGACGTACAACAATATATTCGACGGACCTGAAATGAAAATCCTATTGAAATCCTTGTGAAAGTTTTTCCAAGTTGTCGACTATTTTCTCGGAAATCAAAAATCAAAGGATTACGTGGGATTTTTTGTGGGAGTTTTTAAAATTCATTTCTTACATCCCCATTTAGAACGTTTCCTCTGAGTATCTTGACAAGTATATCGAAGAACAAGTATAAAGAGGTATTCTTTATACTTAGTATGGACAGAAAGGAAAGATTATGTCATAAACTTTTCAATAGAGATTAAGAACTCCAAAGAAAAGGAAGACTAAATGGCTTTGAAGGGTAATACATTATGAAGTATTACATATTAGTTTGTGTGTTAGCATGTTACAATACGGCAGGAATGAAAAAATCTCCACAATCCATCAATAACACCCTGTCTAGAAATACCCCTCTAAGCCAAACTCAGAGAATGGTTTACTAAGAATCTGATGCGTTTTCTGAGAAATGCAGAAGAGTCACATAACACTATTGGTGTTGTGCAAATGTATGTAACAGTTAGAAATAATGGTCGGAGACCCCCAAAGTTACCAAAGTTGGTAAGGAGTGATAGAGGAGTCAATATAGAAAAGTCCCTCCGTCCGTCCGTACGAACGAAAGTATATCGGAAACGGTAATAGATAGAGACCTCGTGTTTTCTGCATTCGACTAGGACTGCTCTGGAATTTCACAAGTTTATTTTCTCATAGTTATATATTAAAACACCCTGTATTACGTGTGGCTGTTGCTATTGCCTTTTTTTTTTTTTTTGTTCCATACACATTTTCAAGGTCAGTTTGACATTTTTATTACTTTATACAAACACACACACACACACATGCAAACATTTATATAAAATGGAGTTTGTTTTGGAGCAAACACAAATACATTTACAAAAAGACACGCATGCACTCGATGAATCATGCCGCACACACACACACACCCATACACACTCATTGTGTAATGGCGCAAGTGTTGTTTGCATGTGTTTGTGGTATCGCTTGTATGGCGCCATTTTGTAGGCTTGTTTTTTTGTTGTTGTTGTATGTTTTGCATACGCTACGCGCGCGTTTAATAACGGTAATTAAAGTTGACAGGCAAAAGTTTAACTCCAATCTCAGTTGGCACTTTTCTCCACACACACACACACACATACAAGTGCATAATTTTGCTAAATACCAACATATTTAGTATAATTGTTTGTGTTGTTTTTGTTTTCTTCTTCTTAGTTGGCTTATTCTTGTTTGTGCAAAAAAAAATACAAAAACAAAAACAAAGAAAGTTTCGCCTCACTGCATTACAATGAATCACGCAAGCAACTCGTATGCTCGTATAGATCGCTGGAATGTCGGAGTTCCATAAAGCCGAGCCCGGAACGCAACTTTGGCACCAAATTCAAATCAATTGACACGCTTTTCATGCTATTCTGTCTGCTTTACTTACATATGTGTGTGTGTCTGTGTGTGTATGTGTGAACTTTCTTTTTGTTTTCGTTGCACGTGTTTTTGATGTCGAGGATGCATTTCGATTTTGTGTTTTTACCATATTTGCTGGCATAGGGTATTATAATTTAGAGGGAAAGTTTGTTACCACTTGGAAGATTTGGAGATTCAATGAACTCTGTATACGAGCAGAAAAATTAATCACTTTTAGTAGAACCAGATTTCAACACCTTAACATCCACAAGGCTACATGGCTGAGTCCTGATCAAATAACACGCAACCAAATTGATCATGTTCTGATTGACGGAAGGCACGCATCGAGCGTGTTGGACGTGCGACCGTTATGTGGTCCCAACATTGACTCGGACCCCTATCTTGCCGCAGCCAGGTACGCACTAGGGCCAGCGTAGTGCACGCCGCACGTTCCAACATGCAACGAAAGCTAGACGTCGGCAAGCTGCAATCAGAACAGACCACCGCAAACTTTTCAAACACACTTTCCCGACTGCTCCGGGTAACCTCTCCACCTTCTCGAGATATTTGTGAGCAGTGGAAACATATCACCCACTCCATGGATAGGGCTGCCAAGGATGTCATTGGTTATACAAAACCTGTAAAGAGTTCTTGGTACGACGAGGAGTGTCGCAATGCTACTGCAGAGAAGAACGCTTCCTATCAGCAAACTCTGCAGTCGGGAGCAACGCGAGCTGTTAGAGAGCGATATCGAGAGAAACGGAGAGAGGAGAAACGCCTTTTCAGGCGCAAGAAAAAGGAGCAAGAAAGGCGGGAGTTTGAGGATGTTGAGATGTTATGTGACAGAAATGAAGCTCGAAAATTGTATCAAAAGGTCAAGCGTCTGACTGAAGGTTTTAAGCCCGGAGTAACTTTCTGTAAGGATGACAATGGAAATCTAGTAACGGATGAACAGGAATCACTGAGATTATGGAGGAGTCATTTCTCCAACCTACTCGGAGGCGATGAAGCGCACAATTCCGCCCATAGAGAAATGACACCGGAACCACCAGTTAATGGTGACACTATTATAGAGCCACCGGACTTTATCGAGGTCGATTCAGGCTCTGATGGGCTGCCAGCTGAGTTATTTAAGACCGGCGGCGAAGAGTTGGTTAGGAGTATGCACCAACTTTTATGCAAGATTTGGTCCGATGAACGCATACTCAATGACTGGAATCTCAGTGTTTTCTGTCCTATCTTTGAGAAAGGAGACCCCGCTGTTTGCGCCAACTAGGCTGAAGCCATATACCGATTCACTGATAGGATGATATCAGTGTGGCTTCAGACCAAAAAGGTCGACCAGTGACCAAATATTCACATTACGCAAAATCTTGGAAAAGACCCGTGAGTTCAAGAAAGACACTCACCACCTATTTGTCGACTACAAAGCCGCTTTTGACACGTCGATACGATCGAAGTTCTTCGACGCCTTTGATACCAAGAGAGGTTTCAGGCAGGGCGATGCTCTATCGTGCGATTTTTTCTATCTCCTGATGGAATACATCCATACAGAGTATGTCGGGCTCGATCTTCCAAAAGAAAGGGATGCTGCTCGCTTAAGCCGGTACGCAGGAAGGGCAAGTTAGTAAGACGTTCTCGGAGATTGAAAAACAGTCTCGGCGGTGAACGAGGACAAGACGAAGTACTTGGTGTCTTCTCGCACTTCGTCATCGCGTCTTGGACGATGGAGAATTTCAACTTCAGTGTTGTAGAAAACTTCGTCTATCTTGGAACAGAGATAACCAGTAACAACAACGTCAGCCTGGAGATCAGGTGAAGAATCAATCTTGCAAACAGATGCTTTTTTGGGCTGAGCAAGGAAATGAGAAGTAAAGCCCTCTTCGACAGACGAAAGTAAAGATCTATAAGACGCTGATACTACCGGTCCTATTGTATGGCGCAGAGGCATGGACCATTGAGTCGGACGAGACAGCGTTGGAAGTCTTCGAGAGGAAGATTCTTCGCAGGATCTTTGGTCCTATTAGAGTCGGCGACGAGTTTATGTTCCGTATGAACCGCGAGCTGTACGAGCTATTCGATGAGGTTGACATAGTCCAGCGCATAAAATTCCAGCGGCTGCACTGGGCTGGGCACCTCATTCGAATGGATGAAAGAGCTCCAGCACGCATGGAGAACGCCGACATAGAGAACGACCGGGCACTCGATGGAATGGCCAGGTATGGAGAGATCTCTCCGTACTGGGCATTCAAAACGACTGGCGCCAGCGCGCGCACAAGATTATGGAGGCTGGCGCGCCTTCGTAGACGCGGCCATGACCGGTAGACGGTTGACGGCCATTTAAGTAAGTAATATTAATGTGGCTTGGAGAAAAATGGGTTGCAAATACTTGTAGAGTATGGTGTTAGATGCGACTTACAAGTCCATCCTATATAATGCACCCTATACCTTTATGTGGATTCTTTGAAGGTACCTGTTGACCTTTCTCCGGCAAGAAGTATTTCTGAGGGTAGTAGAGCATCTGTGTTATACGGACTAAACGCACCTTAGCCGTGTTTATGTCAGCATGCTGAATATTAGCATCTATGTACATGGGACCATCATCAGCATGCGTGCTGTGGTTCTATACGCCCGAGCGTAGGAAGGAAATACCGAGCAGATATCCCAATCTATTTGAATAGTATGCAACGCTTCCACTTTCTTTGCTTCAGGTGGAGCTGTATGGTGAGGTTGCGCGGTGAGTGAACCACGCAGGTCCATTCCTCCATAGAGAAAAGTTTTGTAGTTCTACAGTATAGCATCTTCGGGTACCAAGATCCGCCACATTAGAGACATTCTGTCGCTCTCTTTTTTAAATTTAATTTTTTTTTTTATTTTAATATCAAATTAGCAACGATTCAAAATACCACACCATATGGCATTGCGCGTAGGGTAACATTTAGTCGACCTATCATTTGGTAGGCAGTAAAATGATTCGCGATGACTTAAAATTCTATTTATTTATGCAACTAAACGGCAAAAGGCTGTTGAAAGCCGCTGTTAGAAACAGGTTGAAGCGTTGAAATTGAAAGACAGTTTGGGGCACACCTTGAAGTGCCTCAAATAATTTCTGACTGCAAATAGAAACTGAAAATGTTGATTATTAGAATTGACGACGACATTTGACATAGAAAAAGCCAAAAAGCCAAAAAAAAAAAAAAAAAAAAGTAATTCCAAATTAATTTAAAAGCAATGCAATTTATGTGCGATGGTACGCTACTACTTATATATGGTGATTCTGCCAGTGAAATTTGTTGTCCGCGAGTTTGTCATTTGGCGCTTGGTGTGCTTAATTTATGTGCTCGGTTGCCATTGCCAATTTTCTTTGCTTCAGTTTTCTCCCGTCTCGGCCTTGTTGACTTCCGTTTCCTTCTGTACGCCATTTTGTTTTAAGTGCAATGCCGGTCGCCGCCATTTTTACGCCAAAAGACCCTCTTATACCACATATATCGTCAAAATGGCGTCCTTGATTCGCTGTTGTTCGTTGTTACTTTAAGCTTTCGAACAAGTCGGGGACAGTTTAAAATCGTTTTAAAGCATTTAATCCAACTCGAAATGCGAGCAGAACACATATTGAGTTGAGTTTGGAAATGTGTTCTAGGTGAGTCAGTGGGGTCACTCGTGCACACCACTCACGTGCTTCGATTGGCATACGTAAGCGTGCACATATTGTTAGAGTATACTCGTATCTGTGACGTGTGGCAAGCACCCTTCGTCCATTCTTCATCGTTGTTAATGTCACGGCCGAATGTGGTGCATGACTGCAGCAGTTGAAATAATATAGTAATAAAATGGAACGACCAGGTATTTAGTTGTAAACAATTGTTGTCAAATAAATAAAATAAAATATCACACAACACAGCACAATAGAGCACACGGCACACGGCACACATATGTCCACTTACCGCAGTTGTAAAGTATAGTGAAATCCTTTCGAGCGGAAATATTTCTGAGGATTACAGAGCGAGTATATTTAGTATTTAATATTCGTGTATCTGCATTATTATTATTAAATTGACCCTAGACATTCAAAAATGAAGACCAGCATGCTTTGGTGAGGGATATTTAAATTAAGTATATCCTTTTTTTTACAAAGACAGACTTTCGGATGGCATGAAATCCAACGGCATGAAGTTCATATACTCCAAGCATAACCTGCTTGTTTCGATTACACTTCGAAGCGAATGCTTAACTAGCTTTCAAGTCATCACGGAGAAGATATTAACGAAATAACAAACGAATTAGCAAGTCAAGAGGGTAGACTATGGATGGAACATGGGTGATGTATTCGTACGTCTCCAAAAATAAGTTCCGGCTAAATAAGCTTACAGCTGAATCAATTCAAAAGACCTGCCAATATTGATGATGTTGTGGAGATATTCCAACCTATTATTTATATTGCTGCAGTTTGTTCTACTTGGCAAGCAACATATTTTTACTTACTTAAAAGGCCGTAAACCGTCTTCCGGTTATTTAGGAAGGCGCGTCAGCCTCCATAATCTTGTGCGCGCTGGCGCCAGTCGTTTTGAATGCCAAGTACGGAGAGATCTCTCCATACCAGGTCATTCCATCGAGTGCCCGGTCGTCCTCCATTTCGGCGTCCACCAATCAAGTTTGGGCCCTCCATGTAAACCATGCGTGCTGTAGCTCATACTTTCATCCATTCGAATGAGGTGCCCAGCCCAGTGCAGCCGCTGGAATTTTATGCGCTGGACTATGTCAACCTCATCGAATAGCTCGTACAGCTCGCTGTTCATACGGAACCTAAACTCGTCGACGACTCTAATGGGACCGAAATCCTGCGAAGAATCTTTCTCTCGAAGACTTTCAACGCTTTCTCATCTGACTCAATCACGGTCCAATCATCTGTTTGCATGCGTGATTCTTCGCCTGATCTCCAGGCTGACGTTGTTGTTGCTGGTTATCTCTGTTCCAAGATAGACGAAGTATTCTACAACACTGAAGTTGAAATTCTCCATCGTCACTGACCGTCCAAGACGCAATGACGGAGTGCGAGAAGAGACTAAATACTTCGTCTTGTCCTCATTTACCGCTAGACCTATGAGCCGAGACTGTTTTTCAATCTCCGAGAACGCCTTGCTGACTCGCCGTTCCTGCGTACCGATGATATTGATGTCATCGGCGTAAGCGAGCAACATCATTTCCTTTTGAAAGATCGAGCCCGACATACTCTGTATGTACGGGCATTGGCGTAGGATGTATTCCATCAGGAGATTGAAAGAATCGCGCGACAGAGCATCCCCCTGCCTGAAATCTATCTTGGTATCAAAGGGGTCGGAGAGGTTTTTCCCAACCCTGACAACGCTTTGTGTGTTAGATAGCGTCGCCATGCAAAGACGGACAATGTTTGCCGGGATACTTAGTGCAGACAGGGCGTCGAAGAACTTCGATCGTATCGGCGTGTGGAAAGCGGCTTTATAACCTACAAATAGGTGGTGAGCGTCTTTGTTGAACTCACGGGTCTTTTCCAAGATTTGGCGTAATGTGAATATTTGGTCACTGGTCGACCTTTTTGGTCTGAAGCCACACTGGTATCGTCCTATCAGTGAATCGGTATATGGCTTCAGTCTATTACACAATACGCGCGACAGAGTCTTATATCCAATGGAAAGGAGACTTATTCCGTGGTAGTTGGCGCAAACAGCGGGGTCTCCTTTCTCAAAGATAGGACAGAGAACACTGAGATTCCAATCATTGGGTATGCGTTCATCGGACCATATCTTGCATAAAAGTTGGTGCATACTCCTAACCAACTCTTCGCCGCCGGTCTTAAATAACTCAGCTGGTAGCCCATCAGAGCCTGCCGCTTTGTTTTTTTTGCAGCTTTTTAATAACTGAATCGACCTTGTCTGCTACAAGAAAGTGGTCCGAGTCAATGTTGAGACCATGATCAATTTGGTTGCGTTATTTGATCAGGACTCAGCCATGTAGCCTTGTGGATGTTAAGGTGTTGAAATCTGGTACTACTAACTACCATGTTCCGACCTGCGGCGAAATCGATTAGTCTCTCTCCATTATTGGAGGTAGTGTCGTGATGGGAGATTGGGATCGTTTGCTCAAGTTAACATTGTGAGAAAAGTTGTTGACTGCCTTTCACCTGGGAATGGCCAGCAATGATTCTTGTGTCAAACGGTCCAAGCAACTCACACGTCCGCTAGGACACGTATCTTCTGGGTAGCCTCTGAACACCAATACAGAGGTTCAAAAGCAATCTCTACTTTGAACTTTGACAAGGAGATTCAAAGTAAATTTGAACCATTTTTTTTGTTGTGAAATTTTGAATACTTTTAACCCAAACCAAAAACATTTTTCTTCATCTCCTCTCCGCTTAGTGAGGCCACACTGTATTATTGCGGCTCTTGCGGCACGGTATGCTATTGCAATTGTCTATCAAAATTATTTACGATTAATCTGCATAGCTTGTCTATGATATGATATTTTCTTTATGCATTTTATATATTTATTTGCATTGCGCCTCATCGGCCATCAACAAATTAAGAGAGACAACAAAGACGGAATGGCAACAAAAATGTGTTTATTAAAAAACCAAATGAATGCAAAGCGCAACTGTGTGTATTTTTGTGTATTATAATTGTTTTTAGTAGACGACAGCTGCCGCCGTGTCGTCCCAAGAGAAAATAAAGGTGAAAGTAGTGGACACGTATGGCATACACGTGCGTCATACGGCCTTGACTTGCGGTAGGCATATTATAATATTTAAATATGCGCAAAGGACTTATTAAAACACAGCATGTAATAAAACCCCAAACAAATAGCATGTCTGAAGGTTGAAAGTATTTTATTAAAAATTTTTTTTTTCATATTGTTTGCCCAATTCAAATATATAACGCTTATCAATAGTGTTGTTAGTCGCACAAAGCTGTATACAACACTGTTTTTGTTGTTGTCTCTTGTTGCTATGCTACTGTGAATGTGCGCGCAACAGCTGTGCATACGTTTGCCGGTAGCGTCTGCTAATTGTTTGTGTTTAGAATTTTTTTTTGTTTAATTTCTGCACTAATGGCAACATTTAAGCCAAAATTCATTAAACCCGAAACAGATGACGCTATTGAAGATGGCATCGGCACTGTCGCCGCTGAGCAGTCTACATCATCCTTTGTATTTAACGCTAATCACACACTTGGCTTAACAGAACAACGTGAACGTCTGCCAATACGCAAATACCGTGATAATATATTATATTGTTTGGAGCACTATCAAGTGGTTATACTTGTTGGTGAGACTGGCAGCGGTAAGAGCACACAAGTACCGCAATATCTCTACGAATGGGGCTGGCACACTAAAGGTATCATAGGCATTACAGAACCGCGACGGGTGTCCGCCGTAACTTTGGCCAATCGTGTAGCGCTCGAGCGTGGCGAACTGGTGGGCGATACCGTTGGCTATGTTGTACGTTTCATGGAACGCATGACGCCGGAAACACATATCAAGTACATGACGGAGGGCATATTGCTACGTGAGCTGCTTGCAGATCCGCTATTAACACAATACGGCGTAATCATTGTTGACGAAGCACATGAACGTAATATGCTGACAGACACCGTGCTTGGTTTGCTTAAGAAAATATTGCGCAAGCGTTCAAATCTTAAATTAATTATATCATCTGCAACAATTGATGCCAGTTTCTTTAGTGAATTCTTCAGTTGGCCTACAGCGGAGAAGAAGGAAGTGAGCGTCAAGCTGACCATAGAAGGACGCATGCATGCAGTGACTACGTACTATCTAAGTAAACCGTGTGCCGATTATGTGCGTGAAACAGTGGAGACAGTTTGGAAGCTGCACAAGAAGGAGCCCACAGGCGATATCCTTGCATTTCTTACCGGACAAGAGGAGGTGCTCGAGGCGTTGGATCTGCTGCGTGAATATATTGCTGCCGAGGAGCTGAATAACATGAAAGTGCTGCCTATGTATGGCAGCATGACAAGCAACGATCAGTTGGCTGTGTTCTTTACGCCGCCAAAGGGTGTACGCAAAGTGGTGCTGGCTACAAATATTGCCGAGACCTCCATCACTATACCGGGCATAGTCTATGTTATAGATTGTGGTTTTGTAAAAGTAAAATGGTATAATCCGACTACATGCAGCGATAGCCTGGTTGTGGTACCGATCAGCAAGGCTTCAGCAATACAGCGTGCAGGACGTGCCGGACGCATGCGTCCTGGTAAGGTATATCGTTTGTATACAAAACCAGATTACGATGCACTTATCGAACGTGAACCGCCGGAGATGCGTCGCAGTGAATTGAGTGCAGCAGTGCTGCAACTGAAGGCACTTGGCATAGCTAATATATTGCGTTTTGATTTTCCGGCACCACCGCCTGCTAAAAATCTACTAAGTGCTTTGGAAACACTTTACGCGCTGGATGCCATCGATGAGCAGGGTAATCTAACGAAACCTGTTGGATTTCTACTTGCCGAAATGCCTTTTGCACCAATGTTATCGAAAATGTTGTATATAGCAGGGAAAATGGGTTGCGCCGAAGAGATTATAACCATCATAGCAATGCTGCAAGTACAAAGTATATATTCAAAGCCGCCATCGGCACTAGCACAGGCTAATGGACGCGTAGCTAAGCGTAATTTCGAAGTTGCTGAGGGAGATCTAATAACATTGCTCAATGTTTACACCGGCTTTGTGGAGAACGGCATGACCAAGGAGTTTTGTGGCCAGTATTATCTCATTTATCGTAATCTGAAACGCGCCTGTGAGCTACGCGAGCAGCTATTGACTTTGGCGCGCAAGAAGTTCGGCATAGCCATGTTCTCCTGTAAAGGTGATGTAGCCATGGTCTGTAAATGCATTACTGCTGGCTTCTTTCAGCAGGTAGCCTATCTGCATCATTCCGGCGTGTATCGTCAAATAAGCAGCGACACTGAGCTGGCGGTGCATCCCAATTCCACATTATATACACTGCCACAGGCGCAATATGTAGTCTACTGTGAGCTGCTGCAAACGACAAAGCTTTTTATGAACAATTTGACTGTCATCAAAAAGGAATGGCTAACGGAGTTCGCGCCGCATTATTATCATCAGACAACCATACGCGAGCGCGCTGTTATATGAGGTGCAATTAGTAGTTTAATGTTTTAGATAATTTACACAAATTAAATTAGACAAATAATAAATCGACTTAATTAACTATTAAGACTTAATATTGTTTTACATATATTTGTAGTTTCAACGCTGCTTAACCAGCTGCGACACGTCCGCGCCCTTGGAATAGCATCATAGACTCTGGACCGCGTATAACGCGTGACATAAGCTCCCAGCACATCTTGGCAGGCAGTAGACTGCAATAGCATAAGTGAAATAAATAAAAAATAGAGCTTTTGTGGTACACATGCCACAACAAACACACTCACCACTTCAATGGCGTTAAGGTTCTTATCGAATTCGGCAGCACACACCACACTTCATTCTTACGCGTTGCACTGACTATCTGATCTGCAACATATTGTGGCTCCAGCATAGGCAGCATGCGTGGCTTAACACCGGAAAACATGCCCGTATTGATATAATACGGACAAACCAGAGTCATCTGCACATTGTCATAGCCGTGCGTTTTTAAATCTGTCAGCAGACTCTCGTGAAAACCAATGCAAGCATATTTCGTTGCGCTATAATCGGAACAGCCATAAGTGCCCAGCATGCCGGTAACCGAGCCGACTGTGACAATATGTCCGCGATTGTGATGCATCATGTGCGGCAGAAAAGCCTTAACAGTCCAATAATGTGATATGATATTTATGTTATACGTATTCTGTATCAGCCGATCGGAAAGATCCCAGAATGGTTTGCAGCAAACAATGCCGGCATTGTTAACCAGTATATCAACATGTCCAATATCTTCTGTCACCTGCGCAGCGCATTGATAAACTTTTTCACGATCGGATATATCTACGACATAGCCTTTGCAGTTGTTGTAGCCATGCTTAGCCAGCAGTTCTGTGGTGGTTTTAATAGCTGTTGGGAGATGGTAAGTTTAATTAATACAAACGCGTAAAAAAAAAAACAAATTGCGTAAGATTTTACAGCTTTCTCCAACTATTGTTCTCCAATGTAGCACACACAGTGCGCTGAACTCTGCGCAGCGTAGTTTCACTCGCTTAAAAACAAATATTGGCTGAGCAATTAGCAACTGTGCGTAAATTGCTACAAATTAAATGCGCTTACTACTGATTTATTGTAGCTGTTGCTCCATCTGTAAGTGTCACTATTGCATAGTCTACGGCTTACCCTCATAATTGATGTCCCAGATGACTATGCGCGCCTGCAGCTTGGCAAAGTTTAACGCCAGCAAACGTCCAACACCACCACCGCCGCCTGTGATGAGCACAACCTGACCGACCACATTCTGTAAGTAGTTTGGAAAATATTTTTTCTATGTTTAATATTTTAATTGTATAAGCTAGGTCTTTGTAAGCAAATTTTTGGAATTAATGAACATGTCAGAAAGATTTTAGAAAGGTGGAAGTACATATTACATAGGTTGTCAACCTACTCGTAGTAGCGATTCATGATTGACCGGATGAATGAGCTGCTTCTTAGGTATATTACAAGTAAGCCAACTCACCACTAAACTTAGAAATAATGGTTGATGGCTATAATGCAGCTGTAATTGATGCATACCATCAAAGTTGCAAACAAAAAGAAGTCAAGTCAGTAAAAGACACTTCCTGGTGGAACAAGGATTTAGAGAAACTTAGGAAAATAGTAAAGAGCCTATTTAATATATCTAAGAGCACTGGGGACTGGTTAGAGTACACGACGAGTCTTACTGAATATAACAAAAATATTCGGAAGGCAAAGAGAGATAAACTAGAAACTAGCCCTAGAATATTTAGAACTCTCCCTAAAACTAAAACAGTTCAAGGACTCTGTCTAAAGAAGCAAAATGGTACATTTACGAAGGATGAGGAGAAGAAAGCACGCTTTTAACTCGTAACTCACTTTCCAGAATGCATCTCCATACTGCAAGAAAATACACCAGAATAATTGCAGCAGGGTAACACCAGAAGAGCGAACTGAAAACTAGCAAGTGATATTTGCACGGAAGATAGGCTAAGATGGGCCATCGGCTCAGTCAAACCTTTCAAATCCCCTGGGGTCGACGAAATATTACCAGTACTGCTACAGAGGGGACTAGACTTTCTAATAGGCCCAATGCTGAAAATGTTTAGAAGTAGCCTGGCACTCGGTTATATACCTATGTGCTGGAGAAAAGCAAAGGTGGTGTTTATCCCGAAGGCGGGCAAAAAAGACCCCTTCTCACCTAAGTCCTTCAGACCAATAAGCCTTACCTCATTTATGCTGAAGACTTTAGAAAAACTAGTGGATAACCACATCAGGACCACTTACCTGATTAAGGAACCACTTCACAGAAAACAACATGCATATAGGTCTGGCAGATCCACTGAAACTGCTCTAAACCAGCTAGAGACCCTAATTCGTAATGCCATAAAAGACAAAGGAACAACCATTTGTGCTTTCATCGACATCGAAGGTGCCTTTCACAACACATCACACACGGAAGTTGCAAAAGCACTTAACAAGAGGAGTATAGATCATTACCTTATCAGATGGTTAGAACAATTACTGGACTCAAGAACAGTCGAGACTAGCCTACCTAATAAAAATATTATAGTCAAAACCACAAAAATATGGTGCTCTAAGGTAGGACTAATGGTGAATGGCACGCTGATAGAATTCTCCAAGGAAAATACCTAGGAGTAATATTTGACAAGCGTACCACATGGAAGACTCACTTAGAACATGCAGTGAGTAAAGCTACTATGGCAATGATGACTTGCAGAGTCATTGCCGGTAATAATTGGGGGTGAACCCTCCAAAAAAATGAAATGGATGTACCTCACAATGGTCAGAGCCATTATAACATATGGTACCATTGACTGGGCGGACGGAGCTAAATTGACAACAGCTAGTAAGCAACTGAACAAAGTTCAAAGGTTAGCTTGTATATCTATAACAGGAGCAATGCGAACCTTTTCTAGGTACGAAGAATTAAGACTAGTAGGAAGACCTGTATCGGGAATTAAAGAAGTGTTAGTATGAAAGACGCCCACCCACTCCTGCAATATCCTAGCGACAACCTAGGCATAATAAACAAATTCACTAGAAGATTTAAAGTAGGGCTCAGCAATAAAGAAGAACGGGGAAACATAACGCTGAACTACAACATCAAACCAGGAGCAATTAGCTGGTATACAGATGGTTCCCTAACAAACGAAGGAAGTGGCGTAGGAGTCTTCGGACCTCGCACAAAATACTTCGAATGTATAGGTAAATTAAACAACCTAGGAAAATTCAATAAGATTACTCTGTACTGGGTACCCGGACATGCGGGCATACCAGGAAACGAGCAAGCAGATGACTTGGTCAGGAGAGGGGCAGCGTCCCCTTTCCAGAAACAATGAGAATCCTGGTAAAAGAGGAAGAAAAGAAAGAAAGAGACTTTTTCTGGGAAAAATGTGAACGATTAAAACAGAGCAAAAAGCTGTTAGGCCCTTACAACAAGAGGAGATCAGAAACGGTCTTAAAAGAAAAGATCTAAGAAAGATTTCGGGCTTCCTGACTGGACACTATAGACTTAGGAGCACTTGTAGATTCTGTCTGGAGGATGACGAGCCTGCCCAGCTCTGACCCAAACCAGGCACATATATGTTGGCAATTACCAAGTGACATGAAGGGCAATGCATGCACTCAATCCCAAAAACCTTGTGGCCTTTTTCAGGGCAGTAGGGCCCTGGTATATTTTGGACTCCTGTAATAACTACGGCGTACAAAGAGGAGCCTCTAATTAAAAGCCAGCCAGTACGTTTTGACAGGCATCCGTTCTTGTTTGAAGAAAGGAGTATTACCCTCTGGATTCGTTTTTATTCTTGACAAATTTTTGGTAGGCGCCGCAACCTTTGTAGTTGACCGGGTGCTCGAGCTCGAAATTAGCACATATAGCTTTATCAGTAGACGGTCTTGCACAGTCCTCAGATTATTGTTCTTCTCCACAGGTAACGCAGATTGGTGTTTGGCGACAATATTTGACCGTGTGTCTAAATTGCTGACACCGGCGGATCTGGGTGGCATCTATTTTTGATCTGGCTTCCTCGATATGGATATGTTGCCGTTGATGCATTTAATTTAACAAAAAATAAATTCATTGGCTCTTTGGTGGAGCGGTTGTTAGTAATCGATAGATCTTTTCGCTTATTAGCTCCAAAAACAATATTTGACATCCCCTACACCACAAAACTTATATTCTCTTTTGACACGCCTCACCGCGCATAATTATTTTTATTAATTACTATTTTCTTTTTTTTTTTTTGTATTATTTGTTGTTGCGCATTTTTCGCCATTTCTGCATATTTAATTTCTATTAATTTTGTTTTTTTTTTAAGGTGCGAGACATGATTATTTAATGATTTGCTGCTTTTTGCATACAAAATGCAAAGTTTCATTCGAAATGAAAATGTTTTCTATGAAATTGGCTAAAATTTGATTACATAAAGTGAGTCTGCTCAGAGATTTGTAAGATAAAATACAACAAAATACAAAAAAAAAAAAAAAAATCGAAAGCGAGGCTGCTGCGCACAAAATTTAACATTTGCCATTTGCGCAAGCGCGCCTTAAAGTTCAATCAAGTTCATTCTGCAGCAAATAAAGCGCATTTTCGTATTTGAGTTTGGTTTTTTTGCTGGGGTTTCGTCTTTGAATGTGTGTCGCTGTCTGCAGATGGTGCATTACCATGCAATTTGCAGAAATACAAATATTATAAAAAAGACAACAATAACGAATTCGAGTTGCGCTATAGCTTATTGAAGACATTTACTTATATTTTCTAGTGCTCCGAACTGTACCTAAGTGTTTGATATAAGATACACTTCTTAAGAGCGCTGCTGGCACATTCATTTAATACGCTTTATCTACAGCGAAGAAGACTCTAGTTCTTATATCATCCAATATATCGATGTTCATTCTTAATACTAGACGGACAGACGGTCATGTCTATCCTATTTATGCTTTTTGCATTGTCTTCTTATGACTGTTACATATATGCGCACAAATTTAATATACCCTCTTATCGCATGGCTTAAAAAGCACAGAAACAAATCGCATAGCTGTCTTCGCGGGGAAAAAAACTTGTTGCAACGAAAATTGCAGAAAAAATGTCATTAAAGGAAAAGTTTGCAATATGGCAGCCAAGCATGAAGAAAATTGTCTGACTGGGGCTACTTTACTTTTATATAATTATCTATTGTACCCGTAAAGTAGAAATACTGCAGGTTATTATATGTTGTCGGATTTGTACACCGCAAGCCAGCAGTCGTAGGGGATTCACTTTGTACAGAAATATAAGCCATCCAAATGCACATTATTCTTCTATATTATATCATATTCATTTCAAAATTTTGCTAGTGTTTCAAGATTTAAGTAAAGTCTTTCGTTACCTATAACTGCGCAATCCGACTAACTCATATTTGAGTGGGCGCGTTCAATTGCATCAGTACCCTAATCGCTATATTCAGTGTCTAAAACGTTCAAGACGATACCAAATTTTAAAATTAGTACCCCAGTGTATCCGTATCCGTCACCTTTTTGAACAATAGGCCTTCATAAATCTACCTGAACATTTTTAAGTTTTCATGTGGAGAACTTTTTTGTTTGTAAAGTTTCCTTAGGGAGAGAAAGTGTGCTAATCAGACAAAGCTGTTTAGGGAAAAGCGGGGAAGCGTCTTGAAGGGAATATGCTGGGCTATAAATCTGTAGATGTATATTGCCAATCTTTCAAAATTAGGTTCATGGCAATTGGTAATTCTTGACAAAAAGTTCTTCTTTTGACAAATGTTCTTTATAATTTTTGAAAAAAAAAAAAATGGAGATATGTACTTGCCAAACATATATATCCAAGCATTTTCAATCAAATGGATTAGGTATCCATACCATTGAGTTAGAAATCCAGGAGTATGTTAATGCACTCAGTACTGCATTCAACAACACATCCGAAAACTTTCCCATAAATTCCAATGCAGACTCAAGAATAAATAAAAATCTTAAAAGCAAGAAAGCATTTGGATTGGACAAGGCAATTTTTTTTCGTAATGGGATTTGCTTTCTAAATGACATTTTTAATGCATGTCTCCAATTTTGTTAGAAAACTTCCACACGGATCACACAGAAACCAGCAGATTCTTCCGGCCATATAGGCCAATAGGTCATTTGTCTTCGGTGAGAAAAATTTTGATGGAAGTTATCAAAGAAAACACACGCCATAAAGTTAGCTTCCACATAAGAGTTTTGTATTTCTGTATTAAATGGAAGACTCCACACCCATTTTTAGATCGATATCTGAAAAATTGGGGAATAATTTTAAATCAGAAAGACAGATGGCATTGGCTTGTTCCTGCTGATTAAAATGCATATTTGATGAAGTCTCCGAAGCTTGCTTTCATGCATAACAAACTTCGTAGCCAAATTACAATATGCTGCTCCATCTTATATCCTTTGTTCTTTGTGATTTAGGTAAATGTTTGCAATAGAACCAAAATTCAAATTCAGTTCGTAAACGTATTTTGTTTTTCACTCGTGAAACTATGTTCGGCAAGCATTCAGTATGGATATGACTTTAATGAGTGCTTGTTTTCAGGTACCACCCCAATGTAGGTTATTGTAACAACTGTTAAATGTTAATTACACGGCTGTCCCAAATAAAAAACTACATTGCATCATATAGCTTAGGAGTATCTCAGTTAAAAATCGCACAAAAATCTATTTTAATAAGTTTGCAAAAAAGAAAACCGGTTTCACGCAACTATTCATCAAATTTTACAGACCTTCACTTTAATGTTTAATGCATCATTTTTACATTTGTAGGCGTCAAAATTAATATTTAATTTTTTTCGTAACTTTTTGGCGCCAGCGAATAATTTTTCTATGACTTTCGCTAACAGACTTCAGTTACCAAAATTGTTAAAAACAAGCCATACACATTTGCGGCTGCTATGACGCCAACTCAATTGTAAATATTTATGAGACCTAACAAACAATTTTTTTATGAAACTAAACTTTCCATTTTTATTGAACCTTAACAAAAAGTTTAATTAAAAAACTATAAAAAAAAAAAATATTCCGATTATTTAATATAAAGCATAAACAAAACGCTTGACTGTTTGTTTTTTTTTAAACTATTTTAGTTGATATTTGTAAAAATTAAAACGCGACAAAAAAACAAATTCAAATATTTGTAAAGTATAAAAAAAAAAAATATGGTTTTTTAGTTTGGTTGAATGAATCTCGATTCATAAAATTTTATGCGACAATATTTGCTTTCGCCCCAAAGACGAACACTAAAAGACTTCGTCACACTTAATAAACCTCTGTGATTTGCGTGAATATTTATTTTGTTTACATTTTTAAGGTTTATAAAATTTTTTTTTTGGTTACTTTTTAAGAAGCTGACATTGAAAATTGGGTTTCAAGTGCAGCAAATATTTGAGGAACTTAAAGTAAAACGCTTGAAATAGATTTTTAGCTGGAATTCTTGGAAGACTTTTTCGATATGATTAAACAAAAAAAAAAAATTGGACTTTATAAATATTGGCTATAATTCGGAGTTCATAAAAGAACTGAGTAGATTTAAAAGAGCTGAAGTCATATTGAAACTGTCTAAGACGAGTTAACTGCGAAAGTGAAAAAAAATATATAACAAGAAAAAATTTTTCTAAATTAATTCTATCTCGATGGAAAGATGGTTTTACTTCATTTGAAGTGAAGTTTCTGCTTTGTAATCATTCAATCTCCGGTAGCTCTGAATCGCTGTCCAAATCATTTACTTCTTATTGACTCGCAGTTACTTATTATTCTTTTTTCTTAAAATATCAACTATCACCTTTAAGTCTTTCAACAAGATCTTACTATTATCATTTATTTTTCAGAATCTTATAACAGAAGTTCTTTGGATCCATGTTGCAATTGTGATAGAACTCATTTCGATCAGCATGTTGACCTTCGTATATTGCTGATCTTTGTCTTTTACTCTTATACCCCACAGTAACCAAGTTTCCCAACTCTCTCGAGCTGAAGTGTGTGGATGGCGACGACTGTGGGCATGGTTTCTTACCAGACCTGTCGCCGATTCTGGGCTTCTTAACGCTGCATCCTAAAACATTTCATATTTCTGCCTACCATGATAGGCAAAATGCTTTTTATCTAGGTACTCTGCCAGTATAGATCTGTTGCCCATCGTCACCATGTGCAGGTGCCCTAGTTACAGACATAAACAAATTAAATTTCCACCCAATGTAACTGGGCCCTGATCAAGCATCTCATCTAGACCCGATGTCCGATCAAAATATTTCTGAAAGACCAATCAGTACAGTATGTACTTTCGATTTGGACGCAATAGAAAAAAAATCTCGATATTTTATGGGAGAAAAGAAATTGAGGATGTCTCTGTTTGAGCCGGATTTAAAAGGGTTTATGTAGGCTGAATAGGTTTAACAGCTTTAATATCTAATTTTTAGCAGTTTGAGGTTATGTCATAAGTTTGGAGGAGGACTCAGTTTTGTGTTTCGGAAGAAATTCTATTTTGTTCTAAATTCATGTTATGGAGCAGCTTTTTGAGGTTATCTCAAAAACTTTAGCCTATCTGAAGCTTATGGCTACGGTTTCGGATTCATTATATGTGAATATACTGATGTAGTAACTCGGCCATGGCACTTTAAATTACGTTTTGACTCCCCCACACTCCCACAAATTATCGATAAGATTTTAGTTGGATAAGTTGGCCAGTCTATAATATACACCGAACATGCTTTTGTCTGACGATTTTTATGAATTGGGATGCTGTGGTTTTTACCCATTTTCAGTTCAATATGGTATCAGACTGTGATTCAACAGCTCCAAATATTCAGAACTATTCATTCTAGAGTATACGAAGCGCAGTGGTTGAGTATCAGATTATGAAAAACTACCCGCTTTATAAGGGATCCTCCAGCGAAAATTCGCTTAGACAATATGAGTGGTTCTTTCTCTAAATCTCTCCAATATGTAGTTTCGAAAACCATGGGAACCATTGAAATATATCTTCTTTTCGACAGAAAAATAACTTGATTGAAAAAGAATGCTTTAAGGCACATTTATATTGAAGAAGTGTTAAAATAATTCCAAGTTGGAGCTCTTTTCATAACACCTTTTGACTATGTCTTTTGACCAGTCTTGCTCGTTTTTTGAAAATTGTTCGCCTATCTGTATCGGGCATCTTTGGCTTTCTCCCAGCACTGCATTTGTTGCCATAATTTAGGGGTTCTTTCTTTCAAAATTTTTTTGGAAGTATAGGTAATATTATGCCCAGACCTTTTATCTATTTGTACAAATAAATAAAATTGGAGTGCATTATATCAAAACAGAGGTACATATACCAAAAAGTCGATTTTTTTTTGTTTGTTTATCGGTCCAAAATTTTTCTTCCGGCTGAACTTTGAAACGGCTTAATAGACTTGAATGGGACTTTCACTGTCTGATGGCTGATGTTCTATGAAGTAACTTAGGTAACATTTATTTGAAATCGTAGGCGTCGGTGATCCATTGAAGAAGTCAGAATAGTTTGACTGTCTGTAGGAAACTAACACATACAACATTTATATTGACTTAAGCGAAGAGTGCCGAAGGGTAGAGCTATTTATAATATAAAATTAAAAAGTTTTATAAGTTTGCAAAGTTAAGTGTGGAGAGCGAATTTCGAAGTCATGCCTCACAACCAATATGCCAATTGACTCTCCTCCCATACAAGTATTTCAAATAGAACTGTCGCAAATATCATGGACATCCAAGTTTGAATTTTTAATTTATTGTGGACGTAAAATTATTTTCATTCCAAATATCACGTATAAATAGTTTAGATCGACGTGATAGATAAAGGCGAAACAAATATTGAGCTGAGCTGTAAGACAATGAGTTCGTAAAATTCTGAAGAACAACCAATGATGCAATTATTTTTATATTTTTAAGCTTATACTGCATGCTTTTCATGTAAACACATTTTTTTATTTCGAAACTTCAGAAGCAACTTTGGCTTAAGGAGGTCATGTCATGCTATAAACTTTTGAATGCTATGTACACCATTTTTCAAAGTACTTGTACCTATGAGCACATTACTTACTTACGGCTGACCTCAAGTAAGTATGTACCAAGCCCGTACGTGTAACTTAACCGCAACACGCACTGCAGACTATTTTAATTTATAATTAAAAACATTTAATTACATGACACAAAATATTGCATTGGAAGTCCAATTGAGCAAGCAACCAACCAACCTTTAGCTTTCTAAAACGTTCCGGCAACAGCGTTAAGTAGAGCGATTCCAAGATATAGAAAAGCGATTTGAATGAAAATATAATTAAATCCAATATGAACTGGTACAGCGCACGCAACGGCTGCTCCATGTGCAAGAGACCCGGCGGATGTTGAATGGGCATGTTGCAAGATTGTTTTTGTTTATAATTGTTGCTGTCAAAATTTTGCTTAAATTTTTTTGGCACAAATTAATTTATTAGTTTTTGTTTAGTTTTTACGCGCCGGCGGCTATGATGACCAAACAAAAAAATATAAATTATGGCTCGAAACTATGAAGAAAACACGTGCGGAACACTTGAGCGCAATTGAGTTGAGTTGACTTGACTGCCAGGCTGGCTACTAGCTTAGGAGCCAAGTGTGCGGGTGTCTCTCACTCTTTCAAATTTTTATATGCGAAACGCGTTTAAAACAATCGACAGCCTTTGCTGTCAGTCAGTCAGCTACGAATGTCGTCTGTGTCCGTCCCTCGCATACAAATTTCAAAGAATTTCTCCACATTTATTTCCCGCTGAATTGAATTTTATTTCATTTTAAACTGCGCAGGCGCGCGCGCAATTTTGTAGCGAATTATTTTTTCTTATTTTTATTTTATTCAGTTGTTGGGCTCTGTTCGACCGTTTATGCTGAAGTCGCGTTGCAGACTGACTTAGCCGAGCTTGCATGACTTTTAAGCCAGCGTTGAGATTTTTCTAGTGGGTAGGAGAGCCGTATTTGAATTGTTTTGTTGTTTGGTCTGCAGAAAGAAAAAACTTTCTTATATGTAAGCTGAGCTGAGCGCCCTCCGTTTCTGTTTTTCTTTAACTTCAGCCTTTTTTCAGCATTTCTTTTTGGTCGGATTACTCGGGTTTTTATTGCGCTCTAATTTATGTGTCAGCTGACTTCAAAAGTTTCTCTTTGAAGTTGCAGCAGTTTTTGTTTGATAATTTGCATTGGAAATGTGGAGTATTTATATTATATATATATATAAAATTGTCTATGATTTGCATATATAGCGTCGTGTCTTTATTTATAACTTGGTCGTGCAATCGAAATTTACATCAGCTACAATATTTAGTTATTTACTGAAATTTAGTTTAATTTTTTTATATAATAGCAGATTTTTAATGGTTTAAATGAGATATATGGCTAGTTTTTTTTGAAGTTATTAAATAAATAAAATATTTATAGCTAATTGTACCCAACACGCTTCGATGCATCCCGAAAATCTTTTGTCGAAATGTAATTTGTAAATATTTGTGTTCCCTACAGACAGCCAAATTAAGCCCACTTTTCAAATGGATCTTACTTCTCCTGATTCTATTAGAGTAACACCCTATCCGATTTTGACCAAACTCATAATCTAAAATTCTCCTAATTCCATTAACATGTATACCAAATATCATACCTGTACCTTAAATGAATGCAAAAAAAATGACAAATTTTGTTTACTTTTTATATGGAGCCTCCTCTGATTTTAAATAAGCCAATGTTACTTCTTATAATATAAGCTATCAGACAGTGAAAATCCCGTCAAAATTGGTTCATCGATTTATATAAAGTAGGGAAGAGTGCCCACCTATTGGCACCCTAAGGTCTAGAGGCCATATATTTGAAACATATTTTCGCGGAGCTCTCGGTTTTTTTTTTTTTTGGAAGCTGAGTTCAATAGCTAAGAAGAATTTCAGTAGGGATATAATATAAAATCTCGAAAAATAAAAAAGTCTCGGAAATCGACCCTCTAAAAAAAGTACTAATTTATGGATATAAATGGATTATAATTATGTTTCTCTCGCTTCGTCCTCTCATATTTAGAAACGCCACATTGCCACATTTTAAGCGATCAAGTCGCTTCTGGGTAACTTCCGTAGTGTTACACCCATGCAAAGTTCTCATCTTCCTCGGTGAATTGCGTTGATTGTTTCCCATGCCTCAATTGGTTGTTGTGGTTGTTGCTCTTTTGTAGGTATACGCTACTGCCTGCCCACTCCAATTTTTTGTGCAGAGTGTTTCTTTTTTTTTTTTTTATCTCCCAAATAAACTCTGTCGAGGTTGGCAAAGAGCTTTTAATTGTTTTTCGAACATGATTCGATGGTGGTTTCGGTGTTGTCACCTCGAAGTCTGCAACGGAGCTAAACTAATTGTTGCCGTTTCCAAAGCTGAAAGAGGGTTGTTGACTACAACAATGCTGCGTTCATCGTCTACGTTAGCATAATTTTGGATCGCAATTGCCACCCAAAATAATACCAACTTTCGCTCAATGACGAATTAAGGAAAAATATATGTGTTGAGTGGGAGTATGCCGATACGATGAAGCCTGCATTGATGATGATAACAAGATGAACTTCCAGAACTTTGCCCGCATTCGAGTTTTTAGTAAGACTTCAACTGCATTCAATGGCTCTAGTGCTCCTAAATTCAGAGCTTCTATGGATAGATGAGAGTTGTGGTTATCCAGAAGCAGAAAAGTCGATGCTGCCTTCAATGAGTGGCTTTTCTCGATGGAATGTTCCATAAATTTTTGAAAATTCGGCTTGTAGCATTCATTCCTTTCAGAGCGTTAACCACGGACTGTGTCTGCATTTGTTTTCTCGGGTGAAAAAAGATTACGGGATTCTACCACTATTAGCATTCACGGCAGCCGCCAATGTGCCATACTGTAGCGCTCATTTAAAAATGAGTACTTCCTACATTTTTTATACCCCGTTCCCATAACCTGTTACCTAATGAAAATGGAGTTCTTGAAGACTACAATTGATAGAGATTTGAAATTTGAATATTAAGATTCTCCTATTCATTTCTCAGATCACTTGAATGAACACGCTACCACGCCAGGTCGTGTTGGCACTGACCATGCAAAGCTAGTCCTCATTCTGAGTTTTTGTATGAACAAATTTTAATGGTGTAATTTTTTTTCTTAAAATACCAAATATGGTCTATCTCTAATAATACAAATTTTAATACTTATAAAATATTCCATTTATGTCCAAATCGGATCACTAAAAGGGATACAATACTGTCCGACTTTTCTTGTATTTTATAGGAGTTTATACCACATACAAATTTACTCTTGATGGTAGCTCTTTTTCATATTTATTTAATGGTTTATTGAAGGAACATTCAGGGCACAAATTGTCCTATTTAAATAAAAGCGTTTTCTTAGATTTTTGTGGTTTGAAGGCTCTACTAATTTGCTTGCAAGGCCATATTCTTCCCTAATTTCTTTGATGCTTATTCCCAGCTGGACAAAATTTTCTACAATGAAATTTAAGTTCTCCATCATTACGGTCCGTCGAAGACCTAATGGACTCGTATTGTCGTTATTCGCCACTAAATCATAAGGCGCGAATATTTTTCTGAGAACGCCTGGCTAACTTCCCGTTAGCGGGAGAGCTGCATCACTTTCATCTCTGAAAATCCAGCCCGATTTTTTCTGTATGTAGGGTAGTATTAAAAATTATGCAGTATATCACACCATTCTGCCTGAAGCCTCTCTTCGTATCAAATGGCTCCAAGAAGTTAGGAGAAGTGACATCTCCAGTGATCCTATCTGTAATCTCCATTTGTTTCAAATCCAGTTTGACATCTACGTAATTGAAGCCTACTTATGGTAAATGTCGCAGTATGCTTTTTTAGAGTAGCCATGTTCAAGCTTGTATTTATCGAGAAACTGCTTTATATGGGCGAATTTCCAATTAAAGATCCTTAAATCGATGCAAAGGGAAGAAAGTTGTTTAGAATCAGTTGTCGCTTTCTCACCTCGAACATCTTAGAAGATATGTGACCTAATGAACGATGATTTAGAGCTATTTGAACCATTTGCAAAAGCATCGTTTTTGGTCATTCTCAGAATAGCACTAAATGACTTTCCCTATTGATTTAAACTTCTGCAAGCCAATCCACCCAATAAAAACCACAGTTGTTCCTTTTTTTGTTAGTAAGTATAGACTATTTCTAGATCTATACCTACTATTTTTTGTAATTGCTGAATATTGTTGGTAACTTCATTATTTTCTTGAATGCATAACAGTTATAAATATAAAATATAACAGTACTTGATGGTCATGCTATATGAAGACTATAAACGAAGCCTAAACAGAAGTTGTACAACTCGGCTCAAGTATAATTTTTTTTTGGTTTGGTTTTTAGCAATCACTCTCTGCAGTCGATTTTTTTATATCTTGATTGCGTGTTAACGAAATAAAAGTTTCAGTTGTCTGGATGGATGGATGGATGGATGGATGGATAACTTGAATTACATCAGTTAGCGACTGCATAAGTCAGTTTGAGAATGATGAACTGGAAAATGAAAGAAGAATTCAATTAAATAGTTATAATATATAGTATAGGGTTTTATTCATACGTACTATTGCAAGTTAATCAAATCGAAATGGGAGCTATGCAATATTAGTGAAGATCTCCCTTAAGCATGCAAATTCATATGTCTTTCGGATCTGTTACAAATTAATTATCCAGAAGCAGGTTATGTCATGTGTCTAGGATTTTTAATCAAACGTTTAGAAGCAGCCGATTCCGGTAAACATGTATGCCATCATGTGTTTTCCAGGGTCAATGCTGTTTTTGAGACCCATTTGTTGCTGTAAAATTATTGAATGTGAATAGGAGATTATCTATGTAAGATAAATTAATATAAAAGGTCTACTTTAAATTAGAATTCAAAATTAATAATGCACAAACTATTGTGAGGAAGTCGAAACCATGTTACCGAGCACAGTATTGGTAAGCACCAATCTACACCCATATATTATAGTATTGCTTCTACAAGTACTAAACCGAAGTGCTGTATATTTGGTCCCGTTGGCCGAAGTCTGTTAGTTTATGAGTCCCAACACAATGTTGTGAACGCAACTTCACGCAAAGCTTCCGAAGAAACTTTGCCCGCATTTGGCCGGCAACCACACGCAGCCACCACTTTACTGCCCGATGGTCCTCTTTTTAATGGCCAGGCTGATGTAACTATGAAGTTCACTTAGTAAGGCCTTGAGCGCCGTGGTACGAGATTAATCTAGCGCAACGTCTAGTTACACTTGCAATACGAATCTTCAAACAGTTACAGGTACTAGTGAGGCTAACAACAAAAAAGGGACAAACAGAAAGATATAACCTGAGTCTAGTCTACTTAATACTTCCTTGCAAAAGAACTTAATGTCCTAACCGCATTACATTTCCATACCTACCAGGTTTCTGATATCCACGTACAGTAGGCATTAACAGAGGACGAATTTCCATGTGTCCTCATAAAACCCACAACGACTTGCAGAACTGCTATGTGCACCTCTTTTATACAGAAGTGCATTAATAGAGTGCCAGGCCAGCAAAATATTAAAGCAGAGGTTGAACCGAAAGTCGGGCCTATCCACAAAAAACGTAAACTTACGGAAGTATTCGTACTCGTTAGCCCGCCCATCTCACTACTTTCTCATCAATCTTGCCAACATGAGAGTAGGCACTCACCAAGAAGCCTTTTCCCCGCAGTCAGACCCTGGAGCAAAGGAACTGTCTGTTAATCTTGAATCCGACAGCGCATGCCGTTGAAATTCAAGATCAAGAGCTTTCATAGCCCCTATCAAAGCAGTGCGATAGAGTCGGACATATATATTTATTGACTCGAATTTTTGTACGAGCTATCTTTTTTAGCAATCCGATTTGCACTTTTTTGCTAGTTGACGGATTGTCATAGGGTCAAAAAATTTATATGTGGAGTTTTGGATGACTTCTATAGCAGATAATGCGTAGGTTTTCCTATTTTTTGAGGTTTGAGTTTGAAGTAGTGGGGCTAGCTGTTTATACAAGTAGTGAAGAGAAGTGTTAATGCAGCAGAAATTAAATTGCAAAGGTGGTAGTAGTCCTTAAGAGTTGTTGGAAGTTGTATTGGTAGCCCGAGCTCAATACCGATTGAGGTAGCAAGAAATCAAAGTGGATGGGAGTTTCTATTTTTCCTTGGTCTTAGCTATTCTAGAGAGGGTATCCCGCTTATAGTAGAGTATCTTTAGTTCCAGAGGCAAAGTTCTCGATGCATTGTTTTTGAAAAATTCACTAAATATGAAGTCTGAGTTCAACTGATAAATGAAAGTCTAAGCATTGGGTATGTGAGATGAAGGTTCTATATCTTATAGTATCCAAGTTCTCGTTGTTTATACAAAAGGCCAGACAGACGGACATGTCTATGTTGACTGAACATTTAATGCTGATCAAAAATGTCTAAACTTTATGGGCTCTACCAAGCCTCCTTTCGCTTCTTACATACATTTGCTTAAAACTTTACATATCCTTTGGGTACAGTGTAGAGTATCTTAGAACTAATTAACTTGCACAGTAGAAAAGCTCTCAACGGAATTTTGTAGAAATAACAGACGGACACGTAAGAGACAGAGTTTATACGAGGGAGATAATTGTGATTTTTCGCTCACGAAATTGCAAAAAAAAAAAGCTTTTATAGTCTTTGGCTAAATTGCGTCCATTTTAAAAGTTCAAATCTAACGAATAAGCTTATTATTATGAACTTTAATAAACTTGGCATCACTTTTTTGCGTAAGCTTTTTTCGACACAGCTTGGCAGCACTGCCGCTTATGCTTTTTAACGTCTAAAATTTTTGAACTAACCTTTTTTAAATTGCATTTGTTGTTTGTTGGTTCTTATGCCTCACTCTGCATTTGTTGCTGCTGCTCCTCTTCATTACTGCGCTCTCCTGCGTCTTCGGTTAAGCTGGACACTGCACGCTGCCTCACCATTCTTTGTCTTATATGCGTTGCAGTTCTTGAAAAGGCGGGCAGCAAAAAATACAAAATAAAAATGATCGCGAAACGCGCACAGCGCGGCAGTTTAAACCAAGGCGGCACACGTTGACGGACTAATGGCCGTTGTGGACTACAGCTGAAGACAACAGCGTTCAACGGCGGCGGTGGCATTTGTTGCGCTACCCCAGTTGCAGTCTGCTGCAGCTTACCGTTAAGCACGTGCATTTCGCCAAGCAGCTGTTCCACCTCCAGGCTCAACTGTTGCTCGCGTTCATAGCTGCTTTCCAGTTGTATATTTGCACTAAAAGAAATTTAAGGAAATTATGTCCTTTGGCGTTATGTAATGATTTATTTTTTTTTTCCTCGCAACTTACAACTGCATTTCGCGCAATTGCTCGCGCATACTAAACAAAGATTGCTGCAGCTCTGCAATGTCAGCGTCCTTTTTTACGAGTTGCTCTAATAGTTGGCGCTCCGAACTGCAAGTTGCAACATGTTTTTCGTGCAACTGTGTTAAATTTAATATTTAAAATAAATCGCTTAAAAATATTTATTAACTGACCTTCACCAACTCCTGCTTCAGTTGCTCGTTTTCTGCATTCGATTTGGCCGCTTCGCGTTGCTGCTGCTTCGAACGCTTCTGCATATCACGCTGCGCCAGTATAACACCGAAGAGATCCGTCTTAGTTTGCTTCATCAGTTGCAACTGCAATTCGTAGTCCTGCTTGTACTGATCGCGCAGCAGTTCAGCGCGCGTCTTGTCCACGGTTAAATTGCGCACTTTTGAGGTTAGGGACTCCACGGAGCGGCGCGTTTGATTTGCCTCTGTGCGTGCTTTGCTAAGCTGCAACATCATAGCATCGCTGCGCTGCTGCTCGACACGCACCAGTGATGCATAGACATGGAACTGATTTTTGCTTTGCATAGCCTGCGTGACAGAGTTTTTATTGCAGCATTTCTAATTGCGCAAATGATTACAACTTACCTCCGTCTCCAGCTTACCCACTACCGTACGCAACTCATTTACTTCTCTGCAACGCTGGCGCCACGTGCGTATCATCAGCTGTGTGCAAAATTTGTAGCTATTCGCCTTGGCGCGTTCGAAATTTTGAGTTGAAATGGATCTGCCCCACCCGGCACAAGGATAGCTTCTCAACATCGAAACGCCCAGCCTGGATGGCATCAACGTTGTCATGGAGCACGTTTGTTCCTCAGCTAAGGACCTGGTATCTGAATGCCGTCTGTATGGTTCCCACTCAAAACCTCTGACTGTACGGCGCAAACGAGTGTCCGATTGCGGCAACATCGTCCAAACAAATCTCAACTTGATATTTTTTTTGGAAAACTTAAATTTTTACCAGCTACACGGAATAATTCCAAAAAACCACAAATTTTTAAATTAATAAAAAAAAGAAGAAAATCCCGTGTAATAACTGCAAGAAGTTGTGAATCTAAAAATTTGGGCAAACTTCTGCGTCGGTTTCTTAGAAACAGAAAATGGAAAAAATTGAAGACAACGTGGAACTTGAAATTTTCAATTGTTAAAATGAACTGAGAGAAGGCAAAATTTGACACTAAAAAACTAGGCTCCTAAGATTTCATGGAATTTCGATAAGTTTTCTGATATTTAAACTGTTTGATTTGATTTGTTGTCTGTGTATGGGCTGTTTGAGGAATAACACACAGGAATATGATAGGCAATTAAAAAAACAATTTTTTTTTTTGAATTCCTAGAATTAATTTTTGATATCGGTCGGATGTAATCAAGAGACCGTGCAATAGATCTTCCATTGTATTCATATGGGAATTTTTGCCAGATGTGATTAATTCGACAGCATCGATTCGAATGTATCGTTTTATGTCAACAATAAAACAAATGGCTAAGTGTCATCTTCCACTTACTGGCGTAAGTAAAGTAAAATGAGAGAGTATCATATCATGCGTGTGAGAGAAAAAGTAAAACAATCGATACTTACAACGGATAATTGCAAACAATAAACCGATATTTGCCATCGATAGTTACAACCGATACCTACAACCGATACTCGCAACCGATGCTTGCAACCGATACTTACAACCGATACTTTTGAATTCGATACCAAATAAGCAGGTGTCTGAAGATAGCAACCATAATTCCAATACAAAGCTGTAAACACAATCATTCACAATCAAAATCCATATTTTTTTCGGTAAGGTTTTACCGTAATGTAATCTCTGCAGTACCTCCCATACACATTTCTATTGGAAAGTATGTTGCCCACATAAAGAAGAACTTTAAACAAATAGGAATGGGTTGCGAAGACGAACGAAGATGCAGTACTTCGTTCGATGACAATTGGCGGTGTATCGAAACTTCTTCAAATTACGGTTAAGCGCCTTATATCGTTATTTGGAAGCATGGTCAGATGTCACACGTTCGAAAAGAAAATCTCCAATTTTAGTTCCTTTAATGACTTAAGATTCATCGCAATTCTATTGAAGAAATTCTTATATGTAGGACAATGTGTTTCTTGCCATATACGCCGCAGTCTTCTTTCTCCGATAAATTAATCTCTTAGAAGTATTATACTGCAAAGATTAGTTTATGTAAGTCGAATACCTTTTTAGGCCCTGTACCGAAGGTACAAGAGCCTATTGGGTTTGTGCAAATGTATGTAACAGGTAGAAATAATGGTCGGAGACCCCCCAAAGTTACCCCCATTATGGTCAGGAGTGATAGAGGAGTCGATATAGCCATGTCCGTCTGTCCGTCCGTCCGTCCGTCCGTCTGTATGAACGAAAGGATCTCGGAAACGGTAATAGATAGAGACTTCGTGTTTTTTGCATTCGTCTAGGACTGCTCCGGAATTTCACAAGTTTATTTTGAAATTTTGCCCCTCCCCCCCTTCCCCATAAAATCACCCCCAAGGAGAAATATTTCTTCGGCACAAAAAAAATTGAGTATACCAGTATAAAGTTAACGTCCCTCTTAGTCAAAATCCAAAAAGTTCATCAAAATCGGATTATAAATAACGATTTTATAACCAATTGAAGTTGAATGACCCCCCTTTTCTTTTCATTCATATTCGCGCAGTGAGAAGTGGTCATGTGTTTGGTCATATGCTCGGGAAACGTTTAATGTGTTTGTTAGGAGACCTGAACTGGTACAGGGCCTCTTACAGTCGGTTACGCCCGACTGAAATTTCCTTACTTGTTTATCTTCGAACCGTGGTAAATATTTCAGCATTTTTGTGGATCTATTTATTTAATTTATTTCAAGCCTCAAACATGGGCAGTGTATTAGCCCAAAATAAAGATGGGTACGCCCATTATTATATGTATGTGAAGCTGCCTTCATTATAAGGCACCAAAATAGACTTTAAAGCTGATATGGACTTGAGTAAAGAAATTTTTTTATAGATTCATAGCAACATAAGTGGACCATGGGTTTGTATTTAGGCTAGCTCAAAGAATTGACATGGTTCAGCCAAATATCTCCAAATATTTTTGGGTAAAAATTAAATTTAAATCTTACAAAAATGGTTCCCATAGAAAACAAATTATTTTTTTTTTGTTCTTAAAGCAAATAAATGACGCTAGACCATTTATCATGTTCCGAAGCACCACACTCTTGCACTCAAGTATTATAGTAAACATTGATTAAGTCGCTCCTTATATAAATCTACAACAATTTCACAAGAAATACAAGGAATTGGCCAAGGTCGTCTGACAAACTAACAAATAACACGAACAAAAACTCAAATGGAAAGGACTAAGAACTTTAGACGGCAACAACCGCAGTGAATATATAATATGTAGGGATTTTCTACACAATAGAAAAATTTGGGTTCGGCAGAGTACTACTGGATATACACTACATTATTAGAGGTACAAAAAGTATGAAGCGAAAAAGAGGTAAAATATTTTTGGTGTAGAATTATTGATTTAAAGTTTCTCCTCATAATTTTTTTTACTGAAAATTAAATGGTAAAAATTTTCAAGATCTATTATTATTGTTGGTTTTCTATAATAAATATTCAATAATAAAATTCTTCACCAAAAAAAAGTTTGCACCATTTCCAAATTGATGCAAAACTTCAGCCAATTAACAGTTGTAAGGTATACGCTGTGAACTCGTACAAGGTCCTTTAGCCACTATTTCACCTTCGCATTGAACGCTCGTTCGCCTTGTACATCGAGTTACGCCGTCAAGGACAAATTGCGCCAGGAAGTTCAAACTGTTGGTAATACATGGTAATACGTGTACATACAAATGAAAATCAATATGGCAGCAATCAGCGCTGTCGCTGTCGCTGTCGCTGCCTAGCCTCAACTCATACGGCTGCACGTGTTTAGTGCCGTTCCGGCTGCACGCCATTAACAATTTAACTCCAACCATGCCACGCCATTTGCTTAGGCCGCTTTTCGCAGAAATCGCATCCATGCATCGCGTGTTTGAATTGAACTCCTCCAGGTTTGTGCCGGGTTTGGGTTCTTCTTTGTTTGATCGATGTTTGCGCTCCGGCAGTCATTAGCGCTTGTTTTGCATGTTGTTGTATATAAGTATACAAGGACTATAAGGATTTAGTGTTGTTGTTAATCTTTGATTTGTTTCGTTGTGAAATAAATGTGTTGCGCTGACATAATTCCTATTTATTTAAGTTTGACTTCATAATCAGCCGGCATTTGTTGGCATTTGTTTTGGGGAATTCTATAGATTGTCTTCGATGATAGCAGTCGCGCGCGGGCTTTGGGGATTTGCATGTGAATTGGTGTGCGAGCGACTATTGGCATTTGGAATTGCTTAGAAAAATGTTTAAATCGTTGAGTTTAATTGTGAGAGCATAGAAAAAATTGTTGAGACTCTTTTTCGCATAAAAATTATTAAGTCTTCTTGGGGCAAAATTTCAAAGTTCGCTAATAAGATTAAATTCGAACAATTGAAAAATCAGGAAAACTTTACAAGTACGAAAAAACCATTAAAAAAATTCTCGTGACGCTTTAAAAAGTTTTCGGAGAGGAGGAAAGGAGGGTTTTCTTGGTGTTTTTGGAGTCGGTTGAAACTTAAAAACCATCCAAAAATTTTCGTTACGCTTTAAGAAGCTTAGTGAGGGAAGATACGGAGGATTTTAAGGTGTTTTTGGAGTTGGTTGACTATCAGGAAAGAAAACAACATGCATTATTTTAATGCTTTTAGGAGCTTGTAGAAGTGAGGTCCGGAAGGTTTTTTTTTTTTTTTTTGGTTTTTCGGAAGCCTGTTGATCATCAGGAAAGTAAGAATCTGTCCAAAAATGCTTTTAATGGTTTATGCGGAGGGGAAAAATTTAGGGTTTTTTGTTTGGTGACCATCAGGAAAGTAAGAATAAATCCAAAAATTCTTTTGATGATTTAAGAATTTTGGAGTTTAGAGAGGGAAGGTACGAAGTGTTTTTTTTGTTTTTTCTTTTAAACATGAGGAAAGTAAGAATCCATTCAGAAATTCTTTTGATGCTTTAAGGAGTTTGGAGAGGAAAGATACGAATGATTTTTTGGTGTTTCGGAAGTCTGTTGACCAATTCATCCAGAAATTCTTTTGATGCATAAAGAAGCTTGGAGAGGGGAGGTACGAAATGTTTTTTAATGTCTCGGGAGTCTTTTGACCATCAGGAAAGTAAAAAACATAAAAAAATTCTTGTTTTATTCTCGTTTAAGGAACTTGAAGAGGGAAGGTGAAGAGTTTTTTTTTTTCTGTGTTTCTGGAATATGTTAATACATTTCAAAATTGTGGGAACGGTTCAAGAAAGAAACCTTCCATAAATCATGTGATGTGGAGGGTTTTGTGATGACGTGTGACCATATGTCAAATGTTATATGGTGGGTGGGCAACGAGCCCTCCCATTTTGACCAAAAATAGAGTATGTTCTTTTCCAACGTCCCATCTATCTTTATACAAAAATTCATACAATTTGGTTTAGCGGTCTAGGCGTAAGAGAGTAACATCCCTCCATACATCCATCCATCCATTCATATACCCATCATACATCCATCATACATCGATCCATCCATACATCCACCCATATATTAGTTTTTTTCAATAACACTTTTTAGGCCCTGTACCGAAGGTACAAGAGCCTATTGGTTTTGTGCAAATGTATGTAACAGGTAGAAATAATGGTCGGAGACCCCCCAAAGTTACCCACATTATGGTCAGGAGTGATAGAGGAGTCGTTATAGCCATGTCCGTCTGTCCGTCCGTCCGTCTGTGTGAACGAAAGGATCTCGGAAACGGTAATAGATAGAGACTTCGTGTTTTTTGCATTCGACTAAGACTGCTCCGGAATTTCACAAGTTTATTTTAAAATTTTGCCCCTCCCCCCCTTCCCCATAAAATCACCCCCAAGGCAAAAAATTTCTTCGGCACAAAAAAAGTTGAGTTGACCCCCCTTTTCTTTTCATTCATATTCACGCAGTGAGAAGTGGTCATGTGTTTGGTCATAAGCTCGGGAAACATTTAATGTGTTTCTTAGGCGACCTGAACTGGTACAGGCCCTCTTACAGTCGGTTACGCCCGACTGAAATTTCCTTACTTGTTTTTTATTGAATCGGGTAACATTTGGATGTGGGCTTGTTGGCATAGAACTGTGTCTTCAAATAGCCAATAGAAGAAAATCCAATGGTCTAAGGAGGCAATTCGGTACAAAAATCTTAAAAATGTAGAGGTTTGTTTCAGTGATGACCTCTATATTGGACCCAACTCTCTTACCGCCCAGCGATTTCTTCAGAACAGCCGTCATCTTCTGTTTGTTTCTCCTTAAGAGAGGTCGTTGGAATTTCTTTGACCATGCTTTATTAACTAAGATCCACATGAGCCATTTATCGCAGTTGTCTTAACAATCTCATAAAGTGCTGGATTCAACTCAGGATCTGGTATTTCTGCGCTTTTGACTTTGTCGATTTATTGTGATATTTTTTACTTTTTTGTTGAAGCTACAGAAGTATATTAAATGATGGAGAGTACATATCTGGCACTCTGCGGTGTACATTTGATAATAATTTTTACTTTACATACTTTGTAATCCTTTTAGCCTTTAAACTTTAATTCTCTCCAAAATATTACAATAATATTTCTTCTTTTTTCCAGAGCATAAATTAACATCTGCGATGATTCACAGGCACTTTCAATTTTCCACCTAAAATCAGCAAAGAATGTCAAAGTTCAACAGGATAACATCATCAGCTTCAATTGGTGAAAGTGAAAGCATCCTCGTTGTGTGCGCTCCGATTTGTCTGCTGTTATTAAACTTCAATTCTGGCGCGATTTGCTGAGTGCCTGTGAGTCACGGTCATGCCACACGTCGCAAATTATAGACACGAAGCAGAAGAAGAGGAAGATATTACGCGGTGCCACAACAAATGCCGGTGCATGATTATATCCTTTTCCAGGAATTGCGCGCTGATTCAGCTTAAGTCGTGCGCCAGGCATGTGAGGTGCAGGGAGCAGCAAATAGGGTGAGTAATATTTGGCTAGACAAGCATTTTCATTCATAAAATCGAGAAGCAGAAAAGCTTCACCGTCGATGTGAAAAATTCAGCTAACAGAGAGTAAAAACCATTGTGGGGAGACATCAAGAAGCTTTTTGAATAAACATGATTCACACAGCCGGACACTGAGAAAATTTTTGTTTTACAAAAATGTTTTGATTTCTAATTGTGGACGGACGGACATGTTTCATATTAATTTCGTGCAGTTGGACAAGTCATAAAGTTTTGTAGTGCATCACGCTTGCGTATGACGTACTTGCAACTGGTTTTATATTTAAATTCGTCTGCGATCTTTTTGTATTCATGGACAGTTTCTGTTTTATGATTTTATTTTTATACAAACGTGACTCAAGTCGCGCATCGTCTTTTATATCGGCCAACTGAATAATGAATAGCTTGGCTGCTAATTGAGTTGTTGGGTTGAATGATGCTCTTAAATAATTAAAAAAAAAAGAAGCTCTTTGAGGTATGCTCTTAGTCGCTTTTGAATTAGTATGTTCTCTTAAGCCATAATAACTTTCTGTAGATCTGTGAAAGAGTTTTTTTTTGAAACAAACGGAAACGATCCATATATCCCTTTTTTCAAAGCAAGGCCATTGAATCTCTTATCTGTGAATTGAATCTTTTAGTGTGACTTCATCAGATCCAGGACTACATTAAAGGTAGAATTAGGAAAGTACCCAATGTGCAGTAGCATTATACAGCCTGTCCACCAATGACACCCTGCCTACAAAAAAATCCTGAAAATTTTGCGACTTCACATCAATTAGAAAAGTGTACGGAAAGGCTCTGGAAAGTATCCCTGCAAGCTAGCTACAAATGGCGATCAATAGAAATCAAGCCACGGAAGTCATGTGCTGTACGAGGGTTCCCATATATATTAAAAAACGATAAAGCATTATTGAAATTGTTTTTCAAAATATTCTCCATGAAGATTTATATAATTTTGCAACGCTTTGAACCATTTTTCAAGGTGGTACTTTTAAACTTAGCGTTTGAATGCTTCAACTGCTTCTTATGGTGCCGGAAAACGTCCTCCTAAATTATTTTTGATTGTTGTAAACAAAAAGAAGTCATTAGGTGCCAAGACAGGGCTGTTGTTTGAGCCAATTTTTGAGAGCTGGCGATTGGTTTTCCTCAATTCACTGAAAACTTTTGGCAAATAAATGTTCATATACCATTTAGAACTCACTGCCCCAACAGGCGATCATTTGCCTTGAAGTGCTGCTTTTGAGAACCACTTTTGTTGGGCTTGTTCCAGTTTGGAACACCCATATGCAAACATCCAGGATTTGTCGCCTGTTACGAAGTCATAAACGTGTTTGAAATTCCTGGGGCTGTATTCTTCAATATTTCATGTCACAAGCTTACACGCGCCAGAAATGGTTACGGAACCAAGCCGATATTGATGTATCAGTTCATGCAAAGCATCAATTAATTCAGGCATAACGACCATTTTTAGAAGAACTTTATGGATTTCGTTCTGCAGCGATCGACGGCCACAATATTCTCCATTAAAATGTATGCCTTTTTGCATTGGTTCAAATCAATTTTTGAAGCACTTTCTCCACTTCGATTGAGGCACCGCTTCTTCGGGCGTAGAAAAACGTTCACCACGCAGTTTATTTTTAATGTTTCATAATAAAAAGAATCCATTGGGTGAAAAATGAAGGCCGTACGGCGGATGACTCATCAATTCGATGTTTTAAGTGCTCAAAAACTTTGTTGTGTGAGCCGATGTGTGAGAGGGGTAGGGTGTTTTTCGGCGGTTGGTTTAGCGTATTTCTCCGAAGACTTCAGGCAAATAAAAGGTCGTGTGCCATTCTGATTTGACCGTCCTGCGTTGCTCAAGCGACAGTGGCGACATGGCCCTTTCGGGCGAAGAAACAGACCACCATTTCTGATCACACAAAATGTTTTAGATTTGGTTTGTCTTGGAACACCCGCACGGTCGATTGCTGTTCTGTTTCCGGCTCATACCCATATATCCATGATTCGTTACCTGAGCACTGCGAATGTATTTTTTCAACATTTCTTTGCACCAATGAAGTTCGAGATCTTGGAAACCATAAAAGATAAAGCCGTTAAATTTGAAAATTTTGATTCTCATATTAATTTTTCAGATCACCTGCATTCAATGAACACGCTAACCATATTCGCTAATTTAGCTAGAAACATCTCAAATCGGACCACTAAAATGGGTAACCCTCTTAGAAATCTGTTCATCCTTATCGAGTTTCTGTGTGAAATTTTGTTGTTGTTGTTGTTGTTTACTTAACTAGAAATACCAAATTTGGTGTATCTTGCATATCTTTCCTGAGAAAAAATATTCGATATAGGCCATCGAACCACTAGAACTACAGCGTTTGGACCACTTGACTAGAGCGTTATTTCTGGTTCTTGTTATCTAACTTTCTATCCTTTAAAAAATTGGGATCTTCGTCGTCGTGTTCGTCGTGTCAGCATTTATATTTTATTGCTTGCTTTTAGTTGCTCTGCTTCGCTCCTAAGTTGTAGGCATGCATGCCGGCGAGTTGTGCTGGAGGGAGCAAAGTGTGGAACGAGCGAAGCGGTTAGAGCCGGGGGTAGGCAAGTAAGTTTAGCGAACAAGTAGGGGGCGGAACCCACTAAAATATATATAAAAAAGGATGTAAGTATGTTTGTATGTCCTTTATTGCTTACTACACCATTCATCCGATCAGCATTAGACTTTCTGAAGTTCTTCAGTACACAAACGCGCAGAATATGGGCATAGTAAAACTGTCCTACAGAGGGGGGAATGTCGCGCCCTCATATAATCGATTAACCAAATTCGTCTTATCTTCGCAGCAATATATGGTACAGGGATGCAATTTGGTAGATATGTTAATGGGATCGGAAGTAGTTATCTTATTAAGTGATCAGGTGATCTATAAACAAAATTATCTTTTCATCCATGTGATGAGGTACTGGGATGAAATTTAAATGTAAATACATATGTTAATGAGACTGGTAAAAAATCGGAGAGGCTATGTCCCGCCCTCCATATAAGCGATAAACAAAATTAAACATATTTTTCCATGCATTTCAAGAACAGGGGTAAAATTTGGTATACATACATACATGTTAATGCGATCGGGAGAAGTAATCTTATTAAGTTTGGTAAATATCGGAGGATATATCAATATAATGTTAGTTTATTCTCCAACAAATCCAAAGCCAATTTATCGGATTTTTGTCTGTTTAAAATTTATCAATATTTTTATTAGGCCCTGTACCGAAGGTACAAGAGCCTATTGGTTTTGTGCAAATGTATGTAACACGAAGAACTAATTGTCGGAGACCCCCCAAAGTTACCCCCATTATGGTCAGGAGTGATAGAGGAGTCGATATAGCCATATCCGTCTGTCCGTCCGTCCGTCCGTCTGTGTGAACGAAAGGATCTCGGAAACGGTAATAGATAGAGACTTCGTGTTTTTTGCATTCGACTAGGACTGCTCCGGAATTTCACAAGTTTATTTTAAAATTTTGCACATTTTTTTTTGCTAAATTTCATAACTGAACACTTAGCGAACCATTTCAACGTACCACATCCTCTTTTAGATGCATCCCTCAAATGAACCCAAATCTAGTTGTTGGGTTTTTGTACTAGAAAAAAAAATGTATGAACATTTCAAGAGCGCTAATCGATGTATTATATTACACTGTACAAAACTTAACTAGTGGTGGTAAAAGGGTTCCTCCCCGACCTATGAGCAGTAGCCAACTTGTCAGTATTCAATCTAATCTGTGGAGATTCTACATGTTTTTATTTCACTAATTCACTACGCTTTCTTAACGCTTAATTCGCTCCTTCTCTCTCTCTTACATACATACATATGTATATCGAAACTACCTCCTACTCATTTCTCTTTAAATCAACGTCGATCAATTTCAATTAGCGAATTCACTTTGCGTCACACAGCGGCTAGACTAAGACAGACAAAAACATTGTTTTTTTGTTTTTGTTTTTTTTATTTACAACCATACAATATAATTATTGTTTTTGTTAATTTTGTTTGCTTCTTCAACTTTTCGTTATCTTTTTTTTCTTTTTGTTAAAGCTTTTTAACCATTTATTTTTACTTCATGTACGTCGACGTTGGATTTCGTATAGCTTATGGAATTTGGAGTCAGTCTGCTTTTAAGTTTCGTTGCGATCGGTGAACAGGTGACTAGTTCTTTTTTTTCGGAAGGTAACGGGCGAGAGCGAGTGAGTGAATGAGTGAGCGAAAGTGTCTTTGAATTTACCGTTGACAAGTGAGAGTACAAGAGCGGCGCAAGCGCAGTAGCAGCAAGTGTTGAGAAGAAAATGCAGATGCAGTGCATTTTGTTATTGCTTTAAAAAAAAAACAAAAAGAAAAAAAACAAAATTTAACGGGAAAAATAGATAATACAATTGTTGCTCGAGTTCTATCGATAATTTATTTTTATTAAATATATTTTTTGCTGATTAGATTAGAGAAACAATATGCAAGACATGCAGAGAAATTGTAGTCAATGCAAGGTCTCAACTGAAAGTTATAGGAGTTTTTGAAAATTAGAAAAATCAATAATAAATTGTTTTTAATTAAAAAATTATTAAAAAAAAGAACTGCTCTAAAGCAATTAGTTCTTCAAAAGAAACAAAATAAATCTATTTAAAAGATTTATTTAAATTTAATTTAAAACTAAAAAGTTTTAGCGCTGTTCTATCAAATCTTTTACACACAAGTGCCATGGTATGTGTGTGCACATATATGTACATATGTCTGTGTGTTTAGAATAAAATTGTAAAAGTTAATAATAAACTTTATTATTAACTAACAACATCTATTATTAAAACAGAAAATCCCCGCCAACAAGAATTGGAGAATTTTGAAGATTTTTTTCCCACTAAGAAATTGGAATTAATATTAAAAAAAAAAGTTAGTGTTTTTTTTTCTTATTGTTAATTGTAAGAGCATAAAAAGTCCGGAATAACCCACAACAAGCTATGACAGCTTTAGCTAACTGAGCGCCAATACTTAAACATTCTCCTTCTCTCTCTTGTACGTCACTCGATCGCATTGTATTGTGCTTTCGTAAATATACTCAGCGCAAGCGTAACTTTCATGCTCCCACTCGCTCTCTCGCTTGTTTTTGTGCTCTTTTTCGTTTTCATATAAATTCATAAACGTTTTATTTTATTAATTTTATTTATTAATGTTTTTATACTTGTCGCGTTGCGTTGTCAGCTCTTTCGTTGTGAAAAAAAAAATAAAATAAAATAATCAAAAGCCCAAAATAGAAATAAAACAAAATAACAAATTAACCGGTTTTATTTTAACTTAATGCAAAATATTTAAAAGTTATTAAATTTAATAATTTTGTGTTTATTTAGTATATAAAAAAAAATTTTTCCACCTAAACAAATTAATTTGCATTCCAGTTTTCCAGCAAAAAAAATCACATTTTCTATGAAAGTGTTATACAAGTGAATAAATTTTTTATGCAAAAATAATTCATTATAATAAAAAATTTAAATATTCTAAAAAAATAAAGAGTTGTGTGAAAAAAAAAAAAAAAAATAGAAACCAACCAGTCTATATAATTAGATCGGAAGTTGTGGAAGTGCTTATTGTTTATTCTTTTTTTTTTTACTGGTGAGTTCTAGCGTTTGTCGGGAAAATTATCAACTGCGCTCAATTAAACTTAAATATATAAAACTTGCCTTAAGTTTCGATTTAACTGTAAAAAATTAACTTAGCGATTTATTTTTAAACCAAAAGTTCAAGGTCTTTCCACCGCACGATATTATTTCTAGAGAAATCTGTTGTTAAGATGTATATCAGGCATATTATAAACTTTGCAGAAAATGTTGGATTCAATATATTTTGTGAATATGGAATAGTTTTTATATTTCTTTATAAACCTCAAAAAATAAAAATAAGATAAAAAAAACTTTTCATCATTGCACCTTAATGGATATCGAATCCCTCAATAGTTTTTTATTACTGCAAAATTATAAAATGCTACTATAAACCTTTTTAGTGCTGTACGAGCACCCTATTCGATTTGAAATAAAAATAGCCTGTGTTACTCCTCATAACATCGGCTATCAGGCGGTGGACGTCCCGTCAAAATCGGTTCAGTTGTTTCGGAGATTAGCCAAAACAAGTGTTCTGTTCCAGAAAGACATAAAAAATTTTTAATAATTGAATTTTTGGTATAAGTACCGTCTTTATATTCATATGCACTAATTAAAAAGTTATTATTTTGATATTAAAAACTGAGGTTCATAGAAGCCATCATATCGACTTTGGAATCGGCATAAAGAATATTTCATATAAAAACCCATGTCTTTGTATGAAGGCTACCTCAAAATATGTATATGTATGTGAATTCATAAGCATAAGCGGGGAAGGACTTTACCGTAATATGTAAGGAGATGCACCTACTTGTTCTTAAGAAGGTACCATCCATCTGCTTTTAATATTATATTGAGTTAAATAATGAAGTTATTTATAGATAGTTTGCATAGGGGCTACCCTAAAAAGTGAAGAGACATTCCAAGTGATCTATGTATTTGAAGAGTCCAACCATAAGAAGCCGCTACATCGATTACTCAGGGTGAAATTGAGGTGAACCTTCTCTGAAGAAATTAAAATAAGCGACCCATAAACATAAAGGTCAAAAGAAGAATTTAACCTCAATATGACCTGAGAAATAACCTTTAAAGAATGGGTCAAAAAAACAGGTCAAGACTTCTTCGTACGTAAAATTTTCCGCTCTTTCAGAAACTATCAGTCAAATTTAGATATTTGACCTTGATTGATTGACCTGAAGTGGTAATGTGGACACCGGAATCGTATTCAGCGACCCCAAAAACATAACGATCAACTTGACTCAGAGAAGATCCACCACAATTTCATTTTGTGGCCCAGTGTTATTAAGGTAATATGAACTTTAATAAATAAGTTTTTTCTACAAAAATCCATAAATATATGGTGGGTTTTTATGCGTGCTTCCCTTAAATATAGGGAGATGTGCCCATAATATGTATTTGAAGAAGCCTCAATATCGATTATTAAGCTGATATTCACTTTCATAAACAAGTTTTTTATACAAAAATTTATAGCAGGGCGGTGATTTTGTGTGAGGCTATCCTAAAATGTGGAGAGACACGCCTATTTGTATATGCATGGATTATTAAACTAATATTAAATGTAATAAAGATGTTTTTCATACAAAATCTATAACTGAGTAGTAGTTTTATATGGGGGCAACCCTAACATGTGTAAAGACATGCCTATTAGTATGTAAATGAATCGGTCATCTATGAAAAGCCTCTACATCGGTACTTTTAACTAATATTAACATTAATAAAGAAGTTTTTCATACAAAAATCTATAAATGAACGGTGGACTTATATGGGGGCTATTCTGATAAGTAATGCGATGCGTTTATAGTTGTATATAAGAAAGGGGGATTTTTAAGCTATTGTTGATTTAAAACATACACAAACATAAAAGGGGCGGTGGGCGTGGCACAATAATATATGCTTAGGACACAAATAAGTCTATATACCGAAATTTAGATGGATATCTCAAAAATTTATAAAAAAAAAAATACTGCTGAATGTACTCGATTTTGAATTTGGAATTACTAGCTGTATTAACAAGAACTAAATTTTTTGCATACAAAATTCCAGAAAATGTTGCAGGGGGTTATCCGTTTTAGTGGTCCGATCTGGATGTATATGAAATAATTATGTGTTTTTGAAATAAGTCTTTATAAAACCTAAAATTGGTTGTAGTTCTAGGCGAGTAGAGCGCGTGGCTATCTATAAAATTTTTAATATACTCTCAAAAACATTTTTTAAAAAATGGGCTTTCCTAACTTTATACACCTAATAATTTATAACTCTGCAACTGTGGAACCAAATTTAAAGATTATTAAAGCTATGAAAAGAGAAATGTTTGTTCTTTTAATTGGTATATTGGACAGATTATATTTTGATTATTTTTCCTTTCAAATTTGAAGTTTGGTGTTATTTCTTTAGGTTTTCTCAATTTTAACGTTTTTTTCTATGTTAAAGTATTTTTATATTTTTTCCGCATAAAATAAAACGAGCTATAGACTATTAAGATTGGTCAAAAATTAAAAGAGGTCCAACTTTTTTTTATATATCAATATATATTTCAAAAATGTTTAATAGAACTTTTTTGTACCAAAAAAGATCTTTTGAAGCCAGTTTACGCGGCTAGATCAATAAAAATACCGGCATATATTAAGAAAGACATACCGGTAGAAAAGAAAAAGTCTGATATAGATCCGTTAACTTGAGTCTGGTCATATTTGTCTAGCAAATATACTATATTTTGTTATATTTCCGGCTTAATAGTCGATAAGAAACATCGATTCAAATTATTCGGGAATTTTAACAAAATAATTATTTCCCTTTGAAGTCGCATGACTTGGCATCTTGAACTCATTCACAAAGAAGGAGATTGTTGCTTTTGTTAAACAAATCAATGCAATACATGTCATCGTACCAAAACCATTTCTAAAAAATTATAGCAAAAAATCCCAATCTATATCGAAGTAGATGAAGTCTATATTTCTAATAGAAGGAGAGAACGATATTTGATTTCAAATTAAGACTTTCTCTCATGGAGACTAATTGAAATCTTGGAATTAGTTGTCTAATTGAGACAAATAGAAATCTTGGGATATAGTCTGTCATGGAGACAAATAGAAAACTTGGAATTAATTCTCTTATGGAGACAAATAGAAACATTGGGATTAGGTCTCTCATGAAGACAGAAATAAATTTTTGGGGATTAGGTCTCTTATGGAGACATATTGAAATCTTGGGTTTCCGATTGAAGTTTCCACATATAAAAGCTGAGTTAAAAGTTACCATGATAAGACTTTATATTTAAACTCAAACTATAGATATGAATTTTTAATGGTACATACTTAGTTTTAAAAACTTTTTGGTGTGGTACTTTTATCTCTTTTAATCATTTAGAAATACCATGACAGAATATAGAATTCCTAAAATAAATCATGGTAATACGTTGCTATGTGATACAATTTAGTTTTATAGAAACAGGAAACTTATTTATGCGAATTTGAATTTTTATGAAATCGGAAACTGTGTATTAATGGAAATACCAATGGTTTCTTTAGTCGTAAATTTAAAGAACAATACAAGTCAAGCAATATGTTTTCTTGGAACTTAATTTAAAAATTTATACATCATTTTTATTTGCTTTTAGATAGTTTGAAAATGTAACAGAAAACATTTGTTTGGGAATTTTTTTGCTAATTTTTAATGTCGTTCGAAGAAACGAGAACTGAGTGGTGTCCTGCATTAATAATGAAATAGGGTTTAAATGGTTGAAGTTACTGGACTTTAAAATAAATGTTCCCAATTTTTGACTAGTTTACAGCATGAATACTGCTATACATCGTCAAATGTGCGCCAACCTAAGATCATGATTTTGGCCACAAAAATGTTGTCAACCGCAATTGATTCGAAATAAAATCGATTTCTGGTATTGGATATGCCTCTTCCATGGAGTTTTTATTGAAATGTTTGCAGTCTATGTAGAGTCTCCATTGATATTTTTTATTTTTCATCAAAACTAGGGATACTAATACAGCTGCATGAAGATTCAATACACTCTTTTAAAAACAAATCATCCCACCATAGTGGGAATTCGTGGAAAGTACCGTACGCCTTAATCTCTTCATGGGATGTTTCATTCGCCTTCAGAATTCAGTTAACGAAATAGGGTTTAAATGGATAAATTTTTGGATGCATTTATTTCAGCTAGAAACACCGAATTTGGTATAATTTGTATCATACTAATCTGCTCAACCTTTCTGAATCTTTGTATGAAAAATTTCGCTAGAAATGCAAAGTTTGGTGTATGTCAGATGATGCATAAGAAAATATTTCATATAAGCCAAGATCGGGTAACTAGAAGAGGTAGCTCTCATACAAATCTTAAGGAACAGAGTATCTCTTAGTCCTGTTTACCTGACAGCATCCTTCTTTCTTGTTTCAATTTTACGTTGGCAACTAAATATGTATAATTTTTTTTAAAAATTTTGGACTATAATTTTGAATATGTTTCCCAGGGTTTCCATTAAAAGTTCTGAATTGTGTGCATCTTTACGGTGTACACAAAACGCATCTCCTACCAAATAGTATAGCTAAAGCTCTCCGACATTTGGATCTCACAATGTATTTGCGCGCTCTTTTTTTTTTAACACACATACAAATGTAATTGTTTATATTTGAAGCTCAATAATATCGCGCGGACTTTGTAGTTGTTTTCGTTGTTGTTGTTGTTATTAGACGAAAACACCTGTGTACATGTGCGGCCTTCCCGTCACCTGCTAACGCTAGCTGCTGCCGCTGGCTTTGCTATTTGTGCTGAATTGTTATACATTGAAGAAAAGCAGCAAAAGCAACAACAACAACAACAACAACTAAGTAAGTTCTAAGTGCAAGTATGTATTTATGTAGTTGTTTTTGTGGTTAACGACAGCGCCGGCGTTGTCGTTTGCGCGTCTGCGGCCATTCACTTAGAAAGCTTTCTCTCTCTCAGTCTAGCTTACTCTCTCTCGCTCGCATTATGGTGCTAGTACTTCGCTATTACCAATATGTTTGGCTGCTTGGTAAGAAAGATAAGTTCAGTTCCTGATAGAATTTCCAATTGGATTCATTGTAAGAATGACTTTGAACGTAAACGGTTGAATTAAACGGAAAAAACGTTGGATTTTTTAATAATTCGAAAAGCGTTTAGTGAATGAAATTGTTTTTTTATATAAATTTTATATTTTATCATAAGTGACGACGCGTTTAGTCATCGTCGGTAATATAAGTTACAAGAAAAAAAAACATAAATAAAAAATTTTAAACACCAACAAAACATAATTAAAAACAACAACATTTTCAACATAAATTGCAGAAAATAATTAAGCAGTTTATTTTAATTAAATAAATTCGGTAATTATATTGTGGAAAAAATTGTTTAATCATTGTTTAAATACTTAATACATATTCTTGTAAATGTATGTGTGTGTGCTTATACAAGGATTTATTTAAAAGTTTAAAGATTGTATGACAAAGCGCGCGCAAATAAATTTTGGAGAAAATTATAAATTTTTTGGTGTAGGATTTTGGTTTAGAATATTTCTGAAAAAACTCTAGCCGTAATCGTTCTTAACTTCATAAGCTGGGTGTATTTTAATTGAATTTTTGAAGAACACAACCTTGAGCTAGTTGAGCTAATATTGTTCGTCTGTATGTGCAGTGGTGTTCTGGAATTTAGTACACTAGTCGCGAACAAGAGTCTTGTTTATACATTGTTCACATGGAGAAGAAGGGTTTACCAAGTTTTTGAAAACAGCAGAAGGAGGCAGACCCCATAAAGTACATACATATATACATTCTTGAACAGTATTAAATTACGAGTCGATTTGGACATGTCCGTCTGTCTGGCTCTCCGTATGAACATCGAGTTCTTGGAGACTATTGTGATAAAGCCTTCAAATTTGTTTATTTGATGCACCTTTATAGGTTTTTGTATGAAAATACGTTAATGGTTACATTTAATTCAATTAAAAACGCTGAATTTGGTGTATTTTGTGCAAAACGTTATAAAATGTTTCTTTGAGGTCCAATTCTGTCAACTTAAAGTGGTAGCCTCCATACAAATCTGTCCCACCTTTCTAGATTGTTGTATGAAAAAAATTTTATGGTTGCTGTTAATTCAGCGAATTTTTTATATTTATGCGTCAATCCTCTTAAAACATCCAAATCGGACCACAAAAAGAGGTGGCTTCTCGCTGTCTGCCTGTGAGCCTTAAGAACTTGGAGAATATAAAAAATAGAGCCTTTAAGTTTTTTTTTTATATTTTTTTAAACGCGTCAACCCCTCTCTAAGGGATAGTACTCTTTTTTCTGAGTTTTTTAATGAAAAAACTATGCTGAATTATTTTATTTTATGAAAATTTTGGTTTTTCTTATATTCTAATGAAATAATCCGCATAGCTTTATTTCAAACCACTAGAATGGGTTCGTCGCCATTTTGTTTTGGTGTGTTATAAAAAAACATCCATAAGATAGACACACACTTTCCCTATAAAATTCTAACTTAGTATTTTGAATTCTTTTACACAAAAATTACTCAAACTATTGGGCTTCAAAACTGAGAAATGCTGTTCAACGTCATCTCAAAGATTTTCCATGAGAATGTATTGCATACCATTAGATCTCTGAGCGACAAAACTTAACGAAGTTTCTCAAAAAAAAAAAAAAAAAAAAAAAAGCTTCATTAGGTGTTTCTTTGAGAATTCCAGTCTTGACTTTCTATTTTTTTTTTTTTAACATGTTGCTTGTTTTGATCTACCCACTAATATTTCATACATTTCTTCTGGTTTTGAAAGAAACATTGATGAAAAATTTTTATCTGTTGTTTTTGGAAAGTCATGTGAAACTGTACCAACCTCTATGGTGGTTTTTCGATTTCTGGAAAACTGTTTGGCATTTCCTGAATTTGATTAAACGCAATATAGAACGTTTCAATGTCTCGGTAAGTCCATAATACTGCTCCCAGAAACTTTAGTTTTTACAATCAGAACTAATGCAAGTGTACTGAGGTCAGAACTTAACAAAGTTCCATTTTTCAAAGAAGAGAAACCTATATAAGGTTCTCTACTTAGTAAAGATTACTCACTTGAAAATTTGAATAAACAACTCTTTTGCTAAGAGGATAAAAATAAAAAAATATAGCCCATGGGTCAATATTTGTAAAAAAAATCACAGTTGAAGGTGAATCTTTAAATTTTTTTTATAAAATGTTAAAAATTTTAACTTGTTCCACTTGACTTGGGAACTAAATATCTTGAATGAATTGGATTCTATTTGGTTCTTATTTAAGGTTATATAAGTTAAAATACCAAAAATTTAAAAAAAATAAAAAAAATAAAATTTTAAAGTTTATAAAAAAAAAAAAAAATTGTTTTCGTTATTCCGACCGATTCCATTCCATTTTATTATCTCTTCATGTTTCATGAAAATAAAAATATTGATGGAGACTTCTAAATAAGTTGTCTACGGTGTATAATATAATCTAGCAGCTCAATTACTATTACTTTTTAATCAGATCTTGTATAACAAAACCATTTCTGTTCCATGATTTGCGGGTTTATTCCATCGCATTACTTGCGGTTTTTAATTGACTCTTCAAACATAAACCTGCCTGATTCATCAGAAATACGCTGTTTATTGGAAGTGCATTATAATATTTATTAAAAATAGTATTTTACTACATATTTATAAGAAATATCTATTGTTAGGCTGGTCTATAGCAATTTAATAAATCTCAAACTTCTGCAGCAAAGGGGAACTCCATCAATAATATATGTAAAGCTTTTTTTTATACATATTATATTTTCTTACCAATTTTATTGAAATTGATCGATGTTATATCGTGTTCACGCTTAATTAGCTTTTAATACCCTTAATAATCGAGTGTGTGTGTGTGCTGGGGCGTGTGACAAGCCGTGTGTCTCATGTGGTTAGTTTCTGCGGTACTTACGAACGACTTCTAACGATAGATAACTACAAACATTTTTATTTGTAAACACTAAGCATGTGCAAAATCGCCAATAATACCTATATATTTCGTAGAATACAACAACAATTTTTATTTTTATTTATTTATATACGACCCTTATATACTACTACGTGTGAAGTGGAGTGGGTTTGGCGTTTTGCTGATAGCCTAGGGAAATTCATGTGCTTTGATAAGTTTGAAGATCAATCAGTTTCGATTTGAATACTTTTATGTATTGTACTATGCTTATAGGGTATACGTTATTAGTAGACAGTGTTGAGATTTAATGTTCTCAGTTAGTTGACTATGCGAAGATGTTTAAAATGATTAAAAATTATGAATTCAAGCAAATTTGTAGTCATTTTTTATTTATAAACATCGAACAATGAGTCAATATAGCCATGTCCGTCTGTCCGTCCGGTAACAAAAAGAAATCTCAGAGCTTATAAGTGCTAAAGACACCAAACATGCATATTTAAGTTTTTATCCATCCGCAGATTTAGTTTAAATTTTTTTCAATTTATTTGAGGGACAGAAATGAAATTTAGAAAATATTGGTTGGGATAAAAGAGTCTTTTCGTATTTTCGCCTTTATTTCAATAAATTGCGTACAATCGTCGGATTTAGTTCAAATAAGCACTGGTTTGATCAACGGAATTCCAACTTCGTTATGCCCCGTTCACAGAAGCTTTCTACCCTATTGGCCAAAAAGTGAGACAGTCGATTTTCGCAAGCCTCTTTTGAGGCCAATGTCTCGCCAGCTAAATTGTTGGACATTGACAGGAAGAGATGGTAATCCGATAGTGTCAGGTCCGAACTATAAGGTGTATACATAAGGACCTCCCATCCAAACTCCCGGAGCTTATGGCGCGTCACAATCGAAGTGGGTGGTCTGGCATTGTCCTGATAGAATACAATTCCTCTCCTATTGGCCAAAGATTGCCGCTTCTGTGCGATTGCTGCCTTCAAGCGGTCCAGTTCATCACAGTAGAGGACTGAATTGAGCGTTTGGTCATGGGAAGCAGCTCCTAGTAGATGATTCTCTGCCAATCCCACCAAATACACAGCAAAACCATCCTGACCATCAATCCGGGCTTGGCAACCGTTTGAACCGCATCGCCAACCTTCACCCACGACCGTTTGCGCTTCACGCTGTCGAGGGTGATCCACTTTTCACCGCCAGTCACCAGTCGCTTTAGAAACGGTTCGATTTTGTTGCGATTCAGCAGCGATTCGCAGATGGAAATTCGATCCATGAGGTTTTATGGTGTCAATTCGTGTGGCACTCAAATATCGAGTTGTTTTGTATAGCCAAGCTTCTTCAAATGCCTTTGAACGGTCATATGACTGATATTCAGCTCACTTCCTTGATTTTATCGACTTCATCGACGACAGGTCCACATCCTCCACACCAGAACGGAATCGAGTGAACCACTGTTGTGCTATGCGAATTGAACAAGTATCGGCACCGTCAACATCACAATCGATGCGTTTTTGCCTTTCAGGTAGTAAAAATGTAAAATATGGCGAATATCTGCCTTTGAGACCTCCATGTTTGACAATCTCTCGCTAACAACTGAATTGTTCAGGCGCAATGCTGTCAATAGAGCGTAGTAGTAGACACTTATACCTTTCAATCTTCGCCGTTTCTATACCCACATACGAGAAATACTTAATGAGAGAAAAAAAAGAGCGCGAAATACGAAAAAACTTTTTATCCAACCCTACATATATTTAGGCCCTGTACCGAAGGTACAAGAGCCTATTGGGTTTGTGCAAATGTATGTAACAGGTAGAAATAATGGTCGGAGACCCCCCAAAGTTACCCCCATTATGGTCAGGAGTGATAGAGGAGTCGATATAGACATGTCCGTCTGTCCGTCCGTCCGTCTGGCCGTCCGTATGAACGAAAGGATCTCGGAAACGGTAATAGATAGAGACTTCGTGTTTTTTGCATTCGACTAGGACTGCTCCGGAATTTATTTTAAAAACTTGCCCCTCCCCCCCTTCCCCATAAAATCACCCCCAAGGGTAAAAATTTCTTCGGCACAAAAAAAAGTAAGTATGCCAGTATAGAGATATCGTCCTTCTTAGCCAAAATCCGAAAAGTTCATAAAAATCGGATAATAAATGACGATTGTATAAGCAATTGAATTTGAACGACCCCTCTTTTCTTTTCATTCATATTCGCGCAGTGAGAAGTGGTCATGTGTTTGGTCATAAGCTCGGAAAACATTTAATGTGTTTGTTAGGCGAACTGAACTGGTACAGGGCCTCTTACAGTCGGTTACGCCCGACTGAAATTTCCTTACTTGTTATTATTGGAACTGGGAGATGTAATACTGTTAAGTTTAGTGAAAATCGGAGGGTGTATACCTCGTCTCCCATATAAGCGTAAATAAAATTGAATATATATCTCCATTCATTTGAGGTACAGTGGTGAAATTATGTACATATGTTCATGGGAATAGGTGAAGTAATTCTGTTAGGTATGGGTCCCACTCCCATATAAGCTATAAACAAAATTCAACATATCATTGCAACTATTTGTGGTATAGATATGGAATTTGGTATAAATGTTCATGAGATCGGGAGAAGTCTTCTGGTTAAATCCAGCTAAAAAATTGGAGAAGGCTGTGCCCCACCATTCATATAAGTAATAAACGAAATTCAATATATTTTTCCATATTCTTGAGGTACAGAGATGAAATTGGTTATGCATGTCAATGCGATCGGGAAAAGCAATCCTATTAAGTTTAGTAAAAATCAGAGGACGCAATGTTCCACCCTTCTAGTAAGATCCATTGAAAAGCTGGGATTTGTTCGGCTGTTTATAAGAAACATTAATGCTTACATAGATACAAAGCATGTCAAGCATCATAGTTAAAAGGAAAAAACTATGTTCAAAACTTTGCTATTTCCGGGATTGTCGTATTATCTCAAACATTTTTTAAAGTCATATTACCACAAGCAAACTCTCAATTGTCTCTCAACTGATAGTCACCATGTAAACAATTTACGGTTCAAAGTTCTACCAAAATACAACAATAAAAGCTGAAATCAAATCAAATTGTATTAATTTCCTGCAATAATCGAACGAATTCGATACGTTTGCCAATCATATGCAAAACAGTCACGAATCATAGTTGTGGCGCGATTGAATTGAATTGGATTCGATTGAATTGGATTGTGCTACGATTATATGCCAATATATTTGTAATAATTAATATATTTATAGCCGAAAATAAAATACAAATGACTGAAAGATATAATATTTATTATAGCTCCAAATGTATTCAATAGAATAGAAAAAATCGAGCAGAAATACAGATAAGCTACCGTACAAACAAATTCGAGCTAAAAGCGAGACGGGTTTATCATTCTGTTGTACGGCGATAATTTATAGAGTATTAGAAAAAAGGGGTATTTATTATTTTTCTACTGCGACGAGTGAGTATGATGGCATAAATTCAAATGCAATGCAGCACAGCCCGCACTTACAAAAGCATAAGCAAAAAAAATTGATATATATAAAAAATTGATTAATAGAATTTTATTCTGCAATTTTTTAATTTAGTGCCTACAGTCAGTCAGTCAAGTCTAGGCAAACCTTATCGCCGAATATGCGTAACCTGACTTATATTTCATTGTTATTTAAATTTTATACCATTTTATGTTAACAATTTTGGCGCCAGTCGTTCGTTTAAAGTTTCAAGATTACGATCGTCTGAAGCATTGTTCTAAAGCATTGTGCAGACAGACATTTTAGAAGGCGTACAAAAACAAAAAGAGATGAACATAATATATAGAATGTATTAAATTTTTGTTTGACGCTGCCAAAAAAGACAACAAATAATGGCAAAATGCTCTTCAAAGAAAACAGGTTCAAACAGGAATCTCATCTAAAAGTGTCTAAAATATTATGTTGTAGAATTTTTATGTTTATTTGGCGTCAAATAATTTACAGCTGTTTGCATGTTAATAAATAAATAAATAAATAAATATGAAAGAAGATCCGGAAAAAAAGAATTTAAGATTGATGGGAGAAGGTTAAAGCAAATTGTATATGAATTGCATTCGAATTGCTACTATTTTTAGCAAAGGTACTAAGACTTGGACCAATATAGACTTCTTTCGATTTGTTGAATAGTTTGTAATAAAAATATGATCACCTGTGCTTACTCAAAATATGTAGCTGACATAAAGATTTTTATTAAATAAAATTATCAATAATCTTTAAGAAAGGAGACCCCGCTGTTTGCACCAACTACCACGGAATATGTCTTCTTTCCATTGAATATAAGATTCTGTCGCGCGTATTGTGAAATAGGCTGAAGCCATATACCGATTCACTGATAGGACGATATCAGTGTGGCTTGTGGTCTTCTCGCACTCCGTCATCGCGTCTTGTGTTCAGTGTTGTAGAGAACTTCGTCTATCTTGGACCAGAGATAACCAGCAACAACAACGTCAGCCTGGAGATCAGGCGAAGAAACGCGCTTGCAAATAGATGCTTTTTTGGGCTGAGCAAGCAAATGAGAAGTAAAGCCCTCTTTCGATAGACGGAAATAAAGATCTATAAGACGCTGATACTTCCGGTCCTATTGTATGGCGCAGAGGCATGGACCGTGATTGAGTCGGACGAGACAGCGTTGGAAGTCTTCGAGAGGAAGATTCTTCGCAGGATCTTTGGTTCTATTAGAGTCGGCGACGAGTTTAGGTCCCGTATGAACCGCGAGCTGTACGGGCCCTTCCTAGACGCGGCCATGACCGGTAGACGGTTCACGGCTATATAAGTAAGTGTTGGGCAAGTTCATTTGTAGAGGGGATTACAGAAAGCTAATTTTTAAAAATTTATTGAGATGTCGAAATGTTGAGATGTTGAGAGTTTAAAATTGTTGGCTAGTTGGTGAGCGAAAAAGTTTCCTTGTTCTTCGTCAGATCGACACCATCTACCGTTAGTCAATGTTTACTTTTTCAAATTTATTTGGACACATAGCGGTTAAAAACTCGTCAAACCCTTATATTACATATAATCTTAGGATCTTTGGACTCGCCTCGGTGCCTAAAATAAACAAAAAATATGTTTGGAGCGAAAGTCGTATAAAGCAACTTTGAACGGACTTATTAGTAAAAACTTCGTTATGTCGTGTATCTCGTGCTGGAGGCACACTGCAGTGTGGGTTCGTCATTAAAGTGGACCCCACATTCCACCGCATTGACTCCATATTGGCTTAATTCAATCAAATTAAAAAATAAGAAGTTGCTTAAATGATAATTTCTGAACTTTACTTTCTAAAGTTACCAAATTTGAGAAATTTAGACGGTGGAAGTTCGTAGAAGATTTAAGATATCTTTATGATCACACAACCTTTAAAAAAAAACTGATCCTTGAAGTTTTACTATATTTAGCAGAAAGTCTATAATTTTATTTCATAATTTTTACCCATTATGAACAGAATTTTTAATGGTAAACTTTATAAGAATCTCTTAATCCACTTATTGGAGTAATAAAAAAAGGTTTTCACTGAAGTAAAGAATTTATTAAATAAAGACAGAACTGTCTGTAGACGTACCTATGGAGAATTTTTATAAACATCAGCAACATACATATGAATATCACTGTGGCAGCCGTATAAGTTACAGTGATCTTCATATGAATGTTGCTGATTCTAACTAAAAATTCTTCATCTTCTCTTTTTGCATTTATTGAATATAGGCAACTATTTTTTTAAATAATTATTTTAAAACAGAAAACTGTGATATCTCCATAATGTGAAGCTTTTCAAGATATGGACACTGTCCTTCATAAGTGTTTTTTTTTTTACTCTTGTGAAGAACCAACAGCTACAGCTATACCCAAGTAAATGTGATCACTTATTTAAAATTCTTTTTCATTTACACTTTTCTGTATAATTCGAAAAACCTTTAAAATATTTAATAAATTTTAACTAGGCAAATCCATAAATTAGATACACGTGCCTTCGCATAGTGCAATATACAATAAATTCGGTGGCCTGCAAATGAAATACTCTTTCAGCGCAGCATCATCATCATCATCATCCTCTGTGTGTCATAAGTTTCAAGTTTATAAATTTATAAAAATTTTAGCTGCAGTTCATTCATCGGTCCATTAGGAAAGCCTTTAAACACCTACACCCAAACATCGCTCGACAATAACAGCAGAGCACGCTGCTTATGAATGATACTCGTAGAATTGCTTACTTTTTTCAATTTGCAAATCTTTCTTCCAAATATATCTTGGCCACACGAACGCATTCCTAGAATATTTCTTTTACGAGTTTTGATCTGTTTTTCTGCGGTGAGTCATTGTTTTCTTGGAAATTTCGTTTTTGAATATTTTTTATGCGCAAAAAAGCATTTTTTTGATGTTTATTAAATTGTCATATTTTGTATAGATCGCGTGTATTCGGTGTTCTTGTACAAATGTATGCAATATATTATACAGATCTATATTTTTTTTTTGCTAGGCATCTGCCAAGAGATGAATTGTGGCGCCGCCAATTACCTTTTCTGAGGAATTTGTTTGCCATTTGACCGGAAATGCGGTATATAGTATTTAGCAGATTATATATCGAGTATTTGTACTTGAGTTGAAGATCTGTGTTTGTTGTAGAGGATGTTGTTGATGTGTTAGAGAGTGTAGTGTATGGGTTGCCAAATATGAGAACTGTTTGTTGTGTCAATGTCAAGATTATATAAATTCGGACAGTGTTCAATTTGTAATTTTTAAAATTTATTTACATCAACAAATTAGACATTAGTCAAGAACAGTGTAGAATTTTAACAAATAAAAATATTAAAAACACACAGAAAGTAGGAGCAGGTTTTTAAGTGTGAAACTGACTTTTTTTTTACCATAATTTCGGTTAAATTTTTAAGAACTACGAGCAGAATTGGTCGATTAAGTGATATATTGTTCCGTAACACGCCGTGAATCAGTTCAATTGGAATTTTAACCAGAAAATGATATTCAAGAAAATATAATATGTGGGTATAGACTCTTAGAATATTTATAATAAAGATGTCAACAAAAATTGTTGACACAACATTTAAAATTTTTTAACTAATTCACTATATAAAGCCTGTTCTTGATTTTCATAAGGACCAAATTTAGTCGGACTTGAAACTATTAGAGTCCTACATATATTGAACACCACAGTGTTAGCTTATATGTCCAGGATGAATCAACTATTGACCGATAGACCATCAACTTATTGTTGAATCTAAGCTGCTTCGACGGTCTCAACCGCCAGTTCCATTTTCGCAACTTCATAACAGCGATCTAAAAGTATACCTAGAAAGCGAACGCAATTTACAGAAGGTACCACCAGTTTGTTCAGAACAATTTACGCTCCGAAGCGTAAAAGTACAGCGCTGTGACTTGCTGCCGTTAATGTTCACATTCCAGCGATTAACGCATAAATTGAAACCTGCGAAAGCTTCGCTACCTGGTAACGGCTCACGAAAACAATATCCTCCTCATATGTAACACAGTGGATTGTGTTGGGTGGAACTGGAACTGGTAAATCTGCAATGCACAGTATATACAGAACCGGTGTAAGGACACTTCCCTGAGGTATTCCCGCTCCAACACAGCGTATGTCCAATAGGGTAGGTCGAAAAATACATAATTGCGAATTCGACTTCAGCTCGAGGTATAAAAAGGTTCTGTCTGTTGTCAATATCACCTGTACAAAATTTCATTTCGATCTGTCAATGTCTTTGGTTCCCACAACTGCGTCGAAAATTGACAATAAGGTTTATAGCCCTGAGAGTAGATATTTCATCTATTCTGTTCCACATTTCACCAGATTACATAATCCATAACACAGTTATGCACCAAGTCTGTTGTCAGAAGGGCAATACAGATGTGCTTTATAGTAGTTACCCTGTCTGAGGTGAAATAGTGGATACTCCCCACAGCCAGTGACATGCTGAGGTTCATTTTCTACGTTCGTTATTAGATCATGGTCCCAAATGGAAATAAACAAAACCCGTCATTGAATGAAGCAGCTCATGTCGTTGCTAAAAGTCTTGAGGAGTTGTGGTGTAAGTTATCCAGTATCGAGATAAAAAAAAAAATTAAAAAGTACATGAAAAGTTGTAGGGATCCGTCCAAATTCTTGCAATACAATTTCAAAGTGAAGCAAGTCCATGCAATCTTATCTCGTCCCAATAAAATAAGTGTGAGACGCATAAAAAAGTATCTTCAAGGGAGTAACAATTTCTATTACATCAAAGAGGTCCCCAAATTATGAAAATGTGTTCAATTGATGTACCTATGACGAAGCTGCTTGATCGACCTCAGAAAAGAGCAGAGATAAAAAGAAACAAAATTTGGAATGGTCTACTGTTCTCACTGTTGAGAATACGTCTGCCATTGAAATGGAGCATGCGCAGGTTACAGCCACAGCTGATGCATGTGACCCACACTTTGCAGTGCATTCCTGGCTGCGTTCAAAATCTCTCAACGTTGAAACAAAACGCTGACTGATTCGTAGTATTAACTGTTGCCGCCACCGCGATTTCTTCTTCTGTACTTGAAGATTTTGGGATGATCAAAGGTGGCAATACAAGAAACATTATAGATTCGTTTAAAATGAAAAGGGAGAGAAACACAAATCAATGGATTGCTCTGGAGTAATATAGGTTTCCCTGTAGCCAAACTGTTGCTTAAGAATGGCATTCTGTACATTTGGAGCAGCCAACATTATACTAAAAAAAATCGCTCAAATACGAGTATCTTGGAGAAGGTTTTTCTTTTAGATCTATGCATCTATACAACAAGTTTCCCGGTTTAACAGTTTTCGAATGCATCACAATCACTGCTTATTATCATTGGCAGAGAAAGTGTTGAATGCGAATCGTGATGCTATAATGTAACCCTATCGTAACCAGACGTTTTGAGGGCTTTTGAGTAGGGTGGGTAGCTGCTTTGATTCTTCAGGTTCCAAGTAGAACTTCGTACCAAATTAAAAGACGTAAACTAGTTTTATAATTAGTCAGTAAACCATTTGCCGTCCCGGAAGCCTATTAGGTGTGCCACTAAAAATACGAAATGAGGCTTTCCATAGATTACATCCATGATGCCTATTTGGATCAGCACTGCGGAGTAGTTTATTAAATAATGTGTCTTGATATCATACAGTATTTTCCTAAGATCATCCACAGCATATCTTAGTCAGTAGGCTTTGCTTTCCATAAGATCCCATTAGATCCGTAACTATAAGTTATAAAAGAAGTCTAATTAGATTTGTAGGAGGAGAACATTGTCAAACAATGTGTCCAAAACATAAAATAGATAATGCTTCAAGGTCGATTTTATTTATTAATTTTAATTAATTATTTTATAGTTATATATATATATTTATTCTTATATCTCAATATTTATTTAACTTATTTATTCTTTATTATTTTTTGCAGCACAATTTTTACTTAAAATTTGCCATGGAAATGATCTCCAGTGATCTATAGAGGTAAGTACTTTACAACTATAAAACAATTATAAACTCAGTCTCTAGATTAAATTCAAATTAATTATTTGGGAACATGTAGGAACAAAGTTTATTGACTTCTCAAAAAACTGCCACAGCAAAGAAAATACAATAAATAAACGAAAATGTTTCCCAGTTCCAAGAGAAGAAAGCCTATATGTAAATCTTTCAAAGCACCATAAAAAAAATGGGACAAAAGTTTCAGCAACAACGAAAACGACGACAAATGTATTTTTATATCGTATACGGCTCGTTGCAGAAATAGAAGATTAACAAAATAAAAGACAATTTCAGCAAAATTGAAAATTTAAGAAAAAAAAAAAAAGCTGCACGTCCAAATTTCCAAGCGTGTGGCAAAAGTTTTTCCGTTCGCATTTTCAGTGCTCGAGTAAGAGGCAAGATCGCAAGACGTCCTCAATTTAGACGTTGTCGTCTTCATAGTCGAGAAACGCGCGGCGTGCAACTAAAGAAGAAAAATCTGTACAATATATACTAAAGCTATATACTATATGCATTATAGAAAACATTGCAAAACAATAATTTTTCGTGCAGGCGAAAAACCTGTGCAAACCGGTGAAAACTGAATTTTGCTAATAAAATTCTGTGAAATATTAAGCATACGCCCTGTGTTGAGAAATATTCTCATGCTGAACAGTGTCATTTTTTAATAAAAGTATTTTAATTAAACTATAACAAATGCTAAAGACTATAAATAATTAAAGTTAAAATTAGAAATATTTTATCTCGCAATTGTTGATAAGTGATAACGTCACCGAATTCAAGGAAATCACTCAGCGCCAACGAATCGCAAGAAGGTGAATACATTTACTTTTAGTGTTTCTTTATTTTTTTGGCGAGTATAGTACACTCGCGTATATGCTATAAATTGTATCACGTGTGTTGCTACTATTACAAATCTATGCAAATGTGATTTGTTTTTTTTTTTTTTAATAAATTTTTATATAATTCGTAAAGATTTTCGAGAGAACAGAAAAAATTATAGTTTTGGCATAAAAATTATTTACAATTCTGGCCGCCATCCAAATTAATTTTGTATTTAATTTGAAATTTATGACGTAATTAAGCTTAATATAAAGCGAAACATTTGTAGTTTATACTGCGAACTTGTTTGTATCTCTACTTGGCTGCCTAATGGTCTTTTTTTTCCTTTTGCATTATTCGATTGGTACTGTTCGCTGCCCGAGAACGTTCTTTTGTACTGCCTCAGTCTCAGTCTCAATTCGACACGTTTAGTTAGTCAAAAATTTAAATTGAAATAATATTTTCTTAGAAATTTTCGAAATACAATCACAATCGATTTTAAAATGTGCATGACATGACAGGCAAAATTTGGCTGCGGTTGTCATGACGTGCGAAATGCTACAAGAATAAATAAATAAAAAATAAATAAAATAAAGTTAAAAGATACAAATTGTGAAGACGACGTCTTTAATTTTAAGTTAATCTTTGATTTTTGTGAAATATTTCTATGTCGGCAACATTTCCGGTACGTACACAATTTGGGTTAGACAGGTGTTTTGGTTTATAAATAGCGCCGCATAATAATGGATTGGTACAGCTGTATATAAGAAAGTTGTTTTAGAGAGATGTTTCTAGTTGATATGCATTATATGTAGTAAAGAGTCTAAAAGTTTTGTCACAGAATTTACATAATCTTAAAGAAATTTTAGAAGACCACCATATACATTTTAGAAAACTACGTAAAACTATATAAAACGTGATACAGCCAAGTCCGTCTGTCTGTCTGTCTGTCTAAACAGTTTGAGCATCATTTCCAAAAAACCGTACCAAACAGTGACTCGTTGCGGTTGCATTTCTTTTTCGACAATCACATGTGGGTTCTCCAAACACCAAACATGGTTATTTTGGCGAATAAGGTGAAAATGTGATTCAATGCTTAAGATGGTTTTCTTTGAAAAATTATTATCTGGTTGATATTCAATGAACATTGTTTTATCGTGTAACGCTCCATTTTTAGTAACCCTAAACTCTCAGCTCTCAAATTGTTCGATCAAGTGATGATCTAGATAAAATGGAGATCTAGATGAACTGAAGATCTAGATGAAATGGAGATCTAGATGAACTGGAGATCTAGATGAAGTAGAGATCTAGATCTAGTGAAGATCTAGTTGAAGTGGAGTGATGAAGTGTAGATCAAGTTAATGTGGAGATTTAGATGAAGTGGAGATCTAGATGAAGTAGACCCTTCACCTCCTTTTTGTGCAGCTAGTGTACCTTGAAATTGGTTAAAGAGTTTATTTTACAGAAAGCAATATTGTTGATAAAATAATGAATGCTTCAAATGTGAGGTTTCGGTTTAGCATATTTGGAAAACCAAAACTTTCATCGCAGGAAACAATGGCAACCTGAGAGAGGTTATCCAGGTGTGATGAAAGATAAAGTATTAGGTCGGGCTTACAATGTACTATACATTCCAGTACATCCGTGCGCAACTGCCACTAAATTCGTGGATGGAGCCCTTCGACGAAATTTGTAGCTCTATGCCCTTTACTTTTTCTAAAATTGTTCGTTCGAGGTTGCACTTCTAAGTGATACATACCAATCACATTGAAGTAACGACTTGCATTGGTTATTAACTTGCAACTTTGGAACAACAATATGAAGATTTCAAAAGAAGATTTTATTTAAGAAATTATTGAATGGCATATTTTGCCACTAATATCAAGCGAAATTTTTGTGATAGTATTGGAGCATAGAACCATGACAAAAATAAATGGATACTCAGTAATAAGAAGCGTATCAAATGAACTATTGGCGGACATCTGTTGAGATTTTCTTCAAATTAAATTCAAAAAAATTTAAAATTTTTTATTAAAATAATAGTGTTTAATGTCCATAAGATCATCTGCGGAAGCTGAACATCTTTTAAAACTAGAGGCATAGTTTCTACTCCAGGCATAGTCCCATGTCCGGTGAATACGGTGGTTGAAGCATCATTAAAATGTTGTTTTTGGTCAAAAAAAAAAAAAAAAAAACAAGAACTATGAATCGTGCTTTTTTTCTATCTTGAGTCTTGAGTCTTCTGACTTCTTCCATTGGAATGTTAAGTCACCAATTTTAAATTTTTTTCAACAAATTTAGAGCTTCGTTAAAAACATTATTCGTTTAAATTAATAGGTTCTGTGGTGGTTTCATAATAATGTTGTGGTGTAATATTAAAGTTGTAAACCTTCATATTCCAATTTTAAATAAAAACTTTCTAATCTTTTGTTAAATAGTAGGCGTTCAAAATCCTTGATCGCATAGCCATACCATAGCCTCATTTACGTCAAATAAAACGTTGGCAGTTGTATGCAATAAAATATAATGTCAAACGATTACAATATATCATTTTAAGCGCTACGTTGTTGTCTCTTTTTTTATCACTCTACTATCTGTCTAGACTCTAGAGGTGTCTGTCTGCTGTACGAACCATGCAGGAGGTCATTTTCAGCTAAATTGGCTAACACCAAGAGTACGTCACACTTATTTATTTTATCTTTTTTTTTATTCATTGATAAAATATAAATTGACTTTATTTCTTGGATATACTTGAAGAGCTTAAGTAAAGTAAAGAGTCTTCTACTAATAGGCAACTGGCCGGAGGCCAGTTCAATAAGCAAAAAAAAAAAAACACATCACAAGAGAGCGTTTGTGATGTGTTGCTGCTTTTTCTCAAAGCATTACGCAAAAATTTATTTTTAAATATACAATTTTTTCTCCGGTGCCATGTTGTTCAGTAGAGTAATTTTCAAAGAAAACATAAACTAAAATGCAGTCAAGAATGCAGAAAACTGCTACGAAAATATTTACATGTTGAAAATTTCATAGCATAAAATATTTTAATAGAAAATTAATTACACAAACTGAAATTTTTGGTGCATGAATCGTTGGTGGACGTCAGAATTTTTGTGCAGTGTATCCGTAAGATAATAGAATGGTATATTAAGTTTGTGTAAATATATGTAACAGGTAGTAGCAGATAAGTTAGTTGCCGTGAAGTGTATTTATAGAATTTTGATTAGCTGCACAAGTTAAATCGATATAGACATGTCCGTCGGTCTGACCAGCCCCAATACAAATCTGTCCCACTTGTATGAAACAATTTTTTTTGTTGTGGTTAATTCGACTAGAAACATGTCATTTGTCTGGCTATGAACAACAAGAACTTAAAGATGCTAGAGTTCTCAAGTTTGGATATTTATTGCCACCCATGTCATCTTCAGAGTATTTAATGAACGTGTCCTCTATACTCTAATGTCCAAACGGTGTACAGTGTATCTCAAAGTCTATCACACTCGATTGCAGTATTCTTTCTTGTTTTATTATTTTTCTGCTCAGCATATTAAAAAAAAAAATATTTCATGCTCAATTTTGCAAACTTTTGATCTTACTCGAGTCGACTATTTTATTTGGCTACCAAATTTTAGTATTTCTCGACAGTTTACACGGTGTGGTAGCCGCCATAGTTGTGGTCTTCGAAACAGCGACAGTTGTCTATCTACAAGTATATATATTATATGTACTATATAGCTAGCATAGCAAGGAAAAAACGTGAAAATTGAACATTTTCCGAAAAAAAAAATTTAAACAAGAAAAGTATTGCTACACAGCGACGACAGAATTATTTTTGGGTGCACATTCATCAAACCGAACAGCAACGACAAAATTGAACGTGGCAGACAACGAAAGGCGTCATTATATTAAAATTATATTATCTATATAGATTTATATATATCTCTATAAAACTTAAAACCTATAAGGTAACAAGGCTCTACGTATTGACTTATATAGCGCTTATATAATATGTACTAAACTCAGAAATTTCTACTCTATTTCTTTTGCAGTTTTTATAAAAGAAAAATTCATATTCAATAATTGCGCCTTGAAATGTTTCCCAATTCAAATGCAATGGAACAACAACAACAGAATATAAATTACAATGGCTTGCAGCAGCAACAGCAACAACAACAACAGCAGCAACAACATCAACAACAACAACAGCAACAATCGCAAAAAAATGTACGCAAGAAACCCTTTGTAAAAATTACGGAACAACCAGCCGGTAAAGCTTTACGATTTCGCTATGAATGCGAAGGACGTTCGGCAGGCTCCATACCAGGTATAAACTCAACGCAAGAGAATAAAACTTATCCGACAATTGAAATTGTTGGCTATAAGGGACGCGCAGTAGTGGTGGTGTCTTGCGTGACCAAGGACACGCCTTATCGGTGAGTAGTAGTTGACTATAAAATGTTTCCATATAATATATTAAACGATTTGCATATGCAGACCACATCCGCATAATCTAGTCGGCAAAGAGGGCTGTAAGAAGGGCGTCTGCACATTGGAGATTAATAGCGAGACAATGCGTGCCGTGTTCAGTAATCTGGGCATACAGTGCGTTAAGAAAAAGGATATTGAGGCAGCGCTTAAAGCACGTGAAGAAATACGCGTAGATCCATTTAAAAGTGAGTATTAGAAATTTTACACTCTGTGCAAAATATTTACTAATTTCCTTACAACTATTTGCAGCTGGTTTCTCGCATCGTTATCAGCCCTCAAGCATTGATCTAAATTCGGTACGTCTATGTTTTCAAGTATTTATGGAGAGCGAGCAGAAGGGTCGCTTTACGCAACCACTACCGCCTGTAGTCTCCGAACCTATATTCGATAAGAAAGCCATGTCCGATCTGGTCATTTGTCGGCTGTGTAGCTGCTCGGCTTCGGTGCTGGGTAATACACAAATCATTTTGCTTTGCGAAAAGGTAGCCAAAGAGGATATCGCAGTGCGATTCTTTGAGGAGAAAAATGGGCATACGGTCTGGGAGGCTTTCGGCGAATTTCAGCACACCGATGTACATAAGCAGACTGCCATAACGTTTAAAACGCCGCGCTATCACTCGCTGGAAATAACCGAGCCAGCTAAGGTTAGTATTTAAGATGAGGCCGGCAGCGGTTTGCACTATCGGAAAGATTTCTTACATGTTTGGAAGAATTTTGTATTAAAATAAAAAAAAAAAAAATTAACTATTTTATTCAAATCACTTTCACACAATCTTTTCGATAATAAAAACCGGCATAGACCACTATTTAAATGCTCAACAAATCAATTGTACTAAATAATATTTCTACAGGTTTTCATACAATTACGTCGTCCATCGGATGGTGTTACCAGTGAGTCGCTGCCCTTCGAATATGTGCCGCTGGACTCAGGTAAACATACATTTTGGCAGTTACGTCGGCATCTTAAACGGAAGCCAGACGAAGATATTTTTCAGCAAATACTCGATTTGGATGCTAAACGTGAAGCACCAGCGATTGAGGTAATCGATTTAAATACACCCACCGCGGAGCAAGAACCAACGCCGTCTATGGAGCAAATGTTGTGTACACTGGATCAGCAGCAGCAGCATAACCAGCAACAAACGGAAGAGCCACTAAAATTTATAGAAGATGATGAAGCGGCAACGCGTCGCCGTCAGGAAAATGAAATTGATAGCATTATAGATGAGAAAGTACGCGAATTGGAACAGCAGCTGCAGCTACAACAGCAGCAGCAGCAACAAGAACAAGAACAATTACAGCTACAAAATATTGAAGAACCACGTCCACTGTCAGCTAATGATAAAATTAATGAATGGATGAAATCGAATGAGCTACAACAAATGCAACAAGATAGTATTGATGCTACTAGTCCTCCGCCACACAACGAAGAGGATAAAACTTTAAATGATCTACTCGAACAGGTGGCCGAATTGGATGAAATTTATACAGATCATGTGCTACGCCGTGATACATATAATAATACAATTTTAAATGAATTAAACAGCGTTGATAATACGCTGCCAACAGCAGAAGCTTCTACCAGCGGTACACAACATGCGCCCATGCTGACAGAGGAGAGTTTCGATGATGCTGCAACTTATACAAGTTTACAGATAGCTTTTAAGAATCCCATTGTCATACCCATGCAGGATATGATGCCACCAACGCCGCCAGCTTCACAGTGTGCACCGGAAGATGCACAGCATTATGATGCGGTTGAGGTTATGTTGCAGGAGCAACAATTACAGCAATACCAACAAGATTTAGCAATGCAGCAAGCGCAAGAACAAGTGTCGCCACCAAGACCACCCACGCTCTCAACGGCAGCACCGCCAACACCCATTATGCATGTAACTGCTGCAGACGAGGAAAAAGTGCCACCGCTACCACCGAAGCGTATACGTAAGCAGGACAGTAATGCTGAGAATCGTTCGATTGAAGCCAACATTGGCAGTAGTAATGCAAATACGCTTGAGCGCAAATCGCGTGGTGGGCCACCAGCGCCTATTATCATTATGAAAACGCCGGATCAGTCGCCTTTGAATAAACGACTACCGCCTAAGCCTAATCCTAATTTCAATACGCTACCCCGACAAAAGAAACCCGGTTTCTTTGCGAAACTGTTTTCACGCCGTAAGAGCAAACCAGAATTAGCTGATGAGCAATATACGCCCGGCAGCTCGAAACTTGGTTCAAAGGCAACTAGTCCGAATGCTAGTCGTGATCCCAGCATCTCACATTTTAATATACACGATAATAATCGCGCCTCAGTGCGTTCAATTAAATCACTACAGCCTACTGCAAATTCAAGTCCGTTACGCAGTACTGCAAGTACAAAGTCAAAGCAGCAAAAGAAATTGGGCAAACCGGTGGGACGTAGCGTGAGTAGCGTATCAGGCAAGCGCCCATCATATCTAGATGCTGATGTGGTGCATATACCGCTTAAAGGCGAAAGCGTTAGCAGTTTACAGCAGCAACCGCAGCAGCACAATGAGGCCTACTCGAATGCCAGCACCATAACACTGAGTGGTGGTCCCTTGGATCGACGTACAGTATCAGCGCTGCAGCTAGCAGAGATACCCATTAGTGAGGGCAATATGGAACTTGTAGCCATTGCAGATCGTCAGAGTTTGCGTAATCTCTGTGAGGGTGAATTTAATGTATTACTCGATCCGAATGTGGATCTGACGGAGGCAGAACACTTTGCGCTCTACACCAGCATACCACCGCAGGCGACGGCAAGCGAATTCGATGAGACTTCAGCCTATTATGCGCCTGTGGATGCGGGAGAAATTTTAACGCCCGATGAGGTGGCAAAGCGTTTGGCGGCAGCAAATTGTGTTAATTAATTAAACTAGACTAAGTACAAGTCTAAGTGGAAGAATTTATTTCTATTGTGTGGTATTGGCATTAAGCTGCAAACGATGCTCAAACGATGTTTGCAAGTTGCTGGCGGAATTTTAGAACGAATCTTTACTATTAAAAAAATAAAAGGAAACGAACAGACAGCGGTCTAAAAAAAGGCGCTGCACAACGACTGCGATTTTTATAAACAGAAAAGTGGCAGATTACCACAAAATGTTTTTTTTTTATAAACAAAAAATATTTGTACAAGTTTCAACTTGTCTGCAACATTTGGAAACAATTTGCAGACAAAACTTTGAACTGAAACCAGCTAAAATTTATATTTAAAGTTGGTGTAAAAAAAATTGGAGAAAATACTACGAAAATTTATTGTATTTGTTAACGAACAAGCAAAATTTCTAAGCTTGTCTTTGTACCAGAAGAAAAACCCTTTTTGTATTTGTTGTCAAACAAAAATTTGCAACTATGGCAAACTAAGCAAGTCCATAGCACAAATATTGTCTTTGTAAAGCGCAGCTCTTAAGAAAATGTGCTAAAATTGATTTTTAAAAAACGAACGCAAAAATTTTGTATGCGTTTAGCGAAGCAAAAATTTGTATTTGTAAAATCCGCAAAACTGAAACTAGAAAAATTTGTTATAAATTATTTATAAAATATTTATTGCAACTTATAAACAAACAGTGCAGCTAAAATTTAAACCTACTATTACTATTTTAACTTTAAGTAAAACAATGAATTATGGTGGCGGCAAAGAATTAGAAAAAGAAGAATATTCTGCACAAACATATACATATATAAAACCCAATTGTCCAATATCTTATTTATAGATCCAGCGCATTTGCGGCGTAAACGTCAAAAAACGGGCGGTGATCCAATGCATTTGTTGTTGCAACAACATAATCACCAACAACAGCAACAACATACAAACGAGCATATAGATGGTAGTAAGTTCTAACAAACTTTTACTTATGGGGTGGTGGTTGGTCGTACCAAAATTTAATACCGAAATTGTCTCATATGTGTATACTTGGTTGTGGTCTCATCATAACATTTTACTATAGCTCTCTTTCGTACTATATAGTTTGATGCTTGGATTCTCTATACAAATCTTTCATTTCTCATAAATCTTCTCCACTTTATAGTTTGCTGCATATTTGTTTAGGACAATCGAAAAGAATTTTATTTTTTAGCGAATGTGTACACCTGAAAAAAAAAAAAAAGAAATTCAGTCTGCAATCAGACTGAAATAATTTATTTAAATAACTCTGTGAGATATTACTTAACTTGTCGTTAAAGTTGCTCGAAAGCATTGGATGCAAAAATTTTGATGTTCCCCAAAAATTAAAAAATATAATGGTTTTTGCATACCAAAGACTTTTAAAATTAAAAAAATTGTTAGTAAATTACAATAATTTAAAACGAAATTCATTTCAAAACTTACGCAATTTGCTAAATTGTTGTAGAAAATTTACAAAAACCGATTATTGGAAATCATACAAATTGAATTTGATATTTTTATATATTGTTATAGAAAAAAAAAAATAATAAAAAACGAAATATATTAAAAATAAAAATATATAAATATTAAAAAAAGAAAATGTTAGTATTTACTTTTTTAAACTAAAGTAAAAAATTAAACTGAGTAAGTGTAGCGCATGTTGCGAATATTGCATGTTAAATAAATTCCAATAGCACTCGCTTCACCAATTAATTTTTCTTTTATATTTCGTTAATTTATTTTTTTAAATAAGTTATGATTTTTTTCTAATTCTTGCATGATTAAATAATTTTGCTTAAATATTTATTAACAATTATATCTGAAATATCTGAATAATACAAGCTTATTATATATGTATAACTGAATAATACAATGCTTTCAAAAAGGACTTGTAGGCTAGGTCTCTTGCTAGTAATTGCTTAAAGATTAGTTTCCATAAAACCAAAGGCTATTAGATATATTAATTTGTTACGGTATCAAGATCCGAGTTCGGAATTTCAGAGTAAACATTTATACTTCATCAAAACCTAGTCACAAATCATAATTTTTCGTATGCATTGCCTTCAAAATTAAAAAAGTAATTAATTAAATCTGTATAAGCTATAAATAGGCGAAGGTAAAACAGTTTAGTGTCATTTCGCAAGTTTATTTATTTATTTTTATATATTGAAATTTAATTTGGCGAACTTTACTCTAATATATATGAATTATTAGCAGCCAAGAGATCATATTTCTTATTGTGAAAGAGGAATAATAACATTTTTATACTTAAAATATTTAGAATTGGTTTAAATAGCTGGAATCACAAGGTTACTTTGGACCAACTATGGTCCTCATCAGTCTCTCAATGTAAAAATTCACTTCGAACTTGTTAATAATTTAGAAATATTTTTATTTATTTAATTTTGTATTAAGTATTTGAGAGGCGAGTCGATATAGACATGTCCGTCTGTCCAGCAGTCGTTCGTATGTGTGAATGAGAATTTCAGAAACTTATTTCTCATCCGTGGCACAATGTTGTGGTTGCTTCGCCAGAACGCCCAGCAGGACATTTAAAAAATATATTTTACTTATCATTTATCAATAAAAATAATATATAGATGTCTTTCTATCTGGTTGCCCGTATGAACAACGACAACTTGGAGGGAGTGGCACAATACATATAAACCTGCTCCTTCTTCTGAATTGTGATATGAAAATATTAAATTGGTCTATTTTACGTTAATCCTTATAAAAAAATCCATGTTCGGCTAGAGATGTCAAATGTTCTTCTATTTTATGTTAATTCTAATATAATATTCAAAAAAGCTCCCATCAGACTAATAAAAGAGGGGTAGCCTCGTGGGGTACGTCTGTCTGACTGTCCGTATGAACAACAACAACTTTGAGATTATAAACCCCTTCAAGTTTAGACATTTTGTCTCTTCTATTCCTTCTTCAGAAAGGGGTAATACTCATTAAAACCTGACCCACCATTCTTACTTTATCTCATTTCACATCTATTATACTATTCTATATATATATTTTTTTGTGTATGAAAATCTATAGTTGAGTCTCTTAATTAATTCTCCGCCATTTTTGTATTTTACTTTGTATGTATACGACCTAGGACCGCTTTTCGGTCATCTGACTGGCTTGCTCGCTCATTCTCCCTATTAAGTCTACCATCAATTAATGTTGAGGACCTACTTGTAAACCATGTATCGTGGAGCTCTGTCGCCGATGCGAATAAGTACCCACAATCATACTGAACTGATTTATATGAACAAAATTCAGCAAATCATTTGAGAACTTTGAGACGCTTTAAAGGTTTTCATATTTAAAGGTTTCGTTATATTTTGTGCTCACTTACCGAATCTTAAATAGCCTCTTTTTAGTCTAAATTCATCAAGAAAGTCATTCAAAGTTTTATTAGATAAATTTACATTTATTCGCTCCGAAATCCATCCCAATTGAGAGCGGTTTTAAAGCTTCAACCCTTTGAAACATGCGTTTGAACACGCAGAAACTGTAGTTTGAATATAAAAGTCATATATTACATTGTTTTGATATCAAGATTTATTTGGAGCTTCAACTATATACATATGATAATATGATCTTACACTAGCAGTTAGTCCTTGCGAAGAGGATGTATAAACCAACGCCCATATAACCTTTGACTATTTGACCTATTTCCCTAATTTCTTTCTAAAATCGACAAAATTCGTGTTTAAATATTTTATGGGTACAATATTCAACCCGATGATCCTTATAGAATCTTTGACCATTGGATTGAAATTTTCCAGTATACAAAATTAATTTGTCGGATGAAGAAATATCCAACCAAAAGAAAAAAGTTTTTATTTGTCTAACTAAAACGTGGGCAATGACGTGTGGCATATCAAAATACCTTATCTGCTTACGGAAAAATGAGTCTCGAATTCAGCCAAATAAGAAAAAAAAAACAAGAAATAACACAGCAGTCGAGTGTGTTCGACAACGAAGTACACTGTTCCTAACGACTTGTATGAGAGCTTTGCCTTCTTATGGTCCGATCGTGGAATATTTTCATATGAGTCTTAGAAAATTATCAGAAATAAAAAAAGAGAATGATGCAGTCGATTGTGGGGTGGACCACTTATATTGAATACAAATAGTAGTGGAATAGTGATTGGCCTAAGATGGATTTTAAAAGAAGCCTAAATGAATAGAGGCATTAATTTAGCTTGGCTTAGGTTTCATTTTAATATCATCTGTTCATCATCAGTTATACTGCTTTAATTTATTTATTTATTAATTAATTTATTATAATGAATGATAAATAAAATGGTTCCGAGAGCATATTAAACCGTAGTAGGTGATTCTTACAGACTTTTTGTAGCTAAATAGCAGTCAGATAAATTACATAAACTAAGTTGTTTTCAATTGTACGCGTAAAGTAAATTTTTTTTTTGTATTATTTTGTGTTCAAAGTGTTTTTGTAACCAGTTTGCCATTCGCTGTTATTAATTATTATTAATTAATTATTATGTCTTAAAATTTTTTTGTTTGCATGCTTTTATTAATGCCTTTAATTGAATACAATTAATAATTAAAATAAAAAAAACTCACTGCAAATATTTTTAGGACAAAATAATATAAATTGCTGGAATACACCGAATATACCGCCAATAAAAACAGAACCAAGAGGTAAATGTACTCCACACATTAGAAAAATACAAAAAATATAACTAAAAAAATTATTAAACAATTTTTTAGATAGCTCACCGCAACCATTTGGCATATATCGTGCACCACCGGAGCTAACGCCCTCGCCACAACCGCTTTCACCGTCAAACAATTATAATCACAATAATACACCCTCGCCATATAGCATGTCATCAGGTAGTGGTACAACAGGAGCACCGCAGTTGCTATCACCGAATCATCATCAACAGTATGCTGGAGGTGGTGGACCACCTGGTAGCAGTGGCAATACACCAACAAATTTAGAAGTACCTGGTGCTTATAATCCATTTACACATGAAGCATTAGCGCATGCACACCAGCAACAACATCAGCAGCAGCATCAACAGCAACAGGCGTTACAAACGCAACAACAACAACATCAGCAATATCACACAAATCCCTTTGCCAGCGCTGGCGCTGCGCCACCACCACCACATTGGGATAGCAAATTCTCAGTGGCGGCTGCAGCGGCAGCAGTTGCAGCCAACAATAACAATATGAGCAATCTCAGCAATCCTTTTACAATGCATAATCTGTTAACGTCCAGCGCGGGTAGTAGTGCAGGCGCGGGTACAGTAGGCAGCGTTGCACCTAGCGCAGCGCATTTGCAATGGAATTTGACAACAAATCATTTGGTGAGCATGCATAATTATTTTATTAATATATTTAATATTTTAATTGTTTTTTTTTTTTGAATAGCATAACCAACATGTTTTGCAACAACAGCAGCAGCAACAGCAACAACACCACCACCAGCAACAACAACATCAACAGCAGCAACAACATTTACTACACCAACAATATGCTGCTAATAATGCCGCCGCCGCCGCAACAGCAGCAGCAGCAGGTGCCACCGGTAGCAATACCACGAATACTGCTGGCAATAATAATGGCGAGAATGGTCCAACGATTAGCAATCTGCTCAGCTTTGACAGCGAACAATTAGTGCGCATTAACTCAGAGGATCAGCAAATTTTACGTCTCAATTCGGAAGATCTACAATTATCCAATTTATCCATATCCACGTAACCGACGCAGCGCGTTTATGTGATGCATGGTAAATAACAAGGCGTAGTACTTAAGTGGAATTGATGTTTATTGATGCTAAATTAATATTATAAATGTTTTTTATTTAATGTAAGATGTGTGTTAAAATGCGAAAAATAAGAAAGAAAAATCAAAAAGTATTCAATATTTATTTTGAAAAATTAATTTATTTGGCGGAGCTATACAAATGGGCATAGCTTTGGTTGTAATACAACACCATATCACAAGAAAAAACTACACATCAATTTCATCTCACATTTTTCAAGATTTTAAGTCGCACTGCAGGGAAACGTATGGTGAATACTCGTGAGTATTTATTTGTTGCTAAAACAAAATATTGCACGGTAGAGGGCTAACTTTAAAATCGCGAATTTTTGCAACAGTCCTCGCCATATATGAAACCATTTCAATGTAATCTATTTAAATGAAATTGAAATTAGTAAGATTGTAATACTATAATAAACCACGTTCATATACGAATTATATATGCATTAATGCCGGGCACTTGCTTACGGAGACGAACAACTGGAAGAAAGCTATGCATTTAATGTCGTGTGACGCCTAATTACAATCGCAAATCTGATTGGCTGCTTAAATATAAGTTCTTAAAGTTTGTATTACATTTCTGCGTAGCTGGTACTGCTACAGATCCTTCACCGAAGACGACCGACCACTTTGAAGGTCAAAGACGGAATAAAACGTGCTGCTACCGTGTCTGCTTTGCTGCTATTTTGACGTTCGAACAGAAAAGGACCGACCATTAGGTCTGCAGATGTTCGCACTGTTGCTATTATTCCTGTGGCTATGTTGTAAGCCGTTGTGTTTAGTATTGACGTGACTGATGTGCTTTATAGTTGTTGTGATTTTAATTTTCGTTTCTAGCTAGCAAGCTGGCTATCAGTAGCTAGCTGGCTAGCAGTAGCCAGCTGGCTAGCAGTAGCAGGCTAGCTAGTAGCAGTAGCGGGGTATTTGATATTTGATTTCATAATACTTTTAACTTATAAATTATTGTCTTATTTCGATACAATTTATGATGTTATTTGGCTGCAAACTTACATTCCTAAAAAACCTTCAATATACATGATTTATATCAATACTTGAACTTTTGGATCGTACCTAAATAAAAAATAATGACCAAACACAGTTTGAGTAGCACTCAGCGTCAACAGTTTCAGTTGCAACTGCCCGCAGCGCTATAGTACAATAGCTTAATACAGTTTGAGCAGTGCTCAATTGAAAAAAAGTTTGTGAAGCTCTGCATTCGAGTCTTGCAGTGACTATAAAACTATTTTATTTTGCATTTTTAAACATTTTTGAAAGAATTTATAAGAAACATTGAACAATTTTTAGAATGGTCGCTCAGAAAAAAGGAAAATGTTTAAATAACTTAAATATATTGCATTAAGCTCATCACATATCGGCACTACTGTTTTTGTTTAATCTGTACGCAGACTAGTGGTAAAGAAAGCTTTCACCTTTTTAATGGCCACGCCGACAGGCAACGCGGTAACACGTGGTGGCGGTGCTGCGGCGGGCAACATATAGTATGCAACCCAGTGCAACATCTGATAGGTGGTACGCTGATAACTCAGATTCTTGCTTAAGCAATTCTTGAGGCGATTGCCCATGGTGGCGGCCAGACACTGCTGCAGTGTATCGTTCTCCGAATGCAATTGTTGCACCTCCTTTTGCAGTTCCAGTTCTTTGGCTTGAGTGGAGACTAGCACCGCTGATTTACTGTTGAAAATGGTGTTTAGCAGCAGATTTATATAGTATTTGTTGTACACTTACATATTAAATTGTTCTTTGAGCAATTCGTATGCGGCTATTTTCAGTTTCAAACCAGACAACTCCTCTTCGTGCTCTAATTTATGGGTGCGCATATTTTCCTCCAGAAGACTGTTATCAACCAGCAAACGTGCGACTCTGTCCTCCAATTCAGTTCTTTCCACTTTGAGCTGTTGCAACTCGCGATGTGCCTGCGCCAGTTCGCCGTTTGTTTTACGCTCCTGTGACATGGTTTTAAAGAGATCTGTTTTGGATTTATCGAGTAGCGCAGAAAGATCTTCGGACTCCTGATACTTTTCGACTAATTGTTGCTTCAGCACATCTTCCTCGAGTTTGTATTTATTGATTTGCAAACGTAAATCGTCGATTGTGCGATTGGTGCTAGAAATGTCCTGAAAAGAGCGACGCAGTTGTGCATTTAATTGCTCATTGCGACGCTGCTCCACGCGAAAGAGCGAATTGTAGACATGAAGTTGATTTTTGCTCTTAATGGACTGCGGAATTTTTAATGTAGAACCGGTAATTTGCAGTTAATCCATATATATACTAAATACACTTACACAACGCTTTAGATCCTCCACTTGAAATGTCAATAGACGCACCTCCTCACGACGCTTGCGCCAGGCATGCAGCATTATGGTATTAAAAATGCGCATGCTTGCTACACGCATATCTGGCAACTGGCCTACAAAGGCGCTCAAATCGCCGGCGCACAACTGCGATAACATGCCGCCCATCAGCTCCGCATCCGGCTCCTGTACATGTTGCTGTTGTTGTGTATGCAAAGGCACAAGCGCACCGGGTTCAACAATGCTCAACGGTGCTTGAAAGTTAGCAGTGCGACGCATCTCCTTGATATCCATTTGCGAAATGGATTTGCGCGAACGAAACTTCAAAATGGCAGCTGTGCCTTGACGCTGCAGTGTCAGATGCGGCGGTAGACGTCCCGGAGTTATGGCAGCAGTGGCTCCGGCGTTGGCTGAGCTCTTTGCAATGATGCGCTTATCGTCCTTTGAATCGTCTTTCTTCGATTTCTGCGGCTGCTGCTGTGGCGTTGGTGGCGGTTGTTTAACTACAGTAGCGTTGGTGGTGATCTTCGTTGTCAATGAGTTGTCCGACGATGATGGTGTCAGCAGTGCATGTGGAATTTGACTTAGCATAGCACTTTAAATGGGAAATGGCGTGGAACGCGATATATGTATGTAAATATAGCCAAATTTGTACAATTAAAAAGGAATTTAGCAAAAAAATTAAGAAGAATGTAATTCAAAAACGCGTATTTAACTTGAAATAGAAATTTTTGAAAAATCGTTGTTTGTACGTATAAAATATAAATGAGTAAAAAATGTATTAGGATTTGTAATCAGCCTACTCTATATTTCAGGATTGTGACAGAAAACTAAACAAAAAAGGCCAAGCACGGCAGAATCGTAGGATCAAACAGTAGCAGCTATATAATGGGACCTTGCGCCACAAATGGCCGCTACTAGTATGCACCTTGTTCACAAAGTACCGGGAATTAAACTAATTTAAATCCCCCGGGTTGTTTTCGACAGTAGTAGTAGTAGCAGTGTTTTAAATTATGAAACTAATTTGTAGCGCGATCTGTGAAGCATTAAACAGATCGCGTTAAAGAGCTTCTGTAAGTCAGTGAGGCGCTTTTCAACTACACCGATGATTGCTAGTTCTTAAGTGTGTCGTACACCCATGCCTCATTGCCAATAATAACACGGTACATTAAGGTAGGATCCGATTTGGCTCGATCCAGCATATATGCAGCAACCTCTTCTCGATACTTTTTTTTTAAAGCAATTTCAGCTCTATAGGAACATGTCTTACAGCAACGCTTTGCATGCCTAATTTTTCATGTATAATCGTACGTAAGTTCTCGTGTGACATCTCCAAAACATGACCGTTCTCTCTCAAGCTCACATCGTTACTTTTCGCAATAATTTTCTTCACTCTATTGACAAACGTTGAAGGCTGTCCAGAACGAGACACGTTTTCTACAGTCTCCCAAACATCCTTCGACAATCTCCCAATCGTCCGGTCAAATCAAAAGTTTGAACACGATGAATAGGCATCAATGCCAACCGCATCAGGAGTTGTCAAAATCATTGGAAGTGGATATATCAACAGTCAGGAAACAAGGAAAGTGGGTGCCATACGACTTGAAGCCACGCGAGGTCGAATGACGATTTTCCGCTTGTGAACAGCTGCACAAACGCCAAAAAGAGAAGGATTTTTTGCATCGCATTGTGACCGACGATGAAAATTGGATTCATTACAACAAAAAGTCATGGGTGGTTTTGTCCGACCAGCCATCAACATCTTTCGCAAAGCCGTATATTCATTGTATGAAGCTTATGCTTTTTTTGGTAAGATTAGCACGACGTGATCTACTACGAGTTGCTCGAACCGAATTAAACGGTCACGGGAGAACGCTATCAGGCTCAACTCATAACGTTTGAGGCGTGCACTAAAGCAAAAAAAAAAAACGGCCGGAATACGAACAAAGGCACGACAATTGCAAAAAAACGGTGAACCTAATTGGGAACACTGAAATGGGAAGTCCTTCCCCAACCGCTGTATTTTCTAGATATCGAAATTTTTACCCTTGGGGGTGATTTTATGGGGAAGGGGGGGGGGGGTAGGGGCAAGTTTTTAAAATAAACTTGTGAAATTCCGGAGCAGTCCTAGTCGAATGCAAAAAACACGAAGTCTCTATCTATTACCGTTTCCGAGATCCTTTCGTTCATACAGACAGACGGACGGACAGACGGACATGTCTATATCGACTCCTCTATCACTCCTGACCATAATGGGGGTAACTTCGGGGGGTCTCCGACCATTATTTCTACCTGTTACATACATTTGCACAAACCCAATAGGCTCTTGTACCTTCGGTACAGGGCCTAAAAAAGTTATCCAATCAAATTTTGCAAACATTTTGTGTAGCACAGTTCCGGGCTGCTTTGTAAAATACTATAGTCTATATCTCTGAGACTATAAGAGATACTGCCTTCAAAATTGAAAATTTCGACAATCAAATTACCTCTTCCAATACATAAACATCCCAAATCCTATATACGACTTAGGTACCATAGAAATCTGTCTGCTATTTTTTATGGAATTTGTTTTTCGAAACACCGAAACTCTTTAAACGTCCCTGTTTATCTTTTTATCTGACTTACCACGGTTTCGTCAGGCTCTTCTTCTGTATGCGATGTAGCGGCGGTTTGCGTGTCTTCAGCGGTGGCGACATGTTCTTCGGCAAAACTTTTGGACCAAATTTCTTCACAGGAGCACTGCCCACCGGCACTGCGGTCGGTTTTGGCAGCTCCACGCTGCCACCTACAGCACCTTCCTGCGAATCATCATAGTCCGATGAAGATGCCGCTGAAGGCTCTTCTTCCGATAGATGCTTCACCGGTTTAATGCTCATTTTTATAAGCGCTATAGTATTTTATTTTTTGTCTAATAACGCAAATTGAACGAGAAAATTTAATTGAAAACAGAAACGCGAATTAAATAAGAATGAAAAGCAACACGAATAGTAAATATTGAAAGTTGAATTGTATAGCAAAGCGAATAGAATTTGCGCGCAAAAAATCTTTATGAGCCACTTTTCAAACTCCCAAAAATTTGATTTTTTGCTTTCGTTGTTGAGCTTACAAAATTCAGACTGACGAGCAAAATGTCAAACGGAAACAAATATTCTTTTCATAAAAATTAAATCAAGGCATACTGCTTTGATTTTGATTTTTATATTTCTTTTTATACTTTTCTACACTGCAAAAAAATTGGCGGATTTTTTAGTAAATTTTATGCAATCACTCTCGATTAGATAGCATGAGAAACTGATGCTCAGGCTACCAATTAAACTAACGAACTAATCTAAAATTTGGAATCCTTAAAAAACTATTTTCAACTACTTAGTAGCCTGTTTAAAGTTTCCAAATGCTACTCTTTAATTTGAACTGCTCAGTTCTTTTGAGTGTCATTTTTTGTTTAAAATATTTTGGGTCGACTTTTTCCTTTGGCTATTCAAAGTCCTTACATTGAAATAATTTCAACAGATTAATCGTTTGTGAAGCGCTCAAGTGTGCCTGTCTGCCTTTGTGTATGAGCGTGGCTATTATATCACTATTGTAAGGACGTGAGTTCTGGATTGTTTGTAAAACCTGCGGCAAATATTGGCAGCTACTTGGCCGACGACCTTTTTTACACTTCATTTGTCGTAAATGGTTTCAGCCAACACAGGCGACGACAGACTTTGTTCAATTCTTAAGCTGTGTGCTTCAATAATGAAAATTATTTTCAGTTGTAAAGTGAATTTTTTTCTTTTCTTACAGGACAACATACACGGTTTGAAAACTTCCTGGCATACAATTTTTGTCATTTAAGAATTTAAATAATAAAAAGAAATACTCTTACATAATAAAATGTGAATCACGTTCTTTAAGGTATTATTTTGTTTTTTAATTTTCCCAACAGGGTTTTAAACACCCATGACACACAATGGAGCAGACTAGATCAATAACGCAATTGATCGAATCTATGAGTACATTGATAGAATAATATGCAACACCAACTCAAAACTGCCAAGTCATATTAATTCAAAACCGCAGAGCCATCTCAAGATGACGTTGATATTTTGAGTAAGGATGACTCGGCAGTTTTGAGTTAGTGTTGCGTAGTACGTATTATTCGGTTAATTCGATAAATGCCGTAATTGATCTATTCCCCACCGCATAAGTCACCACTGTATAAATTCGAATTTTATCCTCCGTAATTAGGCGATTGTTTTGCTGCTTTATTTGTCTAATCATGAACTTCCTTGAAAGTTATTAATTTTGGGATTTTCTTATTTGCGGTCACTTACGCTTATTGAATCGCCCGGTCAAAGGAACCAGTTTACGTGTCCTCTAAAATTTCCCAAAACCGCAAGTAACGTGTCTAATTATTTGTTGTGCAGTGTATAAAATCGATCAGATGTATCACCGACTTCGATTACCATTTTCAGCTAATAGGCCCGTACTGTTAAGTTTCCAAAGCCGTGAGACACGCGTTTGATTATTTGTTGTTGTAGAACTATAGTATCACCGATTTTTACCGACTTATGGGTGGAATTTCCCATAACCACGAAATGCAGATTCGGACCACGGATTTGCATGCCTTTGTGGTTTAGTCAATTATCCGTAATTTCCGAATCAAAGTAAATATAATATTTTTGTTGTACCGGTCAGGCATTAAAATTAAGATTATGCTGGGACCTCGGTACACAAACTTTATTTAAAAAAATCATTGAGTGGCTACAGGTTCTCCTACACATTTTCCATACAGCAACCAAACTCCCAGCACGATTGAATTTGCAATTTAAGCAGGGATTTCTTCGTCCAGACTAGCATTAACTGGTGTCGCGGAACTAAGCTCTGATCACATTCAATTCTTGGGTCCACATCGGAAACTTTTACCACAGAATGCAAATATCGAACGCTTTCGGTTAAAACTAGATCAGCTAATAAATCTCAACGTGGAAATACAATCTCGCGATGACATTGATGATGCTGCAGAAATATTTTTACGAAATATTTAGAATGCTGCTAATTTTTCTTCACTGGAGCAGCGTCCTCATTGTCCTAGTTCTCCGCATCGGACGCATGTCACTCCTGAAATTCTGGACCTCGTAAAGCTCAAGCGCTGGATAACAGAGCGTGGAAACGAGTTGCTGCTGATCTGCGCTAAAAATTATTTGAAGCAAAAAGTGACTTTTTTGACGAACCGTTACGAAATGCGGATTCAGACAAACCACACGGTTACAATATGTGGAGGTTTACCAGCCAAATAAAAAGACAACCTCTAAGGAACACACCTATCCGTATGCGAAACGGTAGATGGTACCGCTCTAATGAGGAGAAAGCCGAAACTTTTGCAGATAATCTGGAAAACGGGTTTAAACCCTTCGATTTAGCCACATCTGCTGATGTTGACTCCACACTAAATCAACTTCGGCTTCCTTGCTCCCCATCATCTAACTTTCGACCTGTTACTTACGAAGAAGTAAAAGAGCAAATCAAGGTACTAAAGCCGTGGCAAGCTCCAGGATACGATGGTATTGATAGCAGGACTGTTAAGGCTTTGTCTGTTGCAGCTGTCCTATACCTCGTACTCTTATTTAACTCCATGTTACGTCACTCCATCACAGTGAAAATGTGCTACAATTACAATGATACTATGATAGCCTGGCAAACCAGTAGGTCAGACCGATAAGTCTACTACCAATCTTCTCAAAAATATTTGAAAAAATATTTCTTGACAGAATGTTGGATATACTAAACGAACGGAGTATTATTCCTGATTTCCAATATTGGTTTAGACACCATCATGGCATACCATGAAAAAAAACTTGAATAAATGTGGACCGAAATGTTATAATGCGAAATCTTGAAATAATGTGGGAAGATAACATTTCAAAGGCGTAGGCATAATTTATTTGCAATTATATTTAATTTAGAAAATGAATAAATTAAATATTATAATTTTATAATTGTTATTAAACAGATTCGCTATTATTGCTAATAAATTGTTGCAAAAATGCAAACGATCTATGATTGTTTGTTATTGTTTTTACATTGTGGTCAGCGCGGTCGAGTAAGCCGTCTGTCTATATTCTGGACGCCCAAATGGTTGTTAGTGCCGCATGGCAACTCTGATTGAATGAATTATAAAAAAAACTAAGTGTGGAAAAATTGCAAAAGTAAATGAAATGATTGCAAAATATTGTTTTAAATAATTTATTGAATAATTAATTTATTGAATAGTAGTCATCGCGTTGACAGATGTACAAGTAAATTAAGCTCAATTCGATCTCTAACAAGTTGTTTAAGTAATAAAATAAACAAGAGCTTCATTCTATTAAATCTTGAAATGATACAGTTATTTTTGGAGGACTGCCTTGGAAAAGTAGGCGGTTTGCCTTCTCTGCAAAAGGCTCTGCTCGGTTGGATAGTGTCTAGAAAGTATAAGCCAGATAGTATAGTCAGACCTGTTTGCAATATGTCGACAAATAATGTATGTTCTCTCGACTCCCTGATACAAAGCTTCTGGGAATTGTAACAAGTCACAAAGTGTAGTCGAAGGCTGTACAGTTTACAGCTGAACAGATGGAATGCGAAGAAAATTTTTTAAGAACGGTGCGTATGTTGTGATCTGATAGATACAAGGCGAAGCTTACAACATAAGAAATATACAATGAAGCGCTAACCTCCATTGAGAATCAGGAAGTGACACCACCGAGTAGGTCCATCAATGAAAAATTTGATAGAGTAATATAATAAAATACAAAGAAACTCCTTCAAGGACCAAATAAAGCATTTAATACCATCATACAAGCCGTGGTCAATCATGTCGATGGATTGCCCTCTTCGGACTCACCGGTAAGCGGCAAACAGCTCCCTTAATTAGGGGTTGGTGCGCTAAGCTAATGACCCGCCACCGAAAAACATATTTCTTCTCGGATAGGACTAAATGATGACGACCCCAGCTGCTCTAAAATAAACGTCCTGTGACATATACTATATTTGCCATGAGTAGTAAGTAGGAAACTACGTAGCTTCGGCTCAAGTTTCGATGAGCGCCAAGCCGCAATACGCATTAAGGCTAAAAATTTTAATATAAGTCGGTTTTGTGTACACGCTAGAAGCAAGAGAATGACCACGATGCTTAAGATAATGTTGGGCAGAAGAAACTTAAGTGCTGCATGGATTTGGCTTCCAAGGATGTCAACGGTTACCAGACCTATGGTATGACAAGGAGTGTCACAATGCTATTGCAGAGAAGAAAGCAAGCAAGAAAATAGAGCAAGAAAGGCAGGAGTTTGAGGATGTTAAGATGTTATTTGACAGAAATGAAGATCGAAAATTTTATCAAAAGGTTAAGCGTCTGACTGAAGGTTTTAAGCCCAGAGTAACTTTCTGTAAGGATGACAATGGAAATCTGGTAACGGATGTAGAGGAATCACTAAGATTATGGAGGAGTCATTTCTCCAACCTACTCGGAGGCGATGAACCGCACAATTCCGGCGATAGTAGAGCCACCGAACTATAATGAGGTCGAATCAGTTATTAAAAAGCTGAAAAATAATAAAGCGGCAGGCTCTGATCGGCTGCCAGCTGAGTTATTTAAGACCGGCGGCGAAGAGTTGGATAGGAGTATGCACCAACTTTTATGCAAGATATGGTCCGATGAACGCATACCCAATGACTGGAATCTCAGTGTTCTCTGTCCTATCTTTAAGAAAGGAGACCCCGCTGTTTGCGCCAACAGCCGCGGAATAAGTCTCCTTTCCATTGGATATAGACAAGCCGATACGATCGAAGTTTATCAACGCCCTGCCTGCACTAGGTATCCCGGCAAAGATTGTCCGTCTTTGCATGGCGACGCTATCTAACACACAAAGCGTTGTCAGAGTGGGGAAAAACCTCTCCGACCCCTTTGATACCAAGAGAGGTTTCAGGCAGGGCGATGCTCTTTCGTGCGATTTTTTCAATCTCCTGATGGAATACATCCTACGCCAATGCCCGTACATACAGAGTATGTCGGGCTCGATCTTCCAAAAGGAAGTGATGCTGCTCGCTTACGCTGATGACATCGATATCATCGGTACGCAGGAACGGCGAGTCAGCAAGGTGTTCTCGGAGATTGAAAAACAGTCTCGGCTCATGGGTCTAGCGGTGAATGAGGACAAGACGAAGTAGTTGGTGTCTTCTCGCACTCCGTCATCGCGTCTTGGATGAAGAATTTGTAGAAAACTTTGTCTATCTTGGAACAGAGAGGAACTAGCAACAACAACGTCAGCCTGGAGATCAGGCGAAGAATCCACTTGCAAACAGTTGCTTTTTTGGACTGAGCAAGCAAATGAGAATAAAGGCCTCTGTCGACAGACGAAAATAATGATCTATAAGACGCTGATACTCCCGGTATAGGTCCATGCCTCTGTATGGCGCAGAGGCATGGACCGTGATTGTGTCAGACAGCGTTGGAAGTCTTCGAGAGGAAGATTCTTCGCAGGATATTTGGTCCTATTAGAGTCGGCGAAGAGTTTAGGTCCCGTATAAACCGCGAGCTGTACGAGCTATTTGATGAGGTTGACATAGTCCAGCGCATAAAATTCCAGCGGCTGCATTGGGCTGGGCATCACATTCGAATGGATGAAAGGATGAGCTCCAGCACGCATGGTTTACATGGGGGGCCCAAACTTGATTGTTGGACGCCGACATAGAGGACGACCGGGCACTCGATGGAATGACCAGGTATGGAAAGATATCTCCGTACATTGCAATCAAAAAGACTGGCGCCTAGAAGGGTAGACGGTTGACGGCCATATAAGTAAGTAAGAAGAACGAAATGGTGCTTTCTATGAGCGCAAATAAATTTAAAAACTAAACTAAAAAACGGTCTTCAACCAAATTAGGCCAATCATTGTTAGACGTTTCAAACAGAATACAAAAGTATAAACAAAGTGACTAAGTATTGTTTATAAATCTTCGATTAAGCCTAAGATTTTTCAAACAAATAAGAACATGTGCGGTGCATGCAATCGAAATACAATTAAGACCGCATTTTTCAACACATACGTGTCCACCTTTAATTCGGAACTGACGTGTAATCTTGAAATCGAAGCTTATAACCGGGTCTGTGGTTAAACGTTTCCGGGAAAAAATAAAAATTATGGCGTAAGTTGACCAATCCACAACATCAGCACTGACTCGAGCAGTACAAACGATCGAAACCAACGGTTGATAGCTTATTATTTTCATCATTTTTTTTTTTTTTTATATATTTAAGATACTGTCGACTTTCGTTTACTTAAACCGAAATCATTAGATATGCGCACTTCAGTGAAATGATAGAAAGATGCAATACAAACACAACAAATCGGGGGGTTTTGCGGCTTGCTGCCACACAATGAATTAATAATAAGAATAACTGAACAGAAGAATCTGGCGAGTTGTATCTAACGTAATAAAATAGTTGATTGCACATTTTAATCATTAATTACGAACTTAGTTGAAAAAAACAATAAGAAATATTAGTCATAGAACCAGTTCTTAATAGAAAAGCTGCTAAGCTTTTGTGCTACTGCAGTTCAGTTCGAAATGATGCTCTGTGCGATTAGTGCAAGATTTAGTTACGAACGGATAAAGTCAAACGTTTAGCAGGTGCATTTTTAGTATAGTAAGATACTTTCTCAAGGAAGATACAGTTCGTCGTAGTAGCAGTCGCGCAATGAAAACGAACTACGAAACGCGCACCAATTCGTTTATAGGCGCAAGCGCGCCATAAGCCGTGAGATACATTGATAAATTTAATTCGATTGGAAGTAGTTGGCTCTCACTGGAAAGCTAAGAGCGTCGTGAGAGTACAACTATAAATTTGTATCTTAAAAGTGACTTGTAATTGTATCTGCAACTTGTGCTCTTTTTTTATTTTTTATTATGACATGCTCAACTCGTTTTTTCGTTTTCAGTTGCGTGCATTGAAAACGAAATTTAATATTAAAAAAAAAAAAAATAATTTATATGAAAAGTATCTAGATACATATTGGCTGCATTTGCTGCAGCAACAGCTTGTACACTTGTTGCATGCATTTTACATGAATTACATTCACTTGTTGCTTTGCAAATGTATCTTGTATCTTGAATCTGTGTTTAGTAATATGCTGTACATGTATCTGTCTCTCTGTTGTTCGCTTCAATTTAATTCGCGTTGTTGTCTCTCGCAATTGTATTAAAATAGTTTTGATGATTCATCGTCAATTCGGGGAATCCATTCAAGTGAGCTGCTCTTTTTCTGTTCCGCTGCTGCTGCTGCTGCTGCTTTATGGCCAAAGTAAGTCGTCTGTATCTGGCCACAATCGCATGTTAAAATATTGACAATTTTTTTTATTTATTTATTTATTTATATATTATATACATATTCGGTTATCGATACTTATGCGTATTTTAGCTTCTTGTTGTTGATTTTTGGCATCGTCGTCGTCGTCGTCGGTTGTCTTGAATTTTTATTAACCACTTTGACGCCGTCGACCTTTTCTTTTATTACGTCTCGTCTGTCAGTCTGTTTGTTCAACAATACGTTCGTCTGTCTGTCCGTCCGTCCGTCTGTGCGTATAATATGCTATATAAACAGCAACGACCTCCAGCGCCTATTCACCCTAACAATTTGCAGAGGGCGCGGTATACTACTAGGTCATGCAGAGACGTCAAACGTCTCGAATCCGGTATGAGGTTCAGTTCACTTGATAAGCTTTTCGCTCTTTTGCATTTCTTTTGTAATGATTTGCATATATAAAACCATATGAATATACTTTTAGTTGGGCATATATAGTATTTTGTTGTATTTGTTTAAGTTGTGACGTCGAGCTGCGTTCAATTTATGGCATAACCTTGAATAATGCTGCTGCAGATACTCCTCGATTGGCTTTCTTATGTAGTAGCTACTTGAAATTGCGCATACAGCTTGGCTTGCTTTATCTTCAACAGCTTACAAATAAAACTTGTTGATTTAATTTGTCACGCGAACAATTGGAACAATTTTATGCTACCAGAATTCATTCATTTCAATTTGTACATTCAAAATTATTTAATTTTTATGAAACTGTACCAAATTGGGTTTCTTATTTCAAATCTTTATAAAATTATGTACAATCATCGGATTTAGTTCAAAAAAATCTCTCAAACTTCATTATGCCCCGCTCCCATTCGAACTCCCGGCGCTTCTGGCGCGTCACAATCGAAGTTAATGGTCTGGTGTTGTCCTGATGTAACACAATTCCTCTCCTATTGGCCAAAGATTGCCGCTTCTGTGCGATTGCTGCCTTCAAGCGGTCCAGTTCTTCACAGTAGAGAACTGAATTGAGCGTTTGACCATGGGAAGCAGCTCCTAGTAGATGATTCACTGCCAATACCAACAAACACACAGTAAAACCTTCCAGAGCGTCCAGCCGCTCCGCCACCCTTTACCCACGACCGTTTGCGCTTCACGGTGTCATAAGTGATCCACTTTTCATCGCCAGTCACCATTCGCTTCTGAAACGGGTCAATTTTGTTGCGATTCAGCAACGATACACAGATGGAAGTGCGGTCCATGAGGTTTTTTGGTGTCAATTCGTCTGGCACTCAATTATTGAGCATTTTTGAGTAACCAAGCTTCTTCAAATGCCTTTGAACGGTCTTAAGCCTGATATTCAGCTCCCGGACGAAAAGTCCGCCATTTGTCAATAAAAATTACATAAAAAGTATGAGGTATCACGGCACACCAAAAAATAGCGAAGCTACTTCAACAAATGCTGACAAATTTTTGTAACATGACGGCCAGCCGCATCGTTTCTCCGTTTTTTGACCAAACTCATAATGTCATCTTCTCACGGTCCCAATAAACTGCATAATTTTGTTTATCGCTTGTAAGGCGCTGCCCCACCCATTCCTTTTCTTAAAAAAAAAACCCAGAAAGGACAGATTTGAATGGGCGCTGAACCTTCACATATTAATCACATATGCACCTATAAAGTGTTTTTGATTACAATTTAAGATACACAAAATTTGGCATTATCAGCCACAATAACAAGACAAGTAAGAAAATTACAGTCGGGCGTAACCGACTGTAAGAGGCCCTGCAGGTCGCCTAACAAACACATTAAATTTTCCCGAGCTTAAGAACAAGCTTATGACCACTTATCACTGCACGAATAAGTACCTTATAAAACATTTTTTTTATGTATGAAAAGGAAAGGGAGGACGGAAGTATCATAGGTCGTTAAAATTTAATTGCTTATAAAATTGTCATTTATTATCCGATTTTGATGAACTTTATCTCTATATACATACTGGCATTTTTTTGTAGCCTTGGGGATGATTTTATGGTGAAGGGGGAGAGGAGCAAAATTTAAAATAAACAGCCTAATACATTTGCACAAAATTAATAGGCTCTTTGGTGCAGGGCCTAAAAAACTATTTTTTTAAGGGTACTATCCTTCCATATTCATTATATATTACTTATATCAAGTGGGAATAGTAGAGACTGAATATCACAGCTTTAAGGATTTATTTGTTATAATCTTAAAGTTCTCATTCAGACAGAATCGATTTCATTTTTTCTCTTTGAGTAGTTCGATCTAGTAATATATGTTACATTTGGGCAAAAATTTAATATACACAGTTTTACAAACAGGTGATACAAACTTACCAGACGGCTATTATTCGAGAAGGAAAGAGGCTTTCGTGTAGACTTAACTGTAAAGAAAAAAATAGTTATTAGTACAAATTAAGACTTATTTTATTATTATCTTATATAAACGACCCGAGCATTGTGGCTCTACATAACGAAGTTCCAAACCCAAGTCTGCTATCATCGTTGGGCAAAATACTGGAGAAAGTTATTAAGGAAAATATTTAAATGTTCGTCGACAATAATGAGATGCTTACAACTCCACAATTCGCAAGTTACTCTTGACATAAGTCCATAATTATTTCAAAAAATACTTGTCAACTCACAAAAAACGCAAACCATATTTTTTAGTAGAAGAAAATCTGAATTTTCTACTCAAAATTCACATTCAAGGAATACCGAGTTGTGTTCTAAAAAGAATTAATTTGCTAATAAGAATTCTTTACACTCTTATAAATCGAGATTCACGGGTAAATATAATTATTATTTATGCTTATTTTCAAGTCAATTTTTCAATTGATTATTTTGTATGTTGCGTCTGCTAACATCGCCAGCTGAGATCCAGATCGAGAAGTTCGCTGAATGAGGTTAAAAGGCTGACGCCTATTGAGCCGTCTTCTTGGGCGGATGACAGTAAGCCTATTGGCCAAACGGTTTCTATGTTGTAAAAGTCTGCCATTGTATCGGCTGGAATGGAAATTCAGCTGTTCGCACACTGTAGCCATATTAAGGTCCCTCTGTAGCATTGTGTTCTTAGCGAACCATTCCCAGCCAGTAATCACTCTCAATAATTTTGTTTTACGCGGTCTGGATGAGCTTGATCATGCTACCACACGCCAGCCCCCATATCTCCAAATTGGCGCTATGATTTGATTATACAGCGTTATTTTGTTTTTCAGAGTCAATTTGTTGTGAGGTCTAAGCAGCCAATAGTATTTGCCCACAGCAGCTCGAATGCGAGTTCTTAAGACCCTAATATGTGAGGCAAATATTAACCTTCTATCAAGGGTAATGCCTAGGTATTTGGTGTGATTCGACTACTTGATGGGCACGTCATCAACTATCACTGCCGGCGGAGTTTGCCGTTTCAGCGTAAAACAAACATTACATACTTATGGCTGTTAATGCTTATATTCCAGCGTCTGGCCCATTGTGCAAACATATCAGCGTACTCTTGGATGACGTCCACCGCCTCAAACTCACATGTTGCTCTATAAGTGACACAAATGCAATCCGGATCACTACCCCAATTTATGTTTGGCTGCGGCATATCAGCTGTACACAACGAGTACAGCAGCGGTCCAAATACGCTTCCTTATAGAACACCTGCATTCACGTCGTACCTCAGAGATATTGCTGAGTGGAATCGCACAGCAAACTGCCTTCCTAAAAGGTATGACCGTAGTAGACCAAAGTAGGGTCCAAGCAATGATTTTTGATCTTGACTAGTAGTCCAAAGTGCCACAATCGATCAAAGGCTTCTTTAATGTCAAGAAATAGTGCAGTGCAATACTCCTTGTTTTCGAAAATGCATAGCATATATCAGCCGCTCTATTCAACTTCTGGCGCCCAATTACCTCAGTAATCTCATTTGGGGCAAAAGGCATGATGGGCATGTCCATTTGAAGCGCTTGTTGTAGTGTCTCCTGAGTCTCGAGAACCTTCTGCTGGCTGGTCAAAAGGCTTGAAGCGTTCAAATAAATTTCGCGCAAACACTTCAGCCTGTTCAGAGTCTGTTTTGCACCAAACTCCATTAGCATCTGCTAGAGGCGCCTTTCTGGAGCACCTCCGTTTGATGGCGCGCGTCGTTTTCCAAAGAGAGTGCGTAGCTTCGCTGAACTCACGTCGAACCATGCCGCTTTATGATCACACAACGAACGCCGGAGAACCATCTGGGCGTTGTTCTAAACTGCCTTGTCCAGCGGGTGCCGAGATCTCATCCACCTAGTACGGAGCCGTCTTTTTTCAGAGATTAGTTGACGAATCTCACTTGTATCACCGAGAGTGAAATTTAACAAGTCTAATTTTATAATATTTGATTTATTATGGCATGCTATGATTCTTAGCTAACTTTTTTTATGAGACCACGTTATAACACGCAAAGCGTGCCGGGTACAGCTGATAGATGGTATGCAGTATATATAGTATAGTCGCATTTTGGGCATATTGATCTAAAACTTTTGAAGAAGTATTGTACTTCGCCCACTATTAGATATTTGAAATGGTATATTAAATATTTTTCTTTTAGTCAAGTAAAGTAGCCATCCTTGTTATTTAAGGATTTAATGTATTTCGAATTTAAAGTTTTCTTTTGTATTAGATTAACAGTCAATTTAAAGAAATTATATTTTATATCTAAAAATAAATAAATACCTTCTTTACAACGCAGACGTCATTCGCGAGTAAAGTGACCGAGTTAGCAGCTACAAACCAACCATACGCAGATGACTGACTCAAAATAGTTCTATACTGGGAAACTGCATATTGGAGCATGATGTCATGCAATATGGCTAACATTGTTTGTACTTATTTTCTGAACGATTTCAATCAATAACTGCTTTTGTTATTGAAAAATTATTGTCCAGCTGCTGCAGCCAGCATTCATAGACGGCGATTGTTATTTATAAATGAAAACTAAAAAGTTATGTTTCTGTTGATGAAATGAAGAAAAGTTTGCACAATGTAAGAATATTTTCATCTTTAGAGAGTTGAAATTATATAAAACTAATGGAGCCGTTGCCAGGCTCACTATTTGTCTTCCTTTAGTACCTTTTGATGAAATATTGACGAGTATGAAATTTTTCATATCTTTCTGCCAGGGCGCTTACATTCTTTATGGCTCATGACTTAGACTACAGGCTGTCACAATCACCCACTAGTATCGTAAAAATATCATCAGAAACGATTTATGAGCCTTTCTTAGAAAAATTAAACAAAATATTGGCTTGCGATCAGCTTCATACCGGCCGCAATATATATTGATAACATTCGCGAGCGTGTGCACAGCAACTCAACAACGTTTATATGAATGATTTATGAATCCATAACAATACACGGCCGCACCCAGTAAAAATTACTGATATAAATTTTGTTGTGTCTATGTATGTTCTTTACAGACATCCAAACCGGGGGAGACATCGACCGGGAAAGACACCCCCATATAAGTGAAAGACAAAATTTGTCATATCTTTGCATCCATTTAAACTACAGAAATTTTGTCAATATATATCAATGGATTCAGTTAAGTTTGCTCGAAATCGGTGGGATGGATGCCCATATCTTGTATTTCATTTGAGGTACACAGTTGAAATTTGGTAAACATGTTATAGGATAGGAAGAAGTAGTCTTATTAAGATACGTCAAAATCGGAGTGATAGATGGCCAATGATGTAAAAAATCTATCATATCTTTGCATTCATTTATATACATGGAAATGGCATCGGAAGAAGTAAGATCCATTGGCCAAGTGTGAAAAGTTTGGCTTTAATATGAGTTGCCAAAACCGCGGGTTAAGCTTGTATCAAAATTTGTTTAAGATTTTTGTAAGATATATCAAATTTTGCGTTTTAAGCAAATTAATAAAACTGATAACAGAAATTTTACAGAAGTTTTATCCACAGTCGATTGATTTTGCAAAGTATTTCCTGGATAGTTTTTGCATCAACACATTGGTCAAAACTTAAGTAGTACCACTTCTCTGATTATTATGAACATTAGTTAGTTTATAATATTTTTACCACAAACAGTTTTCAATAGGAGTTTTCCTGATGACCTGATGCACACCTCATATTCGGCTCCATTTCATACAAACACATACATGTGCTCCTTAAGTTCTGGAGAAAACTCAATAAAACTTGGGAAAGCCAAGAGTATCACTTTTTAATGGTGTCTTGCAAATTTTATTAGGAACACAACGTTAAGACAATCTTTTTAAAAGAAATGTGTTCTGGTCCATTTTTATTTTGTGGAACTTGAATTCATGAAAATAATAGTGTCGCTACTGATAATGCCTATAAGTTCAGGGGTAACACTTTTCGGCTTTTTTATTGACGTATTCACTTCGTGAGAATCAGTCTTCGAAAAGCACTTCTTACTAATATGTATGTATATAAATCGAATCTCGAATCAGCTTAGAACAGTCGCCTAAATGAAGCAGCTCAAGCAAGTCTCGGGTGAAACTGAAAGCAGCTCAAAACCGTACAAAATTGAAATAAATTCGTTTGAACCTAATTAAAAAAATTCTTGAAATTGAAAAGTGTGTCGCGAATTCTAACGAAAAAAAACGTAATTAATAAAAGCTAAACTTAATAAGAAATAGCTTAATAAGAAATATATAAAAAAAAAATTTATATAAAAAAAAAAATAGAAAAAAAAATTAATTAATATAAAATAAAACAAAATACTTCTGTAAAAAAATAAATTTAAAATAATTAATAAAAAAAAATGTATAAATATATAAAATAAAAAAAGAAATTATAATAATTTATAAAAAAAAAAACTAATAAATACTTTTGTAAAAAAATAAATTAAAAATAATTGATATAATAATAAATAAATAATAGTTAATAAATAAATAATTTTAAATTATATGCAAAAGTAGAAAAATCAATAAATACTTTTCTGAAAAAATTAGTTTATATTAATGAATATGAAATAAATGAAAAAAAAACTTTTTTGAAAAAATAAATTTATTAAAATTAATATACAAAATTTATATATTCATACAAAAAAAAAAAAAAGAAATTATAGTAATTTATAAAAAAAAAAAAAACTAATAATAAAATACTAATAAATACTTTTGTAAAAAATAAATTAAAAATAATTACAGAATATAAAAAATAGAACAAAAAAAATAATAGTTAATAAATAAATAATTTTAAATTATATACAAAAGTAGAAAAATTAATATAAAATAAATAAATACTTTTCTTGAAAAAATTAATTTATATTAATGAATATGAAATAAATAACAAAAAATAATAAAAAATAAAAACTTTGTTGAAAAAATAAATTTTAAATAATTAATATAAAAAAAAATTATATATATAAAAATAAATAAAAAAGAAATTATAATAATATATATAAAAAAAAAAACTAATTATAAAAAACTAATAAATACTATTGTAAACAAATAAATTAAAAATAATTAATATAACAATAAATAATAAATAAATAATAGTTAATAAATAAATAATTTTAAATTATATGCAAAACTATAAAAATAATATAAAATAAATTAATACTTTTCTGAAAAAATTAATTTATATTAATCAATATGAAATAAATAAATAAAAAAAATATTAAAAAATAAAAACTTTGTTGAAAAAATAAATTTAAAATAATTAATATAACAAAAATTACAAAAACTCAATAAATACGTTTGTGGAAAAATAAATTTTTTAAAATTAATACAAAAATATAGAAAAACTTAATAAAAAATAATTATATAAATAATTAATTAAATAAAGATGAATTATAACATATATAAAAAAGTAAAAAAAAACAAAATGAAAATTATTTAAATATAATAAAAAATTAATAAATATTTTTGTGAAAAAAAATAATTAATAATATCAAAAAAATAGCAAAAAAAAAATAATTACAAAACTTATAAATACTCTTGAGAAAACAAGGAATTTATAAACAATAAAAGAAATTAGAAAAAAAAAAAGTGCTAACGAAAAATATTTATTGAAATCCTGCTATCAACTGGAGAGCCAACAGGTAAGCCAACTAATTAAAATCAACTCATTCAAGTATTTTATTCATTCAAACATTTCAACAGAATGATTCCCAAACGAAATTCCGATTAGCTAAGAGTTCAAAAATAATCTGTTGAGAATATAATTGTACGCACATAATCCTATATAAATCTATATGCTGCAGATCTAATTAAACTTTATAACAGACAAACAGACGAACAGACAGACAGCCAGGCGTTTCAGGCAGCAAAAGAAATTAGCATAGAATATGCTAATAAAGCTATTTAGCTTTCGTCAGAGAAGTTAAACAAAAAACAAATGAGTGTACTTGACTTTGAGATAACCTTTGGCCAAATGAAGCATTTAATCTAGATGCAAGCCAAAAAAAAACCAAAGACTAATCGGACTAATCCCCGGGACGGACTATAATCATATTATATATTTCGTCTTTGCTTTTTGTTCAATAATGTTAGGGTCTCCTCTTCCTATAAAGACTACTTAAGCTGTTAAGCTGTTAAAAATTTACACAAAATTAATATACACTTTTTTTCAAGCAATGCTTATAGTGTATATAAAAAAAATAAAAAGAAAATACTTCAAAACTTTAACACATTCAATCAAATGCTATTCAGAATCAAATAACACGCATTTATGCCTTCTTCTCCCCCTCCTCCGGCAGGTACTTAAGAAATTGAAGAATATTTTTAGAACTTCACCAAAGCTCTAATTTATGGTATTAAAATTTAATCAAATTGAATTTTCTTGAAATATATTCAATTAATTTCGTAAAGGATTTACTAAAATAAATTGCTTCAAAATTTGTATATTGAAGTAGCTTCTAACCGATAGCAGCCACTCACGAAGACTTCTAATTTTAGAATCAACCAAATTTGCAGCTTTATAGGATGTTGAATTTCTTGTATATTATTTACTATTGTTTAATTTGCTGCATATTTAATTAGGAATTTTAATTATTTTTGTTTCATTTTTAAAAATTGTACAGAAAATCCCAGTTGAAACCAACAGTTTATAAGGTTTAGCTATATCATTATTAGAAAGGAGAACAGATTTGTTTGAAGACTACCTCTTCCAGATGTCCCATATGCATCTAAATATATAAGAAATTTCATTCCAGTTTAATTAAGATACAACTAATTAGTCGTTTCAAGCTAAACTAAAGCACAACAAAAGGTTTTTTCTCCAGAAAGGAGGCCAGATTTCTAGTGGAACAATATGGACCCATATATTAAAATGTTTCATTCGAATTTAAGTTACACAAAATTTGTCTTTTTTTAGATAAATTAAAAAGAAAAACAATAATTTTTTCATGCAAGAACACAGAAAAATGGAGCAGGTTTTCTTGGTTCTGAGTGGAGTTGGCTTGAACGTTAAACACTAATCTGAATATAGAACAATAAACATTCAAAATAATTGTTAAAGTCTCCAAATTCTTGTTGTTCAATTTTTGTTGGGAATCTACTCCTTTTACTGGTCCGATCTGGAACTTAATCGAATATTTTAATACGATAATAAACAAATTTCGGTGTTCCTAGCTGTATTAACCGCAAAATTGGTCAGTGTCATGGTACCAACAGCTTTTTGTTCCTTTTAAATAGCCTACGATATAATCTGTCCACTATAGAGTCACGAGTACGAATGTATTGACGCATCAACCTCCGCTTAATCAGCCACAAATCTACACCTACACCTTTAACGCACTTTTATAGCGACTGGAAGCTTCGTTATAGGTGTACATTCTTGACTAAAAGGGAGCAGCACTAAAAGCTACAGATATTACATTATTCAGGATAAATGTGAAGGCATCTTTAATATCTTCAGTCAGCAGAATCTCATTATTCAAATTTAAAGCTTCATTCAATACTTGCTCGAGGCGGTCGTGGAGCCTTAAACTGTTGCTTGTTGTCTAGGTCTATCAATATATTGGCATTCAAAACGACTGACGCCAGCGCGCACAAGATTATGGAGGCTGGCGGGCCTTCCTAGACGCGGCCATTACCGGCAGACGGTTGACGGCCATATAAGTAACTTTTTGCTTTTAAGTAGGCTGATAGGAACTGATTTCTTTCTTGTGGTTCCTTAAACACAAGTTGTATAGTCCAGTGTTTGTTATGTCTTTTGTTCAATTAAATGCTGAGAAATAATGATTATAGTTTTTCTTTAATGTAGAGGGTATGTCACATTAAATCAATTCTAACCAAAAAAATACTTATGTCAAGCCTATATCATTCTCTAATATTCCATAAAAATGTTATTAAACTCAATGTAACAGTTTCTGAGGTCTTGAACAAACTAACCCTCACATATATGCTGTGATATATTATATGTGTTGACAATATTTGACGGTACAGTTTTTTTGCGAATATGATTTGAAAACCCCATGATTTATGGGATCGCATAAATTTTTATAAGCAAATTTTCCTTAAAGGAGTTTTTAGCGTCTTCGCCAAAAGAAACGAACTTATTTCTGCGCTTAAAATAGAACGAAATGTATTAATAAATTAGCAAACGTGCAATTCCCCAAAAAATTCGCGGGCTAATCCCATACACGTTTGGTATTTATCTTATAAGGCAATTAATAATGACAAACAATGAGCGAAAGTCGAGCAGAATAGCCGACAGCAAAAATTGAGAGAGAGAGAAAGATGCTTTAAGAGAATTTCCGAGATCAGAAATCTTACGCTGAGATTTATTTTTATTTATGGCGGGAATATGCGATGGCAATATGACGACATAAACTTAAACATGGCTTCGCGCGCAAGCCGAGCGTACGTTCGGCTTGAGCAAAGCGCGTGTGTAAGTGTGATAAGCTGCAGCCTGCGGTCAGTTAGAAGTTATACGTCATACATCGATGTCTGATTAAACTGAAGCGTCATCAGTACAAAAGCTTACGATTGTTGAATTCCCGTAGAATTTTTTTTTTAATTGATGCCGTTGATTGTGGAACACTCCCAAACTGAACTCAATCGAGTTGAGCTTCGCTGAGCGTCTAACTTATTCGATTAACGTGTCTTTATGAATGAACCTGCTTGCTCCGCTGCTGCTGCTGAATACGTTTGCTAAGCTAAGCTTTGATATTAAGCTTAGAGCTATTAGCCAGGTTAGTCATATTTACACGCGCCGTTGATGAACTTGGACCGTGCCAAGATAATACGCAACGGAATTCTTGAATTCTTATTTGTTTTGTTTAATGTATAAAGAAAGAAAAAATAAATAAACAATTTATATTATTAAATTAAATCAATAAATATTAGCGTAAGGAATAAAATAAAAAATAATAAGATAAATTAGTATTTTTTTTTTTGGAATTTGAAGTGCCATATTAAGTGCTCTGAAATTATTAAATGAAACATATTAAGTGAGGAACTGATACGAGTATATACTATTGAACGCGTGTTAGTCATAAAATTACTTTAAGCGCGACTCGTAAGAATTCTACTCAAGCGTGTCATCAATCAAAAGGGAATTTCCTTATAAATGTATGTAAATAATTATGAAAAAAATGTATAATAATATATAATATTAATAATAATATTAGTTAATACAAATTTAATTGTCCCGCTCGCCGTTTAAAAGGTAAAATGCTACAAATTCGTTGTTAGTGTTCTCAATTTTAAGTGTAATCAAATTAAATCGATTTGAAATCGTTTTCAATTCGATTAGATAACAATTTTTAATCGGCAAATATATTTAAATTAAATTACTAGAAAAAAATTGTTTCTTTTCCCATATTTACTAAATTTCACCTCAAAGATGCAAAGAAATGTTGAAATTTTTTTTTCGCTTGTATGGCTTGGACCAAACTGAACAGGATTACTTTTTTCAAAATGTGTGCATTACAAATAAATGGGATCACTACTGATAATCATTTAATCTGAGAATGATTATTTTCTGTTAATCTGTGATGAGCTGAGGTATCAGAAACTCCAGATGCAAATAAAATTTCTTAAAGGATTAAGTGGGAGAATTCCTATGGAAGGTCAAGTTGAGATACAAAATACAATACTGTTCTGTGCTTTGGTTTGCCCTTGATCTTGTATCTCACAATCGATCGATTTTCAGTATACAACACCAACATTTTTCGCCCTGTACCGAAGGTACAAGAGCCTATTGGTTTTGTGCAAATGTATGTAACAGGTAGAAATAATGGTCGGAGACCCCCCAAAGTTACCCCCATTATGGTCAGGAGTGATAGAGGAGTCGATATAGCCATGTCCGTCCGTCTGTCCGTCCGTATGAACGAAAGGATCTCGGAAACGGTTATAGATAGAGACTTCGTGTTTTTTGCATTCGACTAGGACTGCTCCGGAATTTCACAAGTTTATTTTAAAATTTTGACCCTTTATGACTTATTTTTTTTAATATGCAAATTATAATATTCTGTTCTTGAATTTATGTTAATTTCAGTGAACTTTGGTGTAATTTAAGTTACATCATCTCAATTATTTTTTTTTAACAATGCTATTTATTAATTAATCGTTTTTCCGCCCACTCAATTGTTCAATTTTAGCTTAAAACACACACACACAAAAAATGTCCTTTTGGGAATCAACTTGTGCGCCGATACCCGCGTCGGCAAATCAACTGATGCTGCCCACTGATTCAACACAAACCTCACCTTATAGCATTGCGGAACAAAGTATGTCCTCAATGCCAGCAACACCCGCAGAGACAATAACATCAATGGAGTCACCAACGCCTATGGATGATGATTCAATGTCCATTGCTGATGTCCGCGACACACCCAGTTTACGCTTCCGTGAGGCACCAATGCGCGTACAACGTTTACGCTATCGCTCCGAAGGCTTAGGCAGCATAAAAGGCATAAATTCAACGCACGAACGCAAGACAGTGCCCGTGGTGGAGATAGTCGGCGGCGGCAGTGGCAGCGCGCCCAATTACAAGGGCAGCGTTGAACTGATAGTGACCTGCGTTAGCTACAATGCACCAATTCGTCCACATCCGCATCAGCTAGCCAGTCGTGATACAGCCTGTCAGCGTTGTGGATTACGCGCACGCACCAATAGCAGCAACGCCGTTTGTCGTGTCGATGGCGCGCCCTGCCAATTAGCCGGAAATTGTGTTTTTGGTTTCTTCTATGCACATATGACAACGGAAACGCTGGCGAATGCAATGAACGGCGTTGGACTGCAGAGCGTTAAGCGCAGCGAAGTGCAACAGTCGCTGGCTAATTTGCGGAACTACCAAATCGATCCATTCAACTACCACAGTGCGTATGCGTAATATTATTATTTTATTTTTTTAAGTGTTCAATTGTATGCAACTCTCTTTTTTTTTTTTTAGAACGCCATCCACAGTCAAACGAAAGCAACTTTGAATTGAAGAAGTTCCGTCTGTGCTTTCAGGCCTTCATCAATTTCAATGGCAACACACGCTACGCACTGCCGCCCCTGCTCTCGGATGTCATACATGCCAACGATTTAGTAGTGCGTCGTCTCTGCAACTGCGCTGCAACCGTTGCCGGCGGCACGGAGATTATGTTGCTCGGTGCTAATTTGCCACGTGAACTAAGTGTTAAGTTCTACGAGTTAGATGACGATAAACAGGAAATTTGGTCTGAGCTGGTGAGACCAATCGAGGTGTATCGTTCGGTTGTGGTGCGTTTTAAAACGCCGCCCTATCACAGCGACCAGCCGCGCGCCAATGCTAAAGTAAATTTTTTTTCTATAATTTATGACAAATGTATCTTAAAATAATGTTTCTTCTTTTTAAGATCTTCATTCGTTTGGTGCGCACTGCGGATAACGCCGAAAGCACGGCACTCGAGTTTGAATATATACCGCGTGCAGGTGAGCATTCACGATTTGCGCTGCCATTTGTGGCAAACAAATTTCTTATAAGTTGCACCTTTTTTTAGTTAACAATAGACGCATTGCTGCCGATATGTTACGCAGTCAACAGGGATCTGAAGCGTTTGATTTTTCAGCCGATGAAGTGATCAATGCTGTGATGTATCTCATTAATAATAAGCCGCAGTCGAAGTGAGTTGCTGCCGTTTTTCAACTGGAATTTCGCGCCATGTGTTTTCTAGTGACACAGAGACAGTCTACGTTTACGTGATCTTGCCTTAAGTTCGAACAGAAAATCGCCTAATTTATTAATTAATATAAAAAAGCTTTAAAGAGTTTGTAATCCTTGAATCTCAAAAAAGATCTAATGGAATATATCACTCTGATACTCAAAGATACTAATATAATGAACACATTTATCATTTATCATTAGCTCTATGGATTTATTATGTACTTAAAATAAAAATAAAAATAAATATTTCTAGTTAAAAAGATTTGAGTTATTTTATAGCGAAATACTTCGTGGATTTCAAATGAATTTTCGATTGGCGCTTTATTCCGAGAAGTAATTAGATACAATTGGTAACGGTTTAAGCTGAATCTGTCTCGCCAGCTCGCGCAAAACTTAACTTTTACACAAATCAATGCAAAATCAAATGTTTAAATCAAAATGAAAAATTAAATGATGCACGTTTGTAGGTAATGGTTGTCATGGAACTTAAAATGAACTGAAATCGCCAAATTAATTAAACCTGTTTATATACGATTTATTGTTATTTATTTAAACCAGAAACGTTTCGAATTATGAAGGACTATTAAATAAATTAATGCAAGGACATATTTTCATGGGAACTAGCCCTTCTAGTGGTCCGATATGAACTTACATAGAATCAGATTTTATGAAGATGCACCAAATTTTGAGTTTTTAATAAAATTACAAAAAAAAAAAATTTTTCCTGTGAAAACTCAGAAAGGATATCTAAGTTTTTATAGATACTTCCCCTTAGAGAGGGGTTGGCTTTGAAAAGGGCTCCATTTTTTAAAGTCTCCAAGTTCTTGTTGCTCAGAGTCAGAAAGACAGACGGATATGTCTATATCGATTTGACTTTCTGTGATCCGATACACCTTTTAGTGGTCCAACTTAAACCCTAATGCAATATTTTATTAGTACTGAAGCAAAATATATCAGATTAAGCGTTTCTGGCTGAATTAAAAGCAACCACAACATTTTATCTTACATAAAACCCAGAAGGGTGAAACAAATTTGCTTGGTTTTAGACGTACGATCACCTAATAAACCAAATAATATAACTTAAAGTAGAGGAACATTTTTTCATTAATAAAATTTAGAATTCGGCTTAAGATTGTATTGTGAATGCCAACACCGCCTTAGGGAGGAAGGTTAGCGTATACACTGTATACTAGTGTTCTGAAGAATTAATAGTAGAACAAAAATATTCAAATTTGAAGACCTTTTCATACGGACTGCCAAACAGACGACAGACGGATATGTCTATATCGACTCGCCTCGGAATGCATGTCCGGCTCCGCTAAGTACGTTGTTTAAACTGATGCCTAATGTTTACTATGAACTCTTTGGTGAAATTATTCGTTTTGAATGTGACAATGCCAACTTTCTGTTATATGAAAAATCGTCGAGCGGTTAGGTTGAGGTATTATGGAAAATAGTCTTTGAAAGACATCAATGAGCTGATCAGCTCCATTTCGAAGAATGTAAACGTATCCGTATTAACGCGCACCCAATTATGGAAATTTATCAATCTTTACATATAGAAGCGGATGAAGCCATGGGGTAAGCTAAAACTAAAAAAAAAAACAAAAACTTTAAATTAAAATGTACATATATTGCAATTTCTGGACAATACCGGCTAATTCTTTATACACACTATGAATGTGAATACGCTTAATTATAAAGCTGCTCTAAAATATATATCACAATGATCGGTAGTACATGTATGTAACGAAACTTAAGATTAAAGATAAATGGTTGTAAGAATCTTAAAGTCGTGCGTACTCGAGTGCATCGCTCTATATGGTTATTTACTTTTTCTAGACACCGAGACTTAAATGAGTCTCAAATGTATGCAAAAAGTTATTACTTTTTAGGTTTCTTTGTAATATGAAAATTGATGAAACGAAAATGCGACACTTAAAATAGACAAACATATACTTCTGCAAGAGAACGAGATATAATGCAGATATACAGATATACTAATATCGGTGAAGAAACTGGGAAACGTTAGCTAAATATTCCACCTATCAGGGCTATCCACGCACAAACGTGGTGGTGCCAGAAGGTGTACAATGGTGACTAAATCAGAAGCTTAGCGACTTAGACTATATAAATTATATTTATATTTATAAATAGTCGAAAAACTAATGCTCATGGCATCAATCTTAAAATTAACCTCTCAAATAGCCTCGCCATAATATATATGTGTGTATTTTAATGGTGAATATGCAAATCAAGAACATAATGAAACAAAACTCGAGCTGTTTCATATAGAAAAAGTCTTGATAAAGTATTAACCAAATGACGCAAGCAAGTCCCAACAATATAAATTAATTCGTCATAAAATTAATAACACAATTGTTGTGTTTATCAGACAGGCTTTCGTCACTGGTCAAGAGTTTTAAATTATTTATTCCAAACAAAAACAAAAAATATGCAAAAGATCACGCTTTATATGTATGTGTAAACAAGAGAAGCTCTCGATTAAAATTTCAATAAACCTGATTCGATCAATTTAAAAAAAAAAAAAATTATGCTCTCCGCAAGGTGTACGCTCTCGCAGCATGTGAGATGAGATAACAACAAATATTATAACATTTTAATAAACAAAGCACAAGCAATACAATAACAAATACAATGCAGGCACCGTTTATTCTTATGCTGCTCACAATACACACATACACCCACACCACAACAATTTGTTGGCGCAAAAATTCGAACGCTCATTCGCACTAACTCACTCAAACGGACTCTCTTAGCTCCCACAGAAAAAAAAACATAGCCCAGTGGGAGTGTTTGGGGCGCATTCGACTGGAATAAAAAAACGTTTGCGCTGACTGCTGCTGCCGCCTTGACTGGAAAGAGATGCAAAAGACGACGAGCGAACGCTAACAAATCTCTTCAGTCGGTACACTGGCTCCATGGGTGTTAGACGTGTTTAGCGGACAACAAAAAAAGCGAATTTAACCAAAAAAACGAAAAATTATTTGTACGCAGTGTTGAAAATCGACGACGACGTTTATTTAAAAGCAAACAAAAAACAATTAATTTTTTTTTTGTTTTAATCTATAAAAAAAGGTTCTTGCAATTAAAATATATAAAATTTAAATAAATGTTTATCGCGATTTGTGTTATATATGAGCATATATCTTGGACGGCAAACAGGCACGGCCGGAAGGCGTGTAGCGCGTGTGCAGCAACAAAAAAAAAAAAAAATAATAAACAAAAAAAAAAAAGAAATAACTTAAATCATGGTAGAGCGAGATAGAAGAACGTTTACCAAATAAAATACAAAAAAGAAAAAAAAATAAAACAAGTAAATGAACAACAATAAAAATCAACGTCGACGACGGCAAATGGCGGCAAACAAACAAAATCTCGACTTGAACTTTTATATTTCAAATTTGGACAGCATTTGAAATTCTTTATTGCAATGATTTAATTGTGCCAAAAAAGTGTCTAAAAAACAATTTAAAAAATTATATATTATAGCTAACTGATATACATACATACATATATAGCAGACTGTATATGTATTTAAATGTTATAAACAAAAACCAAAAAGTTGAAAGTTAAAAATGAATTTAATGAAATTTTCTATAAAATAAATTTTAATTTATATATACTCGGCGGACTTTGCTTGAACTTTGCGTGCGCATTCGGCTTAAAGTGCTCAACAGAATTACACTTGTATTGTATCTATGTATGTGTATATATGGTCATATATAGTCATGCATATGCATGTATATAGGTTTATATAAATTATTTAATAGAGTCTATCAAATAGAAAATGTAGTTATCTGTGTTTTAAAATCAATAAATAACATTATTTGAAAAAAAAAAATGACACAAACTGACGCGCAATATCAACTTTTATACGCTTTAGTGGGCATATGTGAATTGGGTTTTATAAGTTTTGTAAGACAATTCGTAACGTAATAAGGTAAAACCATAATTCAATACGCTTCTACAAGGCATATCCGCAGAGAATCTTATAATGGCTACAGATACTTTGTAACCATTTAAACAAACAAACAAGCAGCAGGGTATACCCAGAAACTTGTGCATTGCATTCTAAAATATTAGTTGTGTATTATAAACGTTTTTCAATCAGAAGCAGAGCCAGAAGGCAGTTTTCTCAGGGGGTAACTTTCGAAAACCAAATTAATTTCAAAAGCAAATAAAAGAAACAAGACAGAATACTGCAGTCGTGTGTGCTCGACTACACGATAACCTATTCCTAATGATTTTTATGAGGGCTATCCATTCTAGTTGTCCGATTTTGCCATATCTGGAATATTTAATTAGGAATCATGCAATATGCATTCAATGTGGCATTTTTAACCAAATAAAAAACCACAATAAAACATTTTACATACAAAAGTTTCAGTTAGGTAGGACAGATTTGTATGAAGACCACCCCTACTAGTGGTCCGATTTGGACCTAAATGGAATATATGAAATAACATATTATAACATAAACTAACAACATCAATAAAAATTTTCTATACAAAAACTCAGAATGAGGAGTAGGGTTGCATGGTAAATACTTCCCAATGATATGTACAATATATCAAATTTCATCACTGTATCCCAAATGAATGCAAAGACGTGATAAATTTTATTTATCGCTTATGTGGGAGGCGGGACTTCGCCCTCTCCGATTCGGACCAAAAGTATTAGGGTTACTTCTCCCAATACCATTAACATGTACATCGCTTTGCTGTGCCGGGTAAAAATTGTTTTCATTACCCAAAATATTCTCCTACTATTCGACTCCAAGCACTTCTCTACTTCTTCCAGCAATATTCAAAACCGATAAACTAAATATGTTTTAAACTATGAAATGTTATTCTCTTTTCTTAACTTGATTACTTCATCTGATCCCATTAACATGTATACCAAATTTCATCCATGTACTTCAAATAGATGCAAAGATATGTTGAATTTTGTTTATCGCATGTATGAGGGGGAAGGGCACACCCTCTCCGATTTTGACCAAACTTAGCCTATGTTACTCAGGGTGAATGTAGCTTTCCAATGGTGAAAGAATTTATGAAATCAACGCAGTAGTTTTTGAGTTTACTCATTACAAACACATACACAAAAATACAAATCTATACTCTTTATAATATTAGTATAGACTAGCGGATGCAGATTGCGCTGATACGCCCCTTTTTGTCTTCTGAGAATGCAATTTTTTCAAGTCTAATTTTACAATTTTTTATTAGTCATGACATGCGACGCTACTTAGCTGACTCGACATGCTCTCCCCTTGAAATCTATTTGTGATTCTCGTTTATGAGACCATGTCACAAAATGTATCTAGTGACGCTAGATTTCCTAATATCTGGTGTAAGCTTCTACGCATAAGTTAGACTTCATAGTTTATTAATTGTAATACATAAACTTTAGCCACATATGGGTTGGATATTGAAGAAGACCAAGAATTAAAGCCCAGCATACTTCCCTCAACACGCTCTTCCAGCTGTTTCCTCAATATCTTTGTCCGATTAGCACAATTTCCCTCTCTCGCATCATAACCGCGAATTATAAGTGTTTTTATAAAAAAAAGCCCTATCACTCTTACCTACTCATTACACTCTCCCTCTCGAACGTGTCACCATTTTTAGGCCCTGTACCGAAGGTACAAGAGCCTATTAGTTTTGTGCAAATGTATGTAACAGGTAGAAATAATGGTCGGAGATCACCAAAGTTACCCCCCATTATGGTAAGGAGTGGTAGAGGAGTCGATATAGACATGTCCGTCTGTCCGTCTGTATGAACAAAAGGATCTCGGAAGCGGTAATAGATAGAGACTTCGTGTTTTTTGCATTCGACTAGGACCGCTCCGGAATTTTAACAAGTTTGCTTAAAAATGTTTTATAAGGCACTTATTCGTGCAGTGAGAAGTGATCATAAGCTTGGTCTTAAGCTCGGTAAACATTTATTGTGTTTGTTAGGCGACCTGTACTGGTACAGGGCCTCTTACAGTCGGTTACGCCCGACTGTAATTTTCTTACTTGTTTCAATTGCAATATTATGGTAGTCCAAATTCTTTTATTCTGCTTTTGATTCCAAAGAAAAACTTTGATAAAACAAAGCTTGCTATCTAAAAGAAGCTGAGAAAAGTTTCCGAAGTAGTGGACCACTTACTGACTTTTTCTTGTGCATATGGAAAGTTTTTGCATTTTGGAATCACTGAGATGCTTAATATTAGCATCCCTCTTGATGTAGCCATAAAGCACCGAAAATGTGGCAGAAATAACGTTGGACAATCATGGAGATCTGTCTCCACAATTTCTTAAATATGTTCTTAGTAATACACTTCGATACGAACTAGGACTCTCTCAACTATATAGCTATACGTCTATAGAAAAAAAGACTGGAATATTCAATAAGGCAGTCAATTTTTAACAATGTTTGCCATGTATAGTGACTCTCAATCTACTAGAAAAGATATCTTCTGCTCAGTTAATGCACACTTCCCAACAAATTATGATAGACTGCCTTATTGAATGCAGAAAAAGAATGAAGACTTTCTTCAAAATTATAATATTAATAAAGAATCAAAAAAGCGTCAAACCATTCGGTTATAATATTCTTTACTTGCTGCTTCTGAACGGTGGATTTAGAGGACGCCTTCAGTAGGACACACTGGTTGTTTTCAGTTATCAAATCTCCAGTCCTATCGCATTTTATAAAGTTTTTGACAAGATTAAGCATTTCTCTATGATAGATCAAATTTATTTCTATCAGATTTCAACTACTGAAGATTCTACTTTACTATTCTATTCTATTCTATTCTATGATGTGTACTTAGTAAATTTTTATACGGCTTCCTAAATACAACTCATACCTGATATATGTACACGTGTGCCCCTTGCAAAACTGATTTCGAAATTGCTTGTGGGTTATAATATTTTCTTAACCATCAATGTTAACTAGTTTGTATTATTGAACAGTAAATACCAGTTAGTTGTTTGTTTTATTATTTATTTATTTATATATATTCTTTTTCTTTTTTCTCGCCAATTCGCTTTTTAAACTTTATTTATATTAGTTTCTACGAATGTGATTTTTTAGTGGCTATTTTTTTTATAGCGATTCAACGGCGCCATTGTCGCTTGGTTGTTGTTTTAATGGAGCTATATCACAGAACAATCTACGACTATAATTAATGTTCATCTCTCTGGCTATAATAATTACTTACAATTTACATACTGGTTCTATGTTTCCTCTATTGTTCATATGTATTGTATATACACTGCCGTGCATTTGATTAGATTCAACATATTATTTTTTAAAGAAACTAATAATATTCAGTCCTAGCCGTACCCGGTATGCCCCGGTATGCTCCCTTTTGCTTTTTCTCTAATATGACAAATTGTCTACATAATGCAGTTCAAAGTTGAAACATTGTGTTATTATCTAGCAGCAAGTAGATTACTTTAAGAATATTCTTTCTTCAAATTATCAAACCTTGCTTATGGGGTCTGCCGATCACTACAACGCCGGACAGTAGTATCATGTTATGCTGAGAATTCAAGCTAGAGCGAAGTTTGGAGATAATGTTCTCCTTAGGAGAAAAATGTGATAAAAGTAGTAAGAATTAGTTACATGTTTCCTTGATTTTGAAGAATTTCATTCCAAAGCTATAAAAAAAAAATTTATAAACCCTATTTTGAAAAAATTTACAACCAAGGGGTTACTTAGTTATATGGCCGTCAACCGTCTACCGGTCATGGCCACATCTAGGCAGGCGCGCAAGCCTCCATAATCTTGTGCGCACTGGCGCCAGTCGTTTTGAATGCCAACTACGGAGAGATCTCTCCATACCTGGTCATTCCATCGAGTGCCCGGTCGTTCTCTATGTCGGCGTCCACCAATCAAGTTTGCCCATTTTTTGGATATTTAGACTCACCTATGTTCTCTTCAGAAAAGTACTCTGGACAGTACTTAAACAAAAAAACTGCACCTCTTTTCTGAGGACTTACCATGTAAAGCTATTTCTCAGTTTTTGTATTTAAAAAATTTCATTGATATTTCTAGTTTTGCTAGAAAACTCAAATTTGGTCCAGATGGGACCACTTATAGTAGTCTCCATACAAATCTTCTTCAACTTTTCTGACAATTTTTTTTACGACAATTTGTTGTTGTTTATTTAGCTAGAAACGTCAAATTTGATGCATCTTCTAAGACTGCTAAGAAAGTCTATACTACATATAATAAAATTCTAGACAAATTTTGATTTGTTTGTGCGCGCATCACGCCTAAACCGCTAAACCAAATTGTTTGAATTTTTTTTTATGGAAATAGATTATACGTTGGAAAAGAACATAGGATACTATTTGTTAAAATGGGTGGGGTCGATACCTCTGTACTCCTGTACAAGCGTTCAACAACATTTTTCATATCTTTGCAATTTTGCATTTGTAGTACAAAGATAAAATTTGGTATGCATGTCATAGGGATCTTGGAAAGCATTTCTACTAAACATGGTCAAAATTGAAGAGCGCGATCCACCGTCCCTCGTATAAGCTATAAACAAAATTTATCATATCTTTGCAACCATTTGAAGTTCAAGCATAAAATTTTGCATACATGATGTTAATTGAATCGAGAGAAACAATTCTATTAATTTTGTTTCCAATCGGAAGTATTGGTGCCTTTCTCTCATTCATTTGAGGTACAGCAATGAATTACATGGTATACCTGGAAATGAGATTGAGAGAACTAAGAACCATTGGACAAGTGTGAACACGTGGGAAGCGGACAGAGTTTAGCTAGTATTTCATATATGCATGTCCATATTAGAGCACTAGAAATAGTTGCCATACGAATCTATACTCCTTTCTGGTGGGTTACTTTAGTTTGAATCGATAAATTTGCACAAATCTTATTAAAATATTAAACACTATTTCAGTTAGGAATATATTAATCATACAAATTCATGGTTCAATGATGATATAGGGTATCTGGAAGTGGAGCACAATCCAAGAAATTACTTCCCCACCATTATAACACCCTCACAGCTAAACTAATGACTCAAGTAACGTGCCTACAGTCTAATATAATAAGAAATATTAATTGTATCCAACTGGAACATAGATGTTGAACTATTAGTATGTGTCAGAAATAAATTATTCAATAACAGTCATTTTTCTTAGCAATCAGGCTACATAGAATTCCTTTAGAATCGCATTGATTGGTGATTTTTTTTCATATTAAACTTATTCGGTTTAAGCTTCTTGAAATGCTTAACATTATATATGACACGTTTTACATTAGTTAGGACTGCGCTGACTTCTGTTTTTTACCTTTCCTTTTTTTCTTTTTGAAACAGAACAGTGTGGGTGGGTGGTAGTACTTGTACTCTACGCACTTCCTTTCATTTTTTTTCACCTCATGGCATAAAAAATTGCTGCGTTTAATTTTTTTTACTGAAAACCATTAATTTTGCCCTCAAAAGTTTAGCACGACCCATTTCGAACTGAGTCTGGTTGAAATTGATGAAGTTGTCAATAACAAACATATTTTTAAGCCATTTGTCAAGGCTTGTTTAATTTATTTTGCGTTGAACCTGAAAAATAGGCAAACAGTAAGAGCAAAAAAAAAGGAAGTTTGCTTTTTTGATTAATTTCCTTATTGAATAAATTTACTTTCGTTCAATTAATAAATGTAAAATAATGTTTGTACCTATTCAGCTGATTGTTGGTGTATGCCTTGTTTGAAAAAAAAAAAAGAAAAATATATAAAAACAAATTACTAGTTCAAATATTATAAAAAAAAAAAAATAATAATAATAATATAAACTATCTACAACTACTAAAATACTAAAATACAGACGAGGAGTAGTTATCGTGTTTTAAAAACAAAACTTGCTGTCGTCGTCGTTAAACTAATATACCTGTCTATATATGTATATATCAGACTATATACATATATGTGTAGCTATTTTTTCTTTTGATTTTTGTTTAATTTTTTTTTTTTGCAATCGAAATGTATCTCTCGATCGTTCGAATTGTTGTCTTATATGAAAACCAGTTTGCGCGCATTTTTTTTTTAGATACATTTTCAACGAAGCCGCTACCAAAGCAAAGCGTAACAACAAAACTTAAACGAAAACAAAACAATAATAAGAAAAAGCATACAAAGTGAAATAGAGAAAAAATTTTATTATTATAAAAAATCATAATAAATACTAAAAGAAAATGATTGCGAAATCATTTCCGTAATTTCTTCAGCAGAAAGAAAGAAAAACAGCTAACTGAACAAATTGTATCTGCAAAGTGTAACGATTTAATATGCATTTAATAAAATATCTGAAGTTTATTAATTGTAAAAATTCCATTTTATTTTCCTAGTTTGCAGCTTAGTCAAAGTCAAAGATAAACGCACAAATAATGCATTAAATCAGTGGCGGATTTTTTAATCTGCACAAACGTTTGTAAGTTGGAAATACATATAAACAAACTCTGGAACAGCGCGATAAGCGTTTATTTATAAACATTAAAACATCTGAAAGCAAGTGCGACTTAGCAGCCAATTGAAAAACGAAAGCGTTATCGAGCATGGATAGCACGGGTAAGTTAGGAAATGCGGCATGCATAATATTAATGAAATAACTTAATAGCTGTGTATGCAGGACTTTAAAATACCCTGCCTCCTTGACATAAAAATAAACTAAATTTGTAATTAAACGTTTTTTTTTTATGTATTCAAATTCTCCACAAAACTTAACAAAGTTCAACTCAAATCTTCAGCTTCCTAAATGCTCTTATTAAGATATTATGTATGTAGAACTACCGGACATGGCTTCTACGGCTACGTTCCATCTTCGTCTTCCTTTTGTATAGGTTAGGCATCACCGAGAAAATTTCATATATTTATAGTTCGAAATAATTAAATTGCATACAGTTTGAGTAGCACATACGTCATAGGTATGAAAAGCACTAACAAACAGTTTGAATAGCGTTAGTGTTTAGCAATTTTAAAGCTTAGAAATTTAATTTATTTTTTAAAATTAATATCTTTTGACTCTGCAGTTCAATTTAAATAAAAAAATCGCTTAACGCAGCACACTATAAAGCTTCTTAACTTTCAGTTATTCGATTTTGAATCCTATGAGTGGCTTTAATGTGATGTGCGTACAAACATTTCCCCTGCAATTTTATTATATGTATGGATTAACAATAGTTTTGCTACACTTAAGAACTGTGAGTAGAAGCGAAAAGAAGTGCTTGAAAGAATAGTTAGCGTTCATAGACTAAAAACCTCAAAATAATTAGAAAGTAGAAAGGTACCACACAACTGAAAGGCGAAACTTGTCCGTACTGTAAAGAAGAACATAAATTAAATATCTTCCCAATGTATAAGTAAACATCAAAGCTATGCAAAATATCACATCATTCTATGCTGAGTTCAACAAAGACACTCACCACCTATTTGTCGATTATAAAGTTGCTCTGTCTGCACTAGGTATCCCGGCAAAGATTGTCCGTCTTTGCATGGCGACGCTATCTAACACACAAAGCGTTGTCATGGTAGGAAAAAACCTCTCCGACACCTTTGATGCCAAGAGAAGTTTCAGGCAGGGCAATACTCTGTCGTGCGATTTTTGCAATCTCCTGATGGAATACATACTACGCCAATGCCCGTACATACAGAGTATGTCGTGCTCGATCTTCCAAAAGGAAGTGATGCTGCTCGCATCGAGTCAGCAAGGCGTTCTCGGAGATTCGCAGCATCTTTGGTCCTATTAGAGTCGCGACGAGTATAAGTCCCGTATGAACAGTGAGCTGTACGAGCTATTCGATGAGGTTGACATAGTGCAGCGCTTAAAATTCCATTTCAAAAATATTTCAAATCAAACCACCCTCGAACATCTTTCCATAATACACATTGAGTGTTTTCCATTTAGATTTATCATTCTGGTTCCATAATTATAAAGATTATTAAATTAGTTCAACGTATAGATTTTTAGTTTACATAAAAAAGTCAAAGCAAATTGAAAATAACTGTTGTGGATTTAGTCACAATCCATTTTCAGCAGATTTTTTTTTTTTTCATTTTCCTCTCTCACTTTTGATTTACCTTTTATATTTCCTTAAGTACAATTTATACTGTACAGCTTTGACAAACCAAAAAGAAATATTTTTTTGCATTACTTTTAATTTATTTGTTTTCTGGATTAGAATTAATATTATTTTGCGCTTTGGAACAAATCCAAAGGTCAGATTTTTTGCTTATTTTTTTTTTTTTTTTTGTAAAAAGCCCTTAGTTAATTTTTTTTTATTATACTTTTAGTACATATTGCATTTCAGTGCAGCAATAAATTCAGTCATAATGTCACAGCAAGTTGAAAGTTCAAGAAAAAACCCCATCACAGCAATAAATTCCAACCTCACTGTGTAGCATATCAAATGTTTGTTCTTGTTCAACAGCCGGGAATACATATTATTTTTTTTAAATACCTACAAGTCGGGCTCCCTTCAAGATAACTATGTATCGTATATAATAAATATTTATATTGTAGAAATGCCGTGCGATAAACAATAAACTTGAAAAAAAAAAAATTTATTAAATATGAAACAAGTAAAAAAAGTACAGTCGGGCGTAACCGACTGTAAGGAGCCCTGTACCAGTGCAGGTCGCCTAACAAACACATTAAATGTTTCCCGAGCTTATGACCAAGCACATGACCACTTCTCACTGCTATATAAAACATTTTTTTATGTATGAAAAGAAAAGGGGGGTCGTTCAAATTCAATTGCTTATAAAATCGTCATTTATTATCCGATTTTTGCCTTGGTGGTGATTTTATGGGGAAGGGGGCAGGGGCAAAATTTTAAAATAAACTTGTGAATTTCCGGAGCAGTCCTAGTCGAATGCAAAAAACACGAAGTCTCTATCTATAACCGTTTCCGAGATCCTTTCGTTCATACGGACGGACAGACGGACGGACATGGCTATATCGACTCCTCTATCACTCCTGACCATAATGGGGGTAACTTTGGGGGGTCTCCGACCATTATTTCTACCTGTTACATACATTTGCACAAAACCAATAGGCTCTTGTACCTTCGGTACAGGGCCTAGAAACGAATACAGCCTGCGAAAATTTAAAGCATTTATGTATGAGCAACAATCAGATTAAATTTCCGGTAAAAGCTTTTGATATAAAAAAAAAATGTATGAATTAAAAAAAAAAAAAACAATATGGAGAAAAGCTTATATGTATCAGTAAAATGCCAAAGGCGAGAAGCTATTAAAAAAACAAACATCTGTAGACTGTATACAATACACTGCAAAAAATATGAGTTAGAATATTTATCGTCGGACGAGACAGACTGTTGAAGAGGTGGGATTGAAAGCATTCATGATTGTTGCCAAGCAAGATTCATACGCTATAATCTTCGACCATGGTCATCCATCCGGACTAGAATTGTGCCATGTTAGTTCTGATGCAAAGCGGGAGATTTTTCTCACTATCATTAAAAAGGTAAACGTCTACCATGGAGCCTGTGCAATTGAGCCCTATCGAATATGTAGAGTCGCTGCACAATTTGTTCTTGAGTAACGAATCGCGATTTACTGCTTTAGGCAATCACTTATATGAGTGGGAACAACAGTCATAAGGTTGCAATGATTGGAATGGAAACTAATTTCCACAGTTGCATTCATACCTTCCTCAGGCAGGTGCGCTTCGTTGTTTGTTTGTAAGCAACTGATGTACTAGGAATTTCGAACACACGAATTAGTCGATGGTTACATTAGCCATGAGAAAAAATGGCGTATCTCCAAAATTGGCGACCAAAAAATGGACCACCGTTTAAAGGCCTACAACTTAGGGTCTACCACGAAATAAAGCACCACTGCTCACCACCGAGTGAGCCACCGCAAAGTGGGCCATCACCAAATGAACGACTACCAAATGCTGAATTCATAAAATCTTATGGTCGAAGCAGCATTAAAAATTAAGATCATACTCTTTGGTATATTAGTTACCAATTATGATCACCAAACATGTCCATCTGTCTGACTTTCCGTATGAACAATGAGTACTTGAAGACTAAAAGTTAGAGCGTTCAAGTTTGAATAATTAGACTTTCCTATTTCTTCAGATAAGTAGTATTCAATGCAAGTTTTAATCCCTGCTTAAGGAGTAACCTCCATACAAACCTATACCTTTTTCTTTATGTTTATATGAAAATAGTTAATTTAGTTCGAAACGCAAAATTTGGTGTAACTTGCGTCAAGCCTAATAAAATATTGCATATAGGGCCAGATCGAACAAACAGTAGGGGTAGCTCTCATACATACTTTCTTTATGGGTCTTTTAATGAAAAGAAATATGGTTTTATTAATTTAACTAAAAAGGCACATTTTATAAAACTTCTATTTAACCTAATAACAGATCCCATACGGATCGAGCTTCGGTATGAAAATATTGAATAACTTTGGAAAAAAACAAAAATTCATGGAAAATGTTTTATGTTTATTTAGATTGATTCTTTACAATTCATTTGAGTTAGTTTTTGAATACAATATCGACCAAATGGCCACCTTTGTTCTTGATGGCAAACAGTGTCCTTTTTCGAGCATTTTCCATGACTTTCTCGAGCATATCGGCCGATATATTGGCCATTTCGGTGCGAATACTCTCCTTGAGCTCTGTGATGGTCTTGGGCTTGCTCATGTACACTTTGCTCTTCAAATAACCCCACAAATCCGGCGAACGCGGCGGCCAGTCGATATCGCCTCTTTTTGACACAACGCGTCCAGGGAATTTTCGCTGCAAAAACTCCATTGTATCGATTGCTGTGTGACATGGGGCCCCGTCCTGTTGAAACCAGAAGTTTTCTAGACCCTTTCTACGCATCTCTGGGCACACAATGTGCGCCAGCATCCACCGATATCGCTTGCCGTCGACTGTTTCGCCTTTTTTGAAGAAGTAAGGGCCGATGATGGTTGTTAAGTTATTCATGGCACAAATTGTACTGAATTGACGTTTCCAAAACGTACCTACACAAGGCAATCGCTTCACGAACGTCAAAGCTATTCAGTGTTTTTATACCGAAGATCGATATGGCGCACCCTGTATATATAGAGTATCTGGATGTCGTGCGTACCCGTATACTCTGTTGATTGATAATGGTAGAACTAATATCAACTGGAGTTATAGTGTATATGACTAAAATTGTTAACACAAATTAATAAAAATGAATTCTATCATATTATAGGGGAGAAGAAATATAATTAATTTGGATAGTTAGTTAGTTAGTTATATGGCCGTCAACCGTCTACCGGTCATGGCAGCGTCTAGGAAGGCGCGCCAGCCTCCATAATAGTGCGCGCTGGCGCCAGTCGTTTTGAATGCCAAGTGCGGAGAGATCTCTCCATACCTGGTCATTACATCGAGTGCCCGGTCGTCCTCCATTTCGGCGTCCACCAATCAAGTTTGGGCGACACTAACGCTTTGTGTGTTAGATAGCATCGCCATGCAAAGACGGACAATCTTTGCTAGAATACCTAGTGCAGACAGGGCGTCGAAGAGCTTCGATCGTATCAGTGTTTCAAAACTGGCTTTATAATCGACAAATAGGTGGTGTGTGTCTTTGTCGAACTTACGGGTCTTCTCCAAGAGCAGCTGTTTCGCCTTACTAAATACAGCCATTACCGACTTACGGTTAAAGGCCTTCTAAGTAAATAAACTAAGAATAGATTTTGAGACGAAAACCATAAAACCATAATTGTTGAAAAGTTTATTAGCAGAAGCTGAAATGATTTCACGTCTTCGCTGTGGTTTAACAGCTCTTTTTTCTAAATCTTTTCATAGACCAGGTCAAATATATTTAAAACATTATTGTTATGTCAGTCACTTGCGTAATATGTTAATTGATTTGCCTTCACCTATTTATACATCATTCCATTTATGCTTATAGACAGCCCTCAAATCATCGAACCGATTGTGTTTGAATTTTAAGAAAAACTTCAGCTAGGTCAGGAAAGTAATGCTGTGCGAAGTACAGTAATGATAGGTGACAATGGATTTCAACCAGTTTCTCACAAAATCTTCACACTTTAAAAAGTATTGGACGCAGAAGAATGATTTAATGCGTATCTAATGCGCAATTGAGAACCACGCAGAAAATTGGAGATGTCAAGCTTCTTAAGAAATTGCTTCAAATCATTGAAAGTTTGGTAGAGCGAAATTGTCGGGAGAAGTCGTCAGGATAACTCGTCGCTGTTACACAATTCAGTGAACAAATTAAAAAGTTATTTGTCGAGTATAATACTAAATTATACAAATCTGCTGCTTATGTCAGGAGGTTATCAAATTAATTCGCATAAATCATGCACTTTCGAAGCATAAATGTCAAATTGCAAAACTGCGACTAAATTAGTTTAAGCTTTAACATCGAATTACAAAAAATAATCAAAAGATATAAATTAGCATCAAATAAACTGTAGAATATTGTAGTAAATAAGCGTTATATGAGCTAAGACGCAGTTTAGACGAGTATATACGTACATATATAATATATATATTTTATATTATTCCCACAAGTTGCTAGTTATTTTATTGAATTGCTATGGCAACGACAGACAGGCAGACAGACAGACGGACGGACAATTTCAACTCCTTCAAGGCTATATTGCCTATTAGGTTCATATGCTACTACGTTTATACTCTACCTCCGTCGTCGTCAAACAGCGCACCTAGCAGTCATAAGGGGCGGCAAAATAAAATGAATGCAGTAAATTTTATTCGCGTCGCAATAAAAGGCTTAGAAAGACAAAAGACAAACGGATAGGCGGATAGGCGGACAGGCGAACGGTCTGAGACAAAATTGCACTTGGCAAGTAACTGAACTAAAATAACAAAGGCGGACAACGGCAGCTGTTAAACTACGTGTATAACTAAGTAGAATCCAATCAGACTACATGCAGCGCAACTGGACAGCACTACCAATTGTTATAGTAGTATATAGTGTCGTAGTATTGGTAGAATATTAGTAGCCGCTACTGTGCCGTTTCTGGTAAAAGTAATGGGCAAGGCCGTCCGTCTCCAGCGCCAGCGCCTTCGTCTCAGCTATCAAGCGCTTTACGAGACAACTGAACTGACTGACTGAAAAATTTGCATATGTTAATTTTGTTTACATTTTATGGTGTTGCAAAAACAATCTTTTTTTTTTTTTGAACAAGTTTCTATATATACGCTGTAGCCATAGCGTGCAGAAGGGTATATGAAGTTTGTGCTAATATATGTAACAGGCAGTAGGAGGTGAGGAGAAGCGGCCAAAAGTCAGCAACAGAAGTAAGCAACAGAAGTCGAGTCCGTCTGTCTGACTGTTCATATGAATAACAATTTATTGAATACTATATGAGTTAGAGTCTTCATGCTTGCATATTTATTTTCTTCAGCTCCCTCCGTAAGGGGTTTATGATACTAACCATACAAACCTAAGTCTGCTTCTTAGTTTTTGTATGAATTCTGTTTTATACTTGATGTTAATTTAATTAGAAACTCTGTTTCAGGTCCAATTTACGCTAATCCTGATAAAATATTACATATAGTTCCAGTTCGGATCACTAGAAGTTGTAGCGCCCATACAAATCTGTCACACTTTTCTGAATTTTTGTATGAAAAAAAAAATTGTGGCTTATGTTATTTCAACAACAAACGCCAAATTTTGTGTGTATTACGTTAATCCTCTTGGAATATATCATTAAGTTCCAAAATGAACCACTAACAGTGTTCGCTCCCATCAAAGAATGGAGTCGATATAGATATGTCCGTCTCTCTTACTGTCCATATGAGCAACGCGTACTTGAATACTATAAGGAATGAAGCTTGCAAGTTAAGATATTTAAGCTCTTTTATTATTATGCGCTTCATATAAGAAGTATTTAATAAACCTAGCAAACTCTCTCCAAAGGGTATTACAAATAAAAATCTGCAGCTTCTATCTAAATTTTTAAAAAAAAAAGTTTGGTTTTTCTTTTTACTTTAACTAGAGAAGCCAAATTTGGTATAACTTCATTCAATTCTAATAAAAAATATCAGAAATATCTATATTGGACCTTTAGAAGGGTAAGCTCCCATACAAAACTGTCCTTTTTTCTGAGTTTTTGTGAAAAAAAATCTTCTATGTTTCAGCGAAACGATAACTTTTTTGTATCTTACTCTTTTGTCAATAAAATATGCCACACGTATCCAATTTGGAATACTTACCCCATACTAATTGAAGTTTCAATATGGGTATAGGGTATCTCAAAGTCGAGCAGACTCTATTGCAGCGTTCTTTCTTGTTTTTTTTTTATGTCTTTATTTTGTGTGACGCTGTTTCTGTTATATTTTACACTCGGAGAGTGTTTTTATGACACCGTTTTGTAGTTAGAAGGTGTTTCAATAAGTGTATCGAAGCATGAGTGTGTATTTTATGGAACTTGTCCTTCTCTAAAATGGTTTTAATAGAAATTTTATAGATTAACACAAAATGCGACGATAATAATCATTAAATATTAATTAGTATAGCTTCAAAAATTAATTGAAGAGGTTCAAACATTTTCTGATAAACAACTGGAACCTTAAATTGTTCATCACTTCTAAATTGATGTCCATTTTTCGCACAAAATTTTCTGAACTGCCAAAATTTTGTAAATGAAGTTTTTGCATTTTTTAACCTTCTTCATAATGTGCTTTGAATATAATTTAGAGAGTTTTTTGGGAGTCAACTGTACACAAATGTGAGGTAAAACAAACATATTTGTCAGAAGCCCAAATATTTATTTGGTATCCATAATCAAAAACTGTTTGAAAATGTCGAAACTTACTACAATTTAGTAAAGAAAATTTTTGATATTTTTTCTTGTTTTAACCTCCTTCAAGATGTATCTTGAACTTTGAATTTAGAGAATTTGTTGGTCGTCAACGGTATACACATCTAGGGTGAAACAAACCAACAGATTGTTGTTTCAGAAGTGTTCAATTTCAATTCCATGTACTCCAATGGAGATTTTTTTGCTAATGATTGATGATTTCACGTACACCTTGGAAGGGATCTTCCAACATGTTGCTCAACATTTAAGTCCTCAAGACTCGATATCTGAACAATCATCAACACAATACAAATTTGGCTCATCAAACGAAAAGTTTCTTAAAACTTTTATCAAGTTTAAAACGAAACTTAATGTTCCATTTTATATTTTGTACCAATAATACTTCAGATGAAATAACTTGGCATTCATAGGACCAAATGTCATGATAAATGTTCATTTGATTGATACTCGTATGAATGACTTTATTAATCTACAAAATTGCCCCAATAGGGGTTCAGACAAGCCACATGTGATTTCCAGTAAACAAACAAATATGTCACCATTTGTTGCGGATTTTATGCTGGAGGCGTCAATGAGCCATACTACTTCGACAATGAGATTGATCGAGCAGTTATTGTTATTGGGTGCCTATTACCTATTGCCTATTACCTCCTGCTCTAACACAGTTTACGTTTTTACTCAAGTCTTCTTCATTACAAGTAAACCCAAAACCCATAAAATATAATCTGTCCGCCATCTTCAAATTGGACACAAATTTGGCTTAAAACTGAAATTCGGCGATACTGAAATACTCTGCACCCTTGCTTATATAGACTATGAATTAAACAAGAAATAAGGCTGCAACCGAGTGGATTCGATTATGAGATACCCTGTTTCTACGGACCATATTTTAAATTATAGTTTTAAGACAATCTTTATACGAAAACTCACCATTGTTGTTGAACGATCTGGACCTAAAAAAAATATTTTAAAAGGATAAATATAAGGTATATCAAATTTGGTGTTTTTAGCCTCAATAATAAAGAATGTGGATTAGGTATGCAATGACAGCTCTTACTTAGAGAGGGGAGGTTGGCGTATTAACAAGTGATATGAAAAATAAGAATCTAAATATACAAATTTGTAGGTTCTAGCTTATCGATTTCTATACCAGAGAGATAGGCAGACGGACAGACTTACATGTCTATATCAACTCGACTTTGAAGAAGATTGAGGACCTTTAATTGAAACGTTTATTGAACGAGAATGCTACAAAAAGGCAAAAAAATCCTTACCGAGAACTAGGGTGCTTTTAATGGAAAAGGTTTCTGAGATCAGAATAAAAGTACTGCCGGCAGAATGGTACAAGGCCAAATCACACATGAAATTTGGCTCACCAAACATTGAAGAAAGTTCAATTTCATCTCATTATTATTACATTTTGAGAAATCTTGACCCAAGAAAACGTGGGTTGGTGCAGGTCCACCATCAGAATTGTCCGCAAGTCCAAATCACTTCAGACGTTTAAACGATTTTTGTTAAAATTTACACTTAATCTTCAAAGCGGCTGATGGGTAACTAGAGGACTTTTCAAAGATGGCACAAACTTTTTGAAACACACTGTATTTTTTTATTAGACAACTAAATAGTTGATAGTTTCTCTATATATATGTACGAGTATGTATGAACTGTTGCGGTTAGCAGTGAAAATGATGTCAGAAGAACATTTTAAAGTGCATATGCGGTGCAAAATATGCTCCACTCTTCTTGCCTCCGCGCCAACAAACGCTATTAGACGCTTTTGACTTTGATGCTGTCTAAAATTTTACACTGCACACTGCTGCTGATGTCATTTTACTCTAATAAGATTTAATTAGAAGCTCCTGGGGCGGACAGCCAATGCTGACTTTGCTGCTATGGTGACGACGATGCCAAGACACAGAGAGAAAATTAGCACAAACAAGTAAGGAAATTTCAGTTGGGCGTAACCGACTGTAAGAGGCCCTGTACCAGTGCAGGTCGCCTAACAAACACATTAAATGTTTCCCGAGCATATGACCAAACACATGACCACTTCTCACTGCGCGAATATGAATGAAAAGAAAAGGGGGGTCGTTCAAATTCAATTGCTTATAAAATCGACATTTATTATCCGATTTTGATGAACTTTTTTGATTTGGGCTTAGAAGGACGTTAACTTTATACTGGTGTACTTGTTTATTTTGTTTGTGCTGAAGAAATTTTTACCCTAAGGGGTGATTTTATGGGGAAGGGGGGGGGAGGGGCAAAATTTTAAAATAAACTTGTGAAATTCCGGAGCAGTCCTAGTCGAATGCAAAAAACACGAAGTCTCTATCTATTACCGTTTCCGAGATCCTTTCGTTCATACAGACAGACGGACGGACGGACAGACGGACATGGCTATATCGACTCCTCTATCACTCCTGACCATAATGGGGGTAACTTTGGGGGGTCTCCGACAATTAGTTCTTCCTGTTATATACATTTGCACAAAACCAATAGGCTCTTGTACCTTCGGTACAGGGCCTAAAAAGGGTAAACTTTTTTATAATACTTTAAGCTCAAATGAAATTCATCAAACAAACGCCGCCTCTTCCGCTGTTGTTGTTGTTTGTTGTTTATAATAAGCGTAATACATTGTTTGTGTAAACACTTTGAAAGGATTTAAGCGCACACACACCAGCCAGACACATGCCGAAAAAAATGTTAATTAAATATTTGTCAAAAATAGCAGAAATCTCGAATTACGCCACACAGCTACTGTTTGGGCGGGGGGTGGCTTAGAGTTGACCTAGTACAAAAAAGAAGCTATAAGTTAATCTAGTGAAAGGACTGCTAACGTAAGGACTTTGTGTGTCTTTCTCACTGTATGTGTGCATGACATATTTCAGTGGGTTGTTGCTTGTCATGTGCGCAATCGATTGGAAAATCGCGTTTCTGAACCGAAAATAAACACAGATAAATAAAAAGCGAAAGGAAAAAAACAACAAACATAAATAAAGAAAGTATATGAAAGGACTAACGTGCCATGGCTAATATCGAACCAACTTTGCAGGCGGTCTGGCGCCGCTGCCGCCGCTAACGTCTATCCTTAGTCCTCATCATTCGCTCACTCATTCACTGATTGTGAGACTAATCGCACCTGAAGTGAAGTACATACTTGGGCTATGAGTTTATCACAGAATTAGACAAACTTTGTGACATGAAAGCATAAAATAGAGGGGGAGAAAAACCGTAAAGGTGGGCGTGGAAAAACCGTAGGCGTCCTCTAGAAATTGCCTTCGTTGTGTGTGACATGTGTACCTTTCAAAAAAAAATATATATTAAAATCTCCCACTCAAACGGACAAATTATTAACGCATTAAAAATCTGTTACCGAAATTCAGAGAAATATAAAATTTAAAAACAAATTTAATAGCAAATGTAAAGGAAAAGTTTACAAGTAGCTAAAAAAAAAAAAATGGAAAAACATTTTATGTAAAAATTAGCAAACAATTTTGAAACATTTTTTTGTGCATTAGCCAGCGTTTGATACGCTACACTTGAACTGTTTGAATGTGGATTGAAAAGAACTTTGTGATTTGCTTATTCGTTTTTATCTGGAATCGACTAGCTGTGCATGTCCTATAATTTTGATAATAAATGGTTCTGAAAATATTCTGTAGACTTGTTTAAAGTTTCAAGTTAATAGCTTATGCCATAAAAAAGTTTTTCTAGGTTTTCAACAATGGTCCATCAATATAAATTCAATATAAATTTTTTTTATCTTTCATTTATTTTCTAACTTTTTTCCATTTACAATTCAACTATGTTCTATTTATGTTCCAACTATCTTCACTGAATTTTCCATTCAATCTTCAATCTTATCGTTCATCTATGTTCCATCCCACTTCCAACTAACGTCCACCTATCTTCTAAATATCTTTCAACTATCTTTCAACTATCTTTCAACTATCTTTCAACTATCTTCCAACTATCTTTCAACTATCTTTCAACTATCTTTCAACTATCTTCCAACTATCTTTCAACTATCTTTCAACTATCTTCCAACTATCTTCCAACTATCTTTCAACTATCTTTCAACTATCTTCCAACTATCTTTCAACTATCTTCCAACTATCTTCCAACTATCTTTCAACTATCTTCCAACTCTGAATTTTCAACTATCTTTCAACTATCTTTCAACTATCTTCCAACTATCTTTCAACTATCTTTCAATTATCTTCCAACTATCTTCCAACTATCTTTCAACTATCTTTCAACTATCTTCCAGCTATCGTCCATCTATCTTCCATCTACCTTCCAACTATCTTCCCTCAATTTTCCATATTATCGTTCATCCATCAATCTTCTTTACCCGGTGAAACTATTCGTCATGCTATGATCAACGGGATTTTCGCTATAGTGCTAGGTTGGAAAACTATTTTTCCTCAGAATTGGATGGACAACTGGTTCCAACAAGATGTTGCCACATCTGTCCAAACAATTGATCTATTAAAGAGGAAGTTTGGTAAAAATGTAATCTCGAGAAATGTACCATTGGAATGAACATCTCGCTCATCCAGTTTTAACGCTGTTGGATTACTTTTAATGGAGTTACGTTAAGTCCTTGGTTCATGGCAACCAGCCAAAAATGTTACGAATAATATTGAAGCCGAAATCGCCAAGATTGCGACGAATATGTGTGGAAGTGTAATAGAAAATTAGCTCTAAAGAATTTCTAACAGCAAACGTGCTCGCCTAGATAATATGAACTTTTTTTTTTTATAAAAAAGCTATATCGACTTAATTTCCGAAGCCGATCAAGAGTATATAAACTTTATAGGCTCCGACAAGATTCATTTGACAAGTGTGAACACTTCATAACGAAATAGGAAATAGGAGACACCAAATATCCAAACTTGAAGATTCTAACTCTTATAGTCTCCAAATTCTCCAAATAACCATACAGATGAGCATGTCCATATTGACTTCTTTAGTGGTTTGATTTGAACCTTCATGGAATGTTTTACTAGGATTGACACAAAATACAATAAAAAGTGGGTTGACACAGCTAGGAGTATATGTACGTAAAAAGAACCGTCCATAAGAAGCCAAAAAACTGTTAAGATCTTGTCACACTATGAAGACATTTGAACTTCTATTGACCGTATAGACTGTAACAGATACTCGAATTCACTATTGGTCAATTTCTATGTTGTACAATCAAATTGCTCATTTATTTCATTACAAAAATAGCGCCCCACGTTTAATTAAAAATGGCGCCCAACGTGAGGCGTTTTTTCCAATGAACTTATAATAAGCAGGTTTTTGTTTATCAAAATTAATTTGGTTTATTTGACGTGGAGCACTGGAAGCAACAGCCACCATAAAATCTGTCACCTTTTTCTGAATTTTTGTATGAAAATTTTCGATGGTTTTGTATAATTTCGCCAATTGTTTCTAGAAGATTCATGGAACTACGTATTTTCTATCATATCTGCTTAATCTGCGTATGACTCATGTTAAGTTTCTTCTCATGGAAGATAGTTTAAGGGCAATACACATTTATTATTTTATTTTATTTTTTGTTTTAAATCACTTAAAATTAAATTTATTTGATTATGTAAGGGTGTAGATAAAGATTTACATGGAATCGACTGATTTGTCTCATATTGAACTTAAGCAATATTTTCGGTACTTAGACCAATGCGTAGACGCTCTGAAACCGGTATATATCATATTTACTCCAGTTTATTCACTATTAAACCATTTATTCAGAACTTCATTTTTAATAATTCCAAATATTGCTCGTTCGTGAACTTCAGCATGAGGTGGTTTCGATGTTATCTGATCCTAGAAAAACATTTTAAATTTGTATTAAAAATGTATTAACTAAAGCAATGGTGTGATAGATAGTGATAGATTGTAGTAATGGACGGTCGACATCAGCCTAAACACACTCAAATGTTTTGTTTGGCTTATCTAGCCTCACAAGCGCGCCATTGAACAGCTCATTTTTGGGAAATTAATAAATATAAATCTTAGAATTAAAAAAAAAAGTACTTGTAGTTAGAGTTGCTATAAATAATAAATGGCCAGATGTACTACATGATTAGTTTGATTAAAGTAAATTTCTTATAAATCGACATCATAAACCTATTCCCACTGTGTAAAGCGTTTAAAAAAAAAAAAATAGCTTAAACCCAACAGAAAACTTTGCTTTTCCAGCTAAAACACTTCTACTTCAGCAAGCAACATACATTTGCACGCCGCCAACATCAAAAACAATAAATTAGCGTCAAGGCGTATCGGAAAAATATCATTCAGAAAGATTTTGAAAGACTATTTCCAGCCAAAAGCAGAAAACACGAACGAACAAACGAATTGATTGGCTTGTGAAAAGTTTTATCGCAAAATAATTAAATTCTGCGGTTGGCAACTTTTCAGAGCAAAAAAAAAAAAAAGAGCGAAAATGAAAACGAAAACCAAAAGAAAAATGTTTTCATTTCAAGCGTTCTAAGTAGTATTGTGCTATACACAACACTTGCCGCCACAAGGCATTTTCCTACTTTGCCCAGAGCGTAGCCAGCGAGCCAGCCAGCTGTAGTAACAACAATAAAGTAAAAGCAATATCGGGGGCGGTTTTGGCTGCTGGTATGTCTGGGTAGGTGTTAGATTTTATGTAATTGTACATATTTATTTTCAACGTCAGCCAAGCTAAACAAAAATCCAGCCTGAATGAACCACAAAATGAAAGCAATTTTTCTTCTGCTTCTTCGTTGTGAATGAGTTGAAATGAGTCTGAAAAGCTAAAACATATTCATACAAAAAAAAAAAATAATCGCTTTTTAATTAGTGGCAAACATTAAACGCCCTCATCTACATATATACAAAGTCTATGGATAATTTGTTTTGTTTATTAGGCCCTGTACCGAAGGTACAAGAGCCTATTGGGTTTGTGCAAATGTATGTAACAGGTAGAAATAATGGTCGGAGACCCCCCAAAGTTACCACCATTATGGTCAGGAATGAAAGAGGAGTCGATATAGCCATGTCCGTCTGTCCGTCTGTCCGTCTGTCCGTCCGTCCGTCCGTCCGTCCGTCCGTCCGTCCGTATGAACGAAAGGATCTCGGAAACGGTAATAGATAGAGACTTCGTGTTTTTTGCATTCGACTAGGACTGCTCCGGAATTTCACAAGTTTATTTTAAAATTTTGCCCCTCCCCCCCTTTCCCCATAAAATCACCCCTTAGGGTAAAAATTTCTTCAGCACAAAAAAAATTGAGTATACCAGTATAAAGTTGTCGTCCCTCTAAGCAGAAATCCAAAAAGTTCATCAAAATCGGATAATAAATGACGATTTTATAAGCAATTTCATTTGAACGACCCCCCTTTTCTTTTCATTCATATTCACGCAGTGAGAAGTGGTCATGTGTTTGGTCATAAGCTCGGGAAACATTTAATGTGTTTGTTAGGAGACCTGAACTGGTACAGGGCCTCTTACAGTCGGTTACGCCCGACTGAAATTTCCTTACTTGTTTTTAGTTGCTTTCTTAGTACAGAAACTATTTATATTGGCTTTTGGAAGCCATTACTGGATAAATGAAGCTATTAGCTATCTACTGGCATATTGAGTGAGACATATTTTCCGGCTTGTTTGACACACACTAATAGCAAAAAAAGTGGAATATATTAGTAAGCATTTGCTGTAAATGGATTTATTGATTTTATTTGTTGTTTATTCTCATACGTGATGTCTTGAGGGCAATAAGGATTTAAGGTGTTATGAATGTTTGAGACAGCAGGCATGTATCTGAACAACTTAAAGTGCTTAAAGTTGCTTTGATTGATTTTTATGCTTCGGACAGCATTTATTTGCTAAAATTTGTCGTTAAATAAATCAATAGTTAAACTTTGATTAAACCGTGACTCTATTTGCAAGTTTCTCAGTCTACTTCACCTAAACACAATATACGTTCATATCCTTGTTGAAATGTTTAACTAGGCTAATTGCTATTTGAAGAAGCCGCTGTCCTCTATATCTGAACTAATCATTATTGCTTCCTTTAGTCTAAATAATGTAATTAATACGAGGGAGGTTTGGTTACTCTCTGTTTCTTTTTGAATTTTCTTGTATAGACTGCTGTAAAAGTTTGAACAGTATACCCCATTTAGTTTGACAGTCCTTGAAAGCGAATAAACTTGCAAATTTTTTTTAAAAATAGAAATAAATTTTCGTTTAATGATTAAGCAATATTTTTTTGCATATAAAAACCATCACTGAAGCCGTGGAAAAGCTGAGGACTCTGCACCAATTATTTTCAGTGATTAAGAAGAAAATTACTAAATTTCATCGTGTTTGTACCATCACAAGTGTGGTCGAAGTTCGAGTTTGCCTGATTAAAGGTAAAAAGCGGAATTATTTAATTTTAAAATATGGAGTGAATCCGTTGGATACGATTTTTTGAGTTTGTTCTCCACATTTCCTATCGAGTTCGAGTTAGTAAATCGCAATTAAGAGCAGCGAATGACAAAGCAGTAATGCATTTAAAACAAGTAAGAAAATTACAGTCGGGCATAAACGACTGTAAGGGGCCCTGCACCAGTTCAGGTCGCCTAACAAACATTATTTCTACCTGTTACATACATTTGCACAAAACCAATAGGCTCTTGTAACTTCAGTACAGGGCCGAGAAAAAAAAACAACAAGTATACACGAACAATTTTGGAAAGATATGGGAGTTCATGTCGATCGTCCAAAGAGGTCCCTCTCGAAAATTGCATTATTTGAGTCCTTATTAGAGTTCGATGGTTACATAATTCGAAGTTTTTCATACCATCTTTCACATAAATTTGAAGAATTTTGTAATGAAACTTTATCTTTATATACGGAAAAATATCTGTGATATCTAATGTCACCAAATGTTCATAAAATATTGATACTATTATTTGGAAGTACTATAAAAAAAATTGACAAACCCTTGACGAAATATATCAAGCAAGAAAGAATGACTATGTTGAAAAGTCACTGAATTACCACAGGAAGACTTCCACAAGTTCTTAAATTGAATCTTGAAGTTTAAGACTCATATCCGAAAATCGAATTTTGTAGGCCTATATGAGATTAAAGTTGCATGAGTCCGCTATGGACAGGATAAAATGTGAAAAATATTTACATTTTTTTTCAAATTTTTTTGGCGACCTCTTTTCTAGTAGAGGCGAATTTTAGCGGACTCAACGTCATTTTTGTACGCTAGAATATTTGTCAATATTTCAAAACTTTTAGTAACAAAAATTTAATAGCTATGGAGACAACTGTTTAGTTTTTTATTTAAATCATTAATTGTTAGTCTTGTAGGTTTTATAGTTAATTTGCATGTACACATCACTTCAATTGCCAGCAAACTAGTTTTGGTAGGGATTGTTTGTAGTCCAGTGACAACTGGTACTAACGTACTCTTATTTGCGTATCACTCCGCCGAAGCGAAAGCGTTTATTTCAATTCTCAATTAAAGATTTTCTGAGAATTCGTAGAAGTTTTTCTAGTCTGAGCAAAGTCAGCCTAAGAGGTTTTTTTTTTTTTGAAAGTTCGTATTAACAAACCATATTTCTGCACGAAACATGGTCCCCACTTATGGAATAATGTGATAAAATAACCATATTCTACAAATTTAACTCAGAAATTTCTAATTTGTAAACTTGAAGATATGCATTAGTGGTAAAAGATTTGGGGTCTCTTAGAAAGAGGAAGACTTGGCAAAATCTTATTATTCTTTGTGCCAAATTACAGGATCCTTAGGTTAGACGTACTTTGAAAAACCAAAAAAAAACATTAAATACGATCAAACCGAAACTAAAATACTCTTCAGACTTGCACTTTTCTAAGCAATGTACAATTTATACAACATCAACTTTTATTAATGATTATTTAATAATTACAGAAATTAATAAGATAGGAAAGGGGCGAGTGGAAATAAATAAAAGCTGAATTTTATGGCATTTACATTTCTATCAAAATACTATTATTGTTGAGTTTGCTGTAAATTTTTTATTGAAATTTGGTTATATTTAAACTTTTTGCAATGTGATGAGTGTTGAATAAACTTGAACGTCTTAACAAGGCTATAGTGTCCAGTTTCGGAATATTCGCATTTTAAAAATAGTAACCCGAAAGTTTTTACCTACATATAACAACTTCATTTAAAAAGATATGACCTTGAAATGAAAACTTTCAGATACTGTTGCAAATATTGTGACTTAATTAAAATATTATTCAAACGTCTTATTTTTTGAGATCAATGATTCATTTTATACCTATCCAATATGTGACCAATTGTGGTAGGTTTGATATTATTATTAACCTATTTTTGTCTCTAATTCGTGTTTGTTTGTTGTTGTCATCTATTAAAATATATATTTTTTTTATTAAATTCTATTATAAACAAAAGTGGAACGGAAATAAGCACGTATCTAGCATTTAACTGAAATATTTTTCATATAGAAACAAACACTTTCACAAACAATCTGAATTAATTAATAAGTTTATCACAGAAATTCTTAGAACACATATTCTACGCCTCGAAACCCTATATCTAGAGAAATTACTCACTAGAATAATATTGAATAACAATAATAATCGATAAATACATATTTATTCTGTCATAATTTCATTAATCTATGTAATTTGATTACCTTAATGCAAAGTTGACCGATTGTCACTGACAAATGCAGAAAACAGCTGTGCGAACATATGGGTTTGATAGTATTAATATTTGTTTAATAAAAACAATTAAATATTGTTATTAAATACTATGGGTAGTCAGTCATACAATTGATTTTTAGTTTCTGTTTGCACAGGTTGACTCAGAATTATTAGAAAATATTATTAAATCTGCTTTTTTAGTGCTTCAAAACTAACAAACGTGTCATTGAGTTATACCATATGGGCATGTCACACATGTATGCCGTATATAGAACACATGTAGGTACTGTAGAACTATTTGTGAATTATATCTAAATATATAAAAATTAATTTATGTATGTTTGTGGGGGTTTGTATGTCTTTTATAGATTCCTACACCATTCATCCGATCACCATAAAACCTTCGGAAGTTATTGAATACATTCCCGCGCAGAGTAAAGGCATAGTAAAACTATCCTAAGGAGGGGGCAATACCCCGCCTTCATATAATCGACAAACAAAATTCGTCAAATCTTGGCAGCCTTATGTGGTAAAGAATAAAACTTACTTACTTACTTATATGGCGTCTAGGAAGGCGCGCCAGCCTCCATAATCTTATGCGCGCTGGCGCCAGTCGTTTTGAATGTCAAGTACGGAGAGATCTCTCCATACCTGATCATTCCATCGAATACCCGGTCGTCCTCTATGTCGGCATTTACCAATCAAGTTTGGGCCCCTTATGTAAACCATGCGTGCTGGAGCTCTTTCCTTCATTGGAATGAGGTGCACAGCCCAGTGCAGCCGCTGAAATTTTATGCGCTGGACTATGGCAACCTCATCGAGTAATGTGAATATTTAGTCACTGGTCGACCTTTTTGGTCTGAAGCCACATTGATATCGACCTATCACTGAATCGGTAAATGGCTTCAGCCTATTACACAATACGCTCGACAGAGTCTCTATATCCAATGGAAAGGAGACTTATTCCGCGGTTGTTGGAGCAAACAGCGGGGTCTCCTTTCTTAAAGATAGGACAGAGAACACTGAGATTCCAGTCATTGGGTATGCGTTCATCGGATCATATCTTGAATAAAAGTTGGTGCATACTCCTAACCAACTCTTCGCCGCCGGTCTTAAATAACTCAGCTGGCAGCCCATCAGAGCCTGCCGCTTTGTTATTTTTCAGCTTTTTAATAACTGAATCGACCTCGTTATAGTCCGGTGGCTCTACAATAGTGCCATCATTAACTGGTGGTTCCAGTGTCATTTCTCTATTGGCGAAATTGTGCGCTTCATCGCCTCCGAGTAGGTTGGAGAAATGACTCCTCCATAATCTCAGTGATTCCTGTTCATCCGCTACTAGATTTCCATTGTCATCCTTACAGAAAGTTACTCCGGGCTTAAAACCTTCAGTCAGACGCTTGACCTTTTGATAGAATTTTCGAGCTTCATTTCTGTCACATAACATCTCAACATCCTCAAACTCCCGCCTTTCTTGCTCCTTTTTCTTGCGCCTGAAAAGGTGTTTCTCCTCTCTCCGTTTCTCTCGATATCGCTCTCTAACAGCTCACGTTGCTCCCGACTGCAGAGTTCGCTGATAGGAAGCGTTCTTCTCTGCAGTAGCATTGCGACACTCCTCGTCGTACCAAGAATTCTTCACAGGTTTTGTATAACCAATGACATCCTTGGCAGCCCTATCCATGGAGCGAGTGATATGTTTCCACTGCTCACATATATCTTGAGAAGACGGAGAGGTTTCCCGGAGCAGACGGGAGAGTGTGTTTGAGAAGGCTGCGGCGGTTTGTTCTGATTACAGCTTGCCGACGTCTAGCTTTCGTTGCATGTTGGAACGTGCGGCGTGCACTACGCTGAGCCTAGTGCGTACCTTGACAAGTTAGTGGTCCGAGTCAATGTTCGGACCACGTAACGTTCGCACGTCCAACACGCTCGATGGTACTACTAACTACCATGTTCCGACCTGCGGCGAAATCGATTAGTCTCTCTCCATTGTTGGAGGTAGTGTCGTGAAGGCTAAATTTTCCGACGGTTGGGTCAAAGATTCCTTCATTCCCAAACTTGGCGTTGGAATCGCCAAGCACGATTTTGACATCGTGTTTGGGACAGCGCTCGGCGTGAACCTAGAGACGAGGTCAACAGGCGTGAACCTAAAAACAAGGCCTCCTAGTTTCCTACTCACCACCCTGTCCAATCCATCGGATTTCTTGGATTGCGGTGATGTCAGCCTTGCATCTTTCGAGGACATCAACCAGCTGGATATTTGCACCATCCCAATTAAGGGTGCGGACATTCCAGGTGCATATCCGCATCTTATGATCCTTATATGGTTTGCGGGGGTCGTCATCATAGGGTTCCTTCCGAGGCTTCCTGTTCGTATTCATTGGGGGTTTATTTTTTTTTAAAGTGGCGCGTCCCTTCGCCTTCTCACGTTAGCGCACCTCTGAACTGGTGTTCAGAGGCTACCCAGGAGATACGTGTCCTAGCGGACGTGTTAGTTGCTTGGACCATTTGACACAAGAATCATTGTTCCCCATTCCCAGGTGAATGGCAGTCAACAACTTTTCTCACAATGTGAACTTGAGCAAACGATCCCAATCTCCAAGGGATGAAATTTGGTATACATATTATTGGGATCGAGAAAATCCTATTAAGTTTCTTCCAAATTATAAAACAAAAATCAAAAATCAAAATTTCGTTGCATCTATTTGATGTAAAGCAATAAAATTTGCTTCACATGTTAATGAGAACGTGAGAACTAATGCTGTTAAGTTCAGAGAGGGCATTTCCGCACCCTCATATAAGCTATAAACAAAATTTGTTCTTTAATATTTAAGGCAATTGAACCATTTAACTTGGATGAATGCTTTCTATATACTTGAGTTCACTAATAATTAATTAATTTGAATAATATTTTTTGTGCAAATATTTGCGAGGATATTTCTAAAAAATGTAGCTGCCAAAACTTTTAAAATGTATTTCCAACTAAATTTAAATAGTTTTAAATAGTTTTTTCCATGTATGTATTTTTATGGCTATTTGATTGACTTACTACTAAGCTTTTATCTTTTGTTAATTCAATTAAACCGACTTTATTTATGGAAATTTTTTGTAGATCTATCTTGTCGCTCGACTGCTATGCACTGCAAATTGATTTTAAACGACTTTCTAACAACAAAAAAAATCCCCTCAAATAACATATATGTATGGGCATAGATGCCGACAGATAGAACAATGTACTTCACAAATATGTAAATTTTGTAGTGCAAATCAACTTGCAAGCAATAAAATATTTATATGTATTAAAAAAAAAACAACGGCTGAACTTTTGAGAATGATTATTACGGAAATGGACTCAGTACACGTTTCTATATATGTATACAAGTTCAAATGCCAACAGACTCGAACAAATTAACTAACCAAGAAAAATATTCTCCATGAATTTGTGCAATATTTTTTTTTTCTTTTTCATTTCGAACAGGCGCTGAAATGTTTCTTTTCTGTGTTTTCTGAAACCCGAAATGCAAATATTTAGTTAAAAGAATTGTAAATATTTTTACAAGAAACATTGAGCAAAAATAATTTTGAAAAAAAAAAAAAAAAATCAGCACATTTCAAAGTTTATAAAATTGGCAAAAAGTCTGTTCGGCATACCATACGTTGGCTAGGAGGTGGAAAAACAAATAAAAGTAGAAAGCTACAATAAGAACATTTGTGGCATCTGGAACATTTCGTTTATTTCATTTGTAATCAAAGCACACAAATAAAGTCTTTAAAATGTATCTTGCTGCAGAGTATCAGAGAAGGCTGTCGATTTTCAAACGATATACAAAAGTATCTTTTGATCGTACAATTGTTATAGCAGACATAATCAACTTCGTCATGGTCAAGCAGAGGCTGGCTGTGATGCCGTAACAAAAAAATATGTTAAAACTGTAGCAGAACGTTGAAACTTGTAAGCAATAGGAATGTATCTAGAAAATACATTACTAGCAAAAAATAGTTCTCTATGTACACTCGTTGAACACGTGCAGCAGGTAGGTGCGAGTTGGTATTGTATATTTTTTTTTTATTGTTTTTTAGCTATTAGTATTGCATAAAAATGGAATTGTTTAGGAATCTCAAAAACAAAACAAACAAAAAAAAACATTCATACAGTAGCAGCGAAAATTTTCACACCTTTTAGATCTTTAAATGGCCCCACAGATGTCGGTTGTATATAGATAGCTGACTGACTGTGTATCTGGACGTGTCTATTATTGTATTAAATGGCTATTTGCAAAAAAAAAATAATATTAAGTAAAAAATAAAATAAAAAAAAATAATTAAGCTTTAACTACGGTCTGATCGAAAATTAACAACACTTCATGTATTTAGTGTATAAATAAAGTGTGAAAGGCCGCCTACAATTAGTTGAGAATTATAAAGAAAGCCTTTAAAAAGTTCTTCGATAACTGTTAAAAAGCTTTAACAACTTTTCAAGAACTTTTTTTTAGGTTATAAAATAATAGTGAAAAGTGTAAATCTTTCCCTCCGATTTTGACAAAAAGTAGTCTATATTCTTTTCCAAGGTCCCATTTATTTGTATAACAAAATTCATACAAATTGGTTTAGCGATTTAGGCATGAAAGAGTAACAAACATCCATTCATACATCCATCCAAACATCCATCCTCACAAACTTTCGAATTTATATATTAATAGGAAGTAGAATAAAAGTAAGGTTATCATGCAGTTCTCGATTTTATAGCATGTCTTGAGTAGATTTATCTATATATTAATGGGCAAACGCAAAACATTAACCCCTTTTAAAACACATATTCACTTGACTTTTTATTTCGAAAGCTTTTCAAGAGGAGCAGGGCACAATACCATTTTTTTTTTTTTCTAAAAGGTTGGGTCTAAGGTGGTCAAAATGCAGATATGCAGGGTCAAGTCAAGTCGATTGACCCTCCAAGGGTACAAGACCATTGACTCTCTAAGGGGTAAGTCCATTGACCCTCTAAGGAGTCAAGTCCATTGACCATCCAAGGGGTCAATTCCGTTGACCATTGTTCAAATACCTTGACTCCCCAAGAGGTCAAGACCATTGACGCCCCAAGTCCATTGACACCCACAGGGTGAAGTCCATTAAGCCCCAGGGGGTTAAGTCCTCCGTTTGGAGAGTTCCTTGTCTGAAGAGGGTAATAACCTTGGTCGGAGGTCGATAGCCTTGGTCAAAGGAGAAAATGTAGTCCAATGACATTGGCCGGAGGTACGAATTTTAGACGGAAATTTTTTTTTTTAAAAACGCTCTCCTCTTTGGTTCTCAAAATTTGATATAACTGAGTTAGTTTGATAAAAACTACAACCGTGGCCGAAGGTCGATTCGGTCGACTCCTCCGTATGGGGATTCCTATGTTTGGGTATACATCCGTCTGAAGATTTTTCCGTATCGGGAATCCTACGTGTGGAGATTTCCCTTTCTGGAGATTCCTCTGTATGGGGATTTCCCTGACTAGAAATTTCTACGACGTTGAAGTAATCCCACGTTTGGCTAATCCTCCGTCCGGCAATTCTCTCGTCTTGGGATTCCTTCATCTGGGGATTGTTTTGTCTAAGGTTTCTTCCGTCTTTGGATTCCCTCAATTAGGTCCTCCCCCATCTGGTGATTTACCCGTCTAGGAAGTCTCCCGTCTCGGGATTCCTCTGTCTAAGGATTACTCCTTCTGAGGATTCTTCCGTATGGGGAATTCTTCATCTGGCAATCCCCCATCTAGAAATTTTTTCGTCTGGAGACTCGCCCGTCTGTTGATTCCTCCGTCTGTGGATTCATCCGTCTGTAGAATCCTTGTCTGTAAAGTTTTCTGGTATTTGGTTTTTTTATGTGGGGTAGATTGATAAGTAATGTCTATAGATATATTATTTATGCTTAAAAAACTGTCCGCTTTTAAAAGAATAAAAGGTTTATTTGAAACATAATGCTGCGATGAAATTTTTGTCTGTCTATTCTTCTGTCTGTCTCGAATTTTTGTTCCGGCTTATCTCCGAAACGGCTGAACCGATTTTGACGGGACTTTCACTGCTTGATATCTGATATTATAAGAAGCAACATAGGGTAAATTTATTTACATTTTATTTGAGATACAGGGATGATATATGTTAATGATGGTCTGTCTCTCTATATATATAGAAAATATATATTTGCAACATGCATATTGGCAAAAGTTTATACGGAGCGCAGCAGAGCGTGTCGGGTGCAGCTAGTATAAATTTTTTTAATAAATAATTGAGAGACTACTATTGAGTCATACAGACAGACAGACGTACATGGGACCTCCTATGCCTTCTATAAAGCATTGTACATGCCGTGACAAATATAAAATGATTTGATTAAACTATGATGAAAATAAATGAACAGAAAAAATGTCGCTTTAACTATTTAATTAAAAAGTTATTCTCTAAATTCTGTTATTAATTATACTAGCCCGCTATTATCTTGCACACAATACATTAATAATTTATACTACCACAAATTAAACATCGAATGGAAGCACTTCAAACTCATTAAATATAAACATTTCTGATTGTTTGCTGTTTGAGCGCGAAATATCAGCGCAAATAATATGTTTTAGTGACTTTGATTCGGCCGGACTGGACTGAAGGCTAACTAATCAAAGACAATATTATGATAAGAGCCTAAATAAATATTTCCCATACCAAAAGCAAGCACAGCTATTTATTTTTTTATTATTTATTTGATGTGAATGATTACTTTTGAACAAATCTAAATTTTCTTGTTTATTTGTTTATTTTGCTTACAGGCAACGGCTTCGATCAACGATTCAAAGATATAGGTGAGTACTATATAGTATATATAGACACGTGTCTCAATTGCACTGAACTGAACTGAATTAATAGCTACAATCTGTACTGATTAAACGCAGTAATCAATTTTCCGAGAAACACTGATTAAATACATATTTAACTACACGATTCCGACTGTTGATGATAATATATGTGCTTATGAGATTAATGTTTAGCTATTTTTTTTTTTTGTAAAGCATTTAAATAAATTTTATAAATTATAAATTATAAATCGGTTCATGACGATATAATGAAGGCAATAAGTCAATCAGTCGCACAGTTAATTAACAACGAAAAATCTTTAATTATATTTTTTCATTTTAGCAATTGTGCGAAGAAATGCGAATTTTTGAAATATTTTCAAGAGCAAAAGCCATTATTTGGCAAAAATCTTTTTTGAAAAACTGAAAAATCGAAAAACTAATGTATTGATTGTAATAAACAAATCGGATAATGTTAATATGAGTTCTGCTATATAGAAAATAATGTACATTTGACGTCAGTCTATGCAGCCAAGACAATGATGATGAGTCTAGAGTATTATTAGAGTTATAGAATGGCGGGCGTGCGGATGGCCGGCGACAGTGGGTGGCTTTCAGCAAGAAAATTCCTTAATTACAAAAATACACAAAACGACTGACTGACAGACGGCCAGCAAAGCACGGCACCACACAATAGTAATGATAGATTGATCGCTATAATTTAATGTGTACAGCAGAAGGGTGGTTGGGGGTGTCATTTAAAGAAATACAATAGAAAACTAAACAGAAATGTTGGCACAATAAATCGCCATGCATACATAATTCATACATTTGCCTAACTGGCCCGGACCCCACCAAAATGAATCGATAGTAATCCAAAGTCTCATTATTTATTTACAGAAGAAATTATTAGCTCTGGCACAAGGGCGACTACGACGCCACAGACGACGATGAATACCATGTGGACGCAACAACAAGCAGTCGAAGCCGAACAACAAAAGCAAATATTAGTGCAACAACTGACAAATCAGGGCCATATAGCACCTACGACGAGCATCAATAACGCACATGTCATGATCACACACACCAATTCCTTGCCAGTAATATCAACAATGCCGCCAGTGGAACCGGCCACAACATCTAATCGTGCAGCGAACGGTCAAGTTGGTAGCACACAGAAACCCTATATACGCATTATAGAGCAACCGATAAGTAAAGGTTTACGTTTTCGTTATGAATGCGAAGGACGTTCTGCCGGTTCTATACCGGGCGCGAATTCAACAACCGATTCTAAGACCTATCCCACCGTTGAAATTGTTGGCTATAAAGGTGAAGTTGTTGTAGTGGTTTCGTGTGTCACCAAAGATGCACCCTATCGTCCGCATCCGCATAAGCTGGTCGGTAAAGATGGTCTCTGCAAGGATGGCATTTTTAAGACAGTGTTGAATCAGGATCCGCTCCGTTGTGTATTGAGCAATGTTGGCATACAATGTGTTAAGAAACGTGATATAAAAGCATCATTGGAGGAACGTGAGCGTCGTAATTTGGATCCATTTAATAGTACGTCTTAAAAGTAAAGTATTTAATGTTCAATTTATATTTATTTATTTGTCTTCGTTACAGCCAAGTTCGGACATAAGGATCAACCGGCCAGCATTGATTTGAATGTGGTGCGTCTTTGCTTTCAGGCTTTCATACGCAACGGCAATGTATTCGAGGCACTCGATCCCGTTGTCTCCGATACCATATTCGAGAAGAAGGCACACAATGAACTGGTCATTAGTCGTTTGTGTTCCTGTGCCGCCAAAGTGGGCGGTGGCGATGAGATTATAATGCTCTGTGACAAAGTAACCAAAGATGATATTAAAATTAGATTCTATGAGCTCAGCAACGACGGCACGGTCATCTGGGAGGATTTTGCTGAATTTCAGCAGACGGATGTACATAAGCAAATGGCCATAGCGTTTAAGACGCCGCGATACCACAGTCCGGATGTGAAGCAGAGCGCAAAGGTAGTGAATATAAATTTACAGCAAAGAAAAATCAGTAACAAGCAAAAATATTAGCTTTGGTTGCACCGAATTTAAAAAATCCCACTAAAAAATATAACCTTCTTCTTTGGAAAACTTAAATAGAGTCCAAAATAAAGAAATTTTTATATGTTAATGAAGTTCTCTTTAGTAGAAGTCACCATAGTGTGAAGTTTTTCATACAAAACCCCTCAAGTGTAAGCTTGGTTTGTATGGGAGCAACCCGAAAAAATGTAGGCACACGACATCTAGCATGTGTATGTGAAGCGGGTATATATAAGAAGTCTCAAAATTAATAATTAAGCTAACATTGCTTGAAAAAAAAGAAGTTTTTCAATCAGAAACCCTTAATGGGCGGTAGGTTTGTATGAAGACTATTCCAAAATATGTGGAGACATTTCTGCTAGTATGCGTTTATAAAGCGGGTGTATATAAGTACACTCATTATCAATAGCTGACATAACCTGAAATAAAAAAGTTTTTCATACAAAAAGCATTAATAGGCATTGGGTTTGTATGGAGACTACCCCTAAATATGAGGAGACCCATCTGCTACTATGTGCATATGAAGCGGGTGTACATAAGAAGCCAACATATCCACTTTTAAGCTGATATTGCTTGAAATAAAGAAGTTTTTTATACAAAGTCCCTTAAGAGACATTGGGTTTGTATGGAGATTACCCCAAAATTGGTGGAGACATATCTACAATTATGTGTATATGCAGCAGGGGAACATAAGAAGACAACATATGAACATTTAAGCTGATATAACCTGAAATAAAAAAGTTTTTCATACAAAAAGCAATATGTGGATATTCGATTTGTATGGAGGCTATCGCAAAATGTGAGGAGTCATAACTGCTAGTATGCGTATATGAAGCGAGTGTAAAAAGAATGTCTCAATATTGAATTTTAAGCTGATATAACCTCAAATAAAGAAGTTTTCCATACAAGAAAACAGAAGTGAGCGGATAGTTTTTATGAGGGCTATCTCAAATAATGAAGTGACACATCTGTCAGTATGCGTATATGAAGCGAGTGTACTCAAGAAGACTCAATATTGACTTTTAAGCTGATATAACCTCAAATAAAGAAGTTTTTCATCGCAAAAAGCTATAAGTGGACGATGGGTTTGTATGGGGGCTATCGCAAAATGTGAGAAGACATATCTGTATGTGTGTATGAAGCGAGTATTCTCTATATTGAATTTTAAGCTGATATAACCTGAAATAAAGAAGTTTTTCATACAAAAATCAATAAGTGGGCATTGGGTTTAAATGAAGGGCATCGAAAAATGTGAGGAGACACAACTGCTAGTATGCGTATATGAAGCGGCTGTACATTAGATGTCACCATATCGAGATTTAAGCATAATTCTTATATATGGGTGCTACCCCAAAACATATTAATATATATTATTTAACTGCTTAGGAATAAAATAAGCGTCTATACCGTATTTAAGCCAGATAGCTAAAAAAATGTATACAAAAAAATACACAGCCACAGACAGACAGACGGACAAAGCTAGGTCAACTCGTCTCGTGGAACTGATCAAGATTATTCATATACACATATATATTTTTTATGGGTTCATATAATAATACATGATAATACCATTCACAGAATATTTGAATGTTAAACGTATATTTATAAAATATTGCTTTTAAATTGACGTGACAGGGCATCAGAAAGATAGCAGACGCCCTAGGGGTCTCATTCGAATCGGAGCAGAGCATTCTTCCAAATATTTTCGGACATGAGAAGCGTTGAAACGCGGCTTCTACTGAAAATGCTGAAATTCTTTCAGGAATGCTTATCTCGCAAGCGACTATTGAACCAAGAACAATATAGAGGTCATTGCACAAGCTTCGTGGACCACTATTGACTTTTTCTTATGCTCAAGGATTGCGTTGGTAAAGTAAATTCATAGAAAGAGTTATTGGCGATTAAAAAGTCTATTAATTGAACACTTTGTAGGGTCGAAAATATCTATGTACCAATATAAAATTCTGGAGATTTGATTTGAATCTCCGTCACCTTATTTTGAGTGTCACAAACTTCATGTCCATAGTAAAAAAATTTCAAAATACTTTATTAAATTAGCACTTTCTCCCTTTTCTTCCCAACAGGTCTATTTGCAATTGGTGCGCCCCTCCGACAGAGTTAGCAGCGAGCCGATACCCTTCGAATATTATCCGGATCCAGGTATGCGTACTTTTTCGCGTTTACAACGTAAACTTAAGCGCAAACAGGATTTGGATATTTTCGAAAAGATTTTATCTTTAGATAGTGAAACGACCGCAACCAAGTATTCATGTCCGCCGGTGGACCTCAACGATGACGAATTGGATGAGAATACTGTCTCATCGGATGACAGCGCCAGCAAGCCGCAGTCCTCGGGCACACTTAACGAATTCGAGCTGTTTATACGAGCGCACAATGCTGCCACTGCGGCAGCGGCTGGCATTGCCATCGATGAAGTTACCGAAGATGGTGGCGAGAATACCGACTATGCGGATGGCATGGATAATGATATGGAAATAGAATTTGAAGTGCCACAATTATTGCAGCATGTCACGGACGATTGTACTCAGACTTCGACACCAATGGAGGAGATACTGCGACATCCGCAACTGGATGAACCGCGACAGCTGTCTGCGATTGATAAGATTAATGAATGGATGCGTTCCAGTGAATTTGAACGCAATGATAGCATGACCGTGGAGAATGGTGATACGCCAACTTTATCGCTGACACCGCAAACAGCATTCACAAATATTAGCAGCCTAACGGCGGAGACGACCATAACGAATAATCTGGATGAGGATAAGACATTAGCAGAGTGTGCTCTCGCTGAGCAGCCGGATACACCATCTCGACGTGATACACTCGAGAATGATGCTGTCAAAGAGCTACCGCATACTGAGGAAGAAATATTACCAGCGAGTGCCAGTGCACAAGTCTCTGTGGATATTGATGAAAATTTCGATGAGACGGCAACGTATACAAGTTTGCAGATAGCATTCAAGCATCCCGTTGATATGCCACAAAATCGAAAAGTTGAAAAAGTGGAGCAACAAAAAGCAGTCGAAATTACCAAGCAAGCTGCTAGAATTGAGCAGGAAGACGAAGACGCGGAAATTGTGGTGCTAACTAATCCACCGGCGCCCAGAATCAAAGTGAATGCAGCGCAAACGCCGGCAACGCCACCTTCGCCCATACTACCGCTACCACCGCGCACGCCTTCACCCGTACCCGATCAGAAGCTACCACCGTTGCCGCCCAAACCACGCAATTCGCAAGATCTTAGCATTAACAGCGATCACAGTCCGTCCTGTTCGATTTCGATTAATCATTCACGCAATGGCAGCGTCTCGTCCTCATCGCGTCCACCTTCTCAAATTATTATAATGCGTACACCCGATCAAAGTCCTACCAAGCGGCAGCCAACACCAGCTGCCTCACCCAAGAAGCGGCAGGGTTTCTTTTCGCGTTTATTTTCGCGACGCAAGAGTAAAAGCGATTTGACAACAGGTGGCGATGAGTCTGCCAGTACTACCGCTAACAAGCCGCCACCACACGGCAACTCTAAAGCTAACACACCAACAGGCAGTCGCGATCCAAGCGTTTTAAATTTCGCACTTGGCGATGCTAATCGCGCCTCAGTGCGCTCGGTCAAATCTATGCAAACACCGAATACGCTCGGTCTAAGCCCACAAAATAGCGCAAAGTGTGGCAAACCGGTGGGACGCAGCTCGTCCAGTGTTTCTGGAAAGCGTCCGGCCTATCTCGATGCCGATGTAATACATATACCACTCAAGGGTGGCGGCGATAGCGAGAATAGCTTATGCGTACAGCATGATAACTACTCGAATGCGAGCACTCTAACCTATGGGCGTCCATTGGATCGCAAGACACTAAGCACGCTTCAACTGGCCGATATACCCATTTCTGATGGCAATATGGAATTGGTAGCCATTGCCGATCGGCAGAGCATAAGAAATCTATGCGAGGGTGCCTACGGTGTTGTTTTAGATCCTAGTGTTGATCTATCCGAAGCCGAGCATTTTGCGCTCTATACCAGCAAAACGCCGGAGTACGGCGCTGGTTCAATTGCGGATCAATTGGGTGCTGCAGTTGATGCGGGCGTTGTTAATATAAATACGCCGGAATTTTTGAGTGCTGATGAAATTGCACGTCGCCTTGCTGAGGCAAATGGCTTACAATGAACTAAAAAAAAAATTGATAAAGCCCCACCAAAAAAAAAAAGAAATATTATATACAAAATCTAGTCACAATTTATTTTCAGCTTATCCTACACAGCAGTATTAATTTATAAATCCTTAGCTTCCTAAAAGAAACCTATATACTTTTTTTAAGTTCTACTTTCGAGATTTATGCAACCAACTTTTAATCTTTATAGATCTGCTCAAGCGTAAACGCCTCAAAACGAAAGACAGCATGGAAATACTCGAGCGCGAATTAAAGAAAACCATACAGAATCTAAATAATTATCGAGACGTTTGTAAGTTCCATACTATATGCCATTATTTTCCTCTCACTCTGCTTGCCATGAATTGTCTGTCGGCATATACATTTTTCGGGTTTTTGTTGGTGGTTTCGGAAACATAAGTCACTACTTCATTTAAAGTTCCTCTTGCTCATACATAATATTAAAATACTATATACGCATTATATACTTACTATATATTCACTCTATTGTTCCTATAACGAATTTTCGGAAATTGCTAGACGAAAGTACACACAGCGGACCAATTTGTAGTTTTTTGTCTAGTCTATATATAGTATCAATGTTTATGGATTATTCACCGAAAATTGTAAAAAAAACAGAAACATTTTTGAAATAAATTGATATTGGTTTTTAAAACGATATAGAAAAAAAAAAGAGAAATAATTTTTTAACTTGAAAAGTTCGAAATAGTTTTTTGTTTAGTTAACAATTAGCAAAGTTTGGACTAGTAGCTGGATTTGCAGTTCCAACGTAAGTTTCATGTATCAAAATTTGATGTTGTTGTGTACTTGTATGTTGTGTGTTGTGTTTAACAATTTTTAGCTTTTCTTATATAATTTAGATTTTTCTAAACATTCATTCTTATTTCATTATTATTTCATCGGATTGTATATAGATATATGTATATAACACTAGTGTTAACAAAGTAATTATTTTTGTATGCAACTATTTTTATTATTTTCTTATATGAAGTAGCGTTCATAAAACAAACCATAAACAACATATAAAAGAAGAAACAACACAAGACACCCTGTACCACTATTTAACCTTTAAGATGTAACTTAGAAATATTGCTAACTGGAACCTTGTGTGATATTTTGTTTGGATTTGTGTAAAATAAAAACTAATTTTGTCGTTTGAATGAAATTTTAACCACAAAAAACCCAACTAGAGTAACAAATTTGTATGAATCTATCGGGCATATATAGCAGATTTTATCAGTTTTGAAGGAGGATACAACAAAGAAATCAAAATTTTTTCATAAATAAACCTCAGAAAGCAAATGCCAGTTTTTATGAGTATTACTGCTTACAGAAAGGTTTATTAAATACCTATCATCTGAAAGCAATATAGGAGAAACTAATTATGCAAAGTTAAAGGTTCTATCGTTTATAGTCTCCAAGTTATCGATGTTCATAATGGTAGCCAGACAGACGGACATATCTCAACTCGAATTGACTTTTTGTATTGAGGCTAACAATTTTAGTGATCCGTTTTGGATCTTTATAGAATACTTTATTAGGATTCCTACCTAAATTAAAAGCAAAAAAATATTTTGTCGTACAAAAATATAGAAAAGCATTTTTTTGTGTTGGGTACCCCTTCTAGTGATGCGATATGGACCTTCGCCCGCTTTTGCAACCCCAATAATGCCAATAATGACAGTTGTCCAATGGATCTAAACTCAATATATCAATGTGTACGTATATGGCTGACTTTTTGTTTTAGTCATCTAGCGTGATTGAAACCTTTAGGACCCATCTACAAATAATAGCCACAAATTCAGTACAACAAAATTATTTTAAAAAAATTTAGTAATATACATTTTTTTACGAACTTTCGAAAAATTAGGAGGCATGAACCCCTACAAACTCTCCCTTCCCTCCTCCCCTTTGATAAATGAAAACAAAATGTTCTTCATACAAAAACTCAGAAAGTATGGGACCTTTTAGACGTTCTGAAGAAGGAAAACAAGAAACCAATATCCAACAAACTTGAAGACTATCGCTTTTATAGTCTCCAATTTATCTATGCTCATATGCACTGATAGACGGACGGACATGTGTACATCAACTCGATTTTTCATATAAAGCTATACCTTTTAGTGGTCCGGTTAGGATCTTTGTAGAATATTTTAATACAGTTGACTTAAAATACAACAAATTTTGTTCATACTAAAACATAGAAAGAAGGGGCAGATATGTATGGGACCTAGTCCTCGAAGTGTTCCTATCTGGTCCTATATAAATTATTTAATAAGGAGTAATGACCTGTACAGTTAGATTAATAATGAGAGCTTCTCCTTGGCTGCTCTGATAAGCTTGAATACGACCCTTGCGTGAAATAGAGTCTACACTGAGCTTCTGGGAAGAGACCAATTTAGTTGAAATGTTATCTTAGACGAAGTCCAGCATACCATTCCCAGTACAACCGTTCTCAATTGATTTTCAATGATTGTATCACCTGATCTGACCCTCATCTGGCTAGCTCACCTTATTTCGTTACCTTCAATACACTTATGTTGTGGAAACCAGCAAATGGTGATCCTACGTTCTACTTTGTTGTTCTTAAAAGATATTGAAACATTGATCTACAAACCACAACAAAGTGAACGAATAGGGATAGAAGCCCACTAGTGCAAATAAAATATAAAAAAAAAAACCACTTTTGAAGGAAGTCAAGGCATTCTACAAAACATATCAAACGAAATTCAATGATTCCTGCTTTAACGCTTTAGAAGATACTTTTGTAACAGTGCGACACAACCTTATGCCATAATTTTAGTTTCTTAAAATCTTTTTCTCTCAAAGAAAATTGCTATCAGACAGGCGTACAGTCATTTGTAGATCGATTTATCTGGTCAGGCTGAAGTTGAAATGAGTCAAACCAATATGGGTGAATGGTACCCTGATAGAAGGTAAAATACCTAAGACTAATTTTCGAGCAACGTGCCACATGGTAGATTCACGTGGAACATATAGTAAAGACAACCACAATGGCAATGATTACATGAAAAACCCATGGTGAGACAAATTGGGAAATTGTGGTTATATAAGGGTACGGGTGTATGTGCGAATAGGGCTAAAATAATAGTATCCAACAAGAAACTGAATAGAATTGAGAGGCAATGCGAACCTATCCTAATGCTTCCCATCCAATCACAGGCGGACAGCACCGATCTTAGGATAGGAAGATATAATATTACCGTGGCGGCTCATGTCAACCATTCAGTAAGAGATATTTGGACGGACTCCCACCCGCTACTTCAACCTAGTAACAAACTTGATATAAAGAATAACTTTATCAGAAGATTTACAATATATCGTTGAATTCTAACATTAAACCAGGTGTAATCAGCTGGACTACAGATGGCTCCCTAACAGATGAAGGAACTAGCGTGGAATTTTTCAAACCTTGCACTAGCTTATTTGAATCACTGGGGGAATATACCATTGTTTTTCTGAAATTTATGTGACCAATTCAAGCTAACTAGAAGAACCAAAACATATGACAGACAGGCGGCTATTAGAACATTAAGTTCAAATGTGATCAAAACGAAGCTAGTTTAACTAAGCCACTTAGGAAGACATAAGCAGATAACTCTCTATTGGGTACCTGACCACATGGGTATACAGGAAAATAAACAAGCTGAAATATAGTAGAGAGTCAAGCTTTAACTGTAACCAGACCCAAATACCTTGGTATTTTCGAAACGATAGGAAAACGTACCGAAACATACAAATTTTGTGGCATTATTTGAATGCGGCAGGGCTAGATGAAGTGCTGTAGGTAGTTGATTCAGTCCAATTAAGATCAAAGTACCTACCATCAAATAATAAAAATAGAAATATATAATACTTCATATACATATAAATAAGTTAAATCGTTGCATAAAAATAACTGCAAGCTAGTATTTCTGTACTTCGACAGAAAAACTTTAAAATTTAACTAATAACTGCCCATTCTTATTTTTCAAACAGCGCCCAACAACCACAACAACAACAACAATCTACAAGCGCCTCTACACAATGGCTATGCTGTCGGACATAGTCCCAGCTATGTTTCCGAAATAAAACCTGAGCATATGTACCATGACATGGATTCGCGTAGCAGTGCATCGACAAGTCCATATCCGCCACAAATGAATATGTATCCAGCATCGCCTGCAAGTTTTAGCACAGATACATCTTCAGTGCATGAACAAACGTTTGCAACGCAACCACAATTTAGCAATAACAGTAATACTTCCATGGATACTTTTTACAATTTCAATAGTCAAACTGTGACGCCACCGACGCCTTTTAGTGGCGGTACAATGACCCAAATAAATAATATACAACAACAACACCAACAACTGCAGCAGCATAGCATAAACTCTGCAGCAACATCGCCCTCATCCACAACAACAACAAATGATCAAAATATGAATGTCATGTCCGCGGCAAACTATCATTTTAATGAATGCGCGGTTTTATTTCAACAGCAGCAACAACAATATCAACAATATTGTCATCAAAATAATAATAATACAGATATAGGTGGTATTGGTGATATATTTGCCGGCAGTGGCCAAAATGATGAAGAACTGACCGCGAGTGGTTTACTTAAATTAATAGCACCGGATGAGCTGCTATCGGGTTTATCACTCAGTGAATTCGATGCTGCGCAGCAACCGCGGCAAAATTGAATATTATAGAAATCAGCAACAGTTGCAGACGGACGGACGGACTGAATGCGGCACATGGAGGCGCAGCGAATGTACTGAAGAGCAGCACATTTGCCAATAAATAATATAAAAATTTAAAATCAACGAACAAATTTAAATTAAATTTAAGCGAATCTCATTTGAAATGCATATAGTATACAAAAGAATTGTAAATGTTTTTTATGTTAAATATATTTTTTAAGTAATACATAATGTTTTGTAATGGAATATAGTAATAAGACATTCATATGGTTGCCACATTCTAAGGCATTACCAACGAGATTTTGTCAACGAGCTGCATTCATAGCTGCATGAGTTTAATTACTTAGGACTAAGCAAATGTTAAATGGAATGAACTACTTACAACAGCTTTAGTTCTAGATGAAATTTTATGATGCGCCAAACTTGGTATATAGTGTATGTGTGTTTGTGTGCAAATACTGTGTTATCCGTGTGTATATGTATGTGTGTGTGTGTTTTATATGTTTTTTTTTAAAGCGATATGTTAGTAAGTAGTAAATATTTTAACGACAGAAATACGGTTGGCCCAAATTGGCATTATTCTCGTTTCGCATGCGCTCAAAGAAACGCTGTATATCCTCCTCGGTGACCACCTTTTTCTCGGTGGCAAACGAACGCAAGTACTCCTTAAGCTTATCCTTCATACGATTGTATTCGGTAATAGCTTCGATTTGCTGTACATGCCCCATGGTGGCAAGCGCACGTATGCCCAAGTCATATGATTTGGTTGAATTGGCTGCACGTGTTAGGCCGCGTTCTTCGTACACCTTGTGCGAATCCTCATTATCGATTAGGAATTCAACACGCTGCTCTTTGTACATGGCCAAACAAACGCTACACTGACAGAGTGCGCTGCGCCAATCGTTGCTCCAGAAAGTGACACCTGTAACAAATTAAAAATAAATCATTTAGTATGCTTTGTAAATTCAAACATTTAAAAACTTTGTAAACTCTTCAACTGTGCGCACATATAAATTCGTCTATTTTATTGTTTTAAAAAATTTGCCAACATGAATGTTGAATACTTTCAAGAGGGACTCGACTGTCTCATGTACTGCGGCCTAAAACTGTCGCCGGAGCAGCGTATACTCATTGAGAATTCGCTGATTACGCTGCAAAATGAGAATCGCTTCTCGGGCATGTATTTCTGGGGTCGCATTAATGCCATTGCCAAGGATTACTATATAGCGTTTGGCTATACGCGTGATTGTCTAAAGGATCGCAAGTATTTCTATAGTCTTGATCAGTTTCAGTGGCAACAGCTGCCCTTTGTGCAGAGTCCAAAGATATTTCAGGCTACTGTGCTATCGCGTGAGCCGTTCATGGGTGATCCGAGTATTATAACAAGCGTCAAGTTGGTAAGTTTTTTGTACAATTTATACAAGTTATACGCTGACACTACTGCATATTATGTGCAGGATCCCACATTCAATATAGTTGCTGGCCAAGTTGTAGGCATTTCCATACCCGAAACTGTCAAGCTCAAGGAGGAAGATCGCTTGGCTGCCATTGTTTTTATTATAACCGAAGAAAGTGCCATCTGTCCACGCGGTGCACTGTATAAGCTTACTGATGGACGCGTCATACCGAATCAAATGTTTCGCGGTCTCAGCGATTTGCAAATTGAGAATCATACCTACTATCAAATTTTTCGTTTGCCGCGCAATGATCTCAAAATGAATTTGTCTAAACGCAGCGATTACAACTATCCCATTGATTTTCTGGATACCATTGATGGCGTCATACCGCAGGGACAGGCTTTCTCGCTGAATCTGCAACGCAATGAGCGTTTGGTTATCATTAAGTCATGCATTTGGCAGGGCATGACATTCTTTCACAAGCTAAACTCACACAAGCATGGATTTCTGTATCTCGGCGATGGCAAGAAAAATTATGATTTGCTCTTTATGTATTAATGTAGAAAAAAGTTTAGCATTGTTTGTTTGCAATTAAAGATTATTTGGCATTAACTTACCGACTTCCTTTTTGGCGGCAACGCGTGGGCGTTTGCAAGCTGCAAGCACAGTTTCTTTCTGTGCTTCAGGCTCGTCGGATTCGATCTTGCGTCGTTTGCATGCTGGTTCTGGTTCTGCCTGTTGTTCTTCCTTCTCCTCGACAGAGTCGGTCTTGCGACGTTTGTTTATTGATTCTTCTGCTTGCACGCCATCATCTGACTGTGGCTGCTTAGCTACATCTGCAGTTTTTGCATCGTTAGCACCAGCAGCGCCATCCAGCTCCGACTTGAGCTTAGTATCATTCTCCTCGCAAAGCGATATGTCACCTGTAACTGTTATATCCAGTTCTGATTCATTCAAATCCTGCTCAACAGGCTGTAGAGCCAGTCCACTATATGCCTGCAGAAAATCATGACGCTCCATACAAGTGTCGCATATTATTTCGCAGCATGCCTCCACCAGTTTAGATGCCATGGTTGGAGCTTTCATATGCGCTAGATGATACCAATCCTCGCAAACGACACACTGCAACATCAACTCATCAGTGGTGCGTTCCGGATCTGGATACGGACGCTTGCATTTGCAGTACAAGCCTTGAAAATTGTGGTTGTATACATTGTCCTTGTTCGGCGGCTGCTGCACCTCTAATTGTGGATTCAGTTCACAGCATTTGGTACCCATGCGCAATGTAGGACAATCGCAACAAAAGTTACGCTTGGTGTAGAGCTCAATCAAATTGTGATTGTTGTGACAGCGATAGGAGCAGGCCAAACAGATGCCCGCAGCTTTTGTCAAATCTTTGGCTGCATCTGGGCAACAAGTTAGGCAAGAGTACAAAGCCTGACGCTTAATAGCGCCCTTTGCATAGGTGCAACACTTTTCATCAGAAGCACCCAGTACTGCGTGGTATTGCTCTTCCAGCTTTTCTTCTTGCTCCAGTACGTCGATCATTGTAACGCTTGGCTCCTCCACTGATGGTTCATTATTATTCTCAGCAACGGCAACAGCATCGTTTTCTTCGTTAGCACTCATTTTCCAACTTAATTTTTTGTTTTTCTTAAAAAATATAAATTCAACTACGCCGAAATGACGCCGCATACGCGAAAAATCAACTACAACAAAAACAACAGAAATCGCAATGGCTACAACGCTGCTGTGCCATTTGGCGCGATTTAATTTTCGCGTGTCATGCACTAAAAATTCCACACAAAATTGGCGCAAAATTTAAAATTTTATTCACTTGCTTGTCTAGGAAGATGTTTAAGAAAAAATAAATTCAATTATTTGCACTGACGGCATAATTTTACTTGTATATTTCATTTATATATTATTTTTAATAATAATTTAAAGAGAGAATCCGTTTATTGTATTACTTTTATGTATTTAAGTATAAAGGTAATAAGTTGCATCCAATTACCACTTGTTGCTGCTAACAAAAAATCACAGTAAAATACCAGTAACAAAATACTGTCTAAATAGTTTGGTATTTTTTATACATTTTTTTATTGCACAGCACACTGTGAACGGCAAAAAACGAAGAAGAATTTACGCATTGTTGCCGGCAGCGTTGTAACACAAATATTTATTTACATTTTATTATTAAAATAAAATATAAAATTCTAAAATGAATGCACCACCAACCTTCGAATCGTTTTTACTCTATGAAGGCGAAAAGAAGTAAGTAGTATATGACAACACACTGCATCAATCTTATATGTCCGCTTCTTTTAGAATCATCAAAGAATTAGACACCAAAGTAACAAATGCTGCAATATTTACAGTCAACAAGGAAGATCATACACTTGGCAACATGATCAGAAAGTAAGTCATGCTGTTTATATTTATTTTAAGCCATAGTTTGAAATAATATATTTTCGTTGTGTACACACAGTCAGTTGCTCAAGGATCCCAATGTACTGTTCGCCGGCTATAAAGTGCCACATCCATTGGAGCACAAGTTTGTTATACGCATACAAACCACATCAGACTACTCGCCACAGGAGGCTTTCATGAATGCAATAACCGATCTGTTAGCTGAACTTTCACTTTTTGAGGAGCGCTTTAAAGAAGCTATTAAGGAGAAGAAAGAAGGCGGCGATTAGGCTAGACTTTACCACCAGCAATGCAAGAGTTTACATAATAATAAGACAGCAGCAACTTGATTTTAGCTAAATTTTCAATTATATTCACCCTTAATTTCAAAACAAGTTTGCGGTTAAAACAATGAATAAATAATAGTTTACAAAATAACAAATTAAAAAAAATAAGCAAGTTCGTTTACATAAAAGATCACATTAGAAGAATGTTTGATAGGCAAAAAAAACATTTATTTAGCTAATTTTAAATAGTAGTAGTGCAGCCAAGAAACTAATAGGTTTCGTCATCAGCGCATTCGCCGGTCTCGTGTCCAAAAACTGCAAAGCAAGAAACACATTAATTGAAAATTTAATTAAGAAATAGTATTTTTAATACCTTCACAGCTTTCGCAGTATTTGCGTGGCGGCGGCAGCTTACGTTCCTTCTTGGCATCATTATTGTTATTTGTCTCAGCCGTAGCTGCTGGTGGCGGCGAGTAATCACGTTCATCCGAAGCCTGCAATGGACAATCTTCCGTTTCATGTTGATCGAATACATCACAAATATCGCAGAAAACACGCGGTGCGGGTTTACGTTTTGTGAGCAAATCAAAGGCATGTGGTCTGCAAGAAAAATGGTTTAATATGAAATTGTAAAAGTACGCAATTTAATATTTACTGACTTTGTGAAATCTGTTGGCAATGCTTCTAAAGCCTCAATTTTCGTTTTCAGCGTATCATTTTTCTTCTGCATATCCGCTATGATGGAGTTCAGAAAGTTAATCTGCGCCAGATTCGTTTCATTATCGCTCATCTGTAAGAAACGCCTTTCATACAAAAATTTATAAAAATATATCAATTAAAACTGCACGCACCTCCGTGTAATCACCACCGCCGGCAACTGCCAGTGATGCGCCAGCGCTGCCATTCAGTTTCGACTGCAGGGCAATAATTTCACGCGTCTTCTCCAACTCAATGGATTCCAATTTGCGTGTTAGATTCTTGCACTGCAGCTGTGTACGTTCGTTCACTTCACACGCCTGTGCCACTGCTTGCTCCAGCTCTTGCACGCGCAGCTGCTGTGCTTGCAATTTGTTAGACTTGGCTGTGGATGCATCATCAAGTTCATCGATGACTTTTTTATATTCTGCAAGTTGTGCATCGAATTCTAAACTGGCTGCCAGTTGTACATCTTTTTGCTGTAGCGTTTCCAGCAGCTCCTTGTTAGCTTGTTCGAGTTCCTGCAGTTTTGTTGATGTTGCCAAACCGCTTGACTCGCGCTCCGCGAGGTTAGCTTGTATCGTTTCTATCTCAGCCTGTGCCAACTCCAATTGCTTTGTTATTTCCAAGTGCGTCGCACTTTTTGCATCCAGCGCTGCATGCGTCTCGCTCAGTTCTTTCTTCATGGCGTTCAGTTTCTCGATGATGTGTGCTGCATTGTGATCCGTTTCCATTTCGAATATTTCAAAGATATGCGCCATTTCGAATTTCTCTGCCTGAAGTATATCCAGCGCATTGGATAGCTCTGCATTGGTGGCCGACATGCTGGCATTCGATTGCTTTACTGTCTCCAGCAGTGTACGCATATCATCCATCTTTTGACTATCCTCACGTGCCACCTGTACACGATGCGCCACTTCGGTGCGTGTAATCTCAAGCGCCTCCTCCAGTTCAGCAATCTTCTGCTGCAATTTGGACACATCGCCGCTGTTGTTTGTTTGCTGCAGTTTAAGTTGTTCCGTTTCGCTTGTCGTGTGCTGCAGCGTTTGTTCCTTCGCCTGTAAATCCTGTGTAAGCTTCCCAAGTTTGGCTTCCAGTTCGGCTTGTGTATGTTCTGCATTGCTGGCTGCTGCATTCCGCGCATTCTCCAGTTGCTGCACTGCTTCATTGAGCTGTTGTTTCTCCAGTTGTAGCGATGTCAACTGCTTTTGAAGCTCATCGGCTTTTGTACTCGACTCCAATTTGTACTGTTGCAACTCCGCACCCTTCAGCTTCAATTGCTGCTGTAAATCGACTACAAACTCAGTTTGGGTGTCTTTCTCCGCTGCCGCAGCTTTCAGCTTAGCTTCATATTCATCCACTAGCGTCTGACGCTGTGTAAGTTGTTGCAGCTTCTCTTCCTCCATCTGTTGCTGCATGGTCTTGGTGAGAGCTTCCTTCATATTATTGAATTCGACCTGCTGCAAGGCAAAAGCTTCAGTTTCACTCGTATGCGTTGCAAGCAGCACACTCATCTCGTCAGCGCTTGTCTTCAAACGCTGTTCGAGCTGCTGCAATTCGTGTTCCAGCTGCAAACGCTCAGCGTTATGCTTATCCGTCTGCGCATCCAGCTCCTTCTGCTTGGCGTTCAGTTTCTCATTTAAACTTTGCAATTTGGCATTGACATCAGTATTGCTGCTTAGTGTGGTATTCAGTTCTGTCTGCTGTTTGGCATTCTCCTGCTCTAACTTATCGCATTTAGCTGTCAGCGTCTCCAGTTTGCGTGTCAGGTCGCTTAACTCCAACGTCTGCTTGCTTGTTTGCTCCTCCGCCGATTTCAACTGCTCGAAACGCTTGAAACTTTCTTCGGTTACAGTCTTTAGCTCTTGTGTTAGCGCTTCCACTTGGCTGCACAGTGCATCCACACGTTGCTGTCCGGCTTGCAGTTGGCTCTCAAGTGTGGCACGCTCGCTGCTCGACTTCTCGCTCAACTCCTCGTAAGCTTTCTGTTTGGCAAGAACATCCTGCGTTAATTTAAGCATTTCGGCGCTGGAATCTGTGGAGCTTGTACGCATTTTAGTCAGATCCTTCTGCAGCGACTCATTTTGCGCCGCTAGTGATTCGTAGCGCGACTGCAGATTCTCCTGCTGTCGACTGGCATCGCTGATGGCCAGTTCCTGTTTCACTGTTTGCTCTTCAAGTGTTGTGATTTGTGCCTGTTTGACGCTAAGTTCGTCTTTTGTTTTGGCATGGTTCTGCTTTAGCTCAGCATAATCCTTTTGCGCGCTTTCAATGCGTTGCTGCAGTCGTTCAATTTCATTAGTCTTCTCCAAACGCTCCGCATTGGCTTGGCTCTCCAGTTCTGTGTAGCTTTTCTGTTTGGCCGCGTACTCGTCGTTGAGTTTCTTAAGCGTCTGCTGCAGCTCAGCGCCACTACCATGTGCCGCCACTACATCGGACTGCAGCGTCTCTTGCTGCTTGGCAAGCTGTTCGCACTTTGCATTCAGTGCCTCGTGTTGACGCACTAAATCGCCTAGTTCGAGCTCGCGTTGTGCGCGCGTCTCTTCGCTAATCTTCAGTTGCGTTTCCAGCGCTTTACATTGGTTTTTTTCCGCTTCATGCTCTTGCGTTAGTTTAGCAAGTGTGCTGCTGCTGGACTCCAGCGTTTCCGCTGTCTGCTTCAGTTCGTTGCGCAGAGTTTCGTACTTGGCCTCGACTTCTATGTGCTTATTACGTGCTTCTGTCAGTGCGGCTTCACTTGCAGCCAATTGTGTTACCAATTGCTTGGCATGCATTTCAGCTTCTAGCAACTTGGCACTCAATTCATTGGCACTACTGGCGGAATCACTTTCGTGTAGACGCAACTGTTCCCTGAGCTTGACCAACTCAGCTTGTAGGTCATCGACTGTTTTCGTAAAAGTTGCAATTGTAGTTCCGGTCTGTTGCTTTAATGTTTCCAGTGCGGCTTGGTTGTATTCCAGCTGCTTGCTGGTGGCCAGCACTTTTTCATTTGACTCGTCACAGGTTTTTTGCAGCGCCTCCAATTGCTGCTTAAGATTCGCCTCATTCGACTCAATTTGTGTCTTAGCTGCACTCAAATCGTTCCAGTCTTTCTTGAGTTTTTCATTCTCCGTGTTTGTGGCGCTCACTTCGGTCTTCACACGCTCGAATTCCGTTTGAAACTCCTGCAATGCTTTGACCTTTTCCACTTCTGCATCACTTGCTGCTTTCAACTGCTGCTGCAACTCAGCTTGCTGCAGGCCGAGCGTCTTCAACTGCTCCACCAACTCTTTAAGTTTTTCATTCGCTACGTTCTTCTCTTGTGCCAATTGTTCATTCGCTGCCTTCAGCTGTGCCAGCGCTGCAACCTTTTCCGCCAGCGCTGTTGCACCCTCCGTGTTGCCCGCCTGTTGCGTTTTTAGCATCTCATCGAGCGCCGTATTGTCCGCCTGCTGCACACTCAGTTGCACATTAAGCTCGTCCAGCTGCTGTGTCAATTGCTGCAATTGGTCATCACGTGATCTAATCTCGATCTGCATGATGCCCAATTCATCTGTCATATTGGCACGTTCACTCTCCGCCACCTCGTAGCTGCCTTTTAACTGCAGCAGCTCATCCGTAACGCTTTTCAGCTCCGCTTGCTTCGCGTCCAGCTTCAACTGATAGTCGGCAGTGGCTTGTTGACCCTGGTTCTCGTTCTCCTCCTTGAGCAGCGCCAATTCGCGTCGCAAATTATCAATGCCCACCTGTGATAGTGAGAACTTCTCAAGGCTCTCATCCTTCTGCATGAGCTCGTTTTGTAGCTGTTCATTTTGGCTCTGCAAATACTTGATGTTCTCCTGAAGTCGTTTCTCCTCATCCAACTGCTCCGCGTTGCGTGCATCCGCCAGCTGCACATGCTGTGCGAGTTTCTCCTCGAGTTCAGCAATTCGAGCATTTGAAGCATCCAATGCAACGGATTCCTCGGCTGCAGGCAAAGTTTGTAGACTGGGCGTAGCTGTGGGCAGAAGAGAGAAGATTTCAATTTAAAGATTTTAAAGAATAAATAGCAAAAAAAAAACTTTACCTGATACTAATTGAGTTATTTTCTTCTCCAGATCATGTATTTTCTCCTTGTAGACCTGCGTTTGCGCCTGTTTTATGGATATAGAAGAGAAATTAAATTGGTATTTGCAACTACAACTCAAAGAATATTAAACGCAGATGTGAACTGTTTAGAGAAATTTTAGAATTGGTCTTTTTTTTTGGGAAACTTTGGAGATATAAAAAAAGTTTTACCCCTAATCCATAATCTCCAATTCACAAAATTCCATTGCAATTGTGGGGTAAAACAATGTATACATGAGAGTATGTCAAGGAATACCTTTAGCAGGAGTGAACCACCACCGATAAGAGAAAGACAGATTATTCGAGAGTCTTCAAATACAATCCAATCTTCGATATAATCCCAGTGTACCTACAATACAAACGAAAACGTAAACTGAGCAGACAGGGTTTATCCCAATAGAAGGTATATGAAGTCAACATCAATAGAAGTCACAATATCGACTTCTAAGGTAATGTAAAGAAGATTTCATAAAAGGTTTATATGAAGGATACCCCAAAAAAAAAGGGGTGACACGCCTATTAGTATACGTATGTGATGTGGGTGTCCATAAATAGTAACCATATCGACTGATGTGTTAATACAGAAACCCATAAATGTGAGCTGGGTTTATATGGAGGCTAACCCTAAATGTGCAGGGTTTCGTTCATTAGTACATATATGTATCGATTTGGACTAAAAAAAGTCATTTTAATTATATATATTTTAGTTCTTTCTCGGAGGTTATCCACTTATTTTTACCTAAGTGACATATGAAGCTTGTTGAATGGTTGTTAAACCTTCTACACATGCAAAAGTATGGAGGAGTGGAGAATTCGCTTCGGAAAGAATACAATGAACATAATAGAGAGCATTGTTGATAAGTCGAAACTTTTATCAATATCTATGGATATGGATAGATAGTTCGCATTTAACCCCGTTACAGCGGAACGAAGATGCACTATTATATTACTGAACAAGAATTAAACTATTTAATGTATGAAATGAATTTCAGTTATTAAAAAAAATATATTCCGAGGTTTCCTGAAATTCTAAAAACAACCCTTTGAATACTTCGTCAAAATCTTATGTGTCCATCGTATATAATTGAGAATATGTGGGAATAGTTGATCCGGCAAGTATATGTCCGGACAACAGTTTGCAGTTTGCGATTGAAGTCATTTGAAATAAATTGGTTTAATATGTTTGAGTTTGTTCCGATAAAAGTGACATCCTTTTTCAGTACTTAAAGAATAAAAATAATAATTTTTAGTATTGGAAAACTGAACAATAGATCTTGTTGATATTATACCTAGTAGTGCATCTTGCTTTATTTCTAACCAAATGTGCCACATCAAAACAATAGAAGGGGTAGCTCAAAGACAAAACTTTCCCCATTTTTTAATTTAGATAGAAACGACAAAATGAGTGCATTTTATCCTAGTTCAAATAAATTATTCCAAATATATCTAAATAGGAATATATGTATCTCCGATACAAATTCTTGCAATTCTTTCTCCCTTCAAATTAAAAAATATTAATATGTCGACTTCGAAAGATACTCTGAAGGCCCATTGAACCGTTAATTTGTATATGGGATTCATTCCTATTTGGATCCTTGTAGATTACTTCATTAGGAATTGCGAAAGATAGACCAAATTTGTCGATTCAAACTTAAATAAACTACAACAAATTGTTTCCTTACACAATCCAGGAAATGGAGACAGATTTGTATAGAAGTTACCACTTCCAGTGTTCTGAAATGGACCTATATGAAATATTTCATTAGGATTAATCTAAGTAACATACTCCAAAATTGCCTGCCAAAATATTAAGAGAAAACAATTTTTCCACAATCAAAAACTCAAAAATGTGGGATGGGTATGGGAACTACTACTTAGAATAGGGTTAGCACATTGATTACAGAAGGACTTTAAGACCTTAAATATTTAAACTTGAAAGCTATATCTTTTATGTTTCTCATAACCAGACAGACGGACTTGAGTGTATGTGGTTCGATCTGTATCGAAATAGATTAATTTATAATATTAACGCAAGATAGACCAAAATAGATGTTTCTAGCAATTACCAACTTCATTAACATTTGTTCCCATAAAAACTCAGAATAAAGAGTAGGTTTGCTTGGTAAGGACCAATCCCTCTTAGATCTGAAGAAGGAATAAATTTCCCAACTTGCCGGCTCTGTTTCTAAATATTGAAACATTATCAAGTTCTGGATTTCCATACGGACGTACATGTCTATATCAACTCGCCTTTTGATGCTTATCAAGACTATATACATATTTTATGTGGTCTACCACGCCTTCTTCTGCCTACATTAGAGCAAATTTAATATATCCTGTACCCATAGGATTTATTAAAAAACTAAAATCTTTTCATACAAAAACTCAAAAAGAAGAGGCTGATTTGGATGATAAATACAAACCACCTACGAATGGGGGTTGCTATGACTATTAAATACAAATCATCTGAAGACGGTATAGGAGCGTCTAAATATTTAAATTTGAAGGTCCTTTTTTTTAAAGTCTCCAAGTTCACATTGTTCATAAGGACAGCACACGTGTCTATATGGACTGGATTGTTGATGTTATTGAAGAAAATATGATTTTGAGAAATATATGGGGTCCGACCGGAAAAGGTGAGATATGCGACATACCCCACCTTTACTTAAAATCCTTTATTTTTTATCTACTTCAAAAAGGTCTTAAAGTACGCGTTTTGACCTTTAGCTTAGGACCTTGTGGAAGTGTGTAGCGATCAGGTTAGAGATTTTTTTAAACCATCAAAAACATGCATTTGGGTCTTTCTCAGGAGCCTGATTCTGTTTTTTTTTTGGCTGGGATCGCATTCAGCTGACCAAACTATATAAGGTGAAAAATTTTATTCATAGCTATAAACTGGAACCAAATTTTATTCCTTAGTAATTTTGGGGTAAATGTGGTTAAACCATATTTCCCACACAATTTATATATCGAACAAATCCATGAAATCCTACTTCCTAATAATATTAAAAATGCGAAAGTTTGTATATATGGATGTTCTCTTTTACAGCTAAACCGCCCAACCAATTCGTCTGAATTTTGGTATAGAGATAGATGGGATAATGGAAAAGAACATAGGCTACGTTTTGACAAAATCGGAGGGGGTGTTGCCCCACCCCCCAAATAAACGATAATCAAAATTTGTCATATCTTTGCATCCATTTAAGGTACACAGATGAAATTTGGTGTACATGTTAAGAGGATGAGGAGAAATCAACCTGTTAAGTTTGGACAAAATCGGAGGGGCGGTACACCAACCCCCGTTTAGTTTCACAAATGAGGCAAAATAAGAAAATTAATTAGATATGCACCTTTTTATCGGAAGATCCGTGGACGAAGTGGCGGGTAAAAGCTAGTGAACCATAAATTTCCAAGTTATTATTCAACTCTTTGGTGAGCCCTAATCAAGAGTACGCCACTTATTTTTGGACTAAATCTCTAGTTATTCAACAAAATCTCTCATTTCAGTTCACATTTGCGCAATTTTATATACCAAAAAAAAAAAAAAAATCCATCTTACATTTAATTCATCACCACAGAATGTGGCTTCATCTACAGAAAATTGCAATTCTTCTGATTTCTTGCGCTCGTCAGACAATTTAGTCTCCAATTTGACTATGCGCGCTTTCAGCTGTAAATCCAGAAATAAAACCAGATTAGCAAATAAAATAAAACAAATGTTTAACAATTTTTATAAACATTTTTAATAAAGGTTTCATATTTTTGCCATTTTTTTTCGTTTTGTTTGTTTGTTTTCTTTTCTTTTCGTAAGTAATAAAGTAAATATAAAGTTATAGTAGTTAGATCGTAGTCGTATATGTATATATATATAATAGATATAGCTGTGCATATAAAAAGTTTTATATAGTTTAGTACTAAAACTAAACACATCAGCAAGAAAATTCGCTTAAAAATTAAAACGAGCTTGGGTTGAGAACGATGACAAACGAAGTCTCCATATCAACTGCGCGTTCCATCAGTACGTTTTGTTTTTTTTTTTTGGGAATTTTTAATTTTTTTTTTAAGTAAAAATTAAAAATACAAAAAAAAAATTATTTATGTATTTTATATAAACAACTGCTGCAAGGTTGCACAGGATGTAGTTAAACAAAATTAGAGGATCTTTCTTTTTATATTTTTTTTTTTGGTGATATAATGCAGCCTTGCTTTGAGCACTGGAACTGTGTGTGTGTGTGTGTGTGTCCGCTGTATTCTGTATCTTTTGTTGCTGTATGTGTAGTTTGCTTTTAGGTACCACTTCAAGCAGCTTATTCTTTCGCTTCTAAATTACTACGGCAACACTACAGCAAATTCACTTGATGCGCAACGGTGACAGCACACTGTGCAGTATACAGTGTCGCTCATGATTGCCGCTCCAGCCACGGAACTCTCGACGTAGATCGGCCAAACGTATGCTGCGACGTTCGATTAGACGGCGCCAACGATCGATATCGCTAAGGAGTTGCTATATTTTGAAGGAATGAAGATTGGGAATTGTGTTTTTAAATTGCAGCGTTTGTTTTTGCGATAAAAAGTGAACTTAATTAAAAATAATTAATTAATTAAACTAGAATTGACCTGCATCAGTTGTTGCTCACAATTGCGCACGTCTATAAATAATAAAAAAAAAAAAAAATAAACCAAAAATAAATAAACAAATGTAATTAAAAGCAAATAAATTTCGCAAGCTAGCAGCAAAATAAAGTCAACTTAAAAACCATTAAAAATAATGATATATTTATTTAATAAATAAAACATTAAAACAGCAAAAATACACAAAGTATAAACAAACAAAAAATTCGCCAAGCGTGTTAAACAAAAAAAAAAAAAAAAATACTGACTCATCTACAACAGCAGCTTGATAGACTGTAAATTGTTTAAATTTTAGCACAATTTCGTACACAAATTAAAGCTGCAAATATTGAATTATATCTACTTCCAGACGAAACGGCTGCTGACGGCTCTACTGTAGGGTGTACATTGCTTCATTACTTTAAAAAGTTTTTGTACTTTCAATGATTCATAATGATTTGTGTTTGTTTGGTACAGTCTTGCGCTTAGCTGACTCAATTTGCAATAGTATTAGTACGCGCTACACTGCTTTTATGCTTCAACAGTTTCTTTCTTCTGATTAGCAATTAGTAGGCAATAAATTAACCAAATTTCACGCTTTTTATGCACAGCATTTGCTGGAAAAGTGTTTATGTTTTTTTTTTTTTTTTAATTTGTTTTTTAATACTGTTAGTTATACGCCAATTAGTTAACAGCTGGCTACAATATTTCTAATTGGCTTTATATTAGCATAATGTTATAAACAGAAAAGTAACGGCAAACGATTCTTAGTCCAGCTGTTAACTTCTAATGTTAGATGTCATGCTGTTAAATACAAACAGATTTTAGCAGTCAATTGGCTTGTTTATAATTTATATTAAATAATATGTTTTGCCAATTGATTTATTTAAATTTTAACCGTCAACCGTTTCGTCTATTTTATTATGAATTGTATGAATCAATGCATTATTAGCAAATGTTTGAAATTGATAACCAATTATCTAAAAAAACAAAAACATTCAAATAGTCTAAGAAATCTTAAATAAACATTTTAATCTTATAGATTGTATGTGCTTTGTAAATGATAGTCAAAAACATTCTACTAAATATTTTCGATTCAAAAAATTTCTTCAATGTCATTGTAAAATAGCTAAACATTCCAATGAGAGTACGGATGTCATCAAATATGGGTTATTAACTCAAAACGAATTATAATAAGCTTTAACATCGCATAACACTTTATGGAGAAGATTTTATAAAACTGGCACAAGACTAAATTGGAGTATTCTTCCGCAATAGGCGATGAGACTCTTACCATAATCTTAGATCCTAAGCCAAAACAAAAAGAGAAGCGAGAGCACGGTCTTAAAAATCGCACTTGCAAAGCACTTACGCAAGCAAAACGTTTTTCAATTTTTTTTTTTTTTACTTGGCTCTCGCCGTGTGCGCAGTCTGAAAATATTGCTTGAAAATGAACGATTACAGCGCATGACCACCAAATGAACATTGTTTGGTCATGTGCAGTTTGATATATTACAAAACGCATATCCGTTGCAACACAAGATTTCAAATTTCTTGACGATTTGTATTATTATTTAAGATTGACAAGATTGACGTAAAACTTTACCGAAATTGAAATTCCGATGATTTCATAAAATTTTGATGGAATATTATGGTTTATATATGCCTAGGAAATTAAAAATATTTACAAACTCAAATAGCGGACCACTTTAATGAAACCTTCCCTTTGAACTTCAACTAAAAATTTTAATGTGTACACGGCGAGAGCCAAGAGAGAAAATTTTGACTTCCGATTTTCAAGAGTGTGATCTCGCTTCTCTACCTTGAACCTACATAAAATTCCAAGTACAATTTTTCAGTGTTGACCAATGTTATTAATATAACTGTAAAACACTTATGAGCTCACAACTCATAAACAACCTACTTTAATATAACATATATAGCTTACCGTGAGCACTGGAACATATTTTCCAAGAGTTTGTTTAAAAAAAAAAAAAACTATTTTTAGGAGTGATTTGCTTTAAGACATATTTAGACTATTGAAATTTTTACAGAAGACTACTTTTAAGACTTCATAGTTTCCTGCCACATTCAAATTTGATTACTTCAATCGTGATATGCATAAAGCTTGTTAGGAGCCTTGTTTAAAAACCTAATTTTAAATACTTTGAATACTATTTGTCAATACTTTTTAATAAAATATTATAGATAACATGGGACAGAACCGATTATTCGACTATTACTTGGTTAATATTTGAAACGAAATGATATTGAAACGAATTATATTCCGAAGTAAAATTTTAATGAACAATAATATGGCGGATTCCATGATTAATCGCTATAGTTTACTGCTTTGTCGGTGAAATGGGTGAGCAATCAACACAAAAATTTGGATTTCATCAAATTTTATTGGTCAAATTGCTTAAACAATCGGTTCTTCCCCATGTAAAAATTGCTTATAATTTTCTTATAAATTATTTGAAAACTGTTTTAATAAGGCTTTTGATTGGAATTACTTAGAACACCAATTTTTCACTAAAATTTTACCACTGCTACAGTATTTCTATAAGATGTTGTATAACAGTATAACAGTGAACTTAGAGAATTATGTATATAGCTTTTTTGCGATTCTTTATAATATTTTTCAACACTAAATTTACTTTTCAAAAACATTTTCAATTAGAAATTCTTAGATATGATTTTTTAAGTGCAATTTACTTATTTACAACTAAAAAAAAATTAACTAAATTCATAAAACCAACAAACCGAAACTAAAAATAAGTGACTACTAATTTGCGGACAATTTTGGAAAATTTGTACTTTGTGTCTTTTTAGAATTTAAATTTTTTTTTGTTTAAGCTAGCTGTTGACTTTAGTAAATACTAATTTGCACAAATTTTAAATTTCATGACTATGCACTGGCGAAAATGACTTGGTTAAAAAAAAAAAAAAATAAACGTATGAGAAAATAAAAACAAAAAACACAATTTTAAGAATAAACGTGCGCAAATTAAATGTGTGTTTGTGTGTAAAAAATAAACAAACACAACAACAACAACAAAAACTAACTGTGAAATAAAAGTGGTTAATTGAAAAATAACAACAAAAAAATAAAAAATTAAATTAATTTATAAACGTCGTGAAATAAATGTTTCTTTTTTTCTAGGAAAAATGTTTAGCCAAGCAAGACAGAAAAAGAAGAGTAAATAAAACGAAAGCAAAAAAAAAAAACAAAATTTTTAACAAATTGAACACGTCTGCGCATGCTCAGCGGCGCGCGAGTTCAATAAGAAATATATGGCATGTGTGTGTGTGTGTGAGTGTGTGAAGATGTATAGTGTAAATGCAGCAAACGCATTTTTAACAACAAAATAACAAGAAGAAGAAGAAACAATGCAATTCACAAATGACTGAGCAGCACAAAACATTGGCTTTTCTTTTGTTTTTTTTTTCAGACAACAACAATAAAACAATGCGGAAATCAGCCATCAACCAACTGGAAAAAGTTTCTTTTTATCGCAAAACCAAACTTTCTTCGGTGTCGCCGCGCGTTGCAAATTCTTATTAGCAAACAGCGACGACAACGCCGGCGGCGATGACGGCGAACTCAAAGAAGCTGCTGTCGTCGTTGTTGTTTTTGTTGTACTAATTGGCAAACTTAATGGTTGCAATTGTTGGTATTTGTTCGAAGTTGCAGTAAGAGATGTCTTCAATTTTGTTGTTGTAGCTGTCGGTGCTCTAGTTTCGGTACGTTTCGTACTGCTACTCAATACTGTTGGCACCCAGCGTTGTGTCAAACCAAAAGGACGACGTCCACGTTCCGTACCGTAAGCGTGTTGTAACTTTGGTGTGTACAGCGTATCGGTGAATATAATTACCTCATTGATATTTTTCTGTAGCTGTAATGCCTGATTCTGTGAGTCCTCACGATCCAGATCACGTTCGATCATCAGCTGTTCAATGTGATTTTGTTTTTCGCGTAGCAGATCCTGCAAAGAAATATAATGAATGATGTTGCGAAGGACAACAACAAACGTAGAGGATAGTGAGATAATGTTTTTGGTTTTTTTTTTTTATAAGCAAAAAACTTATAAAAGCGCGTACAGATATATACAATTTTTTTACAAACAGACAGCGTGCATGTATGGCGTGCGTAGATAGTTCAAGATAGCAACAGAGAGTAGAGCGGGAGCAATAAGCGGAAGTGGAAGCGCTTAACGCTTATGCAAGACAACTAATTGCTTGCTTTCTTTACTTTAAAATTTTAACACTTAATATTTTAATTTACCTTATTTTCCGCTGCTATAATCAACTAAATTTAGCCAACATAAATGAACCAAAACAAAAACAATAATAATTTCTTGCTGTGTTGATAACATGCAAAAAGAAAAGTGTTGTAAAAGTAACAAAAAAAAAAAAAAAACAAATAAATTATTATAAAATAAGAAAGCGTGCAACAAATTAATTTCAAAAAGGAAAAATATAGATTGCAAAATAAACATTTTCATTTTATTTATAACAGTAGTTTTTTTAAAACATTTATAAAAAAAATTCGTTTAGAAAATAAATTATAGCAAACAAAAAAAGAAGTTTATTAATTACATATGTAAGTGCGTCGGCAGCAGCTAGGCTATTAATAAAGGTGGGTACGTACGATGTGTGGATTGCGTAGTTAGAGTCTGTATATGCCATTATTTATATAAATTAAGTTTATGCTTCATTACACTAGACAAATAGCAATTATAATCGCAGGTTTACACAATTTTTTTATTACTGTTTTAAGTTTCCGAAGTGCAATAAACAAGAAAAACATTTAAAACCATTTTATGTTGGTTAGTATCTAAAGATAAATGGTTGTGAAATATTTAATTTAGTTGTTTTCAAAAAAAAAAAAAAATTTCTTTGTATATAATGCAGCAATTTATATAGTTTAATAAGATATTAAAGTAAATTTTCAAATAAATAAAAAAAAAAAAAACGAAAAAACAATAACTTCGTTATTAATCCATAAATTTTTATGCATTTTTCGTATTCTCTACGCAAATATAACAGGTTTAACACATATACACTCATATCTATATAAAAATTTAGATTTCTAGAAATATTTCGACTTTTATATTTTTCAAATTAAAAAACTTTTGTATGTTTTTTTTTTCTTTTATATTAATTTTACGGTGCATCATGCAGCATACTCTTAAGGGCAATGTGAAATGACAATATATTGCTTATAGGTTGAACACCCCTATTTTTTACTTTGTTTACCTTGCAAATCTTCCTGCATCATTTTTGATGTTAAGAATATTAAACAAATGAATTGTTTATTAAATATTATTTAGATTTTCGTTTAGATTTTGTTTTTTTTTTCGTAGCAAATTGAAAAAAATAATTAATTTTTGTATTTAAAATAAACTTGCATGAATAAAATTTAATTAAATTGAAGATTTTACGTAGGCTGCTCGACTTAAAAACGGACTTTCTGAAACTTATACAGGTTAAGATTCTTCATCGAACAAAATATTGCAGATTTAATATCCCCAGATTACTTTTTACTTAGTATTTTACAAACCTATTTTTCTAAAACTACAACAGGGAAAAATTATTCGAATCAAAGTTTATACAGGGGCGTTCAACTTAAACTAATTTCCGAAACTTTAATTTTAAATTTTATTTAAATAAAAATGGACAACGTAAAACTGTGTCTATCAAAATACAATTTTAGGACCTTCTTCGAACATATTTTCTCAGATCTAATATCTTCAAATATTTGCAGACTACTTTTTACTTAGTATTTTAAATGTATCCGCGATTTTACATAGGGTGTTCAATTAACAAACCTTCTTTTTAAAATTTCATTTATATCTTACAAAACAACAAAAAAAAAAACAAATTTTGAATCAAAGTTTTTACTGGGGTTCAACTTACAATATTACTTTAGGAAACTTCAATTTTTATACCTTTCCAAAAATAATTACACTTGGAAAAAATTATTGAATCAGGGGCTTCTTCGGACAGAACTACTCCGATCTAATATCTCTAAATAATATCTCTAGATATCAGAATAGCAGATTTTGGTAAATGATTGAGGTTAACTAGATATTTATTCTTGATCAACTCAATGGAACAAATCGACTTTATTTTCATTAAAAAGGTTGGAAGAAATAGTCACTGCTCAATAAAATATTTTCGACCCATAATTATTTCATTCGTCATATTCCATATTCGTCGTCTTTTATATTTCTGGAGTTTTCTTATGTTTTAATAAATTCGCGGAGCCCACTGTAAACACCTAAAACATACCACCCACCCGTTCTACACTGAAATTAGTAATTATACTTAAATTTAATCAATTACTGAACTCTATGTGACCTGGTCTATGAAAAGTCGATTAAAAGAAATTATGTATATTCCCCGTTTTTACCCACTCGTGAGACACTCTTTTACATGGTGATAATTTGTCTGTAAACTAGTTTTTTAACCCTTTTTTGGACTTATATGAAATTGTAGACGTCTATTCCCAAAATTTTATCTTTTATAAAGGTTTTGAAAGTATAAAAAAATATGTGGAACACTATATGGAACTTCAAAGGTTGCAGTGATATATAATTTTTTAGTTGAAGACAATAGTCCTCCTTCATTCATTAAAATATGTATAGATCTATTTACCCCTAAAATATTTAGAACCAACACCTATTATTGCCATTTTTCAGGTTGAGGTTGAGTGAGAATATGCGATAGAAATGAAGCTCGAAAAATCTATCGGAAGGTGAACTGACTGACAGAAGATAAGAGCTCGGTGATTATTAAGAAATGGCTCTCTTAGAAATGGTTCTATTTAAAAAAAAATTAAATATGTTTTAATATATGTGTCAAAATAATATTTTTCAAAAAATTTAAATAGTATATTACTCCGTCGTGTATTATGGTTTGGTTCAAAATCTATATTCTATAATAGCATATTCAAATATTCCAAAAATTTAACAATATTTTAATTTAGCATATACAGACTCCAACTTTTATATTTTATAGATATTTTGGACAGGTGTTGGGTGTTTATATGGTGCACATTAGCATTGCATATTAGTAATACAAGCTTACAAACTATGGTTACAACAAGAATAATATATATATATACACATATACATATATGGGGAGCGGTACAATTCAAATAAATAAAATAAAAACCCATTAACAGAACAGTGTTATGTAAGCTAACAGTAACAGTGTAACTGTACACATATATTTAACAACAAACGCATATAACATATAGTTAACAGCGCTGTCAACAGTTAACAGAGTCACTACAGCGCTGCTAATTGCATAAAAAAAAATTAAATAAAAGATAAACAAAAACAGCGCAAAATGCAACATGCAACCAATTAGCAGAGTTCGAAAAAAAAAAAAAAAAATAAAATTTTTAATATAGAAAAAATCTTTTTGTATAAGAGCAAGACCAAAAAAAATATTATTAATTAATAGAAACTGAACAATCAGCGTACCTGCATGGAAAATTGACTTTTTGGCGTAGCTGTAACTGGTTTGAGGGAAACACTTGACTTGCGCTGCGATTAGAATAACAATAAACATATTTTTTAAAAGGTTAGTTTTCTAAAAAAGAACATTAGTTAGTTGCTACAACAAAAAAAAAAGGAAATCAATTAATTAATCAAAACAAATAATCAAACTAGTAACGGCAGGAGGAACTGACACAAATTCAATTTAAGTAGACTATTAGCTCAAAAGATTATTAATATGAATAAAAATTAAACACGGCTTAGCGAAAGGTAGGTACATAGTAGTACATATTTAACTGACAAACAACGTGACAGCTAAAGCGCGTTCTATATATTGGATGGACATGTTGTTGGTCTGGGTTCTGCTTCAACAACAACAACATTTTGTGAAGTTGAAGTTTATACCTGAGCATTCATGCGCATGCGCGATGTATTTGTTGTTGCAATGCTATTCATGGTGCCAATCGAGGTTAGAGATTCGCGGGAACCGGTACGTGAGAGACGCGTTTTTTTTGTCGAAGGCGATAATGAAACTTTGGCAATGGGCACAAAGACGCCATATTTCTGCTTGCATTCAAAGTATCTGAAGAGCATGAGAAGTAGAAGAAGATGTCTTAATAATTGTGTATTATTAATAGTTGAAAAAGTTTAATACCTAACATCATCCACGGCGCCATCATTTTTACCGCTCGGATCATCCAGTTCAACGCCACACCAATTGCCTGGTGCAAATTTTGTTTCACCCAGATAACGTAAAATGCCCGGACGACTGCCAAAACCGGAGGAGACTATAACACGATCACCAACAGTGAGTCCGTTCTCTGTAAAACGAAAAATTTTATTAGTTTAAAATTTCGTTTAAAATTTATTAATAAAAAAAACTTACTTCCTGTGCCCGGACTGCGTAACATGTAGCTGGCTGTGCTCGCTGTTGGCGATACTGTACGTGAACGATCCGGCGAAAATTTCGACATGGGCGATGTGGGCGTAAGTGGCGCATTTGCCAGCGGCAACATTGTTAGGCGTGTCAGGCGCGAGAATATGCCACGCTTTGCTTCACATTGGAAATAGCGTTTGCCAGCAACGCAGCCGTCATTTTTGCCTGTGCAAAAAATTTAAAATTAAAAATTAATAAAATAAATGAAAATATATTTAACGAGACTTTAAGATACCCTATACCACTATTAAACATAAAATTTGAGGAGGGTAGGCATATAAGATGCACTAAATTTATTGTTTGAAGCTAAACTAAAGTATAAACAAATGTTTTTCAAACAAAAACTCAAAAAAAATGACAAATTTGTATGGAACCTATACCTTTTAGTGGTTCTATACGACTTTATATGGCATATTTTATTAGAATTAAACTAAGATGCACCAAATTGTTCATTTCAAACACAAAAAAATGTTTTTCGTACAAAAACGCAGAAAAAGAGACAAATTTGTATGGAAGCTATGCCTATTAGTGGTTCTATTTGACTCTATATGGCATATTTTATTAGAATTGAACTAAGCTGCACCAAATTGTTCATTTCAAGCTAAACTAAACCACAAAAATATGATTTACATACAAAAACGCAAAAAAAACAAGTAAGAAAATCACAGTCGGGCGTAACCGACTGTAAGAGGCCCTGTACCAGCACAGGTCGCCTAACAAACACACTAAATGTTCCCCTAGCTTATGACCAAACACATGACCACTTCTCACTGCACAACTAAGTGCCTTATAAAACATTTTTTTATGTATGAAACGAAAAGGGGGGTCGCTCAAATTCAATTGCTTATAAAATCGTCATTTATTATCCGATTTTGATGAACTTTTTGGATTTTGGCTAAGAAAGACGATATCTTTATACTGGCATACTTACTTTTTTTTGTTTCGAGGAAATTTTTAGCCTTGGGGGTGATTTTATGGGGAAGGGGGGGAGGGGCAAGATTTCAAAATAAACTTGTAAAATTCCGGAGCAGTCCTAGTCGAATGCAAAAAACACGAAGTCTCTATCTATTACCGTTTCCGAGATCCTTTCGTTCATACGGACGGCCAGACGGACAGACGGACAGACGGACAGACGGACAGACGGACAGACGGACATGGCTATATCGACTCCTCTATCACTCCTGACCATAATGGGGGTAACTTTGGGGGGTCTCCGACCATTATTTCTACCTGTTACATACATTTGCACAAACCCAATAGGCTCTTGTACCTTCGGTACAGGGCCTAAAAATAGTGACAAATTTGTGTGGAAGCTATATCTATTAGTAGTTCTATACGACTTTATATGGCATATTTTATTAGAATTAAACTAAGATGCACCAAATTGTTCATTTCAAACACAAAAAAATGTTTTTCATACAAAAACGCAGAAAAAAGAGACAAATTTGTATGGAAGCTATGCCTATTAGTAGTTCTATATGACTCTTTAAAGCATAATTTATTAGAATTGAACTAAAATGCACCAAATTGTTCATTTCAAGTTAAACTAAAACACAAAAAAATGTTTTTCATACAAAAACGCAAAAAAAAGTGACAAATTTGTGTGGAAGCTATATCTATTAGTAGTTCTATACGACTTTATATGGCATATTTTATTAGAATTAAACTAAGATGCACCAAATTGTTCATTTCAAGTTAAACTAAAACACAAGAAAAATGTTTTTCATACAAAAACTCCAAAATATGCGACAGAATTGAATGGGAACTAACCCCTCTAACAGTACGAACTGCACTTAAATGGAATATATGATAAGAACTTATGTAAACTTAACAAAATTTAATTAATTAATTCAGAATGAGTTGTAGGTTTGCATGGTAAGTGCTATGCCCTACTTAGGAAATGAAGCTTGGCATCTTTATTGCATATAAGTGAACTGAAGAAGACTTAGGAGTATATAAATATACAAACTTTAAGGCACTAACTCTTATAGTCTACAAGTTCTAGTTACTCATACATACAGCCGACACATCTCCTCCTCTTAAACTTAATACCCTATAGCTACACTTACCATTCGGTTCATCCAACACAACGCCAGCCCATTCGCCAGGCGCAAAATGTGTCTCGCCTATATAGGCAATCTGTCCGGGACGTATGCCGCCGACCCAGACGCGTTGTCCAATTATAAAATGTTCCGTATCGGCAGTTAGTACAGCGCCTTGATCTAGACAGAAAAAAAAAATGTGGAACATAATTGTTTATCCATGTAGAAAATGCGCATAATTGTTCAACAATAAATCAACTAACATCAAGTTCATTTATTAATAAAAAAAGAATTATATATTTTTAGTTTAAAGTGGTTTTTTCCTGAGCAAAGATGAAATCATTCAAGCGCAAATTATTTGCATCTATGATGTCAGAAATTGCAATAAATATAGATATTCTTGATAGATATTTATAGCACAAAATATTACTACTGCATGTCATGTGAAATTTAAAAATAAAAAAGAGAAAAACACCCACTTTGTAATGTTTATAATAAAAATATTTAAATAAAATAATGTGCAACGGATATTGACCATTAATTTTGCACTTGATGAGCGAGACCTTAGGCGAGCACACCCTAAATGCATTAATTTCCTTTATTTTTTTTTTTTTATATCTTTCTGCGCAATTAACTAAATTATAACTTTTTTTAATTATTGAAAAAAAAAAAAATTAATGCAGCATATGCCACTGCTCATTTACAACAGCATTTTACATGCGGGTTACTTTCCTAAAGTTTGGAAGTCTGCGAGTATTATTATGATACTGAAGCCAGGAAAACAGCCGACTGAGGTGAACTCCTACAGACCAATCAGCCTTCTCCCATCACTGGGCAAAATAATGGAGAGGTTGATTCTGAACAGACTGCTCAAAATTGAGGCTGCTCGTTTGGCGATACCAAAATTCCAATTTGGATTCCGGATTCAGCATGGCACTCCAGAACAACTGCATAGAGTAGTTAATTTTGCGCTAGAGGCCCTGGAAAAGAAAGAGTACGCGGTCGCTGCTTTCCTGGACATCCAGCAAGCCTTCGATAGAGTTTGGCACGCCGGGCTTCTGTACAAAGCCAAGAGCCTCCTAACCCCACAGCTGTTCCAGCTCGTAGAGAGTTTCCTATCAGGGCGCACATTCTGCGTTACGGCCGACGGATGTAAGTCTTCCGTCAAAACCATTGAAGCTGGCATTCCCCAAGGTAGCGTCCTAGGCCCAACCTTATATTCCATCTTCACTGCGGATATGCCTACCCACACAGCAATCACTGGAGTAGATGAGGAAGATGTGCTAATCGCGACATATGCTGACGATACTGCGGTGCTCACAAAATGCCGCTGCATTATCCAGGCCACGTGTGCACTTCAGCAGTACTTGGACGCATTCCAGGAATGGGCTGAGAACTGGAACGTGCGCATAAATGGCGACAAAAGTGCAAATGTGACATACACAAATCGAAAAGGCGACTGCCCAGGTGTCTCACTTAACGGAAGAGTTATAGATCACAAGCCAGCATATAAATACCTTGGGGTAATCCTGGATAGAAGACTTACCTTCGGCAGACATGTCACGTCGCTGCAACAATCATTTAGGACAAAGGTTACAAAAATGTCTTGGCTGATTGCGCCACGCAACAAGCTGTCTCTTGAAAATAAGGTCAGAATTTTTAAGTGTATACTAGCTCCTGGCCTCTTCTATGCCATCCAGGTGTATGGAATAGCAGCCAAAACGCACCTGAACAAACTGCGGGTTCTCCAGGCAAAAACACTGAGGAAGATCTCTGGGTCTCCTTGGTACATGAGAACCAGGGATATAGAACGCGATCTCAAGGTGCCTAAAATTGGAGATAGAATCAAGGAGGTTGCCAAAAAATACAATGAGAGGTTGGAATCTCATCCAAACAGCCTAGCTAGACGACTGGGTGTTGCAGCCCTAAGAGCTCCTAGCCCCCGAACTGGAACGAGAAGAAGACTCCAACGCCACCACCCTCAAGACCTGCTGGACAGAGTCTTGGCTTAAATTTCATAATGAACATAACTTTAATCACTAAATATACCTCCCCTAAACCTCTGTACATAACCTATAATAATATAGCTATAATAATCGTTTGAACCAAAGTTTGATTAGATTAAGTTGCCTAGAAGGTAGCAGAGCACTAATCGCATATAAACATTTCATTAATAAAAAAAAAAAAAAAAAAAAGCATATGCCACGCCTGCAAATGATAGACACCCACCTTCATGTGTCTAAAGCTTGACTACTGTCTGCTGTATCTGCATCTTTCTACTCTTCATTGGCTGCTGTGCTACGCAGTTTTTGTTTTACACAAAAAATATATCAAAATGTATCTGCATAATAATGTGGCGCCCACGGTTTAAGGTGTACTCGTCTATCATTGTTTGCTTGATTTGTTTTTTTTTTTCTCTCCATATCTATCCGATAAATTCGATTTGATTAATGGTGCTGGCGCGTTAATTTGACAAACATTTAATGTTACAAAAAGCTTATAAGTAGGTACTCATGTATCTCTGAAATAATTAAATTGACAGTGCATTTAAGCTTATAGATAGCTTTCGTAGCTATGAGCGCGCGTATGTGGGCTGTTATAGTATCTTCATTGTATAATAATGCATCATTGGGTTTTTTAGATGAGAGAAATACGACATATTTAATTTAGTAATAAATTTTAATTAACTGACATCAAAGAATAATTTAAATTTAGAATTTGTTCTTTCTAGGAAATAAACAGCTCTTGAAATGCTTCTTCAGTTTAAAGACATCTGTAACTGAGGTGCATCGACTGCTGCTTGTAGAAGCACACGGTGAGATTTAGATAAGTGGAAAAAGTTATCGTAAGTCGTTTCAAACGTTTAAGAATTGTGAATTTATAAAGAAAACTAGCTTTTACCCGCGACTTCGTCCGCAGATCTAATTATTTTTCTTATTTTGCCTCATTTGTGAATCTATACGGTGGGTGGGGCATATCATAGGGACCACCCGGCTATGCTACACCATCAACAACTGTGCCAAATATTATGTAATTCGTGGTATTAGCTTAGAGTACTGTATTTTGAATGATTTAAACTGAATGAAGCCATTACTGTGGCCTTGTACCGAACACCATTGATGAGACTGTGTCGTATACTCAAGGAAAAGCGTGCCCAATAAGAACTCCAGACATGACAATGTTATTCTTCTGAATGATATTGCCTTTCTTCATGTAGCGACGACGGTCAAAATCAATTTGGAAGCAGACTATATGGATCTTTTATCCCACACGTTGCTGCTTGTTATTGAAACTTGTTTCGATTGATGTAACATGGCCTGTCTGAGCAGCACTTCAAGTCAAATAAAGATACATAAAAAATATAGACGATTCGTGATTAGCTTTAAAAGATGAAGCATTCTTATACAATAAAAGCCTTAAAAGTAAGCGTGACTTAACGATCTGGGCAATACCGGCGCTATATAAGCTACCTATTGAACTTTCGGTAAGACACAGACGGACACAAGTTGATCAAGAATATATTTATACATACTTAAGGGAGTCGAACGGAGTTTATCGACGTCCTGTCTGTACTAGTTATCCCAGCAAAGATTATTGTCAGGATAGGAAAGAACCTTTCGCAGTCCTTTGATACCAAGAGTGGTTTCATGCAAAGTGAAGCGATATTGTGTCATTTTTTAATCTGTTGATCGAGTACATTCTACTCCAAATGTCTATACATATACGATCTTTCATAAGGAAGTGGTGCTGAAGGAAGTGACACGGATAGCATTGACACCATTGGAGAACTTCAAGTTCACTGTTTGTCTACCTTTGATCAGAAATAACCAGCAACAACAACGTCAGCCTGGTGATCAGGCCTAGAAGCACGTTTGTTAATACATCCATATAGAGGTTCAGCAAGCTAATTAAAAGCAGAACACCCTCTCCACCGCTACTAATGTATGGCACAGAAGCATGAATTTGCATGATTGTATCAGATGAACAGGCTTTGCGAGTCTTCGAGAAAAAGATTCTTTGGAAGATTTTTAGATCTATTCGGATTAGAACCACCGTTTTTGGAAGCGTATGCACTACGAGCAGTATGATCTATTTGAATTCCTTTGGCTAGTCAACTGGAGCTCTCTCGATAATCCGAGGTCTAGAGAGCTCTAGCAGAGATAGTTTACATGGAAGACCCAAAATTAATTGGTTCAAAAAAACTAGAAATGGGAAGATCACAACAACTGGGTTACTTTTCTTAGTTGGGAGGCAAGAAGCACATACATCAAATCAACAAATCATTTTAAAGAGGTTGGCTTGTGTTGATGGGTATTCACTCCTAGAATTGTTTTGATGTATTTTATGAAAGGCAGAATCCACATGACTTCCCTGACCCTTTATCTTTCTTGAACTTGGGAAGTCAAATTTCATCCGCCACATTCACCAGATATTCTACCATCTAAAGCCATATAAAAGCAGCTGAAAACGAAGTTCAACTAGACTTTCGTTTGATTTGATTTGATTTGACTAAGCAACAGCCGAAGTTCATTTGAGTTCATTTGAAGAAGTTTATAGTATATATGTGCCGAAGTCATTGCGTGCTGAGAAGGTCAAAATATGCCCTTCACTGATCTAAGACAAGGTTGTCCAATAAAAGAGGGCAACCAAACTTCGAATGTATGAGACTTCGCAAAAACAAAAAAAAAAGGAACATAAAGCAGCAGAATACTTCGGCGAACTCTCGTTCGTATGTATGTGAAAATCGTGTACATATATGCTTGAACAGCAACAAAAACTGAGTCAATATAGCAATGTCTGTCTGTCCGTACGTGTATCTCTCGAGAAGTATTAAAAACGAGATCTTAGATACTATGAGCTAGAAGAATTTAGATGCTCCTTTCCATACACAAGGGTGTTTATGAAGGTCCAAAAAATGTTTATAAAGGCAACAGATGCAGATCTTTGATCTGTTCTTGGAGAAGGTCATACCGAACTATTCCATTCCATGGGGTCAAGCACCACTAAAACACTCAGCATTCGCAAAGGAGAGGGCAATTGGGACCGAATCCATGCAAGAGCGGGTGGATTTATTGTCGAGTTTTCGATCTGGCAGCCGCTGAAACCGTATCCAAAGAGTACTGCTGTACATCTATGGCTAGTTAGTAGTTGTTGATGCTCATATCATTCTCTCTAGAAGATTTTGTTACAGACCAAGGAGCTCCCGAGCGTTGCTCTTTCTGTTCTTGGTATCCTACACGACATTACGATTTGGGTACTTGTCAAAACTTTGGAAAAGGTGCAGTTCGTTTCATAACAGCTACCGGACATCCAAGAAGCTAGTATGTATGGAATGATGAAATGACCTTGCAAAAAAAGGGCATACTATCAACTCAGATCTGTCTCTGATGCGCAGCTTCTTGTCCGACAGAACTTTCTCTGTAGTTCTGAATGAAGTAGAGTCCATTACGAAATAGATTATATAAGTCTACCTAGCTCCCACCTTGTAAAATCTATTCGCTCGAATATACTTCGATGCATGTTATGCCGATGGAGTCATATACGCTGTCATATACGCTGATGACACGGGCAACCTTGTAGCTCGTTCGAAGTTTGAAAAATTAACTAAAAGCAAGACTAATAATATAAATTAGAGTAAATGTGAATATGAGGCATACAAATTCTGTTGTGACGTATGTTTCGGGGTCTTCCTTTCTGCTCACAAATATTTAGAAGAGTACCTGAACAAGTGTCTCACTTCTAGCAGCCACATTAACGCGGTCGTGGAAACCTTATTCTTTAAGACTTTTAAACTGGGTTGACTCCACAGCGGCACAAAGAAGCTGTTACTGAGAAACAAGATGCACATTTAGAAAGTCTATCAAGCCTAGCGTTATGGGATACAAGTCTATGGAATAGCCGCAAAAAGGTATCTGAATAAGATACGTGTTATGCAGCCGAAAAGGAGCCACTACTACTAACTATTTTGACTGTCAAAGGATAAAAGAAGTTAAAAAGAAGAGTCACCTTCAAAGTAACCTGAATATAAGGCATATATAACCACCGACAACTATCTTCAAACTCATCCAATCACTTGCCTGTAATTCACGTGCGAGTTTTTACAAGTGATTGGATGAGTTTGAAGATCAATAGTTCGTTCACCAAACTTCATTATTAATATTACAAAATATTTGCTCTGAGCTGAATTTTGAACTAAAAATTATATAAGTAAAAAAGATTGGTTTACAATTTTAAGCCTTGCAGCTAAATAATGTCCTATACCTTCAAGTAAAATAAAAAAAAAAAATTGCAGTTTATGACTTTGAAATATTTTCTTAAATAATGACTCCCAATCAATCATTAACGTTTGGCTTAATTCAAAAACTAATTACTATAAACCTAAAACAGTTATAGCCATAAGCTAAGACAACTAACATGCATCTGACACATTATAAACGTTTTTCCATTGCAATACAAAACGAAAACAATAGCAAACATTCGTCAGATACTATTTTGTTATTGTTTTTCGCTAAGTTAAATGCGTGAATTTACATAAAAAGTTGTCAATAAAGATAAATCGTCGTCAGCAGCGGCATAAATTTTCAACGCCAATGACCATTTAAGGCGGCAACAAGTGGCATAGATACTTCGCTATTAAATAAATAAATAAATAAATATTTCATGCCACCTGCGCAAAAAAAAAAAAAAAAAAATTAAATTACAACGCTTAAAACTATTGGCAGCTTGTCAAATATTTCGATTTTAGTGGGTGTAGATACTTGGTTAAGATACACAGATACAATTAGTAACAGCGTGCTTACCTGAGCTGCGTCGTCGACCTGTAGCCTCAAGATAATAATCGTCTATTTATTAAAAATTAACAAAAAACAAAAATAAAATAAAAACTGTTAATTCGCTTTTAATTTGGGGCATGCAACGCCATGCGTTTGCTTACAAGAAGTGCGCCTTTCATGATTCGGCGATTTGGCAGCAGAACCAGACGCCGACGATGTCGTTGTAGATTTAAGCGAGCGACGTGAGGGCGAATAGCGATCCCAATCGGATATTGGCGAGAGCGAGGAACGCGTAAAGCGTTTCACAGTCTCTTGATAGAGATCTAAAAATTGGTATTGGTTTTAGATACAATTTTATTTATTGAACTTTAGTTTGGGGTATTAAGCCGTAACCAACATTTAAACCTTTTTTTTTCTGTTAAGCCTCGAGCAGAGAATTTATTAGCAAAATTATGTTAATCACATTAGAAAGTTGACTCTGCCAGGCGTTTTGTAGCCATGAACAGCGTTCAAAATAATGATTTTTGGGTTAAAGTTCTTTAGTGTTATTTGTATTATTATAGTTTGTGTTGCTGTTTTACTTTTTATTGTCTTGAGATACATTTGTATCTTTTGCCCTTTCAAAGCTTTCAAAAAGCGCATAAATCAATTAAAGCGCGCCACAAATTCAACAAAATTAATAACAGCAGAAACAATAAATTGCAATACATATTTTTTTTCCTATTTTGCAGATACAAATCTCAACATTCACTTTTTTTTTTTTTTTGAAGTTGATGTTGAAGTTGAGAGAGACCTCGCGCATAGGAAACAGAGTTTGTTTAGCTGTCTACGTAATTGGATTTTTCGACAGTAATTTTTCAGCTAATTTGTGTAAATAAAAAAATAATTTTTATAAGAAAAAACCGCTTTTTATAACTTGTTGCAAGAGATGCGCGCGTATGGCTTATGTCTGTCCGTCTGACTGGCATAACACGCCTCACTACTAAACCATTGTCTGACCTTTGGCTAAGCTTTAATTTTCTTCACAGTTGTCATAAGCTATACAAACTATTCAAGGTTTGTTTAAAATGTATCTTTTTTTTTGTTTTGTTGCGTGAGATATACGCTTCAGTAGCAGCAGCCTTTTTTTTTCGATTATATTTCATGACTACTGCACAATTAATTTTTTTCTAACACGCTATAAAGTGAAGTAAAGTTAAAACCGTATCGAAATCGCACAAAATCATAGCTTCAAACTTTCACTATTGTATCTACAAACTATTCAAGCGTACAAAGCCAATGTATCTTGCTGTCTGTCTGTAACTTCAATTCGAACTTCGTTCGCTATAAACTCTTTGCTCCATTTTGCGCTTCATTTTGCGTTCTTTTGAAATGCTTTCGGCGGAGAAATGTAGATAGATTGGAAAAATAAAACAACAAAAAAATGTGAAAGATTGAAAATTACTTTTAAAATAACAAAAATAATTATAGCTAAAGGTATTTTTTTTTTCTGTTAGTACTATATACTTTTTACATCAGTAAACATCTAAGCGCTTTGTCTATATTGCCGGCGTCGCCGCTGTCGTTTATATAACCTCGACACATATTAAAAGCTACAATATATACATAGATACAAATGTATCTGTACTTTCGCAATTTTACAAAACGCGATAATAAATCAAGAAAATATGTACTGTGGAGAACTATTGAACTGTTTTGGTTTGTAGGTATGGGAAGTTTATGAGGTAGCAGACGTTTGTGTGCTCACGAATACTAATGAACCTTCACTAATTCCGTTTGTCGCGTTCTAAGTACAAATCGGAATTGTTAATTTCGACATTTAACTGTGAATTTTTAAATGTTTTTGCTTTTTTCCATTCACGAGAAATATTTATTTTTTTTAGTATGATGAATAGACTTTGGAAGTTCATTCTGTAAAAAGCACAAAAGCAGCATTCGATGTAGTTATTAATTTTTATTAGTTTCTTAGAATTAGTTACTCAAGCTAGACTTAAGCTATTGCCATTCATTTGAGGTCTGAATTTAAGTCTATCCATACTGCAAGAATTGCTGAGATCTGCTTTCTAGAAGCACCTATACCACATGATACTCCTCTAAAAGATTTAAGACAAATCTTGATTGTTTAGCCCATCAAATCGTCTGGCTATGACGGAATTAAGGGCAGAGTTATCAAAGCCCTTCCAAGAAGCGTGATGGTGTTTCTAACCATGATTCGGGTCAACCACTTCTGACCACCAAAACTGAAGAACAAATCAAGTCTTATTTTCCGTCCCATAAGCTTGCAATATGAATTCTCCAAAAAATTTAAAAGAATACAACAACTTGGTAGAGTATTGCCTTTACTGGACGTACTTGAAGTTATAGCAGAACACCAATGGATGTCCGGAACAGTGCCACCGAATGGGTAATGCACTCATCGAAGTTGAAGAACAATACTCCTCTGCTATTCTTTGAGATGTGAAAGAAACTCCTAATACTAAATTAATTTTAAGATAAAGATATCTCTCCCTGTGCCAATCTTCCTGTTACTGAAATCTTATCTGAAGAACAAAGCATATAGAGTTGTGGTTAGAGATGAGATATCTAATATACATTTTGTCAACGCTGAAGTTCCACAGAGTAGTGTGTTCGAAACTGCTTTGAACACTCTGTATGCATCAGACACGACACCACCCCTTCTTTCATGCGACTTAGAGAAGACCGCAGCTTCAGTCGTCACGCAGAATTAGCTAATTGCTAAATGTTGACTGCTTTTATGAGTAAAACATTGTCATTAAAGAAGCTAAATCAGTACAAATTAATTTTGTTAAAAGAAGGAAATAGATTAGCGAAATTTACATGGATCTTGCTTGACAACAGCGCTGCACTTCGAAGACTTCGTTTAAAACAATGGCATAGACATTCTGCTGTTGATAGAGACTGGGCTTTAGAGCTCCACGGATACTGTTCATATCTCTCTTTGCAATGCTCAAAATACACTACGCAGTGATTCGAGACAAAACGCAAGGGGAAGGAAATCTTAGCATCTGGTGGCCCCACAATGTACTCCATGCTGGCAACAGGCTCATACCCCTTGACAAACTAAACCTACAAGAAAACATCGACCTGCCATAAGTTGTGGAGCTAGCCTCGGAAAATATCCCTGCATTTCAGTGAAGCTTATACGGCTCTATCTACTTAGATATGGAGATAATCTCTGGCCAGAACATTGACTTTGCTGTGGAACAATTGTCAAAAAAAATCACTAAAGCTGTTGCAGAGGCACGCAACTCTCAACCCAATCTTCCCAGCTATACTCTCAGAGTAAGGCTCTAAACAGCGAACTACATGCACTCCTATCAAGAAAACGGCGACTGGGTTAAAGCGGATTGGCACACGGCAGCTAAGCCGCTCAAAGAAGCAATTCAGGAGCATCGATGCCGGAGTTGTTGCTCAGTTCTACTTATGGAAGCCAACTAGAATTATTAAAAGCCAGCCAATGAGACTGGCTCACATAGTAGACGCCAATGGACGATGGTCTTGCTCCCATGAAGAACAGACAAACGCCTTCGTTTCACATCTGACGGAGCGCTTCAGTCCCCATAATGGTATGGGCTACCGCTGAAGATATGAGACAGAGTAGCAAAAATAACACCAATCCAAGTGGACCTGCCCATTCCCCCTTCACGCTCAAAGAAGTCGAATGCACCATAGAAAATCTGAAGAAGAACAAAGCTCCTGGTTATAAAAAAAACTGGCAACATCACACTTAATATGTTGCCCCTGAAAACGACCCAGAGTCGTACTGGCCGTTCAGTCTCCGAAGGTATAGGAAAGACTAAAAGCTGCTTGTATTGCTGGGATTATGGAATCGCGGCTCAATATCCTAGACCATCAATCTGAGTTTCGAACAGAAGACGGAACCCCGAACAGCTCCACTGGGTGGTCAACAACATCCTCGACGCAAAGGAATACTGAACTGGTGCTTTCATCAACGTGCTGCAGGCGTTTGACCGAGTTTGACACACTTGGTTACTGTCCAAGATAAGAGAAGCATTTCCCGCTTCCTATTTCATATTACTCTGTGAAAGAATGAGCAGGAGTACCTGCCTGCTGGGACCGGTACTATATAATCTATAAACTGAAGAGCTCGCTATCCCGGACGCAGAGGTGATGCGCATAGCACCGGAAAAATTCTGCTCTAGATGATGTAATCATATTCTAATCATCTCGATAAGAATATGAATATGAAGCTTCCGACGGACTACAAGAATAAGAAGGGTGTAAAGTACTCCAATGTCTGTTTCACACAGAAGAAAAAAATTCCGCCAACAATCCAATTTGGCGGGGTTCACAAAGCATCTATGGCCAAATATATGGGATTACAGCTAAACAGCAGTCTGACCTTCAAGCAGCACACTACAATGGTAGCAGCTACCTGCTGCAGCACAATAAAGAAGCTAACTTGGCTCCTCAACAGCAGAAGCAAATTATCGCTACGTAAGAGGAGAACAATCTAACAGCAGATTGTAGCCCTCACTAGGCGATATAGTATTCAAGTTAAGGGAATCGCTGCAAAAGGCTTCAGATTCTTACATGTGTGGGAACTGAGGCTCTTTTGGTAAAGATAATTGCGCTAACCAAACACAAAATTTGATGATTTTTTAGCTCGGTAGTCTTCTGAACAAACTGATAACTGGTGACCCCGGTATAATAATATAACTGGCTAATGTAACTTAATCTAGTCATAGGCTGTACCGCACTCTTTAAAAAGCAATTCTATTAAAACAAATATGCCCACCCTAACCTTCAAAAAACTAACTGGTCACCTTATGAATCAATGGTGTTTAAACAATTCAACGCCGGCGGCAACAATTTCCTTGCAATTGACATTCAATGTTGTCTTCTCGTAAACGACTTCAAGCAAAATGTTGTCAACTAATGAACTCGACACGTCGATGTCGTTATCTCAAACATAATATTGTTTGTATATATAGTATATATGATGTATGATTCATCAAAGCCAAAAGTACCGCCGCCGGACGCCAGTTAGTCGCAGGCGCAGTCGCCTAGTCAACATGTCTGGCGCCCCGCGTCATAAGCCTAGAATGCGTTCGCCACACACTCAAATCTATGATGATGATGACGACGACGACGACGACGTCGACCTACTTTACGCACGATTATAGCCAAAAATGCAATAAACAACTAAGCTGAGCTTTGTCTGTCCGATCAAGTACATAGAGGCGGGCAGCTAGGCAAGCAGGCAGGCCGGCATAACACGCAATGCACGAAACAAATGCAGTCTTAAAATAGATTCAAAACGCAGCCGGCGGACGCCAGCACATGGAACGAATACTCTCATCATGCAGCAGAGATGTCCATATTGGGCTACTGGCTGGCTAGCAGTCAGACTCATGGGTCACAACTCAGCAGCTTCATCGACGATGATAAATCAACAATTGTAATTAAACAAACACATTTAATTAAGCAAATGTGCTCAAAGAGTTGTTGAAATGTTAAATGCAGTACAGTGCGGAGTACGGTGGGTAGCCTCGCTATATAAGTACGACTAGAAGTCAAACGGTCAACTCAAGCTGCATGGTGTGGGCGTAGATTGATTGGCTTAAAAGGCGCTAGAAGTGCACAAAATGCACGAATGCAGTTTTGGTGCGCTACGTTGCAAGTTGAAGGCGGCGTTGGTGCTGCTGGTGGTGGTGGCTGCTCATTAAATCCCAACACAACGCCTCAGCACCAAACTCAGATTTACACGACTTTTAATATGTAAATTTTTAAACGGCTGCGCGCTACTAGAACGTATTCATTGCAAAAGCTGGGTAGATCACAGTTTACCGAGTTTGTTTTTATTTTTTTTAGTTTTATTTTTTTCGAGATTGCATGTGGGTCGATAAGAATTTGTGTACGAAGCTGGCATGGCATTGCATGTTTGGGAAGCATTTTTAACAACGCCTGGGCTCACGTAGTGCACATTTGCTTTGTAATTGATTTCATTAAACTGCTGATAGATAATTACGCTGATCTTTAATGATTTCAACAGCAACGATTGTCGTAAGTCGATAAGACGAGAACTGGTTGCGCTTTTTTTGGTTATAGATAGTTCAAAAAAACTGTGCAAGTGGGCAGAAATACTATAAAACCAAACTTTGAGAAAGTATCTATGAGATACTTTTGTTGAAGGTACTTAAAATGCGCAGCTTCTCAAGCTTTTGCACTTCTAAGTTGTTTAGTCTTCTAAATGCTGTATTTCTGTGTAGAAAAAATATTAAATTTTGCATATAGCAAGCTTAGAGAAAGTATCTATGAGATATATTTCTTGTAGATACTATTTTATGTCACTTAAAATGCGTAGCTTCTAGTGCGCTTCAAGTTTATTATGAAATTATGAATATAGAAATGTTAAAAAAGCAAACTTTGAGAAAGTATCTATAAGATACTTTTTTTGAAGTTACTATTTTAAGTCACTTAAAATGCGCAGCTTCTAATACTCTTCAAATTTTTTGCTATTCAGTGTTCTACAGTAGTAAATTATGCGTATAGAATCACTATACATCAAACTTTAAGAAAGTATCTATGAGATACTTTTGTTGAAGTTACTTAAAATGTGCAACTTTTAATACTGTTAAACTTTTAAGCTGTTTACTGTCTTTTTATGTAAACAAATTATTAAATTATAAGTATAGCAAACTTATAGAAAGTATCTATGAGATACTTTTATTGTAGACAGTGTTCTATGTAACTTTAAATGCGCAGCTTCTAGTGTTCTTGAACTTTGTCAGCTATTTAACATTCTAACTTCTCTTTCTACTTAGCAAAATTATGAGTCGTTGCCACAATTATAATAACAACGACTCTGACTGGTGTGCTCATTCGTTCAGGTGTGCCAAAAATATTTTAAATGTCAAAAAAAAAATACCAAAATATCTACTAGCTCAGCACGTAGATACAAGTGTGCAGCTATATATACAATCTACACATAGCTACAGGAGACTACTCTTGAGCTACATATGTGTAGCATCAGCCATTTGCTCAGCTGCCAATTTAAATGATTTTTAGGTTTTGTTTTTATTATTTTTTATTATTATTTTTTTCAGAAATATTTATGCAACGTGCTGCGCATTTTTTATGAAGATTTATTATTGAATTTCTGAATGAATTTCATGTTCGCCAACTGGCAAAGTCAAGAACGTTTGTAGTGAAGGTGAGGTGCTAGAGTTGATGTTGAGGAGGACGTGTCGTACGTGTAGCAGTCTATAAATTTGCCTAATTGTCGCTTTTATGGTTGAATTAAAGTTATATCAATTAAAAATAAGGCGTTAAGCCATTAAAATTAGTCAAATAAAATGGCTGAGTTACATAATATATTAGGCTAAAAAAATAAAAATTCCCAGATTATTAAAGTCTTTAGCAAGTATTCGGTATTGCTCGGTATTGCTAGAAAAACAGGAAAGAATGCTGCAGTACGATCTATCCAGTTCCCTTGAAACTTAAATTTGTATGGAATTAAAATCTGTTGTGGATATTTTATAAGAATTAATGTGAGATACACCAAATATAACGTTCCTAGGTAAAAAAAAAAAAAATTGTGAAAAGGGGTGGACTAGGTGTGTTTGAGAGTTACACCTTCTAGTAATCCAATCTGAGTATATATGAACTATTTTAAAAAAAAATATATAACAACTTTTTAGAAGGAATCTGGAAACCATGCTGTGTCAACCTCAACAGCCTATCCTCCCCCTCCACTTTTTCGTGACATAGTGTCAAAATATAGACTTGTGTATAATCCCCACAACTTCTATAGCAAGAAGTATGAACAGACTGAATCAGCTCGGTGGTAGCCTCTTCAATAAGTGGTAACGAGGTTGAATCGGAAAATAAGAGGGAGACGCTTCAGATCTTTTCTAAAAAGTTATCATCTCATAATGTTTCCTAACTTCTATCAATTTACTCTCGTCACACTCACTGCTTACATCATTCAGTACTCATTTCATTAAAGAACCTGAAGGTTCTGAAAGGGAATGTGTAGAGCAGGGTACATATGGTACCTAAGATACTTCTGACGAGCTTAATCTTCACTTGAGCGGATTTGGGTAGGATGGAGTATACTTTATTTGAAACGATAATGATAAGAGCTCTTTCTGCGAACTCATGGCTCAGGGAGGTGGTTCTGACTTTAATTTTATGTATAATACTTGGATATGGATAATACTTAACCCACTATTTGCAACCATTGCATGCAAAGAGATGACAACAGAGCTCTGAGCAAATTGTTCAGTTCATATGAGATGGTCCATTAAGCCCAGATAGTTGAAGAAGCCATGATGCACTTTTTTCTTCAACACAAACGATCAATTTGGGAACAAACATTATTTCTTTGTGCCTATTATAACTTGATTCTCACCTCAATACCAAATTGAATAGATCCCCTACATATCTTAAAGGCTTCAATCGCAGAAAGGCTTCAATCGTAAAGGAAAATATTGTATTCGGTGGCGGACATCTATGGCTAAGAATGAATGAAACATCACCGTTGTAGCACAATGACCAAATTTGCACACAAATAAGGTCCGTATGGAACTTTATGTTCCGAGTGTTCCATCGTGAAAAACGGCATCAGTACTAATGATTACTCTACAGAGTGAGCATAAGTACGGCATAACATGATCCCAACTGATCAAATTGAAGAAACGATCGGATTTGATCAATAAAAAATGGTGCTTCTACATTACGACAATGGAAACCCACACACTTCTTTGCAGATCCAGAAAACATTTTCTAATTCGGCTGGGATTTCCACGGATTTCCACTCACCGGACCTTGTACCATTCTGCTACCATCTATCACTCTACCATTTTGGTCAGGAGTGATATAGTCGATATAGACATTTCCGTCTGTCCGTCCGTCCGTCCGTCTGTATGAACGAAAGGATCTCGGAAACAATAATAGATAGAGACTTCGTGTTTTTTGCATTCGACTAGGACTGCTCCAGAATTTTACAATTTTATTTTAAAATTTTTACCCTCACCCCTTCCCCATAAAATCACTCCCAAGCCTAAAAATTTCTTCGGCATAAAATAAATAAAGTATGCCAGTATAGAGATAACGACCCTCTAAGCCAAAATCCAAAAAGTCCATCAAAATCTGATAAAATTTTTTTTTTATTTATTTAGCTAGAATCGTCAAATTTGAAGTATATTGCATGATTCCTAAGAAAATATGCCATATAGACCAAGATAGGAATACTAGTAAGGATATCCCTCATACAAACCATTAAGAAAAGGTTATCTCGTATTCGAGCATACTCGATTGCAGCATTATTTCGTGTTAATAAATGCATAAGTGTATATACAAGGCACTTATAATAAAAAAAAATTTTTTAATTTTATCTGCGTGTCTCTTTTTTTGGACAATTCTTCGAAACTGCTGAACTGATTTTGACCGGACTTTCAATGTTTGATAGCTGATATAAGAAGTAACTTAAATTAGTTTCATTTTGTTTATATAAAGAGCACAGAGAGTAATAGAATGTACCGAAATAAACGGCGATGACTCAGTTATACAAAAGGAAGACGGTTCCTCTAGTTATTAAATATAATTTTATGTAAAAAAATAATAGAATTTTTACATCAACTCAGTATGTGACACTAAGGCTTAACAAAAGTCGCTTTATGCGCCCGCAAAGCCTTGAAGCTTGTATGTCTGATGTGTTTTTTCATACAGAATCCAATTCTATGTACGTAATAGTTGAAAAAAAAAAAATGGTTTCTTTTGAATTTAAATTTTACGTTTCTTATTTTACATTTCACTGCTTCAGACTTAAACGTTGCTAAGCAGTTTTACTTCAAAAAAAATTTTTTTTTTATAAACAAAACATCGAAAGTAATGTCATATCTGTAAAATATATAAAATCCAGGGCATTATACGATTAGACCATTTATTAGCTGATAAACAACAAAATCAACATTCATAGTTCCATATTGTGCATTTACACTGTCTGACAAAACTAATTATTTCCTCCTATTCAAATAGATTTTTTTTTCTCAAATGATAAAATATAAAATAAAAAACCTTTAATTAAATCAATAATGCTGTACATGTAATGAACGAATAAACGTGTATAAAGACATGTTTTTCAAAACAACTCTGAATCTGTCATCTCCTATTATTTGTAAAATACAATTCAAATTAGATTGTTACCAGTTTCAGTTCCAAAATGTCCGTCTGTCTGTCTGTCTGTCTGTCTGTCTGCTATATATGTATAATTTATGACTCAACAATGTACAACGTCGTGATGTATTTTTTATAACATGTAACATGCCAAAAAAAAAAAATTTCTTAATTAACATGTTAAGACGACTAAATAAATTTTGGCTTTGTAGTTAAATAATTATTATGAGAGTTGGTTAGACATTATTTTTTTCGCACATTTTTTTTTAATTTTTCCCCTTTTTTGTTTACTTAGTACTTCAAGCTAAAAATTTTCGAGTACCAAGTTATGAAGTTAATAAACTTAAAAAAAAAAATAAGCAAATGAAGTCCACCATGTAATTCATGTAGTAAAAAAAAAGTTAAAAATTAATAAATATTAGACCATGTTAAAAAAAAAAAAAAATAAGTACTTAAATTAAAAATAAAATAAAAAAAAGCATATTTACCTGTGTAAGTTGAATTAATTGAACTCAAATTGTCATCGCTTTCACGACTCATGCTGTTTGTATCTGCAAGATAACACAAAAGAAACGGAAAGAAAAAAAAGATACGCCAAAAATGGCAAATAAGCAAATGGCAAACCAAATAACATGCATAAAAAAAAGATATATAAATAAGCGGTCTTGCAACTGTGAGGCATTAATTCTATAAAAAAAAAACAAAAATAAATTGTTTGAAACTAAAATTTTTGTCAATAAAATGTTTGAAAAGCGCATAAATGCAAAGAAAAAACACAAAAAGGCAGGAAGAAAATTCGATAAAAAAAAAACATTTTCCTCTTGCCAGTACAACTCTCTTGCTTAAGAACGAGAGCAAAAACGTTTTTAAGTAAGAAGAAAATTTTATTGGCAAGAAAAAAATTATATTTTGCCTATTTCAGGCGACAATTTGCCTCTTTTGTGTTCTCAAGAACTTAAACAATTAAAGCCCAACAGTTGCAAGACCCTTTATTAGTGTTAACAATAAAAAAAAATTAAATAAACAATGTCAAAAAAATTTTAATAAAACATTGCAGAAGACAATCAATTAAAATTAAATTAAATAAACTTGCTTTAAGAAATAAAATGTTATTTGCCAAAGAAGTTTGTCTGCTTTATTGGCGCGACCACTGTGCACAGTAGTTTATGATTGCAAAAAACACTTAACTTAAAGAGAAGAAAAAAATATTAACAACAAATTGTACAAGTCACAGTAAAAGATAACAAAAAAAAAAAATCATAGGCGGCAAAAGCACAAAATAAAAACCACTCACACGCAAATACCAATTAGTCGAGTTGGCAATAGGTAAAAAAAAAAAAAAGAGAAAAAAAAAATATAAGTAAAAAATTTATTTATGCAAGTTGGTCATGCCGGTCGCTGCTGGTCTTTCATTCATTCATGAGAAGGTGTATGCACAATTAGTTGTTTTTGGATACCAACAACAGTTAACAAATTAAACAGTTAACAAATGAAGTGTTTAGCGCAATAACAACAACAATAACAAAAACAAACAAAAACAACTTTAAATAATATGGGCGTTCCACGCGTTTCTGTATAATTTGCTTATTTGGGTCGGTCGGGTGCTGTTTTATATAATTATTTAGTATTTCTTATAAATGACATAGTTTTAAGAGCGTAATTAATTAATTTAGCTTAAGCATGTATTTAGGAAACAAAAAAAAAAAACATGCTGCAGAAAACACGACGTGAAACGGAAATAAACAAAGATAAACCATACTAAAAGTCTATAAAAATTAATTGAACATACTTGTGCCAATAAACAGCTGCTTAGCCGAGAATGATACTGAAGTGTACTGGTTCGAAATGAAAGTTTATACTGTTCAGGAAATAGACACAGAAATATATTTATAGAATTTTTTTTATAACAGTAATTAAATGTAGTTGAAATGAAGGCTAAAGCTATCAGAAACTTTGGAAAGTACTTAAGTGACACAGATCGAAGGCATAATTTAGTAACTAAACCAAGGTTGGTCTAATATATATGAAGCTGTGCAGAAAAAAATGAATTTAGGGAAGGAGCATTTCGTATTATATAGCAACTGATGCTTAGCAATAGCTTCGCTACATTTCAATTGATTCGGAATCACTTCTATTACAAGTTGAAATCTGTTCCAGGAAGTTTTTGAAACAAATCTTTAAAAAATGTAAAAGCTTAAAATCAAACCATTTGAAACTGCTAACACTTTCTTCAATAACAGTCTACTGTTCACCCAAGTTTTCTATAACTGCAGACTTGTCACTTTACTGCCAAACACCCATACTGGTTCTCGAGATTGGCTAACTCCTAGGAAAAGCAATTAAATATAATTACACGCTCTCCAATCCAATCTAAGAAAAATTCCAAAATTAATAGATTAAAATTTCTCTAAATATAACTGAAACAAAAACTTTTGATTAACTCATATCGGCTGCATTTATGTTAAATCTTCTCGAAAAGCCATTAATGAGTAAACCCTCCATATACGCTGAACTCTAAAAGAACGAATTGGCCACAATGAACTCTGAATACAACATCGTCTCATTAGTTTAATCTCGGAAAATTGCGCTTTAGGCGAGAACTTCAGACAGCTACATCTCCCGAATCTAAGCAAAGCGTGAAAATAGCAAAAATTAATTCAGCTCTTAAGTTGGAAGGAAATCTATCCCAAACCATACATCGAAAGCCTATCTCCTTTGAAAAGCTCAGAAATCTAACAAACCTTTGATATAATCAGACTCGCTAATTGTAGATCGTTCTTGAGCACGAAGAGTAGAAAAGAATGCTAAGGTCTCTGCAAATCATCCATAAAAAGTTGCCAAGCCTAATGCACCCTCAAACATATTTTTGCCACGTATGTACAACATACCACTGCTCCCAAAATACACTTCAGAGTGCTTAAACGTATTGTTTCGAATAAACTAGAAGGAAATAAGTTCACAAAACACGATCTTATCACACCAAAATAGATCATAGAACTTCCCAAACTCACCTCTATGGCACTTAGTTAACATCTTCAATGCAACATTTCTCACTTGCCGCTGTCCAACACAATGGAACACCAAAGCTAGACAAGGACTAATCACTGCCACTATAACACAGACCTATGAGCTTGTTCCCATGTTTGTCAAACCTTTTTAAAAAGGTCTTCAACTTAAATTCAAATCACATCCGGAATTTTGTATTTTTAATCAGTTGGTATTTCGGGAAAAGCATGATACCTCTGAAGAAGTGAACCGAATCACGAAAAAAATTAGAAGGGCTTTCGAATACCTTGAACATTGCTCAGCGGTATTCCTGAAGGTAGCACAAGCATTCGACCGAGTTTGGCACGATGATTTAAATCACAAAATACCACTTTAAGGAATTAGAGTGTTCTAAAGACAATCTATATTCTATATATATTGTATTCTACATATATTATATTTTTGTTTAATAAAATCGTATTTTTTTTTTGTATGTATGTATGTGCGCACATCACGCCTAAACTGCTAAACCATTTTGTATGAATTTTGGTATAGAAATATATTGGACATTGGTATAGAACATAGACTAGCTTTTGTTAAAATCGGAGGTGGCGATGCCCCACCCTCCGATATATAAGCGTTAAACAAAATTTATCATATATTTGCATTCACTTAATGTACAGCAATGAAATTTGGTGTACATATCAATGGGATCGAGAGAAGTAAGTGTGTAGTAAGTGTGGTCAAAATTGTAGAAGGGATGTTCCAACTCCCATACAAGCAATATATAAAAAAGGTATTATATCTTTATATCCATTTGAGGTACAGAGTTGAAATTTGGTATACATGCTAATGGGATTGGGAGAAGTTAGACGCATTGAACTAGTGTAAATAGTTTGGCTTTAAAGGGCGCGAGAGAAGCCGGGGTTCAACCAGTCTTTCAATAAAATGCATTATGGAATGAGCCCAACGTGCAACTTACAATTAGAGCCATTCATAAAGATGTAAAACTGAAGTCTTAGTCATTTTCCGTTTTTATTTCGGCTACAGCATAGATTTGGCTTGCTAAGCTACTTTGCCGCTTAAATCTCACAGATTGATCATGCTTCTTTGACCTTCTAACATGGGACAGTTCATAAAAATAATTTACAAAAAAAAAAAAAAAATTTATTAAACTCAAAACTTGCTCCATGAACCATGTAAAAGAAGGCCGATGTCTAGACTGATTACACAAAAGTTAGCTTATTCGTGTGGGATATTTATTAGAATTAGTGTAAGATACAACAAATTTGACGTTACAAGCTAAACTAAAACGCAACAAAATGTTTTGCCTACAAAAACCTAAAAAGAGGAAAAGATTTGCATGAATGCTACCCTTTCTAGTGATCCATTATGGACACATAATGAATATTTTATCAAAATAGAAATAAGATACAGCAAAGTTAGCGGTTTTAATCAAAACAAAAACCAGAAAAAATTACATTAATTTCTTCATACAAAACTCTGAAAGAAGGGGTAAAATGTTATGGATATTACCTCTTAAAGAGCTCTGTACCAAAGTAATAAATAAAAAATTAAATATAAATAATAAAAAATTTGGAAACACTTCCTGAAATAATACAAGCTTTTGTGCATTTTTATGCCTTATTCTTCTTTCTAATTTTCAATTTTGAAGATATAACAACTGTCAACGGTAATAAATTTTAAACACACGGTTTTTAATGACCTACATTAAGATTCGCAGACTTTCCCAGACAAAAAAGAAACAAAATATAAAGAAAAAAAATAGCAACCACAAAAATTATAAAACTTTAATGAATTGGCATCGACACATTATTCGATGTTATTTATTTTCAACTTCAGTTTCATTATTCTTTTATAATAAATGCCAAACAAGAAAAAAAAAAACCATAATAAAATATACAGAAACCTGTTGACTTCTGAACTTTTCGCCGGTAAAGAAAATAATGAGCAAAGATTCAAGCTTAACAAAAGATTATTAAAGTATAAAAAAAAATATTAAAGAAACAACGTCACAATTGAATAAAAAAAAATTATAAAACAAAATGTCAGAAAAAAAATTATTGCACAAAAATTTCAACAAGCGCGAGACCAGTCAAGCAAGCTGAGATCTGGATACTACAAGTCTATAAATTTTGCATAATTTATTATAAAACATTTGTTTTCTCCACAAATTGTTTTTGTGTAGAAAACAACTTAATTACTTAAAAAAATCAAAATTAAAGAAAAATCTTTCAAATTTGGTAAAAAACTATTAGCGTCTTTAAGGCAATAACATAAATAAAATGCGGCGTAATTTGTGCAGATATCAATAATAAAAATATTATTTTTTTGATTTTCGAAATTTGATAGAATTGAAGCCCACAATATGCCGAAGAAAAAAGTAAGCGTGTGCCGCTTTAAAAGTTTGACAACAAGTGGGCGTACTGTGCTTCTTAAGCATCTATGGAAAGCATTTTAATTACTGGATTATAGCTAAAACGTGCCTTCAGCATTACTTCCAAAAATTATAATGAATGATGAAATTCTTATTACTTATTATTGTTGTTATTTGAGGCACACACAAATGATGCACAGTACCGGCATGAGCTGTTGCCGGCTTTTTATACAATTAAATTTAATTTATATAAATTTATTTTGATTTTTGGACAATTGCGCAAAATCAAAATCAGAATGACGCCATATAGTATACTATATATGTTGTTGTTGTTATTGTTGTTGTTGATAATGATGAGTTTGCTGATGATGACAAATGCACAGAGTGCGCACCCCATACAACTATTGCAACTGTTGTTGCTAAATAAACAAAATATCTATACTACAGCGTATACTAGAAGCTATTTAGATATAGAGGAGACACTTGAAAGTCATAAAAAACACATTTACATCTAGTTGCGAGATACTGTAGAAGAGTGAAAGATAGATACATACATATATACGCTATAAGTTGTTATTTTTGCTGTTCATGATAATTAAAAACGCGTAAATATGACAGCCTGAGTTTAGAATCATTTTGTATCTGCCGCATTTCATACTCGCTCTCTAAGCGACTGACATGGTAATTTATTTGCCCATTGAGTTTAATTTTAATGTTGTGTATAGACAACCAACAACAACAACAACACCTTTTAATGTATGATTTAAGTAAAGTGATTTACTGGCTATTTGTATGCGCGCTTTTGTATCTGAAGTATCTGTCAGATACATTTATTATATTTACTTACAATTAATTTGCAAATATCAATTATTTGAAGTAAATATTAGTGTAAAGCTGTTAGAATAAAATAATTTAGAAGAGTTTGAAAATATGTTTAGAAGAAGGATCGGAAATGCCTATTGGTTTTGTGCAAATGTATGTAACAGGTAGAAATAATGGTCAGAGACCCCACAAAGTTAGCCCCATTATGGTAAGGAGTGATAGAGGAGCCATGTCCGTCCGTCCGTCCATCTGTATGAACAAAAGGATCTCGGAAACGGTAATATATAGAGACTTCGTGTTTTTTGCATTCGACTAGGACTGCTCCAGAATTTTACAAGTTTATTTAAAAAATTTTTTTTTTATTTTACAAACACTTCCAGTAGCTCAAATACATGTAACTTCCGTGTGGCCCGCCACATCACACAACTTCATAAACATCAAAGAAACAAAATTGAATAATAAACAGACTGAAATATTTACCTTTCCGATAAGAACTGGAACATGGCAGGCATGTTCCCACTTATATAAAAAGTTACCACTTAGACATTCGTAACAGTAATGATTTGATGAGATGTGAAATGAGAAAATTTTAGGTCCACAATAGCCATACAAATGGAGTACATTTCATATTGTTTGTTACTGAAGCAGAAGGCAATATTTGATCAACTAATAACGGTAAAAAATATTATCATATTCGAATGTTAAGCGCCAACTGAAACTGCAGAATATGATGGAGACATCTTATCTACCACTCAACAATTTGGAGGACATGAAGAGCAAGCTAGAAATAACAAACATTTAATTATAGACTCTCAAGCTTTGCTCTGCACACGAAAAAACAAGAGACCTCACCATATAGACCTATGTTCCACATGCTACCTACTTCATCGATGGCACAATGCTTCGCCATCGCGATATACACAAATATACGTGGTTATTGAACGTTGAGTTTACTCCAAACTCAGATTAAACTTGAATTTCATCAAAAGTCATTCGACTAGATTTCTGGAACAAATTCAGTGCTGAGAATCCATGTATTGAACAATCATCATAGTACAGATTCACAATATCATTCCTTTAAAGATTTCTGGTGATTATTTAAAATGTTCCAGCGTTTGTGTACAGCAACGATCCACATACGTACTGCCTTGATAGCACTCCAACTGAAATGTGCCACAGATTACTGATGATTAGACCTTAGGGATAAGCTAGTGCAAAAACACAGAACCTGCTTGCGCTACTATGCTCCAGTTTTGTCTTCTTCTATAGATAAGGCATACCATTGACTCATCACGAGATCTCCGAAACTTTTGAAATTCAGGGATGCAATTTAGTATACATATTAATGCGATCGAGAGAAGTAACCATGCTAAGTGTGGTCAAAATCAAAGGTTGCTATGCCTTACCTTCCATATAAGCGATAAACAAAAGTTGTCATATCTTTCAATACATTTCAGTTACAGGGATGAAATTTAGAATACATGTTAATGGGATAGTAAGCCTACATATTGGATGGACGAACCCGCGGGTTAAGCTAGTTTTACCTATATAGATATTGGAATTGCGCACAGTTTGAGTAGCACAAATGTCATACGTTTGCAAAGCGCTAGCTACAGTTTGAATAGCGTTAGTGTTTTTTAGCTTAGAAACTTAATTTATATGTTAACCCTAATAACTTTTCACTCTTCAGCACGATTTTGATAAAACAAGCGCTAAATGTTCAACAAAATAAAGCATCTTATCTTTCATTATTTCAATTTCTAATGCAATGAGTGGCTTAGGCGTAATGTGCGCACAAACAGAGACAAAATTAGTTAACAAATTTATTACTTGTACAGACAAATTTTTGATTCAATATTTATGGTTTAAAACCATTTGAAAGTTTCTTAATGTAAACACTTGACTTATTTTTTTATTTATTTTTTTTTTTTTTAATTTTTTTTCACTTTTTACAGATTATGCAAAAATTTTTGCAGATGCTTGACAAAGATAAATAACTTCAACAACCTCTGAACTTTCAAACTATAAAATTTTTCATCAATCTAAAATGAAGTTCAAGTTTAAAAAAAATACAGCGCCAACTGATGTGATAATTATTAGATTATTATTATTATTATGCAAAGAAGCGCAATATGAAATACAAGCCGGGCATTAATTATAGTCTCAACGCTGAAATATTAGACGGCATACCACAAAAAGAAGAAGCGCTCAAGCATGTTAAAAACAAAAACAAAAAAAAAGAAGATACTATGTTCACTTTAACTGATCGACAGCAAATATTTAATAGTTAAGCTTTAACATAAGCAGTTTAAACAAATAATTAAGACCAACATTACATAGCAGATACAAAGATACAAGCCGAGACGGAAGTTATAAATCGCCAGAACAAAGGCAGCCATTAGAGTGAAAAATTTGAGCAAAAAAAAAAGCCATAAAAAAAGAAAAAAATTATAAAAGAAAAGATACAAAAAATATTTACGCAAGAACCTTAATGAGTTTGTTTAACTTTTGCAGAAAAACATAAAAAAAAAAATGAATGAAATAGTTACTAAAAAAATTTTATATTTTGAAAGCAAGACACGTGCAAGGTTTATCAATGAAATATTATGCAAAATTTGTGTAAAATAATAAACAAAAGCGGTCAAAAAATGAATTAACAAAATGCGGCAACGCCTTAAATTGTCTACAAGTAAAAGGCTGTATTAAAAAAAAAAAAAAAAAAATCCAACTTAGAAAGCATAAAATATTGCATAATTTTTTTCATTTTTTATTTTTGAGATGTAATAAAATTTTACAACGTCAACATGGCGTATGCGTTATAGCAATAAATATTACTCATACGCCACCATAAACACCCACACAAAAATTTCCTTTTAAACATTTTAGAATATTCTATGTTGTAAAATTTTAACACAAAAGCAAAAAAGCTAGCATGAGCTCATAATACAAACAAAAATACTATATACTGTACCGATCCTAGTATATTACTTATATAGTTTAGAATGACGCCAGCTTTTTAGCTATTTTTTTTTTTCTTGTTTTTCATTTTAGCTATTTACACGCTGCACTGCATAACGCTGTCATCAAATGTATCTAGATACAAACCAAAAATAAAATAAACGAATGTCAAAAGCGGCGTTGATCGTCGACAATAGAATCATCATCGCAATTGGCAGCCAGCCAGCGAAACCAACAACGCCGCATTGTCTGCGCTTGGCCATTGAAAAAAATTTAAAAAAAAAACAAAATAAATAATAAAAGTTTATAAACACGCGCCTGCGCACGTCGTCAAAAGCGTGTTTCACGCAAAAATGGTAAAATATCATTTTCATCCCACAATTTGCACAGCTGGGTCTTAGCTGGCTAAATTAATAAACAATAAACCGAACCGAATTTATTTATTAAGAACAAGCTTAAAAAAACAAAAAAAAAAAGTATCTTTTTTTATAGCATTTATGCTTATTGATTTTGCGTCGTAATCTGATATGGAAAACAGTTGTTCGTAGTTCTGTTCTAGATCGAGTTTTGTTTTATTTAAATAATTAATTTACACAAAGTTCTGTTTTAGTGGCAGAAGTTTGCTAAGTGAGCCGGAAATTTTATTGATTAGCGTCTTTTCATTGATGAGCTCAAGTTTAAGTTGTTCTTGAGATAAGCTTACAAAAGATACATTTTACAGCTCAACAAAGTTGTTAAACTTGACAAATTAACAGAAATGTAGTTCAGGAAATATTGTAATTAGGCTAGCGTGTCATTATTTACATTTTTAGAGCGAAGGTCTTTATGGCTGGTTTAAGGAAATAATGAAAAAAAAAATGGGTGAGCAAGAGTGTTAGCGGGGAAAAAAGGCATCAGAAGACATCATTGACAAAATTTTACCATCAAACGTCACTTCCATTGGATAACCAATGGACCAAGGCGTACTTAAGACATTCAAAAGCTATTATCGAACAATTCGTTCTTTTAGTGGAGAAATTTTTGTAAAAAAATTAACTTCCGAGTGAAGCTATTATGTTGTTCGACAATGCTCCATCGTAGCCCAAATGAGTCGATTCATAATATAAAGAGTAACTTATGCCAAATTTCTTTTAAATCGGAGGGGGTGGTGCCCCGTCCACCACATATAAAATTCGTCAAATCTTAATCGATTTGAGGTACATGGATGATATTTGGTATACATGTTCATGTGATCAAGATTATCGCCCGATAAATTTATTGACGGTACTCTCCAAAGTAGTTGAAAGACTACTACTACATTGAATCGGACCAATACTGGAAGAAGTTTTATCCCTGATCATCAGTTAGTTTGAACAATGCCATAGACTAGTCGAGAGGATACTAGGGACATATGCGGAGAAAAATTATTGTTTTTTCTGGAAGTAAATCAAGTCTTCGACAGGCTATAGTATGCTGGTCTGCACTATAAGATAAAGACAACTTTTGTCAGAAACGTCATCAGGTCATACATTGAGTGCAGGAACTACTTTGTAAGATATGGTGAAGAAAGTTCTAAAAAAAGTTCCGGGTGAGAGCTACCCGGAATTCTACAGGCAAGCGTACTTGGACATGTCCTTTATACGCTCTTTACAGCCGACATGCAGATCATCGAGGAAGATATGGTGCTTGCCGCTACGTATGCCGACAACACAGCTTTGCTGGCATCCGACGTCCCCCACAGGTGGTTTTAGCCATCCTTCAAAGATAGCTTAACTCCATCAATACTTGACCTAAAAGGTGAAACATTGTGGAGAACCCCAAGAAGTCGACTCAAACAACTTTCTCACTGAGAAGTGGAGACTGTGCCCAATTATTATATCTCGACGGTACAACCATTCCAAGCAGCGCTACAGACAAGGTGGATAGAAGGGGGAACATGGCGTCCTCATCTGCTCACCAAAAGTACTCAACTCAATGAAACGCTAAAAAAGCATTTATGGCTGATCAATCAAAGGTCAATTCTAAGGCTGAGAAACAAGCTCCTAGTATACAAAGCGATAACAAAACCCATATGGATCTGCGGAACCCCAAAAATTTCAAAACAGCTTGCCCTGGGTACATCAGAAAGTTATCAGACTAAGCAGTTCCTACCTTAATCGACACAACGGATACATCAACACCTTTGCCTTCAAACTTGACACTAGGAGGCTCAAAACATAAAATGAATAAAACGTTTTTTATATTGTACTTCCTTTTTGCCATAATGGAAATTTCAAGGGAAGATGTTCATTAAATTATTTTTTTAAAACTTTTTATGTTGATCTCAACCAGAGAGTGTCGATGAACTTAGTTCTTTGTATGGCGATGAAACACCATTAAAAACCACTGTATATCGCTGCAATGGTGAATTCAATCGTGTTCATAGTTCGCTCTGCGACCCAAAATCGGATGTTCTGCCACAAAACAACGATGCTGTGCGTGACCTGATATTGCGATAAACCGTGAGATTGAGACGTCGCCTGTTTCTTCGGCCGAATGGGTCATGTGGACACTGTTCCGCTCGAACAACGTTGGACGGGCAATTCGGAATGGTACATGAACATTTATTTGACTGAAATCTTCGAAGAAAATAACCAAACGACGAATCACCCTCTGCCATGCAAGCTCTCATAAATCGGCTCACCCAAGGGAGTTTTTGATGGGTGCAAAAACAAAGACATACGGGCATGGCAAAATTGACTTTTACCGAGCTGATATATATATATATATATATATTTTTTTTTTGTGGGTTCTCCTGCAATTGTTCATTCAATAGTTTACAAACTTAAAGAGAAACTAAAGAGAGTTTTTTTTTTTTTGCACTTAATCTTCTGTTTTACTATGAAAGTTAGCACATATTGAAGGTACTATTGTAGAAAAATTGGTTAGTGTGTCTCGCCTGTATACCATAAAGAAGACTCTGTGACTATTTTATCATATATAATGACTGCTGTTTCGAATGTGAGACTGAAAACTGGACAGCCACTTCTTTGCTTTAAATAAATCAATGGTGAAATAATATTTATTGCGTGGTGAAAATATTATTTTTTCACCAAAACTGTTAAATTTTTGTTGAAAAACGTATTAAACAAAATAAAGACATGCAACTTTTCAAAAATAAATAAATGCCGTAAGTGCCCTTGAAACATTTAAAAAAGAAGCTTCTGCTTTTTCGCGTTTAATGTCATAAAATCAACAAATATGCAAATTTCCAAAACTATTTTTAAATTATTTACTTGTAAATTAAATAATGTATATACGCTAAATAGGTCATATACAGAAAAAAAATCCGTCATACAATTCTCTCCAATAATAGCGCCAACGCACAAAGAAATATTAACACCAACTTGTGAAACCCGTAAGCACTGCAGTAGAACAGTAGAAAAAAACCAGCTTATCACTTGTCAAAACAAAAGAAAAAAAACAACAAAATAAAAATTCTGTTGATAAAATTCCTAAAAAATTATATTTTGTACAAAAGAGCGCCAGACGATTCGCAACAAGTCTTCTTTTTTTTAGTACTCCATGCGCAAGTATTTGTTTATAAATATTTATAATATTATGTTGTTTGGAACACGCGATGATAGCAACAAATGAAATAAAACTCATAAAATAATGCCTACTGATAAAGCAGAGCTCTCGAAATCGTATGAAATCGGAATAATAACGATTATCAGAGACCAAAAACACGTTTTACATTTCTAATAACGAAGCAGAAGAAGCAGTACAGTGATGTATCTATATGGAAAATGCCGGCAAAAACCTTAGCGGAAGTCTAGACAAAAGTTAGGAAAAAAAAAATAAAAAAAAAATGGAGCACAACTATTGACGTAGTAGACAAGCAGAAACTTCACCTTTTATGCATGAATAAATGAATGAAATTTTGGAAACGCTTACAGTGACACATGTCAAAGACCCAGCGAAAGAGCTCTTGCGAAAGTCGCCAAAAAAAGAAAAAGCAAAGTGGAAAGTTTTTCTTCTTCTGCTAAAGTTTTTTTTACGACGAGTGGACAGCAACAACTGAAAGCAACTAAAAGAAATAAATAAATAAATAAAAGAGTATTTGCATAGCAAATTATTTATTACGGCATTGCGCATGCGTGAATGCAAACATCTTTTATTATTTTATTTCGACTATTTTAATAGCTTTTTGAATAAAGTGAAAGAAGAGTTTAAGCAATTTGTCGTAGCGTCAAAGCGGAATGTTGTTTTGGCTCTCAAGAATCTTATTTTTATTTGTTGCAAAATAAGAAATCTATGGTCGAGCCACAGCCTATCTCTTGTCTCTAGGCCACTTTATCAAAAATATATACCACAAGAAAACTTCTCCTGAGCGCTTCTCATATTTTCCAATGGATCTTACTTCTTCTAATCCTATTAACATGTATGTCAAATACTATCCCTGTACCTCAAATGGTTGTACCGGTTCCAATTATGAATCTAATGCGTTCAGGGAACCTCGCAACCCTTCACACAGAAAACTTCCATCAAAATCCTGTCGTTTAAGAGTTCAATAACATAACCAGACGGGACATAATTCCCCAAGAGGTCAAGCCCATTGATTACCAAGGGAACAAGTCCATAGATCTTAAAAGGGATCAAGTACATTGACCCTCCAAGGGGTCAAGCCCATTAACTATCCAAGGGATCAAATCCATTGACCGTCCATTTACCTTTCAAGGGGTCAAGTCCATTAATTCTCCAAGGGGTCAAGTCGATTAACCCTCCAAGGGGTCAAGACCTTTGAAAGCCTAAAGGTTGACGCTTAAGGTGTTAAGTCTATCGACCCCCAAAGGGTTCAAGTCCATTAAGCCAGGGGTCAAGCCCTCCGTCTGGGGATTTCCCCATCAGGAGAGGTCAATAACTTTGACCAGAGGTCGATGAGACATTTCAGTTCGGCAACACTGGCCGAAGGAAGATTATCTTGGCCTGAATTTTTTTTTTTTTTTAATCGTTCTCCTCGGCGATTCTCAAAAGTTGATATACCCGCGTATATTTTATCGAAAATTCGACCGTGGCCAAAAGGTTGATTCTCCGCCTGAGAAATCCTCCGTCTGGGGAATTCTCCGTCTGGGAGTTCCTCTCTCTGGAGCATCCCTTTTCTGGGGGATCTTTTGTATGTTGATTCCACCAACTGGGAATTCCCTCATCCAGGGATACCACAGTCCGGGGAATCCTCCGTCTTCGTTTTCTGGGGTATCTTTTGTATGGTGATTCCACCAACTGGGGTTTCGACAGCATGGGATTTCCTCCGTCTACTGTCTGGGTATTCTTTCGTCCGGAATGTCGTCTGTCTGGGGACTCCGCCGTCTGGAGAATCCCTCGTCTTGGAATTTTTCAGTCTAAGGATTTCCCCGTCTAGGTATCACAATTTTTTGATTTCGGTCTAAGTTTTATGTGAGCCAAAAACACCCATTCGACCACTAGATGAGAACCTAATCTAAAAATCATGTTCTAATGTATGTTCCAATCGATTTTGGTTCCATGATATCAGATTTTCTGATATAATCTGAACTGTTGTAATTTCTTGCTTTTGCCACATCTTCACCACAGAATGCAATTCAAATATACCCATTGGGTACATATATATCGTGCTTCTGTTGCTATCTTTTCATATCATAAGCAACTTAAAGTGCCAGATAGGCTATGATATTTGTTCTTCAAACAAAGAAAGATAAGAATATTAAATATCAATATTTTTTTGTGTATAGAGAAGCCTTTCGAAGCTACTGCTGACTTCTTCTGGCTATAATACGGTGTATGTCTATAAATGACTTTGTATAATTGGAACAATGCCCTCATGTAGAGCATCAGTGGTTAAGATGTTTCATATTATATCGAGGTAATGATTTTCAGATCAGCCAACTTTTATGCAAGATATGCTGCAATGAACGCATACCCAATGACTGGAATCTCAGTGTTCTCTGTTCTATCTTTAAGAAGGGAGACCCCGCTGTTTGCTCCAACTACCGCGGAATAAGTTTCTTTTCCATTGGATATAAGACTCTGTCGAGCGTGTTGTGTAATAGGCTGAAGCCTTATACCGGGTCACTGATAGGACGATACCAGTGCGGCTTCAGACCAAAAAGGTCGACCAGTGACCAAATATTCACATTACGCTAAATCTTGGAAAAGGTCCGTGAGTTCAACAAAGACACTCACCACCTATTTGTCAATTAGAAAGCCGCTTTCGACACGCAGATACGATCGAAGTTCTGTGACGCCCTGTCTGCACCGGCAAAGATAGTCCCGGCAAAGATTGTCCGTCTTTGCATGGCGACGGTATCTAGCACACAAAGCGTTTCAGGGTGGGGAAAAACCTCTCCGACCCCTTTGATATCAAGAGAGGTTTAAGGCAGGGCGATGCTCTGTCGTGCGATTTTTTCAATCTCCTGATGTAATACATCCTACGCCAATTCCCCTACATACAAAGTATGTCGGGCTCGATCTTCCAAAAGGAAGGGATGCTGCTCGCTTACGCCGATGACATCGATATCATCGGTACGCAGGATGGGCGAGTTAGCAAGGCGTTCTCAGAGATTGAAAAGCATCCTCGGCTCATGGGTCTAGCGGTGAATGAGGACAAGACGAAGTACTTGGTGTCTTCTCGCACGCCGTCATCGCGTCTTGGACGGTCAGTGACGATGGAGAATTTCTATCTTGGATCCGAGATAACCATTACCAACAACGTCAGCCTGGAGATCAGGCGAAGAATCACGCTTGCAAACAGATGCTTTTTTGGGCTGAGCAAGCAAATGAAAAGTAAAGCCATCTCTCGACAGACGAAAATAAAGATCTTTAAGACACTGATACTACCGGTCCTATTGTATGGCACAGAGGCATGGAACGTGATTGAGTCAGATGAGACAGCGTTGAAAGTCTTCGAGAGGAAGATTCTTCGCAGGATCTTTGGTCCTATTAGAGTCGGCGACGAGTTTAGGTCCCGTATGAACCGCGAGCTGTACGAGCTATTCGATGACGTTGACATAGATCAGCGCATAAAATTCCAGCAACTGCACTGGGCGCCTCATTCGAATGGATGAAAGAGCTCCAACAAGCATGGTTTACATGGGAGGCCCAAACTTGATTGGTGGACGCTGACATAGAGGACGACCGGGCACTCGATGGAATGACCAGGTATGGAGAGATCTCTACGTACTTGGCATTCACGGCAAACTTATTAAAAAAAACTCTTCATAACATTTGAAGGCCTATATAAGACCTTAGATGATATCAAAATGCTGTCAACTGACATTTTAACAGCAAAGAAATGACAGAAGTTTTAGAATTGATGCATGGCCTGTGAAGTTTTCCATTAAAACGGTTTATTTTCTATTACGCGCTATGATAAAAATGAGTCACATTTGATAAATGAGTAGTTCGAGCTGTACGTTGTACGAAAATGAAAGCATATATAATCGCACAACAATGAATTTGAAAGAAAACACTGGGGCAAAGAAAATTTTTTGAAATATTAAAAAAATTAGTGTCAAAAAAATGACGAATAGCCAAAATTTCGCTTATTTTTGTTTCTTTCTATTTTATGTCACGCTTTGTTGACAATTTCCAAATCCGCTTAGCGAAATTCGCAAATGCAAATATCTTAAGCAAATACAAAGCTCATATTTATCTCTGATTTTTGCCAGATTTATCAGTTTTAAGTCAGCTGCTGTAGACATTTACACAAATACAATACAATAAAAGCATAAAGACTAACAAAATAAAATAAACAAATACAATAAATAATATTAGAAGACGAAAAAAAAAAAAAAAAACTTTACTTAATTAGTGGTTAACCGCGAATTTCAATAAATCGCGTATATAAAAAACTAACAAATAATCGCTGTAAATAATAATAATAATAGCACACGACGATGCTACAGCTTTTACTTTGTCGCTGGGTTTCACCAACCAACTCGGATTACATCTAAGTTTGTTTACTCCGAGAGTACTATGTATCTCACAAATAGTTAGTTTCTAAGTCAGTCGAATACATTGTTGCCGGTTAAGGTTGTTCCATTGTTAATTACACTGAACTACATTTATTTACACAATACAATGACTTCATCATTAGACAATGGCAACAAATAAAAAATTATGTTGCAAGTTTTCTTAAGAATTTTAAGTAAAAGATTTAATTACCAAAACTTAATACCTCAAAAAGAAACTTTAAAAAACTATAAAAAATAAGCCTTGCAAAGTTTAATGGTAATAATAACAAAAAAGAACCTCAAAGATAAAATTTTAAATGTTTGTACCCGACGCACCTTCAAAAAAAAAAAAACAGGTCTTATCGATGCCTATTAAAATATTATGGAGGGTATATAAATATTATTTTATAAAGAACTTAACTAAAAAACTGATTTTTACGACAAGCGAAAACGCAAAATTGCCAAAAAGTTTATAAATAAACTAATAAATTATTAATGAGCAACCATTGAGTGAAAAAAAAAATAATATTAAAAAAAAACTTTTTCTTTTTTTCAACGACTCTCAAAAAATGTATACAAAAGTCAAGGAGGCACTTATTGAAGATACAAGTTTGCAAATAAAAGTGAAAAAAAAAAAATATTTTAAAAAATTCCCAAAAAAAAAAACCATCTCAAGAAGTTGCTCGAAATACAGAAGACAATAAGAAAAGACAACAAATTGGCGGCAGTTGAAATAAATATGACAAAAAAAAATAATAAAAGAAGTAAACCAAGTAAAAGAATTGTAAATTATTAACCAAAAAAAGATACAAATAAAACCGGCGACAGTCAGACGACAACAAAAACCAGATACTACAAACAAACAAAAACAAAAGATCTATAACTGAAAATCAATAACAAATGCATTGCGAAAGATCAAAATTCTATGACATGCTGTACTAATATATACACTTAAAAAAATTTTATGTTAGTTCTAGTAATATGGCAATAACGGTAAATGAGTTTTGGGTAATAGTAATGGGAAGTTAGAGTTCAGGAACAACATAACGCGAAATGGCCAACGTTTCGAACGATATGTGCGGAAGAGTCATAGACTATTACTGTAAGCATTCTCTAAGACCTTAGATACTACCAAAATATACTGTTAACTTTTTTTACCATCACAATTTTCATTCAAACCGGTCACATTTGACATATCAGCAGTTAGAAGGGAAATTATACTAGATGTCACACCAATTTTTGAGGTTAGTAATTTGCGCTAGCTTTCAAACTCAAAGAGATTAGCTAAAAAAAATATATTCATGGTCCAAATTCTTTTTAAAAATAAATTTTAAAAATAAATTTTAAAATTACCTTTGCCCTAATTTTGCTTAAAGAAAAGGTTTAGTCTCTGAGAGGTTTAGTGTTGAACGTTTTGAGGTCAAAAAAGGGTTAACTCGCGAGAACAGAAACGTTGCGTAAAAATACAGAATGGAAGAGAAAGGGGAAGTACTCTCTTTTAAATAGTGAGGTGTACAGTGCATTTTCAACTTCCATAGTGTGCAAAGTGAAACGGAATTCAAGAGGGGAAAAACATTGGCTTTTGAGTCTAAAGCATAGAGAATGAGTGTTTAAGCATGAGTAAGAGAGCGATGATATTGTTGTTGTTGCTGTTTGGTTTTGTGCATGGTGAAATAACAACGGTGAAATAAGCAAGGTGAAATAATTACAATCCATGGATAGGTGAGTAAGAACGATATATAGTAAATGGATAATTTGCTGTACCTTTCTTTCAGTTCTTTTGTGCTACTGAAAAATTATTAGTGCAAAATGTAGGTATTTTCAGCTGTAGAAAAAATTTTGCACACTTTTATAGTCATTTGAAGTAGTTAAAATTCTTTAAACTGGAAAAAAAAAATCCCTATAAATCTCATAGGAGAGATCTCAATGTATGTATTTGCCAAAAAAAATCATGTATATTCTCTAAGAAAAATTTTATTTGACCATGCTCCGAAAAATCAACAACAAAACACGAATATTTTTTTTGTATCTAAATTTAGTACAGAAACCACTTATAACATTTGTATCAAAAAATAATGAAATAAATGAATAATACTATTGAACACATCTCTGTTGACTATTTTCAAACTTCATTCCATTTACTACGATTTGATTTTGTAAATTGTCACCGTATAGCTCTAACTACTCATAGATCAAATGTGACTGCTTTTTGACAAAGGTTAAAAGAGCGTGCCATAAAAAATTAACCGTCTTAATAGGGATTAAGTTTTTTATTGTACGCAATTTTATTATTTCTCTAATTCAAAGCAGTCACATTTGATCTATGAGTAGTTAAAGCTATACGGTAATCGAAAATGGAAGTATAGAAGATTGCAAAATAATATTAAATCGTAGGAACTACAAGATCTAACAATGCAATCTATATATATATTGTAAAATCGTAGAGAAATTTTTGTTTATTTGTTTGTGCGTGCATCACGCCTAAGCCGGCAAAGCAATTTGTATGAATTTTGGTATAGAAATAGATGAGAGGTTGCAAAAGAACATAGGATACTTTTTGTTAAAGTCGGAGGTGCGATTCCCTATCCCTATTATATGAAGTAAATAAATTTGTTTATATCTTTGCATTCATTTGAGGTATAGAGATGAAATTTGATATACATATTAATGAGATTGCGATAAGTAACCCTATTAATTTTGTTCCGAATCGTAGGGGTCTATACTACGCACTCAACACATCATGAACTCCAGTTAAACTTTTATCTATAACTCTTAGCTATGATAATTTAGTGTTTTGGGCCCAAGACATTATTTAACAAAGTTCAGTGAAGATTGGCTAGGAGGTTTCGTTATTGGGTTTTAAAATTTTTTAGTAATTATATATTTTTGTATTACTAAGAAAAAATATTGGTTGATATGCGTGCAAACAGGAGGATTTGCTTTAAACTTAGTGAGGAAGAAGAGGAGGAACAAATCGAATGCCGAATCGATGGCAGGACAGTCTGTCTGATAATTGTTTCTGGTTCCGGATTTAATCTCATAAGTCTAGCAGATTGGCTGTCGCTAAAAAGTAGGGAGGCAACCCTTTTCAATATTCGTTCAAACACACAGAACCAATTCAGAGGATATGGCTCGGACCAAATACTAAACGCTATTTGTGTCTTTGAGAGGCCACTATATAGATGAAGGCAAAGTCCGAATAGTTTGCAAAATTTTTTGTTATTGAAAAAAGGAAGACTGTTGCGTTAAGAGACGGCGATAAAATTAAATACTCTCCATCATGGATTAGAGGTTAATCATATTGAGAAAATCTAACGTTTCCAAATGAAAGAGGTTAACAGTAAAGTTGCCATTAGATCCAGGAGTAGGGTAAAGTGAATGCTATTTTTAAAGAGGCACTTAACCATGAAATAACTTGAACTGTTACTGGCCGCAGCTCTTGGATCTCGTCAATCGTGTTGGCGTTCAAGAAAAATAATTCGTAATTCACGGAACTAATAAAACCTTCACAAGCCCATATATCGGTTGTATGCCTATTAGCGTATTCCTCGCGTGTAGTCCTAATACTAGCGGCTTTTTCTTATCTCTTGCCGTGTTTATACTATAAAACTGACTATGAATCTATCACGACTGATCTGAGCGCTAAATATTGATACGGTAGAACTCTGCAGAACAAGCTACTTTCATTAGCATTTACTATATTGATCTGCCAGCTATAACCAACAAACATTGATGTTAAGTTTTCCTATTAACTGATTAGTAACATGCACAGATAGTTAATCTCTAATCTCATATCAGTTTATACCGATATGGTTTATTATTTGACATATCTGGTATTATCTTGCGTTGTTGATGAGTACAGGTACCCGGTGTAAGGGTAAGAGGGTTCCACTCAAATTGTGGTACTAAAAATCGATAGCAAGAGTAGTAACCACCACATAGATGTGTTCCTTATAAGAGTTTTCACTGTACTAAGTACTTAAGATACTTGAAAAAAATTCTCCAAGCAACAGTCACATTAATTCATTCATTATTAATTATTCTAGTATAAACTGCTGATACTGGCAAATTAATCGCTACTAAATTACAATTTAATTATAAACTATTTTTAGCACAGAATTAAATTTTTGAATTTTTTTAAACTGATAACAATTTGCTGACTTTTTGACCGTAACTGTCGACACGAGGACGTCCACTGCGTCCAACTTTTACTTCACATTAAAATTTTCAATATTTTATATTTATTATTTTTGTTTTTTTTAATTCAGTCTCTTAACTAAACTTAATTGTCCTTAAAACAGAAACAAACAATTAAAAAAGTTCACCTTTTTTCTCGTTTTTTTTATTTCAAAAAATATTATTTTTCCCAAATCAATTTTCAGCGTAAATAATCCTTTTTCGTAACGCTTAACTTAATCCGCAACAGTTTTCGGCGCTGCTAAGCTAAAAGATCTGTAAAAATCTTCTTCTTTCTTTCAATAAATTTATTTTTTAACTCTAAGTCACTCTGGAGCACTTCTCTATATCGTCGATGCGCGTAAACGTCTGCCTCGCGAAAAGTCGTTGTTGTAACTGAATTCGCGTAGTCGAACGAAAGCCGCTCGAAGTTGAAAAAAAAAAAAAAAGCTAACGAGAAGAGCGAGTAAGCGTGTATCTGTGTGTGTGTGAGTGAGTCTGTTTGTGTTTATGTATGTATGCGCATTTAGTTAGTCGCTGAGTTGAGCGAGCTTTGATGTACACGTAGTACAGTGTTCCATTTAGATGTGTGGTATTTCGTTAACGCATAAAATCTGCATTATCGACGTTTTATTTTAAATTTTTTTAGGAGTTTACTTTTATGCCAAAAGGTTACACGTCAACGAAAGTGATCCTCAAATGATTTCAGTCTTAAAACGGATTGTTACATCAGTAATTCATCCAATTCTACTCGCAATTATCTAAAATTTCATCGGAAATATAGTCAAAAGAGTGGAGTTTCTAAGGGACAGTCACGCTTAAAACAGCTGTTAAATATTTATAAATTATAAAATCTATGGAATGGTCTTAAGAACGCTATAAGATGTTAGTCCAAGTGGAGGAATCTTTACATAAAACTTTAATCTTAAGATTTTTCGTAGTCACTGTTATTTGTTGTAATCTCTAGATAAAGTGTAACGTGGATATTTAGAACTACAAAATAATCTATGCGTGTTACGCTTTATCGGCCGAAACATCAAGTTTGACCTTTCTGATAATAAAAACCATAGGCAGGTTGAAACAAGAAGCACTACAATCGAGTCTTCTCGACTTAAATACATCCTACACTTAATTTTATTCAAGAAACTCTTCTATTGAAGGATAAATGTGAGATAGTTTTTTTTTCAGAAAATCATACTTGGAGAAAAAAAAGAGCGAAGTTTTTCGACACCCTGTGTGTACCAGGTTTCCTAGCTAAATTTATTCCTCTCTGCAATACAACGCTATCACATATACAAAGAGAGGTTTCAGGCGGGATGTATCGGGTTTTTTTTTTTTTTTAAATGTATGTCTGTCCTATCTTTAAGAAAGGATACCCCGCTGTTTGCGTCAACTACCGCGGAATAAGTCTCCTTTCCATTGGATATAAGACTCTGTCGCGCTTATTGTGTAATAGGCTGAAGCCATATACCGATTCACTGATAGGACGATATCAGTGTGGCTTCAGACTAAAAAGGTCGACCAGTGACCAAATACATTACGCCAAATCTTGGAAAAGACCCGTGAGTTCAACAAAGACACTCACCACCTATTTGTCGATTATAAAGCCGCTTTCGACACGCCGATACGATCGAAGTTCTTCGACGCACTGTCTGCACTAGGTATCCCGGCAAAGATTGTCGCTATCTAACACACAAAGCGTTGTCAGGTTGGGGAAAAACCTCTCCGGCCCCTTTGATACCAAGACAGTTTTCAGGCAGGGCGATGCTCTGTCGCGCGATTTTTTCAATCTACTGATGGAATGCATGCTACGCCAGTGCGCGTACATACAGAGTATGTCGGGCTCGATCTTCCAAAAGGAAGTGATGCTGCTCGCTTACGCCGATGACATCGATATCATTGGCACGCAGGAACGGCGAGTCATTTTTTGGGCTAAGCGGGTCAAAATCTTGAAATAAACTTGTTAAATTCCGGCGAAGTACTAGGCGAATGCAAAAAGCGCGAAGTCTCTATCTACTACCGTTTCAGAGATCCTTTCGTTCATACGGACGGACAGATCGACTCCTCTATCACTCCTGACCATAATGGGGGTAACTTTGGGTGTCCCTGACCATTATTTCTACCTGTTACATACATTTGCACAAAACCAATAGGCTCTTGTACCTTCGGTACAGGCCCTAAAAACAACGCGACTGGCATACAAGATCATAGCGGTTGGTGCTCCTTCTTAAGTGCAGTCATAACCGAAAAACAGTGATAGGGTCATCTAAGTAAAATCCAAGGAGGTTGGAAATTTTTCAGATTGTCCTCCATCAGGATGAAGGAGTTTTGTACATATTTTTTCTCACAACAAGTGAGACAAATGAGACAAATGAAATTATATTATAAAATATATCAAACAAAATTCAACGCATGTTTCATTTCTATGTCCTCCAGATAAACAGTGTAAAAACAAAGAGTCTGGTTTCGTGAATGGAGCCTTATATAGTTAAAAAAGTTTTGTTCTCAGAAACGGATACTTTTTCCTGTTCAATTATAGTTCTTGGTATAATTCGAATTGGGACCTTGAAGGAGGCCCTTCGGCAGCTTGTGTCCTTCGGTTAAAACGTTAACAACTATACTAAATATTCTCACGAACATTTAGAATTTCATACCAGATAAATCGTTTTGCGGGAAGTGCTTCTTCATTACTTTAATATGAAGAATATTAATGGAAGTTTACGGCGGAGTTGGTTTGGTTGCTTTAAAAGTGGTGATTTTGAGTTCGAAGACAAGGAACGGCCAACGGTCAACACAAAAAATTTTAAGTCAAAAAATTGGAAACATTGCTTTATGTTGACCAATGTCAAACACTACAGGATTTGTCAAAATCAAAGCAAAGCAGAATTCAAAGCAAGGAAACTTTATGCCATACGAGTTGAAGCCGCGATTTTCCGCTTGTGAACAATTCCTTGAACGCTCAAGAAGAAAGGGTTTTTACCATGACATTACGACAACACCAAGCGTAAAAAGTAATGAATTTTGCCCGGATATTCATGAATATTCTTGACATGAAGCTTATACTCTCTATTTAGTGAGACCAACGCTATGAGCTGCTCAAACCGAATGAAACTATCACCCTGGAACGCAATCAGACTCAACTCATGCTTTTGAGTCGCACACTTAATCATTAACGGCCGGAATACGAAGAAAGTGACAAAGTGAGTTTGCAGCGTGATAACACTGGGGGGCATGTTTGCAAAACCGGTCAACACTTAATTGGAAACGCTGAAACGGGTAGTCCTACCCTAGCCGCCGTATTCTCCAGACATCATTCTTCCCGACTACTAATTAATAAATTAAAAGAAGATATTAAATATTTCCCCCAAAAACCTGATTCGGAGATTTTATGATGAAAAATACATACATACACACTGCATCCATTACATCAACTGGCTTTATCACTTGAGAATGTTTCTCTAACAAGCGACTCTAACTTTAACAAGTTACAATAATCGTATAACGATGCATAAAGTGATCTCAGTGCAGTGCTAATTGTTTTGTTCTACAAAAATTTCACGTTTTGACTTTGGATTACTTCCTATTTCCAAAAAAAAAATTTCAAATCATAATAGATACAAAAAAAAACTTCCCATACACATTTCAGAACAGAACAGAAGCATTTGTATGATTTATTACTTCGATGCCGGCATAAACACGATCCGAGCTTCATGTCTCCAGCTTAAAGTGCCTTCACTTGTACGCACTTATCAACAAATTTGTAATGTCATCACACGGGCAGAGATAACCAACCACACCTCCAGTGAAACCTGCATACATCCCCAATAACACACCATAATAACAACCAAATAAAAATATGTCGCCAAGAATAATAATACCTTGCGGTGTATATAATTGCCTGAGCAGCTTAAGATTGCTATCGGCTAAAGGTATATAAGCGAATGAAAACAAAAATGTGAACAGCTTAACTGAACGCATTTCAATTAAAAGTACAGATACAGATACATTAGCAATGTACGTATATACCATATATGGGGTGTGTATAAGAAGTATCGGGCATAATAAGAATGGATGGGTCTTCTTCAAAATGTATAAAATTATTTGTGGATAACATGTTAGAATTAGTGAATCATTACACAAAAATGGAGTTATCTCTTGAACTTGAGCTGGAGGAGGTATTGCAGCACTTGTGAAAAATTCTATCAAGCACTACCCGTCGCTCACCATTGCCAACCGTTCATTTCAGGTTGTCTCCGCGAGCGTCAACGTCACTTTGGGTTCAATGCATATCCAGCCCAACTACAGAAGTAAACTTAACCCTTTCAACGTTATCCTTAATTCTGATGGAGAAAAATCATTAATTGGTGAAGATTGAAACCCTCAACACTGGAAATGGAGAGATCACAGAGCGAAAGTATTGGTGCCTGGCTCTCCAACGCGCTATCCTTTCAGTTACAAACGAAGTTCGTCCTGCTTAGACTTTGCTCAATACGAACGCATTCCCGATGGGCTGATAAACATAACGGATAACTGGGAGCAACAGCTGTTATGCCTCAACACCGTCTTCTCTCTAGGTTTCTGAGGAAGCTTGACGAGTTGATCCATTTGAATATGGAGCTAAAGTCGTAGATCTTTTTACTTAAAACATACATACTGCGGCAGCTCTGTCGGGTCCTGCTGTCAGCAAATCAAATCCTTCAACTCTTTATTGTCATAATAGAGAGACGAGAGACTTGATTCGGTTCAAGTGACAGCAGCGACGGAGATTTTTTCACATTCACCATCCCGAGGATAATGCTTTATGGCAAAAGAGACGCTTAAGATCCAGAGATATTTTATGGAAAATACAAGGCAATCGATTACACAATAGACCTCGGATAATCTCTGTGGAGGGTTACTAGCTCCTTTAAGCGAAAGCCGTTGAGACATATGGAGATTAAATACGCATAGGGCGAAGTATGAAGGTCAGATGCAGAGAATGCAGAAACTTTCGTTCTACAGCTGGCGAACCGGTTTCTGCCTTTCAACACACCCTTACAGATGGACCTGCCTAACACGTCTATAAGAGTAGAAGAGGTAGTCGATGCTAGCAAACGTCTGATGTGGAAGAAATCCCCAGGGCCTGACATGATATGTTACATCACCCATAACGAGCGAATATTTTAGGATATTACTACCCTGTCTGAAGTTCTGATGCATAGGCCTGGTAAGCCGAAAGACGATTCCGATTTGTACCGATCAATCAGCCTTCTCCCTTCGCTCTCCAAGGTGCTTGAAAGACTTATTATATTATGGCTTACCAGGCGTGTGGATCTTGCAGAAATCTTACCAATACACCAGTTTGTCTTCAGGGACGGGCAAGGAGCAATTGAGCAGATTCTGTAATGGTGTCTTTGTTGACATGCAACAGGCGTTTGATCGTGTATGGCACATGGCACTAATCGCAAAAATCAACAGACACATCCCAGATCACTTTCATCTCCTCTTCAGATCGTAGCTGCGAGATCGCCTGTTCCAGATACCAGCTGGTGTTCCAAGAGGAAGCGTGGTTGGCCACTTCTGTGCAATATTTTCACCACGAATGTACCAATCCCTCCAGTCACCACCAGAGACAAATCACTGCTCGCCTCATAGACAACCGATAAATGTTTCCTATGCACGGCGACAGATTCCGGTGTTCAGGTGTAGCTCCACCTGCTTGAAAGCTGGGCTCGCAGCTGGAACATCAAACTGAACCCTATAAAATGTAAAAACGTTTGCTATAACAGGGGCGTCTACAGCAGGTGTAAGCTTCCCTTTCGATGTAAGAGGCCGCTTTATAAATCTATTTTCGTGCCCACCTGGAGCTATGGGATCCAGATTAGCGGACTGGCGTCGAACCTTTGACGTGTATAGACGCTTCAGAATAAAACCTTGTGGCTTATCACGAATTGTGGCTGGTACATTCGACGGTCGACTTTCCACCGGGATCTGAACTTGGAGACCATAGAGCTCTAAACAGAACCTCATACCAGCAGATATAGCAATACGCTGAGCCCCCAAGAACAGGCTAGTCCTCTTGACGAAATAATAATATACAAATATTGACTTTCCACCCCATCATCAAGAATTTGGGAATGATAAAAATTCAAGGTCCGCTTTTACTGAGCGACTATCTGACCAATTATGGTATGAAAATTGTTCTCCAGCTACAGTTTGGTACTGTTCCCATATGAAAGGGCAGACTTTTTGTTGTTTTTCAGTATTACAAAACCACGTGCTTTGTAGTACAATCCGGACTAAGACCATTAGAGAATCTTCGAAGCGTTAAAGAATCACAGGCAGTAGCATTTTTAATAATTTATAGCGATATCTCCAATATTTTTTTCATTCTGCATCATTTCCCATGACTTTCTAAGCACACCCTGTATATAATATGCTACATATTCGATCGAAATCTAGAAAATGACATAAGCATAATAAATTCGAAGATGCTACAAAAAGTCTAGAACGTCCGAAAAAAAAAACAAAAACAACAACAGGTTACAAATGAACGACGCAAATACTGGAGATAGAAAGAAAAAAGAGAGGCAGCAAACTAATGACAGAGCGGAAGATGAACGATCGATCGATCTATCTAACGAGCTACGTGCAATTCGTGTTTTCGTTCTTACTTCGTCTAAAGGTGACAGACAGATTTATGCGTGTGACATAGGAAATAACTCATGACTCAAGTTGAATTCAGGATTAGAAAATTTTAAGTACACAAACTAGTATCTCAGTCAGTTCTACACGACGAACTGATCTGCTTTTGAGGTTTTTCACAGAAGAATTTCTGTTCGGCTGAACATACAATCTGTCTGTGTTAGCTTCTATTTTGTGGTTTCATATAGAAAAATAAAAATAAAAAACCCTGCGAAAGCAAATACTTAGATTAATATATATAGCACAAGTTGCTTGATTTATTTTTTAGTTAGATAGCACTCTCGACCCACTTTTCGTACGAGAAATTGAAACCGAATAATACAACGGCTGCGGTTGACACAATTACGTGCTTGAAGTCTTTAATTGGGTCGTGTGAGTGTACGGACGGACTATCGATCTGTCGCATGGTATCGATTTAGTTTCATAAACCAGTTAGGCGCCTTTTGACTTGATTAGTTAGCTAACAATTGCTAGAAAACTATTCGCATATAAAGATATCTTCGCAATTATTTGCAAACAGTTGTCAGTCATTCAGTTAGTCAGTACTCACTAGGCACAGCCCCCACATAAACTCATTGCGAACTCAATTCAACTCAACTCAATTAAAGAGTAGCCGCATTATTTAATTGGCCATAATTTTTGCCTCATTCTTTCATTTTTATTATGGATAATTACGCTGTCGATCTATGTTTACAATGATCTATTGTTGATCATCTCTTGTGTGTGGGCATTCATCTGTCAGTCAACAAAAGACGTAAATAAACGAAAAAATGGAAGATATTACTACGAAATTTGTTTGTTTTTTCGCTTCCTAAATAGTTGGTTTGTTTGTTATGATGTGCGGCAAATGGGTCTCTCTCCACTGACGACTTTGTTTGCATATAAACAAATAAAACACCAATTAAAATCTGTCTGCTTACCAGTTGACGAGTGATGTATGGATATTTTAATTAATTTTGATGTCTGTCTTTAATTATAATCTAAGCAAACAAATTATAATGCGTACATTTAGCAGATTTTCAAACAGAGATTTGCGAGGTTTGTTAAGGAAAGATACTTAGTGTACAATTTGGCAAGAAATAAGTTGGAAAATACGGTGGAACATATAAGGCCAGTTCTAGTCGAAGTAATTCGTTTTCTATACAAAGGTCAAAAGTCCGTTTGGAAAAAGGGAGAGTGCACTGCGAACATATTCAAGAATTCTGGAGAACACTTACAGACAAAATGCTTTATTCTAAGCATACCTGCTCGGGCGCCAATCAATGTTCCCTAACAAACAAAAATGGTTTGCGGAGAGCCCAATACACCCAATACACTTTTTAAAGTCCAATGTTCAAAGTTTGGTATTATTTTAGTGTTATATATTACAAGGATCCCTGCTCGGGCGCCATTATATTGCTATATTGCGACGCAAGAAAAAAAATTATTGAATACACACTGCTGAGGTCCACTCATCTGAACAAGGTAAAGGAACGAACTGAACCTCATATAAGGGAAAAACTAGCTTCGTCATATGTCAGCAACTATATAACGAAAATTATTGGTTTGGACATATATAAAGAGTCGACTACAAAGCCGCTTTCGACACGCCGATACGATTGAAGTTCTTCGACGCCCTGTCTGCACTAGGTATCCCGGCAGAGATTGTCCGTCTTTGCATGGCGAAGCTATCTAACACACAAAGCGTTGTCAGGGTGAGGAAAACTCTCTCCGATCCCTTTGATACCAAGAGAGGTTTCAGGCAGGGCGTTGCTCTGTCGTGCGATTTTTTCAATCTCCTGATGGAATACATCCTACGCCAATGCCCGTACATACAGAGTAAGTCGGGCTCGATCTTCCAAATCAGATCTTCTTATTTTAAGTACTGGCTTAGTGAGCACATCAACCCTAACATGGAGCTCGTTGTGATAAAAGAGAGATCTGGATGATACTACAGAACGTTTTGCTAGAAATGTTCATGAAGCAGCAACTTTTGCATTCTTAACATTAACCCATTTGAATAGCTCTCCTGGGCGTAGCAATCAGCAGTTTAATGTTGAGATTCGTAATAGGTTTCCCAGAAGAAGGATGATCAGTCGCAAATCTTAAGACAAACAAAAACTAGACAAGAGTGTGTCGATCAACTATTTGAAACGATTATTGCAAGAGATAATAACCAATGCAATTGGTGATTACCACGTCAATCTAATTTCGAGAAACAACAACTATTACATCCTTTGGAAAGCGACAAAAGGTGTTAAGATCCAGAAGATACCAGAAATGTATGGTACAGGACTGATATGGCATTTTTTGAGGCATTTAACGAATATTTTGAACTAACGCTTCAGCCCAACTTGGTTTATAGTCGTACCAATACCTTAGAGACTGAGATTTTTTGTCACTTGAGGTGCAAGGATAAATTAAACCACTCAAAATCACAAAAACTGCTCGAAATAAGGGAATAGACGGCAGAGTAGTAAAAGCATTGCCGAAGAAGGGATTTTTGTTTTGGACTATGAACTTTCCTTTACAAAAAATTGCTTTGATTGTGATGGTTGCTTGAACATCAATTCAGATTCGGGAATCAGCATGGAACTCCTGAACATCGTCTTTGTATTGTCTCTAAAAACACAACTTCCTGCGCCTTCTTTCTTCTTTTTGCTTCATATATCAAAGAAAGAGTACTCTGAGTTGTTTGTAGGGATGAGATCTCTACGACACGTCTTATTAGAGCAGATGTTCCACAGAGTAGCGTTTCAGGTCCGGTGCTGCATACTATCTATATAGCAGATATGCCTACTCCAGCTAATTATTTGAGGGTTAATGAGTAGGCGAAGCGAAGGAGTAGGGGTGGAGCCCATTTGTTTGTACAAAAAAAAAGATGTACTTCGAGGATTGGAAAAAAATTGTGGCATAATTGTATTATATCTGAGGAGGACTACTTAAAACATAAAAAAATATATGTTGATATACAAAATATTTTTTTTTCGAGATATATAAACAGTTATTTCTTTTTTAACAAACCTCTTATAGCTCGCTAGAATCTCCCACAAAATGATGCATCCGTACAATGTGTAATTGAAAGAAAGCAGCTGTGTATGCTGAGACACTTTAAAAATTAAATAGCACAAAGAGCTCTGACTGGGTAAGCAAATAAATTATGCAGTCAAGACAATAGATTCAAAAACCAGAACAAGTGACTTAGAAAGGTATTGTTGCGTCATCGTAAGACCTGAAGACCGAAATTAAATGTTAGAATGTAACTGATTCACTGCTTCTCGTGCAGAAACAATTTATTTCCTAGTTTAAAACTGGAAACATTTGTACTGTAAAACAAGTAAGGAAATACAGTCGGGCGTAACCGACTGTAAGAGGCCCTGTACCAGTTCAGGTCGCCTAACAAACATATTAAATGTTTCCCGAGCTTATGACCAAACACATGACCACTTCTTACTGCGCGAATATGAATGAAAAGAAAAGGGGGGTCGTTCAAATTCAATTGCTTATAAAATCGCTATTTATTATCCGATTTTGATGAACTTTTTGGATTTTTGCTTAGAGAGACGTTATCTCTATATTGGTACACTCAATTTTTTTTGTGCCGAAGAAATTTTCACCCTAAGGGGTGATTTTATGGGGAAGGGGGGGAGGGGCAAAATTTCAAAATAAACTTGTGAAATTCCGGAGCAATCCTAGTCGAATGCAAAAAACACGAAGTCTCTATCTATTACCGTTTCCGAGATCCTTTCGTTCATACAGACGGACGGACGGACGGACGGACGGACGGACAGACGGACAGACGGACATGGCTATATCGACTCCTCTTTCATTCCTGACCATAATGGTGGTAACTTTGGGGGGTCTCCGACCATTATTTCTACCTGTTACATACATTTGCACAAACCCAATAGGCTCTTGTACCTTCGGTACAGGGCCTAAAAAGATCTTTAAGATAGAAAACTAAAACCTTGTAGGTGTATCCACAATTGTAACTCGCCATGCAACTGCATATCAAACAAGTAAGGAAATACAGTCGGGTGTAACCGACTGTAAAAGGCCCTGTACCAGTTCAGGTCGCCTAACAAACATATTAAATGTTTCCCGAGCTTATGACCAAACACATGACCACTTCTCACTGCGCGAATATGAATGAACAGAAAAGGGGGGTTGTTCAAATTCAATTGCTTATAAAATCGCCATTTATTATCCGATTTTGATGAACTTTTTGGATTTTTGCTTAGAGAGACGTTATCTCTATATTGGTACACTCAATTTTTTTTGTGCCGAAGAAATTTTCACCCTAAGGGGTGATTTTATGGGGAAGGGGGGGGAGGGGCAAAATTTTAAAATAAACTTGTGAAATTCCGGAGCAATCCTAGTCGAATGCAAAAAACACGAAGTCTCTATCTATTACCGTTTCCGAGATCCTTTCGTTCATACAGACGGACGGACGGACGGACGGACAGACGGACAGACGGACAGACGGACAGACGGACATGGCTATATCGACTCCTCTATCACTCCTGACCATAATGGTGGTAACTTTGGGGGGTCTCCGACCATTATTTCTACCTGTTACATACATTTGCACAAACCCAATAGGCTCTTGTACCTTCGGTACAGGGCCTAAAAATTGTTTTTATTGAAACTAATTATATTTGAAAACCATTTTCAGCCAAGTGTCAGAAGTGTTTTTTGACGTTTTTATTGCTGTTCGCCAAGTTGCATGTCGATTTAATGACGCCATTTTTTTTTATTTTTAAAGCACTCGAAAACACCAACGCCAATTCTATTGAGACAATAGCAATACACGAGGGTAGCTTAATATGTTATCTAAGTTAAATATATCAACTGCAAGCTTGAGGTGCCCAACAAATGCCCAACAGAACCACATAAAATTGATCAGAACTTCACTGACTTGCATATCAACAAATACATAAATAAAAAAACCGACTTCAAAACGAATGAACAGTACTCCCTCGAAATACACCGGAACTCTCCCAACACTCCATACCAAAGGAAAATAAATCAGTTAAAAAACAAGTAAGAAAATACAGTCGGGCGTAACCGACTGTAAAAGGCCCTGTACCAGTTCAGGTCGCCTAACAAACATATTAAATGTTTCCCGAGCTTATGACCAAACACATGACCACTTCTCACTGCGCGAATATGAATGAACAGAAAAGGGGGGTTGTTCAAATTCAATTGCTTATAAAATCGCCATTTATTATCCGATTTTGATGAACTTTTTGGATTTTTGCTTAGAGAGACATTATCTCTATATTGGTACACTCAATTTTTTTTTTGTCGAAGAAATTTTCACCCTAAGGGGTGATTTTATGGGGAAGGGGGGGGAGGGGCAAAATTTTAAAATAAACTTGTGAAATTCCGGAGCAATCCTAGTCGAATGCAAAAAACACGAAGTCTCTATCTATTACCGTTTCCGAGATCCTTTCGTTCATACAGACGGACGGACGGACGGACGGACGGACAGACGGACGGACGGACAGACGGACATGGCTATATCGACTCCTCTATCACTCCTGACCATAATGGTGGTAACTTTGGGGGGTCTCCGACCATTATTTCTACCTGTTACATACATTTGCACAAAACCAATAGGCTCTTGTACCTTCGGTACAGGGCCTAAAAATAGCTTCGAATGCACCGAAGCTATAATACCATTCACAGGATGTTTCGAATCGAAGAGAAAATGTTAAGAATAAACAAAGAAAAATTTCTGAAACCTAAAAATTTTACTATGACTTTTTTTTTTAAATGTATCTGTATTTTTTTGGAGATACATACTTCTAAATTTTGGTGAGACTCACCCATTAATTTATATGTGAAGAATAAGAAATCACCATAAAAAATAAGACTTTAAGTTCAAAGTAGCTACGAGGACGTAAACTGTAGTCTGGCTACAGATGCACAGGAATTATATAAGAATATGAAGACATCACATTTTTAATGTATTTAGAGGTGATGAAGGATTTAATATCGCCGATAGAAAAGCGATGCCAGAACCACCAAATAACGATGGCTATATTTCTAGCCACCGGACTATAAAGAGGTCTACTCGGTCTATAAATAACTGATATTAACTGCTATTAATATAGATTAAGATTGTGCGATGGGTTCGTATATGACCTATACATATAGATCGAACCACGTCCTAATTGGAACATATGCCATAAGAGCCACCATGTGAAACTTTAAGTTGACATAAAATATTTTTGGAGCCATTTTAAAACTGAATAATATTTTGTTTTGCTTCACCCTAAAGAGAAGTTTACGTCCGGCAACTATCCTCCTACAGTTGCGAGCATCTGCCTAGCTATTCTGGTTTCTCAATCGAAGATCTACAAGCAACATGGATTTATGGTATCTAAACTTAGGGTATTCCTTGCTTCGATTCCAGAGCATCAAAAATAAGGATTTGCTCCTAATGCTGACCTCAAGAGTTAAATTCGCAGAATGATCTCAATTTAGCTACCGTCGAAGATCAATTCTCTCTTTGAATTCACTAGACAGATTCTTTGCCACTGCAGTTTCTATAAGAAGGTAAAAACGGCACCACTTTTAGTATCTTATACTAATCCTGCCTCAGCCATCTACTCGGTACACTATGCATCTTGGCTGAATTAAATCCGTTAACTCCTAGAACGAAGTATAGCTCTACTACTGTCATCACCGATTGGAATCTAAATATTAAATCTATACGGAAATATTAATTGTCTTATGGAAGGATCAGTAAACTCAAGATATATTGTCAGACATCTGGCACTGATTGTATATGGAGCAAATTTTTATTAAAATCGTGTAATAATTTACTTTTTAGAGGAATATGGGCTCAGTGGTTTTATTTTATGCCCAAGAACGCCTGAAATAACTGAGAATGCTCATATGGCATAAAAAGAAAAAACCACAGATGACTTCTGGAAGAAAAAGGATTACTACACAAGATCATCATGAAACTCGATTTGTATGCTCCATAAATCAAATATTTGAAGACATTTACTCCACCAAAGGGGAGTTGTATGAGGCAATTACTTATTTTATTCGATCCCGTTGAAATTTAGTTCGTAAACATAGATTGAGAGTGTTTGTGAATAGTTTGTGAAGAAAAAAAAGAACCAAACCGAGTTGGCTTCTTGGAGAAAATCCAGATTCAATGAGCTAAACTTTTCAAACTGCTTTCGCAATGAGAAAAACCTACTTCAACCGTTCCGATCTGTACGACAGACCCCACGAATGAACTCAAAGCAAATGTAAGACAGAGACAAGTTCAATGAAGTGCAATTTTCTAAATTGCATTTAATATTTTTTTTTTTTCTGCATTAATATTATTGTTGTGGTTTTTGTTTTTTTTTTTTTTGTACGCTGTCAATATGTATTTAAGTGGAAAAGGAAAGGGAAGAAAACTGCCATATTTGATGAGGTGCGGGCGAAGTGTAAGCGTGTAAAAGAGAGAGCTATAACTAGGCACATGAATTAGATCGTAGCAGTCGATTGTGACAGCAAACTTGAACACGAATACTTGAACATCGTCTTTAATTGTAGTTGTGGTTGCTGTTGTTGGTGTTGTTGTTGTTAGTGGATTTATTGTAGGTGTTTTATAGATAGATCGGAGAACCGGAATTACAGATGAATTCATATTCAAGTATTGGCATCGCTCGCCTCTACTAACAGAACAGACAACGCTTTTACATATTCGTTCGAGTACTTTTTCAAGTAATTTATTTGCAATTTTTCAAATGATTTTCATCTTTTTTTCTCTCAATTGCACACAAAAGTGATATTGATTATTGTGTGTGCAGTCAGTTTATTGTTTTCATAAGCGCTTTTTCGCGTTGATAATCCCCAGAAACGCACAAATGGAGGCAGTTGAATTGTTTTTAATGAATTCAGCTTCATTTTGATTTGGGTCTTGAATATTTGAAAGAGAAAGATTAAAACTAAAAATAGCGAAATAATGTTAAGCATTTTTTCTTCCGACAGATTTATAAGCTTTAATTTGTTCCAATGGAATGCAGCACAACTTATACATTATCTTGAACTTTTTTTGGATTCTTAGTTTATAAAGTTTTATTGTTCCAATTCGATGTTTCATGTTGAGAGTGTTTGGCGAAATTTTATTAAGTCAAAAAACAAAACTTCGTCGACCTATAAAGTGAGTTTGAAAGTTTCGGTGAAGCATTGTCAAGCTAGAACAAAAACTTTATTTAATAAAAATTTAACCAATTGGGCAATAGTTGATGTCTAACTTTAGCGAACTTTATTTTTAAAAAAAACTGAAAGGGGGACAAGAATTTTCTTAAAAATTTCATTACATTCGATAGACCATAAAATAGGTTTATTTCTGGTAATTTGTGCATGTACAACTCGAAACCGTGCGTTCACAAATTGAAGCTTCATCGAGCAAACTAAGGAAGTGTCATACAAAAACTAGTATAAATCGTGAAAATCCTTATGCATCTATCAAGTGTCACTTTTTCAATTTTTCATGCCGGATTCATAATTTCTTTAAAATTGAGGACGTAAGAAAGTACTGAACCGGTCAATTCAGAACGCTACCATAAGAAGTTTTTTATGCTACAGTTTGAGGCGTAAACCTTACAGATGGGACATAATTCCTCAAGGGTTCAAGTCCCTTGACCAACCCAGGTGTCAAGTCTATTGACCCACCAAGGAGTCAAGACCATTAACCCACCAAGGAGTTAAGTCCATTGAACCGCCAAGGATTCAAGCACGTCAGATACATTGACCCCCCCAATGAGTCAATTTTAATGCCGTACCAAGGAGTCAAATCCATTGACGCCCCTAGAGGGCAAGTACATCGTTTCTCCAAGGGGTCAAGTTCATTGACCCCCCCAAAGGGTCAAGGCCATTGATCCAACAATGGGACAAGTCTATTGATCTCCACTGGGTCAAGTATATTATGGTCCAGGTGATCAAATCCTCCGTATGAGGAGTTTCCTGATCCAGCGGTCAATGACTTTAGCCAGAGGTCGATAGCCTTAGTCAAAGGAAATAATAATAAGGGGTCAAATCCATTGACGCCGCAAGGAGTTAAGCTCATTCACCCTCCCAAGTGGTCAAGTCCATTGACCCACGAAGGATTTGATAGAAACTTTTACCCGGACCGGAAACTCTCTCCTCGGCTTATCGCAAAAGTTGGTCTAACCGAGTTAATTTGATCGACACTCTCGTCTGGAGAATCCCTTCAACTAGGGATAACCGCGTCACCGTGCACCTAACAACCTATGGGGAGTACAAATGGAAAACCACCTTTTATATTCAAAATTTTACAGTTTATACTGCTTATTAAAAATGTTACGAAATTTTGCGTGACCGGATTTATCTCATGATTTTCTACGCAGTGTTTAATTTCGTCATAGTTAAAATACAATTTTCAAATTTCACGAAAAATACATTCCTGAAAATCAAGCTTGTTTGGCTCAAATTTGGAATTATTAAAAAAAAATTATGATAAAATTATCAAAGCCTCATATTTTCCCAGCATTAACTGCATTTATACTAAATATTTGTTGTAAATTTTAAATCTATCAAAGAAATAATTTCAATAAATCAATTACTCACCTCTTGGTGGTGGTCCCGCTTTAGGCGTAGTATGCGAACAGCAAGCACGTCCAATTTTCGAAACAGAGCTGGTCGAACCAAAATTCGAAGGTGCTTTCAATCTGCTAGCTGGAATGCCGGTAACCGATGAAGCAGGTGTTGGAATTTTGCTAGAAGCATGTTGCGTAGTTGTTGTTGGTGGTGGAGCACTTGCAGCACTATTTGTTGCTGGAGGATCCATCGTAGATGTGGGTGTTGTAGTTGTTTCCGTATTTTGATTATTTTCACTGGCTTGAACACTGTTGCCTTCAGCTAAAGCTGGGCTATTTTCATTTGATTCACTCATTTTCTTGCTGCACAAACTGTTTTCTTTTTTTTTAACACAAAAACACACGCGTATTTTTAATTGAATTTATGCAATAAAGTAATTGCATACATATATAAGAGATAATAATGCTTACAAACTATAACTTACCTTATATATACGTATTTAACAAAATAAAACAAATTAAAATTGTAGAAAATATGTTGTAGATTTTTTTGCCTGACAGCAGCACACTGTGCATGAGATTTTGGCGCGCTCTTGTTTTCTCACAATCACAGCAACGCACAGCTGTTTAAAGTGATTGTAAGTAAACAAATAAACTGGTTGCTTGTTGTTTTTATTGGAGCAGCTGGTTTTTTTTTTTTGCTCTTCTTGTTCGATTGGCTTTTGCGCCCTTTTTCGTTGATATGTTGCTGTTGTTGTTTTGTTATTAATTTGTCAACGGCTTTGATTATATTTTGTTTTGTTTAGTATGCGGAATTTTTGAAATATGCTTTTTAACACCTTGAATTAATTATGCAAATATAATAAAAAAAATTTAAATTAGTAATAGCACGGCTTTTGGTAGATATATATATTTATAGCATTTTAAATGAAATGCTGCGTAATTTTAATGCTTTATTTTTTTCTTTTTTTTTTCTCAACACATCAACAGCTTTTCAAACACAGACACTTGATTGCACATTTATAATTTAACAAAATTGCACCTAAATTGCAATAAAAATATAAAAAAAATAGAACCGTGCTATATTTTCACACACACAACATAAGAATGCGCACTATCTTTCTCTTTTATACGCGTTGCGCGACCTACCCGCACTATGCCGCACTTTCATATATTTCTTTGCTTTCTTGGCTGCTTTTGGTGAACGTACAAAAAATGGGACACGATTACACTTTTTCAAATTTGTATATTTGTGTTAAGTTTGTATTGTTTTAATGCAGCGCGCTTTGTAACTATTGTTGAGCACAGTTTAAATGTGTTTAAGTGCTTTGAATATACAGAAAAACCGATTTTTTTAAATATGCATAGCGTTCTCCTAACACGAAACTTTTGCTGCTATTGGCAAACTGTCATTCACAGTAAAGCCTTGACATTTTTTGACAGACTACTTTGTTTTGCTATTCGTATTAGCGGAAAGCAGCTGTTTTTCGTTTTGGCTGTGATTGCTTGTTTAGTCAGCTTGAAGTTAATATATGAATATTAATTATAACTTATAAGTTAAGATTTAAGCATTAAAATGGAATCGGAAAGTGATTTAATTGCAAATCTGGATCATACGAAGGTATAATTAATGAATGTGTTCATTACAAAGAAATGTATAGCTGATTTTCACTATTATCAAAGCCTGCTAAGAAAGATTTTGTTTTGCTTAAAAGGTCGTCAATAATTTTAGTTAAAACATTTACAATGAAACGTTGAATTAATAGCAATAGTTTGGTAAATGCTCCAAATAATGGCAGTGCAACACTTTATTATAAATGCGCTCACATATATCATATTAACGTATGTGAAAATACAGGGTGAACTTTTTATTTAAATAATAAAAATAGTCATTATTGTGCGCTAAATTTGTTTATTGAATAAATTTACAACTACGCTGGCCTTTCGTGTTAGCCGAATTACAGCAAAATGTTAACAAAAAAAAGTCAACTATTGCCAACAAAAGGTTTCAAAAAGGTCATTACTATTATTTTGTATTAATTTACAATATTTATTGATCGAAGTCTTATTTAGATTTTCACATGCCGCGAGAAGAGACAAGCTGAAAGGGCTGAGAACTTTGCTCATTTAAAAACTGGATTCAAAGGACTAAACTGTGCCTGCTGGGATACTCGAGATTTGTTGAGCGCTTGCTAGAAGAAACTACGTTGATTATAGCCCAAGAAAAACAAATAAATTCGAAGAAGAGCATTTCGATGGCCCATTTAACTCGGATTAATGGAACTCGTTTGAAGAAATCACCCAGCACTTAATATATTTCCATGTTAGCTGCTGACATTAAAGAAAGGATACCGATGATGGTGAAGTGGGTGACGCTTGCTTACTTAATCGAAAGGCAAGGAAATTCGCAATAGAGACGCATAATGCATTTATGGGCCAAATCATGGCTTTTTACAAAACATAGAATACGGAAAGGTTTCTCGAAACTGCAACCTGAGTCAATCAATCGTATAAACAGGCAAAGGTTATGGCGTCGGGTTTAACAACTAAAAATTATACAGATATTAGATCTGTATCGATGTTCTTAAAAGAAATGAACTGGTACGCACGGATTGAAACCTACAACTTTATGGGCCTTAAATGACCTAAGTAATGGTGTGAGACAAATCACATCGGCCAACGCAAATACACTAAGAACCCTTTCATATATAATTGCTTGAGACAATGGAAACTCCACTAAGTAGTTTGGAAAAGTGCACTACCTGCTCTAGACTATAGTGTATATAAAGTACAGTGACAGTGTGCTCTTTCTATTGAGCATGCACATGAGTACTAGCATAATTAATTTTATTTTTTTGCTTTGTATGCGCTTCGTTGCTGAGCGAAGCACCAAAAATTAAAACCGATTCTAGCCCACATATACGCGCGTTCATATAACCATTTATAAAAGAAAAATACATTTAAATTAAAGAACGACTAGGATAGGTTAAATGTTTAATTTGAAGCCTATCTATACCTCTACCTATATGATCGACATATAAATAATTAATAATTTTTAAACATCTACAGATACCGCCATTGAATCAAAAACGCATACTGGCCTTCGTCAATCATTTTCTCATCAGCACGAGTACATTTCTGAATGAATTTGCGCTGGAAAGTGAGGCTAAATTTATTGAATTAGAACGCAAACTGCAGAAAGTCGAGGCAGGCCTCATAATCTTGGAAACCAAAGTGCGTAGCTAGTATAAAAGGCAATAAAAATAAATAAATACTATTAATACAATCTTTCTCAACAGTTGGCCAGCATACCGGATAGCGATGCAGCAGCTACAAAGATTCCACAGCCTACAACTTTAGCGGCGGCAAGTGTAGCTGAAGCAACAAGCAGTACAATAAGCGCTGAAGCTGCCGTCAGCACTAGTACAGCTGAAACGTCGGAGCTAACAGTCGAAATACCAGCAGCGCCAAGTGGTGTACGCGCTTGCGAAGATGTGCGCTATAAACGCTTCTTTAAAATGACACAAGTTGGTGTACCAGTACAGGCAGTCAAGCTGAAGATGCAAACTGAGGGGCTCAATCCAAGCATATTAGAGTATGTTTGCTTTAAAGTTTACACAAATAAGAATTGCATAATTTAATGCCTTGCTTACACTTACAGCACACCACAACTGCTGCTGGCGGATGGCGTAAGCGCATAGCGTACATTAAAATCGTCACGGCTGAAGCAGCTTCCAAGACTTATACTCTTTAAGCACAATAATAAATACAAACTATTTTGCTTTAGTTTTAATCTATTTGTTTTCTTTTAATGATTTCCAACTTAGCATAGCATAGTAAAAAAAAAACACCCAAAAAAGTGTTTCTCTTCGAACAAATCAGCTTAGCAACAGCAAAAAGGTGTTTCTTCTTCGCGTTGATTTTAGCGCTTAGAACTGAATCATTTGACCCTTGCGCTTCTTGTCACCGCCCAACTCGAAATGTTTGCAACGCTTCAGCGGGGTCTGCTTGCGGTATTTGCACTCTGTGCATTCCATACGCAGTACAATCTTTTTGGTGGTCTTAGCCTGTTTAAAGAAAAGAAAAGCAATTTATTAGCAAATTTGCAACTTTTAAAGTATGTAATTAAAAAAGCTTTGTTTTTAAATTATTTGCTACTATTGTGCACACCGTTGCTTAAAAAAACAGCGGCGCCTTGCGAGCGTTTGGGTTTTAAACGACAACAGCAGCATATTTAATTTTTGCACCATATATATACAGTACACCAAAAAGCTTACAAACCCAACGAGTTTCAGGCGTAGCAATTCGGAGTCCCAGTGGTGCCACAAATCATTTATAATAAAATCTCCTTTTTAAGCGAAAAACACTTACCTTCTTCCTGAAGATGGGCTTAGTCTGACCACCGAAACCCTGTTGTTTTCTGTCGTAACGTCTACGACCCTGTGCGCCTTTACGCTCCTTGGATTTCTTGTACTGCGTTACCTTGTGCAACTTATGCACCTTGCATTTCTTGCAGAATGTGCGACGTTGTTTTGGTACATTCACCTGAGAAATAATTAAATACAATGAAACACATTATTACACAAATTCAGCCGCATAGCAAAAATAAAACGCAATGTCGCCATTTTTAATATTCTTTTTTCTCTTAACACTTCCAACAAAACGTTGCAATATAGACACCAACGCATAGTTAAATATAACACTTTTCATTTAACATTACATTATTTACATTATTACTGTGTTTAATGGCGATGTTTTACGATTTTTGCTACATATTACAACCAACAACGTACCATCTTGAAAAGAGAAGAAAACACAAAAGGGAGGAAGTCGGCTGGTAGCGTTGCCAGCTGTGCTTATCTATTCTTGTGAATGTACTCTTTTGGTGTGCTATTCACAATTGTCAGTTGAAGTATTTCCGGTTAGGTAGCAGTTAGTAGCGGGTATTTAAAAAAAAATACTATACGCATATAAGTTAATTAATGTCTTGTTTAAATTGAACGGCACAGCATATGCTGGTTATAAAATTTTATTAGCTCAATAGTAGTTTAGCAACTAACTCGTTCCACTCAGAAGTAGTGCACGTTCGTTACTAAGCAGTTCAAATATCCCAAACATTTCTTCTAAATTCCTATGTGAATGGCAAAATGTAAGTCAAATTGCGTCTAACCAGTTAAGACCGCGAAAATCAGACAAAAATCAAAACCAGCAGTCGGTGTGCTGTTCAGTATCAATGTTTTGCCATTCACACATTAAGTATCAATTGTTGGTTAGGAAATTTTAATTACTTAAATCTATTTAACGCTTGTTAAATTGAAGTTGTGGTTAGTTAACAGCTCAATTTGCAAGACAATATGTAGCGTATTTACAATAAAGTAGCATATAGTCAAATTGAACAATTTTCGTCAAATTAATTACCACTTCTAATTGAAATTTGTGAATATTTGAAATTATTTTCAATGAAATATAAATACTTTGAATAGAATTCTCCATTTAAAATTGTTAAAAAGTATACTCCAAAAAATTTAAACAATAATTAATTATTTTGAAAAATATTTATTTTAGTTAAAATGTTTTTTTTTTCAGTTAAAATAGTGTACTTCTACATCAATACAATGTCGACCGACGCCTCTACATCTTATCGTATGGCATTTAGGTCTTCTTCCGACAGTTTTCTTTTTGCGCTTTTTCCAGCAAGATGGAACGAAGTAGTGTTGTATAATCCACTCTAAATCTTAGAAACAAATCAGCATTTGCGTCACTTTTGACTTCTGAAGGAGACTACAGAGTCCCTGCTTCACACCGCACTATGACGCTTTTGTGCCACTCATCTAACAAATCAGCTAAGCAACCGTAAAATGTAGTTCTTTTCGCTGAATTTAGCGCTTAGAACTGCATCATTTTGAAACTTGTGCGTCTTGTCACCGCTCTTCAGTGGAGTCATGCTTGCAGTATTTGCACTCAGTGATGGTCTTACCCTGTTTAAGAAAATAAAATGCATATCATTAGTAAATGTGCAACTTTTTATATAATTAAAAAGACAATATTAAAATTTTTTAATAAAATGTTTGCTACTGCTGGACACGCCACTGCTTGAAGCAACAGCGGCGATAGGCCTTATCTACTCCAACAGCAGCATAGATTTCTTTTGCACCATTCAAATCCCACCAAATAGCTTACTAACCCAACGTGTTTCAGGCGCAGCAATTCAGTTCTACTACGGTGCCACAAATAATTAATAAAGTATTTGTGCGAAGTTGGACTCACCTTCATTATTAGTTTTGACCTTCCAAACTCAGGTTTCTATGATCCTGTGCGCCTTTACGCTCCTTGCATTCCTTCCACCACGGAACCTTGCATTTTTTTGCACAGCAAGCGACATTGTTTTGTAACATTCACCTATAAAATAATTTAAAATAATGCAACACATTATTATACAAATTCAAACGCTTATCAAACAAAAAAACGCAATATCGCCATTTTTAATATTCTTTTTTCTCTTAACAATTCAATTTAAACTATGCAATATAGACAATAAAGCATAGTTAAATATATTACTTCTCTTTTAATATTAAATTATTTACATAATCATTGTATTTAATGGCGATGTTTTACGATTTTTGTGAAAAACTACAAACAACAACGTACCAACTCGATGAGCGCAGAAACACAAATAGAAGGAAGTCAGCATGTAGCGTTGTGACTTGTATTCTTGTGAATGTATTATTTGTTGTTATTCACAATTGTTAGTTGGTTTACATCCGGTTAGACAGCTGATAGTAGTGGCGGTATATGCATTTTTAAATAATTCGTTCAGTTTGCTGTCACTTTTAATGCACATTTGTAGATATTTAAACTATTTTTAATGCAATATGGTATATGCATGTGCAAGATAGCTGACACCGCTTAGCTGACTTTTTATTATAGAAGCATTTCATTAATATCTTCATATATTGTTGCCAACTTAAAACATTGATGCTGAATGGCAAACACGAATTGTACGCAACACTTTGGCGCAAAATTTGAATTTCTTTTCAGTTTTCAAGCGCGACAGTAACAAAATAGCGTTGGGTTTCTTTTGGATTACTCTACATAATATAAAATTATTTAACAAACAAAAATATATATAAAAAAAAGTATATTTTTGTTTTAGCTGACACAACTTACACCTAATCTGCAAGCGAATAAGTGCTGGTCGCTTGCAAATTAACTATATAACGTTCTTTTGTTAATGCATCTTTTTGTATTTTACACTCTATATGCAGCTACATGCCATGTTTAAATGATTATTTTTAATGCAAACAGCGGCACAAAGAAAATTCAACCGGCGACTGTAGAACAAGAGAGGCGCAATAGTGTATATCGCTGTAAAATTCAGTTTGATTCTGTGTGAGTGCCAAGTACAACAAATGGCCATTGAATGTGAATGACAAATTTGCGCCCAATTGTGTCAATTTCAAAAACAAATAATTAGCATTTTTCCAACGTAAAATTAAAATAAAAACAAACTAAAGTAAATATTAAGCTATGCTGCCATAAAGTGTTAGTTGTGTTTAAAACATGTTCTTTCACTTTTAATGCAATGGCGAAACAAAAAAAAATCCCAATACAGGCGCAAGAGTGAATGGCGCTGTAACAGAGAATTGATTGTGAATGACATATTTACATGTGCAGGCGCCAAATTGGGTGGATTTCAAAAACGAATTTTGTTTAAAAGTTTCCCAATGAAGTAGTATAACTAAGAGCTATAATGACTTTCTAATGCCCTGCACAAACATATGTGTTCACAATAGACTGTGGAAACAGAAAAAAATTTTAAAACAAATGTACACGAAGATACTAGTGTTGTCGTAAGTTCTCAGAGAAACTTGGTCTAAGACAGACGGACGGGCATGGCTAGATCAACTGTATACATATGTATGTATGTACTATATATGGTCTCCGATGCTTCCTCCGCAGGGTATAATAATCATCTTTATCATACTTTAAGCGAGTCACATAACTATTTCAGAGATAAAGAACAATGTAGCTATCTCTTTCGTGCTTACAGTTTCTTTTGAACTGGAAACAGGCTAGTCGCATGCCAAGGCTTTATGTTATTCTAAGAAGACTGCAATTGGTATGATAAAGAGAGATGAAAGAGCGGCAGCTGCGTCTATTTTGTACACCTGCATGCTGCTGCATTGTGGAGCGTGTCTAAGCGAACATCTTAAACTGCAATTGACGTTTTTTTATTGTTGAAGGCTAACGCTACGGCTACATGCCACCCACGCACTACACACACACATGCATACAAACTTATGCACAGCAAGATTGAGCGCGGGAAAAGCAAGAAAATCTAACGCACATGGTACACAATAGCATAAGGTAGTGGCAACGTCAGCATAAGCGATCAGGCTATAAGAAACTATGAGCGCAAAAAAAGGAGCGTTTACTTGTGTTTTTTTTTTACCTGTGCATACTTCACTATTATTTATTGTCTCTATGACAATTAATAAACACAAAAAAAAGAGAAAACATTTCAAATGCTACCACCTTGTATTACAACAGCATGGTTGGCATCAAAAGATTTTGGCCGCCATTTCTATTAAATTTTTTTTCTGCCATGCACTTATTAATACAAAGCAACAAAAAGATGCAACGAAAGAATGCGAGAGAAGAGCAAGTTAAATTTGTTGCGGGTGTTTGGTGACACAACAAAAAAACCGTTAAAGAATTTGCGTATTTCACTGCGTCTTCTCCGCTACTCGACTGCACATGATACAAATAGCTTAAGTCAAAGGCACGTATGTCATGCAATAGAGTGGAAAGCGAAATGCCAGAGTGTACAGAGTGCAACGTATAAAAATAGGCAACAACAAATTTATGGCTTTAAATGCGTTGACAAGACCAGCGCTGAAACTGAAACTGTTTCCCATGAATCACATATAGCGTGTTTTAGACTTTTGAAAAGCTTTCGATAAAAGCTTTAAAGCAAAACAAAAGCACTTGACGCCTTGTGCTGTGTGTTGGATACCCATAAACATCATCTAGTTTGGCTGCTCTACAAATTAACACATGTCAAACGAAATGGCGATGAATTCATTATCATCAAAGTCGTTTTGGTCATCGCTCGTATTTATTTATAAATTTTCTTTCTTACGGTCTGTTAAAAATATTTAAGCAAGCGAGTAAACAACTAGCCAAGCTCTAGCTTATCAAAAAAGCAAAGCGTATTGAGTGCAAACCAGTTTAATTGTTAAGCGCGTAGAATGAATTGTTAGTTTGGTATTCGCAATGGCTGCCAGCTATACTGATAAGCTGCATACGCTACACCATGAAAGGCATTCCTAAATCAACAATACATAAGGGAAGGTGAAGCGAATAAATATTTCCAATGACTTAAAATGTGTTCACGATATGAAATTATTAAATGTTTGTAGACCCTTTTATATATACGCCTAGTATATACAGTCCAACTTCCCTATAACCAACTTCTATACAACGAATTGATTTCAAAAAGAGAGCTTTTTCGTTCTACTTTTGGTGTGTTTTGGTCTCCCTACAACGAATTTCCATAGAGCGAATTTTTCTCTACATCGAAGAAATTGTACGGATAAAAATTTCACTCTCATGCGTTTTAATTCAGACATAGAAATCTTCCAACGACTGGACCACTAATGAGACAAAAAGCCAAAGAATTCGCTAACGCACTGGGACACGAAGAGTTGGAAGCCAGTATTGGTTGGACAAATTAAAAAAAAAAACGGCTCGGTGTTATTAAAAAAAACTTAATGTTTTGCCAAGATTGATTCAGAAGTACGATATAGATAAAATCTAATATATAAGAGATTTTCTGGCCCCTAAAGAAAAGTTTCAATTTATATATGTGTGTATATGAAGCCAGAATATTGACTTTTAAGTTGTTATAAAGAAGATTTCATACAAAAACCTATAAGTGTGAGATCGGTTTGTATGGAGACTCCTCCTTAATGTGCAGGAACAAGTCTATTAGTATATATAACTGAAGCTAAAGTCCTTGGCTCTTCGAACCACTATCTTGTCGCAACTAGGGTATGCAACGAAAGCAAGACGTTGGCAAGCTGCAATCAGAACTGACCGCCGAAGCCTTCTCAAACACGCTCTCCCGACTACTCCGGTAAAACCTTACCGTCTTAAGATATATGTGTATTAGTGGAAACATAATACACGATCCATGTATAGGGCTGTCAACTAACTGTGGACTAATTTTTAGTACGACGTGGAGAGTTGCAATGCTACTGCAGTGCAGAACGCTTCTTACCTACGAACTCAGCATACGAGCGATATCGAGAGAAACAGAGAGAGAGAGAAGAGATACACCTTTTAAGGAGCCAGAAAAGCGTGAGTTTGAGGATGTTGAGAGATTATTTGACAAAATGAAGCTTGAAACTTTCTTTAAAGAAGAAAATGTTTACAGATGCTCAGGAATCACTGAGATTATGGGAGAGTCATTTTTATTCTATCTTTAGGAAAGGAGACCCCGATGTTTGCACCAACAACGGCTGAAGCCATTAACGGATTCACTAATAGAACAATATCCGCATGACTTCACACCAAAAAGGTCGACCATTGACCAAATATTCAATCAATCATCAATCCTGAAAATAAAACCTTGAGTTTAACAGACACACACAGACAAAAACCTCTCCGAACCCTTTGATACCAAAAGAGATTTCAGGTAAGGTGATGTGCTGTCGTCCAATATTTTCAATCTGCTGATGGAATACATCCTATGCCAGTGCCTGTACATGCAGCATATGTCGGGTTCGATCTTTCAAAAGGATGTAAGGCGTTCTCAGAGCTTGAAAAACAGACTCGGCACATGGGTCCAGCGGTGAATGAGCACAAGACAAAGTACTAGGCGTCTTCTCGCTCGCCGCCATCGCATCTAGGACGGTCAAAGACGATGGAAAATTTAAAATTCAAAGTTGTAGAAAACTTCGTCTATCTTTGATCCTAATTGCACAGCAACAACAACGTCAGCCTGGAGATCAGGCGAGGAATCACGCTTGTATATAGCTTAATTATGACATTTAAAGATAAACTTGTAACAGTGTAGCACCGAAAGTGTCTATACCGCGAGAATCGAACAAGTTCTCTCATACAGAAGGACAGACATGGAGAGATCAACTCTTTTCGATTTGTTGATAAAATTTTTTTTTTTTTTGTAGGGTATAAAAACTAAAAAAAACTTTTACGCATTAAAACTAAAACTAATTTATTGTGACAACTGTCCGGTTACGGGGATGTCTATCCACAATTAGATTCTTCACAATATATTATTGTATTATGAAACAAAACTTGTTTTATAGAATAAACAAAATTTTGTGGGGTAGGTTTTGATAAACGATTTTTAAATATTATGACCTTGAAGTTTGAAAAACCTACCACCTACCATATGACATATTATTTCTAAGAGAACGCATATGCTGTACACTTACACGTTTGTGTAGTGTGTATTACAAATGAAAGCTTTAGGTGGTACACATGAAGCAAAGCATAGCCAAATTCATAAACAGAATGTAATCAAGAGCTATAATGGTACAGAACGGGGGAGGCAAGCGAACGTTATATGGTGAATGCCATATTAAACAAAACAAAAAGGAATACCAAGCGCAGGGCACGGGAAAGACGTGTGTACTGTACCTCATATGTAGGTTTGTATATTTTTACTGCTGCATGAGATACAAACAGACGAGTGAAAATAATGCACAAAAAAAAAAAGGTACTCTGTAGCAGCGTTTAAGTGGAAAAGAAAGGGACGCACCATTAACAGATTGTTAGGTTTATTCTTGCTGTTGTTTACTATTGTTGTTGCTATTCGGTTTTTAGTATGCCGAAGCCAAGAAATGCGCGCCGAAGATGGCTTCGTGTGTTTATGCCAACGCTTAAAAATGGCGTCGCATTACTTCATTTCCTGTTACTTCCTTTCGAATCGAAAAGAATCGCCGGTGCTGCTACGCATGCGTGCAACAGAGTAAAATAAACATTCGCTCTGTTTGTTGTCTGATATCGCTTGCTTGCATTAAATTTATGTTTTATGAGCGCCGTCGCCATTACCTCAAGCGAACAAATGTATAAATACATATAGATAGATAATACATACATACATATGTACAAATGTTTACTCGCGCAACGGACATACATCATTATCACTTGTCTTTAAAACAACAACTAAATGAAAAAACCGAATAAACACGCTGACTAACGTTGAAAAAAAAAAACGCGCAAATCGGCTTATCAGAAATCTTCATGCATACAAACAACTGTACAATATATATGTATGTATGTACAATGATAGCAGCGACAGCCATTCCAACAGCAACAACAAATGTGACATTAGAGATAGAGCTAGAGAGAGTAAAATAAAATTAGAGCGCACCATGTGAGAAATAACCAATAACACATACTATATATATGTACATATGTATATATATACACCGCTGTTTAGCAAAGCACAGCAAAATTATCAAGCGGCAACAAAATTGTGGGTCATACAGTTTTATAATTGGCAACCAACCACACCACACCACGAAATATTGGCTAAATCGCGCGCGCGAACCAGGGGACATGAATCAGAAACGCCAGCGTGCTTCAAAAGCCAACAACAACATATGTATATGATAACTGAATGAATGATTACAGGTGTTTACTCTTAACAGCAGCAACAGCAGCAGCCGCCACTGATCCTAAGCTTTGCGATCTGAACTCGATCTGTTGCCCTCTGTCGTCGATGCATTGCTGATCTGCTGCCGCGTACGGGAGCTAGGCGTGCTGACTTTAATTAGCGCATGTTCAACATTATTTAATATGCATAAATACATAAAAATAAAACTATACTAGTCGTTGGTAAATGGTGGTGGCGATTTATTAGCATCAAGCTATGCCGGCATACATGATACACACATGCATGCGTAGATTGAGTAGCATCTTGACAAATGCTTGGCATGTCAGAGAGCCAAGCAGGCAGGCGGCAGGCAGACAGGCATACAGACAGACAGCCACAGAGTAGCAGCAAACCGTATAGGGCCAAGCAATTTATGTGTGTGCACACAACCCTCGTGTATTCTGAGTACAGTGAAAACTGTATAAGTTGTACTGACTGGGAAAGTATAAACAACTATTTACACAAGAAAAAAATTATGTATGTATGTATACATATTTGGAAAAATGTATTTTTCATTTCTGTGAATACAAATGAAAAAGCAAAACTCTGGCGTTGTAAAAAAAATGGTTACAATATTGAGATACCAGCTTCGTTATATTTATTTTACATTTCACTTTAAAGTTACTAAAAAAAACATGCCACCCCCCATCCCCCTCCCCCAGAAAAAAAATATGTTTTGCTCTATTATTCCTATTCATAAATTTAGAAGAAAGACAATGGATTCGAATTCATCCCATAAAAATACATTTTAAAAGTAACTGTAATCCACTTGTAATCCACTCGCAACCGTAATTCTAGTAATTAAATAAACAATTCAGTCCCGTAAAAAGGCCGAACAAGGAATGCTTAAGTACAGTTAAACTTTAGCCTAAACTCTAGCCCCTTCTCGAGAAGAGTGAAGAGCTCTGCCTGTTGTCTAGTTGCTTTTATTGGGCATCAAGATCTGCTTAAGATTGCTTTGTCATCAGAAATTGTGGATGCTGTGAGTCTGCGATCTGTTGGTATGTCTGATGTGTATGAATTCGCCTGCGCAAATTATTTTTCATACTACAATGCTACTATGGTACTCTTTAGTTATTCTACATTTCAAATTTTATTGTCAAGTATGTCTAATTGGCCATTTTAGCTTCCGAGCTATGCATATACCTATCGAATTTTTAAGTAAAAAGAACATTCATACTGAAAACAAAAATTCTTTGCTAAAATATACAATACCCTGAGATGGTTCGAGCTGATCCGAATTATTTAGCGAATAAAAATCTAGTATGAACACGATTTGATGAAAATAATTTGTAACCCATAAAACTTAGCTATTTACGTGTGTGAAATACTTAAACCGCACCTTTGTATCAATTTTCAACATAATAGGAAAGTATTCTCCACAAATTAGAACTATAAATTAAATGAAGTAATTCATTAATCTATAGTAATGCCATAAAAATCTTAATTTTATTTCAAAAACCATATTTCACTATAATTGAATATAGATTTTATTGTACTTTCCAAATTCCAAGAAACTGACAGCATTTTTTGGTTTTACTGTACCACATACTGCAACTAACAACTTTCATTGGAACTCTTGGTTTAACAATAGTATTGCATGGCAGGCATAGCGCTATGAATGTGTGTGTGTGTGTGTGTGTTACACACTTTGTGTGTTCTTACATACGAGGGCTGATTGAAAATAAATTGACGTTGCCACTATATCATACAATTATGTATATCAAATGGATAAAAATTTACTGTACTAAGTGTATGATGGCTGTCTAGATTTTCATTTAAATTAAGTTTAACAGCCATAGAATGCCACAAAATTTCACATGTGAACAAACATCAATAAAACCGAATATAATGAGTACCAAATACAATAGCATGTCATTGAGATTTTTAACTAACTAATACTAAATATAACAATATTGCTCTTGACTTTTTTTTTTTTGAGTTATAACAGATGTATTTAAATGCTGCAAAATAGCATTCCATATTCTGACCCCCTATTATCTATAAATAAATTTTAAAAAGTGCTCCTCGAATATGGGTCAAATGCGAAGGTCATTGCCGTAATAAACGTCTATTTTGAGGGCTTAGAGCAATCTTATCATTTAGAGTACAAGTATAACAAATAATTGCGGGAACTTTGTACTAAGTGTAGCAAATTATAAAAATAAATATGAAAATAAATGTATTTTCTTTTCTAGAATTATTAGTTTTCAAACAAGCCTCGGTAATACATACATGTACATAGATATCTGCAATGCATTTAGCTGTTTCTTGTGTTATTGTACCACAGGGCGTATGAATTGCAAGCGGGAGTGCAGCAGCAATTGTAAGACACAACAACAATACTAAAATAAAAGAATTGCAAATATGAGCCAACACAACAACTGCTGCTGCTGCTACAATACATCTACCACATTCACGAAGATGAGATATTCTGTTGCTGCTGCTACGTACTAAAAAACACACCGTACCAGAAGCGAACGCTTCAGTATAGCTCGAGTCCATCCGGCAGCATTCAAGAATCAACCGAAACCGAACCAAACCAACCACCTTCACACGCCGCCATCACAAACAAAATAACAGTCCGCCAGCCAGCCAGCCAGCAATTTTCAAATTTACCGCCAAAGCAGCAGCAGCCGAGCGCAACAGCAGCAACAACAACAACGACGACAGCGAAGAATGACGCTCTGACGCTTCGTCGTCATTTCGTCGCAACGTCGACTCAACTGTACTCAAGAAACCCAAGCAGTTTTTGTATGGAGTTAATCAAGAAACCCACTAGATGCATCAATTATAGGCGACATATTGATCGTAGCGCCATATATGTGGGCTCTAAATAAAGCTGAATTTTGATACTATCGTATGCCATGGGTATAGAGCCGCTCTAAATAGAAAGTTCCCTACAATTTAGCAAAAACTAATAGACGCACTTGCTGCAATGTATGCTCGAGCAGGCCACCTTCACTTTGCGCGGCGTCAGTCGAGTTCGAACGCTCAACGAGTACACATCTCCGGTGGTTAAAAAACAAACCGAAAAAGTCAGATACAGATACAACACTAATACAAATACACATTGCTTGCTTCTGCTGTTTGTGCAAAACAAGATAGATTTTGTATCTTTCTGCTGTACTACTATAGTAGAGTGTTGTGTTGTTGTTGGCGAGAGAGTGCGAGCGAGCATAAGCAGGCGAAAGAAGAGAGCGCAAACGTTTCGTTAACCGTTTAAATATACACGACATACAAGTTTTTCAAACAGTGTATCTGTGTGCTTCGTACGGTGCGGTTCGCTTCTTTATTCGTTGAGTTGATTATTTAAAAAGAAAAAAATATTTCTTCAGCTCGAGCATTGACACAAATATTGTATATTTTAAAATAAAATACATATATTAATTAAGATTGTAAAAAAAAATTTACAACTACTATATAACAAAATAAGCACGTTATATAGTATTATTAAATAAATTAAAGTTTTAACACACACAAAAAAGAGCAAATCAAAGAAGCAAATATGTCCGCAGCTACAGAACAAAATAATGGTGATGTTGCCGTTGAGAAAGTTGCCGCCGTCGTCGACGATGCAAAGGCTGTTAAGGATGATCTGAAAGCCAAAGTTGCCGCTGAGGATAAGACAGCAGCAGATGCAGCTGCCGGTGATGCTGCAGATAATGGTACAGCGAAAGAGGACGCCGATGAGGAAAATGCTGCCGCCGCACCCGCTAAGGAAACAGTCAAAGGCACAAAACGACCAGCTGACGTAAGTGTTGTAATATATACATATTTTTTTTTTTAATTGATTTATGTTTTGAAGTTGGCGCATAATGGCATATAGGATTGTTTAGACGATTTAGTAATCAATTCTTATTAACAGCAGCACAAACAACCCAACACAAATTCCCCACTACCTACCCGCTAGTCTAAATTACTTCATTTAACTTGATGCCGCCGCTACGCAGCGAAATGCAATGAAGAGTACAATGAACGCACAGCGCAGCAGATACTTTAATCGATCAATCGATTTTCGTTATAATTGTGTTGTATATTTTGCGCGCAATTCGGTCTCACTCACCACTCGATTCATTCATACACACACTCTGCCTGCTCCTGCTGAATGATTCATTAATTGTTTTTCAAGTATCTACTATACAACTAAATGTAAAAACGAGTTGTAGCGCGGCGCACATTGTTTTATAAGAAAACATTTTGAATTTTTTTTCGAAATTCAGAATTTGTTCTAGAAATAGATACACACGTTTTTCAGCTTTTGCTGTGCTGTGCTGTGTGCGCCGCCAGCGGTACGTAATATTGATGATGATGTTGTTGGAGCAAGCTAGCAGCAAGCAGCGGCGGTAGCGGTGACAGCAACGATTGCTGATGAAAATGCTGCTGCTGTAGATTAAATGTAAAAGAAATGCGCGCATTTTCTGCATGCGTATGAGTGAACAAGCTAGCGATAAAGTATTTGGAGAGAGTAACAATATGAGAGAGCGTATTAAGATAGAGAGCGCGCGCACATATTTGTATCTGTGTAGCTTATGAATGTGGTGGGGGCATTGGAGCGATGGAGGTATATGATGTGGCTCCGTGTTTATGATTATGCAGTACATAGAGTTTTGAGTTTTATATATATAAAAATATGTATATATACATGTTGTAGATATGTATTAGCTAGCGCGATTAGTAATCAAAAAGATTGTTGTTATTAAGCGCGCAAAATTAAGGTTACCGTTATTTAACAAAAAAAAATCTTTTCTTATATTTTGCGCAGTTAAAGTATCTATCTTACAAGCAAAACGCCAAAGCGGCGAGTACAGTTAACCGTAGTTAGCGCACGTTTTTCAATATATTTAGTAGCACAACTTCTCACGCAATCTTCGAATTATTATTTTTAAATACTACGACGTGTAATTAAGTCATTGCATATTTATTGTTAGCCAAAAAAAAATAAGTCAATTATCATTACACTGCTGCATTATTTATAATAATAATGTCATGTACTCAACAGCTAGGCTAAAATGTAATTAGCCAAAAGAAATTTGTTTGTAGTATTCATTCTGAAGTAGTATTCATACTGAAGAGCGTAAGAGAGAGGCATGTACGAAATAAAGTATTTCAAAAAAAGTTAGATTATGCTGATATCAACAAAATACTTAAGATTGAAAGTTATATAAAAAGCTATATCATTTTTTTGTTGATACTAAACGCCTTAAGCTTTATCGCTTGCGCTCTGTATATGTATTAAAGCAGTGATGGGCATACTAACATTATTGCACTTTCATATGCTAGCACGTTTTAGCGCTAACTACATTTGAGAGAAAGAGAGAGCCACCTTCTGCTGCTTAAGCCTGTATTAGGCTAATCATAAGAATCTACTAGTTTTTTTTAGAAAAGCAAGCAGAAACAGCTAATAAACTTATATAATATCTTATATATATATATTGTTTTAGTTTTCAATGACGTCATTACCTTTATTTTTTTTTAACTTTATATACAACAACACTTTGTTAAAAATGCACCTCATCATTAATTCAACAAGCGCCCCTCGTAGCATGCTTGTTGTTCAATTAGTTAATGAGAGCGCCTTATTCAAAAAAAAAAAAAGAGCGTAAGAGCACAGTAAAAAATAGTTGCCGGCCGGCAGCAAAATACTTATGAAATTTCTATAAAGTAAATTTAAATATTTCAAAGAATTTGAAAACCACAAATAAGCACATTTTTTGCACAATAAAAAAATCAAATTTTTCCACTGTCTCTATTAAAATACCAACAATTTTTATATATAAAAATTTAAAAAAAAGCTATAACTTCCTACACAAATTAGCTATCAATACGCGCTCTCTCTTAAATGTACAGTTTTCAGTTGTATGCGCTCAATATTTTTTATTGCTGCAGCGCGTCACTTACAACAACAACAAGGCCAATGATTATATACAAAATAAAAACAAACTAGATATATAACATGCAAACGCACGCACGCACACAGGCAGATGTTATGTATTATATACATATTATGTGTTCTAATATAACGCGCTATATACATTTTGTTTAGCACGTTAATCGTGCAAGTAAATAGGTAATTTTATGTATTACTGCATTGCGCGAGCGTAAAAGAGCATAGAAACGCGTTCCCATACACGTGAACAGAGAGAGAGAGAGCAAACGACGAGAGAGTATCTGTAACTCACAGTCAGTCAGTGAACGCAAGCCGCAAATACGAAAATAAACAATAAACCGCCGACATAGATAATGGCCGACGACGTGAGCAGCGTAACGTCGACTGCGTCACCCTCGGTTTGCGTTGAGTTTAACTAGCTTGTATGTGTTGTTGGTGGGAAACGGAACGCAAGCTATACAACAACGCATACTGGTCTGGCTAGCTACACGCCTGCCTGTCCAAACGTTTGGAGGTACAGTTTGCGCAGCGCGCTGCTGTGCTACGTCGTCCCGAACCCAATGTCTGACGCTGGCGTCTGTTAACATGACAGCTGCTGCGTCGTCGGCGTTTGCTGCTTTTCAGGTTTAATTTTTTTTTTTCTTTTTTTCATCAGTGGGTCGGATGTGAACGCTTGGCATAACGCTTTATACATATGTAGGTTTTGTATATAATATACATATGTACATATATAAATGTGACTATGTAAGCAGTAAATGTGCACTTCTAATAGGCGCGCGCTCATATGAAAACCAAAAGCGTTGTACCCGCCCGGTACCATATTTAGGCGCACAGTTACCTCAGCCGATTTTTGGTATTTTTTTTTAATATATAAATAACGATTTTTTATTATATATTTAAAAATATATGTTTTTATGGTCATTTTATGCTAATCTTCCAGTAAAAATCGTTCAAAAAACTGTAGAAAGAAATATGTTTGCTAAACATGCATAAGAACATGTTTGCCCTTGATCAAGGAGATGGGTTGGGTGTTTTATGGGTGGTTGCGTTGGTTGGTGGTGCTTAGCTAAAACGTTAGTGGGTGGTTTTGCTGTGCTTAATATTGTTTTCAAAAATCATTAAACGTTTTACTAACTTTCTCTCTCTGTCTCTCCTATTTCATATATTTTTTAGGCTAAATCTGCTGAGTCAAAGAAAGCCAAGAAAGACAAACCCGCTGCCGCTGATGGTGACTCCGATGAGGAGGAGGTCTTAGAAGAGATCATTGAGGGTGACAGTGAAATTGAAAGTGACGAATATGACATACCCTACGATGGCGAGGAAGATGATATAGAATGTGATGGTAAGTTCTATTTTTATGTAAAAGAGACAAACATTAATTGTACTTCTTAATTAACTATTTACAGATGACGATGATGAGAATGATGACGGTTCCGGTTCGGATGACCAAGCGTAATAATAATAATGTAGTCAAAAAATAAAAATACAAAAAACAAAAAAAAAAACAAAAAAAAAAACAATTAAATTAATAATTAATAAAAAGTATAATAAAAAAAAAAAAAACAAACAAAAAAACCGTAAAAACAAATTACAAAAGTATATACAGTAAATTTTATTTAGGGACCTATATTTTGATAGTTATGAATTTCTTTCTCAGCTGACTGAAGGTCATTTTAGATTAAGAAATATATGTATTTATTTTGCTATGTAAAAAAAGAGCAAAAAAAATTTGTTAAAAAATATATAGCAAAAATATACTAACAAAGCTGCATAAATTGGGTATAATTTGAGGAGAATTTGCAAAAAAAAAAGAAACAGCCCTAGCAGGATTTTTATTATACTGCAACAAACTGTTGAGTGTATGTAGCAGAAACTGAAACCATTGTCTACGTAGCTCACTTACATTGCAAAATATATATATATACATAATATTCAAAACAAAAATGACAATAAGTCAGCTAAAAGTTCATTATTTAAAGTATAGGTACAATATTTTTTATGTTAAGAAATACTTTTTTTTTTATTATTTCTTATTTTAATTGTATTTTATGTGTAATAATTTTTTATAAAACAAATCATTAAGAAGCGGCAGTTATTGGTAACAAAAAGAAGGGCCACACAAACTCACACAAAAAAAAATACCAATTAGCAATGAAATCTATAAACGCGCACTATGTTCCCCCCACTACAAAATCGAGTTGTAGTTTTAAGTAAAAAAAAAAAAAAAAAGCTAGTTTTATGGGCTTTAACATATTTGGCGTTTTTTTTTCTTTTCTTTCTTTTTTTTAACCTATTAACAAATAAAGTTATTAGTTTTAGTTCACAGTATTAGCAACTGATGTTCAGTAGGTAATCTCAGATAAACAAATTTCAAGAATTACTTGTACTTAGCATTTGTAGTCAAAAGTTCGATGAACATTTATATACATACATTCATATATAACTGTAAAAGCATTAACACAAACGGTAGAACATTTAAAGTAATACACATAAAAAGGTTTTAAATAAATATTAACATAAAAAATGTACAAAAAAAAGCAAAAAAAAAAAAAAATGAAGAAGATATACGAAAAAAGTTAATTGCATAAAATAGTTGAAATGTTTTTCATCAAAATGGGTTTACTAATTTCGATGACTGATGATTTTTCCTCCGATAAAAAAAATATTGAACGCATGAATAATCATAAAATATTAAAAGAACAAAAACCCAAACGAATTATTAGCCAAAAATCAATGCGCATTATAAATGGTTCAGAAGACACACACACACAAACAAATTTAAATGTATGTATTTATTTTCATAGCGTTCCTGAACTTTTTGACTAAAAATTTTAGCAGTTATTATTAAAAAATAAAAAACAAATGTAGACAAAATATTAAAAAAAAAAAACAACAAAATGAAGCAATAACAGGAAGAAAAAAGAAAATACATTTATTATATGGTTAAACATGTAAAACAAACAAACGTACGTCATTGTAAATACGCCAAAAAGACAATTGAGCATGATTTCGAAGTACATATACATACATATATTTATTAATTATAATAAAATATTGTAATTACATAATTGGCAGTTTTCGAATGTCAAATTTTGGTTTTATTTCGCACACACTCAACATACTATGCAAAGTGGCAATAAAACTCGACGTTCAGTTCAATAATCGATATGTACGCGTATGTAGGTGGTTGGGTGGTTTACCGTTATATAAGCATATTTTGTGTGGGTGGGTAATGGTGAAATGCAAACCGGATATAAAGTATAAAAAAAAAATTGCAATTGAATAATGTAGTAAAAGCATAGCAAATGCATCATGCCCTGCTACGACATTGTTTTACGAAGTAGTTCGTAAGAAGTCGTACATATTAAAGTAACAGCTGCGCTGCCTGCTTGGTTCAACCCTTGTAAAATTTTTTTTTTTTTTTTTTTGTATTGTTTGCAAATGGGGTGGGTATAGAATTCATTGTTCATTTGGTTTATTGATAGGTAATCTCTAGTATTGAATGGTCGAACGACATTCTAATAAGGGCTGCTTTTAAACGAAGAGGGTATATATATTTTTTTTTATAATATTCATTAAATGGTGAAACATGGCAGAAATACAGCTGCTGTATAAACTGTTAAGTGAAAAAAGAAAACTGTACGATATACAAACTCTTAACATATAAAAAAACAACGCCTTAACGGAAGCTCTCTATTTATATATATATATGTGATCAGCACGACATAGCTAATAGTTTGTCTATCGCCATATTATTATGACTTGTAAATTTTGTCTAGATTAGATATTTTTAAACACCAACATACATAATTATCTCCAAGCCAATACAATTAATGTTCATTCAAAGTTGGGTAATCTCACAAGGTTAAAGGTATCCGAAAACCCATTTTTCGAGTTCTTCGTCGCTTTGGTGATCGCTTTATAGCCCAACATACACATTGGGGCTCAAGGATTTCAAATCCCAAGAAAGGAGCTTAACTTAAGCTGTTATATATACAAAAAAAAAAAAAAAACAAACAAGCTTAACTACAGATTCGATAAAAATTCCAGATCGTATTGATCTCAAGATATCTAATATCTGCCGAATCTCTTAGGATCATGCTTCAGTTCTTTTTAGCTTACTGGAGAGACCTCAAATCGAAGAGTATCCCAATAAACTCACTACATACAAAATAACTGGCTCAAATATAAAATGTACATAAGCACACATATGGAGCTGAACCCAGCAATAAGTATCGATATTAAAAACTCTATAAGTACCATGAGTTCTGTTCTCACTGCTGCTGCTCGACAATTCCACACCACAACCATCCACAGTATAACCAAACGGCGTCTAGGAAGGGAATGACAGTAACTAAGTATCTAAACAAAAACTAAAGATTTCTTCACGTGATATAAGTAAAGCTCTTTAACTCGAGGAGAAAATCAAACAATGGCGATATATTAAACGTCTTTCTTCAACAAGCTCTACGTTTTCTCTATGATATTAAACCAACGGCTGCAGGTCATGATTTAATTTGCCTAAAAATGATCATGGACCTTTCTAGCCCAGCTGCTATATATATTACAATCTTATTTAACGCAATTTTTAAATGCGGATACTTAGTGGAAGAAATCACTCATAGTCATGATTCTGAAACCCAGAAAGAATAAAACTCAGGCCATACTTCATATAGGCCCATAAGGCTACTATCCTGCCTATTCAAACTGTTGGAATAGTTGGTTCTTATAAAAAATCAGCACACACATGGAGATCGTCATTCCCACCAACCAATTGGGTTCAGGAATCTTAAACATATCTCGATGCAAAATAAAAGCAAGTAGTCGACTAGCAGACCACCTCAATCTTCTCCATAAGTGGCTAGCAAACCGGCTCATAAAAGTAGATGAACAAAAAAACAAACACATTCACGTTAAACAGAGGAACTTGTCCATCGCTGGCTCTAAAAAACATTGTGATCCCAAAGGCCAATGTCGTCTTGCATCTCGGCGTAAAAATATTGAAGGAAAGAAAACACAAATAAAGCTAAAAGTAAACTTCCTACACTGGCTTATAAATTCGTGGTTCCCCTTAAACTTGGACTAAAAAGTCATCCTTACAATTCCGAAATAAATTCTATTTGGACGTACGGCTCACAATTATGGGACAATGTGGATTAGTACAAAGAACTCAATCAAAAATACTTTGAAACCTGACCGGTGCACCCTGATATATTCGCAATACTCTCAATTAAATCGATCTAAACAATCCAACTCTTACAATTGAAATAAAGCACTTCAAGCAGAACTATGAATGCAAACTCAATTCTCACCCAAATCCACTAGCAAGATCGGACCTCCCAGTCCTGTGATGTGCTCTCAGAGCCGCTGTAACTACATAATACACAAGAATTGGATAATTGTTGCTGATCTATTTTGTAAAAAAGATTCAATATACAAAATACTAAAAAATATTAACTTAAGATTTAATAAGTAGAAGTAGTGGATTGACATTTATATTTTCTGTATGCAAATGAATGAAACCGGTTGTTGACGACTAAGCGGAGCCCACTAGTCTTTGTAAAATTTTTAGGGACTATGCCTTGTGATACCTTTAGTCCGCCCATACACCCATCTTTTTATCTAAGCGAGGGATTAACGCGTTTATTAAATCTACTACTCTAAAGAGGAAATATGAGACACTAAATACCAAAAACTTCAAGGCTCTACGGTTCCAAGTTCTCATTGTTCATACGGATTTATGGAAATGTGTGTATCGATGTGACCTTTGCTGTTGATATAGATTATAATATATATTCTTTATATATATAAAGTTAAAGAGGCTCTCAATTTATGGGGTCTTCTACGCCTCACTATAACTCTTAAATACATTTGCACCAATTCCCTTTTTACCATATGGTATCAAGTGTATAAAAAAAAAGAGACGCAATTGATTTCTTAAAAAAATGTTCCCCGAAATCTACTAAAATTTTCCTTCACAGTTGTAGATACATTCATATCTATTTGGTTTAATGTTGGCGCAACATATTTATTAACGTATAAAACTTAATGAAAACGTTTTCAAAGCTAATATGACTTATCTTGTTACTTTAACTATATAAAGATATTCGCCTGGAATGCGTCGTTCCATAAATATGTTAGCCTTAAATTGCAAACTTACCAATTTCTCTATAACTGCTTGTGGCTTATTTTCGCGCAGCAATAGTAAATAGAGTACACCGTACGGTGATAGTATAGCATCAAGTTGCTCCAAAAGTATATCCGTAACACGTCGTCCATCTTTGCCACCGGCCCAAGAGTAGACTAGATTACGTTCTGTACTATGAGATGCATTTTCATCTTTATTATCGTTGAATTCCAATTGTTGCAGTTCTTCGTCGCTGGTGACAACATATGGTGGATTGAAAATTAATAAGTCAATACAACGCGCACGTAATGCACCCACTAGATTGCAACGTATACACTCGACACGTGCACCATTACGCCTTGCAGTGCGGCTTGTTGCGCTGCAGGCACGCTTATTTATATCACTGGCCAAACAGATTGCGCCGCTTGAGAGTTGTTTCGCTAGCGCCGTGATAATGACACCGCTACCGGAACCAATCTCAAGACATAAACGTGGCGCAAGTGCTTCTATATATGGCAAATCGGCTTCCAAGGCATCGAGTAATAAAAAGGAATCTTCTGCGGGTTCGTAAACATGTTCGTAGTCGTCTAAAGTCAGATGATCTGTTAGTGGCGTTTCCATGTTGCAAACGTATTAGGAGATATTAGTGCTAATGGCGGAGTCGAGTAAAGCTTGGCGTCTACGTTGCTCCTTATCGATAAGTTTGTGCAAGCCAGTCAAACGTTCTTGACTATTAAGCAAAACGTTTGAAATTATAGTCACCTATTAACAATAAAATTATAGTATCATTTAATAAAGTAGTATTAATTGCTTTTAAAATACATTAAAAACAAAACCAATGACTTACCTTGTGTTTAACGTTTATTAACTCCTTTACTTTGTCTGCAAATTCGGGTATTTCGCGTTGAGCCTTTTCGATTTCACGCAATTGCGCAGCAAGTGCATCCAACTGGCTCCTCAGCTCCGATTGCAATTGTATCGTTGAGTTTACACGTTCGTCCAATTTTTCGATTGAAGGCTTAAAGAGATTCGTTATACCTTCGGCGAGTATATCACGCGTTGGATTAGTGCAAAAGTTTTCGGTATTTTCGTCGGTTACCGTGCTATCAGAATCCTTGTCCATTGCTGCAGTTTGATTTATTTTATGATAACTGCTAAGCAGTCAGTAAAATCCGCAGCGAATTGCAATAAAAAAAAGGTTTTTCGATTTAGTGTTGTGTAATTCCTATCTATTTAGAGAAAACCCAACTTTAACAGCTGTCTCGTCTAAGACGTGTGTGTGAAGGAGATAGACTATTTCGCTTAAGTTGGCAGTCAGTCACCAAAATGATTAAGTTAGCAGTTCGTATGTCGCGTGTGTGTTTTACGACACTACGCCACACGCCGCCCTCGGCTAAAACAAAAATACACACGAATACCGATCTAATCCTTCATATTCGTGGAATTTATTACAAATAATTGCGCATAAATTACCTGCACCAGGTCGAGATGTCTAATATTCGCTCTGTGTCACTGTGACAACATAACGTAGTCGTTATAAAAGCGGTACTGCATTAAATCAAGCGAGATATTTTGTTTAAACTGTCCCATTTGGTATTGATGATTTAATTAGTACATTTCGCAAGCACCTGCATAATAAAATGGATATATACTCCGGTGATCTGGTGCATCTTGCAATAAATGCGCTGTATCATGGCAACAACCCTAAGGAACAAGAAAAGGCCAACAAATGGTTGCAGGAATTTCAAAAGTCGGTAAGTACATGCACATACATACATCGCCTTGTTATTAGCAACTTGACTAAATATATACATATCACGCGCAACACTTACAGATCTATTCGTGGACTATTGCCGATGAACTGTTGCGTGAAAAACGTGATCTACATGCGAGCTATTTTGCAGCACAGACTATGCGTAATAAAATACAGAATTCATTCAACGAACTACCAGCAAATACGCACGAATCCTTACGCGACTCATTAATAACACATATCGGCCAAATCGATGAAGGTACAGATGCTGTAATTGTAACGCAATTGAGTTTAGCTGTTGCTGATCTGGCGCTTTTGATGGCCTCTTGGAAAGATCCAATCAAAGATTTACTGGAAGCGCTTATACCACAACCTTTTGCCGTCTGGCCACTACTGGAAATATTAAAAGTGCTACCGGAAGAGATAGAATCGCGTTATCTGCGTCTAGGTGCAAACCGACGTTTGGAAATACACAAAAAAATGGATTCAAGCGCTGAAGATGTGCTAAAGTTTCTCTGCATGTGTCTGCAACGCAACGATTTGGAGAAACAACGCATACTGAATAGTACGCTACGTTGTTTTAGTGCATGGCTAGTTATCGAGGTGTTTCCGTCGGAACACATCTACGAAAATCCCATCGTACAACAAGCTTTTTTGTTACTCAGCCAACATGAAACAGTCAGTAAACTGCACGACAATGCAACCGAAGCTGTTTGCTCCCTTCTCTCGGTTATTGGCGGTAACACTAATCACTACAGCATCGATTCACAAATGGAAATGCAAGTCTTTAATGCGGTTTGCATGCTAGAGACAGCCTATCATTTGAGTGTGGCGCATGAAGACACCGACAAGACAATGAACTACTGCCGCATATTTACAGCGTTATGTGATGCTTTCTTCTTTGACATGTTGTCAGATGAAAATACGCCTCACTATTCGCTTAAGGCTCTAGATTTGGTATTGCTGTGCGTGGGCCACTTTGATTATGAAGTGGCTGAGATTACCTTTAATTTATGGTATCGCCTCAGCGAGGATCTGTTTCAACGCAACAGTGACAAACTTACTACACAATTTAAACCGCATATTGAACGTTTAATTGGAGCAATATATCGTCATGCTCAAATTGATGTTGATCAGGAGGGACTGATCGATGAGCACAGTAATTTTTGTGTAAGTTCTGTTTAATAATATGTTAACAAAATCTATTCAAACTAATACTTATTTTTATTATATTTAAAGGACTTTCGACGCAAAGTATCCGATCTCATTAAAGACGTAGCATTTATTGTTGGTTCTGGCGCTTGTTTTAAGCAAATGTTTCTCACATTACAAACCAACAATGTCACCTGGGAGTCAACGGAAGCAGCGCTCTTCGTTATGCAGAATGTTGCAAAGAATATACTGCCGTAAGTAATAAAAATAATGCATATATTATTATATATATTGAATACTATAAATTTATTTGTTTGATATTTTAGTGACGAAAACGAAGTCATACCCAACGTGGTCGAGGCCATACTAAGTTTGCCGGAAAATACGCACATAGCAGTGCGCTACACATCGATAATGCTACTGGGTGAACTATGCGATTGGATTGAAAATCATGCCGAGTCATTGCAGGCTGTGCTTAACTTTTTACTATACGCTTTACAACAGAAGAATGGCTTGGCTTCTGCTGCTGCCATAGCATTAACATCGATTTGTTCTGCTTGTCGCCAGAAGATGGTCTGCCACATTAGCGGTCTTGTACAAATCGCACGTAGTCTGGAAAGTTTCGAAATAAACAATGACGTTGCAATTGGCTTGCTTAAAGGCATTTCATTGATATTAACACGTCTGCCTCGTGATCAACTTGTACCCGCTTTTCGCGAAATTATCACCTTTCAGCTGCAACCGCTGGCACAACTAGTGGAGAACAACGCTGCCACATTGGGCAGTATACAAAAGGGCGAACGCACAGATCCGGTTTACTGGATAGATCGCACATGTTCGCTTATACGACATACAAATCCTGATGTACCAGACAGCGAACCACATCCGACTGTACAAATCCTAGCAGATGCATGGCCACTGTTATCGAGTGTAATGGAAAAGTATCAGACAGATTTACGCATCATGGAACGTACGTGCCGTCTGATACGCTATGGTATACGTATGGTACACAAGCAAGCTGTACAGCTTGTGGAGCCATTGATCAAACAGATGATCATACTATATACACTACATCATCATAGCTGCTTTTTGTACTTGGGTTCTGTGTTGGTCGATGAATTTGCCAAGACAAGTGAATGCATTACAGGTAAGTGTTCAGTTTAACAAGTGTTGTTATTGTTTATTTTTAATAATTCTTTTATTATTTTTAAGGACTGCTAGAAATGCTGCAAGCCTTTATTGAACCTACATTTAACATGCTACAAGTAGAGAACGGTCTCCGTAACAATCCGGACACAGTTGATGATTTCTTTCGTTTGGCTTCACGGTACCTCGATTGTTGTCCGTTGCAGCTGCTACAAAGTACGCTCATAACGCCCATATTTCAGTGTGCATTAATCGCCTGCTCGCTTGATCATCGAGAGGCCAATTCTTCTGTCATGAAGTTCTTCACAAATTTACTAGTTTGGGGACGTAATACCAATTATCGTTACGCCGATTGTAAACCATTGGTGAAAGAAATTGCTACACAAAACGGCAAGGAGCTAGTCATGAACTTAATACATGCCTCTGTCTTTTCGCTGCACTCCTACATGTTACCCGACGTAGGCGAAGTTTTACATGAGCTAAAACAAGTAATAGATCGTGCACAAATGGAGTTGTATTTGAAGCAAGCGCTGGATGCACTACCGAAAAAGAACAGCGGAGGTTATGTAACAGCTACACAACAGCAATTGGATGAATTTAGCAATACTGTACTGCGGTAAGTCTCGAATTTATACATAGTGTATAATAGGCAGTGTCATAATATAACTTATTTGTTTTCTGCTTACAGCGCTGACACCACAAAAGTGATAACGCAAGCACTCAAGACGTTTACGCGTCTTTTCCGCTAATTCGGATTCGGATAATAACAAATTGTACATTTAAAAAGGCGTTTTTCTATCCGGATTAGTTTAAATTTAACAAACTATGAAATTTGTTAAGAAAAAGGTCTTATTATCTGCTCTTATTTAGGTAATTCAAATAATATAACTTAGTAATTTCTTTTTATCATAGTATATTTCTTGTATAAGATTTAAATTAATTTTAAGCTGACTTGTGCTTGCATGAATAAAAAATACTTTATATTGTAAATCAAAAAAAATATTTAGTAGTATATTTAACGTTCAAAATGGAAAACAAGAGTTATAATCGAGTTGAACGACTATAGTACGTTAATAATCTTAGAGCTAAATAATTTTATTTTTGGAGTCAAAACTTAAAAAAGTACTCAAAAAATTGTTGGAGAACTTCAAAGCGTATAACAATAGAAAACATAAAATAAATTTAAATCCAACAAAAGAAAAAGACGCTAGATGACTTCAATGGCAAATCTAACCAGTTTCTATGGGAAATTTAGCGGTATGGATATTCCAAAAAGTAAAATTAAAACGATTACAAAAAATCACAAAGCAAAATAGAAAAGGCTTGCTCCCAAATATATATTCGAACCTCCGTTCTTTTATAAAGGATCACTCTAATGGACTGACATAAATAGTTCAACTGGCTCTAAAAAATATACATAGTCTTAATACATGACACAGACTAATAATGGGTAAGTAGTATTTTATTATGTGCATTTAAATTGAATAATATAAATAATTTGAGTAACTCTGCATCACATTAGTAGTAAAACTGTTAAATAAAAGTCATTAAAACACACCGAAAATATGACTTAATAGTTATAATATTTAAATATTATTTGTTGGCGTTGTTGATGCCACCTGTGCTCCAATAACTTTACCACTTACAGGCGGCTTAATGCCCATCAATCTGCATATTTCATTGCGTACCGGACGCACTTCAAGTAACGGGAATCCCCACTCCGTTTCCGATAGTAAAGCCAATATATCATCTAAATTATCTTCCGCAATTTCAGTGACATCACCGTGTAAAGCCAGCGCTTCATAAAGCTTATTGGCGGTGGTCTTGCGTACATGCACATGTGTTAGACCAAGGAATACTGACATTTTGGAGAGTATACGACGACTGAGGCGCGGCACTTGCAACAACTGACAATATACGCTGATGCTTGATATCAGCTTATAAAGTTTTTTATAGCCCTTGATTTCTTCGTTCACCAAACGATAAACATCCTCGGCAAAAGAATTCGTTTCATCATGCAGCACAGCATTAATGGTGCCTATAAATCAAAATAGTTTGTTTATTGATTCATTACAGTAGCGTCATAATATACAAACCTGAACCTATAAGTATATCCAAATAATTAAGCATTGGATATGTTATGCGCTCATTGAGTAGATTTTCCTGGAAAATTTTTACAGTTTCACTGCATAAGCGCGGCACGGTTTCGGCATTAGCGCGCATAAATTGAAATAAAGCATTAGATGCATATTTTATCTGTTAAGTATTAAAAAATTGTTAAAAAATAACTCGAGTTTGAATTTCAGTCAAAACGTACCAAAGATTCTGTCAGTTGTCCAATACTAGCACACAGCCCAACCAAAACACGCTTAGAGTAATCTGTTAGCTCTAACAAATTACAGAACAATGGGAATGTATGATCGGCAAAGAGCCAAAGTACGCTGTTTTCATCGCTTGGAAATATTTCGCGCAGACGTGCATGTTGTCTAATATGTGGAATTTTCGGGTCAGCATGGATCAGTTGGCAGAGTAGACGACCGGCCAGACCACGTGTACGATCGATCTTCTCCACGGCTTGCTGCATAAAGCCAGATATTATCTGATGCACTTGGTTCGGTGTGAGTAGTTCATGCGGACAGCTAGTTAGAATTTCATGCAAAGCTAGGAAAAAAAAACTTTTGTTAAGCGAATATAAAAACATTTTTTAGTTAAAAACTGCATTTACCAGTCATAGCAGCTTCCCGCACCCATGCACCAATATCACCCCGATTGTCCAACGTATACTCGGCCATTGCCTTTAGTAAACATTCCACGACTTTGTTGAAATATCTACGCTCTGAAAATGACACCAACTGCTGCTCATTGTAGCCCACTGTTTTAACTAAAGCTGCTAACGATAAAACGCTTTGCTTGCGTGCTTCACTCCAGTTGGCAGCCTGTATGTTCTCATGTTGCTGTTCGTACCCATCGCCAGCAATCGTAGCTTGCAACGGTGTAAGCGAATGGTGGACTAGATTATGCAATATTTCTTCCATGTAGGGCATTATCATAAATTTTGGCAATGCTCCTAAGGCGCCCAGATAACCCATACGTATATTTTCTTCCAGATCATTATCAGCGCCCTTTAGATAATTTGTAACTATTTCAGCATTTGCCTCAATACGCTCCGGTGTATCATAATAGAAAAGACTCAATGCTGCAAATGCAGCAATAGCTGGTTCACGAATATTAGACACTTTGTTCACAAGACATTTGTCTATAATCTGTTGCCAGGACGCTGTTAAAAAGTAAATCAGTATTTAAATTAAGCTTTTCATCTTGATATATAACAAAAAACATACCTTGACAATTCGTAGTTGCAGCAAATCCAGCTAGACTGCAGTTACGTATAAAGCTGGCGCTTCCCTGTTTCATCAGTTCACCACTCATGCCACGGTAGAGATCACGCTGCAGAAATTTGATGACCAGCTCATTTATATTGTCTATCATTTGATTATTAAAATACGATTTGTTTGGTGTTTCACGCTTTGCACATTCGCTCAACGCCAGCACTATTTCACCTATGGCTAAAACGCTGCCGTGACGCATATTTAGATCGATATTATCAGCTTTGGCAAATAGCTCTGGCAGCACAACAGCAGCCATGTACTCAGGTGCCCTATAAGTTAACTTGTGTAGCGCCTTGGCAGTCTGTTCGCGAATGATTATGTCCCAGTGATTGACTTTACGTTGAACGAGATGTTCTATCAACGGACGTTGATAATTTTCGTATTGTGCTATAAAGTCGCTAATATTTAAATAGGAGTTTTGACGCAGTCCTACTGAATAGAAATCGGTAGTGGTTGAGATTTCAATTCCAAAAGGGAAATTACCCAGGCGACCAACACTCTCTTGGAATGCAGCCGAAGCAGCGCGGCGGCAGTTGATTTCACGATCAAATACAGCTACCGTTAATAAACCTGAAGATATTTGCTGTACAAATGGTTTTAAATCGTCCGGTTCGTAGGCACGTGCAAAGGCCCAGCACATATAGCAAGCCGAATCACGTATATGCTGCCCCACTGACATATAACCTTTCATTTCATCGTAAAAAAGAGCCTGCATCAGTAGTGGCACCAGCTCATGTAAACGATAAGGCAATAGTAGCCCACGTTTGGCTAGCTCCGCAAGTGCCAAGCATGCACCATGCCAAGCTTCGTTTGGCTCAAGCGGCATAAGCACATCAATAACAGAACCAATGACTTCATCGGCTAATTCCTTGGGTAGACGACTTGTAACTCGTCCAATGCCTTTTGCAGCGCTCCAGCGTATATCGTTGCCACCACTCCGCAGTGCCTGCAGCAATTCTTCGATAATATCCTCTATGGCATCTGGCACTGCAATTTCATCGTTGTCGCCACCTTCGTTCAAAGAATTGTTCTCCATTTGAAGGGCATCTGGATTCTGGTTGAGATTGGCGGCCAGTGAACGAGTACCTTTATATTGTAAATACATAGTACAAAACATTTTATATTTTAAAGTAACTATCATGTACATACCTCGTTTATACCGCCAGCTAGCAAGACGTGGCTTTAGAAAGATTAAACCAATGCGTTGTATAATCTTAATGTAGGTTTTATACTTCAGAAAGTCTACGGTATCCTTATATTGGCAACTGACTATCCAACGTAATAGTTTACTTGCATATGGCAGCAAGTCCTCACGCTTGCCATGCCTCAGTATTGCTGCAATAGCCGCCAATTGGCCGTATTTAATATTTACTGTATCTGCCTGGTGCTGTTCAATAACCCAGTCGAAATAGCGTTCAAGAAATAAGTCTTTAATGTCAGCACGCACAAAAAACTTGGCCGCGAGATATGCAGCCACATCGCTGCAGGTGTCATTACTGGAAGTGTATAACTTGCACAACTCGAAGATGCGCTCCATTTTTGTTTTAACATTGACATGGTTCGTGGTAACAGATGCAGTTTCCGGCGCCACTACTGCATGATTTTCTGTGTATGCGTCCAAACGCGCCATGTGAAATGGATTCAGCACCAGTATAGACATCCAAAGCAACAGCATATAACGCGATTCCCATGTGTCGAAATCCTTTGCATTCTGTTGCTCGAGCAGCTCCAGCGCAAACTCAAAATCGCTGAGTTCATGTGGCAAGAACTTCACCAACGCCTTATACGTACGTACTTTACAAATGATATACATATATTTGAAAGCAGCATGCACTTCGTACTCCGCCAAAGTGCGATCACGGATTTTACTGAGTAGGCGCTCGAGTAAAACATCGATATGCGGATCCAGCAAATGCGGCTGCTCTTGATAGCTAAATACATAATGAAAAACGTAATTCATAAGACAGTTTGTACGTTTACTGTTTGTAGTTGCAGCATTTACCGTGATAACACCTCCGTATACTGCTCAAAGTCCTTCTCGAAGCCTGCATCATCACTGGCTTTGAGTAAATCAATCATCTGAAGCACTTGCGAATATTCCGCAAAATGCTCCAGTACATTAGATGGTCCTTCATCGTCTTTTAGCTCTTCACATTGCTGCATGACGCTGCTGTTGTTTGCTTCAAGTTTTATTATTATTTTATAATTGTTTTCTTTAATTTTGTGAACAGCCGGGTGCAGCAAGTACGGAATGAAGTTTTAAACTTGTGTTACTCATAGAAAAACTGTGCTAGATATAAACATCTGTACAGACTGTACGATTCTGTGTGAGCGTGAACGAGAGAGCTGGAACAGTTCAGAAGGTGACCCTTTTTGCCAAAAGTGCGCCATGAACTCCTTTTAAAACTAAAACGGTTTCCCAGGACCAATTAATAGCGACAATGTAACGTATTTTGAGCATTTATTTTATTAAATGTAAAAAATAAACAATATGTGTATAGTTTGGCATTACTCTTAAAAATATAACGATATGCCTTTTTTGCATAAGTACATACAAATATTTAAATACAAATCAATTTTTCATTTGTGCAAAATAAATGCAAATTAAAAACAAATTTGTATATCCGTCAGTTACACCAAATGTCGTTTGAGCGCACTTAAATTCAAACGAAATAATTCGGCTTGCGCACATTAAGACCGTGATCCAGCAGCGCTGGTGTCAGATCTTCTAAAGTAAGGGTATACTTTTGATCTTTGTTTACATTATTTTTATTTTTATCCTTGTTCGAGCTGCTAGTGCTGGAATGTTGTGTGTTGTTGCCACGCATCTTACAATGCTGCAAGGAGTCATTGGCAATATCCGAGATAAACTTCTGAGCAGCAACAGACATAATGCGCACTATGCGAGGATCGCAATTCTGTAAACCGGCCTGCAAATTAAACAGAATATAAATAAAATGAATCTAGTAAATGCATTTTTTTTGTACTTACTTTACGGAGATAGCTAGCCGTCAATGCATCCGGCACTGTGGGCGCGTAATCTTCCAAAGCCTGAAGAAGGTCCACCATACCACTTTCATCGGTATTTTCAGTCGAATTTTCCACGCAGTCCTCCTCCATTTCTTCATCAGTCGTTGACATTGTAATTATCTCGTCCGCAGCGTCCTCGATGCTTACACCAGCCATAACGTTTCGTTACTGTGAGCGATTGTTTTTTCTTTCTTCCTTTATCACAATATAGCAGAGACTCTAAATTTTATTAGGTGCACCTAAAAAATACCAGTTTTTTTGTTTTGGTTTTTTTTATGCAACTGCAGTACAAGTCAGTCAACAAAAATTTTCATTTGTTTTTGTTTGCTTCTCGAGCATTTTTAACAATGATTGGCACCAACTTTGGCATTTATCGTCCAAATAACAAGGGCGGTTCTGGACCAGGACCCAGTGGAGCTGGTGGCGGAAGTGCTGATGCTGCTGCATCCCATATTCAGTATATTTCAGCGGATGAACGCGGCGGCAATAGTCATTTAAGTGACTTTATGCTACAACTGGAGGACTATGTGCCGTCCATACCTGATGCAGGTGCGTAGTTAATGATTTCCATTTAATAGAAAATATTTAAATTTTACTGCTTGTACAGTCACCGCACACTATCTAAATGCTGGTGGCTTTGATGCCAGCGATGTGCGAATAGTGCGCTTGATTTCTATCGCTACGCAGAAATATATTTCGGATATTGTCAACGATGCAGCTCAACATTGCAAGGCTCGTACGCACAGCCAGGCAATGACCAATTTGCCAGGTGGTTCAAAAGTAAGTTATATGTATATATTATTACTCACAACTATAGAATACAGACTTTTCTCGTAAAAATTGTTAAAATTATTGATTTATTTTTCTTGTAATAGGCCAAAGATCGCAAATACACACTGACCATTGACGATCTCAAACCATCGTTGGCTGACCATGGTATAGCGGTACGCAAGGCAGACTATTTTCAGTAATAACTACGATCATGGAGTTTTGTTTGCCTCGTAGCATATTTTTTATTTCTGTAGAATAGATCTGAATAAGTAAAGAATTTTCAATACTTATATACACTTTATTTTTGCTTCTTTTAGTATATAAAAAAAATGGATTGATGTAATCTGATTTCAATCATTGTTTAACAACCAAATACGTAAGATGCTAAACAAATCTAAGTAGAAAACAAAAACCGTTCCATTGCATCATGTTTATAAAATAAATCACACAATTTCTATCACTATAAATATTCGATTTATTCAATTTTATATAAACTTCTACAAATACCGTACATATACATATTATTTTTTAACGTGCTTGTTACACTTTTTGGCTTATAACTAATTGCACTTAAGTGTTTGAAGTCGGAGCATAGCTGCGGCTGAAGTTTTGGAGGGAAATGTATAAAAATATAATACACATTATTATAATTAGTAGAGAATTGGTGTCTGAAATGTAGGCAGTTATTTTCGCCGGCCACACTCCACTTCAAAATAAATTATAATTGCATTTTTGAATTGCACTTTTTGCTTATATAATTTCTGTGCGTGGATCTAACTTATGAATGGCCTGAGTTAGCGTCAGCCCTTGTTCTGTGTTAATGCCTTTCTTAGACATGTCAGAGAGTCGTTCGGTTATTTGCTTCTGATCACGGCCACGTTGCCACCATAGATGCGCACAGGTATGCAACAGCGGTATGTAAAGCGGCAACAAATCAATATCGCACAGCGTTTCGTAGCGGCTCAGAGCTAAGTGAGCCCAGCGTTCGGCCGCAGTTGAAGGCACTGGTGTTGCAGTACAAGCGGCAACAAGGCGACAGAGTATTAACAGTACTGGACGCGAACGATCCATGTAGATTTTGTTTAGCAGCCGGAATGAATTTTCGAGAATTGGTATAGCATTCTCATGACGTCGTTCATCTAAATATTGGCATGCGCGACGAAGTTCTACGTCTTGTAAAAAGTGCAAGAATGCCATTGAATCACGCAAAGCAGTACGTCCGGCCACATAGCTAAGAAACATCTCGAACGCTGCGCTGCGTTCTGCAATCAATTCAGCGGAGAAGTTTCCCATCAATACTTTATTCGGAAAGTCAATGGTGGCCATTTCAAGTGGGAACTCTTTCTTCAGTATGAGATATAGCGTACGAAAATCAGTGTAGCGGCGTTCAATTTTAGCTGGCTGTACATCAATGACGCTGCTGTCTTGACGCACGGTGATTTCATAGACCACGTAACGCTTGAGTTTCAAGTCCTCTCCTTCTGGTGGTAAAACACGTGCAAGCAAAATCTCAAAACGTAATATGGTGCTGCCATCAGTGGGCAGTTGATATGTTGTGAGTGCGGGACGTTCCCAAAAGCCTGTGCGAAACTTATGTTGAAAAGAAACTACGTGCATTGGAATAGATTTTATATTACCCTTCTGCAGAGTTTTCTCAATGCTTTGAGGGGCTATAGCTAAAGTGCCTGCTTCAATTGCTACAGGACTATCCAAATCATCTGGATTGTCGGGCTCATCAAAGGAATGCACTTGCGTACGTCTAGCCATGGCAGCGCGCACTATAAATATGTAAAAGTGAATTAATAATTTCTTAGCTTAACAAAGAGTGAAAGTTTAAAACTTACTTATATTTTTTTTATTTAAAGCTGTTTCGGATATGCAATAAATATATGTATGTATTATGAGTAGGTCAATTCAACGATGAATTCGCAGTGACAACGCCTATACTCTCTGCTGATTAATTCATAGTTTCCGTTCCGATAAAAAATAAAACACTTGGGTATGCGGGTGTTTTAAAAAAATGCAATTACAGCTTAATTACGATACATATATAAACAATAACAAAAAATGACTAATGGACTGAACAACACAAACAAAAGGAAATAGAGTAGTGTAGTGCAATGTGTTTGGTAGTGTGGTAAAACGCAATACATTGCGCTACAGTACGAGAGCTGTTATTTTGGATATAAACCTAAATCATAGTAGAAAAATTGCAAAATTATTAGATCGTACATTTTAATTATGAATAAAGTAATTTTTGGTATTAAAATATGATATAATGGTAGAATTCTGCAGTATAAATAAATAACTGCTCTCGTATGTTTTCTAGCACTGAAACGACATAGGAAAAATAGCTTACCAACCCAACACTGCAAGTGCATTCGACAAACAAAAAACTGGCGGCCCACTCACTTTCGTATATGTAAAAATGACTTTACCGGAGTTTTTTGGCTGTACATTTATTGCATTTGGACCACCTTTTGCACTATTTTGTTTTACCATTGCACATGATCCAGTGCGCATCATAATACTCATAGCGGCCGCGTTTTTCTGGCTACTTTCACTACTAGCCTCGTCCATAATTTGGTTTGCAGTTGTGCCTCTACGTGATGTGCTCGCCTTCGGCGTAATTTGCTCCATCTTTCTACAGGAATGGTTTCGCTACATCATCTATCGCATACTACGCCGCACAGAGCAGGGACTACAAGCAGTAGCCGAAAATACGCGCGTCACCGAGAATAAACACATACTTGCTTATGTTTCTGGATTAGGATTTGGCATAATTTCTGGCCTGTTTGCGCTGGTTAATGTGTTGGCAGATATGGTAAGTTAAAGATTTACGTACATTCGCAACGTAACGTTTAGTTTTTTGCTCTATATTTCAGACAGGACCCGGTACTATGGGTTTACATGGTGGCAACAATTTATTTTTTATTACCTCGGCCGCACAAGGATTATCCATTATATTTCTACACACCTTCTGGAGCGTAATATTCTTCAATGCTTGCGATACAAAGAACTATATGCATATTGGCTATGTAATCGGTACGCATCTGTTAGTTTCGCTTCTAACACTTTTGAATATCTATGAACAGTACCTGGCGACGCTACTGCCCAATTATTGCATTACCGTGCTGACGGGCGCTTTGGCATTCAAAGTAGCCGGTGGCAGCATGCGCAGTTTAAAGCGATTTCTGACTTGCCAATAAAATACTCCAGACAACTAGATACATAAGTTTTACTTAAAAGACTCTCAACTTGTGCAAATGTAATTGTATGTATGTGTTAGATCCACCAGAGCTGAACAATTAACTATTAAACTCTAACTACAAATAAAATAAAAAATAATTATTGAAATAGACGAAGCTCGATTTGGTTCAAAAGCGCAATTCTATTGCCACATTAAAATAATTATTGTACCTGCCTGGTGGAAGACATCTAAAACATTGGTTTCGTTTAGTTATAATCAAGATCCAAGTGAAACACTGCCAAATTTGGTTTTTTATTTATATGTAATTTATATTTATTATTCGTTCTCTATTTTGTTTGTAAAAGCCAATTCCTTTTTATAATACTCAAAATATATTTGCATTTATAAAATCTATAATTTATTATATTAAAAAATTATTATCTTAATTGTATTTTAGAAACAATGATTCGTCAATATTATTGGCATTGCAGCTTGAGTCTTTGAGTAGAAAATTCTCCGCAGGATTTTGGTGTTATTAGAGTCGGCGATTGAGTTAGCTGTGTGAGCTATTCGATGAGGTTGACATAGTCCAGCGCATAAAAATCCAGCAGCTGGTCACCTCATTCGAATGCGTGAAAGAGGTCCAGCAATCATGGTTTACACGGAGGGCTAAAACTTGATAGGAGGACGACGCAATAGAGGAATGCCATCAATAACAACTTTCCCTCTATACTTTATCTAGCTCCTAACTACACCTATTTAAAAATTCACTGTTAAAACTTACTTGTTTTTGTGGTATTGAATAATATTAATATTCTCACAATATCAGTAGGATAAGATTGGTCTCATAATTTCTGTTCATGATACAGGTCCTCGCCTCAGAGTCTTCTATTCGTTTTCGAAATTCAAAATTCAAACAATGTACAATGTTTCACTTTCACAACGTTCCCGTTACAGAAATTATGCAGTCTGGCTTTTTTGTGCCCCCAACAAAGATTTAGAAGCGCTGCGCGTTCGCTAATGACTAGAAAAGAAAGTCAACAACAAAAAAAAATATATAAACAAATAAAAACAAATTTTTTGGTGTTTGCATCATAGCTCAAACTCTGCAACATGGTGTTCATTAACAGCGAAGATGAAACACCAACAACTCCCAGCAACAGCGAACAATCGTCTTCGGATGAATCTGAGGAAATTGAGTTCGAGGAGGTGTCAGCTGATTCCGAAGAAGGAGCTATGGACGATTTGCTGGAAGCACTGGAAGATTACGCGCCCACTGTGCCGGATGCACTAACTGTGCGATATTTACATAGCGTAAGCTCAACTATATATTCGACTTTATATTTGGGCTACAATACATTTTTCTTTTAACACTTTGTTTCCATACACAGGCTGGCTTTGAGTCGTGTGATCCGCGTATAGTACGTATTATTTCTGTTGCCGCTCAGAAGTTTATATCGGATATTGCCAACGATGCGTTGCAACATTGCAAAACGCGTACCACCAACAGCCAGCATTCAAGCAATCATAGCTCAAACAAGGATAAGAATAAAACTAATCTAAACAAAGACCGCAAGTATACGCTTACCGTAGAAGATCTGACGCCAGCTCTAGCAGATCATGGCTTGAAGATGCGCAAGCCTAATTATTTTGTTTAAGCATAGAAAAAGCGTTCGGATCAAATATCTCACTGTTAGAGCCGACAGTCCGCCAATTTGAACAAATTTCGATCTAGATTTTTTCTTATGATTGTTTCAAACCTTAAATATGACCTTGAAAAGCTAATAGTAGCACATTGCAAATTTAGTCCAAGGTTTGTTCAATACATACTAAAATAAGTGCATGAAATTAATATGAAAGCTTCATTAATTATTCTATTCTATTATTAATATTAATTTATTACTAACCCTATATATATTGTGTAATCCCTAATATGAATAAAATATATAAATGAAAACTTATTAAATAAAAAGCTTCTTAATTGCAATAACTACAAAATCCACGATTAGCCCAATGCAATATCGAAATGTAGAATCTGATTTGTAATTCGACAAAGATTCGTTGGTGTTTTTCAACCCGACGACTACTAGAACGAATTGTTTTAAATTTCATTTATGAAGATCTCTTGATATAATATTTCCTAATGCATGTCAAAACTAAATCAGTATTACATATCATTTGAGTAGCATTCCATTAAATTTTCAGTTTTTCAATTTTAATGCTTAAAAAAACAAATTTCAAAAATTTTGTGTAATTTTTTAATGTCAATTCCGTTCTTTTATATGTAGTTTTCGGCTGTGGTCCAGAGTTTATTGTTGTATATTATTGTTGTAATCTGCCGATTGAATTGTAATTGTTCTCTGCGAAGTTCAAAGTGTAAGTTTATCTGTATTTAAATCGGCTATTTGATTTATTTAAAACTGGTTAGTTGCGCATTCTGCTTGCTGCACTTTTATTAAATAGTTCGAACTCGACTTGCTCCATTGTGAATTCTCCACTGCAACAACTTGGCAATCATATGTCAATTACCATTCACTGTTGCTGTTGACAGCTGCATACCATGAACTTAGTAAAAATATTCTTGCGCTAAATTAATTAATGAAAGACGAAAATATAAATGAAAGGAGCATAAACCGGCACGACAGCAGCATTGACTAAAACGGGGAGGAAGGAGAGTATATGTCGGATTACGCCAAGCTATAGTAGTCAAAACATAATCGAAGCAACATTATTTTGTATATAATCACATTTTGTTTGTTTGTTACACAATTTCTACGGAAATATTTTGCATTTAAATCAATATGAGTTTATGGAACGTATTCTATTTGGCTCAGCGCTATAGTCGACAGGCATATATTTTGGCCAATTCTCGAATGCTACTCTCGCCACAATCGCAAAAGCTGCCGGTCAATGGTGAGTCGCTTGTTAGGTTATGTCCGATATGATTCGGTCTATCCGGATGTCGAAATTGTAATCATGCTCTTAATCTAACTTACAGCTGCTAACCGGTCGGCGCACAACAGTCTCTATTATATGGTAAAGAAACGAACGCTAGAAGCGCGTACAAAACTACAAGCAAATAAATATCCCAATCATCAAGCATGTTTAGCTGCTAAGACAGTTCCCTGTCCCGGCGAAGTGCCCGAAGATTGTGAAACATCACAACCAACAATTGTTTCATGCAATCAAGATAACGCTTCAGTATATCTTGTTTTATTTTTTCTTTCAATTTAGCCTATGTGCATACTAATAATGGTTTATATTTATTTATTCAAATGCGATAAACTAGGCTAGAGCGAAACACACAAGCAACCAAAAAGTATGCGAGAACACACAGGTATTAATGGCAAGCAACTATGATGAAGACAAATGCACACCGGAGCCGGTTATAGATAGATGTAAAGTTAAGAGGGATCCCTGTGCCGAATTCAGAACTAAATATGCAAAGGAGGATGACAAAAGCGATGATCCATGTGGCGGCGATGGCGATGACGATAAAGACAGTAACTGGAAATGTATACTTGCCATTTTGGCTGCTTTGGGCGCAGGCGGTTTGGTGCGTTAAATTCACTTAAGTATTTCACAATTTTTTATACGATTTCGTAACTATTTCGTTTCTTTCAACACATGCATAGCTTGCCTGGCTGTTGTTTGGCGGCAAAGATAAGAAGGGCGGCGCTGGCTCTGACGATGAACTTAAAAAGGCACAAGCCGCGGGTCTCATAACTGTACCGCCGTCTTCAGCAGATTTGCCGAAGAAAGTGCCCTATTTGCTCATTGGCGGAGGCACTGCGGCATTCTCAGCATTCCGTGCCATCAAATCGAACGATGCCAGAGCTAAGGTGCTAATGATATCGAATGAAACGCGTAAACCGTACATGCGCCCACCGTTATCGAAGGAGCTGTGGTACACTGCCAATGAGAAAAAAGACGAAAAAAAAGAGGACGACAAAAAAGAAGATACAAAAGAGCCAGAGTATCGATTTAAGCAATGGACCGGTGCAGAGCGTAGTCTTTACTTCGAACCCGCCGAGTTTTTCATTGCGCCCGAAAAGCTTGAAAATAGCGCTAATGGCGGACTTGCCGTCGCACAAGGATTTGCTGTAAAAAAGATCGATGCTGCCAATCGCATTGTTACACTCGGCGATGGCTATGAAATTAGCTATGATGAATGTTTGATTGCAACCGGCTGCGCACCAAAGAACCTTGTCATCTTCAGAGATTCGCCACCCTCTGTACGGGAGAAAGTTATGGTCTATCGTACGCCCGATGATTTCGATAAACTGCGTCATTATGCCAAGGAGAAACGCACCGTCACCATAGTGGGCAATGGTTTTATTGGCAGTGAACTAGCCTGTTCATTGGCGCACTATTCCAAGGAGAACGGTGGCGGCAAAATCTACCAAGTGTTCCAAGAGTCGGGTAATATGTCTAAAGTGCTGCCACAGTATCTTAGTCGCTGGACGATGAAGAAAATGGAGGCATTGGGCGTTAGTGTGGTATCAAATGCTAGTATTAGAGCAGTGCATCGCGATAATTCACAGCTGAAATTGGAACTGAATAATGGTGCAACGCTGCTCTCAGATATAGTAAGTGGGCAAAAACTGTTACGGAAGAAATATGCCAATAGAATTATTAAATTAAATTCATTGTTAACAGGTTGTTGTCTGCGTTGGCTGCTCACCGAATACTTCGCTTGCGGGTCCATCTGGTTTGGAAGTAGATCGCGCATTAGGTGGATTTGTGGTAAATGCTGAACTAGAGGCTAGACGTAATCTGTATGCAGCGGGTGATGCTTCTTGTTTCTACGATCCATTGTTGGGCCGCAGACGCGTAGAGCATCACGATCATTCTGTGGTCTCAGGAAGACTTGCGGGCGAGAATATGACCGGCAAAAGTAAGTAGCGCATATTTTATTCGCGTATCAGGATTGAGTGTAGTCTAAAGTAGGCTACATATTTTACGAGTTTCTTATTCTTATAAACGTTACAAATCTACCAATAATGTAAAAAATCGGCTTTTCTGCATACTCTATCGTTTACCACTCCTCAAATTATTGCACCTTCAATATTCTAAATTAATAATTAATAATATTTTCTTTTTGCCCTACAGAGAAAGCCTATACACATCAAAGCATGTTCTGGTCAGATCTGGGACCAGAGATAGGCTACGAAGGCATCGGTCTTGTCGATTCTTCGCTACCAACAGTGGGTGTATTCGCGCTACCTTCTAAACCCGATCGCAAGGCAGACAACTTAATAGAACGCACTCAAGAGGATGCCGAAAAGGAGAGCGAAAAGAAGAAAGAAAGCAGTGAGAGCAAGAATGCAGATGCCGCGGACGTAACGTGTGATGACAACGGCAATGAAGCAAATTACGGCAAAGGTGTAATATTCTATCTTAAGAACGGCAAGATTGTGGGAATTTTGCTATGGAATCTATTCAATAGAATAGGCTTAGCACGTACGATAATCAATCAGGATAAAAAATATGAGGATCTGAATGAGGTGGCAAAACTATTTGAAATCCATGCGTAGAATTGTTTCACGTTGGCTCTTAGTCTTAGAAAATGTGTAAGAAATTAAGCGATATATTTGGAATAAAAACAATTGCGAAGAAATTTTTAAAATTAACCGGCAGTAGAGCAGCGCTAGCGAATTATATCTTTTTGTTATATTAGTTTTCTATTAAAAACAATGTTAAAGATGTGTCAGTATACTTTTGATTAGATGTACGATATGTGACCTATGTACGTCGTTTATTTCTATACACGACGTACAGAGCAATAAAAGCATTTAAATGTAAGTCAAAAATTAAATGGAAAATTTGAACAGATGTCATTTATTTCTCGTTACACGGGATTAGTGCGGGCAATAAAACTAAACGCAGGTAGCGACATGTCAAAGGATATTTGCGGAAAATCTGCGCATGCACATCAGCTGCAAATTATACCGCGGCTACCTGTTGAGTAAGAAGTTAATTAGCGGACACTCAGTCAATCCACGCGAATTCCTATAAAAGCCGCTAGTTGCGTAGTATGCAGCATCATTAACAATAATGAATTCCAAAGAGATGGTCGCAAGTCATGTAATTGTCAACATAAATGACAATAATCATAACGATAATATTTTACGTCTACCACACAAGTTTTTCGGTAAGTAATTATTAAATGTAAAACTTGATTTTTCAAAAAACTAATACTCTTATACTTCTTATTTACAGTGAATGGTATTGAACGCAGCCAGGCTGAGATGGACGCCGCTCATGCTTTAATTAATTTAAAGAATGACACACAGCCGCCGAAAACTGTTGTTAAACGTAAAAGGAAAAAGAGTAAGCCTAGACCACTACCACCACTATTTAGAGCTCCTCCGGTAAAGAGTCCGAAAAAGAGTACGCCTAGACTACTGCTACCACTTTATATAGCTCCTCCGGCTAAACCACCTCCGGTAGAGAGTGCGCCTAGACCACTGCCACCATTTTTTGTGGCTCCTCCGGCTACACCACCTCCGGTAACACCACCACCGGCTACACAACCTCCGGCAGCATGCGGCGAATCGTTTCCACCTCCGCCATGGGCTGTGTCGTTGCCGTCTAATGGCATTCCGTGGGGACGATTGAATATGGAAGGTTTACCATTTGGACGACTTCCAAATGGCATTCCGTGGGGACGAGTGAATATGGAAGCGTTACCATTTGGACGAAGTCCAGATTGGAGTCGTCGCAGCACCAGGGAAGTGCTTGAAGGTGCCCGCAATATTATAATAGAGTATAATGAGAAAAAACCGCTATTGTGTTCGCCGAGACACTATTGATGATTAAAGTACTTGGTGACGTCATTTGAACTCAATTATTCTATAAACCAGTACTTTTTATGTGATAAGAAATAAGACAATTATGCCGACAAATTTTAATTAAAATTGAAAGTTAAAAAAAATGTAAATACGGCATAAAACAAACACATTGAAACCCAGAAAGCATTTAAAAAATAATGCAAAAAACTTTAATATTTAAAGTGAAAATAAGAAAAAAAAAAAAAAACAGTGAAACCCAGCAGCATTTGAAAAAAAAAATGCAACAAAGTGAATAGAAAGAATAACAAAACAAAAAACATTGAAACCCAGCAGAATGTGAACAAATAAAATATTTAAAATTAATTATTAAAAGTGAAAAAAAAAACAGTGAAACCCAGCAGAATGTGAAAAAATAAAATAAGTAAAATTAATTATTTAAAGTGAAAAAAGAAAAGAAATCTAATTTTTAAGCACAGCTTATTTAAAAAATAAATGTGACAATTTAATTTTATATTTAATATTAACTTTATTTTCGCTGATTTACAATTCATCGTGGAAGATCGTTGGGGATGTGTGTGTGTGTGTATTTTTGTGTATAATGTGCACGAAGAAAAAAATTATTGGCGGTCTTCGACAGACAAATAATTATAATTAGTAAAATATTTATGCTAATATTTTACAAATGATTTTCTTTATATAGCAATTAAGTATGTCTACTAAATTACAGCTGGTATTTTTTTTTTAATAAAAAAAAAAAATAATACTAATTCATTTCATTAATTAATAAACTTGATTATTTAAAAAAAAAAAAGATTCTTTACAAATAAAAAAGCGCATTTTAAAAACCAATTTTTTCTCTTTAATTAATTTTTGTTTTACTGTACACACAACGCTTAAAAGTAAGTATACGAAATAAATTTAAAGATCAGTATTATATATTAGAACTACAATATTTTATATATATAAACATAATAAGCTTAAAAATGAACACTTTTTGCAAATGTATTTTGCATTGCAGCTATTAAAAAACTGCAAACTTTACGCACTGCGCAGCTGCCAAAAAAATAATTGGCGCTTAAATTAGCCATTTAATTTTTTTTTTTTTAAATTGAATAAAAAATTATTGTTAATATAATTATTACACATTTTATAATAACAATGCGTAAAACTAAAATAATTTTATGCGTATGCACGCGTTGCTTGTTTATTGGAAAAGTTTTGAACTAAATTTTGCAATGTGTGGAAACAGTTTATGAAAAAACTTGTTGACTGAGCTGAAACCATGGTTAAAATTTGTTTCATTTTTATTTTAAAGTTTAAATTGAGAAGTTAAGAGTTTTATAAAAATATTTAGAGTGAACTTTTGAAGAAAAATTATTTTTACTGATAGTTAAACATGGTTAAAATGTTTTTAAATATATATAGTTTATTTTAAAGAGAAATTATTGTTGCCAGTGTTAAGAAAAAAAATTATTGAAAGAAATTTTTAAGACAAATTTTATGTTATCTGAATTGAAACCATGGTAAAATGTTTTTAAAAAAATATTACAGTCGAAATGTTAAAATTTCTTGGTTTTAGACAACCAAGAACCAAGTATAATAAAGATTTTAAAGCAATTAATTGTTAACATTTTAATTTACTTTGCGAATTTTTCTTCATTTTAGTAAGTTTTTCTCGTCAAATGTTTGTTGACTGATTAAAATAATATTTAACATACAACTTTTAATTATTATTTTTTTTTAATTAACACTTCACAAATAAACAAGCAACTTGTGTGTATACACAAAAATATTTAAACTTAATTGTAATTTTTATATATGTAAGAGCGTATATAATATTTATAAATGAGTGTTTGTGTGTGTGTTGGTGTATGGATTATATTTTTTTTTTGTTTTTATATTTCTTTCTACAAAATGGAAGCCAATGGACACTAATTAATACTATGCTAACTAGCTTGCTAGGGGCTCAATTTAAATTGAATTTTGAAAGCTCTCAGTTGCTGTTACAAACAATTATCATTTTTCGATATATAAAGAAATTATTTTTCAAAAAAATCTTGTTATATAATTCACTTAATTATCACAATGAAATAAAATTTTTTAAATATTGTTTTTTTTTTTTTCACATAACTTTGTTCTTCTATATATATATATATATATATACTTTATGCGTTTAATAACAATATATTGATATTTTTTTTTTCTCGTATTATTAAATTTTAGCTTTTTTTTTTATTATAATTTTTAATTTCATATTGAAACCATCATTATTGAGGCAACACTGTAAAGCTCAAAGGTGGCAACACTTACAGGCTAAATTAGTTTTGTTTTAATTTTTTGTTTTTTTTTTTTGGATGAGTGTTGGGTGTTTTTGTTGTTGTATTGTAATTGTGCAGTTAATAGAAACTAGTTTAAATATATACTATATTTTTTTTTAGAAAACCAACTAAAATTATATTAAATTGGCACATTTCTTCGCTGTTTTTTTTTTAAACCATCATTTCTATAGAATACACCACACTGTGGTGTATTTTCAAATATTGCGCCAACTTATCTTAACATTCAGATTAAATGTTATTCATGTGCATACGTGTACGTGTGTGTGTGTGGCTTTGTAAATATATATATATATATGCTTAAATTTCGTTTTTAGCTTAAGTTCAACTATTTATTATAAATATATGTATGTATATGTACTTAGCATAAATATATATATGTATAATATTTAATTTCGCGCTAGTTGTTGGCACTAGGCTTGGGGGCACATTTTCTTATTTTTTTTACTTATAGTTTAGTGTTTTAGGTTCTTGGGGTGAGGGTCGTTCTCTTGTGTTATATCATTACTATTTACAGAAAATTTTTTTTAAATTAATAATAATTCATTTTTAAATAGCCAATTTTTAGTAATAGACAAAAATAAAAATACGGCTAAAATAACAAATATGCTTCGTATAACTTCAGGTATGTTCTAACAAGCACAAAAGTTGTGCGGGCATTTTATGTGGGCGTGGTGAGGCGCCTGATTGTCACTTAATTTTATCATTACTCTTTTTTTTCATAATAATGCTTTGTAATAATTATTTGTCCTACTGTCGTAAATCTGTGGGCAACATTTGACGTTGGTAGTCTTCACCGCTGCTATCGCTCTCCATGGGCACTGGTGCTGGTTGCTGCTGTTGTTCACGCTCTGCATTACTTTGTTCTTGCATATGCTTCGGCGACATTGATTGTTGGTGCTCATGCGCTTCATTGGAGTGCTTCGAAGACGCAGAATCTGTGCTTTGATTGTGCTCATTGTAGCGTATCAGTTTGATTGTTGTCAGACCATCAGCATTGCGTATTAAGCTGTAGAAAATAAAGTTAAAATAATAATTTTGTTACTTGTCTAATTTTTTTAAATATATATACTAAATTTCGTTTATTTTCTCTACTTACGGATAGCAATCTTCAGCGCTGCTGCCTGCTCCGCCGCTGCTCATCATTGACGTTGCTGCCACCGGTGGCGTTGCACGTTCATAGCGTTCACTGCTGCTGACACTTAAATCGGTTGGTTTCAGCTCATCACTTGAACTATCGTGTCCACTACTACTGACACTTGCAGCACTGCTGCTGCCACCGGCTTCCATTTTCAGTGCATGGAATTGGAATTTATCGCTCGACGTTGCATTCGGTAGCCCTACGGCTGCCGGTGAATTGGGTGGCGGTCCGACAGCTACTGCTGCAGCATTTGCGGACAAGTAATGAAAGGCACCATTGATTGCATGCATAAAAAGGGGTGAAGATGGTGGTGGTCCATAGGCAGCTGCCGCTGCAGCCGCAACAGCAGCAACGCTGGCAGGTAAACTCATTGCATGATTGTCACCGCGACCATTGCCGCTATTGCGTGATGCCGGACGTTGTGGTGATTGTGGCAATTGCACTGTTGGCTGTGCCGATGCTTGGCCGACATGTGCATGTGGCCACGCATTTGTACTATTAACATTTGTACTGGGAGATTGATTGTTGTTCGATGCCGTTGTTGTCGTTTGATTTGACATCACAACGCCATTTGTTGCCGATGTTGTTGTGCAACCATTATTTGGACCATTACCACCATTATTCGGCATAGATTGACGCAGCAGTGATATATTTTTAATATTTTTCAATTCAGTTGGATTGCGTAGGAATTGATAGCAATGACGTTCGCCCTGCACTTTACGTAATATATTCACGCGATAATAATAGCGTAGAGCACGTGACATTTTGTCATAGTTCATCGATAGATGATTCTTTTGTATGCCCCAAAGTTTGGCCAGACCAGCCGGATCAACGATTTTAAAGACACCGGTATCGCGACATTTCCAGGCAATCAGATCGCTATACTTTTGATTGCGATCATTGAGCAGCTGTTGCAAGAAGTCCCATAGAAGGCGGCCATCTGAATTAAGAAATAGTAATGTTTAGTACTGCAGCTTAAATATTCAAAGTAGAGTGTCTAATTATGGACGATACTTACTTGTATTAGGCTCTGAATTCTCTGGAAAGAATTCACGCTTTACTTTGTACATATAGCTGGGTGTAGTAGGCGCCGATATAGAGCCACCAGTGGGTACACCATTTATACTAGCAGCGCCTGCGCTGTTTTCAAGTGTTAATTTTTGCGGCAGCGGTGGTGCTTGTTGTTGTTGTTGCTGCTGCTGTTGTTGTTGCTGCTGTTGTTGTTGTTGCTGCTGCTGTTGTTGTTGCTGCTGTTGTGACCACGAATTCACAAAGCTATTGGTAAACTGCTGTGACCAGCTGTGTTTCATCTCTTTCAATATGGGCGTTGTTGGCGGACTAGCATTATTATACGGTCCGGCCGGTCCAGCATTATTTTTGCTAGTCAAACTATTACCGCTACCTGGCTCTGAATACTCTTCCTCAGAATCTGAATGACTGCTGCTGGTACTAATGCCCTTCATGGGTACAGCGCCAAAAGTACCCGCCGCTACAGCGGCTGCAGCTCCCAACATTGCCGCTGCAGCTGATGTTGATGATGCATTGCTGCTGCTATTACTGCTGTTGCTATTGCCATTTACACTGGGTAGACCACCAACTAAAGCGGCTGCAGCAGCAGCGGCAGCAGCGTTTGCATTTGCTGCCGCACTGTGTGCACTGGCAGACATGCCATTACTACTACCACCACCAAGTGCGCCATTTTGATATTGGCTCTGCTGTGGCGGACTGCTGGCCTGTGAATCAACGGACGGCGGTGGACTAAGCGTTACCGAATTGGGTGCCATAAAATGATGCGCTGCCATATGTGTATTATGGAAAGGACTCTCCGGCGGTGGTGCAGCAGCCAATGGTGGCCATGTTGGTGTCGGCGGGTGACTGTGCGGTGAAAGTGGATAACGGCTTGTGGGCGTTACGGGACTATTCGGCAAATGCCATTGCATCATATGTGATTCTATGATAAGCATCTGTAGCACATTGTGCAGTACATCGCCGGCACCGGGACAGCGATGGCCGAAATCGGCACGTGTCAGCAAGCATAAAGCTTTGCCGTTCATCTGGAAGAGATCAAAATCGAGTTTGGGCAAATCAAATTCGCGTACGCAAAAGCGTAGAAAGACAAGCACATCTTCACGGCTCCAGAGACGCGGATCAGAAGGCAATGAAGGTGGCAGTTGTGTCTTTAATTCAGCCAATTGGCTGGGCGGCGCAGGTGGACAACGCCATAGCATATCACTCCACAGACCAGGATTGAGTGGATTCAACGAGAGCTGTACTGGAAGCATTTTCATTTTGAGCGTACACCAAACAGTTGTATTGTAGTTAGCAACCGATCGAGGACGAATCGACGACGAAGTCCAGTTAAGTGAGACACGAACTCTACTCTGACTACGCTGTTGCTTGATTTAGTTGTAGAAACTTCGGTGGTGCCACAAATCTGTAACGGAAAAAGAAAAAAATGGTTTTTAGTTTAAACTTTATTTGGAGCTAATTTTAAAGATATATGCTTATTACATTTGCAAGGATATGACTTTAAACATTAGACTTCCGTTTTCAAATAGCTAAGCAAACACATCACCAGACTGACTCTATTTTTTTTAGTTTTTTGTCGGCTAAACACGCTCACGCTCGCATTCCAAAGCAAATTGAATTTTTTTTTTTTGTATATTCTGCGTTGTCGAAATGGCGAAATAAACAAACAAACAACAAGCTGAACGCATCCGCACGCCACTTGGAAGTAGTAAGAAGACTATGCAGCAGTACTAGTAGGCAACAGGCAAGATCAAGCAGCCAGCCAGCGAGCGAGAGCAGGTAGCTTACACACACCCCCGCAGTGTTATATATCCGTCCGTACGTCCGTTCGTTCGTTATTTCATCCGCTCATCCATTTGCTGTCGTCGATCGATGCTTCGTCCGGCGCTAGTCGATATGTAGCGCATGGAACGACAAATGGAATGTGTACGTTGGAGGAGCATGCAGCGCAGCAGCGGGCAGCAATCAAACGAGCAAGATCCGCAAAGATTTTTTTCTGCTCAGACGCTATTGCCTCGCTGCTGCTGATTTGAATTTGTTGTTGTTGTTTTATTCGATTTATTAGTCATGCGCGTCATTGCGCTACACTTGATTGCAAGTGGCATATGCGAAATTTTTTAAGAAATGGTTTGAAGTAAATGGAGTGGAGAGAAATATGAAGTGAGTGTAAATTATATACCTCAAAATCTTTCTCATAAATCTGTCTAACCTTGTTTATTTATTAGTTTTTGAGATTATTGCGGACATATAGCTACAATAGTTTATCTTTATATTTTAAACACTTGACAGACCTGTTAATGTGTCAGCCTACATGAAATTCTTGGAAAACACCATGAGATGCTTTGATAAAAATGCGCGAAATAACTAATCCTTTGGTCAATCTTATCATTTGTGACATAATAATTCATTCTTAATTAAACCAAAATGTATGCACAAGTGTGTGGTCCACATGCATGTATGTGTGTATTTTTCTAATTCTTAAGTTGACTTCAGCAATCTGCAGAGTTATCGACTTTTGCACATACCTGTTCTAAAGTTCAAACAGCTTTAACGAGTAAAGTGTAACGAGTAGCTGATTTTCTTTCACACACTTATCAAATCTAAAACGCAAGCATATTAACCCATCTGCTTATAGCGTATTGCTTTAACGACTTTAACCAATTGCATACATTTAGCTAAAATTAAACTTTTTAATTGTAAATTTCTCAATATGGTAATTTCAAATGAAGTAAAGCTAGCGAGAGAGAGAGAGAAAGAGTAACGCCTGCGGAGCATCAATATTACTTTTCCGGATGTGAGGCAAAAAAAAAAATCATATATGCATAGACAAACCCAACAACCAAACACATGAGTTGAAGAGCAAAGAGCTGGAAATATGGAGTCAAATACATACACATTACTAAAAAAAATTCATATAAACCAGCAAACATATATGTACATACATACATACAAACATATTTGAACATATGTTTGTTTGTTTGCTGGATATCTTTTAAGAGATCGCGCGCTGTGCAAGATTTCAACATAAAAACGCGCCACAACAACAACAAAAACAGCAATGCTGGAGCTGGCATAGCTATCGCTAACTTCGCCTTCGTCGTCGCTGCCATATGAAACCGTTGAAGATGTAGAAAAAAAAAAAGCAGCCAGCAATCTTTAGCTTTGCTTGCCTGTGTCTGACGACTGCCTGGGTGAGTAAGTGAGTGAATGCAGCTTTAGCGGCAGACAACTGGAGACGTCTGTGCAAAGAAACGGAAGTGCACATTCCTAACACGAAACCCGTTTTTGACGCATGGAGAAACGACGACGACGTTCGTATAGTGGGCAAGGCAGCCAGCCAGCCAAAGCAGAAAATAAATCCGCCAGTGGGTAAACAGAGCAAGCGCAGCAGCATTAAAGCACGAAAAAGAAGACAATGATGATTAAAATGATGAAGAAACGAGGGCTAAATGAAGCGCGCAAAGACGATGTTGCCTGCAACGGGCAACAAAAAAAACGAGCAACGAGTTATTGCCGGTAACTCGTTACTTATGCATTACTGTGTCTTGCACCCTGTATGTAGCACCAGCAGCAGCAGCAAGTGTGCAAAGCGTTATGCGAAGATGCGCTGCCCTGCCCAGTTGGCGCATGATGCTCATAAAATACAACAACGATCAACGCGATTCAACACTTCCTCATACACTTTGCGTGAGCAAACGAAACGTATCAGTGCGCGCAGAGAGTGTGCGAGAGCGAGCGAAAGAAGGAAGACAATTGTAAAGAACAATAATATAGCAGCAGCGTGCCGTGCTACGTAAGATCAACGTAAGAACACAGCATGCAACGTGAAAGCGCAAAAGAGAGCGCATGAACGAACACGCAGCATTTTTATGGAAATTACTACGTAGACATCGCTCGCTGCTTATTTGTTGTTGTTTTTGTTATTACGGCGAATGCCTGAGGAAATGTTTCTATGCGTTGCGTCGTCTGTTGAAAGATATACATAAGCAAGAAAGAGAAAAAAGAGTAACATGTTGTTGTTGCTGGTATTATTATTGTTATTGTTGTACTTAAAGCTGTGCGTCGTATATGTATATATATTATTATTTTGTTTTTCTACTCAGAGGGGGTCTCTTCTACGCTTCTTTACATACAATAAACATACATGCATACATACATATGCGGATGCTGCTCCTTTTGCTCTTTGCACTTCTGTTGAAATATTATGCATTCCTGTTTCTTGATTGCTATTACGTTTCCTTCTGTTTGCTTAGCAAATGAAGAAGAAGAAGAAACAGAAGAAGGCAGACAAGTTGATTTGATTATTTTGTTAAATTGTTGTGTCTTCGGGAAGCAGCGTATTTTAATGCAATTTTCTAATATGTGGGTATCAAAAGGGGGGAGTGCTCAAAAAAGAAGAAGAAATTATGGTGCACAGTAGCCGATTTGTTTGATAAAAATTCTTAGCAATGCATGATGCATAACGGTATAATGTGTTTGCTTGATGTTTCTTTTGCAGAAAGGCTCACCGCCATAGTCGAAACCTCTTTTTGTTCCATGGTTTGCTATTTTAACAGTTGGAGAGCATCTATAAACATTCGGACTTAGCTGCTGCAAAATTTTTAGCTAAATGGGTTTACCCAGTAACTCCAAGATTCAGTTTGGCTATTGTTATAAAAAATAAATATCTTCCAAAGTTTTTTTTTTTAGTTTTAAATGGTTTTGAATCAAATCCATGGATGTGGTTCGCTTTAATTGTACTTTATGCTTAAGAACCACCATTATGAAACGTTAGCTAAACATCTCTTACTCTCATTTAATAGGCATTATGAGTTCTCTGCGAGGATCTTAACAATTATCATGTTCCATTGTATGCTTAACATCATATACTAACTGATGACGCGAAGTTTTTTTAATAGGTAAACCAGTTGCATTCAGTAGAAAAGTGTACCATTTCTTTGTTTTTTGAACGATAGTCCAGTATGACATTCCAGTCTATATATGAAATACTAGCTTTTGAAGACCTAAAAAAAGCAATCGGCAGTCGGAGATACTTATGTATGTATGTACATGTTTACATATGTAAATCATGATGATTCTAAGCTGCCTGCGAATGTTATGGCGAATATTTCCTAGTATTTCATATTATACATACTACATATTATTGTGTTTAGCTTTAATTTCTACACATAACACAACAAGAGTAATCAAATCATTGTAGGGAGCAGCCGCCAGTAAACGAGCACAACACATCATCTCACGCTCACTCCACCGTAAATATATATCGTACATACAAATATATACAATATACAATATATATGTATAAACGATTCAAGCACAAACAAAATCTCAGACACCAGCAACCAGCGAGGCACAGACATCAGCAGCAGGCTCATTCCTCCACGCTACGCTCTCTTCTATATTCTCCACCAACAGAAAATTCTGAGATGTCGTTGTCGACTGCGGCAATAGCAGCAGGTAGTTTAGAGGTATGCGGATGATGGAACCGGTTTCAACGGAAATTACACCAAATATTATAAAACGATCAGATCAGAGTTTTAGAAAATAATAATAAGAACAACATTTTAAACGAATGAACGAACGAACGATTGAATGTGTGTATGGGTGTGTGTGTATAGGTGTGTGTATTACGGGTATAAATGCGCCGCCGGTAAGAGATTCTCAGCCAGCGTAGAAAAGAAAGTAAAGCACCAAAGGTGTTTCGGTTTATAATATATATATATATGTATGAGTGTGAGCGAGAAAGAGTTAGCTGCGCGATAGCATCAATATTCTGCTGAAACCTTTCTTTTCAGCGTGCTTAGAATTTGATTTGAAATTCGAATTAGTTATTCGAAAAACGCAGTTTTTCTTCGAACAGAACACTGCATGAATTAAACAATAAGACCGATTATTTTTAATTTGCCGACCGATGTTTTTTTTTTTAATTGTGGTTAGAAAAAAGAATTAAAAGAAAAAGAAAGTCAGAGCTGTTCTTACAGATATAAATAGGCAAACTAAATAGGCGATCTATATTATAGGTCCTTAATATTAAAAAAAGTAAATATATATAAATGCTTGAGCATTATAATATACCATCTGAAGTACTCAAATCTAGTAGTCATTCTTATGAAGCATCATACTATCAATCTCAACCAAAGCTAAAATTTTGGCAAAGCATCTGAAGATGCATTGATTTAAAAGAAGACTGCAACATTATCTTAGCATTTGGAGAAATCTTTTGAAAAATTATACCAGAGAAAATTCTCCATTGTATTTGGAAAATTGGTTATGAAGCCTACAAAGCTTAAAAGATCCAATTAACAGTTTGGCAAAGCATCTGAAGATGCATTGATACAAAAGAAGACTGAAACTTTGTCATGGGAAACGGTGAAAGCTACAAAATAGTGCGCTTTATTGAAAAAATAATACGCCAATAAATTTTCTGTTGAACTTGGTAAATTGTGTACAAAGACCATGACTATGATTCGGCAAGTGTTCGAGATTGGTGGGCTATCAAAAATTTCAACTTTTAAATGTTCAAAGTTGGGTCCAATGAGCAAATTTAAGGCGAAAACTATGCTCATTGATTTAAATGCGGTGACTGCCAGTAGTTTGTAGCTTAGTGACAACCAGTTAAGGTTCATTTTTATGTGAAAGTGCTGAGAAGTTTCCAAATAAGATGCCAAACGAGTGAGACTAGTCGGTTGACTTTTTTTGGAACAGAGGGAGAGAGAGAGGATCAGCATAATACACGAAGTTACTTAACAATGCAGCTTCGTGGACGACTATATGCAGATGAACCGAGATGGGCACGATAAACTATTTTAGTCATCCAACGGAAATAAAAATAGAAGAGTGGAATATGGATATAATCCATGTAGACTTGATGGCTAAGTAAAAAAAATAGCTGCTATCGGTGTTGTCAGTTGGGTCATAAATTGGACAATACAATTTAATGGGACCACGGACCACCTTAAGTTTGTAGAGAGTGTCGAAGGACTGTCCGTAGCATACTTCGTTGTACTGCTTTGACCTGGAGGTACACCAAACCAAGCTTAGAAACTTAAACAGTTACGTTTGCAGCGTTTGATGCGGTCAAAAATCACTTCGACAGTTCGGGTTAAGGAATCGGTTGGTAGTCTTCTGCTGGAGGTGTGGACGACAAGCAGTTAGCAGCTTCGAAATGGTGACACTCCGGGTACGGTGAACGAACACAATGTCTGAATGAACTCAGCACCAAGCATTTATGCAAATTTAGCGACCTATTAGTAAAATGGCGAAACTCTGAATAAGATTGATCTATGTAATGGAATGGATAGTACAGAGGCGTATAGCTTAGAAAAGAAGCCCTAGAAGATGCTTTTCTTGCGGTCTTTAAAGGTCTTTAAATTCTGGCAACCAATATCAGAAATCCTTCGAAGATTGATTTGAAGCAACTTATTTCAAAGGATTTTGCTTGCTTTATAGAGTTGGATCTTCAATATTATTTTTCAGAAAGTTTTTCCGTTAATCTGTAGTATAAAATCTTCATAAAAGTAATTTTTTTTTAATTAAAGATACTTTTAAATGCAACCTTGCAGAGCAGCCAGCAGTCAGCAAAAAGGAAATGCATTCTACCTGCTGTTGCGGCTGCCGCTTCTTCTTGTCTGATTGTAATGTTGTCGGCGGCAGCTGATTGAAGCTGCGCTGCTGCTGCTGCTTGCTTGCTGCTTCTACTGTAAAAGTATCTTGAAGAGCGTTGAATTTCTTGGAATCTGTAGACTATTTATAATATAAGTAGGAATGTAGTATTGTCTGTATATATGTATATGGTAGAGAATAAGAAAAAGGAAGCACAAGTGCGTTGCGCTAAAATAAACACCCTGTTGTCTACAAGCTATGCCGGCGACGACACGCACAGAGATACTTTATCTCTTGCATGACATTTGATCCCTTTTTGGCCTTTTTTATTTTTTTTCTTATTTCTTCTTAGTAGTTATAATGCTTTTGTTGTTGTTGTTGCAGTGATTTTTTGAAGTGATCCTTTAAACAAAAACATTCTTTTCTTTAATACATCTTTGTAGATTTTGCTTCACTTCATTTTGTGGTGTTGCAAAGAAATATGATCACAACGTGAAACCATAGTGAGACATAGCAGGTAGATTTATAGGTGTACTCAAACAACCCCTAAAAAATTATTGAGGGGATTCATTTTTTTTTTTTTTGCAGCATGTTCTGATTGACTACAGGCAGTCTGTCTGTCTGGCATTGTATCTAGCTACATAAATATATATTATATCTGCACGTGTGTGTGTACTCGTATAAGGCATTTTTTTATTTATATAATAAAATACTTTTTTATGTTTAATTTGCAAATATGTACAACATGTAGCTATAGTTGGTATTTGCTGTCTTTCTGTCTGTACATATATTATTCCGGCATATCAAATACTCAATTAATAAGCATAAAAATTCAAAACCAAGTCAACGACCTGCTTTGCTTTATAACTGCTCAAAAATTATATTCAAAATACATGCTCGTCCGTCCGTTGTATACAAAGCAAACACACATAGATATATCTCTAGATACAAACAGACGCTGCTGAGCGAGCAAAAGATATGACCAAGCTTATATGTAGATACATGTTACGTAGCTAGCGTTCGCGCGCGCACCAAGACGCCGACTACAACAGAAAAATAAAAATTAAAAAAAAAAAAGAACGTATATATGTATATATAAACCAATTCCGGGTTCTGCTTTTGAGCGTTACTCGTCGTCTAGAAATTAAATATACAATAAAAACTTAATTTTTTTTTTTTTTTGGCTAGATTTCTTTGTTTAAGCGCCGTGGGCTGCGGCTGCTCAGCTGCTGCTACGAAGGGAGAAGTAAGACAGTAAAAGCAAATCAATCATCAAAATGAGCTATGCGCGTCGATCTAACACCAGCAACAGTAGTCGGCTAAGATTTCCCAAAAAACAAAAGGAACAAAACTTTCAACGCTGAGGGAGCCGGTTCTTTTTTAATGTTTTTTTACTTTGGAAATTTTTACTCAAATAATTTGACGTAGAGGCGTTTTGTTAAACTTCAGTAAACTTTGATGTTTTTTTTTTTTTCTTATTTTAAAGATACAAAATACAAAACACGCACACTTCAGATACAAAATACATAAATAATGCTCGCCACATACAGCCATACACGGGGCATAATAGAATCAAATAGTTAATGATATCAAACGTTCGATAACCTTTCGGTATTTTAATATGCAAGATAAAACAACAAAGCTTGGCAAAAGAAATAGAAAAAAAAAGATACAAACTGCTGCTTGCCATATACATATATATGCGGCTTGTCATCATCAGCAACAACAATGACAAGCAAAACATGACTTACTACAAGTAATATAGAACTATCTGCTCATCAAGCCAGTACTAGTAATCAACATGTATCTAGATAGATTTCGCGTAGCCGATGAGTTCATCAGACGCACAAGAGTTCAAAAAAAAAAAAAATATATATATATATATGTATATGAAAATTATATATGTTGAGATATGCTCTGACTGATCGCTAGAGAGCGCGGTAGCTACTAGTCAGTCAGTCAGTATTGCTTGTAATATATCATTTGTGCCTATTACGTTCAATTAGTCTCAGTTCATATAGTCGAAACTACTTCATAAGTTCACAAAACACTCGGAGACTTAATAATAACAGCGGGGGGTTTTGTTGCAGGAATCAAGCATGCAACAAGTAGGCGTACGCCGTCTGTCGTCTTGGGTCAGCGGGGTTCAATTGCTTCTTGACTAGCATTTAAGAAGATACAAAAAAAAAAGACAAATAAATAGTGACGGACAAGTGACATTTCCGTATTGTTGAATCAAAGTCAAAGGTCGCATATGTCTAAATTATGAAAAGGAACGCTCAGCAGACATGGCGAAAATTTTGTAGCTATACAATAAAAAGCTGGAGAAGTAGACGAAGCTAAATACGATACACACTTGCAACTCGTAGCTGCTTATTGAACCACCAGCTGTACACTTGTTTAACGCTCATGCATCAACCACTTCCATTTTGACCATGCTTAATAGGAATACTTCCCCCGATACCATTAACATGTATACCAGTTGTCATTTCTGAACCTCAAATAGAGGCAAATATATAAACAATTTGGTTTAGTGCTTGTGGGGACGAGGGGTGTCGATTTTGATCAAATTTAATAGGTTTATTTCTCCCCGATATCATTATATATGCCAATTATCATCCCTGTACCTCAAATAAATACAAAGATATGTCGAAATTTGTATATTTATCGTTTATAGCGTGGGCAAGGCACCGCCTATATTACTCAGCGATAATGTAGCCTTTTAATGCTGAAAGAATTTTTTAAATCGGTTCAGTAGTTCTTAAGTTTATGCGTTACAAACATACAAATCTTTCCTCTTTATAATATTATATAGTATGCTAAGAACAATATCAAACCAGACAAAACCTTCTGGAATGCATTCAAAATGGAGTATCACCCACAGTTGGTGGAACACAAAGGCTGACACATTATATTTTATAGTCTAACCCTACTACACTGAGATAGCTGAAGCCACCTGAGGGGAGACTTCGGCACACGTAGCGGTATCTTTCTCGATGATCGGCATGTCGGCTGTATAAAGCGTAGAACGGGTCCAAGTACGTTTCCTGTGGAATTCCAGTTCTGACTTCTTTTATTTCAAAATCGTCTCTCACAAAGAAGTTTCTGAGCTTAATGTAGGACCTGATGAAGTGGAAGTACGATACTGGCAGTTGTCTTTAGCTTGTGGAACTGATCCACATAGCACACCCTGTCAAAGGCTTGCTTTATGTTCAGAAAGACGGTCGAACAATCCTTTTCTCCTCAAAAGTCTACAATATCCTTTCGGAATTCTCTGAAGTCAAACTAATGATCAGGGAACGAACAGATCTCTTTCAGTATTGGTCGAAAACTACGGATTGTTTCGACTTCTTTGGAGAGTACTGTGAATAAACTTATCGGCCGATATGAGGCGAGATGGGCTACAGACTTCCCAGGTTAGCTAATGATACTATGAAATTCACACAGCTGGCAGCATTTATTGATGATCTTCATGATTAACTGAATCTCATTCGGAGGCAAGAATTTAATGGCAGACACATCAATATTGGACTTGGATGCTTTTAAACTTTCTTAAGAAACTTCACCAGAAAATTGACCGTCTATTAGTTCTGAAAATTATAGATGTAAGAAGAAAAGGTCTACATAGGTTTGTTTACTATGGCGCCAAACTATCTCGCAGTTAAATTTTTATTGAAATTAAACTCAGTTACACGCGAGTAAAAGCTATAATTCTTTTAAACGAAACATCATATCCAAGTACCACCAACAGCATTAAATCATCACTTTTTAAGCCCTTTTTAAACTTTCACACTAACAATCTGTCATAGGCATGTGCCACAAGGCGCCACTGTCAATAAAAACTAATAAAGTAAAGAATTTGTATGGTAAAAAATTATTCTTTTAAAAGGATTTACTTGTATAAACCATAAAAAATGTTTTTATTTTTTTTTTTTTTGATAATGGAAATATGATATAGATATCTATTTAAAATTCGTGTAACCATAAAAGTCTTGTAGTCTGAGTGTGGGTACATACGTAGGTATATACTTTCCACGTTATTGTCTTGGACTTTAAGTTCGTATACGAGGGTATGGTCAGAAGTAACCTATATGAAGTCAGTTAGAGCTTGAATTTTTTGAAGAAGCAATTTTCGAGTAATCTGCATCATTAATATTGTGTTGTAGAGCTATTAAAAGCAGATATGATAGACACACAGATGGCTGGACATAAATGAGTAGGTTTATGTGGGTTTTGTCAGAACTAACCAAAGTCAAATGACACTTCTAGCTTTTAAAGAAGTTTGAGCTAGCACACAGCAGAGACTACGAATAAATTTTGAGCGATGTGCATCATTAAATTTGTGTTTGGCAGGCATCGAGAGAAGGCAGATAAATAGAAAGTAGTCAGAGTGAAGTTTTTAAACATGAATGAAATATAAAATCATTGCAACACATCTCAAGTACAGCAGTAGTTGAAATAATGGATTACTTTGAACAGATTTTTATAGGAAACTACTGATTTATGTTCGTCTAACTTCATTTAATTAAAAACCACAAAATTTAAACATATGCCAATATTAGGTATTACCTAAGACCTTTCTTTAAGTATCTGCCAACGGTTCTTTTACTTCAGACATTACCCTCGTATAAATGTCTAGTTATATCCGTATGATCTAGTATATAATATATTATGAAATGTTTACGATTTGCTTGAGTTTCAGTAAGTTCATAACAAATATTTTTAAACGATAAGATAATGAAGACTGTATATATGTATGGGTGTGTGTGTATGTGTGTATATTATGAGATACATATAGTCATATACAGCAGAGACACAGTGAAGTCATGATTTGTTTGAACGACAATAAGCGTATGATGATGTTATTTCTATCTCCATATATATATATAATATTTATACAGTGTAAAAATCTATTTGACTTCTTTTCTAGCCATGCACAAAGACTTCCTGCTGTGACAACTTTCGCGGAACAACAACGTAAAATGAGATACACAGATATTTTGTAGATACTTTTTTTTGAAAAGGATATTAAATGAAATACAAAACGGAAAAGCGCTTGGACAGCAGTTTCCTGGCAATTAGAATGTCAATATGCATGATCAGCGAGAAAAAAAAAAGAAGAAAAAAAGTATCTGAGCATGTTTTGATTATGTTTAAGCTGACTTGGTGTATTTGTGCATGGCAGTAGCAGATTTCTTCAAGCAGTAGTGAACGAGTAAGATCATTTGTACATTCGCGCGCCGCATCTTAATTACAGTCTTGCAAAAAAAAAAAAAAAAATAAATAAAATCAGCAAAGCATAGAGAGTATCTCAAAGAACAAAAACTTGTACTTGCTACTGCTCGTTCGTTCGTTCTAGCTATCTAGCAGTAGCTAGCTAGAGAACGTAGGAACGATGTTTAACTTGATCGTCGTTCAGCGACGTAGAAAAGATACTTAATAAATGCGGAAGCGGATGTTAAAACAACAACGTCGACGTCGTCAACGACAACAACTGAACAACTAAGTATGTACGTTGTCTATAATCAGAATCAAGTCATGCAAGTCCAGATTCTCGGTTTGTGTCGTTTCAGTTGGTATGTGGAGATTTAGTTTTTCACTCAAAAGAATGGCTAAGTCAATATAGTCATACTGACTCTGCCTGCCTGCCTGCTACCTGCCAGTAACTGGTGCGCAAAAGTTCTGAGCATTCTGAGCGAAAGCTAACCAAGCAAGCACAAACAAGTATAGTAATTTGTATGTTCCTGCTTTTCTGTTTTTCAAGTCGACTACTTCGGGTGTTCATTCGTCGTTTGGTTTGTTGTTTTTTCGCTGTAGTAAACCAGTAATAAATGCCATTCGATGATAGAGTTTTGAAGTTCTGAAAGATGCGTGACGTGACTACCGAACGAACAACAAACGGTATGCATGAGATACTTTTTCTTCTCGTTCGTTTTTAAATGGCACAGGTAGCTGCAGCAGCAGCATGCAAGATTGTTAAGCGTAAAGAAAGAAATTAAAGCGGAAGATCAATGGTATATATAGTATGTAATGATCATCTGAATTGACAGCTGATATAGACGCATATAAATTATAGAGTATCTGCTTGGAAAATGAGCGTAGAGCTGCGGATAGCTTGTTCATTATGCGAAGACATGTTTGCGTAGAACTTTGAACTTTTTGTTTTTAAAGAAGTTTTCACTATTCAAAGTACTCATATCTAATGAAATATCCAAAAAATCAATTTATGCAATATTATGTGCTACGAATTATTGGATGACTCATATGTATATAAATATGCACGAAATCGTATGTTCTAAACTGATAAGCCGGCACAATTAATATTTACTTACGTAATGTGCGGAAAATGGTGTGACAGATCTGAATCGATATAGCGAAAGTCCATCTGTCTGTTTGATAGCATGAAACAATAGAACTCTGAAGCTATAAGTGCAAAAAATGCCCAAATATATTTTAAAAAAACTCTGTCAGTTCAAAGTTTAGGTATGTCACGCACTACCTTTTGGTTTTGTCGTTAATTTTTATTAGAAGGATATTACATATGAGCAGAAAGTTTTTCTAGGTTGACGACTACTAAGCATGTACATACATAGAAAAGTAAATTCACCATTATGTGCAGATGTTACGTGACAGAAATGAAGTTCGAAAATTCTATCAAAAGGTCAAGCGTCTGACTGAAGGTTTTAATCCCGGAGTAACTTTCTGTAAGGATGACAATGTAAATCTGGTAACGGATGAACAGGAATCACTGAGATTATGGGTGAGTCATTTCTCCAACCTACTTGGAGGCTATAAGGCGCACAATTCCGCCAATAGAGAAATGACACCCGAACCACCAGTTAATGATGGCACTATTGTAGAGCCACCGGACTATAACGAGGTCGAGTCAGTTATTAAAAAGCTGAAAAATAACAAAGCGGCAGGCTCTGATGGGCTGCCAGCTGAGTTATTTAAGACCGGCGGCGAAGAGTTGGTTAGGAGTATGCACCAACTTTTATGCAAGATATGGTCCGATGAACGCATACCCAATGACTGGAATCTCAGTGATCTCTGTCCTATCTTTAAGAAAGTAGACCCCGCTGTTTGCGCCAACTACCGAGGAATAAATCGTCTTTCCATTGGATATAAGACTCTGTCGCGCTTATTGTGTAATAGGATGAAGCCATATACCGATTCACTGATAGGACGATATAAGTGTGGCTTCAGAACAAAAAGGTCGACCAAATATTCACATTACGCCAAATCTTGGAAAAGACCCGTGAGTTCAACAAAGACACTTGTCGACTCTGTCGTGCGATTTTTTCAATCTCCTGATGGAATACATCCTACGCCAATGCCCGTACATACAGAGTATGTCGGGCTCGATCTTCCAAAAGGAAGTGATGGTGCTCGCATCGAGTCGGCTCATGGTGTCTTCTTGCACTCCGTCAACGCGTCTTGGACGGTCAGTGACGATGGAGAATTTCAACTTCAGTGTTGTAGAAAACTTCGTCTATCTTGGAACAGAGATAACCAGTAACAACAACGTCAGCCTGGAGATCAGGCGAAGAATCACGCTTGCAAACACATGCTATTTTGGGCTGAGCAAGCAAATGCGAAGTAAAGTCCTCCCTCGATGGACGAAAATAAAGATATATAAGACGCTGTTACTCCCGGTCCTATTGTATGGCACAGAGGCATGGACCGTGATTGAGTAGGACGAGACAGCGTTGGAAGTCTTCGAGAGAAAGATCTTTGGTCCTATTAGAGTCGGCGACGAGTTTAGGTCCCGTATGAACCGCGAGCTGTACGAGCTATTCGATGAGATTGACAGAGTCCAGCGCATAAAATTCTAGCGGCTGCACGAGGCTGGGCGCCTCATTCGAATGGATATAAGAGCTCCAGCACGCATGGTTTACATGGGGGCCCAAACTTGATTGGTGGACGCCGAAATAGAGGACGACCGGGCACTCGATGGAATGACGAGGTATGGAGAGATCTCTCCGTACTTGGCATTCAAAACGACTGGCGCCAGCGCGCAAAAGATTATGGAGGCTGGCGAGTCTTCCTTGAGGCGGCCATTACCGGCAGACGGCCACATAAATATGTAAGTAAAAATTGCATGCTTAATAGGAAAAGTTTCGTTAGTTTAAGTTATGTTAACCGACATGGGCCATCAACTCAGTCTGCATTGTTCCATAGTTATATTATGTAATCTCTACTAACAATTTTACAGTTCTAGCTTGTACCAGTTTCGTATGTACCAGAAATTATATGTATATGGAGTTATATAAGAAGGAACTAACGAGCAAGATTAAACTCCTTCTATAAACCGTCCAATAAAGGTACTACTGAAGTTATGTAAGTTAAGCCTTAGTCTAGTGGTCTAGTAGTCTATATGGCATTGAGCCGTAAGTGCTTCTAATAGTATGAAGATATGCGACATTACTTGGCATAGCAGTGCGATTGTTTGCCGAAAATAGTGATGCTTTGCTGGAATTTAAACATGACACTTCTAGAGTAAGAATTAAGAATAAAAAGAATAATGAAGTTTCTAAGTTGACCAAATATCCATAGTTGGAAACATCTTCAAAATATGTCTATGGTATCAAACTTCTACAGAAAATTGATAAAGGAGTTTGAGATAACTGAAATATTAAGTGTTCATCTTTGAAATGTTTTTCTTTGGAGAAATACGATGCAGTAAAAAGATGGGCTGGCTAAGCCTCACATATACAATTGGAAGACAAGGTGTATAATAAAGAATTTTTGGACATGCATTATTGAATAACTTATAAATCTGAAAGCATAACAAATATAATTCGCATTCAGTTCATTTTTTCTACATCATAAGTACTAATCCAATCTATTACACAAACAAATCGCGTCATCTCAACTCAAACACGTTCCTCCTTTGGGACTTTTGAACTCTTTCCGCATTTAAGGTTCAAATGAGTGCAACATCAGCTGCTTTCTGCTGCTTTCAGTTGTTGTTGTTGTTGTTACTGACTTCTCGAACTGATAGCATTTGGCATTTGGTACTCATTCGCGTATATATGCAATTGCAGTACATATAATAATTAAAAGTACAAGTATAGCGCAAATACATGATTATCATGAATAAGTGTGTATATTTTTATAAGCAGATAAGAATACAGAGAATTGCTTCGGGGACTTGTTGTATGATGATTATGACGATGATGAGCTCTAGCGCTGTGCTCGGACAATGGCTTAGTGTGGCATGTGGAAGCGGCAGCGGATGAATGTTGATGTTGATGACTCTTACTTGACGACGACGACTGCGACACTATTACAAGGCAAAAAACAATATAATAATAAAATAATGAGCCTAAAACAAGTAGCAAGTAACCGCAAGATGCATCATATTGCTTGCAACTATTGTGCACAAACGTCATAATAATAAAAAAAAAAATATAACTTCAAGTTGCATACAGACGCATTGCCGTTAGCGATACTTTCCATGCTCATTTAGGACTAATTATTAGATTTTTTAACGCGACAATGACAACAGCAGCAGCGCACTTAGTTGGATGGGTAACCACCAGAAAAAAACAGCTTCAAGTGTTGTTGTTGCTGCTGCTGCGTTGGCGTACAAGTCATCATAATCGTCATCATCAACGTGCTGCCACGCCTTAAGTAGCTACTAGCTAGCTAGCTATGAGCTTGTACTTTAGGATTTCCAGCTTGGTTTTGCACGCTTCCCGCTTTTGCAATCCATTGCAGTTGTTTGTTGGGTTTGTTGAGTCTGAGTCTGGCTGATGACACCATTGCTACGTGCTCTTCGTGTCAATTGTTGTGCAGCAGTTGAGCTGTTTTTTTTTTTTTTGTTTTTAGGTTCATTTGTTTTTAAAACAATTTCCTTGGAAATTTTAATCATTACATTTGTAGCGGCATATTTCTGCGGCGGTGACTACTTACACATGTCGTACTGTCACTGTGCAACGCTGCAGGATAAGCTTGTCATATCTCAGGAGCAGTTAAAGGCTACTTGGCAAGTTAATATATATATGTGTATCTAATTATAAAGATTCTATCAGTATAATTTGTTATACATTCCATACATTTATTTGCCTTCAACTGAACTGTTTGTATTGGCGCGTATTATATATAAATATGGTATCTATCAGTTAATAAATGAGTTCTATTTCTTTTAAATTAAACACAAAAATTAAACCTCTTTTAGATCTATCTTATCTGCTTATTTTTATATTTTTATTACAATGTAACTCTGAGTCATATAATCTAACAAATATAATTGTTCTTTAGAGGTCACGGCCTTAAATTCAAACTTGTTCATAGCCTACATAAATCTATTTATATTCTAAGCGTTTTTAATGGGAAAAAACCATAAAGATCCATACATGATAACTCCTTTAAAATAGTATAGTCACGCAAAAATTTGGCAGCAGATAGTGTTTGTACTATCACTAACTGTTATCAATTGTAACTGTTATCAATTGTACCGCACACCTCCCTCGCTCTCAAGCAGCTATTAACTAATCAGAGTGATAAAAAAAAAACGACACCAAATAAAAAAAAAATAATATAAAAAAAAAAAATAATTTACATTCCCAACCAACAAAAAAGGAAATAAATACCCTAAAAGTATTCACAAAAAAAAAAAAAAATAAATAAACTCAAAAGTAATACAGTACTAGTATAAACGAAATCACTATACCCTGCACTCAATCTGTTCGAAAGATGCACATTGTAAGGAATGAAGCAGATTATGAAGGACTTCTAGTGATGAAGAATTTATCATAGCTCTACAATGGTGCGTGCTAGCTTAGAACTAATACATTTATTTGGTCTTAGAAGAAAGTAACTGTTTCTCGGCAATTCTTTCAACCGTTCAGTTTTACATAAAGGTGTTCTATGAAGTGGTCCATTAGTTATGCACTAAATAAAATTAAGACTTCTAGATAAACATTGATTCTAATTTCTATGTTGTCAAAAAAGTTAGTACTACCTTAAAAACTAGTAAAATAATTGGTATAAACATTGGTGCTTTGTAGTGAGGTGCATGTTGGAAGGGATAAGTTCCCAGACCAGTCAGACTTTGGGACTTTGCTGCAAGAGGAATAATTCAAAAATATGTGAATTGCTTGGAACGAATTTTGATGTATCTCCTAAGAAGACCAAAAGATCGGTCAACGAGACAAAGGGAGTGAGCTGTGTTCATATTTATAGGAGAAATTTCTAACAATTTCCATTTGATTTTTCTTTGTAAAGAGCACTTTACACCAATTGTTCTATTGAGAACTCATACTCAAAATAGTTATGACATGTGCGATCTGTAAATCTAAACATACGAGTCACATATGTATGTTATGTCACGTGCTGAACAACAGAAGGCGAAGAATTTCTCTCCACATTTATGTATATTTATCCGGTATTGGTGAATGAGCTACATCACCACTTTTGGCAGATGTCATTGAAGTGTTTGGGTTTACAGAACTGATTTCTACTAAAATGTTTTGAAGATCTTTCAACAGCGAGTTGCCAGAAAAATTCAAAAAAAAAAAAAAAAAAAAAAAAAGGAATGATTTGGAACTTCTTCAAGATTTTAATAGCGTTCGAAAGCTGATTAATTAAACATTAATAGTCGACAAAGGCACTTTATTTTTGTCAAAATACACAAAGTAATGGACCAGTAATGAACTATAGGATGGAACTAGGGAAAATCCACCATTTATATGAAAAAGTTCTTCATTAAGACCTCTTCTGGAATTTATGGTATAACCGACATTTTCACTAAGATAAAAAGGTGCAACTTATTAATCATTTCTGTCGAGGGAGAAATGAAGATTCTTAGTTGGTTACAATAAAAAACTGTTAAGTAGCCAGTTAAAACAGGAAGGAAAGCTTCGAGATAGCTCGGCCCCTCGATTTATATAGATGTACGCAGAATATTTTATTGGATTTAGTATAAGATACATCAAATTAGGCATTTCTAACTGTGTTAAAAACAACTACATACTTTTTTCATACAAATTCACTGAAATTTGGAAAAGATTTATATGGAAAGGTCTTCGTTTAAATGAATAGATGTGGACTAAAAGGGAATATTTTATAAGGAATAAAATAAAGTAGACCAAATTTGGTATTTCTAGAAAATCTGTTTAAACAAACAGGTAACAAATCGTTGTCACGTTATTTTTGATGTCCAACTTCCAACTGTGATAAGTGCCGTCGAGGTCTATCTAAAACCTCTGCTGCTCTATGGATCCTAAAACACAGTTGTAAACGTAACACCACGTCAAGAAAATAACATAGGCTACATTTTAGATTAAAATCGGAGGGAAAATGCCTCACCTCTCATATAAGCGATTTACAAAGTTTGTCATATATCTGTCATATATGACATTTGGTATACATACATGTCAATGGGGTCGAGCGAAGTATTTCTATTAAGATTGGTCAAAATTGGAGAGGGCAATGCCCAGCCTACCATAAAAGTGATATACAAAATTTATTATATCTTTGCATTCATTGTAGAGACACAAAGATGTAATTTTTTTATCGGTAGAAGTGTTGGGCTCGACTCCAGATCAACTCTCTGGGCCGACTTCGTACTCAAGGTACTAGCAGCGAGTTTCTTGCAACGCGGCGAGTACTTACCACTGGATTAGCCAGACAGACAGACGGACATGTGTCATGTATCGACATTTTAATTTTTGATGCTAATCAAGAATTTACATACTTTGTGGAGTCACAGGAGTACAGACATTTACACAAACTTGGTATTCTCTTTTTCCTCATGAGGAAAGGGTATAAAAAGCGCTACATGTTTTTTTTTTTTTGAGATTCAGACAGTTTGGCTTTCGACTGCACTGATACAATCTTCCGGAACTTCGTTTTTTATGTACTTTTAAGGTATTTCCTCGGTTCCTATGTTCTTTGCTAAGAAACCTGTTACAAAATGTTCCTCAAAATTATACAATTCAAACTACAAACTATGTAAGGTGCATTAAAAAAAATGAAAACAAGTGCGATTGATTAACAAGTTTATTATCAATTAAAAGCCCTCTACTAAAACACCTAGGCCAATAATATAGTAAGGTATGTACCTATATATATATATGTACCTATATATATATTTATATATATAAATATTGATTGCGACTAACGTCATTTCCGTAGTTAATTAGTGTTACTATTAGATGGTGTGCTATTACTAGTACACTACCTCCTACTGCTGGCTGCTTACCTTTCGTTCCGATACGATACGCTTTAGACGATATATGTACATATATAAATATATATATTTCCACTTTTATCAAGCTGACATATATATATTTATAAATAACTGAGCATTATCAATACGCAATCGCATACAAAAATTAACAAAAAAAATCCAATTGATTTATGAACGATTTGGGATTGCCAAAAAAAAAAAAAAAATCATTATAGAGTATAGAGCATGCTATAGTGATTTATTTTTTTTTTTGTTGCAAATGTAGCATAGATACTTGTTGTAAGGTTTGTATGCTCTTTTCAAAAGTATCTCAGCACCACCCATGGTGCAAACAACAGCTGCACTTAAGCGCAATATCTTTCTTATTTTTAATACAAACGGGCTTAACTAATCTTCAGCAAGTGTAGTGCTCAAGATTTTATGACCAACACTTGAAAAGCATCCGTTTTACTTTTAAAATGAAAAGAATGAAAACTCAAACAAAACACTTCCGCATGCAATAAAAATAATTCTAGGAAAACAACTTCAAAACATTGCAGGGGGCGTGCAACAGGATTTAGTGCTGCACATCCAGCTGAGTGCGTCAAGAGAGAGAGAGAGAGATATCTTTTGTCGAATATTATTAGCTATTGGGACCACCTACTACTTTGCGTTTTGGCTGTTGCATTGTTTCCGTTAGTAACAGGTAACAGTACTTGAGTTGTACGTATTAACAGTTACTTTTTGCAAAAATATAATAGATAACCGATAATGTCGATAGGTGTGTGTGTGTGTGTATAAGAGTTACGAAACGAAAAAAAAACACAACACCATTCATTACACCATCATCATCATAGGCTATCCATAATACTTACTTCCTTTCGGGTTTATTTGTTTCTACGCTCGTCGTTACGCCATCTCTTAAAAACGACGACGACGACGACGTCAACATCGTCTGCAAATGTAGTCAGGCGTTGCATTTTGGCCAACTTCTATTACAACTAACTAACTAGCTAGCTGTTACTCCTCCACTCTACCGCCGCCGCCGCACTCGAATGCAGTTCAATAAGTTAGTAAGACACATTCGCAGCAAAATTACCTAATTGTGTTTTAGCCGCTTGCTGCCACCCCCTCCTTGGCCTAAAAGCACAGCATTCATTCCTGCACCTATTACTCCATTTTCTGCTGTAACCAAATGCTTGCGCGCAAAAAAGAAATGTGCCATACGGATTTAGCTTACTTACTTACTTGCAGCAACAGCAACAGCGGCGGCGGCGCGTTGTATCTATATTGTATCTCTTTTTGTGGCTGTTAGATAATAGAGTAAGCCACCAGCACCAACAACAACAGCAACCATCAACTAAGTTTGTATGTTCGTACGTAAGACACCGTTAAAAAGCAAAGGCAAGCGAAGGCAAGCAAGCAAGCAAACCAAAGAGCGGAGACAAGGCAGTCGGTCGTCATCGGTATAACTCAAGCAAGACTTCCTATATTTTGAAACACGTTACGTTCGTAACATAATTCACACAACAGGTTACAACAACAACAATAATAATCATAGCAACAAGAAAGCAACAGATACATTACAACAACAACAACAACGCTGCGCAGCCGTATCTAAATGTGCGCCTAGCACAGTGGTTAAAGTTATATGGAAAATGAAACCAATTTAATGCATTTCGAATAATTAAAATGGAAGAATGAGCAGGAGTTTAATTATTTTTTTGTAGAAAAGTTACTGAAATTTAATTTTTAGAAGCGAAACACTAAATTTCTATTGAAGATGCACAAATATCACAGATATATTGAGGCATTCCCGCGTAAGTATCGTATGTTGATGTATTGACAAACGATACTTTCGCGGCAATGCGTCGATATATATTGTAAATTGCAACAATTTTAGTTGTAGAATATACAAAGTTTCAAATTTTAATAAAAATAATTGACAAACTGTTAAACTCACAATCGCTTGCGCTACAGCTGTCATCAGTATAAAAATCAAACATAAAAATTATACTCCTAATTCTGAACTTCCAACTATTTTCGAAAGATTTCAATATTTCTGCAATTTTACAACAATGGCACCTGGTCAACAATGGAATTTTAAAGCAAAATATTTCGACAATTCAAATACAGACGATCTGGAATCAAATCTTGATAACAATTTGTTAAAACTTGTAGAATTATCGAAGGTTTTCGAACAACTTGGTGGAAGAGAAACTAATTCTGCAAAACGACAAAGGTCAAATAAGTAGTTTAAATTCGAAAGAAAACTTTTTGGATGCTTCCTAATCAACAACTAAGAGCAAAAACCATAAAATTGTTGGCAAATATCTTTGAGAAGCTAAAAGTTCAGCTAAGACTAGGCAAGACGAGTACAGAGGTACGTGCATTCGAGTTAATTGGAAACGCGTTTTTATATTGGCTGGATTCCCATTTCTGTTCGTTTCTAATTCGATGTCGGATAGATAGTTACAATCTTCTCTTCATGTGGTTGACGTTTTAGTAAACATTTTAGCTTCTACAGATATTTGCACTATGTTTAATTTTCTTTAAAACGACGCTGTTACTGATTTGCAACATTTATTATGCCATAAATTATTAATTGTATTGTAAACAAAAAGCTATAATAAATAGACTTATTGCTGTATGAACTCAGCAGTTTTTTTTTTTTAATGATTTAAGACAATTCATACTTAAATAATTCCCTCTATTCAATTCGTCTAATTTACTGCATTTCCATGCGCTTATATATCGATATCGATAACTAATACTTTGCACAACTGCAAACCACTGTACAATCGATACCGCCAGTGTACAAACTCCATTGCATGAGTTGCCAACTTGTGCGCCGCATATTTGGGCGCTCTTTCTTTGTTTCTTTCTTCCTTCATTACGCTCTTTCTCGCTCCATCTCTCTAACGCTTACGTTTGTTCGTTGCCTAGTTTCGCACGATCGTTATTGAGATTATTATTGTAGACGACGTCTTGGCTTTCTTTGCAATATAAACTTGTCTATAATGAAGCTGGTGCTGCTGCTGTTGGCTGCTACCGTCGCTTGCTCGCTCGATCGCATTTAAGCCACACATATGTATATAGTGTATATTTTTTTATGGCTAACAAAATTCAGGTTAGTGTGATTTTTCCAGCTAAATAGGAGCGAGTGGCATAGAAATTTTATAACAAGTGTGGCAAAAAGATATGCAAACATTCATGCCACACATACACGATGATTGCATTGCAATAAGCAAAATAGCGATATAGCACAGACGTACGTTGTTGGAAAAGCGCTCAGCGCATGGAAAATACGAAAAAAAAAAAAATAATGTTCACTCACTCATCAGTTGCGCATTGCTTCCGCGTATGGCAGCAACAATAACGTTACATATGGAATGCACTTGCTGTTCGCCCTATTGCGCTACGTTCCCCTTGATTCTCGCTTGCTTAGTCGTCTTACAAGCGCTCTTCAGTTCCCCCCTTACTTACTTCTTGGCACATAAAATTCAAGACACATTATACTCAGCATTTTAATAAATATTGAGTGAGTCAAATGAAGAGGGCATACATATATATATCTATAATACAATGGAATAAGTAAGGGAAATGCATGAACATAAAGATACCCTGCACTGTGTTGCTGTTAGTTGGATGATATGTTAAGGAAAAAAGGATCTTTTTCGAAAGTTTCAGCATAAACTACATCTAATTTGGTGCACTGGAAATGAAGATTTAGCTTTGCAAATTATGGTCTTAAAATAAACTTTGTTTAGATTGGCAGGATTTGACATGATGAGGTGCTTCCATCCCTTAATTTAATGCTTGGTTGCGCAAAATCACTTGCATAAATTAAAAAAAAAATAATTCTTTTGAAAACGGCTGAACTAATCCCCTCCACACACTTCATCTTCTTATCGTATTTTAAGTATGAAAAGGTTTATACATTTAAAGGTACAAATTCTACTTCCAGTAATTAGTAAATATACGTCTACATTATGCATTTTTATACAAACATAATTGTAGGGTATTAAAATAGCTAAAACATGCTCTTGCACAGCATACTTCTTCGGTGCTCCAACAGTTGTGTTCCAACCAATTGACTACATGCCACAGCAGCCTGGCAGGCAACAACCAGCGTTGCCACCTTGCAATTGTCTTGCACACAGTTACGAAAATCTCGTTTGTTCTCTCTCCAATACACAGCAGCAGGCACTTGATCGCATATACACCCGCTTTTCTCTCTTACATATACATAGCACAGCACACTGCTCTGTACACTTGTTTTGTTTGTGGCTGTTGCTGCTGCTTTTCTTTTTCTACTTGTCGTTGTTAGTTTCTTCCTCTTTCAGTCGTTGTTGTTTTTGTTGCTGATTTCTTGGCAGTGATTCGTTCGTGTGCCTGTCGTTTTGTCGTATGAGCTAGTGAGTGGGTGAGTCAGACGGTTGGTCGATCGGTCGCTCGGTCTTTCTGTTTGCCTTTGGCTGCTTCGTCTTGCATGTCCCTTTCGCTAAGACAATATATTTCTCTTTGCAACGCTCTCTCTCTCTCGCACTTTTGCACACTGATCATGTTTAGTCAATATTATATTTTTATACCTGTTTGTGCTTGTTCACGTGTGTAGTAGTGTAAGTGTGTTGTATTCCCACATGTTTGCGTCTTAACCCTTTTCAACATCATTGTTGCTTCCTCTTCTTTTGCTGCCATAGCATAAAACAAAACCAACAAAATCAGCAAGAAATTAAAAGCCCACTCACTTACGTATGCCTACACCGCACAATCGCGCCCCCTTCTGCACCCACACTCTCATCCAATCTGTATCGATCTCTCTCACACGGTCGGGCTATCATTCTACTGCTCCTCTCTCACTCGTATGCTATCTCTCTGTCACTCCCTTACTTATGCTTAACGCAGCGTTACGTAGTATCTTAATTTCTCGTTGTTTTATTATCTTGTGGTTGTTGTTGCTGTTTTTTTTTCAGTTGTATCTGCCACTGCTCGCTGCTGCTATCGTGCACATGTATTTGTGTGTTTGTGGAGCAATGCGGAAGTGAATTTAATTTATTGTGTATTTACGCTGCTGCTGCTACTATTCGTACTATACGATGGCACATCGCGTTGTAGTTGTTGCTAGCAAATTGGCAGGCAGCCCCGTTACCTGCCCACTCACCCGCTGCAAGATGCTAGCTAGAACAGAACTAGGAAAGGTACACACACACACACACATGCTGAACTAAACTTTTTCAGTTTAGACAATTCGCAAACACAAGCAAAGCCTTTGCGCCTTGTGTAACTGTGTGCGTCGTGTATTCCGAACGATTTGTTTCGTTTTCCGCTAATTGGAGAGCCAAGAAGCAACAACACTTCTAGATAACAAGACTGAGCGAGCGAACGTATGGCTGACTGTCCGTACATTTCAGACCGATCGACTGGGCAGCAGCAGGCATGATCAGGTGCGCTTGACTGTTGGGGCACCCTTACCGCCCACTTTGATATTTTTTCGTGCACCTAGGCGCTCACTATCTGTAGCTGTGTATGTGTGTACATGTGTATGTACATATTTTTATACATACATACATACATACATACATGTAAGGCGTTCGTCGTTCTGTGCTAAACCAGAAGCAGGAACTGTTGGCAGCCCGCGGCATTTGTTGGCTATATTATGGCTAGTAGGTGGGCGGTATGGACGGGTGGCATGTTATGGGCCGCTTGTGGAGCGCGCACAAATAAACACATTTTTGCTGTTTCGCGTAATTTTTTTTTTTTTTTTTTTACTTTTTTTCAGCATTTTTGCGATAAGATTTCGCTGACGTACGCGTCAGCACCCTAATTGGAGCTTAACGATTCGGCAGATTCTATATGTATGTACTATGATGATGAGTAGTAAGTTGTAGTAGAACTCGTAGTAAATGATAAAGTGTAGATACGCGAGCATTCGGGGCATAGAAACTGGTGATCTTGTGTTCTGAAGTGTTTTGAAAGTTTTTTATTAGCAGAGAATTGGAATTTCTACAAAAAAAAGTTCTTCAGAGTTTTTGCATTGTGGAATTTTTTATTCTGTCCAAATTTGTGTTAGAGAAGTTTCTTATTAGTAGACATTTATTTAATTCTACTTCTGATTTATATCGTTTAAAAAAATTAAAACTGCGTATCTACATATGTACATACATATATGACAGTCTGATAATGAAAAAAAAGAACATTCAAGCATAAAATATTTTAGTCATACCTATTCATATTCCTGAGGCATGTTACGTGGTAGAATTCCAAAACCAATGATTTTTTTTATCAAATAAGACCTGATCAGTGCATTATAACAGGTTAGTATACAAGCTGACACCAGTTTCAGATACTTTGTACCTTTATCTAAACCATAGATTTCTATGTGTTCTTTTTGTGCTTAATTTTTTTGGTATATTTTATAAGGATTGACGTAAATAAAATGAATAATTGATAATCATACACTTAACATTAAATTCTGTTCAATATTGATTTACGTAGATAATTATGGATCATGAAAAAAAACTTTTTTCATATTTTTATAATCAGTAAAAGATTCAGTGTTCAAGTTTTTAGAAGATAACTTTAATTATTTGAAATGTGAAATATTTTAGTTACTATCTGGACAAAAAGTAAATGAACTTTACTACTATACTTTGCTTGAGGCTTTTTTATAAGTTCATTGAAAGTTCGTTTTGCATAAAAAGATCAAATATTACGGTGGATGATGACAGAACTAGCTTTTGAGACATATTTAAAGGTATGCTATGCTTTAGAACGATATAAGAGCTGAGATCATATATTCCTCATAATAAATAGAGTACTGCTTAGTCAGCCAATGAATCATCAATGAGTGTAGTAATAATCGGAAGAGGAATTTTTCCGGTGTCTAAAAAATATGGCATATGGAAAATTTAGAGGTTCCAAGTTGTATTTAACTGGTTTCGAAGCAAAGGGCCGAATATTTCGTTCTTGAAATAGCAATTAATTATGTTTCTGCTCGAATGGTGCCTGCTTTTTCCTAATTCTTGGTTCTTCTTGGTTTAAATATACCAACTGTTGTTGCTATCGCGACTATAAGTTAGTTTCAATGGATATAATCCAGCTTATGTGTATATATAAAATTGATTTCGATTATTTGTATAAAGTTTTTAAGTGCCTGAGCATTTCTCTTCCGTTCCGTATCTGTGCTTAACTTATTTCTAGAATATATTATTGTGTACTATTAAAGACTTTGAGTTCCTACTGTAAGTCTTATTGAAATTACATTTCCGCATATTTGCGTCATCGCATGAGTGGTACTAAAAGAGGGTGTGGCATTAGCAAACTATAAATTTTGATTGCTTAGAAAATTATTCTTCCTGTAAAATTGTTGTTGTTGTGCAAATATTTTAATTAATTTAATCGTTTGCATGCATATTATAACGATGAATAACGTAACACGACATGGAATAAAGTTCAGTATTGTATTTCCAAGCAAACAGGAACTTTATACAAGAATTCTTAAAGACTGATAGTGTCTGATTACAATTAATTTATCTGTATTGAATACTACTGTAGACTTAATTCTATTATAGTTGAAACAAATAGCTGAATCAACTAGAACTGAGAAGCAACATAATTATTAATTATTATTATTTACAATAAAATATAGTTAACTCCAGTTTAAATTAACTTGCTACTGTCTAAACTGTCGCTTAGAGTCTCACCATCTCTAATTTATCGTAACAAAATTTACCATTACTAAGAAATAGAACAGTTGCTAAGCTATAAGACTCAAATAAAATTATTAATTTAAACATTGCAATGCATTCAAATAAATTTAGCATTTTCAAATTGTACCCGGACATATAGCAAGATCTAGTCTGGCTATTAAAACATTACGCACAGGTGTCCAACATAAGTCATAAATACTTGCATACATATGTATATCGAAATAATTACAGCGCTAAGGCTAAGACTCACCTGTCTGCTCCACTGTAGTATGTTTTGTAGTTGTTGTTTTAAATGTAGTAGTAGTATGACGTCCTAAGTTGTTCCGTTTTATTGGCTACTCTCTGTTTTTTTTTTTCCTATTTTATTTAATGCTTTGTGCGCTCTCTTTCTACTGTTGACAGCGAAGGTGCTGACCGGGTGTGCTGTGGTGGCGTTGAGAATGTTGTTGACAACGCGGAAGCGGATATGTCCAGATCCAGAACAGTTTACGTTGTCCGTTGTTATACGCTGCGAGTCTGTGTTTATGTGTGTATATTGCGCTTTCGATGCGATTAAGCAATGCTAGCGGCAATAACAACAAGAGCAACAACAAAAACAACAATCACAAACAATACTTTAGGTTGACTGTTTTTGCACTTCCTGGTTCTGCTACTTCTTCTCGTCTTCTTCTTCTTCTTTTCGTTCTTTGCGCTGCAACAATAAATGCAGTCGGCGCGTCGGCGCTTCTATCTGCTGACACGAAATGCAGCCATTGTAATTCAGTTGCTCTCTTTATTTGTTGCTTTAGTCGAACTGGTTGATTAATCCTTTATATTTTTTTTTAGCGGAAATTGTGCTGTGCTGCAATGTCTTATATCGCGCACACTCACAACAGTAAAGAGATGAAATCGAAATGCAACCGGCTGCAGTGTGCAGTGTTGGGTTAAAGTGCAAGTAAGAATTTTGCGCTTGACACCCTCGCTCGCTTCCCACTTACTACTGCACGCTCCTATTCGAAAACGTCACGTTTGCTTCGGTTTCTTTTTCTTCTTCTTCTTTGTTTTAATTCCGTTTCGGCGTTGTTGCCGACTGAGCTTGAGCTAGACGCCCGCCTGCTGCCCTTTTTTTATTTTTTATTGCTTTACGCTTTGTGTTGTTTTTGTAGTATGTTGCACGCCTATTCGCTTGTATAAATCTTGCTGCTTGTTGTTCTTGTACTTGTTGTAGCGATTATGCTTGCACTCGTTGTTGCTGTTGTTGTTGTCGTTGAAATTACTTTAATTTTTTGTTGTTGGCGCTGCTTCCCCCTTTTTTTTAATATTATTTTTACTTGCACTCTTCCCACCATATGCATCACACATACGACGTAGCAAAGCCACTTCCGTCTGTTTTCACAATTTCTTCTTTACGTCTACTTTCTTACTTTATTTATTTTGTTTGTTATTTCGCGTTGGTATTTCCGTTTGACGATTTTAGATTTATGATATTATTCTACACTTCAAATATATATATATATATATAGATAGATATATGCGTATCTGTAGAATATTTATTTGCACACCGTTTTTCCTTTTTTCTCACACGTTCAATTCAATTATAAATTTATTTATATTTTCTTTTTTAAATCTTTATTTTATTGGTCTCGGATGTGTGTGTTTTGTTTTTTTCTTTCTTTTTATCAGCAACACCATTTACCATTTCACTAGCATCCGCATGCAATAAAAATTGAAAATCATTTAGCGTTTTTATTTTCTAATAAATTAGTGTAAATATGTTGTGTACGATTTGTTATTATTTTTTTTGTTGTTTAAAAGTTATTACACTCCATCTGTTTTCTTGTTTTTGTTGTTCAACGCACATACGAAAAGCAAGACAATCGCTCGAACCGAACCGACGTCATCGACGTCTCAAACAGCTTTGAACGGAACGAATGAAAGCGCGGCAAATGTAAGCAATAAAACGAAATGCAAACGAAAACGAAACGCAACATGTTCGAAGTTCGAACAGTGTCCGTGTGTAAACAAAATGGAAATTGATGAAACGCTAATTTTTTAAATTCAATAAGACTAAAGTAAAATCCAAAAAAAAAATGTAAAATTAAATAAGTTTAGCAAATAATTAAACAAAATGATTCTAAATTAACAAAACAATAAATAATATATTTTTCTTTATTTATGAAAAACAAACATTTAAGCAGAGCGCGGCTAGCACAGAAGAGCGCGCATTGTATGACATGAAATGTAGGCTGCCAGACTGCTTGCGTTTGTATAGCGAAATAAAGTCAGTTTAATAATAAATGAATTTTTGCTTATTACATTATAAGTGCATAAGCAACTTTTTAAGCTATTGTATTTTATGTTATGTTTTCTCTTTGGTTTAGTGCTTTTTATTGTATTTTTAATAAACAAATTGTTTCAAACTTAAAGAATATTTACATGCCGCGCATTTGCATGGCAACGCTAAAGCAAAAAGAGCGCAAGCGTGAGAAAGAGAGTGTGCTGTTGTGGTTGCTTTTTACCGGCAGTGAGTTGGAACAAAAAAACGTTATATTTTTTGAATTTGTTGATGATTTGTATGAATTATTTGAAATATTTTTGCATAAATGTATAAGAGTAATATAAATAGCCATTTTTTTTTTTATAAAATTCTTTAGTAGTTAAAAAGTATAATTATAATATTTTCATACCAAGAGGTCAATGGTAAGCTCAATATTGTGGAGGTTTCGTCCGTTGTTTTAGCTTAAACTGAGGATGAACCAGGAGAATTTTAAAGTCAAGTAAAGTGGACATGTTTTTAAACCTCCGATATCTTGTTATTCACACAAGCAAAAGACGAACAATTACATATGTATGCATACGCAGCCATATTGACTAGACTTTAAATGCTGATGAAGGATATATGTACATATTTATGGGTTATAAAATGCAACAAATCGTGCAATATATACATTTCCACCGCTATGCCAGTCGTGAACATTTTTGAGACAGTTGGATTATGAGGACGACTCTTAGCCCTACAGCACATAAACAAGATTAGGATGCTCCACGCCTAAAGGGATTCAAGAAGCTCACGAACTGCTTAAGCAAGTCTTATTGGAAGTGTATTTTGTAGTATATGCAAGTTACAAGGTCGGCGAAAAAATTTAAGTAATACCTGAAAAGGTTTATCGATGGTTCTGTTCAGCCATCAACAAGCCAAACACCGAAGAAAATGTGACTCGTGTATATGATTTGTTGCATACACCATTGAATGAATTAATCTTATGAGCGGTGTGCGCCAACCCAGCTCCCAACTGCTGCCACACTTCTATGCAGTTATGGTTACGGAACTGTCCGTGAAGTACACCAGTTGACTGAATGAAATTTTTTCAACGTTTCCAACTCTCCAAATTTTTTATATATCACATCCAATAATAAGTGAAAGTTGAGTTCGAAACAACTGAACGAGAATTATAAAATTAATCGGGTGAGGTGAGGATTTTCTGAGCTTGGTTTTGACTGAAGTTTGATTCTGTGTGACTCATCAAACTTCCGAGATAAAAAGAAACTTATCACAGTATAACACAGTGCATCAGTTTCTCAATGAAACGCTATGAAGAGTAGCCTCCATAGAAATCACTCCCATCTTTCTGAGTCTAAGTATAAAAATTGTATATTTTTTTTGTTTATTTAGCAAGAAACAAAACTCAGCGCACCCAATAAATATTAAGGATCAGTTATGTCGATGTTCTACAGTCTGTCAGCAAGTATGAAAAAACATATCTCTGAAACACGGTAATTTTTAGGTCTTAAAGACAAATAAGTTAATCATCATTTCTCCTTAAAATACTGGAGAGATAGATGTTGATATTTGGAATACTATTGCTCCTCTCTATATTCTTGCATCTCAGTAATCTCAAGTTTCGACTAATAAAAATTATTAAAAATAAAAGCATTTTCTGATATAGAGGTTGCTTTCAATAAGTTTCAAACCGAAGTTATCACCAGAGCTCTGACGACGGTCTTCTGGTCGAACTTATTCTCTCTAAGCAGATAATTGGAGTGATGTGTTCGACGTTACGGGTGAATGCGGTTAAAAGATTTATCAGTAGAGGAACTCGTAAAGAGGTGGTCTTTAGAGAACTATGGGTAGTAAAAGTGAAACAACTGCTGCGGTGCATGGAGGTATGATCATCTGATATAAATTTCTCGCAAACTGCACTAGCTAGTTGGTTCAGCGGTTGGGCCTGTGTAGAATTCGATAAAAACTGAGCTAATACTCCTCATGAGAAACTAGAAGATTCCAGCCCTTACTCTCCATAATCAACAATGTTGCATTGCGTGAAGTTCAATGTGTGACTGTGGAATACATATATGGGAAGATGTACATATTTAGCTTACATATATATTTAATAAAAATACATACTTTAAACTAGATATTAGCTTTACAGATTCCTCTACACAAACCACAAAACGAATGCATTTCCGTTTGAGAATCAGCAGCCATTCCAAACACGTATGTATGAACTTATTAAACTCGTCTCGTCTCGCCTGTGTGTAGAAATATCTGAAGCTGCTTGTCAAGTCACACCGAGCAACTAAAGATGAACGTCACACTACGCAGCGCAGTATTGCATCCGCTTTCAGATGGACAGAGAGCAGACAGCGTAAATAAACAGGTGAACCAGTTTCCCTAAACATCATTAAAAGTTAACAAATAAGTCAATAAGAGCGCGCAACTATATATGGTCAGCTGAGTTTCAAACTGTCCGTCTGACTGTCAATCCGTCAGATGCAACGCTGCTGTACAAATGAGTTCAAGCGATATGGCCTAAATTGGGAGAATCGCTTGAGATGAAGTTCAGTCAAAGAATCGCTGTGATGCGGCGCCAGTAAACATAAGAGGGGGGGCCAAGCCAAGTAACTCTGACTGCTCATTAAGGTTTATCAAACACGAAAGCGTGCTTAAAGCGTAAGAAAGAGGAAAGCTACGACATGACTCGCCACGCCGCCAACAACAAAAACAAAAACAACAACGGACAGCAAGCACTGCGGTCAGAGTTCAAACGCTGCCAATTGAGCCAATCAACATATTTCGCGAATGTTTCTATATAAGTATTATACGTACATGCAGATACATTTGTATCTTAAAAGTATCTACACACATAAATATATTTAAAATTATACAGCTACAACGCCGCCAGTCTGCGCCACAGTCTAAACTTAAAAATAGCCCAGACCAAAAGTATACGACGACTCCCGATGCGGAAGTATTTCCAGACGCTGAGATTCTTTGCTTTTTTTTTTTTTTTGGTTTCTTGGTCACTTGCCAATCATTGAATTTATGAAGTGCAAAAGTGCAGAGCTAAATGCAATTTGAAGTTGTTTCTAAAAAAAAAAAAAGTTCTCAGACTGTTCTTCTAACGATTATGCACCTCTACGGAAGCCCATTTGTACGACCGCCCACGTTAACGCCTTTTGCAACTGTTACGTATTATTTTATATTTATTCACATAATACTTCAATTTTCCACACACCACCACTCTTTTCTGCATCATGCAGGATGCACTTGCAAAGGCGCAAAAGGATGTGGTCTCTTTTCAGATTTTCAAATGACTAATTGTCAGATTTTTGCCGCCATTTGTTGCCGTAAATCCTGTATTCATGCAGGATATTTGTTACATATTTTATGCTTATATTCTATATATGAAGAAGTTTTAAAGAAGGTACATAGGTGGAGTGTGAAAGAGATGGTGCAAAGAAGAAGGAAAACAGAAACCGTGGGAAACTGAAACCTGCAATCAGGAACCAGTGACAACAACATCATCAACAACAACAACAACAGGCATGACTAAAATAACAACAAGTAGAAACAAGCAGGAGAGTACAGTAATTTGGGTTACAACGACATTTTAATGCACTTCTTGTGTAAAAAACAAAAATTATTTACTTCCTAGCTATAAAGTATGCACATCTGTGGGGTAATTTGTGGATACCAAGCCAAAAAATAATTGCTTTTCTTTTGAGGCAAATCTTGATAAATAGTTTGCTTCCAAAAGGAAGGAAATCTTCGCATGAAAACGACGAAAGCAGATGAAAGTTGGAAGGTTCCAGGTTCCGGAGTAGCAACATCCAGTTAAATATGTACTTCCAACTACATAATTTTGAATCAATCTTTCACAATCGAAATCCGATGCTGGTTTCGGAAGTGTTTTGGCGTTGCTTCATCTGCCTATCATTCACTTAATGAGGCACCAATTTTCCGTTGCAATTTCTCTTCAATGCGCTACAAACATGACTAAAAAATCATAGTACTCTTTTCATATCATAATTGAAGTGTACAAAACTAAAAGTGACACTCAAGCAATGCACATTGCAACATCAACAACAACAATGTCAAAGACATACATAGAGAGCAAACGAGTCGAGTCAACGCCGTCGTCCGACAAGAACAAAAGCTGAAAGAAAAAACGGTCGATCGATCGATCGTCTGATCATTCGATCGATTCGATCCGATTCGATAGTATCGATTCGAGCGAAGAGCCGAAAATGAGACCGAAAAAGAACCGCAGTGTCTACGAATGGATTACTTGTAAAGGGTGTTTCAATTGTAAGTTGATGGTTATGATGTTAAAAGTTTAATTTTCTACTTACTAGCAATGAAGGCATTGGACATCTTCATGGAACATCACTTGAAATTTCGCAATTGCGTTCGTATCTGCTTTAATTCAATATCAAATCTGTCCAAAAGCTAATAAAATTCGCCAATAATTCAATATACTTAATGTGAATAAGATCGCGTGGATCCCAGATAACTGTGCGCGAAGACATTGTTGGCCAACACACCCACCTTGGTCTTCTTCGATGCTCGTACCCCAGAAGAAATCCATAGTCTGGATCTTTCCGTGATCTCTGGTAAAGTATGATGGATCCATGTTTCGTCTACGGTAACGAAACGGTAGAAAAACACGTTAGGATTGCGGTTGAACATCTTTTTTGAAGTGTTCACACGATTGAGCTCATGATTGAGTGTGAGAACAACGTCAGTTCGGCCCTTAAATCGTTTAAACTTTCGCGAAATTCATAAGAAACACAACATTCCTTGTTAATTTCGCCGAATAAAAAAAAATTCGAAACACGAAATACGCATCAAGAGTGTCTGGTCACCAGAGCCGAACTATGGCACCGAGCAACCGGGAAAATTACCAGGTCGAAAATTCTTTCATTCATAGTACGAAGACTGTCATACATATATCTAGTCTAATAGTGAAGGAACGATAGAGCATCATTGAATTTGGTTATATTGTTTTCTAAAGTATTCTCCATGGAAATCAAAAAACTTTTGCATGCGTTTGAACCAATTTTCAAACTCCTTTTGCTACTTCCGAAGGTGGTACCTTTTAAATGTGTTTTTTGAAAGCGTTCGATCAACAGCCTCTTTTGGTGTGGAGAAATGTTGACTTCGCAATTATTTTTTGCTTCTCTGAAACCAAAAGAAGTTATTAAGTGCCAAGTTAGGTCTGTAAGGCGAATGATCCATTAATTTTATGTTGCGTGTGTCCAAAAGCCTCGTTGTTTTGAGATGATATGTGAGAGCTGGCATTGTTGTGGTGTTCCTAAATTCTCTGAAAACTTCTTAGAAACAAATGCTTGTGCACCATTGAGAATACACTGTTCTACATTGCTACAGCGAAACAGTGGCCACATGGTTAGTTTTTCCATTTTAGTTTTGGAACATCCATACGGTCGACTGCTGTCAATATATCCAGGCTTCGTCACCTGTTACGATACCGTAAACGTCTTTGAAGTCACCTTGATTGTATTTCTTAAACCTTTCTTGGCACCAGCTTACACTCGCCTTTTTTACGCGATGATCAAATTATGGGATCAAATCTTCTTGACGATGTTCATGCAATATTGCTGGTTCCACTAATACCTAAGGTTGCCTTAATCAGACGGTCTTGCTATCTTAGCTCAAGCACATCATCATCTATCCCAACGACAATTTCTGGACGACCTTTACGGATTTTGCCCTATAGGACGGCCACGAGTAAAACTTTTAAATGGAAATGGCAATTGGGATCTAATAAAGCTAAAAGCGACCTAGGCTAGAAATGTGTAAAGCAGCTCTCGTACTAAACCATACAATTTCTGTTCACTTTTTTCAGGAACGTCCCTGCCAGATACCACTAAAACCTGAAGTACACACAATTCTAAGTTGTATCAATCTGGAGAAAAATATAATTTGACCATATCTCCAGCGTGAGTACATTTTGCTCAGTACTTAAGCAGTACCAGCTATGCCAATTATGTGGCGATTATTGTATATTTCTTCTCATATCAGGAGGAAGATTCTGCTTGAGTTTCACATAACCTTTTCCACTAACAGAAAATACATCGAACTTGCCAATAAACATAATCTTCACTTATAAACTGTGGATTTTAGAGATGCAAAGAACAATTTCAACAAGCAATCGGTTGGTGGTTGGAAACGTATCAATAGAAATTTCTGGGACACCTACGAATTTTTGGATGAGAACCTACACTATGAAATTAGGTCGTTTCTCCTTATATGTAGAAGATACTTCCGAAATATTTATACACTGCGTATTGTCTGGTATTATCTAGCAGAACAGAAATCTTAAAGCATCTTAGGTATAAGAGTGAAGAACATCTATTACATGCATAGAAGATAAAATAAATAAATTTTTAGAGATCGGAATACCACATTGAAAGACCCTATGCTCGACTTGTCTCGCTTATCATACGCTCTAATTTAGTAATGCAGTGCAGTGCAACCAAACCGAACCAGAGTAAAGCATCACAGCATGGTGAAGTACAAATTGAAGGTGAAGGCAGCACCATTACGAGTACATACTTAAGGGATGAAAAGTAGCTACAAGTGTTCCTGTATGCGTGTATAGGAGAGCACCTTACCACAAAAAAGAAAGACAATACGTATAGCTCGATGAAAGGTTTCAGATTTCACGGAATGTACATTGTGTAACAAAGCCGATCGATCGATGGGATGCAATGGCGACAAGGTACAACGGGGAGTTTGTGACTGACTGCGACTGCGGCGGCGACGGCGACGACGTGAACGAGATCGAGCTGCAAGATCCTTTTGTAAGGATACTTTATGAGCGAAATGTTGATGGAATGCTTGTAAAACTGAAATTTTTATCAATTAAATATCATTAAACAAACACATATACAGACTTACGGATGCAGACGGCTGGCAGGCTCGTTTAAAAAAAATACATGCATGGACAGACTGACAGACGGACGGACAGCGGGACAGACAGCGGAGCAATGAATGGATGTTGTTAGTTTTCTTTTTTTTAAATTTTTCTTCTTGATTTTTTTTTTTTTTTTTTAAGTAACTTGGAAAATGCGCGCTACATCCGCTCCTTCGTACAATTCAATGCGTTACGATGTGTCCGACGTCGTCGATAATGATGATGCTGCCCGGTTTTTCTTGGAAATCGTTTAGAATGAACAACAAAAGCCAAGTGCATGATTTCATGTTTGAAGTGAAGTGGAAGAATGTGCAGTCGAAGAGGAGTCGAACACTGAATTGAGTTGAGCTCAAAACCAGAACCTAAATGCATAAATGAAAATGCGACGTAATTAATTACAGCACGCATCAGTGGCAGCGGTGGCAGCCGGGAGGCAGGCTGCCAGGCAGGCAGGCAGGCAGGCAGGTTAAGCATGTAAGTGTATAAGTGCAAGCAACATCGTTTGCCTTGTGGGAATCTTGAGCGGCTGCAGCAATCAAGCGCCAAACCCAACCCAACCCAATACAATACAATCCAATCCAACAAGTCGCTTAACCGTTCTTTTGTGTACTCTTATATGTAGATAGATACGTGTATCTAGTTAGTTCCATTGTTGCGCGGTTCAATCGTTGTTTAGAAAGGAAGTCACACTCCTTGTTCCATCACAGAGATTAACACATGGCACATCTTTGGTATGCAATGGCAATGAAATTATCTTAAATGATCTTCAAGAAATGCATTTGTTTAGTTTGGCTCTTTTACAGTGTTGCAACGGAAATCTTGAAAAGTAGGTGGAATTTTTTTATATAAGAAATTATTATGGAGTATTATATTTCTATAATTTGCATTAAACGCGGAGATTGTTTGGTGAACATAAAGTATATTGAATTGGTGGGAAAATATGCAAATGGAAATTATTTTAAAATTTGAAAGAAGCAATTAATTTTGATTTTTTATAGAATTTTATTGTTATCCGTTTTTGACCTATAATATGATATGAGATATTTTAATTAATTGTCTCCAAGATCTCGAAATTCATATGGACGTTAATATAGACATGTTTAAAAGAGGTTCTGAAAACAACGCATTGAAATTATAGAATGTTGTATGTGGGAAAATGTTCCCTAATGCATAAAATAGGATTATTTGCATACAATTGGATTTTTTGAAGTCAATGTTGAATAGTTGGTATCCCTGTTCGTATTGTTTGCCTTATGTGGTCCGCCAGACTTTACATATATTAACACATAAATAATATATTAGTATACCCTATAGCTAAAAGGCAGTAGGATCAAAGATTTTGTGGTGGGGGGACCGATTCAGAAGCTATCATATCATACGTTGGTGATGGTTTTCTATAGCCATTAGTAAAAGTATCACCCACTAAAAGCCACCATAACGAATTTCAACCTGATTGTGACTACGATAAAGATGACTTCCATACAAAAGCTAATAAATTTTGTTTTGTATTGAGGCTACTCCAGCGTCCTTCCTTAAAAAAAGCCACTATATTATATTTCAAATTGATAAGTGTGCGGTGAATTTTGATTCATACTCTTCATTTATTTGGGAGATATTAATCTTTGAATATTTATCTTTCTCTCTCTCTCTCTCTCTCTTTATATGTAAATACGGGAACTAGTCCTTCACTATTCATCTTACTATAAATTGGTTTATCGACTTTTTGGAATCGGTATTCATTCCAAGTCGATACCCATGTAGTACCTATATAAACCCAAATGTATAATGATAGCTTTTATGGATCTTGTTTCATACATAAACCCAAAAAGGGTCACAAACTTTTATGGGATCTTTACTTTCCAATGATCCGATATTTACCTATATAGCAAATTTTATTAGAATTGACGTAACATACACCCAATTTGGCAAAAGAATAATAATAATTTGTGCAAACAAATATCCCGAAAGGAGGAACTAGTTTATATTTGGGCTATCCTTTAGGGAGAGTTTGCACTGCTCATTAAAGGATTTTTTATTTGAACAGGGAATAAGAGAAATGTTCAAACTTTATGGTTATAGCTTAAAAACTGCAAGTTCTCTTGGAGATCCAGACAGAAGGATAAAAGGACATGTCTATACCAAACCGACTGTACACTTTGAGTACAGGTTAAAGAAATTATTATTATTTTAGAAATAATTATAGAAATAACCACTTAGTGACCCAAAATAAAGTTAAAAAGTTAGTTTCTGTCAAGGATCTTAATAGGAGGATCTTTCTGTTACCTTGTATTATGTTTATTTATGTTTGAGTATTCCTAATGCCAGAGACTTACGAGTAGAGGTCGGAAAACTTTTCATCGAAAACATCTTTTTCAAGTCCGGTGCAAAAAAAAAAAAAAAAACGACAGGATGAAGTTGTGTTGTAGGTGGAGACTACAGTCAGGCTACAAAATATTCACCAAGGTGGATTGAACTGTTCATGGTGAGAAAAGAAACAATTCCTTTCTTGAGGTAAAAGTCTACATGTATAGCACGGTCATCACCCAATTGAAAGAATTTCCTTCAGTTCGCATAGCCCGATTTTGTCAGTTGTGATAAATATTTAAAATCAGATGATTCCCGAAAGGAATTCTTCCTCTGGGTTGACTGTACGATGGGGAGACGCGAAGGTAGTAAGAGTGGGTGATGTACGAATGTGTTGCAGCCGTCCCACCCTGATTCTACCCGCCACAAAGCCGTCCCCGTTTTCGTCTTGTTCCGCGCTGTCATACAACTGATTTACCCTACCGGACCTAAAGAAGTTTCATTTCACAAATTGTGCAATATAGAAAAGCTACCACAAGGTAACAGCATGAATATAAAGAAATAAAGCTACTGTCTAGTGTGCTGTACCCTGTATCCTAATTGAACCTTAAATTTTTATGTGGAATATGTTGTTACCTGAATCCTTGTGGAATATATGCTACCTGGATCGTAGGTGAAAGACTTGTACTTTTAGTTTTTTTACAAAACCCTAGAAAGGGGGTAAATTTGCATAGGGGCTAACCTTTTAGTGATCCAAATTAGGACCTTTTTTGGACCAATAGGAGGAATAGGAGAATTAAAATATTCAAACTTGAAGGCTCTCTTAGTTTGCGACTTCACGGTCTCGTTGCTCAGACAGACAGCCAGACAGACGGACATGTCTATATCGACTCGCCTTTTGGTGCTTATTAAGCAAATACATACTTTATAGGGTATGTCTATTTGCACAAACTTAATATAAACATTTTGCCAATGGTTATACCGTATAAACATCCACTTCATAGGTACACATGTAATTTTTCCTTTCCATTAATAAATAATGAGATAATTGAAATATTTTGTGAATTTTTAATCAGCTTGTTAGACATATCGAAAACGCTAATACAGCCAATTGAATGCAGCGGCCGCCGCACGCTCTAATTGATTAAGGCGTATGCCAATGCAGCGAAATAACATGGACAAACTCCAATCCACAGACAAACGAAGAGATTATATAATTTCCTTAAAAAATTTAAAAGAAATTTAACCGAAAAAACGTAAAACAAAGCTGAAAACGTTGAGCGTTGCTAACACGCTACACCAGACCAAAGACAGCAAAGACAGCGGCTCCAACTGACTGCGACGACTGTAAAGAAAAAATCAGAGAAAAAAAAAACAACACCCACTGACTTACATTTCTCACAAATACAATTTGCAACAGATACATTCATAGATACAGATACATTTTCAAGAGATAGCGGCTAGTTTAAGCCAACAAACAGCATCCGGAATAGTTTATGCCAAAATATAAAAAAAAAAAACAACAAACAACGAAGCAGAAGAAAACTGCACAGCTACAATATGAAGGCGCTGAAGAATTCAGGTTTCGAATGCGGTAATGCACCAAAGCGACGACGACGATGACGACGACCGTTGGACAGACGGACCAGACAACCTGTTAGTTGAATTGAAACGCCGCAGACTCAGTTGCGGTAAATGGTTTCCATGTGCGCATGCGCAGCGCGGCGCGGCGCTCCATAAACGGGCTAAGATGTTTATTTCTTTGCTTTTTTAATTTTTTCTGCACGCCCGACATTCAATGGATGACGCTGCTGTCCGAGTGTTCCACTGGTCCACATTCACATACGGAAATGCAATGCAACCAAACTGAACTGAACTGAACTGAACAGCCTGAGCGCGTGATTTTTTCCAAGCTTTTTCTTAAAAAGCCGCAGTACAAATTCTGTTAATTTGATTTTTGCGGTTCTCAAGACAACTTTCACCTTTCACGTAATGCACTCTGCGGCGCTGCGGCTAACACCATTTTTCACTAAACTTCAGGCAGCTACGTATGTAGTCAATCTTATAAGCCTCCAATATATGTATATGTTTCTTGCTTTCATGATTTATAAACTTCAATGCTTTTCGTTATACAATGCAAGCGGTTGAAGTTCATATAAATCGCGCATTTCTCGATTTATTTGTAGTTTCCAACTACGGAATTTAATTTACGTCCACGACGCTGATTTCCGGTTGCAAGGAGCGTCGTCATTTCCGTTGTCAGTGAAGTCAGCTAACAATTTTGCCTTGAGTTGCCTTTGACGTCGTTGTCGTGTCGGCGTTACAGAGAGCAACGTTCCGGATAGCTAAATCACCGCCCACAGCTTAAAGCACAGTGGCGGCGTCTTGCTTTTGGTTTAAGTTATGAAAAAAACTTCCACTACTAATATTTATGTTGGTTTGTGCATCAGAAGCCACTATTCAGAACCGAACCGAGTACACATTCCTGCGTTACCACCGCTCCAATGCAGTGCATGTCTGAGCGAACATCTTGAATTTCGACCTTAAAATGGTGGCGAAGTAAGCTAGTTGAGTAAACCTTCATGACTTCTTCCGTGATGGTCTTAATGAATCTACTTTCCATTCACTGCGAGTTTTCGAATGTAATCTGCCTGGCTCGATTTTGAAAACTTTTCTCTGTCATTGTGTTCCCGATGCCTTATTGCTCCTATATCAATAAACCTCATATACCCTGTTCAAAATATATATTTTTTGACTGGATTTAAAATTTATATAACACCCAATGTTTAAGCTCTTCAAATATAGAATCCATCCAAACTATATACATACGCCTTTCACAAAAAGTGAAAAAAAATTAAAGTTCACTCATGTGACCCCGACGTGATTTGAACACGCAACCTTCTGATCTGGAGTCAGACGCGCTACCGTTGCGCCACGGAGTCCTTATAATGTGAGCAGCCAAATGATGTATTTAAAAATAGAATTTGAAGAAACGAAATTTACGAATTCTAAAAATAAATATTTATTTTTTATATATTTTGTAGCCAAATAAACAATTAATTTATTGTAGATAAAATAAATCAAAAAAAAATATGTAAATAAAAAAGAAAAAGAAAAAAAAATAAATTATGCATCGGCCGGGAATCGAACCCGGGCCGCCCGCGTGGCAGGCGAGCATTCTACCACTGAACCACCGATGCTTCGAGAATATCCGACTTAAAGTATGCAGTTGCTAGCTGTACAGATATTTCTATGTATTTAAATATTTAGTAGGGTGCATGAATACGAAAATAAAACAGAATCGATTTTAGCATTCGCTCGGGTTTTAGGAGTTCGTGCCTAATGCACCCGCTACACGCTTCGTATGCGTGTAAATTCTAAAAATAGATTCTGCCACTTGTGTAAATAAATAAAACAATAACACAAATAATTATTATTTATTATAGAAAACAGGCGTCGCGCAGTGGAAGAGATTATCAATTTAGTACAAACTAATAACTTCATAATGAGTCAATCTGAGCAGATTCTAAAAAATGGTGAAAATACTGAGCCGGTGCTTTCAGACTTCTTCCATTGAAGGATGGAAAAAGAGTGGTCAGTACTTCTACATATATTATGTATGTATATATTTTTTTATCCAAACTCTTCAAATTCAAGTTTTACAGAAATTTTGTCGGAGGTCATATAATCTTGACAAAATAATGGTTGGGTAGATATAGAGTGTGCAATTCTTGCGAAGTATCTTTCTCTAGGTGTTCTAGGACCCACTATAAACAGCAGCGATGTTAGTATGCAAACCTGTCGGTCACCTCTATTAATAGTGAAAATGGTGCAGTTGAGTGAAGATCCTTTATGAGATCAAATATTTGGTTAGGGTCCCCACAGCTGCTCAGTGATATCCATATCGTTTATGTTGATGGTATCAATCGCACTTTCGAAGTCCAAAATAAGCAGGTAAGAACAGAACTTACACTCCACGTTTATGTGATCTACACAAGACCGGATGGAACCGGTTCTGTTCTCGCCATAATTGGACGTTTAATTTTGAGGAAAATGTGGCTAAGATGATGATATACTGCGCCAGTTATTTCGTTACTAATAGTGACGATCACTCCACCTTCCAGTCTTTTTGGTTGGTCGAAGATATCCATGCCTCACGAATAATGAGTTGTAGAGCGCATGAGATGCCTTGTAAGCAGCTTTGTAGATTTTTAACTTGCTTAAGTTATTTCGTTCCAGTAACGTTCTAGATTAGTGGGAGTGCCATCGACTTCGAGGAACTACTTTCAGCACGCTAGACTAGATCCGTCACTGAATAGTTGGAATATTTTGTTTATCGTTTCCTAGTTTCTTTACCGCTGTATAGACTCCGCATAAGTTATTCCAGGTGGCTGCCTGTTCTGCCTTACTGGCTATGCTTTCCCCATAAACTCTCTCATCCGCACGGACTGAGTTGTTAATATTCTTTTGTTTGTTTCTCAATCAAAGTCCAGATGGTGTTACTAAGCCTTGGCTTCCTTCTGAAGTACTTTAAAGCATCCGTTTTCTCCGCAGCTTAAGAGCACGCTGTTTGGATTTGCTTCCAAGTTGGAGTAAAATTGCTACTGAGTGCAGAGGAAAGTTATTTCCGGTAGAGTTGTATCATGGTAAAGCCGTCAAGGTTGAAGATCTATTTACGTTTTTGCATCCATATGCAGATCTACCGATGGGGAGGTGGGAAAATAAAGAATCGAACATCTTTGTTCGCATGTGCGTGTTGAAAGCGGTTTTATAGTCAACAAATATAATTGTTAAACTTATGGGTCTTCACTAGGATTTCTCGTAGTAAAAACATTTAGTAATTGGTCATCATTTTGAACGGAAGACACACCGATATATGGTATGCAGTATGCAGTAATTAATATTCCATTCAACAGGTGACTTATTTCACCCAAAGTACGGGGTCTCTTTTCTTAAAGATAGGAAAAAGAATCCTGAGGATACAATCGTTGGGCTTGCGTTCATCGCACCATAACCTGCTTAGCTCCTGTCTCCAATCTTGAATAACTCACTTGCAGCTTATCGGAGGCTGCCGCTTTTTTAATCTTCAGCTTTTAAATAACCGAGTCGATCTCATGATGATTCGGTGGCTCTACAAAACACCGTCATTAACTGATCCAGATAAGATTTTATTTGCCATATACATTTATGATAGAAGGGGAAGAGAGTATCTCGAAGTCTAGCAATATTGACGGCAGCGTTCTTTCTTGATTTGGCTTTAAATCAGTGGGTACTCCATATATATTCAGTCTCATCAACCTACTTTGAATAAGAGTCTGAATACCAACGAATAGGCATTGATCCAAATATAGTAAGCTGTATTTACTAAGATTCATATATAAATAAGCGTGGAAACTTTTGTGCAATCCCTATTCCCTGTTTTAAGCAACGCCACTGTACAAATAAATCGGTTATATATATTGTATAAATATATATAGTATAGCAATATCATCTGTGTCACTTAGATGATGCCGTGCTCATCGACATCGATGGCATTTTCAATGTATTAAGTTGCTGCTGTAGCTAGCTACTTCCTGCTATTGTCAGTTCGTAGTCGACGTCCGATGCTTCCAATGCTTCAACCAAAACGCCCGTCCGTTTTATGGTACACATAACAGCCTCAAGCCTGGCATTTGTATTAACATCCTTTCCGACTCTAAAGTCCATTTCAGCACAGTCTCGCAACGCTGTGCATTGCAAATGTCTGCCTGATACACTCGCCTGACTGCCTGCCGCCGCCTTCCTTCACTTCCTTGAAAATGTTCAGCTTCCTGTTTCCGGGATATAATGTTCATATTTCGAGGACATTTTCAGGAAATAAAGTACGTCGCCCTCAAATTTTCCTGTGATGCGCTCGCTCAACTCGATGTTATATGCTGCTGTTGGTATTTGTGCTGTGTGTCTGTGTGGTGATTTGTTACCAAAAGTGGGTGACGGCAGGCGCATGCCTGGATTTTCGCCGTAGCATGAGCGAGCGCACACTTCCGCTTTGCTAACTTTGTTTATGCGCTATACTGTGTAATATACACGCCCGCCCCCCTCGTTGCGTCCACCCAACATTCAGCATGCTTCCGTGTTCGCCTCCATCCACTCAACATCCGACAGGATGCTTTCGACTGCAGTAGTACGTTTGAATTTTGTCGCACTTCCTGTGTGGGTGGCAGCCGCTACGCCCGCTTTTCCGTTCGGCCCATACCAATATAGCAGCACAGCGCTTCCGTTTGCGCCCAGCTCCAGTAGAGTGTAGTCATCAGCAGCATAATTTCCGCAACAGCCTTTGTGCTACTCCTCCGCTGTTGCTGCTGATGATGATGAAGAAGAAGGAGCTACGTGTCGGCATGGGAATCGGTGGAATGCATGCTTGGCTGGCTTAAGCTTTTAGTTCATATATTATATTTACACTTATTTATATCTGTGTGTGTGTCCAGCGACATTATTTAAGGGCTAAAAAGGATTAATTGCATATAGGTAGGATACTTATGAAATATTTGTTTGAATTTTTGCAGCTAAATATCAAATTCAAAAAGTGCCAAAAAGTGGCGTCGATGTCGTTCGTTGACATTGGCAACAAGTGTAAAGGATATGTGAAAGTCTGCTCCTTTTTAGACATTTTAGAGTTGTGGGTGAGAACCAAAATGACCGAAGCAGACAAAATAAAACAAAAAGAAAGAAGAAAATAAATAGTAGAAGCAGTTCAGTCCCAGCCGACATGGAAATTTGATATGCCGATCACATATTTAACGACTTTTTACATAACAACACAGAATTCGATGAACTGCTGCTGCTGCTGCTGACGACGACAAGTCAAGTCAACCGCTGAGCTGAACTGGAAGACAAGTCAAGTGTCGCTTGTATCGGCTGTGTTGGACTTTATCGCATAATGATGTATGCCATAAGGTTTCCCAAAACGCGTTGCACCCACACGCAAACAAAGTCGTCATCGATTCCATGCGCATTCGACTAGTTAGGGGATTGGCTTCACAGCGCCTCGTCTTGTCTTTTGCGGCCCGGACGCGCGTTTGATCATATAAACATTCTTTGATTCGATTACTCGTTTCGATTCGAATCGATACGTTTGGGCCGACCCTTTTTCTTTCCGTGCGCCTGCATACGACATCGCAGGCGCATGGTGATCAAGTTATTCTTTTTTTTTGGGTTTTTTTCCATTTGCTGCTGTTGACATTTCTGCGCACGTGAAGGAACGCGCACACCTCCGCTCTTGTTCATCATATAATATACACGTTTGTACACTCTCATCAACTATGTAATCTTCGTCATCCGTTCGCACACGCTTACTCGCCGCGCCGGACAATGGAAGTTCTACTTGATTATTTGTGGTTGGTTGCTGGTGGTGGAGTGGAGAGGAGTGGAGTACCTTCTGCACAGCTACTGTACTCCATTTGTATGCAACGTCGTAATTTCATTTTACAAAGTGTTTATTTCTTCATTTGACGCAAATGATGTTCAACATAAGCCAGGAATGCACTAAACCGCTACATCGGTCAAGTGTTGGCTATATACATATATCGTATCGGTGGCATATGATGAAGTAGCTGGCAACAAGTGGTGTGCATTTTATGGTACACTGTGAAAAGTAGACAATTTAGGCAGCAAAGCGTTAAAAAAAAATTAGGAACATATTTTGAATTGGGTAAAGCTTTGAGAGCAGCAGGCTCTATTCAAGACTGCCGGCGAAGAGTATGCAGCAACTTCATGCGAAATATGGTCCGAGAAATGCATGTAAAACAATTGGAATCGCAATGTTCTTGTTTTTCTATCGTTAGACCCTGCGATTTAGCTCACACTTAACTTGTGAACGAAGAAGACCATCCAAGTAAGTAAAGCTTCTTCCTATATACAGCTAAAGTTGTACTACTACAGACGGCTTAGACCTTTTAGTAGTTCCAATGTTCAGAAGTAACCTGGCACACGGCTATATACCGATCCGCTGGAGGAAAGCAGAGAAACCTTTTATTTCGAAGGCATTTAAGGAGAATCTAATTCATACTAAATCCTTCACGCCAATAAGCCTAAACTGATTAATGCTGAAATCTGTAGAGAAAATGGTAGACAGCCAAATCAGTCCTAAACTCTTGATGGATGAACCACTGCGCAGAAACCAACATGCTTATATATCAGATGGATCCATCAAAACTGGTATACACCAATCCAAGACGCCATAAGAGCCAAAGGCGGTGTTGGTGTTTGGGAGGTTTTGTAGGCTGATATCAATGGCAACAAGATTCATGGAGTAGTTTTTGGAATTTATGGGAAATCGAATATATTGCTAGACCGACATTTTTGACTTGAAAGGCATATGATTATATTTAGTCTGCTTTCTGGGGATGTGCGGAGTACACTGATGGATGGAGGAGATTTAAAGAATTATCAAAATTGATACATTTCTTAAGGGGTTAAGAATTTCTACAATTGTTTGTTCCGTTCCGGAGTAGCAGCAGCAGAATAGTATATCTGTTAGTAGGGTGGTGAAGCTAATTTTAGGCAATTTGGAAATGACGGAGAGGTGGAATACACTTATGTTGTTGAAGTACTGAAGAGTATATTAGTTATAAAATATGTATACTATATAATTTATATTTTCCATGATTTAAACTCGTCAATATTTCATTCAATCATTCAAACATGATCAATTGAAATAAAAAATTATTCAAAATACATCTACAATCAATCAAATTTTCTTGCAGTGCATACAAACCCGGATTTAAAAATTCAAACGCTACAAAAGAGAAAGAACAAAAGTCAAGAAATTACTTTTCCCGAACGCCTTCTTCTTCAATACAAGAACTACAACAACAACAACAATAACTCAACGCTTATTGCATTGCATACTAATTTAAGAATTAAACCACACCGCACACACACACACATACTCCTCACGTACATCTAGAGACACACACTCCTCAAATTTCCAAACTATAAATGCACTTGTCCAAAGGTTAGGTTCATCACTGGAATCAGAACCTAATCATGCATGCAAAGCAAACCAAGAACCATACCAAGCTGCAGAAGAACTTTATACAATAATATAATATCAATTTGTACGTGAATATGCAAATGGGCTGCGTCAAGAAATGGGAATTTTTTCAAAGGCCGATATTTAATTTATGTACACAGTTTGAATAAACGAATAACTTATTATGGGAAATTGTACAGCATGGACTTGTGTAATTAAAGCGAAAAAGCATGCAGCAAATTGTTTTCTTTGTTTTTTCTTCTTTTTTTTATTATTATTATTATTGCATTGGAATATGAAAACTTAAACGTACTATTTATAATATATATATATGTACATATAATAAATGATTTCTCATATACATCATAAATATGTATCTATAATTAGAACACACCGAAATGTACAAATCTTTAAATTTATATTATAAACAAGCGCCACTAAACAATTTGTTCGCTATGGAACAACACATGCTACACAATTACTTCCTAGTTAGATTTAATTATTTAAAAAAAACTGCACACTTGTTCAAAATTTAATAAATTTAATAGTTTACATAATTGTTAATTGTTTTTTTCCCTTGCGTATGTATAATATTATAATTATACAATACACGGTAGACTATTTTATATTCTCGTATATAAAACCACTAAAATAGCTAAAATCTTAAATGATACAACGCACTTAAAAGCGAATTTTTGGTAGAAAACGATTTACATTGCTCAGTTCAGCAGCACATTTTAGAGTCGATTAGTATAGAATAGAGTGTAAAACTAACTACAGACAGAGTATAATGACGCCGTCGCCACAATCCAATCCAAATCCGTACAATCAAAGCAAGAGCAAATGCTCCATTGCAGGCTGTGGCAACGGCAACACTAAATCTCAGAGCCCCGTATGACTCGATTGCAACTGTTCAATGGAAATGGATAGCTGTTCCAGACGTTGCATCAATTGCAGCATATTTTCCTGTGCCTTGGTTGCATTGAATTCATTTCCATGTTCCAGCGAATCCTCTTCGGCAGCGGCAAGTTCGAAATGTAATTTGGCCAGACTTTCCTGTTGCTCACGTATTTTGGTCATTTGATCCATGGTGCAACCGGAGCCTGAAGTAAAGGAAGTAGAATAGTTAAAATGTATTAGTAGAAAATATAAAAAACTTCAAGAGGTTTAACAAAGCTATGCTTGAGTTACATACGTCAAAGACCACCTACCGCCCCTAGATCATGGGTTTTCTCTTTCCTCTAGCTACTGCAATGTCTTCTATAGGGTATGTTCAGTTACTTGAAGCGTGTCCTTTGTCTACAGATTTCCACCCTCTTTTCTTTAGTAGCGACAATGGTCTTTATTAAGTAGTACTGTGTACACACCCAAGAAGTCTACTTAAACGACTTTCTCGTTGAGAAGAGGAGACCTTACCAAGCAGCGATACAGCCAAGCAGCTGTTCATGATGCTGGATAGAAGGCGAAAATGACATTCTCATTTACTCACAACTCAATTAAATGAGAGGCTATTTATGGCTGAGCAACTTCTTTATTATGCAAAAATTTCAAAGCACAGCTCTTAGAGTTTTCTCCAACTCGCACCTGTATCATACCAACAGCGTGATCCAATAAGAACATGGGTGCACTGGGTCCATTAGGAAGTTATCCTACCTACCTACCATCAACCTAATTGATAACAGCTCGACTAGTAGTAGGCTCAAAAGGTGTCACCTGCTTGAGCTTCCTCATAGCTGACAATAAACAATTTTTTTACTTCCTTTTCGGCCGTTTCTGCGTTTGCTAGTAAGATGTTTTTCTATGAAGGACTATCCCTCACTCCAAAGTATTGCCTTCATATCACGATAGAAGTGGAACTTCGAATGAAATGATGTAGTGAAAGTGAGGTTAAAATTGCGTGGCTAACATGTTTCTGCTTCTATGAGTCAGAACATGGTGATTATTGTGGTATATTTCATGGTGAGATCTATGGATAGCAGATGCAGTATATTAATTCGAGCATTTGTTGGATAGCCAATGCGCCAATCTCCACTGCGTGACGAAAGCGGAAAAGGGTGTCGTTCAGATACTGAGCCGGAAATTATCTTCGCTAAACATCTTTTAGAGCGTTTTTAGCCTTATAACCGGGCAGCAACCACAGATATTATGCGCAACAAAGGCATGTTTAGATTCACCATTGAACCCTTTACTTTTTCGGATGCCACCTCGATCATAATATGCCCTTAAGGTCACGACATGATATGGAACAGTATACCCTGTCGTGGCATTTTTGAGTTTACGCAAAAATGAGGCTGCAACACATTCCGACATTTTGGAAAATTGCTATACTAAGCTACTACCCTTATAATCGAAGTTTTGGGAACGACTGATCGCTGCCCGGCTCGCAAACATCGTTAATTCCAAGGGATCACCAATTCCGGTTCACCAATTTAAATTTCGTGCAGCACACAGCACTACAGAGCAGCTCGATGTTCAGCAATACTTCCATTGAATTTGTCGTCTTTGTCCATACTTTGTCCTACAGCGCTCCTACCTAAACGAACAGGCAATTTTTCGTTAAGGTACGCTCAAACACCTCTCTACCTCAGCAAGTGTAGGCTGGTGTCCCACAAGGCAGCATGCTTGGCCCCTTCCTTCATAACTTGTACACAGGTGACCTTCCTATCCCTGATACCACAAACATAAACGTAACGACATCAAAAATGCTAATTGCTACCTATGCCGATAATATATGTGTCTTCTACAGATCAGGAGCTGGTTCAGTCTCCTACAATCATATTGACACAACTTCTTACGCAAGTGATTACTACTAGCTTATTGATTAACAGAAACTACCAAGTTTCATTTGATGAAATATAAAGCTTCAAAAAATTTAAATGCTTTCTTCTTACAGATACAAGTTCTCTACTACGAAATTTACTTTATATTGTTTATTGGCTTTCGATATATTCTCTTTACTTCGATTCATTATGTGCTTTCCTATATACCCTTTGATTTGTAACTGAGTTCGGCCGACAAATTTTTACTAGCTAAGATAATTTATAACTCATACGTACCAAATGCTTTCAGCTTGCCAGAATGAAAATCATCCAGAAGTCCTAGTAAAGCGCGTTCCATATGTTTGACATCGGGCACTTCGGAAACAAAGGAATGATGTTTTATTGGACGATCATCAAATTTATCGCTGCTGTGAACGCTGGTGCTTGTGTTGTTGTTGTTGTGCATTGAGTGTTTACGCGATGTATTTGCCTGCTGTGGCGTGTGATTGTTGTTATTGTTGTTGTTGTTGCTATTTAATGTTGTTGTTGTATTGTTATTTAATAACTGTTTATTGCTATCACCGGTAGTATTGTTGTTGTTGCTATTATTGTTGCTATGTGTCGGCGCCAACCATTCGCTGCTTATAAGCGTTATACTATTTAAACTATGTTCACTGCTTGTATGCTGTGCATCATTATCCTTGTCTGCCATTTGTTGTTGTTGTTGTGGTTGTGGCGAAGACATCACCGGTTAGATTCCAATTTTCAAACATAAAAATGCATACATATACCCAAAGAAAACATCAAAAGAAACATAAAACAGAAATATATAAAAAACAAATAAAAAATATATAAATAAATAAAATAAAATTAAATTATAAATAAAATAAAAATATTCTTTAAAATAAAATAACTAAAAAATATGTATGTATACAAAATCAATTAATTATTACACTATAAATACAAAACACTTGACCATGAGACAATAAGAGCGCTAGCTGCTGCTTAACTGCTGCTGTTGAATTTTGCAAAGCGTGTAAATAGAATCTTATGATATGAAAGGATTGTAGCCTAAAAGGTTTTCTATAATACACAAACACATACACATACAGGACATTGGGATATGTATGGCATGGTGTAAGGCGTAAAAAGCTAAAGGAGTGTTTTTGTCTCTGGGCAACGGGCAAAGCAATTTAAATTATCATAATCATAATGGTGACGACGAAAGCATGTAACACAACGCGCTAATATAGTGTTATAAAAAAGTATTGGCACAATTTTATATTTAAAAGTTAATATGTAAGTGTAAAATAAAATTGGAAGGCTACATATTAAATTTGTTAATACGCCGGGCAAGACACTGTTTAAATGTTTGAAGATTATATAGCTTATATTTTGAAATAAGTTAATTGGTGTACAAAGAACCATTACCGGTGAGCAGCTGCATCTGTGACATGAACACGATGGTTTTTGTATATTTGTAAGGAGTACAAAACTGGGCAAGTTAATCCACGCATTTGTATTAGGAGTGTGAATTAGTCATCGTCAATTAAAAGCAATAGCAGTAAGTACTGATCCAGAGCAGTCAATCAAGTGGTAAGTTTAGACATCTCTTCAACTACTTATCATTACATATAGTAATTTTTAAGGGTTCATATTGTAGTATTAGAGAAATAGGGTACCACTGAGAGTTGTTACACTACATGCAGTACACAAATAGTGTAACAAACTACGAATAAAAATAAGAGCAATAAAATCAAATATTTTTGCATTAGGTTCCTAAATGATGGGGTTTGCAAAGCATAACAGAGACGCAAGTCTCGCATATACATGAGGGTTGACTTATATTAGAATAAATGAAACCAATTTTAGTTTATGTATAGATTTGTCAATTACGCTTAATTGTCATGCGGGTGTCATTTTCTTTTAAGCAATATATAATGCTGGGAGTACTTCAAAATATTATTTACACCAAAATGAAACAAAATGGTGAGCACTTTGAAAAAATACACCAACAATAATTACAATGTTTAACAATTTCAAATTTAACTACATTTCTAAATGTATGCTTACTTTTCTTAAACACTGTATATATGTAACTTGGTATACTGAGTTGAAATATAAAATAAAATGATTTTAATGAGCATATCATTGCGTGTAAATGGAGTGTATAGATTAAATGAGAGGTCATTTCAAGTAAAACTATAAAAAAGAAAGAAATACGCTACAGCAGCTGGCGAATATTGATGACGCGTGTTAGATTTTAATATGAAATATAACAGTGGGTGGAATAGTTAGTTTGACATATAAGTAATATATAAAAACAAATAAACATTGATAAAGACAATAAACAAACTTTAAAAACAATAACTAAACAAACGAAAACAAACAAACAAAAAACATAAACTAATATCAATGTATGCCCGTAAGCTTGTGGCAACCAACACCATTTTGTTTGCATTATTAAAGCACACAAAAACGCAAAACACCAGACGTCCACAGCAATAACGACGATGATAAGAAGTAAAAATAGTAGAATAAACTTAAAGGAGCAGTAGCATGCCCTTTGTCTTATAAAATAACAAACGAACTATTCACCTTTTAATAGTTTACGCGGTCGCGATTTGAATTCAAAACGTTCCTCAGCATGTGGGCGTGGTCGTCGTTCATTGACATAAGTAACTTTGGCTGATGATTGTCCAACACCAACACCGCTACCGCCGCCTCCGCCTGCCTTTTCTGATATTGGACGTTCGATTGAGCAAGTGGCAGAATTGCGGCTACGTGTTGTATCACCGCTGGAGATGCTTTTGATCTGCTTATAAGTGTATAAATAATTAGTAGTTTAGCGTGTACACAAATAAAAAAAATTATCAAAGCAAATAGCTACATTAATCTTTGGCACAACGGCTGCTGCGGGTGTTGCTGCAACTGTTGTTGTCTTTGTTGGTGCATCGTCAATGATTTTGTCCTCGACATCGTTTGGCACGAGTTTTTGACGTTCAACAACTTCGTCATTGGGCTCCATTATTAATTGTGTTACAGTTGGTTGCGAGTTTTCATAAGCGGCTAAATGTGCAACAAAATATATTAAAACCGCGTATAGTTAGTTATTTGTCATGGAAGTAAAATACAAAATGTCTTCTAGTACTGCTTTCCGCTCTCTTTCGTTCGTTCTCTCCCGCAGAATGTTTGTGCCGTAGTTTCTTTGTTTCTTATTGTTTTTATCAAACGTAATTTATATAAAATATAAAACACAATGCCCTATATACTATACAAACATAAGTTAGTCTATACAGCTATGCTATATTAACTAAATGCAATGGTTTAATTTTTTATAATAATAAAAACAACTATGCACAGATTATTAATACAAGAGCACAAGTAGCTTAGTGATGGTACAAAATATAGTATAACTCTTCGGTATCGATATTTGTGTATAGAGACGATAATTTCGCTTCTCAAACGGGTTCAGAAGAAGTAAATTGTTGCGCGCGCAATTCAAAGCTATTGAATAGTTTTTTGAATAATTTATTTAATTAATTAATAATGATTATAATAGCAGACTTCGACAAGCTCGCAAATAATCGGATTGCATCTTGTTTTGTAGAATTTTCTTGTGAATTTCAATGCACTTTTCATGTACGTGTGTGGTTAGAGGAAGCATAAATACTTAGCTTTGATTATACTCAGCTTTTCTTTTGCGTTTTCCTTTGGATCTGCATTCGCTCCGCTACTTCATATCAATAAATATTCATACAACTCACAGACATGATTTTCATTTTATAACATTTTATGTAATAATTACATACAAACTATACTCAACAAAGTATTTATAATATTTTGCACTTTCGTTTATTAGCTCATTTATGCTGCCTTCTTCTTAAAGCCCATTGTGTAGACCAGATTGATGAAGCCCAAAATTCCAATGCCACAGAGACCCACGGTAATGCCAAATAGTGCCTTATCAATTGGGCCACCTTTCAGAAATACCGGCAAATCGTTATGTGCCTAGTTTTAGTAGAATGTGATTAGATTTGTTAACAATAAATTTTATTAATGTTTACTCACCTGAAAGGTCTTCATTTTACTTGCAAGTCCCTCGGGCAGCGCCATTGTCACAGATTTGAGAGATTATGTAATACTGAAAATTTAAAGCAAGAAAAAATTAATTTAAATATTTATTACATGCATATTAAATGCATATTTTATATTACATTATAGAACTGTTTATTTTTTAAACTTTATTTGTAATATTTATTCAAATTATAAACAATTCTACGCGTATGTCTACTTACCTCTGGTATGGTGCAATATACGAATTTGCAAAAAAAATGTTTTTGCAGCAGCGAATGTTCAGTTTTAAAAATAGTTTTTGAACTGAAAACAGCTGTCGGGACAGCATTGCATTTGATATGCATTTCTACACTAAACTACAAAGCAAGCGGCACAGCATGATCGCCTGATTAGCAGAAAAAGAAGATTCTGACCATCAGAAAAACTGTTTTGATTAGTTTATACTTTTTGTACACACTGTAACATGTTATTATCAGTGTATATATCTTCATGAAAAATAAATATTCTTTAGCAGCTCGACGAGACGAATAAATCTGTTTGTATATCAGCACGGCGGATATGTCCGTCTAAAATGTCCAGAAGAAAAGTCACACAATTTCAGACCTTCGACAGAACTACTGCAGAAACAAAAAGGGATGTAAAGTCCAGGGCAATTTGTTCTCCCAGTTGCTCCCATAACGATTCAGAAAATGTACTCGAAGATAAAAAGTTTCCAAACTATGAGTATCACAGGCGAAGGTTTCTAGATAACTTTTCGCTAAAAGACATGCCAGCCAAAGGCACTAGAAAAGGCTGAAACCTGTATGATCCATAAATCAAAAGGTTTGTCTGCAATGGAATCGGACAGACCCATCATCTTACTTCCTGTGGTAGCCAAGCTGTTCGAAAAGGGTCTGTTGACGAGGATGCTGGCGCTTAAAACTGTAAAGGAACAGATACCACTTTTTCAGTTTGGATTCCGGAAAGCTCATAGAACTAACTAAATACAGTGGTAAATATCATTCTCGAAGGTTTTGATGTCAATTGGTACGTGGTGATGGACTACTTAGATATAAAGCTGGGCTTTGACGCTCCTCAATATCTATGGATGACCCATAACACATTTGCCGATGACACAGCAATCGTGCCCAGAGAAGAGACATATGCATATACAATGCCACTGATGCATTGCAATTGTATTTGCAGGATTTCGAACAGTGGACACCCTGCGATTGTATGAATGTCCGGACGTCTTCCTCGAAGATCAAGTTCTGAGCTTATGTCTCGGGCACAAATACCTTGGATTCTACCTAGAACTCACATCGACTCACATTGATTCACATTTGGGGATGTAACTAATTGTGAGACCTTGAAACCAAATCAAGTCAAGATATTCTGCATTGAATGTTCATGTGCCAGTGTGAAGTTCCAAAAATATTGCAGCATAAAGTGCTTCAACTCAAAATGAGCTGGGCATAGAAATTCGCATTCTCTTAAACCACATTATAGCCTCTTAACGACAAAACATCACCGTTTGGGGTCTGCAAAAATTTAACAAAATTCTGAATTTCATCTTCAGCGTTTAACCTCATTTTTGACTAAATGGCTTTGCCAGAAAGCACACCCACATGCGTTTCAAAAAACTACATTCCATCCACAAGAAGTGATCGACTGGTAAGGACTTTATGCAGTAGGTGACCATACTACTTCAAAGATGAAATTTTTTGACCAAAATAATATGGACAATATAATGACACACATTTGGTCAAACAATTGAACTATTGAAGAAAAAATAGTCAGGTCGAAAACCCACATCGCTTTTATGCTTTTGGATATCTTTTTATAGGTTTACGTTGAGTTATTGGCTAAGAGAAGCTCATGAAAAATATCGAGCTCGAATTTGGCAACGTTCCGGCCGATATCCGTAACATAGTGGTGGAATATTAGCTACTTACTATTAAATCGAAGCTCATACTTAAATAAAACATGTCTTTCAGTTCTATATCTCCATTATTCGGTATTTTATTTAATGTACACATGGATGCATTGAAAATACATTATTATATCTAGAGACCCCGCAGTTTGCGTCAACTACCGCGGAATAAGTCGCCTTTCCATTGGATATAAGACTCTGTCGAGCGTGTTGTGTAATATGCTGAAGCCTTATACCGAGTCACTGATAGGACGATACCAGTGCGGCTTCAGACCAAAAAGATCGACCAGCGACCAAATATTCACATTACGCTAAATCTTGGAAAAGGCCCGTGAGTTCAAAAAAGACACTTGTCGACTACAAATCCGCTTTCGACACGCCGATACGATCGCAGTTCTTCGACGCCCTGTCTGCACTAGGTATCCCGGCAAAGATTGACCGTCTTTGCATGGCGACGCTATCTAACACACAAAGCGTTGTCAGGGTGGGGAAAAACCTCTCCGACCCCTTTGATACCAAGAGAGGTTTCAGGCAGGGCGATGCTCTGTCGTGCGATTTTTTCAATCTCCTGATGGAATACATCCTACGCCAATGCCCGTACATAAAGAGTATGTCGGGTACGATTTTCCAAAAGGAAGTGATGCTGCTCGCTTATGCCGATGACATCGATATCAACGGTACGCGGGTACGGCGAGTCAGCAAGGCGTTCTCGGAGATTGAAAAACAGTCTCGGCTCATGGGTCTAGCGGTGAATGAGGACAAGACGAAGTACTTGGTGCCTTCTCACACTCCGTCTACGCGTCTTGGACGGTCAGTGACGATGGAGAATTTCAACTTCAGTGTTGTAGAAAACTTCGCCTATTTTGTAACAGAGATAACCAGTAACAACAACGTCAGCCTGGAGATCAGGCGAAACAGAGACATTTTTGGGCTGATACTCCCGGTCCTATTGTATGGCGCAGAGGCATGGACCGTGATTGAGTGGGACAAGACAGCGCACAAGATTATGGAGTCTGGCGCGCCTTTCATGACCGGTAGACGGTTGACGGCCTTATAAGTAAGTAAGTATATCTAGAATTTGTAATTAAAAGTGACACCAATGTTGGTTCAAGATAAGATTTTTACCAGAAAACGTAGTCAGGCATAATCTGAACTTATCTTTAAATACAAAAAAATATAATACCTTATGGAAAACCTTTTTTATTCTTTATGGTGTGAGTGAAACCTTTTAGAAGGCGTTGCAAACTTTGTAACTGTGGATAATAATAATAATATACAACAAATTTTTTACATATACTTAAATTTTTGTAGTATATACAAGAATTAATTGAATTATTTAATTAATATTTTTTCTATGCGAAAAATATTAAAATTATTTCTTTTATACAGTTAACTACTAAAAATTGTTGATAAAAAGGTTTTTACAGTACAAAGCGCACGCATACTATGACAAAACGCAATGCCGGGTTGCCGACCTATGAATAAACTGTTAGCAATTTGTATGAATAAACGGTAAACTGCTTTGTTATTTGTGCTAACCAAGTAAATGTCATTCTACTAACTGCAAGTGTATAACAAAATTAAATCGCTTAGAATAATTCCCAAGTAATTGACTAATTTAAAACAAAATTCAATTAAACAGTTAATAAATTTGTACACCATTGCGAATGAGCAACAATCAAGCAGTGCCATTTTCTGTACTTGGCGGCGACAACTGACAAACTGACAAAGCGGGCTGTACAAATTTGTAGGTAACTTTTGTGAATTTTGTAACAGGCACAAAGCATTTTCAGACGGGGAGAAACATTTTCCCGCGCTTTTTGCGCTGTGCAGTTTTGCAGCGGCAGCACTAAAGCGCTGTATAGCCGACTCGCTTGCACGCGCAGCAAATTTGCTTAACGCTAACTCGCTCTGACACGCATGCTGTTAGTTTGCAGAAAACAACAATGCCGCTCTTATATGCGCTCTTCTATGCGCGTTGCTAGACATTGCTGTGCGCCTGTTATGGATTACAATACAATTTCTACACCGAACTTGTGCAATATTTCGTACTAATTTTTTTTGTTTGTATGAAGAAGCAACGTTGACTGTTGTTGTTAATTAAATGCAGCACGTTTAAATAAAAAAAAAATCAATAAATAAAATAATTACAAGCAATTATTTATTGTATGCGAATTATTTACAAATTATTGCAAATTGTTTTTAAAAGTTTAGCTTTTTTCCACAAGAAGAGATCATTTTTTAGCAGCATAATTTAATAAGCATAATAAGTTGCATTTGTTGACTAATGTTGGCCTCGTCTCGTCGTGTTGCTAAAGCCTTAGCTGTCTTTTAGCGCCCAGTACCAAGAACTTTCAAAAATCAAAAGAAAACTAAACTTTCAAAATTCGTATTGTAGCTTCCGTAGTTAAAACATTTAAGTTTACCTTCAAGTGCTTTTGTTATGCATGGCAGGGAAAACATCGAAAAAAAGCCGGATAAGCGCTTTTAGCGCAAATATAAATCAGAAAAGTCGAAACACAACCAGCTTCAGAAAAAAGCCTCAAATAAGTTTATTTGCATACAAAATTTTTTTTATTTTTTAAATTATAAAGCCTACTTATTAAGCCTATTCTCTTGCGCAAAGCGAAGAACTCAAATAAAGCTGGGAGCAAGCGGAGTCTGAAAAAGTTCAAGTTCTAAACTTGTTTTGAAAGTTATATAGCTTTGGTACTTGAAAAAATATTTTTTCACATAAATAATTAATAATAATATTTTCAAAAATAGTATTATAGCTTTTATTTATGCAAAAAAAAAAAATCTTAATACTAATTAGTGAACTCAATTGAAAATAAATACATATCTTAAGTAGCTTTTTCCGCTACACCAAAAGTTAAAAGTCCAATTTAAAGCTTAAAGCAAACAAAAAGTTAATAAATGCATAATGTACAACAAAAACAAATTATCAATAAAAAATATTAAAAAAATAAATACTAAACATAATTTAATTAAATAATTTCACTTAAACAAAAACAATAAACACATTTTTCTTCCTACCAGCCCAGCCTGCTGCTATGTACTACTATTTTTCCGCTATTTTAATGCTTTTTGCTACGAATTAGTTGGGCACATTCTCGATAACATATTCTCGATAACATTCTCCTTTTCAAAAACAAAATGGATCGCTCTTTAACTAAAACAGTTAACAGGAACGCAGCAACATATAACAGCATATCTATATAATCAAAAAGAGCAGCATAATGAAGGTGGCCTTGCAGAAAAAGAAAAAAAAACAAAAACCCCAAGTTAGCAACAAACACAAAGAACAACAAACACAGATTAGTCAATGGGTGTGAGTGAAAAGCTTACTAACTTAGGCGGAAGAATGAAATAGAGATAGATAGAGAAAGAGCATATGCATGTGTGACAGTGGTTTGTAGTTGTAGATTGAAATGCATAAAAATTAAATTAAAAGTGTGCTTTGGTGGTCTGCATTATTAAATTTTGAGTATTATGTACATATATACTAGACGTTTACACAGTAGACCTTCTAAAAGCCTGACGAATGTCCAGGTAAGCCACCACTGCATATTTCTTTGCCAGGAACACATCTAGAAGCATAAATTACCGTTTTTTTATGGTTAGGCTAGAAATATATGTATCGTATTCACTATATTAGATGTTATTGGAAATCAACGGAAAAATATTTAAAATAAATAAAAAAAAAAACTGAAGGACCAACATTATGTTCCACCGATGGTGATGTTTGTAGTAAGTAAACAAGTAAAATATATTCATTGATTTTAGAAAATTCATCATCTATCTTTTTCATTTCAGTGGCTGTGTTTTTGTAATTACCCTTTGAAGCCATTTGAACCAATTTCCGACTTTCTAGATTTTGTTGTTGTTAAACATAACATAGCTAATCCCCCATCACTATAATGTTATGTACACAGCAAAAATTAACATTATGGAAATCCCTAATAAGTGAGTATTGGTCACAATGTTTTTAGCAACTTTCTTTTTCGATCTCGACGTGTAAGTGGCTGGTTGTGTGCGGTGAAAATAACAAAATATAAATCAAACAATATAAAATAAATCATTCAATATAACTATAAAACTTGTCGTGTATCATTTCGCAGAACATAGGAGTGAGGCAGCTAATCATATATTTCAATAGTTGTGCCTGTCAACTTTTTCCTAACTTGATGAATCACTTCGTGGAAAGAGATGCAATAAAGTCAAATAAGGAAGTAATAGAATATGAGAGGGACCTTGGCAAATTATATTATTTAAAGGCAGGACCACTGGATTGTTCTAAATAGAAATTATGTTGAAATAATACATAATCCATATATATATATATATATATATATATATATATATATATACACATATATATCGGGTCCGCCAAATACATAATTTATTTATTTTTAAAATGCTATAAAATGAAAAGTACAAGAGATTTTTTGAAACTGTTTTTTTTTTATTTGAAAGCACAATCCTTCCGGTCAACAGTGGAATATGATTTCATTCATAAAGCTGCCACGGCTAGCCATGCAGTACCAAATACGGTCGGTCCAATTTTTGAGTACATTTTCGGCTTATCTCGGCTATGGTATCGCGAATGTTGTTCTTCAAAACTGCAATTGTCTCTGGTTTGTTGGCATAACACTTATCTTTGACGGCTCCCCACAAATAATAGTCCAACGGTGTCAAATCGCTGTGCCTTGGTGGCCAAACGACATCAGAATTTCGACTGATAATTCGATCTTCAAAAACAGTGCGCAAAAGATCGATTGTAACATTGGCTGTGTAGCACGGAGCGCAATCCTGTCAAATGTCTCCGTGCCCCAAATACGACAATTTTGCTTGTTGACATAGCCACCAAGTTGAAAATGAGCTTCATCTGAAAAGATGATTTTTTTCACAAAATCAGCATCGATCGTGAGCCCACTTAGCGAAGCGATCACACAACCATATTCGTTCAGCGGAATAATACTAACTTTCTGTCATGAGCTAAGTGTTGCCAGGCTCGGAATAACCGGTAGTTAAAAAAAACAAAAGGACCCGGACCCGATATAAGTATTTTGATTTGCACTGTAGACCTGTCAAAAGCCTGACGAATGTGCAGTTAAGCCACCACTGCATATTCATTTGCCTGGAACACATCTAGGATAAAGTTAAGCACACTATTTAATAGCACAAGGGTTTAGTGTGCCTTTCTGAAGAAAAACTGAAAGTTTTGCCTCATCAATATCCTCATCAGCAGGCATCTCAATTGTAATGGACGACAGCAGACTGATAGGGCGGTGTGATTCAACGGCCGAGGGCTCTCCCGGACTTGTGAATCATAACGATTTAGGTCTTTTCTAATGTTTTGGAAAGTGTCTAAATCTCAAAACAGCGTTGAAAAGAAGTACCAAAAAGAGTACCGCTTTGACTGGTAGCACTTTCAGAGTCATGTTGTCAATATCATCTTCACCAAGGGTGTTTCTTTTTTTTATCACTTTGAAGTGGGACTGAATCTCCTCGATAGTTACGGGATTGGCTAGGAAGGCCAGCTATCCAGGTCTGTCTGTGTCTTTTTGCCATCCTGGACTGAACCGAGCTTGCTTGTTCAACCACGAGGACATAATAAATTTACCATTTTCAATTTTTAGGTACGATTTTTTTTCTTTAAAAGTTTTTATTTATTTTTTTTTTTTTTTAATATTATTTTCGCCTCTTACCAAACCACAGTGCAGAGACAAACAGCAGCGACAAATGAAATAACATCAATTACAATAACAAAATAAAATCTTTCCCGCTTATTTTATTTCGGCTGACACTGGCTGCGCACTGCTGTGCTCCTGTTCGAAAATTCACAAAACTGGTACGAACGAACGCATTCACAACTGAATTGAATCCTAACACTCGAAACGGTTTCGAGTACTTTTCGGACATCATTTTTAAAAGCGCATTTGAATAGCAAGCGACGAAGTTTTCGAATCGATGATGACTGCTGCTATAATATTATAATTAATATTAATATTATTATTTGCTTTAAGTCTACAATGCTTTTTCCAGTTAGATAATTCACAATCAAGTTTAAATAAACGGCCATCCTTTCCTTCAAGTCACAATTGAATTGAATTCAAATTCACTCGAATTTGTGCTGTGCAATTTTTCATTCACATTTCTTTTGTGTTGCGTGTGCCTTGAGAATAGTTATCGGCGTGAACGGTAAACAAGACATTCACAGGAACAGTGTACTCTACCAACTGAGTGAGTACATGTTTTCGTGCTCATGGCTGGCAATTTTTATTGTTAAGTGTTGTAAAAAATGTTTGAACTGTTGCAAACTTAAGTTTTAACGATAACAGGCTGTCAGCAACAGCGTTTTTTCAGTTTGCGTTGGCGCTCTCGTTATTTTCGCGTCATTGTCTATGTATTTGTCTCGTTTGCTCTTTTCATAAATGCCAACCGCACTACTCACGCTTTAGCGTCGCATCAGTTGTTGGATTTTACCTTGACAATGAACTCAAATGTACTAAGGTCTTTTACCTTCAGTTTATTATTGTTTGTGTGTGTTTTTGTTTGCGCGAATGAAATAGCACTATATTTGTATTTGTTTGTTTGAGCACTTTTGTGGTCATTCAATTTGAGTGCGTTACGTAATAGTTGAGTTGAAATTTGAGCAGCTTTACAAATTGTTTCGAGTTGTTCTTTTTAATCGGAAATTTAAAATTTTTATGAGAAATTTAAAACATAAAAAAAAATTGCTTGTCATAGGAAAGTCCATAAAACCACGATGCTTTAAAGGAATAAAGTCTCTAGATTTGGATTATGAGTACAAAAAAAGCATGAATGTGCGGAAATGAATTTTAAAGCTTGACCAAAAAAGTTCCTTTTCAAGTGGTGGCTTTTTGTTGGTAACTTCACTGCGTATCCTAAAGATGTAAAAGATAAATTGAAAAATAAAGAGTATGTCTATTTTCCTCACCAATGGACCAAGGCATTATTTACAACCGAAAACAACATTGATTCAAATGGAAGAGAACAAACTATTCGCTATTCGAAACTTAAGCAAAGTATGGAATGTCAAAGGAAGGGAAGACTTTGAATGATGGTGTGCAGACTCATTGGGATGAAGATAACTTTCTTCCACCATCCGATTTGGCTACTATAGACTCTTTTGATATTGATGTGCTCGTCCGATAAAGATATTCTCAGAAGTTTTTCTGGAAAGTCGTGAATATATCAAGTATGTATTTGCCAAATAAGTGTGTGATGTACATTACTTCTATGTTTACAGATTCAGAAAACGAAGAAGAAGAATTGATACGGTGTCACCTTCCGAAATTTTCGCGAAATGTTTGAATTTTTAAATGTATAAGAAATTATTATGTGGAGGAGAAGTAATAGAAAAGTGTAACCCAAACAAAAATTATTGATTTCTTCATCCCATAAGGATTCGATATAAAATTTACCAGCGATTTATATATTAGAGCAGAAATATAAAATTTCTACTTGAAAGTTCAACCATAGATTGCCCTATCATTGCTTTATTTATTGCTATTGCTTTAAAAGCTTCTCCAATATACTTCTCCTACATACTTCTTTACTTTCTCCTTGAATTATTGTGGGCTTTAGATTGTTTTGAACTGATCTAGATGTGTTGAAATTATGCTTGAAGGCCTTGACCTTGACAACACCCACATAAGTCTTCAAGTTAAGTTTGCTCGATTTTTAGAGATTTTTAGTTAAAACTTGCTTATGAGACTACTCCCAGCTTCGAATAGTATACAAACTAATTGTCATTAGAGCCAGATCTTTAGATTTCATTATGAAATAGCTTAAATGACGCTCCGACAATTTAACTTGAAGCCATACTAGTTACTAGTTACAAACAATTATATTCTATCCTCTATAAAAAACTATATGTGTATTTCATTAGTATTTTAAAGATCTGTAAATTTAAAGAAAATCTTTAGACTGCCATATAAAAAAGCTCAAATGATTCCCGACTTCTTCACACGCATACTCGTTGGATTGGTCGGTGGTGGTAGCCTTTGAATATTATTTTGACTCGTTAAATGTGGCGCAGAGCAGACGACGGACGGTACAAGCTTTATTGTTGTAGTTGTTGTGCGAGTATATTGTGAGTACTTTTCGTTTCAAATGAGTTTCAAAGTCAATGTTAAACTGCCCACTTTTTGCACGTGTGTGCGAGTGTGCTTGTATTTGAGTGTGTTTATCGTTTTTTGTTGTTGTTTTCTTATAAGCAGGCGTGAGTGAGCAAGCATATAGAATATATAGCATTGTATTGGAGCAAAAAAAAAAAAAAACAAAAAATCCAATAAGAGCATTCAGTGCTGCCCCTCTCGACGCCACATTGGCACACGTCACCTCATCAGATCATCATTGTTTGCCGCCGCCGCCGACGTGTGTTGTTGTTGTTGTTCTTTACATTTAGAACTGTTTAATTTTTTTTTTTGCGCACGCTCGATTATTTTTTTTTTTCGTCGTTTGAAATGGGAGGCACCTACCATACAGCCAGCCCGTCGTGCTAAATGAAGCTGTTCGCCTATTCGAAAATTTCACTAAAAATTGTTTGCACTCTCTCACTTTGATATGAAATGAAAGTATAACAGAGCCTATGTAGCCATTAGCAGTTCTACATACCAGCAAAAATGTTGCTAAAATGCTTAAAGCAGCATAGACAGAGGAACTTCCTAAAAGCATAAGTTTTGCTTTTATACTGTAGGGGTCTCAGAACTTTTTAGTCGAAAAGCTAAAAGGTACTTTGCTGTCGCTACGCTACCCTACCCTGCCCGCTTTGCTCTTGGCGTAGTTTAGAATTTTTTAGTATTATGCATAGAAGTCTAACAGTCGTTGTTGTTGTTGTTTTATTTGTATTGCGCTCCTATCATTCCCCTATAAACAGCGCGCAAAATCAAATTGTAAACATGCTCCAAGTTTATCATGTTAAGATTTCTGTGCGCCTATTGCTTGCACAGCGACTTCCCCATGTCGTCGTGTGTGCTTTAAGTTGCAGCCAATTGTGGAGCACAAATGCCAATCAGACCGATATACACACACACATACCGAACGTATATTAAAGCGGATATTGTGTTGGTGCCCCTTCGCTTGTCGACTTGTTTGCCCACTCGCTCGCACGCAGGTCCACCAATGTGATTATCTGTAAAGTGACCATATACAGTTGAAATGGTTGGTGTGGCCATATATATTAACAGTTAGTACGACTTCGATTATATTAATTTGATGGCACTATATACGAAATAATGAAAAAACTGCAGTCGATTTCAATGGAGAATATATGTATATAGGTGCTAGAGTTCCGATTTTAACCTATGTGGAATGGAACATTTAAATAGAATTGATATGAGTTACTCTAAAAAATGGGCATGACATATGAATGTGGACAACTTCCCGAAATTTACTAAAACTTTAAACTTTAAAAAAACAGACGAACATGTGACTAGATCAACTTGTCTTGCATCACATGCTATATTTTAAATTAATATTAACAGCAATGATTTATTGAGAAATCTTTTTGAACCCAGCGATGGTTTCGGATTTTTTTATAATATAATTAAATAATTTTTTGTCCGCTTCCAACCATTAAAGGGGCTTCACTTAAGAATTTCTAAAACATTATCTGCTCCATACATCGAGTCCGACAAATAATTTTTTTTTTTATAAATGCTATAAAATGTTTTTTTTATTTGAAAGCTCAATCCTTCCGGTTAACAGTGGAATATGATTTCATTCATATGGCTACATCAGAATTTCGACTGATAATTCGATCTTCAAAAACAGTGCGCAAAAGATCGATTTTAACATTGGCTGTGTGGCACGGAGCGCCATCCTGTTGAAACCAAATGTCACCAAAGTCCTCATCTTCAATTGTTGTGAACAAAAATTCACTTAACATGGCCCGCTAGCGCTCACCATTGACTGTAACCGTCTCACCTTCTTCATTTTCAAAGAAAAATGGTCCAATGATGCCTTTCGAACAAAATCCACACCAAACAGTCACTCGTAATGGGTGCATCGGCAATTGTTCAATTACGTGTGGGTTCTCCGAGCCCAAAATACGGCAATTTTGCTTGTTGACATAGCCACCAAGATGAAAATGTGCTTCATCTGAAAAGATGATTTTTTTCACAAAATCAGAAACTGTAATTACGCAGTATTTCCCAACGTTCTTCGAGCGTATACACAACCATATTCGTTCAGCGGAATAATAATAATACTAACTTTCTGTCACATCGGTCATGAGCTAAGTGTTGCCAGGCTCGGAATAAACGGTAGTTCAAAAAAAAAAAAAACGTTAGATGGCGGACCCGATATATATGTATAAAAAAACATGAAAGAACGTTGAACTCGAGTGGGCTCGATTATAAGATACCCTGTTCCTAACGATTTGTATGAGTATTACACACTTTTAGAAGTCAGATTTGGTCAGAAATGAAAGGAGGCAAGAATTTGTATGATTCACAAGTCTGGAAAAACCCTTCATCATTGGAATCATACAGACTAATCAGTCTGTTATCAACCGTAGCAAAGCTCTAAGCATCCTAAAGCTCAAGGGTATACTGCCGTCTCAATTGTTCTTGGTAGTAAAGAGTTATTTTTTTGACTGACGGTCTTCTATATGGAGTAGAGACAACGGTAAGAGCAATCAATACTGGTGTACCACAAGGTACATTCACTCTTCACCAGCGATATGCCCACAGGCTATTCTCTCTATTTTATTTTCGCTACATTGATCAATGGGCAAAACGGTGGAACATAAGTATTAACCTGTATTAGTGCGTCAGCATGATTCACTTGGTGCGCAGAGATAAATTGCTGGGTGAGTACCTTCAGCATTATCAGCCTGGGTATGAATACCTGGGGGTATATCTGGATAGACGACTCACTCTCTATATGAAAGGATACGTAAACTGAGTTGGCTTTTCAACAGAGATTCTATTGAATTTTCGAATATAGAATAAATGATGGAACATTACAAGATATCCATGTTAAATCGTGCACCTACAAGCTTTAGAATAAGGTTCACATCCTCATGTTTGATATTCTTCATTGTACTTGTTTCGATCTGAAAAAAAACATCTTGCAGGATCTATTGAGAACTTCTTCAGACATTTAGACCATGAAAATTGTATGAATTTAACCATTTTAGTTTTTCAGAAAGTTTTGTCCAAACTGACGTTCATGACATAAGTTATTTCATATAATGATTTGCTATACATTATCTATAATATATGGTCACTCTGGCCGTATACATATCATATACATCTATAAAAACTTATATGTATGCATATATGTATGTACTTTGTATATGAATGTACACTGATTTCATGTCAACTGAACGCTCTAACGCTCTACTATAAATGCTAAATAGCTAGCACGCTGTCTTTTCTGTTTGCCCGCTTTGCTAGTAGCCATCTTTTTCGATTTTTTACCCAATAACAACAAATTATCGTCTGCCCGCCGCGACTGATTTCTCAATTCAACACTTTCCAATTGTTTATACATTTTTTAATTTTTTATTTTCTTTTGCCAAACTTCTCTTCTGTTTTCCTGGTGTAGTTAAGCAAGCGAAATATAATAATAATAAATTATAATTTTAGAAGGCGTGTACCGCGCGCGCTTAAAAAGCATCTTAATCATCATCACCATTCCTCAAAAAAAAAAAAAAAAGATGTCAACAAACGAATGGCAGCTCCAACAACATACAACACATTTATTATTATTTTATTTATGGCAATTGTCGTTCGTTTTTTTTCCAACTGAATTCTGATTTGTATGTATAAAATATAAATGAACAGGCGTAAAGGCAAAAAGGCAACGGAACAGCCATAATAATCATTATTTTTATTATTATTGCGTTGCGATGGCTGATGGCGGCAGTTTTTATCTTTTAAGTTGGGGTTTTATTCGTACACACATATGCAAGCAATTCCAATAGGTTTTTTCTTCTTTCTTTTTTTCAGCTAGCTACACTGCTCTAACTTTAAGATTCAAACGTTTGAAGCTGTTTCTTCTATTATTTTTCAGCTACTGCTCTGTCTTATTTGACTTTATGATGCAAAGATGCTTGCTGAGCGAGACAGAGCACAAGCAGGAGAAAAAAGCTGCAAGAAGAAGAAGAAGAAGAAAAACCAAACGCAATTGGTCTCTTCTACTTTTAGCCAACAACCGCAGCAGCAGCGGCAACTAACTGCTGCTAGCCACATTTCGAATTTGCAGTTGTTTGCTATTTGTTTCTATGTCAGCTTGTTACTCAAAAACGTAATTTCTAATGATTTTCTATGTCTAAGCAACGCAAAGTTTGACGCCTGGCAACGGTATCTCTAATATTTTCTAATAGGCAACGAGCGAAAAGCAAAAGCAAACCGTGCGACACACTGCTAAAATATTAGCTGTGTTTAGTTTGCATTTTTTTTTTTCTATTTTATTAGCAAACAAAAAAATATTGGTTTAAAAGCACCAAATTTGAGTCTGCTACGTAAGTTCGCTTATCCAATTGGAATTATTGTAATATGCACGCCCTCTGTTGTCTGTTGGCGACAACTGTGACCATGGCAGTCGCGTATATAAATGTATGTACTTAAACTTAGTTCTGATTGGAAAAAACGTTGCAGAGTTGCTTCATGCGATGTTAAATGAACAGGCGAACAGCTTTCTTAGCTTGTGTGCGGGAAGGTCGTTTTGTATCTGTGTGCTTACGTACGCCTCCTATTTGGCTGTATGTGTGCGTATGAACAGTACGTAAGAAGCCAATGACCGTACGCGACAAAGTCAATGCTCCCCAATTTGCTTCTTTGCCGTTTAGCTGCTTTGTGCAGCGAAAAGGGTGACCATAAGCTTTTATTATTAGGCTGTTTGATAGCGTAAAGAGAGAAGCTGTTTCGTTTTCTAGATTAGTTTTTATTAGCGTCGTTAGACTATTTGTAGGCGTTTTTGAAGCCAATTAAGTATTAGAATTTTCAGTGTAAATTAGCTTAATTTCTTGTATTTCTGTACATTTATTTTCGCCGTTAAAATATTTTGCGTAGGTTTTTTACTTTTTTAACTCAACATTTATTTTTTTTATTTGTTATTTGTTACAAGAAAAAAAAGATATAGCAACTTATACTAACAAAGTGAGATTGTACATGAGATCATGAATATTTTACTGTTATATGAATTTTAATGTTATAGAGCTCTGTTTTTTCAGGTCAATTGCATGTATTCTACGGAGGCGTCTCTTTATTCTAATTGCAGATCTCTTGCGCCTCCTGAGTAGGCGCCTAGCTAGCACCTTTGAATGAACATTTAGGTAATTTTCAAGGTTAGCTGTTCTAATGTACCAGATTGTGCCAGAAAATCTGCGGAGTACCCTGCTCTTGGCAAGGTGCGATTTAGCAATAATACCATAGACTTGCATTCCGTAGCGCCAGGCTGGTGCAGTATATATTTGCAACTTATTCCACAGCAACAGCTTGTTTCTGTTGTAAAAAAGCTAGCTCAGTTTATAATGTCCTTCGGGAGAGAACAGCCCTTGAGCATATTGCTGGAGAAGAGCTTATAAAGTGTTGGTCCCAGTATGCTTCCTTCTGGAATACCTCATTACTCTCACTATTGACTCTACTCCATCCAGAATAACGGAGAAGGTTCTGTAAGTTAAATAATTCGTCACCTTGAGCTTCTACAGGAAGCCATCATGCCACACTTTATATTACTAAATCTTACCTTATAACGAGATAAGCCGCCACCACGTACTATTTCGATACATATCAGTCAAGCATAAAGTTTACCACCTTATTTTAGTGTTCCTGCGATTCATGGGACTTACGGAATCCAAACTGAAAGGGTGGTATCCCCTTCTTAGGTGTTCCCCCTCGAAGAGCTTAGCTTTGTGATGGAATGTATTCTAGTCTAAGCACCACATTAAAAATGAGGACCATGAAAAGCATCGCCTTAACAGTCAAAGCCTTCGTCGTGATGTTATCAAGCCCATTCTCACCTGGGGCTTACTTGTTTTCAGATCCGCTGTAATTTCTTCAGCAGTGATGGGGGTGTTTGAACAATCTGTTTTCTGCTGTTTGAACTATAATCGAATAGCTGAAATCGGGCATTCAGAACCTCAGCGAAAGCCTCTACACATTTCTTAGGGGACTTTGTCCCAGGAACTATCCGCCCACCTGATCAGGAATTTTGGGAACACTAGCTGTTTAAACATCTTCGCCAGAGTTCACAATGAGTGTCTTGAGCTCGCTTCAGGGGCTACATTTTTTAGGTAATCATCGGTGTCCTTCAGTCTGCAACGTCAGAAGCTTCCTGCACATATTGGCGACGCTGCATATTTACATTCTATTGTGCGGTTGTATTGTCGCCTAAGTCTCTTGCTTACCAAAAGCTGGCCGGAGTGTGTTTTGCAGTTTTCAATCTTGCTCGATATTTCGGATGCAGCAATGAGGGCAGATGCTTCCATCTTATTAAGGAAAATCGCGTGTGCACCTGTTATATGCTGTGATTAAAAAAAAAACGTGAGTTGAGTGTGATAGCTCGTTTTTTTAAGTTATGAAGCGAGCGTGAGAAGGAGTGCTGGGCGGGTGTGAAGAGTAAGCTACTTTATTTATAAAACTCAATTTTTAATTTCTTTCAAGTTTTATTTTTAGTTGAGAATTCACGACTGCTTAAATTTAACATTCACAAAAAGTACACATTTGGTACATATGGTCAGCTTAGCATTCTCATACCCGCATTGTGTTTTAAACGAGTTCATTGCACTTTTTAGTTGCTTTACTTTTTGTTTTTTTGTTTATATTTCGCTGTTCAAATCGTACCAAATGCGGTTTTTGAATGCTGATCTCATTTGAATTAGTCAAAATTCTTATTAGATTACACATACGTCCCGTTTACTCGTTTTCTTTCAAACTTGTGCTCTTCTTCTCTTTATACTTTAGACTCTCTTGCCATCTTCGTGCTCGTAATTTTTTTTTTTTTTTGTAATGCACTGGCCATGCAGCTGCTTGGCAACAAAATTGCAATTATCAGCATATTTTTGCTATTACCGCGTGTCTTTGTCGCACTTCCCCTGCTGCTGCACTTTAAAAGCTATAAGCTTCTCAGATGAGCGCAGCAAGCAAAAAAAAAATACAACAACTGCATCTAAGTGCAGTGCACAGACATGCAATTACGTTGCACTCGCTTCTTCACGCTATCTCTCTCTCGCTCTCTGTGTATATTAATCTATCACACTCGCGCAAGTTGCTTAGCTGCGCAACTCTAGCGCATCCGATAATAACAGCGGCTGAAGAAAAAAAAAAAAAAATATAAATAAATAAATAAAAAGTGCAACAAACACTCGCTCTCTTGGAAAATTTTATACTTATTTGTGCTGCACATTTGAAAACTGCATCTTTCGTCAGTCCCACTGTCGGTCGGTCGGTCTGTCTGTCTTTCGCTGTATTGCCTATGCAGCCTAGTTTCAGCAGCGCTGCGTTTTGTCTATGCCTCAGTGCGCCTTCTCGTCTTTGGCTACGGCTCCTATTGGCTGCTGCTGGAAAAACTCTTTGTTGTTGTACATTAGAGGAGCGAATAGCAAGCGCCTAGCTAAGCTGGTTGTTTTTGTGGTTGCTGTTGTTGTTGCAATTGCTGCATGAAAAATCCTGCATTGCATCTAATGCACTAGCACTGCACTGCGTCTATGCATTTTCCCCAAAATCAAAGTAAATAGACAAAGCCGGCGTCGTTGGTAACACATGCCATACATGCACTCCAGCATGCAGTTGACAACAAATGCAACACAAGTTTGCACACAAACACACACACGCACATGCAGTTATATTTCTAAAAGACTAAATTCGCACGCCACCGCTGCATACAGCTCGTAATGATGAAAAATGTTTGAAAAAAAATCGTTTTAAAAAAACGCTGTATGATTTTTCTTCGTCAATATTTTGTAACAAGCGAACAGAAATGGGGAAATAAGCCAAATGCAGTCGCCAGACGAATGACGAAATGAACGGAACGTAAGCCAAGCAAAATAATCGAGAGACGAACGAGCGAGTTTTGTAATAAAAACTCAAAAAATGCACTTGTTCGGTTCGTCGGTTAGTTGTTTTTTTCTTTTTCGTTCTTCTCAACTGTATACACAGTTGTTGTTGTTGCGTATGCACTTTTAAACCGCGCAATTGAGCGAATGAGTAGTGGGGAGCAAGTTGTATTGTATATGTGTGCGTGTGTGCATTTTGCAAAAAAAATGCAGCAGCCGCAACAACACTGAGCATGCATGAGAGGGAGCTAAGTGGCGTTATATGGGTATAGCCAGCCAGACAGCGTGGTAGGTGCTCTGTGGGTAGTGATGGTAGTTTAATTGAATAAATAGATGTAAAAAAAATTATTATAAAAGTTCTTAAATATCAAAGAAAAATGTTCCTATGAATGTTGTTAAAATTTTTATTTCAAATTAATTTATGTTCGATTTAAAGCTCTATATTAGCTCCACAATATTGTATTCTCATGTCCAATTTAGCTGAATCTGAACAATAGAAGTGGAAGTAGGTGTAACATGCATTTTAAGCACGTAATAAAAGCTTGTAATAACCAATTGAACATATTTCGATTGATCTCAAAGGAGTGTCTAAAAATTTCTCAAACTTTTTTGGAAGATTTACTTGGAAGATTGGTATTTCCTTTAAATTGAACGTTTTCATTCGAATACGCTGACATATGTCTATCTTTCCAAAACGGCGCTCATGACTTTTTGTGCAGTTTTGTATTCAAAGAACTGGGCTTGTCACATTGATCATCTGAGTCACTCTCAACAGTCTCCGGTTTATGCACATCTTCCTGTTCGAAAATTTAACTTCCAACAACTAACTCATCGGTATCTAATATTTAGTCATCATCACTCTGAAGCGCATTGACAATATCTTTGACGCATTTTATTTTATAGTAGATTTCTAGAAAATTAAATTTCATATTTATTTCCACATTACATATATACTCATATACAACTGAGACTCAATGTAGACGTCATCTAGGCTAGGAACAAATTTTCAAAATGTTTCCTAATGAAGAACTATTTTATAATCTCATTTGGACTGTCTAAGAAACAAAATATTGAAAAAGTGTGGTTGGAGCCTGCAAGTGTGTATGCCAAACCACCTTTACAAATTTGCTGTACTTGCAGCTCATCACTAATGCAATTGTAGAGTGTAAACCGTAGCATTTACATTGCGCTCCAACCGCTGCTCCAACAACCCACTGCAGTATGAGTGAGAGCATCACTTCACTCTCTGCGATTTTAACAAAAACAACTCGGTATTCACATTTAGATGTGTGCATTGCTCCTCTTTTTGTTTTTGTTGTTGCTTTTATTTCCGCCTGTATTAACTTGTATCAAGTTTTTTTTTTTATTACGTCTGTTACGTCGCTGACTTTCTTCACTGCTCCTGCTCCGCAAACTTTTGATGCTCCATCAACTGGCAAACATTCAGCGCTCTTCACACACACAGAGACATATTTTGCAATATTTTGCACGCTGCACTTTGTTGCAAAATCTGAGCTCCTTATACCAATGTAACACAATCATGCACCACGCGAGCACCAAATGCCCCAGGGTCGGTCGGTCTCTTGCGATTTGAGTGTGAATTGGATGATGTACTGAACTAATTACGTTGCCTAACCGTGTATACCCGAGAACCTTGTGGGTTGTACTTACATTTACAACATCCACTACCAGGGCCTTAGTTTGCACCGGGTGTTCGTTCTTCTTATAAAACGTAGTAGTGTAGTGTATGTATGTTCCTATTTGATGGATACGTAGTATGTATCCTGTAAGTGTAACCGCCTGCGTTACTACTATATTAAGCACTTTTGCTGATATTTTCAGTACAAAATTCCAATTGTGTAGTCAATTTGAAAGCGGAACTAGGCGGATGGCTGGCTGGCTACCAACATCCGTAAACGAAAAACAAACAGGTGCGGCGCGGCGCGTCGCTTCAATTCCTTTTTAGTTTTGTGCATCGAAAAGTAACAAAATGTACTGAATGGGAACAGGTTCACAGCGTTTTGTAGCACATCGATTTTACATTAAGTACAGCGGGTAAAGTTGAATTACTCGACGCCGGCATTCAATTGCGCGAAGCTCTCTGTCTGTCTGTCTTTTGTCTCGTCGCCCCATTTGCTTGTGTTTAGTTGGTGTGTGTGTGTGTGTATGTGTTTATAGGGGAGCACACACAAACATGTAGATACGTATTGCCATTTAGACATTTTGTTAACTTGCGCGATTCTTCTTATTGGTTTTGTTGTTGCTGTTGGCATTACGCTGACGTTCGTACTTGCACTCACACTCTTTCGCTCACACGCACACACACTTTTGTTATGTATTGTTGTTGTTTTTTGTTAAAACGCAGCAATGCACTTTTTGTTTTTACATCAGTTGTTTTCACTCTTTCTCTCTCTCTCGCAAACAGCCAAAGCAAGAAATCGTTGCCCTTATAAAATTGCAAATCGAATTGGACAGTCATTCAGACGCAGACTGTTGAACTTGGTGCATGCGGTTGGAAGCTGAAAATAAGTATAACGGGCTGGAACTGAACTGGTCTGAATACCCAGATTAAAGAAAATTCTAAAACTATAATTCATATTAAAATTAATGGAGATTATGAGGAGAATATGCATATCAACATATAGACATATACCAAAAATCTAATTTTTAAAATACATATTTGTCTGTCTCTTTGTCCTAATGCTTGTTCCGACAAACCTCCAAAACGGCTGAACCAATTTTGACGGAACTTTCATTGCCTGATAGCTGATGTTTTAAGGCGTAATTTAGGCTGCATTTATTTAAAATCGGAGAGGAAGATGACCAGCCCCCCATATAAGCAATAAACAAAATTCTTCATATCTTTGCATCGGTTAGAGTTATAGGCGTGAAATTTGGTATACATGTTAATATTGAAGTGGTCAAAGGTTTAGTCAGGCGATAACTATGGTTTATCAAGCGCTCAGGAATCTGCTTGAAAAGAAGAAAATTCGCTTTACGGTGGTAGCCAAATTGTGGTCTTTATGTACAGCGTTCCAAATTTGGATACCGTAACACCATGTTGGTGCAATAATTTGACAGACAATCCGTTTTTGCACAGCGAAAGTTTAATCCTATTGTTAAGAAGCCAGGACTTTTTTTTTTTTTTGCGTGCCAATCACCTAGAACTCATTTACGATTCATGACTAAAACATTTACATAATTTTTAGGCTGAATTTTGGAGGCTTTGCAATTACTGACGCTACTTAATTAATTAGCTTTAATGTTGCTTATAGAGTTTGCGACCGAAATTGACATTGTTCTGCTTTCCCGATTGATATTAAGATGGAGTACCGAAATATGCCTACCACGGTTATCTAAACAGTAAATGGACTATTAAATTTTTAAATTATTTACAACATACTAAAAAAAATACTTTAAATTTTAATTATTTTTATAACGTATATACCCAAATTCTTCAACAAACGAATTGTATGACTGGATGTATACTAATATGGCAAACTACAGTTGAATGTTGACTCCAGACCAGACACTAAAAATAAAAAAAATATAATGTATATTAATATCAAAATAAATGTATTAATATTATATACTACACATACAGAATCGATTCTCGTTCATGTTAACCTCCTCCTTGAGTAGCGTAGCCAGCAATTGATGGCAACGTATATAAGTTTGTTCAATGTCCTCGACATCATTGCTCTTGAGATAATCATTAATGCTAGAATTACTATCCGTACAACTTGTATCATCTAAATCTATTGCCAAGGCATGACTGTCCTCTATATACGCTACGCACGTTTGCCACTCTATATAGGTAACATCGATCAGATGAAAAAGTTGATCCAGTGCCGAGCGAAAGTGCTTAAATTGTTCGGTTACTAAACAATAGCGGCACATTGTTTTCAAATATGATTGATGTAATTGCTTTAGTGCGCCAAGCGTACGACAACTTTTCAGCGCTATTTCGAACTGCTGACCCATGGCCAATAGAACATGTGTGCACAAATGAAAGTGTACACCTTCTACGACGTAAACAAGCCAAAAGCGTAATTGTTCCAAACGTCGCATAATCAATTTGATTGGAGTCAGCGAGCAGTATGGCACGTAGTTTTGTTTGTGTGCAAAACGAAATTGTTGCAGCTTCCAAACGGCCCATTTTACCTTGAGTAGCAGACAGAATATTTTATTGTAATCTGCCATATTTTCCGGTGTTATGACGCGCTCCAGCAAGGAATTAGGTTCATATGACATAGATATTTCATCGGCAGCTATGTAGACCTGTAGTAGTAAAATTGTTGAACATTGTTTTAATATATACTTATATAATATTGCTTACCTTATTTGTTTTTCCTATAACTTTAGAATTGATTTCAATGCGTATTATGGCCGGTTTTTCGGGAAAATATGCGGAAAGCACATCGTCCAATTGCATGGAGAGCAGTGCACTGTTGGCCCAAACTTTGCGAGATTCGATCTTTAAATAATATACAAAAATAATATGATTTTAATATACATAAAAATTTAAATATAGTAAAATGTAGATTACCTTTCGAAAAAGCATATCATAAAACAGATACATAAAGGCATTGGCCTGCAGCAATACCACATTCCTAATATAATTAACATGTACTCCAATAGCCAGATTTTTATGAAACAGTTTCAGCACATATTCATTAGCGATATGAATGCGCTTGCTGAGTATACGATCTAGCGCGTTGTGAAATAAATAATTTAAAGGCAATAAATTCCAGTTGCTATGCAAAGAATTTAATATGTCCTGCACATTACGCTTTGCGCTATATTTGAGCATTGGCTTTGCTTCGTTTAAATTAAAATATAAAGCACCGTATAACTGCACATCCTGCAATGCTGGCACCGAGGTTAAAAGTGAGCGAATTGAATTGTCCGCATGATTCTTTAGCGATGTTTGCTTCAATATGGGTTTATTAATTTTTACATTATTCAAAGTCTTTGTGTAGCTAAAAACTTCATCGAGCAGTTCCTCGTGCAGCGAACTCTTAGTTTTATCGCAACAACTTTTAAGCATTTCACCAACTAAATCCATTTCATTCAAAAAACTTTCCGTTTCGCCTAATTCAAGTGCATGTGTGCGCAACATTTTGTAGAGACGACTTTCCTTTATTTTTTTGCTAATATGTGGCGGTATATTATCAGCATTAAGCTCACGCAGCACTGCTGCATCACGTTGTGCGTTTGGTACACTGTAAAAAGTTAATTATTTAAAATAATTAATTATTATTAAATTATACATACATTTTTATTATGAATTCATTTTGCCAATCTTGTAAATTGCCTGTGCGCCACCACGTTTCAAGTATATCGCTATAAACTTTCATGGACGACAAGAAGAGCGCCGTAACGATGGCATCATTGTCGCCGCTGCATATCAGATTATCCAGTTTTGCCAGTAAATGTATACTCTTTATATGCGCTGGCAGTTGCTCATCCAGTGGTAGATTTATTTGCTGAACTATGTCATGCAATTGCTTGAGTCTCTCGAATTGTCGGCGCATATGTTGTTCAAATGTAATCAATGTATTTACTTCATTTTCATTTTGTTGCAACAAACGTTGCTCGTATGCAATTAATTGTTCCTTAATAGGTTGCAGTAGACAATCCAAAGCAGCAGTAAAACATATTAATGTGTTCGGCTGCACCAATGTTTTGTTATTGTATATTTCAATGACTCTCTTCAGTTCAAACATCATATTTAAGGGTTCAAGAAAGACATCGTTTAATGATTTTTGTAGCGTAAACTGCAAAGGAAAGATAGTTAGTAGTATTTAAGCAAACTAAGATAGCAACTTACCACTGAAACACTTGGTATGGTTACATTCGGCCGTAGACTAATTCTAGTTTTGCTGACTTCAAAGAATTTACAATTTTCTGGCTTGAAAAACATTAAAATCATCTCACGCAACAAACAATGTTCGGTTACCGTTGATGGTATATCGAATGCAATTAAATTATTGCTTAGTTTATTTAAATATCGTGCATAAACTACGGCAAAATTGCCAAATATACTTGTAGAATCTATGTTCGCAAATGTAAATTCATTTTGCTGCCACCAGCTGCGATGTACACTAGACATAAGTTCATTCGAAGGTTTACTATAGATTTGGAACTGTGTGGTTTTTTTTGGTGGCGAAATATTCAGTAGTGCACTTGCAACCGTTTTTATACTTTCATGTTTGATCACTGCTGTCGGCACATCTTGGTCTGACTCTGATGTTTGTGTGACCTCATCATCTGATAAGTCCTGTAGATAAATATAGAAGTATTTTATTAAATTATTTATAAATGGCTTGAATAGATTTAACATTTTTCACAATAACTAAGAGTATTGTCATATTTCTACCCAATAGCAGACTCCGGCGGGACTCATAAGTGGACCAAAATCGTACCGACAGCTTGCCATGGCTAATGGGCCTTGTGAGGCACAGTAGGATCACTTACTATATCCTAGGTAGTTAAGGTGTACAAACATTTAAAACACTGCCTTCAGAGTGAAATAACACCAATAGTTTAGCACCGCCGGAGGTCTCTTCCAACTTCGCTTTTCTTTAGAAGACAAGCAGATAATTGTGAGATCAGCAGAAGATATTCCATTTAGCCATGGCGGTACTGTTGAATTTGTCTTAGAGTTACTTATCTGACTAGATTAGATAGATAACCGACTAAATCTACCTGAAATTAAATAAACTAATTCGCACCACGACCACGTTCATTTCATTTGGGTACGACTTTAACCAAATTGTGACTGCATTGCTATATCGACTTCAAATGCTTCTCGTGCAACGCACTTGGCTACACAATTATACAGCATAAACACTTAATATATACTACATATATACACTCACACTGAACTGCGAATCGCTGCTATCCTTATAATTGTCATCACTTAACGCTGTTTCTTCTATAAAATCATCTTTAAGTGATGTTAATAATTCATTATCGAATTGGACTACTTCTGGCTGTGGCTCCAATATTTTGGTATCCGTTGCACCTAATTTTTCCAGCACCGCACAACGTTCGGCATCTTTAACAAGTCTATTATGTCTTATAGTACCAAAAGGTTGATATGCTAGTGATATGATGAACTCAATTATCGACCATTGTATATCCAACTCATAGTGTTCCTTGCAGACCGAATCGTTTATAATTATATCGCATAGTTGCCGTGCGAATGCTGCATAATCTGGAAAATTTTCCGATTCAAAACGTTTGCAAAGTACATCAATTTGACGTCGTACGGCATGACTATTAACGCTCTGATAACGATTGAACTTAATCTGGTTCCATGCGTAGGATTCGCAAGTTCGATAGATGGCTGTTTCTTCATTGTGCTGGAATTGATTTTTAGTTGAATTATTTGAATTAAAATATTCTACGCGCTCACAAACCTCGGAGCCCAACAGACTGTGTATCAATTTGGGTACATAGGTGTTGATAATTTGGTTACGTATATCTTGCGACATGTCTATGACTATGCTGGGAATACATTTACAAACACTTGTACTAAATTATGCTTTGCACATGCATGAATTTTATAAATATTTGCACATTTGCGAAATTTTAAAGCGTACGAATTGTAAACTATTGAATAGTGTTGTACAACACCAAGTGTGTTGCAATAAACACTACTTCTTTTTTGTTTACATCGGCAAGGTATGAATAATATAATCAGCTGTGCTGTTTTGTAAAGATCTTATAATTAATTGCACTTTATTTCAATTAAAAACAGTTGCAGTCACAAATATTAATAAATTGTAATTGAACGCGGCAGCATAACTGATCTGTCACTCAACAAAACTAAAGTGCATTCCGTAAGTATTTACATATAAAAATAAACTAAAATATGTAGTTCAATAAATTTTTTATCAGTTTCTTTACAACAGATCCAACTTCATAATGCCCACGCTGCCACCATCAGACGTAACTGCTAAGAAAGACACCATGCAACGTCCCTGTTATATTATACTTGGCTCCGGCGGACATACAGCCGAAATGATTAAGATTAATGAAGCACTTTTGCTGCAAAACACTAAAAGCGATCTTTATCAACCCGTACATTATATACTGGCTTTGAGTGATGAAACTTCACGTAAAAAACTACTCGAGGCGCTACCTAAAGCGGATATTGCAAAAAAGGCATTTATCGGTGTGCCACGTAGTCGTAAGGTCGGACAAAGTTGGTTTACGACAGTTTTTACCACATTCTGGGCGCTCTTGTGGAGTGTCTGGGTGGTATGGCGTGATCGTCCGAAGCTGGTGCTTTGCAATGGGCCTGGCACCTGTGTGCCATTTTGTTATGCGGCTTTTTTCTGGCGCCTTCTAGGACGTTTATCTCGCGATAGTAAAATTGTTTTCGTTGAGAGTTATTGTCGTGTTAACACATTGTCGCTGAGTGGACGTCTGTTGCTGCCGCTAGTCGACATATTTGTGGTGCAGTGGCCAACGTTAGCTGAACAATATAAACATAAAAACAATCTGAGATACTTTGGGCGTATTATGTGATTGTAAATTTAAGTTAAAGTATATCAAGTTAACTTCAATCAAAGACCAAAATGTAATAGAACTTGTTGTGCCATTGAGTGTGAATGTGAGCCATGCTTTGGAGGAGGATCCTTGTTACTCTACCATAAATTCCGTCATGTTGTAAATCTTTCATTGTATTGTCTCCGCGCTTTAGTGAGTTGAAGAACATTCGCCAATAGTCCATAAAACTTGAGGATGAAGTGTAGATCAGAACATGCACTGAATCAAGATGAACGCACTTAAATATCCTTAGATGTTAGAGAGCTATCTGAAAAAGAAAAGTACTGAAAACAGATTCAAAATAAAAAGTTTCAATAAAAGCTTTTGCTGGCTTGTTACTGACAAAGATCCTTTGAACTATCTACAAATCTAGTTTGCTTATCTGCGATTTTATAATTGTCTACAAGTCAAATTCGACCCTTTTTTTTCTTCGTTTAAGTTAGAGCTTCTACCAACAACTTTACATTAATATTATGTATTAAATTTGAACATATAGAATCTTAAAGTTCCATTGATATGTATGCGTTTCGATTTAGCTTAAGATTAGATTTAAATACATATGTCTGTAGAACGGATTAAACTAACTAAAATATGTGCTAATGCACGAAATGTTTTTTTTTTTTTTACTACATTCATGTACAATCTGATATGTATTGTTTCACATGCTAGTTTTCCGTTAATGTATATGCTTCATTCTTCTTCGACTTTCTTCTTTCCATTCACTTTTCACGTTATCACAGTTTAAATGCTATATAGTAGAAGAAACCCCTAAAATTCATTTGCACGTGGTATGCTGCTCACACCACAAGCATCCTTAAAATTTGTTGCATTCAACGGGCCAAAGTAATCCTCGTGCAGAAAACGTATAATATTCTCTATAGGACAGAGATCCGCTTTATTACCGCGACTATCGCGTGTTACACGTAAACTGCGACCACCCTCGCAAAATTCAATCTGTTGTGTAACATCGCGTCCATTGTACACTACGCGAAAATAGTAATCCGTGTGCGCTTCGCTTTTGTACACCTCAAATGCTAAACGTGTAGCGTAGGGTATATTTGTATTCTCTGTGCGTATGCCCAACGCGGCGGTCAGATATTGTAGACTCCAATCATGGCCGGAGTATAGTACGAACTTAGTACGATCGCCGGATATCATCTTCAGCATGTAGCTAACAATGTGACGTATCATGCCGTAAGCGCGTAGCAAACCAATGCGTTTATAGTAGCTATGACGCGATTCTCGCTCCGATTGCGCATTAGCAAAGGACATAAGCGTATCGACGTGTGCAGTTTCTACACAGCCCTCGTTGGTACCACCTGGATATGTATCGACGGCGCCTGCATCATTGGGTTCATCTGCCATTATTGGATTGGCAGCAGCAACTTCCAGCACATTTGCTGCTACACCAACAGCTGCTGCATCATCTTGATCAATGTTGATGACATCACCCAGCTCTGCTACTGGATTCTTCCGTGTAGCAGCTGCAACCTGGCTCCCGTTGGCAATGTTAACAGCACGTCGACATGGTAGCGGTGCATCATGACACAAAACCGTCAACATAGCATCCACTACCTCATTCGGATTGTTTATTCCATTCGGTGTATGTTGTAACAATGTGCCACCAATCCATTGCATTACACTGAGCACATCGGCACGCTTAAGTAGCTGGCGCTCTACAATACCATTCAAGCGACCACGCAGCTGCTCTGCTTGAGGACAGGCACAGTCGGTGAAACAGAACGCCATGCTATGCGATTCACGTACATTCAGCGCAAGCCACTTGTCCGGCGGTAAAAAACTAAAAAGCATAGCCATGGCGGATTGAAAGGTACGACGATAGCGTGTGGTATACAGTACCACTTCATCGGAATTGAGTAGGGTATGCGGTGTAGTGCTCATTGTTGCTTTGCCCGGTGTTTGTTTTAACAATAGACCCAATGGATGTGCATAAACCTGATGCATAATCTCACCCACATGTAGCAACTGTGCTATGCCTCTGTGAAATACAATATATACATATGTATATACATATATTAGCTGAAATTAACTATCACAGTATGCCTACTTACTTATAGGTCAACTGTCCCAGCAAACAGGCTTTCTCGGTGCTTGGCAATAAGGCAAAACCATGAAATGGGCCCACTTTATTCCAGTACATATGATTAGCACCTGATGCCGAACTGCTTGAATTGTAGAGAAAACTGCGATAGCGATTAACCAGATTATCCGCGACTACGCCACAATTAGTACTGGCGAGCGTATTACGCAAATGTGACATTGGACCGCGATCGCCATGACGTATTACCAAAAGCAGCCCTTGCAATTTCCAACCCTCTAGTATACCACCATCCTCAACACGTTGCAACTGATGCAGTGGTGCACAACGTGAACGGTATTGGCTGAAACGTGCTGCGGTGCCATTCTCAAAACTAAAGCTGCTAGCACCTACACTAACTCCACCAACGCCGGGGGAAATAGCTGTGGCAGTGTGTAATAAATTGCTGGCCTCATTGTTGCCCATATACTTATACATGCCTGTTATAGAGTTTATTAGTTAAAATTAAAGAGAATCAATTACTTGGTACTGCGACTCACCTGCTATCAGTAGAAATATCCAAATGCTGAGAATCATGTAGCAATAGAATGCGCGATGTTGCGTGGAGTAACGTATCAGCTCCTTGAGCAGCAACATTTTTTTGGCAATGATGTGGTGGCATAAATGTGTTTATACGAATTCAATAAGGTGGCACACTAGAGGGTTCGAAATACTTAAAATTTTTACGAAAATAGTTGGCAATTGCTTGAAATCGAGTATCCAGATTTGACAGCTCTGAAAATGTACATACGGTACCTTTCACTCCTCCGCTGCTGTAAGTTTGCGTCTACTACAACTGGAGCGTAGCGAATGGAGACGCATGCGCTTTGTTTGGTGGTGGCTAACACATGATAACACTAGTTGACAATTGGGGTAGAGAAACGCGCGAAAAGTTTATTTTAAATATTTATAAGCTTTATTTGAAGGTAAATTTTCTCATTTTAACATTCATACTCACTTTGAATGGGTATTAGGCCCAGCTATCAGATTGAAGACAATTGTTTAAAAAAAAATTCATTACATATTCTTTGACTTCGTCTCCCTCCAACGAAAGCATGAAGCAGTTCACACTGACCAACTAGTACTACTTGACCTACACCAGTATTAAGATTTAGTGAAATGGAGTGGAAAAGGTGAACTGTGCGGACTATGTGGCTGGGATATCGTAAAACAATTTAGACTTAGTGTGTATGGCAGAGGATATTTTCAATAAAATCAATCAGGAGGGACTTAATTAGCTGATTGACACTGTTGAAACCCACAACTCAATGTTGGTTGCGTTGGGCTCAACGGTGAACAGCTGCCATGGTAATAGCGTATGTGACTAATAATTAAGTAAACATTAATTTGAAATGCACAGCAAGAAGCGTTTATTTTTATTTATACTTGAATAATTTTCATAATGTATGCGATTAAATTAAATGTTCCCATAATTTAGCTTTATAACATAAATATGCGTAATGTAAAAATTCTTTTTTTTTCTTCATTCATTTTTGGTTAAATCAAAGCAGCTTTTAGCTCTTCATAATATCATAGTGTGTATATGCTGCTCTTTAATTTTTTTTTTTTTTGTAGTTGGGTGTATTTTAATCCTGAGTGGCAGCCAGCGCCAACACAGTAAAACGCAATTCCTGCGGATCACGTGCCATAAAATCTTTGCATATTTGGGCAGCATCATGCAAGAAATTAATCTCATCGGTTTTGCCGTGTTTAATGGGGAAGGACTTGCGTCCATCCAGTTCATAGAGTACACCATTTATATTGACCAAAGTTATGAAATGATGTATAACTTTGTCGACCTCGGCACTAGTTTGACCTTCCTGTGCCAGTAGCTCATGAATTTTGGTAACCTCTTTATCTTTCTCCAAAGCTTCAGCGCGTTGCTCGGGAGTTAGCGACTGTGCTGCGGCAAGAAAGTCTTTGAGTACGCCATCGCCCAATTTAATGCTGTTAAGAATTTATTATATGCTACAAAATACATATATATGCAGTCGAATTAGGTATATACTTACTCTGCTCTATTATTGGCAATGCCGTGTATGAGGGCAACGGTGCCGCAAGCATTGGGTGTCTTTTGACGCATATAGTATAGCTCGGAGTCGTGTTCCTGCGGATCAGCTTCAAGACGGTCATGCTCCTCGGCACGGTGCTTTTCGTACTGCCGTAAAAAAATTGCAAAAGCATTAAAAGGCTTAAAAATTTAATTTAAACACGTGAGTCAGCAAACTTACAGCTTCCGATATGGGAAACAATAGTACGAGTGCTTTAATAGGACGTGGTACCCATTCCAGCATCTCATCCTCCAGTCCAATGACGTCAGTTATAGACCAGGCGGATGGCACACCCAGCTTGTGTATGTATTTGGTCAAAACCTGCAACGGTGTGGGCGACATTTTTTTTTATTAATGCGTAAAAACAAAATGGACGAAAAGTTGAAAAAAAGTGTAATTGTTGAAAAGATTGCATTTGTTATAAATTATTGTTTGCACTTACCTCGGGATTTGATTCCAATGGTGTCCAGGTAGACATGTTGTATGTTCTTTATTCAATTAAAATTTAAATATAAAAATTTTTCAATTTATAAATGCGTACGTCGTTTGGTCCGTGTCTGTGTCGTAGCAATTACCGGCAGAATTTGAAGGATTTTTTTTGTATTATTTTACAGCGCAGCTGTCAAATGAAAAAAGCACTCACTGTGCTTTTAAGTTTATTGTGAATGACAATTATAGCATTGCAATAAGAGGAAGCATGTTTATTGATAAAATATGTTAAACACTCCAGAAAAATGCGGCGATACAAGCCTTAATCAAACATTGACCCCGGTGCGTTGTAAGTGCTTGTGTTTTTTTTAATTAAACATATTGCATTTAATAATTCCAAACAGTTATTGACAGCCCACGTTTGAAATCAGCTACGCACGATGCCAACTACGCTGTCTGCAAAGCACGTCTGGATGCATTACTAAAGACACTACAGGATAACTATGCCAAATGGCAGTTGGCACAAAAACGTGGTCTTGCGCTCTGCAATGGCATTGAAGCAGTAAAAACGCGTTGTCTACAAACAAATAAAACCAACGGCAGCACTGACGACGACAAGTCAACGCTCTATCCCAAGCAGCTACAGCAATATACGGATAAATTGGCCGTTATAGCATCAATCTTTGAGGATATAACAAGGCATGCACGCGATACATTACGTCAATTGCAATCGCTCAGTAAGCTGCCTGGTAGCTGTAATGAGATTTTTTATCGTAGCTGGCATTTGCAACACTTTATTAACTTTGTTGAAGAGCTACTTCAGCGTTATGTGCAAGAGTCACAGCTTAAACAGCATGTTATGCGTAAGTAGAGCTAATTTGAATTGTATATTATAATATACTAATAGTACATACATATTTACTAACAAACAGGCGTACTAGCACACTGCACAACACGCAGCGCATTGGTATCCTACAACACCGCCTGGCAGTATCCGCAGCATGTCGACAGTTTTGTAGCGCTAAAATTTATATGCCTAGCGGAGGAATTGAAAGACAGTTAACATTTGAGATTCAACTTTTTTATTCTATGCTATGTATAATATGTTGTTATAAAATGGGAATGTAGATGCGTGTTTGCATCTCTTTTTTTGGAGTAAATATAAAGCTAATTGTTAAAAAACAAATAATACAGCATGGCACAATATTTAGCGCGATTTAACGGCTCAAGCAGACTTCTTATTCAACTTCCACATAAACAATGCCATTACAAGACCCAATGCAATCGAACTGAGCCAGTATAAGCTGACATTGAAACGTGATTTCTTCTGCAAGTAGAAATATTAAAAAAATAAAATTAAAATGCACATTTATTCAGTTAATTACCTTATCAGTGTAATTTTGCTCACGCTTCATGGCCATTTCTTCCAGCTGCTGCAGATTCAACATTAACTCATCTGTTAGGCCTTCCACACTGGCCAGCGCCTCCAATGCAAAACGACTAGCATAACGTTTATCGCCTACAACTGCATCCTCTGGTGGAGTTATTTGTAATTTATAATTAGTTGCTGCCAATGCAGCACGCATTGCATTCAAATGTGATGCAGCATTGCCAAGTATTTGATTGTTGTAGAATTGAGCGCCGGGTAAATTGCAAATACTGTCATAGCTGGGATCCTGATTAGGCAGCTCAGCAAAGAGTTGTAATAATTCGTTGCGTTGCTTGTGCTGCTTGAAACCCAGTGCCTCCAAATCTTTGTCGCTCAAAGAACCCAAATCGCGATACGTGATATTTTCATCGAGTAATTTGTCTACACCATTGCTGGGATATTCATCCGTACGTGATGTCAGTAATGTGGCTAAAGTTTCACGTTCGCGGCGTGAATCTGGTTTAACAGTTTGCTTGAGCCACGGTCGCCGATAATAGCCAAGAAAAGCACTGTCGCGTTCATGATGGTGACTACGTTTTTGAAAATCTGTGTTTGGCTCATATATACCCATTTTTGGCAATTGTATTGCCACAGTGGATACATCGGCCTCGTCGTTCTTCATGGTGTATGATTTTTTTTCTTTCTAGGTAAATATAAACACTTTGTTATTGTTTTTTTTTTTGCTTTATAAGTAGCGGCGTCCGTTCAGCTGCGTTCTTTAATTTCGCAACAACAACAAAAAGCTCTGCTGCTCTAAACAGCCATTCACACTTGATTTTGTCAGTCACCATAAACAGTGTTGTATAATTTCAAATATAACATTTTGCTATCTGTCGCCGCGCCGCACGTTTTGTCACATTACATTTTGGCTGTGCTTGCGCTTAGCTGCTTTTAATTATTTTTTTTTTGGGCCAAGCAGCGTGAAAAACTAAAGTTATATTTATATTTAAAAAGAAACAAAGGCCCTTAAAAAGAAAAAAATATTACACGTTTGAATAAAGTGCTTCCAGTTGTAAATTTCGCCATATCGTGACTAAAAATAGCGCACAAAATTTTTATTATACTGCTCATGAGCGCATCTTCTAAGTGATAACAAGACTTTGTAAAAAATATAAGGAAAAACACATAATTCAGGTGAGCACAGCTTCCTATTATACAGACGCAGAAATACGCAAAGTTGTCTATTGTTAATTTGCTCGTTTAATATTTAATGTTCTAGTGTTGCGCTTCTACCTTCCCTCTGCGACCTTCATTGCTTTGCTTTGAACTTTGTAGCTGGTATCTCTGCTGCTTGCTGCTGTTTGTCTAGAGTTGGTTCCTGTTTTCAGCTTATTTTGCATTTTCTTCTCAAAAGAAACTGGTTTCATGCATGCTGCAAGTTTCGAGTATTGAATTTAAGATGCTCCACTACAGACCGCAGCTGTTGCAAGTTTAAAAAAAGTATTCTGGTTACAGGCAACTTTCTTTTCAATTAGATTTAACTCAGCTTTGCCACTGCTTGATATTTCTTTTGAAGATACTTATATGACGTCTTTAACATAATTTATCGTTTATTCCTTCGCTCACTTTGTTAGATCAGCAATATATTTTGCGTATTTAATTTGAAATCTTGCCAAAATATTTCTTATATTTGCTGAGTTATTTTCACCGCGTATTCATATGACTTAAACAATTTCACGCATGTCTTTAGCTACAGGTTGCTACTAGTATATATTTTTGAACAAACATAATTTACAACGTTTATGTATTCCACTCACACGCTCACTAACTCATTCATAAATAATAATAATAATAATAAAACAAAATAATTTCGCTTTTAATGTTTCTTTAATTGTTGTGCTTTTATTATTAATTTTTGTTGCAATTATGTATTGTCTATGAGAGACGAGAGAAAAAATTAGTTCAGTTTAGTCGAAAAACAAATACGCTTCATCTTTTTTAAAGTAAATACAAAGAGAATTGTATAAGTTGTAGATACATGTATAGATTTTAAAATTTTAAATGAAAACCCTTTAAAAAAAGTTAGTTGCACATAACGTCATAACATTCCTGAGTGAAAGCTGGCTATATGCACGTTGATAAATCTTTTTACGGTCAGCTAGGCAGACAGGCAACATATCTTGCCCCTCGCTAACGCATCACAATTACCTAGAAATATATTATTAAGAATCTAATTATCCAATCTTTTTTGTATGAAAGAAAGTATGAAGACAATAAAAACAACCAACTACAAACCATTACAAACATACCTATACCACTCAGTGTGCGTTATAAATGAAGGGTATACAAATGAACGGTTTATTATGTCACTCAACTAAATATAGCTAAAGCTGGCCGCACTCGCTACATATTCCGCCACTCTGCCCGCATGTTGTCTGTCATCAAACTTGTCAATTTTACTCTCAAACGCTATACTCGTAGTTGTTGTATTTGCATAAAGTTTTCGCATTCGGCTTTGTCTGGGTTTTTAATTGATTTTTCAAATTTTTCTTTGTATGTAGTAATAAAAACGCATTTGTTTATATTATTTCTGTGTGGGTGCCGATTTAATGTAATTAAAAAAAAGAAGAATAATAAAATGCCGGTCAAGTGCTGAAGTAGAAGAAGAAGAAACAGCATCATCAATACAAGCAACAGCTGAGCTCAATTGTTTTTGTGTCAGTCACATGCATTGCGTATGCTTTCTCTTTCTCTTAACCTTATTTCTGCGCTCTTTCACACACATGCGAAACGATTTTCTTATGAGAATTCAGTTATTTTTTAAACGCAGACGCTGTCGGTCGTTTTTCGCTCGGTTTGCGTTTATGTTATTTATTATTTTAATTTTTTTCTTCTAAATGTTCGCTAATTAATGCGAAATAACGATACTACGAACAACGAAAAATAAATATAAATATTTGAGTGTTTAAATAGTTGTTGCTACTTTGAACTATTATAAAATGCAAAAGCGTTTTTAGTTCTAAACTAAAAAAAAAGTACAATAAGGAGCGGAAAAATTGAAAGAAAAAAAAACTGTCAGAGTGGCAAAATACCCAACAGATAAAAAAAGTAAAAAACGAAAATCGACAAAATTCATTATCAAGGTTAATACTAATTACATTAATGCACATTTTGGCTATAAACTGGTTTTTCAAGTGGTGATATCTTTCAAATACCCTGCAAACATACATAAGTAAAAGGGTATATTGAGTTTTTTGCACCTTTAGCACAGTTTCTATATTTGTAGCATGTCGTGATAACTTAGCAGAAGAGTAATACAGACATATCAAAAATTATATAATTCATTTTTTTCTTATGAAAAAAATATTTGGGTAAGTGAAAAACTTTTGGGATTATAAAAATCATCGAGTACCCTGTACTACAATGTTATTTTGCAGAGTATAATGTATTCGCATACTTGACTGTATTATAGCTCCCTCTCATTCATCAATCTGTTGTAAACGTCACGCTTAAATAGTTCAACATTGTTTTTTGTGCAGTTCTCATTCTAGTTCAGCGTTAAGCATTCATGAAATCATTGAATGAGGTAATTAAAACTGTATATATATAATAAATATAATTAACATAAAGTTGAGCCACAAAAACCGTAGCCGTAGAGAGTTGGAGAAAAACTAAAACCGGTAAATATTTTAACTGGTCTTACTCGAATCGGTATATTAAGCTGCTTTCAGTGATTTATGAGCCAAAATAAAGGCGGTATTAAGTAAAATATTTAAAAGCACATAAGGTGCAAGAATATATTTAAATTTCACAAGATTTTTCTTAATTTTTATGGGTAAATTACACGGCATATAAACATATTGAAGCGAATTACGTGATCTGTGCAGCAATTAAGAATGCCAGAAACTGATTTAAAAGTTACGATCCATTTTAAAATAAAGCTATTATAAATAGTTATAAAGCTGAACAGAAATGTGTTGAATGAAAAATACGTCTATTTCAAAGTAAAACAGTTATTTGTTGAATAAAAAATACATTTTATGCCAAAAATCACTTCAAACTTCATTTCCACATATTTATTCTAAATTTTATAAAATGTGAATGCAAATAATATCCAATTCTACATTTTTTTTTTTGAAAATATGTAATCTGTAACATTTCCAATAAAGTGTGATTTATTTTTTGTTTACATTTTATGTCCAGTTATTTTTCTGTGGGTTCATCAGGTGATCGGCAATTTGTAAGAAGCAGAAAATCAAAAATTTCAACTTGTCAATCAAATCTTGCATATTTGTACTTGAGTTCTTTTCTCTTTGAATCAATTTAAAATTTACGTTGCTATTATATTTATTGTCATTGTAGTTGTCGTCATCTTGTCTATTTTTGTGACTTTCTATATATACCAATTTGGTTTTTGTTTAGAAGTCATACTGCTGACAGATTTCATAACACAAGTATTGTCGTAAAGAGAAAAAATTGAAAGCAAATAAATCTGAAAAGCAAGAAATAGTAAAAGAAGAGTTTCCTTGAATTAAGCCAAGTACAAGGACGAACTAGCATACGATCTGCATAATGTTGCCTTTTTTGATGTCACTTAACACATGTCCGCGTGAATCAAAAGAAGATGTGGAGGAGGAAGAGAAGCAAGGGCAAGCCATGTCAGTGTCGCTTAATATTTTTAGATACGTCATTATTTATTGATTCGCTTGTGTTTCGGAGAAAAAGTATTTAAATAATTTATATACGAGTATGTATGTAGTTGTGAAGTACTTGAGAATGTTGTTTATTATTGCGTTGCACGCATGCTCATACCGCTTTTTTAGCTTTTATCAAGTAGTTTACTTTTGGCTTCATTGTATATATCAAATTGCTTTTTTAATTGCAGAATTATTAACGTTTATTTATATTCTACAAAATAAACACAAACACCACGCTACATAAACCCTAAACACTAAACACAAACAGAATGTTTCGTAATACGCCATTTGCCAGCATGCCCACCTACAAATTGATACTGGGTTTCAGTTTGTGCGCACTGGGCGGTGGCATGCTTTATACGTACTTCAAAACCCGTGATGAGGACAACGATGCAGATGTGAATGCCATTGGTGATGCAGGCAAAAATAAACTACAGAAAGATGGTGACGCTGCCGCTGCACAGAAAGAGATTTGCCTGAAGATGGTTATTTCTAATGATCATATACCATTAATAATTGGACGCGGCGGTGCGAATTTGAAGTTAATTCAGGAAAGAACAAACACCAAGATAAGATTACGGTATGCTTTTATATATTTGGTATTTCGCAAAAAATATAATTAATTGTTATTAAATTTTGCAGTGATAAAGATAATGGACACAAATTTTGTGATATCAATGGCTTGCCCGATGCAGTGGCTACGGCACGCGACTTGTTGAATAAAGAAATACAACGTGCACCGATTGTTAAAGATGAGCTACAAGTGGCACAGCATGTGGCCAACAAGTTAAACGTACGCGGCGCTGAACTTTTACATGAAATATCACGTAAATCATTGGCTAAGATAAATGTAGATCTGAATGGGCGTAATAACAAGGCTAAGATAACCATTATCGGCAATCAGAAACAGGTATGTTGTGCCATAATATTAATATTTTATAATTTTTTCATTGTAATTTTGTTTTAGGTGAATATAGCACGCAAACTAATTGATGATATGATGGAAGAAGATGAAGAGTTACGTCGCGATGTTAAAGAGGTTGAGCAAACACGCATACCGCGTCGTTCACCAACAAACAGCATGAATTCGAGCATATACTCCTCACAGAATTCGCTCAGTTCGCATATGCCACCGCGTGATAAATTGTTAGCCTCACGCGTCGATGAGAAACCCATGGAAGTGTATGTCTCGGCTGTTGCAACACCTTCGAAATTCTGGGTGCAACTTGTCGGTCCACAATCGAAGAAACTTGATGATATGGTACAGCAAATGACAGAATACTATGCCAGCGCCATAAATCGTGAAAAGCATGTGCTCACAAATCCTTATGTAGGACAGATTGTTGCAGGCATTTTTAAATATGACGATAAATGGTATCGTGCTGAAATTGTTGATATTACGCCGAATCAATTTAATCCGAAAGAAACTGTTATCGATTTGTATTTTGTGGACTATGGCGATAGCGAGTATGTTTCACTGGAGGATATTTACGAATTGCGCACAGATTTCTTGACTTTGAGGTATGCTGATAGTTGTACAAGTTATAATTTAAAGTGTTTAAAATTTAATTTAATTTATTTATTTATTGGAGGTAGATAGGTTTACAAAACTAACTTAAGGTATAGCACTGGCTGAGTGGCCTTCGGCTATGTCTTATATGTATATATTTAAATTATTATTATACTTATTATGTATCTTATTATGTAGTTACTATTTTTATATGTTTATTTATTTTATTAGATTCCAAGCAGTTGAATGCTTTTTGGCTAATGTAAAGACCACGACTACCGGCGAGCCGGCAACCTGGCAGAAGCACTCAATAATGAAGTTTGAGGAGTTAACTGAAGGTTAGAGTGTTTATATAATGCTTTTTAATTAACTAACTAATTATATTATTTTCAATACAGTTGCCAACTGGAAGAAGCTTATTGCACGCGTTGTTGCCTACAAGGAACGCCCAGCACCCGAACCCGGTGTCACACTCAATGCTGCTGCACGTGAAGGTGCACCACTGCTTGGGCTTGAACTTTTCGATCCCACCGAGGGTGTTGATGTCAATATTGGACATATGCTTATCTCACATGGCTTTGCATTGCCATTGGAGGCTGCCGCTACGCCGCAAACACGTTCCTATACACCAACATCGAACAGCAGTGATACGACAATTGAGGAAGTTAACTCCAGTACTACACCCACAACACCGCAATCACCGATGACAACATCGTTGACTGACAATAACAATTCCGCTGCTGAGGATGCACTCTTTGAACAGCAGTTGCAACACTTAAAACAAAAAAACTCGTACTTAAATGGCAACGGCATGGAGCAGGCCAATGGCGCAGTAAATCCTGTCAAGCTAAGCGCAGACTTTCACAACGGCAACACAGCCGGCGATGTAACGCGATAATTAATGCACCGCGCAAAATTTTAGTCTTAAGCGTACCTTATATATTTTGTTGAAATTTTTTATAAACTTCTGTCTCATTTGTGAGCTGCTGTGTGCAACTTTTGCAGTTGCTGCTGCAGTACGGCCTTCAATGCAATATGTCGTGCGGCGGTTACGCGTAGTGGTACACAGCACATGTAAATACTATTAATTTTCTTTAAAATAAGTTAAAATTTAAGTGAAAACCCCTGCTGCAACTTGAATGCAACATTTCAGTGCTTAATCTATTAACTATATATTTTTATAAAATGTATGATTTTTGCATATTTTTTAAGTTAGGCTTTGTAGTTTGACAAGAGAGTAGCGCTAACGATCAATGCGGAAAGCGTGCATTTTTTAAGTACCAGAAAAAGAGTACGTGCACAAAATCTATACAGACATTATGCCATGTTAATTTATTGCCAAAATTCTGGCAGCACAAGAGCAATTATTAAAAAAATACAATTAAAATATTTACAAATTATGAAATATTTAAACGCATAAATTTTGTTTTATTGCAAACATGTAAAAGTACAAATACTTTGGGTCTTAAAACTAGTTCAGTTCAGTCTCACAATTCAGTTTTAAATGAGTATATCATTTGTTGTGTTAATGGCTATCGGTGGCAAGTAGATGGCTCGTATTTGACTTCGTAACCGTGCTATTTCAAAATCCTCACGTTCCATTTCACGTATTAGCTGCGAGAATTGTACGAGACCCTCTCGATTACCGGGAAAGCCATAACTTTTGATGACATCCAGTTGCAATTGCATGACAAATGGAAACACATGAGTAAGAATGAGTATCATTTCTTTGCCTGCAGCGGATTTGGCCTCCGACAGTTTCTTGGCGTTCTCCGGTTGGTTAACCGTGCGTATAATCTCGATGAGTATTTGCTTGGCGGTTTCGTTGTTGAAATTTGTCAAATATGAAGCCATGACAGTAGCGGCGATTGTCTCGTATAATTTAAATGATTTAAATTTTATGTTTTAATTTTCAATTGTGTATTTTGTTTATAAAGAGAAATTTACTACGATAACACCCAAGTACTAAAAATAAAAGTGTTGTAAAATTTCAATTGTCGATGTTAAAAAAACCACAAGTAGTGCTAAAAAATTAATTTTCGAATTGTATTCGAAATATTTGAATTACATTGGTTTGTACGTTACACATGATTAATTTATTGCAAATAAAAGTTAAAAGGGTGTCGTAAAAGTGCCTAATGTACTGAGTAAAAGCTATAAGATAGTAAAAAAATACTGTAAAGAAACTGAGACATGGAATTGACGTAATTTTTTATGAGGATTCCATTATTGAAACAAACAAACAAATTTAATATACTTCTTAATTGGCCTAATACGTCTGTTCGAGAACATAATGCAACTATGTTTAAATGATGCTATATATAACCAAAATTGATATTTAAAAATGGTTTAGGCATTTTAAATAGAGAGTATTGAATTCACGACGTTGATTTGTATAAATTTAATTGAATAGTAAAACAAGAAAATAGTGTATAAGCAAATGATCATGATTTGAATTTATTTTACTTTCTAATTCTGTCTAAATTCATAAAAAATATTAAAATTTTTTTTTTAATTGAAAATCTACTTTAAAAACGGTCATACTAATCAACAAAAATACTAAATAAGCACTGCATTCGAATTTATCAACACTGCACAGAACGTCAAGACAAGAAAACCCATAAAGTGGAACAAAATTAAAGAAGAAGAGTAAAAGTTAACAAGAAAAATATTGTTTTCAGTATTTTTTATTTGTTGCAAAATAAAAAACGGTTTTATAAAAGCGTTCATTAACTCGTGTATCGCATGCAACAACACAAGTGCTTACGATTATCATAAGAAATTATAGTGCAAGTGCGTGTAAATAAGAACAACAACATCAACGTCAAAGTAGCAGCAAAGAAAGAAAGAAAAAAAAAGAGGAGTAGCCCCCGTTGAACGTCGTCGCCCGTGCTCTCGTTGTTGTCGTCGTCGTTGTTTGCGCCCGCAGCGAATTTTGTGCCACACATACAAACCTTTTCGTTCTGCTCTGCTCTGCAATAAACGGAGAACATTGAAAAATTCCAGCGTGGAGTTGCTAAACGTCTCGTCTTAAAGTTGTGACGCAGTTTTAATCGAGAGCGCGGCGCCACACTAACCAGGATACATAGAAAATACGTTGAGCGATGAATCGCACGGACGGTTTGGTCAGACGCGCGGTGAAGTCACGCGAAAACGGTGCCGAGGGTGGTGCATCGGGTAATGCAAATACACCGGACGATAATCACGATGACATCGATAATAAGGATCAGGAGGATAATATTGACGATGGCGACTCCAAAGAGACCAGACTGACACTCATGGAGGAAGTGCTGCTGTTAGGCTTGAAAGACAAAGAGGTGCGTGGCAATTGTATTATTATTCCGTATAGTAGATAAAAATATTTGACACAGTAGTGTACTGTGGTTTGTGTTTGTGTTTGCTTTTTTGCTTATCATTCGCATTTGTGGGCACAAGTAATTGTTTAATGAAGAAATAGCTATTTCATTTAAAGCGTTTAATGCTGTATGTGTTGAAGCGTATTATTAGTTTGTGGCGAAGTTTACAAAGCAGTGAAAAATTATTCCAAGAATACATAAATTAACTATTTTTAATCGGATTACATAGTTGTTTGTTTTGGACATCAGTCTGTCTGTCAATTTTTATGCAGGTTTATAATCAAATATACTGGTATATATCTAAATGTTCGATGTAACTCTTATATTAAGCTATTATTAAAATGCATATGCCGCAAATCTAAATGCAAACTGTAGGGCATGTATGAAAAATACTGTCAGTGATTTTGTTGTGAAACTACTTTACAACAACGTAGTGCGCTTAGTTGTCATAGGTGGAGGCGGTAGTCAGTTCTGTTGTCTTCAACCTTCCGCAGAGTAAGCACAATAGTTTCCGTGATATCTAAATTACTCCTACATTTATCTGAAACATTCTGAGAGCGCCGCGACTCATATACGCTTCAAAATAAAACAATGCCATTACTTTTTATACATCCATAGAGATTCATAGTTCCAACCTAGCTATTATGAAATGATTTCAAGTCTGAGTGTTTCCTTCTATATTGAGTGCCTTTTAATGAAAAAAGTGTATTTTCAAATTAAAAATTACTTTATTGTTCTACAACAAAGAAACTCACCACCTATTAGTCGATTATAAAGCCGTATTCGACACGCCGATACGATCGAAGTTCTTCGACACCCTGTCTGCACTAGGTATCCCGGGAAATATTGCAGCTCGCTTACGCCGATGACATCGTTCTCGGAGATTTAAAAACTGTCTCGGCTCATGGGTCTAGCGGTGAATGAGGACAAGATGAAGTACTTGGTGTCTTCTCGCACTCCGTCATCGCGTCTTGGACGGTCAGTGACGATGGAGAATTTCAACTTCGTCTATCTTGGAACAGAGATAACCAGTAACAGCGTCACCCTGTAGATCAGGCGAAGAATCACCCTAGCAAACAGATGCTTTTTTGGGCTGAGCAAGCAAATAAGGAGTAAAGCCCTCTCTCGACCGACGAAAATGCTCCCGGTCCTATTATATGGCGCAGAGGCATGGACCGTGATTGAGTCGGACGAGACAGCGTTGGAAGTCTTCGAGAGGAAGATTCTTCGCAGGATCTTTGGTCGTATTAGAGTCGGCGACGAATTTAGGTTCCGTATGAACCGCGAGCTGTACGAGCTATTCGATGAGGTTGACATAGTTCAGTGCATAAAATTCCAGCGGCTGCACTGGGCCTCTCATTCGAATGGATGAAAGAGCTCCAGCACGCATGGTTTACATGGGGGCCCAAACTTGATTGGTGGACGCCGACATAGAGGACGACCGGATACTCGATGGAATGACCAGGTAAGGAGATAACTCTCTGTACTTGGCATTCAAAACTACTGGCGTCAGCGCGCACAAGATTATGGAGGCTGGTGCGCCTTCTTAGATGCGGCCATAACCGGAAGACGGTTGAAGGCCATATAACTTATTGTTTTACAAGTTTCTTTATTGCAACCCAAACACATAAGCCATGCAGTGCTCAAAAACACATCTGTGAGCCAACAGTGATGGAGAATGATTTGTTTTCGGCGGTTTGTACTCCGAAAACTTTTGACAAACGAATGGTTTTGTACCATTCAGAATTAACCGTCAATATGTGTCTAATTGAAGCTTAAACAGTTTTCTAAAATAAACAAATTTTATTAGATTTGTAACGTCTTAACTCATAGTCGATGGCTGTTTTGGTGTCACATCTATATATTTGATCTTGTAATATAGATATACACAATATAGATTGTTTCTGACATCGACTTCTCTTAAAACAGGTAGAGATCAATTCTGTCCACACAGACCGGTCTGTTGGGTAAAATATAGGTTGTCAGCTGGTACCTACTACAACTTAGGATTGACACGGTGCACAATATAAAAGTTTCGCTTCGTACATTACGCCTAAAGAGACCCATAATGATAGTTTATGGTTCTTGTTTCTGCTTCCAATTTAGCCGTTTATTAAAGACTTTAAATTTAAAATAGATTTCTTTTTCAACCCCCTTATATTAACAACGGGGCCTTTAATCAGAGATTGTTTGATGTTTCATTTAGCTTCTGCAGTTGTGTCGGGCTATGATATGTTCTAAAAGTGGTTTAGCTCCTCTCACATGAATATGGCTCAGCGCTCTTGTGACCGCCTAGGTATATTGAGTAGATGATATTTTTAGTGTACACTCTGGATTGGAGAGAGAATTTGGTGTCACCAATTTTATTTAGACCGATGTGTAGAAGAATAATCCTCATAATTAAGTCTAAGCCAGTCTTAGATTTCCAATTAAAACTGGCCAAATTAGAAACATTTTACGAGCTTACTCTATATTAAAGAGCTGGATAACGCAGGTATTCTAGGAACTGAGCAGACTTATAAATTTTATGAAAGGGAATTGCCTCTTCTCTCAATAGTTCACTACACTTTTGTGTACCCTGTTCAAGTTCCCTCAGGATTCTTGGAGATGGCAGTGCTGGATGAAGTATTTTAGAAATACTGTAGAACTACAAGAATTGCACTGCCTAACTTCCAAGAATTATAATAATAACAAAAAGCTGCGTAAATCAAAAGTTGACCATACAGTTTTTTCCCATTTACCTGCCCCGTCTGATTGATCTGTGTATATGCATATGCAACCACGTGCCTATTTTGCTAAATAATATGTCCAGACTTATGACATATGCAACATGAGAGCCACACTTTTTTTTTTGAAAAATTAACATCAATATTGTAATAAACACTTTAGGAAATTGAATCATTTCAAAATTTCACACCTTGGCTTCATTTGAATTGAAATTATTTTTGCCATTTGATTTGTGTAATTTTGGTCTATGTACTGCATAATATTTTACGATTTCGTAGTTCGATTCTTTATCCTTTACGATGTTTGTTAAAAAGGTTACCTTAAAATTTCGGAGGGATACTATTTTGAGCAAAAAAATTTTTAAGTGGCAGAAGCGCTTTAAAAAGGCCGTTAGGATGGCGAACCACGTTCTAGACCGCCCAGCTCGTTAACAACCAATGAAAAATTTAAAACAGTAAACCGGTCGACCGGTAGATCGCGATTATTAGTTTAGTCGATCGTGGCAAGGCAAAAAAAAAAGAAATACGTAGAACAACTATATACTATATAGTCCACGATCGACTGGACTAATAGTCGCGATCGACCGGTTGACTACACAGTTAGAGAACTTACTGAGAATTTCGGTATATCGGTTGCTTTCATGCTTAACATCGCTTAAGAGCTGTTGAAAGACGTCCAGATTTGTCCAAAAATGTCATAATTGATTGCGAAGCATAAGATTATGTTTATGACGTCGAAATTGAAGCCGTGAAAAGTGTGCCAAACTTCGTCAAATGTGAAGATTTTGCTCACTTCTTGATTAGTTCATAACAGAAGGTCGTATTATAATTAAGGAGTATTGTCTAAATGCTATGAGGCATTTGAATGATGCAATACGACGAAGGACTGACTGACTGATATTATGTCTCAATGTGACTATTTGACATACGTGCTGATGACTTTTGAGATAGGCCTGTCAAAATAATCTAAACTAGTTTGATCACACGATTATACTTGTATTGTTTCCCATTAAAATTTATAGCTACTCCTGATTTCAGAACGCCAGTCTTAAAATGTTTCATATTACAATAATAAATTTTTTTATGTATTTCCACTTTTTAATAATACACATGTAGCGTATATTGCTTTCGTTTATACTGTTACTAAATTATGCTTTTATTTAAATTTTATTATACGTCATATATACTCGCATATTTTCCATGTTCATAATCGTACGACTTTATTCTAGTGTTACGCTTCAGTTTAGCTGTATGTCAAGTGTTTTTGAGCTACCACACACCACCTGTTCTTCAACACATGTAGCGTATATTGCTTTCGTTTATACTGTTACTAAATTATGCTTTTATTTAAATTTTATTATACGTCATATATACTCGCATATTTTCCATGTTCATAATCGTACGACTTTATTCTAGTGTTACGCTTCAGTTTAGCTGTATGTCAAGTGTTTTTGAGCTACCACACACCACCTGTTCTTCAACAGCATCATCATCATCACCGTCATCATCCATACCAAATGCCGCCTTGTATAAATAATTAATGAGGCTGTTGCTCTTTGTGTAAATTCAGTCGCCACAACTCTTCCATAACTTCTCAGCAGTTTGCTACGTGATATGTATTTAAGTCTTTTGTATCGCTTTTGGGTTATGCACACACAAATGGCATTACTCCACTGCACTTCAGTGCAAGTTTTTATAATTTTTTTATTTTATAATAATTTACACTTTTTTTAAATTATTCGAGTGGGTATTAAGAGTTTTTCAACAAGTTCGGAACATATTATAAATAGTAAAAATTTAGAAATATGTCTATCAATCTGTCTGTCTGCCTTGTCTGTTTGTTACCACTTGCTCCATGTAAAATTTATCTACTGAAAACTTTGTTGCAAAATCAGAGATAATAATAATTATAATAATTAAATTGGGAAGTTCGGAATACAAAAGAAAAAAAAAAACATATCCGGTTGAAAAACAAAACACGATTTCGAACTAACAAACTCGTGGAAAGTTAAGCCCGCTTTTTAATTGAATTATTATTGAATTTTTTTAATTGAAATATTAAGGTTTTTATGTGGAAAACAATTATATTACAATCAATACTTGGACTTGAACTTCGATATAGTGTCTTCTTTAAGGCAGACTTTACCTTTGCATATATATGAATGGGCGTGACTTAACCACTCTAATGGTAAGACGCCTTAAAAAGCCACTATTCACTTATTAGGTCCATTTCTTTTTAAAATAGTATAAAAATGAAACCGTGGTCCAAAAACTCATACGAAGTTTGTTAAAAAAAGGTGACTATTTTGCTCGAAAAATATATATTCATGTTATCATATGAATTATTTCGTAAAGGGGTCATATTAATCCCTCTCAGTTATAATACACTTGTAGCAACGCTTTTCCAATTCTTGAAGCACTTCGGATATTTTAGAGTCTTGATTTGTTTAAAATTATTATTTTTCTTGTGTCACGGAAAAGGTGGTAATCTTTAAAGTTATATTCCTTATGGAATAAACATCTGATCGTTGTAATAAAAGAAACCCTTGAGAAATACTTGGCTCTTCATTGATGCTCATGCTTCGGTTACTATTTAAATCATTTTTTTAACAATCACGAAACACACGTGTTATGTCCAAAATATACAATAGATGAACCGAAGTAAAATATTCCGAAAAATCAGTAAAAGGAAAGGTAGTACTGCTGTATTGTTGTAAGACTGATAAACAGGTTCACTGACATCCCCGTTTTCCAAAGGGACTTTAGAAACTGCATTTATCTCAATATGTATGTCAATTTCAAACAGGATATTGATTGCTTTAAAGTTGTTCTCGAGCAAGATCAAGCAAGCTGCGGCTTAAGAGATCTCTACCACATCATACGGTTTACGTCGCTCCCTTAGTGGCGCTGTCACTTCAACCGAGCTCTTTTAATGATAAAACGACAATTGCGAAAGTTTTTTATGCGAAAACAACATCCGCATTGAAATTTCGCCGGTATCTCCATGATCCACTAGCATGACAAGCCGCAAAATGTCTCCGATTCATACCGGCAGATCAGACTACTGCCTTCTATTTCGTAGGATTGTGTCCCGCCTTGCTGGCTTTGTGGCATTCCGAGGTATTATCCTGAATCACCAGTTTTGGTTTCGTGTAGGATATGGCACTCTAGCACAACTACACCAAGTAGCTAAGCACATCCTTAATGGTTTTGACGCTAAAAAATACTGCAATAATCCATTTAGAGACGTTGAACGTGTTTTTGAACGTGTGGTACTTTCTTCCAGCGCTTTTTTATCTAATGTTGCATTAGCATCGGAGGACCTATTCTTCATTCTGTGTATACAGCAGACCTTTCTGTTCCAGATGCAGAGTCAATGGGTATAACGTCGTCCAAAAAGTTTATTGCATCATTTCTCTACTTCTAAGTGCGTATATAATGCAGCAGACGGACTCCAAGAATACCTGTACGTCTTTGAAGTCTGTGCAAAAAGCTGGTTCATCCGGCAATACACCTTAATGGCTCTGTGAAGCGCTAGGCCTACAAGACGAAATAATTCGAGCTGCATTTGGACAAAAAACTGACCTTTAGAGATAATACCTGTCGGGTTAGATTTAGAAAATTGTCTTGTCTGCTCAATGGGAAAAGTAAACTTCCGCTACGCAACAAAAGAACCATCTATCAGCAAATCGTTGTTTCAACGTAGATATACGGTATCCAAATTTGCGATATCTCTGCAAGGTCAAATTGCAATCGAATACAGACACTTCAGAATACAAGTCAGCGATTAGTTACTGGCTGTGAAAGGTACGTTCGAAATATTCAACTTGACCTAAATTTCATTACCGTCGAGGAATAAATTTCGTTTTTCTCGTGCAGATATAATGAACGCCAGCTGGTCCATGAAAATAGGTTGACTAAGCGTCTAACCAGCGAAATCCCAACACGTTGTTGTTGTATAAACTGATCTTCAAACCACGATAACAGAGCTGAGCGCAATTAACTTAACTTCCTCTTAACTCATCGACTTCCTGAATACCAGACTTTTGACTCTTGCTTAATGGTTGCCTTTCTGACCTAAACATCGCAACGACGCATGTCATGCAACGAACAAATATCTTGTTATAATTATTTCAAATGGTCCGGCACATCAACTCTTTCGCTAGTTAAGAGCTAACGACCAGTAGTTAGCTAAATTGTTTTACTATATCTAAAAGTATAAAGTTAGCTACATCGATAAAACTAAGAACTGGTGAATCGCTAGAGCATTGGGACCTAGCGTCAAGGACCGAACTACTGTGGCGTTACTAATTCCACCAAGTGTATACATAAAGAAACTAGTAAAGGGTATAAAAAAATCTCCAATACCGGCGCTGAGTTTCATTTTTTATATATATTTTTCTTATACTTTTTGTTATGTGCATTCATTGTGTAATTATTCGAACAAGCTTTTCGTTTAATCTTTTACTTATTTAGTAACTTGAGATGATGGGCTTATGAATTTTTTGCTGTTTTGCTTTCACCTAAAAAAGCATCAATGGTTGCTCTCCGAATATCTGCTACTACTAATTCCTTAGTTTATGTCGTATACACAAAAATGAAAACCAATCGAAAAACACTCTCGGCAAGCTTTGTATAGTTTATCACGCTCAGCAAATTGAAGATGATTTTTGTTGCTGATGAAATGCTGACGCTAAGCAACAAAGAAAACGGGTTTCCTCCTTCAATCGCAATAGCTGTAGCCGCAGTGCCAGGCATTTCCACAACATTAGATTTGCCATATAAGTCTGTGCCGCCGTCTACTTTAGCATTATCTACGCTCTACGTGCAATGCGCTGACTTTTTTTGTATATACTTCATATATATACAAAATATAATGTATATACGGGTATATGTACTAGAATTTTTATCACTGCGTCGTGCCTCCGCTGCTGTAATGTGTCTCCAATATATCAAAACTTGTGGTACTACTTGGCGGCCTTGTTTATTTTTTTTTTTTTTGCTTTATCAGTTTGCAAGAAATTTAGCTTTAGTTAATTGTTTTTCGGAAGTACTTGGTTGGTTGGTCTTACTAAAATGATTTCAAGAGTGGTTTGAAATCTGAGTGCTTTTGTTTCTTGATGGCTGATAAGGCTCTGTCGTTTACGATTTTGTTTAATTGAACATTTTCGCTTGTGAGTCACGTTGAGCGATAAAAAATTTGTTTTTTTTTTGTGGATATATGATGAATTTTTTTATTTATGGCGTAATTTCATATTAAATAGTTTTTATTATTCTACGATTTTTTTCGTTATTTTCATATATTAAATGATATCACAAATTCATACAACATGGATTCAACCACCTTGTGGTAGTCCCTAATATATTTACCAGACTTCATTAAAGAGCGTCAAATAAATGCTGAGATATGTTGTATTTGTTTTTTCTATTTTATGAGCGCTTTTGTGAAGACTATTTCTATTTACAGGGTATTATATTACACTCTGGAAAGTTTTCTACTTGCCAATCAAAGCTTCACCAAAATCGGTTCAGCTGTTTCGAATATTAGCTCAGTTAAAGAAACAGACAAAAAATAATTGGAAGACATTTGTTAGTTTCTGTTTCGTAACGTGCAAGTCACAACCACAATTTTTACCAGATAATCAATCTTCTTAGTAGCCATATTCATTGAGCTTGTGATGTCTCCACTGACCTATCTCTAGTTCAGTCCTACCTCTTGAAAAGGCGGAAGGTTTTTCCAAAGTAGTCTGGAGAGTCTGCTTAAAAATGCTTCAGGGGTCTGTTGTGATTGCAACTTGTTGAAATCTCAATTTGATGAGCATCTAGGAAAATATATCCAAGCAATTAAAGAAACAAGTACTTTGGTCTCTCATCTGTTATTCCTTAAATTTATATAGAGCTGCTATAAGACCTAAAATAATACCATATGGTTGGAGAACGAAAGCTTTAGAACCATTTAACTTTAGGAGTCGTAAGAAGTCCGCATTCAGGAAAGCGCACCGGCTGATCAAATCTTGTGCGAACTGGCGCCAGTTGTTTTGAATGCCTAGTACGGTAAGATCTCTCCATACCCCATATAAACCATGCGTGCTGAAGCTCTTGCAACCATTCGAATGAGGTGATCTGAACTAGCCTAAACTCGTCGCCGACTTTAATAGGGTCAAAAATTCTGCAGAAAATCTTCCTCTCAAAGACATCCAAGGCCATTTCAGCAGACTCAATCACGGTCCATGGGAGTATAAACGTCATGTATAACTCAGCCGGCAGCCCATCAGAGCATGCCGCTTTGTTTTTTTTTCAGCTTTTTAATAATCGAATCGACCTCCGGTGGCTCTACAATACTCCCATTATTAACTGGTCTTTTGGGTGTCATTTCTCTCTATCTATCGGCGGAGTTGTGTGCTTCATCGCCTCCGAGTAGGTTAGAAAAATGACTCCTTCATAAACTCAGTGCTTCATGTTCAATCGTAACCAGATTTTCATTTTCATCCTTACAGAAAGTTATTCCGGGTTTAAAATCTTCAGTCAGCCGCTTGACCTTTTGATAAAATTTTCGAGTTTTATTTCTGTCACATAACCCCACATCATCCTCGAACTCACGCCGCTCTTGCTCCTTTTTCTTGCGTCTGAAAAGAGAGTTCTCTTTTTTTCTCTCGATAATGCTCTCTAACAGCTCGCGTTGCTGCCGAGTGCTGAGTACCCTGATAGGAGGTGTTGTTCTCTGCAGTAGCATTGCGTAACTTCTCGTCGTACCAAGAATTAGACACAGGTTTTGTATAAGCAATGACCTCTTTCGCAGCGCTATCCATGGAGCGGATGATATGTTTCCACTGCTGATATATCTTGAGAAGACGTAGAGATTTCCCGGAGCAGTCGGGAAAGTGTGCCTCATCAATCATATAATCAAGTCATTAGAAATTATATGTTATGCTTTGATAACACTCGTGCAGAGCTCTCTGACAATATCTAAATCTATATTTGCCAACAATTAATCTTATCTAAATGCCATTTATTGCAGGGTTACACATCATTTTGGAATGATTGCATATCAAGTGGTCTGCGCGGTTGCATACTCATTGAGTTGGGTATACGCGGGCGTGTCATGATGGAAAAATGTGGCATGCGACGACGTGGTTTGTGTTCAAGGTAATTTTTATTTCCAGACAATATTTGATTACATTAAAGTGAAAGTGTCGATCATATTTTACAATAATTGTTTATACAGAAAACTGATATTGAAATCGGATCAACAAACTGGTGATGTGCTGCTCGATGAAGCACTGAAACACATTAAAGAAACAGATCCACCAGAGACAGTACAGAGTTGGATTGAATATTTGAGTGGTAAGCAAGTTTTATATGTTTTAAAAATTTGTGTATATAAATTTTATGCTTGTCTACAGGTGAAACTTGGAATCCGTTAAAGTTGCGTTATCAATTGAAAAATGTACGCGAACGTTTGGCCAAGAACCTTGTAGAGAAAGGTGTGCTCACAACGGAAAAACAAAATTTTTTGCTCTTTGATATGACGACACATCCGTTGAGTGACAATGTGGTCAAGTGTCGTTTGGTTAAAAAAGTCAGTGTTGGCTTAAATTTTAGACGTTTTATAGATCTAAATTAATTTTTTTTCCACCTACAGATTCAGGATGCAGTGCTCTCCAAGTGGGTCAATGATCCACAACGCATGGATAAACGTATGCTGGCATTAATTTTCCTAGCGCATGCCAGTGATGTTATAGAAAATGCCTTTGCGCCGCTTAACGATGATGACTACGAAGTGGCCATGAAGCGTGTACGTGAATTACTTGATCTTGATTTTGAAACGGAAGCAGCCAAGCCGAATGCAAATGAAATTCTATGGGCTGTATTTATGGCATTCACAAAATAAGACAAGTTATGCAGCGCAAATTCTATAATTTGAATACACTCTACAACCACAGATACAAACCAGATACAGCGATAGTTAGTTAGACGAACCGACAGACAGTTAGATAGACTAGCGGACGTACGAACAGACAGACAGACAGACCGACAAACTGAGTATGTCATCCAAGAGTTGCAACTTCGCTGCATATTTTATATTATTATAAAATTATGTAATAAAGAGAGAGAAAGTGAGCAATTGAAACCGCCAGCTAAAGTGCGAGAATCATATAAAATAATGCCCGACACATTCTTTACCGCGCCTAACATAAGATTTATTTTTCCTAGTACTAAATACAAAATTTCTGTTCGATACTTTGCAAATTCCCTATATACAAACATATATTTTTTTATAAATTTCTTTTCTTTCGTTTGCTTTAATAGTTTAAGTTTTTGTCTTAAATTTGAACTTTTTGTTTAATTATTTGTGTTTGATGTTGCCACGCAAACTAAGTACATAAATAGTTAAATCTAATAAAAAATTAATAAACTGAAACCAAATTTCATTATTTTGACAAATTCTTTGAGTGAAGTTTGCAAATATCTACGATGTAAAACACAAAAAAAACTGGTTTTAAACTGTTTGTTGTTGTATAGCTAATTTGTATACAGTTTTTTTTTTTTAAAGAAACGAAATAGAAAACTAAAACAATATAAAATCTAAGGTAAAAAAAATATTACAAATAAATTTGTCAAAAAATAAAAATATCAACTTTCCACTTTATAACAACAATACTTTGCGTGCAATGATGCTGCTGCTATACGACATCTAATCTAAAACCAAACTGCTGGAATAGTAGTAATAACAACAAACTCTTTTATACAATATATTTAACCCTGTAAAATTGCTTAATGTTTTCTACTTTTAAGGCTTAAACTATATTTTATTTGTATGCAAAATTATGCACACATAAATTTAAAAAAAAAAATCAACATATATATATCTATATGTATATCTTATTGTAACTAAATATATGTCTAACTGTTGCCCAGACATTTGTAAATTATTAAAGACAATTCTTGATTTTTCTGTTATGATTATATATTCGGGAACATTATAAAACAAAAAAATAGAAGATGAAGAGGAGAAAGAACGAATCATTTTTAAATGTGAATTAAAAAGAAACAAAAACGAAAATTATGTAAATTTAAAATGCACGTCAAATATTTATACAAACATTTTCAAAACTAACTGAAAATTTTGCATAGTAATTAATTACAGATTAGTAATAAATGAATATGAAATAAATAAATTATATACAATACATCATTTTAAATTATTTAAAGATTAAATTAATATAAACTTGTTGAGATGTTACGTGGCAGAAATGAAGCCCGAAAATTCTATCAAAAGGTCAAGCGTCAGACTGAATGTTTTAAACCCGAAGTAACTTTCTGTAAGGATGACAATGGAAATCTGGTAACGGATGAACAGGAATCACTGAGATTATGGGTGAGTCATTTCTCAAACCTACTTGGAGGCAATGAAGCGCACAAAACCGCCGATAGAGAAATGACACCGGAACCACCAGTTAATAATGGGAGTATTGTAGAGCCACCGTACTATAACGAGGTCGATTCAGTTATTAAAAAGCTGAAAAATAACAAAGCGGCAGGCTCTGATGGGCTTAAGACCGGCGGTGAAGAGTTGGTTAGGAGTATGCACCAACTTTTATGCAAGATATGATCCGATGAACGCATACCCAATGACTGGAATCTCAGTGTTCTCTGTCCTATCTTTAAGAAAGGAGACCAACTACCGCGGAATAAGTCTCCTTTCCATTGGATATAAGACTCTGTCGAGCGTATTGTGTAATAGGCTGAAGCCATATACGGATTCAGATTCACTGATAAGAAGATATCAGTGAGGCTTCAGACCGAAAAGGTCGACCAGTGACCAAATATTCACATTACGCCAAATCTTGGAAAAGATCCGTGAGTTCAACAAAGACACTCACCACCTATTTGTCGATTATAAAGCCGCTTTCGACACGCCGATACGATCGAAGTTCTTCGACGCCCTGTCTGCACTAGGTATCCCGGCAAAGATTGACCGTGTTTGCATAGCGACGCTATCTAACACACAAAGCGTTGTCAGGGTGGGGAAAAACCTCTCCGACTCCTTTGATACCAAGAGTGGTTTCAGGCAGGGCGATGCTCTGTCTTGCGATTTTTTCAATCTCCTGATGGAATACATCCTACGCCAATGCCCGTACATACAGAGTATGTCGGGCTCGATATTCCAAAAGGAAGTGATGCTGCTCGCTTACGCCGTTGACATCGATATCAACGGTACGCAAGAACGGCGAGTCAGCAAGGGGTTCTCGGCGATTGAAAAACAGTCTCGGCTTATGGGTCTAGCGGTGAATGAAGACAAGACGAAGTACTTGGTGTCTTCTCGCACTCCGTCATCGCGTCTTGGACGGTCAGTGACGATGGAGAATTTCAACTTCAGTGTTGAAGAAAACTTCACGCTTGCAAACAGATGCTGTTTTGGGCTAAGCAAGCAAATGAGAAGTAAAGCCCTTTCTCGACAGACGAAAATAAAGATCTATAAGACGCTGATACTTCCGGCCCTACTGTATGGCGCAGAGGCATATACTTTAATTGAGTTAGATGAAACGGCGTTGGAAATTTTTGAGAGAAAGATTCTCTGCAGCATTTTTGTACTATTAGAGTTGGCGACGAGTTTAGGTTCCGTATGAGCCGGGAGTTGTATGAGCTATTGGATGAGGTTAACATAGTCCAGCGCATAAAATTCCAGCGGCTGCACTGGGCTGGGCACCGCACTCGATGGAATGACCAGGTATGGTGAGATCTTTCCATACTTGTCATTCAAAACGACTGGCGCCAGCGCGCACAAGATTATGGAGGCCGGTGCGCCTTCCAAGACTCGGCCATGACCGGTAGACGGTTGACGACCATATAAGTAAGTAAGTAGCTGGCTTATGAAAGTACGTAGTATGACGTGTTTAAATACGTATTTTTGGTGAAATTTGAGGACTTCCGTTATATTTTTGTATAAATATAAATAATGGGCATCCAGAGTCTTCATGCTCGGGTCAGTGAAGCGTGGCGAGGCTTGGACTGCTCTTCACCTTAGACAAGCTCTTTGCTTGTTTCGGAGTTTGGTGCTCTTAAGGGTTTCATTGGCGTTGATTGTCCCAGAAGATCCTTGTCGTTGATAGTTTAATCCAACTTGTCGGCGAGTTTGGTGGCGTCCCGCATTAGTTGATTTTATTTACGAGTATAGGGTTGCTAAAGTCCATCGTGTCATAGCCCCTAGTAACATCACAAGGTCTTTATTACTCTCCGAGGCGATCTAATATCGGAGAGGCTCCGTGGAAATACAACCAAAATATAACATCCAGCTGCAATTCTATGAGCGCGTTACATAACACTTTAGATTTGGGGAGAGGAACTTGTAAATGTAATATAAGTGTAAGTAAAGAGATAAAGTGGTAGAAGATAGGAAAGGTAATGAAATGTACGCTTTATTGGAAATACGTCTTCTTAAGCATGTATTCAGTGCTATAAAGCAAACAACCGCTTCTAGTCCGGGGCTCTTTGTTCGCTACTGCTTATTCCAGACCTAACCACAATCCGCACATCACCTTCATTGCTTCTTACTCTGTTTAACAATGCCGTTTTATTAAGCTAATTTGCTGGACTGATTCCCTTCATATTATACGTGATGCGTAGCTGAAAATTATCAATGCTCTTCTATACCGGGAATTCCAAAACTTTAATATTAGATCTGATAATGACGTGGTGCAGGTTACTTTCTCTCTTAATGGACAGTCTTTTGCACTCCAATGACTACCAATCAGGAACTTCACACCAAAATCTTCGAAGTCATTGAGGTTCGTTTTGAGTATTAGAAGGCTATGCGACAGGCAAACATTTCTTGATCATTTCACGATTCGCTATACAGACTTTGTTGTTTTCTGTGTGTGGTTCATCTCAGAGAGCACACTCAGCAGACGCTTTGCTAGTGTGATGCAGATTTATTACCCAAGTTGACTCAGTGAAACTCTCTACTACGAGAATATTGCTGAGCGGTGGCTGTGCGGAATGTCGTCATGATGTTTTGTTGGCTCCATTTTATTTGCATTACGACGTTGGCATTGAACATCATAAATTTCACGATTTTTACGACTAGATTTTAAATCAACAAAAAGATTTTGAAAACCTAGCCTGGATTTAGTATTAAGTGCATTTCGAACTATGTTCCCATGTTTGGGGAGGTCATATTTAATGAGTTCAACTACTTGATAGAAACTGTCATGCTTTAGCTGATAGGTATGAAAAGTCCTTTGATGTAGAGGCGTCTTTTAGTTGTAAAAAAGGCATCCCTCTTAGTACTAGAAGTTAAAGTCTAGCCCACTACAGCATCATTTCTAGTCTCCTCAGACATCATTTTATCATCTAAAGGGTGAGATCAATTCTATAGATATTCTAGTACTACTATTCGGACATGCCACAGGATTTAACAGGGTGGAATTGCAACCTAGTCTGTGCAACTTGTTTGACATTGTTGAAGATTCCAGGAACTTTTTATTCTACCAGGCAATATATTCAACTCAAGCTCCATGAAATCCAAACTAGAGAAAGAAGTAATAGACACGACGATGATGGCTTCTAGAATAGAGTTAACTAATTCCTGAATTCCTGGCTGGAATTGGCCACGCCTATCATGCTATACTAAATATACAGCATATGTTGGCAAATTGACTTTTTTATTACAAATATAAACCATTTTTTTATTTTTAGATTTTTTATTTCACATAATTTGTTTATTTAGACCGTAACACATACAAACATATGCATATGAAACGTAGTACATACATACATGCATATATAGGATATAGTAAATAATTTCATTATCGTTAAAACATTGCAATGATGAATGAACAAATGTAGTAGACAGACACAGAAACACAATGCCCGGAAAACTATATAGAGGGAAACCGTACACATACACACAAAAGTATAATATCTCTCTTGCCATAGGTTTAATAATTTTTTTTCTTATTATCTTAAATTATGCCATTTCTAACTAAATTTATTGAACTAATTTCTGTTTAAAATCATATGCAGCATGCCATTATTGAACATTTCTTCGGCTGCCGTGTAAAATTTTAACAAAGTGAATTTCTGTTCATTTATTTAAATAATAATTTTTGTTTTAATCAGATTAAAAATTTGCACAGACATTAATATTTTGAGTCATTGTATAAATTGGATTTATTATTTTTGTTTTTAGTATATAATTTATAACGCTTGGCTCTGCAACTCTATCAACTTAAACTAATGCACATTGCAAAAAAATAATCTTTAATGGGAGAATTGCAAGGTTCTAATTACGAAATAAGCAGCATACTATAATGGAAAATTGTTTTACTTGAAGTTAATTTTGTTTCGCTTTGTTTACTTCTTCGTCGGCGTTTTTTCATAAGTGTCTCGTTTTTTTAATTGAAATATTGAATTATTACGCGTAATATGTGTTTTTTTCAGCATGCTGAGCGAGCTTTTTGGGCTGCCAACTGCCAATGAGGAGCAGCATTTGCCCAGTTTACCAGCGTCGGCGCGCGGTCAACAAACGCAATTGACGCGCACGATTTTGCGAGTAACTGCGACACAGCATCGATTGCTGCTGAGATGGCGGCTTATGTCTATAACCTACGGGCTAACTTAATAGATCTTTAATCTCCTTATGCATGTGGCATAGGAAATCCACATAACTAGCTGAGCCATCTGTGCCGCGATCCTCTATAAGGAAATGCTTGAAAACGCTCTCTAGTTTATCGTTCTGACGCACGCACGTTACCTGTAAGATAATGGAATATATTTGTTTAATTTGTGCTGTTATGATTTAGTTTCTCTCAATTTAATTTACTACTCACCCTCATGTAACGTGTACGCTCCGCCATAATCGTTTCAATGATGCTCTTAACACGTTGCGCCATTGGTGAATCACCGTTGATGGCAAAACGCTCAGCATTCACTTGCTGTGTACACTGCATACCGAAGAGTGGCTGTATGAATGTCTGCGGCAACGATTGACCCAACCAGATAAAGAAGTGTATACCATTTTCGAGTATGTAAGCGCCATCCTCTGACATTTTATCATGCGTACAACGCATAGACATGGGCAAATCATTATCATCAGGTTCGACATTGTGCAACGCCAGGAAACGTGGATATAGATAGCTAACCGATGTATTCAAGTCCATTGAGAGTACAAAGTGTATGACATACGAGCGATCATCGAGTGTCATGTCTGAACCGCCGGAAATGGCATCGTTTTTCAGCAAACATGAAATATACAACGGCAACAGCTTTAGGCATTCGGGTAATATCAGCTGTCCCGATGATGTGGGCGATGTACAATGCTTGCGATAGCAGGCCAAGATTTGCGCTGAACGATGTATGAGATTGTCTTTGACTTGTTTCGGTGTATATTCCATAAGTTTGAAGCACGCTTGCTTGGCAAAGAACAACATAATTGCATCCAAATCACAACTCTTAAAAACGTCGGCAATAGTTGTGGTGGCACGTACTGCCAAATTGAGAATTCGCAGACGTCGTTGGCCACCGCTTGATGTGTAGAGTAGTGCAATTTGTAGATAGACATTCTCCTCTGGTGGCAGTTTGTCGTCGTGTTTGATTTCAATTGATATGGATTTAGTTGCATCTGAAAGTGGAAGAAAATTATTGTAGTAGAAAGTTTTAAAGTTTTGCCTTCAATATAGCCCAAAAGTAGTGCAAGCCAAGTTTGGATCAATCTATACTTCTATACTATTATATAAAGAGGAAATGTTTGTATGTTTGTAAGGAGTAAACTCAAAAACTACTGTGTCGATTTCAAATATTCTTTCACCAATTCAAAGCTACATTCACCCTAAGTAACATAGGCTAGGTTTAGTGGAGGGGGAAGGTGGATATGCCCCACCCCCCATACAAGCGATAAACAAAATTCAATACATCTTTGCATTCATTTGAGGTACGGGGACCAAATTTGGTATACATGTGATTAGGATCGGGAGAAGTAATCGTGTTAAGTTTGGTAGAAATCGGAGGGGGCTATGCCCCACCCCCCATACAAGCGATAAACAAAATTCAACACATCTTTGCATACATTTGAGGTACGTGGACGAAATTTGGTATACATGTTAATAGGATCGGGAGAAGTAATGGTGTTAAGTTTGGTTAAAATCGGAGGGGGCTGTACCCACCCCCATACAAGCGATACAAAACATTCACCATATCTTTGCATCCATTTGAAGTGCATGGATGAAATTCATGTTAAAGGGATCAGATGAAGTAATCAAGTTAAGACAAGAGAATAAAGTTTCATAGCTTAAAAGGTATTTGGTTTATCGGTTTTGAACATTGCTGGAAGAAGTAGAGAAGTGTTTGGAGTAGTGTAGGAGGAGAATATATTGTGTAATGAAAATAATTTTTACTGGGCACAGCAAAGCGTGCCGGGTAGAGCTAGTATAGTATATAGACAGACGCAAAACTTAGACAATTTGTAGCAACAAAGAAATGTGAAAAGCTGAGCAGCTATTAAATCGAAGCTTATAGAAGTGTGAAAAATAGAAGCAAAAGCAGAAGAAAAATTTATAACGTATGACAAGTTGGAACGATATATATCGGTCCACAAATTCCTGAAACGTTAATGCATCGGGCGTAATGGACTGACTACACTGAGAACAGCTGTCATTGGTACCTATTCGCTACATATAAAACTGATTTATGTTGCTTTATCAGCCCCTGAATTGAAATAGTTTGTTCTTGGTGTCGGCCTGTTGCCTTGCACAATATTGTCCTGAGAGAGTTTATTGACTCTTCAAATACATCTTTGTGAAATTGTGGCTTTTCAAATATGTGCAACTCTCGCCAACGACTCATTTTAACACTCATTTTATAATCTGTGAATCTATGACGCATTCTCTTATTACTCACCCACACTTGCCAGCTCTACGTCAGTTGTATTCGACATAAAGAAATGTCCGTAGAAATCTGTTGGCCGTATGCCAGCCGAAGTGCGTACACGCATAACCGCATCGAATGCTATGGGCCTTGAAACATTCTTAATGATATCCTCAATTAAACGTTTGCCATCAACGTCTGCTTGGAAATAGGTATACTTATAGATCTCGCCACCAGTTAGACGCGACACTTGTCCAATTGTTGCAATATCAATGTACGAATTATTGAAAATAAACAAATCGACGGAGCAGCCGCTTTGCACGCATTCTTGCCCAAGTGTATTGTATTTCGTACATTGTGGCGTCAGCACAGTCTTTTCTTTGTCTGTGCCAAGCAATTTACGATCATCACGATTCTTTAGCTTGCCCGGTGCTTCTGCTATGGGCAACGATGAATTGAAAACCAACAATTTGCCAGCAGTATTTGATGCTTTAAGTGCTTCCAGACCGGCTTGTATAGCTGGATACAAAATGGTTTCAGTTTCTTTTGTGTCAACAAACATGCGTGGTATTTGTTCCATTAGTGCATCAATAACCGCTTCTGATTCTTCGGGATGACAGAGGAAACCATCTAACAGTGGCATAAACATGTCTTGCACATCGCCCACAACAAGCATTTGTGGCGTCGCCAACGCGCTGTTAATATTATAGAAATGTACGCTGCTGTTGTATGTGATGAAGCCAACACGTGTCTTGGACTTGTCCTGGCCTTGATCAACAGGTAAATTCTTAAGTATTTGCTTGATTTGTGAGCACAGCAAATGTACAAGTCCGGATTTTACTGTGTTGTATGACACATCGATGACAAAGATGAATGCTGGCACCTCAGGTTGTACATTGTTCTACAGAAAAGCAAGTTAATATTAAATTACATATTAAATTGTAATATTAAATACTTACGCGACAATAATCCTTGGTAGCTAAAAATTCGTATGTACCTAACACCAGTTCTGGACGTTCATATTTATCCACACGTTGTCCGGTATGATCCAAATGTTGGAAATACTCCGTTGGTACTGTGTAAAGCGAATTAAATAAAATTAGTTTATAGTATTATAGATTTCAGTAGATGCTTGCTTACCCTCTGTCGTCACTTTACACATTAGACATTGAAAGCGACGACCTGCGTCTACGAATTGCATATTTGGTGACATGTACGCCTTGCAACGATTGCAACGTATGGGTCCCAGTTCGCCAAAATTAACAATGGGCGGCTCATATTCACCCTCCGCAATGCGTGCAAACGGCGAAATATTAATAGTAAACGGAAGCGCTGTGGTCTTTAAGAGATCGCCAGTATTTGGAATGCAATAGAGTGAAGAGCGCAGAAAGCGAGGTGAAGAATTACCCTGATCTTGTACTGTATACTTTGTGGTCACAAGTGGTGGCAGCAGACCCGGTTGATTCGTGACAAAAGCACCACCTGCCTGACGTTGATTTTCAATCATAACCTGTATGGGATTGGGCATTTGATCAGGATCGAGCCTACGTGGCGGTTCTTGTTGATATTGTTGTTGTGGTTGTTGATACATGCCACCCGGATGTGGAGGTTGCTGTAAATATTTAGAAATAAATTTTAGCATTATTTAAATGATTAAATAAAGAAAAAGCAAAGCACTTACATTGAAACCTGGTCTGCCAGGCATTGGTGGTTGTCCCGGCATTGGTGGTTGACCCGGCATTTGTGGTTGCCCCGGCATTGGTGGTTGACCCGGCATTGGTGGCTGTCCCGGTGGCGGCAACATTTGTCCAGGATAGCTGCCGCCAACCATAGGTTGTGCTGAATAGCCAGGCGCACGTCCAGGCAATGGTGGCTGCCCAGCGAATTGTTGTTGCGCGCCTATTGGTTGTGGTTGTCCAGCATATGGTGTAGCTGCCTGACCGGGTAAGGGCGGTTTTCCAGGCAGTGGCGGTTGCCCGGCAAATGGTGGCTGTCCAAGCATTGGCTGCTGTTGCCCACCAAATGGTGGCTGTCCAGGTTGCTGTTGCCCACTAAATGGCGGCTGTCCAGGCTGCTGTTGTTGTTGTTGCCCACTAAATGGCGGCTGTCCAGGCTGCTGTTGTTGCCCACTAAATGGCTGCTGTCCAGGTTGCGGTTGTTGCCCACTAAATGGTGGCTGTCCAGGCAACGGTTGCTGTTGTGGAGGATACTGTGCTGGTTGTGCACCATATTGTGCTGGTATTGGTGGCGGCATATTACCAGTTTGTGGACGTGGTTGTTGGTTCATTGGCTGCCCTTGCGGTACAGCATTTATTGCAGCACCAACGTTCGGTTGAGCAGGTCTTGGCGGATATTGTTGTTGCTGCTGCTGTTGTTGTTGTGGTGGTGGTTGAGCTGCGTTCGTTGCTGCAGTTACTGGTGGCGGACCTGGTAAAAATCCAGTGCCTGCACTTGTTGAAGCAGTTGCTGGTGGCTGCTGACCTGGTAAAAATCCACTGGCTACACCTGGTGTAGCACTCTTAACTGGTTGCGGCGGCATATGCGGTAAACCGGGCAATGTACCGCTATTAACACTCATTTGGTTGACACCGCCAGAAACTGTTTGTGGTGCAGCTGCGCCTGTAGTTGGTGGAAACATGGGTGGTGCAGCTTGTGGTCCATTGGTATATGGTGCACCAATACCGAAATTATTATTGTTATTTGTTGCTGTTGTTGTAGTCGATGGTGCTGCATTGATTGTTTGCGGCTGTGGTGGTCCATTGGCTAACGATGTTGGTGGTCCAGCTGCGTGTTGAGACTGCAAAGGTGCATTTGCGTTGGCATAATTAAATGGTGCTGCGGTTTGTGGTGCAGATGACGTGGGTGGTAGTGATTGCTGTTGTTGTTGTGGTAATTGCTTCAGCGGATGCACGTTTAAGCCACTCATTGACGTGGCCAACTGAAATGTATGTAAGCATAAAGAAAAAGAATTACTAATGTACTAAAATTTTTTCTTATCTATAAATATATTAATAAGCAAGGCACACAAGTACACACACAACTGTGTAAACGTTGACCCCTTTTTATAAATTATTATGTATGACACTGAACACGCTTATCGATGCTGTAGTCTAGCTTTACATAGGCTTCATATACGTGTTAATTACCTGCTGTTGATAGTTGCCATTTAGTATAGATTGCGTTGATGCTGGTGGCTGTCCAAGCTGCGGCGGCGGTGCTGCTCCAGCCATTCCTAACGTTGGTGGCATACCATGCGGTGGTGGCATAGACTGCGGCGTGTACTGTTGCTGTTGTGGCTGCTGCGGTTGTTGTTGTTGCTGCTGCTGCTGTGGCGGAGGCGCTCCCCAGCCTGTTGCTGCATTTGCTCCGCCACCACCGCTCGTTGGTGGATATTGTTGTTGTGTCTGCATCGGCATTAGTGGCTGCTGTTGAAATTGCATTGGTGGTGCACCGTATGCAGCATTTGGATTCATATTTGCAACGCTTTAATTAACAACAGCAACACATAAAAATATAAATTAAACACACACACAAAAATATATTCAAAAGCAGAAACTTTCACAGCGAAAAATCGCAAGCAGGCTCAAAGTCTTCAACAATTATTCACGTGAGCAGCGCTACGCTTTGTTTACAACAGCAAATTGTTGCACAAAGCTCGTAAAATTAAGTGCGTGCACTGCTTTAAATTAAAATAGTTTGCGTTTATTTTGTACTATTTTAATAAAAACTACTACACTTCCACGTCAGTCGCACTCAATTCGATTTTTTTTCACCCGTTCCGTTTTGACAGTTGCCACGTACAAGGCGCGTACAAAATGTACAGCCCAGTGTACATGTACAGCGTTAGTGCTGCGCAACATTTGAGTAGTGTTGAAAAGAAAGTAATTCAAAAAAGAACGTTATAAATTAATATCTTACCGAATTGTTGGACTAACTAAATGTTTTATTGTAAAATTTCCTCAATCTGCGCTTCAATATCCGTGTTTGACGCGTCCTTGTTTACAAAATCATACTGCACTTTGCGTATTGCTGACGCTCTGCCGTAGTTTTCGTTCTTAAATATCATATTGTGGCGCAAACCGCTGATGAATTTTAAGCCCGAATAGTTTTCTATTTCATCAATTTCGCAGATAAAGTGACGCAAATCAGTTGTGCTGACATTTATGCGGTTCGGTATTATATAGCCCTCCATGTAGGGACTACAATGCGATAGCTGCGAATCAATGACAAGCACTTTGAAGTAATATGTTGGCACCGGCACTGGTTTCCATTCGACAATATCGTAATCGAGCGTCCAATCATAGCTTCTACAAACTGGCAAAAACAACGGTCCTGAGTACGCATACACAGAGCCATATTTCTCAGTTAGTTCGAGTATATACTGCTCTAAATTACGCCAGATATCTGTCTTAAAAACCTGGCCGATTCTATCGGAACCATTGGACAGCACGTATACATCGTTAAAGCGTAATTTAAGACCATCACCGAACTCTTGTTTGTCTAGTTTTTCATAGTCTCTCGTTAAATGCTCACAAATCCAACTTGTGCAGTGATTTCGATTATCATAACAAACAACATAGTCCTTTCGTACGCGTATGTCGCCAGTGCCGGGGAAACCGTATTTCATTAGATCTATCAAGTCGGGAGCAGTGTCGATGATGCGTTCTTTACGCACTATGAAGAAGAAGCGTGCCTGTTGGAAATTGTAGAAATTAAAATAAATATTAATAAAAAAATGTTTTTCCAAAAATTGTTATTAAAAGAACAGGAATGGTGATATTAATGGGCTACATCATTGCTTATACCAAAGTAATAGTGAATAATACTCTCTTTGAAGTGCATTAATGCTTTAACATTTTATATTGTTTTTTATTGTAATTACCACGGAATAAAGCGGCTTTACAATATAATCACGCAGACGATATTGAAATTGTTTCTGGTGATTAGGCTTTAGACGATCTTCGATGTTGTCTTTGAAGAGTGTTGAGAGCTAAAATGATATTTTTTAATAACAAATTATTATTATTATTTTTTATTAATTTTACCGTACTTACCACAGTGTAGAGTTTACTTCGATTTTGATAGGTATATGGATCTGTACGCACCAAACAAAGTAGATTTTTAATGGTCACCTCACGTTGAAAATATGCACCACAAACGAAACCGCTCAGACCAATGAGTGTACAAAGTGAAATAGTTTGAATATCCAGAGACATAGTTGATAAGATTAGCGTTAATTTTTATTTTAGTAGATTTTTCTTATGTTAAAAAAAAAACTTTAAATTTCGAGGACTACAAAATGTTTAACAACAAAGTACATGAAAAAATTTAGATATTAAAAGAAAAAAAGCTTTTGAAAAATTAATTAAGTTGATGTTAATATCAAAGTAAAGGGTAATTCGGTATTTTTTTGGTGTTTATATAACGTAAAATGATCGAAACAGATTTATACAGGCATGAAAACAAAAATCGTTTGAGCTTGAAGCAGTTAATACGCTTGAAATATAGTCAGCGTTTTGTTTAAATACGCCTTTAAATACTTTTTTGTAAAAAAATGTCTCTTTTAGCAGATAGGGTACTCAATTTTTGCTTAATCTACATCTATATAATTCATCATTTCATATGTTTTAATTAATAAATTAGCATATAACTAAATTAACTCACAAATCTTAGTTGAATTTGGCATTCACCCCCGTCAACCAAAGTTTTTTGCAATTCACTGGTAACCATTCACATTTCTATGTAAAAGTTTGTTACACTGCTAGAGTTGCCAAGAAAGCTTTTCAGTTTAGCGGGCAACAAATGCAAATTTATGGGAATATGCTTAATATGTATCTGAAATATATAAATTTATAGCTCAATGCAATCATGTAGTAAGCAACACTAAACAACTCAAATAGCAATGTATTGGACGTCAGAATTCTAAATTCAAAAAAAAAAATTACATCGAAAATTGTGAGCTATTCAATTTTGTTGTAAAATTGCATTTGTGAAATTATTTGTACAACAGTTTTTAATCGGGAAAGTTTAAATTGTAGTTCGTGAAAACAAAAGAAAGAAAGAGAAAAAAAAAGGAAATTGTTTGTTTTTTTTACTACGTAACGCCAGAGAAGATGCCATGTCCTTGCCAAGTGTTGCGGCGGTTGTAGTTGTAACAGCTAGTTCATTTTTTGTGCTGGGCGCATACTATCAACATTACGATGTGCTGAAAAAGATACAACAACTGGAACGACGTAATGTGCACGCCTATTTTATACGCCGTAAACTGTACAGTTTGGTATGTACAAAAAAAAAAAAAGTTTTGCTTAAGCTTAAATATGCCTCACACACACAGCTAGGACTCTTTAATGCCGATCCGGCGGATATTAGCGCAAACATTAGCGACGAGGATGGTGCTGATACGCATAAGCTGGACACCATTATGAAATACGGTTTTCCGAGCATGAATGAAATACGTATGAACAAAAACTATGTCACCTCATTTGATCGACGCAATGCAGCCATACATTGGATGTGTGAGCATTTGCAGTGTAGTTTGGACACGGTACATATTAGCGAGCTGGAACAAATAGACAACAACAACGAACAGTTGGAAGATGCGGGCAGTCAACGGCGTACGCGTTTTGTGCTTGGCGGTGCTGAAAGACGTAGCTTGGATGAGATTAGCACTATTTCGGCTGCAACAACCACAACCACAACTACAACAACAACAAACACAATGCAGCCGCAGCAACAACGCGCACAACAAATGCCGCCTCAGCAGCAGAAGAAGCAACAACCACGTACAACTGGTAGTCGCAGCAGTGCTACTGCATCGCTTAATGAAGAGAACAGCTCAGAATCAAGTCGCGTTTTCTTTATGTCCAACATAAAACCATTTCTGGAGAAAGGTTTCAATCTGAATATCTGGACAAAACTACAAGCCTATGTTGAGGAATTAACTGCACGCTATGGTTCCGTTTATGTTTACACTGGTTCCATCTATTTGCCCAAGGAAAATGATAAACACAATTGGTTTCTTGAGTTTCAACCGGATAATGAGCTCATGGTTGCTGTGCCAACGCATTTCTTCAAGATAATCATTATCGATCCGGACAAGGAGACGAGCACACCATATGCTGAGGCATTTGTGGTGCCGAATGCGCCATTGCGTGAGAATCTCGATATACGCACCATGCTCAGCGATATACGTGACATTGAGAATGCAACCGGTTTGACATTTTTCGAAGGACTCGAGCGTCATTTCGTGCACACACAGGTGGCGGCCAGCGCAAGTCTCAATGAATATGGTAGTTAAAAAAAAGGTTGCACACACTGCAGCACTGCTTTATGTTAGTTCAAAAAATCAAATTATTTCACTTTGATAATAAAAAAAAAAAAAATGTCAAATATTTTATTCGAAATTTTGAAAAAGTAATATTATCTTCTTTTGCTGTTTTAATCTTTCTAGATTTAAAAAATGAGAACTTTAAATCTAATGATGCATTGGCACGCCTAAATTATGAACAAGTATTATTTGAATTATTAAACAGCGAAGTGCAGCCGCCGGACCTAATGTTGCAACATCAAGCAAAGTGAAATTCCGGAAAAAAACAGCCATGTCTATCAGCGTAGGACCAGCACTGGGCGTACTAGTGGCTACTGCATCTACATGTTATTTGTGCGGCGCTTACTTTCAGCAAGCCAATGTACAGCAGAATTTAGATGAACTAATACAAACAGATCCATATGCCTACTATATACGCCGTAAAATCTATAAAATGGTACGTTGTTTTGTTTTTTGTTTTATATTATGTTCAAATTAATTAATACTTAATACTTCACAGCTGCGTTTCTTTGGCATGGCAAATGCCGCAGCAGTTGAAGAACCCACCAACTCCAACGCAATCAATGCAGCAGCGCACTTTGCCAATGCCAACACACAAAACACGCACCGCATGCAACAGATTATGAAATACGGCTTTCCCGGTCTGGATGACATACGCCTCTATAAGGATTTTGTGCTCTCCTATGATCGTCGCAATCGTGTTGCGCATTGGGTTTGCGAACATTTGCATCCGGAGAATGTTAGTCCACATCCGAATGTCTCGCCGCGAAATGCTGCATTTCAACCGGATATGAGTGTACCATCTAATTTTCGCTCTGATCTCAATGATTATTATCGTTCGGGTTATACGCGTGGGCATCTAGCTGCCGCCGGCAATCATCGTGCACGTCAATCGCATTGCGGTGAAACCTTCTTTCTAACAAATATAGCACCACAAGTGGGCAAAGGTTTCAATAATGATGCCTGGAATAATCTAGAGATTTATGTACGTGACTTGGCGGAACGTTATGCATCGGTTTATGTCTGCACGGGCCCTTTGTATAAACCAACAAGGCAAGCGGATGGTAGATGGTCCGTACAATATGATTTAATAGGATCGAATATGGTCGCCGTGCCGACGCATTTTTTTAAAGTTGTCATCGTTGAGTCGAAATTGCCAGATGGTAAACCCTATATGGAGGGTTATGTCATGCCCAATGCCCCGATACCGAATGATGCAAATCTACGTAGTTTCCTTTGCAATATACGCGAAATTGAACACTGGGCTGGATTAAAGTTTTTTGATGGCATACGTCGTGAAGAGGTTTTTGGCACCAATTATGCGCGCACATCGCAAATATTTCGGCAATTTAATTAATATTTTGAAAGAAATGAGAAACAATAAATTGAATGATTATTTATTACTTAGAAATTGGGAAGTTGTTTTTAATATCAAGCAGAGATTTGTTGATACCTTTCAAACCGTGTCCGGTATCTTATATAACAGCGTCCCAGCATGGTTTTTAGTGTAGCCCTGTTCTATCTATTGTATATTCTGGATTGTAAGCTATATATTAAGTAAAGTATCTGCATATTTGCAGCTTCCCTATTAATGTTGTACTGAGGCTTACTTTGTGTTTTCACTGCTGTTAATTGCTTTGCGATGGTGGTTCTCAAGCCTAGTGCATCAAACCATAATTAAGGGGGCCACCCATTAAATATTTTCTCAAGTACGAAAGGAGGAACCCCTAACGAAGGAATCTCTAGACAGACGGGAAATCCCTGGAAGGGGGAATACTCAGTCTGAATCTCAAGACAGGGGACGCCCCAGATGGAGGAATACTTAAACAAGGGAGAATTACCAAACGTAGTGTTGTGGAATCGACGATCAAGTCATATCGGCTATATCATCAAGTCATTTCGGCTATATCAATTATTGAGGATCGCCGAAAAAGCGTCTAAAAAAAATCGGGCTGATGACCTTAGCCTTGACCTTCAGCCAATGTCGCCGAAGTAAATTATGTTCTTTGACCAAGTCTATCGATCTCTGGCCAAGGTTATTGACCTCTCTAGACGGTGAACTCCCCACACGCAGGACTTGACCCTGTGCGTGTAAATGGACTGCATGCCTTGGAGGATCAATGGACGTGACTCCTTGCGGGAATAATGGTCTTGACCCATTTAAATGAGCTCTTCAAATTAAAATCACTTGGAGTGCTGTGGGGATATATGCAAAATATAAAAAAAAAAAATTATATAAAAATTTACATCGTAAAACTATTCATAAGCAGACATTCAGACACTAAGCTTTATGGTGAATTGTTTTTGACTATACCGTTAGCTTACACTTTGTCAGTTTTGCCATTCACAGTGCGTGTAAAGGCCAAAATTAGTAAAATTGAGAGTGATTGTGTAGAAGAACGAAAAGTTCAAATCATTCAGTACTCTGCTCAGGGCAGGGCATACAGTGATCAACAGTAGCCAAAGCATTTCTAGTTGGAACAGCTCACCGGTGTTCGGGATTCAACAACTAGCGGTCAAGGTGGTCTATTATCTTCGACATATTCCTGCAAAGTTTGTATATTTTTTATTTTTTTTTTTTGTTCGCTTTGTTGTCTTTCGTATTCTCCGGTTAAGTTGAAACAAGCTACGGCCGTATCGTACATGTAGGATTGATCGCACTGCATTTTGCGCGGCATGTACTTGATTGCAGAAACTGGTGATATCTTAAACGTACAGCCGACTGCTTCCCGTTAGCGTCCTATAACAAATTTCTTTCACTTTCCTCCTTCTGTATATAATTTTCGGCGTTGCCACCTTATTATTTTTGTTGTTGTGCGGCAATTAACAATTGTATAGCACTCTAGGCCAGTTTTGAGAGTTCAGAGGCTATCCAAGAGATACATGTCCTAGCGGACTTTCCCATCTCCCGACCACGATATCTACGTTATAAATAATTGATATGAGTAACAGTCTTCTAATAACATTTCTATATAATTTTCTTCCCTTTTACCGAATCCAACCACCTCTTGAACCGAAGGGCTCTCGAAATGAATGATGAAGTAATAATTACTGGTGTCACTGGCGCCAAAAAACGGAAACACGAAAATCATAGTGCAGAAGACTCCTCGAAAAAGGCAAAGGTAGAGCAGACGGATGATGAGGCAGAAATTAATGCATTGGCCGAAACACTTAAGAAAAAGCAACAAGAACAGCTCGCCAAAACACAAAAGCAACAGAGCGAAATAGCATTGCAGGAGACGAAAAATGCAAAGACAGAGAGAACAATCTCCACAATTGATGGAAGATCCGCCAGTGGACATTTTCGATGGGAAAAAATCAAAAATGAAGACATTCCAATTATCTACAGAAAAGACGTGCAATACTGCGCAGTAAGAATATTGGACATGCGTGTACTCAGTACATATAATCTGAAATTTACTTCGGTTTCTATGACTCTAACCGAAGCAAAACTTTTCGATGAAATAAATCGTGAACATTGCGATGGACAGTTTGGTTGGAAATGCTTTACGCCAAAGGATCGCATTGTGCGTTTGCGCGATGCATTGAATTGGATAAATTCTGTTAAAAGGGCAAGTCAACCACCGTCAGTGCTGCTGAAAAACATTGCACCACCTAAAGCTATACAGAATAATACAAATGGATCTGGTAAACCGTTCGTGCTGGCAGTTCAAAATCGGCAAACGAATAACAGTAGCCAAGCTGCTGCCAAACAAGCCAAAGCCGCAATACCGCTGCATGGACAGTGTACTCTGTCACAGACTACGGTACGGAATAATGCTCCGATAATATCACAACACAACAATCTTCTACCCAATGGCTATATAAATTATGCTTCAAATATATCAACTACTAACTATGCAATGCCTTATCAGCGGTATGAGCCAGTTCAAGCCTTAAGATCAACAGGGGGACAGCAAAACTTTTTACAAGGCGCTTTCTATAATCCGCTGCCACACCTACGGCAACAAGCTGTTGCTGCAGCAGCGCGACAAATGTATAGAATGCCACCGTATCAGCAAATGATAACGCTACCACGTTATGTGGCAGCTTCAGCACAAGCAGCTACAACTGCGCATCGATTACGCATGATGTCGCAGTTACCGCTTGGTAATGCAAACAAACCACCAAACCGTAATAATTAATCAGCTTTACATCAACAGATTCCACTTCAACTCATGTATAATCACCATTCCCGCTATTTGATATTTTAAACTCCTAGCAAACAGTTTATTCAAAATATTTATGCGACCAGATTTTAACTCAGCACAGACAACATCGGCAATTTAACATATTAAACTATTGGTGAACATCATATCAAACAATCTCAGCTAAACACCAGCACTGATGGTCAACATCATATCATCATTTTCAGCTAACAACTAGGACCAACGCTAGCACTATATCTTAAAATTTTGTACACCCACATTCATTGCGAACACCATGTCCTTTTCAGCAGCATTATCATCTATCATCGACATCCAGAATAATAAAAAAATATTATCAGCATTTCATATATATAAACTATATTTCATATCTCAATATTTGGTACAAAATGGAGATATGACACTCAAAAGACTTTTCTTTAACCACGGTGAAACTGGACCGATTCGAAAAAAATCAAAGCCAATTTCCCACAAATCAAGTAAGCTTTGTTAACTTTTGTTAATTTTAATATTAGAAAAATTATTTCCATCCATTTTTTTTCTCCTCTTTTAAACTTTTAGATTTATAAAAATGGGCTTTGAAACGCAGTCTATACCGCTGTATGTGCTGACCGGCTTTAGTTGCTTCTTTCTGGGCGCACTTTTCCAGCAGGATGTCAGTTTTCGTGGCATCATGAAGCAAATGCAGCTCGATCCATATGTATTTCAGAGTCGACATCGTATATTTGGTGCTGTAAGAAGTTTATATACAAATAATTATTATGAAATTATATATTTTCTCTCTCTCTCTCTCTCTCTCTCTCTTATTCCTAGTTAACACTCTTTGGTGGCAAACCACCAAGAAATGTAAAGCGAAAAAATGAAACATCACAATGGGCGCTGGCAAGCAGATGGCTACGTAGACAATACTGCAATGTGGTATGAGTAAATATATCCATGACCATCAAACATATTTAAAATTCACCTTATTATAGTTCTCATTTTTTTTGAGCGATGCACCATTAGCCAAAAATAATGCAGCATTACATACAAAAGAGCCAGACGTCACACCCATGACGGATATCATGAAGTACGGCTTTCCCGGTCTGGATGATATACATGCTTATAACAATTTTGTAGTCTCCTACGATCGTCGCAATCGCATTGCACACTGGGTCTGTGAACATTTATGCTGTCAGTGTGCCGGCGATAATGTGCACAGCAAGCAGCAATGGTCAAACTATAGCTTAGCATCATCGTCCGCCAACTATAGCGTCAAATGCAAGTTCAGTACCGATTTTAAGCATATAGCTAGTGCATTGCATCAGACGCGTGGCGACAAACGTCTGCTGGACAATGCACTACCATTGGGCAAAGGACTGAAGAGTAAACTGTGGCTACGTCTTGAGGATTATGTACGTGAACTGGCCGAGCGTTATGGTTCCGTATATGTGTACACTGGCCCACTATATATGCCAAAGCGTCTCGATTATAGCAGTTGGGCAGTACGTTATCATGTCTTAGGCCTGAATACTATTGCAGTACCGACACATTTCTTTAAGGTCATCATTGTTGAGTCACATTTACTGAATGATCTGCCCTATATGGAGGGCTATGTGGTGCCGAACAGCGAAGTCGATGCGAACAGCAGTTTACGTTCGTTTCTATGTGAAATTCGTGACATAGAACATTTTACTGGTTTAAAATTTTATCGTGGCTTACGCAGAACAGATCTTCATTGAGCGCGAAGTAAAGAAATCTGAATTTCTATTCGAGAATCGGCGCAAATTCATGTTTAGCAAATTTCTTTTCTTTATTCGCTGCTAAAAAATTTGGTATCAATTATATTTTTTTTTCTCAAATTAATGGGGTAAATTGGAACAAAATAAAGATTATGAACGGAGGCATTAAATTTGTAAAAATTTTCTTAAATGGTCAGCAGCATGAACATACGAAACCACTAATAGCTACTGACGCATGAGCTGAGTTCTTGTGTTGTATGTTGTGTCCTCTCTGGTGTTACAAATCAATAAATTACGATATTTAATTTCTGTAGGTTATCAAGCTTGTGTTCTTTGGACATTTTACCCAGCATTAAGCTGAGATATTGTCTATCCTTGTGAATAGGCACCAACTCGGCAATGATTAGCGCTGCATCTGCCGACGATATATAAAATGCTTTGTATAACCTGATATCTCCCAGGCGATACGTTAGCTTGAGTCCTCTACTATAGCTCTTTGTTCTCATGGCATTTCGCCACCACAACTAGGATGATGTTATCTGTCAAACCGATCATCTTGTTGCTGTCTGGCATATGCAGCTTCATTAAACCAATATACTTGATAATCCAGAGGAGATATCTAAAGGCAGAACCTTAAGGCATGCACCAGCTAAAATGTTGTGCTTTACCTCATTTCTTGTGTCGTACAGCAGAGTGCAACCAAAGAAGTAATTTTTGACTATTTTTATTAAATAATTTGGAGACCCAAAGCTGCAGAAAGCTTCTATTCAAATATGTCGAGTGTTACTAGCAGGTGTTACTACCAGGTGGTAGTTCTTCCATACACCAACACTTCAGCGACAGTTTATTTCAGCCGCTGTGAAGCCAGTAAAATTTGTTATCTATTTTAATACCACTTGTCTAGGTACACTCCTAGCTATTTATAACCAGAGTAGTGGTCGGTTAACTAACCTAGAGGGAAGACCGAGTTACATATACATTTACAGAGATTGATACCAATAGTCCAATAGTCTCTTGCAAGGTGGACCGTGTCGTCAACGAACACCATCTCCATACCATAGCCCATATGGGCATTTCTTAGTCGGCGTCCACCAATCAAGTTTGGGCCCCCATGTAAACCATGCGTGCCGGAGCTCTTTCATCCATTCGAATGAGGTGCCCAGCCCAGTGCAGTCGCTGGAATTTTATGCGCTGGACTATTTCAACCTCATCGAATAACTCGTACAGCTTGCGGTTCATACGGGACCTAAACTCGTCGCCGACTGTAATAGGACTAAAGATTCTGTCTCGTCCGATATTCGTCTGTCGAGAGAGGGCTTTACTTCTCACTTGCTTGCTCAGCCCAGTTTGCAAGCGTGATTCTTCGCCTGATTTCCAGGCTGACGTTGTTGTTACTGGTTATCTCTGATCCAAGATAGACGAAGTTTTCTACAACACTGAAGTTTAAATTCTCCATCGTCACTGACCGTCCAAGACGCGTTGACGGAGTGCGAGAAGACACCAAGTACTTCGTCTTCTCCTCGTTAATCGCTAGACCCAATCTCCGAGAACGCCTTGTCGATGATATCGATCTCATCGGCGTAAGTGAGCAGGATCACTTCCTTTTGGAAGATCGAGCCCGACATACTCTGTATGTGCGGGCATTGGCGTAGGATGTATTCCATCAGGAGATTGAAAAAATCGCACGACAGAGCACCGCCCTGCCTGAAACCTCTCTTGGTATCAAAGTGGTCGGAGAGGTTTTTCCCCACCCTGACAACGCTTTGTATGTTAGATAGCGTCGCCATGCAAAGGCGGACAAACTTTGCTGGGATACCTAGTGCAGGCATGGCGTCGAAGAACTTCGATCGTATCGGCGTGTCGAAATCGGTTTTGTAGTCGACAAATAGGTGGTGAGTGTCTTTGTGATGTGCTATAAATAGAATATATATATGTGAAAATAATATTTATTGGGTGCAGCAAAGCGTGCCAAGTACACCTAGTCTAGAATAAAGTTAATCAGGTGTTCCGTGCGCGTTTCTGAAGTCAAGCTAAACAGGTGGTATCCTTTCCCTAACTTTGTCGATCGTCTACAGGCAACTCTCAAACAGTTTCGCAATGGATGGCAGCAGATAAATGAACCAAACACCGACCAGTTCTTCTCGGCTTTCTTAACCATAACAACGGCCATAACAACGGCCGAAGATTCTATGCCGCGTTGAATAACAATACCCGAAAGACTAACGCTTTGACTGATAGTGCTTTCAGTGTTCTGTTTCATAAATCATCGTCTTTTAAGGTCTCTCTATTCTTCAACACTTTCATGTGAGACTGGATCTTCGCAAGAATTAGGCCTGGGAGGTCCAACAGGCTAAGGGTGTCCAGGGCTGTCTAGTACTCTTTGTACTTGTTAATATCTGAGAGTATAGACAGTAAGATTACAGAGATTATAAAAGATAACGACTTACAGCTTGGATGATGCTACTCTGAATAAAGTAGTTTAATAAAGAACTTTAAAGAAAACGCAAAAGGAATGTCACACCGTCGTATTAGAGTTTGTTTCTCTGAATATACCACAAACCAATGTGAAAGGTCTGCCATAATTCTTAGCAAGTTTCTGACAAAAAACCGCGAAGCTTCAATAAAAAAAATATTTTAATTTTATAAAAAGAACAATAACATTTCACTTTATCTCTCTATATGTTCTTTTTTAATAAATTTGTGTGTTTCCATCCACTTCAGGAGTCACTTTTCAAGAGCAAAAACTTGAACTTTGGTTAACGAAAATGTCATTAAAGTAGTTTGAGCTACTTGTAACACTTCAGTGCACTTTATATGCGCTACAAATTGCATTAAGTCAATAAAGTTTAAGCAGTAAAGAAAAAGAATAAAAAAAAAACTGCGTTTCAAAGAGCACAGCTTTATAAAGAATAATACTAGCCAACCCTTGCCGGACTTGAAGGCGACGTAAAACTGCCAATGGCGTCAAGATTTATTTGTGAACTCGTAAAACTCGTTTTTTAGCACGCCACATTTTTTTGCTTCTTTCTTTCTGACGAATTAAACTAGTAGAATACGCTTTTGAATTATGTTCAAAACTTTTTCGGTTTTGCTTTGACCAAAGAAAAATTTTTCTTTCCGCTCACAAAACTTTTGTTAAAAAAACCTTAAAAATTCAGCTAACAAAAAGCTGGAAAGCAGGATAATGTGCATTTTGCCTTAACTAACTCTGCAATTAGTTACTGTTTAAAAAAAAATTCATTACAGCAGCACTACTTAGCACCTACCACGAATATGTTTTAATGCTGCCAACGCCATCAGCAAATAAACAAACAAACAAACAAACATCCTGTCAATGGCCACTCAAATGGCGGTGGCGCTGCTTAATTGGTGGTTGCACTTCATTAGCGTGTCCTGTTACAAACTATTTAGTTATGCATGTACCAGTTTATGTATGTGATTGTGTGTGTGTGTGTGTGTGTGTGTGATTTGAAGCTGTTTGTGTATTGATTAACGCCTAAAAGTCGACATCATACGCCCGACATTTCATACTTGAAATTTGTGCTTATTCGCTCAAGGGCTTACCGTCTTGATTGACTTGTATACCCTGTAAAGTTTTATAAGTGAAGTGTTATTTGGTTTTGTGCAGTTTCTGACATGTTAGTCATTTAGAAGTTTTTATTACAGCATCCGGACATATTTTTTAATCGCATAAATATCCAAGTTCTGCATTAAGTTCTCTCTCACAAAATTTTCCCAAAATATATATTTATATTTATTTAGAAGATATAATGTGTTCGTCATAGAATAGTAGTGTATCATATACCTCGTCTAAGTTGAATTTGTTTATTTTTCTTTTGCTTGCCGTAGTTTCTACTAATCAACATTAAGTAGCGCAGCGCAGAAAATTTGCATAATTGAAAAGTCTCAGGTGTAGACAATTTTCCGAAGGCAAAGTAAAGATGTTGTACAACAAATTGCCTATATACGTTCCTACTTACTATATATACAAAGTATAGGGTTGTGCTGAGTTTATTTATACTTTTTTCGGAAGTGTGGGTAACTTTCTACGGTAATTGACTGTGTAAGTGATGCTGTTTGTCGCTGCTTAATTTTGATGCTTTATGAATTAATAATGAAGCATGATTGGATTTTTGATTGATTTATTCTTATACAGCGTGGGAGAGAGTTTTTTTTTCTTATAATTATGCATTGCCAACCAGATTAAATTGGTGCTAATAGCTGATTAAATCGGAAACTTTTTTGAATAGGATTTTGCATAAGAGTCGAGGCGCCAAATTGTTTAAATGAATATTTGATGAAATTTTATAAAATCATAATCGCACGAAGAGTCTAATTTTTTTTTGTTGAAAATATTGAACAATGGCAGAAACTTTGTTGGCACCAGTTAAACGATGTTGCGAGAATTTAAATAGATAGTTAGTTAGTTATATGGCCGTCAACCGTCTACCGGTCATGGCCGCGTCTAGGAAGGCGCGCCAGCTTCCATAATCTTGTGCGCGCTGGCGCCAGTCGGTTTGAATGCCAAGTACGAAGAGATCTTTCCATACCAGGTCCCGGTCGTCCTCTATGTCGGCGTCCACCAATCAAGTTTGGGCCCCCATGTAAACCATGCGTGCTGGAGCTCTTTCATCCATTCGAATGAGGTGCCCAGCCCAGTGCGGCCGCTGGAATTTTATGTGTTGGACTATGTCAACCTCATCCAATAGCTCGTATAGCTCGCGGTTCATACTGGACCTAAACTTGTCGCCGACTCTAATAGGACCAAAGATCCTGCGAAGAATCTTCCTCTCGAAGACTTCCAACGCTGTCTCGTCCGACTCAATCACGATCCATGCCCCTGCGCCATACAATAGGTCCGGAAGTATCAGCGTCAGATCTTTATTTTCGTCTGTCGAGAGAGGGCTTTACTTCTCATTTGCTTGCTCAGCCCAAAAAAGCATCTGTTTGCAAGCGTGATTCTTCGCCTGATCTCCAGGCTGACGTTGTTGTTGCTGGTTATCTCTGTTCCAAGATAGACGAAGTTTTCTACAACACTGAAGTTGAAATTCTCCATCGTCACTGACCGTCCAAGATGCATCGGAGTGCGAGAAGACACCAACTACTTCGTCTTGTCCTCATTCACCGCTAGACCCATGAGCCGAGACTGTTTTTCAATCTCCGAGAACGCCTTGCTGTCTCGCCGTTCCTGCGTACCGATGATATCGATGTCATCGGCAAAAGCGAGCAACTTCCTTTTGGGAGATCGAGCCCGACACACTCTGTATGTACGGGCATTGGCGTAGGATATTGAAAAAATCGCACGATACAACATCGCCCTGCCAGAAACCTCTCTTGGTAGCAAAGGGGTCGAAGAGGTTTTTCCCCAGCCTGACAACGCTTTGTGTGTTAGATAGCGTCGCCATGCAAAGACGGACAATCTTTGCCGGGATACCTAGTGCAGACAGGGCGTCGAAGAACTTCGATCGTATCGGCGTGTCGAAAGCGGCTTTATAATCGACAAATAGGTGGTGAGTGTGTTTGTTGAACTCACGGGTCTTTTCCAAGATTTGGCGTAATGTGAATATTTGGTCACTGGTCGACCTTATCCTTACAGAAAGTTACTCCGGGCTTAAAAGCTTCAGTCAGACGCTTGAACTTTTGATAGAATTTTCGAGCTTCATTTCTGTCACGTAACATCTCAACATTCTCAAACTCCCGCCTTTCTTGCTCCTTTTTCTTGCGTCTGAAAAGGCGTTTCTCCTCTTTCTGTTTCTCTCGATATCTCTCTCTAACAGCTCGCGTTGCTCCCTAGTGCAGAGTTCGCTGATAGGAAGCGTTCTTCTCTGCAGTAGCATTGCCACACTCCTCGTCGTACCAAGAATTATTCACAGGTTTTGTATAACCAATGACATCCTTGGCAGCTCTATCCATGGAGCGGGTGATATGTTTCCACTGCTGACATATATCTCGAGAAGACGGAGAGGTTTCCCGGAGCAGTCGGGAGAGTGTGTTTAAGAAGGCTGCGGCTGTCTGTTCTGATTGCAGCTTGCTGACGTCTAGCTTTCATAATGTAACGTTAAAGTGGCGGGTCCCCAGCCCAGCGCACCAACCCCTTATTAAAGGAGAGGGGCCCCTTCGCCTTCTCAAGTTAGCTCACCTCTGAACTGGTGTTCAGAGGCTACCTAGGAGATACGTGTCCTAGCGGACGTGTGAGTTGCTTGGACCGTTTGACACAAGAATAATTGTTGGCCATTCCCAGGTGAATGGCAGTCAACAACTTTTCTCACAATGTGAACTTGAGCAAACGATCCCAATCTCCCGATCATTGGAAATAATGCTTTCGGATAATCACAAAATAGTTATCTGAGCAGACAAAAGACTAGCAGGTGTACATGTTAGACGCTTCAATGGACCAACATTGAATGAGGTTTCCATTGTGGTAGTTGGCAAGAATTTGGTGTCTCGCTACATTGTAGTTCGACGGTGAGATGAAGATAACCTTGAGCGTATTTGCGAAACCCAGATTTCATATAATGTATTAAAAATTTGTCGAGGAAACGAGGCATACAATAAAGAGGCATAAAGAAGAGGAAGTGAAGTACCGTAGTAACGCACACAGACATAAAAATGTAAAAAAATTATGGTTTTATAATTTTTTAAATATTTATTAAATTAAATTTTTATATATTAAGAAAATATCCAATTATGCTGTATCTGCTGAGGTCTACATATGGAATTTAACTTGTTTAAAACGCTTGTTAAAACTTTTTTTATAAACAATATTGTTTCAGCTAAATCCCAACTCAAACAATTAAAATTTCCACAATTTAAAACTGTTTAAATATTCTTTGTTACACTTTTTCATTCTATTCTGGGCTTTTGTTAAATATTGAAAAGAATTTATTAAATCAAAGCAGTTCCATTAAAATTTTAAATTAGACAAACCTTTTTATTAAATTTTAATTGAATTGCACTCAGCATTGTCACTCTGCCCGTATTGTATGTAAACAAATAAATGAATAACTCATTTGATTTGCAATCAATCAGAAACATTTACAATACTTTGCTAATTTCAATGAAAAGCGTTCCATTGAGATATGGTGCTCAGTTAATGCTGGGTTATTGCCGTTTTGCACAGTAGCGTAGTCACCGTGGGGCTGGAATGAGGTGAATGTTCACGTACAACAGTGTTTTATTTTATTCACAGTCGCAGAAAAAAAATCTGAATGTCGAGGTATCAGATTAGCCATATTCTCTGGAGTTTGGTACACTGATTCGGAATCCATGGTTGTAATTCAACTATTATCGACATGTTTATCTTTCAAATTTGTTTTAAAAAATATAAGAAATAAAGATGAATGTTGGCTGTGACAATTGGCGAGAATACTCTGTGAAAAAAAAAAAAACCCTTTTGTTATAAGTGTTACAAGCTCTTCACAGAAGGCGGAGAATATGTTAATGAATATGCCTGCCCTGGGAAACGTAAAAGCAGTGACGAAAATTATTAAGGAGAATCTTCAATTCACTATTAGAGAAGTTGAAGATGTTTTGGGCATGAAACCTGCGGCAGCGATATTTATTCCTTATTTGCTAAATTTTTATCAAAAGAATTGTGGCAAGAGCGTCACTCAGAAAGCAGAACGATCATAGCTGGTGAAGAAAGATGGGTATATGGTTATGATGTCGAAACTGAAGCGAAATCATCCAAATGGAAGCTGATAGATAAGCCAATATCGAAAAAAATCACGCCAACTTCAGTAAATTGTGATGGTTTTTCTTTTGCATCACGTTAGTACAGCTGCTCACACATAAAATATTCCATAAAGATCTAAATTGTTCCACAAAGAGAAATGGCTCCAATACAACAACAAAAACGAGTATATGTAGACATATCCTCCGTCTGGCTGTCCGAATGAACATGAAGAACTTTGAAAAGATAGAGCATTTGGATTTCTTTCCTATTCTCTCTTCAGATAACTAGTATTTAATAAATTCGTCAACCCTTCTCTAAGCCTCTCCTTTCACAGTTTTTGAATAAAAACTTTTTTGTTCTCCTTGTTATTTTCGTTAAAACTTTGGTAGAGTTTATTTGATTTCAAATCAAATAATCCATAAAGCTCCGAAACCGACCACTAAAAGGGACAGCCCCTAAACAAATCTCTTCTCCTTTCTGCAATTTTGTGAGAAAAAAATTTTGTTATGGTTTGCTTTAGCTTGAATGGATCCAGATCAAGATATGAGTACAAAGTTGGCTTCATAAGTCTGTGACTGTTTGAATAATTTTTTTTTTTCAGTAAATAAGCATTTTTTTCTCAATGTAGTCTTCTAGTAGATCGATATATTTAGTCCATGATTTTTCCATATTTTTATTACTTTCAAATAATAGATTTTTGCAAGGTCCATACAATATGAGTACATTCGCCTTGAATCTCTTACCATTCAGTCATTTATTCAGTAAATTATCACATGGGGCTAAGTATGCTGGATGGGTTAGCATTTTGTAACCCAATTTATAGATTTCTGCCATGATGATTACACACGTCTGCAACAGTACATTGTCTTGTTGGAACATAACTTTTATTTACGTCAAATGCAGAAATCAACATCGGATCTGTCCAAAAGCTTTGAATAATATTCGACAGTGATCGATTTGCCATTTTTCAGGTAATCGATTTGAATGATACCACATGCACCCCAAAAAAGTGGCGACCATGACCTATTTAGCCGAGGGATGTACCTTGACCTTCTTTGGAGCACGTTCTCCTGGAGAAACCCATTATAGTGATTGTTCCTAGGTATTTGGTATGGTGTAATGGATTCATATTTCGTTTATGGTAAGCAGAATTCATTTGGTTTTTGGGGGAACGTCACCAAACACATCTTTGAAGTAGGCACATGATTGAGTTTATGTTCCAGTATGAGTAATCGCGATAGCTTTAGTATGTTCAAATATTCATATATAATGTGATGTACTCGCTTAGTTGGAATGTCTACAGTCTCATCGCATGCACTCTATTCTCCTTTCGTTTAATATCATGCCATGGATTTTATCTATGATTTCTGGACTGACGACCGATTTTGTATAAATTGAATGTTCGATCTGAATCGAGCTGATTAAAATTTATGGTACAAAACCCTTCTAGTGTTTATCAATTCAATGCTGAACCGTCACTCAACACACTTTTATTTTTTGGTATTGCACTGTACTTGGTGAATATTTGTGAATGGTTCGCTCCGGGCTTTAGCATTAACAGCACTCAACAACCATTTATATTTGGTTTGATTTTTGCTGCTCCATTTTAAAGCCACCACAGGCACCATAACACATAGCTGCGTCACTGCTTTTGCTACATATGAGTACCGCGAGTGCAAAATATTTAACTTGCTTCAGCTTGGTTCAACTTGACTCAATTTTACTCTAAGCGACTTGACTCAATAACAAACTCAAACTTGAGATTTGACTCGACCTCCGCGCTATGCTGTTCTATATGAAACTGTAGTGTTTGCTAAAAAAAAAAAAATATAAAAAAAATTTATATACATATATGAATGAAAGAACGCATTGTATCACACACAACGCGTTGGTTGAAGAACGCCGCCGCCGCGCTCAGTTGTGAACGCGCCATTGAGCAGCTCAGTACTACGAAGCGGTTACGCTGACCGCTGAGTCAGCAGCTTAGCTAAATTGAACGCGGGTCAAGCGTGCCGACGCATATATCTATGAGATATACTAGTATCTGAAACAATAAGAACGCATAGCACTTTCTTTTGGTTTTACGCGTGATGTTATTTTGAGTATTTTTGTTGTTGTTGTTGTTAGAAGATTTGAAGATTATTTAGAAATGCGCGCATATCTGATAACTTTTTGCTGCTTGCTGCTAGTCGCGCTTGTGCAGGGTAAGTATTTGTCAACGGCTTTATTGAACTATTTTTAACTCCAACACTTTCAGCTGCACCCACGCCAGATTCATTAAAAGATGCCTGCGGACATACACTTCTTAGACCAACGAGCTTCTTCAGACGTCACTTCGATGTGACATTTCTGAAGAAGTTTTTCAAACATTGGGTACCATTTACGAGTAGTACACGCGTAAAAATGCAATATTTCTTATACAAAAGAGATTTTCCGGAATGTGGACGCGAATTGTTTACGGATGACGATGAAACGCTGGCAATGTCAGGCTTCGATGCCAGGCATCCCACAAGGTGAGTTTATTTTTGAAGTGTTTAGCTTCCGTTTCCGCGTGTGATTAGATTTTTAATGCAAAAATATTTTCGCTTGAGTAACTACAAAAGCTGTAAACATTTTTAATTTAAATTTGTGCTTCTTTAAATAATTTTTCTCTCTGTTAGCTGTAAAAATTTGCAGCTATATATCAAAACCGGTTCTGCGGCTTCTTTAGCTTATCAGTTGGCAATTTTATGTTTTATTTTCTTTGCTTTGCAGCTTATCTTCGAAGAATATATATAAAAAGTATCTCAAGTCGAAAATGCCCTCAAATAATTTGCTAGCAGCTAATTAAGTACACACAGCTGTTTCTTTTGAATTATATCATGAGTGAAATTTCTTTTGAAAACTTCAATTTAATACAAATAAATATGTTTCATTTGCAGAATAATCATACACGGTTGGATGAGTCAGAGTAAGGGCTCATTTAATCGTGACGTCAAGAATGCTTATCTCAGTTTAACACGTCCCCGCCGAGACAATGCCAAGGAAAAAGATATCGAAACAACCGAAGCACCACAGGAAACCACCACAAACTATCCACCGGCAGCATATGAATACTACAATGACGATGCAGAGCCTCAAAATCCCCGCACAAATTATACCGATTTTAATGTAATTGTTTGCGATTGGAGCCTGATATCATCGAATGTGAATTACTTCGGCGTTGTGGAAATGATTGAAGATTTAGGCTTTTTAGTTGCGGAATTTGTGCGTCATCTGCACATGCGTGCTGGGCTACAATTTGATGATGTTTACCTAATTGGACATTCGCTTGGTGCACAAATTGCCGGTAGCGCGGGCAAACAGGTTGCGCCCTTCCGTTTTAATACCATTTATGCTTTGGATCCGGCGGGTCCCAAATTTCGCGGCTTATCGAATGAATATCGTATAGATGCCAGTGATGCACAATATGTTGAATCTATACAAACGAGCAGCACTTTTGGTTTTGAAGAACCCGTTGGACATGCAACATTCTATCCAAATTTTGGTAAAGATCAAAAGAAATGTTATATCTATGGTTGTTCGCATTCGCGTGCGCATGATTATTTTGCTGAATCGATTATAAGCGAAAAGGGTTTCTGGGGTGCAGCAAGCGAGCGTAAGTCACAGAATGTCTGGATCATTTCGGATATGGGTGAAGAGTATCGTATGGGTGGTGAACCATCAGTGCCGAAGAATGGTACATTCTATGTCAAAACAAATGATAAGCCACCATATGCCAGAGGTCGGCGAAAGCAAATGTTGTTTGAAATGGAAGAGCAGCAGTCGGAACAGCAGGAGCAGCAATCTACTGAGTCCTGGTCGGAGTTTGAGTGAAATTTGTAAATAGCTTTTTGATGGAAATTGTATAATAAAAATAGCATAATATTATTTATTGCATTTAAATGCACATATATATACATTTTTTTTCAATATATTTTTTTGACATCTTCCATAACGCACAATGCACAGTGGTTCAAAATGTTATACAAATTTGCAAAAAAATTAAATATGTTTGAATGTAGTTTGTGCAGAAAATTTCACATTAATTAATTTTTCATGGTAAAAAAAAGTACACTATAAAATTTTTTCTAGGAAGCGTTCGGAATAAAAAATTTGTTTAAGGCGGTGGCATATTTTTTATATATTTTAAGCCACGAGAAATTGATCTCCATAATTCCTTTATCTACGCCATTCTGCAGTAATATTTCAGATGCTGACATGTTGACATGTAAATTGGAAAAAAAAAATATATTGCTAAAACCGGAGCTTTAATACCCTTTATACGATGTGTTAATTTGTGTACTTACCATACTAATATAAAGTTGGTTTGGAGACTATCCATAAAAGTATTGTTTCCTAAGAAGCTATGAAATCGTGTTTCAAGTTGATATTGTCAAGTTTTTCGTATAAAAAATTCAAAAGTGAGATATAAGGTTGTATGTGGCTACCTCTAAAATTGGGGAATGATAACCATTTTATAAAAAAAAAAGAAAGAAAAAAAAGAAAACAAAGAACGCTGCAGTCGATTGTGGCCGGCTTTGAGATATCTTGCACCTTAAATTTACGTAGGTAATATGTTCCTATCTGGATCCTTTTTTTTTTGTGTTCCTATTGGAAACTTTTAATTAGAAAGATTTTCATAAACGGTTACCCAAATGATTGCGATCACCAAAGAGGATCATTTACAATAGAACCTAAGGTGATTAATACCAGTTGTTAGTCCTGAAAGACTTTCTTTAAGAAAGGAGACCCCGCTGTTTGCGCCAACTACCGCGGAATAAGTCTCCTTTCAATATAAGACTCTGTCGAGCGTATTGTGTAATAGGCTGAAGCCATATACGGATTCAGATTCACTGATAGGACGATATCAGTGTGGCTTCAGACCAAAAATGTCGACCAGTGAACAAATATTCAAAGTACGCTAAATCTTGGAAAAGACTCATGAGTTCAACAAAGACACTCACCACCTATTTGTCGACTACAAAGCCGCGAATCACTCTTGCAAACAGATGCTTTTTTGGGCTGAGCAAGCCAATGAGAAGTACAGCCCTTTTTCGACAGACGAAAATAAAGATATACTTAGTTTTTTGAGGTTTGCAGAAATACTTTAAAGTTGAGCATGATTTGGGTTGAAGCTACCCTTTTTAGTGTGAAGCAAATATTGTTGCATTTGACATTATTGATTTGGATGTTCCAAACATTAGCACATACCTCCAGCAATAATAGATATGCCTCTAGCAGCGTTTAGCTTGCATTTAGACCTGTGGAACAAGCATACGTCTTCTGCATAAGAGGCAATCATCGTACTTGATACAGAAGTGAGTTTATCTTCGTCAGGTATCGGAAGGCAGCAGCAAAAATATGAGGAACTCCTCCACAAACAGAGGTTATTGGAGAAATACTTGCGATAACTTTAACGAAGAACAGACGCCCTATCTAGGTATGAACATAGCATCCATTAAAATGAGGCAGGTAATTTTCTAATCCCTTATATTTGTCAACAAAGCGGTAAGCTACAACTTATCAAAGCTTTCTTGTATTTCGACTTGATTTATGTTTATGAAAGGCTTCAAAGAAATTTTTAATGCCTCAGTGGAGCTGTTCCGTGTCCCAAGCGAATATCGAACTGGTGATCAAGCCATAAATGTTTAGAGTAAGCTAACCTGAAGATAAGCAGCAGCCTTGCCCAAACCTTCGATGAAGGTATTCGATACGACTCAGGATTGCTTTCTGTTTTACTGGGTTTATGGATCATTGCTCGCAATGTGGTTTTCCAATCGTCCTTATGATAGCATTGAAAGAGTAATCAGATATAGAGGAGCATTCACTGACACTCACTTTGTAGTTTTTAAAACCCTTCATTTCATGGTGTCGGAAAACTGTGTCAATGTAAAGTTACCCATAGGTATTTTCATCTGTGGTGGAGATTCTAAGGACGCTTCTGCAACTTGAACGTCATTAATTGAGCTTTGGTTACATGGCTTAAAGTGCTCGGCGAGCCTCTGCCTGTTTAGTATCAGATTTACACCACTTTCTATTGATGTTCTGTAGTGTAGCCTGGAATTTTGGTTGATGATCAGCTTTCCACAATGAGAAAGTTGCATCTTTATCTGTATCCATATTCGGCGATCGTGCAGTGCATATCTAAGCCCTGAGACAGTTCTTATTGTTAGCTATTCTGCGTATGTAGACTTAAAGGATAGGTCACCCCATAGGCTGTGCATTGTAGTCGTCACAAATAAGGTTGCTGCCATGCACAGTTGGTTGAATAATGAGATCCGATCTCAATATTTCCAAGGAAGCGAGGAAAATATGTAGTGCAGCACTATTTTTTATTTGAAGAGCGAGTCTCTTATATTTTTCCTCTCGTACTGACTTACTTTATTATAGTATAGCCGATCATTATACCACTGTACATTACATTTATAGATTTTGATTTATTACATGCTGCGCAATTCTTACATGATATCAAATTTCTCGAAATATACGTATGGTTGCAGCTGACTAGGTACGCCGTACGCTGTCAGTTAACGCCTTTGCCATCACCAACTCCATCAACATCGCCAACCATCAACGTCATGCAGCTACTCTCAATCAACTGACAATTTGTGAGATATGTCTGTGTTCTGTCAGTCGTTGGATTTATGCATGACATATCATATGAGTGATAAATGCTTCAATAGCATTGTGTACAGCAGCTGTGCTCGACTATACTTCAATAATTGGCTTGACTTGAAGTAGGCATTGCTTTTACTATTACACTTGACTAGTTTGTTCAGTTTTCAAAAACAAACACGTATATAGCTTCAGTCTATATACATGTTTGTTTTTTGTTTCAACAAAATTATTTCTTCTAAATTATAAACATTTTTTCCTCGTTATGGCACATATATTTTGTTGCTATATAATAATGCTGCTCCTCAATAAAATGATTTCCTTTGATAACGATGATATAAACTGGCAGGAAAATGTTGATTTCAAGGACTATGACGATATCGATGGTGAGTATATACATATGCAACTATAAAATGTATCTGAAAAGAAACTTATATTGCATGAAATTTTCAGAATACTAGCTTACACTAACAATACGTTGCTGCTCAATTCATTATCTGTACCGTTGTGTTATATCATGAAAAGTATCTACAATACAACTAAATGAATTACTTATTAAATAATGTTAAGCGTCTGCAATAAAAGCTGCAAGTTGTGCACAGCTTGGCAAACATGTTTGTGCACGTTGAAGTTTTCAATTTACATTAAAATTGGTTACAGGTACCCACACACAGGAGACAGGAGACACTTTGTTTAATTAGTTTATTCAATGCATGTATTATGTATGCACACAGTTGTGTGGCAGAAGTTTAACACAATGCTACAAGCAGTTTGTGCAATTTGTTTGTTGTGCACTCTTGTGGATTTAGTTTAAACAGTATGTTCTGATTTTGTGCACAAAAGGTTCCATAATGCATGCACATTGTAGCAAATAAGGACATACATTTTTAGCTTAGCAGTCGCTGGCTATTGGTAAGTTGTTGCGCTTGGTTAAGCAGAATCTCTGAATATTCAAGTTTGACGTTTGTAGCTTTTATAGTTTCTAAGTTCTTTATGCTCGTATGCGGAGTCGGAGGGACTATCGGAATTTGATGGCTACAAAGACTTAGAGAATGCATGTGAATGACGCTTTTCTCTTTGACAAATTTGCTGAAAAAAAGAACAAGAAAGAACATGTTCTGTACGTCCATTGAACATTAAATTTGTCTGGAAGTCTCGCTTTGGATCCATATGAAATATTTTATTGGAATTTATTCATAACACACCAAAAAAATTGCCATAAATTGTTGGTTTTGAGATTACATGTGAATTTTTTTTTGCGCATACATGTGAATGACAACTATTTCACCGATTCGAGAAAAACTGATTGATCATAAAGATTTGAAGAATATGGGAAAAAAACTGACAGCAACTGACTGTGTTTATACTGTCTAACAAAAAAATATCAATAATACAACAGATGCAAATGGATGGTTACGTTTGAATCATATGAAGCCCTATTGTAGAGCATTTTTGAACGCCCTTTCTACGAAAAAACTGGAGCAACGTAGGACGTTGAAATCTGAATGGATTACAACCATTTGTTTGTCAGATATGCTCAGAGAATTGAGGAAAATCTTGGTGATTGCACCGATTATCTTCATCACAGCTTAAGCAACAGAACTGTTACTTACTTACTTATATGGCCGTCAACCGTGAAGTTGAAATTTTCCACCGTCACTGACCGTCCAAGTCGCGTTGACGGAGTGCGAGAAGACACCAAGTACTTCGTCTTGCCCTCATTCACCGCTAGACCCATGAGCCGAGACTTTTTTCAATCTCCGAGAACGCCTTGCTGACTCACTGTTCCTGCGTACCGACGATATCGATGTCATCGGCGTAAGCGAGCAGCATCACTTCCTTTTGAAATATCGAGCCCGACATACTCTGTATGTATGTACAGAGCATCGCCCTGCCTGAAACCTCTCTTGGTATCAAAGGGGTCGGAGAGGTTTTTCCTCACCCTGACAACGCTTTGTGTGTTAGATAGCGTCGCCATGCAAAGACGGACAATCTTTGCCGGGATACCTAGTGCAGACAGGGCGTCGAAGAACATTGTAGTCGACAAATAAGTGGTGAGTGTCTTTGTTGAACTCAAGGGTCTTATCCAAGATTTGGCGTAATGTGAATATTTGGTCATTGCTCGACCTTTTTGGTTTGAAGACACACTGATATCGTCCTCTCAGTGAATCGGTATATGGCTTCAGCCTATTACACAATACACTCGAAAGGGGTCTCCTTTCTTAAAAATAGGACAGAGAACACTGAGATTTCAGTCAATGGGTATGCGTTTATCGGACCCTATCTTGCATAAAAGTTGGTGCATACTCCTAACCAACTCTTCGCCGCCGGTCTTAAATAACTCAGCTGGCAGCCCATCAGAGCCTGCCGCTTTGTTATTTTTTAGCTATTTAATAACTGAATCTACCTCGTTATAGTCCGGTGGCTCTACAATAGTGCCATCATTAACTGGAGGTTCCGGCATCCTAATACGATTCATGACACCAAATAGACTCTTGCCATAACTCCTCATTGATTCCTGAGCAACTGTAACTAGATTTCCACTTTCCTCTTCACTTTACGTTTGACACAATTTTCGAGCTTCAAATCTGTCACATAATCCTGTCAACAGCCTCAATCTTCTGCCTTTCTTGCTCCATGTCCTTGCATCTGAAATAGAGTCTTTCTTTTATTTCGCATTTTTCTCGGAATGTTCGCGCTGTAGATAAGTTTGCGTTGCTCACTGCGGTTGCAGAGTTCTGACAAGCGTAAGATGCGGTGATGCTGTCTGTCATCTGTGCCGAAGTACTAGTTATGCTAGATGGCTATGTCTTAATTCAGATACTTTACCAATCTCAACAATACCATTTCAAGTTGCTGATCACGTGCATGGATGCGGTGGCTTTCTATTTGTCGTACCGCCCATTTCTAATAGTGTATCTGGTAGAATATCCTACATTAATGCTATTATCTCAGCGGGTTTATCGCCGATGTGCATTTTTATAAAAATCATGTGGAGAAACATCATAAGCATTCCTTATCTAATTGTAGCTGCTTCCACGAGATGTTGTACTCACTCAATGCCTACAAATCCATCAACACAAACATTGTGCTCGCCTTTCTGTATTTTGTTCAGTGGTTCTTGTTTGTGGTGGATTGTAATTTCTTCCAATATTCTTTCAATGACCTTAGCAGGAGGTCAACTACAGCATCAAAATAACTTTAAAATGAAGACGAACTGAGTTATAAGTTTGATAGGCGGAATGGAAACGAAAGCTCGGTTTTAGGCCGAAGGCAGAACAAAATGAATTATAAATTAGAGCCTTGCTCCTCGCTTAAGCTGTTAAGAAGTTAACAAACGCAATACAACACACCATTTATTGAGGTTAAAAATTAAAATTTAAACATTTGGAAATGCTATAAACATTCCAGGTATATGCACTATCTTTTCTTTGGTAATATAAGTTTAAGTTTGCATTTTATAGTTCCTTAATCAAATTTCATTTTATTATTCATTACTTCAACTGCATATACAATTAATACAGTTTTAATATACAAAATTAATAGATACACGTATATATGTACATCAAATTCAAAAATAGTAACCGCAATACTTGTTCCATTATGCATGTACGAGATGATACAATGACCAGCGACTCATTTGCAAAATATTCATGAGCAACAGAGACAACTGCAAACTGCTTAAACACAATTCATCTTGTATAATTTAAGTTTTCGCATAAAATCAGAGCGACAAAACTTATAGATACTCGTACTTCAAAGTAATGCCGACACACATGCACACACACGCTGCTGGCTTCCATGCTTCATGCCATTCTTGTTGCATATTTTAAAGCATTTCGTTGAATGAATGAATGAAATGAACGTAGAAGGATCTTACGCATTATCATATGAAAAGGACATGCGACTGCGACATGCTCGAAAACACAAAGGCTAAACTGCTTGGCCAGCTTGGCTGGCTGTAACGCTTAAAGTGCTAAATGCAAAACTTGTGTGCCATAAAAATGCTGTAAAAATGCCACAGCACTGCTCAGCGCAGATAGATAGAGCGAAAGATACAAACTACAAGATACTCCTTCTACTAAGAACAACAACAACAACAAGTAGCAAAAAAGAAGATTTTAAAGTTGTTATACTACGAGTATTGTATCCCTAAAGTTTCATTGTTCAATGCACACGAGCTGTAAACGCTGCGAAGATGTGCCACTGGGAAACTCATTTGAACCTTTTCTGTGCAACATTTTTGTTTAGTTTTTTTTTTTTTTTTGGATTTTATATTATTTTCTTTTAAGGCCAGCTAGACTAAGAGCCAACTAAATGTTCACACATTCGTGTGCTTGTGGCTGTGTCGGGTTAACGCTTGGCTACATTTTCTGCTTGGTGAATTATAGTACACCAAGGTATTTACTATGGGATCGAGAAATTTTCTCTTTATCATGCATATATGTATGTATTTACGATATAAATATATATATATATATATATATATATATATATATGTGCGACAAATTGATCCAACTTGACATTGCTATACAGCATTCCGCTTAGTTTTTGTTTTAATACACTGCACTGACCATTGTGTTAAAGGGTATGCGGTGTTTCGGAAATATATGCGAACCCCAATTTGGGCGCCATATTTTCATTGATTGTTCCAACGCGCAAACAAGTCATCTCCTTACTTTGTCTCTTTGGCGAAGACAACAATTTGTTTTTAAACTGTGTGGCTTTGATGCGGCCTGGAGCTGAGTTTTCTGACTTTATCCCGATGACTGCCATTCCTGACACAAACTAGATGCAAATAGTGAAGAAACCAAGAAAACCGGCGTTGATAGATCGGTGTTGATAGGGAGCCTGTTTAGAGTAGGCTCGGAGGAACATGTTCTTGGGCAAGCTACGCCGATCAACAAAACTTTCGAAAGCTGCAGAGAACGCAACAACTTAGAAGCTGTAAGAGTTGACCAATGCCTCGAGATGGATAGCTTTGGTGGTGAAACACAAAAACACAGAGAATTATACTTTGATTAGATCTCCATTGCGTAGGACTGATTACTTAATTGATAGGGATCCGGCACGTGTACACGTTCAGGAGGCAGGGGAGCCAATAACAGATAATGAAGTCTTGTACAAGTTCTATTTTAGCATAACAATAGAACTTAATTCCTGATGAACTGCTCGCACCAACAATTAAACTTCCGCGAAAGAAGTAAATGGGATAGTTGTGATTTATTCAAAACTCAAAAAGGGTTGTCGATCCACCCTAATCATATCTTTCGCATCCAACATCAAATTTAGGGACTCTTTACCGATTGACTCTTCTTCAGCATGGATTATGCTTGAGGTGTGTTTCACGAACTAAACACACCTTACCTTCACTGTTTATATTAGCATCAACATAGGATTAGTTGTGCTACTTAAACATCATCCAAACTTTCTTAAATGGTATACTATATTTCCACCTTCTTTGTTTTAGTTGGAGCTATATGGACAGGTTGAAAAGTGAGCCAGGTTTGTGAGTGCTCCATACGCAGAAATATCTCTCAAGGCAAGCTTCTGTCGGATTAGAGTAATACGGGTTGCGACCTAGGTCTGCCAGACATGAGATGGTTTATCCTATGTCTGAATCGGACCACAGATACGGTTTATGGGAGAATGGTAGCACATAAGTTAAGATGTGCTTGATGAGCCGAGTCAGTAGAACTGCTTCGTACAACTCAAGACTCAAGGGAGACTCAGTGTCTGCAGTGGAGCTACATTGCTTTCTGCTACGAGGAGTTTAGAAGAAATTATGTTGCCACAAGAAACATATTCAGAAGCATCACAGAATCCATGAAGCTGTATAAACGGATTGCAATCTTATGAGGAAAGAAGCTTTACTGCATGGTCCCAACCATTGCCTTTGTTTTACTAAAATCGGGCATCTTAAGTGAACTAGAGTCTAGAAAAACGTCGGGAAATTACTTTCGCAGCAGATTAAAATGGTTGAATGTAATTTTTTGCAGGTTAAACCCTGAACTATTCAGTGTTGTAATGAGTTGAGATGGGCATGAGTTGAGTTCTGAGCTGGCTTGTTGAAATTCGGATCTGCTAAGTCAAGGTTGCAATATTGTGTAAAAATAACAGACATTTGTTCTCATATCAAGATTTTTTTTTTTATCAAAATTTTGGGCGTAAGAGGCTTTAAGAATATTTACTCATACAGATGGAAAATACATACTAATCTCTTCCTCTTGTCCACTCTCTCCATCTGTCTTTCTTTATGTCTATTTCTTTCATTTGTTAGCAAATCTGTAAAAACTTTGGATCAACTTGTTGAATCGAATATAATCTACTTTCTAGCAGCGTAGTGTATCTTAAAGTCGTTAATTTTTAAACTTTTTACACTTTTTTGTTGTTTTTATTTTTTCTGCTGCCACTGTTGCTTTATAGAGTTCATCCTGTTTGCTAGAAAGTGTTAAAGTGTAAACTGCTTTTTGAGTAAACATTGTAATAATAGTTTGAGCAGATAATACGTTCTACAGATACTTTATAGATTATGTGGAAACTTCAATTAGGGCTGCTCCCAGACACAAACACACACGCATACATAAGTAATCGCTTCAATTATTTATGCCAATCACACCTTTAGTAGCAGCACTTGGCTCAACAGATATGCAATACCTTTCTACGATGTGTGTCCTGTATTTGAGGGTGTTTCGGCATTACTTTGTACCATTGAAGCTCATAAATAATTTATATGCAATAAACATAAAATTTAAATAATCAAATTCAAAGCTTGGCGTGTGTGTGTGTGTTTGGTGCGAAAGGATGGAAGGATTTTAGGCGTTGTGGCATGTGATTTGCTGATTTGCAGCTTCATTCATGCTTTAGAATTTCTCTTTATACGATTTTTGAGAATCTAAATTGCTGCCTGTATAATCGAATAGTTTAAAACTATTCAATGAAAAAAAGGATGCGTTCGAATTCGATTTGATGAATTTGAGTTTTGCATAAATTTAAGCCAGTTGAGTAAGTTTCGTGGTTTTTGACGCTAAAATGAAACTAATTAAATGGAAAGTTTTGTAGCGGCTTCTAAAACAAAAACTTTAGTCAATCACACTTTATCCGCCAATTCACTAGTAACAGTTGGTCGCGTATAAGTGTCACATTTAATCGAATTTCAGCTGTCGCAAGTGTCAGTATTATAGACTAGTTACTATTAGTGGCATCCGACATTGACTTTTGCTACTCCAACACTTGACTCGAGTACTTTTCGAACGTCGTGTTTGGTCTTGTGGTTAACACTCTCCGCTGGCCTTAGACACGTACACGTAGACGGCGATAATTTTCTTTTTATTTTTCCAAACCTGATGTTTGCCATAGCGACAGGTAGATCGACAGACAAGCTCATGGCTTGCACTAAGCCAACATCGTGGAAAATTGCTGCAAGTTGTGTGCATTGAAGATGAATGTGAAAGAAAGAAAGAAAGAAGAGCATACGACGTGCCATAGATGCAATCAATGTGAAGTATTATATCGGTAGAAGGATTATATTTGCCAATAGAAATCAATTTTATTTTAATAAAACTGAGTAAGCAGCAGACGTAGCTGAAAATTTTATGAGATACTTTATTTTTAAGTTGTCATGAAATGGAATTGAAGGCGACATTAATTAAATTTTTAACAGAATTGGAATTCCTGCTTTGTTCAAGAAAAAAAACAAAAAATATTGCATGAAAAAGAGAGATGAAGAGAGCATGCCATAAAAAGTATTAACTGCAGACATCCTGCATTAATATTAGCGGCTTAAGAGTACAACACCAACCAAATTGATAATGTTCTGATTGACGGAAGGCACGCATCGAGCGTGTTGGACCACTATCATGTCGCAGCTAAGGTACGCACTAGGCTCAGCGTAGTGCACGCCGCACTTTCCAACATGCAACGAAAGCTAGACGTCGGCAAGCTGCAATCAGAACAGACAGCCGCAGCCTTCTCCAACACACTCTCCCAACTGCTCCGGGAAACCTCTCCGTCTTCTCGAGATATATATGAGCAGTGGAAACATATCTCCCGCTCCATGGATAGGGCTGCCAAGGATGTCATTGGTTATACAAAACCTGTGAAGAATTCTTGGTACCACGAGGAGTGTGGCAATGCTACTGCAGAGAAGAACGCTTCCTATCAGCGAACTCTGCAGTCGGGAGCAACGCGAGCTGTTAGAGAGCGATATCGAGAGAAACGGAGAGAGGAGAAACGTTTTTTCAGAAACAAGAAAAAGGAGCAAGAAAGGCGGGTGTTTGAGGAGGTTGAGATGTTACGTGACAGAAATGAAGCTCGAAAATTCTATCAAAAGGTCAAGCGTCTGACTGAAGGTTTTCAGCCCGGAGTAACTTTCTGTAAGAATGACAATGGAAATCTGGTAACGGATGAACAGGAATCACTGAGATTATGGACGAGCCGTTTCTCCAACCTACTCGGAGGCGATGAAGCGCATAATTCCGCCGATAGAAAAATGACACCGAAACCACCAGTAAATGATGGCACTATTGTAGAGCCACCGGACTATAACGAGCTCGATTTAGTTATTAAAAAGCTGAAAAATAACAAAGCGGCAGGCTCTGATGGGCTTAAGACCGGCGGTGAAGAGTTGGTTAGGAGTATGCACCAACTTTTACGCAAAATATGGTCCGATGAACGCATACCCAATGACTGGAATCTCAGTGTTCTCTGTCCTATCTTTAAGAAAGGAGACCTCGCTGTTTGCGCCAACTACCGCGGAATAAGTCTCCTTTCCATTGGATATAAGACTCTGTCGAGCGTATTGTGTAATAGGCTGAAGCCATATACAGACCGAAAATGTCGATCAGTGACCAAATATTCACATTACGCCAAATCTTGGAAAAGACCCGTGAGTTCAACAAAGACACTCACCACCTATTTGTCGACTACAAACGCTTCTACGGCCCTGAATGCACTAGGTATCCCGGCAAAGATTGTCCGTCTTTGCAAGGCGACGCTATCTAACACACAAAGCGTTGTCAGGGTGGGGAAAACCTCTCCGATCTCTTTGATACCAAGAGAATTTTCAGGCATGGCGATGCTCTGTAGTGCGATTTTTTCAATCTCCTGATGAAATACATCCTACGCCAATGCTCGTACATACAGAGCATGTCGGGCTCGATCTTCCAAAAGGAAGTGATGCTGCTCGCTTATACCGATGACATCGATATCATCGGTACGCAGGAACGGCAAGTCAGCAAGGCATTCTCGGAGATTGAAAAAAGTCTCGGCTCATGGGTCTAGCGGTGAATGAGGGCAAGACGAAGTACTTGGTGTCTTCTCGCACTCCATCAACGCGGCTTGGGCGGTCAGTGACGATGGAGAATTTCAATTTCAGTGATGTAGAAAACCTCTATCTTGGAACAGAGATAACCAGTAACAACAACGTCAGCCTGGAGATCAGTCGAAGAAACACGCTTGCACACAGATCCTTTTTGGGCTGAGCAAGCAAATGAGAAGTAAAGCCCTCTCTCGACAGACGAAAATAAAGATCTGACGCTGTTCTCCCGGGGTCCTATTGTATGGCGCAGAGGCATGGACCGTGATTGAGTCGGACGAGACAGCGTTGGAAGTCTTCGAGAGGAAAATTCTTCGCAGCATCTTTGTTCCTATTAGAGTCGGCGACGAGTTTAGGTCCCGTATGAACCGCGAGCTGTGTGAGCTATTCGATGAGGTTGACATAGTCCAGCGGCAATATAATGGACGATCGGGCACTCGATGAAATAACCAGGTATGGAGAGATCTCTCCGTACTTGACATTTAAAACGACTGGCACCAGCGCGCACAAGATTATGGAGGCTGGCGCGTCTTCCTAGACGCGGCCATGACCAGCAGATGGTTGACTGCCATATAAGTAAGTAAGTATATTACCTTTCTATTCAATGAAATATGAGTAGAAAGCATCATTTGAATCACTCCACCTCACTTAAATCATTTCACAGATAATGACGTTACATGACCAACTTATACAGCCTCCGTGCCTGACAGGATATTTCACAACACTTGGAAGGTACTGCTAAAGCGAGCGATCCTTTTTACAGTATTGATTTTCAATACAATACTGATGAAGGCATACTACCCAGTCAGCAGAAGGCTGACAAGAGTTCTGATGATCCAAAAACGTGGTAAGCAGGAGGTCGATCCGGAGTCTTATCGACCATCTTCACAAATTTGTATGAGGAAACATATTTCTATACATAGAGCCAGTTGGATATTTTATTCAAATAATTGAACTAATACACAAATATTATTATTTACTAATATGCTCGTATATAATAATTAATATAAATCTGCTTAAGCTAGAAAGTTTAAACTTTAAATTAAAGAATGACGCTATTAAAAATAATAATTCAAATAAAACTCAATAACAGCCAGCAGCTAGCTAAGCTAAGTATTACAAAACGCACATTGAACAATGCATCATAATTGTCAAAACATTCTAGAACGCAGCGGAAAGTGGGTTTGCCGCATTCGACATTGCAACTATCAACGACAACGCCGCCATATTTGGTTTGGTATGTAATGCAGCGGCAGCGGAAACGGAAACGTGGCCAATGCTGCTGCGCCCAGCAATGGCGGAAACGGCAGCGGATATCCCATTCAGCTTTACCATATTGCAATAGTTTTTGTGGTGATTTGATTGTATATGTATATAGGACTATATAGGTACGTATGTATGCACAAAAGTATCTTTATCAATGCCGAGAATGCAACGGCAGCATCAAACCGAACGAGCATTCTCGCCTGGCGTTTTCATTTCGATTTGCGTAAAAAGACAGCGTAAACCAAAACGCACAGCTACTCGTATACGCACCATCGCACCATCGTTTGCCATAGAGTTAGACATAGACATAGAAACCCCATTCGTGTGTTTGCCCACAGACATTGGCCAATTTAGTTTAATGTTGAAATGTGTTATCATTCAATTGCATTGCACCATAGAAAACTAACTGCCGGCAATGGTAATGGCAATGTTTTCTGCTATAGTTGCCAGCATTGACTGCGTTTGGTTGGATTTAATTGCTGGCATAAATGCATGCACACACACGCACGCAGTTACATAGATACGCCATACATAGTCGTAGATTTAGTTATTTGTACTATGCACAGCTTTCTCGTTTACTAGGCGGATGCAGCATGCATTCATGCGAGATTGTTTGCTTTAGTACCTTGTTGCAGTCGTTGCAAAGAGTACATTGTGGTAGTTAGTTGATATTTGCTTTTGAGTTAGTCTATTAATGTTGAATTTTAGCTTTAAAATGGACTTTTTCGGAAAGAAGGACATATGAGACATATTTTTTAATGTTTAGTCCATGTTTTATATTTTTCTAAGCTATAATTTGAGTAAAATTTCAAACGAAACAATTTAAGCGCAGTTTTTCCTAAAGTTCCATTCATACTCACCCATATTCAAAGTTTAATATAACCAGCGCTCTGTAAGCATAAACTTCTGCTTCATTTAATGCAGGCGTTTAATCAAATAACGCCTATTTTAACAACGCTGACTTCATTTTGTTGTTCACAAATTCTATAAACTATCGATTGAGCTGAAAAGTTTGTCCATGGCGATGCCAGCATGACAGCATGGTGTCTTCTAGTCCTCTACTCCTGCTGCTTAATGGATGTTTGCATAAAAATTTCCAAGCCATTGGATAATGCAAACTATGCTGCACAGCGCGGCGCAGCGCAGCGCATAAAAGCGCATGATATATGCCTAATCTTAAGCAAGTAAAGCAACTCCAAATGGCAAACTCGAAAACTGCATGCTCGAACTTTGTAAACTGCAAAAGGAACTAAGTCAGCAAGTAAGTAAGTAGAAACGACCCCTAACTATGCCCACTATATAACGAAGTATATAGATATAGTAAAGTAGAAACGAGAAATCTGCTTATTCTTCTTCTACAACTTCTTCGGGTGCTGTTAAAATACTTTATGCTCGCTGCTTTGCTTTGTTGCTTTGTTGGACTAAGCGCATTTGAGCACTTTGAGAGTCAATTTCAGCGATTAAATTAAGAATGCATAACTTGCAAGGTTAACAATGTTAGTCGTACACGTAGTACATATAACCATTTCATATATATATATATATATATCCTTGTTACATCCTGAATGTCTGTCTGTCTGTCTGGTTGGTTGGCTGCTGCTCCAGCTGTCCAGCTTGTTTTTGCAGCAGCTGCTACTTATCTACTTTTTCAATTTGTGTGCGACTGATGTAGTTTCCTTTATTTTTTCATTGCTTTTAGTACTATTATTTTTTTCTATTACCAACAAATGCCGACGACTGACTTTCGACTACTATTTCTATGTACTATTGCGACTGCTGTGTAAATATTTGTGGAAGGCTTTACGGCGACGTGGCGTTCCAGTGTGCTGTTGTTCTTTCTACATAGGAACGTGCTTAGTCTCGCCTTAGTTGCATTTTTTTCTTTTTTTTCGCTTCTGTTTTTATCCTTGGCTCCTCACTCGCTGGCTATTTACTTTAGCGTACTGTTTGCTTTGTGCTTGTATGCACTTAGTTGTGAATGTTGTTTTTATTTTATGCTATTTTTTCTTCTTCTGTCTTTCTTTGTCTGTATGGCTTTTCATTATATTGTTACTGTTATCGTCATTTTCCTCGTTGAACGTCGGTCACCATGCTGGACCCTGAAGAGCGACACGCAAAGCCAAGCCAAGCCACCAATGGCTGCCGGAAACGGAAATGCGCGCTTCGCTTTTTAATTTGTTCATATGCGCGAAGTAGCGCCATCTAACAATAACAACAAAAGCAACAACAACAATAACAACACTAACAATGTCTAAATACAATTGAGCGCTAGTTATGCACCCACACACACACAAGCATATCCCTTGTGTCCTTTAGTTGTAATATGTGCTATCCCTATATACATATATGCATTGCCTATACAAGTGCATGTGTGTATGTCTTTCGCCATAATGTACGCCATAATTGAATTAAGGCATAGGACTTTGTTCATTCGCTCGTTGTTGCTGCTGTTTCTGCTCATGTGGCGCTTTGCTTTGTTTTCCACCATTTTCTAATTCACAATAAAAGTTTCTAGTGTGTGTGTGGTATATTAAAATATCCACCGAATTTGTAACATAACTCAGTGTCGTGGACGACGCGCTTGATGCACCGTTAGAGGAGGAGGCGAGAGTAGGCCTGTTGCAGGTCCTCAAAAAAATCTTCAAAACGTTGAATGACTTTCTAGCGCTGTAACTGATTTGAAGTTCTCCGTGGCAATCATTTCCAGACCCACTTGCTGGCGCAATTTCTTCTGCATCAGAATCGCTTTAGGCTAACATGTAAAAATGCAGTTCGAAGATTCGGAGCAAGTTTTTGTAGCAAAAAAGAAATTCTATATACAGGCATCGCTTGTAGGGAAAATAAAGTCCAAAACAACAATTTCTGTAACATACTATTATACTAATCTGGAATCTGGATAGCCCTCAACAAGAAAATTCTCAACCTATTACCAGTTACTCATTTTCCAGAGTTTTTAGTACAGCTCAATACAGTAGAAAATGGGAAAAACTTTTCTCCTAACCTGTCCACAGAAAAAGCAGGAATAGGTATGATCGATTGGCCAAAAGACACATTTCAGTTCCATAAACAATCGGCTCTGTATAGAATGTACTCAACACACTTAAAATTCAAATTCTACCATGGTAACATTCAGTCTTCAAGAATATGATGTACCCAAAGCGCATAAAGATTCAAACGCTAACTGTAAAGTTATTGACTGTCACCATTTCTGCTGAAATATCTGGAGAGATTAATAAGAAATATTGACAACTTGCTTCGTTCTAAAATGTAGCACCCTAGCAACCTTTCACGGTGTAGATGGTGCTTTTATTATTGTTTTCCCAGATTCTATAAGCAACACCATGACAGATGTTCGGCTCGAGGCCTCACTGTATTAATCTTTCGCAGTTTGCTTTCTTTTTATGTGCCAGTAGGGTGGTGAGGTCAAAATATTTGTCACTCAAGGGGGTAGTAACAATAATATTTGCGGCGATGATTAGAAGATGCAGCTTTCCGCAGATCTTTTATAATTTCTGGATGGGGTTTTGTGCAAAAAGTTTAATTGGTAGAGAACACAGTCATCTTTAAAAACGAAGATTATTTCTAAAGTATGTTTAAAGCATATACCCACATTGATGTGGTAAATTCCTGCTGTACTGATTATGAGTCTAGTGGCCGGCGGTAAACAAGCTTTATACGTTAAAGCATTTCTATAGGCTCCTAAGAAGGGCAGAACTCGAATAAGTAATCTAATTTCTTGATTTTTGGATTTTTTTTTTAATAATTGGGTCTTGTTAATTAGTCATTCTAAGGTTAAAATTACAAAATTGAAGCGTGTAAAAGTTCCTATGTGACCGAGAAAAAATGGTTCGCTTAAGAATATTTTTTTTTAAAATTTTTATTTCTTTACATATAAAAAGTAAGTAATTCACTTAAGCACATTGTGGTAAGCATTATTGTGACAATAAAATGTATTTGTGTGCACAAAGCGTTTGTGTTTTTATTTAATTATGCACAGAAGCAAATTTTGCATTGCATACTTTAAAGCGCATAAGCCAAGTAAATTTCTTAAAGGCGAATTTAAACTGATTTAATGTCTATATATGCTTAGACTAGGCTTGTGGCATATTTCTATGCCTATTGTGCCAGTGTACACTCAATGTCTGGGCAGAGATCAATTTTTGGGAAGATATCTTAGTAAATGATGGTCAGTTAGATAAACCGTAGGTCTCTTCTGCTGACAAGCGTGTTTCTATTTGAGTAATTTGGTAGCAGAAGTTGCTTAGCTTGCTGAAGTCCAGGATGCTGTAACCAGTAGTGAAAGGCAGCCGTTCTAAAATGGTTTTCAATGATTCTGGGCCTACCGAGAGTATATTAGATCCCCATCTGGCCAGTACGTTTGCTATTTTGTAATCTTGTAAAGTTGCCAGGAGGTAAGTGGTTTGTTTGCCGATTTACTCCCTTTTGTACTTTTGTCCCATAAGCGTCGAGCGTAGACCTTAATAACATGGATCTCTGATTGAAAGATTTTGAACCAGGTATACATTGCAATATAATTCCTTCTATACACCCGTTTCGGTAAGAAAGGCATCAGTAAACCACTGAATAGTAGATGGTTCAATACCTATGAGGCCGTCCTCACAACTGTGAGGCCTGAGAGAAGAATTGAAAACCGTCTGGCGAAGTATTGAACAATTGATCTCTATGCCTGCAATGTGTTTAAGGAGTAACCATGAACTCAGTCTGGAACCTCTGTACATAAATTGTCGCTGTGGCTTATGTGAAAATATGCAGCAGAGACTGACCGATGGCCACTTTTATTGTAGCAGAAGAACATGTTCTGCTGCACTTGCCGCGTCACTTTGTTACAGACAGTCAGAAGGACTTTGGTTGCTTATCAAGAATATAATTAGATTTAATGGGATTGACTCGCTTTCTTCTGCTTGTTACGAACAAACTTAATATAGTCACGCTGAAATTTGACATATCGCACGGCTTTCCATAATTCCAAAATTCACTCGGCTACTAGAATAAAAAATATCACTGCACAATTTCAAATATTTAAGCAAAAGAATCTCATTTCATCAAAATATTTGTTTAAAATTTACATTCAATCATACGTCTAGTTGCACAAATAATGAAGCAAAGTGGCATGTATCTAAAATATAATTGAAACTCTATATCGTGTAATGATGCTGTCCAAACTGTTATTGTTCATGCAATGCCATTGAAGTGTGCATAAATTAAATTGCTTTTTCAAATAGCATATTTAAAGGACCAGTCAAAACAGCAACCGCAACTAACTATATGCAGCCTACTCGAATACATTTTCCGACCAACATTGCCGCGAGTTAAATTAAATCAAAATTTTGCGGACGCTGAAAAATATTTTGCACAAAAAAAAAAAATAAATATGAGCAAAAAAAACAAAAAAAAAATTCATTTAATTTTTACAAACTTTATTGAATTAAACCAATGCTGTGCTGCCACGGCATGGCACATGGCATTTGTCGTTCGGTCGAAATTCAAATCACGTATTTTGGTTCGAAAACGTTTTAAACGCTTTTCAATCTACCCGAAACGTAACGAAACGAAGCCATGCCATGCCGTATAAAGAGCATTGAGGCAGACAGGCTTTTATCCAGACAAGCAATGCAATCAGATACCAAGCGTTTTAATCCTTACATGATATGCCGCCGCGGGTGTTATCGCATTGTGTTGCGCTACCTACTGCCACCTATCTAGTTATACTACTACTACTACGTATATACGTGTATCTGTGTGTGTGTATCTAAAATACGTGCAACATCGCGTTTTTCGTGCGCTTTCAGCAGATTTTCTGTGCACATACAACGAGTATAGCATAGAATGTTAGCAATGTCGTCGTCAACACCATATTCGCCTACGATCTCATATATGCTGCCGCATTCTATGTAGTTGCATACATTAATGGGTGACAATGTCTGAGGTTGCAACGTGCTGCTGCTGTTGCTGTTGCTGCTCTTGATTTGGTGTTGCATTGTGCTGACTATGAAGCTGTAGCGCTTGGCATCGCATACCATTTTTGGTTTTTGAGTAAAACGTTGCCAAGGCTACTAACACCTCGTATGCACAATTTTGTTGAGAGCTTTTAAGGATAGACCTTGTGTAGAGTGTTTAATGCGTGGCTTTTGCTGAATTTCAGCAATTTGAGAATATAATATATTTGAAAGCTGTGAAAGTTTAGGTACTTGTAGATTTTTATACAGCAATAAATAAAAAATCGATCATCTTTGATATTTGGTATGGTTAAAGAAAAGTAATGCCGTGGTTTTCAAGTGCACTCAAGAAGCATTTAAGTGAGTCGATTTCAGTCAAATGTGGAGCAAGTACTAGTGCCTTAAGGCCAGCTGACATATATGTTGCGTAGTTAGCGTTTGCCGTCGGACATTGAGAAAACAGTAAACAAAGTTTATACGCCATCAATTACAATTTCGATTCAGTTTGGCATGATGCTCTCATATATAAAATGGGGTCTGTATGAATTTCCCACTTGAACTTATCAAAATTATTCAGATTCATTTGAGCAATCGATCATTCATGGTATATATTGGTTCCTCGTACTCTTACTTACTTACTTACTTATATGGCAGTCAACCGTCTGCCGGTCATGGCCGCGTCTAGGAAGGCGCGCCAGCCTCCATAATCTTGTGCGCGCTGGCGCCAATCGTTTTGAATGCCAGGTACGGAGAGATCTATCTATCTTTCATCCATTCGAATGAGGTGCCCAGCCCAGTGCAGCCGCTGGAATTTTATGCGCTATGTCAACCTCATCGAATAGCTCGTACAGCTCGCGGTTCATACGGGACCTAAACTCGTCGCCGACTCTAATAGGACCAAAGATCCTGCGAAGAATCTTCCTCTCGAAGACTCCCAACGCTGCCTCGCCCAACTAAATCACGGTCCATGCCTCTGCGCCATACAATAAGACCGGGAGTATTTTCGTCTGTCGAGAGAGGGCTTTACTACTCATTTGCTTGCTCAGCCCAAAAAGCATCTGTTTGCAAGCGTGTTTCTTCGCCTGATCTCCAGGCTGACGTTGTTGTTACTGGTTATCTCTGTTCCAAGATAGAGGTTTTCTACATCACTGAAATTGAAATTCTCCATCGTCACTGACCGCCCAAGCCGCGTTGATGGAGTGCGAGAAGACACCAAGTACTTCGTCTTGCCCTCATTCACCGCTAGACCCATGAGCCGAAGAACTTCGATCGAATCGGCGTGTCGAAAGCGACTTTATAATCGACAAATAGGTGGTGAGTGTCTTTGTTGAACTCACGGCTCTTTCCAAGATTTGGCGTAATGTGAATATTTGGTCACTGGTCTGAAGACACACTGATATCTTTCTATCAGTTTATCGGTATATGGCTTCAGCCTTTTACACAATACGCTCGGCAGAGTCTTATATCCAATGGGAAGAAGACTTATTCAGCGGTAGTTGGCGCAAACAGCGGGGGTCTCCTTTCTTAAAGATAGGACAGAGTACACTGAGATTCTAGTCATTGGGTATGCATTGGTGCATACTCCTAGCCAACTCTTCGCCTCAGCTGGCAGCCCATCAGAGCCTGCCGCTTTGTTATTTTTTAGCTATTTAATAACTGAATCTACCTCGTTATAGTCCGGTGGCTCTACAATAGTGCCACCATCAGCTGGTGGTTTCGATGTCATTTCTCTATCGTCGCAATTGTGCGCTTCATCGCCTCCGAGTAGGTTGGAGAAATGACTCCTCCATAAACTCAGTGATTCCTGTTCATCCGTTAACAGATTTCCATTGTCATCCTTACAGAAAGTTACTCCGGACTTAAAACCAGATAGGAAATATATGGAAATGAATAAAAGAAAGAAATATGTACGACTTCAAATAGCTTAAATGTATTTCGTATTATTTTTTTTTTATTTTCAAGAAGTTGAAATATTTTTGATTACAAATCGATTTTCTAAATTTTCAAAAAGACTATTTTTAATCGGGCCAAGTGGAAGTGGGTATCTTGCTATCTTTCACCTATAAACATATTTCGATTGGTTTTCAAAGAAGCTAATAACACAAGAAATTAAAACCGTCTGCTGGAGGCTTTGCTTTGCCGCATCATTAATGCAGAGCACGTTGTCGAACAGCACCTAGCGCTGAAGGTAGGTCGAAATATAAATATATATAAATCACAACAGACACGTGTCGACGCAAAAGTATTCCCAGCAAAATGCGTGCAAACACAACAGCGTCGAAGGACACTCGCGCAAAGAAGTTTTTCGACAGGTAAAGCTGGCAGACTTGTACCATAGAAACGTTGCTACTTTACGCTTATAGGTATTTCCTTTGGCTGTATTGTCTTTTATGCCGGTGACGTCAGCTTCTTGGCTTCTTTCGCAGCTGTCACGTTGTAAAGCTGCTTTGTTTTGATTTTTTTCGTATCCGGCAGAGGAACATTCAATGTCGTGTGCTGCTGCTGCTCCCGTTGCTGTGGTCCGAAATTACTTTAGCACCATTGCATTATAAATTAAAACATGTCAACAGGCACATGAAGCCAACTGCGTCCAAACAAACACACAAAAGTCCGCTTCGTTCCACAATCTGCACTCGGAAAGTTTGCGCCGCGTAGTCAAAGTGTGTCAAAAGCGTATCCAAATATGATCCTTGCGCTTTTATTTTTTTGGGGACGGTTGCAGCGCCATTGGCCTTTTGGCTTTTTCGTTGCTCTTTACGCTTTTTGGCCAAACATTTTTAATTAAAACTACTTATTATTTTTTAATGAGTGCTTACAAATGTGTTTGTGTGTGAGTGTGTGAGTGTGTGAGAGAGAGTATCTGTGTGTGTGCATTTAATATTTTTAAAAATTGCCCAAAAAAAGCCAAAAAAAAAAAGAAATTTAAACATAAAATTAAAAAAATTTATAATGCTTCGCGGTCTTTTCACAAAGTTTCGTTTTTGTCTGCGGCATCATTTCCTTTTCGGTGTATGCAAAATTTTTGGAGGTTTTGTTTGTGCAGCAGCTAGCATCTTTGGTCATAGCAAATTTGCACTTGTTAAGTGCAGTATTTGAAGAAAGAATAAAAATATAAATTAGGTGAAGTTTTTATACCCTTCGCATCGATTGGAAGTTTGTGGTGTATTAAGCAACTAATTATTAGCTTAAAAAGATTATACTCCTTATTTGCTAAGATGCTACATGTATTGAAGAAATACCAGTAACGATGATGTTTTAGCTATCAATATTATTTAGATAAAACTTTTAGAAGAAAGAAAGAGTTCTTTTTATTTTGATATATATCATTCAATGCAAGACATCACTGTCTCCTTAGTACAGATAATCCTACATATTCAAAAAGAAGAAGTTTGCGTTCGTTTCATTGTTCTGTAGTCATCTTTATAAATATTCCAGGTAATAAAAAAATGTGTGATCGAAATTTAGTTAGCATATTAATACTGACTTCACATTATTTTAAGCCTCTACATGGAATTAAGATATGAACCAGAAATCAAAGAAGCTGTTGACATATCTGCACCGACTCGAAGACGAACAAAGTGTCTTACACAAAGTATTAGTTGTACTCCGGAGATATTAGAGATTACTGTTTGCCCTGTTAAATAAATAACTAGAGAGTGGTCTCATAGCAACAAAGAAACTCTTCAGCTCCTCAAGGCAATGTTATACAGCCATGTGTCTTGTACAAACTGAAAAGCAATTCAAATGTCATTGTGTGATATATGGAATACAGCGGTGATGAATTGAGCTAAGTTCAACAATAGAACTTACAAAGATACCGAAATATTCAAATAGTAGAAAGATCTTAGACTGGCAACGGTTGTAAAAGGTTTTGACGTCACAGCAACGACTTTCTTGAAAGACTGAGCTTGTATCAAAACTTTCTGACTACTGGCGCTGTCAAATAATCCGTGCAGAGTCAATAGAATTTCAATGAAACAATTTTAGGGTCTTTGAAAAATATTTGAAAAATAATACTTGGGTCGTCGAGCCGGATGATTGTAGGAAAAACAAAACCAACAGTTTTTCTCAAAATCCTACTTTTCCCGTTTTCGTACAAATCATTCAGCTTTCAACGCTGTAGAAAAGAAAAGGAGGTGAAGTGAAACTTTTTCACACTTGATGTGTGAAAATTTATATTAAAGTTCATGATGGAGGAGCGATAACTTTAAGATTCTAGTTTTTCTTCACTGCTGTTCGATTTCTATTATTCCTCTGCAAAGCAGCCCTAAAAGTATGCACTGCTTTGCACCTTTATATAAATCAGCCTTTTACAAAGTAACCCCTAAAGGTATGCACTTCGTCCCCGTTTTCGTTACATTTTTAATAGAGCTGACTTAACATAACGAGCCTAAAGCTGCTTAATTTTAACAAGCTTTATAACAGCCTGCGTTATATTAAATGATAATTAGTTCAGCATATACTGTAACTAAATCATTCAGTAGAATCAATTGACCACTGTTTTTTTTTTTGTGAGAAGTGGGAGGAGCAAAATCCTTTTGTTAGTACCATTTTTTCATATTAATTTCCTACCTTTTTGATTTACACTGTTTGGTCATAAGGTAGGGAAACATTTAATGTGTTTGTTAGCCGACCTGTAGTGGTAGAACTCCTGTTTGTTAACTCCTTATCTTCCTATAGATAAAAACTTCGAAGAATTTTTGACTCATGACAATGCTATACAAATAACTGATTAGTTAATTATGTGTTACTGATTAGCCATCACCATCCATTGAATGCGCTGAGAAATTTTATTTGAACCAAACTTGGTAATAAATAACGTTAACTCGACTTCCTGTTTTGTCCATAATTAAACTTGAGTCCAACTTTATTCCTATTCTTAAAATGCATAGGCGTCTATAAAATCTCTGCTTTGGAGTGCTGGATCTAAAAATAGGATATCTTTTTGGTATTCTAGTGTGCCGTGGAATATATATGGGCACTTCCAAAGTATTTGTTGGGCAAGACTTCATTTATGCCCACATACCAAACGGTTATGTCGATGGCTGTCTTTTGTGGTTTGATGTTAGATAGTAGATCTTGTGTGGTTTCATCAAGCCAATAAAGCGTTTGATGACTCTCTCCTAGTTTTTTAATAAGACATTTATTGTCTTCTGATTCGAAGTCAGCAAGTGGCGAGATTAATAGTGCATTCGATAGGGCGAATATGCTGATCATAACATGGTCTAAGTGCATGAATAATATGTTTCACAGAACGCTGCATAAGTCGGAGACGTCTTTATATGATGAAGTGGTATGTACTACTGAGTAGAGCCAGTTTTGTAACTGGTTCTGATCGACACAAAAAGGGTTTTTCTTTGGGGAACAAAAAGAAGACAGAAGTTTCAAAATCAGGTGAGTATGATGGCTGATCGATGATGTTTTCATAGTCTGCATCCATAGGACTAAAGAGTCTATTAGTGAATTGATTAATGATTTGCCTAGTATCGTTCTTCATCCACCACTGTGACTGACGTACATAATCGAAAAGTTAAGAAAATAGTGTTCTAGGATCATACTATGGGCATCAAGGAGATAATAGGCTGAACTTAGCGACTCGTTCGGATCGTATGACGTTGAGTATGAATCGAGTTGAAGTACGGTTTGTGTGGTGAGTGCTTACATACTCCGCATATAGCTGATTTTTTCCTGTGCTCACGACAACATAGAAAGCGTTTTGAGACAATTGATGCAGAAGGAGCTGAAGGCAATTTCACAATTGTGTGGTGCCGGTCGGAATTGAATAATGTGGAATGAAAGCAGAAGTCTATAGTTAAGTGTGCAACATGCAATGTAATACAACATGTCACATATGTATATCGGAAAGTGCGTCCACAACAGACAGAAGTCTGAAGTCGTCGTGCATCCTAATTTAGCTAACTGATTTCTGAATTAAAACTTTATTACGCCTGGTAGAGTTAGTCCACTGTGAGTAGGGTAAATCGGCTGAATATAAGTGCGGACCGAGACGAAAACAGGGACGGCTTTGGGGTATGAAGAACCGAAGAGTGGGAGGGCTAATTTGTTAAGTGAAACATCTGTAGGACCAGTAGGTCAAACCGGCTGAATATAAACGCAGACCGAGACGAAAACGGGAACGGCTTTGGAGTAGGAAAAATCTAAGAGTGGGAGGGCTAAATTTTGAAGTGAAATTTCTCCAGGTTCAGTAGGGTAAATCGACTGAATATAAGCGCAGACCGAGACAAAAACGGGGACGGCTTTGGGGTAGGAACAATCGAAGAGTGGGAGGGCTACCAATTCATACGTCACAGTGATCTCCTTCTTGTTATACAAAGTTTGGTCTGATAATAAGCTTTCAAAACGAAACATTAATTAGACAAGTAGATATTCAGATAATATTTCGATTGTAAGACTACTATTGAAAGACTCATAGACGGGCACAGTTAAATCCACATCACTTTTTATGATGATCGAGAAAATTTAAATTCTCTATGGGACTACCAGGTCTCTTACAAGCTGTTACATACATTTGTATAAATTCAAATACCCTTCTCCAGAGTAGCATATAAAAATGAATATTAAACGCAAAGCTTGCGCATACATTTGGCCTATTTGCACTTTTGTATACCAAGAAAAAAATATATGCAGAAAAATGCGAGTGTCTGGTGCTGGAGCTGACTGGCATTTGTACAAAAACTTAGCTTAGAACGTTTCATAAAAATGCCACTGACCACAATTGTGGCACACGAATTGCTGTCTTCCCTGCGGCATGCCTTACTATTTTAATTTCTCGCTAAAATTATTTGTACATTATACTATGTAAGCCAGCTGTAGCAGTGTGCGGCATGGAATTAACAAATATGTTCAAGTTGAAATTTAATTTGCTGTTTATTATTTAAGCTAATTAGTTGAACGTTGCGTTGCAGGCATGCAAAATGCAATCAAGTTGCTGCTGCACAGACATTCAACATTCAAACAAAGCTGCCAATAACTTAATCAATGCATAAATCACAAAACTCGTTGGCAATTGGCATTGGCAGCAAGTTGCAGATACATTTCACAGATACGCGCGTACTCAACTCAATTCGTTTTGCTTTGGCATTATTTAAAATCAGAGAGCCTTCAAATTGCATTTTAATAGAATTTATTGCCGGGACGAATGCATTTGCAAAAATAAATTCCCATAGCGCGATAGACTTGTAGATACAATAGCAGCAAGGCAGCAGGCAACTGAAAGATATTTTGTGAGGGAAAGAGAGTGAGTGTGGGTGAGTGGGATACTTCCGGGCGGATGCAAATAATTGCGCGCGGCTGCAACACTTGACTTTCATGTTCAAGCAATAAAATTCTATTTTCAAGGAGTTATGTAGATTTGGCAAAATACTACGTGGTGCGGGCAAGTGAAGGGTATATACAAAGCCTTTTCTTTTTTTTTTGGTTGTCTCTTTCGCGAATGCTGCTTTATTATGCTCAAACTGAAATATACGCTGTTCCAGAGATAGTAGTGGATGGTTGTTTCTCTGTTTGGGTCTTTGGCAAGATAACAATGCCGGTTCACTGCGCAGCTAAGCTCGGAATGGTTTGGCTTGGCTTGGCAATGTGATTCGCGTCGAGTCGACTCAGCGCAGCGAAGCGTATCAATTTCGCTTTTTCAAATTCAAAATACAAATCCGCTGCCAGAGTCAACAGTGCATCCCGCAGCAGTAACAGCAGCAGATAGCAAATAGCAATCCAAAGGATTTGCATGCTGCAGCAAGTAAGCGCTTCGAGTATTGTCGCTTGTAATCGGTGCAACGTAAAAATTATTACTTGGCTGTTGTCCAAAATGTTTAAATTACAATTTGTAAGAATATATTTATTTTTTGTTGTTTTTTTTTTGTTGTTGCATATCTTCTTTATAAGATGCCAAGAAAGTAGGCAGCAGCAGCAGCGCCTTGAAGTTGACACAGTGCGGCAGTTGCTTAGACATTTAAAGGAAGTCATTTAGTTGCAGTTGTCGCGGCGTCGCCCTGCTGTTACACTCACCTATATTTGCATTTGAAACGCAGCTGGTGTGAAAGTTAAATAGAGCAAGGAAGTATGCTGAACTCTTAATAAACTATGAAGATTTTACAGCTGTTCATTAAGTATATCCTGTCGAAGTTTTGACTATTAAACTGGTAAGAGCGTCTAACAGAAAACTTCACAAAATTTCATAACCTTAGTTGATCAGTTGGTATATTATTGGTATATGAATATCTAAGTAAATAGTCTTGCTAGTTCCGGTTGTGTCTTTTATTGCAAAACTCTGGTTAACTATGTAATTTGAAAAAAATTTACATGTTGGCTGCCAGCGGCTGCCGATTTACATCTAAATTTTAGTAATTTCTATTCATTTAAAAAAAAAAAATAACCATCTCTACAAACTCATCAACTCGATCCTAATAACTTCTGAAACAAGAGAGAACGCTCGACTGTGTTCAACTAAGAGATGCCATGTGCCATTGAAACTTAAATTGGTAAAGGATACATGTTCCTATTTTTTTTGAAAGTTTTTAAAACGAATCAATTCACATTGAATTCCTTCAATCTGCACTTCGTACCTCCAGATGGCAGCAACATCAATTATGTAGACAGCTCTCTTGCAGCGCAGAGCCAGTTTTACAACATGCATGTTGAACAGCTTATCTCGCAATTTCAACTGGAAACGGCGTTCCACCGGATAAGATCGGACCATCAGAAAAAAGGGTGCTGGTGGTAGCGCCTTGATCTTAGCCAGGAGTCCGGCCTGCCACACTCAATCGAAAGCATCCTGCACATCGAACAATATTCCATTGCAGTACTCCTTTTCGACCACTCTGTGAACTTTCTCTATTGTGCCATGATCAGATCTGAAGACAAATTGGTGGCCAGGCAGTGCTGTTTGATAGCCTACCAGCTTGGTAACTCGCAACGCAAAAAGTAGTTCCCATACCATTGACCAAGAATGTAGGAGACTTATTGGTCGATACGAGTTTGGATGATCCTCAGGCTTGCTAGGCTTGTGGATCATCGTAATTCTGGCTATATTCCATGTGTTGGGAAAATATTAAATCCTCAGCATATCGTTAAAGATTAACGTTATTTAGAGAAGCGCCTTCCTATCTGAATTCGTGTAGGATATTCTATAGGATATTCTATGAGTTGCAACAAATTTTTTATCAAGCTAAACTTATCCTAAACAAAATAGTTCTATCATGCTGTTGGATTCCATCCCAAAAGAACTTCTCCGGTTTGGCGGCAAAGAACGAACCGAGCCATTTTTTATACCCAGTTCAGAAGTGAAGCGTATTCCGGTAAGGGCATTTTGCATTGTCTGATCTGATCTAATCAGAAGGGGCCATGTCTGAGCTATACGGCAGATAGTTTTCAACCGATGGAAAATAATGGATTCGTATCTGGTCGCATATCAGGGTCGTTTTTCCGCCATCGCTCTCTTCAAACGAATCAATTGTGTTCGTTAGAAGTCTCCTTTGACCGTCTGAACTGATTTCAAGAGCTCATAATACAACACACTCTTCTGATGCCACCAAATATAGAGCATTACCTTGGCGCAATGGATATTTGGCTTTACCGTGGATGTTGATGGTTGTCCGGGCTTCACATACGATTTCTTGCGCTTGGGGTTATCGTAATGAATCCATTATTCATCGCCAGTGACAATCCGATGCAAAAATTACTAAAAATTAAATTGCAGAATCGGCGTTCAACGTCTGTAGATTTCAATTCATACGGCACCCAATTTCCAAGCTTTTGGATGAATCCCAATGCTTTTAAACGTCTGGAACTGGTTGCTTGATCAACACTCAAAACTTATGCAAGTTGTTTTTGCGTTTGGCACTTCTTCATCTTTTTGCCTTTTTCGCTGTCCGGGTCGTTCTTCGTTTTCTATGTCGAAATTGCCACTTTTAAACCGTGCAAAGCACTTCTTGCACGTTCGTTCAGCTAGAGTAAGGTCATCATAAACTTCCACTAAAGAACAATGATACGATTTTCTTCAAGTTACAGTAATGAAGAAGAACTCCCCGCAAAACACTTTATCTGGCACAAAGTTCGACGTTTTCAAATGAATTGACATATACTAAAAAATACCCGCTCTAGCAGTAGCTTCCAAATATATACAGTCACAGACGAACACGACGCGAAGTAATACTAGAAACGCTATATCTAAGAAAACCGCACAAAATAATACATACACCATATATTTCTTAATGGTTCACGACATGATTTCTGACTGACACTTTATGTTGGTGAGGGAAGTCAACGATAAACTCCACCTAACTGAACTGATTTTAAGAAAGCACGTCTGACACCGAAGACACTTTGCCACTTGCAAACCTTTTAAAACACGGCAGAAATAATGACTTCACTTTCGCATTAAAAGTCAGTGTCCTGTATTGAAAATAACGAAACGAATTCGTTGTCAAACAAATACAACAACCTAACAAATCAACCCAATAAAAACATGTACACGTGCAGGGTATAACAAAAAAAAAAACGATAAAATTTGTATGCAATAAGTAAATAAATTTAATGCCATTGTAATCATATGCTTACAGCATATAAATAAATTAGAAGCATACCAATAAAATATAGACGATTTGGTGAGCTATGACTGGCTGCTGTGCTGTGTGTATATAACCCTTATAGGCAGGCCATAGAGTAGCATATACATACATAGTAGGACGTATTATATAGTACAACATGCATGCATAAATAAATACAATGGCTGCTTAATCTGTGCCATTTGCTGTAGCTGATTTGCATATGATCTAGTGTAAGCATATCGCAGGGCAAACAGAAAGAGAGACAGACAGTCTATCCGACTGTAGTGTGCTACAAGTGCGTAAATTCACAGACAACGTGTAATGTGTATAAATAATTTATAATCGTACGCACAGTAGCATACTATACAGCATGGATAGCAAGCATAGCACTCTACGCAGCGTAGATTCAATATAAATAATTCAATATTCTGGCCTTGTGCCATGAATACTGATAGCACTCAGCCTTTGTGATGTACATAGATATATTTCCTTCAAACTAATCAATTAATATAAGCATTGAAGTGATGCTTAAATTAAGCCTTTTATGCATATGAATTGATGTATATCACTCATATGTCACACAAAAGTATCTAATATAAAAAAAAAAAAAATGAGCTACAAGATAAATTAGCAGCAGGCTATGCTAAGCCAAAAACCAAAATGGTTTACTCACTTGTCAAGCTGTCTGTCTGTTTGTCTGTCTGTTTATCTATTTGCCTCACATGCACATTAAAATTGTATCAATCAACTTGTTAATCTGTGGCATTTAAACTGCCAAAGTTTTATGCCGCTGCGCGTTGTTTTATTATGTAAGCAACTAATTTCATTTAAACGCACACATACACGGCTACATAAAAATTTTTTTTTGGCAAAAGAAACTAGCAACAATGCATACAAAATGGCGCCAACTGTCATGACGTGTCGACGTATAGCAGCTCAAGCAAAACTCTTGCAAAAAGTTAACAACTTTTGCGTTATTTTTTTTGTTCTTTAAGTTTTCTTTAGAGTTGCAGTTTTTATGCCAAAGCACGGAAAGAACTCTCCAGCAAAGTTAGCAGCTTCATTTCAAGCATAATTCAACGGGCTGCACACTATCCATGTATTAGCTAGAAAGGTGGTCGTATATCTGAGCAGTCATTGTTTTCTGTAGCACTTTCAGAAGTGACAAATTCTAACTTTTGAATGAAGTTTTTATGCACTCTTTTTTAGAGTTGCCTGATAAGCACTAATGTAGTAAAAATTTTTGTGTTTAGATTTTGAAAGAATAGTAAAATTATGGAAATATGTGTTCATGAAAAATTATCAAACAGGAATGTACCAACTGTCAGGTCTTTGGCCACACAAAGACTTACTGTACTCTACGTTTTGTCTGCGTCTCCAGTGTAGAACTCCACAATACCGCTAAACGCGAGAAAGTTTAGCACCTGTGGAGGAAATCACACGGCTAATTACAGAGGATACCCTGTGTACAAAGAGTTGAAAAACCGCCTGCATCTGCGAACTGCCTCTGCTCGCTCTCACCCCGTAGAGTCATTTGCACGCACTCCACAAACATATGCTTTTGACACAACCACCCTTGGTGTGTCTTTTGCCAATGCTCTGAAATCAGGGCTTAAGTGCGAGCAGACATTAAACCACCGGCTATAGTTTCTACACCCATAAGAGACCACACTGAAAAGTGGGCATGCACGGACATAGAAAAAGCGGAAGTTTTTGCAACCCATCTAAGAACTGTTTTTCAGCCAAATCCGTCAACAAACGCTTTTGTTCTTCCATCTCCTTCGAACACGAACAACTCTGAACCACTCAAAGTTCACAGCCACGAAGTTCATAAAGTTATAAAAGCCCAGCTCAATCCCAAGAAGTCTGCAGGTCTTGATTTAATTTACCCAAAAATGATCATGGAGCTTCCCAGTCCAGCTGTTACATATATCACAAAATTGTACGACGCGATTTTTAAATGTGGATATTTTTCAACTCAGTGGAAGAAATCGGTCATAGTCATGACACCGAAACCCGGAAGAGATAAAACACAGGCAGCGTCATATAGACCCATAAGCCTACTATTCTGCCTATACAAACTGTTCGAAAAGTTGGTTCTTTTAAAAATCAACCCACACATGCAGAACGTTATTCCCAACCACCAAATTGGGTTTCGTGAAAACCTTGGCACTATCGAGCAGGTAAACCGATTAACCTCGGAGATTAGAAAAGCGTTCGAATTCCGCGAATACTGTTCCGCAAGCTTTCTCGATGTAGCTCAAGCATTTGATCGCGTTTGGCTCGATGGACTTATGTACAAAATAAAAGTATTGCTACCCCAAAATTCTCACAAAATTCTTGAATCATATCTCAGCAATAGAGCATTCACAGTACGTCAGAAGGACTACATAACACAGGAGTCTGAAATTAAAGCTGGAGTAATCCAAGGCAGGGTTCTCGGTCCTATGTTATAAGTTCTATACACATCAGACATTTCTACGGATCATAGACTTACAATATCCACATTTGCTGATGACACAGCAATCTTAAGCCCAATAAGAGCAACTAGACTACTAGCAGACCATCTCGCTAACTGGCGTATAAAAGTTAATGAGCAAAAAAGCAAACACGTCACATTCACTCTAAACAGAGGTACCTGCCCATCGCTGACTTTAAACGACATTGTGATCCCACAGGCCAATGACGTCATGCATCTCGGCATTCATCTCGAAACACGGCTCACTTATCGTAAACATATTGAAGCCAAGAAAATACAAATAAAGCTAAAAGCCAACTCCCTACACTGGCTTATAAATCCGCGGTCCCACTTAAGCTTGGACTACAATTACTTCTTTACAACTCCGTAATAGAGCCTATTTGGAAGTACGTAGTAACGTGAATATAATACAAAGAGCTCAATCAAAAATACTTAGAACTCTCACCGGAGCACCTTGGTATATTCGCAATACTCCCATGCACAATGATCTTAACATCCCAACTGTGAAAACTGAAATAGATCGATTCAAGCAGAACTATGAATGCAAACTCAACTCTCACCCTAATTCACTCGCAAGATATCTAATCCTACTCCATATACAAACACGACTCAGGAGAAATGACCTCCCAGCCCTGTGATGTGCTCTTAGGGCCGCTGTAACTATATAACTCTTCAACCGGGGGGTTTAGAGTAATACACAGCTAGATTTAAGATTTCAAAAAATCCATTAAAAAAACTCTATATTGAAAAAAAAAAAAAAAAATCTGGTATTAAATTAAGATTTCTTACATAATTTTAATCAAGCACAGATCCCTTGACAATATTTTTCATCAAACACCTTAAATCCTAATGTTTATTCAAAGTTTACATTGTTCCCGCACTCTCATATAAGCCACATAATTTCGTTGCACACCGTACTACAAACTTTTACAGCTGGAGTACCCACCTGCTACACTGTAGAACTTTCTGCTGAAGCAGTTTGCGGCATTATTATCGGTTTTATGCATATTTAAGCAGCACATATACATATATATCTCGAATTTATACAAACAATAGTACTCGCTTTTGTTTAAATAAAAATTATGTTGTCTCGAAAGTTTTGCTGCTGATTTTTGCGGTTGGTTTGGTTCAGTTTGGTTCGGTTCACGCTTTTTATTGTTGCGGATTTTGTTGCAGACGAAAGTTTTTAGCGAACACAAAACAACATCCATCGAATGGAAACAATAGCTGTGTAGTATAACAACAACAACCATAATAATAGATTTCAAAAGTCTCTTTTTTTTTTGTTTTTTTTTTGTTTTCGTAAAATTTTAATTGACATGATTTTAATTGAAGCACCTACAACTTTGTTTTTAAGTGGAAATAATCTCACCAATTAGTGCACTTCGCTGTTTTTGTACAAATTAATGAAAAAAAAAGAATAGTCGAGCTACTTTAAAGAATTCATTTCGCTTGCCTTTCATTTGAAGCATTTATAATTAAATCCTTTCAATTAGCGAATTTTCCAATTGGCAGCAGACAAAAAATAAAAGTAAGAAAAATACAATTTCAATTGAACTTTGTGGCCAATCAAGCGTATGCAGCAAGTTGTGGTTGCAAAAAATACTTCAATATTTGTAATATTAATTAAATTGTTACAGATTTTTCTTTATTGACGATGCAGAACACTGAGGCAGCGCAAAATTCAATTAATATGGTATAAGCTACAAAGAATGTTGCTTATGCTATATAAAAAGAATTTTTATGGTTGAAATGCAGTTCAGGCATTCATGCTTAAAAATACATACAAGTATGTTACATAAATAAGTAGGAATACTAAAGTGTATATTGGCATTGATTGGGATTGGAAAGAGAAAAAAAAACACCTTTCAAATACTCCTTATATGCTTAAAGGAATACTCAACTCACAGCTCTACCTAATTGTCAAAAGCTTGCTTCAAGAGTGCTACTTCAAAGTTGGGCAAACGTCGTAGCTTCCCATGAAAAAGATTTTGAACATTGAATGTATATTCATTTTTTCGCAATAAAGTCTTAATTTTCGAAAAGAAAGCCGCACGAATTAAAGCATACTCCCAATAATATTTATGTTAACGTGAAGAAACAGACACGCGGATCTTATTTAATATATCAAAAGCCCAACTACTTAATATCCAGCTTTACACGCATTCATGGGCTTTGCTAATACAGCTGATTTTTATAATGAAGGGCTAATCAAGACGAACGGATTTCCAGGAAATATTTGCATCATTGACAAACTCATGCAATACTTTTTCATAGTTTTACTTAGTAGTTTATTCGATGAGCGTAGTAGCTAATATTCATCGAGCACGATAACTTGATCTAATGATTATATAAGACCGATTACTTTATATCGAGACATAGCTAAAACAGCTTATACAGAATTCAATACCTAACATTCTTTTCTACGGTGATGGTGAGAATATTATTTTTGACTTCCGCATCGAGCTGAACTACGTAGATTTTGTTCTGGTTGCATCTGAGATTCTGTAGGCGTTGGAGATTCCCTTTGAGTTTGTATCCGTTGATATTGATTTAGGGAGGTGTTGCTTTGAACTGTTAGTTCCAGTGGAGATAATATTATTATCTCTCACGGTGTTCTAAAGAAATAACTTTCTTCGGCCTCATCGTCCTACCAACTCTTGTCTTCCATTAATGCAAATGTAGGCTGATGTATTGTTAGATGTATTTACTGGATTCTTTTTCTTCATGTTTTGTAAATGTTGTCCATCCTTATAAAGAAGAGTAGCGCACATCAACCTGATAATGTCTACATAGTATGGAACATTTTTCCAAAAACCAACAAAATCTTTTCGCCAAACTAAATGTAAAGTGTATAAAGCGAAAAAAAGTTAAACTTGCAAGAAAATTTGCAAGTGTTCCAAAAGTTTTTTATTGCATAATTTGCTACGCGCTGCAATGCAGAAAACTTTTTAGCGGCAAGTGAGATGTCCTTTTTTTTATTTTTTTTTGTACACCTTAAGCTATAATAAAACTTAGTTCACATTGGATAAAAATATTAGTTTTTTGTCAAAAATATATTTAAAAAAGAAAAAATAAAAAAATTAATAAGCATGAATTTGTAATCTATTTTTATTTTTCGGAGTTAGAGTTCCAAATTCTAAGTACAACACAGCCCAAAAAAGTGGACCAAACGAAACGAAAAAAAGGGCCAGCTGATGTAAAAGCTTGACTGGCCGAAATGTCTAGGCACAGGGGACCAGCGCCGATACCAAAAACCGCAGCACGCCAACCTGGACCAATTGGACGCGATACGCCAGAGAATAACAGAAAGTTTCTGAAGGATGTTTTCGATGCAACAAATCGCATGCGTGCGCAGCATGGTTGTCCGGCGCTGACCATCAGTCAAGACTTGAACAAGATTGCACAGGAGTGGGCAAATGTATGTGCAAGCAGTAAAAAAAAAAATATATAATTATTTTCTTTGCAGAATCTACGCGATCGCAATGCCATGGAACATCGTCCCAATCCGAAATATGGCGAAAATATATTTCTCTCAGGTGGCATGGATGTAACAGGCGATCTGCCCGTGGATATGTGGTATCGTGAAATAGTTAGTTATGACTTTAATAAGGCACAGTTCACGCCTACTTCGGGACATTTTACGCAATTAATATGGAAGAGCTCGAAGCAGATAGGCTCCGGTGTGGCAAGAAAGTGAGTAGCATATGGAAATGTAAAAAATTTTGTAAATTTTCCTTAAACTTCAAACAGAAATGATCGCACTTGGGTTGTCTGCAATTATAATCCACCGGGAAATGTTGTTGGCCAATTTAAGGATAACGTACCGCCAAAGGTTTAAAAAAATGTAAATTGAAATAAAATAAAATTATAATTTAGCAAGTTGGCTTTGTTTTATTATCTGCTTGTGCGGAATATTTCCTATATGTGGGCGTTCTTTCGCATTTTCTACGCGCAAATAGACATTTCGAAGGTGTGGGCGGCACATCCGCCCAACGACGATCACAGTCAATCTCACGTGCCGTACGACATTTGCGCTTCGCTTTTTTCTTTTGCTCATCCTCAGAGCTGGAGAGCATCAATTTGCGCGGCAAGACATTCTCCCTGTAGTGGCCTGTCACATTGCCGTGTGGCGAGTAGTTGCAAACGATCCAAATGCGTCGTTCGCTGTTTACGAAAAATTTAATAAAATTAATTAATACAAAATAATATAAATCTTACTTCTGCGCTATGCCAACGCCCAAATTGCGCGTTTCCCACCAGACTAGCTGCGTATAATGTCCTGTATAAGGACTAAATACCGGATTTTTATATTCGTATGCATATTTTTCCTGATACCACAGTCGTATAATTCTCGCAATATCAAAGTTCCTTTTGCGACAGCACATTATAGACTCGCCATATTTGGGATAAGGACGCGTCTCCAGTTTGTTGTGGAATGCCAGGTACTGTATTTAAATAAATAAATTAGTTACATTTTTTTTTTTATCAGTTTTTGTGAGACATACATCCGCCCACTGCTGCGCAAAGTCCATCAAACGTTCTTTCAACACCAAACGACAGGCGCAGTGCATGCGTCGATATCTGTTGGTTTCCTTGAGTATCTGCTGTGTTATTTGCTCATTTGTTAGTAAAATTGTCGCTATTGGACCCTCATCCCTGAGACATTTGCGTAGTTCACAATTGCAACATTCTGCTTCTTTTTGGGCAACAGTTTGCGGAATTTTACGATTTGCGTCTGCTTTTTCAGTTTTACAGCATACCAAATCATGTTTTTTTGCTGCCGAAATCTTTGTTTTGCTTTCTACTTTTCGTGACATTTTGAACGCATTTTTAATGGTTTATAAAAATAATTTTAGTTAAATTTTGCTCATATCCTTGCCGAAAAATTGTACCGAAAATTATTTTAAAATTTTGCAAATTTAAGAAAAAGTCAGTTTGCTATGAAATTGAAGATATTACTGTCTAAAAATTTTAAAAACTTTTTAATTTAAATAATGTTGACTGGCGTAAAATTGATCATAGCTGTCGCTAGATAAGGTGATCAACAAGCAATACTGTTAGGACTGCCATTGTTGTTGCTTGAATCGAATCATAATATCTCCAATTTTTTAATTGTGCTTAAAGAGCAGCATAGTAGGTTATGGTCCTTCGAGCCGGATAAATTTTCTGCTACTCTCGAGCAGATCAATGAATTAGTTTGGGGTGATAATTGCTACGCTTTACTTTCTACTTATTCTCAGTAGTATTTGAGTACGTATATTGTTAAAATCTGCTTTGAGATATTCCTCGTAGTTAGCTGAGAAAGCCAGATATGCCAATTAATCCTCAGCTTTTATTATCGTTAACAAGGGAGCAAAGATTGAAGGAGTTTATGAATCGAAACAGTATTCTGCCAATCTTGCTTTATGGCGTGAAGATTTATAAGATTCCTCTAAAATCGTGCCCTTAGACAGACTTTAAATTGCACAATTTTTAAGAACATATTGGGATGCATACAAGCATTTATAGTTAGGGTCTATTCAGTGCCTAAGCTAGACCTACGCAAGACCTTCTCTCTTATAGTTTCGGAGATCTCGTCATATACGCAGATACAATTAATTGATTAAAAGGATAAGACAACATAATGCGGAGAACTAGGGGAAATAGATAAATTTACTAACTACTGACCCTGTATATTGGGAAAGTGCTTCCTATAAGTATATAACACAGTAAAGAGAGATACCTGGGACAATTCGTATTGTTGCAGAAGTTGTTGGTGGCCAAGGAACTCTTCGTTTTGTTGTCAATATGTAAACAAATGCTATCTCTTCTTCATTCGCACGTTTTATGTCTGTACAGTGTTTGACTACAGACGTTTCACAGCTTGGCTAGACTGCACAGTCCCGATTTGGGTGTCAGTTAACGACCTTCAGAAAAACCATTCTTCTTATCGCCTACATTGGGAGTATTCGTAGATTTCGGAGAAGGTGAGACAGTTTCTTCATCAGCAGTATTATTGTTTTCAAATGATTTCGAGATCTGATGATTGGATCAGGGAAATATTCACTTTTACCTTCCGCAAATTTTCAGTGAGTATGACAACACTTTTTAGACAACGAGCAGAAAGCTCGAACAAGTAACAGGCTTTCCATCTCATAACATATGGTACTTTTTGGATAGTCCATTTGAAATTAAGCTTTGGAATTTTAGAACCAACCATCTGGGACTCCTGAATTAGCGCCAGACTTGTGTTCTTCTGTGTGAAAAATTGGCTGACTGTGACAGTAGCAACTTGGCGTGGTGCAGATTCACCTGAAAACTTTAATGGTTCTACTTGTCCTATTTTTCCTCACGTGACCACTTTACTTTAGCCCATTTTTAATATGACCGATTTCCATCTGAGCCTCCTAATTGGGCTAGCCATTATTAGTGCCACAGTAGAATTGCCCTTGTGGCCAATTCTACTACGAAATATTTTTTTTTTTAATTGACAGCGCAGAAATCTGAAGGAAATAACTCCTAACTATGTACATGTTTTCGTGGGAAATCATTTTCTTTCAGAAGCTTAAAGTCAAAGGCAAACTTTGCACATAATTGACTGAGGTTAGTTCTGACCCAGCTAGCTGTTTCTGCATTCAAGCAGGCGAAAAGAAGCAATCTGCAACAGTTAGTAGACATTTGTCCATTGCTCAGCCTCTTGCAGTAGTTCCATTCAGGTGTTAGATGGCACTACCATGAAGTTCTGTCCAACGTTCGATGCCAATAGAGCTGCATCTGGATTATTTGTGATTTTAATAGGTGAATCAAAAATATATCATAGATATCTCATGTAGCTCGCGAGTCATTTCACGCTTAGCAGCTGTAAATGTATTCTGAGAAAGAGAATAGCAAACTTGGTTTCAGTTCGTTTGCTTCCTTGAAGCAGGCAAGACCACCAAGGAAAAAAGCTCTCTATCTACTAACGATTTATATATGACCGATTTATTTGTAACCGAAACATTTAAAGCTTTGTGGTATACGTCGTTACATTATAATAAAGACTCAAACAAATTGTAGAATATTTAAAGCCTAACAAATACAATAGATGTGTTATATAAAAACCCAATGTTTGCATATATAAATGCCTATATTTGTCTACATATTAATGAAAACGAAAGAAAGCAAACTTCACGCTCGATGTAACATTTTTGAACAAATTTAATTTTGCGCATTTCGCAACAATTTCATGACACACGTCATTAATTTTACATTTTTGCCATAAATATAAAGTGAGTGATGCCAGCCAGAACGATGACTTGAATGAGTGACACGCAGACAGTGACAACGCTTTCTGCAGGGGCGTATGTCTTTGGGCAAATATGGCGTATGTAGCTGGCCATGAACATGGCGTTTTACACTTTGGCCTCACTTTACACCTGCAGGTGTAAAGCTGCGCATATAAAAAGTAGAATTGTTGCCTGCTTGTTTGTGTGGATTCACTTTTTGATGCGTTCAAATTAAAAATGGCAAAATTTGCCATAAAAATTCATAGTCTACACTGAGGCGTTAAATTGTGTCAGGCAGCGTGTGTGTGCCTACAAGGATATTTTTGTATGTGTGTGAGTGTTTCTGTTGTTGTGCTTTGTCTACTGACATTGTTACTATTTGTTTTTTTTGGCTGTCTGCAGTTGTGTTGATTTTGGTCTGAAATACTGGCGTGTTGCCAAGTGGATTTGCAAGAGTTATGCGTAAAGTATATTCTACAGTTTTGTGGCATTGTCTTGCAGATTTAAAATACATATGTAACAGATTTAATAGTTTTAATAAATTTTATAAGTTTACCTTTTATAACTTTTATACATTTTATACATTTTATACATTTTATACATTTTATACATTTTATACATTTTATACATTTTATACATTTTATACATTTTATACATTTTATACATTTTATACATTTTATACATTTTATACATTTTATACATTTTATACATTTTATACATTTTATACATTTTTTACATTTTATACATTTTATACATTTTATACATTTTATACATTTTATACATTTTATACATTTTATACATTTTATACATTTTATACATTTTATACATTTTATACATTTTATACATTTTATACATTTTATACATTTTATACATTTTATACATTTTATACATTTTATACATTTTATACATTTTATACATTTTATACATTTTATACATTTTATACATTTTATACATTTTATACATTTTATACATTTTATACATTTTATACATTTTATACATTTTATACATTTTATACATTTTATACATTTTATACATTTTATACATTTTATACATTTTATACATTTTATACATTTTATACATTTTATACATTTTATACATTTTATACATTTTATACATTTTATACATTTTATACATTTTATACATTTTATACATTTTATACATTTTATACATTTTATACATTTTATACATTTTATACATTTTATACATTTTATACATTTTATACATTTTATACATTTTATACATTTTATACATTTTATACATTTTATACATTTTATACATTTTATACATTTTATACATTTTATACATTTTATACATTTTATACATTTTATACATTTTATACATTTTATACATTTTATACATTTTATACATTTTATACATTTTATACATTTTATACATTTTATACATTTTATATAAAATTATTTTCATCACACAATATATTCTCCTCCTACTCGACTCCAAGCACTTCTCTACTTCTTTCAGCAATATTTAAAACCGATAAATCAAATAACTTTTTTTATCTTTTAAACTATGAAACTTTATTCTCTTTTCTTAACTTGATTACTTCATCCGATCCCATTAACATATATACCAAATTTCATCCATATACTTCAAAAGGATGCAAAGATATGTTGAATTTTGCTTATCGCTTGTATGGGGGGTGGGGCATAGCCCCCTCCGAATTTGACCAAACTTAACACGATTACGTTTCCCGATCCCATTAACATGTGTAATAAATTTCGTGACCGTACTTCAAATGGATGCAAAGATATGATGAATTTTGCTTATCGCTTGTATGGGGGGTGGGGCATAGCCCCATCCGATTTTGACCAAACTTAACACGATTACTTTCCCGATCCCGTTAACATGTGTAATAAATTTCGTCCCAGTACCTCAGATGGATGCAAAGATATGATGAATTTTGTTTATCGCTTGTATGGGGGGTGGGGCATAGCCCCCTCCGATATTGACCAAACGTAACACGATTACTTTTCCCGATCCCATTAACATGTGTAATAAATTTCGTACCGTACTTCAAAAGGATGCAAAGATATGATGAATTTTGCTTATCGCTTGTATGGGGGGGTGGGGCATAGCCCCCTCCGATTTTGACCAAACTTAACACGATTACTTTTCCCGATCCCATTGACATGTGTAATAAATTTCGTCCCCGTACTTTAAAAGGATGCAAAGATATGATGAATTTTGTTTATCGCTTGTATGGGGGGTGGGGCATAGCCCCCTCCGATATTGACCAAACGTAACACGATTACTTTTCCCGATCCCATTAACATGTGTAATAAATTTCGTACCGTACTTCAAAAGGATGCAAAGATATGATGAATTTTGCTTATCGCTTGTATGGGGGGGTGGGGCATAGCCCCCTCCGATTTTGACCAAACTTAACACGATTACTTTTCCCGATCCCATTGACATGTGTAATAAATTTCGTCCCCGTACTTTAAAAGGATGCAAAGATATGATGAATTTTGTTTATCGCTTGTTTGGGGGGGGGGGGGGTGGGGCATAGCCCCCTCCGATTTTAACCAAACTTAACACGATTACTTTTCCCGATCCCGTTAACATGTGGAATAAATTTCGTCCCCGTACCTCAGATGGATGCAAAGATATGATGAATTTTGTTTATCGCTTGTATGGGGGGTGGGGCATAGCCCCCTCCGATATTGACCAAACGTAACACGATTACTTTTCCCGATCCCATTAACATGTGTAATAAATTTCGTTCACGTACCTCAGATGGATGCAAAGATATGATGAATTTTGTTTATCGCTTGTATGGGGGGTGGGGCATAGCCCCCTCCGATATTGACCAAACGTAACACGATTACTTTTCCCGATCCCATTAACATGTGTAATAAATTTCGTTCACGTACCTCAGATGGATGCAAAGATATGATGAATTTTGTTTATCGCTTGTATGGGGGGTGGGGCATAGCCCCCTCCGATATTGACCAAACGTAACACGATTACTTTTCCCGATCCCGTTAACATGTGTAATAAATTTCGTCCCCGTACCTCAAATGCATGCAAAGATATGATGAATTTTGTTTATCGCTTGTATGGTGGGTGGGGCATAGCCCCCTCCGATATTGACCAAACGTAACACGATTACTTTTCCCGATCCCATTAACATGTGTAATAAATTTCGTTCACGTACCTCAGATGGATGCAAAGATATGATGAATTTTGTTTATCGCTTGTATGGGGGGTGGGGCATAGCCCCCTCCGATATTGACCAAACGTAACACGATTACTTTTCCCGATCCCATTAACATGTGTAATAAATTTCGTTCACGTACCTCAGATGGATGCAAAGATATGATGAATTTTGTTTATCGCTTGTATGGGGGGTGGGGCATAGCCCCCTCCGATATTGACCAAACGTAACACGATTACTTTTCCCGATCCCGTTAACATGTGTAATAAATTTCGTCCCCGTACCTCAAATGCATGCAAAGATATGATGAATTTTGTTTATCGCTTGTATGGGTGGTGGGGCATAGCCCCCTCCGATTTTGACCAAACTTTACTCGAACACTTTCCTGAATGAACTGAAGATTGTCTGTGAATTTCAGCTCAATCGGTTGGATGGTTTTGCTTCCTATAAGGAACATACATACATACATACATAGATATATACAATATTCATTTTTATATGTATAGATACCGACCTATAGAATCGAAGTAATTAAGCTCCTTTAATGTGCACTTGTCACCAACAGAAAACAGGTCAAACAATCACACATTGCCCATAGGTAATGCAGGAAGTCCTTTCAAAGGCGTATGTAATAAGCGTATGAAATAAGCAACGCATTACAACGCAACGCTGCTTAAAATGCGCTGCGTGAAGCAATGAGCGAAGGTATTAGCATGCGAACTTGTGCGCACATTGTCGAGTCTCCAATTGTCATACATAAAACAAAGCCTCTTAGCTAAAATAAAGTTAAACTAGTAAACAGCCTATTTCTTTCGTCAAAAGTTAAAATAAAATCATTATCAATCGCTCTTTCACACTCACGCACACTGTTTCTTAGCAGCTGGTACATGACGCTACCTTATGTTATCGGTCAGCCAACTCAAGAGAAAGAGATAGCGTAAGCATGCGAATGAGCAAGTCAGCTTTCATTTCTTTACTTTCATTTTAAGCTTTTATTGCTGTAAGACCGCCAACAAAAGTGGCCAACTGCACAGTAGACTCATTAATATTAATGCGAAGAAGAAGATACCTACCTACCTGTATGAGTGTACAGGAAAGTCAACAAAAGCAATAACAACTCTGATTGGCTGACTGACGGCATATCATGTGCGAAGACTTTGCACGACTTTCAATTATAAAAGATACCCTACATAAATTTAATTTATGAAACAAACAAAAAAAAAAACTTAGTTCACGTAGTTTTTAGTTGTCATTTAATTTTGCGAACATATTTTTAATTATTGTAATTCCTAACTAAAGGAAAAAAATTCTTTTTTTTTGTTAAATTTATTTTTGTATTAAAAGAAAAAAAAAATATAGCTAAATGCCGCCGAAAAAATTGTCGAAAACTGGCACTTCTTGCCAGCATGATGCAGGCTCTGCAGCTGAGAAAAATAGAAGGCAGAAATTGATCAAGCCAAAGGCGGAGCAGAATGTAAGTAAAAATTGCACTGCAAGTTGCTTTAATATTACATATAAATAGGTGTACATATATTTCAAAATGGACGCATTAACATGACAATGTACTTAAACTTTAATAGGACCCGAACCGCACACAAATCGCCCGAGGATTCTTTTTCATTTAATTTTTAGGCCCTGTACCGAAGGTACAAGAGCCTATTGGTTTTGGGCAAATGTATGTAACAGGTAGAAATAATGGTCGGAGACCCCCCAAAGTTACCCCCATTTTGGTCAGGAGTGATAGAGGAATCGATATAGATATGTCCGTCAGTCCGTACGTCCGTCCGTCTGTATGAACGAAAGGATATCGAAAACGGTAATAGATAGAGACTTCGTGTTTTTTGCATTCGACTAGAACTGCTTCGAAATTTTACAAGTTTTTTTTTTCTTTTTAAATTTTGCCTCTCCCCCCTTCCCCATAAAATCACCCCCAAGGCTAAAAATTTCTTTGGCACAAACAAAATTGAGTATACCAGTATAGAGATAACATCCCTCTTAGACAAAATCCAATCAGTTCATCAAAATCTGATAATAAATGACGATTTAATAAGCAATTGAATTTGAACGACCCTCCTCCTGCTGTATGTCGGCATTAGAATAAACCCAAACTGGTGATCTGGCTGGATACAGTCCATGAATTTGTTCAGTTGGCTAGCAATCAGTCTCTTCAATACTTTCTTTAATAAAGGCAGGATGACTACTTGGCCGGTATGACTCAGGGTCATCAGCTTGCTTACCTGGCTTGAGAACCATATGGAGAACCACTGCTTTCTTCCCTCAACATTGGGTTAAAATTCTACGCGATACAGATGATCGCACATATCGTCTGGATCTTCAAAGTAGCGTAGCACGACCTGTCCATACCTGGGGCCTCGTTTTTCGCAAGTATTTGAATATATTGGCTATTCCTTGAGCCTGGATAGGACTGATTGGGAGGGACATCTGCAACGGCGTTTCTAAACTTAAGAAAGCCTTATTCACCTGCGCGAACGTGGCCACGTCATGTGTGGTGAATCTGTCATCCAGATGGTGGGCAAATGTATTTCCTTGCTTCTTTTCACATTTCGTAAGTTCTTCACCAGGGCACCATTTTGGATCGGGGATGGTCGAAATGGTTGCTTCTTGAGCAACTTAGTGCATTTCCACAGATAATAGTTGGCGTCTATGGTGTAATCCATAGGTGCCAACAGTTGATCAAAGAAATACAAAAATACAAAATACGGTTCATATGATCGAATCGCTCCCTTTCTGAGGTGTCTTTCGTTCCAAGAAGCTCCCTAGCTTCTGTTTTTCGGATAATGATATAACTGACAGGTCCAGAAGGGGACGTAGGAGGCGTGGCAGCGGCAGCTGCATTATAAATATTTTAGTAAGAATTTCCACCGCCAGCTAGATGTCTTCTCCTAAATTAAGCTTTGTCGCTTATGGAATGGAGTTCTCCAGAAGTAACTTGATAGTGGCTAGTTTAGTGTGACTGGTAATTAGCGGGTTGTTCAGGGCACTAAATTTGTTTCAATGGAGACGACCAATGCCAGGCGATCGAAGTCTAAGTCCCATACTAACCCAGATGCACTGCAGTAGGTGTATGAGTGAGCACATGGGGTATATTGTTGAATCCCTTGTAGCGAGTATTTTTGCTCCACTGGCGGATATGCCTTCCGCTGCCGCTCTCTCGTGGAATAGTAATTGTCACTCCAATGTCAAAGCCAATGTCTGGCATTCCAGTCTCCCAAATCAAGTAACTTTGACCAAAAGCACGAAATTTATCTGTAAACTGCCTTTCGTTTCGTTTCGTTACTAATTCCGCGAGAGCAGTAGATAGCACTAATCTTCATGTCACCGAACCCTGTGGCAACTTTCACAGAAGACATTTGTGGCGAAAAGAGTTTTTCATTAATACAGCTGCTCTTCCTCTACTACTGTGCCTATTCGCCTATTGCGAGAGGGCTTATATGGTGGGTAGAAGGCGAATCCGTAAACTTGAACTGTATCTCCTTGGCCATGCCTTATTTCATGCCTTATATTGTGCGCAAACATCTGAACATTTGGCTTTTCCTGAAATACCATTGGCATTTTAGATTTAAAGTTTTAATGGGATCATTGTGAAGTTGAGGAGTTGGTATGAGAGTGAGAAATATATTCCGTTTCCATTTATTTACTCATAGCCATAAATGCTAGCCATCTCATAAAACACCTTCTCGAGCCTTGTTTGGCGTTTAAAAATGTTCTTTCAAATATTTTAAAGTCGTCACCGATCAAATCGAACAATAAGAACATGTTTTTTTTTTTTGTTTCGCTGGTTTGGCAATCATATTGATCTCAAAACTCCTTTCTATAGTTCAAGCAACAGCGACAAAGCTCTATCTAAACCATAAAAACCATAATAGTAACTTTCTGTCTAAATAACTAATAACTTCCATTTATTTATTTTCCAATATCTTCCACAGTTCACTACACCCAGAATCACCCTAACCTCAAAGATTAATGGACTGAGCTTATATTCAAATGGCAAATACAAGTGCAATAAAGAGTTCTGTCTAAAGCTGCTCGAAAAGTACAAACAACATGAATGCCTGTGGAACATATACGCCAAGGACTTTCTCAATATGCCAGTCAAGCGTGAAGCGTGGACGAAGATTTCGCAGGAGATGGGTTCAAATGTGACAACGCATTTGGCAAAGCGTTGCGTATATACAATGCGCTATAAAATGAATTTGGAGCAACGCAACCAAAATGGCGAAGAATCCAACGAGTATTACTACACAAATTTATTTAAGTTCATAGATGAGAACAATCATAAGAAGCTACTTGTACAGAAGAGCGCCAAACCAAAAGCGATCGTAAGTAGCGGCCTGTCGAGATAATTGGCAAATCTCTTAATAATGGATTGTTCAATACGAACTATATATATATATATATATCTATATTATAATTGATATTCAGCAATCTCATATTAAGAATACTGCACAACGTTTGCGGCGCAAGTCGGCACGCTCGTTGCCTAATTTGAAATATCGAAAATCATTTAAAAATGGCGATTTGAATGGCTCGCACGATAGGCTTGAGTGTCAATGCCTATATAAGCGCAGAAGTGGTTGTACAATTTTTTCCGTTGAAAAAGTGAAGATAGATATTTGCAGATTAGTGCCAGAACCAAAAAAAATTAATTATGAAGAAAAAGTTGAAAAATATTTGAAATGTATCAAAATGTAGTCAGCTGAAAAAATCGATAAAAAAAAACGTATTGGTATACAAAGTGTTTTCAAAATTTTTAATGTTAATAAAAGAGTTGCATTGTATTAATTGTATGAAGTAAATGAGTATATGAAAAAAATTGAGTTATTTGATTTAATGCAACATAAATGAAATGAAAGAAAATTAATATGAAACATTATCTATTACGAAAATTCAGAACGACCTAAATGAAGAGAGATGACACAAATGGAAGCCGTTTATAATGGTGCAAATAAGAACCTGAAGACAGTTTTTGACAGCTTGTTTCTACTGTTGAGTAGCCAGCCTAGTTTACATATTCTGCTGCTGATATATTTAACGATTCTGCTGATGTCAGATAGATCACAAGGTATTCGTGCATAGGCTGGTGAGCCAAAAACTGATCATGGAGGTCGATTTCTGGGCAGTCATCCATGCTGAAGCATTTGTCGAGCTTATATTGATGTTTTAGCGTTTTGTATATTTTCCAAACTCTTGTCATCAAATGTAGCGGGTCATTAATAGAATTAATTAGAAGTGCCTGTGTGCATATCGCTGGTGAAAGTGTTGACCCCAGTACGCTTAATTGTGACAAACCAGCATTGATTGCTCTCACTGATTACTCCACTCCATGCAGAGCAACGGAGAAGCTACTGTCGATCAAATAACTCTGAACTAACAAGAACAACTGAGACGGTACTTGAGTTTATACAGGAGACCATCATGTAACACTATCAAGGGCCTTCTTTATAGCAAGATAAACCATCATACTCCTCATCTTGATATCCATCTAGGATAAATTTCACCACTCTATTTAACTGTTCCGGCATTCCACTTTTCCGATTCCAAGTAGTCTTGTTAGTAGGCATCTATTGAAGAGCTTTGATACGATCGACAGTCGCTTTTTTCCATCCTTTTTCTATTATGATGGTATATATGGTATGGGCGCCTTGTTGAAGATGAGGTCCATAAAAAACATCGCTTAAGCTAGCAAAGTCTTTAAGGAGTAAAGCCTTTAGTTGAATATTGTCATCCTCGCTTGTCGCCTTCCTAGACTTCGGATACTTTATATGGGCTGTCGAGCGTCGTGAGAACAAGGCATTTTCTGCACTCTGAGGTAGAGTCAAATAGTTGGAAGCAGGTCTCCAGATAGTCTGCGAATACCTCCGCAAGTTCCGCTCTCTTGATTTAGAATTTTTGGTGACACATGACCTTTTTTTTTTTTTCCATTTTGTCAATGTTAATAGGGAGAGTAGTTTTTTGTTCGCATCTGAGGTGACATTTCGCAGAAAGCAATTAGCAAATTCCACTGCGGCGTCAGCATCTTCCCGATCCTGTTTACGATTCTGGAGAACACTCCGTTCATAATTCTTTTACGGATGTGGCTGTATGGTCGCCTTAATCTATTCTCTCCAAAGCGTAGAGGATGAACTATAGACAAATGACGCTGAGGAAGAAAATTGTTTTGCAACTACAACAACCAACAACAACAAGAGGAGCAGAAGGATGGACACAGCATGGATGAGCGAAGACGAGTTATTGTCAACTTATTGCGTGGTATCTATAGCTAGAAGTCTTGAGCCACTACTGTTATGTCGAGATGATGTGCTGACATCACCGCAATTATAAGCCATGGCAATGCTCGATGATAGGGTCGAACAGTTCAGCACAGACTGCATAAATCTCATCATCTAAAGCGCGCTGAATGACATCGACTTAAGTTGAATTGAAAATTGATGTCAAATTTGTCTTTGAAGTTTTAAAAGACCTCCATGTTCATGTATTTCTTCAAAAGCCAAGAAATCATTTGTTGCTTCCTCGTTCTTTTCTATTCAACAATAAAGCCTGCTAGATTTTGTTCCTCCAAGCGTTTTCTGTCCAGCGAATCAGCAGATCGGTTGATTTCGCTGCAGGGGTAGATGGTTTGATGATGCAGGTAGCAATGATAATTTTTGTATCGCTAGAGTTTGTATAGAAGCTGCTTTGAAATTACGGACGTAGCAGGTGCCTGGGTTGTTGGCATCGGTTTTTGTTCTCATGCAGCTACTGATTGCGCTGGAGATCTTTTTTTCGGAAAATAGTCCAAACAAATTCCAATCCAATCCAAGGCAATGAGCTGACGGAACGCGAAAATCCAAATTAATTTATTTAATTTTCATTTATTTAAATTCAATTGCACAATTTTATATAGTGTATTTCCGCTGCTGCATAAGCTTCAACCTCCAACTGCTATAAGCGCAATAATGCTCTTTAACTGGTGTGCGGTAATGCGAAGCTCAAACTCGGTGACAGGGTCAGCAGTTGTGAATTTTAATAGCGTGAAAACAACGCATGTAAAACCAACATAAGTAAAAACTGCGAACAAGGATGTGCTTGTTGTTGACGAACAGGATGTGCATGTGTATATGTGCTTATCGAATGCGCATTGTGAAACAATGCCAATTTAACTGACCATTTTGCAATGCAACAACAATTACAATTACAACAACATTAAAATTAAACTGCGAAAAAATTGTCAAAAAAGGAAAAGAAAAAAAAAAGAAAAAACGACTGAGGGTTTGAGTAGGCACGACTATCTGATACACTGTAGTTTAAATAAATCTTATATTTGTTTGTAGATAACTTTTTATGTAAGTTTGGTAACTTTATTTTGAATAGACTCAGCGCTAACAGCCTACATACAGGCGGACAATAGGACAATGTTGACAAGCCAAACTTTGACTCTAATAATTTAATTTAATATACCATCTACTAAATGACTGCAGGGCATACAAAATGAGAAAAAAAAATTTAAATTAAAATACTCGTGCGAAAAAAAATTGCAGCGTGCAACGAAATTACATTGCGTTTATTTGGCTTATGGGGCGTATTAATAATATTACGTATACGTGCTGTTGCATATAACTGTATAGTTGCACTTGCATTCATTTCGGAGGCACTTACACTGCATAGTACGGTCCTGCTGTGCCTGCGGTACGCTTAATGACCTGCGGCGCACAGCGCAAATAAATTAAAATTTAATTTCAATGTTGAAATGAAGCAGCCATTTTTTATTTGCTGTTTTTGTTGTAATTGAAATTGTATCCAAAAAACAACAACAACAACAACACTGTAACACATTGAAAATTTAAATTTGTACATTGTCGTTCAGTGTTTACATGTCCTGCATCCTATATCGATTTCTATATAAAATATATATTTTTTGTGCCAAATTTCATGTTTCGTTTAATCATTTTTGCATATCGTATCGCATTTGCTGGCTGCCAACGAGCATCCTGCTTATCGGCTTGTCATAAAATTGGGTTCAACTGTGTGATTTGGCAGCGCAGCATGAAAATTCAATGCGATAAAAGCTTTTGTTAGGAGTATATTTTGTGTGGTTAACACCTTTGATGGGTTGGTTTGTGTGGTTGGATATTTTTTTTGGCAAATGGTTTTTTGTATTAAAGTTTAGTCAATTTTAAGTTAATTTTTGTACACGAAAGTGTGGCAAGGTTTGTTTGTTAATTTAAAGCTGGAAAATGCCTAATTAATTTTTTGGAATATATGGTCATTTCTGTGTCAGTTAAAACGATGTCTCAATTTGTACTTATCGAAGGTAATGGTTTTTAATTGAGGCTTCTTTTGGAATCAGAAATGGAATCAGAAATGTATGCTTGCTTTATATGCGCAAGAGAAGTGTGTGCATTTAAGAGATACTGTGTTCATGTAATGGTCCTTCGAGCCGGATCCTTAATTTGACAAAACCAAAACCATTTTTAGTTGCGAGTCGAGGCACAGCAAGGTCAACAATTAAAAGCTCTTCCATCGGGCTTAGTCAAACATAAAAAAATGTAAAGAAAATATTCACTAAAAACTCGATCAAGATGATGGCTGCAAAGAAGATTCAATGTTGAAGGAGCAGGCAAAGCTACAAGAATAAATATGGCGTTCAATAACAAAGCTGGTAAGCTTAGCAAGCATTGGGAAACTTGCAGATTATATAATGTTTCTAAGAAATGCAATAAATCCTACAGAGTCTACAATGAAGGTCGTAATGTCCGACCGAACTAATTTATCTAAAGTACCCGTTGATCAAAGGGAAGTATGCCAGATAGTTGCAAGCAACCACCTTTAATCATCAAAATGCACCTGATGACAAAATGAAAATAAGCAAACCATTCAAGACATCAGAAGTACATGATGACCAGATGGAAGTCACTGCAAAACGGAGCTCAAGTCCAATAGAAAATTTGGTAAGTCTCGTGGAAAGAAGAACTGATCGTTAAATTGATCAGAGACAGCTTAGAAAAGCCAAACACAGATAGCGTCTTCATCGAGTAGAGGGCACTCTACCAAACAAGAAGTGAAATATAAAAAACATGCATTTGAATAAGATGAATTTGATTTTCTCTAAGTTGAAGTCGCTGGCATAGAGGTACTCATTGAAAGTCGAGTCAAGGAGGTACAAGACACAAAATTCAATGTGCCAGAGTTATTAAAAATTTAACTCCCAAATTACTCAGAATTAATCCATGGCCGAAAGTATTTCAGGTACACGAGAAAAGTTGACTATCTAAAGGCATGCCTAAAAGGAGAGGTGAAAATGGCAATCGGCCATCTCCTCATTGGATCAGCAGCGTGATATATATCAGTGTGGGAGCTGAAATGAAAGCAGTGCATGTAATAATTTGTTCTAGAAGAATCAGCGATTCGATATTTAACAGGAAACCTTGCTACCCGAATGTCAGGCAAAGAAGCTCTCCTTATGAGAAACAGATCGAACATTAAAAAAATTGTCCAGTAATTAGAAAGTCTTTGCTGAAGGATAATTCCGTTAATTATTTAATTGAATTCCCGAATTTGTTTGATTTGGCAGAAATGTCGCCGCACAGTTTGAAGTTCAAGATCGGCTCGATGTTATTCAAACAAAAACTGTGCAATGGAACAAGACTCTCTATTTTAAGTTGTTGAACAATGTGGTTGAAGCAACGATTATCATAGGAAAGTTCAATATTTTTATCATGAAGATGCTGAAAGTCAAACTTTAGTCAGTAAAGGCACTCTGGATGCCACTTATTGCCAGCATTCGTCAAAGAAATATACTTTTGAATAATTGGAAGAATGTCCGAATGACTCGACCATTTTCTCCGGCTTGTAATGTTTCGGAATCATAGTAATCACGATCTAATGTGTTTCTTATAACATTAGAAATAGTAATATAACGTAAAGAACCTTCTAACAAAATTTTGCGTATTGCAAACAGATTTACAGAAGCTTTCTCAACCTTTGAGCTAAAACTAAATTCAATCAACAAAGTCATCAATGCAAATCCTCTACAACAGCTGGTCATTTTTCAAATTTCCATTTTCTGTTTTTTGTTTTTTTTTTTTCTTGCAATTTTCCATTTTTCTTCTATGTACAACGATATTTCAACTATTTCCGGTTGCTTCACTTAATTTCCGTTTTTTGTTTCGCTTTGAGTATTTTTCAATTTGTGATTTTGTGCTTTCGTTTTGCTAGTTTGAAGTTCGTTCGTTTGTCCTTTTGCAGAGCATCTTTTGCACTTCATTAGTTATGAAATTGAATTTGTAGATTGCGACGACTGTGAAATGTGGAAATTTGTTTAGCACTTATGCTAGACTCCTTTCAACTCCCTCTTTATCTGTGTCTCTGTTGCTCGTATGTGTAATATTTATTTAATGCTGAAATTTACAAGCGCTGCGCAGTAAAAATTAATAAACAAAAAAAAATTTGTAAAACTAAAAATACATGAATGTGCTGTAAACTGAAAACATGCACTTTGCAACATTGTTTATGCAACAACAAGAACAAGAGAGAGAAAAAGGAGCAATATAGAATCGAAATTTTAATACCCTTTATTCCAATTTAAAAGGCTTTAGTAATATTGGTGGAAATTAGGCAAATTTATAATTCAAATTTGGGTTAGATTAGGCACAAAACTTTACTCTGTAGGATCAGGAGCTACTTTATAATTATATCGAAATACCCTTTTCACTTTATATCTAAAGGGTATTCAAAAGCAATTGTTCATGTCAACAACAAACAAAACAAAAAACTACAAATGCAAATGAAAATTCCATGACATTGTATGAGTCTCGACATATATAAATAGTATCTAAAGCATTTGCGAATAAAGTTGTTGTTGTTTTTTTTTTTAGTTAGTTAAAGTTGTACACCCTTTTTTTTTCTTTTTATTGCGCATTGTTTTGCATTGAAATTAAAAATTTGTTTATGCTTAGCATTGCTCGAAGTGTTTACAGTGTAACACCTTTCACGGTTCGGGACTAATTTTGTTTGCACATGTTTTGCTGACCCATTTAATTTTGTTGTTGTTCTTGTTGTTGTGTAGTTGTTTGTTTGACAATTGCCAAAGGACAATGGACACGAAAAGGCGACAACTGACAAATTTGCTGTGCAAAATTAATTTTGGGTGTATAGCATAAACAAAATGTATATTTAAGGTTGATGCATAGCTAAAGCAACAGGATAAGCTCTTTTTAAAATGGTATAGCATTGAGTTTTCTGGAAGATGCTGATGCTTTTGTCTGTTTTTGAGGTTGTACTTTCGACAAATTTTCAGCTGAAGTAGAAGATTACTTAAAAGAGAGATAAGAAAGCTCATAATCTGGGTCAAATTCATATTTTCATGCTTGTTTAAGGAACTTCATTATTTTCATGAGATTACCTTATCAAATTTTTGAAATATTGTATCTTTAAGGATCCATTTCTTTGCAAAAGTGCCTTTTAAAAATAGTGCAGCGTTTATTGTTTTGATTTATTTTTGTGATAGGTTGCAGGTGCTTCAATACCTCTAAAAGATTAACATCATGCCACGATAGCTTATCAATTCAACGACATATTCGCTCAGCATTTGTCTTTAATAGACCCCACGGAAAAAAAGGAATCATGCCTGCTTTACTCATATCATATACTGCTACAGCTAGCTTCGCTAAGCTTTGAAGGATTTACTGCAAGTTAAGGACTGTGAGAGGTTACTTTTTTTTCTATTAAACTAAAGAAACTTTGTAGCAGTGCCTTTTTCTGATGAGTTGCAGCACCGATTCATGCTCTTTGATCTCGCATATGCAGATGACATTCCTGCCACGGAGTATAATTCATATACTGAACTCTCAGACATTCAGCTTATCTTTATCAAGCCTGATGAACTGCATCTGCAGATAAGCAAACCCTGCCCATGATGGAATTGATGACAGAGATGCTATGACTATGACCAAAAAGGCAGTAATGTTGTTGTTGCTGCTTTCTAGCAACATGGCTTGCATCTATCACTTCCTTTTGCAATGAAAAGGTGCAATGATGACTATGATTCCGGAACTTGGTAAGTTGGAGAACCTTGTAGCGTACTAACGACCAATAAGCTTGAAGCCGACATTCTCCAAATTATTAATGTTGGCAGTAAGTGGCGTATAGTGTGCTTTACCTCCAGTTTGGCTTCTGGGATCTTTATGATGATGTGCAGGGATGCCATCATATGTGCAGCAAGCGTTCGATTGCATCTGGCATGAAGACTTGCTTTTTAAGCGAAATTACCTTCTTCCAGTTACCTATTACCTACTGCTTTATTCGCATTGCTTGGACTTAGTTTTAGGATTGAGGTTTCTGAAGAGCGATCGAGCATACGCAGCATTAAAACTAAAGTATTGATCTTATTCTTCTCACTTCTAACCTCTTCTCTAAACGCTTGGTCCTTCGAGCCGGATATTTTTTATTTTAATAAGTTTTATTTCACATTTTCTAGGAAAAAATTTGCTTTGCATTTATTTTCACTCATAAAATACCCTCACTCTGCTTTCTTTAACCATTTAAATGCTCAGCATTTTTCTTTGCCCTTCGAGCCGGATACTTTTGATTTTAATAAGTTTGAAATGATATATTCTACTAAAAATTTGCTTTGCATATATATTCCTTCATAAATGAAACTCACATCTCCCTCTTCAACTATTTAAAAGCTTTGGGTCTTTTTATGGTCCTTCGAGCCGGATCAATTTATTAATTATTATTATTAATTTGTTTATTTTTCCGTAATGAGCTTCTTGTAAATAAATTGTATTGTTGAAACTTTTATTTCCACCTCAAACTTAGCCAGTCTGTTGCTGCTGCTGCTGCTTGAATACGCCGCATTTTCAACAGATACTTTCGTGCAAATTGTGTCCACTTGTCTTGTTTCGTTAGATGATTTATAGGTCAGCACTGCGGCGGTTGTTGCATGTGCACCGAAATTTGTTCGAACATCGAAAAACCTGCTAAAAACACAACAAAATATTTGATAGCTGGCATGCAGCAGTAAAGTAAAAGTTGCCTCCAATCGTCTGCCGAGTGCTGCACTTTTGTGGCTACTCCACACCGTTGCCGTTCTCGTCGCTGACTGTCACAATTGGATACAATACAATTGAATTGAACATTTTGGAGAGTAGTACATGTTTGTAGCAATTAACAAAAGTTGCACTAATGAAAAATACTTGGCTTTATCTATTGTATCTAAGGACATGACAGATCGATTGAATGAGCCTGAAGTACGGACATTTTTTGGAGTACAGTGCACACCGCCGTGTGCAGCTAATGAAAGTGATTGCTTCGGGTACTATTGTTATGTCCTTGCTAAATAGTGCAACTGCTTTCAATTTTCTAGTTCTCTAGCGCAAGCTGAAATTGAACAATAGTCGCACAGTCGAACGGAAGTTGAACAATGGAAATCAATAATTTATAAATGGCTTTTGTTACCGGCTGCCATTAAGAAATATGAGTTCGACTTTGTATTGCATAAATTGAAAAATTATGGCACTTCCGTTCATATAGTACACTTAAAAATATATGGCATTTATAGTGTATAAACTATTTTATGCTTGAACTGCTTGCCTTTACTCTAGCTTACTGCATGTTACTGCTTATATTTTCCTTTTTTTTTTAAGTATAATATTTCGCTTTTTTTGTATTTTTTTCGCTTCAGGCTGCTCGTTTACTGATTTTCTGCTTTTTTGCGTAAATCTTTGTGTGCAATTTTTTGCTGCTACGCCTTTGAATCAAAAATACGCACTCAAGCAAATCCTTACATTGGCAATGCATTTCCGCATGCAAATCATATGCAATACAACAAAATATTGAAATAAATATGCCGTAGCTAAGCAGCCAAATGCTGCTTTGAAATTTAAAATACTCGAATATGGACTTTAAGCATTGATTTATTTGGCAATAAAATAAATACTAAGCAAAAAACTTATTTAAAACCGCAAAACTCAAAGCACAAGGCACAACTCCCAAAATAGCCATAAATTTAAAAGTGTTTCGCTTGCTTCCGCCTAGCGAAACATTCAAGAAAACAGTCGAAAGAATGTACATAGATCTTAAACAAGCAACGCCTGAGGAATTGTACTTAATTTCCTTTTTATTTCATTTTATTTTTTACAATCTGTTTGCGCTGCAGGCGTAGTATGTGCGCGGCTTTAAAATGCGTGGGTTGTATGTTAGATTTTGGTTTGAAGAAACAATATATTTTAGCTGCATTAAAGATGCTGAAAATGCGAAAAAAAATTAATTTTGTAAAATTAAAGTATTAAGTATTGTTTTATGTTTCAGTGTCCTTCATCTATACTCCCTTGCCAATTGTTGGGTTTCTCTCCACAGATCGAGATGATTCCTGCAATAGTAGCACCATTGTCATCAGAGAAGGTCTAAGACTGCTTAAGGGGTTATCTTATGGGCCATCATAGACTGATTTAGAACTTCAACTTCAAATTGTATGTGTAGACTCTGTCTAGAAAAGGATGATAATTTATCGGCTCTAGCCAGACTCATAGATAGGCAGCTAAGTTACTTTATTGCGACTGTCTATCAGGCGGCCCTCAACAATGGTCGTACTCGGGCTTATCACAGATGCCGAAAAGATCCTGTCACTACTAATTCAACTATATCGGTCATAGGGTACAAAATATATATTGCTCTCAACATATTTAGCCTTTGATTTTTAGGTCTTCTTAACTTGCTATTGGAGCCAAAATTTATATATATTTATAGTGGAAGGCGTCTATGAAGCCAGTTAGGCGACCCCAGTAGTGCTTGCTGATTTTTTATATTGAGTACAAATAATGATCAATGTATTTCTGTTATATTTTGTGTTGCGAACGAAATTTCGTTAGCCGAAACATTGAAAACGTTGTAAAAGGTCTTTGGTGAAAAAGGACTTCTGTAAAAAAACGCGCACTTACGAATGCGATAAAGCGTTCAACGATGGTCGGGAGACCACCGAAAACATGCCTCGTTCTGGACGGCCTTCAACGAGTGTGAATGATGATAATGTCGATGAAGACAGGGAATTCGTTGCGGAAAGTAACCATGTGAGCTTGAGAGAGATTGGTCATGTTTTGGAGATTATGCATGAACACTAGATGTGCAACGCGTTGATGTAAGACTTGTTCCTATAGAGCTGCATTTTCTTAAAAAAATATATCGAAAGCAGCTAGCTGCAGACTTGCTCGATCGAACCCATTCGGATCGTACCTTCATAGAACGCCAAGGAGTCATGGGTGTACGAGTACTACTTGTGTGCTTGCTAAAAAGCCATTAACCTGAAAGAAGTTGGCTATTTTTCATTTTCTCTGCGAAGATATGAAGGACGTCGAGGTATACAGTTTACGGATGATTGAAAAGTATACGTTTTTTTGACAGTATTGCGCTTGGACAATTCAGTTGTGAGGTACAGCGCGTCGAACATGGAGGCCTCGAAGGAAGAAATTCGCCATATTTTACACTTTTACTACCTAAAAGGCAAAAATGCATCGCAAGCGGACAAAGATGTGTGATGTTTACGGGCCGATACTTGTTCAATTCGCATAGCACAACATCGGTTCACTCGATTCCGTTTTGGTTTGGAGGAAGTGAAAGATGCACCACGCACCGGAACACCTGTCGTCGAAGAAATCGATAAAATCAAGGAAGTGATCGAGTTAGACCGCGATAGTAGCAACGGTTGCCAAGACCGGATTGATGGTCAAGAAGGTTTTGATGTGTATTTGGTTGGATTGGCGGGGAATCATCTACTATGAGCTGCTCCCCTATGGTTAAATGTTCAATTCAGTCCTTTACTGTTAACAGCAATCGCCAAAAAGCGGCCATCTTTGCCGTTAGGAGACCAAATTCTTCGATTCGGATGGAAGGTCCTTATCCATCCACCTAATAGTCTGGGCATGGCACCATTGGATTAGCATTTCTTCCTGTTAATGTCGAACGATTTAGCTGGCGAGAGATGGTCCTCAAAAGAGGCTTGCGACAATTCTTTCGTCTCACTATTTTGCCAATAGGGAAGCAAGCTTCTATGAGCGGGGCATAAGGAATCTCCTTGGCAACAAGTTATTGATCAAAACGGCGCTTATTTGAACTAAATCCGATGATTGTAGTAAATTTTATAAAGATTTGATATAAAGGCGAAAATACGAACGACTTTTTGTTCCAACCTAAATGTGAATCGATCTGCTGATAAGAGCTTCATTGAGAGTGCTTCCTATCGACCATATGAGTTGTTAACGTAGATGACAGCTTGTATAATGAATCATGTCAAGATTCTAGCAAAGATAGAGAATAACTGCTAGGCCTGCAAGTTTGAGCTAAGTCGATTCAAGACCGACCAACGCTCAGCATGGAATTCGAACTGCCGCCACAACAATGGCAAGCGGGGCGAATTTTTGAAATTCTATGTTATAAAAAATATGTATTTTGACAATGAATTGTTAAAAAAGAAGAAATAACGCTGCAGTCGAGATATACTCTACCCCATTGAAACTCAAACTTAAAGGGGGATATATTCCTATCTGCATCCCGATCTTCTAGTGGATCTTCAGTGAATATTTTATTAGACTTAAATTAAGACACAAAAAGTGAGGCGTTTTTAGGTGAAAAACTTGTAAGTTATATTGGGTAGCACTGTCACACCTATGTGTATATTTCCGATAAAGAGATCTTCTAGTTTCTAATTCGAAAGTTCAAAATTAAATGTACCAAATGAAGCTGTAAATTTTCTTGTGTACAACCCTCGCTGCTAGAGATCTCGCAAGAAGTGGGCAACCATTATTATATTTTTTTGTACCTTCTTTTATGCAATATATAATGAGATTTTATACACATATTTTTTTTTTATTCCTGACAGACAATATAATTAAGTTGTAAACATGGGCGGCATACACAGGCGTATACTTTATATTGTAGCAAATAGTAATAACATTACACATACGCCGTGTATGTCGTGAATGGAGTGCTTTCAACTAGCTTCTTCTTTTCTTTTTTTTTTTTTTTGCGGAACAGCAGTTACGACTGCTTTGACGCTGTTGCATTTTTGCAATTACGGAATGCAAACATCTACAATACACTCGCGACGTACTCAATAAATTTCTCTTGTGTATTTGAAGTTAGTTGACTTTATTTGATATTTTACTTCTTTGTGAGAGAAAGGTAACGAAAATGTTACAAGAAAACATCAGAACAAACGCAGAAATATTGCGGAAAATTTATGCAAACAGAAATAAATATTTTGCCGCTGCAAAAGTTACAAAAAAAATGTGGAAAAATAACACAAATAGTTTACTACGGTCGTCGTTTATGTCGCCGTCGTGGAGTGTGCAGTACTGTATAAAGTAATACAAAGTTTTTTATATGCTATACACCAATCTATGTTTGATACCCTGCAAATATAGTGTATAAAAGTTTTAATAGTTTTTTTTTGGGAAAGTTTTTAATATATTTTATGAAGTATTTGCTGGATTGGTTGGATGAGATCAGTTGATGTAGCCAGGACTGTTCGTCTAGTTGTCAGTCTAACTGTTTGTACTTGGTATGGTGACTTCTTTTATTGCAAAAAAATATGCCTCCTAAGCTCATATAACAGTCTTATAGCATAAACTTCTTAACAAATCCATTTTTAGTTGCTTTTGATTGCTTCTTGTAAGCAATTCAATATTGGTTTTTCTGCAGTGTATTAAAATTACACATATACCGAGCTTAAAGTATAGCCATACTTTATTTATTTATTTTATTTTACTTTTCACAAGCAAAACATTTCGATTACAAACAGTTTATTGCGATACGCTCCATTGGGATGCAATTTTTGTAAATACAAACGAATGAACGGACGCAAGGAAGTGCAAGCAGCTAAAGAAAACAAAATGGCGCATGTTGGGTCAGCATAGGTAAGAAAGAGCAAGAGCGCGTGCGAGTGTAGCACCTACTACTATAATTTTTATTGGTATGGTTGAAAACTTTTGCTTACTTTATTTCTTGTTTATTTATTTGCCATTACTGCTTGCTCCAAAGTAACGAAAATTCTCTCGGTAAACTTTTCGTCAATGGCACTTTGCTTTAATTAAAAGTCAAAGGTAACATGGCGCATGTTACTAAGCGGAAGTAGTCGTACATCATTGCACATACATACAAATAAATAATATCGACAGATCAAAGCGTTCTAGGATAGCGCTCCTTCCTGCCTGTTAGTGTGTATCTGTGTACTTTTGTGCAATACAATTGCATGCATCGCTTAAGTATTTGTAGCATTTGATATTTATTTGCAGAGCGCTTGTTGTCGCATTCGACTGTCGAATAGATAAATAAATATTTGTGCAAATATAAATAATACAGCATAGACTTTTAGGCGCTCGAGCGTATTTGTTGTCTAAGTAGCGCGTGTGAAGAAAAGCAAATAGACTTATATCTATCTATATATATGTTTATATATTCGTACGATTTAACCTGTATGGGTGGCATGTTTGAATTTTTTCGTTGAGCGTGTTTGTATGCGTGCGAATTAATTTGCATAAATATGCTAATATTTGGTTTATCTGTTTGCGCTAAATAAATTATAGCCATATAAATTTGTATGTTGACATTTTAAGCGGGTAACGTTCATCAATTGATGCCTTCGGAAGTTTGTTATTTGAAAACTGACCGCCAACAAACAGGCTTTCGATACACGAAAATTTCTCTTACTATGTTTCATGTTAATAGTACATTAAAATAATCATTAAATAGTGACTGGAAACCTGCTTTTCTTTTGTAACTTTCAGTAAAAAGAGTTTCTCATTTACTGGGAAGTCTCTGAACAGACGTTCGGTGGTGAGCTAACTGTGAAAAAGCGACAATCAGCCCCTTTCATTAGGGTTTGGTGCGCTGGATTTGAGATCGCCAACGTAAAAAATATTAACTTCAATGAAAATAATAACGAAGCCTTGGATGAAACCCTATAATAATGACCCCCACAAACGTTATAAGGACCACGATTTACAGGTATGCACATAGAATGTCTACACCCTTAATAGGGATAGTGCAAATATGCAGCTGGGTGATGTTCTCGAAAGATACAAGGCTAATATTACTGTAAGCAAATGAATATGAATAGGAAGCCTCGGAAGGAATACTATGATGACGACCTCCGCAAACGATATAAGCATCACTAATTAAGGATATACACCTGGAATGTCCGCACCCTTAATTGGGATGGTGCAAATGTCTAGCTGGTTGATGTTCTCGAAAGATGCAAGGCTGACATCACCGCAATCCAATAAATCCGATGGATAGGACAGGGTTGCTCTAAAAAAGCATCCTGTGACATCTATTACAGCTGGTGAGGAGGCTAATCGTGGTGGGGAGGCTAATCGATTTCGCCGCAGATCGGAACATGGTAGTTAGTAGTACCAGATTTCAGCACCTTAACATCCACAAGGCTGTGTCCAGATCAAATAACACGCAACCGAATTGATCATTTTCTGAGTGAGGGAAGGCACGCATCGAGCGTGTTGGACGTGCGAATTTTATGTGGTCCCAACATCGACTCGGACCAATGTCTTATTGCAGCTACAGTACCTACTAGGCTCAGCATGGTGCACGCCGCACGTCCAAATATATCCATCATTATATTTGCAGTGGCAGCGGCCTCTAAATGACTGACAAATTCTGATAAGGTGTTATATATAGCTGCTCCGTTCTCTAGTGCTAGTTTCGTTACTGAGTATAGCCTTTCAGTCTTTAGATGCCTGAATAGCTCCAAATTTGTATCTTGATCGATGAGCCTTAAAGCTTAAGGATAACATTTTGCCGCCAGTTTCATAGAAATAATAAGAGGCAGGTGATGAGAGATAAGATCGTATGTAGACCAAAATTAATACACAAGGGTTGATTCTTGGAGCGAAACGTGCACCTAATGGGACTTCCTGTTGCCAGGAATTCTGCACGCGTAGTGAACGAGTACTCGTAGAAAGCTTTCAACTGATTCGTGCACCCTTCTGCTGATGCGGAACGTTACAATCTCCCGTAATAAGGAACTTAAGGCCAAGCCAAGCAAGGGTAGTCTTAAAATTCTTTCGAGTCTTAATGAATCCAGTATGCCGAATGGAACTCTATGCTTCCGATCGATGATGTGACGATAGCAGTTAAAATTTGAATTTTTGTGGAGCGCAACGGAACAGTTGGGAAATACTGCAGGTCTTGTTTGATTAATATTGCTGCATCTCCCTTGCGTGTACGAGATGGCGGATGGTTGGCTGGGCATGAAGTGTAACACGTAATGCGGGTAGCTTCTAAGTCAGCGGGCCATGTAGGTATGGAAAAAGCATTCAAGCTCACTCAGTTTGCTAGTAACACCTTACGCGTTCCAGCATATGATCCTTAATAGGCTCTTTTTGTGTTAAACGCTGTCAGCAGCTCCAGCTTCTACGTTTGGAGTCGCATTTTCTGCAATTGCAACCTAATTAAACTCTGAATTATTTTAATTAGTATTTATTACACTTTCTTATAAATTGCGTATCAATCTACCAATTAAATTTTTAAATTATAAACAAAAGCACAAACCTCAACAATTAAGTCGGGCAAGTAAAATATTTCGTTGTTGAATTTCCAAAGCGTGCTAAGCACAAATTTAAATTATTTTTAATGCCAAACAAATAGCGCAGCTGTCTTTTAGCAAAAATGGACAAACTATAAAATATTGTTTTTAATATGTGTGTGGCTACGGTGGGGGTAGGGTAAATATATATATTTTATATAGGTAGAGCCAGACATAAAACTAACTGACTCGGCGACTGTTAAAATGCGCACACATTAAGTGGCAGGGAGGAGGGCAGCGCTGCTGGCTATTAAAGCTGTCGCTTTGTATTACAACATGGAAGACACACACACACTGTTACACTAACATGAGTGTAAATACAAACACAAACATATATATAAACAGACACTCACACACACACATAGCTACTTGCTACATCAGTAAAACCAACAAACGGCGGAAGCAAAGGCATCAGCAGCAACGCATTAAGCACGTCGGCAACATAAATATTTTAATTTTGCTAAAAATTTTGTGCTGAAAACTCGCTGCTGATGGTACAGCATTTCTTTTTTTTTTTTGCTGTTGCTGCATTAGCTGAACGAGGCAGCAGGAAAACACACACACACACATGTGAGTCTGGCTCCATTTTCTTTAGTTAATGTGTGTGCCTGTGTGTGTGTTTGTTTTGGCGTTTGTAGTTGCGCGCAGACAAAAACTAAACTAAACAAAATGGCGAAAAGGATGCGCACGTTGCGATGCGATGAAAATGATAAGCGCCGTCGTCAACGCCATTACTCTGCACACCGTACTCCCCTACAATATATAGTGAGTGCGCTGCTAGTGTTTTCCTTTAATAGGCAAAATTATGTGCGCTCCTCGCGGGCTTTGACTGTTACAAACAAACACGGCTCAAAGGCATAAATTATTGCGGTTAGCAAATGAGTAGCGCCCTTTGCTGTTGCCGTTGCCGTTGCTGCTGCTAAAATTAAAATGCCCTTTTTTTTACAAATGCAGTTTATATGCACGTGCATGTGGTTAGCGCTTTAGTTTAGTTTGTAGAAATATTTCTCAAATGCTTCTTTGAGTGCAGATTTTTTTTGCAAAACAATGGAAAATTAAATGGCGGAAATAAAGTTTAAAGTGTTTGCCATAAGAAAGAGTAATGGCACAAATATGTAGGAGAAATATGTAGCAGAACTTAAGATATTTGTTTGACTTCAACTGCAGTGCACACCAGCTTCGTTTAAGCTTAACTAATTGCAAATTATGCATTTATTATTATAACTAAATAGTCACTTAAACTGCACGCACTTGTAAAGCCATTTATAATGCCACTGTCCTCGACTATTATGTAAGCATAAATAGTTTCGAAAAAAGAAAAACTATCTCAGATAAAAAGTGCACGCATTCAACTTAAACTATCAACAAATTTCTGTGAAATTAAAATATTTATGTGCGCTACGTGCATAAAATGATTATGCGCGATCCAGCTATGTAAGTATTTTTGCCTTGTTTTAATTTATTTGTGTGTGCATAAATTTGTTGGCATTTTGTTGCTATACATATATAGTGTATATATATACATATTTATAATAGCAATTGTTGTCTGTACTAAGTAGCTCCAACAACTCCAACCAACTACAAAAGCCTGATACTGGCTGCTGTTGTTATTTTATAACGCTTATTGTGTAAATGTCATGTTTTATGGAATTGCGATGAAGCTATTTTACTGCATTTACTACGAATATTTATGAAAAACTTTAGCTGTAATAAGTAAACACATACACAGCCAGAAATAATTACATTTGTGTGTCGAGGAGTTGGCTAACAAACATTTGGTAAAGTGGGCTTACATATTTGATATACTTTAACTAATACAAAAATTGTATGTATTTTATTTTATTTATTGCAATCTCAACAGAGTAGCCGACTTACAAGAATGTAAGCCTAGTGCGTACTTTCGCTGCGACAAGATAGTGGTCCGAGTCAATATTGGGACCACGTAACGTTCGCACGTCCAACACGCTCGATGCCTGCCTTCCGTCAATCAGAACATGATCAATTTGGTTGCGTGTTTTTTGATCCGGACTCAGCCATGTAGTGTTGAAATCTGGTACTACTAACTACCATGTTCCTCACTCCATTATTGGAGGTAGTGTCGTGACGGCTAAATTTTCCGACGGTTGGGCCAAAGATTCCTTCCTTCCCAATCTTGGCGTTGAAATTGCCAAGCACGATTTTGATATCGTGTTTGGGACAGCGCTCGTACAGACATTCTAAGCGCTCATAGAACTCATCTTTAGCATCGTCGACTTTTTCTTCCGTCGGGGCGTGTGCACAAATCAGACTAATGTAAAAATATTTAGCCTTAATGTGAACCTAGAGACGAGCCCACGTAGTTTCCTACTCACCACGAAACCAAATCCGATTCGTACTTACTCACATGGCAGCTGTAATAGATGTCACAGGATGCTTTTTAAGAGCAACCCTGTCCTATCCGTCGGATTTCTTGGATTGCGGTGATATCAGCCTTGCATCTTTCGAGGACGTCAACCAGCTGGCTATTTGCACCATTCCAGGTGCTTATCCTCATATCATGATCCTTATATCGTTTGCGGGGGTCGTCATCATAGGGTTCCTTCCGAGGCTTCCTGTTCGTATTCATTGGGGGTTTATTTTGTTAAAGTGGCGGGTCCCAAGCCCAGCGCACCAACCCCTTATTAAAGGAGAGGGGGTCCCTTCGCCTTCTCACGTTAGCTCACTTCTGAACTGGTGTTCAGAAGCGACCCAGGAGATACGTGTCCTGGCGGACGTGTCAGTTGCTTGGACCGTTTGACACAAGAATCATTGTTGGCCATTCCCAGGTGAATGGTAGTCAACTACTTTTCATACAATGTGAACTTGAGCAAACGATCCCAATCTCCCAATAGTATATTAGCACCCTCGAATATATTTCTGTATATATGTAACTGTGGGCACATGTAAAACATGTGACTTGTTGGCTGCTTTTTGTTTATTGTTTTTGTTGTTGTTGTTGTTGTTGCTGTTGGCGTAAATGTGCGGCAGCAATTGTGGAAATTATATTTTATCATTTTAATGTAACTTTACGCAATCTCATACATAAGTGCGACAGAGTCAAAGATAGAGTAGAGCATAAAGCCAAGCAAAGTATAATATCATAAATTTATATGTAAATCAGTGGCTGACAGTGCGTATGATTAATGTGTGCGGCAATGTCTTTAAAGAAAACTTCTTAAACTTCTACGTGCGGGTTTAATTAAAACTGACAAACAAATACGACTTAAAACGAAAACCAAAAAAAAAAATGAATGATTTTCCCAAAAACAACAACAAAAAATGGCAACAATTGCAGGAGCTATAAAAAGCTAACAGCCAACCGCACTACGGTGCAACATTTCTATGCTAAATCACTTTGTGGCCTTTAGCATATATGAAATAGTACTCTATATTCTGTAGTATATGTATTTTCTATGTAGTTGCAAGGTTCTTTTGCAGCATTTTGGCTCTGACAGGCACGCGGCGCATAAAAAAGCGCTACAATAGCATGATTTATTGCAGCGAACATTGTGCTGAGCTACCCTGCCGCTCTGCTGCTGCCGCCCCGGCGGCTCTACACACACAATTTTGGCTGACCATCGAATAATACTCTATTTCGAGATATGTACATGGAGATATATGCACGATGCAGGCATTCATTCATTCATTCGTTTCGATATGCGATATACAGGATATATGCGCGCTGCCATTTTTATTTAACATTGCATGAGAATTTGGTGCGATTTTATTGAATGCGATTGCAGCGAACGGCGATTTGTGCGATTGAAAAAGAGAATTATGTGCATCTGCCGGAGTGGATTTGGTATAGCATTTATTCATTGCGTTGCTTATTTCCGCCAACAAAATAAATGCTCGGAAAATATTTAAAGCGGCAATTTGTTGTAATGCGTGATTTTAAGAGATTTTTGTGTAGCTTTAGGGAGTTAAATTTATGTTGTAGCAGATTTTATTGTACATAAAGACTGCACAGTTATGGCAAATTAAACAAGACAGAGCTATGCAGTCGAGTTTGTTCGATTCGGAGCAAATAATTTGTGTGAAAGCTGGGCCTGCTAGTGCTTTGATATAGATTTGTTGGAAATATTTCATTAGTGTTTAAGTAGCGTATCTTACTTATTATATTTTAGCTAAATTTACTAAAGGAGCAGTAGGTTCTTAGGAATACCTTCCATTAAATACTAATCTGAAGAGAGCATAGGTGCATCTAAATATTCAAATTTCAAGGCTCTATATTCTATTGTTTTCAAGTACTCCTTGTTCATACAGTCAGCTTGACAGACGGACATGTTTATAATGACTCATTTTATGTTGCTGATGAAGAATATATTTGTACTTTATTAGGTCAACCTCACCTTCTACTGTTTATTACATGATTTTTGCAAGGAGTTTTAGTACTTCAGACAAATTTATGCCACTCAATTTCTTTAAAGTGTCAAGGATACAAACAGTTGCATCTTCCTCGTATTCAGAACTAATAAAAAGTCAAAGTTATTTACAGACAACACTCGAGTACGAGCTAACGCGCTTTAATAAAAGTGCCAGGATTTAATTTGTAGCTAGGCAATGCACTTCAGTGCAGACTCCTGAGCACACTCAGACATGTAAAATCACTCGTACTAATACAATTATAAGTTGGACAGTGTGTTGAAATATGAGTATGCTGGGAAAGTTTTTCTGAAATATAGAATAAAGACTTAAATTTTCTAGACACCACCGAATTGATCGTATTGACACTATCTTTATGAGATGCGAGTTATGGCTATTTACTATCAAACAATATTTTATTAATCCTGGTGTATAGGAATTTTACGACCTCATTAATATATGTTCCAAATGTGAGGCGATTATATAGATAAATATAGAGGGAAGACCCCTACGTCATACGTCACTGCGTTGCACATTTGCTGAGGTTAACGTGTCTTCAGCAAATATAGTAGAGAGAAAGTCCTGGAGATCTTTCATCAGGATTGTACGCCCAGTGATAATTTTCCAAGTGAAGAGAGTGTGTACAGTGTGGGCTTTAGTATACTACTCTGTTTCGAGCTTGACTTCACACTATCCAGAATCATCGAGATCCTGTGGGACAGTAAACTGCCATCGTCATCGACCAACGTGCTCTTCCCGGACTTGTGAATTGTAACGATTTGGGCCTTTTTCCAACGATTTAGGAAGTGATTAGAAAGAGTACCGCTTAGACTGGTAGCATTTTCAGAATCTTGTTGTCGAAACCATCTTCACTTGGAACTTCTTAATTTATCTACACTTTGATGTGGCACTGGATCTCCTCGTTTGTGTTAGGATAGGCAAGGAGGGCCATGGCTTCCAGTTCCCTTTGAACACGTCTCCTGCTACTACCAGATGTCGAGTCAAAAAGTTGGAATGAAGCCTATAAATGTTGGGCAAAAGTTTTCGCACACTCGTGGGAGATCTCGACGAGCTACCAACTATTTTGCGAATTGGGTGGAGTTTCCGCAGTTTGTTTCTCAAGGAAACACCAAGACTTTCTAAGACTAGATTTAGTATGAATTAGAAAATATTCAGTCTTTATTTTGGTTGTACTGTATATTCTTATTTTCGAAGGATATGTGGTGTGGATTCTTTACTCTTTTAGAATCTCTATTTGCTTCTATGACTCTTTTTAGTAATCAACAGTAGTCCGCCATCCCATTTCCCTGGCTATCTTCTTTCGAATTTCTTTAGATCCTGATGGAAGCGATCCCCTTGGTCTTTGCTGACATTGCATAAGTTCTCAAGAAAATGGTTCAAAAAGTACAGTTTGAGATTCAGCAAACATCCCAAACTCCGATAGTTTCTCTCGCTATCGGAACTTTTGTGATTTCCCAAAAATTTGTCAGCAACATTTCGGAAACTAAGCCATGCAACATTCTCTGTATGGAAGTGTTGATCACGGCTTTGAGGTCCATCGAATATACCTTCTTTTAGTTTCGCTGTACTCATGTACCCATGGCAAATGCACTGCCAATGGGATTGAAGTATTCCAAGACGGCTAGGACTTGCGTGTTAAACAAATCATTCTGGCATATGGACAATTCTTGATAACCTTTTGTAAAAACTGGTAGACGCAAGCAAACGATTGTACGTATTCTTCTAAATAAGGAAGACTATGGGAACAACTTCAATTGAGGTAACAATCGAATAGCTACCCAAGCGGACTGGAAAACCCTTTGCGCTTCAAACCTGTTCTATAAAATTTAGAAATGAAACTTCACTTTGAGTTCAAAAATCCGGCTTCAGCACACTGTGCAATATGCATATCGCAGCTAATATGAACTAGCTCACCTTACTGGCTTAAAATAGTCAGTCAGTCATTCACGCTGACACTCTCCTTCTTTTTCTCTCCCTTTCTAGGCTCGTTTGGTATTCACATAAAGAAAAGTTCGAGCAACAGCGACAGCCTTTATAATCCACTTAGCAATAACGCTCATTCATACGTACCCAAAAAACATTTTAGCTTTTATAGCCGAGAGCAATGAAATTCGTTTGCAGTACAAAGAAATATGAAAAAAAAAAAATATAAATAAAAAATGAAAATTCGGTAGCAAAACGCAATTTTCCCCAAAATTTCCAACTTCAAAATATACATCGTATACTTGCAGTTTATCCAGTTTTTTTTTTTGCTGCTGAGCTGCGCTTTTTGTACGTACCAAAACTTCTGGTTTGTGTGTCTGTTTGAGGTCTGGAAAATGCGCCTTTGGCTAAAAAATGTTTGTAAAAAGATTTGCAGTAAATATTTGTATAAGTTTTTGAATTGGTAAAAGGGCAAAGTTGGCAGCGTAGGTAAAGAAGAGAAGGTGAGGGAGTATTTAAGTGGGTATTATGCTTAGACATCAGACTTTTGTGGCCGCTGGGTTTCATTGGCAACATGCTGCATGTGTGTATTTCTGTATTTTATATATATTTTTAAGCATAATAAAATATGCAAAAATAATTTGCCTCAATGAAATTAATTTCATTTATAGCACACTAATGAGCAAAAAATTCATTATAAATGAGAATATTAGCAAGTTAAACGGCGCTCGTAAAAATAATAAATTACAATTGCATGAAAATTGTGCAACAAAAAATAAATACGAGTATTTAGTTGTGTGTGGCACATTAGTTTTAGCTAATTTGACTTAAATGTATGGCACAAATAATTTCTACTCGAATGGCATTTATTATATTTAATAAAATTTATGAAAGCGCAAATGTCGCAGTAAATAATATTTAATAATAATAAAGTAATTGCTTTGTATTTGTAATTGTGTTAACATGTACTTATGTCTGTGTTTAATATTTAGTTACTATTAATTAATGTTAATATAACACATACGCAATGTGAACATGGCTGTGAAAAAAGTCATGGCAAATTAGAAATAGAAATAGGTCTCTTGTGGTTTAAATTTTTGAAACATTTTTTGCTAAATTGAATTCAATGAAATGTGGTTTACTATGTGTGGTTGCTAGTGATGATGTCCATGTCAGAGGATACACTACTAATGTATTCGGCTTACAGCAGAGTTGCTATAAGGACCAGGAAGCTCTTGTAGCTACAGTAGCTAATCGCCTTATGCAAAATGTCATCTCAGTTGAAAGTATATAATACTGCTTATGGACAATGGCAAGAAGCTAGAAAAACCATGTTTCTTCAAAATTCCCGATTCCGGGTGGCTGACGGAGTCTTGGCTAAATGCTCTTATGAACTTGCTGAGTGATTCGTTTACAGTCTGGAGGCAATCTTTCAGACATTTGAATACACCTCAGATCCATGCTCAGTTATGCCTTTCAGTCGCCCCCATTAATTGCATACAAAATATCTAAAGAATAGTAAAGCTCCAGGCTGACAATATAACGCTCTTGCAGGTCGTTATCTTCAATGCGGTGCTGAGAATAGGGCACATTACATCGCCTTCTTCTGCTGTTATATATATATTGCTCCAAACTTAATGTAGTCTTTTATCCTACATGTACAGGGTATAAATATGTATTACCATGGCATGATACAGTTCATAATTGCCAGATCCCGTTTGGTTATTCTTATTTTGAAAGATATATGACCTATGGATGTCGCCTGACAAAAATTCGTTACATAAAAAAAAATTTGATTTTATGATTCAATACAGTTTCCATCGAAAGCAATACAGCAATTATAGCGGTCATTTGTCTTAGGCCTCAAAATAGGCTTCAGTTTCGTCGATCACCTCTTCATCAGTGCTAAATTATCTCAGGTCTGACAACAAATACGGTGTATGCGGAGCAATTCAAAGCCAAATTCATGCAATTTTGCCATCGTTTTCACTGATTTGTGACACGGTGCATTGTCTTGATGAAACATCACGTTCTTCTTCTTCACATAGGGCCATTTTACTGCGAGCAAACGCTCCAATAACGCTACATATTAGTCGCTGTTGGCCCTTTTTCCCTTTTTAAAATAATCGATGAATATTTAAACCATGCGCATCCCAAAATACTGATGCCATAATCTTTCCAGCCGATTTTTGTCTCTTTTCACGCTTTGGAGTCGGTTCATCACGTGCAGCCCACCTAGTATATCTAAGTGATGAACCACCAGCATATCTGCTGTGTAAACATTAAACAAAATAGGTCTAAACCTATCTTCTAACTTCACAGAGAAAGACCTCAAGGAAAGGTAGCAACTGTGTAGTAGATAGCACAGGGTGGCTTTTTCTTCAATTTGTATAATAATCAGTCATGCCAGATTCGATCATATGTCTGTTTAAAGTCCAAGAACGCAGCTAAGCAGTACTTTTTGCACTCAAAGCCTTGTAATATATGTTCGATTAGACGGTGACATTATTCAGGGGTGCCATGCCTGCTCCTGTATCGAAATTGGTGAGTTGGAAGCAGCTCCTTCGTTTCCAATATAGCCAGGAGTTCTGGCAATAGTCTGATCGGGCGGCATGAGGCTAGCGGATAGGAACATTGCAGTGAGCAATTTTGACTGAAGGGACCTTCAACAAGGCACCATTAATGTGGTCGTAGCCAGTTGACTCTAATATTTTCAATGTTTTAATTTGTTCTTTGACTTCATCACTTTGAAGAACAGTTATTAGAAGAGTCCACTGGACAAGTCGAGCTGAGAATTTCAACTGTTTCTGCATATTCTAAGGTAGAGCAAGTGTAGAGCAGATGCTAAGCAAATGCTTTGGCTGTCCACTGGTATCTAGAATGAGTGCCAACCTCTCATTTGTGCTTTAAAGGTAATGCGTGGCCGTACTTAAATTGAGCTCCCTATCACTACATTCAAGCTAACTGATATAATGTTCAAGGGTTGGGTTGCGCTGGGTCAGCTCCGTGGAAAGCTGCTTTATCAAGAGAATCAGTCTCTTTTGGTTCTACGATTTTCTTTTACCAGAGTTGATACTGTGAGCGAGCTCATGTAGCGCACCCTGCTAGCTTGCATTGTAGTTCGGCCTCTAGAGTAAGGAATGGCGGCCTGTGAAGCCTCAAGTATAAGCGGCGTCATTTTCTCAATAGCATCTTCAATCTCGTCACTCATGCTTAGGTGTGTTATTCTCAATTAATTTGACTGGTCTGTAGACATTGATTGGTAGTTGAAGTAGGAGCAGTGAGTAAAACACAGACAGTCTAATTGGCTTCAAAGCTCGGTTAATGGTACATACTTTCAAGTACTTTCTGCTACTTTCTGGTGTTAGTGAGCCTGTTCACGTGATCTCCTGATGATTGACTGTGCAGGTTGTTGTTATTACTGTAGTGAAGCAGAGCATGGAAACCTTTCTAGTTCCAAGTTCGGCAAAGAGCTGTTGAAATACTTAATGGCTGACTGCGTTGATTAGATTTTGTAGCCATTTAGCCGCGTTAGTCCTAGATCACCTGTCGGATTTATTACTTGACGATCAATGCGCGCCAATTCGTAAAATTTTGGTATATAATTTGTTCTTACAAGTTATTCGATCTATGGTCCGTCTAGACACGTGTAGAAGCTGAGTTAGTGAAGTGAATTGATCAAACATTCTTTCCATTAATACCTCCATTCATTTTAGGATGACGTTTTCGAGATTGCTGTATGAGAGCTCATATTTAGAGGCACGTTATTGTATAGTTTGAAGCCTCTAACAAATTCGGTACGAGCTGGACTATTTCTATTTAAAGATTTTGTATAGGCAGAGGAACTCGCAGTCTGTTCAATTTGTTCACCTGAATTCGTATCAGTCTGAATTGTTCAGTTCAATAAATTACTTTGTTAATTTTAAGCTAGATACAACAAATTATATTTAAAGGTTTAAAAAGTTGTCCAACCTAATTTGTGCGCAGCAACAATGAAACTGAAATAAAATAAATTTTCATTTAAAGCTTTTCATTGCTGTTTGCTTACAATTCTATAATTTTTAAATAGTGCTTTGCTCGATTTTGTTCAAAGTTGTAAAAGCGTTAAGCATTTGTTGCGCGTACAAATAGAACAAACAGAAAAAAAAAAAACAAATACCTACATATAAAAAAATAAAATATAATCCTAAAAAGGATGCATGCTGCAAAGCCGGACAGTATGTTGATTTTTTGCGCATTTTACGTATTTGCTTGCGAAAGTTTTGAAATGGTGCGCAGGATATTAAAAGGACACGTAGTCATGCATGTAAAATGAGCGCATATGCGAGCTGTCGTCCTAGTTGGTCCTTTATATTTCTGCATTTTATTTTTATTTTATTTCCATTCTATTTTTTTTTTGTTTTTTTCTGCCACTGCTAGCATATTTTACATGCTCGGCCTCGCTGAACTTTGTGTCAGCAGAAAAATTTAGTGCACAATCATGAAAATGTGAAAATGAGTTCGGGAAAAAAAGGAGCGTAAAATGTGAAAAGAAAATCTTATAAATACTTTGCAAGTTTGTTGAACTCCCTGTGCACAATTGCTTAAATTAGCATGAAATATAAATCAAAGAGCAGTTTTTTTCTCTTCTTTTAAATTTAATTTTCAATAAACATTCAATTAAATGCTGGAATGTTGCGGTTGCTTTTGTTTGTGCTAATACGAGACACGCAAATTCTTGGTATTGAAAATATCCTTTTATTTTACAAAGCGCTGCCACAAAATTCTCGCAATCGCAAATCGCATCAATTACAGACGTTGCTTTTGTGCAAGTTTAGCGCTCAATGATCACCATACCGCCGGCCGCACCACATTAAATGGCTTCGGTCTTGGCTTGTGTAAAACGCTTTTGGCTTGTTGACCCTTTACACGCAGAGTTAATTTGGGTTAAAAGCATTTGCCTTTGTTCCTGTTAGTTGTTAGTGTTTGTTGTTGTTGTTGTTGTATTGCCAACAAATAATCAAACAATCAATCTTGTTTGACCAGCGAACAAAAACAGACATATATATATATATATATATATATATATATGTATATATCCATATATATAGAAACAGACAGCCAGATAGCGTTAAAATGTGTCAGTAATTATATAATTATAGACAATACAGTAATATATGAGTTATATGAAAGGATATACAGGATGTAACTGTTTTATAAATGGAATTAATGCTTACATACTATTTTAATGTTGTAAAGCCAAATTGATATATCTACTTCCTTTAGTCTATAATTGATATTGAAAGGCACGAGCGTTTGAACAATTGCAGATTTCGAAGTTTGAGCTTAAGAGTTAATGGAACCTATTGTATATGAAATATATATCTATATATAAAATATGTAAAAAGAGTACAACAAAAAAAAAAAATATAATTGTTTCTAAATATAAGAGGGAATTGAGAAAAACTCTATATGCAGACTTGCTCATACTGAGTTCCTGCCGATTGGCAGCCCTAAAAGATATGCGTTTTGTTTTATGATCTGTCGAGACACGATCGAAAGGTTATGCACAGAAGCTAATTAAATACTAGCAAGCCATAGATAGCGAAGTCTGTCGGATATGTTAAGGCAGCAGATCTGATGCTTGCCGTCCAAGAGCTCTGCCCTGTAGATCAAATGACAACATCTTTAGGCTCAAACCAAAGTGTTTTCCTAGCAACTGCAAGTCACCGTCTTGACGTCGCCGCTGGAGATGGATATGCACTCCCTTCATTATAGGGGAAACTGCCAATTGCATTAAAAACGTATGCTTTGCTTAATGCTTGGTCGGAAAGCTCGCTTCACTTTCTGACATTGATTTCAATGTCATAAAAGAGGTGCAGCACTATACCACCAACCTGACAAGCTCAAGAAGAACACATAATCCAACTGGCTGATCAAACTCTTGGCTTAGTTATTGAAGATATATATATATATAGATAAATAATGATTGCTGCAAGAATTGTGAGCATCGCTGAGTTCTGGAACTGCATCTTAGACTTCCAGTTTTGATTTCCCGCTGGCTAGAGTAAGAGAGTTTCACAGAATCATGTTTTGGGGGCCTTTAAGCAGAACATATTGAATAGCATTATTTTCGTGGATGTCATTCAAGACATTCACTGGGTTTTTCGGTAAAGTCAAGAAGACGATTCGATCATTTTTAGAGAGTTTCTTCTTCACGGTTCACCTATTTCAAGTTAGATAGGAATTGCATTTACTAAGGCGGTGTTTATGGTTCAGCAGACGCTCATTATATCTACTTAAGAAAAAGTCAACCTCATGCTCTACGTAGGATCATTGATATCTAGTGTTGAAATTTTTATATACCATGGATTATTTTGCATCGCCAGATTATTATTTCTGTTTGTTTTGGCTGCAATACCTGATATCTGAATGCCTTATTTCAAAATCGGCACTAGGGACAGCCTGCCTCAGCTGAAGAGACATTAGCCTTTCTTCATTGTTCTTCATTAATAAGACCCAGATAATTGGCCTTATTGGACTATCCTAAAAAAGTTCCATGTAGTACTGCGGTGAATTGCTTCTGGTACATTTATCGCTATTCATCTGTACATTCCAACTCCTTGCCCAGCACTCTAGTAGGGATATACAATTATGAAGGCTATTGGCAGAGTTTTATTCGTCTTAAGACCTGCTCAGAACTCACACACCGTTAGCAAATGTAGCAAGCTTCATTTTGGTCGTGTGGTTCGATAAGACTCCGCCAGGAACTGGGAGGTTAAAAGCAAAAAGGTTGAACATAAACGATCCTAGGAAGCTGCCTGGTGGAACCACAGCGTTCAAAGGGTAATTTGGGTAGGCACTTGCGCGTATTCTTACGAAAAATTGCCGCCCCTACATTTAGAAACGCAGCGACTCTGTGAAGTTGTAAGGCTGTACAATGTCCTGAATGAAATCTGAACTGTTCAACTGGAAAAAGCCCTTTGGCATCTGTTATGTCAGATAATCTGTTGACGAAGAGTCTTTCCCAAACTTTCAATAGCGTTGGACGAGGACTGATCGGTCGCTATGATTCAGGATTACGTTCCGGTTTGCATTACTAAGAAGAGAAGAGCATTTATGGGCAGAGCTTTTAGGGTGGCGTTGCATATTTTATTTTGAAAAGGACCTTTAGTGACGTTTGAGAATAGGAATATCTTGTATCTATAGTGAAGATTCTAAAGATGCCTCAGTAGTTAGGCCTTCTTTAGTTGAGGCAAGGTTGAACAGCTTAAAGCACTCTGCATGGTGTTGTGTGAATACATCAGCTTGCTTCACAACACCATCTTCTACTACGATTTCTCAATGGGGCCTGACGCATATGTTGACGCTTGGCACTTCGAATTGCCTTCCACAAAGAAAATATTGCATCTCTTTCTGTGTACATATTTTGCAGCATATTATGGAAGAAATTGGAACTTTGTTTCTGAAGAGATTCGCTAAGTTCAGAGGCAGTCCTTAGCCATTCTGTCTTATCCGTAGGGTGGTGCATTGGTAAGTACATCATTCTTAATCGGCGCTTTCTACTTAAGAAAGCGCGTAGTTTAGTGATCAACGAGAACATACCACGTTTAAGTTTTGTAGGTTTGGTTCTATCGCTCCAAGACTTAGCTACTGCTTCATAGACTTTCATGGTGAATAGGTTTTATATTTCTCTGAAAAGCACTTATGTTTGAACTAGGACCTACAGGCTTCATCGATGATGGGTAAGTTATAACTGCTCATGTGGTCCGAGGTCCGAGGTCTGGTCCATTTGTTCTTCAATATTTAGATCCAGTGAGGTATACTTTCGTACACCACAAAGTCCAGCCATTCTGGGTGGTTGTTTGCATGGTAGGGGTATCTGATGGAAGCTCCGTTTGCCAGAATATTTGCGCTAGAGGACAAAGCATAAGCAACCGGTTCTTTACCAATCTTTTAGGCTATCCTACAACCTGTGATTAACATTGATAACAACGCAAACAATGTATCTGCTTTCTAGTACTCCGAAAAGTGATGCAAACTCGTTACTGCTACTTCACACTGATGAGTAACACGCTTCAAATCACTTATCACTTATCTCGCTTAAGGGTTGACTTAGATATCACTGCCGCTCCATATAATAAAAAAAATTATTATTTCTCAATATTCTTTGAACATTCCCTATCAAACTACTATAATATTTTATATATCGCATATAAAAAGTGTACCTACGAGCAGCAACCATTTACAATAAAATGCTGCAAATTCATGTTGCTGTCTGCAGAATTTGAAGACCTTTGTAACCCCACAAATGTTGCAGCATGTCTATACACAAAATTCGACTGAAAGTTTATTGACACAACGAGAGAGTATCACACATTAGACGGCACATGTACTTCAATATCTCATCAGTCTGAACTGCTGAATGGTTATAAACTAACTACCAAACACTTCGTCTGACAGATATATGCTTTTCAGCTTCAAGTGCTTGTATCCTTTCCATCAACACCTTCATACACTGTCTCTCTGTCTGTCTGTCGGTCCGTCTGTGTGCTTATCGATAAATACTTGTAACATTGAATTTAAATATTTGTCATTTCAGACAGAGAGCACACTCAACATAGAAGTCAATACAAAAATTGTTTTTTGTAAAAGTTCAAGCATTGCAAAAAGATATTTTTATCGATTGATAAAAGAGTCAGACCCTCGAGGGTATTTTAAATCGCGCTGCACATTAAATTCAATAACTTTCCAGCGCTGCATGCAAATGATAAATTATTTCAATTGCAAACGCTTAGGTAAGAGTTTTAGCACATAAATTATTACTGCTGAGCTAATTAGGGCATTATTTTGAAATTATTTCGCTAATACATGTGTGCAAATTATGCGATTTATATTTAATGCATTTTTCATGCGTAGTTAAGCGCGTATTGTGTGAATTGAGTATCCTTTTTTTTTGCTTCATATTGAATAAAATGTCATTTAAATTAGCGTTGGTGCATAATTAATTTGACATAAATGCAATTTTAGGCCATGTATACTGGCTTATCACAAGCAAAGCACACACATTTGGTGTTGAATAAAATTTTCGAATATTGTTTAAAATAATAAAAAGCATTTGAGCTGAAAGCCATTGCTTATAGTTTAAGTGAGTCTAAAATTTTAATTATGAATTTTATTATAACTAAATAAATTTACTGTGTCAAATTAATCACCATCTGTCTACTTCTCTGTGTATTTGTAGCAGCATAATTCAAAAAATTTCCAAAGAGCAGACATCTTTAATACATAAACCAATTAATGCTACTCATAACTCATTTAAGCACTATTTAAGTTATAATCCTACCCATTTACTAACATATTTCTCATTAATAAACTGCCAAAATGTTAGCAATTAAGCTGTATAAATATTCTAATAATTCTTATTTTCCAACTAAAACCGCGCCAGAAAAAAATGCGTATACATATAAAAAGGATAAATAGCCTTGAGTCATATGCTGACGCCACACCGTTGAATTTATTTGAGTTTTATTTGCCGCTTTTTATTTAATTTATTTTTTTATTAGCACTTCATTTTTTTTTTATTTGTTTACTTTAAGCATACTTAAGCACATTTTTATGCGTATTTAAGTATGTATCTCATTTTGTATCTTTTTTGTTGTTGTAGCCGCTGGCCAGTTTTCACATTAACGACACCAAAAACAAAAGAACAAACAAAAAAAAAAAATATGTTTAATTAATGAAGCATAATTTTGTTGTTGTATGTTTAAGTACTAGTCTGAAATTGTATGCGAAATATACGAAATGACGTTTCACATTTTGAGTTTTACACTTGGAAATTAAATATTTTATTGCTTTTTAAATGTAAATTATAATTAAAAATAGCATAAATCAAGAGCAACACCAATGCGTAACGACAGAATCACTAACAAAACGAAGCGTGTAAGCGTATAATTTCAATTAATTAGCCACAATGTTAAAAAACCTCAACGAAAAAGTCATGCATGCCATAACAAATTATGTGTGTGTGGCATAAGCAACGTGGGTGATTTTAATGGAATTTGGAAATGGCATTGTCAAGTGGTATTAAAATTTTAGTTAAAATTAAAGCATTGGAGAATTGTATGTTTAATGTAACCAAATCAAAACTAGGTTTCACAAAAGTCAACTGACTGTGAAATTTTGAATAGCTATTGATAGCTACCAAGAAGCTCACACAAACACCTAAGTAAAATAAAGGTAATAATAGACCGATATAAAGTTAAAGGAAACTAGTTTGAATAACTCATCCTTTAAGAAAAAACTGCTGCTCATTGGCGATGTCACAAGTTGCTGAGATTGCTACGACACGAATTCGTTGTGTGCTTTTAGGCGCTTATTGATTTGTTGGCAAAAGCATATGTCTGAAACGTAACGCATTGCGCAGAAATAATACTGCATATCCATAGTCCTGTAGTGAACTATCTGTATTTTAAATATTTAAGAGTGATAGATCATATCTCCAGGCAGCAGCAAGACAATAAATAAGCAGCTAGACAGTACACTTATTGCTCTTATTAAGCTTGTTCTATGGACTCAGCAGTCAGTTTAATTCTCGCAGTTTAGACAGATTGCCACCGTTTTACGAATGTACATATGCCATGCGAGCCCCCGATCCAGAAGCATACCACCAGGTTGTTAAGTGTGATTTCCAAGCAATTTCTCCTCCGGAGCGCAGAAGTACAATGCTCCGATTAGGTCCAATTAACGGAGAAAGTCAACGATAAGCTGAAACAATAGAGGAACTGTAGCAAAGCCTCCGTTGCTTCATTACGAACTCTCTGAGCTGGTGCCAACCAGCTTTGTGTGGCGTGCAACTGGAGCTGGTGTATCCGCAGTCCAAAGACATCTCTTAACGGTACGCCCGTCTGTTAAATTAATTTATCTGTCTGTCTAGAGCAGTGTTCGGCACAAATACAGTCATATGCAACAGCATTGCGTTAGTGTGCGAAATAACAGAATGATAACAGCATCAACAGCAACTGATTCATTTTGCTTCGCCTCAACAGCGGCATAACAGCGTATCAGCGCCATAACACCTCCACGACAGCGACTTAACAGAAAGATATCGTAAAATCGAAACCACACGAAAGTTTATACTGTACGTGTGAAGGCAGCGTTGTGGTAGAGAAAATCCCTATGCGCGGTGCATGGCGTATGCCGGACACTGGTCTAGTGCTTCTAAGTGCTACTCATAACTGATAGTCTTGTCAACCATACTTAATGTTTCTTTTCAAGGTAAACACAGAAAAGGGTCCGATAAGGACCTTTATAGAATTATTTCTATTGGAATGTAAGTAATGTGCACCAAATTTGACGTTTTTGGATAAAATAATAAAAAAAAAACACAAAATAAATTTGTAATTTAAAAGCTCAGAAAGGAGGGTTAGGTTTTCATTAATACAAACTATCCTTTAGAAAGCTTCGCTCATTCGTTAAATACTACTCATCTTAAGTGGGAAGACTAAATATTCAAACTAGACGGCTCTAACATTTATAGTCTACAAGTTCTTAATATTCATATAGACAGTCAGACAGACGGACATGTCTATATCAACTTGTCTTTTATAGGGGATGCCCTATTCATACATACATATATGCTATTTAGTCCTATAACTATTTGTACCAGGGCTGCATAAATATTTCTACAAGGGTAACATAAATATTAATACCAGGGCTGCTTAATAATTTGTACAAGGGCTGCATAAATATGTTTACCAGGGCTACATAAATATTTTTACCAGGGCTGCATACATATTTTTTACCAGGGCTGCATACATATTTTTACTAGGGATGCATACATATCTTTATAATTGTATATCAGACATTCTCACACGCTTTTATCTCAAAGTTATATCTAACTAATTAGAATTACTATCTCAAGGACTTATGAATCCGAGGACTTATGAATTATTTAACCAGTTTGTATTTGAGAAGGTTGTCGCAGCTGTCTGACCGATTGTTTCAACTATTGTTTGGATTTGGATCTGATTGGATCTGATGTGGTGGAATGAATCGTGAATAGCTCTTTGCATGTCTGTCTGGTTTGAGCATAAGCTTACTGTTACAGATTTTTTTGAATTTTTCCATAGTTTATTGATTTAGCTGGTATGTACATATATATTTATTCAGTTCAATTCATAAATTTCTGTTAGAACCCTCGTATTTGTTTTTTTAATTTAATAAATTATATTTAATGCAATTTAAAATAACAAAATGTATTTCACACACACACCTCGACATTCACACGTATATTAGCATATCATCATCCGCATCGTCCCCTACAACGACAAAGTACATGCACTCTGTGACATGCAATGCGCGTACAACATTGCGTATGCGTAGTGCGGCAAAAACTAGGTGTAAGCATGAACCTTGTGCGGTATTTAGTAGCAGAACAAAAAAAAAAAAAAAAAACCAAATACTTTGCATACATTTTCGACACACATTTCTTAATTGTTTTTAGCGGCTTGTTGCTGCTGCTTGTATTTCACTCTTTGAGCTGACTATTTAGCACATTCTGCGGCTTTCTTGCTGGCAAACATTTCATCCATCATCAATTATATTTCCAGTTTTGCAGTCCAACTAATGCCAAATAGCTTTCAACGCTTATTTTGTGCACTCTTTTTATTTGAGGTTTTTGGGTTTTTAGCAGCAGCAGCAGCATGCAGTCTGGGTCGTTTCCATACTTGAACAAAGTACGTTTCTATGGCTGCAATTGCTGAGATTTTTAAACTGCATCATGTACACCCCCAGCTCACACTTGAAGCATGATTAATTTTTCTGCTACTATTAGTGGGGTTGCATGGGTTTTGCTATTTTCCTTTTTTTTTGGTGTTGTCATTTTGTATAGAATATATTTTTTATATTCTTTTTTCTTGCTTGTTTACTTGTTGTATTGCAACAATCCAACTATTTTAACTGGGTTATGAGGTTAAAATAAATTTTGTTGTCACACATTTGCACTTAGCTGCTGCTGCATAAATTAAATTATGACAAATAGAAACTGACAAAGCGTAAATCATTGTCAAACAATGTAATAAATTCTTGAATAATATTCTTTATTTGACAATTTGCAGCACTTGCAATTAATGACGAACAAAAAACTTTGAATTAATTAAATTAAATATGAAATATTTATTCTGCAATTAAATGACAAAGTGTTTGTGTGTAAATATTTGAAGCCCCTATACGAAAAAAATCAGTTGTTCATTTTTTTTTTTTTAATGCGATAAAGAAAAATAATGCCGGCAAAAATAATTTAAAAGATGAGAAAAAAAATGGTGTATGCGTTTGGTAGGCGAGTGTAGCAGATAAACAAACCGGCAAAAGGCACACATACAGATAGACAGACAAACGGATATACATGTGCATGTGTATGTATGTTTGGCGTTACTAATACGTAATTATGTCAAACATGCACACACACACACACACAAACGCATACGCAGCAACTCTAAAAAGCTGAGCGTAATATAACGTTAAAGCGCAACGCAAACTCACCACGCAATGTGCAAATGCAGTGAGTGTCTGTGAGCGTCAAAAATGGTGAGAGAGAGTCTGTGAGCGAGTTAGAACGTTGGTCACGGTGCGTATGAGCAGTTTCCCCAATCAAGTTTTAACGTATTTAGACCAGTTTTTTGAAGCTGTTTGAGAGAGAATTTCTTTTGGAGTCAGCAATTGGTAGTAAATTTTTTTTTTGGTAAGATGTGCGTATTGGGTATGCGAGTAGGAGTATCCTACGTAACATGTTCTGGCAATTAATAAATTAAAGTTTAAAGAAATCTAAGTAATTGAAAATAAATTGACGCATTTTTAGTAAATAATTTGTGGTTTGATAAGTCGGTGACTTTTTAAATTTTCCTGTCATCTATGAATATTCTAAAGTCTTGTTCACACAGTACCAGATATCTTGTAATAATAATTGTTATTATTGGTGATCAAGGAATGACTTCATAAGTAGTATGGGAACTCTGCACCATCAATTTCAACGTTTAAACAGTGGTTTATTGAGTTTCGTTTGAAGTCTGCTGGTACGCCAAGTGACGCTAAGCCCCAAAAGAGGTCAACACTCTTCAAATCATCGATTAGACCTATGGAATGATTTTGTACGATATCAGAATGAAATTGCGTAAGGTGGCTGGGCTGTAGGTATCTCAACTAAGCAGGACAAGAAAACTATCCGCGCGATGTGTGGCACGATTGCGCACAATCGACAATAAGATCAACGGTGTGAACACTTCAAAGAAGGCGAAGCTCAGCTGCAATCCGAATCCTTTCGTTATAATGGATCCATCATAAAACATCAGATACCAAAGAACAATCATAACAGAAGATTTCTTCAAGTGAACTTGCACCAATGAAGGCCAAGGTGGTTTTGTCGGTCAACAAGGTCATGACCATAGGTTTTTATTTATTTATTTATTTATTTACTTATTTATTTACTTATTTATTTATTTATTTATTTATTAATAATAGCAACTACATGGCTAAACAGTCGCTTAAAACTAATTACTTAAAACAATATACATATATTAATATAAAGTTACTTAAATCTAAAGACGGAAAGTTGTGGTCACACGGACCATTGTGCATAACCCAACATATAAACATTACGCGTGAAGCGAGAAGGTACATTAAGCATTAAAGATTGGTGTAAGTAAGGAGAGTCAACTTCTCCAATTATGATTTTATGAATAAAAACCACAGCGAGCATCGACCAGCGTGCAGATAGAGTAGGAAAATCGATTAATTTTAATCGATGCACATATGGTGGCAAATGTACATCTGAAGCCCAATTTAAGTTTCTGAGCGCAAATAACAGAAAATTTTGAACAGACTCGATACGATTTTGGTGAGTTGCAATGGAAAGCGGTTTCATTTACATCGATTATTATTCAGAACGAATATGGATAGATTCATTATTGAAGTGAAGTAGAATCTACCGGATTTTTTTTTTTTTTTTGATTTGGTGTGAGGTCCAAGTTATTTCCTGTACCTTCTCGCTTGTGCCTGGATGACGTCGCTAAATTTAGGAACTACTAGGTCGCTTTCGATGTCCCTGGTGCGTATGTACTATGCATCGACCTTCTTAATACTTTGCTTTGGGCGACTTGAATTGTCTTCAGTTGGGACTTGGCGGCAATTCTATATACCTGAAGCGCATACTTACATATAGGACTGAGAATGGATTTGTATATAATAACTTTGTTCGATATATATAACTTATTTTTCAGTCCCAACAGTCATTCTTTTTTTTTTCCTAGCTTTGGATATGAATGTATTCTGCACCTTTGTGATGGGTCTCGCCAACGTAAGCCTCCTATCGAGTATTACTCCGCGTTATTTGTGAGCAGGTACACGTTACTCCAGGCAAGAACTTCTTGTTGTTTGCACTGCTCAAAACTTTGCACGTATTGCTGCAATGCTTCTGTATCAATACCTATATCAAGGCTTCTTGCCAGTACAGCAGTGTCCTCTGCATGAGTAACAATAAGAATGTCGTCTTCATCAACAGCTTTGACTGAGCTAGCTGTAGGCATTTCTGTTGCATACAATCTGTATAACATTACACTTCTCGAATAGCTCGAATAGCTGAGGGGTTAGCAGACTCTTTAGTTTGCTTAGAAGATCACAAACCCACACCGTGTCCAAAGCTTGTTGAGTGTCCATGAACACATTCACAAAATATTCCTTATATTCCATCGCTTTAAGGGCGCAGTTGAAGTTATTCCGAAGTGCCGTGACTTTTACGAACTCCAAACTGCCACATTGGGTTTCTCTGGGTAGCGCTTTCTAGTTGCAGAATCTGGCTCAAAATTATTCTTTTCATCATTTTACCTAGGTCTACTTCTTGATAGCAGGTTTGCACACTCTCGTAAATTATAATAGTCTTAGGTTGCTGTTAAAGACCAAGACTTCAATAACAGTGCTCTGTTTGGGAGTAGTTTTTGGGTTTTATTGTTTAAAACATCTTCACCTGGTTATTTCATAGACTTCAACTTCCTTATTTGCCGTCTTACCTCCTGCTGGGTATAAGGATGAGTCGGCAGGGACATATTATATGATGCGGAGATTCGAGCTGTGCTTGAACCAACCCTCTCGTGTCGCCAAATGTAAGATCAAATGGTACAAATCTGCTTTCCAAACAATCGGCAAAGACCTCTTTCTTCTCCTGACTTAAATAGCACCAGCCACCTGTATAATCCTTAATTGGAACTTCCGGGCTAGTCTGTTTCTTAATACGATTCGTAAGCTTCCAGAGAGAGTAGTTGGACGATTCTTCAGGAGCAGCACTGGCCAAAATGTTGACAATTTGCGCCTCATTGTTCCTAGCGAGAGCCTTTTGATGACATTAAGCCAATTTTTTATAGATAAGGTTGACACGTTTGTCCCCCTACTGGCATACTCTCGTTTTCCATTCCTTTTCAGACGCAAAAGTGCAGCAATTGGAAGTTAGATGAACATTGAGTCTTCGGAGTAGCAAATATAGCAGCTTGTCTTAAGTTGGGTATGCAAATATTTATGGCATCATTAATATCTCTGGGCTGTTTATATCGATGTTGAGATTTATTTTTTTTATTTAACTCTGCCTTAAAAGTCTCAACTGAGCAGCCAGTTGTTGCATAGTGCAGGGTTGCTAGGATTAGTAGGTGATCTGAAGAGACTTCGAGTAGCGTTTTAACAGAGAGCGTTCAATTCCATCATCTATAAAAAAAGTCTAAGGCTGACGAGTGAGTTAAGGTTTACTGCTCCGAATTCGATGGAAGTATTATTAGTAATAAGAGGACTTTTCAGAAAGTAATAATAATATTTCTTTCTTTTTAATTTAATGAATTAATTTACATACACAGACACAAAGCTTAGCTGTAAATCTCTGATATTTTCTTAATTTGAAATAAATTAAATACAAATTTCTTTTTCCATTAATTATATGCACTAATATATTTAAACCATTCTAAATGTTGATTTAATGAAATATTTCAACAAATACCTGCCATTAAAATTAAAATCTGATTTGTAAAATAAGTTCATTTCTACCGAAATGAATTTATATCTTAATATCCTAAAGCCAATAATTTACGCTAGATTATTGAGAAACATATTTAAACGTTGCTCTTAAATATAATTTAATTAAATATACTCGTAGAAGATTAAACTGAATTTCAGCTGATATATTTTTCGATTCATGCACAAACAAAAGTAAAATGCCATCAAATACACACAAATAGACATACAGACATATGTACAACACCCGCAAAAGTAAATCTGTCTACTCAAAAAAACAAAATAAAAAAAATGTATATGTATTTATAAAAAACGCTTTAATGAATAGTCCTAGACGCAGGATGCACACAAGCAAACATACACATACATACACACTCATAGACATACTCTATAATACCAATGCGCATTAAGTGCGATTTTCTTTTCAACGTTAGATATATATATATTTTTTACAGACTTTGCGCTGAGTTTGTGTGGTTTATTAATTTAGGCAATAAGTTTGTAACACTCAATATTATATTTATTAAATTTTAAATTAAATATCGACTCAAAATTTAATAAAATTTGCGTTTCAGAATGACTGGTAAGTAAGTTTTTTTTATATTACTAAATACTAAGTCGTGTGTTCGAAATATATTGTTCTAAATACCCTACTATGTATGCTTACTAGTCTCTATAAAAATGCACTTATTAGGGTTTTTTTCAATGAAGCGTATAATGCTTCTGGTATGCCGCAATCAACATTTATATCTGTGACTTAAATGAAATTTTCCTTTTTTTTTTTGCTTTTTTGACAAGCTTTTATTTTCCATTTTTGCTTTTACACATTGACGCACACACACACTCACACACAAACAAACATAATTTTCCTTTGGCTTTTCATATGGCCTTGTGTCTTGGGCTTAGGCTTTTATAGTTTTCGGTTTTGCTTGAACTTTCTTTTTAACGCTATCTTTTTCATTGGTTTTTCATTCGTTCATTTTTTGGCACACTTCTAATGAAAATTGCATTGCCGAGCTTGCATCTTTTTTGTGTGCAGAATTTTCTATTTGTTGTTTGTGTATTTGCTTTTCATGGCCTTTTGTAAAGGGCGATAATATGCTGCTTCCTTCTCTGTGTATGTCCTTTAGTGTTTTCTTTACTTGCGGCATGGCTACGAAATGTATGCCGCTCAGAAATAACAAAGCCACAAATAACACAACAATGCCCCAAAAACCAAGTTGGCTTGAAAGTGCGCATGGTAACATCGATTATACAAGAGTAAGTAAAAAAGAGTCGAAAAGAAAAAAAAAAATATGTAGCAGCATAAACAATGTTTAACTTTATGCAGACACAAACACGGATATACCATGTACTCGTATGTAAAGGATGTTTTTTTCGAAGAGCCATAGAGCTTTATATTTTAATGAACACTAATTGAGTTTGTTGAAAGTAAGATTGTTTGCTATGTAGAAGTGTTTTTGAATAGAATTTTGCACATGTCATGAGCTCTTTGACTGTTTGTGAGAATATGTGCTTAGTTGCGCCTACACAGCTACGCAAGGTTTGGCGTCGGTGACCCATAATTGGATGCCATCCAAGTATTCTTGCGCATGATTCGTGGTTTCATTGAGCGTCCTGAATGAGACCACGATCTGAAAAAAATAGGATCTAACTTACGAAAAATCGTATTAATTGCCATATAAATTCAAATTGGACAACTAGGTGGTAGGTGCTATTAGGCAGGTACATATATAAGTACTTATTTACTTATATGGCCGTCAACCGTCTGCCGGTCATGGCCTGGTCTAGGAAGGCACGCCAGCCTCCATAATCTTGTGCGCGCTGGCGCCAGTTGTTTTGAATGCCAAGTACGGAGAGATCTCTCCATATCTGGACATTCCATGGAGTGCCTCTATGTCCTCTATGTCGGCGTCCACTAATCAAGTTTGGGCCCCCCAAGTAAACCATGCGTGCTGGAGCTCTTTCATCCATCGAATGAGGTGCCCAGCCCAGTGCAGCCGTGCGCTGCACAGCAGTGCGCTGGACTATGTCAACCTCATCGAATAGCTCGTACAGCTCGCGGCTCATACGGGACCTAACCCCGTCGCCGACTCTAATAGGACTAAAGATCCTGCGAAGAATCTTCCTCTCGAAGACTTCCAACGCTGTCTCGTCCGACTCAATCACGGTCCATGCCTCTGCGCCATACAATAGGACCGGGAGTATCAGCGTCTTATAGATCTTTACTTTCGTCTGTCGAGAGAGGGCTGTACTTCTCATTTGATTGCTCAGCCCAAAAAAGCATCTGCTTGCAAGCGTGATGCTTCGCCTGATCTCCAGGCTGACGTTGTTGTTACTGGTTATCTCTGTTCCAAGATAGAGGTTTTCTACATCACTGAAATTGAAATTCTCCATCGTCACTGACCGCCCAAGCCGCGTTGATGGAGTGCGAGAAGACACCAAGAACTTCGTCTTGCCCTCATTCACCGCTAGACCCATGAGCCGAGACTTTTTTGAATCTCCGAGAACGCCTTGCTGACTTGCCGTTCATGCGTACCGATGATATCGATGTCATCGGCGTAAGCGAGCAGCATCACTTCCTTTTGTAAGATCGAGCCTTACGTTACACTGTATGTATGAAACCTCTCTTGGTATCAAAGGTGTTGGAGCGGTTTTTCCCCACCCTGACAACGCTTTGTGTGTTAGATAGCGTCGCCTTGCAAAGACGGACAATCTTTGCCGGGATACTTAGTGCATACAGGGCGTCGTAGTAGCGTTTGTAGTCGACAAATAGGTGGTGAGTGTCTTTGTTGAACTCACGGGTCTTTTCCAAGATTTGGCGTAATGTGAATATTTGGTCACTGGTCGACCTTTTTGGTCTGAATCCACACTGATATCGTCCTATTAGTGAATCGGTATATGGCTTCAACCTATTACACAATACGCTCTACAGAGTCTTATATCCAATGGAAAGGAGACTTATTCCGCGATAGTTGGCGCAAACAGCGGAGTCTCTTTTGTTAAAGATAGGACAGAGAACACTGAGATTCCAATCATTGGGTACGCGTTCATCGGATCATATTTTGCGTAAAAGTTGGTGCATACTCCTAACCAACTCTTCGCCGCCGGTCTTAAATAACTCAGCTGGCAGCCCATCAGAGCCTGCCGCTTTGTTATTTTTCAGCTTTTAAATAACCGAATCGAGCTCGTTATAGTCCGGTGGCTCTACAATAGTGCTATCATTAACTGGTGGTTCCGGTGTCATTTCACTATCGGCGGAATTGTGCGCTTCATCGCCTCCGAGTAGGTTGGAGAAATGACTCGTCCATAATCTCAATGATTCCTGTGCATCTGTAACCAGATTTCCCCATTCACCTTTACAGAAAGTTACTCCGGGTATAAACCAATCGGACAGATGCTTGAGCTTTTCTTTAAATTTTCGAACTTCATTTCTGTCACGTAACATCTCAACATCCTCAAACTCCCGCCTTTCATGCTCCTTTTTCTTGCGTCTGAAAAGGCGTTTCTCCTCACTCTCTGTTTCTCTCGATATCGCTCTCTAACAGCTCGCGTTGCTTCTGGCTGCAGAATTCGCTGATAGGAAGCGTTCTTCTCTGCAGTAGCATTGCGACACTTCTCGTCTTACCAAGAATTCTTTACAGGTTTTATATAACCAATGACATCCTTGGCAGCCCTAACTGCCCTATTTTATATTATTTGTTTCTAATGTCCAGCACGATTCATGATAAATTATCAAAATAAATATCAGACAGCTTATTAAAATAATTATTTGAATATTATTCAAAATTATTTAAAAAGTTCTATTGTTGTAAAAAAAACACGCTTCATAGCAAGCAGCAGAAAACAATCACGTATACGCAACGTTGCACGCATTGCACTAAAAAGTGTTGCATAGCTGTAAGTTATGAAAAGTGTTTAAAAAAGTAAACCTATATGCCATAGCAATGCAAGTTTTTTTCTACAAGTTGTACTTAATAAGAAATAATTTATGCATAAGCAAATTTTTTTACTACATATTTATTTTTAAGTAACGCTGCAGCGAAGCGCTGCAATGTACTCATTTACACAATATTCACTTAAAGCAAAGCAAAGCAATTAAATAAATGAAAATTTTCGACGCAAAAGTTTGCAACACAAATAAACACAGACACACACAGCCACGCAAACGAGTATCAGAAAGTTTCTTGCATCAAAATTATCAAAGTTTGCATTTTAATTAAGCCAAAGACATATGTACTCTCGTATATACATAATATTTAAGTATGAACTTGCATAGCCTTGCAGCATTACGGTGCGCAATAAATATGCGTTTTATAGGAAATGGCAGATTTGAAGGTTTTGCAAAACTCAATTTAGATTAGAAGTTGTGCAACACATTTAAACTTTTTCTTGTATATTTCAAAGTGTGGAGCGGGTTTTAGCTTTAATCTGTATCAGTATATAGAGTAACTATTCAAATGCATTGCAACAATTGCATTTCATTCGCAGTGCGCTGCTGTTGATGGCCTTAGCGCCTTTGTGGCAAGGTTTGTTGTTTATTATCGTAGGCGATGGCATTAATTTGCGTCTATGCTTGTTCTATATACAAGTATAGAGGCCGACATGCAGATAGCGCCAGGCAGATAGTAGCGAGGTGTGTTTAAAGAATTATAAGTGGCCTTTTGAATTAAAGTAAATCTGTTGAAACAAAGTTATTATTAAATATGCGCTCAATATATACTTGATAGCATTACTTTTGAGTTTAATTTAATAACAAAAATCTTTTAAATCAATTTTGGAACAAAATCAAGGCTCAGTCGTGAAAGTGCAAAAGATGTACGGTGGAGATTTAGTTAACTTGGCGACATAGACTATGGATAGACTATCAGCTTCTCAAAAATGACGTTGATGTGTCTGCAAACAACTTCAGCAGCGCCACTAACTCAGCGACAACACCATTGTCACCATTGAAGATGTTGAAAAGTTCCACTATCTATGCAGCTTTATTACAGCAAAGCGTGGATTCTATTATACGGCTCTGAGACGTGAATCGTTTCAAACTGGAAATTTCAATTGCGAAAATGGCCTTTCAGTGGAACCCCATGGAAGCCATCATACATCTAAGAAAAATATGACTTCGCCCTATCCGCTCTGAATTAAGAGTCTTAGAAGTTGCTATAAGCTCCTGGAGGGCATTTGTTTTCACCCTATCCTCCAAATAGGAACGATCCTTTAAGCCTCTTTGTAAAAAATCGACGGTGGTTATTTAGTTGCCATGGTTCCTCTGTAGTTATTAGCGGGCCAGAATTCAATTACAAATCTTCTGAGAGTCTCCAATCGTGGAGCAACACATTTGAGGGTTTGCGATAAGACTCGCTTAGGGCTCTGTACTAGTTGTTCCCAAACGCCCACAGCTTCGAGGTTGGTGGAACAGTTGAAAAGCCAATCGATCCTTTCAGTACATAGTTCGCGCTGAATTTTAGCCATATCAAAGATATCAGTCGTACTTTACAGCTCACCATCGGCATTCACAAAATTGGTTCATTTATTTGAAAGTGTACGGATATTAGCAAAAATTTGTATGACCAGTTGATAGATCCTCCATGTGAACGGCACGAGTTGTGAGATACATATAGAGAGACTGGCCCACAATAGACCAGACCGGTGAATTGGAATGGATATCCACACTGTGTATTGATTATAGGTTCGAGTAGCGTCATCGGCCACATTCAGTGTAGTGGGCAACCAACGCTAGGTCGTTGCGTCAGTATATTCAAATATTTTTGCTATTGGATGTTCTAGAATTATTTGCAGATTTTATCCATTGACATCCATGACAAGCTGTGATATTTTGGTTGAAAAGTGCGGCCATTACCGATGCTTGCAGTTCTAACCGTGGTGCCGTTATTGTGGTCAGTGGTGCTTGCTACGTTTGATGGACTGATCTCATCCCATCCAATACCGGCTTGACATAGCTTTTGTATAACTAATTTAGCTTGTAGTGTGAAGCCAAAGGGATGAAATATAGACATAATCGCAATTAGGACTTCACGTTTGGTTGGTAAACGTTTTCCGGATATAACCTTTTGTCGGACTTTGTTGAATAGAACTAAAAATATTATTTCATATTATTTCGAGTTATGCAAACCCAGTATTATCTCCTAACACTCAAAACTGAGATTTAAGTCTTCATTCGTAGCTGCACCAAGAACTTTGAGCATCTCTGTATTGTAACACGTGAAACCATTCAGGTAAAACCCTGCACGTTTATTGATCTCTCTCTTGTTATGCCTTTGCTACTTCAGAGAATTCTGTCTCGTGTTGTGAAGCATTCAAACAGCATGCGCTGAAAGTCATTACTATTAAAACACACCTCGTACTTGAATACCGACACGTAGAATACAGAAACAGCTGTTTCATCTATGCGCACATTAACAGTTTGTAGCATACCTTAGGGAGCTGACGCGTAATGGCAAAAGCCAAAGCTGCAGGCGCGCGCGAATGATGCCATCGAACTATATAGTATATCGATAAACTCGTCCATATAATTGATGTGTGTCAATAAATTTAGCAGTTTATACTCGTCGTATGTACACTAAAACAGTTCAAAGGTTGCGAAATATAGGTGCAGCCATGACCGGAAGTGAAGTTGTCGACGGTTTATGCGCAAAACCAATTGACACGTGTTGCAGTTAATATATTATGCTTGCCATTTTAGCTGATGCTAGTTGGCAGCAGCAGGTACTAGTACACAAACACACTATTATCTAATATATCTACAATATTTGTTGCTCCAGTTGATCACAGGACTTGCTTTGATTATAGCCTGTTTACGTTTTAATTAACTTACACAAGCTTAATGAACTCACACAGCTGGCGTGAAGTAGTAACACAGACAGACAAATAGTTTGATGTTTATACTTATATACGGACGTAGTATTTGTGGGCGTATGTCCTTTCCGGCTTACTTGGCTTACTTAAGCACTAACAAGATTGTGCTCAAGTGAGTATGTATTTATGTTTACGTGTACAGCAGCTGCTTGTGCCAAGGTGTTTAAGCACTTTAGTGGTTCATTAGTTAAGAAAGCAGCTGAGCATGCATAATGATGTGCACTCAAAAGGATTTGCAGTAGTAACAAAGGTTATATTTACTATTAAGAAAAATTTTCAATTGATTGCGCGCTTGAATAAAAGCAAACCACAAAAGCAGCACACGCAGACACAATTGTTAAAATTAAATTTAAGCATGATAAAAGATTCAACGTCAAAAGCATTTTAAATCGTAAATCAAGTGGCACAATTCCAATGAGCGAAGTATGAAAAATGACCGGCAAGTAGCATGCGGCGATAAGAACGTTGATAGCAATGGGTTGTGGTACAGAAGGAGCAAGTGTTTGGACGCCTCGTTAGTAAAGGAACGCAAACACCATGCCCTAGCAAGATACAATTCAGTAAAACGCTTCAAGTGTCCTTGAGGAGAGAAGCAGCAGCAAAGAAGCCCAATAGCAACTCGACAGCCAAAGCAAATCAACATTTGACAACCGTCTAAAAGCAAACGCAGCAGCAGCAGGAGTAGGATGTGGCTCAAAATTTATATAAAAGCGAAAGCATTACAAAACGGTTTAAACGAAGCGTGTATACACTTGATAATAATTTAAAAGCCTTAAATTTGAAATTCGGTTTAATATTTAGCAAAAATTACATTAGAAGTTAAATAGTTTCTTATTAATTTGCTTTCTAAGTTTCGATCCAATAATTTAAAGCAGATTAAAGTGGGAAAGAATTAAAAAAAATTGAGGAAAGATAAAAAGCAACAATATGTACTGAAAACTGTTCTGTAAGAAATACGTCACTTTGATTAATAAGACCAACCAAAATCGTAAAAAGGTCATGAAAAGGTCATGAGCGGTGACGAATTCCTTGATGAAGATGTTGCATAGAATCACTAAAACACTTGCTCAGTTGGACCTCCAGAGAAACAGATATAGAGCCGTATTTTATACTTAGAAACAATTTTTTCAACCCCTTAAATGTTTCGACCTTCTATCAGTAGCTCGATAAGAGTCACCAAGCCATATTTTCACTACAAATAAAATTCTACTACAATCAAAAAGTTTTGCGACAGTTTTTCAACTTTTCTAAAAATGAGTCCAGCCAAATATAACTCACATACCGAATGTTAGTTGGGCTGCCCTCCTTCAATATTTCGCTGATAAAGTCCTATTTGGAGGCCTATTCCTTCAGGGTCAAAGTCAGAGCGCGTCTGTTCTGCCTAACTCAGTTAATACGGAAGTGCCACAAGGGAACGTCCTCGGTCTTTTTCTCTTGAGTTTATTTGCGAAAACTGATTGGATCGACCTACCAGGTTTCGGGACCATTACAATCAATATGTATAATTATTGAAAAGTTGTACTAAGAACAAAACTTCCATTTCCAGAGGTTTTGGTGGCTTTGAGCATTTTGGTTTGAAATCGTACCTCATTTGTTTTGACGGGTGAGGTGGATTGTAGCTCAGATGGCTTACAAGAATAGCTTTGTGTGATAAACATCACTTCAGCTTGATAGCTCAAGAAGCGTCAATTGGCTTTCCAATTGGTCACCAAAAGCTTAAGCGTTTTCTGCATCTGAGCATTGTGCCTGGACGCTGAATGGGATGCACCTGAAAGATTTCAAAAAATATATCTATGGCGTTTATTGTGTATGTGAATTGCTCTCCGTTTAATGCCTTGTGGGTCACATTGATATTCTTATAAATATATTTCTATTTATTATACTTTAAAATTACTTTTTTTTTTTTTTTTTTTTTTTGCCAGGCACGTTGACATCATTTGATGTCCCATAATACTTCTGACTTCCTAAAAGCAAATAACTAAGGCAACGTACAGAAAAACGATGATACCGAACTGTGTGTCCGTTCGAAATGATTATACTTTGTATATGCTTTAGGAATATTATTCTATGGGAATTCACACTTTATTTCAACCTCGAAGTGTTGTGTTTGTTTTTATTAATTTATTATTTTATTTAATTTTTATTTTATGTAATTTTATGTTTCTTTATTTTATTTAATTTGATTTTTATATTATTTTATTTAATTTTATTTTATTTATTTATTTTATTTTATTTTATTTTATTTTATTTTATTTTATTTTATTTTATTTTATTTTATTTTATTTTATTTCCTTTTATAATAATTTATTTTATTTTATAATATAATATTTTATAATATTTTATAATATTTTATAATATTTTATAATATTTTATAATATTTTATAATATTTTATAATATTTTATAATATTTTATAATATTTTATAATATTTTATAATATTTTATAATATTTTATAATATTTTATAATATTTTATAATATTTTATTTTATTTTATTTTTTTTATTTGTTTTATTTTTATTTATGTTATTTTTTATATTATATTTTATGTTGAATTTATTTTATTTTATATAAATTTCTTATAATTTTTATTTTATTCTTTTTTATTAAATTTTTTTTTTATTTGATTTTAAAATTTTTTATTTTATTTTATATTTTAATTATTTTCTATTACTAACAATACATTCTACATATTAAAACTAATAAACAATATGCCGTGCATATGTAGCGCAATGAAAATATATGAACTGCAAGAAAAAGAAAAGAAAATTTCAGCACACACACACACACACACACATACAAAGCAGCGAAGAGATGATGAAAGCAACCGAGCGTTCAACCACTTCAAGTGCTTGCTTTGCTTTACTTTTCTTGCTGTCTTCTTTTCGGAATTTTGTTTTTGTTCTTTGTACCATTTCTTCTGCTGCTGCGTTTTCTTCACTTCTCCCCACTTCGTAGTTGTGGTTTGAGCACTTAATTTAATTATTTATTTAAAATGGAGCATAAATCGCAAAAATTAAAAGCTGCTTTGTGGTCAGAGTGAAAGTGAAACGGATAGCGTGAATCTGGCATACTCGATCTCCTTCTCTCGCCGAAAATTCGCAGATAAACGCGACGCAATTGAATTTGCTGTTTATTATTATTCTCATAATGAGCTATTAGCCGATTTTTGAATGGCTTTGAATTGAGTACTTTACGAAAGATTACAGAAAATTGATATTTTATTTTCTAAAGCAGAAAATTGCATTGAATGGGGACAGGAACAGCGAGGGCAGCAGTGGCGACAGCAGCACTGAATGGCAGCGAAAAGTTTTCAAAGCTGCAGCAGCAATTCGCCCATTTCAAGTAGGAAATAATTACTACTTACTGTGCTATAAGTTTGTAGTGAAATAATTTGGTTGAACTTTCTTTTTAGTGTTTTTTTCTTCTTCTTCTGCTTATTTTTTTAGATGTGGCACAACAGCATTTCGAGTTGGTAGAAAAACATGCCATCGAATTTTAAATAGCTTTAATAATGGCGCCTGTTTATGTTGCCATAACCATTAACTTATATTAAGTTGTTGTTGTTGTTTTTGAGGTTTTAATTGTTATTTGTTGCAGTGAAAATTAAGCTGAGAATAAACTTAATTTTAATAACTGTTTTTTAGAATATTTTAGTTAGGTTTGAGTGAACGGTGACATTTATTTAAAATAAAACATCCATATTTTTGCTATGCCAATGTTTCATGTTTAAAATAAGTTATTTAATATGCAAATTCAATCAGCAGCCATGAGACTTAATTTCTGCTAAATGGTGCCATTAACCCACTGAAAATCCCTAAAAATGCTTGAATAACGAATAGCAATTTGAAATGGCATTTATATAGAAAGATTCATCCGACCGTCTTTAATTGAAGTTAGCTGAAGAGCGACAACTACAGTCAATAGAAACCTCAATCGTATCATGTTAATAATTTGGTTGCGTTGCCATTGCAAAGATCTTCAAATGTAGATGAGTCAATGAGTATATTAAACATCCAAAGATATTTGTGACTCGGTCTATGAAAATGGCATTTAGGTATCAAAAAATCATCTACCTCTTTTATGCCTATTTGGATAGAGTTTGAGACGATATTTCGCATTATGAAAAGCAGAATTTTAATATTTGTTGGAAAGAATATTAATAAAAAGATGAAACGAGTTTTCGTTCTCATTGTCTGCAAATGAGTTGTTTACCTTCAAAAGCTGTTATCTCAAAAACATATTTTCGCATGTAGTCCCCATCTTCATCGAACAGGTTACAAATAGAGTTCAACAACAGACATGCCAAGTACGTTAGGAGTCGCCAAGTAGGTAGGGAGCCGAACAGAAATGGTTGGGAGTTATCTTTGTCCGAACTGCATGAGAGGTTGTTGTTGATGGTTGATATAAAGTACTTTTCCCTGACTATGACTGAGTCGTGTTAGAAAGTACAAACTTATTCCTTATGTATACATCGGCGTCAACGTGGATCTTGAGAGTTTTGGTAAGGAAAAAACTGTTGGTTACAGCGTGCCGACACATAAATCCATCAGGAGTGGGACAAGCTTTCTCCAGAGCAAACCATGATTATGATTTGGAATTACTTTTATCAATGTCTGCATTCAAACCTTCAATTATGACAGTATTGAACATCGTGAAGCCTGTGTTGATCATCTTTATAGATGGTGAGTCACCTTGGGTCATCTTTAATAAATACAACTTGTTCATAAAGCTCCTTGGCGGAGCGCTTACAACCGATTTGTGCGACGCAGGTCCCTCCATGAACATTTTGGTTCTCATTTTGGTTCTCATCTTGATGATGTGGAAAAACGCAATATTCAGCACGCTGGAGAGACCACTTGCGAAGGTTTGGAGAGAAATGAAAACTGACAACTACTATATTTCGGCGAAATATATAGAAAGCCTGAAAACTGCTTGCAGGATCCAGCAGAAACTAACCTTGCGTGGTATAATGCTGACGTCCGAAAATCGCCATATTTCTTGCAAGTGATTAAATGTGCGGACGATTCCTGATATTCACTTTCGAGAAGTGCATTGCAATCTGTCTTTTCGGAAACTTTTCTGCGGACACCCTGTCCAATCCTTCAACCCTCAAGCAAGCTCGTGATACCTAGTGAGCTAGACAAAGTATCATGCAAGTTTTCACCACTTCTTGTGTGGTTGTCCTTTGATCTATCACCTCCACTAGAATGACTTAAGCAGATGCCTTACGATTTCTTTTGCCAATCAGTAAAATTCGACCTCAAGAACGGAATAGATATGCAAACTGTGGGATCTATTTCACATTCCACAAGGCTGCCTCAGACTGTCGTGAAAGTAGAGTAAGCACACAGCGTATTCAGAAAAACGTTACGGCGCGTTACATGAGGGGAGGGAGGGTGAAAAATCTTCATAAATGCGTTACGTAATACTTGAACGCCCCTAAAAAGAAAAAACAAAAAAGAAAAAATTCTTGTGAGTTTAGATGCAGTTTGAAGAATCCAAGTATGCAGAGGTCTATGCAATGAGTGCCCGGTCGACTTCTATTTCGTCGACCACTAGTTATGTTTGGAACCTTCATGTAAGCAATTCGTGCAGTTCCTTCGTGCATTCGAACCAGTGGAACCGCTAGAGTTTTATGCCCTGGTTCATAAGATGCCTAAAGGTATAATATGTCCATTAATTCTGCGAAGTACCTTACTAACGAAGAGTCGCGAAGCATCTTGTAGAACTTGATTTTAATCTTTTGAGAGAGAGCTTCACTTATACTCTGATTGCTGTGCACAAAATAGCATAAATTAGCAAGGATAGTTCTTCGCTTGATCCCCAGGCTTATGTTTTTGTTGCTGGTCATAGTAGATCGAAGGTAGACAAAGTTTTCTACAACACTAAAGATGAAATCTCCATTGTCACAGACCGTCTTGTCCTTAATCAACTCATTGACAAAAAAAAAAACAGTGAGATTCCAGTCGTTAAGCATGCATTCTTAAGTTAAAGTATTGCATCGGTGTTTTTAGGCCCTGTATCGAAGGTACAAGAGCCTATTGGTTTTGTGTAAATGTATGTAACAGGTAGAAATAAAGGTCGGAGACCCCCTAAAGTTACCCCCATTATGGTCAGGATTGATAGAGCAGTCGATATTGCCATCTCCGTCCGTCCGTCTGTATGAACGAATGGATCTCGGAAACGGTAATAGATAGAGACTGCGTGTTGTATGCATTCGATTAGGACTTCGCCAAAATTTTACGAGTTTATTTTAAAATATTGCGCCTCCCCATAAAGTCCCCAACAAGGGTAAACATTTCTTTGGCACAAAAAAAAAGGCAGTATAGACATAAAGCCAATCTAAGGGCCTCCTACCGTCGGTTACGCCCGACTGTATTTTTCTTACTTGTTTTTAATGATTGTCTTTAACTTAAAATAAAACAGCAAAAATTTATTTTCTGAGTGCATAATTCGTTTATATTACCCAAAAACCAGCGACAACGAAATAAGCCAAAAGAGCGACATAAATTTTGCAACAAATTTATACGCTCAAGTGACACGTTTATACTCATACATAGATGCCACATAGATACTTAAACCTCAACACACAATATACGCCAAGTTTTATGCAACTATGTTCCACAGTGCATACACACACACATATATATATAATATCAAACTTTTCATTTGTACACAAGGACGGATGGACAGACAGACACATTAGCATCAAAGGTAGCCAGGCAACCGAAAGACCTCCATCATATGAAATATATAGCTATGAACTCATTGCACTCCAAACTTCTATATAAAGGTGCTTAGTGCCACTTTTGTGCAATTTCCAACATTGGAAAAACTGTTTGGAGTGAATCACTCTGAGTGCGAGCTTGACACTTAAGCGTGTTATAAGTACAGCTGTAGGGTGTCTGTATGAGTAACATTTGCGAGATGGGCTGCTGCTGCCTGAAGGCGAACCAACTATATACAGACTATATATATGTATCTACACACAAATCTGGGCGTCACAAGACAAATAAAATCAACATAAATGACTCGAGTTGACTTTGTTGCTGTTATTTTTTTTTTTTTTTTTGGTTTAAACAAAATATATATACTTGCCCGAGTAGCAACATTAAAAGCTATTGCTTATGTTTACAGAAAGCGCTGTAATCCTTGCTGATTAACTGTGACAAATAACATAAAATGGTCCCGAAATAAAACAAATAAAATGTGAAGATAAATTCAACTCTCTAGGCTAAACATTTGAATGTATATTAATAATGAAATGTTGTATTTGAATGCTACACAGTTGCAATCAGTAACAACTGAACTCGTTGTGAACTCAGTTATAAAGCGAAATCGATATAAATATGTAGCTGTACTATGCAATGGGGCGTATATACGTACAACAGCAAATATATTGCAAATGTTAACTACTTCAATAGTGGCAGTAGTAGTCCTCTTCATGAGTGTGTGTGTGGGTGTGACATATTGAAGTTCAACTGCTAATAGCACGTCGCTTAGTAGTATTTTATATAGTAGAACAAGCTATTATATGACGATGACAAGCAGCAGATTAGTATGAGTTTTACATTAGCCTTGCACTCGTAACCCATTTGGTATACGCACTATAAAATCACACACTCGACTTTTAGTACTAGAACAAAAGTCATCCGACTGCTGCAAGTAAATATTGCAATTGTGTATGACTTTGAATTGCACTTTTCAATGCATAACACTTTGGACTACATTCTTAAATTTTATGATTTTATGCACTTAAAACTATATACGAGTATAATAAAATATTCATATAGTAGCTGATTGTTATGCTTGACTGCCAAATTCAGTCGTGCGTCATTATAGCTCAGTCGGTTACCAGTTTTTCGTTTGTATAATATTTTGTTTGAGCACACTTCATGCCAACTATTTCAATATACATATAGCAATTTGTACTCCAAAATACATCAATTTTCATGCCGAATTATGTTTACCAAAGTCAAATAATACTTTGGAAAAAAATTGAAAAAAATAATTTCATTTGCATTGCTTTTTTTTTGTGTTGAGGCTTGATGACAAAGGCTGCAAATGAAACCCAAAAATACAAAAATAATAAATGTTTATTCCAAATTCATTTGTTAAGCATTAAATGTATAAATTATTCTCATATATTTAATGTATCTCTGATTTTTTTTTAAAGCTTGACAAAATTTAAACAGTTTCACCCTCTGCATGCAATTATTTAAATGTATCTGCGCACATTTTTCAACTTTTATACCAAAAACCACTTAAGCCGTTAATTATATAGAAAATTTATAAACCGAGTTAATGCCGTAATTGGCTCAAGTGTATTACAAGTTTGAGATTCTTTGCTGTTTCTTGTGCGAAAATGTTCTGGCCACGTTTCGCTACTTGGTCGGTGAAAATGTTTGCTCTTTATTATAAATCAATCAATGCGCAGACTGGCTTTTTGAAATGGTAACAGGTCAAATAATGTTCTTCGATTCTTATGTCATGGAAGTAGTAGTTGAATCCATCTGGTCCATCAAAATTAAAGCATTTTTCATCAGAAAAAACATTTCCATACCACTTAGTCAAGATTGGGAAGAAAGGAATCTTCGGCCCAACCGTCGGAAAATTTAGTCTTCTCGACACTACCTCTAATAATGGAGAGAGGCTAATCGATTTCGAGGACCAGATTTCAATATCTTAACATCCACAAGGCTACGTGGTTCAGCCCTGATCAAATAACAAGCAACCAAATTGATCATGTTCTGATTGACGGAAGGCATGCATCGAGCGTGTTGGACGTGCGAACGTTACGTGGGCCCAATATTGACTCGAACCAGTATCTTGTCGCAGCCAAGGTACGCACTAGGCACAGCGTAGTGCACGCCGCATGTTCCAACATGCAACGACATCGGCAAGCTGCAATCAGAACAGTCTCCCGACTGCTCCGGGAAACCTCTCCGTCTTCTCGAGAGCAGTGGAAACATATCACCCGCTCCATGGACGAGGAGTGTCGCAATGTTACTGGAGCGAAGAACGCTTCCTATAAGCGAACTCTGCAGTCGGGAGCAACGCGAGCTGTTAGAGAGCGATATCGAGAGAAACGGAGAGAGGAGAAACGCCTTTTCAGGCACAAGAAAAAGGAGCAAGAAAGGCGGGAGTTTGAGGATGTTGAGATGTTACGTGACAGAAATGAAGCTCGAAAATTCTATCAAAAGGACTGAAGGTTTTAAGCCCGGAGTAACTTTCTGTAAAGATGAATGGGGAAATCTGGTTACAGATGCACAGGAATCATTGAGATTATGGAGGAGTCATTTCTCCAACCTACTCGGAGGCGATGAAGCGCACAATTCCGCTGATAGTGAAATGACACCAGTTAATGATGGCACTATTGTAGAGCCACTGGACTATAACTAGGCCGATTCGGTTATTAAAAAGCTGAAAAATAACAAAGCGGCAGGCTCTGATGGGCTTCCAGCTGAGTTATTTATTTTGTGCAAGATATGATCCGATGAACGCATACCCAATGATTGGAATCTTAGTGTTCTCTGTCCTATATTTAAGAAAGGAGACCAACTACCGCGGAATAAGTCTCCTTTCCATTGGATATATGACTCTGTCGCGCGTATTTTGTAATAGGTTGAAGCCATATACCGATTCACTGATAGGTCGACCAGTGACCAAATATTCCAAATCTTGGAAAAGACCCGTGAGTTCAACAAAGACACTCACCACCTATTTGTCGACTAAAAACGCTACTACGACGCCCTGTCTGCACTAGGTATCGCGGCAAAGATTGTCCGTCTTTGCATGGCGACGCTATCCAACACACAAAGCGTTGTCAGGGTGTGGAAAAACGTCTCCGACCCCTTTGATACCAAGAGAGGTTTCAGGCAGGGCGATACTCTGTCGTGCGATTTTTTCAATCTCCTGATGAAATGCATCCTACGCCAATGCCCGTACATACAAAGTATGTCGGGCTCGATCTTCCAAAAGGATGTGATGCTGCTCGCTTACGCCGATTCTCGCTCTCCGTCAACGCGTCTTCGACGGTCAGTGACGATGGAGAATTTCAACTTCAGTGTTGTAGAAAACTTCGTCTATCTTGGAACAGAGATAACCAGCAACAACAACGTCAGCCTGGAGATCAGGCGAAGAATCACGCTTGCAAACAGATGCTTTTTTGGGCTGAGCAAGCAAATGAGAAGTAAAGCCCTCTCTCGATAGACGAAAATAAAGATCTGATACTCCCGGTCCAATTATATGCCGCAGAGGCATGGACCGTGATTGAGTCGGACAAGGCAGCATTGGAGGTCTTCGAGAGGAAGATTTTTCGCAGGATCTTTGGTCCTCTTAGAGTCGGCGACGAGTTTAGGTACCGTATGGAGCGCGAGCTGTACGAGCTATTCGATGAGGTTGCCATAGTCCAGCGCATAAAATTCCAGCGGCTGCACTTGGCTGGGCACCTCATTCGAATGGATGAAAGAGCTCCAGCACGCATGGTTTACATGGGGGGCTCAAACTTGATTGGTGGACGCCGACATAGAGGACGTGTAAATGATATATTTGTTCTCACCTTTCCTTCCGCTCAAGACTGTAAGTAAATAACTTTAGAGCAGTGTTTGGCATTTTCCCACCTTTTTAGCATAGGAAAAGGTTCGGCTCTTATACATACATGACAAACTTTCTACAAAAAACAACGATCTTTTTTTTTAATAATTATTGCATTTTTTTTCGAGCTTTATCATATATTCGGATTAATCGGAAAAACAAAATACATTTGAAAATATTCTATTTTTATTATTCCCTGGGCCTAATATTTGTTTTGGTGAAGTGGCTATAAAGAATACATTTTCGTAAAGCCTCGCCATTGTATGTGCTGTCAAACTAGAATGGTTAATTTCTATGATTTTCACTTCGAACGGAATTATAAGTAGCTACAAAATATAGTGCACGTGCTCTTGCCACACAGAGTTGGCCTACGGTCACTTGCTTGTACTTCTGTTCACATTAATTCGATTTCAGTTTAGCAAATTCATTAAAAAAAAAAATATATATTCACACACAATTTCAGGAAAATGTTTTGAGTACCGATTCTGTTGTCTGTTGTGTGAAATTTTGTAGTCTGTCATTTAAATTGAACAGTTTTGACAGCTTTTGCTTAGCAATTGTTATTTGAAATTCGTATATAACTCAAATCATATATGCGTACATACTAGTATTTCCATTTGTGCTGAAGCGTTGCACTGGCAAAGTTTTGTGGCATGCAACATATGCAACATGTGCAACCAAATTGAAAAGCATTGTTAGTTCGACGTTAGTATCTGATTTCGTATCGGTGTTGTGTGTTAGTAAGCAAACACATATCAAATCGTTTTGGCCAGCAGAAGTTTCTAGCAATTGGGCATTGGTGCAAGTTTCATATTTGAAATGACTTGCCCGAATTCAGAACGAACTGACATAGCCGTAGCTGTCATGTGTATTTGTGGTCATTGGAGGCAATGAGTTGTTGCGCTTAATGCGTAAAGCGTAAATGACGTGAAATGCTATGCATATGAATTATTTTGACACTCGTATACTTGAATAAGTGCATAATGACCTAAATATGTAGACATATATGAGATTGTTGGCTAGCAAGAAATAATATACATTGTGGGCTAAAATTAAATAAAGGTTTCAAGTAGGATAAAAAAAATTATACCATAGTCGGCGCTGAGTTATGTGTAGAACTATTTCGTTTTTCTATTCCATTAAAATATTCAAATCTATTTTATACATGCTTGTAAAAATTACTTAAAAACATTTCGAAACAAAATGGCAGCAGCTGATGTCCTGCTCGTTGCGCCAAATATTTTAAAGTTCAGTGCTCCGTCCAGCGTGCCGCAACGGCGTATGCTTACGATTATGAATACCTCACATCTACCGGTCTTGTTCAAAGTGAAATCCAACTATACGCAAATGTTCACGGTGCGTCCGAACCCGAGTACAGTAGAACCCTTTGAAAGTGTGCAGGTGGCTGTCACTATGTATGCGAATGACATGCAGCCAACAGTTTTGGCAACAAAAAGGTATATTATGCATATACAGAGTATAATTGCGCCAAATGTAGAATGCCATGACATAAGAGAGTTGTTTGCCAGTACAAGAAACTCGCAAATCTCGACAAATCGCATAAGCATACAATTTGAAGCGGCAACTGTAGCTGGATCCGAAGGAGTCGGTTCGCTGGGTTATAATACGACACCATTTCGCTGTATTGGAGACTTAGAAATGGAGGCATGTCAAGATGTTCCAGCACAAGAGGAGCAGGAGGAGCAAGACTTGATGCAGGAAGCGCAAGTGCAGCATCCAACACCAAGTCACACGCCAAGAAGTGCGATGTTAAAGCGGAGCAGAAAAGCTATATGCTGGAAAATTGTTGGAGTTTTGCTAACTGTGATCGCAGTTGCTGGCGGTGAGCTATGAGTAATTTTTAGAGTTTTTGGGAACCTACGAAAAAATTTTATGTGAATCTTTTGCGTTGCTGTTGGGTAAAATATATTGAAATAGACTTCTTTTTGTATGTCATAACAAGTAGGTGGCGTACATGGTGCTTGGGGCTTTAGACATTGGACTATTTGAGATCGGTGGAACAGAAAGTCAGCTTACGAACAGTCGTGTCCGAATTTCTAGAGAGTATGGTCCTGAAAAATATATATTTTTTTGTGGTGGTTTGCAATCGACTTGAACCATTTGCATTGGTGGAGCGCATATAAAATTAGTCTGCTCTGGACATAACATGATCTGTTGAGCACGTATAGCGACGAAACGAACTTTCAAGGAAAACTGCATCGTTAGTTTGTTAATAGTTGAAGACGACTATACCCGACTATAGCTATATATACTTCACCGCCCGACTATACCTCCCGGCTATACCTCCCGGCTATACCTCCCGGCTATACCTCCCGGCTATACCTCCCGACTATACATCCCCAATATACATCTCGACTTTACATTCCGACTATATCTTCCGATTTTTCTTCCGACTATACCTCCAAACTATACCTCTGGAATATAACTTCCGACAATACCTCCCGACAATACCTCCTGACAATACCTCCCGACTATACCTCCCAAATATACCTCCCAAATATACCTCCAGACTATACTTTCCGACTATACCTCCCGACTATACCTCCCGACTTACCTCCCGACAATACCTCCCGACAATACCTCCTGACAATACCTCCCGACTATACCTCCCGACTATACCTCCCGACTATACCTCCCAAATATACCTCCAGACTATACTTTCCGACTATACCTCCCGACTATACCTCCCGACTTACCTCCCGACAATACCTCCCGACAATACCTCCTGACAATACCTCCCGACAATACCTCCCGACTATACCTCCCGACTATACCTCCCGACTATACCTCCCGACTTACCTCCCGACAATACCTCCCGACAATACCTCCTGACAATACCTCCCGACTATACCTCCCGACTATACCTCCCGACTATACCTCCCAAATATACCTCCAGACTATACTTTCCGACTATACCTCCCGACTATACCTCCCGACTTACCTCCCGACAATACCTCCCGACAATACCTCCTGACAATACCTCCCGACTATACCTCCCGACTATACCTCCCGACTATACCTCCCACATATCCCTCCCGACTATACCTCCCGACAATACCTCCCGACTATACCTCCCGACAATACCTCCCGACAATACCTCCCGACAATACCTCCCGACTATACCTCCCAAATATACCTCCAGACTATACTTTCCGACTATACCTCCCGACTATACCTCCCGACTTACCTCCCGACAATACCTCCCGACAATACCTCCTGACAATACCTCCCGACTATACCTCCCGACTATACCTCCCGACTATACCTCCCAAATATACCTCCAGACTATACTTTCCGACTATACCTCCCGACTATACCTCCCGACTTACCTCCCGACAATACCTCCCGACAATACCTCCCGACAATACCTCCCGACAATACCTCCCGACTATACCTCCCGACTATACCTCCCGACTATACCTCCCGACTTACCTCCCGACAATACCTCCCGACAATACCTCCTGACAATAGCTCCCGACTATACCTCCCGACTTACCTCCCGAATACCTCCCGACAATACCTCCTGACAATACCTCCCGCTCCTCCCGACTATACCTCCCAAATATACCTCCAGACTATACTTTCCGACTATACCTCCCGACTATACCTCCCGACTTACCTCCCGACAATACCTCCCGACAATACCTCCTGACAATACCTCCCGACTATACCTCCCGACTATACCTCCCGACTATACCTCCCGACTATACCTCCCGACTTACCTCCCGACAATACCTCCCGACAATACCTCCTGACAATACCTCCCGACTATACCTCCCGACTATACCTCCCGACTATACCTCCCAAATATACCTCCAGACTATACTTTCCGACTATACCTCCCGACTATACCTCCCGACTTACCTCCCGACAATACCTCCCGACAATACCTCCTGACAATACCTCCCGACTATACCTCCCGACTATACCTCCCGACTATACCTCCCGACTATACCTCCCGACTATACCTCCCGACTTACCTCCCGACAATACCTCCCGACAATACCTTCCGACAATACCTCCCGACTATACCTCCCGACAATACCTCCCGACTATACCTCCCAAATATACCTCCAGACTATACTTTCCGACTATACCTCCCGACTATACCTCCCGACTTACCTCCCGACAATACCTCCCGACAATACCTCCTGACAATACCTCCCGACTATACCTCCCGACTATACCTCCCGACTATACCTCCCGACTATACCTCCCGACTTACCTCCCGACAATACCTCCCGACAATACCTCCTGACAATACCTCCCGACCATACCTCCCGACTATACCTCCCAAATATACCTCCAGACTATACTTTCCGACTATACCTCCCGACTATACCTCCCGACTTACCTCCCGACAATACCTCCCGACAATACCTCCCGACAATACCTCCTGACAATACCTCCCGACTATACCTCCCGACTATACCTCCCGACTATACCTCCCGACTATACCTCCCGACTTACCTCCCGACAATACCTCCCGACAATACCTCCTGACAATACCTCCCGACTATACCTCCCGACTATACCTCCCAAATATACCTCCAGACTATTCCGACTATACCTCCCGACTATACCTCCCGACTTACCTCCCGACAATACCTCCCGACAATACCTCCTGACAATACCTCCCGACTATACCTCCCGACTATACCTCCCGACTATACCTCCCGACTATACCTCCCGACTTACCTCCCGACAATACCTCCCGACAATACCTCCTGACAATACCTCCCGACTATACCTCCCGACTATACCTCCCGACTATACCTCCCGACTATACCTCCCAAATATACCTCCAGACTATACTTTCCGACTATACCTCCCGACTATACCTCCCGACTTACCTCCCGACAATACCTCCCGACAATACCTCCTGACAATACCTCCCGACTATACCTCCCGACTATACCTCCGACTATACCTCCCGACTATACCTCCCGACTTACCTCCCGACAATACCTCCCGACAATACCTCCTGACAATACCTCCCGACTATACCTCCCGACTATACCTCCCGACTATACCTCCCAAATATACCTCCAGACTATACTTCCCGACTATACCTCCCGACTATACCTCCCGACTTACCTCCCGACAATACCTCCCGACAATACCTCCTGACAATACCTCCCGACTATACCTCCCGACTATACCTCCCGACTTACCTCCCGACAATACCTCCCGACAATACCTCCTGACAATACCTCCCGACTATACCTCCCGACTATACCTCCCGACTATACCTCCCGACTATACCTTCCGACTATACCTCCCGAAGATACCTCCCGACTATACTTCCCGACTATAATTCCCGACAATACCTCCCGACTATACTTCCCGACTATACATCCTGACAATATCTCCGACTATACCTTTTGACTATACCTTCCGAATATACATCCCGGCTATACATCCCGACTTAACATCCTGACTATATCTCCCGAATATTCTTTCCGACTATACCTCCAGACTATACCTCTCAAATATACCTTCCAACAATACCTCCAGACTACGCCTCCTGACTATACCACCCGACTATACATCCCGACGATACCTCCCGACTATACATTCCGACTATATATCCCGAATATTTCTTCCGACAATATCTCCAATCTACACCTCCGACTATAACTCTCGTATATACCTTCGGACTATATCATCCAGCGATCTCAACCCATGCAGCAACGAAATATACTCGGCAATTCCTGCCAGTGAATCTCTCGCTAAATAAATGATGATAATGAATGATATTTTATAATTCCAGCTGCCTATGTACGTATGAACTGGCCTAAACTTAACTTGCAAACCGTCTACCACTAAATTTGTTGGAAATTTTTACTTTCCGATAAGCTTTAAATACGAATTAATACACTCCATAATTGCTGTACAGTAACTGCAATGAATTGCGTTTATGTTATATGCTGCGTAATTATTTTATTAAATTAATTGCTTAACTTTTTTTAAATTTTCAACATACTTGCTGCAGGAAATTCATGTCTGATTGCATATCCTGCACACAGTCTGTGCTGTGCTGTGCTGTCTATCAAATGTCTGACGCAGTTTCTGTATCGACCATTCGATGCGGTGTAAATTATATCATTTCGAATTAACAGCAAATATACCAAAATTGATAAATTTAATCTTATTGCATTTATCAATAAACGCAATTCATTGCAGGTATTTATCCTTATGTAATTTTAAGTAAGTGTACGTGTATGTGTTTGTGTCTATGTTGTAGGGTCGCCAATCCTAATTGATTTTTGTTTAATAAATTAATGATTGTTAATATGCGTTAATATGCAAACGTTTTATTTTAAATGAAGCCGCCAATACTTGTAGAAAAATTCTGTAGTCTGAATTTAAATATATTGAATAGTGTCATTGATAAATTTAGTAAAACAATTTATCACAATCACTTTTGGCACAACGTGTACGCTACAAATTGAACAGGACTAGCAATTTTTAAATTGCATCCCAAAGGATATAAAAAATGTGCATAAAAAGTGTAAAATGAAGCGAAAAAAACGATAAATTTAAAAGATATTGGCATGGCCAAGTAGAATTGCATTTATTCAAAGCGTAAATATTGTAGAAAATAACACCGAAGCTTTTATACACTACACTTAAATTTGATATACGGAAGTGTTCTTATATGAAAGAAAAAAATATCGAAAAATTTCATTTCCTTATCCCATTAAAATGTCATCCCTGTCCCTGAAATAGATGCAATGATATGTCGAATTTTTTTTATCCGTTGTATGTTAGGTGGGGTATTAAAATAAATGGTACTAAAGAACTAAGAAGGGCCAATACCTAGTGATTATGAAACAAAACCGTCCAGAAACCCCTTGAAACATAAGACTTTCATCAATATTAGGCCCATCGATTAAAAGGAGTTTAGTGAAATAAGAAGACGGGGCATAATTCCCCAAGGGGTCAAGTTCAAAGACTTCCCAAAGGTTCAAGTCCATTAACACCGCAAAAAGTCAATTATAGTAAGCCATGGGGTCCTCAGTCTGAGGAGTTTCCCGTTTTGGCCAGAGATCGATGATTTTAACCAGAGGTCGATAGCTTTGGTCAAAGCACCATTGACCCCACCAAAAGTTTGATGAAGTAAAAAAATTTTATATACATAGAAACTATTTTGGTTGGAGATCTTTCATGCCTATTTTCTATTCAGTATAAAAAACTTCAAACTACTACTACATCGGCTCATGAGTCTAGCGGTGAACGAGGACAAAACGAGGTACTTGGGGTCTTCTCGCACTCCGTCAACACGTCTTGGACGGTCAGTGACGATGGAGAATTTTAACTTCAGTGTTGTAGAAAACTTCGTCTATCTTGGAACAGAGATAACCAGTAACAAAAACGTCAGCCTGGAGATCAGGCGAAGAATCACGCTTGCAAACAGATGCTTTTTTGGGCTGAGCAATCAAATGAGAAGTAAAGCCCTCTCTCGATAGACGAAAATAAAGATCTATAATACGCTGATACTCCCGGTCCTATTGTATGGCGCAGAGGCATGGACCGTGATTGAGTCGGACAAGACAGCGTTGGAGGTCTTCGAGAGGAAGATTTTTCGCAGGATCTTTGGTCCTATTAGAGTCGGCGACGAGTTTCAGGTCCCGTATGAACCGCGAGCAGTACGAGCTATTCGATGAGGTTGCCATAGTCCAGCGCATAAAATTCCAGCGGCTGCACTTGGCTGGGCACCTCCTTCGAATGGATGAAAGAGCTCCAGCACACATGGTTTACATGGGGGCCCAAACTTGATTGGTGGATGCCGACATAGAGGACGACCGGGCACTCTATGGAATGACCAGGTATGGAGATATCTCTCAGTACTTTGCATTCAAAACGACTGGCGCCAGCGCGCACAAGATTATGGAGGCTGACCGTTAGACGGTTGACGGCCCTATATGTAAGTAAGTATAAAAAACTTCTGAACCGAAACTCGCTTATACTTTGCATTTTTTAAATGGTATGCATAAACCTTTAGAACTTTCTATCAACTATACAAAATCTGTACAGTATTATCAGACTTATTTGCAATAAAATTGATTACAATAACAAAATAAAAACCCAAAAATTTCACAATTTCGCTTAGTCAACTTCTCTGAGTAGACAAATCACTTCAAATGCGAATTTGCAGACCGCAAAAATGCGCAGTGATAAGTAAGCAAAGAAGCCACTGAATGAAGCGTCCGCAATTGTACAATATATGAGTACCTCTAGCAGGGCAAACTGAGTTGAGTAGCTTGACGCCTTTTGTTGCAATTAAAGCACGAAACTAATCTCGTACGGCTCGTAAATTCCTGTGGCACCAGACTTGAAGCGCAAAGCATGCAGAAGCCGAAAAGTGCGGCGGAGCAGGACGTATATATTGCAAAGATATGGAATGAGTTAAGCAGCGGTGCCAACTGTGTCTGCTGACTAAGGACATTTGCAGTGTGGCTGCGGCTGATATCTACTTTTATATGTACACATGCATATTTCTACATATATGTGTGTGTATATGTAATATATGGCATATAGGAGTATGTGTGCGCTTCCTTTTGCTATTTTTGTTTGTTTGCGTTGCAAGTTTTGCACTGACAGCGTATCTAGAACAACACTATTGTGTTTTATAGTACGACTACGACGAGAGAAAGAGTATCTACAGCAGCAGCAGGAACATAAGCAGCAACGTTTGTGTCGTATATGCTGGCATAATAAAAATCATTTGCATATTAATTGAATGCCAAGCGTTATTCGCTTCTTAGTAAGATAGTTTAGCATAGTTTCAGGCAATAAACATCGATGGCATGCTTGTGTATAATTAATTGTAACAATTGTGACTTTTTAACTTAGATAAGCAATGCTTTCTTCTACTACTTTTATTTCAATTGAAAGTTATGCGAATTTAACTGCTCACTTTTTACGTAGTTTTTCAAGCGTAAGTTTTATACTATATAAGTTTAGCGAAAGATGCTAATATTATTTAAGGCACTAATCAAATTATAACTTGAAGTAACTAGCTGCAGAAATTGCTTTTAATTACTTTGCCAAGCGGTTCGGTTGTACATGGCTGGCACACTGGGACAGAGTAGCTAAATGTTTAAAAGTTTCAAATTTGTTATGTAACGAAGCGCACTTTTTTTTAGTTAGATAAAATTTAAAGAAATGCCATGCTAAAACCTAAGCATGGCATTTCTTGATATATATTAATTCCAAGTTTCAGTTTGTGTGGAAAAACTGTAATAAAATATTTGCTGATATATAAAATTTTGCTTAATATAGCTTTTATTGGTACTAGAGTATCTAAAAGGCAAAAATTGAGAGGCACAGAAGGTAGAGGAATTGTTTAAGTCTGTAGATCAGTTTACAGAATATAAATAGTTGGTACTCAGAACAATAAATTATCGAAATGTTATTGGAATTTGATCGAAAAATATATTCTTTGGATGCCGGTAATTATTTGAAAAGGAATATTCTTTAAGGCTCTCTGTAAAGATTCATATATCATGAAATGAAATATGCTTCTCTTAGATTATGTTGAATGAGATCGCAGCCACTGTAATATTATTGAATGTTAATGAATGGCTGTTAACATTTAACAGTAGCGGCAACTGTTAATATTGTGTACAGTGGTGGCGAAAAGAATAAGTAAGGAAATAATTAGGAAACGAAGTTAGTACTAATTGTTTGTTGTTGTTAAAGCACGATCGTGTGGATGATATGGGTAAAAGACAAGAAGAAGAATGTACGATTGAATGGAACTTGTAGTTCGAAGTCACAGATATATGTACATGGCTACATTGACTTTTCTTGTTGAGTCTATCTCCCTTTTAGTATATCAAATTTTGAGTCATAATTAATATAATAAAGATTTTTCGTTACACTATTGTTAACATCAGAAATTGTGTAGTAATATCCACAAAATGCCACTAAACAATGTCTTTGTCACTGGCCGCAACAACGGCCTCGGCCTCTATGTGAACAAGTCAATGCTGGCGCTTCCTGTGCCGCCACTGCATCTCTTTGTGACCTCTCAATGTAAGACTTTAAGCTCTGTCAATGTGAACTATGCCAACTGGTTGAGAAGTACGAAAATCTGCATGTGATGCCAATCGAGGAGGAGGACCACAACTACGACTTTGAGCGCATAGCAGAGTACATTTCCGATATAGTCGGTAGTGAGGGCCTAAATCTGCTGATTAATACTGCTGATGTAAAACCATAGAATCATGAAATTGAAGAACTCTGTCTTAATGACTTGCACAATGCCTTCGAAGTTAATTCCATACAACCTATTATGTTGGTGAACGCTTGTCTCGTAATGCTAAAACACGCTGCACTTAGTCTGTCCAACTCGTCCATGGGTGTAGAATGTAGCGCAATTGTTTTCATTGGCAGCGGCTTGGGTTCAATCGATTTGAGTGCACATGAGGGCGATTATGCGTATTATGCGTCAAAGGCTACAAACATTGGCACATGATTTGTGCATTAATGATATTTTATGTGTGAACGTAGCCGTCGACGTAGGCGCTGAAAATGATGAAATTGCTTGCTAAGATATCAACAGCAGCCTAAGAATAAAATATATTTCAAGGGTATGGAAATCCGCGCCCATTACAATGATTCCTAAGCCTGAGTAGCAGTATACCAAAGTTGATACCTATAGCATACAATTAGCTACCTTCTCGAGCTAGGTAAAATGATGGAAAGAATACTTTGTGTAAAAGTCACGGTCATCCAGAACAACAGAATCCTTGAATCGATGGAAAATAACCATGTTAACCATGACTTCAAGACAAATTTCGCACCCGAGTGCAACGCAACACTACTTTGAATTGCAGCCATCTATGGTCACATTTCAATGATCGGCCCTTCTGCATTGACGAAAAACTGAGTAGGTGAATGAAGCGACTTAAGCTTATAGAGTAAACATTCATGCGTCATGTATTGTTAATTTTCAAAGCCGCCAAGGATATGCAAAACATTTCGATGGACTTGTTCTGAAGTACCATGATTTTCCCTAAAGCGGAACTAAAGCTCTCGTATGACATTTTGTACATCTAAATTTCCCAACATTCTACTTATTAAATTTCTCTCAAATTCCTTGGCGAAAATAGGTAGCAAACTTATGGGACTTTAAAATAATAATAAATAATATTCTCCAGTTTACCAGGCTCTTCAGAACCATTACAGTCACACCGTATTTTCATTGAGATCGAATTTTACTCACATTTCCGAAAGTGATTTAGCACAAATCACAGTCAACTTGGGTGACTTAAAGCCTTTTGATTTAAAGCCGTAACTTGTCTGGCATAGTGGGTGCGTTGTATAACAGCTTCGATAAAAGTCTTCGTGTCTAATACATGTAGCTGCTATTTTAAATGGTGTTAATCGCTTCTACTATTCATCAGCATTAACGTTAGCTATTATTTAATCTGATCGTCATGAAATGCTGTCCGGACCCTGAAGAGATTACATTTTAATAAAATGCTTAACTTATTGGGATCAACATTGGGGAGCAGCTTATTAGAGTACGTAGTGCCCCCGTCTATGTTAGCAGATAGTTAAGCGCGGCTTTTAAAAGAGTCTGAATAGCAGGAAGAGAAGTTTGCAAGCCAATTATTGAGCACTCTGCATCATCATAAATATGACGCTGAAATATCTTTATCATCAACATCGGCAAGTGCTCTGAGTTCTATATTTCAATTGTTCAGTTTTTCTAAACTACGCTGGAAACAAGAAATATTATTCCGAATCGCAAGGAGGACAGAGGACTCTTTAATCTATAATCAGCCGGTTGTGCTTAGAGGCCAATCCAAGCTTTTCGAAGCACAATTTCAATTCAATTATTCAAGGCTGTATGATGACTAAAACTTCCCAACGAATAATTGTGAAAACATCGTAGGTTTTTGGCCAAAATTATAGCATTTTCAGCCCACTGTACTGTGTAACAAAAATAATAAAACTGATGGCAAATCAGCTTACTAGTAATTTTCATTAGCTACAGGAAGCTAAAGCCGGACGCATAGACCAGAGCAGTACAAACTATAGCAAGCTTATACAGCTTATGGTACCAAAGTCATAACTAAACTCAAGGACATACGTAATTTTTTCTTTTGTATGTGGTAGTTATAAGCAAAGGATATCATTTGCTGCTGCTACTTTTTGTACAACTAATACTTGCAATTGAGAAAAAAAAAACCTGCTTCAATTGTCTGTGCAGCAAGTTTGTTTAGCTTCGAAAGCACAATTAAAAGCATATTTCATATGTGACTTTGATGACGGCAGTATACAAGCAGCAAAGAGACTCATATGTTATGTATTTGATAGGATAATGTCAATGCTAAGTATGAGAGACAAGGTTTCCTGGCACTCGAAACATACTTTGAGGTAGCAGTTTCATATTCCCATTTTTGTTGCTGCCGCTGCTGCCACTTTGCTTTGCATATTTCAGTGCAATTTGCAGTTTCGGACTTGCTGCTGCTGCTGTAGATTTCCTATTTGAGACATTCAAAAAAAGATAGACGTGTATGCAGTATAGTACTTGTACTTCTTATTGCTCAGCTGCTACTGCTGCTGCTGCTGGTAAGCCACCATTGGGAGTTTGGCTTTGCTCATTGTTAAATGGTCTATTTGCATTTGCTGTCATGTCGAGCAGCTGCAAGGCTTAGGCCTCTATTGGCTTCAATATATAGTATTATATACCATCTATGTATAGGTAGTAACTGTACACATTTAACTATATTCTATATAGACAGACATTTGTGTATTTGAATGTGCAGACGGCGTACAATTGAAATTTGTTCTGTTGTTAAAAAGTTTTCTCATTTTGTGAACTGCATGAAATTTTTAAACAAATGCACAGAAGTATTTCGCTCGGACTGCTGCATATGTAATAACAAATTGTTCGTGCATGAATGGCAAGTTATACTATATATCAGTGTGGGAGTGTGCAGCGTAGTATGGCATTTAGTTGTGTTTTGTGAATTGAGACTTTTATGTAGCTTTAATTTCAATTTTTGACTCTATCATTGTGTCCAAATGGAACTGTTGAAATGTCCATGAAATTGTTAACAATGAAAAAAAAAACTTAAATTTCTGTTCTGCTTTGGTTCCGCTTGAAATTTTCAATTTCAGTTAAATTCAAGCTTCTAAAGTGAGCACTGTACTTGTATAAGGCATTGCAACTAAATTTAAATCTTTAATTCCTTGAATATTGTAGAATAATATTCTAATTAAAATTGGATTAATTTTAAGAAGCTCATTTAAATATAAACGATAACCGTAAGACGTTAAATTAATTTTAAGCAAAACATGCATAATTTAAAAACAAATAATAATTCTCGCTATCAGTTTTAATAGAACAGCTCAGCGCATATATGATTTATTAAAATTATTAAAAATAAAATGTGTTTGAAGATAATATGACTTTTTATACAGGCGCATGGTAGGTTAAGATAACATATGCTTGATATATTGGTATACACTGCCCTTAACTAATATTAAAAAACGAAAAAGGTACTAAAACAAAAAATTTTAGATTAGATTCAATGTTTAAAATAAGATTAAAGGCACAAAAAAAATTTACTTTTTTAGTTTTTAAATACTTCCGCTTTTGGATCACTTCTGCAATAATATTAACACATTATTCAACCCATGGCGTTTTTAGAACCATTTGGTTATTTCCCGTTTTTGTATAATTGTATCCAAAATGTGTGAAAAATATTCAATGACGTTAATATCGAAAGACTGTGCTGGTCAGCAAAGTCTGTACAATACTCGACTAATATTTTGGACCATTGTCTTAATAAAAAGTCAGTTTTTCCGCACTTTCTAGCCAGTTGGATTTCAAAATTTAAAAATAGTGTTATATGTATATCCATTGTCTTCTGAACAAATGGATATACATAATGATAACTTCCTCTTGAAACTTCTCATCTAGAGAAATGTCTTTGCTCTTAAATACAATTTCTTCTGGTTCAAAATTTGGATCTTTAATACCATCTTTGTCGCTGAAATCCTCCCCTTCTTTTTTCATTTTCCTAAAGTCCGGTTGAAGTTCTTTTGAAGGAAGTCATTGTGTCTGAGATTGCTAACTGCAGAAATATGTATGATAATAATAATAACAATCAAAATACAATTTTACTGACGTGTACTGACTAGAAAGTTTCACTAACGCTGACCTTTTGCACTCAGCAGCGTAGAAGCATGAATAGGAAAGGTACTGAGAACGTAGAAAGCTGAGTTTCCGCAATTTACACATGCACACACGAAGTTGTGTTTGCGGTGACTGGCTTTAAAATTATTCTAAACTTCGTACTCATCCATTGAGTTGGGTAATATCCCCATTTTAACATTATATATCTTTGTAAGAAAAGTAATAAATTTTAAGGGATTTTTTTTTTTTTGGACTAGTGCATCCATTTTGAAAAAGTTTTTGTTGTTGAATTTATTAATTTCTGGCTCAACAACGGTTATAGATATATTTCTGATAGTGATAAACACAAAATGAATTTGGCTGAAAAGTTGAGTGCAGATGATCTCCAAATGTCTTTTACTTTATCTTCAAAAGACTTACATCAGATTCCGTTGTTATCTATGATTAGAACATTACGAATAGTCGTTCGTCAGAAAGCTCAAAATGAAAGTATTGTGAAAGTCATGAAAGTATTGTGAATTAAATTAATTTAAGTCTCCGAGATGTAATTAGGCTGGTACATTTCTTTTCCAGGTTGAAGAAACTGATCTTAATTATGTAGCCAGTTTTTAAACAGTGTGATTACAACAGCTTTTTAAATCAGTCGACATCAGTAGAGTTTGCCGATTTATTGTAATGATTGAAAATATTGATCAACGTATTTGTGTTAATCTAAAAACACACGCATACAGATAGGAATTGAAATTTAAGTGCAATAGGTACACACACCACTTCTTCTTTCGTTTTGTTTTCATATATTATTTCATTTTCGATTAAAATTCAAACATCATAGTTATTAACCACACGGCACATGTTCAAGCTTTTCTCTGACGCCTATTTCATCCACTTTAAACTTTAATTATGTACAAGCTTAAACAACACTTTATACATGTAGTAATATGCAGAACTCAAATGATATATATATATATATATATATATATATATATATATTGTATATATGTATATTTTACTGATGACTATCTCCAACAGCAGAATTCACACCTATATCTACAACAAATCACACGCACTGCTGCCTTGTTTAAGATTTTATGCATATGCAGACAGCAGAAGCATCACATTGAAATGCATAGCATATGCAAATGCCAAGAAATACCTTAAATTCTTTAAAACCAAGATGTTTTGGTTTTCTAAGTAATTCAGCAAAAGTTTCATATGCATTGCCATAGCACTTAGGAGCGTGTGAGAAACTTTTGAATTTTGTTGCTGCTGCTGCTTCTCTTCCATGCGCATTTGTTGACTTGTGCACCCATTTAGTGAAAAGTGGCTCAAATTGCAAATTACTTAGACGACACACCTCATCCTGTTGTAACCTTGTATCTCTTGAAAGCTGTTTGTTTGCCAAGTAGCTAGCTGACTGAGTGATATGATGCTCTGTTGATGCAGCATCAACTGCTGCTGCTGCTGCTCCTAATCTGCACTATTTTGCCTGCCTCAAATGCGGTTTGAGCTTTGACATTTTGTGTGCAAACTAATATTTTAAGATATTAGCAGCATTAGCAACTTGTAGACAGCCAGCCAACCGGTTAGAAACTTCACTCGTCAAGGCGTTTAATTAGTGATATGTAACAGGAAATTTATTTGCATTTTGCTACAACATTTTGTTCTTCTAATAAATAAATAAATTCAACTAAATTCAAACTAACATTTAAATTTAAATGTTAACTCCTGCCCAAAGCAAATGGCGCTTGCGTTGCTGTATTAACATAGAATAAACCTTTCTTTGGCACTGACGGTTCACCACCCATTTGATACATTTCACGACGTGTGTCATCACATTCCCAGATGTTTCTTCTACGCCGACATGGTGTACCCCAGAAGCCCAATTGTGTTGTTATAGATTCGGCAAACATTTTATAGGCTCTTATATGTGAACAACCAATATAGAAGCATTTCTTCTGATAGAGTCCATAATTGGGATAGAATGTGGCCATGCCAGTTGGCTTTATGAAACCCAAATTGGCGCTGGTCTGTATTGATTCAACATACTTGGCATCGGTGGGATCAATACGAAATTCATTGCTGCGATGTCTAAATTTTGGACCTGCCGGATCCAGTGCAAATATAGTATTATATTGTGCAGGTTTTATGCGTTTGCCAGCAGCACCGGCAATCTGTGCGCCCAGTGAGTGTCCAATGAGATAAATATCATCAAAGCGTACGCCGAAGTGCTTATTTAAGTTCTGTGTAAATTTCGCCAGCTGTGCACCAAAGCCTTCAATCATTTTCACCACAGAGAAATAATTAATATTAGCAGCATTTGCACTCCAATCGGTAATGATGACATTGAAGTCACCGCTTGTGAGGTAGGCATTCTTTACATCCTGATTGAATGTGCCACGTGCTTGACTCATCCAGCCGTGTATAATTATGCTGCAATAAATTTAAAATTTAAAATTTAAAAAAATAAAAATTATTATTATAGAAAAATGAAACTTGAAACGCATTTTGACTCCAAAAGTTTCATTGTTTTAAATTTATTTTTTAACTTACCGCGTTGGCAACGATGCATTGAAACCCGTACTGAACACATCATTCCCATTCTCAAAGTTCATTTCACGTCCACAATTATGAAATTCACGTTGAAACAGATAGAAAAACATTTGACTGCGTGTACGCGAAAATGGATTCAGATTGCGTACAAATTTACGCAAAAATGTTAGATCTATAAATTTACGTAGGCCATGTGGTTGGCGCAAATCCTTATCACAGTGATACCAATCTTCATGTGCTTCCTCATCATTCTCATCGCTCAGCGCATTTAGTATATTTTCATGCTCATCATCATCAACTGCATCTGCAGGTTCATCAAAATTGGAACGTATGCCGATATCTGTCTCATCGACCTCAAGTGTTGCATCCGTATCCGCATAATCCATATCATCTGAATAGTTCTTTATAAATCTGATATATTCATTTGACTGACTGTTGACTTGTGCTGCTTAGAATAAAAGTTAACATTGTATATTATGAGCTAATATTCATAATAATTAGTTTGCAACTTACCACTATGCAGCATAAGCGAAACCAATACAAGGCTGCTGATTAATATATAATTATTAAACATTTCAACTAATAATAAAGCTAATTAGTTTGGTACGTCGCGTATATATATATATATTCTTAATAAATAATAATACAGTCTATTTTTAGCAGCTACAATAGCTAATTGCTTGAGCTACTTCAAAGCTTTGTTTACGCTAGAACTAACTATTGAACTCTGTTGCGGCTGCTGCAACTATTCAGTCTTATATATCTACTGCAAGTCGATAATGACAAAAATTGCAAATCTATTAACATTTGAAATTCTTATATATAATATTATGAGTAAACCGCATATATTAGAGCGCGAGAATTTATCGCTTCAAAAGCGTTTATTATATCGACACTCGCCTCGCTTGCAGTCATACGCAATTTAATTCCATAGGTTTTTTGCATTTAATTGCTTGCCGGTTTTTTATTCAACTTTATATTTAATCAGCTTAAGTGCAACGACTATGCGTAGTTAGTATGTATGACGTCTCGCTGTGCTAATGGGAATTCCTCTGTCTGGCGGCAGATTTTCATTGTTTAATGCAATTTTTTCCCTGTCTGTTGTCTACGCACATCACTGTCTGATCTGGTTTAATCTATAGCGTGTGTCGTACAAATATTTTTTAAATGGAATTTTTCAACAAATTATTTAAACACTTTAAAACGCAAAAACTTTAAATTCAACTTAAAATAATTATTATTATTAAATATTGACGTCACAGATTGTATGTTACTAGCAGTGACATTTGCAAAAACTATATTTAGAAATAATTATTTTTGCTAATAATTCCGAGATATTAAAGCCTAATTGAATTTGTTCGAATTATCAGAGAAAAAACTTTTGTAGACAAAAATGATTTTCTGCTAAATGAATTAAATTTCAGAACCGGTTTGGCAATAGTTTGTAATTCTCTAAAAAATATATACGTAATATGGCAATATAAATATCTGATGCATATGTAGGAAATTGAAACTGGTATACCCCAAATCAGTAGTTGCGGGGTAATACATTTTGTAAACATCAGATGTTAAAATTAATGTGAATAGTAATTGTAGTAGTAATAGTAATTTGAATAGTTCAATGAATTTTTACACAGCAATATTAACAATATAATTGAAAATAAAATTATCAGAAATAATACAAGTTAAATTCAATTATTACTAAAGGCTGCTAAGACCACAATTCAATAGTTTTAACCATAAGCTAAAACTTAATTTAATCTTCGCTAGTGGCAGACTAAAATGTTTGGAGGAAAAGAAGATATTGCACAAATTTAATTTGCATTTTTATTTGTCAATAAAGCAAAAGGCAAAATATTTTAATATAAGCCTAATTTGTGCGCGTGGATCGTCTAAACGAGCGATGCCCCAAACACGATATCATAATCGAGCTTAGAGATTTCAACTCCAAAAACTAAACAGCTAAAACAGCAATCTTTGGCCCAATTGACTGAAAATTTAGCCCTCGCGACACTACCCCCAATAATGGAGATAGCCTAATCGATTTTGCCGCAGGTCGGAACATGTAAACTAACAGCATCACATTTCAACACCTCAACATCCATAAGGCTACGTGGCTAAGTCCCAATCAAAGTATAAGCAACCAAATTGATCATGATATGATTGACAGAAGGCATGCATCCAGTACTTCCCAACATCGGCTAGGACCACTCTCATGTCGTACTACAACAGACATCCGAAGCCTTCTCAACCACAGTCGCCTGGCTGCTCCGCGAAACCTCTCTTGGTATGACGAGAAGTGTCGCAATGCTACTGCAGAGAAAAATGCCTTATATCAGCGAACTCTGCAGCCGGGAGCAATACAAGCTGTTAAATAGCGATATCGAGAGACACAGAGCCTTTTAAGATAGAAGTAAAAGGAACAAATAGGGGCGTGAGTTTGAGGATGTGGAGTGGTTATGTGACAGAAATGAATCTCGGAAATTTTACCAAAAGGTCTATCCGAAGTTTTCAAGCCTAGATTAACTTTCTCTAAAGACAAAGGGGGAAATTTGGTTACAGATACACAAGAATCACTGAGATTATGGAAGAGTCATATTTCTAACCAACTTGGATACGATGGAGTGCACAATACCGCTCATAGATTAATGACACCGAAATTACCAGTTATCGATAACACAATTGTAGAGCCACCGAACTATTATGAGTCGATTCAATTATTAAAAAAATGAAAATATAAATCGGCAGGTCTGATTGGCTATCAGCTGAGTTATTCAAGATCGGGGGCAAACAATTGATTATGAATATGTACCAACTTTCAACTTTTATGTAAGATATGATCCGATGAATGCATATCCAATGACTGGAATCTTCTATCGCATAAAAGATTCTGTCGCGCGTATTGTGTAAATTTTAAAGTGTTAATTTTAAAGTGTTCACAGTAAGTTAGGCCTAAAAAAATGCCAAACTTTACTATGGAGACGTCAGATTGTATCTGGCAACATGTTTTGTTGCTCAGGCTAGAAATATATATATAGCAACCCTCGTATTACGCCAGTGCCCGTAGATATAGAACATGTCGTGCTCGATCTTCGAAAAAGAAATAATGCTGTGTGTACGCGGATAATATTTATATCATCGGTACACAGGAGTACACGGCGAGTCAGCAAGGCGTTCTCGTAGATTGAAAAATGTTCATAGAAACATGGGTCTTGCGGTGAATAAGGAGGAATTAATGAGCAAGTATGAAGAGATCTCAGCATACTTGGCATTCAAAACAACTGGTGCTCCTTCCTAAACGCGGCATTGATCGAACGAAGGTTTACAGTCTTCTTAGTAAGTATGATATGGAGTAAGCCAGTTGCAAAGCTCGTTGACTAAGCAGTAATACATTTGTGAAAAAAAATATCCAATAGAAATTATGGAAAGAAATGTGACATTATGTCGATCGTCCAAAGCAAAACTTATGATGGCAATACTGCAAGGTAGCTGCTCGTCGTTTAAAGATTCTAACACCTATTTAATCGCCATTTCATGTGAATAACATATAAATTTGAAGAATTTTATAATGAAGCTTTAACTTTATATACATTGGAAAGTATCCGTGGTAATCAGTGTCCCCAACTGTTCATAAAACATTGGTCCACGGAACTTAAATTATTTCGGCTTTAGCAATTCTCGTCGTATGCTTAGGAGAAAATGCGTAAGATGCTCCAAGTAAATGTTATAAATGCGTTAGTCTGTCGCATGCAAGACACAACGAACATATTAACGAATATTTTTAATCGAGCAATAGATGATTTGGATCTCCTGCCTTCCACTCTTTAAATAAAACAAAAAAACTAAGCAAAACAATTTTCGCCGACAGATGTGTTGACGCTTCTAAAAAACCGAATTTCTATAGAAAAATTTATTGTCAAATTTTAAGCTAAGAACTTTCGGAATGTGTCTAACCATAAACTTTGGTTTGTAGCTGATTCTTATGCTTGTGGAAACCACTTTGAGTGAAGGAAATAATCAATTTACTTTATTTATATAAAGCTACCAATAACATCCCATGACCCAGTGCTACATTTGTAATATAATTTTTCTTCCAATTTATTTACAGCTCCTTTAAATTAAAGTGTGTGCTAAATGCCAAAATTAATTAAAGGTGTTAACACATCAATTGAATCAATTGAGTCGTGATGTAATGTGTTTCTCAAGTGCCATCACTTTCAGCGATTCATATTAGCTCAATGCCTGTGCCGATGTCTTAACGTTTCATAACATTCATTAAAGAAGTCACTAAAGAAGTTTCATTTAAAAAAATTAATGCAAACTGTAAGATTGATAAAGCTATTTTTAATAATTCTATCGATTTGATGAAGTTTGTATTTATTATTTTTATAAATTTTCTGCTATTCGCAGTATATATGAGGAAAACCACAGTCAAGTTAAGTCTAACTAGATGGCTATATATATCATCGACATTTATAATATTCTTTTATATAATCGATGATCTCTGTTAAACAAATACATTATTACGTAGATATAATTTCACATTATTTTTGAGGTAGTGAAAAATTATGATTTAACTTTGTAGAAATAATTTAAAGACATTCAACTTATTTATAGAAAAAAAAAATGTTGAAAACTATGTTTTATTAAAGCATTTGCATGAAAATTATTACTAATATTAATATATGTACTCATAAAATCAAAAAAATTCCAATGATTCAATTCAATAATATGAAAATGTGTGAAAATTAAAATCCAATTCATGGCTTACATAACACTTTAACGCCTTTATGAATCCATGGTATTTTTTGTTTCATTTTATTGAAACCATTTTCAACATTTCAAAAGCAAAATTCAAAAATATGTAGCTTTAATTATTAGCGCTCAACTTTAACCCTAATTAATTATAGAACAATTAAAAGCTGTACACACGTGCATGAAAAAAGTAAATAATTAAATTATAAAATAAATACAATTAAAGCAAACGCATAATAAAAGCTTTGGGTATACATATATACAATAACTCGCTTATAATAGTGCTGGGTAAATTAGTTTAATTAAAGAACAAAAAAAGAATAAGTTCTTGCGTTCATTTGCTTTTAGTTCACTAAAGAATGAACTTGTTCTTAATAATTAATTTATTTCACCCAACACACTATGGTTTTTTTCCCATTTTTTTTTTTTGGCATAAATTCGAAATTTAGTGATATTAACCGCAAATTTGTTTTATAATTATATTTTGGTATCCTTAGATGAACTACAAACTTGTTTTTTGATTTCAACGATTTTTACTATATCCGAATTTTATAGCCGATATGGCCGAATAACATAACATTTTTTGTTTATAAATCTCTTGGTTTGCAATTTATTTTATAAGCGAATTTTAAGGTCCTTCATTCAGCAATAGGTGAGATTTCAATTATTGTTGCATATATCCGCCATATAACCGTTGCAGAACTTGACAGCAATATCAATTTTAGAGTAAAAATATTAAGTAAAAATACATAATAGTAATTATGGTAAATAATAAATAAAGGGTCCGAACTATCCATAGCTCTATTGAAGACGTCTGTATTGTTGGCCACTCGACTTGCGTGATCCCTTCTGTCGGTCTTGTACAATTTATTCTGAGATTCAGATGCTTGTTCTGCAAGGCAACCAACAGTCACTAAGCAAGAATTTATTATTTGGTGCCCATGCATTAACACTTTATGAACCGTTGGCGACATAGGGTACCAATCATACTTTTTGCGGTGTATCACAAAAACACCAGCTCACAGAATTCTTTGAATTTCGTATATTCCTATATAAATGCAATTTTTCCGAAAACGTGCGGATTGGGACGAATTTCTTAAGTAATTCCATAATATACATATATTTGTTAGTATTTCCTCATTCATAACTTTTTGCAACTCTTTGCCATACAAAAGTACTATTCCACGAAACACAGAGGAACATGTTAAGATTAATCTAAAAAAAAAACTGGAAAAAAAAAACCATAGTGCAGCACTAATATATATATGAGTACTGGTGTAATGCATTTTTGTTAAATTTTATTCCTCTGTTCTATTTTATTCATTCGTATACCATCGAATCAAAATAATAAAATGTTCGTTCGATTCTGTTCACAAAACAACACAACTAACAACCGATCTGTATAAAAATGAATTGGGTTTAAAATCAATGAATAAATTATCTGTTCGCTTAGTGCTTGGAATAAGTTCATTTTATTTGTTCGTTCGCGAACAACCCAACACTAGTTTGTATATATATATATATATATATATATTAAAATATATATATGTATATATAGAACATAAACATGACCTATATCTGTGTATACATTGACGTATATGACATAAATTTTATTTGTCTGCGTGTAGAAAGCACTAATTGCATACTAATCAGATTTACATAAGCATAGTATAAACTATTTACATATATGTAATGTATACACACACATACATATATCTATATGCATGTGTAATACAATAATTATATATGTATGTGTAGAATAATGTAGGCAACTGCTAATTCAATTCAATTATGTTTGTCTTTTGATTAATTGAAGTAATTAAGTTGCTTTTATATAATTTGTAAGTATGCTCCTCTATGTACATACATTAAATGAAATACATAAATAATTTCGTAGTTGTAAATAAGTCAAAAATATTTTATCAAAGATAGTCACACATTTAATTATGCATTGGATGTTTTATTTGTGTTTATATTTATACAATATGCGTTTATCCGCCTTTAAACAAATTGTATTAACACTTGCTGCATAAAAATTGCGAAAAATTCAGATATAAATAAATATTTGCTTGAATAAATTCAAAATAAATGCGCTCGTAATTGAAGTGAATATGTATAAGCAAAAATATTGATAATTATTTCATGATTTATTAATCAATGCATTAAATAACATCAGCAGCAGCTGAACTGATTGAAAAGTGCTTTAAAAATAATACATAAAGAAAATCTGTATTTATATTTTTTAATTTGTAAATTTTGTACCCTACACAAGTGCTTCGAAAATGTTTTTGTATATATTATGTTTAAAACAGGGCTGGAAGTCAATTTGGAAACGAATCGCTCAGAAGCTGAGAGAGTTTCGAAATTTTAAGCAGTTTGAGTAGTACAACTGAACCGTACGCTTCCCCTTAAATATGTTTGCTGTAAATATGTATGTTTATTAAAGACAGCCAAGCTGTCCGAACTTTTTCCATGGATTTTACTTCTCCTGATCCCATTAACATGCATGCCAAATAGCATCCCTGTAGCTCAAATGTCAAATTTTGTTTGGCGTATATATGTTGGGGGTAAGAAGTTACTCCTTTTAACATCAGCTATCAGGCAGTGAAAAACCCGTCAAATCGGTTAGCTATTTCTCCATTTTTGTTTCATTATTTAGAAGGAGCTCTGTGACATAAACAGACGGGACATAAGAATTAAGAAGTCAAGTCCATTGATCTCCTAAGGGGTCATATCCATTAATCCCCCACGTGGTCAAGTCCATTGACATGCCAAGGGGTCAAGTCTATTTACCACCAAGTGGTCAGGTTCATTTTTCACCAAGGGGTCAAGTCCATTAAGCCCCAGGGAGTTAAGTCCTTTCTTTGTGGACTTTTTCGTCTGGAGAGTTCAATAATCTTGGCCAAAGGTAGATGACTTTAGCCCGAGCTCAAAGGATTATTAATAAAGGGTCAAGCCATTACCAACCCCCCCCCCCCCCACAAAGGTTCCAAGTCCATTGATCTCCATAGTGTCAAGTGCATTAAGTTCCGACCGTGGCCGGAAACGCTTTCTTTGGCAACTCACAAAAGTTATTTATATAATTTTTTGAGAAATGTGTATTTGATCGTGTGGTGATTCGTCCATCTGCGGATTTCGCCGTATGGGAGTCCTCCGTCTAGTTATTCTTCTGTCTGGGGCTTCCTCCGTCTTTTGATTACTACGTCCGGGGATTCCCTGGTATAGATATTCTCCCATCTGAGGATTCGCCCTGTTTAGGGATTCACCCGTCTGAGGATTCCTATGTCCAGATAAATATGACAGTTAACCGAAAGCAAAACTATGCGCCCGTGTGTTTATCTGACAATGAACAATATTACAACAATTCCCTTGCCCTCGTACAGTCCTAATGTGCACCTTGCGTACTTTTTTCTACTCTTAGTGAAATTTAGCCTAAGCGGATTTTATCGTGATGTGAAATTATATTAAATTGTTATTAAATCTTCTTTTATCCGACAGATATGCCGAACCATAACACTGATTTAGCAGCCTACGCGCAGGCTATGCAATATTCGGTTTAATTGAAACAAAAGTTTTTTCTTCTTAACAAAATTGAAAAAAAAACCTTACCGAAATCAATTAAACTGCAACTGTACAAACAACAAAATATTTGTATGCTCATGTTTCAAATAAATATTTTTTGTTTTGATTTATTTTGCAATTTGTAAATTATTTGGTTTTGAAATTTGAAAACTTTTTTTTTTTTTTTTGACCAACAAAAATGAATGCTTGTTGCAATTTATGCAAAATAAATCTTTTGTAAGCATTGCATAATTAACAAATGCATAAAAAAAAAATATATATATATATATATATGTACACATATTGGCGGTTTTCCTGGTTCTTTTAACAAAACAAAAAAAATATATTGCTGTTGTGCTTAAAACAGCTTTAAATCCATTAGGTATAACATATGCACGCCATCTAATCCGCCGGATTCTGCACGACAATTAAGAAGTAATTCTCCTCCGGTGCAACCATAATCTCATGCTTCAAAGTGCGCATGCGTATAAGCGTAAATTCGTTGGTTGCATCCAGATCCTGTACCACCTGACGTGCCTTCTCGCATAGCGTGTACATGAGTGCGCTGTAGTGTATGGTTAGGGTGTTCTCCATTGTAGTCTTGATCGGTATGCCTTCGGTATTGACAACAATAATGCCGACAACATTCTTGTAGGCTTGGAAGCGTTTAAGCATTTCCTCGATTTCGGCGGACATCTTGAATTAGTTTGTGTATTTTTTTCGTCAACTGAACAGAAAAAAAAAAATCAAAACAAAATTTTATGTTTTTTTGCAGTAAATCTATGAAACGTTTGAAATATTTTTGTTTAATTAAATTTTATGCGTTGACAATTACAATTTGATTAAAACGGCTACGGAAATATAAATGTTGAAAGTTTTTGAAAAGTTGTGAATAAAATGTGCGTATGAAAAAACTAAAAGGCTATTTTTTTAGTTGAACCGAATATTTTATACACTTTTAAAAAATGAAGCAACTCAGCAGATCGAATAATTTTTTATTAACTTTAAACGATTTCAACGCGATGAACAAATATCTGCTGAGTACAGATAAGCCAAAAGCCACATAAAAAAAACATCCTAAACGTGTTCTTTTACTGGCAAATAAATAAATTTTACTCATCTTAGTATTTCAATGGTCTTTTGTATTAGTACAATACCATCTATACTTAAATTAAGCCTTGCTTGTGTAATAAAAAAATATTGCCTTACCAATGCTTTCTTTCTAGACCTATCGAAGAAGTTCGTCTTGAGCCTATGTTATTTTTATTTTATTTATTAAACGCTAAATAGGGCTCGTGATACTCTATAATCTGCATACAAATATTATCTGATGTAGATAATAAAAAATTGTATTAAAAATATATAAGTTATCCTAGTGGTGGCCTAAGGCCTAGTGTAGCTGGAAAATCGCATTATGCGCTATCTGCTCCATTTGCGCCCTCATATTGGAGTTGTGTCGGCCAGTGATCTGATGAAGTAATCTTTACGTATCAATAGACGGTCATTATATTGGCTAGTCTGGAAGGCGCTCTGGTCGTCAACTATCGCCATGTTCATGTCTCTATGCAGAGTTGAGCTCCTGACTTTGCATTCTCCCATTGAACAGCTAGTAGAGCCTGTTTGTTTTGCTTCTGCTGCTTAGTAATACAGAGGTGCTGTACTCACCGAAAATTAGTCTTCGATATACGATTTGATATTGGCTAGTGGAGATATTTCTCCTCTTTATTTTTTTATTCTTACGTTCAACTGGTTCGCCTGTCTCTCAGAAAGATTGAAGGTCTTTCTGGGAGCTGTATAATGTCTCACAGTACAGTCCGTAATTTGACACTAAAACGGCAACTCTTATATATGACCAGTACCCAGAATTTAGGCAGCAAAGCTTAAATAGTTTCCTGTTGGCACCTGCCCTTCGCATCAGCTTGATTAACTGTAAAGTTTCCACCGATAAAGAACTTCCCTCCTAAGCTGCTTAGAACCAGCTCAATGTCTGCTGCAAACCAATATTGTTGAGAGGGGAGGTACAGGGAGAACACTATAAATTTGATGATGCTAGTGACTACATGAATGCAAGCACTCACTGAAGCGTCTTGGAAGTACGACAGCTCCTACTCAACTATCACAGCTGCTCCTCCTATGGCCTGTTGCGGGAGTGATTCGCCTTGTGGATATTATATTCAGCTATACTCAGCTAAGACTCCAAGCAGGAGCTAGGATGATTTATGTTCGTGGATACATTCATTCAGTTCCTCTACATGTTCTGATAGCCCCTGGACATTTCACAATCCAAGGCTGAGTGGGCAGGGCATAATTCGTTTCAAGAGTTATAGGCATAATTATTTGAGGAACCGGATTTTCTCCTTTAATTCCTTAACCATTCATTGGAGTGTGTCAACTTCTGCCGTGAGATCCTCTATTGCAGCTTCCAACCTGCTACTGCTGTCTCTGATTTAGTTGATGCTCAATAGTGCACATTGTCAGACCTCATCGGAGGATTTGTCATTTGCAACCTTGCGCACAGTAAGTCTGCATATAAAGCGTTAGCCCTCATCACCGCCGCAGGGACTTGGCTCAGTCTATTGATTGAAGCTTTAATCGTGTTACCAACCGCTGCAGTTGAGATACTGGATTTTGAACTGGTTCTCTTCGACTTAAAGACTCGACAGACCCTGCACAAAGCAACATGTTTCTCTTCACATGGGTGGTTGCATGAATTGTGTGAGGGAGTAAATTTTGGTGTGCCCAAACCTAAAACTTCTGTGGCACTAGGTGATAGCTTGGATTATCATTAGATTTTCCAACACAACCCGCTTAGGTAGACAATGCTTTAAATTTCTAACGCCTACTAGTCGTTAGGTGCTTTGGCAAGACTGATGAAGAAGAAATTGTTTGGAATTATTATTTCAATTTCTGTCCCACTTTCACGGTTTATTACTTTGCGAGCACTGGCTTTATATACCCCCCCTTTGGCTCGAAAGACTTACTGTGTGGCGCACCGCTGGCCAGGCTACGGACCGCTACCTTGACTGTCCCATTTCACAAGAGTAAAATTGCTCTGGTCAGTAGCTAGTGCCAGTGCATGTTCCTGTTCCATTCTGGTTTCTACAAGCGTAGCTCTGTCTAGCACCATTTTTTCAGCTGGGGCAATGCCACTCACTTCCTTATTATCAGTGCCAGCTAGCAAGGCAAAACAATTTCCAGATGTGTCAGATCTATATTTAAGATGTATTTTTTGTAATATATAAAATGCAATCTTCTATCCGTTACAAACTCTAAAAAAACTCTACTAAACTGACTACAACTGTGTGCGAAGGGTATTATAACTTTTACAAGGACATTATTAAATAAGTACTAAAAGTAAGCGACATGCAATTGGAGCTGCGAGTAAGTGAGTGAAAGAATGATTGAGTAAATGGTTGAATGAGTGACGGAATTACGACAAAGTTATGAAAAGTTCTCCGGAAAATTAATTTTACGTCCGCTCTTGCAGTTGTTGTGAAGTTTTCTACCATTTTTTTTTTTTTCTTTTTTGGACATTTTAACGCTGGAATTATTGCAATGAAATATAAACTTGTTCATTTTCGGAACCAGGAAATTAATGAGGAAGTACTATTGCACTTATTGTTAGTTTTAATTGAAACTTATTAAATGCAGTTCAATTTGTTGTAGAAATCTTAAATAAATTTCCTTTAACTGCAACAAAGTCTAAAAGAAAAACTGCTGTCTACAAATGTTGAGTGCTAATTGTTGCAATAACTCAAAACTTACATATGTAAAAATTTGTTAAAACCGCAGCAGACAGACTTTTATTAAGATAAATGACAGGACATATGTAAAATATATAAATCGAGAGACATTTTGTGCGAACGAGCGAGTTGGTATGAGAAATATGCTCCAAAGTACAATTTATGTTTTATATTCTATTTAATTTGTACTCGTTATTCTTTTCTGCACATTCGAGTATATTGCACTACAAAAGTATTTCATTTTATCTCCTTTTTGTTGCTTTTGACATAATAAAATTCATCCATTTATATAAAATTGTATTATATATAAATCTGTATAAAAAAATATATACATATTTATTATACAATGGTGCAATAAACAAGTCATGAAAATAAAATGCAACAAAAATATTTTATTATTTATATGAAAACTAAAATATTTTTATTAAAGTATCTGTAATTTGAGCTATGTAAAATGAAACTATAGCAAATATGGAGATATTATTGTACAAACGAGTCGACAAGTGCAGAAGTGCAATTATTAAAATGTATGAATAGCCTGTCAAATTGTTTTAATTGTACACATATATATATTTTTTTTAATAAACTGCATAAATAGTTTACAATCCGTTTTAATAACGTACTCACATAATACCTTTGAAGAAGAATGAACCAAAAAAAATTTGGGTCAATGAAGCTTGTGACATGAAAACCATATCAAATTGTAAATATTTGTTGAACAGGTTTTGTCATTTGGAAGTAAATAATAAAAATAAAATTCAAAATTACACAAGAATGGTGGTAGAAAGGTGATACTCATATTAGGATCAAAAAACATCTAGGAAGATAATGTTTATAATTTATACTAGAAAGCATAAACTACCAAGACTAAAATATTAAAAAAGAATATTACTTCCAGAAAGGAAGTAATATTTCTTGGAGTAATTGTGGACAGTAAACATCTATGGAAAACACACGCAGAAGAAGCTATTAGGAATTGTAACAAGGGAGGAATGGTGTATACGAAACTGGTCTTGAAGTCAATCAAGAAATTATGTTCTGGTTGTGTAACATGCTAATGAAACCAGTTTTGCTTTATAGAATTATTAAATGTGGTGAAAAGGCAAACCAAACGAAACTAAACTTCCTAAGAAATTAACCTCCGTATTAAGGATATAAAAAGGTTCTCATGTTTATTCAAAAAGGGTTCTAAGCCCCGATCGCAGCACAATCTAACGGTTCCAATTATGAATCTTAACCATCCAGGGGCCCTCTCAAACACATCTTCCATCAAAATCAGTCCCTTCGATAAGGTGTAGTTCAGTGACATAAACATAATGGACATAATTTCCCAAGGTGTTAAGTCCATTGCTCCCCTTAAGAGTTCAACCCCATTGCTACCACAAAGGACCAAGTCTATTGACGGCCCAAGAAGTCAATTTTATTGATGCCCCAATGGTTCGAGTAAAAGGGGTCTCAAGGGTCAAGTCCATTGACCTTTCAATGTGTAAAGTCCATTGACCTCCAAGGCGGCAAGTTCATTCTCTCTCCTCGTCGATTCTCAAATCTTGATATAACCAAGTTTTTTTTTTAACGAAAATTGAAACGCGGCGTTCATCATTGTCTTGGCACTCCTAACGCTGTATGAGATGTACTCCTAAATCTAAAACCGATGCATCTTTAATTTTAACAACTGGGAGATCGAGCCAAACAAGAAGACAAAATAGTGGCAGAAAAAGAAAGGAAATATTCTACTGAATAGCTGGTCGATCTCCTCATTTGTTTTTGGTTTTAAACATAGAAATCGCATTGCCGCATGGTGTTTATTTTTATTAATTTTCTTGAACATGCGAAAGTTGTTCAACAAAGTTGTTCTAGTTGCCTCCGCATTTGCTTCAAGCAAGAAGAAAATGATAAGAGAAAAAAAAAAAAACACAGTACTAGTGCAGAATACTCGTATATTAATTCAAGAAAGGCATATGTTGAAAGGACATTTAAAAAAATTAAATTAAAAGCGATTTTTCGTTGAGCATATATGTTTCTTAACTCGCTATGCCGCTCACTATAGAAGTAGAGATATTGTAAGACGATCTGAAGCAACATTTGGTGGATGATATATGAATCTATTACAGCAAAATAAAGTAGTAATTGAAACTGTGTATTTCTCTGTCCGGGTCAATGTATTCCGGAATTGTCACGAATATGTCTATGAAGTCACTGATGATTCCTCAGCTAAACAAACTAACTTTTACGCGAATCAGAAGAATCGTTCTGCACACATTTACAACTGTCTGACCAAGAATATTCATATAATTCTTTAAACCCCTAAAAACAAAGTGACAAAACAAAATATGATGCGAGTACCCTCTTTACTAGGTGTGAAGTGTATAAAAAGAAAAACAAAATTATGGTCACTTGAATCCACAAGAATGCATTACAACTCGGAAACAATTTTGTGTTTAACACATTAGCAGCGCATAGAGCATCTCTTAAGTGTTAAACAAATCTAAAGGATGCTTTAAGGCGGAAAAGGCGACAATATACATCACGTACATACACATATGAGTAGGTATAGGATAAGCAGACGGTATAGCACACAGCCAAAAAAAAAAAAAAAATGGAAACCAAAGTAAAATGAAAGCCCAAAGAAAGCACATTAATGCATGTTAATCCTTAGGACAACTTCAGCTTACACACAAAAGCTAAAAGTCTGCAAAGCAAAAAGCGTTTGAATATACAAAAGCGGATGTATGTATTTAGTACGAGTAGTACGATGTGTGAAATAGTAATAGTCCTGCTAGACATGTCGTCCTTTCTTGTCTAAACTTTTGTGAACAGAAGCACACGTCAAGTTGTATCTTTGTATCTAGACAGTTTTCAACACATTATGCACATTGGAGAATGTATACGTTTTCTTGGCTTTATCCTTGCTTAGGTTGATATGAGATTTGCATGCTTTATGCTGCTGCATTTCAAGCGTAAAAAATTTAGCATGTTAACACTTAAATTTTAGCTAACATGTTGCAAAGTAATTACAATACATTAGAGACATAGAAATAAGGAAAATAAATAAAAAGTAGCTATTTTTTTTTAAATTTGTTTTAAAGCTTATACTTCTATTATTTTTTAGAACTTGAAATCAAACCCCTTTTGGTAACGACACTAGCCTAAACATGCTATATCCATTTTAATAACTATCCATACAAAAAAATATAAAACTTTTCATTTTTCGAATAGACTCCGCTCAAAAAAATGATCAAAAATTTTTAGCAAACTGGAATATTAGCTTTATTTCGTCTCTTTTTATGAGTTTTGAATGCACAAAAAAATCTTGATTGACAAGCAGTAATTAAAAGCAGCTATAATGGATACGAAAATAAGCGCAGCAGAAGGATTTATGCATCAATTTCGTTTGAAAGGTTTTCATATCACTTTCGTGTATTAAGAGCTGTCAATGAGCGAAGCGTATTAAATAAGATAATACCCAATATGAAAAAAAAAAATAAAATGGAAAATGGGTGAAATGAACAGCAAAACGCGATAGAATGAGCTTATAAGCCTAATCAATGGTTCAATTTTTCATCTGACGGTGAGGAATTAAAATGCAGCAAAGAGCTTACTTAGCACAGCAAATTGTGCCTTTTTTATTTCTTATCAATTCTACTCTACATTACTTGTATAGAGCAATGTAGCAGGACATTTGATGTGTGGCTAACTCATCCTTATATAAGGAATTGAATGTAATAAAATAACATCGAAATAATTATAACCTGTATCGAAATGGACGATGCCCTGAAATACCGTAGCTATGTACGCAATATATTATATGTTTAAGTTTAAACATAAAAATTTAATTTTCAAGACTTTTCACTACTATCATGCTCCCTTATGACTCCTACTCCTTGGAATGTACAACGACCCAAGAGGACCAACCAAAACATGTGCATTGTGGAGAGGCGCATACTTCTTTCTGTGAAACCATGCAGCACAATGGACCGAGTCCACGGCAGTTACTCATACATCAAAATGCATACCAAAATGTATTTAAAGGCATGATTCCAGCGTTGTAAGATGCTACAAGCCAAGCAAAAGCGAGCCACTAGATATAAGCAACAACAATGCCAGCTCTTATATAGGCAATTACGCAAACACCAACCTCAATCGAATGAAAGTGTTAATGATGAGGATGTTCGATTAGTCGAGCTGTGTTTTACTGCATTAAAAAGAACAACCTGCACAGTCATGCATCAGAAAAGCCCATATACTGGCCCACTGACATCAGATGGTTGCTGAATGTAATTGATATAGCCATCATGCGAATTTCGACCCAACTAGACTGCACACTAGGAACTGTCTTGAGCTCTGTACTCTGATCATCATCGGTCATACTTCTGCTTAACATACTAAACAACATGTCTCCAATGCCATTCAAATTAATTAGGAAGAATTACAATACCAGGATGAACCAGCTTTGGCTGGAACCGTACATCAACATGATTGCGCCCATTACCATGTCTGAGAAGATTGATGATGTTATTGAGAAAATGACGTGGATTATACATGAGTCCGTGCAGATCGCTACTCCTGGATCAAAATCCAAACAACAAACAAGCTAGCAGGGACTAACAGCTGCTCGAAGTATCAACTCTGGTAAGAGAAAAACGAGGTTTCAGTAGATTCTGGCATTGCACGCATAATCCTCTTCATAAAGCAGCTTTCAGAAGAGCAACCAAGGAGCTGAAACAGCAGCTTGATACACTATGCAACAAAGTCCAGGAAGGTTACATCACCCAATTTATGGAGGATGTTTAGTTGCTGAAACCTATCTAAAATGCAAGTGTCCTGAAGTGTCGGTCAGAAGAAAAGAAACCCAATGCATTTGTTGATCATCTGCCAAATTAATTTTCTCCATTCAACACTTGCTTAAATTAAGAGCATGCAAAAACAGTTGAATTTCAGCACGAATTGTTCAATGGATCTACCAATACCTGTTATTGCAAGTGTTGAAGTTAAAGTAGAAACTAAAAACATTAAAGGCAGCAGAATATGATCGCATTGATGGTGCCACGTTGCCAGTCAACTGCTTGACATAGCTCACGGCAATAGTCGATAGCTGCTTAGTCCCTTCCCCTCGTAGTGATAGTGCTCTGAAGTTGTTTTTCCGCCCGATCAGCTTTATGCTAGTATTCTATAAGATACTCGAAGGAGTATTTTTTCAACGACTACGGCTATAATATAATCAAAAGGAGCTCATTCCAGATCATCAATCTAGATTCAAGTGCAAGCATGGCACCTCTGTTGGTTTTAAGTCCAAAAAGTACTTTCTTGGACGTCTTTCTATGAAATGGTATTAGATGATGAGTCGGCGATAAGGGTTGAAGTTCCATAGGGAAATGTTCTTGGACCCAGTTCGCGCAATGCCGATAGTTAGTTATCTGAATATACTTGTCGGAACCTACGCTGATGACAGGGCCTTTTTGACTAATTGGCGTTACTGCCTATTTTCAGTCATAGCAGACCTTAAGATCTCGTGCGAGCAGCTTCAAGTATTTATTGATGCCATTTAGTATAGATCTCTGAATACATGGGTATCCCCAGTCGTCTTTTATTTAGTAGTCTATCAATTAAATTTGAGTTACACAGGTACACCATGTCATGACCAATCTTGTGCAGCCTATGTTGTTTTTTGCGCTGATGGACAGATACCAAATACTTCGTCTTGTCCTCATTAACAATAAGGCCCATGAGTTGTGATGGATTTCCAATCTCCAAAAATACCTTCCAAGCTCGCAGTTCCAGCGTGCAAATGATGGCAATGTAGGACCGAGCCCAAAATTTTGTATATGTATGAGAATTGAAATATTAAAAAAAATATTACTATATCGTGTCACCCTGCCTGAGAGCTTTCTTCATATCAACAGATACATTGAGCTTAAGGAACACAGCAATTTCAATCCTTCAAATCTTCTCCGCCTGTTTGGATTAACTCAATTGACAGTTTTGGACATTATAGCCTGCCGCTTTGACATTTATGACTATAGTTCGGTAGCTCTACTATAATTCTGCTAGTCATCACGGCATTGAGTCTAATATCGCCTCAAAGTAATGAATGACAGATAAGTAAATTTTCTAATTTCTCAGTAATGTCTATACATCTGTAAGACCTACGCGTTTGTCTGTGCTAAAAAATCTGCCATGACTCATGCCTTTCTTCCTCCTTTTTTTCCTCATAAAATATAAATTTTCTTTCACGAATAATCACTTGATATCATTCATTAACGGCGACGGCAGAGTTATTGTAACTTATAGTGTGCAACTTCAAGATTCAAAGAACTGTTTATAAATACATATTTGCAATTTATTTAATAATATTTTAATATTAGCTGTGCCCTCAAAACAAACTGAAGCTGACTAGTTAATCTAATCATGCTTAAAATACTTTGAACAAAATGTTTGCTAATACAATTTTGTTTACAATAATACTAAGAAAGCGTAATGCATGAGTATGTTCGACTTCGAAATACTCTGTTAAACTCTTTAAAGTTAAATATGTGCGGGGGATACACCTATATCGGAATAAGGCATATTCTATTGGAATCAGTGAAGATACCAGAAATTTAGTAATTTTAACAAACCAAAAAACAAACAGTCAATAAAGGCTATATAGACTCGATTATTGATGTTGATCAGAAATATATTATACTATTCGTCACATTTTTGATACAGAGCATATTTATAAAAAAAAATGTATTTGGTATGAATGTATGTAAAAGTTTAATCTATTGCAAACAAATTTATCCGAATATCTAGTATCAATACCCGGTACAAACGGCTAAGAATAGAAAGCCGATTTCTGGATTGTGAAACTTCGCAACTGAAAAGTGATATGTCGGGATAAAGCAGAAAGATTTCATTGATCTTACTTATTGACAATATTAAACAAAGCAGCAAATATAAAAAAGAAAAAAGTTAAAAAATGTAGCGAAAGTACACTGCTCCAGTATAAACAAGATAAAACTCTGTGTGAATTGTGAATGTTAAGCATTTATATAAAAGTATAAAACAAATAAATAAAGAGTTTTATTTGTATTATTTTGAAGCAAAAAAGTCAAACTAAAAAATTAAAACTTTATTTACAAAATGAAACATTTATTGATCAAAAATATATATACTATATATGGTGTGTTCCTTCACATCTACATTCGCTTGCACAAACTTAATATATTATTTTATATGCTGCATGCAGTGTATAAAAATTATACGAATATGCTGTTGCCTACAGAAAGTTTACGCTTGGCTCAATTGGCAAACGAGTTAACTTTATGACTTGACAAGATACTAAAACAGAAATTGACTTAGCTGCAAGGTGATAAAGTCATAACAGCAAATGAAGTTAGTTCAACAGATACAAATTGATGCACAAATAGTCGTACACACCACCCAATGCAGGTAGCTAGGTAGATGGTCGTCACTTAAGAGCAGCATTAACAGCGCATATAAAGTGAACAATCTGCAGCAGATTTATGCAATAGCACGATTGGCATTAATACGAGAGAAGTCAAACGCCATACTCTGTATGAGATTAGTATGATATGCTGTTACAGTGAGATACATAGCATCCATATAGATGGATAGCATCCGTAGCATTTGGTGCACGATGACAAGCAACACTGCTTAATTGTATTACGTTAAAGTCCGAGTACCGTGCCAATTGGATAAGCCATTTACTTATTGGAAGTGACAGTTGAATGGATGCTAAAACAATTATTGTAATTGCTCGATTGTAATTGAATGATGTGTATGTAATTTTAAATCATAATAAATTGGCAGGCAACATTGAACATTGGATTGAGTTTATTTTAGAACGTTCTATATGGATGGATGGATGGATGTATGTGTGGCACTATTCCATTATTTCAGATAATTTGAAAGCTTAGTTTGTTGCCAACTTTGTGGCGCTAATCAGTGTCTGCCACATTAAAAATAAAATGAATTGAAAAGTTCAGTTTGATGGAACATTTATACACTACATGTATAAGCCAATTGAAAACGGTATGTTCTGGCGTTTAATATTAAAAATTAGTTTAAAAATTAATTAAAAAAATGTAAAGAATTTATATAGCTAAACATTTTATTAATACCGACCGACCTGTTCAAATAAAAATTGTTTGAAAGTGTTATCTATTCTAAAAATAAATAAATATTTAGGCAGGAATGCGATCTGTCAACCTTAGTCGACCTTAGTAGTGCATGGCGACTTTTTATAACAAGTGAAAATATTGATCAACGTATTTGTGTAAAATTTTGTTTTGCGAAAGAAATTTCGTGTGCCCATACATTGAAAAACGCTGTTGGTGGATCTGCACTTACGAGTTCAAGAATGGTCGAAAAACCGTCGAAGACATGCGTCGTTCTGGACAGCGTTCAACAAGTGTTACCAATGACAACGTTGATGAAGTGAAGGAAATCGTTGCGGTAAGTGACCATGCGAGCTTAAGAGATCGATCATGCATTGGACATGTCACACTAGTGCGAACATAGGATAATTGTATATGCAACACGTTGTGGCAAGACTTGTTCTAATAGAGGTTAATCCCTTACAAAAAGCTATCGAAAGCAGATAGCTGTATGCTGGTTCGAGTCAATTTATTGTTGACGAAGAATAGAACGGTACGAGTACGACACTTACGAACCAGCAATCATTCGAATGGCACTAGAAAGGCGCGATAAAGCTGAGTCAATCAAAAATGAAGCGCAGATGGCTAAGCTTTGTAACTTGCAGGGATATAAGTTGGATCTTTGCGATAAACAATGTGAAAAATAATATAATATATTTTCCCAGCTATTTGCTCTAAGGCAGATCCAAAGCAAGTCATTCTTCATTAAACTTTTTTAACGTTGGTATCTTCGGATGAAGTGCAGGAGTTAAGCAAACATTTCGCAGAGGGAGCAGGAAAATAAACGGAAACAATTTTAAAAGATTTTCCACCGCTTGACTCCAGCAAAATGCTGACGATTTCGAATGAATAGTTTAAGTTATTTTTAATTAGTAGTGCTAAACCGGCACCTCGACCTGCATATCATATTTCAAATATCCGGTTAGTGAGGAGCTAGCACATGCTGTTAGCCATGTTTCGCAAAAAAGGCTTAGAAAGTGTTAGAGTTCTAAGCGCTTATAGTAGCAGATCATGTCACATTTTGTTACCTATTAGCTGCTAGATTGGCTGCTTCGTTCATAGTGTGTCTGCCCGTTTTTCTGTCCATCCGTCTGTTCCTCAATCTCTCTGTTTGACTTAAAATTAGTTTATTTATACTTCATAATGAGTTGATCTAACCCATTCACTACACAAGTAGAGACACACGCGCATATTTAGAGGTAAGACATATCTTATTGACCAGGGAGTGTTACAAAAACCTTAACAAAATCAATACATACCAAAGTGTGCTGCGTATAATTACAAAAACCAACGAATGGAAAACAACCCTAATGAAGTGGCAACCGCCAATTAAGTGCGCGTATAGGCTGCATTTGTGGCATTAGTTTGTATCTACTTGCTGCACTGATTAGATATGTACGCCAGCAACAAAATTAGTGAGTGACACTTTTGGTCAAACGATTTTGGGTAGCTGATGGGGGTGATGGGTTGGCAAGCACTAACAACAAAGTTAAACCGCAGCATTGGCGGCGGCGCTGTCAATTGACAAGGATAATGAGTAAGCAAAATGGCAAGCGGAACCGGAAATTTCTTTGTACACGCCGCACATAGTATCTGTGTATACGCTGCAAGGCATATCATTTCGTTTACTGACTTGTGACAAAATTCATTAAAATAATTATAATAAAATAAAAGTTTTTAGCGCTATTTGTATACATTTTCCAATGGCCAACGGCAACCACAAACACAAACACAACGCTCCAACTTCATGCATATTTTATTTAAACTCTTGTAAATTTGCATTTCATACTCTGCTAAATGTTAAATTAATTTGATTAAGTTAAACTGTCACTCCAACTGACTATCTTCGTCGTTACTGCCTTTGCTGCGCAAATAATAAGAGCAAGCAACATTAATTAAATTTCAAGTTTCCAAAATCTGGCATAAATATTAATTCACTTAAAGTGCACAACTACAAATACGTGCATGCATAATATTTCATGGCATTATACTGTGCTATTGTTTTTGCATTATTTTATTTGCTGTAGTAGCTCAAGTGCAACTTGAGCGTCGAAAATTTAACATTCATTCAGATTGCAGCGCTTCAGCTGTCGCCCCTTTAAAACTTCATGCTTAGTTTAGTATGTATCCATGAGGTACGTAGAAATTTTACAATATTGCAATACAAACAAGTGCTTTGCGAAATAAATTCATAGCGCGCGCACTTGACGTTGTTTAATTTGTTATCTCAAAGCGCACCTGAACCAAAAAATGAACGCCGTGCAAAAATAAATACAAAAAAACGCAGTGGGAAATAAAATCCCACCGCATATTAATCCGACAGCAAGTATTTGTGTTGAGTTAACACGCTATAGGGTGCTCTGTATTGCTATATAGTATGCCATGCAGCAGCCTGCTTCATAGTCACACTTGACAGCACCCTGTAGTGCCAAGCCCGGACAAAACATTTATTGTATCCTTAGCGGAACAGCGGTTGACAGTTGAGTGCTGAGACGATGATGAATTTTCTGAATGTACAAAGTAAAAAACGTAAAAAAAAAAAAAAAATTTTAACAAGGGAATACTCCTACATTGACTTTGATGAAAAACCTTTGACTATATACCCTGCAATTCAAATAAGGCAAAGTTGTGCTCTTGTATGTATTGTGCACTTCGGTTCCTCTAGGTGAAATCTTTTTAATAAAACAAAAATTTATTAACTTACCGAAATATTCTTGTAAAGGGTGAGCCTAGTGTTAGATAGTCTACTTAGCATATAATACCAGGAATTAGTTGATGACATAGTTAGCATGGTATTTGGGAACTTTGAAGAAACATTCGGAACTTAAAATCATACACTGTAAGTTGTTGAATCTATGGTAAATGGTTGTGATACCGTCCAAACTAGTGCAAGAAGCGCAGAGAGTGTCTCGGCAACAATAACAGAGATTCTCATAGTAGGTTCTGGGTAAGTTGCAGGCTGTCAAGCTTTTCAGAAAAAGAACTACAATTCCAATGATAGCACCAGGGCCATTCTGTGGTATTTCAACAAATTTGCTCAGCAGGATTCTAAACGTAGCTAAACACCTCCTCGATACCTGATAACTACGCATGGCCGGTTACATACTATAAAACTCTTCTAAAACTGAATAGTCTATCTGGAATTAATTGTATAGGTATTTAGCCGTCTAGCTGAAAGAGTATCTGTTATATTTTGTTTTGTCTTCCCCCCTGATTATGTTGAAGTGAGCACATCTTTTAATGGCATAGATTTCTGACAGAAAGATGCTCACAAGTTTCCCTAATGGCTTTAAGTAACTCATGTAGAAAGGGCCTGACAACGGCTTTATGCGCTTTGATGTGTTTTGAGGATCACTGTCGCCAAAATGGCTCAGAATGGACCTCACTTAAATCCGCGGTCACATCGCATCACTCCGATGTTCTTAAAATATAATTATCATTAGTAACAAGGTTCTTGCATTCTTGCTCTAGCGTAGCGCAGTGGGAGTGTGGGCTGTATGGGCCATATTAAAAAGCGCATACGAAAGGAAACAAAAAAATTTTAAGTGTCTTAGAATATTATAGAAATCGGTAGCAAGAATTTGTTCAATGTCGAACATTGATCCAACGATCATGAATCTAACTAAAAGGTGGTAATGTGCTACTTACTTCACCCCTCCAGTTGAGGTGAGAAGGATGTTTTGAAACACATGACAAGCAATGGATAAATAAATCATTATTGCTCACTCTTATGTCATATGCGTGAATTGTATAACATGCTCGAGGTGGTGTCATACAGGTTGGGGACTTGCCATTTTAATTCTTTTTATTTTGTAAGCTGATAACTTTGTGTAGATATATTTTAAATTTTATTGTCAGGGTTTTTTTTTTATTAATTTATTTTTTTAATATTTTGCATTTTGGACAAACGGTGATGGTTTTTCATTTCCACACAGAATAATGATTTTTAACCATTTTTCCGGATAACTTCAATGAGCCAACACTGGAAGTGGTATTTGAAGCATAACTGAGCTCTACATTATGCCTTAAGCATCAAATGACACATGAGTTGGCTGTGCAAAATGTGTTTCCATGAAAAGTAAAAATTCAATCGCTTTCGAACCGGCAAAGACATACTTTTGAACCCAAAACCTTTCGCTTCCACTACTTCATTGCAGTATAAACTATGCCATACATCAATAACATCCATTCAAAGCTATATATGTAGTGTGCAAAAGATGGCGATGCCGTCGTTGATGACATTGCAAAAAATTGTGCAAATAAAATGTCGGATTATTGAGTCAGTTCTACGAATACATTTTAGTTGATTGAAAAAGTTGGCATTGCATACTTTTAGGCTGTGCGCTCGCTCGCTGTGGGCTGATTTAAATGGTTGAACTTTTCTTTTTTTGTTTTTCTTAAAACGTTGCATTTATTAAATATTTGAAGCAATAAGTTGAAGCATTTATCAAAAGCTAAAAAAAAGATACAGTAAACAAAAAAAAGTGCTCATATTTACATAAAAAGGTGCAAAACATTTGCTCTCAGACAGCAACGTAACGGAATATCTTTTGTAATAAAATTTAATTTAAAATTAGTGCCACAAGCATTTTGTATAGCCTGCTCTTATTCATCGTTTCTACTTGTCTGATTTTGTATTGTTTGTAGGTGGTAAGTATCTGCATAACACACGCATAAATCTGTTGGCAACGTAATAAACGAAACGATGAAACCCAACATCAAGGCTGCTGCTGTCGTTGCTAAGTCGCTCGCTAAATCAAATCTCTTTATGACACGCACATGTGAGCAATAGCTGGCTAAAGTCTACGCACGAAGGCGCACACAGATACACTCTCATACTGTGTTGAGTTACTACGTACCGCATACTGTAAGCGATTTCATTGGATTTACTTGGATATCCAGTAACCATTTTTAGCTTTGGGCGCATAACCAAAAAACGTAAAAACTGAAATCGCAAACCAAAAAAGAAAAATGCTCAAAGAAGTGCGAATTTCAGTTACGCGTTCTGCATTTCTAAGAAGTGTTATCGAGCACGTCACCACCTTACGGCATTTGTAACTAATTTTTATTGTTTCGCGAATTCTTGATTGGATTGTACACGCTGTTCCTTGCGCGCTGTTCTTATTGACAGTTGAATTTGTTACAAAATTTAAACCAAAAATGAAGCAAATCAAAATGAAAAGCGTTGGTCAAAAAATATCAACGTAAAAACCATGCCTGCCTGTCAATTTTCATCAGCATTGGCTACGCTAATGGATCATGCTGTCCGCTCATTCATTCGACGTCAATAAAATCGGCAACGATTCACGTATGCCACAATTCAACAAAAAGTGTACAGACAGACAGACAGTCAGACCATCGGACAATCAGACATATTCAAACTGATAGAGACATATACAGCCAATTCGGCTGACAGTTGCGGCGCATACGTTGAAGTTTTTGTTTTTTTCCATTGAATATATTTCGGCTGGGTTTTTTCACATTTCGTTGGCGGCACCAATGCTATTACATTCCCCCCTGCTACAATTAGTTTGCATATTGCACAGCATTCGAATATCGCTCAGTTGTTCAGTCATTCATACATTCTTTCAATCATTGACAATACAACAATCAAAGTGCATTATATTATTTTTTTCGCCATGCTTAAAAAGTCATTTGGGAGCAGTACGAATTCGTATAAAATCGAGTTTTTAATGCATATTTCTTTTTTAAATGCATTTGCAAAATAATTCAGATGTCAGTGTTGAAAATCTTTTGTTTCCATTGCAGTTCGACGTTGTGCTTTTCAAATTAACTTTTATTTTTTTATAACGAATATGAAATTTCAACCAAATATAAAATATATTCTATTGATAACAATCTGACATTTGTTTTACAAATAGTATATACCTTTGCACATATTAATATCGAAATAAATAAAACCAATAGGTGAAATCTTCACACAGAGAGATGGATGGACAGCTGGATGGACATTGCTAGATACAACTATCTCGTCCTGCTGATCACGAATATTCGTACCTTTTTGGGGTATGCGATGGTTCGTTCATCATATTAAATATATTCTGAAACTGAATAATAAAGACATATTATTTTATATAGTTTTTAATGTAGGGAATAGACTGTTAAATGTTTTTCGAAATATTTCCAAATCTTTGTCTCCATTACACTCGACCGAGTGAATAAATGCACAACTCTGCAAAAGAAACTTTTTCTTTCAACACTTTTTGTTGAACATTTTCTTTTTAAACAATTCAAAAAATTAAACATCAAATTTTTATCTTTTTTTTAGATTTTGAAGCTGCTATGGGATATTCAAATCTGATCTCCGGAAATTAAATATATAATGCGTGCGAAATGAAGATTTCAGGGCTACGCCTCCATTGCTACAGAAACGAGATGTTGCCAAATAAACAGAAGACAACCCTTCAAGCAACAGTTTTTTTTTTTTGCATATTAAAGTCGATCTAGCTCATTTTTCATCTGTTAACATATAAGCTTAATAGAATTTAGTTTTTCAGTAAGTATGATCTTAATAATAATGTAGCAACTGAAAACATAGTTTTGTAAGTTTATAGCAGATAAGACCAATAAGAATAATATGAATAGCAACAACAAGCAGAGGAACAACAGTAAGACTGAGAAAGGAACAACACCAGTACCTACATCCGGATATCTAATGGTCAGTGCACTCCTCGGCGAATATCAAATTAGTAGCTAAGGTCTTGGCCCGGTAAAATGGTCAGTCGTCTGCTGTGAAAGAGCCGCAGCAGTACTTCCTGGATAGTAGCAGCAGCCGGGTACTAATATTTAACTAATTTAGCATTTGCTACTCTGCCGCAGGATCAATGCAAGCCAGTCGCAGAAGCAGTGCTAGCCAGCAGCAGTGCTAGACAGCAGCAGGAACACTGCTAGCCAACAGCAGGAAAAGTGCCAGCCAGCAGCAGAATCAATGCTAGTCAGCAGCAGGAAAATTGCTTGCCAACACCTGGAGCAGTGCTAGCCAGAAGCAGAAGCAGTGCTAGCTAGCAGCAGGAGCAGTGCTATTCAGTAGCAGTGCTATTCAGTAGCAGTGCTAGCCAGAAGCAGTGCTAGGCAGGACCAGGAGCAGTGCTAACTAGCAGCAGTAGCAGTGTAAGCCAGCAGCAGGAACGATACTAGCAAGCAGCAGGAACGGTGCTAGCCAGAAGCAGGAGCAGTGCTAGCAAGCAGCAATGGTAGCCAGAAGCAGAAGCAGTGCTAGCCAGTACCAGGAGCAGTGCTAGCTAGCAGCAGGAGCAGTGCTAGCCAGCAGTGTTAGCCAGCAGCAGGAGCAGTGCTAACCAGCAGCTGGCTAGCACTGCTCCTGCTGCTTGCTAGCTCAGCTCCTGCTTGTTGCAAGTTCCGCTCCTGGTGCTGGCTAGCACCGTTCCTGCTGCTTGCTAGCATCGTTCCTGCTCGTAGATAGCACTGCTCCTGCTGCTGGCTAGCACTGCTTTTGCTGCTGGCTAATAGTGCTCCTGTTGTTTGATAGCACTGTTCCTGCTTCTGCATACTAGCACCGCTCCTGCTGGTTGCTAGCATTGTTCCTGCTGCTGTCTATCTAGCACTGCTGCTGGCTAGCATTGCTATTTCTGCTGGCTTAAACTGCTCCTGCTGCAGGCGAACCCTGCTGCTGGCTGGCACTGCTCCTGCTCCAATGTTTTATTACTAATTCTTAATGTAAAACTTGAACTATTTCAGCTTTGTATGTGGAGAGCAAGTTTAAAAAAAAAAATATTTTATTAAAAAAAAAAATTAATTGCTTTATTTGAATATGGCAGTGGCAAGTTTTCATCTAGAGCATGATGAATAGTTTTGAATAAACGATTTTTAATATTTTAAAAAAGTATAAACTGCCTAAAAACCGATTATAATTCCGGGCGTCCCAAGATATCATATACTTTTTGCACAAAAGGACAAACCATTTCATTTTTTTTTTTTTCTTTCTGTATGCCTATATTATAATCTAAGCACACAATACGCATATCCACAGTACGTACATGCTTGACCAACATTTTTACTAATGTTTAACTACTTGCAAAATTGCTCTTTTGTATTGTTAAAATTAATTAATTAAATTACATACGCGTATATATCATACAGGCATACCTTTCGCCTTGACAGTCTTCTCGGAATAATTACAATTAATGACCTTAAAACTCGTATGCCATTAAAACCTTTCAATGTGTTTAACAGGCTTTTAGACGCATTTATACAAGACAAATATTTATCTTATACATTCAATGTATTACTTGGCATTCATCAGAAAGTTTCCTTTGGCATTATGGCTCCTCGTGTCACTCACACTACTACATACATATTTCTTGCAGCAGCACTAACTAAGAAACTAAGAAACTCAAGCGCTGCATGTGAAACTCTATAAATCGAATTTTAGCATAAAGTTCATTTCTAGTTCATCAACTACGAGTACAGCTCACTGTACGAATACAAACAAATGAACAAACAAAACACACACATATAGCATTGCATATGCATGCTTGTGTATGTATAATATTCATTCAGCCTTAGGGTATGCAATGAAACAAGCAAAGAACTTTGCTTTTATGCTAAATTAAATGAACTCTCACTTCTGTGTATGTGTGTGAGTATCTTTGAGTGACTGCCTCTATTCACTGTTAGTTTTGTAGTTGTTGTATACGTTTATATATATAGTGGTATGTGTGTGTGTGTGTGTGTGCTATTAGCTTAAGCCAGAAAGTTACAAAGCGTCTTCGACTTAGGCGTTTGTATGTTAAATTGATTTCTCAATTTAAGTTTATAGAACATTTTCATTGGACTTGGTCTGGCCTGGTCTGGCCATTTCATTGAAACTTTCTACTGCAACTAACTAAACTAAACACACACTTGCAATAATATATTATGGCAAAACTTTTTTATGTTTATTTGCTTTAATTGGTGAATTTTTAATAGTGCCTAAAATAGTTTTGTAAAAGAATTTCATACTCAGTCGTGCGGAATTTGTTGCAATGAACAAATAAAAAGGTGAATAAAATTTTTATTTGACATTTCCTGTATCAGCACAAATTAATACAATTAAAATTGCATACGTGATATACTGTGCATAATTATTTGAAATTCATATAGAGATATAGTGTAAATGAGTTTCACATTTGCGGTCAAATCTGTTGACAGAAAGTTTTTGACTCATTTTAATTGCTAATTGTGTCCTGTGTACGAAATTGACATTTAAGATAATAGTTTCTAAACGTATATATGCACGTTTAGTCTGTGCCCGCAAACCACAATTGTGCAAATTTTGCAAACCAATTTAACAATGTGACCTTTTCTTTATGTCTATAATATTATATAAAGCATATAATAAAGCATTTTAATGCGAAATTCTGGCATAAGCAACATTTTAAATGGAAATTAATTTCATTCTATTATATTATTGGATTTTTGTTTCTGTGCGAAGTGTTGAAAGGTCAAACTGAAGTGTATGAAAAAAAAAATATTCTTCTTTTTTTCTTTTAAATATTTTTGCCTTTGTCGCCATGGGCAACCTCACAAGAAGTGCACTAAATAGCAGTAAAATGTGCGCATTGATGCGTAAAAGCTGCTTAAGTGCTGTAATTGATTAAGATTGAAAAGGGTCAACAGTGGAGTGCACAGAATTTGTATAGTCTGGCAGTCTATTCAAAAATCTAAATTTATATTTCAATTTCAATAGACTCGTGTTCAGTCAAGATATTTTATATTTGTATTGAGATTTTAAATATTCAAAAGTCGTTTTTTTATACAAATTGTTGCACACACTTATGAGTCAATATGCGGTAAAAGGATATAGAATGCAGTTTCGATATTTTAAACAATGCATAATTCGTCAATTCTGTTTTTTTAACTCTGTAATCCAGACACAACGCTTTCAGTCTTAAATAATTTATTGCCTAAGCACTCCTCATTTCTCTATTTAATTGAAAAATATGAGTGAAAAATGAGTAGTGGCTAATAACTTTTGGCTTTATACTAAGTGTTGTCAGGATAGGAAAGAACCTCTCCGAACACATTGATAACAAGAAAGGTTTCACGCAGAGTGCTGCGCTATCAGGCGATTTCTTTAATCTGCTGATGGAATACGTCGTACAACAGCGCAAAAACAAAGAGTTGCTGCTCGTTCACGCAGATGATATTAAAACCATCTGGACACAATTAAAAACAGTCTAGACTTATGGGTTTTCCCAAGAATGGGAACAGGGCAAAATACTTGGCATGGAACGTGATTGAATCAGCTGAAAAGACGTTGGAAGACTTTAAGAGAAAGGTTCTTCACAAGAGTGTAGGTTCCGTATGAACCGCGAGGTGTATGAGTTACTCGATGAGGTTGACTTAGTCGAGCGTCTGCAGCTGGTGCGCCTTCCTCAACGCGACCATGACTGAACGAAGGTTGAAGAAAATTTAAGCAATAAAAAATATTTTTAATTTTATTTAGAATGTCGGGATGGCAAACTATGTCGAATGCTATTATTGTTTTTTTCTCAAAGCACCAAGCATGAGTTTGGCAATACATTGTGCATGTATTATTATGACCACCACACATTTTCATTAACTTGGCTTGTATAATTTGCATTATAAATGTAAATAAGAAGTAGCACACATTTGGGAAGAAGGATATTAGACGAAACAGCAACTCGACGGAGAAGCAACTCGAACAGATCTATCGCAAGAGCCACACTGAATTCTCAACGCTGGCAGAGCTGATGGCAATGGCAGGAGAAGTTGAGAGTCTATGAGGTGGTATTCGCCAGCCAAAGAATACCACGGCCCTCACACCTAGAGAATGGTTAAGGCGACAGAGGTCCGGAAACGTCAATGCTACGGCGAGGAGACGCCAAGGAAACGGTACTAGAGGCTCGCCAGATTTCTAGACACTTAAAGCTTAAAGTAGTTAGTGTCCACGGGATCGAGACAGCGGTAGACGCTCACGGGATCGGAGCTTAGTAGATATGGTGTCCACGAGATCGGGACAGCCGTAGGCGCTCTCGGATCGAGCGCAGATATTATAGTAGATATTTACAGATGCTCTCGGGATCGAAGCCTTATAATAAGTGTTCACGGGATCGGGACAGCCGTAGAAGCTCTTGGGATCGAGCTTAGACATTATAGTAGATATTTATAGATGCTCTCGGGATCGAAGCCTAATAATAATTAGTGTCCACGAGATCGGGACAGCCGTAGACGCTCTCGGGATCGAGCGTAAACATTATAGTAGATATTTATAGATGCTTTCGGGATCGGGACAAATAGGAAAAAAACCCGCTTTTTTCCAGCGTAATATAAGTTTATTTTCCGTAATCTTAAAATACCATTAAATTGTGAATAAATCTTGTTAATCAATATCTATCATTTTGAGAGTTACTTAGCTAAAAATTTAGGCATAACGCCAAACGCTGAGAATACCCCAGCCAGAGACGTCGTCACAGAGTCACAGTTTTATCAAACAAAGAAGATTTTCTATTTTAATCAATTTTATTTTTGATTCCTCATCAAATGTGTTTTTGGATAGATTCGATATTATTTTGAAGTAGAAATGATCCCGAAGAACAAACGTGCTATTCAATCAAAACAATGCATATTCCCTATGACAATTTCCTGTTTCCAAACCAAAATAAATGGCCTATTATTTGATAGGATTAAAAAAATATTTTAAAAAAGCTGGATTAAATGTATTAAACTGAATGTAGACTATGTTGTTTTCCTTCGAGCGGGATAACATATTCAAATCTCGTACTGGTTTAGTACGACAATTTACATGACAATGCGTGGACGTGGACGAAAGCAATCATTCCGCACAATTTTTTTTTAAGTAATTTATATTAAGTGACATGTAAAAAAAAATCTTTTTTGTAGGGCTAGTATAAAGTTTTGGCAAAAATTACTTTTCACGCGAACAAATGACCGTATAATGACCATGCTCACACACAGAAATCCATCTACACTAGAATACCCTATCACACGGAGGTAAAAGCATACTACTCGCATCGATTTTCTCTAACGAACTTGGACCATCCGGCGAGCTATATACCAGCTAACATAACTGCAGCAGTGTAAATGCGCTAAGATACTGGATCAATCGAGATCCCATGTAAATAATTTAATAAATAAACAGTCTTTTTCCCAAAAACGTTCTAGAAGCCGCTTAATACTACTCTAAAATGAATGGCTTCTAGTAACTACAGAGTTTAAGAGAATCAAAAAATATTAGAATAATTCCCTTGAAAAGTTTGTTAGTGGGAAAATGAAATACGAAGATAATTTAATAAGCTCATTGACGAACAAAGCACTTTCTACTAACAACATGCGCCAACAAAAATAAAAACCAAACAACTTTAACTCGTTTGTTTACAACATATCACAAATAATCTTATCAGCCAAATACACTCCTAGTCAATAGGTTAGACGCATGCTTACTTGGATTAAAATTTGTGTAATATCTATTATTTGATGATAATTAAAAAAAGTTGGTATTAACAAAATTGTGTTTTTCAAATATTTTCTTAAAGCAACTTAAAATAAGGCAATTTTTTTTTGGTCACTAGAATAGACGCACTTAGACTTATTATTTTTTGAAAAGAAAAGTAATTTATTTTTGACTTTAACTTTAACTTTTAATGAGTACTGCCTCCTTTGTTTGTAATAACTTCATAAATCCGGTCCTTCATAGAATTATACAAAGAATCTATATAGCTCTGCGCAATCTCGGCGGCAATCTAGCGGCAGTTAATGTTTCCTTGTCTTCATACTGCTTTCCTCCTTCGTATACCTTCCGGGTTATCCAGCCCCAAACATTTTCAATTATGTTAAGATCTGGAGAATACGGTGGCCAAGTCATAATATTAACGTTTTGACTCGAAATGAACGACTTTACTACTCGGGCGTTATGAATAGGAGCATTATCTTGCTGCAAAATCCATGGAATTGGTCCGTAGATATCATTTATTTTTGGAAATACAGACTCCAACAATATTTTGAAGCGCTCGCCGTTCATCTTCTGATCGATAAAAATCAAATCGATTCTTGCATAAAACGTGATGGCACCCCACACCATGACTCCGCCTTCTCGGCTGTGATGACGGCTTAAAAATAGCTCATCTTTTCGCAAATCGTGATAATAGTATTGAAAGCCATCAGGGCCATCTAAATTAAAACGTTTTTCATCAGTAAACACAACTGAACGCCAATCATTATGTCGAGTGTCAGATTGAACAGTCCACATCATGTATTTCTTCGCAAATTGAAGCCGTTTTTCTTTGCGTATAGCATTCAGAGGTGGTTTTTTCTTGATTTTTAGACGCTTCAGATGTTTTGCATTTCTAATTGTACGTTGAACAGTCGAAAGGCTTGCTTTTACTCCAGCTAATTCCTTAATCTTAGCTGCTGACTTACTTCAATTTTTGCTCAATTAGAATTGATTTGTTAATTTGTAGTATTTTTTTAATCAAAACAATTGCACTTGCTTACGAAAGACTGAGAAAAATGAAATGCGTCTATTTCAATGACCAACCGAAAGCACACGTGATTTCATATAACTTTCTAGAATCTTCGAATGCACAGTTATGTTTTCGAATATAAACCAGCTATAACCAGATATTTTTCGGAAAAGATTAGAACTTTGTTAACCTATGACCAGCAGTGTATAAAACATATCAGCAAATGTCTATAAAATGTTCGATAAGCTTTTGTAAATAACCAAAATTCAAACTTATCGCGAATTTTCCACATAAATAATTAGGCTTTCGTGCGAACTTGAAAAAATTACAAGATTTATCAATGCCATTCTCTGTTTGTGAGTAGATAACTAAAAAAAAAAAAAAAAATTTAAAATAAAGTTACTCAGTTCATTGTGCTTGACATCAATAGAATTGGGTGTGTTTTTAAGGTTTCGCAATTGCTTAAATCAATAAAAAAAAAATATCTACACATATGTAGATATTTTGAGTAGTCATACATATATGACTACTCAAAATATCTACATATGACTACTCAAGTATAGTCTTTCGATTAGTCAAACTGAGACAAAAGAAATTCGATGATAAAGCTATACTGAACTGGACTGTGCACCATATCAGTCGCACAAATGACTATTTCTAAATACAATTTGAAATAATGTAATTGAGCTGCTGTATGACGCCAAGGTGTTGCATGTCATATTTAGGCGGGGAAGTGCTATAATTATACAAATTACAGTGTGTAATACTTTTGTTTTGGTTGAACCAAGTTAGCTTATATGACCAAAAAATAAAAAAATTATTTTTAAATTTGGTTTTATTGCCAGAGTATCCAATTTTAACTAGTAGCTCCCGTATAAATGTATACCAAAATATTTATACACTATGCAAAGCACACAGAAATGCATTTTAATTATTTAATATGCCCGACATGCAAACACTTGCTGCAGGCGTCAACCATTTTGCTACGTTTCTCTCCATTTTTTTTTTTTTTTAAGCACCGCACATAAAAATTATTCGAATTGCATAAATTCGTGTTGAATGTAATTTTAAAGTCGCATAAATTTAATTGAGTGTGAATTGTATGACACTTGGCAATGTATAAATTGTTAATAATTATTCATTAAGTTAGGCTAATAATTTTCAGCAAATTATTCCGCTACTTAGTTGCAATTTTTTTTTTTTATTTAAGTAAACAAAATAATATAGTTTTGACTCTGTAAGTAGCAAACATAAAACTGAAAGTCACGTGCTACTCCAAAAAAAAAAAAAGGAAAGGAAAGCGTTCTATTTAGTTTGTTTTAATAGCGTCACCCATGCTGGTCGCATTTTTGCTCGGCTTTTATTTACACAACCATCAAGTCAACAAGCGTAAGCCGCAAAGTGTAACAAAGTCAACACGAATTTGCAATTTGGTTTAACTTTCATCAGCAAACCGAGTAGCTCAGCTGTCCCTTGAACAAACGCTAGGTAACGCCTCCTCTTAGTACCGGCGGCGTTGTAAAGTAACCGCTGAAATTGCTAATTTGGTATAACAAAAAAAAAAAAGGACGAAAAAAATATAAAGTACTTTCAAGTTGACACAAGAAAATGCTGCACAAACATGCCAAAAGTGTACTTTGAATGGACACAACTTGATCGTTGCTTTGTGACTAAATTTGAATAAAATTTATAAACTAACACAATTTTTTTTGTTTTTTTTTTTTTTTTTTTTTGTAAAATAGAAAATTTTTATACCCGATGCACAGTATTGATGCGAAATTTATTCAAAAAAAAAATCCATTAAAAAATTTGTATTGTTATTGAATCTTGTTTCTTGTTAGCATAGCCTGTTGGTCATTTATTCAATAAATTGGTAAAACAGAACTATTAAATTTTCAGTTATAATATATTCTATGTGGATACAAAAACTCCAGTACTACTTATTAGTAGTTGCCCTGCAAATTGTGGCATATATATTGGTTAGTTTAGTGCATTAGGTGAAGAGTTACCAAAAGTCATAAATTATTTATGACAATTTTCGTGTTCTTCTTTATCTATCTGCCTACAGTAAAGAGTCAACTCTATTACAAATATCAGAAGAAGTACTCCAAAAAGCATAGTCTATTATTTCTTAAGTTGTGTTGACTGTGATAACAAAGGGAATTGCCATATGTAATAAAATTTAAATGGTTAAAAAATACAATGAAAACGGTAGAGGTTCAAAAAGTTGACAGGAAACGATTTCTTTGGAACACATAGCTTATGAACTGCTACACAACTGTGTGCCGCATGGAAAATATATAAGAAAAACAATCCAAGTACATCAGCACTCATGACGCTACTGCCGCTCAAGAGTACAAATGTAACTTATCTGCAATTCTAAGCTCCATTATATGTGTAACGAAAACTTAAAATAAGCTATGAAACTCACAGCACCCAGTCTGAGGTTCCGCCAGAGGCAACATAAGACGCAGGGATAGGTTGGAGTTTGCACAAATGACATTAAGCCGCCCAACTTGTGTAGACGTTGGCATTTACAAAGGAATCCCAAACTGGAACCTTCAGATAGCCCATTATACAGCCCTCAGCTCAGATTTGTTGCAGTTACTTGTCACAATCGATGTCGCTGTCATAACTAATCCCCAAGCAATGAGACAAATTAACTTAGATACGAATATGAACCTTTTCAAAATAAGTTTTAATGATGCAATATATCCATGATATTGACGATGCGTTGCAACTCTTTAACGATAAGATCTATGCAGCCTCAGCAAATCGAGTTCACATCCTGCCATGTGATATGCTGAACAATTTATCCCGTCCCGTAAGCTGCGCAGCAATTTCCAGGTAAAACTTAGACTCCGAAGCACATTTATGTGGACGCTATTGCCCGACGACAGGGTGTGTAGGCACCGTGCAGCCAAACAATTCTAGCTTGAGCTACACAATATGAACACTGAATCAGATGTCAACTCTGCCTAAGGAAGCCGTCTAGAAATATGAGGCGACATCCCATTTGACTTGCTTCCATAAAAAAAAATCTTTATAGCTGGTGCTGTACACCTCAACCGAGTTTATCCCTTCGATTTTATCCTATCTTAACCCTGACGATGTTGAAGCTATAATCAAGCGCTTAAAGCCCGATAAAACACCGGGATATGACTACATCGGTAACCACATGTTGAAGGGTCTATCGGAGAGTGCTGTCCTTACTATGGTATCGATTTCCAATGCCATAGTGAGGCTGCTAAATTTTCCGACTTTGGGAAGTTAGCACTCATCGCAATGATTCACAAGCCTGGCATATTGGAGATCGACCCTGAATCCTACTGGCTGATTATTTGGGAAAGACTTGTCATTGTTCAGCTTGCGATCATTGCGATGTTCTGGAGCCTGAATCCGGACCATCAGTTCGGTTCCGGCTATCGCTATAATATGGTAGAGCAACTCCACAAACACATATTTCAAGCATTCGATCGGAGGCAGTACTGCAGAGCCATTTTCGTGGACATCAAGCAGACATTCGATCAAGTTTGGCACCCAGGCGTCTTGCAAATGGGCAAGGAGAAACAATTGTTGCTCTACTTTGCTCTGATACGATCATACTTGGAGAGCCGTTCTTTCGAGGTCAAAATGAGTGCGAGTCTGCAATCACAGAAGTGTTCTTTTCTCTCGATTTTCATTTTTTTTTTGCAGCAGACATACCCAGGAACCAAGGAATGCCTAAACAAGTGTTACACTCTTCGTCGGCAGCAGCCCCAACCTGTGCATACCCATGGCACCCTCTTAGAACTGTAAATTAATGTCATCTACCTTGGTAGGAGTCTCACCTTCAAGGGCCACATTCAAGCCAAGGTGGCAACTTGCCGAAGCAGGATACGCACCATGAACGGACTTCTACGTAGCAGAAGGAAGAGCATTTATGCTTTTTTTTAGCAATCCTCTCTGAAATAATGCCAACAGGCAAGCGCGAGTGCCACATTTAGAGGCAGACATATCTGTATTTTGCAAATTATATCTAATATTATCGGAAAACCTTCGTCATAATAGTTTAGTAACGTAATTAATTACTTTCTTAATTCCGAATGTAGCGAAAACTTGAACCCGATTGTTATTAGGCAAAATTCAATAATTTTTAATTTTTGCTTAGCATACATTTGTTTGGTTTTTCTTTTCTTAAGATTATTTTTCCGGTAGCTTAAGTAGCAAAAAAAAATCTTTTTTTTTTTGTGATGATGACTAATTTGAAATGTTTTAAAACAATTACGCTACGAATCCAACGCGCTTCTTGCTTTCACTTCACAAGCTGACAAAAAAAATGACTTATAAAAAACCTATTCAATAAAATGTCTTTTGAGAGATTTTCGCTGATACAAGTTCTTGTTTTTGCTTTACATTTTTGCTTATCTGTCGCTAAATATTTATTCAATGCTCAAATGCCGCCTTTGTTCACTGACGACTGCGACAGTTAATGCTGAATTAAATTGAATGGTTTGCACTTTACTGTAAGTAGTATAGTATATATATTTACTGTTTTACGATTTCTATGCTCATTATACGAGCTTATCAATTGCGATAATGTAAGTAAATATTTATTTGTGTAAACATGAATGTAGCGCAACGACAATATACAGTTGTAATCTTTAATGTTCTCAAACTCATATTTAATGCCATCACGTTTCTTTTCTGATAATATAATATTTAATGAGTAATTTCGAACTCTTTGCGAATGTATATTACTGGAGCAAGAAGAAGGCGTTAAGGGAACTTATTCTGATCTCAGAACAAGAGAGTACACGACGTGGAAATATCTCGTGCAATAATTGAACTGTTTCACGGGCTGTATGGCATGTTGCAACATCCTATTGGCAGTACATTTCGATTACATAAAAAACATCATAGTAACTGCTTGACCAGCATCATTTTCAAATCTACATGCTATGCTTTAAGACTTCCAGACTCAACAGTGACTCGTTGTGAATTGGTTTTGCGACAATCTTCACCCAAACCGAACCAGAAATGCATCAATTTTATCGATTAATGATAAATTCAAATTGTTCATGAATTTTGGGACACCCCTTATGTAGATAATATAAAACATGAGAATATATAGTGAATATTCAATAAAGTAGATAAAAAAATCATGTACTGCTTTATACACTCATCAGAGTTTATGCGCTTTGAAATAGTATTAAAATTTAATTTTTCACATTTTCACATTTTCTTTGATAATTTTTTTTTTTTTTTTCAATTTCTTCGAGCTTTTGCAAAGTTTTTCATTATTTTTTGTTTGTATGAAATAAAAAAAAGTAGAAAACGTGTCACACAAACGCCAAAGTATGTAGTATATGCGCCAAATCAAGAAATCGCTATGCAGCCATAGAAAAACACATCATTGCAATGACGCCAGAAGCATAAAGATGCCAACTAAATGAGGTGTGGGAGTGGGAGTGCAGTGAACGCCCAATACAAAAAGCCATATTGTACTGCTGTGCCACTTGCATATTATGTAGGTAAAAAAAAATCAGCAACAGCAGCGAAATGAACGCGTTAGCGAATGCGAGTGCGAATGCGAATACAGAACAGTACTACATTACATTCTTTCAACAACAATGAACAAGAATTTTAAATGCAATTCAAGGTCCTTGCGTACGAAGACGAGTAGTCATCGATGTAGTTGTAGTTGCTTTCAACGCGTAGCATATAAGTTCAAACAGTTGAATTGGGCACACCATTATGTAGTTACATGTACATAGTATAGCCAAGTGTTAATGTAAGTTCAAAACGACCGACCTTTGGCACCATAGTACCCCTACTATATTATGTTATAGTACGTTCGAGTGGCGAAACCAAAAAACAAAAATTGTGCCAACAACGTCACTGCAACACCTTTTAGTACAACACTTTTTCTTATTATGTCTTTGTTTGCTACTTTGCAAAAAATAATCTGGGCATTTAAAGATTAATAGATATTTTGTAATACAGTGGGCAGCATACAGTGGGGTTGTAGCGAAAAAACTATTTGTTTCTTCAAATTTTGACTGTCGAAGTGCTTTATAAATATATTTCTTAATTAATAAATATTAAAACTAAAAGATTAATTGCTGCAGTCAAATGTAAAGTACTTCAAGATAGGCTTAATAAATAGACCTCAAGATAGACCGAATATAGTAATACAATATGTTCTATATATACATATATTTTTTTTTTTTTTTTTTCAAACCAAAATACAATTTAAGATTTTAATTCAGTAGTTTTTTATATATGTATATCTTCTATATTATTAAATAAATTAATAAAAAGTGCAGGGTATGCAATTCTTTGTTCAAAGATTTTACTTATTTCATACATTTTTCGCTTTTTCTTAAATTAAATAAAAGTACATACTCGTACATATCTAGTATATGACAATATATCGCATTGCATATTGTACTTTTGTATATTTTTAGCACACCCCCGCTTTAAACATGTCACGCGACACCTTGGCGCCATTCAGCAGCAGCAGCTCAATTACATTATTTCAAATTCAATTTAAAAATAGTCATTCATGCCACTGACATGGTGCACAGTGCAGTCCAGCATAGCTCACATTTAATTAACGCCGTCATCGAATTTCTTTTGTTTTATTATAAATAAAAAATATATCTTGAGCAGAATTATAAAGACGACATCACATAATTCTATATACAGCTTATCAATTTCCAAACCTTAAAGACTCGCCCAAATATTTTGATGTCAAGAACATTGAACTATTCATAACTTGCTGTTGGCATTGTTGTATATTGTAAGTTTTTCTAGTTCGCATGAATACTTTATTATTTATTTGGAAAATTCGCGATAAGTTTGAATTTTGGTTATTTACAAAAGCTTATCGAACATTTTATAGACATTTTATTGTAGATATGTTTTATATTTGACTGACGCCGGAAATAGATGAATTTTATATTATACACATATAATGTGAAATGGTATTTTTAGTTTGTCAGCAAGTTTGTAACGTTTTAAAGAAGAATTCGTTGTAATACATAAAGCTTAGAATTTAATGTGTCACAAGAAACTTTATATACTTATATATCATCTTGTCGGGAAGACGTCATATTTCTATCTGTCTGTGTATTGTGCAATTTTTTTTTTTTTTTACCATTTTTTTTCCTCAGCATATGAATTGATATGCCAAGCAATTAACAAGCATTTTCAGCATAGATTTATGATAAATTTCAATTTCTGTTAACAACAGAGATCTGCGCTGTTAGTTTAGATTAACATGAGCTGTAATAGAGATCTGCGCTGTTAGTTTAGATTAACATGAACTGTAACAGCCGATAGTGTGTTTGGTGTGCGTGTGTGTTTTTTATTTTTTTTTACCCTGTTGCCATAAGCAAAAAGTATATACTATGTTCGTATGTAACAGGCAGATGGAGACATGTTCGAGTCGATATAGACTACAAGAGATATCCTTCAAATTTTCATATTTAGATTCTCTTATTCATTCTTCAAATAAGTTGTGTTCTAGTAAAAACTTAACCTCCTACCTGAAGGGGGCTGTTGTTTGTTGATTTTTGTTGACGTGTTTGACATCATGTTGAGTATGGAAAAAAAATATTTTCGTTCTCTCATAAAACATTATTTTTGGAAAGGCAAATCGACGAAGGAAACAAAAGAAAAATTCGATAAATATTATGGTGCTAATTCTCCTTCAGATTATTGGTTATTGGAAATATTGGTTTCGAGAGTTTGGTTTTGGTGGCCGAAACTCCACTGCCGACCAAGTTCGAAGCGGCAGGCCCTCCGAAGCGGCAGGCCCTCCGAAGCGGTCCTATATCACCGCTTTGGAGGGTCAATGTACTTGACCTCTTATTATTATCTGCTTTCAACAAGGCTATCGACCTCTGGCTAAAAAGTCATCAACCTCTGGCCAGGGCTATTGCTCTCCAGACTAGGAATTCCACAGACGGACTTGAGCCCTTTGCAATCAATGCTATTGATCCTTTGGGTGGCCAATGGACTTCACACCTTGGGGGGAATGTACTTGCCCCTTGGAAGGGTCAATGGACTTGACCCATTATAGAATAATTTCCTGTCTGGTTTTGTCCCTGGACTCATCCTAAGCAACAGCATTGATTTTGATAGAAGTTTAAAGTGTATGGTTTAGATCATAATTCGAACCGGTCGGTGTCGCTTCGATCGAATTTTTGTCATTTTTTTATATTTTGAGAATCATTTCATCCATTTCTTGAACCAAATTTTTATATAAGCAATTATTCATATTAGAGACTAAAAATTCGATAATCATGGGGAGGGTAACAACACATCATGTCTTAAAAAAATGTATACGATTGACTAACGTAAATAGCATTACATAACTGATAGACTAGGTATTGGCGCTTCTTTGTTGTTTGATTTATGGGATTCAACGCATAGAACGTCGCGGAGAAGCAGCTAAATGAAATTTCTTATGAATTTGTTCGATCTGTCTGTTCAAATGTTTATTCCGGCTAATCTTCGAAATGTCTAAAACGATTTTGACGGATCTTTCACTGCCTGATAGCTGATTTGAGAAGGAGTAACTCCTTACTTCCATGATATAACTGATAAACAAAATTTGCACCCACTTGAGATACAGGTTGATATTTGGCACACATATTAAAGTAATCAGAAGAAGTAAATTCCATTGAAATATTGGAATGTTTTGGCTGTCTATAGGAAACAAACATATTTACAAAATTCTGTTTGACAAATGTTTTTACGAGGCGCAGCAAAGCATTGCATGTACAGCTGTTATTTATATAAAGGTCTGTTTGCTGCACATTCTACCAAAAACTTAAATTGTAAATAGTTGGTAACAAAAAACTACACTCATATCAGCTAAACTATATACATTTATATATAAATATATAATAAAATATATACAACTGTTTTGCCCGAAATTGAAAATCACATTTTTTAATTCAAGTTTAATCTTCAAATTCTAATGAATCAATTTTGCAATATAAAAGCGCATCATTTTGGGCAGAAAATTTCAGTTTCTTTTAAGATTTTGAGCTGTAAACGCGCAAAAAACTAATTTAGTGAAAAGTGGTTCTAAAAAGAAATAAAAAAAAAAGAAAATCTTTAAATATGAAGTTTTTCATATTGCTTCTTTTCTTTGGAGCTTTTATGCTGCCAAAGGTGGTATGTGTTATTTAAAATATTTCGAAACAAAATTACTCAAAAATAATTATTATAATAATTGTTAATAATAAAATAAATAAAAAAAATTATTTAATTTAAGTTGTCACGTGTGGAAATGGATATCTTGGCTATGCACAATCACTATCGCGCCAAGCATGGAGTGGCTCCGCTACGCTTTTCAGCAAGGCTATCAATTAGCGCACAAAGCTGGGCACGGGTGAGCGCATATACTAAGCAATTCCCATTAGACTAAATGCTAATAAAATACAAAATTTCTTATAAATTAAATAGCATATTGCTGAGAAAGGTGAATTCGAACGACTCTATAATTCATCATTTGGTCAAAATTTCTACTACATTGCCGGTAATATAGTGCAAGGCCGTAAGGTGGTCGAGGAATGGTATGCAGAGGTCAAACAATATAACTTTAATAAACCGGAAATGCAGACTGGCGCACAACGCTTCTCGCAGATGGTTTGGAAGAGTTCAAAGGAAATTGGCCTTGGCATTGTTATAAAGTAGTTAAATCAATATTGTCATACATTCTTTAGAAGTAAACTGAAAAACATTTTCTTTGTAGACCAACTGAAATCTGGATTGTGGCACATTATGCACCAAAAGGCAACATTATTGGACAATACGCTAAGAATGTCTATCGCGCTAGATCAAATGGACGCAGACACTAAATATAACAATTCAAATATTTTACGCCTAATGCAGCTAATATTGCGCGTTGCATATTCATATAAACGAAAGTTTCAATAAATATTAAATCAGCATTGCAAAAAGAAATCATAATCACGTACAACTTCCTTTCAAATCGGATGCCGCTCATAATTGTTTGGGTTGGGCGCTATTCAAATGAAATATATATAATTTTTTTTTGTAGAGTTCTATGAATCAGTCAACGCGCTTTGTGATAGCTATCGAAAAATATAATAATAAAAAAAAAAAATAACTGGCGTAATGCTTACAAAAGTCTTATCAGCAAACATATTCTCGTATATAAAGCGCTGAGCTGAAATGAGTGTATTACAGTCTCATTTAAGCGTTTATAAAAAGCATAGCACGGAGGAAACTGCAGCGAAGTTGAAGTAACACAGAAAAGTAATATTTTTATTTAATTTCTATTTTTATTTACAAATAGAAAATAATAGCAACACACCAACACAGTGCGACATTCAAATATTTCAAACTAAAGCAAATCGTGCTAAATTGCTTAAAATTGTGTCTAATTTGTGTGAAGCACCAAAAATCCAAAGGCAATTATGAAAATATGTCAATTATTAATCATCTACTCGAAATCACAATCCAATTAAGCTTATCGGTAGTCATAATTCAAGACAATAATATTATTTATAATGCTTATCTATTTACCTACATACTTAAATCAGGCAAGCAAGCGCCATGTTAAGTGTTGTTGAACCAAATTAGATAAAGAAATCAGCGCCAAAAGTGATAGCAAATATTGCGTATGGCATACTTAAATAATAATATAATCGGCATGCGTACCGAATGCGCTTCAAAAGTTGTGAAAGGAATTTTTTTTTATTTATTTATTGAAAATATTGCTACAAAGTGCGAAAAATCTTCAAACGAAAATACTTTTAACGAGGTTCTTATCGTTACCATCGTGAATGCAATCCGGTATGCATTTTAAGTAGTCACGAAATGGTCGGATACCCCACAAAGTTATCTCCATTGTGGTCACGAGTGAAAGATGGGCGATATAGCCTTGTCCGTCCGCCGAGACATCATTCTTTTTGTATTTGACTAGGACTTCGCCGGAATTTAACAAGTTTTTTTTAGTTGCCTGATATCTACCTTTTACCTCTCAGGTTTGGCACCGACTTCGATTTTCATAAGATCAGTAGGTTGCCTATAAAAAGTATTTTGTATTTTGAATTAAATCTGTAATCTAGTTATTATACGCTTTTTAGTGAATATCTTTTTGTTTTGATGCAGCTTTAATTTTATTTTAAGAAATGTTTATATTTAATAACAGTCTCCTGAATAATATGTGTGTGATGGTGAAATGTTGTTATAGGAGATTCTCTAAGAGGTGTGGCGCATGGGAGGGAGAGTCTAATGAGGATTATTTTTTAATAAAAGCACTTTTAATACGCGGTAATGATGCGAGGAAGGGAAAGTGTGCTAATCGGACACTGTTGTTGAGGAACAGATGAGCTATAATTCTTGGCATTATTCAAAATACAACCTATATGCGGCTGAAGGTTACGTATTACAAATAATAAACTTTGTAGCTTACCCTAAGCGTAGATCACTAGATACATGTTGTGACATAGTCTCATATAATAGAAACACAAAGAGATGCATACCAGAGTAGGTTGGGACAGCTAAGAATCGTAGCATACCATAATAAATCAAATATTGTAAAATTGGACTTGAAAAATTTTATACTCGGTTTTGGCTCACGTAAACATAAGGTAGACTAGAAAGGTGTTCGCTTGTTGAAAAAAAAATAAGTGAATCAATGCTCTGACATAATGCACAAAAAATGTTAACAATTCAAAGTTAAAAACAAAAATATTTATAGAAACAACAACAAAACAATGTGTGGTATTGACTCACTATTAATAAAAATTTCCACAACGTTCCTGAAACTGTGCAACGCATCTCTTTCTATTTTATTAATTTTTGCCAATAAAGCGTCAACGCGTAACATCTTTACTATTTGTGAACTTTCCAGTTCCCTACCTTAACTTCGCATCGGAATCTTTAGGAAATATTTCGTCAATATACTGAAAGCAATAACAATTTTTATTGAAAGATTTAATATATTTTTTGTTCTACAAGTCCAAATTGTATTCTTTTCCCCAGGTTCAAATGACGTTTTTTTTTTGTTGTGTTTATCCCGATCCTTACTGTCTCACTCACAAAATAGCTATAATTTTTAAATACCCACAAATTTGGCAGTTATTATATTAGGTACTAGCTGTACCCTATACTGTTTGCCGCGCTCTGTATAAGCTTGTGTCATGATGAATGTTGTAAGTATGTATGTTTCCTATAGACAGCCAAAAATTGCGTTACGTAATACTTGAACCTAATAGTCTCCCCATATATATACATATATATATAAATTCTTTTTTTTTTTCCTAAAATTTAATGTAAACGGTGCAACCAAATGATTTGCTCTTTTTTTTTTATTATTACATATTATTATTTTTTTTTTTTAATTTTCGGCATAAATTGATGATCGTTTTAATTCTCTGCATCAAATAATGATCATTATCGAATTTAATTTAACGGTTTAACAATAACAAAGCCAGTAAATGATAAAAAGTAAAAACAAAAACAACTTACATTTCGTTTCTTTTCCACTGCGATGAAAGCGCGCTCATTGCACTCGCTCCCTCTGTGTAGTTGTTGTACTAAAAGAGCTAAGACTTTCTTTCTTTTTGTTATAAAATTTTCGTTTTCGAACATGAATTTTCGATGCGGTCGTGTTTAACCGCTCTTTTTACGAATTTAATCTAATATTAATAATCAATAAAAACACGACATACGCCATTCAAAATTATTTATTTTATTATTAGACAGTGAAGAGATCATGGTGTTATTGTACCATGGAACTGATTAACTCATTTTGCGGTAATAAAATATTAAAGAAAAGGCTTAATTAATTCAAATTTGTGATGGTTTAAGGTGCCAAATCTAACGGAAGAAGGAAATGATCAATGCAATAAAAAATGCTGAAAGTTTGATACTATTTTATATTTTTCACACAGCATATAAATAGTATTAAAAATTTTTGAACGCATAGTACAAGCCATAAAGAATATACACATGGTTTTGGTGTGCGGAGCATCGTTCCTCCGATTAGCACCATAAATAATAAGGTTACTTCCCATGGGAGAAATTTAAATAGTGCCCCTAGTGTGTTATATATATATAATATTATATTGCGCAAAATACAGGTCCGAAGCAAAGTTTATATTCCATACGACACAGCTGTTTGGATATTTAATACCAATTTTTAATTAATTTTTAATACACTTATTTCCTACGGCATCAGTTTTCTAATATAAAAGCGCATCGTTCGGCCAGTCGAAGTTAGTTTCTTCTAAGATTTGGAGCTGAGTTAAGTCATTTAACAAAAAAATATTTAAAACAAACTATGAAGATGAAATTTTTCATATTGCTAATTTTCTTTGGAGCAATTTTGCTGCCAATGGTGGTATGTGTTTCATAAAAAAAAATTATTAATTTAAGTTGTGAAGAGTTGAAATTTTTGCTATGCATAATCAATATTAAATCCGTATTTAAATTAATTTAATTAATTTTAATTTTTTCTTCTTTTATTTTAATCAATTACAGATGGCAAACAATCACAATTTCGAAACCGAATTACTTGAGGCGCATAATCAATATCGTCGATTGCATGGCGTACAGCCACTGCGCTTGAGTCGCGAGCTCTGTAATTATGCCCAAAATTGGGCTAATGTAAGTTTATACAATACTTTTTTTGTATTTATTATACTTAAACACATATCAATTTTCAGAACATTGCCGCCAGGAATACCATGCAACACAATCCGAATAGTGCTTATGGTGAGAATATTTACTGGGCCAGCGGCATGGTTGTGAATGGCAAGGATGCTGTGAAAAACTGGTACGATGAGATAAAAATGTATAACTTTAGAAATCCTGGCTTTGGTTCAGGTACTGGACACTTTACACAAGTCGTTTGGGCAGAGTCGCAAGAGGTGGGCGTTGGTGTTGCTAAGCGGTAAGTCAATTAAGTGAAAATAAATAATAATTTAAAATTAAACTAAACATTTAAATATTACAATTTGCAGCGGCTCATCTACTTGGGTTGTCGCTAATTATACACCAGCCGGTAATATGATGGGCGCATTTAAAGAAAATGTACTGCCACCAAAATGAATGGACTTCATTAATTTCTACAGAACAAACGCATATACATACCAAAAATATATACATATACATTCTATATACTTTACAATATTATTTATTACAAATGAATTTAATTTAAATTCTATCCTATTAAAGGCTGCTTTTTGAAATGAAAACTTTATGCAATTTTATATTAATTAACAAAAATGGAAAAACCAAGTGAATTCACATAGAGTCACAAAGAAATTTGATACTTTTCATCTTCTCTTATTAAAACAGCTACGACAGAAGTGCTAATAGGAGACATGCATCCATTGAACCATTCGGTTGATAAAAGTGCCCTGCTAGGAGTCCATCAACATCATGATCTGGCTATTCTCTAGTGGCGCAAGTTAATTTTGGAAGAAGGTCTTGAAAAGGCCCTCTCTAGAACAACAAAGCAGACAAAATTGACAATAATCTGGCATATCTGGAGTCTTCTTATCAAATCCGACAAATCTTGTCACTCTGCAGAGATAAGACACCACTTTAGCAAGTTGAAGGTTCAGAAATCAGCAGATCTTTTGGATAACAGGACGCTAAAACTACTCCATAACAAAGCACTGTTATTTATAGTCTTCCACTTTAACAGCATTCAAAAAGTTGTATATTTCCCACGCGTGAATTTATTCATTTCAACAGTCGTGAATATAGTATATCATATATTAAATGTGTTCAAAGTTACTTTTCAAATGCTACATATAGAAAATATAATTACTTCTGTTGCAAATGTTTGCTGCACACTTATACACCCACACACATTCAAATATTTGCGCTAGTATTACTATTTGTTAGACTTCCTATGATAGTGTGTCTGTCGCTGCTGTTTTTGTTACCCTTTGACTTTCAGTAAGGATATGTAAGTATAGCTAAATATTTTACTACGTGCGCATAAATTTTACAATGTCATCATAGCAGCAACAACACCAACAACAATGACAATGTGAATCACAGCAATAAGTACAACAGTTGCTATATACCAAGTTAGCGATGGCACCTTCAATTTCGACGCATGCAGCAGCAGCAGCAAAATAAGTTTTATGCGAACTTAGCTGCAAAGTTTTGTTTGCTCACATTGAATTTAGTACGAGCGAAGCGCAAGGATACAAAGTTGTTGCTGTGTGTGTGTGTGTGTGTGTGAGTTTGTCAGGATTTAAAGTTAATTGAATTAGAGCAGGTGTTAAGCCTTCTGACAAAGCTACTTTAAGCTAGAGCAGCTTAAAATCAAAAAGTCATATCACACAAAATGCGGCTAAGATAATAAATCTGTCAAAGAATTTTCGTCTGTCGATAATCAAATTGAAATTCAAATCAAATCAAGCACCTGACAGTATGTTGTAGATATATGTAGTCTCAGCTTAAGTATCTAGTACTACTACTCTATGCATGTATCTCTCAATTTCATTCTACATCATACACTCTACAGATGCAATCAAATGTCGCTCCATTGAGTTGTGCGCTTAGTCTAATAGTACAATTTATCAATCGTATTGCTTTTGAGTGTTAAGCGCTTGTCAACTGCCTACTAGACATGGTATGCTCTGGAAACATAAAACCGAATTCGACAGGTGTCAAAGTACTTAGTAGCTCACATAGATTTAGATGCTTCTACTCTAACTAGAGACAAACTGACAGTTAGTTTCATAGTATATATACACAGTGCCTAAATCACCGCAAATGTTTGCAAAATATATACTTAGCACATAGATAACAAGATATATATATATATGTATGCCGATCTTTCAGCTTAGGCACTTACATTTGATTACAAAATTATGGAGACACTCGTACCAGCAGCCGCAAACTTGTGCATGACATGTGGAAATATGTGTATTTAAGTAGAGCAGTCTTGTGTGCGTAACTTGTCTACTTGTGAGTCAATTCCGTACAATAGTTTCGCAAAGGTGTGGTTTACAATATTTTGTAAGTATCACATTGCGTATGAGTAATAATATTAATAGGCGGCAATTTCAAAGTCAATATATAAAAGTCAGACTCATCCATATCAGAGTCATCCAATTCTGTATCGCTTCTGGCATTCAAGAGCTCGCCTTCACTGGCTGTATAAGTTGGCACTTCCAAGAGCGCTAGAGCTTCAGCCGAAAGATGTTTGTTTCTATTTTTATTTTTTAGCTGGGTCAGGCAAAAGCTTGAGATTAATGGATTGCTAGTGTCCATAGATCTGTGGAAAACATCTTGCATGTTTTTTTGTCTGCCGTTTTTTCGCGCCTCAGATGCATTTCCACCCATGCAGCCAACTGGCGGCAATAATTTTTGCTCCATGAATTAATATTTTGTGAACTGTGGCTGTCATTGGGTACCAAGTATACTTTTCCATGTATACTTGGGCTGTTTTCGCGGAATAATCTTTAAATTTTTTCGTGTTGATCGCAAGCTCGCTGGAAATACCTATCAAAATGGTATGGAATCTTTGAAGAAGATCGACATCTAAATTTAAAATTGACGACAGTATTTTAGTGTCTGCAAATGCTCTTCTAGCTGTATTACCGTCTTTTGAATTTTCACTTTCATTTTGTTTTGGCTTGTCAACATGAAGTCCCAGTTCCGACCAAAACCTTTTTTGAATAACCCGTTTACGAATGAGCATTAAATCTTTGTCATGAGACCTTCTAACTTGCCATTTTTTTAGCTCAATCCTGTATGATAAATTAAGTACAAATTCGAAGAAACGAATCCATCCATACTGAAGAGAATCAGGCTTATGATTAAAAGTTACGGAATTCATAGCCGACATTCTCATCAATTGTAAAGGCTTTGCTGGCTTTCCTTAATAAATTTAATTTTAATTAGTCTGCAAAATCTGATAGATTGCGGGGTGCGGTTGATCCAAAGAATTTCATTTAAATTGTTAACCAGCTTCTATGAAATTATTGATGTGACAAAGAGTCCTTGGTCTATGGTATCCGATTTTGTACTTTGAAATTTCTGTTTATAAATAATTTGCCCTGTTGAGCTGTCGAACAAATATGTGGCTATTAGCTTTAATTCTTTAGATTTAGCAAACCTTTCGAAAACTTCAACTTGAAGTGTCATTATTCGCTTGACAGTGTGATCCAAAATATCTTGTAAAGGAACTACGGCAACAGTTTCAAAAACTGAAATATTGCCAGGTCTGCACTTTTCTTTTACCTCAATCACATGCTTATAGCTACGACTTTTATTCTGCAGCCTGATGTTCACATAAGTGTTCTTGGTTAAACCATTTTCCAGAAGAAATGCCAGGTGTCAACGAAATAGGATCCTGAGCAAGAAACTTTTTTTTTTAACATACTTCCATTGCCTTTTGCTGTTTCCTTTAGCACGAATGATACATCGCTACATTTGGCTTTCTTTGCTTATACTGAAGCAGCATGAACAAGTAAGGATGTGTTGTGGTTTTCCTTCTAAGAAAGCTCGGCCGCATAAAAGAAACAATTACTTGTTATAATTCATCAATCATAAAATATCAATTTAATTTAAAATGCCTTTCTCAATATACGATGTAAAGCAATGCAAGTCAATTAAAGCAGTAACTTAAAACTATAAATAAAACAATTTTCCAGCTTGATTGATTTATTTATTTTTAAAAACCATTTTTTTTTTAATTTCTTTTATTTCTTTTATCAGTAAAAACTTTAAATTAACTTAATACAAACTTGTGCAATAGGCCGCAGCCGAATCTACGCCAATACAATACATTGATACGAATATAACTACTTTACGTATATGGAAAATCAGATAAAAACAAGGATATATATATATATATATGTATATATAAGTAGAAAAATCACAAACTGCGAGAAATAGTTTTGCAGACACAGAGGAACTAAGAAAAAACTAAACAAAAAGGGTGCCATAGGAATAATATTGTATGATACGATGTATATATAGTCAAAGATACAATGCTGATCATTGGATTAACTTCAGAGATATTTGAATATGTATTTGCTGACTTATCGAAAAAATGTTGTAAATATTTAGAAAAGGTTTATAATAGATTCTTATTAAAGTAGATGGATTAAAATGAGTTACACACAGCGTGGCTTTAGATCAGGTTCTGGAAGGCTAATATTCGAATATATTAAGAAACAACTTTTGGCTTTTTAGAACAAATAATTTTGAACCATTGTGCTCGAGTATAAACATTAAAAAAATCTTCATAGTTCTTAGTTTCTAAGAAAACCTCACATTTTCGCTCCTCAGAAGAATACCAAATAAAAGATAATATAACAAACTGAATCTAAACCGATAATCAGCACTGTATATATACGACGGCTATATACGACGCAGCAGCTAACAAATGAACAACTACAACTACTACTAGAATACAAATAAAGAAAAGTTCATAAAAGCAAATATCAAACTTCAAGTTATGCGGGAGGACACGCCTAAAAGTATGCAGCGCGCATTGATGGCGCTGATTGAGTGCAGCCAACTTAGCTCGTTACCAAGTTATGCATTGACGCCAACAGCAGCAGCAGCAGCATCGCCAGATATGCGCTTCTATCACTCTTCAATGGTGCATAGCTTGTGTGCACGCGGACGCGATATAATACTGTGTGTATATGCTGGACTTGTCAGACTGCCGCTGCTCAAGGCAGACGATGGCATGCCACCAGCAGCAGCAGCCGTAGCTGTCGATGCAACCGGTGAGCTGCGTCCAGTGCTGGCAATTTTCGCTTTGTTGCTGCTGTGCTTGCGCGCTTTGCCACGATGATGATGTTGCTGTTGCTGATGATGCACATAGATGCCCGCATCGCGTAATTTGCGATAAAGTGATATATACTTGCCAGCAGTTGTGGTTCTAGGAACTATATACTTCTCACAGAAACTTGTTTTACTATGCGCTGCTTCGCTCAATTTCTCATAGCCAAGCGCCTGCAGAAAGGCCAATACAAACGTGTAACAATTATGACTGCTCTCAGCGTAGCATGCAATGGACCAACGTGCGGATTGTGCACATATCTGCAAAGTAAAATGCGCAATGAATTAGCATACAAGTATGTATATGTCTATATATGAAAATGTTATGCGATGCGTCTCACCTGCTGCAACACTTCATCCCAATAGTCATACCATGGCTCTGGCACATCACCCACCAGCAGCGATTGCCACCATTCAGCAGGATTATCTTCACGTCGATGACGCTGTAGGCCGTCGCGATCGAACTCAACGATGTCGCCGGCGGATGTGGTCACTGCGATATGTAAATCCGTTGCATTGTTGTAATCGCTGTGTATAAATAAAAGAAGAAGAAAAAGCAATGTTGATGTGGATGTGAATGTGTTTTGAGATACAATACGAGCGACATTATGTACAGCTGAATACCGTACATGTGAGATATACGACTATGTAAATTAGCTGCCATCTCTCACATATACTCACTTGAGAAAATCTCCGCTCGATGGTCGCAGCACAATCGCACACGGATATTGTGTGGCACGTACAAACGGATACGGCAATCGAAAGGGCAATAGTTTCAATGTTGCTGCTGCTATTCTTGTTGTCACAGCATTCTCGTCATCGGTGTCATCGCCATTGGCATCGTTACCAGCAGCAGCGGCAGCAGCAACCAATTCAGCATTACAATTGGGACAAATGTGCGGCAATTTGAAGCAGAAAACTTTCACATTGCAATGATGAAAACACAAAATGCCCGGATCTGAGGTAATTGTGGTCGTTGACGTTGCTAGCATGGCTTTTTGGTAGTAGGTACTCGACGGCGGTCCACGGTAGTTGTCTTCCAAAATTGTTGCCGCTACGTTTGACTGTTGCTATTACTTTTCTGCTCGTCTCGTCTATCTGTCTGTTGTGGCCGTTGTGATCACTGCAATAAAACGTAGCATACTTGTAAATAAAGTACTACAACAACAACAACAATGTAAGGTATACAAAATTTCGCCTAAACACCAAACTCTTCAGTTAGCTATCTGCTGCATTGTATGCCATATGTGGTCACCTTTGTGGTGTGCTTCAAAGTTGAAGGCTATACCAAAGGCTATATTGAGACAGGTAACGGTAGTCGTAGTAGTAGCTCTATACAGTTAGCTGGCTTGGCTTATAAGCATATATCTACTGCCATACATTCTAGCTACATCCTACAGACAGAGCGTTTCTGCTCTTGCTTTTGATTAGTTTGCTTGGATGGCATTTGCTGTAGCATCAGCTGTTCGCATTCGCATCGAATTCTTTGCTCCGTTGCTTCCGTAAGATGTGTTAAAGTTATGCGAACATGTATCTGTCTGCCTGTCTGTCTGTCTTTCCGTCTTGCTGTCCCCCTTTTTCTCTGTGCATTGTGTAGGTGAAATAGAATTTGTAATGATGACTTTCGCATCGTAAACCGCAACAGAGGCACACTAATTGGGTTTTTGCACAAAGCAGCGTTAGGTAAAAGGAGCTGCAAGGATATTACGTAAATAAGTTACAAGATTTAACAAATGTAGAGAAAGTAAGAGAGAGCATGTAAGAAAATTAAAACGCTTAACACGCTTTAAATGGTTTGCCAATAAGTTTAGGAAAACAAAATTTTTAAATTTAATAGAAACAGAATAATTTGCAAATAATTAAAGAAAACTTAAAGTTTTTATATTTTTTGTAAATGAGTACTCCATAACTATGAGGTTTTTGTTTTTTAAAGCACCCGATATCTGTGGCCTGGAGGAGATTACAATATTAACTCGTCTCATTTTAAAGTTTCTATGTATTAAAATTTATTTTACTTCATCAAACTTGTTGTGCATCCTTGGATTGATTCCTTATAAAAAACGTTATGCCCTCCTGTCCACAATTTATCCAATCAGTTCAATGCAGCAGACTATTTCCCAGACCAGATCAATCCCCAAACGAAAGAATACAAACTCGCGAGAATCCCCAGATGGATGAAATCCTTTTCGAGGAAACCTTCAGACGAGTAAATCTCTAGACGGAGGATTTCAACGAAGGAAAATTCCAAGGAAGGGGCAACCCCCGGACGAACGAATCTCCAGACGGATGACTCCCCAAGCAAACGAACCTCCAAACGGAGGAGTTCCCAGACAGTGGACTCTCAGACGGTGGAATCCCCAAACGCGCTCACGGAGCTCACGGACCGAACCATCCCTAGACAGAGGATTTCCCATGCAGTGGCCGCGGCAGAATTTTCGATCAAATCATCTTGGTTATATTAATTTTTGCGAATCGCCGAGGAGAGCAGTTCCGGCCACGGCAGAATTTTCGATCAAATAAAATCTGAACTTGATCCCGTGAGGGCAATGGACTTGATCTCTTCAGTCAACGGACTTGACCACTAGGCGGATCAATGGACTTGACGCCTTGACAGTGAATGGACTTGAACCCCTGGGAGTCAATGGACTTGACATCTTGTGGGATAAATAGGCTTGACTTCATGGGTTGTCAATGGACTTGAAGCAATGTGGGTCAATGGACTTGATACCTTGGGGTGAATAAACTTGATCTCTGGGTGAGTCAATGGACTTCACCCCCTGGGGAATAAAGTCCTGTCTAGTTATGTCACTGAACTCCCCCCCAAACGACGGCACTGATTTTTATGGAAGTTTTGTGTGTTTTTGAGAGAGTCCATGGATGAATTAGATTTATAATTTAACTAAAGATCAGGTTTAATAATTTTTTTCAAATTATTTGAGAACCATTTTATTAATTCCTTTTAGCAAATTTATATGTCAACAATTATTTATATTAGACTTATTACAAATGTAAATGAAATCGGATAAGTTGAGAGAAGAACAAACATTTTATACCAGTTAATTACTGATTCTCTAGGTATTGGCACTTCTTTCAACGTCGGGGAGAAGCAACTAGATAAAAGTTCCTAATGAATTGTTTCAAATATTTTATGTTCTAGTTTTATTTTTTTGAACTGAGTCTAGTTTTAGTTCCGATTTCATTGTTTCGCACTGATAAATACCAAACAGAACGTGCTCAGTTGTCGATTTTTGTTTCGATTCAAGTGTTTTAAAAGATTTTTTTTTTTTTTTTTTTTTGTTAATTACTTAATTTATTATTTTCTCATTAACTAATTTTTTTTTTTTTTTTGAACTCTCTTTGGTACGAAAACTAAAAATATGCAACGCATGTATAAGCCATGAAGCCAATTACAAATTTTATAAGTATAAATCATATGTTCTCAATAAAAAAGGTGCTTAAAGAAGCCGGCTTAGTAAAAAAAATGTCCCATTGAAAACATAAACAAACCGGCAAAATAATTTTCCCAAACCTTAAAGCGCAAACTCAACAAAATAGCCGAATTTATGCTCTTCTACACGAAGGCACGCTCGCCAAAGGACTTTCGACCAAAAATGAAATTTCCCAAAACAAGAAAAATGAGAAAATATGCAACGGCTTCATTAACTGTCCGTCCATCCGTTTGAACGTTCGTCTGTCCCGTTGTGGTGAAAATAGCGTTACTCAGTGAGAGAGCGACAATAACGACTGCTGCACCTTAACGCAATTTTCCCGAAGCGTTAAAGGCAAATCGGTGTGAAATTGTAAAGTGAAAATATGCGACGACGAAACACCGTGCCATGGAGGGGTTGGTTGGTTGGTTGGTTGTTGATTGAAGAACGCTCGTTGCACCCTCGGCACGGCAGCATAAGAATAGTTGTTGGCGAGCAACGCTTGCAGACGGTCGTGTTGAGTTTAGCAGCTGAGCAGCTCAGCTGAAACGAGCTGATTTGTATTGCGACAAATTTAGTTTAAAGTTGGCAGTTAAAGCGGCTAAAAGTGCAACAAACAGCAACGGAACGAAATCTAAAAATAAAAAAACTATTCAGAAAAAACAAAAAAAAATTCGAGCTCTTTGTCCATTTCGATCGAGTGTGCATTTGTGTGCGTGTTTCTTAGTCTATCCTATAGATTGAATAATTAAAAAGTATCTCAAACAGTGAACGAAAAAGTGTAGCTTAAAAATTTTACAGGAAGCAACTGCAACGAATTTAATTAATTAAAATAGTTTCGTTAAATTGTAAAAATAAACCAAGCCAAACTGCTAAATATTTCGTAAAACACCAAAAGCCTTTAAGCCAAGTTCTTAAAAAAAAATTATAGAAAATCCTTGCTGTCAAAGTGCGTAGCCGCAGCCGTGTGCCGCTTTCGGTCGTCGCTTAGTGACAAGAAAATTTTGTTTACAGGCTTTTGATCCTTGCCTTTTTTTCGCGCTGTTTATATACATTTTTAGTAAGCGTTCGTTAGACTACTTTGCATTCGATTCGTTATCTTTTTTTTTTCGTTTCTGTTTAGTTTCGTTTTTGTTTTTTTTTTTTTTTGGTCCGTGTGCGGTTTTGGTGTGTGTTTTTGGCTTTGGTTTCGCTTCGCTGAGTTCACAACGACCACAAAAATCGTCCTGACTTGCCATAGTGATGACGTTTTTTTGTGTTAGCATGGCAACGTAGTACTATGTCGCGCTAATCGATGACGTTCTAAAAGGATAACACAAGGATAATGACCTAAACTATTTTTGGTATGTCTATTAGCTATTTTAAATAATCCTGTTAAATATTTATACAGCATTGTTTGCTAGCTGTCAACTTAATTTGTTGTCATGATAAATTGTTGAAAACTTCATCATCATCCTTTGTTGGTGGTTGTCTTGAGACAAGTTTTTCGGCTGTGACTTTGATTTTGATAAAGCTGCAGACATTTGTGGCCTGTCAGTTATTTTGACTTAGTTAAAATATGGTTTATATTCTCTTTTTTTTTTTTGTACACCTTGTCACTTTTTTGACAACGTATTTGCACTTCTTTTTGGCATTTTCAACAAGCTGTGGTATTTCTGTTTTAAATATGTTTCCTTTTTTTTTTATACATTTACTGGCTTGCGGCAAAGTTTCATAATGTTCTACACAAATATTGGTGTTGAAGGAAAAGTTTGCAGCCGTCGAAAAAGTGCAACAGAAATTTTTTACTAGTTCAAAGTTTTTGACCAAAAGATTTTTACAATTAGTTGAGCCGACTTAGTAAATAGTGACGTTGCAGCTACTTCCTTATTGAGGTGCAAAAGTTGTGGCTTTTAGTCAAGCAGAGTGCACCATCAACAACTGATTGCAGTCACGCAGAATACAAAAATATATTTTTAAAATTATTTTAAAATAAAATAAAAATAAAAAAATTAAAACTACTTGCGAATTATAAGTGAATTCAAATGTTAAACTGATGAATATAATACGCAGTTAGTTGAATTGTGCTGAAATCAAAAAAAAAAAAAAAAAAAAAAACAGAATTAATAGCAGTATTTTTTCTTCTACGTGTTTTTGAGTTCTTACATTGCAAATCATATGTTTAAAAAGCTCATATGAAAGGCTATCTAAATAAAGAAAAATGGCAATAGCAATCTATAAAATCTTTATCGGATTTCGGTCAGATTATGCTAAAATTAATTTAAATAATAATATGCTCAACATAGACAGGCAGACATATTAACTGACATGGTTAGATCCATTCGTCTAGTCGAGCTGATTAAGATTATCTGTACATAACGAATTCTACGACGTTTCCTGATGTGATGTGTTATGACAAAATAATAATATAATAAAAATAATCGCAAGCACAGTTTGATACATACATTTTTTGACCAGACACAATTCAGATTTCACCATTGATTTGCAGGTCCATTGGGGAGAAAAGTAAACTCCTTGGGAATGTTTAAAAAACATTTTTATTTTATTTTATTCAATGTAGTCCTCTTTTAGATCAATACCGCTTTTTGAACCCGTCCGAGAAGTAATTTTCCGGAAGTTCTGTAAAATAGTCCTCCGCGGCGTCGTTGATCCACTCGTTCGAACTGAATTTTTTGATGAGAAATATTTTTTGGTTTGGAAAGATATTCCTCATCCAACAAATCGGAGGTGGATGAGGAAGTAATTGGCGTTCTATATGGTTGATTTTAGCTATGGTTACGATGCTCTTGTGTGCCGGCGCATTGTCTTGCAAAAAAAAAACCAAATAATTCGCTTCATGTGAGGCTTCGATTTCGGCCTTCAGTCGCTCCAATAATGCGCAGTTATACTCGCTGTTGATTGTTTCTCATTTTTCGAGGCATTCTACGAAAAGTGTGCCATGACAATCACATAACTTTTCCGAACCATTGAGCCTCCCTCAACCACTTCGGAGCACACGTATTGGTTTCATTTCATTGCCGTTGCACTCATTCTGTTCTCTGACGTATACTAGTGGATCCACCTTTCAGCAACAGTTACCAGTCCGATCATGGTTTCAGCATGGCGTTCTTTTTTTAAGTGCACTCGCGTTCGTATTTTTGGTTCCGAGTCAGCAAGCGCGGCACCCAGCGGCAAAATAATTTTTTCATATGAAGTATCTCGCCTAAAATCTGGCGTGTACGCTCAGTACTAATCCTTGTAGAGTCCACTAGCTCGCACCTTCAAAACCATTTTATGTATTATTTTGACATTATCCTGTATAACCGCATCGGAGGGCCTGCCGTTGCGGACTTGGTCGGCAGTAAAGTTTCGGCCACTACGAAACTCTCGAAACCTATATTTCACGTTGTAATCTGAAGGAGTATTAGCCCCATAGTATTTATATAAACAAGTAAGAAAATACAGTCAGGCGTAACCGACTGTAAGAGGTGCTGTACCAGTTCAGGTCTCCTAACAAACACATTAAATATTTCCCGAGCTTATGACCAAACTTATGACCACTTCCGACTGCACGAATAAGTGCCTTATAAAACATTTTTTTATGTATGAAAAGAAAAGGGGGTCGTTCAAATTTAATTGCATTTATTATCTGATGTTGATGAACTCTTTGGATTTTGGCTAAGAGGGACATTATCTCTTTACTGGCATACTTATTTTTTTTTGTGCCGAAGAAATTTTAACCTTGGTGGTGATTTTATGGTGAAGGGGGGGGTGGGGCAACATTTTAAAATAAACTTGTAAAATTCCGGAGCAGTCCTAGTCGAATGCAAAAAACATGAAGTCTCTATCTATTACCGTTTCCGAGATCCTTTCGTTCATACAGACGGACAGACGGACATACAGACATGGCTATATCGGCTCCTCTAGCACTCCTGACCATAATGGGGGTAACTTTGGGGGGTCTCCGACCATTATTTCTACCTGTTACACACATTTACACAAAACCAATAGGCTCTTGTACCTTCGGTACAGGGCCTAAAAAGAGCGATAGAGGTGTCGATAAAGCTATGCCCGTATGTCCTTCTCTCCGTCTGTATAAACGAATTGATCGAGTTTACGGTAATAGATAGAAAGAGACTTCAATATTTTTGCATTCGACTTGGACTTCGCTGGAATTTTTACGAGTTTATTTATAAACTAGGAGTTTAATTTAATAGTCGACTCGCATGTTTCATTTTGAGACCCCATTGTCAAGGTGTTAAGATGACATTTTAGATATTTAAAGTAATTTCAAATGCTGCATTCTAAATGTCGGCATGCTATAATTCTAATACAAATAAATTTACTTCATACAAATGGAAATAAAAAAAACTTTCTCCTTTTAACTGTCTAAAAAAAAAAAAAAAAAAAAGTAATTTAAATTTTATCCAAATGAGCACAAATTAAAGCTGCACGTGATTTCACTTTTATTTAGACTTAGAGTCGCTTGTCAAACTCAAGCATAACACATGCAAAGTAAAGGAGTATACACGCATGTATGTGTTCTAAAATATATAAACGAAATAAAGGACACTGACTAACTGCTGTCAGAGAGATGAAAGCATAGATAGACAGTCAGTTAGACATTACGGCAGACAGAGAGTTGAAAGACGTGCAGCAGTTCTATAGTAGCACAAAAACTTTATCTTGTTTACGACTTGAATTGACAAACATGCACACACATATACACAAACATTTCCATACATTAGATGCTTGTGCCATACACTCGTTTATCCAACCAGCCATCCATCCACCCATCCAACCTTATAGTCGTCGTCGTCGTCATTCAAAGTACAACTCTAAAGCTAGACTCACACAAGAAAAAAAAATTTATAACTTGCGTATCCTGCAAGAACCTTCAAATGAGCGCAAAGACTTCTTCTGCTGTTTGTCAATGTAAATACAGTTGGTACTTGGGTGCTGAAGTAGCAGCCAATCTCAAAAAAAAAAAAAGACAGCTACAAAAATCAGGCAAAGTCAACAGCTCTGCTAAAATTTAGAAAAAAGTGCACGACACAAGAGATCGTCGATGCTGATGATGATGCTGGCTGGCTATTCTGACACTGACGAAATCCAATTTTATTTAAAGAATATCTTATCCAAACGCCGAATTTATAGTTAATGAGCTTTCGGATAAAGCAAGTAGTCTATGCAAATAAAATTACTTTTGTTTATATTGAAATAGCAAACGGGAAAAGATTGTAAATAAATTATTGAGCATATTGGCAGATATAAATATTTAATGTGCCACATGACACACAAATGCACTAAAAATTTTTAAGGAAAAAAAAAAACCTACAATTTTTACCTTTTATAAATTTATATAAATACTTGTTTGTAAATAAAAAATATCTCAAATAAAATAAATGTATACTCAGCTGCAACGAAACTTGCCTACGCTGTTAAGCAGAGATTTCACTGTAAACATTTAATATAAATAAATTAAAAATTATGTTTTTTTTAGGGAACTTTAAATAGTTAATAAGAAGTTCTTTAACTATAAAATAATAAATAATCTTGAAATATTTGTTAAATTTTTGAGAAACTCGCCTTAAATGTTTTCTAAAAAATGAACATTAATATTTTTTTTAAATTTCTGAAAATTCAGACAGTCAAATGCATGATGCCAACTTAATAAACGTTAATAAACAGCATGGCTACGATTTCCAACAACAAATCGAATTTGAAAGCCCCACGTTGGGCGCCAATTAGCTATGTTTACTCTGAAATAAAAAATAACTAAAATAGTTGTCTTTACAAATAAAAAAAATATTAAAATCAAAAATTTACATTTATGCATTAGTTATAAATTGTATTAAAGTTACGAATTAATTAATATTATTTCGAATTGTAATATTGTATAATATCATATTTTTAATATATTAATTTTTCCATTATTATTATTGCCAGCAATTATAAAATCATAAATTTATTATATGAACTATTGTCATTATTTTTGTCTACTTTTCGCCCAAGATACTGATTACTCAGTGAAGATTTTAAAAACTTAGACAAACACAGAAAACCCTTAATGGTGCCTTAGGTTATTTAATCCTAAAGATCTACAGCTTTACAATTGAATCTCCCAGCACCAGCTTAACACTTTATCTACAACATATTGGCCTGCAGATCTACAAGAAGATCCTAATCTTCTAAGGCGATGCCTTCGAATATTATTTTTATTTTTTTTTTATTTTTGATTTTATCCTCAATTTCAATAAGTTGCAGATCTCTCTAAAGTACTGAATGGCGGACATCAAGTGTAGTGGCAGCTTATTGCGCCTTTTTTAACTTCCAGTCGTGGCGCCTCGTCCTTGCTTTGTAGGCTTATAATTTATTATATTTATGCCTGGCAGATGTCAGTTTTTTATCAAGAATTATCCCAAATTATGGCGTCTCATTTGCTTGAGTTAGGGATGTCCTTTCTTTAGTGTACAATATACGTTCACCCACTTAGACGAATTAGGTTTACACTCCAACGTCTGGTCCAGTCAGTTAGCATGTTCAGGTATATGCGGTAGCTGCTGGTGAACGCGAGTTTATAATGTTACAGCAGTCATCTGCGTAGGCAACCATCATAGTTGCCCTTGGTGCTAGACCAAGATCGTTTGCATCCGGAGTTAACATGTCAGCAGCAAAGAGTACAAAGCACAACAGGGTAAGCACATTACCCTATGGTACTATAGCTCTAAGCAATAAATAAGAGACAGCCGTCTTTTTCATTCTGAACTTTAACAAATTCCCCGGGTGCCACACCCGATCAAAAGCTTAAGCGACGAACGCAGCATTGCAGTACAACTCTGTGAAGATGTTCAATTGTGAATCGAAACTGGTAATCCGAAATGAGGTTCCGGGCGTCAGCGATAACTTCAATACTGGCGGCGATAACTCTTTTCCATACTTTCGATAGCGAAAGCAAGAGACTGATTAGCCGACAAATACTTAAGTGTACGATTTCATACTTTCTTGTAACCCGGAGCTTCCCGGTTTTTTTTTTTTTGTTTTATGGCAGTTTTCTCCTTAGTGAAAGGTATGAGCGATAGATCCATCTGTAGCGGCGACGTCAACATGGCCAAGTTGTTAGCATTATCCTGTACCGTTGCTATATCGTGCGACTGCAATCGCTCTTCTAGATATTTAGCAAACAATTTAGCTTGTTCAGCATCTGAACGACAACAAAAATTAAGGCTCTGCAATGCCGCTACTCGTACAGCCTGGCGTTTTGTACTCCTGGTGGCCTTCTAGATGCTGCAAGGCGCTTCTGTGTAGGTCGCCGTATTTGCAAGCATATCTTCAAAGTAGCTTGCAGCTGTAACTCCTGGTGAAGACGATAAGCAGCTCGGCGAATATCGATTGGATAAAGAGAACGCAAATAGTAGAGTAGTAGTAGTGTACATGCCGTCATTATGCCTGCGTGGATGATGGGCGCTTGGGCAACGAGCTTTGGCTGCAGCGATATGTACGTAGCTAACAAACTCTGTTAAAGCATCATCTATAGCAGCTTCAAAATATTCAAGACAGGCTTGACTTCTATGTGCAATCAATTTGGTACGATAGCCGCCTGAATACTTCTTAGTTCGAGTCATGATCAATTAACCTTACAACGCAGGAATAGCAGGTCGCGTGTTTGAAGCAGTTCAATGCTTTCCTTGAAGACAACAGCTATTTCAGCGGTTACGCTCCCAGCAAGACTAATCTGTCTGTGTTCGACAAATTCGCCAAGCCACCAACTGCCGAATATGCCAAATTGCCGCCTACGAGGCCAGGGTAGTCAGCGCCAAGCCTACTGTGTCTGCGCCAACTGTTGCTGATGATGACAATGTTGATCTATTCGGCTCAGATGATAAGAAAAAAGATTCCAAAGCACCAACGCTATGCGAAGAACGCCTCGCTTCCTACTCCGCTAAGAAATCAAAGAAACGCACGCTTATTTCCAAATCCTCCGTAATGCTCCATGTTGAGCCCTAGGATGACGAGATAGATATAAAGTAAATGGAAAAGGTTGGGCATACCATTGAGATGGTGCCTCCAAGTGAGTGACTTTCGGCTATGGCATAAATAGGCTGCACATTATCTGCGTCATTGAGTGCGAGTCAGAAATTTGAAGAATTTGTGCAGTCCTTGATATTGCCGTCTTCATAAATACAAATTTTATTTCCGTCTTTCATTTGCTGATGTGTTCGTGAAAAAGATTTTTGCAATTTCTTTTTCAATTAAATCAATGTTTTTTTTGACCTTTTCATGGCTTGGAAATACTCAAACAGAAGAAAGACAATCTGTGGAAGGCAACGTGTACAGTAAGGACAAAAATATGCTTATTTAGGACCAGCTTAACCCGCGGCCAATATTCGCACTTGTCCAATAGAACTTAGTGCACCCGATGTCATTACCATGTATACCAAACTTCATCGCTTTACCTCAAATGGATTCAAAAAAATTTATCGCTGAATTGATCTGTGTGCATTCTTAGAAAATATGTGTGGTCTACAAAAGCAATTAGTTCCATTTCATTTAATAAATTGAAAATTGAGAAAAAAAAACACTCCTGTATTCCATGTTTACTCGGCAACAATCAACAAAAAACTCAAAATCGTCCGCAGTTGCACAAATGTGTGGCGAAATGAAATCAAACCGATTGCATCGATTTGTTGTCTGTGTATGGGCTGCTTAACAATAGACAAAATGGCAGCGTCGTAACGGTGTTTTAAAATATGAACAAGTTAACGATTGTTTGAAGTTGAAAAGAAATAAAGGAAAAATAAAAACAAAATTTAAAACAAATAAATTCTGATTGAAATTGATTAATTCGTATTGCTACCACAATATATAATTAATGGAAATATGTAATGTTGACTTAATTAAAGCAAAGTGTATGCTGACTTTTCAGTACTAATTAAAACTTATGCCGTATTTCAGGCAGTATTGTTGCTAATTGGCACCTAACATGAGACTTAAAATAAAATTAAATCAAAATTAAATATTTAATTTTTCGAACACTGTGCAAATCAAGTATTAAATTAGTGCTTTATTTTTATTTTAAATCTCCTACAAGTTTTTTATTGCATGTAACTCGCATTGTTAAAATTTCTACCCAACACTCAATTCACATTATATGTTCGTGTAAAGCTCTAAGCAAAAAAATAAAAATATGTGCCACAAAATCTGGCAAACCCTTTACGGCAACATTAAAAGTAAAAAAATAAAATACACACACACACACACACACACATGTGTGTGCGATATGAGAAAATATAAAATAAAAATGCAATAAAACAAACAACAATAACGATTTTCTTACATGATCCTAACAAGTGTAAAAAATTTGAAATTTTATTGTCTTCCGCTTCAGGTATTTCGGCATGAAAATGGATACATAGCGTAGCGTATTCTCGACGGTGCTACCCAATATACATTTCGGAGTCTTTGCATATAATATAAAATATGTATAGTATTTGCGTATGCACACGCAGGACATATAAATTACAGCAGTGTGTGTGTGTCTGTGTGTGAAATGTCGTATAGCACAATGCGCCACTGAATTAATAACAGCGACAGCAATGGTAGGCAGCGCCAACAACAGTCGCATGTGCTCGACAATGGGTTACCCTTTACACAGTATAATAGGCTTTTGCATTTAAGATTCTTTACAAATGGTTGAATAAGTTTATACGAGTTTTTACATACATTAGTAATAAATATCATTCGACTTGTCCAATTTACTACTCAAGAAATGGTGGCGAGTGACCTTGTGACTAGTTAGTCTACCAGCCATTAGTTGTCAGTCACTGACGCCTGCTCACTTTAGTTAGCCTCTTGTTAAACCTTTTGTTTGTAGTTGGAAAAACAAGCAACAATATACAAATGCATTGATTCTTTAGCAAAAGGATACAAAATGAATACGATATAATTTTTTTATAGTCTGAGAGAAGTGGAGTGAGAAGGGTAGTTTAAGCAATCTCTAAGTCTTGTCACATCGATTCCTTCACTGCATTATCAGAAGTTAGGCGGGAGACTAGTACCCGCCACTAGCTTCAGGTGGCCAGTGAATTCATCAAAGATCGGCTTTATCCCGAGTCCAGTCAACTCATTGTGTATAGTATTTAACGGTAGTTATTTTATTTGAGTTCACCTTTGGCACACCGAAGCTCCCTAAAACCTTCGCACAGAGTCAATGAAACGTTTTAGATCATATTGTGGCAGATTTACCAGTTTAGTTTTCCGTGAATACTTGTAGAAGTATTTGAATATATTTCATTTTCATCACCACAGCTATGACCGAAGTCATTAAAGGATCCAAGCAGCCATTGAGATATTCAGCCAATGTCACAGTACTCAAAATCATGTTACTCTCCATGTTAAGCTCAGATGTTTGCTTCGATTTATATCTGGACCACAGCGCATTAGATGTATGATACCGCTGCGGTGTTACTCACTGGCTACTCTATAAGTTCTCAGGTGTTCCTTGTTAATTCTATGAGAAACTATTAAAAAGGTCTGAGTATATCCAACACTGAAAGAGTCGCTAGCAGCGCTAAGATAATCCTGACTTGTATGCCAGAATTGCAACGAACACATTAGAGTTCGTGGACTTTGAGATTGAGTATTATTGGAATTGGTCTAAAACTTCTTAATTTTTATAAGCGCTCATAGACAGCCAAAAAAAATCTTGAGGTAGCACGTATCACAATTCCGGTTGGTATGCGGAACTCCATTGTTTATACACGTCCGTCAGTTACTGGAAGAGTATGAATGAAGCTCTCCATCTTCCACACAGTGGGCCAACCGTCTTCCTTAATGAAAAAAACATTTTTTTTTCTTGAATTACGATGAGGCTCTTTCTACTAGCTGCAACATCGAAGCGCAGTTATATACGGTTATCCAATGCAGACTAAAGTCCCGCTGCAGGTAATTGAGCTTCTGAGCTAACAATTTAGCAACAGAAGATTACCTCTAGGCATCTCTGGCAACGCAATTAAATTGCTCACTCCAAGGAAATATCTTGGAACTAAGGAAAAAAGGTTCCGAAAGTTCATCACTAATCGCTGATAGCGGAAGTAAGTTCAATACTGCTTCTATCCGGCCAAGGAGTTGTAAGGTCTTCAAAAGAGGACTTGTAATTGATAACCACCAATTTGAAGTAAGACTTAAAGCTTTTCACAGCATCTTACAGAACTGCATGAAGCCTAAGCTACTGTTTTTTTTCGAGATACTGCCCACAGGAACTCAAAGATGTTCCTTCGATTGTTCGAGATTGTTTTCTAGAGTAAGCCACGCTGAGCGACAAAACGATCGAAAGCCGCAGAGAACACAGACGCCGAAAGAGACGACACTGCCTCGATATGAATTTAGTGGGGAAACACATAAATGCAAAGACGTATTCTCTAATTAGAGCTCCATTGCCTAGTCCTACGGAAGCATCCGGTGAAATCTTCATTAGCGTTAATGCACAAGTTCAGGCATTCATGTCATCACGGCGACGTTTGAAATATCTACGAACATTTAATGAGGTATTTCCTAGATTTAGCGATGTTTTTTAAATGTTTCTTGAAATTTTCTTGTGATGAAATTTGTCACTCCTTCTCATAACAGTTACATACACCTTTAAAAACTTAATAAACACTTTTAAACTACGGCTAAAGGGTATTAAACAAAAACAAAAACAAAAAACTACAACATCAAGTTGACAATAATGTACGCGACTAAATTCCCGAGTGTTGAGCTCAAATGCGTATTAATTCAGTTATACAAACACATACTCAAATATATACTAGACGCATTTACGTGTATGAGTTGCGCCTCAGCATATGCCACATTTTGTGATGCCAAGTTGAAGCTGTGGTGTTTAACAATGGCGACGGCGGCGGCGGTTGAGGTAGAGCAGTCAACGCATTCGCTCTCAAGAGTTTCATAAAGCCAAGTGTACACTTTGAAGTTTCCGCTTCCGTTGTTGTTGTTGTTGTTCTTGCTGACGTCGTTGCTTTCGAGTTGGCTGATTTTGTTGCCGTATTTTGTTATTGTTGGCTGTCGCGATGCAAACACAAAACGTACTCATTTCAACTTGGTTGCACAGCTACACGCGCGACAAGATACATACTCATACGTATATACCCATAAACTCATACTTGCAAATAAACATTTGTATTGTATATGCATGAGAAATGACAATAACCTGCCGTGGCTTTCCTTGTGCTTGCTTGGTGGCTGTTACCGGTCGTCAACTTCAACGTGGCGCTGTTTCAGCTTAAATCACTTGCATTTAAAATTAAAGCACATATGTCCTCGTCGTCATACAGCAGCAGCCAACTACAGGAAGCGCAAAAATCATGCTAGACTAAGCAGCCGCAAGCTCAACGCAGCTTAACATACTCTTACAATTTGACTTTGTATATAAAATAAAAAATAAGCATATTAAAGAAAATAAGCACATTAGCTGGCTAAACAGTAGACTCAGCAACGCATTAAATTAGTTTTGGCTACAATTCAAAAGCAATTGCGTAATTATTAAAGAAATTAAGTGCAAGTTTAAGAAAATAAATGGAAAAACTATGCTTTAAACATTTTTAATGGGTATGTTCCTAATAACGTATCTTTAAGATTAAGCATGTCTTGGGCAGTGATAAGGCATAGCGGACCAGGATTGTCAAGCTCTACCTGGACGATGCCTTTTCTGCTCCCTCAGCATTAGTCAAATTGCTGGTAGATGGCCTCTAAATTCTCTGCAAATGCTTCCGCACGTTCCTTAGAGGACTTAGCACAGTAACCATCAGCCCTCATGATCGAAAATTTCGAAGACATTTGCTTTAAGTACCTCCTAGGCAGAGTGTATTGTGCTTGCATTTGACATTTTGTAGGAACCGATCAGTGTCCTTCTGCTTCTGTAGCGCAAACAGCTTCCTGATCCTATTGGTGACTCTGTAGAAAATCATGTCTACAATAGGATTCCGAGTGCGGCAGTTCTGATAGCTGGATGAAGTCTATATTGCAGCTTCGGTTCTTGCGTTGATCTTCCGTTAGTAGCAAAAAGAGCAACAGTGTTTACCTTATTAAAGAAGGTCACGTGTACATCTTCAATTGGTCTCGTGGATTCAATCAAGGGTTTCCTCTAGCTGTCATCGAAAATTATTCATGCTAACACCCGGTGGCAGTAGTCATGCCTTAGGTGACTGTTCAAATTTACTATAAGAGGCAGGTGGTCCAAGGAGAGCTGCCACCTCAGCCCTTATTCGAAACTTCTCTGCTCGAAAGTGATTGAAGACAAAGATATTGGTGGCGCTGTCCCTTTGTCTTTGCAGGAATGGAAAGTATATCGGTAAACCGGTAGCCAAGATTTGAGGGGGAAATGCAGAGACGACACTATCAATTTACTCCTGCTGGTGGCTACATAAATGGAAGGCATTTGTAGGCAGGACATCCTCATATTTTATATTCATTCATATTTTATGTCATGCAAGAAGCTTCTGAATTCAATAAAATTGCTTTCTTCCACTCATCATTATCGTTCAACTTAAAATTAGATTATTCTAAGGCTTGCCTAAGCAATTCGTGAGTGCCCTGTTTACATAAAAAATCAATTTTTTTTTTTTTTGGCTTAAGCATATTTAAAAAGCTTGCTATGGCTTACATGTATGCATGTACAATGTATCTACCACCTTTACAAACTAAATGTATTTAAAATCCGTCACCAATGTAAGCTGCCAGCGACCATGTAGCGAAATTTATGTGGCGCATAAAGAAAAAGAATCAAGTGAACGTACCACAAAAGTTTCTACTACACAAGAACACACACGACTATGTATGAATATTAACATTGTATGTGGCAGCAGCACCAGCAGCAGCAGCCGCAGCAGAAGAAAAAAAAGTGCTTAGAAAAAAATCTGTTTAACTAACTGTGCATAATTCATAATTTAATTAAGAACTCAACGAAATGAAAAAAGCTAGCAGCTAAGGGACGACGCGCACTCGAGAGGGCAAGCGTGCGCAGCATGGCCAGCAGAAGGGCGCAGCGCATTAGCGTAAAGCGGGAAAGCTGCTCCTTGAACTGGGAATCGGCTAGATTCTAGTAGAAAATTTATATGCATACCGGGTGCTATTTTTGAGTAGTGGAGGAGAATATGCAATGCAACCGAAATTCCCTAGTTGAGCGATGTGAAGAAGAAGAATTTCAGAGGCGAAAAAGCATAAAAAAAAAAAGATTCACGCATGATAGAAATCTCTAAGGTGACATTAAATTGTTAAGGGCAATTGTAGGATGAGTTAGTATGTATGTATATATGTATATACATTTTATAAATATTATATATACTTGAAGTATAAGCTAAGTAAAACATATATGCTAAGAAATGATATCTAAATTATTATCAATTACAGTATTGAAACTGGAAATTACTATTTTCAAATTAATTAATGTACACGATTAAGTTTTTTTTTGTTGCCTACTTATAGGCGTGCATATAAAATTGACGACAACACGTCTGTGGCTCTAGTTCAGTCTTAATAAATAGCAAAAGGAACGTGCCGAACCGGTTGGTTTTTTGTCCTTTTTTTCATAAAAACGTTTACTTACTGGACATACTGTTATCTTTGAGACAACTTTAATCAATTTGTAATAGGGATGAAATTAATACAGCTAAGCTTATGCAGAAGAGAAGAATAAAAAATTTATAATATACGACAAAAACAAATAAAAGTCTGACAGCAGAGCTAGTTAAGATAAATGGATTGTTTACAGTGAGTATAGACATTATAAACTCCGTAAGTGAAGCTTTCTAGGAAGTATCTTTTGTAGGCTTCTTTTAAGTCTAACTTCTGTCAAGCTTTCATTTAAGAAACTTTTATGTCATCTCTAGATTGGCTGTGCGATTTACCAGGCCGATCCTGCGCAATTTGCAGCAATGCCTTACGCTTGAATTCCATTACGGCAGGCGGGTGCGATGATGGTCTTAATTGTCTTTTTGCCGATGAAAAGCCAATTTGTCAGTCCTGGTATCTAGGTACACTCCTAAATATTTTTAACCAATATGACCCAGTAGGAAGACCCCAGGCCATTCATCTCGCCTGAGTGTGCTAAGGTTTATACCAAAATTCCACCTTTTATCCTATTCGCAAAACTTGTAGAGGTATAGCTCGAACATTTTAGTGACGTTGTACATGCACATGCCTTTTCTATGGCTAGCTGTGAGGAAGTCCTGAAGATCCTTTATCAGTATGGTACGCCCAGTGGTCATAAACCAAGTAAAAAGAGTGTACAAGGTAGGACTTAGTATAATTCCATGAGCATCACTTGCACGGAAACTTTTTGTACTGGATTTCACACCCTGTAGAATCACCGAAAAGATTCTGTCGGTCAGGCAGGTGCGCACAGGCGAGTGCATCTCAGCTGGGATGATAATTCTATGTTTGCAGAGTAGGACGTCGCGTCATGTAAGCTGCTTCTGTATATTCCTTCGCCTGTAAAGCATCTAAGATAAAGTAAAGCATCCTATTCAGCTGCTTAGGGTTTCCTTGTGGCTTACTGAAGACAAACTGCATACTGCCATATTAATGGCCATTTTTCAATGTTTTTGAAAGTGCGTTGAAATTCAAACTAGACTAGTAGTGCTTTCAGTGTCCTGTTGTCAAGATCTGTGATCGAAAGTGTTGAAAAAGCCAGCGGGTCAGGGTTATCTAGTACTTTTTCTATTCGATAATAAAGCAAATTACTTAAAATTAAATCATAATCCAAAGCTAGTCAAATACTCTCAGCACTACTTTCGCACTGTAAGATATCCCTACAATCTAAAAAAACTAGAGCATGAATTTATCGGATTAACACAAAGTTAGCGCGTATTAAGTTTTTATTCTCGCTTCAATCTACAACTTTCGCTATATGAAATTTGTCGAAGTTTCTGCTTGACTGCCCCGTTTTCAGTTTTTTCTTTCCACTTACTACGCTGTATAATCGATGTTTCCATGCTGATAATATTCGGCTGCATAAATACTTACACAAACACAAAGTAATGCTTAAATGTAGCAACAAATTCCCACTTTGGCTTACTTTTTATGTTATATGCTATGTTTTTTCACACTTTATGGCGTCTGCAGCGTGATTTTTGGGCATAAACATATAGAATATATATATAAGTACTTATATACAATATATGAGCGGCTGCCAGCCAACACGAATAAAGTAGTTTTTCATGCAATGCTATTACTTTCTTTCTACTTTTTTTCTGGCTTATATTCTCCCTACTTTACTTTTTTTCTTCTTGCATATTTTTCGGTGTATTTGGCGGCGCATTATGTTGTTTCAATTTTCTTGTGCTTATTGATTTTTGATAAGTATTACAACTGCGTGTAAGCGGTGAAAAATAAAAATAAAAAATAATTGAGTAAAAAAGGGGGCAGAAACTTTTACCAGCAATAGGCTTTTTATATATATTTTATTCGCTGCCTGACTGCTATAAAGCTTAAGCTGCTGAATTTTTTACAAGTTAATGAATCTGACAGGCTTTCAATGGCAGATTTTGGCGCTTTATAATACCAAATTTATGAATTTGTTTAAGGTAGTGTGCAGTGGAAAATAAAATGTTAATAAATTTAATTTTTTATCGATAAATTTTTAATCCATTTAAACAACTTAAGCTAATTTTGGAGTATACCGTTTTAAGTATTATACTTTTACTATTCCGTGTAATTTTAAGACTTTGGTACATCGTCTGCCTGAACTGTCCAAAGCAGACATTGCGTTTCAGGTAGCCATTCAACTGGAAAAAATGTAATCGCTTCCATTTACATGCATAACAATCAATTGGAAGTCAAATTAATTTGTCAGGCATTTACTTGAATCTTTTCTACCAATCGATGATCGATGACCTCTGTTGTTCATTTCATTCTTAACCTACCTTCAAGAACAGAAAATTACACAAAGAAATTGCACTTCAGAAGTTATCAAAAATATTGGAAGTGTGTGAGTCGACTGTCACCAAATGACTTAAAGCCATGAGACTGATTCAAAAGCAAGGAAACACCATACGCCATACGAGTTAAAGCCACGCGAACGTCAAAAAGCAAGGACTGGTGATGTAAAGTAGATCCATTACGGAGGCCTCAAGTGCAAAAAGTCATGGCTTTGAACGGAAAACCATCAACATTCTTCCCAACGCCGAATAATCATAGCATGAAGCATATGCTTTGGTGTGACCAGGTGTGACCAAAGCAACTAAAACAATCACAAAGGAATGCTATTGGATTTAAATCATGAAAAAAACGAAGAAAGGCACAACAAAGCGATTTTCCAGCATGACTACCCTCGCAAAACCAGTGAAGACCTACTTGGAAAGTCCTACCCACCGTATTCTCCAGGCATCGCTCCTCCCAAAAACAACTTTTTCCGATTGATAGTACATAGCTTGTCCTAGCAGAAGTTCACTGCATTTGAGCAATCCAAAAAATGAGTCCACAAAAGAAGAGACGTTCTTCCGAGCTGATATTCAAAAATTGCCAGAAAGATGGCATAAAATTGTGGCCAGCGATGGATACTTCAATGAATAATATATTTCGAACAAAAAATAAATAATATATTTGGTAAAATAAATGACAGTCCTTTAAGAAATTGAGATTTTGGTGATATGATATAATGATGAAGGTACCGAGTTTGAAAACAGATTATTCCTAATGCTCTCCAGAACATGTATTCAAAATATGGCTAGTTGAAGTATCCACATAAATGGCAAGGAAACATGTTAGCTCCAATGATCTATTTTGCAACTATCTTCTAACTATCTTCCATTTATCTACTTAGTCCCATCTATACTTCATCTATCTTCCAACTGTTCATCTTTCATCTTGTATTTTTCAATCTTTTATCTATCTTCCATTTTTCTTCGATATAGGTTCCAACTATCTTTCATCTATCTTCCATATTATTTATCTTCAATCCATCTTTCTTCAATCTTCCAACTATCAACTATCTTTCAACTATCATTTAACATTCTTTCATCTTTCTTCTATATATACGATTCTTCCATCTTTCATCTACGAGTATCCATCTTCTATCTATTTTTCCAAACTCAATTCCAACTATTTTAAAGTTATCTTACATCTGTCTCCAATCTATCATCAACTTATATTCCCTCTATCCTCAAAATACCTTCATCTATCTCTATTTACCTTTAATATATTTTTTATCAATCATTCATTTATCTTCTTTCTATACCCCCTCTATTTTCCATCAAAATTTCTTCGATCAATCTTCCACCTGATAAATGCCCAGGCGGCTTGGTGGCTCCGGTGAGTAAATGGCTATGGATGGCGTGGCTGTGTCCAATGCTAAGGCAAATAAAAATACAACATTTTATTTGATCGATATTTCTCCAGTTTAAAGTACTTAATACCTGCATAGAAAGGTTGACCAGTCGTTGAACTTCCGAAAATCGAGTCACCAGACTAAGGTTCTTTCAATGTCCTTCTCGATGGTGGTTGAAGGTGAGAGACTATAAGTGTTGGTCAGCATCAACTAATTCATAGCCAGGAAAACTTGATGGCTAGGTAGCCAGAAGAGTGGAAGTTCGCCTGTAGGTCTCTTATTTGGCAAATTGTAGAGTTTAAATTTATAATATGGATTATAGCTTCTATATTATGGGAGTAAAATATATAAAACCAGTTTTGCATATTTTATTGAAAGGCCACTGCTTTAACCAAGAATCTAGAGCTATATTTCGGGAGCCATTCTCATGCAATAATGCTCACTTGCTGTGCTCGGTTTTGGTTCTGTTGAGTAAGTGATTGCTTTGGCGAGCCAAAAAGTTTAAGTATAATTTTCCATTGTCTTCAATGGTATCGAATGACTGTCGAAATGATTATTCTTGTGGCGCCCGAGCAGGGATGGATTGTCGTTAGGAAGCATGAATTGATTACTAGTAATATTTATATTAATTTTTAAATTCGTTACAAATCTATCACTTAACTGCTTATACACCTTACACACACTTTATGTGTAGTGTATTCAAAAAATATAAACGCGCTGGCGCCAAAAAGTTTCTCTTAACTTTGTCATAACTTAAATTGCGCTTGAAATGATATTTTTAGTTCGAAATTAAATTGTTTAATTTTTTTATTTTTTAGCAAAGAAATGTTGCTAAATTTTATGCATTTAATTAAAAGTAAGCAATAAGCTTGCCAAAAGAAAAAAATATGACTTAGCTGCTACACACTGCCACATTAAATCACCGAAAAGCTGCAACTAACTAAACTAACCGCAAACATAAGTCAAAACACTAAAGCGGCACATACAGCCGTAGTAGTACCAGTAACCGCATTTTAAGTGCCAATCTATTTTAGGTAGCAGTCAGGCAGGCAGTCAGGCAGGCAAGCAAGTGGTTGCACATAAATTTATAGAGCAGTGCGACGACTCATCTCTGACATAGAACAGTCCAGTTCAGTACAGCTTTTAATGCCGCGTCATGTCAACGAATAGTAGCTACAGCCGCTCTGTTTACACTGGTCTCGTTCACATGGTTGGCAACACTGTTTGCGGTTTTAATATGTTGCTGCATTTCCGTTGCACGGACTCCTTGCTTGTACGCGTATATGTGTCTGTTTGCAGCTTAATTAACTTGCGCTTAATGAGCGTGCAACGAGCAAAATTTGAACTTATGTCGCTGGATATTGTGCGTAATTCGCACGTAACTCGTTTTGAGTTGCTGCACATGCTGTGCAAATACTACGCCGGGTGAAATGCATTTTATGCATTATTTGCTAACGTTGTGCCTCTGTATGTCTGTCTGTCTGTCTGTCTCTGTGTATCTGCTACAAAGTATGTTTGCTGTCGTCGTTGATTTTATAGCTCAGTGTCTGTCTTTGTCTCTCTGTGTGTGTGTATTTCAACTTTTATTATTGACTTTGGTCATATATTTTTAATAGCTACATGGCCGTTGATTAATTGGCGCTACGTGCTGCTTGTGCTACTTTATTGCTTCATTATTCTCTGTTGTGGCAATATCGGCCGCAGTGGCGGCGGCTACTTCTCGTTGCAAAGGTCAATGAAGCAATTTTGTATATCACGTGTGCAGCCATAAAAATGTAAATTAATTAGTCCTATAGAGCATTAAAATATTGATTTTTATAATCAAGCGCACACTTTATGCTATTCATATCGAGCGTGTGCGTTCACTTGCAAATGTTTATGCAATGCAATATAAATTGCAGAGTATATTGAATTTTTAAATTGTTTGGTATTTTCGTATTATCAAGTTTAAGCTGAAGAAAATATTGTATACAAACTTTCATACTAGTTCAACAGGTAGCTCTAGGTCTGAAAATTATTATAGGACAGAACAAGTTGTTAAATAGAGATTTACTCGAGATTTTAAAGATTAGATGGTTGAAAGAAAACAAGCTTATATGATGTATATCCATTCAAGCTCTCTAGCATATATAAAATATTTCTGCTTATTTCTGCTGGAGCTCTTTCATCCATTCGAATGAGGTGCGCAGCCCAGTGCAGCCGCTGGAATTTTATGCGCTGGACTATGCCAACCTCATCGAATAGCTCGTACAGCTCGCGGTTCATACGGGACCTAAACTTGTCGCCGACTCTAATAGGACCAAAGATCCTGCGAAGAATCTTCTCTGCAGTAGCATTGCGACACTCCTCGTCCTACCAAGAATTCTTCACAGGTTTTGTATAACCAATGACATCATTGGCAGCCCTATCCATTGAGCGGGTTATATCTTTCTACTGCTCACATATATCTCGAGAAGATGGAGAGGTTTCCCGGAGCAGTCGGGAGAGTGTGTTTGAGAAGGCTGCGGCTGTCAGTTCGGATTGCAGCTTGCCGAAGTCTAGCTTTCGTTGCATGTTGGCGTGCACTAAGCTGAGCGTACCTTAGCTGCGACAAGAAAGTGGTCCGAGTCAATGTTGGGACCACGTAACGTTCGCACGTCCAACACGCTCGATGCGTGCCTTCCGTCAATCAGAACATGATCAATTTGGTTGGCTGAAATCTGTTGAAATCTGGTACTACTAACTACCATGTTCCGACCTGCGGCGAAATCGATTAGCCTCTCTCCATTATTGGAGGTAGTTTCGTTGTTGAGTGCCGTTGTTGAATGACATCAACGACTATTCTGACTCACTCAAAACTGTCATAGCTGATTATGAACCAAAGCCCAAACATTCCAATGGAAGTTCAGTCAAATGGAAGTGCTCAAGGCCATATCTGAACAGATTTTCTTTGATACGGACAAAAATGCTAGGTAATAAAAAATCGAATCAGTAGACCATTAGGTCGAAGTTCCTCTAGAGATATATGGTAGTATAGTTTACTACCTTAGTATTACACATTTTATATATGTCACGTCTCATTAGAAATCCGTTTTTTTTTTTTCACAAACATTTCAAAGTTTTTCTTGAAATCTTGCTTTAAGAAGTCTTTGCCACTATGCAAATTTAGCTTTTGAGACTTATTTTGCTGCATCTTCTTAGAGTCATAAATGACAATACTAACCTAAATATTATTGAAAAGCAATGTATATATATTTACAACTAAGTCGCTTATTTATGGCACGTAGACAGAAACGATTACCATAAATAGACGTAGTAAATAGAAGAGAAACATATACGAACAGCCAAGCAAATGGCATTTTGAAGCCCTTTGTACGACCTTAAATGAGCACACAAAGTGAAAGTGTTGTACGCTTTTGCTTTACTTTATTTATATATTTTTTTTTTATGTTGCTATCAAATTTCATGCAGTGAAAGTAAATAGACTTGCATATATATTTATTTCAGTAGCATATAGCCAACGAATCGATACAAAATAAATGCAAATAAAATACTTTAAAGCAAAATTTAAAGCACAAAATTGAATTGCTTGCCCGAAGCAAACCAAACGAAAGTATTTTGTATCCACTTTAACGCATTTAATATGCAAAACTGCTTAGTGACAACAAACAAATAAAAAAAAAAATATAAAGTTAAAAATGAGCAAAGAATGCGTCGACACAACATATTCGTAGAATACAATATTTTGTAGCAATAAAAATCACAAAAAAATAAATACAACACACAGGACGCAACGCTTTAAGCCAGTTGTGAACAAGTTGTAGTACAATGGAAAGTATACTGAGGAAATGTATAAAAGGAGCAAGTTTGAATACGAATACCTTGTACCCGTATATGTGTGTTTTTCTTGCATAAATGTTTGTTTTGATAACATTTTCAATTTACTTAAAAAGATGACAAAAAAAAAACAAAAAATGTTGCAGCAAATATACAAAAAGGTCGCACGATATGTGGCACAATTTGCTGCTGTTATTTTCACTTTCTTTTTTTTTTTCCTTTACTTTTCTTACTGCTGAGACATTTATTTTCTTATTTCATATTTTGAACTTGCCTAAAGCGTTGACACGCTGCAGCAATTGGGAATATTTTAGTACGAGTATATTAAATGGCTTTAAGAAAGAAAGAAAGAAGAAACACTTTGCGCTCTAACAGAGCGTATACGCAATGCGGTTTGTCTGCTGTCGTATATTAAGTATACGATCGATATGCGCATTTCAAATAAATTAAAAATATTTAATAACATAAAGAATTGTATGAAATTAATGACAGTTTATATCATATAGTATTATGAATTTTTATGCAGTGACAAGTTCAATTGTTATTGAAAGCAAAAAGTCTGTCTGGCTGGCTATGATAAAACCGTCTCCTAAGAGAGAGTTCAAGTGTGTATTAATACTGCTCTATACTATGGACACTGTATGAGCCCCACATTTCTGCGCCTCAGTCGTCTGATTGGACGGTAACCTGGAAGAACACGAGCCAGCCTATTAACATGGCTAGTCAATCGGTTGTTATACCTACTAGTGTATCTTGAGATTTCAGTCTCTACCGTCTCAATCTGCTGGTCTCAGATTTGTTTGCCATACTTCCATATGGGGCAATGGTAGCATTGTATACGGCACGTTTACATCTTAATGGAAGCCTACTTTGCCTGCTCAGCATACAATACGTCTGAGCTTGCCTCACTCGACAACGGATGGCAAGGTTCCTGATGTGGCTGGGTGGTGTTCTCTTTCTAAGCGTGAAGCAAACATTTATGCATTTGGTCAGGTTAAGCTTAATGTTCCACTGCTTAGCTTACGTTTCCACAGCATTGACGTAAGTCTGCACATAATCTGCTGCGTCATGCTCACAAGCGGAGTTATAGAGCATAGCCACGTCGTCAGCATAGGATGCCAGCAGTACCTTTTCTGGTGCTAGATCAACTGGCATCGGGAGATCGACTGTAAAAAGCGAATACAGCAAGGGCCCAAATACGCTCCCTTGCGGAACACCAGCGTTAACGGGGTGTGTTGTGAAGAGTTATCGCGTACTTTTACCTGGAAGCACCGATCAGCCGAATATGATCGCAACATCAAATAGAAAGGTGCCGGCAGAAGCGCCTTAAGTTTCACCAACAATCCATCATGCCACACTCTGTCAAAAGCCTCCTTCACATCTATAAAAATACCGTTGCAGTGTTCTTTGTCATCGAACGCCTGCAGGATGTGGTTTACCACTCTATGCACCTACTACACTGTGCCTAGACCCACATTCCAGTTCCGTCACTCTTGTCACAAATAGTCTTTCCCATACCTTCGACAAAGAAGGCAGGAGACTTATCGGTAGATAAGAATTCAGCTGATTCTCCGGCTTGCCAGGCTTATGAACCATTGAAATTCTTGCCATTTTCCACTTAGCCGGAAAGTGCTGTAACTTCAGCATCGCGTTAAATATTAACGTGATGTAAAGTACAGCACTCAATGTAAGCGCTTTCAAGGTTCTATGGCATATACGATCGTGACCCGGAGTCTTGTTACCAAGAAGTTCCTTTATCACTGATATTACCTCAGCAGGGTGCACTTCCCTAATGAGAAAATCAAGCTGTAGTGGAGTCTCCAGTGATCGCTGCACATCAATAACTTGGGTATCATCTGCTAGCTCAAATGGCCTGAACCTGTTTACTAGGTGCGTCGGAAATATGTTGGCCTGCTCGCTATCCAACTAAGCCAACTCACCGCTAGAGGCTAAAACAGGGACTTGCCTTACCACATGCCTTTTTGTAGCCCTTGTCGCCTTGCGAGTTGGTACTCAGGCGTGGCAACTTCGTTTTGAGGAAAGTAGGCAAGATTTGATTTTACTAGGACAGCAACTCCACTCTTTCGGCCTCTAGTCTGTATCTGGTTGGCGGCATAAGAACTAAATCCGTGTATCTGAGGAGCAAGCCATGATCCAATTTGGTTTCATCAAGTAGAACTATATTAATATTGCGAGCAGTAACAAACGACTATACTTCGTTTCTCTTATTTTGGATGCCATTGGCATTCCATATAAGCATTTTAAGCTCACTCATTTTGAATGAAATGCCGCGCTGATTGAAGAGAGCTCATCATCTCGGTCATCATTTGCATAGCAGTACAAATTTCAGCTAGTTGACGTTGAATACAATTGAGGCGTTACAACAGCAACAAACTTACAAAATGTGTAGCATGCCTTTAGGAGCTGTTCTCTATTGCTTTAATACTGCGCATTGATTGCTACAACAAACTTTAATTTCATACGCGCACAGTTCTCCATTTAGATGACAACAACTCTAAAATTTGACACAAGATGTGTGTCATATATATATTTCACAAAATCTATACAAACGTACAAACATTATTTATCTTTCATACAATATGCAATAATGAAATAACTAAAAACAATTAACTTGTCACTCGCTCTCTGTCTTAAGTTCAACTTGTAAAGCGTATACGTAGCACTGGGAATATTTATATTTAAACAAGACAAACACTTAACGCATACATGCGCAAAGTCTTGCAGACACATGTGTGTGTGTGCAGTATAAAACACATGTTAGAACAACGCATACATATATAATACACATACAAATATAATTACATACATACAAGTAGTACAAACAAGACGCCACTTCCGCTTATTTAATACGCTTATGCCTAAAAGTAGACTAAGCAAACAATGTATGCCATTGTAGCAACAGCCTTTGCACTACGCGTATGATTGGTGGTTGAATGGAACGAGCGAACAGCCACTATATATCATCCTACATACTCTATATACTTATATATATATATATATGCTGAAATTAATTGACTTAAATCAATTTCTGACTTTGACGTGTACAAGTTTGACGCAAGACTTTTTTTTTCTCATATCAAGTATTTATTTGCGTAACTAGTAAAAGCTTTTATCTTTTTCGCTCTTTCTTCACGAGTAACTTTACTTTTTTTTTTATGTGCGTGTAGTAGTTAAAGTGTATGCACGTGTCCATTGGGAGATATAACGCACTTGTTGAAATTTCATTTCATTTATTTTTCAGCAGCTAATGTTCCGTTTGCTTATTGTATATTTCTAGCACATCTTCGCTTTATGGTCAAAGCCCACGTGACCGACCAACAAAACTTGCCAGCCAGCATGAAATTGCTGGAAATATTTTAAGTTCATAAATTTGCTTTATTAAATTTATGAAATTCAGCCATGATAGCGCAAAAACCAAAAAAAAAAAATAAATGCAAACTCACTTAACGCATTAAAAAATCTGTGCTAAATTGTTTAACTTGGCTTTGTGATGATGATTTTGTGCGATTTTTCGAGCTGGCTGAAGTTGTGTGTGTGTGTGTGTGTGTTTGAAGTAGTTTCAGTTTCTAAAATAAACAATGTGCGCTGTCTACTCTTAAGTCTAAGTATAAATACACACACGTACACATATAAAAGTCTACATGAAACAGCACTCCATACTCACACTGTCTAGTTTGCGAACAAATTCTGGTGTACTGCTATTCTAGGTTCTGGCTACTGTTGCACTTTGTTTATTTTTAGCTACAAAATGTTGCCACGGTAGCAAAGCTTATATTTCCACCCACACATACACATGTACATATTCTATCTGAGCGCTAATGAAGGTTTTTGAAAGTTGTTATCATGCTTTGGCTATCTATTGAAGTTTTTATTATAATTTGGCATAGATAAAGTAATCTGCTCATTGGATGTCACTTTAAGAAATTCAAAACATTAAGTGACGACAGAAAGTCAAATAAAACTAAGTATAGCAACTTTATCGAACACTTCGTATGACTCTTTGACTAGCTGTAAAAGCGACGAAGTATCAATGCCCACAGGGTATTTAAAGAACATATACGGTTAAATTTGATTTTGAATCCGGCTCGAAGTACACAAAATATAAACAAATAGATTTAATTTTCGGCTCGTAGTAACAAAATATTAATAATAGTGGTTCCGAGTTAAAAAAATTATAATATTATGTGGCTCGTAATACTAATATATTAATAGTATCCGGCTCGAAGTAGCAAATTATAATTAGAAGCAGGCTCTAAATTCTAAAATATTAATAACAGCCGGCTCGAAGTAATAAAATATCAATAATAGCTGGTTCGAAGTAGCAAAATAATAATAGTATCAGGCTCAGAGTAGCAAAATATTACTAGTAACCGGCTCGAAGTAGCAAAATATTAATAATAGCCGGCTTGAAGTAGCAAAATATTAAAAATAGGCGGCTAGAAGTAGCAAAGTTTTATTAATAGGCTTGAAATAGTGAAATATTAATATCCGGCTCAAAGTCCCAAAATATTAAAAGTCAGCTTCAAATATCAAAATATTAATAATAGCCGGCTCGAAGTACCAAAATATGAAAATTTCTGTAAGATCTTTGCCATCCAATACAAACTCTTCAAACTTTTGTTAACCTTAAGTTATATAGTATGTAAACAGCATAGCATATCCGTTGCGGCCAATACAAATAGTTTGTATACGTGTAAGCGAAGAAGATACTTTTCTGTACGGGTATGTGTCTACATAGCTGTCATATTGATGCTGTATATACTGAACTGCTGCTGTTGTTGCATCTGTGGCCAGAAGATTAAGTAGTGCCATACTTCTTCTAACTGACTTACACTGTACAAAAAACTTTAAATTTCAAAATGGCCTTACAACGTAGTGCTATGCCAGTAGCGTATAATATCATCATATACAGCAAAAGTATAGTAATTTAATAAAGAAAATTAACTCGATTTAAGCCAGTTTTTATTTTTCAGTGCAGCGCATAACTTAAGTTCACTTTTGCTCATTTCTATCTGTATCTCTCTCCATCTATAAACAACTGCTGTATCCATAACTACTATCTGAGCATGATTCGCTGTTATGTATACAACCTAAGCACTATGTTTGCCTTTAGACATTAACTTTGCTTTATATTTTTTCTCTTGATTTTCTATCTGCTGCTTATTTTTCTTTTTCTTTCATTTTACTTGCTTTGTTATACATTTGATATTTGTTTTTGTTTTGTCTTTTTTTTTTTTTTTGTTCTGTTGTATTTGTTGTTAAATGTGTTTTAAAAGTGCTTGGAAAATTGTCGCTGATTTCTTTGCACATATCGTCTCATAAGTATCTCGTGTATCTCATTGTTTTGTTTGCTCTTTGCCTGTAGCGTACATTCTATATCAGACAGATACTTTTACAATAATGTTAGCTATTATTACGCCCCACAGTCAGTTATATTAAAGCAATATGTGTGCTTCTTTACTTTTTTTTTTTTTTTTTGTAATATATTTATTTAATAGCAGACATATGGCAGCGAATACTGTTCGATTTATTTCAAAAGAAAAAGTAAAGTTGCTAATGCTGTAGAGTAAAGATACTTTGCAACTTTCTGACTTATGCGGGCCTGTCTAAAAATTTATGTTTGTATTAGCTTAATTAAGGTATTTTCGGCGATATGTATATCAATGCATTTGGATATATTAACAAGCAAAAAATAATGCTGCTGAATTATGAGATAATTTGTACTTGTCAGAGGTATACAGAGTGTACTAATCAGGTCAGAATATGAATTCGTACTTGATTTCGTATTCATACAAGTATAAGGATTCGAAATTTTTGAATTTGAATACAATTAATAGTTGATGTTTAAGGGCGAACTAGTATCTTCGAACGTAACACCTGACACCCGTTTCATTTTGAAACTTCAACCGAGTCGTTTAACAAATGTTCACTTATCCGCAATGCATGGTGTTTTTGAAGTAAAGACTCCCTAGTAATAGAAACCACTTGCTAATTTAAATTTTCGTCGCTAGACGCCTCTGCGATGGAATATCCTGTAGTGGAGCATCTGATATCCAAGCACACCAATATGGAGATGTTTCAGTCGCTGTTAGAACAATCATTGCCTTTTTATATGGAAATAAGATCAGGAAAGGATGTAGAGAATGCCATTGACATATTTCTCGGCAAAATTAAGATTGCAGCATCAATAGTTACGCGCAAACCGCTCAAGCGAATAGTTGCAGCCAGTATTCCACTTACAAGAGAGATTCGTCAACTAATCTCTGAAAAAAGACGGCTCCGTACTAGGTGGATGAGAACTCCGCACCCGCTGGACAAGGCAGCTTGGAACAACGCCCAGATGATTCTCCGGCGTGCGTTGTGTGATCATAAAGCGGCATGGTTTAACACGAGGCTTGCTAACACAGGCAGCGAAGCTACGCACTCTCTGTAAAAAAACGACGCGCGCCATCAAAAGGAGGTGCACCAGAAAGGCACCGCCAGCAGATGCTAATGTAGTTTGGTGAAAAACAGACTCGGAACAGGCTGAAGTATTTGCGCGACATTCGAAAACAAGGAGTATTGCAATGCACTATTTCTTGACATTAGAGAAGCGTTCGATCGAGTGTGGCACTTATGACTACTGGTCAAGATCAAAAAATCATTGCTTGGACTCTACTTTGGTCTACTACGGTCGTACCTTTTAGGAAGGCAGTTTGCGGTACGATTCCACTCAGCAAAATCTCTGCGGTACGACGTGAATGCCGTTGTACCACAAGGAAGCATACTTGGACCGCTACTGTACTCGTTGTATAAAGCTGATATGCTGCAACTAAACATAAATTAGGGTAGTGATCCAGATTGCATGATGCTGGCTACATTTGTGTCACTTACACAGCAACATCTGAGTTTGAGGCAGCGGACGGCATCCAAGAGTACGCCGATATCTTTGTACAATGGGAATATAAGCATAAACAGCCATAAGTCGGCTAATGTATGTTTCACGCTGAAACGGCAAACCCCGCCGGCAGTAATAGTTGATCACGTGGCCGTCCAGCAGTCGAATCACACCAAATACCTAGGCATTACCCTCGATAGAAAGCTAACATTTGCCGCCCATATTAGGGTCTTAAGAACTCGCATTCGAGCTGCTGTGGGCAAACACTATTGGCTGCTTAGACCTCACAACAAATTGACGCTGAGAAAGAAAATGACCCTGTATAATCAAATCATTGCGCCAATTTGCGCCAAGCATTTCTCAAGTCAAAACCCCGTTCACACTCGACTACAATATGCTCAACAAAACAGAGCTTATTTATTTTCATTATTAAATTGATAAAAAGTCACACAATATCAATGTACCCGAACGAACAAGCGAACGAACGTCAGAAATGACAAATGTTAACGCCCACGAAAGTATGCCACAACTTTTTATCTAAGTAAATATATACAAACAAGAAGAAGAAGAAGCAATAGATGATGGCGAAAACTCGTTGGTCATTTTTCTTTTCAGTCTTTTGCAGCGGCATGTCATACTTGCATGATTTACGTCGCCGTGCGCTTGCCTGCAATTTCAATATATTATTTCTCTACACCACTCCCCACAATATTTGCCATATTCTGCACTTCTAAGCGCAGTCAGTGCATAATTTATTGTTAAAAAAAAAAACAAAAAAAATTTTTACAAAATTATCGGCAACGTACTTGACCCCTTTGCATAGTCAAATTCAAAAAGGCTTACATAATTTTCTAGTTACAAGTAGTAGGCTTGACCTATTTGCTACCGCACTCAACTTTCTATTTTTAACTTCCCACTTGATTTTGTTGGTGCCACATTGTTGCCAAAATTTCATGTTACTGCAGCGTTTTAGTGGCAGCTTAAAATATTTTTCTAACTTTTCGGTTAACCGATGCTTTGTGTAAATGTGTGTGTGCGTGTGTTCTGTAAGTAAAAAGGATCAAGTTATAGTAAACAATAGTGTTACATTATGATGATGTACGTTGTCCATAACGACACATCTTTGTTTTTGTTGTTGTTGTTGTCATTTCGACGTCCTGTTGTGCCAGTTGCATGTGTTCGTTCGTTATGCTTTCGTCCTGTGGCGCATTAACTACTACAAACAGACACACACACATATGTACACTTATAGTGCTGACTATCATTTGCGCAAAAGTTAAGTCGGATTTATGTTTATGATGCTCTCGAGTCGAGTCGAGTTGAGTCGAGTTGGGAGCTGCTACCAAGCTGCAAAGCTGCTCGCCATTCAAGCGCTTCCCTACTGCGTTGTTTGGTCGAGCGTTCATTGCATCGGTTTGTCGGACGTTTAGTCGGTTAGTCGCTTGGTTTGTCAGTTGTCATGGTTGTTTGCTTTTGTATTTGTTAATTGACGTGCATACGTTTCGTTGCAGTCGTAGATTTAAGTTTATGCCTTCGCTTTCCAATTGAAAGCAGCCTGCAGCCTGTAGCAACTAAACTGCAACTATATATAGATATATATATATGCCATATTTCTGATTTAAAACTTTAAAACTTACCAATGGAAATTTTAAATTAACTCTTGAGCTATGCTTGCTTGCATAACTTGCACGGCATGCATTTAAAATGTTTTTAATTAATTTTGACATTTATTAAGTAAATATTTATGCACGAGTATGCTAAACATATACACTGCAAATGCAAACAATGTGCGTAGTTTGAAGCTCATACAAAATGCGTAGTGAAATACAGCTTTTGAAAATTGTGCACAATTATTTTCATGTCTGATAATATTTTCGATAGAAAATATTTTCTATCGAAAATAATATTGAAGTTTTAATATAAATAATTTAATTTCAATGTATACGAGTGCGTGCCAAACGCAAATAATTTAATATTAACTAATCGTAGTCTTGGTGAATTTGTTATTGATTATTATTGGCGGTAATTTCCGATCGATTTCGACCCAAAAGATATAAAACTTTGTTTGAAGATACGCCAAAAAAATTAAAACAAGTTGTAGAATGTATTTAACGCAACAATTTGGTACTACTACGGGGGGTGTGGTATGGCCTCCTACGATTTTGTAACAATAAGTAGCCTATGTAACCTATGTAACTTTCTGGGAGGATGACAATGGAAATCTAGTAACGAATGAGCAGGAATCACTGAGATTATGGAGGAGTCATTTGTCCAACCTACTCGGAGGCGATGAAACGCACAATTCCGCAGATAGAGAAATGACACCGGGACTACCAGTTAATGATGGCACTATTGTAGAGCCGCCGGACTATAACGAGGTCGATTCAGTTATTAAAAAGCTGAAAAATATCAAAGAGGCAGGCTCGGATGGGCTACCAGCTGATTTATTTAAGACCGGCGGCGAAGAGTTGGTTAGGAGTATGCACCAACTTTTATGCAAGATATGGTCCGATGAACGCATACCCAATGACTGGAATCTCAGTGTTCTCTGTTCTATCTTTAAGAAAGGAGACCCCGCTGTTTGAGCCAACTACCGGGGAATAAGTCTCCTTTCCATTGGATTTAAGACTCTGTCAAGCGAATTGTGTAATAGGCTGAAGCCATATACCGATTCACTGATAGGATGTGTGATGTGATCAGTGTGTCTTCAGACCAAAAAGGTCGACCAGTGACCAAATATTCACATGACGCCAAATCTTGGAAAATACCCGTGAGTTCAACAAAGATTCTCACCACCTATTTGTCGACTACAAAGCCGCTTTTGACACGCCGATACTATCGAAGTTCTTCGACGCCCTGTCTGCACTAGGTATCCCGGCAAAGATTGTCCGTCTTTGCATGGCGACGCTATCTAACACACAAAGCGTTGTCAGGGTGGGGAAAAACCTCTCCGACCCCTTTGATACCAAGAGAGGTTTCAGGTAGGGCGATGCTCTGTCGTGCGAAACAGACTCGGCTCATGGGTCTAGCGGTGAACGAGGACAAGACGAAGTACTTGGTGTCTTCTCGCACTCCGTCACCGCGTGTTGGACGGTCAGTGAAGATGTAGAATTTCAACTTCAGTGTTGTAGAAAACTACGTCTATCTTGGAACAGAGATAACAAGCAACAACAACGTCAGCCTGGAGATCAGGCGAAGAATCACGCTTGCAAACAATTGCTTTTTTTGGGCTGAGCAAGCAAATGAGAAGTAAAGCCCTCTCTCGACAGACGAAAATAAAGATCTATAAGACGCTGATATTCCCGGTCCTATTGTATGGCGCAGAGACATGGATCGTGATTGAGTCGGACGAGACAGCGTTAGAAGTCTTCGAGAGAAAGACTCTTCGCACGATCTTTGGTCGTATTAGAGTCGGCGACGAGTTTAGGTCCCGTATGAGCCGCGAGCTATACGAGCTATTCGATGAGGTTGGCAACGGCTTCACTGGGCTGGGCACCTCATTTGAATGGATGAAAAAGCTCCAGCACGCATGGTTTACATGGGGGGCCCAAATTTGATTGGTGACGCCCATATAACTAACTAACTAACTTACTACGTTAATTTTGTACTTGATTCCGGCGAACCAAATCCTATCAAATGCTGAGCTACATCGAGTAAGATTGCGGAGCAATATTCGTGAAGCTCAAACACTGCACGAATCTCTGTTCGGTCTACCTGTTCGATAGTGCCATGATTATCACGAAACCCAATTTTGTGATGGAGAACAAACTTTTGAAACGGTTTGGATAGGCAGGATAGTAGGCTTATATATGACCATTATGACGCTGTCTGGTTTTTGCCCTTTCAGGGTTTCGGGGTCATGTTTATGACCGATTTCTTCAACTGAGTTGGAAAGTATTCGCATTTAATCACGTTAAACAAGATTGAGATACATATATAACAGCTGGGTGGAAAGCTCCATGATCATTTTTGGGGAAATTTATGACCTGCAACCTTTTTGGTATTAAACTGGGCCTTTAGCACTGCTGAAGAGTTCAGAGTAATTCGTAGTCGTACTAGAGGGAAGAACGAAGGCATTTGTTGACGGATTTGGCAGAAATACATTTCTTAAATAATTTGCAAAAACTTCCGCTTTTTCTACGTCCGTGCGAGCCCATTTTCCAGTGTGGTCTCTTATGGGTGTGGAGACTACAACCGGTGGTTTAATGTCTGCTCGTGCTTTTAATAGGAGAAACTTAGAGCTTATTGGAGAAAGACTTCCGATATATCGTCTCTGTGTTAGTTTCTCCTTGAGTTTAAGAGCTTTGCATAGTTTACGTATAGCAATCTTTAGTTTTTGCTTAGAGGTTGGAGAACTTAGAAACTGCAAATCTCTTCTTAGACGCCATCATGCACCAATATTTTCGACGGCCAGTATGATGTTGTAATGCTTCCAAAAGTTTGGTTTGTCATAGGTTGCAAATTTTTAAGTTTGTCATAGGTTGCAACTTATAAATTTTAGGTCTTGGAAAAATGTGCATAATTAGGTAATTGCTTGATGATGAAGTTTAATGCTTTAGATCCTCAAAGATGCTTAATGCTTTACTTTGAAGATAAAATTCGCATGTATTGCATGTAAGAGGCTTACAAGTCATGAATACTTATCAGGCTTATGTGGTTTTGCGAAGTTATGATTTGAAAGATGTTTTTATATACGAAAGTGGATAGTTTTCCATGCGACTTAAATACGCGGATTGTGATACAAACTTTGTCACTACTTTATAAGTTCTAACCGTATTTAAACTGATAACATTTGCAACTGCGAACCCTGATCCTTCTATATATATTGATATAAAGTGCTTCACAACTAGCACACTATTGTCACCTCTGTATTCCAAAAGGGGGAAAAAAGTGCATATAATTTGAATGACGTTAAGACCACAATTCGGTACGTGTTATGTAAAGCAAAAAGCAATGCATCATCAGAAACAACAAGAAGCAACAAGCAAATAGTGAGACCAGATACTCTCAAAATAAAAAAGAAATTCACTCGAGTTTCACAAAATGAAATGCTAGTAATAGAAGCACCAGTAACGTCATCGTCTTCTTCACCATGAAACATGCTGATGACTCGCTATGTGACAGTGCACTTAAAAATTGAGCTATAAACAAAAAACAAAAAAGTTCTGCTGCATATTTACAGATTATGCTGCACGTTGCTGTGCAATTTTAGCTTCGCTGCAGCTTAAAGCATAAAATCCCATAAATTTAGCAAAGGCAACTATGGAGGCATTTGTTTGTTCGTGTGTGTTGTACTGAGCACTGTACTGAGTACTACGAGCTACGAGAGTCCATAAATTAAAAATTAAAACAAAAATTTGCATATAAAACGATTTGCAGCACAAAGCATTAGACAATTATATTTGGTTAGGCCGTGTATATATGAGTTCATGGACAGCTAAAGGCCATGATAGTTCAATATACTTGCAGCAAATGCAGCAATGAAATATTGTCACCCACAAGTGATATATATGTAAATGGTTAAAAAATTGTAGGAGTATAGGAAAGTAGTTTAAGTTTAAAATAAAGTTTAAGTTTAAATTTTAGTATTTCAAAAAGCCATTAGAAATGGGAGCGATGACTTTGAACTCATTTTCTGTGTACAAGGCAATAAAGAAAACGAAAGTTAAACATTGTATATTGAATGGCGCAAGTTGAGCAAAGAAGTCATTAATAAAGAAGTCATTTCTTAAATAGTAGCCAAGCAGTAAACATTGAGATTCGCTTGGTTGTTTGTGAAGGAATATACATGTGCTGAAAGATTGGAGAAAATGTTGGTGATAGATTTTTAGCGGCGTGGAAGACTTTGGTAGTGAGTATGGAGAAGTGTTTTTCTCGGTTCTCAAAAATTACCGTTTGAACATGAAAAAGCTATCCGCGCAAAGTGTGCCACGAAGCGCAATGGTGTGACCACTTTAATGGACTGTTGGGAGAGGTTTAGCCACAATTCGTAAGAGTTTCTGTGCCATTTCGATAGACGATATTTGGTTCCATCACAACACACCAGAGACCAAGGAATAATCAAGAAAGTCGGTTTTTTCGGGTGAACGTGAACCAAAGAGCGCCAATGTGAATCTGTCGATGGATATGAACCTATTGTGAATAAGCGTCTTTGGTGACTTGTGTCTATAGATTCAAACAACAATCATAAAAAGTGTTTTAGTGGGCATTTCTTTTTCATTACTATAATATGAAGAAAAATGCGCCCGCGGGTCATCAAATTTAAGTAGAAGTTTACGAAGAGCATGATCTATCTGAACAATCGTATCAGAGTTGGTTTAATCGCTTTAAAAGTGGTGATTTTTAGCTGGAAGATAAGGAACGGGTCAACACAAAAAGTTTGAAGTTGAAGGCTTCAGGAGTTGTCAGAATTTGGAGTGGATGAGTCGACAGTCATGAACAACGTTTAAAAGCCTTGGGATTGATTCAAAAGCAAGGAAAGTGTAGGAAAAAACAGATTTTACTATTAGATGAGTAAAACGTTGCAAACGTTGTAGTTTTTAGCAAATTGTCTATCTTTCAGTTAATATTTACTTAAAACTAATAACTGGTGACATCATAGCATGATAAATATTCTGTTCAATTATTCAAGATTTAACATAATCTTCATACCGTCCATCAGCTACACTTCACGTTGCCATCGTTGAAAGCTAGCTTTGATTAATCTCTGTTGTTAATAAACTATAAAATCTTCTCTAATTAAAAATAACTGCAGAAAAATTGTTTTCTACACATTTTTTAATTACAAACGATGCACATTAATAAATTCCGCTATTAATGCTATACCCTTTCTTTTTTTTTTTGCAATTATCTTTACAGCAAAAGCAGCTGACCAAACAGCAACAGCAACTAAAACGAAGAGAAAAAACACTCGAAAATGTAGAAAACCACTACGGAAAACTAATAATATCCTTTAAAGCAAGCGGAAATGCGCGCGCGCAATGCGATACTTTACTTTGATTGTACATTGAAAGCATGCCATGAGGCAACTGAGATGAGCTGAAGGAAGCAAACAATTTGAGGCAAACAATGAAAACTAATAAAGCACTTAAGCGGATTTTTTTACCAGAGCAAAAGTGTAGCCAAAACAAAGGCAACAGCAGCCGAAGACGAAGTGCATGTGGTGCTACGGCTAAACGAGCAGATAAAACTATAGAAAACGTCAAGAGTTTCGATGATAATGCAAAAAGGACATTGCAGCAATTGTGCAAAAGGATAAATAACAATCATCAATCAAAGTGGAAGCTAAACAAAAGCGTATAAACAAAACGGAAACGAAATAAAAAAGAAAACGAGAGAAAGCGTAGAATAAATGAAGCAAAAAGAAACGCAAGTGCAAAAGTGTGCACTACATGGTGTATAATTAACACTTGAAGCAAAGTGATTGGCTTAAAAAAAAAAGCATAAAAGAAGCAGATACAGAGCGCAAGCGGAAACGGAAGTGCAAACTAAGTGCTCTAGCAACATGACAGCAAGAATAAAACAGCAACAGCAGCAGCGTGAAAATCGCCAACAGCAAAAAGAAGAACAACATGACACACATATGCCGCCGCCGCCACCACCACCACCAACACAGACGACAATTGCAAACGTTTCACACTTAAATGAAATTAATAAAAAAAAATATATACAAAAACAAATAACTACAACAGCAACACCACCGTCAACGACATCAACAACAGCAGCAGCAACAGTAAGAACACAATCAACGGAAACTGCGGCCACCATTTTAACCACAAAGCCATTAACGGAAATGCAACGAAACCACCTGCAAAAGACGCAGCAAAGTAAGGACTATGATAGCAAAAACTTGCAACATGCAATAGACGAAACAGTCTTACAGAGCAGCCTACGTGCTGCAGCATCAGCAACAAATTATACAACAACAACAACAACAATAGCACCTGCAACAACTTGCTACTCCATATTAAGGCCAACAATAGCAATCACACATTTAGCAGCAGCAGCAAGAAAAACCTTAAATTGGCTGCTGCCAACGCTTTGCCTTTTAGCCTTATGCGGCAGAGGCCATGCCGGCTTTGCATGCCTCAGCAATCCTTGTGTTTTTGGCGTTTGCATCGATGGCTTAAATAGGTAAGTAAATGCACACACACACGCACACACACACACACATATTATAGAAAAAGGAATAAAACTTATTGCATACTTGACGGCGTATACGCTTACACTTATTATCAATAAACTTGTACACTCGAGTGCCAATAAAGCTGCCCACAAGTAACTCTTAGACGCCAGCAGCAGCAGCATGTGGTCCTGTTTGTATTGATAGAGCCTTATGGCTTACTTTGAAGTAGCTCTAGCAGCAGCTACTAACTCTAATTTCAATTTTTATTTTATTTTATTGCTTCGGTTAGTGCTGCTTATTTATTGTTGTTTTGATAGAAACTTTAAATAACACATTGATCTGATAGTTTGAAAAAGATAGTTTTCAGAAGTTCTTTCATGAATATTATTGCTTTAAGCTAGTAATGTGTACGGTACCAGAAATACTTCTTCAATTTACTCTATATTTAAGATGTATCGGATGAACTCGGCAGAGGTAGCACATCAGACTTGTTATATAAAGTGTATGGTCTAGAAGTTGCTGTTTTCTGAACCATTTGGCCTACTTCCAGAACAGGTAACACTTAACATAGAAAGCTTCTTTCGGTTCTTTAAACCACATTGGCAGCACGCTGGTAAAATTCAGCTGCTCTTTTATTGACAAAATTTAAATCTAAATAACCTCTGACACTCAATCATGCTGAATTCGTGGCTTAAATAAAATATTATATAATAAGAGCAAACGATTGCAGACACTTTAGTACTCAGTGACACTTGGAATTGTTGAAGAAAGTAAGTAAAATGTAAACCATTTTACGAGGTTAAATTTGTAAGTAATAGTGTAAAATCTTACTATAAGAGCTGTTCATAAAGTTATTGTATTACTGGTAGGCCGACAATAAAACTTAGTACTTTGTCAAGTTTATAGGTTTTAGACATGCGAGTATAAATCACAAGAATACATAAAAAGTACGCTGCAGTGAAGCTTAAATTTGTATAGCTCATATATCAGATATCAGCAAAGTTTGTAGCAATTCAGGATGTACCTGTACAATATTTCAAAAATGGCAAAAACTCTATTTTTAGTTGTTTCAACCCCCATGTTCTCGAAAACGTGACGTGATTCTTGTAACTGAACCTCACAGGACGTGAATTTGTTACCTGTTAAATCTTCCACTGCAGGAGCTATTATCCGGAATATTTGGGTGATCAGACCTAAGGTCACCTTAGGTGTCCAACACTTCAGCGATTTTAAAGGAAACATTGAACATTTCTTGTATGGTTTGTTAGTGATTTGGTGTTGCGCATGTGAAACCTTCATAGGATCTCGCCTTTTGTCTTGCTTGGTCTACTCCTTAGCTGTACATCGTATGTCTAAATGGGTTTGAGTGCGTTCTTCTAGAGTAAGAACTGGACTATCTTTACTATTGAGCAGTTTCACAAAATGTGAGGTCGCGAATTGATCTTCCATCGTGCATCATAACCAAGTAGTTAACGTTGTCCACAACAGAGATTTGGAAGAGAATTTTCTCTCTTTAAATTAAATGTGATGAACGACGACGACGATTAAAGGTTGTACGCTATGTTCCACCTAATGACCTCAAGCTACGCATCCCAACTAGCCGAGGAAAAGGGAACGCTCAAATTCGGCAGAGTATGTTGCTAGTACTAGAGTTTCTACCTCTAAAGTAGGCCTATCTATTGTGTAGATAAAGATACACAGTGTAAAAAAGGAACTTCAGATAATTCTGAAAACATGTAATATGTAAAACTTTTTCGACTCAAAGTAGGACTAATAAAGTTGGTTTCAATTTGACCTTGTAGAGGATGATAGAATGATAAACTTGATGTAATGCTTGTCTCACAGTGAGGAATGAGCAAAGCAGTCAAGCTATTCCTCAAACGTTTACCATTAATCGATAACATTTATCTGTGGATCAGTGGTTCCATCGGAAATCAAATTTTTTTTCTACAGTTGACAATAGTTTTCGCAAATATACTCTTTCCAATATTTTGGAGAATATTATCTGGGATTCCTCAGGGCAGCTTCTGACGGAGTCATATAAAACCACGCGTCGAAAATATTTATTGCTTCATTTGCTGATGATGTGCACATTCTGAGCAGGTCTAGTTGCGAACGAAACTCTGCCTATAGCCTTCTGGATTATCTATCCCTACTAGAGAGCTGGGCAAGCAGTTGGTACGTCCAGGTAAATAGTGATAAATGCAGCAACGTATGCTACACTATGAGGTTAAGCATTGCACCTACAGTACAGCTAAATGAAACTATTATACGACAGTCCAATAAGGCCAAGTATCTGGGTCTTATACTACATAAAGACCAGCTGTGTGATGGTAAGATCCATTAGGCCAGGTACATCGAGATACGGCAAAGACTCCTCGATTCCTCTTGGTCACTTGAAGAGTCAGTATGAAAAGTAGTAAAGATCCTCGACAAAGGTTTCAGCTTTCTGCTCGTTTGAGCGGCAGTAGAATCCACATGCATTCTTAAGTGGGTCAAAGTCTTTTTCTAGGTTTTGTTATATAATTGGAAGTTGGGTATAAGTTGTCGCACGCGTCAAAGGGTTTAACTGTTTGCAGAAGATAATCAATGATTTGTTTTCTTGAACCACTGCGAAGATCTTTAACCCCTGCGAAGATCTTTCTACCATTTGCGCAGCCTCCAGAAAGCACAGATGAAGACTCCGCTTTGAAAAAGGGTGGGAGTGCCTGCAGCTGAAGTTGAGAAAGACATGATTAGCAGTTTCATGATTTTTCAAAGCCATATATTGAACCTCCATGTCGTTGCATTCTCTAATAGAAAGCTTTACGTTCAGATCAACGCCGTGAAGGAGCCACAAGTTATACCGTTCTATGTTTGTAGTTTAACTATTAGGCTTCTTCGCGGTGGTTTTGTGGAGATGAGATTGTTTATGAGCAGCATAACTAATGAGTGGCTATTACAGGTGTACACTATCCTAGTTTATATGCGTTTGGAGATAACAAATTCCAGGATTTCTGCTTTTGTAGGTGAATCACCCGACGAGTAAAAATTCAGTCTGCCTACAACGAAGCATTTGTACAGTTCTTTTCTCTTGGAGTTAGTGAGTCGGAGCACAACTAGCTGTGCTTTGTATTAAAGTCTTCTTTAACAATAAATGCGAATAGATGTCCGAACTTTCATTGGTCGACTCTATTCCGGGAAAAGATGTAAGTTGTGGAATCGTTAAGTCCCATATTCGACTAATAATTCTAAGATTCACACACTGCGTTCAAGAGAACTGAATGAAGCCAAGTTGGATGAACAATTTTATCTAAAAACGAAAAATTTGTTGTATTTTACTTCAATTCTAATAAAATATGACATTAAGGTCCTTATCAGACGACTACAATGGGTACCTCTTTTCAAATTTATCCGTCTTTCTAGACTTCTGTATGCAAAGACAAATGTTTTGCTACTTAAATAAAACCCAAGTAAATTTTCCCATACAGATCACGTTAGAAATATAATATGTCCCCATAACAAATTTGAGGTTCAATGAGGTTCTCACATTAAGAAAAACTGTAGGAAAAATAACTTTCATCAACAATTAACTGCTCACATTAGATCCATTTTTGCTATGACTTGAATAAATTTAATAGAGTTACTTACCACTTGTATAAAGAAGCGCAGGAACTCTTCACCAACACTAAATCCAAAATAAGATCTTTAGATGCCTTTCAAAAATTTAACTCAGCTCAGTTAAAATTAGGAGTTCATGTTTAATTTAAAGCCTCACCAACTCAATGCTGAAATTTAAAAAATTAAACAGATTTTAGTTTAGTCAAGCTTTAAAGATTTCTAGCTTAAAATAAGTAAAACAAATTTCGTAAGAATTAATTTTATGCAACCCTCGCACGCAAATGTAAGTTAAAAGAAATCCACACCAAATTTGCAATCGAAATCCATCTTCTTGACGCCCAACACACTTAAGTAACTAAGCAGTATTTTATTTTATTTTATTTTATTTTTCTTTCTCGTTTTGTCCGATTTAACTCCCCTTACTTGCGCTCCGCTCCACTACATACAAACCATTTGGTTTCGCTTTTCACTGTTCAACTTAAAATGTGGTTAGGATTTGAACGTTGGCAAACGATAAAACTGCATCATAAGCTTAAGGATCAAGCTGCAAGGCAACTAAGATGCGAGCAATGAGTAGCAGCATTTTCAGCTTCACTGAAATGCTGCTTGACGCGCGCATTTGACTTAACAGCCATCGATATAAGTAGGATAAAGTGTAGCACAAAGAAAATAGTCTGTTTTTTTAGGGTAAAAAAAAAAGAGAGAGAAAAAAAGCAAAACCAAGAATTAAACGAAATAAGTTTACGTCTATTTATAGTGCCAATTAAATTTAACATAAGCTAACTAAGGGATTTAATTTAACTAAAAGTGACGGTTGGGGCGTATAAAATTCTTGTGAGTAAGTGAAAGCTTAAATATTAGATTTAATTCAAAAGCAAAACAATCTCAGTTAGTTAATAGTGTAAAATGAAATTAAGTGTAAGTTCAATGTGTGAATGGCAAAATATGTTGTAAATCCTACTTATTTCCTCTTCCTATTTTATTTTACTACTTAATATTCTTAATAATCAATATTTATAATTCCTAAGTCGATTGGCAGATAATTAATTTTTTTCTTAATAAACAACTGCAGCATACACAGCTACATCAATTCCAACCAACTTATATAGTTTATATTTTTCAAGTAAACTAAATATTTTATACGCTTACTCAAAAACTTTTTTTTGTCGTTTCTTTTATTCCATTTTCCCGGAATATTTTTCTATCTAAACCGTTTGTTGCATCATTGACACGCCCACGGTAACGCCTGTTGTAAACAACATCGCTGGTACTTCAACTACAACTACTACAACAACAACAAATATAGCTCGTATTCGTGTTACTGCATTGACGGTTACACAGGAATACAGTGCCAAACGAATTGGGATGAATGCTGGTCGGGACCGTGTCAGAATGGTGGCACATGTGTGGATGGCGTAGCCTACTACAATTGTACGTGTCCGGATGGATTTTCGGGTAAGTGTGTTTATTTTTATATATAGAACTAAAGAGTTTCTACACACACACACACACACACATATATATATATAAGTATACTCAACACGGAGTCATACACCTCAATGAGCATTTCTTCTACTAGCAAGAAGATACTTCACTCGATTTATTTTTTTTTGCCGCCTACACTCTCTGTTGGCTAGAAACATGTAAAATGTATTTTTATAAAGCCAAACTCTTGGCTAAACTGAAAAATAACAACAACAAAAAAGCAACAACGACACGAATTTCGGCAGCTCGGTTATTTGTAACTAGTATTTACTTTATTTTTCTTTATCTAACGCATAAGAAAAGAAAATTCAGTCAGTCAGTGTTGCATTGTTGTTTTCGATAGTCTTCTTCTTTATTTTTTTTTTTCTCCCAGCTTTTCTTTTATTATAATAGAGTGCGAAAAGCGTTGTAGTGTAAAACCAACTTTAATGTTGTCTATTGAAGTAGATACATGTTCTGTTGTAAAGCGAGTGAGAGTGTGTGTGGAAGGTGCTAAAGCAGCGAAAGTGTTTGCTGTAGGAAACATGTATTCCTTGGAAAGTACATCTTATGTAGTTATTTTACTTCTACTATGAGTACTACTACCATCACTTGACTTGTATGTGTTTGCTACGTGTTAAAGCACTTTGTGCAAATGGTACAAATTTCTAAGTTTCGCTTTTTATACACTACACATGTACAGCGAAGAGAAGCTTAGCAGTTTGTCGAGGAGCTGCTTAGTATAGATTAGGTAAGGTTTAACAAAAAAATATTACCGGACACAACTTGTATAGAATATAGATTATTATCTAAAGGATACGTAAATATAAAAAGGGATCTTTATTAGCAAAATATATTTAATGCCTAAACTTTATAGTATTATGTGCCGATCTGATCATTCATTCAAAACCAATGTCAGGCTCAATTATGTTACTCCATATTATTCCCAACATATGTTTAAAAAAAATTACGAAAATGATTTGACGTTGCAATTGTATGAAAATGTCTTAAAACATAAACAGAGGCTTTTACAGTATCTTATATAAGCGAATGCATTGAAAGACTCAAAAAGAGAGAACCAAACGGAGAAAAAAAGGGAAAAAGGTACATATGTATTGAAAGACACATATAGGGAGAAAGAAAACGTCAAAAAAGGTAGAAAGAAAATGTTAAAAGTTTCGTAAGAAAATGTGAGCTAGAAAAAGTAAACAAAAAAGAAAGTATGAAGTCTTCAATACACACACATTAGCCACTTTATAAGCATATACATTGAAAGATACAGAGAAAAGTTTAAAAGGAAGAAAGAAAAAGTGAAAAAAAGAGATTCTTTGAAGAAGCCTTTAAAGGAAAAGAGAGAGACAGAGAGTGAGACAAAAAGTGGGACAAAGAGAAATAAAATGAGATAAATAGAGGGATACCACAGCGCTGAGGCCAGTATCAAGATAGCGAGCTTGGCAGACTAATAGAGACTAATAGAGAGCAGTAATTTATTCTTTCTGGATATTCAATTCCTTTGTATATGAACTAAAGCAATCCAAATACGATTTTGACAATGCATAAATTTTGAATCGCATATTTCGAAGTCTACACAAAGAAGTACCCACTATGTAAGAGTGCATATTGAATGAACAGGAAGAGAGGTAAAAAATGTGAAAAGGGAGAAAGAAAAAGTGCAAAAGATATATTATATGGAAGGACAGCGGTGACGATCATAGATGGTAGTTGGCATGTCAACTGGAGTACGTGTCCAAGAACACTTTATTGAGGAATATCACATACTAAGCGAAGATTTTGTGGAGTATACCAGTCACGCTCTGTCAAATGCCTGCTTCTCATCAAGGAATACAGCGAAGCAGTACTACTTGCACTCTATTGCCTAATGTGCACATTGGACAACGCAATGCAGTTGCTCTAAGCACCCATCCGTAGCAATAAAGCCGATTTAGTATGATGGTATGACTGTCTTGTAGTCTATAAGCTCTACCATTCTACTAAGAAATATTTTTGCGAATATTTTCGAGATCCAGCGTGGCTTAGGGATCATGACAACAGCAGCATACTTTTACGCAAATGGAAAGGATACAGTCGTAACATAGCGTTGGAAATAACTACGAGGAAAATAACTGCCTTACTTTGGCTGCTCTGCTGTCAGTTCCATCGTAGCCAGAAGATTGCTTCATTTTCAAGTACTCCGGTGGGTTTTTGATTTTGTCTAAGAAAATGTGTCGAATTCGAGTCAGTCAGATTAAATAATGTGAAACGTCTCTTAAGCTCGCCAGCAAAAGTATCAAAGTTTATAGCATCTGGGCTGTAGGTTTTATTAGAATAGTGCAAAGTTGGCGTACTAGAATTCAAAATTTCATATTTGATCTGATGACGCCGTCGTATATATTTTTACTAAGCTTAGTATATAGCTCCAGAGATGATAGTTTGCATTCCAGTCACCACCAAACAAGATCTTTAAGCTAAACTCTTTGACCACATCTGGCAGAATTTGAAACCTGTTGGTTGTAGGAAATAGTTTTCTGACACGCAAAGACACAGGTCTTTATTTCCGCAAAGGGAAAACACATTAAACTCTAACCTAAAAACTTTCAGACCAATTATCATCATTTATGGTTATATGGTTATATTTATAGTTAATATTTGATGCCTTTCTTACGTTGCGAATAGAGACAATAGAGAATAACAAATTTGAACTTGTAACAACAAGAAGAAGGCGCCAAAGAAACAAAATATATAAAAATATATGCAAAATATATAGCCAAGTTGATATAAATATGTCTGTCTGTGCTTCGGACCACGTGTAAAAAGCGTATATGATATGAAGACTCTCAAGGCGGACTGGGATACAAAATTAAAAACCAACTGCGTAACATTATCCGCCCCACTGGCTAGAAAGTGGCAATGATAGTCTCAACTCTATATGTGCTATGAAGGGTATTAAAATTTGACAAATACTCTACTTAACATTTTTCTCATTTTTTTTATACTTTATTTTTTCTCATTTTCTAAGTTCTCAGCTGATGTGAAATAGTTTGTTGTGTACGTGAGGCTGGCGATATTCTTTAAATATATATATGCTATATACGTCTTTAGTTCACTTTATAAAATATATCGAAGTATAAAGCGAAGAAAATAAAAATCTAACGAGAAACATACTACACGTCTAAGTGTGAAAATGTTAGTTTAGAAAATGTTATTTGTCAAGTTTATTTGCCGCTCGTTTGTAAGAATTATTTTCGTTTGGTTAGCAAAAATGAATGAGAACTTAATTCAACAAGATACTTCGACAGATAAATAGAGCAGCAAATTTAAATATAGTAAATATACTATATGTATATACAGCCACGCCTATTTCAGCCCAGTTACATACACACAAGCACAGACAGTGCAACACAACAATTATGCGCACTTCAAAACAATTCATTATTTAAGCATAAAATGCGGCTGAGTAAAATATTTTCTTTTTCGTTGAAGAAAAAAAAATCAAAAAAAAAAAAACCTAACTTAAATCCAAGCGGAAAATTTTATTTATAAAATCTAAATACGAGTAAGGAAATAATTGTCCTGATTTATAGTAAAGAAAATGGAGCTGGCAAATAAGGTAGCAAGTTTTGAAAATATGTTCTGTGATGTATGATATAGTGGAGTTCAGAAAACTTTGATCACGAAAGTTGTTTTAAATGTAAAATTTTTTAAAGAAGTTTTCAAAATTTACGAAACAACTTGAGGTCGACTTGATGAGTATAGGCTGCAAAGTTTGTGCATAAAAAATCGTGGCATAGTTTTAGGCTGTAATTTCATATTCATCTTTTATACGAGTCTCGTTTTTTCATGCTATTAAAGCAGCCTAAAATCTACTACTTCTTTAAAAAACTCAACATCTAAATAAATTTTAATGCAAACAAAGTCGCGGGTTTTCGTTTGAGCATTTATACATATTTTTATTTCCATCAAAAGCGCGAAAAAGCGGAAATGAAGCAATAAACTATGCAAAAGTGCACTGAAATCGAGCGAAAAAAATTACAAGCATAAATGCAAAAAAAAAAAAAAAAGTTGCGGGTGCACAAAAAAAAAAATATATTCAACAAAAAAAAAAAAAAGGGAGGGAAAAGCAACTATTTAACCGCTCATTGAGCTTTTGAGCACTTTCACCTTGTAACCTGAATATTTTATGCTTATTTTTAATTTTGTTTTTAGTACACTACACTGCATGAAGAAGGGTATATTAGGTTTGTCCTAATGTACATATGTAACAGACAGAAAGAGGCGAATAGATTTAAGATTTCGACATTTTGTAACAAGCAGACATAAGCAGAAATAGCATCCACTCATATGGAAACATTTTAGAAAGATATGGCGTCTATTTCATTGTCTTGCCTTTATACACTTCATGAGAAGTTCACAAAGTCCGGACTGTAATCACAAGAGCGTCATTCGACTTCAGAATATCCTAATTTTGGCAAGCTTTTGTGACATTCAGTAGTGGTTGCTCTGAGCTTTTCTCTTCCTGAAGTAAAGAATTATGTCTGCAATTGTGATTATCACTAGTGATATATGTAATTTTTTTTTTTTTTTTTGTCTTAGCTCTCCGTCTTGTTCATCATTTGTGGCTGCTCATGATGCCATATTTAGCAGCGTCTTAATATTGGAAGGATATTCTGTAGTCATGCATGCATGATTGCAGTATTAATATTTTTTTTGTTTTTTAATTTACAAATAATGCCAAGATTTTCTTTTTGTCTCGTAAAATAGATAAAAATAAAAATAAAAAGCATAGCTTTTATCTTCCTTCTGGAGAGCTGCAACTGCAGTAACTCATTAATATTTTTATTGCATTATTACAAGCGATAAAAGGAATTCTTTTTTTTTAAATTATTTTATGCATTGGTGTCTTATTAAAAAAAAAAAACTATTCTATTGCTATAACGTCCTTTCAAAGCACTTCAAATAAGTTTTTATAGAGTTTTCTTTGATATAAAAAAAAGGCATAGCCTACAATTAGGCTAATTAAAGCAAACGTTTCACCCCAAAGCAACAATATATTGAAATATTTTAACGCAAGGCTTACTTTAATGAAAACTTACACTTACGTCATCCTAAGTTCATTGAACTCAACAACCAAATATCAAATAAATCAATAACATATCAATGCATAAATTATGAACACAAATCGACAGACCCCACACAAATGCTTAAAACTCAATCAAAATGTATATGAATAATAAATGAATATACACAAACCAGTGCTGCGCATATTTAAAGAAATAAAATTATAAAAAAATACATATTATGGCTTCTATTTTGCACAGCGCTTCAAGTTTGAAATAATTTTAGACTTTAAATAGAAACGTATGTGCGTTATAAAAATGTAGGCATTGCATTTCTAATTGGCATAAAATATTAAAATTTTAATTAATTAAAAATCCTAAATATAATCACAGTTGAGTTGCTTTTGATTAAATTGCTGCTTGAGCAGATTTGGAATTTAGAGATTAGTTTATTAGTTTATAAATATGAACAAATTTTTCAGAGTACGCAGTGGTTGTTGGAGCGCAACATTGATTGCTTTCGAACCTTCTTTGAGTTCTATTAATCCGTTTTGCACATTGTTGATCTTATATTATTCTAAAACAGCTCAGTGAACCAAGGTGTAATTAGATTACTTTAAATGGAATGGAATGGAATGAAATGAAAATGGAACATACTATAACATTTTGTCATGCATTATTATGAATCAGATAGGCTGGAACTGCTACAAGCGGATTTCTTGATGATACGACTTTTGTAAGAACGAAACTATAAAATATTTCGATATAGAAGGTAAAAAGGAATCATTATCAGGAGACTTTTTAAAATTGTGCTAGAAACTTATTATCAAAATCGATTTATCAAAAATTTCTTGATATGTTGCAGTGGAGTTGGCTCGAACGGCTCAAATTCTTATATGTTCTAGAATTTATTTAATTGGCAACTTGTGCTGGCAAGTCAGTGGTGTGTACAGAACAGTCTCAAGCACCAGAAGCTCGGACATCAACCATAAAGCTGCATCCTAGCAAATATCGGGTTTTTTTTTTTTTTAACTATCGGTTATTCCGAGCCTGGCAACACTTAGCTCATGACAGATTTGACAGAAAGTAATACTAACTTATTCCGCTGAACAAATATGGTTGTGTATACGCTTCGCTAAGTGGGCTCACGAACGACTTGAAATCGATGCTGATTTTGTGAAAAAAATCATCTTTTCAGATGAAGCAAAATTGTCGTATTTGGCGCACGGAGAACCCACACGTAATTGAACAATTGCCGATGCACCCATTACGAGTGACTGTTTGGTGTGGATTTGGGTCGAAAGACATGGTGGCGCTCCGTGCCACACAGCCAATGTTACAATCGATCTTTTGCGCACAGTTTTTGAAGATTGAATTATCAGTCGAAATTCTAATGTCGTTTGGCCACCAAGGAGCTGCGATTTGACACCGTTGGACTATTATTTGTGGGGAGCCGTCAAAGATAAGTGTTACGCCAACAAACCAGAGACAATTGAAGCTTTGAAGAACAAATTTCGCCGAGATAGGGCTGCACACAGTTGAAAATGTACTCAAAAATTAGACCGACCGTATTGGGTACTGCATGGCTAGCCGTGGCAGCTATATGAAAGAAATCATATTCCACTGTTAACCGGAAGGATTGAGCTTTCAAATAAAACAAGTAAGGAAATTTCAGTAACCGACTGTAAAAGGCCCTGTACCAGTTCAGGTCGCCTAACAAACACATTAAATGTTTCCCGAGCTTATGACCAAACACATGACCACTTCTCACTGCGCGAATATGAATGAAAAGAAAAGGGGGGTCGTTCAAATTCAAAAATTCAAAATTTTAAAATAAACTTGTAAAATTCCGGAGCAGTCCTAGTCGAATGCAAAAAACACGAAGTCTCTATCTATTACCGTTTCCGAGATCCTTTCGTTCATACGGACGGACGGACAGACGGACATGTCTATATCGACACCTCTATCACTCCTGACCATAATAGGGGTAGCTTTGGGGGGTCTCCGACCATTATTTCTACCTGTTACATACATTTGCACAAAACCAATAGGCTCTTGTACCTTCGGTACAGGGCCTAAAAACAGTTTGAAAAAATCTCTTGTAGTTTTCATTTTATAGCATTTAAAAAAAACATTATTTGGCGGACCCAAAACATCCTATACTAGGCAGCTACGAGAAGTAACTTAAAGAGGAGCGAATTGTTGCTGTACATTCAGTAAGAAATGCCTCCAAAGGACATGCTGCACAACTCAATGGTCGATATGACTCCGTAAAGTTATCCAACAAGATAGTCAAGTTTCAGAGTCATAGTAGTTACAGCATAGTAATCTATTGGAACGAGTAGGGCAGGGCCTTTAGAGGGCTTCAGTTTGCTAATCTGCAGATGCAATTCAACAAGCTTGATAGACTTTATGTTTGAGAATTCTATTTAAGACACGAAACTAATCAGGGCTTGCGAGTTCGAAAGGCGTGAACCGATTCTGCAGCTCACCAGCAAACGCCCCTCCTATCTCAACGACTGATTAACACCATGTATTACCCACTCGCTTCACTCTGCATCCTCATATGTGGCTTCTTTTTGACTTGTCGTGTAGATTTTCATAGGTTAAACCCATAATTAGGCCCTGTACCGAAGGTACAAGAGCCTATTGGGTTTGTGCAAATGTATGTAACAGGTAGAAATAATGGTCGGAGACCCCCCAAAGTTACCCCCATTATGGTCAGGAGTGATAGAGGAGTCGATATAGACATGTCCGTCTGTCCATCCGTCCGTCTGTATGAACGAAAGGATCTCGGAAACGGTAATAGATAGAGACTTCGTGTTTTTTGCATTCGACTAGGACTGCTCCGGAATTTTACAAGTTTATTTTAAAATTTTGCCCCTCCCCCCCCTTCACCATAAAATCACCCCCAAGGCTAAAAATTTCTTCGGCACAAAAAAAATTTAGTGCACCTATATAAAGTTAACGCTTCTCTAAGCCAAAATCCAAAAAGTTCATCAAAATCGGATAATAAACGACGATTTTATAAGCAATTGAATTTGAACGACCCCCCTTTTCTTTTCATTCATATTCGCGCAGTGAGAAGTGGTCATGTGTTTGGTCATGAGCTCGGGAAACATTTAATGCGTTTGTTAGGCGAACTGAACTGGTACAGGGCCTCTTACAGTCGGTTACGCCCGACTGAAATTTCCTTACTTGTTTTTAGTAGGGTAAGCATGGCGGAGAAGCTTGACAAAGTGAACACTCTTGCTTTCATGCAGAAGTTTGGACAGTCGTACTCTGCCTAATCGAGATCATATATTCTATTGAGCTTCACCATATCAAATAAACTGGTATGTTAAAAGAGGCCGGGTTGTTTGTGAGGGCAACAACTGTTGGACAAACGTTTACCTAGCTCAATAAGCTCCGCTGCTTCGTCGATTTTAGTTTGTGATCTCAACTTCATATTCAAGTTGATCAGCTGCCCCAACCTATGCTAGAACCGGGGGAAATTAACTTTCGTAGTTTTTATGGAGGACGGCCTCTATAAACTCGATAACCAACGGCATGTGATCAGAACTCAACACTATTCTCTCTTAGCTAGCAAGATTATAAGACCGGATCCTGGTGTGCATTCCAGTCGTCAGCAATCAGAAATCTGTGGTCAGAGACATCTAAAGTCTTACGTTTCCACCCATATTATCAGTGATGCTTTAATCAGGAGATTCAGGATTGCTTCAGCAGTTGGGCAAAGCACTGAAACAAACCCAATTCCAGCCCGATTTATAAGGTTATAGTGGTTTACAATTTATAAGGCTATAGTGGTGCCGTTCTGAACATGTTATTCCGTTTTGAAGTACTTCTTCTAAGATTAATATCTATCTTATTCAAAAGATATCATGTCATTACCTAATACTTGCGAATCTTCTCGGTACGTGAACATATATGTAAACCGGGTAAGGAGTCATGTCAACAGGCTAGTAACCACTCTGTCTAGATATTCCACCAGGAGGAAGCGTTTAGTGTTTTTTCCGTTTCAGAGTAATGAAAAATCAACAAAATTTAAATAAACTTCCTGCATTGCATACAATAAATTATCCCTAAAGCAGAATGCTACATACGAAAGTATAAGAACATGAAAAAAAAATAGTTCAGCTTTTGTTCACTTTTGTTCATTAAGTCAGAACGAGAATGAAAATAAAACAGTTTAATCACGGACTTTTAATATATTATCGCTTGTTTTTATAAATCAATTGCAAATCGAAATCCAAATAAAGATATTCGCGTATCCCATCCAATTCGACTTCATATCTTACTTAATGCTCTGCAGCCTTTATTATAAAAAGTATGAAGAATTTTAACTCCTCGCAACGTTGGTCCTTGTGCTCTGCTGTGCTGAGCGTCGTTAAGGCAAAAGAACGCTAGCAAAGCAGTCGCGAAACGCTGTGACAAAAATGCGCCTGAATGCATACAGTGATTATGATTAAAAACGTGCGCACGGAAGAGGTGCAAGAGTACGAAAAATTTGCACAAAGCCAAGCAGTAAACGAACAAACGAACGAATAAACAGTCAAATATCGTACGTATTTATTAAAGAGTGCAAGGTAATGCTAAAAGTTTTGGGAAAATTGACTTAAAGGCAAGAAACTATCTCAAATCTCTGAAAAAATTTACTTTGCATGTAGCACTGCCCACCGTTTTCATATTCAACTAAGCTAAAACGAGCAGAAAGAGGAAAATATAATAAAAGATAATCGAAGAGATGAGCATAAAATCGAAGAGTGGCGAAGAAAATCGAAGAGCGATAAAAAAAAGTCGAAGAGAGGAGGAAAAAATAAAAAAGAATAGTGAAGAAACAATGGAAAAACGGGTAAAGTGTATATAATTTAAAGAAGAGAGAATAAGAAGTAAAAAAAAGTAGAGAGTGAGCTTGTTAAGAAAATTTCTTACACAAAAGATCGAAAATAAGCTATTAACTCTAAAAATATTACAAATCAAAAACGAACACAAAAACCCTCGCAAAAAACAAACGAATGATGCAGCAAGTCATAAAGACAAAAATATGTGAAAAAATCGGCGAAGAAAAACGCGCATAACACGTATAAAAAAAAGAATCCTCAAAAAAAAAAATGGCATGCAAAAAATTTTCCAAATGAAATCTACGAAGAAATGTACGATTGAATAAGCATGCTTCAATGCATTAGTGTAAGCGTATGTGTGTGCTTTCAACTGTATATTTATGAGAACGTGTGTGTGTGTGTGTGTGCCAACAATAACAAGTAAGAAAATACAGTTAGGCGTAACCGACTGTAAGAGGCCCTGTACCAGTTCAGGTCTCCTAACAAACATTTTAAATATTTCCCGAGCTTATGACCAAACTTATGACCACTTAGGGGGTGATTTTATTTGTGGGGGGGGAGGTGCAAAATTTTAAAATAAACTTGTAAAATTCCGGAGCAGCCCTAGTCGAATGCAAAAAACCGTTTCCGAGATCCTTTCGTTCATACAGACTGACGGACATGGCAATATCAACTCCTCTATCACTCCTGACCATAATGGGGGTCTCCAACCATTATTTCTACCTGTTACATAAATTTGCACAAAACCAATAGGCTCTTGTACCTTCGGTAAAGGGCCTAAAAAGTTCAACAAAAGAAAGTATACGCGCGCACCTGAAGTGCAATGCGAACAGCGAAGAGCAGAGCCGAGTAGTAGAGCAGCAAAAGAAAAGAAAAGTGAAGAGAGTTGGCAGCGACAACAAAAAAAAAGAAAAGAGAGAAAATAAAATTGCAGTGAAAATTACGATATATGTAAAATAAAGAAGAAAAGCTGCAGCGCATAAAAGTATGCAATGCCAAGTAAGCAGCATAGATGACAGAGCCGATTTTGTTGCTGCTGTTGTTGTTTGTGCAAGGATCAAATTAAAAGTTTGCAGATAATACGATCGGGCATCTAATAAATTAGATTTCATTAAAGTTTCGATGGTATTTGGATCTTTTTTCTTACCATTCTACGGGATCCATATTTCCACTACACATACAAAATTCTTATCGTGCTCAATTGTTCCACAATTTCCAATTCTGCTGAAATGCACCCTTTCCTTTCCCTATTTGATTGGTTTAATTTAAATACTCCCGAAAGACATTGTTTTTCTCTTCCTCATTTGATTGGTTCAAATTAAATACTGCTGAAACGCACTGTTTTCTCTTTCCCATTTGTCATTCACCACTGAATATAATTCACAAATGCAAATTTCTTTGTTTCGCGCTTAACTGCATGCAACTTTCAAATCAAATCTTGTCGTTTTGTAGTCGTTTGCTGCTGCTGCAATTTGTATGCATTTCCATTTTATTGTTGATTTGTTGAATTTTATTCCACACGCTGAATAGGCTGCGCTTTGCATTCATAACTGAATTTCATTGTTGTTTTCAAAGTGAAGAATGCAAAACTTGGCATATGAAACCAAAGTCAGCATAATGCCGGCGGCGGCATCTACAACTCGGACACAAAAGGTGTAATAATGCAGAAATTATAGCATCACAAAATAAATGCATTCATATTTCGCAAAGCGCGTGTATAAACAATAAGTCTGCTTTGTGTTGTTCTTCCTATTCAAATAAATATAAAATGCTGCAAAACAAAAAGCTAACGAAATAAATTGTATATATGTCAGCAGTGCAAGGTCGCTTACTGTATGCATTATAAAAAATTTTAAATTCAAAAATGTTTTACCTTTAATCTAAGCACACAAGCACACACTTCATCAATATTTACGAGTTTTCAACTCATCAAACCGCAACTCATCAAACCATAAACCACACTTTGCTTTTGCTTAATGCGTCATAAGTTCATTAATTAATGGCTGCTTAAACGTTGAAAACCTTATTTAAAAAAAAAAAAACCTACGTACCAACATATATTCACATGCAACCGCAAATAGCTTGAACTACTCACACAAGCTGATGGACGGTTTTGCTGGAGGAGCTAAGCAGCACGTTTTTCGCACTCATAAATTTTCTATTGAAGTTCAATACAATTCTTTCTAATTTTCCGCAACATTGCAAACTCGATAGTAATTTTCCACATGCATTCATTGACGTCGTTGAAGCGACAGGCAGCCACAGCGTCAATAAGGATGTTAGTATCGTGGGTTGTAGTATGTTTCGCAACTTATACGAACTGTTAGAAGCAGCAGAGAAAATTTAACAATATATATTTCAGCATAAGAAAATCTTTGAGCTTAAAAAAAATAGGGTTGAGAAAAATTAATAATAAAAAACCGCATCGCTGCAAAATGCAATTAATTAAAAGTATTTGCAGAAGCCACACATACACACACGCTAATGTACAAACACACACACACACACACACACAGCTACAGAAATGCACATATTCACCCACTCACACACATACTTGCGTTTAATAAATATAAACAACTTTGATCAAACTAATAGAAACAATATTTTTAATTTGGTATCGGCGCACTAGCGATTCGCTAACTACTGTTCGTTAGGCTAAACGTTATAGCTAATTACTTTTCGTTAGCTTACAAGTAAAAATTTTAGCAGCAGTGAATCACCTAAAATAGTCAGTAATCAAGTGACAGCCTCTTACGAGTCTAAAAAGAGAGAGGAAAGAAATTCTTTTTAAGGAAGAAAATGAGTGACAACAGCTAACGCAGTTTATAGTTTTAAGGAAGAAAAGTGAGTAGCAGCAGTGAACTCGTTTCAAAATAGAGAGCAAGCCAATTATTATCAAAGAGAAGAGTAAAATGGTTTTTATTCAAACCGTTGAGTTGGATGTTTGTTAGCTGAAGTAGCTAAGAAGTATAGATTTTAAGCTCTGTAAGAATGACCGTAGTTTGCACATCAGTTCTGTTTAAACATATTTAAACATATTGTTCCCGCTGCTTCTGCTACGCTACTTTTTACTGTCAAGTACAAACACACCACATTGGCCTTCCACAATATATTTTAATATACTTTCCTGCTGCTTGTGCTTGAAATAATAAATACGATGTACGATAAGATGTGAGCAAGCCGAGCATGCGCGTCTAACGATTAAATTTACGATCCATAAATTATGTACTTGGATGACAAACGATCAATGCAGCGCACACATCTTTAATATACAAAGATGTGTCAATAAACTCATAAAACAGTACTAGCTATGTAATAAAAATAGAAACATACACGCAATTATACATACATATAATATATAAATACAGTCCAACTAGCTCTTAAGAATTATATATAAGTGAAAGATTAATAAAAATAAGACGAGTTCTTTAACAGATTCCAAAGCGAATTGAAGTGTGTGTTCAGTTCCCTGCATAGAAACATTTTTTTGGTAACTCCATTTCTCTATCAAATAACAAACTTCTTCATTCTTTCCCTAACCATGAGCTAGAGAAAATTTTTATAACGTAATACAGCTCGTTCGCTACCAATGTCCATCCGAAATTTATTTTGCAATTGCATGGACAGTAATCAAGCTAAGAATTAGTATTAGTAATCGCCTCAATGGTTTTGAGCATCGTCTTTATTGTGAGATAGGATTAATATTTAAATATGACGAAGCAATAAAGACAGGGTATTAGCTGGCTTGGAAAAAAACATCTTTCAACTTCCTTGCCAGTAACCACTTCCTCGCTAATCTTATGTTCTAGTATTTCTTTAATAAGTTGCATCTTAGATGTCTTTTTAATGACTTCATCTGAAGTAATCTTTTAAGGTTATGGTTTTTTTAACATAATTTCCACCTTAACAACTTCTGGTATGAGTCCCTTTGGTTTTTAGCTGGAAGAACAATTTCTGTAACAACTTTCTCAGTTTCAACAACTGCTTCTGTAGGTTCTCGAACTGTGTACTCATATGCTTCAAATTTTTCTTATTGGTTTTTCTACTTCTTCGTTCTTGACTATTCTACATTCCACTGGATGATCTTCATGAATTTCTTCCGGTGCTCCACAGCAACCTTAAACGCTTTAATAGGAAGTTCTTTAATCTACTTCCTTTTGATTTTTACTTCCATCTGTTTAACCTTATCTGCTTCTCTACATCTTTCTATTTGACAAAAATTTTATATTCCTCAACTGCGCACTTCTTCGCCTTCCTCCGGTTGTACTCGTTTTACTTTAACTTCTTTTTCAGTTTTAATAGTTTTTATATCAGGCACAGGTGATGCTTCCCTTAGTTTAATGACTACCTCTTCCATAGTGACCTTCTCTTTAGGCTTTTTATGCGGATTTTTATTTACTCTGCATGTTTCAGTTTTTGACTTTGGGACGGAAGATACAATTCCCTTTTTGTGCTTGGTCATTTTTTCTTTGGTAGTCTGTTGCTTCTTTGGTTTCTCAGGCTTTTCTGGAAAGTCCTAAAATTCCAGTTCTTGTCTTTCATAGTATGTTTGATCAACTTGTTCACCTTGTCCACAATATCTTCTTTTTATGCCCTGTACCGAAGGTACAAAAGCATATTGGTTTTGTGCAAATGTATGTAACAGGTAGAAATAATGGTCGAAGACCGCTCAAAGTTACCCCATTATGGTTAGGAGTGATAGAGAAGTCGATATAACCATTTCCGTCTGTATGAACGAAAGGATCTCGGAAACGGTAATAGATAGAGACTTCGTGTTTTTTGCATTCGACTAGAACTTCTCCGGAATTTTACAAGTTTATTAACAAGCTTGTGCAAATGTCAATTATGCTCGCCAAGCGGCTCGACGTTTAGACATACGTAATTTTATGCAGGCAGACATTCTGTGGATGACCACAAAGCGTTCAAAAAAATTAATGCAAACTTATAACCTCTTATGAAAATGAAAAATAGAAAAGAAAGCTGCACTCGAGTGTGTTCGATAAAATGGGAGATATGTTCCCAACGTTATTTTATTTTTGTCAATCACATTTGTCTAGAGGTCCGCTTGTTGCGGACGATCAAAATCTTAATATTAAAATAATATTTATTTGCTTTATACATCCACATTGCTTTATACGTCCACATTGTTTTAAAGGACTGTTGCTTAGTTTCAAAAAAAAAAACTCATGCATAACACATTTCTTTATCATGCACTTCCTTATTTTTTTTAAAGGACTGTTGCTTAGTTTCAAAAAAAAAACTCATGCATAACACATTTCTTTATCATGCACTTCCTTATTTTCACGCTTTCACTTATTGTCGGTGCCACTCTTAAAACGTTTCATAATTTTCGTTACAATTTTTGATGTATGTAACTATTAATGTGCACATGACTGTGCATAGATAAAATTGCAACAGAAAACTGCAATAACTGGCTAGAGTTGACCTTCCCTACCACGCACACACACACACACCCGCACACACACAAACATACACGCAAACAATGAAAGAAAATACACACACGCAGCGCGCGTTTGAGGCAAATATACAATTGCAATGGCGGTGCAGTGCAAAACGGAAACGGAAGCGGCATATAAAGTAGCAGAGGGCATGAGAAAAGAGGAAAGAAAAAAGAAAGTAATACTTGTGCAATGTGCAGCGCAGCAATGCGCACTGCTGGACATTCAAGTGGCGCTGCAATCGTGCAAAAGATATTCCAACGCTTTGAAGTGCAGCAGCACCTTAGCGTCACTCCTTTTGCCTTTCGTCCTACTACCACCCACAGAGCAAGCAAGGCAAACAAGGTACAACAGAAAAATAAAAAAGAGTAAAATAAAACCGTACGAGTCAGAGCGCAATTGTTGATAAGTGTGCGTTTTTTGCTTGCACTGATTGTGTTCAATTCGATTTGACTGGGTTTGATTGCCACTGCTGCAACTATAGACCCACTCTTTCTCCCTCTCTCTCACTCTTAACAACAAAGTGATATAACCGAGTCTCAATTGTTAAGTGGTTAAAGTGTCACTGAATTGCTTGACCCGCTCTGTGGCTGTATGGCATGAAAAAGAATTGTGTGTGTGTGCGTGTGTGTGTCAGCTTTTCTTTTTGGTCAGTATGCAGCAATCAATCAATCTGCTGCAGCTGTTGCAAACAAAAGCAGTGCAAATAAAATAATGAAACTATAGAAAATTAATTTTTCAACTTCATGCTCATGTGCTTAAATTTTGAATGCTTTAAAAAAAGAAAGAACAACAATTTTCAGTAAACAAAAACTATGCAAAAACAAGAATCCAATTAGTAAACAAGCAACAAATAGAAATTTAATTTTTTTGTTTAACATTTTTCGATTATACTAAAATAAATTAAGATTATTGCATAAGAAACAAGTTAGAAATGGAGCAAATTCAAATAAAATCAATAGCTAAACAATACAACAACAAAAAAATAGCAACTAAAGCAGCAGAACTATGCTATGAAAATATTGTTGGAAACTATGAAAACTCCAAAACAATAAACACAAAAAACACACACACACTCCCACACACACAGCAATGGATATGCTTTGCTTTGGAGCGCATAAAAACTGCAGATAAAATTCAAATTTCAATTTACCAACAATGTCGATTTTTCATACAACAATATACTCGTACACTCGTAAGTATTTTGCCCCAAAGTCAAATAAATGTTTGTTGCTTGTAGCACAAATGTTTATACATTGTTGCAAATATGTACATGACAAAAAAAAAGCGTATAAAAAAAACATCAACTATAAATATGCACAACAATTTGCAACAGAACCACAATAATCAAATATTTTATAAAGCAATTGCAAAATAGTGCTTGAGCGAAGTTCAATAGGGGTGAAAAAATATTGTAACAGACTCCGCACAGCAATTATACTCTAGTTTAGTTCAAATAACTAGTTCAGCTGTTAAATTTATCAATTATCACTAGTTCACTGATTCGAATTTCAAATTGCAATAAAGATGGGAATTAAAAGTGTGTAGATGTTATACATATAGGACAGACTATAGCAGTGATATCTTTGAAACATTTGCCGCTCCATGAGCCGAGACTGTTTTTCAATCTCCGAGAACGCCTTGCTGACTTGCCGTTCATGCGTTCCGATGATATCGATGTCATCGGGGTAAGCGAACAGCATCACTTCCTTTTGGAAGATCGAACCCGACATAATCTGTATGTACGGGCATTGGCGTAGGATGTATTCCATCAGCAGATTGAAAAAATCGTACGACAGAGCATCGCCCTGCCTGAAACCTCTCTTGGTATCAAAGGGGTCGGAGAGGTTTTTCCTCACCCTGACAACGCTTTGTGTGTCTTTGCCGGGATACCTAGTGCAGACAGGGCGTCGACAAATAGGTGGTGAGTGTCTTTGTTGAACTCACGGGTCTTTTCCAAGATTTGGCGTAATGTGAATATTTGGTCACTGGTCGACCTTTTTGGTCTGAAGCCACATTGATATCGTCCTATCAGTGAATCAGTATATGGCTTCAGCCTATTACACAATACGCTCGACAGAGTCTTATATCCAATGGAAAGGAGACTTATTCAGCGGTAGTTGGCGCAAACAGCGGGGTCTCCTTTCTTAAAGATAGGACAGAGAACACTGAGATTCCAGTCATTGGGTATGGGTTTATCTTGCATAAAAGTTGGTGCATACTCCTAACCAACTCTTCGCCGCCGGTCTTAAATAACTCAGCTGGCAGCCCATCAGAGCCTACCGCTTTGTTATTTTTCAGCTTTTTAATAACTGAATCGAGCTCGTTATAGTCCGGTGGCTCTACAATAGTGCCATCATTAACTGGTGGTCCCGGTGTCATTTCTCTATCGGCGGAATTGTGCGCTTCATCGCCTCCGAGTAGGTTGGAGAAATGACTCCTCCATAATCTCAGTGATTCCTGTTCATCCGTTACCAGATTTCCATTGTCATTCTTACAGAAAGTTACTCCGGGCTTAAAACCTTCAGTCAGACGCTTGACCTTTTCATAGAATTTTCGAGCTTCATTTCTGACGCGTAACATCTCAACGTCCTCAAACTCCCGCCTTTCTTGCTCCTTTTTCTTGCGTCTGAAAAGGCGTTTCTTCTCTCTCCGATATCGCCTTGATGCGTATCGCGGATAGGCGCTCGTCAACAGGCGTGAACCTAGAGACGAGGCCACGTAGTTTCCTACTCACCACGAAACCACATGCAAATTCGTGCTTACTCGCATGGCAGCTGTAGTAGATGTCACATGATGCATTTTTAGAGCAACCCTGTCCTATCCATCGGATTTCTTGGATTGCGGTGATGTCAGCCTTGCATTTTTCGAGGACATCATTTGCACCATCCCAATTAAGGGTGCGGACATTCCAGGTGCATATCCTGCTCTATAATTGGTTGTAATGTATGTTATTCGAATTCTTGTATAAGTAAATATTATTAAAGCCTTGACACGGAAAATATTTAACCATTTAACCGATTTTTATAAAACAAAGATTCTTTGCGTTATATTTTTTGTCGAAATCGCTTGAATTAAACAACTTGAACAATAAAACTTACCAAGAAAGATAAATAAGAAAAAAATAGCCTCCATTTGAAGTTTAAATTCGTACAAACGTGCACACATTTTTCATTATATATTTCTATACGAGTATATTTATAAATATTACAGATCTATACCACTCACTTAGAAAAGCAGTTTTACAACTCAAGACTGAGAAAGCACAGCAAAGCCGGAAATTGTTTTATAATTAAATTTTAAAAGTAATCGAGAGTAGTTAAAAAAATAATTGTAATTTAATAAAATAAAAAAGTTTTCTATTTGAACTTAATAATGAGCAAATTGCAAACAGAAAGATATACAGACAGACGGACATGCAGAGATTGAATGAGAGTTGTGAGATACTCCGACATAAAAATGTGAACAGATGCAGAAGTATTTGATATTTATTGAGACAACATGCGTCTCTACGAATTAAATTTGCATGAGCACTAAATCAACAGTAAAAGGGCAACAGCAACAGCAATAATAATAATAATAATAATAATAGCAAGAGCAAGCATAAACCTTGGTGGCCTTGATACACTACAAATGGATTTGAAAAAAAAGCATATTTGTTTATATAGCATTGGCTGCCAAAAGAAAGAATATAAATTTTAAATTTACAAAAAACTTTTCGCTTAAAGATGTTTGAGAGTGCGGTTACTTTTGCAGATGACTTAGAGACCAGATGGCAACCATTTGACTGCACGATCCCAGGTAAAGATGGTCTCGACAAGAGGACACTGAATGCACTACCTGTCAAAGCAGTAGTCTTGCTGTTGTTGCTATTCAATGCTGCATTGAGACTTTGGAAAATGACCGTGAAGAAGTGACAGTCAAACTCAAATTAAATTAATAAAAACCAATTTCCATTAGTTTTTCTAATACAAAAACTCCCAATTAAGTGTTGAACTTTTACCAAATAATGTCACTCAACTGCAGCTCCGTGCCAGCATAGTGGTTGAAGCAATTACTGTCAACCTTTTGTCTTATGGATTGATTTCTTTTGTATTTATATAAAAAATTAAAGTATAAAAAGTATATACAACATCTTGCATACAGCGAAGGAGAGCAAAAGAAAACCAAACATAGGCATTAAATATGCAGCGATACGCTCCAATTCATGCACAAATAAGAGCCAAGTGGTCAAGTAGTATGCACACGCACACAGACACGTTTATATATGTACGCCCACGCACCGCTTTTGACCACAACCCAGGGCGCAGCCTAGAGCGCGTACTTTTGTTTTTTATTTGTGGTTTCCCATTTGAATTCTTTTTTTTTTGTTTTTTTTTTTTTGGTTTAAAGCATTTGTTTTTCTCTACATTTTTATTTAGACTTACCCCCGCTGCTGTTCTCCTGCTGAGCGTACGTTCTTTATGTGTGAAGTCGTTAAAGTGAAAATCGATTTTCATTTTATAGCTGCGTGTTTTATGCAGTTTGTAGGCGGCCGACCCCCAACCGTTGGGGTTGCTTTCAAAGTTTTGGTCAATTCGTATACGAAATGTTTCCAATTTTCTGTGTCTAGCATATATATTGGAGGTAGGTGGTGGTAGTATTTCTTCGTTTCTACTAGTGTACCGCGGTTTCATTTGTCTGCAATCGGCATATTTTATGAATGAGATTTTGAATTGTTGTTTGCACATTGTTTTCGATATTCGTTATTTAATGACGCGGCACTCGATTGCTGGCTGAGTGTATAAATTTTCTACTTTCCTTCATCCTTTTCTTGCCTTAATTTTGTTAGCCACAATTTGGTCTGATATAATTTTGTTAGAACGTTCGCCTTTTGTGGCTGTGCGTTTTAAACATTAATCATATATTTCACTCACTGCTGATACATATATACAATATATAAATTGATGTGCTATGTATAGCTCTAAATTTTATATTTCTGTCATATATTTTATATATATTTTCAATAGAACTTTGTCGATTTTCATATAGCATTTTAAATTGCTATATTTTGGCTGTATTTTTTATGCAGTATCTATACTTTAAGCTGGGTTTTTTTTTTATCACCAGCACTTTTTGGTTTTTAATACGCTTTCTTTATATCGTATTTCAATAAAAAATGCATTGCTTGTTTATATAGCGCGGCGGCACTTTGTAAAATGAACTTTTAGCCTTTGCGTATGCAGTGGATTATTTTTTTATTTTGCAGCCTTTGCACTCTTACATTGAAGTCGTTTAATCAATTTTTTATACATTTGCGGTTGCGTTTGTGAGTCGATATAAGTGATTCGGGTTTTTGTTTTTTCATTTTCATTTGTACATTTTTTTTGGCTTAACTTTGAAGCCACTTTAATGACAGTTTCAGTAATTAACTTGACTGATTCAGTTCAGTTTAAGTGAGGCAGAACTTTCTCTATGGTAGTATGAGCATTTTCGTAGAGATTTGGATAATATATTATATTAATTATTATTAATTAGTAGTTAGTTAGGTAATTTATGGATATGTATACCTCTCTCATCAACTTAAAGATATTCTGTACCAAGTGAGAGCACAATTTTAGTCTACGTACCTTACGTACTTTAGACTTACGTTTATGTGTGAGGCAACAGGCACGAAGTCGTTTTATGTAATGCTACAACACAGCAGGAGCCAAAGGCACTTTTCCGAAGCCACAAAAAATGGTTTCGTATATGTAGGTTTTTCTATGCACAAAAGATAGGCCAGTGCCGAGCACTGATATAAACACACATACATATATAGATATAAAATTTTGTATGTACAAGCTTCTTGCAGGCTCGAACTTAATTCCAAAAAAATAGGCCCGCATCCATGTCTACATATGTACACATATGTCCATATATACTATAGCGAAGCTAGCTCTATTAATGAGAGTCGTTATGCGACGGAGTGTGTTATATCGTGTGTGTATGTTTTGGCTGACATTTTTTCAACATTAAAAGTCATATCGATTTAGAAATGTCCATCTGACAACTAGGAGACTTCATCGTCGGTCATCTTCGAAAATATACGAGCCAATAACTTTAAATTAGTGACTTTGTGTAAATGTATCTCCGGGCATCTATTGGATTAAATGAGGATTTTGAGTAACCCAACAACCATCTGGTAACGGATGAACAGGAATCACTGAGATTATGGAGGAGAAATGCTCCAACCTACTCGGAGGCGATGAAGCGCACATTCCGCCGATAGAGAAATGACACCGGAACCACCAGTTAATGATGGCACTATTGTAGAGCCACCGGACTATAACGATTTCGATTCAGTTATTAAAAAGCTGAAAAATAACAAAGCGGCAGGCTCTGATGGGCTGCCAGCTGAGTTATTTAAGACCGGCGGCGAAGAGTTGGTTAGGAGTATGCACCAACTTTTATGCAAGATATGGTCCGATGAACGCATACCATACAATGACTGGAATCTCAGTGTTCTCTGTCCTATCTTTATGAAAAGAGACCCCGCTTTTTGCGCCAACTACGACGGAATAAGTCTCCTTTCCATTGGATATAAGTCTCTGTCGCGCGTATTGTGTAATAGGCTGAAGCCATATACCGATTCACTAATAGGACGATATCAGTGTAGCTTCAGATCAAAAAGGTCTGCTAATCGCAAATGGCATAGAAAGCTGATAGGTACGTAGCTTTGGCTCAATTTTCCTATCTTTTGAACAATAACCAGTAACTCGGCAGTGGTTATATAGTTGGGGCAGATATGTAACAGCGCAAGGTGTTAGGTTTTTAAACCATATATTGTGCATACCGTCGGGCTTTTAAGATTTTGCACTTTGAAGTGCTCTTAATATGCCGGCGACTTGAGTGGACTTGATTTCGCTGCCGTATATATTTATTGTTGGTGGCTATGGCAGAATAATATTTCGGAATGAATCATGTAGTTCACTTTGATAAAGGTAAACATGCATCCAAAGCGTATTTCTAACTTGGAGAAAGACTTTCATAAGTCCAGGTATCTCTATTTTTATTAGTGTGAACGAATTTATAGGCAACAGATCTAAGTATAGCACCAGTCACCATGGCATGTTGCCATCTGGCAATTGTGCCGCTTACATATCGAGTTTTCTTCTTCAAGAAATGTTTCAATTATAAGTATCACTCTAAGAAATTTTAATAAAATTATCTTTCAGCTATCAAAAAAAAAAAAAAAATTAACAGGTGTTAAATTGCCAAAATTATGCAACAACTTAGCTGTCAAACTTGGATATTTGCCATACGGTTGAGGAGGCGTAGTAAAAATTAGGCAACAGCCTGTCATAACTTATTCAAAGCTTTTAAAATGCATTTTTATGCTCTTGCAATGCATGTTTTGCCGAAGCACTTTAACTTTGTTTGTTGGCAACACTTTAAGACTTTCCACTGAAACTGATAAAAACAAGTTCTGCCAGCTTAAGCGTGGAAATGTTGAATAACAAGCGAAAGAAAGAAGAAAACTACTACAAGGAGGTGAGGAAGTGAAAGCAACGAAAACAACTCACTTCCTTAAGAAAACGAACATGCATAGCGGAAATAAATTTTCAAAGTTGAACTTCTAAGGCAAGCCAGAAAGAAAGAAAAAAAAGTAAACCAAAAAACACCAAAACTGGCAATAAATTCAACACATACTCCGTACCCGAAAGAAACATGCATATGTTGAGGCGTGCAGCATAAACTTTGCTGCATTGCCTGAAAGCAATACGAAATGCAGCAACAAAATAAACGGAAAAACTTGCCTCAGTTGTTGAGCAGAAAATTGAAAAGCATTTTGAGTTGTTTTTCGGTAGCGTTAAAGCAAAAACAAAACAAAAAAAAACACAGATTTTGCGCTAAGGATTTTACTTTTCAGCATACAAGCAAATAGACAGACAGACGGACAGCCAAAAGAAAGATAAACGCATGTATTGCTTGCAATTTGTACATTTTGTTGCATACTTTGTGGCGCATTTCAATTGATTTATTTAGCAGATTTAAAAAGTATTTCAAACTTAAAACAAAACAACAATTTAAACAAATTTCACTGCAAATAGAATAAGAAATATATATCAATAAATCAGTAAACACTTTATGCAAACAAATTTTTATTTAATTAAAACTATATGAGAGAAACTCAGAAAGTCAAGCACCAATACCAAATGTGCAAACAGCACACTCAATATTTATTGAAAAATTATGCACTCGAAATTGCTGTCGCAAAATAAGCCACATTTACGGTGGTACACGCGCGTGGATGCTCGCTCTAATGTGTACAGTGCAAGCAGGTTTATGAATTTGTAATTAAAACGTGTAGCAACAACAACGCAGGAAGGCTAGACTTGATAGCTGCAATGTCAACTAAAAAAATGAATACAATACAATACAATACATGCATATTGACAGTCTAGTGAGAAAGTTTATTACCAGTGATAAAAAAAAAACTTGTTTGTTATTTAAAAATAAAAAAAGCTGTTTTATATAATCAAAACTTGCTACGCGCTTATGTGAACTAGATAATAGCTTGTAGTGGCAGATAATTAGCTATTTAAGTGTCTCCAAAATTGATTTATTTATATAGAAACAATAGTATTTGACAATTTTGGAAATAAAGTTTTTTTCAGTCACTCTCTGACACACCTGAAGCAAGTTGAAGTAACTCAGCTAGGTACAAGGCAAGAATGAGTTACTCAACTAAGTACGAGAAGTTATATATCAATATTTTCTGCTACAATATTTTTCATAACTGTAAACAAAGTTTTACAGCACACTGTACGCATAACAATACAATACAAAAAGCAACCATTCGAATGACACCACAAATACACAACATATATCGAATGAAAACGAACGCGTTTTTGTGCCATCAATTAATGTCACTTTTCATATTCTATTTCATGAACGCACGCACGCACGCACATCTGCAAACCTACAAACCAAAAGGATCGAATTGTGAGGAAAATGTCGACGAATGCATGTCAAATCCATGTCAAAATGGCGGACATTGCCGTGACAGAAACAATGGCTACACATGTACATGTCAGCCAGGCTATCTGGGCGATCATTGTGAGGTTGATGTGGCTGTCTGCGATACGGGTAAGTTATGAAGCGTATGAAAAAAAAAAAAAAAGCAAAAGGGATATTGAAAAACTTGTTAATTTTAATGAAAACGCATACGTGTTAACTTTGCCGCACTTTACAGCATTTTTCAACTTCCTTTCTTTCTTGCTCGCACAGGCACCGGTGCACGTTGTCAGAACGGTGGCGAATGCATTGAAGGTCCCGGACTGGAATTCTTTTGCGAGTGTCCTGCCGGCTGGCATGGACGCATTTGTCAAGATGAAATTAACGAATGTGCATCATCACCTTGTCAGAATGGCGGCGTTTGTGTGGACAAATTGGCTGCATATGTGTGTGCCTGTCCCATGGGCTATACGGGGACCAATTGCGAAGAGGAGATACTCATCTGCGCGGACAATCCATGCCAGAACAATGCACTCTGTCTGATGGAGGAGAGCATACCGACATGCTATTGTGTACCCGATTATCATGGCGAGAAGTGTGAATACCAGTATGATGAATGCCAATTGGGACCGCGTTGCATGAATGGTGGCGTTTGCATTGATGGTGTCGACACTTTTTCGTGTTCCTGTCCGCCGCTATTGACAGGCATGCTTTGTGAGTGTCTAATGGTAAGCGAGGATTCGCTTGATTGTAATTATACAGCGCCAGCAACACAAGCACCACCAGCTGTAGTGCGTCCCGTAACACCGCCTGAGACAACAACAAGCGCGCCACAGCCAACTGTGCTGGAAACGTCAACTGCAGCAGCAGCAGCACCAGTAGCAGCAGTAACTGTTGAAAGTGCTTCGTCAGCAACCTCAGAGGAGAGTGTAGAGCCTGCAGTACCGCCGCCGTCGCCGCCACCGCCAGATAGTGCAAGTCAAAGCATATCATCGGAGGAACAGCGCACAACTGCCGCACCCACTCTACCGCCAGCAACAATAGCACCAACAATTGCAGTCTCCTCAGAGAGCAGTGAATCGGAATCAGTGGATGAGAGTGCTGTAGTGCATATACCTACTACGCTCTCGCCCGCAACATATCCAATTGATGTCGGTTCCACTTCATCTGATTCATCATCGGAAAGTGTTGAAGTAGGCGTGCACTCTATCGAACATACAACAGTGGCTGTCAGTAGCAGTGGCAGCAGCAGCAGCAGCGAGGAAGCGACAACTGCACGTACTGCAGTGCCAACACCTCCGCCGCCGCCAGTCATAACAGTCGATGTGGATTACACACCCGTATCAACATCATCCAGCAGCTCTGAATCGTTAGAAGAGACAGTACCAGCGCATACAACGCCAACAACATACATACAACGTGTCACAACAATCGAAACCAGTCTCTCTGTTGACTATGGCACGCCCGAAACAGCTTGGAGCACGCCTAGCTATCCCTATCCACCACCGTTGCCGCCTACAACATACGCACCAGCACCTGCACCTTCGCCGGCATCAACTGTGCACATAATTGAGCCAACTGTTGCGGTGCCACCCATTACCGAAGCACCCGATAGCATTTATGATCATGTGGATACGTCAACACATCGCCTCTGGACAGAAGTGCCAACAACAGCAGCGCCCTTCTTTACCGAATATCCCGAAGTCTTAATTACGACGCATCGCACAAGTGCCGGACGCTTTACAACAGTGCAGCCACCACAAGTAACACCGTTGCATGTGGTGACCACACTCAGTCCGCTTGACTATGGCACGCCGGCAGTTGAGTTTACAACGCCACACGCTGTCATCACCATACTCGATGCAAATGCAACCACAGTTGGTACAGGTTTACCTGCCATGACGACCATGTCGCCATTGCCGCCGCCGACAGTAACGCATCGACATCATCATCATCATCATCACTATACAACACATATGCCAACAACAGTTGTAGTCGATGTATCGGCTGAGGATGCTGGCGGTTCTACGCTGCCACCATTACCGCCACTGCCACCCATTGAAACGTATACAACAGAGCGCTACCATCATCATCATCATCACCATCATGCCACATCAACAATGCCACCAGCAATAGTGGTAGAATCCACGCTGCCACCTGTGCAACCGGAGTTCGTAACCACACAACCCATGCACACCGAAGATTTGTTGGGTGTGGAGCAACCAATAGTCACAACTGTTGCTGCACTGCCGCCAATATTGCCGGAAGTATATACAACTGTTGCACCTATACCGATAAGCACACATCGTATACCACCGCCGGCTACACTGGCACCAACCACAGCTGCAACGCCAACTGTACTATCTACGTTGCCACCTTCGCCGCCGACACTACCACCAACGCAGCCACCACCAACTGTCGTGCCAACAATACCACCTACACCGCTCTCTACACAAGCAGCACAGACGCTACCGCCACCGACGCAGATCTATGGCCCATACACGCCACCCATGACAAAACCACCGGTGACCGAGAGCAGCGAAGAGGATGCCATTAATACAGTTGCACCAGGTCTTGGACCTCATGGTAGTGGTGCAGCAGGTGGTGTAGAGGAGAAGGCTGCCGATGTCGATTGTATTAAATTGGGTTGCTATAATGGTGGCACTTGCGTTACAACTTCTGAAGGATCAAGGGTAGGTAGAAAAAAAATTGAAATGGATTAATTGATTAAAACAACCGATTAGTATTGATAGCCTATTAAAACAATATATGCACTCAGCAGCACTAAGCGTTGAGTGATTGGTGATTACATAATACGTAGCATAGAGATAACAAGAGTAGTTAAATACCGATTTACTTCGTAACTGACTGGCAGTTAGATAATTGTTAGATGGTAGTTAGGTAGCTAGTTATCTACCTAACGACTGGTAGTTAGAAAGTCGTTAGGTGGTAGTTAGCTAGCTAGTTAGTTAAATAGTTTCTCCACTTTTATGGAAAATACGCAATATTAGCTAGACATACGATCCGAGAGAAACAGATAAACTCTGCTTATGAAGCTTAATGTTATATATTGAATTTTTTTCGGACTACGTTGCAAACTTTTTTAAAAAACCGTTAAAGCCATTCCACAAAACGCATGTAAGGTATAAGAACAATTAACTTTTAAAGTTTAAGTTTGTCGATGAACTTTTATGGCTGAACCGCTTTCAAATACTTTGCTAATTGCTAGATATATATTACCACTAATACCATATTCTATATTTCCAAACAAACCCAATACACAAGAATTCACTCTGCCAAACAATTTAAACAAAAATTCTGTGCACAACAATTAAATGCATATTTTGCCAATTACTAATTTCATAATAAGTTATAATAATTTTAAATTGCAAATTCTCTTGTTACGATTGTTTACTGCTAATTGCAAAACAAAAACAGCACACACAGGCACGCACATGCACACACACACACACAAATCAACACACAGAAGGATATTTTTAGCATTGTAAACCGGAAGGATGCCAGACGCATTTTATGCACATTTACATAAAGCCGAGTAGCAACGAATACCAACGACTGTAATTGCAAACCAAACTGAAATGTGAGGAAAAACTTTTGTAAAATTTCCAACATGTATTTTCATAAATTATTGTAGGAGATTTCTATTCTGTGCATATAAGCATGCGACAGAGTGTAACTGTATATGTGTTTGTACTTTAATGTTATTGGGAACAGTTTTGCTTGCATATATACCTATAAATATTATGGAAGGTTTATATTTTCATTTCAAATTTAAGGAAATTTTATACCTGTATATAAGGACAGAGTTCTTATTGGACTGATTCAAACTTTAATAAATTGTTTAAAAGTAATTAATAACAGTAACTATGGTCGAACTGTAGCATATACACTAATTCTGGCGACAGAAAAATATTAAAGAGCTACGAGGACAATTATTTCGGGTTTAGCTATATGTAGCTACTAACTTTTAACCGCCTGCCTTGTTGGACGTAATTTTCAAGATTTAAAATTTTTTTAAAAATTTATTGAAGTTTGTTAGCTTAGGAGTTATAATGATAAGTTGACCATTTAAGATCTTAAAGCATCTTCAGTTCAGTCATGCATATAACAGAGTCCACCTGTGAAGGAAGATGGTAGTACAATCATTTTATATAACTCTGATAACTGTCTGTCAATTCTCGCCATGGATTGTTTCAGCCGAATATAAACTCATGTGATGTTACGATTCCAACATAATCTTTCAATTTAAATTTGATGTTGTGTGCAAAATAACAGTAAATAACATTGTTTACCAACACGCTCTATTAATCTACAGTTATAAAGCTCTGAAGAAAACACATACTTAGTGTCATAGCACGATCTATGCTAATAATCCTGTCCAATGTTGAGTAACATAGCCAACTTCTATAGGCACATATTCTCCGAAAAATATCGATGCCTCATCTATACAAAAAGAATGCAAAGAGGAGACGCTATTCTTCAAAATAGTTAATAGTTCATGAAAAAAATTCTGGAGTCAACTCTGATAAACTCCATGATTAATGCCAAACCGATGTTGTTTATTGTTGATGGTTGCTGATCAAGTCTATAAGGCTTCCCATTGCATGGTAGACTTGCTCCTACATTTTAATGGTGCCATAAAATTGCCCTTTTTTACCTCTCTAGATGCAAAAGACGTTATGTGAAAGAACCCATTGTGCTTCTGATGGCTAAGAAGACTGTGTTAAAGCTCAGTGTAGCACGTAGAGTGTAGAGTAGAAAATTGGACTTAACCAACTCTACTGCATATTCCTGTAGCTTTATCCTTCTATTTCAAACTACATCAGCAAGAACTGGGCCTGAGATCTATAATTCAATGATTTTGTACAAAACCCATTTTTATATAAAACCAGACAAACACTTAGAAGTCCAAGGCAGTATTCTAACTTGTGTCCTTTTATTTCCGTTATATTTAGTTCTAAGCTAAAAAACAATTTTGGATACGACTTTTACAAAACCCATTCATAGATTTTATAACAAGTGAAAATATTGTTCAACGTATTGGAGTTAATAGTTACGATACTTTCTTAACAGGGTGTATATAAAATATATAAATATATATACATAATATACCATACCACTGAATAATCAGGAACTTTCAGAAAGTATAAACGCTACAAACTTGAAATTTGGCAGGTAGTTTCCTCATAAAGCGTAAATATCCGCTAAGAACAAATTTTTGAAAAAAAAGGCAATCTATATGAAGTGACTCTCGTTTGAGAAAGGCTCTCCAAAGAGAAGTTACGAGCTATCTACCATAATATTGGCTTTCTGTCAAGTTGGTAATTCCGAGAATCTATGGGCGAAACACCGTAGTAGTCTGGCAGATGATATCAAGAGACAAATTAATAGTGAGTGAGAAAGAAAGAGAGCGGCAAGACAAGACTGTGGTACAAAACTGAGGTACTAAATTGTGGTACAAGACAACAAAAGGCAGGAGACACCCACACGCAATTTGAACCAGACTTATGAGTTATGTGAAGAGGGAGAAGAAGGTTTAAATATTTGAATAACACAAAATCACCATCGTCGGCACAAAAACTCTGTAATTTATGCATGAAAATATATGAAAAATATATGAAAAATAGCTATGAAATTTCACCTGAAATAGATTATGTTGTGTGGAATGCATCAATGAAAGTCGTAATACTCGTCGACATTCTCTGCCCAATACTCATGCAAATCATAAGGAACACAGCGAGTTTAACATTTTCTTCTCCCATATTTCATATTTCTGACGACAAATCTGTGGCAATATAAAAGGAAATATGACACGAGAGCAATGAGTGCTCCTGTCAGTTTAATTAATATTTCTTTCTCTGTATTTGTTGTTATTATGTTCACAAGAGCTGACTTAACAATTGTTAACAACTAAATACAAATATTTTTTGACAAAATTTTTTGGCAGAACATCTATGAACAGTGTTACTACTGAAACTGGAAAGTTCTTCTTTCTGGATGCTTCAGCTGGAACTGGCGACACGTGTATAATTCATTTTTTGTTGGTTACTTTAGGAAGTTGGGAAAGAGAAATGTTGACATTGCAGTAGCTACCTCGGGTGTTGCAAGTACTATGCACTCTGTATTCAAATTATTTTCGAATCGAAATTATTCTAAAATTCCATTATATGCCTGAAAAGAATGACATGGCGGAAGTGCTCCATAAAGCCAAAATTATACAATAGTTTCGGGCGAGGGCACCATGGCTTACAAAAAAATGTATGAAAGCTTGAGATAGACATTTGAAGTTGCAACTAATGAATGAATGGAGTAACAAACAGGTGATTTTAGCTAAATAATGCCTTTGGACCGCGAGGAACACGTACAAAGGTAATCAATATCTGCTACTTTCACAGTCATTAAGCGTGTCCAACATTATTTAAGGGCAAAGCAGTATACTAATATGTTGCTAGGATATAGGTGATGTACATTTTTCGGATATGGAAAGTAAAATGAACATCTTTAATAATCTGAAATGGTAGATATGGACAGATAGAATCTGTTAGTATTTACCCATAATTTCACCAAATTAAAGAAAATTGTGCATTGTACCTGCGAGGCTGAAGTTGGCGCTCCAATTGTTTTATTGTGCAATCTAACCTATCCGAAATGGTTTTCATTCCGCGAATTTCATTAATACCTTCGATATTAAACCCTCCTTATGTGCAAAAACTCTTGAATCAAATCTTGTTGCACAGCTGCACACATTACTGGTGGCATTTTTAACAATTTACAATGTCAGACACAATTGGAAAATGTGCGCAAAGCACAATGCGAGATGAATAGAAGGAGACTATGCTATGCCAGCATAGAACTTAATGTGCTCAAAATCTAACTATTATAGTTCAAAAATATTTACCTGCACATATAGATAGACTAGTAACTATACATGTCTGACGTATGTTTCCCTGTCTGTCTCTCCGTCTATCTGTATTCACAGTTGGGATTCGAGTTTTGCTATTGCATTACTAAAATTTTAAATTGGTTTCATTTGTAATATTTGGGGTATGTATTGCATAGAATGCGAGTATTTTATGAGCTTTGGAAATCCAATACACTTTGAATGCCTACGTATAAGCTGTGCCTTTGTGCCTAAGGCGGCACACACACACAAGCTCAATTGCAATTGCATTCTTGCATGTTGTACGTACATATCGAATGGCTTTCATTAAAATTTCACATTATACTTCGGTTCTATATTTGTATAGCACACCTTTGCTCTATATATTCGACTTTATTGCAGACAGATGCGTATGCATTTGCATTGTTTATTTTTTGAGCTGCCTATAACTAGGCTACAACAAAACTTTTGATTATTATTGTTGTTTTCTGTATTTGTTTGTTTTGTTTTTAAGTTGTTTTTGTAATTGTTTGTTGTTGTTTGTGCAATTATATGCATTAGCATATCTAATGACTTATTAACGTTGCCGACTTTTGGGCGTATAGCTTTGTAAATCAATGAGGCTGAAAATTAAGCCATGAAAAGGTTATTTTCCTTATTCAATCGGTGAAACAAACAAATTATTCGATTAAAATTGTTTTTATTTTTTTTGATGATTTTATCTTAAGCAATAATTTGAGGAATTTGTTTAATTCATTCACGGTTCGGTTCATGTTTAAAATATTTCATATAATATTTCTTAGCATTCCAGGGCAGTTTGCAGTTCCACTGCAGTCGGAAGTAGTCTAAAGATTTGCGTGATAGGCTCTATAAGGGCGTTGCTGCTATATTCGAGAACTGGTGGCTATTTGGAATTTATCAAATCGGTCTGAAGAACAGTTCAACCAATATTTTGCTGCCATTACTTGACCAGTTCATAACTAAACTGCAACACTGTACATTTCCAATTAAATTAATATATAAAGTACAACAAATTTACTACTACTAATTGCTTTAAAAGCATTAAAATGTTTGCTGCAACACTTACAGCAAACTTTTAGTAACGTCAAACAATTACGTGCATAGCTCAGTGGTCTACAGATATGCCAGTCTTAACTAAAAGCAAGTTAAAAATTTAATTTTTATAACAAATTTACCACATGAGTGACATGTCAACGCAGGTTGACTTCGTTAGTAGCTGCTGCTGCACTCAGACACAAAAACGCAGATGCAACCCTACTACGTGTGCATGGATGTGTGTGTGTGGCAAGTTGTAGCTAGTTGAGCAGCATAAAAGCTGCAACGCATTTAGATGGTATGCCACTTTATTGTTGCCAAGTAATTTAACTAAAGGCAAGTGGTCCTTCACAAACACACACACACACACTAACAAATTAACTAAAGTAGCAAGCACACAATTTAGTTTTACTTGCAGCATAAAACCAGAAATTTTAAATGCTATTCACCTGTATAGTGTGTGGCATGCAACCTTTCCACAGCTAATATTAAATTTCTTTTTTCTTCTTCACATATGTCAGCTGCAATTTATGAAAAGCAATATGGCAGGCAGCTTTTGCCCATCAAACTTTCTTCTTACTCATGCTTTTCTCTTACCATTTTTTAATACTCCCTCAGGCTTATGGCGCGCGCGAACGTCCTGAAAAGTGCCACTCGCACTTGGCGAAAGTCACTCGTAAAGTGGCATTAAGCACAATTCAAGTACGGCGTTATTTTTTTGTTTGTTTTTTTTTTTTCTCAACGCCTAGTTTTATGCTACACAAAAAAGTGTAAAATATTTTCGCTAGGCTTATGCCAACTTGGCAAGCGCTGCTGCTTTATATATGCCTTCAAATAAAGTTCAAATCCCGCCGTTGATCTCTTGTAATTGTACAGATTTATTTTTAAGCTTACATTGCACGCGTTTAATTTTTTTTTTTTTTTCGTTTTCGTTTCTTGTACAAATTTTGCATATTTATAAGCGTAGCTTTATATCCTTTGGCAACTTAATTAATCTGACGAAACTTAACTCGTTCGCAGCCAGCGCCTTGTCTTAATAATTCACAAACTTATTAGAACGCTCGAAAGCGGAATGTCATGAACATTTAATGAAATTTTGAGAGAAAATAAAATATGGCGACACGAATTTCTTCTTGGCGAAACCAGCTTTTGAATGCTTTCAAAGAAAAATATTGACTTGGTTTTTTTTTTTTTTTTTGTAAAACACACGTACATGCAGAGCACACAACTACGCGCACACTTTATTTGTTAGCTTTGTGAGCATGCTTAATTTTGAAAAACCAAACTCACTATATAGACTCTCCAACACTTTGCACCTAGAATAGGAGACGAGTAGGTAACTATTTTACACTCTTATATAAGAAAGAAATAATTAAAAATGATTAAGCATAAACCAGAGGCCGGATGGTTCATAAAAATAACCATATAAAGTTGAATATCAATCAAATTCTTTGCGATGTTCTCTTAGTTAGACATTTTATTTTAAAGAATGGATTTTTCCAATATGAGCGCAAGGCACCACCCATTTCTTCATTTAAATTTATTTCAGAGTATGCCTTTTTACATGGCTACCACAAATATTATAAATGAGATCTTATCTACATATGTATAAGTCTTCATATAACATCCAATTTTCCATATTTTTTTCAAGGTCCCCTTTTTATATGCACCAAATCTCATTTAATTCCATCAAATAATTACTGAAGTCATAAGAAAATGTTTTTCTCCCAATTGAAGGCATGGCTTTCACCATATTAAGATATTTTTCTTCTATAAGTTTGCATGGGACATTTTTTTTTCATATATATGAGGAACCTATAAGACTCTGCTTTTTATATATGTACCAAATCACATTTATTTTCAACACATAATTGCTAAACTATGATAAGCTACTACGCTACAGAATTCCCAGTTTTTTTACTCGGTTCTCTACAGTTTGAGTCGAACATTTCTTGTTACGCTTTGATTTGCACATCTATTTCTAGAGTTCGTAATGCTTTTTCTTTTGTGCTTGAGTTGTTATCCAACCAATCGTTGGTCGTTGTGACACTGACGGCGGGAGGAACGCATTGTAATGGACAGTGCCTAAGTTACTCCTTAAAATATCAGCTATTACGCAGTGAAAGTCCTGTCCAGTCGTCATGACTCTTTCACTTTTTCGTAACGTTTAATTTTTTTCCGTCCTTTTTTTTATAACGCTTGAAAATTGTCGATAAAAGATTTCAATACAAACCATTTCACTTTATCTTGAAGCTTTGACTTTTCGTGACGCTTTCACTTTTTCGTGACGTTTGATTTTATTCGGTCCTATTTTGCAATACAAATTATTTCTATTTATATAAAAGATTTCACTTTTCATGACTCTTTCGTGAAGTTATTTTCAGTAACATTTTTTTGACAATTGAAAAATTTCCATACCCACTCTAATGTGTATAATTTCAAACCATTTTACCAATTCGTAAAGCTTTCACTTTTTGTGGCGCTTTCACTTTTTCGTGACGTTTCATTATAAAATTCAAGTTTCTACTATGTTACATATTGCCTATTGAACATAATACATTAAAATTGAAATAGTTTGCACTGAACTAAAAATAGTAAATTGGAAGTTCTTTCTTACAACGGACACACTTCAAGGCATAAATATTTTGACATTTACAATGCGGAGCAAGGCAGACAGACGCCAATGAATATTAAATAACATGCGCAAGGAAATTGAATTTAGGAAAGAAAAAAAAAGTACTAAAGAAAATGTTAACTGCGGCATAAACGAAACTTAAATGCGCTTAACACTTGCAGTTCATATGACTGTACTTATTGAACCATGAGTAAAAATGGTCGAAAGCGACTACAGTACTTTTCTAGGGGAGCTGTACCTATTAGTGACCACAAGATGGCAATCTTCATTAAGTTATTTTTTATAAAAAGTTTGCATATTAATTTTTAAACCAATATCTGCAAAAAAATATGTTAGCCACATAAATCACTTTTGCCACTTTAGCCTGTCCTTGGCTCTCTCATACGCAGAAGTCAGGTCTGCATCGAAAGACTGAACTTGGAATGGATATTTGCATACTTTTGTATATAGACTTCCTTTAAGATATAGCAAATATTGTAACAAAGATTATATACCATACACACTAAAGCGTACAAAAATAAAACCAAACTTGCTTTTTGGCTTGTGTCTCTTTTTTTTTTTTTTTTTTTGCTTGACTATATCAGCTACAGCAATTGCAAGAAAAGAAAGCTAACAAGCAGCAAAAACGACCAAGATGAGTTACTTAAATTATTAATATGTTGATGATGCAGCGGAAACGTGCAGCTAGACAAGAATAAAGAAGAAGAAGAGGAGTAGTCTTGTTAAAAACAAAAACAACAAAGTGTATAAAATGCGCGATGAGCAGATAAAAGAAACAACAACAACCAGAAAAATGGCAGCAATATATGCAACTGAAGCATTTCCGTTTCCGCTGGCATTGTTCTTGTTGTTGTTTTTGTTGCCAACTAACTATAAAACTATAATATTAAAAGTAGCATATAAAAATCACTGCATGCTTGCAGCGTGCAACATGCAGACAGACTGATAGACATACAGACCGACAGCCAATCTCTTACTAACAGAAGACAGACATGCATGCATGCATGCATATGTATTTTGTATGCATTTACTGTGGGAAATTCAGCTGTGTAATGATAGCAAAAACAAAAAACAACAAAAACAACAACAAGAACATCAACAGCGTCACCATTGACGCCGCCATTTTACCATTTTGCCAGCACTTTTCGCGCTGCTACGGCTGCTGCTGCTGTTTTCGTTTTCAGCTTCGCCATTATTGAGATAAAAAACTTTTCATTGCATATTTTCAGGCTGTAACGTAAGCAAGCAACGTAAGCGAAAACCATGCCATAATGCGAAAACTTTACGTATCGCAACGCCAGGCTTTGCCCTTGGTTGTTTGAGTGCAACTTTTTGGTTTAATATTTTCATTTTTAGGGGCGTTAATTATGCAAAAACAAAACAAAAAACATGACCAGCACGATTTAATAACAATTAATTAGAGTGCAATTCTCATCTTGCCTAAGTTGAAATTTTGCTAAAGCTGCTGCTGTTGTTCCTGTGGCTGTTGATGAGCTTGGCGCGATGCGAGATTTTTTTTTTTTTTTGTCTGCAAGCAGTTTTATTAGTAAGTGGCAAGCACAAAGCATGCTATTGACCTTCGTAGAACTTTTTGAAGTAGACTATTCAAATATTTGATTGAGCAGGCAGGCTGGCAAGGCAGCAAATTGTAGAGGCTAATTAGACAGGCAGGCGCTTATGCTTGTTTAGGTTTATATTGAAAATCAGCAGTGCAGCGTAAAGAAGTGTGTTTGAAATGAATAATAAAAAAAACAAGACTGTAAGAGGCCCTGTACCAGTGCAGGTCGCCTAACAAACACATTAAATGTTCCCCTAGCTTATGATCAGACACATGACCACTTCTCACTGCACGACTAAGTGCCTTTTAAAACATTTTTTTATGTATGAAACGAAAAGGGGGGTCACTCAAATTCAATTGCTTATAAAATCGTCATTTATTATTCGATTTTGATTATACTTTTTTTTGTGCCGAAGAAATTTTTAGCCTTGGGGGTGATTTTATGGGGAAGGGGGGAAGGGGCATGTTTTTAAAATAAACTTGTGAAATTCCGGAGCAGTCCTAGTCGAATGCAAAAAACACGAAGTCTCTATCTATTACCGTTTCCGAGATCCTTTCGTTCATACGGACGGCCAGACGGACATGTCTATATCGACTCCTCTATCGCTCCTGACCATAATGGGGGTAACTTTGGGGTGTCTCCGATTATTATTTCTATTTGTTACATACATTTGCACAAAACCAATAGGCTCTTGTAGCTTCGGTACAGCGCCTAATTACGGGGGGACTTAATAATATTAATTGAGATTTTTGCAAATTAAAGTTGAATTTTAGTTATTCAGAAAAGCCTAGCTTTAACGTTTAAAGTGTGATAGCTCCTTTAAAAAAAAAATTATGAAATACATTAAACAACAATCACAACTCTTTATTTTTATATACATATTAAAACATAAATTTCCAATAAATTGCAAGTAGTGGCTCTGCGAAATTGAAATTAAAATATATATTTTTTAATTTAAAAACGAAGACACACAAATGTCATGCTGCGACATGCCTTGTACTGTATCACAAACTGTAACACTCTCCACCCAAACGCACCCACTTTAGCTTTATATTCAATTGACCTGTTCGTTTGAACTTCAAAAGAATCCGAAAAAGCGTATAAAATTCAATAAATTCAAAAGCAATCTGTATGGCAAGAAAATTTTAAATTATTTATTTATGGTGTATGCTATATTTAAAACAGAGGAGGAAAATCAGTTCACTGCGGTGTAGACGAATTTTGTATGCACTATGAGCGAATTCAAGTAATTTTTTTTGGTGTAGGAGATTCAAAGTGTATACAAAGTTATAGCAAAGACTACACAAAATGGAAGCGTATATATTTGCTTTAAAAAAAAATTTTTCAAATTGTGCACTGAAGAAAGTTTTAACAAATTTTTTTTTCGCTCGCATTTCTTGTTGAATGAACAAAAGTGCAGCAGACTTTCAACTGCTGCTGCTGCTGCGTGGCTGAACAAATGAAGTGTGCCATGAGTGTGTGTACACACCATTGCCCTTTAATACAAAAATTTCTATGCATGTGCAAAAGGAAAAACTGAAACTAAAACTAAAAACTTTAAGTCATACTTCGAGCGCGAGAAAAAACTTTTAATTGTAAGAAATATGGCAAAATGAGGCAAAGGCAAAACTTTTTTTCCTCTTTAGCTGCTTTTTAAGCACTTACATAATTATAGAAAATTATGCAGAATTATGGAAATTTTCTAGAAGTACCCACTTGTGCATATTTATTAATTGCTGGCACGTCTTCCTTCTAATTACAGTGCGTCTGCCGTTTTGATCGTCAGGGTCCGCTTTGCGAATTACCAATTATCATCAAGAATGCTGCATTCTCAGGCGATTCATATGTCTCGCATCGCATCTATAAGGATATAGCACAACATGAATCATTGGATGCTGTACTACCCATGCATATACAGCTCAAGGTACGCACACGTGCAACCAATGGACTGATAATGCTTGCCGCAGCACAAGGCACCAAGGGCGGACATTATATGGCGCTATTTCTGCAGAAGGGCCTGATGCAATTCCAATTCTCCTGCGGTCTACAAACAATGTTGCTGAGTGAACTTGAAACGCCGGTTAATACGGGTCATGAAATCACTATACGTGCTGAGTAAGTACAATGAAAGAAAAAATAAATTAAATTGAAATACGCCCGCCCAGCATGTCAATTATGCAGCAACGTTTTACGGTCAAGACGAGCATGCGTTAATTAACATGCTTCAAGCATTTTTGCAAACGCTGCGCTTGACATTCAACAGCCGTGAAGCATCCTTGCTGTGCCGCATTTCCGCCATTCAGTTCAGTTCAGTTCAGTTGACTTGAATTCATTCAAGTGCTGTGCTGTGTTCAATTGCTATATAGCTCGCTCTCTTTCTCTTTCACCATATATATATATCGGTCACTAGGTTAAGCTTTAAAAGTTCATTTTAGTTGCAAATTTTTACAGACCGCGTGCTGCCGCCTTTGCTATTAAATATTGCTACTGTCGCCCGCCCTCACTCACTTGACTTTAGTTTTTGGCAGCTTGAATGCCACAAATTATAATGTTTCAAGTGTAAAATAAATTACATTACATTCTTTTTGCTGCATTGCTGCATATTTTTCGTTTGCAGTGTTTCGTCTTTCTTTCATTTTATGGCATAGTTCACAGGACTTCCGGTTTCGTGCTTAATTAGTTGAAGTGCTTCACTTTTTGTTTTTTCTTTTTATAAAGTCTTAAATGTTTATACTCTACAAGTGTTTATAAAATTTTTACACAGTTTGTAACATGTGAAAGGATGCATAGGACATCACTAGGATTTATTCAGTTTTTATTCGATTTTTCCTGATTTTGTTGATACTAAATTTGCTGGAGAGATCTTTATATATTTTTATATCTTATTCATTGATTCCGTCCACTCTCTCTAACTCTCTCTACCTCTCTCTTAATCTCTCCCAACTTTCTCCCTCTATCTCTCTCTATCTGTATCTCTCCATTTATCTCTCTTTATCTCTGTCTCTATCTCTCTCTATCTCTTTACGTCGCTCTATTTTAACCACTCTATATATCTTCCACACTCTATCTCTCTCTCCCTCACTCTCGCATATTTGCTCAATTGTACTTCTCACTTTTTGATTTTTATGAGGTTCCTGTTCAGGAGCCACTATAAAAATACTTCGAAGACGGCGTACTTTGGTTTAGACAGCACCTGCAAGTTCACCGTATAATTTGTATACCAAAACGATATTCCGCTACTCATGTGAGTTTCAATGCAACTCTAATATTTCAAAAAAGTTCAAAACTAATTTTTTTCACGTTTTTTTTTCATACCATCCTTCTTTGCATTATTCTGTGCTGTAAAAGTGAGTTCAACGAAATAAGTAGCTCTTCATAAAATATTAGCTCCATTAAAATATGTCAATTTTGATCAGCTTACAACCAAATGTCTTCATTTGCCACATAAAAGTGTTTACAACATGCCACCATGTGACCCAAATATGGCTGCGCATTAAACCAAAAATTAAAGCAAACATACAACTGGGTGCAATCACATAAAACTGTTTGCCACAAAAGTGTCACACAATATATGAACACGGAAAATTACCAAATAATCATTTTCTATGAAAATTACCGACACAATTTTCCCAAAGGGCTCGACAAAAAAAAAACAATTTATATTATGTACTGTGCGTAAATATTAAACAGCCGCAACAACGACGCATATGAAAAAGCAATATGCCTCTGTCATAAACACACATGAAGAGCAGCAGCAGCAGCAGCAGCACTGCTTATATACTCCGAGCTGACAAAAACAAAATGGAGCAGAGCTATAGGCTATAATAATGGCGGTCAAGTTAGGCGACGCATATACACGCGTCGATATACAACGAATCGATGTCGCCAGCATTAAGCGACATTTCATGCATTTTTTGTTTTTTACGACGCAACAAACGTCCACAAATCCACTTTTTAGTACTTGGCAAATGCTCTAATTCTTTGGCAACCAACAACTCCTTCTGCCAGTTTCTTTTGGCGCAAGTAAGAGATTTTATACGTCGCTCCTGCTACTGAATTTACGAGCAAACGATTTATGTGCTTTTGCCTATTTTTATTTGCGTTTCGTGTTTAATGGACGAAAGTCAAAATACACGCGCCAACAAGAACAACATTGACAGCAACAGCAAGAAGGCGGCCTTTGGCAATATGGCGACCGCTGCCACTCAACGGCGCATCGATTTCATAATAGTGGTAGTGACCATGCCGGCCATAATACACAAGGCTAAAGGTCTACTTTTTCGCACTTTCATCGCCTGGCTGTCTGCCGGGGGGAAGTAACAATGCCTGGACGCGCTCGATTACACACACTGAAGTATTTTTGTTTTTTTGTTTTATTTTGTATTCCCTTGATATACGAGTCGCCATTTTGCCGGAAGTGGCCTAAGCGTTGCTGCTTTCACTCAAAATAATAGCAAACGACGATATGAATCATTTAGGTCTGGCTCTAATGAGCCTTCTGACGCTTAAATACAATTGACATTTTCCTTCGGTTACGCTTGCGTCACACTGTTTCATACTCTTAAAAGTTCTTCTGACAATTAGTGTAATTAGAAAGCAATAACCATTACAATAAGTTGTAGCTAATTTTCAGCTTGAGACTTAGTTTTTGTAGGCTTTTAATTATTTAGCAATTTAAGCCTAATGAAAATCAAATTAAATGCTTTTATTGTTGAGAAACCTTAAAGCGGTTTGAGTGGTGCAGATTTTTGGCATTCGCAAGTAAATATTGGCAATCCCAGCTCAAATAACAAAGGCAACAACACCAAAATAACCCATGACATATAAGTTTGTATACCCAAAGGACACAAAAGCATACCAAACCATTTACAAAAGGTTCAAAAAGGTGACATTCTTTGTTCATTTCTTTTTCCTTTTCGTTTGCGTCAATGACAGCAGGTTACCCAGACACTAACAATAAATGGATACATGGCATATAAGGCATGATAAAGTAGAAAAAAAAACAAATATTAACAGAATATGAAATTTTTTATCTGTAAGAGTGAAATTATTATACACTGCACATCGCACATCGCACTGTACATCATTTGAAAGTAAAAGTTTGTTCTTCATTTTTGTGCAATTTTATTTCCTATTTCATTCGATGGTACATACCTTCTTTGAAGGGCTCTAGTCCAACCACTCTAGCTCAAATGGATTAAATGATTCCACCATCGAGTTAGAAGTCTATTAATGCATAAATGCACACAGTACTGCATTCATCAATCCAGCTGATAACTTCATCCAAGAAAATTCCCATGCAGCCATGAAAAATTTAAAAACTTAAAAGTAAGAAAGCACCTGAATTAAATGTGATGGATAATCTCTGTTTAAAGGCGATTCCTCGTAGTGGGAACCGATTTTTAACTGCTATTTGGTTTCGTTATTTTTCACAAGACTGTTAAAATTTCAGAATGATCCCTATAAAAAAGCTACAAATCAGCGTATTTCATATAGGCGCTCTCAAATGAATCATTCGGCTTCCCAAAGAAATTAAAAATGCAAACTTCTAAATCTCTAAATTATATCTTCAAAATGACTAGTCTAAATTTCTGTCGAAACTAATTAAAATTGATCAAGGCTCTTTATTATTGGCAGTCCACATCGACCTTGCACATTCTATTGCCAACAATCTTCCAGCAGCTTGCCCCCAGGGTTTTACTTTTAAATATTTACACTTCAAAATTTCTGTCGGCATACAAGCTTTATTTTTGATATATAGCTAGCCGATTTTTCAATAGAAATGGACTTATAACCCTATAAATTTTTACATAACCTGTGGAGAAAGTTTTGGTTGAGATATCACTTGATAGAATAAATGGATAAGAGTGAGTGAGTCCAACCAAAGTATAAATTCTTAATGCGGATTGCGGTCACAAAGTGACAATGAACAAGCTGTGTGACCGTTCTCCATTGACAGCTGAGCACCCACTAATTCAAACTATTTCCTTTGCTTGAGTGGTCCCTGCTCGAGCCCCAATCCCCATCTTAATCAAGTGAGAAAGGCAACTATTTTGAAATTGTGAAAAGAAGGGTTTCGCTGCGTTGTCTACCAGTGATGAATTGTATTGCTTGCCTACATGTAGCCGTATTCAGATGGGTAGATGGATAGATGGATAGATAAATAGATGGACAGATGGATAGATGGATAGGTGGATAAAAAAAAAAAGAATAATATTTTAAGAAAATGTTTTCGGCATGTATTATCTCAATCATATTGCATTAAAATTGTATATGGTAAGACAAAGCACCTTTACAAGGCACCGTAAATCCAGCGTATAAAGATGACGAGTGATTGTGGTAGTTTTTTAGACAAGGACGAATCGAAAGGGTTGCGCATATGAGAGAAACAAATGTTCGCCCAATACCGATTCTAACGATTAAGCTAACTACTGGTCGTTAGCAATATGGTTTAAAGAGCTACAACATCTGAAACGGAATTGACTAAGACGCAGAAACTTTGCGCTCGGCACCGTTGTCGTGGACATTTTCAATTAAAAAATTAGTTTAATGAAATTTTGTATATATAAACTTAGTCTGCGAATGACTAAGTTATTAGTCCTAGCGAACGACTAGCCCTTTTTCGCTAGCTAAGAGCTAACTGCTTTGACCTAGCGAAGAGTTACAAATATTTAAACAAAATACAAATACCCTTTCTACCACATATATAAGAAGTGTATCAAAAAAAAACAAGTAAGGAAATTTCAGTCGGGCGTAACCGACTGTAAGAGGCCCTGTACCAGTTCAGGTCGCCTAACAAACACTTTAAAATAAACTTGTAAAATTCCAGAGCAGTCCTAGTCGAATGCAAAGAACACGAAGTCTCTATCTATTACCGTTTCCGAGATCCTTTCGTTCATACAGACGGACATGTCTATATCGACTCCTCTATCACTCCTGACCATAATGTGGGTAACTTTGGGGGGTCTCCGACCATTATTTCTATCTGTTACATACATTTGCACAAAACCAATAGGCTCTTGTACCTTCAGTACAGGGCCTAAAAGGTTTTAATAGTCATAGTCGAGAGAAAAATCACCTTAAATGCCAAAATGCCAAAGACAACCAAAGCCAGCGGAAGAGCTGCTCCAGAGAAATGGCCGAGCGAGCAGTGCTAGTAGTAAACAATTTTGGACAAAAATTTGGCAGCCGATTGACAGCTCAGACAAACACAGCATTGGCACAGTGGGGTGATGGGTGCACAGGAGGGCTACGCAGGTGAACATAAGCGTGTGAATTCACATGGCAATGGAACCAGGAACTACGTTTGCGAACGCCGCAATGTATGCAGTAAATATTTCAGCTGTGTTGTTAAAAAAAAAAAAAACACATAAAATATTTTCTTTTTTTACAAATTATTTGCGTAGGCCAACAAAGAAGTGCTACACGCGGAAACAGGCCGAACAGGTCAACGCTATAAATACAATATTTGACAAAGGATGTTGTCTGGCATGTTGTAAAAATATTTTATGCTCCAATAAAAGAGAAGAGGAAGAAAAAACTTTATTAAATAAACAAAAAAAATATATATGTATATATTGCGAAAATATTATTTTACAAAGCGCACTTTCAATACTCATATTTCACTTGTGTACACAGGTTATATTTTTTTTTAACCATGCCATTTTTTTTCCTTTTTTTGCAGATTGGATTTCAGTCGCAATTACACACACTGCAATGCCTCGCTGCTTGTAAACGACACTCTGGCCATGTCCGGTGATCAGCCCACTTGGCTAAAACTGTTGCCGACGCGTATGCACACACCGGAGGCGATACTGAACACTTGGCTGCATTTGGGCGGAGCACCACAGGCGCCAATTGGCCTGATTATTGAACTGCCGCCAGCACAGAGCGGCACAGGCTTTACGGGTTGCCTGCATTCGTTGCGTATTAATGGACAGGCACGCGAGATATTTGGGTGAGTATCTATGGTACATATTTGTCGTCATATATATAGCCTAGTATATTGCCTACGTTTGTTCGTTAGATTAAGTGCTATAATGGGTTAGTTAGTGGCAGCTGTTGTGTGCTGTGTGGTGGTATGCATTTGAACAGCAGAGCTAATAAGCGAAGATGCTTGGTGGAAATGCATTAAATTTGGTTAGCACAGCAAATTTATGCTTATAGGTAGATATTTCGAGTTTTAAATCAAATTGGTTATAATGGAAAAAAAAGGAAGTGACAGGAGATATATCATGAACGGCCTACTGTTACATACAAGTACACACATATATACATACGAAAGAAGGAGGACTCTTTTCTTAAAAAAAACTGTGACGCATTGTTTGAAGTTCAATAATTTGTCGCTCTATCACAAGAAAGGGAGACTCATAATGAACCGTGATATTCTCTACCCGCAGGAGACATATGTAAATATATGAAGTGAACACACACTTTAGGTAGGGGAGAACTTCATATTTGATTATATTCAATACACCGGTGTACATATAAACAGCTGAAGTGGCATCTGTGGCGTTCTACCATATTGTTAAATGATTTGTTTTACAAAAACCCATAAGTGCGGAAATCCTAGCACTTCTTGTATTGCTAGCTCAATAGACGCATAAACGCTCAAGGAGTCTGATAATATGCCTTCACCGCACTTACTTCGAGTGTTGAGCCATCGGTGATTATATTAATGAAGATTTCCATCACCCTTAGGACAGTACTTGGAAAAGAACGTTTGGTGTGCCCCTCTCCCAACCGTATGCATTTGTGTCAATGTAAATGACATCTTTAAAATTAAGGGACATGCATTTAAGGCTATATAACGACTTTTAAGCTTATAATGATTTGAATAAAGAAATTTCTTATACAAAAACATATGTGTGGGCAAAGAAGTTTGTATGAAGGCTATCCCAAAGAATAGGGAGGTAGGCATAATAATATATGTATATGAGGCTGGCGTTCATAAGAAGTCACTATATCGACGTTCAAGCCATTATTGAGTTAAATAAAAAAGTATAGCATACAAAAACCCATAAATAGACGGTCAATTTGTATGGAGGCTATCCCAAAAAATAGAGAGACTATCCTATTACTATATGTATTAGACAAAAAGCCACCATCTTAACTGTCATGCCGATATTGACTTAAATTAAGAAGCTTTTCATACAAAAATCCATAAAAGGGCAGTGAGTTTGTATGAAGACTAACCCAAAAATAAAGAGGAGAGACACTACTATTAGTTTATGTATATGAAGAAACACCCATATCGCATTTTAAGCTTATACATTTGAGTACTTCATACAAGAACCAATAATTGGGCGGTGAGTTTGTATAGAGATTACCCAAAAAAAGGGTGGCACTCCTATTTGTATATGTATATGAAGCAGACGTCCAGAAAAATCATCATCTTGACTTTCAAGCCGATATTGACTTAAATAAGAAATTTCTCTATACAAAAACCCATAAGTCGGCACTGAGTTTGCTTGAAGGCTATCCCAACAAATTGGGAAACACTTTTTTTAGTATATATATTGACTTAAATAAGAAAGTTCTCCAAACAAAAACCCATAAGTGGGCAGTGAGTTTGCATGAAGAATATTTCCCAAAAACAGGGAGACACGCCTATTAATGTATGCATGTATGAGGCAGGCGTACGAAGCCACTGTATCGACTTTCAAGCCATAAAATAATGAAGTTTTCATACAAAAACACTTAAGTGGGCGGTGAATATTTTAAGAAGACTAATAGCGGGAGACATCCCTATGACAATCTGTATATGAAGCGGTGAGTTTGTATGGAGGCTACCCCACAAATTGATGCCATATAAGCCTTCTACTTTCCCTCTATTGTATCACAAATGAAGAACATCGATACGTGCAAAGCTTAAAGGACACTACTATGAAATAATTCAATAAAATGCTTCGGAGTCTCTTTCTATTCTCTCTCTCTCTCTTCCTACTTCCTTAATTATATATATAAGTTCTCTTTGGGTCGCTGATCTTTAACCAATACCTCGGTAACTTCTTGATTTCGCCTTCGCAGCTGTTTTGAGACTTCTACACGAAGAAAAGTAACAACAACGACAAAATTTTCTTCATACAAAAGCCCAGAAAGGAGATTTATATGTCAGCTAAACTTGCCAGATCCAGATCGGATCAATAGGATCTGTATTTAAATGGAATAATTTATAAGGATTAATGAATTTTGGTGTTTCTAGCAAAATGAATATCAATAATAATATTTTATTATTTTAAATTTAGTATGATGGGAAGGTTTATTTAGTGTCATTCTCCTTTGGGAAGGGGTTGGCACGTACATTGAATACAAGTGATCTGAAAAAGGAATAGGAGAATCATATTATTTAAATTTTAAAGCTTTATCTCTTATAGATGCTAAGTTCTTCTTGTTCATGCGGACTGCCAGACAGACGGACATGTCAATATCGACTCTTCTTTAGTGTCACGTTTTTCTTCACAATCGGCCATCGTACTCCTACTATAGATTGCATTTATTGAGACATCTACCGAACTCGACTCTAGAGGCTATCATTGTCTACATTTAACAAGTACATTATTGTTTTAATTGGCTTTATTGAATGGGAATTTTCTTGAAAGCATATTGTGCCAGTTTATAAAGCAGCTACGCTGCGACTGCGACTGTTGTATAGTGCATTCAAAGCGAAATAAAACAAATTTCATTAAGCGCATTTGCACAGACTAAACGGCGACGTTAAAAGGACATTACAACGCTGAATTAGAGTTTTAAAATTTCAGCAAGTTTGCTCTGTAGCAATGGCGAAATGTGCGCAATGGGAGCAACTGCATGAACGCCTGAAAGCATGCAGCAAAATGCAATGAGCTTAATGAATAAAACCAACAACAACGACGACGACATCGACGAGGACGACAAATTGCGGAAATTCGCGCAACCAAACGGGAGGAGTAAATATCAGGAAGAAAAGTGCAATACAGGCGGAAGTTATATACACACACACACACATCAATACATACATACAAACAGACATAGACTGTGCGATACTTAAATGGCATTGACAGCTGTCGTAAAAGCCATTCGCAGCTTAACCCGTCGACGAGTCAAGTCAGCCATTTATGTGTGTGCGTACCCAAAGCGCCCAATATTGACATTTGAATTAGCAGTGCGCGACGATATCAAACGAACGAACGAGCGAACAAATGAATAGTGCTGCTAGTTAGGTTAGGTTAGTGCACGGTTTGACTAGAAAATGGCGACAACGGCAGCATCAGCTCAACAGGCAGCAGCCAGTCAGCAAACCGCAAAATGGCGTTAGATGAGTGCTATATAGCGCTATATAGGGTGGCATTATATACTATTACTATATATACATATATATATACTACTATTGTTTACCCCTTTTCTCTACTTCACAGCGATGCATTGGATGGTTTCGGCATTACAGAATGCGGTTCACTTGCCTGTCTCTCGAGTCCTTGTCGCAATGGCGCCGCTTGCATCAAAATTGAGTCGAATGAAGTCGATGAGAACGGCGAAAAGGCAGAAAAATGGAAATGTAAATGTCCTACAGGTTATATGGGTCCAACTTGTGAGATTTCCGTATGTGAGGACAATCCATGTCAATATGGTGGCACTTGTGTACAATTTCCGGGCAGTGGCTATCTTTGTTTGTGTCCACTCGGCAAGCATGGACACTATTGTGAGCATAGTAAGTACCAAACAAAGTTTTTTCGTGTAACAAAATTGAACAAAAAATTTCCACAGATCTCGAAGTCGCTTTGCCCTCTTTCTCGGGCAGCGTTAATGGTCTCTCGTCCTTTGTTGCCTACACTGTGCCCATACCGCTGGAGTATTCAATCGAACTCAACTTTAAAATACTACCACAGACAATGTCACAAATATCACTGCTCGCCTTCCTTGGACAGTCTGGCTTCCATGATGAGAAGAGCGATCATTTGGCTGTCAGCTTCATACAGGGCTACATTATGCTCACTTGGAATCTTGGCGCTGGGCCGCGTCGCATATTCACTCAGAAACCCATTGACTTCCGACTGGATGCGCCACGTGTACCCTATGAAATTAAAGTCGGCCGCATTGGTCGCCAGGCTTGGCTTTCAGTTGATGGCAAATTCAATATAACCGGACGTTCACCGGGTAGCGTCAGTCGCATGGATGTGTTGCCCATACTCTATTTGGGCGGACATGAAATTGCCAACTTTAATACGCTACCACATGATTTGCCACTGCATTCCGGTTTTCAGGGTTGCATTTACGATGTACATCTGAAGGCCGGTCAGGTTACGGTGCCGTTGCAAGAAACGCGTGGTGTGCGTGGACGCGGCGTTGGACAGTGTGGCACACGCGAATGTCATCGGCATGCATGTCAACACGATGGTGCTTGCCTGCAGCATGGCGCAACATTTACGTAAGTATTCTCTGATATATGACACGACTATAAATTTTGCTTAACGCCATTGCTTACCACATGCCCTGCCAACACACACACCAGTTGCATCTGTCAGGAGGGCTGGTATGGACCACTCTGCGCACAGCCCACAAATCCATGTGATTCCTTCAACAACAAGTGTGCCGAGGATGCAACTTGTGTGCCGCTCGTGAATGGTTATGAATGTGATTGTCCAGTAGGACGTACGGGCAAAAATTGTGAGGAAGGTGAGTAGATATTGTGCAATGGTTGAAATAATATAATGGAACAAATAGCGGTATAAATATGGATACATTACGAAGTATTGATTTCTGATTGAGTAATGTGCTCCTAATACGAAAATCGTTAAAGAGAAATTTTTTTTGGTTGATTAGTATAGAAAAAAAATACCGACTTTTCAAAGATGTTTTTAAAAATCAAACCATATTTCGATATTTAACACACCAACTTGTCCATGACTGGATCCTATATCTCTTCAATCGATGGGGAGGAATGTCTGCAATGGAGTTTCCAAGCTTTCGATAATATATTTTATCTGCACTAATGTGGAGACATTATGTGTGGTCAATCTATCCTGCTATTCTTCTTCAATTTTGAGATCCTTCATCAGAGCACCGGAGCCGAGGTAGTCTAAATTTTTTTCGGCTCTCTTTCTGAGGCTTTCTGTCGTTGCAAGAAGGTCCCTGTCTGTAGAAATAGTATCACTATATAGAAATTTCTGCATAAAATATAGACCGCCATTCCAATGATGATGGGGGACCTTATGGATTCAGTGAGAGAAATAATAAACATATTTTTTTATAACGATATTCGTACCCAGAACACTTTTCAGTCTATGCTAATAACTGCGCTTTACTATATATAAGCCATTATCTTAAAATGTATTTACTTCATATACAGAAATACGCTCGCTGAGCGATGTCTCACTAACTGGACGCCGTTCATATCTAGCAGTACGCTGGCCCTATCTCTACGACAGCACCGATAAAATGGGCTCCAAACGCTCACAGATGGTCAGTTATCGCAACTTTACCAAGAAACTAATGCCACCAAAACCCATCTCCACGCCAAGTACACACTTTGTCATGAAACTGCTCAATGAAGTCGAGAAACAACGCAGTTTCTCACCAGTGCCACTAATGGGCTCGAAGACCTTCGAGGAACATCATCGTGTACAATTCTTCTTCATTGAATTCCAGCTGCGTCCACTATCAGAACGTGGGCTGCTACTCTACTTTGGTACACTGAATAATAATCTGGATAAGAAAATCGGCTTTGTCTCACTCTCACTACAGGGTGGCGTGGTGGAATTCCGCATTTCAGGCCCCAGCAATCATGTTACTGTGGTGCGCAGTGTACGCATGTTGGCCATAGGCGAATGGCATAAAATAAAAATGGCACAACGTGGACGCTGGCTGACATTATGGGTAGAGGGTAGTGCTTCATCAGCATTGGCGCCCTCTGCAGAGGTACTCGTCGAACCGGATTCACTGTTGTACATTGGTGGTCTAAAAGATCTATCAAAATTGCCACATAATGCTATATCAGGCTTTCCCATACCATTCCGTGGCTGTGTGCGCGGCTTGGTGGTCAGTGGTACGCGTGTTGTCTTAAATGAAACAAATATTATTGGTGAGTATTAAGCTATTAGCATATAAAAGTATTTGGTAAAAAATTGCGTTTTATATAGAATCACGCAATATACGCGATTGTGATGGCACTGCCTGTGGTGGTGACTCATGCGAATCTGGTGGCCATTGCTGGCTGGATGAGAAACTACAACCGCATTGCATTTGTCCCGAATATGCCAAAGGTGATCGTTGCGAATACTCAGAAACTTGCAAGCTTATACCATGCAAGAACAATGGACGCTGTCTGCGCAGTGGACGCTGTTCGTGTCCCAATGGCTGGGGCGGTTTCTACTGTGAGATTGGTAAGTACAAGCTACAAGTCTCAAAAGACAAATAAAAGAAAAAACTTCTCATATGCTACGCTCTCACTTTAATGTTAATTGAGATGGAAGGAAAGCTAATAAATACAAAAAACAGAAACGAAAAACGAAAAAAACGTTTTTCAATTTGTGTACTGCAGCTTGAAAAACAACTTTTAATTACTAACTTGTACAACTGGCTAACTCTGCCCAAGCGTTGTCGTCTCGTAGTCATCGTCTGGACTGAACTGAACTGAACGAACTGAGCTGAACTGAAGAGTGAATGACTCCAGCTGACTCAACACGATTGCTAATGACAAATGTAGAAAGGGGCATAAACATACAACGGACGGGCGGACCAACAGACAGACAACCAGACAGACAGACAAATCAGTCAAGCTTCAAAATGATTCAAAATTTTATACACTACTTGCTACTCTGCTCGATAAATGTTTCGAAACGGAAATTATAGCATGTGAGTGATTATTTCACTTGTATTTCGAGAACTTCATAAATCTTCTTACAAAGCAAAAAAAAAAAGCAAACTTGAATGTCGGAACAACTAGAAAAAAAAAACAAAACGTTCGGCTTTAATTTTCGTAAATGTGTCAAAACATTATTGAAACAGAACAAACAAAGAATGACCGGCAGCAAAATTAAGAGCTATAATCGACATATATAGTCTACGATGATGAATACTAAAAGCTAAAAGCGTACATTCAGCTAATGGCGCAAAGTTGGAATTGAAGACTCTAATCAGAAACGAGTTTTAATGCCACTTCACAGAACATAAGAAACGAAATTAAAACAATAAAGCAATCAAAAAAGATTTCAAAAGCAAATAAATTAAAAGTTTTTATTTTGCCTAACCCGAATTTTTTGTACGCTGCGTTCGAGAAGATTTGAAAGACTGCGCTATAGCTCAATTGAAGCATAAATTTATAAAGAGGAACAATGCTAGCCGTGTAGGACATTTTTTGCCATTAGTGAAAGACAGAAGACACAACAAAATGTTTTTCTTACAAAAACGCAGAAAGGGAGTGGGAATGTCTCTACTAGTTTTATGATATGATTCCATATAAAATAATTAATGGGAATTTAAGTAAAATACACCAAATTTGTCGTTCCAAGAAAAAGTAAACCACAACAAAAGTTTTTCATACAAAAACGCTGAAAGTTTTTAATTGGAGGTAGGCCCTTAAAGTTTTTCCATGTGGACCTATATAGTATAATTTATTTAAATTGAAGTAAGGTGTACTAAATGAGTTGTACAAAAATAAAGTAAAGCACAACAAAAAGGTTTTCTTACTAAAACTCAGAAAAGGGAACATATTTATGTGGGGAATACCGCATCTAGTGTTCTGATGTAAGCCTATATAGAATATTTTATTCCAACTGTAGTAAAGTACAAGAAATACAAAATATTTATATGTATTAGAAAAATTTACAAAGGAGGAGGAAAATAAGGTTTTTATGGGTGCTAACTCTTAGAGAGGCACCCATACCCATTAAAGAAGGAATAGGTGACATTAAATATCCAAACTTGAAGGCTCTATCTCTTATAGTCTCTAAGTTCTTAATGTTCATAGCTGCACAGACGGACATGTCGATATAGACTTGAACTTTTGAGCTGCCTGGAATATTTTGCTAGGATTAATGCGAAAACCATCCATTTCTAGCTGCATTAACAACCATAACAAGGTTTTTTTCATACAAAAATACAGACATGTAGGAGGCTATCCCTTTTAGTTATCTGATTTGGACCTATATATATTATTTTATAATGAATAACTTCTGAAAGATTACATTAGGCATTTTTAGTTAAATTAACAAAAACAACAAAAATATTTTTTACACAAAAACTGAGAATGAGAAGTAGGCTTGCATGGTGCGTGACAACCTCTCTTAGGAAGGGGGACTAGTACATTTATTGAATACAAATTATCTGAAGAAGGAATAGAAGTATCTAAATATCCAAAATTGAAGGCTCTATCTCATAGTTTCCAAGTTCTCGATGTTCGAACGAACAACAGACAAGCGGACAGACGGACATATCTATATAGACTTGACATTCTGTATGGAGGCTGCCCTTTTTTAAAGTCCGAATAGAACTTAATTGGAATATTTTATTTATTTTGATGTAAACTATACCAAATTTGGCGTTTCTAGCTCAACTAGGAACAACATCAAAATTTGATTCAAAGAAAAACACAAAATGAGGAAAAGGTTTGTAAGGGAGGCTACCCCTTCTAATGGTTCTATTTTGACTTATATGGAATATTAGCTAAAGAAAGATCATTTTTGGTATTTCCAGCAAAATTAAGAACAACAAAAAATTATTGTCACACGAAATATCAGAATTAAAAGTTTGAATGATAAAAGGCAACCACCCCTTGGGAAGGAATAAAAGTGATCTTAAAAGGGAATAGAAAATCTGTATATCCAAACTTGAAGGCTCTATCTCTTATATGCTTAAATTAATCGTTTGTCCGATTTTTCGGTTATTCGAAAAATGAGCTATTCTGGTATTCCACACTGAAACGAAAAATTCGTAGCAATATATGTACTTCGTGAAAGGTTGTACATTATTTTGATTCGAAATTATTATTTTTCATTTTAAAACAAATGTATATTATATATTGTCACCATTTCTTTTACAATATATCCATTATACTCCAAACGATCCCGTCTCGTCTACAGACAGTAGCAAGATCAGTGTTTGGTACGAAAAACTTGCAATATGACATAGACTATAAGAAGAGAACAGATAAGAAAAACCTAGAAAAATTGTTCCTGAGTATTTCTTATACCTCCGTTAATAATCCATGGATTTTTTTAAAATTTAATTTAAAATATAGTGATTTAAATTATTTTCAAATTTATTTACGATGCTAGACCTTAAATGTTTATATTAAGCTTATTTTACTAAATAAAAAAATACCACAATGGTAAAGAGCCTTACCGTTTAAATTTAAAATTGAATATTTTAACTCGAAAGTATTTAATTTTAAATAGTTTTTAAGAGTACAAAAATATACGTTTAAAATATCCAGGGATCATTCCCGGTAAATCCATTTTCGAAGCACTACTAAAAATGTCTTTTAAGTGATTGTCAATTTCAAGTAGTGTGGATTATTTACCGTTATAGATCTTAAAACACACCCAAGTAGGTCGGATTCCGGATCATTTTCATTTATATTGCTACACCAATAGTCAAAGATCATTTAAAATTGTTTATTCGCAGAAGGTTCATTTAAAAAAAAATTTTTTTAATGCTTCAACAGCCTCTTCTGAAGCCAAATTGAGAGTTAATAGGGATGAAAGTGACCTAGGCTACAAAATGAAAGGGCAGCCCTCTTAGGACTAATATTATTCAAATAAAATTATTTCAGAGTACCTAATCATGTTGGTCCAATGTATGTTGTGGTTCATATTAATCAATTTAGAAAGAAGGGAAGAGAAATTGACCTGGAGATGAATATACTAACTACATACATAATTCTAGTATGTGTGTTTGACCAAAAGAATGCATGTGTCATTTGTTGCCTTGTATTATTGACGATTTTTAAAGCTTTTTGCGCCTAAAATATTCGACCGATTTTGATAAAAAAAAAAATATATGTTGTGATGAGGCAATGCAATGGAACTGAATGGTTTTGCATTTACCAATTTATGTATAAATTCAAGTAAAATTATTTATAGTGACAAAGAGATGTCTACGAGGGCTGCACAAATTAAATCGATCAATAAGCTAAATCATAAAAAATATTAACAAATCATTCTGTAATACCAACTCATATGTGTAGCGTATCAAAATAAACTAAAATTAGTAGAGTAAAATTTAATGAGCGGCACTAAAGGGCAGACAAGATTTTAAGGGTTTTTGTCACAGAAGGAAATAAATGTTGGGGATTTACGTTTTGTAGACACGAAAGTGTTTTGACCGACTTAAACTCAAAACGAAGCGCTTCAGTTAACTAAGCTGTAGATCCGTTTTCAGCAGCAGCAGCAGCTACAGCTGTCAGCTGCCCAATGGCTAATAATTCAGACATAGAGACAACCGGACAGACAGACATACTCATCTCATATTGCAACCAGCAGCAACTTGAAAAATAATAACTAACATCAAGTTAAGCAATATAGTATCTAGCGCAATTAAGTTGATGAACTGCAGACACGAGTAAGTAGCAGACATAAAATCCGAGGAATAGAAAAAAAAAAAAAAACAAAAAATAACGATAAAATTAAAATTAACAGCAGCAGAAAATATATATATTTCGTATATACATAGCCAGATATATAGCAACTATATGCATATAACTAGCTAAGCAAACACAGAGCCGTTGAAACGAGATCATGGCTAAGTAGAAACAAGTTAACAACTCTCGACAAGCGACGCCGAAGATGAAGATGAAGCTGTAGTCTGTCTGCAGCTGAGAAGACGAATGACGCTACTAGATGATGACGGCGACGACGACGACGACGACGACGACGATGTAATATAATTATTTATTTTTAATTTTATTCTATTTTATACTTCTATGTACAACATCATGCAACTTGCAACAATTCGCTTCGTAACTGCAAAATAGCAATGAGCAAACCCACAACTCCCAGCTTCCGTGGCAATAGTTATTTGATCTTGCCACCGCCGCGCATACCCATGAAAGAGAAACGCCGCGGCCCATCGATGTACGTGCGTCCGCGTGAAGCCATACAAATTTCGCTGAATTTCTCGACCATCGAACCCGATGGCCTGCTGCTCTGGAGCGAGCATGATCGTGTGAAATTCCTCGGTTTGGGTCTCGAGAATGGTCACCTCAAAATTGCTAGCAATTTACTGGGTAGTAATAATGACACAGTGCAGACGCCATCGAGCGGTTTCATAGCCGATGGTGCTTGGCATATGACCAAGGTGACGTTGGATCGTTTGCGTTTGGAATTGCAATTGGATGGTGAGATAATATTTACCGAGAAACTGCCAGAGGGTGGATTAGCTGTAGGAACGTCGCCGTCAACGACAAGTCAAAGTTTTACCACATTAACGACGAGACGTAGCAGCGGTCTGGGTGCAGTAAGTGCAAGTAAGGAGCCATCGATAACATATGAGGATGTTTTCTATTTGGGTAAGTTCTATTATTATTATTTTAAATATTTAATGATGTGTTATGGTGAACATTCTTATAAATTCTGTGTAGCAATAGTAAAAATCAATGTATAAACTATTTATTTATACCCTATCATATTGAAATCATACTTCTTGACCCAATTTGCTTAAGAACACAATATCGAATTCACTGTATGACATCTCATTTTAGGTGGATCATATAAAAAAAAAATAAAAAATGTTATTGCCCTACAGAAATTCTACAAAAATAATAAATAGAATAGAATCTTTCAATATTTCAGAAAATCTATAATTTTGCATGTTGATAAAAGGTTCCTTTTTTTGCGTATAATCTAAGAATTATGAAACCGACAGAGCCAAGTATACCTCTAACCAAAAGTAATTGAATTTAGTATTAATTTTTCTCACAAAATTCTGGTCTTCCGTAAAAAAAAAAATCAATAAAAACGAAATTAAATAAAATTTTCGATTATGGCATTTTTTGATTATCTCCAATTGTTTTATTTCCCAACCGGTTTGGCACAAATAAGGATTTAAATCAAATCGCAAAAAATTAATGTACCGAATTTCGATGAGACATAATAGAAAAAAATTAAATTTAAACTAAAAAATTTCATAAGTTTCTTTCCCCTGTGGATTTCCCTTGTGGATTCACCACTGAAGTGATGATTAGCTGTGAATCCCTTATTTTTCCGGTTTTTTTTTTTTTTTTTGGTTAATACATAAAGCTTTAGCATTCAAATTACTTTTAAAAAAAATTACAAACAATTATATAAAAAAATAATAGGTCTCTAGCATGCTTAGTTTGGACGCAGTGGGCTGCAGGAAATAGACTTAAATGTTGTCCTATTCAAGTGGCAAGGACTGTAACTATTTGCTGAATTATTTTACCAAAATTGTCTACATTGTTGCAAATAAATAAAAAACTGCGCCCTTATGTCCTATTTATGACATCAAACCTGATGGTCAGCTTAGTGCCAAAAATTAGGCCGTTATAAATGGGTGCGAAAGAGATCACAATAAAGAGTCACAATTTTTTTTTTTTTTTTCATTCAAAATAAAATGTTGAGTAAACTTACCATAAATAATTGCTGCTACACATACACAAACATAAAAATAATATAATAATAATCTATTTGCGCAACTAATATACACAATTTTATTGCAATTTTCTTTTATAATATGTTATTTTGCCTGTCGCCAGCAAAACTATACAAAAAAAAAATAAAGCAATGATGAAATAAATTAATTACTTCACTTTTTTTCTTTTTTACTTTGTTGTTGTTGCGCTATACACAAAAAAAATAAACTAAAACATAAACACATTCACTCACTAAAACGACCAAAAATTTAATTTCACAAAAAAATTTAATTCGCGCGCGCATTGACCCCGCGTGTCATAAAGAAGCAGCTTCTTCAGCAGCAACAGCAGCAGCGGCAGCCGCAGCAACAACAACAAAAACCAAATGAAACTAATTTGAGCCAAGTTTTGCGGCGGTTACCTTCCGACAGTTGTTGTTGTTTTTGTTATTTATGCTTTTTTTCAATTTTTATTTATTTGTATATTTCTTTTTTAAAACACATTCACTTATTGCGCTTCTTGCATTTGTTGCTACCACATTTCAGCTGTTTAAATTCTGATTGGATTTTTTTTTTTTTTTTGTTAAAGAAAACCTTTCTTATGAACACGTTTAGTTGATGTTGTTGTTGCACAGTGCATTCATCTGTAACGCTCTTTTTTTTTTGTGTATTTATTAACTTTTTACTTATTTGTTTGTCGCTTTTATACTTTCTGTTTGTACTTGTTTGCCGCTGTTTTATGTATTTAGTATTTTACTAAATAATTTGACACACTGCACAGCATTCGACGTCGTCGTCGTCTTCACCGCCGCCGCTGATGAGAAACACACTGTAAATGGCAAATAAAGCCAGACACAGACTTGCCTAAAAAGTTGTTGGCCAACTATTTAAACAGCTGTTCGACGAGTGCTGTTGAGATCGTTCTCGCTCTCGCTTACAATTGAGTACGACTCAGCAAAGTGTTGCTCATTACGCGGTTTTGAAACAGTGTTGCAGAATGCACTTTAATGAGTTACTTTCGGAGTAGGAGTAACTGCCAAATTTTAAATTTTTAATAAGAAGTTCTTGCTTCTTCAAAAGAAAATGTTAGAAAATAATTTAAAAATGCGCATACTTACCTACTTCAAATGGCCTTCAACAGTCTTTCAAATCTGACCCAGATTGTATTTCCTTATTTCTTGTTTGTTAAATGGTAATACAATTTATTTTACTTTATTTTTTTTCAACACTTTCAGGTGGATTCCCAAATTTGGATTCGGTGAGCAAACGCACGCAAGGACGTTTCTACGAACCATTCAAAGGCTGCCTGCAGGACATACAATTCGGCGCTGAGCCTAAGGCAATTATAAACGATTTCTCCAACTATCAGGGCGAGAATATTGGCTCTTGTGATCTACACGGCGATGAGCCAATTATTGTATAGAATTAATTAAAATAGAAAAAAACGAAAAAGCAAGATGAAACAAAAAAAAAAAAAAAAGAATTAATCTGACGACATGAAGAAAGAAGTAACAAATCAAAAGATATATAGCATTTTAAAGAACTTTTAACATACGATAATATTTGAGAAGACAGCCGAAATCAAGCAGAGACTTTTTTGCATTTTGGTTTCCGTCTAAAAAGAAATTTAAAAGCGGAGCGATATGAAAGCAAAAAATAAATAAAAATAAAAAAGAAACTAAAATAATATTAGACCATAAGTTGTATTAAGCAAATAAAAAAAAAAAAAACTAAAAATAATATTAAAAAAAAGAACGTTAAGAAAAGTTGCATATGATTTTGTAAATTTTATAAAAACTTTTGAAGTAGAAGCAAAAAAGTTTCGAAAAAACTAATTCTGAGAAACAAAAATTCGAATTTTTTGGCAACATAAACAATTTAAAGTTGCTCACTTAGCAAAGCAGCCATCGATAGCGAAAACTTCTCTAACGTAAGTGATATCGAATATGAAATAATTATACAGATACATAATTATTATAATAATAATAATGATACGAACGATCTATACTCTACTGTCTCTTTCTCGCAAAAAATTGCAACAAAAAAAACATCTAAAAATTATTTAATTTAATTTGTTAAATTTTTAAAAATTTTGTTAAAATATTTATTTAGTTCTTAAAGACAAGTCAAGCTAGTCTCGCTACTATTTCCAACTGTGTTCTCTAAAAACTCTTCAAATTCTACTGCCCACTTTCTGCCATTAATTTTTATTATTATCTGCCAATCCAAAAAGAAAAACAAAATCTTCAGCCATTTATTTGCCTTATAGTTAATTATTTTAGTAAACTATTTAAAAAAAAAAAAATTTAAAACTGACTAAAAATTATTTTATTATGTATTATGTAATACGAATACGTCTGTCTAGAATTTATAAACTTTGACTATTCTAAAATAAACAAGCAAACTTTACCAAACTTATACAATATCTTCAATTATTATACATAAAAAAATAAAATAAAAAATTATATACAATATTATTCTTATATAACTGAAAAATAAGTAGAACAAAGGCAAACAAAAAAATAATACAAAAATACAAAAGTGAAAAAACGCAAAATTATATACATACATACTTTATTATATACAAATAAAAATAAAAATAACTAAAATATTATTAATAAAATAATATTTAAATGAAAAGAAGCCCCCAAGTGAAACGTGTAAAAGAGTATGTAACCAATTTATTTCGATTGCAGACAACTTTAAAATGTTATTATTTCATTAATAATAAAAAAAAAAACAGAACAAGTTAATAAAAATAAAACTGAAATTAATTTCTTTAAAATTAATGTTGGAAACTATGGTAAGCAAGGAACATGCCTCAAATGAGTTGCAATACTTCCAAAATCTTCTTTCAGTATAATTTTGCAAGAATTTTTGGTCTTACCTTTTGAAATCCGAACTGGTGACCTTTGGAATCTGTAGAATATCTGAAAATAGATCTTTCTAATCTATTATGTCGAATAATCTGTTGGCGAAGAGTCTCTCCCAAAACTTTCGAAAACAACAGAAGAAGCCTGATCGGTCGGTGTGATTCAGGATTACTTTCCGGTTTGCCGGGCTTGTAGAACACCACATTTTTTCTAGCCGTGAAAAAGTATTCCATTTTTATTATAGTATTGAACAGCGTTCCCAAGAAGAGAAGATCCTTTATGGGCAGAGCACTTAGGATGACGTTGCATATTATATCTTGACTGATGGAGTCGTTTGCAGAAATTCACACTTTTTCAGAAAAGTTGATGACTGCCATTCACATGGAAATGGTCAACAATGATTCTTGTGCAAACGGGTAAAAAACAGCTCACAACGTCCGCTACGACATGTATCTCTTGGGTAGCCTCTGAACAGCTGCTCGAAGGTGAGCTAACTGTGAGAAGGTAACAAACACGTCCTTAATTAAAGGTTTTTGCGCTGGGTTTGGGACACGCTAACTTAAAATAAATTAACTCCAATGAAAACAAAAAGGAACCCTCTGATGGAACAGTATGATGATGTCCTCCGCAAACTATATAAGGACCACGATTTACGGATATGCACCAGAAATGTCCGCACCCTTAATAGGGTTGGTAAAACATCCAGCTGGTTGACATACTCGGAAAAGAGAAGGCTAACATCACAGCAATCCAGGAAATACGATGGATAGGACAGAGTGGTTCTTAAAAAGCATCCTGTGACATCTACTATATCTGCCATGAGAGTAAGCTCGAATTTCGATGCGGTTTCGTGGTATCGACTCGGACCACTCACTATCTTATCGCATCCAAGGTACGCATTAGGCTTACCATGTTGCTTGCCGCGCGACCCAACATGCAACGACTTGCAGTCCGCCGAAGCCTTCTCAAACGCATTCTCCCTACTGCTCCGGGAAACCTCTCCGTCTTCTCGAGAAACAGTGGAAACATATCACCCGCTCCATGGATAGGGCTGCCAAGGATGTCATTGGTTATACAAAACCTATGAAGAATTCTTGGTACGACTAGGAGTGTCGCAATGCTACTGCAGATTAGAACGCTTCCTATCAGCGAACTCTGCAGTCGGGAGGAACGCGAGCTGTTAGAGAGCGATATCGAGAGAAACGGAGAGTGGATGAACGCCTTTTCCGACGAAAGAAAAAGGAGCCAAAAGGTGTGAGTTTAAGGATTTTAAGAGGTTATGTAACAGAAATGAAGTTCGAAAAGAACAAGCGTCTGACTGAAGGAATTAAACTTAGATTATGGAGGAGTCATTTGTAGGCGATGATGCGCACAATACCGCAAACAAAGAAATGACACCGGAACCACCAGTTAATGATGGCTCTCCGAACCCTTTGATATGAAGAGAGGTTTCAGGCAAGTTGATGCGATGACTTACGATTTTTTAAAGCTGTTATTGATGGAAGTGATGTTGCTCGCGTTCGCGGATGATATCGATATAATATTAAAAAATAAAATTAGACTCGGCGCATGAAGCAAGCTAGCTTTGAGACTTTTTGAATCAATTACGAGTCTCCATTCACTGCCTCTATACATGTTCGGTTTCTCATTGTCTTTAGTAACAAGTTGCCGGAACTACTCTTCCCAATTTCGATAAAAGTCAGCTGATACTTCTTTAGCCAATTTTTGTTTTGTTTTGTTTTTATGTTGCCGCTAGATATTTTCAGCTCCATTTTTCGGTAAGCCTAAATCTAACACAAGTTCATTGAGTTCATCTCGACTAAATGTTTGGGAACTTTTGTTTTCTCATCTGGCAAATATGCTTCATTCTCAGAACTTTTATTTCTTTTGATTAATTGATTCAATTTAATTAATATGAGCTACAGTTTGAATAAGCCACAAAAGAAATTAAATTTTTAATCTCCTATAATTTCAAAAGCTTAGCCAAAAATTATGCGTTTAAATGTTTTTGTTTTCATTTTATGGATCATTCTTTTATTATAGTTAATTTATAATAGTAAATATAATTAGATTTTCTTCGTTTTATATTTTATACATAGACCGTTTTATTTTAATATTTTAATGTCGTTTTTTTTGTTTTGTTTTTTTTTTTTTTTGTATATTTAAGAAAAAACTAAGAAATTACATACATACAAACACAAACAATTAGACACAAAAAAGAGAAAATATACAATTAAATAATTTATTTTTGAAAAAATTTTAAAATAATTAGCGCTTTTTTTTATATATAGATATTGGTGTTAAGTATTTTAAATTTTATTTCATATATAAATTTAATTGTTCTTCAAGAATTTGCAATAATTCACGCAGCTTTTAATAGTTTTAATAGAAAAAAATAGAATAAAAAAATAAAATGCTATAAAAAATTAAAACCAAAATACATATTCATATAATTGTTTCTTATATATCTTTTTGTTTCATTTCCGTTTCATAATTATTTATATATATATTTTATTTTAGATATATATAAGATATAAATTGCAACTATCACACGTGTACCCGACCCGGCGACAGGACACACGACGAAGCCAAACGAAGTTTGCAACAGTTTCGACATAATAATAATGTACGAACGATCGATCGATTTTGAGAGATGCTCTATAAAAAAGAAGCCGCTTTTATTTTTTTTTTTTAGTAAAATGATGACAACGACGACGAAGACGACGACAAGAACGAAGAACAACTGCAACTGGAATTTTAGTAACGTGCTGCATTTAGAATTAATGTTTTTTAAATGTAAAATAGTACAACATGCTGCATGCTACTTTGTTTTCTTTTTTTTTTTACATAAATGTTTTATACAAATTTCAAAAAAAAAAAAATTGTTTATTCAGAAAAGCTATTTGGATTTTTTTTTTTTTTAATTTGTTCACTTCACCGCTCTTAATTTGCATGCTGCCAACGAAAAATGTATGAAATTATTTAATAGAAACATGAAACGTTTACTTTTCAGACGCAGTTTAAATCGGAAACGCATCTAAAATATAAACTCTATATGATGTGGAAAAGAAAACCTTCTTGCTGCTGTTTTTTATTTTTGTTTTCTAAGGATCTCTCGGAATATAACATATAGTTTTTGATTTTTTTTTTCTTTTTTAATCGCTTTTAAATTGTATTTTTTTTTTTTAATGTGACTTTATTTTACTAACTTTATCATCATGTTTTATTTTTATTTAATTTATAATTAATATTATTATCGGTATGTTTGCTTGTTGTTGTGGTTTGTGGTGTTGGTTGGTTGTTTGTTTGTTTGTTTCTTTTGGGTTCTCCCTCAGCTAACAATCATTTATCTTTCCATCATAATCTTTATTATAATGTTTTTTCCATGCTTATGAAATTGTAATCATATAATTTTTTCTTGCTTGGTTACAGCATTTATATACTTATATATTTTTTTGTTGTTGCTTTTTGTTTTAATTTAAATTTTAAATAAATTTTTATTTATAATTATCAGCATAAATTTCTCAATTTCAAATCTCTCGTTGGAAATTTCACTTTCTGTAATTAAAATTAAAAAAGATGTTTAATATACGATATTATGGTTTATTATTTCAATACTAACCTACAAAAGGACATCACTTGCAGCAATTGTTCGTCTGTCGGTTGGTTTCATTCTCGTTGAGCCTCCTCCCGGCGCCTGCTCCTTGATTGTTGGCGCCATCGTTCTTAGGTAGTTTTTTGGCTGTAATAAAAAATGTTCAAAATTATTAATAAATTATTTATTAAATAAATTAAATAAAAATAAATAAAGCAAACAAAAAATTTTATAAATTCTTCAGTTTTAATACTTTTATTGCCCATATTGCCCTCAGCTTAATACTTGGAATCTTCATCTTCTCTGATTGATCTCAAAGGAACTACAGAATATCCATAATTTCTTATAAAATGATGCAAAATTTTACCAGTGCTATAATATATAATAAGTTGCTTGAAATCAATAATTCTGTACTAACTAATGGCATATAGCCCCATTACTGGACCACGGCAATTGTACTTCTCATTCCTATACCACATATTCCTGTCAAGGTTTCTAAAAGCTTTCGAACGATTTTAAACTCCTCTACTTCTCAAGTATTTGTTGGAATTGTAGCTATAAAAATTAACAAAAATAAACTTGGGCTTTCCTATAGATTCATATCTCATCAAGTTCTACAAGCATTATTATTACCGTAGATGACAAAATATTACTAGGAACTAGCGGATCACCAGCGCGATGACTTCAGAAAACGTCGCGGTTATACTTCTCCATTGAGCGAAATCATCACATTTAACACTGATAATACAAGAAATGTTGCATTAAGCATAATTGCTTTAGGGTAAAAACAGCTATGGGTTATCTACAGGGAAAGCTTCTCTCACCTCTCCTGTGGAATATAGTCGTTAAGACCCTACTTAACATATTGAGTGAGAACGACATAAGATTTCATCAAGTCATTATAGCAAATTTAATCAACAGATAAATTAAAATGACATAAGGCCTCTCAATATTAGATATAAAGATTAGCGGATGTATGCACCATAGGCACAATTAACCGGCCGATTCTAGCACCTCTTTATCTAGAAATTAAATTGTAAACTACGAAGATACTCCTATGACTATAGGATGATGAACGAAAGGGAACCTCGGAAATTTTCCAGAATTGTCTCTCAAACTGAATACAAAGTATATCCATAAAGTTCATGCCAAGGAATTTGTCATCTAAGATGAATATATTTCAAGCTAACCTTATAATCAAATTATCTGATAAACATAATAAACCTGTTTCACTATCCGTCAGGAATCCATACGTATATCACTTCATGGTTTGTGCTTTTAGTAGTTAGGATCTTTCTTATCTTCTAAAGCCATATACCATCTAGTTTACGGATAGTGGAACAGGTCTATGAGTTGTAGGACCCAGAATAATTTTTTGTAAAACACTGCGCAGACACAAAACTCAATTCGAAGTCCCTCCAGTCGAGATTGATGTATGAAGCCTTATAGATTCTAGAAGAACTCGTTAAACCCAAAAGTCTATCCGCCGTGGATAACAAAACAGAACAACATACTGGGAAGTGAGAAAGGCTTGCCAGAAAAGGAACAACGATAATAGATAGAACCACAAAAGGAACAACAATGCACATAATAGAACCAGATTCATATTGCGACATATCTGAGTTGATCCGGAAGGAAATAAATCCGTTGAAGGAAACATTGCATTCAATATGCATTGGATTCATCTGCCGGATGCAAATTCTGTGACCTCTTTACATTTTCGCAGAGTGTGAAGCTATAGGTAGAAGTAGACTTCCAATGATGGATAGGTTTTCTTTACCGATTAGCAGTTTAAGCAGTTAGAGCCTTGGAAAATACTAAGATTTATACAGCATAAAAGATTAGATAGATCAATAGATATTTTTCGATACTATAATAACCAACCATAAAGCTGTTGGTCCAACATTTTTATCTTATTAAGTCTCAATGGCAAAGCCTGCTACTGGTTAATTACAAAAGACTCACGAAGACTATCTCAATGAGGAGGCCGGTTGAAGGTGCGTATAAGAGTTATTAACACAATAATGATTCTACTACCAGCATCGTTTCAACTCGAATACATTATAGGTTCCAAAGGTGTAGCTCCTATTATTTGTTGCTATTTGATCGTTGAATACGACCCTTTATAATGAAAGTTGTCATTGGTTCTACACCAAAGAGAATCCCACATGTAAAAGAAAAACAGATTCTTTTATTGTTTGGAGCCACAAGCGGTAAAATATTGAATTGAATGGAATGTCTCTTTATCACGATATTGATAAAACCTTTATTTGATGTACACTTTCTATATGATACTTTACTACTTGACAAACTTTACAAACTGATAAAACCACTTTCAATATACGTTTTAATAGATTAAAAATTACTTATCTAAATTTATTTTACACTACATACCGATTGCCAAAAAGATATCATTCACATTCATGCCGGTCTTTGCCGATGTTTCCATGAAGAGTAAGCCGTTCTCTTCAGCATATTGCTTTGCTTCATCATACTCAACAACGCGTATATTCGATAGATCCGCCTTGTTGCCAGCAAGCGCAATCACAATGTTCGGTGAGGCCTTGAGTGCGCAGAATAAATGCATAAAAAAGAGGCACAATTTAATATAACATAAAAATTTAATATATACAAATTTTTTTATCGTTTCGCATTGAAGCACACACGCCCCGCAAATCTGCGAAACGCTTCATTAGCTTTTGTGGCGTCAATAACACCAAACAGCAGAAGCAGGCGTTTCTTTTTGTAATAAGGTCAATGCACGACAGAAATATTTGTACAGAACTTTTCAATTAAAATATTTGTAATAGCTGCTGCTGCAGCACATTGACCTTCATTTCAAACGCTGCTGCTGCTGCTTGGCTTGCACACTCACTTGTTTATGCAGTTCCTTAACCCAGGTTTTTGCACGCTGAAAACTGTCTTGATTTTGTATGTCGTAGACAACAATTGCAGCCTGTGCGCCTCTATAGTACATCGGCGCCAAGCTGTGATATCTGTGAAGTGAAAAAAGAAAGTACATATTTTAAAATAATTCTTTTAAATTTAAAATATATATATATATATATATATCACTTACCGCTCTTGACCAGCTGTATCCCAAATTTCAAACTTTACCACTGTATCCTCTATGCAGATGGTTTGTGTCAAGAATGCTGCACCTATCGTACTCTCCTGATACTCATGAAATTGCCCTTTGACAAAGCGCAACACAAGCGATGATTTACCCACCGCCGATTCACCAAGGAGCACCAGTTTAAATTGGCAACTTTTGTTCTGGGATGTACCATTCGGACGTTGCGCGGTGCCGGCACCGCCGCTTCGTGGAGTCGTTGCCATATTTTTTTTTTTTAAGCTTTGTTGTTCTTTGTTTTTGTTTTTGTTGTTTGAAGTTTGCGGCCTGCTAAGCTGCTTTTTTACCCAGTTTACTTTAAAACTTAAAATTTATGAGAATGTGGAATGCAAAGCTGTAGACCAGCGCAACAAGAGCAGCTTCTTCTAAACACTGAGGACGGCCTTCAATTTAGCTACGCTGAGAGAGAGAAATAGAGATGGAGAGAATGAACTAAGCGTAAAATCTGAAAGTATTTAAAAAAAATATAAAAAATTGTTAATATTTTTAAAAAATCACGTTCAATTTTAAAGCAAGCAAAACTATGGCTCAGAAACTTTCAGTTTACGTCAGTAAAATGAAAACCATTTCGAGGCCATGTTTTTCCTGCATACCATATACATATATCGTTTGAATAAATAAACATAAATATTTCTCAGTTACATGCTACGCTTAATATACGATTCTCAGAACTTGACGCTACGTCGTTTCCATTCAGCCGTATTTTTTCCTCATAATGTATACAAAATGTACTCTGCTTCGCAACCCAAAATCTTTTCAGATAAGATAAGCAGAAAATTACGCCATAGATTTCTGCACAACTTTTTGTTTTTTTTAGTTCGATGTATTTGCTGATTCAGCAATCGCACATATTGGTGATATGTGATACAAGTAAATATATATATAGGCCGATTCTCAAAAAATTTAGCAGCGCAAATTTAAGAGCTTCATTCAGTTGATAGTACTAAGTAGTGCTTAGTACACAGTTTATTTGTAACATAACACGCTTCTGTACTAGTTAATGTGACACTTTTTTGATGATGATGTCGTACATCTTTAAATTTTATTTGTGTTTATAGATCAAAATACCTTGAAGTATAGTTCCATAATCTTCGGATCACTCACTATGAATGAAGACGCTTATTAGACCTTTACTAGATTTTATACTGTCCATTTTTTAATGGAACATATATTTCCTAGTACTATTTACTTTCTCCGAATTTTCCAACTTCATTTGTAATTACGTCAATTTTTTTTTTCTATGAAAACCAGATTCATAAAAAGCAAAAGAAACAGAAAAGAACACTGCAGTCGAGTAGGCCCTACCAGATACCCTGTTCCTAACGATTCGTATGATCTTGTCCTATATGGAAATTTATCTTGGGAATCATGTAGCTAAATAAACAACAACAATAAAAATATGTTCATACAAAAACTAAGAAAAGTTTGACAGACCTGTATGGAGGCTCTACCCCTTTTAGTGGTCTTACCCTAAATCTTACCCTAAATAGAATATTTAATAAGGATTCAAATAAGGTAACCCAAATTAGGTTTTTCTAGCAAAAAAAAAAAGGATGGGAGGTTTTGGGTATTCATTGAATACAAGTTATATGACGACTGAATAAGAAAATCTAAATATTTAAATTTTACGTCACAATCTCTTTGGTGGACATGCGTATATCGACTTTCGAAGCTACTAAAGAATAGGGGTCTGCCACACATCCTTCTGCCAGTTACATACATTTGCACAAACTTAGTATACTGTTTTTCCCTATGGGAACCGGGTATCATCGAATCATGAGTTAGTCTTGAGTTCACACAAAAATCTTATACATTTTTTTACATTATTTAAAATGTTGGGATTATATGTTCCGATACACGAAAAAGTTTACACAAAACATAAACAAAAATCGAATTTCCTACAACCCGATCCCAGTGGAACTACCAGGTCAAATTGTGAATCTCTCTCATGAAGATATTATTAGACGTGGTCGGAAATTGTTACTCGGATGTTTTTGGTATGGCTGATTACGAATCCGGTGTCAATTTTTGAAAATTCAAAATGGCGGTAATTATTTTCGGTACTTCCTCGTGGTTGTTCCTGGGTTCAGCAAAATGCGAGAACCCTCAAGTAAAATTTTTTAATTTATTTTTTTTCAATTTTCGAAATCTGACATTATGATCGTAGTCAGCCCAAAAACTACCGAGTAACAAGTTTCAAGCAAATCTAGTAATTTTTTCATGAGATACTGATTTTACGCCATTGGAAAAGGGTGTATTCTACCCCTAAAACTCAAAACGGGCCTATATATAAAAAAACGTGCTTAATATTTTCGATATTTAAGATGTGAGTGTAAAGTTTCATCAAAATCGATTGGGTAGTGTTACTTGTTATTGATGTGTTAAAGTCGCAGGCGTAGTCACCGGATCTCAATCGCATTGGGAGTAGGTGGGATGACTTTGAGCAGCATGTTCGAGCTTTTAAGCCCAGTAACTTAAGCAATTAGTGGACAATAATTTAAAATGCTTGGTGTGCAATTTTACAGGGGAGGTGGGATGTCTCCCTTCAAGTTGGGCACAACTTTATAATAACTGTTTGTCATTATATGCTGCACATTGATTTTTTTTTTGTCTGGAAAAAACTGTTTTTTTTTTTAATAATCTCTGGTGGTTTCTAAAGACGCCGGTGATGACAGCTGTTTCTAAGCATGCTAGATGTCTTATTATAAGAAATATTAAACAACTCATCGATGAATGGAAACTTTTTTTTGCATTTCAATATCAATTTTTGAAGTGGGTGGTTTTATAGGTAGATTTGGCATTCCTAGCTAAAAAACATTTTATTAATACAAAATCTCAAAAAGTGGATTTTATGGAATACTTTATTAGGGTTGACAGAAAAAAATACTATAAAAACAAATAAGGAAATTTCAGTCGGGCGTAACCGACTGTAAGAGGCCCTGTACCAATTCAGGTCGCCTAACAAACACATTAAATGTTTCCCGAGCTTATGACCAAACACATGACCACTTCTCACTGCGCAAATATGAATGAAAAGAAAAAGGGGGTCGTTCAAATTCAATTGCTTATAAAATCGTCATTTATTATCCGATTTTGATTAACTTTTTGGATTTTGGCTTAGAGAGGCTTTATCTCTATATTGGTGTACTAAATTTTTTTTGTGCCGAAGAAATTTTTAGCCTTGGGTGTGATTTTATGGTGAAGGGGGGAGGAGCAAAATTTTAAAATAAACTTGTAAAATTCCGGAGCAGTTCTAGTCGAATGCAAAAAACACGATGTCTCTATCTATTACCGTTTCCGAGATCCTTTCGTTCATACAGACGGACATGTCTTTATCGACTCCTCTATCACTCCTGACCATAATGGGGGTAACTTTGAGGGTTCTCCGACCATAAGTTCTACCTATTACATACATTTGCACAAAACCAAAAGGTTCTTGTACCTTCGGTACAGGGCCTTAAAAACGTTTAAAAAATGGAAAGCAGGGATAGATTTCGTTGGGAACTACCTGTAGACGAATTAACCAAAACAATTAAATTTTTTTATACAAAAAATCAGAATAGAGGAATAGATTTCTATGTGACTACTTCTTTTAGTAGTGCGATCTGGACCTATATGGAACTTTATATTAAATTTCACTTAAAATTGTACACCAAATTTGGTGTTTCTACAAAAACAGTATACATTTTTCCAACAAAAATCTTTGAAAGGTAGGAGTCGGACGAGACAGCGTTGGAAGTCTTCGAGAGGAAGATTCTTCGCAGGATCTATGGTCCTATTAGAGTCGGCGATGAGTTTAGGTCCCGTATGAACCACGAGCTGCACGAGCTATTCGATGAGGTTGACATAGTCCAGCGCATAAAATTCCAGCGGCTGCACTGGGCTGGGTACCTCATCCGAATGGATGAAAGAGCTACAGCACGCAAGGTTTACATGGGGGCCCAAACTTGATTGGTGGACGCCGACATAGAGGACGACCGGACACTCGATGGAATGACCACGTATGGAGAGATCTCTTCGTACTTGGCATTCAAAACGACTGGCGCCAGCGCGCACAAGATTATGGATGCTGGCGCGTCTTCCTAGACGCGGCCATGACCGGTAGACGGTTGACGGCCATATAGATAAGTAAGTAAGTAAGTAATCTGAAGAGGGCATAGAACAGTCTTAACTGCCAACTAGAAGGTTCTATCTCGGACATATCTCCATCGACTATGATCTATTATTTTGACCAAATTACGGGGCACAGCGAAGTGTGCCGGGTACAGCTACTTATCTTTAATATTCTCATGTTTCGCTGGTGTTATCTGAAGATTATTTAAAACTGATGCTCTCTCATTAATTATGTTCCCACTTTACGAGATATTTCTAAAGCACGTGAGGTATCTAAAAATGAGAAAATGATGAAAGAATTTTTGAATGGAATCATACGTGCTGATAGATGTTTCGCATGATTGGAACACGTACGGGGAGTCTCTTTTTGATTTCTTTGTTTTGAGGAGTAAAGTTTTCAATGATATTTTTTTTATGTATTAGATTCATGACTGTTCTACAATGCTCTGAGTAATAGCTGAGCGAGTCTTATTAAACTATGTATTTAAAATTCTTTTTTTTTTTACGATTTTTTAACGAATAAAGAAGAAGCACACATTGCTAAGGTTTCTGTTTGTTGTTTGCATGCGGTGTTAGTTTTTATTTTTAGCGCTAATTGCGCGATTTGTTTGTTTCATTGAAATTTTGACGTTCGGAACGACAAAAAGACGAAGTCTGACATTGAACTTTGTTGCATATTAGTTGAGCTAAGTTTTATTTCTATAAGATTCCAAAATATAGAACCTAAAAAAAGACTGATAAGCAGCGCAAATATGTATGTCTACGAATGAAATAAATGTTGATAAGCGAGGTTAGACGATAAGAAATTTTACAGTAGCTATATATTTATGGGGATGCGTCATAAAATTTTAGATAAATTGTAGAATTACTTAAATAAGTTGTTAATTTAATACTACGTACACTTGGTGACCCCGCCCAGTGTCATGCCCGTTCAAATATATTTTTTTCCTCACAACACACTAAATGACTTTCCCTTGACACTCGTGTGTGTGTGAAATAAAAATAAAAAAATAAACAATTAATTAACAAGCTAATATTAAATTATACTCAAGAGAGCAAACCACACGCAGATAATGAGAGCGTAAATGTGTGTAAGAGAAAGAGAGCCTAACAAATTAGGATGCATTAAGAGTCTCTGATAAGGCACTGACTGCAACTCAACAATGAAAAATTTAATAATGAAAAGACAAACAGCAAGAGGAAGTGTAAAAACAAATGAAAGCTATATGCGGGTGTATAGCGGGGCGAACCGTTACAATATAAATCGACGTAAATTAAAATGAATGACGACGACTGGAATTCAAAAATACACACTTGAACTCGTCAATATCAAGGAGAAAGATAAAGCGAGAAAGAGACTTAATAGCAACAAAAATAAATAAAAATAAAAAGAGTCGGAACAAGAGGGAACGTGCAACAGCCTGCCCTGCTGAGTACTGCTAACTGTATTTGTCTGCATTATTAAATTAAGCACGTCTAATAGGAAAATGTAAAAGGGAGTGTGAAAGACTGGAAAAAAAATAGACTCATACAAATATTTGCAATTTAAATGCAAGAAAGAGAGCCCAAGTGCAATATATATATAAAGGACGTGAGCGGAAGCGTGAGATAAAGCAAATGTTATTTCATTTTAATAATAGAATTGTATTGTTTTATAAAACGTTTCTTGTTGAATTGCATTTTTTGTATTGACTTTTAATTGTTCTTATTTCAAATCACGTTGCACAGGGTGATACAGCATAAAAATGTATACAAACGCTTCAGTGTTGTAAAACAGTGTTATAAAAAATCTCTGCTGATCTATACTATTTTCACAATTCGCAGTTAGTTTAAGCATTAATATTTTTGCTTTATAGAAGCAAGAAGCAGCAGAGAAGAGTTTTCACGGGAGCTACGTATTTGAAGCTAGGCGTAGACTTTAAAAGTTTCAAGGAACCTGTTATTAGAAGTTAATAAGTCTAGAAAAAGGCACTGTAATACGCCTGGAAAGGCTTTAATTGAATTTAAAAAGCTTAAACTCAAGCTTAAATGCTCTGTAAAGTGCCATTCCTAAGCAGGAACAACATGATTTCAAAACCATAACAATTTTTCCAGAGAAGGGTAGGAATTGTCAGTTTGGCTAAATCCAATATCCAATAAATTACGATCGATTAATTTTAGCAGTACTAGCCAAATTTTTAAGACATAAAAGGCGTTAATTCTTGGATTGCCCCAAAAGACAATTTGATTTTCCAATTCGGAATCTATATGCTGCTAGATATATGTCAAAAACTTGTGACAATGGTTCTGTAATTCATACACCCTATAAAATATATTTAGCTGAAGTTATCATATAACATTTTAGTCTAACAACTGGTTTGCGTCATTTACTACGTTCAGGATGGTGCATGCCGCATGCCGCATGTCCCAGCACTCAAGACAAGCAATTGCATTGGTAAACCTTTCCGGCTTCTGAATGTGACCTCTCCAGCTTCTACTTCTTGGATATGGCTGCCAAGGAGGACATTGATCCCAATTGTCACTGCCTATCAAAGAACTCTGAAGCCGGGAGCAACACGAGTTGTTCAGGCACAAGAAAATGATGTAAAAAAGGCTTGAGTTTGAAGAGGTTATGCGATAGACACAGAGCAAGAACTTCTATCAAATGGCAGACCGTCTGATCGAAGGTTTTAAGCTCGGAGTAACTTTCTGTAAAGACGAAAATGAAAAACTGATTACAGATGCACAGAAATCACTAAGAATATGGAGAAGACACTTCTCTCAACTACTTCAAGGCGATTAAGCACATAATTCCGCCAAGATAGAAACGATACCAGAACCTCTATTTAATAATTGCTTTATTACAGAGCCACCGGATTATAACGATATGGACTCGATTATTAAAAACGTACATAATAACAAAGCGACAGGCTACGATGAACTACCAGCTACGGAATTCAGGACTGGCTAAGAAGGATTGGTCAGGAGTAAACACCCAAAAAAAAAAAAACCCAAAAAAATCAAGGGTTAAAACCCTATTTGAGTTAAGGCACAGTTTCGGTCCTATACGAAACACGAGCTAATGAGCTAATAGAGCACGATCGGGCACAAGTTGAAGTGAACAGTTATGGAGAGATCTCTGTGAACTACAGCTCGTGCTTAAGAAATTTATACAGGGTGTGAAACTTGAGCTAACGAAATGAAAAACTTTCAATCTTGTCCAACTCATTTGGATTTGATCGAAATGATCCAATATGCTGTATAAATTCAAGGCAAGTGTTTTGGAAGTCGATTTTTCAGCTGCTTAAGGGATAGAAATGGGTTCTTACAACTCAAACTGGTGGATTTATTGCAACAAATCCAAGCGTATTCAAGAAAAAATACTGCTGTTAACATGGCTCGACTACGAGATACTCTGCATCTAACGATTTGTACGAGGGCTGCCTCTTCTTTTGGTACGATCTTAACCTATACGGAATATTTTCTTAAGAAAGTTGCAAGATATACCAAAATTGACATTTCTAACTAAATAAACAACAAACATAAACAATTTTTCATGCACAACTCAAAAAGCTTGGAGAGATTTGTATGGGGGCTACATGGATTGCTTCTAAAGACAAATTGTTCTTATACTGCCAGAATTTTTGAGAAAAATATGGAACATAGTTTGAACATTAAATTCGTAAACATTTTTACGCTATAAAAGCCTCAATTTTGGCAGAAAAGTATAGAGCCCACTCACAGACTATAGATTATCAAATTATATGGTTTAATAAAATTGAAATTCAACTTTTTTTATTTTAAAATTTTTTATTCCCTCCTTTGGAATTTTGTCAGTGCCAAAATACATAATTTACAATGTTACAAACTGTGTGCAAATTCATATTATGCCCTTCACAGTGAATGTGTGTAGTGTAAATTGCAGGTTTAGCAGAATTGATAGAAGAGAGAAGTTGTCAAGTGGTGTCAAACACACACAAACAAAGCAGTCAATGTCGTTGACAGTTAATAATTACGCTTATGTATTAGTATTGTACACGATTTATGCACATACTTTAGTATATATATTTATTATATACTATATATGTGTAGATTTATATTATATATCAAAAACAATATCACTCGAGATTTGTTGTTTTAACTGCTGCTGCTGCTGATTTGCTTTTGTTGCAGTTCATTTTAAAGCAATAAAATTTCGTATATTTCATATATGTATGTGTTTGCATTTGTATTGGTTTTAGTGCACATTTTATGTGACGTAGTTTTGAAAAAAAAAAAACAACACTTTAAATATTTCAATTGATTTTAAGCTTAATGAAACCAAAAGAAAAAAAACAATTTTTTTTTTTTTTACAAACACAAACCAAATCATGTGACACTGATTTCTTTTTTTGAGTCGAGTTTATTCAGAGGGCGTAGACGTCACAGCCAAACGCGCTATTTGTAATTTAATAAACTGATTATTTATTATATAAAAAAAATTAATAAACCGGATTTTAGCTTTTATTCTGCTTAAAACATATTCACAAAACATTTGCAAACATATTGCAAAAATATTAAATACATAAAGCAGACGCAATTTTGCATAATTTCTTTAGCACTTACACACACACAGACACACAAAACACTATTAATTCATTTCAATTTAATTAATTATTTCTTAACTTAGCGAAGGTACAACAACCAAAAGCAAATGTTTAAATTAAATAAAATAAATTATATACAATAACAACAACACAAAAATATACAAGTTATGTTATATGCGGTATTTCTCGTCCGGCGACCGCTCAACGGAAAATTCAATAAAAATCTAATGGAATAAAATATCAAGAGGGAAAAAAGGCGGACACGTCGTAGTGGCTCTGTCGCGTCGTATAGTACAAACGTAGCAGCGCAGCAGCAGAATAAGAACAGCTGACGATGCGTCATTTCTTGATTTTAAGTGAGAAAAAAATATACAAGGAAAAAAAACAAAAGAGAGAGTGTGAGAGTAGTGCAAACACATGCACACACACTGCCATGCATGCATGCATGGTTACGCATGTGAGCCGCTAATAACAAAGGGAAGCAGCAACAACAACAAAACTAAACATGTACGAGTGTATGTATGCAGAAGAAGAAACGGCATTAATTGCGCCAGTGTGTGAGTTGGCTGTATTGTGGGGTGTGTAGGGATTCCGCATTCCATGTTTTCGTGAGCAAAAAGTCAACAAGTGCAGACAGTGCTGCCAACTTGCTTTGAATTTAATAAGCTCAAATAATTGTTTATTTAGCAATTGAAATTGTTTATTTTTGTAAAGGAAAATAATAATTTAAGTTGAAATTTATTAATTGGAGCATAAAAACAAAATAGTTATTTTAAAATTTATACATATAATTAAATAAATTAAAAGTTTTTTTTTTATAATTCTAGTTGATAGATTGGGGATACTATTTATAGGAAATCTCCATATCTAATTTTACACAATTTTTTTTGTGATTTCAAAACTGTTTAACCAAGAAACTGTGACTGATCATTTTAGAATTTTTATACATTAAAAAAAAATTTAACGATAAAAAATGATTAAAGATATGACTAAGAAATAAAAATATAATCTGCTGTGTATCAATCTAAAAGGCTTGAAAAAATTCTCTATTTCACAATAATTCAAAACTTAAGTAGTTACACTTTACAGTAATAGTAGCGAAAGAGTTCTGACACAGATATTGTCAATAAAATCCATGAAATGATGTTTGAAAATCGAAGAATGAAAGTGCGTGAGTTGACTTGAGGCTGTAGGCATCCCAACTGAGTGGGTATATCAAATTTTTCATGAATATTAGGACATGAAAAAGCTAATGGGTGTCGCAACTTCACACATTCGACCATAAGCCCCATAAGTGTTCCTCCGTTTCGTTAAGCGAAGTAAAAAGTGCTTTACCATTTCACCATTGTAATAATCCATAAATTGGATTAAGAACTGCTACGCCATCCAGCATATTCTCCAGATTTAGACTCCTATAACTATTTCCAACAGGAAATTTTAAACATTAAACCTGAAGAAATGTCTGGGCGCTAAGACTTTAGATCGAAAGACTCGGTCAGCACTAAAACTAACGCCTATATTTTAAGGGCCTTCAGAAAATATATTAGTTGGATGGATTAAACAATTTGGACTAAATGTATCATGCATATAGGAGACTTAGTTGGGAAACAGATATTTTCTATTCTCGTTTATATTAAATATACTCAGTAGTATTGCTGGATAACTTTATTTCTTTTTTGCTTGTCAATATGAAATTTGTGCAAATATTTTATGTTCCAAATAAAACTTCAAATATACCCAACAATATCAACTTAAAATACAATATATAAATGGAAATTGAAAACCTCTCCGACCAATTTTCGGTGTAGCACCATACAACCACCCAGATTCACCACAGTTTGTGGTTTACCAGGCAAACTATCGTCTAAGTGAGATGATCAAATAAAACAAACAATAAAAGAGTTAAAAAATAATCAATAAATCATTTATAAACTTCAGAATATTGACTTAGAGATATGTATGTGAAGAGTGCAAAAGCTTAATTTCCTCAGAACACAACGCATTTCTTTGTTTTATGTTCAAACTCGTCTTTAATAAGAAGTCTTGCTAATATCAATGCTATATTTCGAAATAAGGTCTTTCCAAATCTTTACTTCTTGCGTAGAATTAATTGCGATATTGTATTAATAGAACATAGAACACTTTGAAAGTATTTTCATTTGTTTCTGACCAAAAAATACAGAGTTTTTATACCAACGGTGAATATTACTAGATTGAAAAATAGAATCATATATTTTTTTGTGGGAAAAACGTTGAGATTTGATCCAAATAACCATTATAACTAAAAATGCAAATTTCAAGGCTTTATCTCTCTAAGTTCAAAATATATATGCGGACGTTTCTATATCTATACTCGAATATATTTATAATAAGGAGTCTGTCTCGTCTCCTTCTGCGTGGTACATACATTTTCACAAACTTATTATACTTATTTTCCCTTATGGAAAAGGGTATACAAATAAAAACTGTAGAAATTTCTGCATAAGATATTGAATTGTTTCATTTGATTATGAAGATGGCACTCCGAACATATGAAGAAACAAAAAATTGGATCAACTCGTGGATGACCTAAAACGAGTCTAAACAAAATCTTGTGTTAACGTTTAAACTAGAAGATTATTGAATCTTTTAAGTATTACTAATTAATAATTCAGAGTACAATTTTCTACAAGTTCTATAAAATTTATAAGAACAACTCAAAATTTTTAAGGCAGGTTCAGACGGTATCAGATATATCAGATGTACTTGAATTACTTTTAGTAGATATTTATAGATATTTTAAATATTTTTTATTTAATATATTAAATGTTTTTTTTTTTTATATCATCTGAACAGCGTTTGGTTCGGTGAATCACTAATTTTTGAAGATCTTCAAGTCAAGCCAAGTTGGCAGCACTATTTGGAGCAATGGGGAGCACGAAAAGTCAGAATTACTTAAAAAACAAATTAGTAATGTCGCATAATTAATTTCAATTTTTAACAAAGCAATCATAAATCTTTTCATTGTTTATGTTACTTCGCAGCTCAGACGTTTAAAACAAAGCAATTGCATACGCGTCGATGTCAGATAAGACGTTTAATGTAGATAAATGTAAATATAACCCGCACCGATAATTTTAAGACGCAAAAACAGACAAATACACACAAATATAAACAGCAGAAAAATAAAATAGAATAAAAAGGAAGTCCTTTTCTATACGCTTAAACAAACAATTCCTATAGGGCTTTCGTTTTTTAACAGAAAAAAAATTCTGCAGATAAGAAATACTTTTTGAAGGGCGAATGATATGAATTAGAAAATGATAAAATGTCTGCTCCTCCTATTTATTATTTAATGCAATTATGTATGCGAAGAAAATTAATTAATTTTTCTAAGCAAATTTATTTTTAATGCATTAAATTTAATTAGGCCTGGCATGGAGAGCGCAACAAAAACAAACAGAAAGATGCAAAAGGAGCACCAAAAGACGACAGCTACGACGTCGAAATGGGCAGCGCAGCCCACTAATGCGCATAAAAAAATTTTGCTTTAATCACTTTTGTACTTTATACTCACAAAAACAAACACACACAAACACACAGATACACTGCCAAATAGTGATTACATGCGCAAATTTATTTGTTGCAAAAGTTGCCAAGTCGCGCTCATATTTTTTTTATTTAATTACACATTTTTCTTGCTTTGTAACTGGAAAATTTCAACTTTTCACTTCCCGACGAGCGACAAACACACACACATATGCATATATGAAAACACAGAGCTAAATAAAAACAACAACGATGACAGCGCAGCGCACACACACCCAACTAAATATGCAGCGACAGACAACACAATTGTCATCTCGCTTACACTTGTACGCTGTAAAGCGACAATTGTATTAAAAATTTCTCTTGCTCTGTGCTCTTATTTGCGACGACGATGACGACGACGACGACGGCGATGATGACAATGAAGAAGAGATGTGTTAGAAAATTTTGTTTCATTGATGAAAAAACCTTATTGCAATTTGTTTGCACACTTAGCTTTAATTAATTTACGCACTTTGACTATTGCTGCAACGTTTTCAAGCGTTTTCGTAACGCACAAATGCGGTTTTGCTGTTGTTTTTTGTAAAAACACACTTTCGCTTCACAACTTTTACTTTACGCTGCTACTTTATTGAAAATCGAATTGATTATTTATCTCACTCGCACCAAGTACGGGTTTCAATCATATAAGGAGGACTACGTACAATGAAAATTTACGTAGTGCTGCAGCTATGTGTTTGACATACATGCTCGGCGGTCTGCTCGCTTGTTTCACTTCGCCTGTGCACCGCTCACACGTATGTGAAATACCGCTGTACAAACTTTCTGCACCGTAGGACGAACGTTAATTTTTAAAAATAATAAATATAATTAAATATTCCTGTGTGGTTTGAGCAGTTCTAAATGTTAATAAATATATTGATTTTAATAATTATTGGGAGTATGCTTTAATTTGTGTTTTTTTTTTTCGAAAATTAAGGCATTGTACATTAAGGCAAGGAACATTATACAATGTTCAAAATGTCCATCGGTAGCTACGACATTTGCCCATCTTTATGTTAGTTTGTAGATTCCATTTCAAAAGAACTTCTTCGGCTTGGCGACGAATCGAGCACATTTTTGATACTCTGTTCTGAAGTTAAGCGTATTCCGTTGAGGGCATTTTGCATTGATATGAACAAGTTGTAATCAGAAGGTGCCATGTCTGGCCTATAAGGCGGATGAGGTAGAACTACCCACTCACTGTATTCCAAAAAGTTTTTAACCAATCCTGGATTATGGATTCGTGTCTGGTCGTTTTTACGCGATCGCTCTCTTCAAACGAATCAATTGAGTTCGGTAGAGGTACCTTTTGATCGTTTGACCCGATTTCAAGAGCTCATAATACAACACACCCTTGTGATCCCACGAAATACAATGCATTACCTTGGTGCCACGGATATTCGGCTTTGCGTTTGGCAAGCTTTATCGAGCAATGCCTCCAATTCTTCATCTTCAAATCTTTTTAACTGTCTGGGTCGTTATTCATCTTCTAAGTTGAAATTTCCACTTTTAAAATGTGCAAACCACTTCTGGCACGTTCACTGAGTTAGAGCATGCTCACCATTAACTTCCTATATGACTTTCGGTAGCACATTTCTTCAAGTTACAGAAGTATGATAGGGCCGAAACTTTCGTATTTATCCACTTACTCTGCTTCTCCAAAGTCTTTATTATAGACTTGAGCAAAGCCTGCAAAATATTTCCAGTAACACAAGCAAATAAACTATAACAATTTATTATCAAGACATTCTTATTTACAGATCTCTAAGCGGACAATTTTTGAGTTCGTTAATCCGATGATGTGCATTGTTTAAAAAAACAAATTAACGAATAATTCAGCCTTAATTATTATAGATGCAGCTTTAATTAAAATTGACGCGTTTTTTCTATAAATTTTTTAATATTTACTAATTTGTCGAATTTTTTCCACATTTTTTGCACTGATAAGATAAGCATCAAATTAGCACATATAAACAAATATGCTTGCACAGCAAAATTTTAAGCAATACTGCTTTACTGTCTGCACACATAAATTTCTGTAGCTGTACAGCTCTTTTACTACAGCTTCTCGATATGAGTCGCATTGAAACTTATAAGTGCAACTGCAACAAAACATATCAAAACATGGCAACTCTTCATATGGCCACACATGAATGCGGCGGTATTTGCCCATCACTAAATCGCATTGACAACGTTTGCTGCTCGTTTTTCGTGATAGAAAACTAAAAAGTTTTACTGAAGAAAATGGTTGGAAGTGGCGCCAGCGGTGAAGATAGCAACGATTCAACATCCAGTTCATCTAGCAGTGGCAGTAATTCATCCGGCAACAGTAGTAGCAGCAGCAGCTCAAACAGCAGTCAAAGTAGCAAAAGCAGCCGAAAAAGTGACAATGAGGCAAAGTCGAATGCCGATGGGAGTGACAGGGAGTCTGAGATGGCGAAGCAGCTGCCGGAGAAGGAGTCAAAGCAGCAACAGGAGTTAGTGGAAACAGTTAAAGTGGCAAATGGAGAAACGCCGGACTTGGTGCGTGATACAAGCGCGGATAAGGAAGTGCCAGAAGAGCAAATCGAGCAAGCTAAAGAAAATGTAGCGCAAGAAGATGGTGAAGCGCCGCAAAAAGCAGTAAATGTAGATGAAATAGCGACGGCAGAAACTGTTAATACAGAAGTTTCACCGCAAAATCTGGCAGCCCAAGAAATGCCGGCAGACAATGAAGCAGCTGAGAGTGCGCCTACAGAAAGTGACGACGCCAGCACAACAAATGAAACAACTGCAGAAGAACCACCGAAAGTAGAAAATACCACTACAACAGATTTGTCTAAAACACTTGAAGAAGGCGAACATCCAGCGACACCAAAGCGACGCAGTGGCACACCACAAAAACCGCAAAGAACACGCAGTCGTAGTGGCAGCAAATCACGTAACTCACGTCGTCGCCGTAGTAGAGATTCGCGCGTACGTTCGAAATCGCGCGAAAAACGTCAAAGAAAAAGTCGTAGTCGTTCACCGCGTCGACGGCGTCGCACACGCAGTAAATCGGCGAGCCGGCGGCGGCCTCGTTCGACATCATTGGAACGCCGACGCGAAGAACGTAAGCGGCGTCATGCAGAGCGTGATAAACGTGAAGTGGAACGTGAAAAACGCAGCAGACGTAGTCCGTCACGTGAACGTAATGGCGAACGTAAAAAAACGCCGGAGGCGCAGCCGCCGGAGAATGATACCACCGTACAAGATAATGACACCGTCACTGTGCCGTCAGCGAAAATTACACAACGACAGCGCCGCACCGTAGATATGTTAACTTCACGTACCGGTGGCGCTTACATACCGCCCGCTAAGCTGCGCATGATGCAGGCACAGATTACGGATAAGGCATCGGCTGCATATCAACGCATAGCATGGGAGGCGCTCAAGAAATCCATACATGGTTATATCAATAAAGTGAATGTGGATAATATTGCAATTATAACGCGTGAACTGCTCAAAGAGAATATCGTACGTGGACGTGGTCTACTCTGTCGTTCGATTATACAAGCGCAGGCCGCGTCGCCCACTTTTACGCATGTCTATGCTGCGCTGGTGTCCATAATAAATTCTAAATTTCCAAAAATTGGTGAACTGCTGCTGACACGTTTGGTCATACAATTCAAACGCGCATTCCGGCGTAATGACAAGCCGGTCTGTCTGTCGGCATCGCGTTTCATAGCGCACCTGGTCAATCAACGTGTTTCACATGAGATACTAGCACTAGAGATACTTACACTATTGGTCGAAACACCCACCGATGATTCGGTGGAGGTGGCCATTGCCTTTCTTAAGGAGTGCGGTATGAAATTGTCGGAAGTCAGCTCGAAGGGCATAGGTGCCATATTCGAGATGCTAAAGAATATACTGCACGAGGGCAAATTGGATAAACGTGTGCAGTATATGATTGAGGTGGTATTCCAGGTGCGTAAAGATGGTTTTAAGGATCATCTTGCGGTAATGGAGACGCTCGAGCTTGTGGAGGAGGATGATCAGTTTACGCATTTATTAATGTTGGATGAAGCCACCAATACGGAGGACGCGCTGAGTAAGTCTTTATTTAACTTTATAAGGCAAACATATAATTTTAATCTCTCTTCTTCTTTAGATGTCTTCAAATTCGATGAGCAATACGCTGAGAATGAGGATAAGTACAAAGGTTTGAGCAACGAAATACTCGGCACTGATGCCAGCGGTTCGGATGATTCGTCCGGTTCTTCGGGCTCTGATTCGGATGCTGCTAGTGACGACGGCTCCGATGCCTCCGGTGCTGAAGCTAAAGCTACGGCAGGCGATATTATTGACAATACGGAGACCAATCTGATTGCCTTGCGTCGCACAATTTATCTGACCATAAACTCCAGTTTAGACTATGAGGAATGCGCGCACAAACTTATGAAAATGCAACTGAAACCAGGTCAAGAGATTGAGTTGTGTCACATGTTTCTCGATTGCTGCGCGGAACAGCGCACATATGAAAAATTCTACGGGCTACTGGCACAACGCTTCTGCTCCATTAATAAAATATATATTGCGCCCTTCGAAGAGATCTTTAAGGACACTTATCAGACAACACATCGTCTGGATACGAACCGGCTACGTAATGTTAGCAAATTCTTTGCGCATCTGCTCTTCACGGATGCCATTAGTTGGGATGTGCTAGAGTGCATAAAACTGAATGAAGATGATACCACTTCATCGAGTCGTATTTTTGTGAAAATATTGTTTCAAGAATTGGCCGAGTACATGGGTTTGGGTAAACTAAATAGCAAACTAAAAGAGGATGTTATATTGGAAAGTCTAGCGGGACTATTTCCCAAGGATAATCCACGTAATACGCGTTTCTCTATAAATTTCTTTACCTCAATTGGTCTCGGTGGACTGACAGATGATCTGCGGCGTTTTCTGAAGAGTGCACCGAAAGTTGTGCCCGCTATAAATGCGGAGATACTAAGCGCTGTGCCCGTGAAGCAGGAAACAAGCGCAGCATCGAGCAGTTCAAGTGAAACAACATCCTCCTCTTCCGCCAGCAGTTCAAGTAGCTCGGAAAGTAGCAGCTCTTCGAGTGACAGCGTATCGAGTGATTCGGAACCAAAACGCAAACGTAAACGCGTGGATAAACATAAGCAAAAGGCAAAGCTGCGTAAAGCTAAAAAGAAGCAAAAGGCAAAGGAGAAGAAGTCAAAAGAAAAGGCTAAAAAACATAAAAAGGATAAAAACAAACAAAAGAAATCAAAGAACAAAAAGAAACAGCAAAGTAGTAGCAGCGAAAGCAGCAGCTCGTCCAGCTCCAATAGCAGCAGCGAAGAGGACGAAACAGCGCAAAGACAGCAAAAGCAGCAGACCAAACAAAAAACCGAGAAAAAGTTCGATGAATTTAATCTGGAAGAAACAGAGGACGCAGTACGCTATCAACAGAATGGCAATGGTTATGGCAGAGCGCAGCACGAGCGTAGCCGACGCAGTAATTCAAAGGAGGGCAGGCGGCCGGAAAGGCAAGAGCGAAGAGTACGTGCAGATGAGGAGCAGCGTGGACGTAGAGAAGAAGTTAAACGTGATCATAGAGAACGTAGAGATGCGCAACGTGACAATAGAGATCGTAGAGACGTGCAACAAGAGCGTAGACCGGAAAGACGTGAGGACAGCAGAGAAGAAAAACGTGAACGCCGCAATGACAACGGAAGCGAACGCAGATTACGTTACGACGACGAGGAACGCAGTAGGCGACGTGAAAAAGATGTAACAGATGAATCACGTGAGCGGCGACGTGAAAAAGATGTAACGGATGAATCACGTGAGCGGCGACGTGACAAAGATGTAACAGATGAATCGCGTGAGCGGCGTCGCAATCAACATGAACGTGACGCAGAAATTGCAGAACGACGCCGAGAACGTGAGCGCAGGCACGATGAGGAGTACAGAATGAAAAATAACAGTAATAATAAGGATAAAAGAAGGCGTGAATCGCCGAATGCACGACGATATACATCGAAAGAGCGTGGCTGATGTTGAAGCCAACAACACTGCCTGCCGTGGTGCCGACTAATGATTTCTGAAATGTTTTGTTTTATAATATTTGTACATAAGCTTGAATTTGCTAAGTTTTTTAAATACAATAATCAAAACAAATAACTCACAAGGACGAAGACGGACGGACGGATGCCTTCATTTAAAAATTTATTTACTTCATATTACAATTCAATATTAAGTTAATTAAAATGAAAAGAGAAAATGGATTTAATAATAAATTTATTTCACATATAAGAAATTGCAATTTTTTTTTTTTTTGTAGAAAAGATGATTTTTATGTAATCTTACTTAAATGGCGGTCCACTATCGTTCGGTCATGGACACATTTGGAAAGCCGCACAGGCTGATGTAGTCATATGCACGCTGGTAATGCCCAGTAAGCTAAGATCTCCATATTCAGCGAGACAACTAAAAAGATTTTTTTTATTTTACAATATAAATAATTCTTTATTTATGCAGCTTTAAATTAAAGCTTAAGAATCTAAAAGTAACTACTAAGTTATAAACATAATTTTGTCATCATCCGCATTCAAATCCGAATTCAAATCATCTGAAGAGACGCTTTAATGTCCTAAGTTCTTCCGTTATTGATTTCGTTGAGTCAACGCTCATCACAGTATTCCTAAACTCTTCCAATTGCTGTTGTGTTGCTGTTACAAAACCTCCGCCGTTTTTCTTCGGTAGTGCATCCAGCGCTTGCTTTAAGTGCAAATCCATCTGTGCAGCATCCACCACATGTTTTAGCTTCTGTAAAACTGAAGCCACGTCGCATAGCATGTAGGAGAGCAGCGAAAAAACAGAGGCATGTATTAAGTTATTGACCAGCTCCTTGCCATGCTGTGTAGCAATTTCTTTCACCAACGGTTTACAATCGGCGTAACGCGAATTGCTGGAACCACCCCTAACTAGTAAATTTTTAAAGAACTTCATGACAGAAGCGCCGGCCTCACGATGATCAAGTGAGCAGGCCAATAATGCACACTGAAATATGGGAGTTATGAGCGAACTTTGCAGCAGTTGCCGCGGAGAACAATCGAGATATCGTGCAACCAAGCGAAAGAAGTCGTCAACTGTATCCGGATTGTTACGCAGCCCATGCTCCACTTGCAGTATAATGAATGTGGGTTCAATAAAGGCTTGCAGCATTTCAAACAATCCTGGAAAAAAAGAAAGGAAGTAAAGAAGGTAATAAAATGCACAAAGTTACTTGTTAAACTTAAGTCTTACCATTAATACATTTCTTGTTCTTGGCAAATTCATCGACCAGCACAGAAGCCAAGTATAAGAAGCAGCTGTGTTGGTTTCGCGTATAGAGTATGATCATCTGTTTGATCAATGGCTCCACAAATGGCATAGCCTGCTTGCGTAACATGCGTACAGCATGACGTACTAGACGGCATGTGCGTTCCGTGATGCGTGCATCTGTCTGATAATTTTCCATGACACTCGCAAGCAGTGGCCAGGCATCTGCTAGGATTTGTACAAACGGATGTGGTTCACTATCTGTGACATCAGAATCTGTATCTCGTATAAGCGAACATGTGCGATCTAGCCAGTAAACCGGATCTGTGCGTTCACCCGTTTGTACGGGTTCATTGTTCTCCACCAGTTGTGCCAGCGGTTGCAGCTGATAGCTGATAATTTCGCGAAATGCTGGCTCAAGTTGAGCACGTGGCAGACGCGTTAGTATCAATGAAATGCCTTTGAGCAAGCGATTGGCAACAACGTTCTGTATTTCAAAGCTATCCAGACTTCGTGCGATTTCTAAGAGAACGCTTGTATGGAAGAGCATCTTCCGGCGACAGGTGGAACAAATCGTTGTCAAAGCAATGGCAGCAGCAGTAGCCAAACCATTCTTTTGCTGTAGAGCAGAGAGTAAGAAGTTGAGCACAGCCTGCAATGACTCGTCATGCTCCTCAAGCCAATCACTTAGTTCACCCAGTAGCATGATCGATGTGTAGCGCTCCGCTATGTGCGTATAATCCGGTAGACATAGTATGGTCTCGATCACGTTCAGTATGACTTCGTCCTCGTCACGTATATGCTTTGCAACATGTTGCATGATAAAGAGCGCTGCTTCCCTTGACGCCCATGTGCCATTGTCGGTTTGTAATGTGTGAAACATTTGCTTGAAACAAGCGCCTGCACCAACAACAAAGACAACTTCTTTGATGAGATCGGCTACTTTACGTCGAAAGTCCTGTAAATATAAAGCAAAAATAATTAGGATTAGTTAAAATAATAATTATTAATAAAAAAAACTTACATAAAAATGGCTTTGCTCATCGATCAGTCCTTGCTGAGAAACATAAATTTGCACATGCCGACATAGCGCGCTAATTAAACGTTCAATATACGGCTTAAACTTCGCAGTAAGTCTATCATTGTTGCATTGAAACAGTAGCTCGCTGAGGCGATACCACAAACAATAGGTCACCTCAGCCACTTCATAGTCAAAGTGGCACACACACTGCAATACCAGATCTAGTGCCTTCAGCGAATAGTGCGGCGTTTTCCCCTCCGCTAAAATTTCATAGAAGAAAGTTTCACATAATGCTGTAAATATTCGGCAGTAGTTCATTGACTTATCGATATCGCCATACGGCACGCTTAAATCATAGGCAGTCTCTAGCATGCAGACCGTATTGAAAACTTCCAACTCCAACTGTGGATCGCTGCTGTAGTGGCTATTGCTACCGTCGATAACTGCGAGTAGTGTGCAGACTACATCGGTTGCATTGTCATGAACTTTATTGTCCGTTTCAGGCTGACTGAGTAACGAAAAAGCTTTCTGTATGATGGGATTTCCGTAGAAGTATTGCGGCGGAAACACCTCGATATCCAGCCATGCACTGAAGCAACGCAACGTACTATTAAGCATGCGCTGGTTATCCAAATCATTGCGTTGTACACACATGCAAAGAAACTTCAGCACATCTGCCGCGCAGGCATCCATTTTCCTGTGTGTTTCCAAACGTCGGTTTGCACCGAGACGCAGATAACGCGATTCTATCTCTGTCGGCAGCACTTTTAATATTTCTAGTAGTGGCCAGCAAGCAGACGGTTGCGGCATAAGCGTAGCCAGTAAATCCTTGATTGGATGCTCCCACGAGACCATTAGAAGTGCCAGATCGGCCACAGCTAAACTCAATTGGCTTACAATAAGTGCATCTGTATGTGCATTGATTTGACAGATATGCGTAATTAATGAGTCGCGTAAGGATTCGTGTGCGTTTGCTGGTAGTTCGTGGAATGAACTTTGTATCTTACTCCGGAGAGTCTGTGCAGCAAAAAAACTCGTATGAAGATTGCGTTTTTCACGCAACAGTTCATTGGCAATGGTCCACGCATAGTTCTAAAAATGTATTAAATATAATTTGTCAAGTTGCAAATAATAAAATTATGTATTTTTAGTTCTTTAGTACTTACTGACTTTTGAAATTCCAGCAACAATGTATTGGCCTCCTCCCGTTCCATGGAATCGTTGCCATGGTAGAGTGCAGTTATTGCATGATGCACTAGATCAGCGGTGTAGACGGCCATTTTATTTTAATATGCAGTTGCTTATAAAATGTATTAATTAAATTATTAAAACCAAATCGGACAGTTTAAGCAAAATATCGAGCTTGATTTAATGTAATACCGCTTTAATAAGAATTTTGTGTAAATTTCGATGCAGTTAAATAAGCGAAAAAAAAAAAAAAACTCGCTTATTTTTGATATTAAAAAAATATTTAATTACTTTGCTCTTAGTTAATTATAAAGTTTGCAGTATTCACTAATAATAATATTCTTCATTAATTAATAATAAACAAAACTAAATTGTTTTAATTGCGTCCAATAACAAAAAAATGCAAATTACTTTGGAAGCAAACGATCAAAGTGCAATAACAACAAAAATGTATTAAAGATATGACGGGCAATTACAAAAACTAAAAAAAAATATCAATAGCGAGTAGCAACTAACGGCATCTTCTTTCTACTGCTAGCGCGGCGCACAAAGCAGTGAATTTAAGTACGAGGGAAAGGCAGCGGAGACAATAACTAATTCCTAGAGCAAGCGATCAAAATGCAATAACAACAAAAATGTATAGAAAATGTAGCCATTAGCCCTACCAATGCAATAACAAATATTAATAAAGGGAAGAAACTAACGGAATCATTGTTCAACACTTATCATATAAGCAACGAGTGAAATTTCATCATACAAAACTCGCTCATACTGAGTGCAACTTCTCGTTGCTAATGCTTGCGCTTTTTTTTTTTATTCTATTTGTTATTGGAAATATTTATTAAAAATTAACGTTTCTGTTTTGGAAATCGAGAAGAACTCTTGCATAATAAATATATGTAGTGCCATTAGCCTTTCCTAATACTTTGAATTGTTTCTTTGTATACCTCAATGTCAGTAACAATCTGAGGACTGCCAGTGCTCGCTTACAAATAATTTACAAAGATCACCGGCATAAGGAAGCGGAGTAGTCCTCTGTTAGCTTACATAATAAATTGATTTGAAAGCAATCTTACTCTTAACTGGATCGTTGTCGGTGTCGGATGTACTTTGTGTTCGCCGCGCGTGATATGTACAGTTTATTTGAGCCGAAATTTATTTTTAATATTATCCTTAATTTAAAAAACTTTTTAAACACAGACGCAATCAGTACAACAATTAACAAATTATTACTAAACAAAAATAAAAGCAAATATTGAGCAGCCAAAGCACAAAGCACGAGTGATCGCAATACTCCTTTGTCGCGGAGTCACTCACATCAACAACAAAAAGTGACAGCCATTTCAACACCGCCCCGCATTCTATTCACCGTCCACTAACATTCTCTCCTTCATACCAACTTTCAACAGCTAACTGTACTAAACCCTGGCACCTTCCCACCTCAAAATTCTGCACAAGCTTGTGTAAGATGACGTCACTAGCGGTAAGTATGCAGAAATAATGTTATTACAACAACAAATCTAATTGTTGTATTGTAATACAAAAACAACATCAGCCTCATCAACAGCATCTGATGCAGTTGTTAGCAACAACAATGCTACGCATGCCCACCTGATTAGCGGTATGCAGCAAAGAGAAAACAGGCAAAAAGTAAAAGGTTCAGGTATACAGGCATATACTGACTGCTATATACAAATATCAAAGCTTAAAGTCAAGTAATATCGCAAAAAGAGGAAACCAAAGTAGATCCGCATTGGAAGTATAAAATTAAACAAAAAAAAAAAAAAAAAATGGGATCCAAACGAATCTGGATCAGCACTAATGATTTTATGGTTAGTTTGCTTAGACATCGCATGACACAATTAATTTGCGTCTATACTATATATATATTTGAATTGGGGCTACGCCTTAATTTTAAGTACTCCGTGCACCATTTAGAATATAAATTTTGGATGAACATATTCAAACAATTTGTTTTAAATATTTTTTCCCATCATAAAATGACACAACGAACCACTGTGCAACTTCCCCAAAGCACGAATTAAATACACAAAAAATAGTTTTTAAACAAAAAAAGTTAATCGTTTTAATTACAACAGAAAAAATATTGGTAAATACTTAAAGAATTCATTAAAATTAAGCAATTAAATGTCTTAGGCGCAAATTAATTACACATACTCGTAGAGTTAAAAATAAATCTAAGCTTTTTTCTCCGGACGTTCCGGTCGCGTTTCTGGCTTTTTAGGCGTTATGTCATCATCACTGCTCGAAGCAGTCGAACTCGAGGAAGACACTTTATTCTTTTTCTCTGGTATCGTATAGGGGAACTCCTTCTTCTCGGCCTCCAGCGCAGTCTTCAAACGCAGCAGTGCAGTGCGATTTATATGCTCCAGCGAGACATCCTTAACAGCCTCTTTTAGTGCATCCAAAGCTTTGTCTGAATTATTTTTGTTGTTTTGTATATCAATTAAACATGAATAAGCATTGCCAATGGCACCCTCCGAAATTTTACTGCCGCGTAGCTGTGTTATCACCGATTGTGCCAACTTTTCGTCCTGTTGCTCGCGTGCTGTCTGCAGCACACGTTGGAACATAAGACGTGGCGCATTTGATAAATGCTTATCCCATATGGCTTTCGATGCAGTTTCATTGCCGCTGGAGATTAAATACATCCACAGTACATTCATAGGTCCAAGTTGATTGAGTGCAGCATATTTCTCGGCAACCAATTCATCTGTGTAGAGTAAATAAGAAAAGAATTATTAAAAGTAATCTTATTTTATTTACAATACATACATTGTGGCACCAATTCGGGATGCTTTTCCAATATGCCAACAGCACCACCGCGTGGAAATTTATCTGCTAGTTTGGCAGCATCTTCTGGTGTCTTGGCGGCATTAATTTCTTCGCTTAATTTCTTGAGAAACTCTTCCGTCTTGCCGGCAACAATGTTTGCATGGCAATAGCGATTATCAAAGGAAACCAAACGCTTTTGTTCTTCATTCAGTTGTACACCAATTTGCTCCATTCTGGCAACATCACCAGCTGCAGCAATCTTATTCATATAGAATTTAAAGATTTTCGCTTGTGGATGATGCTTCTCCGCCAGCAATTCATCGACATACTTTGTCGCTTCGTTCAGACGATCGGCGCGCACCAGTAACTCAATAAGACGTGAAGTGTCTACAACGCTTGGTTTTTCGCCGGATAACAAGCGTGACTTGTGCGCAATGGCTGTATCTACATCGCCGGTTTGTACAGCCTTACGGAAGCCACTTAATGCGGATGCAGCTTTGTCGGCAGCTTTCTTTTTATTTTCTGCAGACTTCTTTGGCGACGGCGCTTGCTGCTCTGCTGCTAGTACTGCTGCTGCTGTGGCGTCGACTGTTGCTGCATTAGTTTTAGCACGCTTTTGTTTCTGTTGCGTTTGCGGCTGCTGTTGTGCCTGTTCAGGCTGTGGCACCTGGAATGGTATGTCCAAACGTTTGCGTTTCAATAGCTCCGCCAATTTGATCATAAAAGCATCGGTTGGCGTAAATGCCTCCTCTTGCATCTTAGTCCAGAGACCTAATGCCTTCTCAGCATCATCTGATTTATCATAACTGAGCAGTAGTGTGTAGTAGATTTTATTGCGATCAATGTGTCCCAAATCCTTGGTTGCCTCAATCAAACCTTCCAGCGGCTGTACTAAGCCTTCGTTCTTATAGCGCTCACAGGCACTATTAATGCGATGTGGACGTGTACGCAGGCCGGGTGTCTCTAGTATCTTACGCGCTTGACGCACGCGTCCGCATTCGACAAATGAGAAGACCAAATCGTAAAGGCTGTTCACCTCACCGTGTATGCCTGTGCTGAGATCGGTCAGACGTTGCAAATTGGCAGCATCTTCTTTCTGTATGAGACGGCAGGCCAGCTCATTCTTCCAGGGTGTAGACTTGTATTTGGTGCAAACTTGTTCGAATGTATCGACAGCCTTGGGTATGTCATCCTTGACTAGATGTACCTAGAAAATTAGAAAAGAGTAAATGTATTGTTAAACGCAAAATAAACACGTCTTAATCTTAAGCCTTAGTAAAGGAATGGATTGATGGAGGAGACAGAAGGATAAGGTTATATCACGACATGTCCTGTCGAATTAGATTCTACGTGCTCTAAATAATAATCACCCTACAATAAATAAAACTAATTTAAATAACTCACCTTAATCAACGGTCCCAACAGCACATTATTCGGCAACACATAATTACCCGCCAATAGAGCATCAAATATGCGCTGCAGCTTCTGTGCATCACCAGCTTCGGCAATTCGATTAAAAATGCGCCAAACTGTGCTTACATAATTAAATGAACCATCGCCATCGGCAAATGGCTGTGGCTTCTTATTTTCCTCTATCAATTTAAATGCCTCCTCCACACGTTCCTCCTCAAGTAGCACATCCACCAAACGTACCACCTTAAAGTTATCCAACTGGAAGGCAGCATCTGCAGCGCGTAACTTTGCATAGTGCGCCAGCGCATCGGACGATTTTTTATGCTCTGTATATAAGTCCAGCAGTTGCACCCAAACGCCAACGGGTATGACAAACTTTTCGTCTTCCAGTTTCTGTATAACTTGCAACGCTTTGTCGAGATTTTTGTTGCGGAAGCAGGCATTGATCAAATGACGTTTAATATTATTTGCATTCTCGCCTTTAGCTTCGACATTTACAATGAAGCGCTCCAGTTCCTCAACAGTCATGGTGTCCAGCGTGTGTTTGCGATTGCTGCTTTGCAGCGCCACCGGTTCCAATTCACCCGAACTGAGTTTGCCTAAAAGTTCCGAGATTTTAGTCGTCATATCCGCGCCCAAACGTTCTGAGAGACGTGTTGCATTGGCGCTGCTTATCGAAAGTCCTTGCTTAAGCAAGCCAGGTAGTATTTTCTCGAGCACTTCAACACGTTCGCGACGGAAGTAGATGGCAGCTTCGGTTAGTATGTTGCCCACAATGTCTTGGGTGTTTTCACCAGCACTTGTACTTGTACCAACTGCAGCTTCTGTTTCACTGACAACTTCATCTGCCGAGTGCTCATCCTTCTGTGCATCGGCCGTTGCTGCGGCTGCATTTGCTTTACGCTGTTGTACGCCTTCGTAAAGCTGTCTCACACAGCGTATAAATGAGCCATAGTCATTGGTCTGTGCAAGCGCTAATATTAGCGGCTGCTTGAACAATGCTGGCACATAGTAGGCACGATTCTGTTCCATTATACGTGCAGCATCGGCCAATTGATGCGAGGTCAATGCAGCATAGACAGCCGATGTGACAGCAGTTGAATTGGGTACACCAGCATCACGCAGCACTGTAACAATGCGATCCCAGTTCTTCTCCTTCATATTGGGTATAACATAATCGCGCACTGTCTCAGAATTTGGCGCAAGCGCAAATTCTGCCTGCATGCGACGCACAATGTCCAACACTTGATTCGATTCTGCCGAACATATTAAAGGCCAGAAATAATGCTGACGTATGGGTAGGCCAGCATTTTTCATCTCCTGCAGCAGCGGCAGCGCATTATTAACAACGCCATAGTTAAGACCGGCTTCTGTAGCAATGGATAGTGCCTTTGGATTCAGACCCTCTTGTTGGAGTGTTTTACAGATGCTAAGTATTTTCTCAACGGGACGATTTGCACGCACCAGTTGTCTTATAAAGAATGCACCAACATCAATGGGTTCGCCTGTTGTGCGACTAGTGCGTGGCATTAGACGTAATAACTTTAAACCAATATCCTCGTGGTGCTTGTTAACAAGACGTAGTATTATATTGACAGCGTCCTGGTTGAAACCAGGTGAAATGCGTAGTTTGGCAAATAGCTCATCGACATGTGCTCCATTACCGTGTATGGTCAGCATATAGGCAATATCTAGCAGATCCTTGTCCAGCAAAATGATCTCAGCTGTTTCGCATTCGGCGAGCGTGCTGTTGATAGCAGCAATATCGCCGTGACGCGCAAAGGCACAAAGCAGTGTCGTGTAAGTCTCAGCGCTAGGCTCCAGGCCGGCTTGTTTCATGACAGCCAGTATGCCTTTGGCGGACTCCAAATCGTTGGCCTGTTTAATGTGCAAAAAATTAAATAATATATAATAATATAAACAATTATTACGCACCTCTGAGTGTCCTAGTATAAGCGAATTGAAGACATTTTCATTCACTGGCAAATTCTTGCCGCGCATGTACTCCAATATACGCGTTGCGCCTTCAATATCGCCCTGCTGACAATAGCGTGCTATTAAACGCTGATAAGTCACACGATTCGGTTCAATGCCTTTGGACTCAAGCTCCGCAAGAAAATCTGTCGGCGCAAAGGCATGTTCATTCTCCAGATAGACACGTAACAGCGCATTATAATGTGAGACATCCATGGGCACATTTAATGCAATCAATGTCTTCCAGATTTCCTGCACCAATGCAGTGCGCACCTCTGGCTGCTCCTCGGGCACCAGATTACCACAACAGCGTATGACGAGCAGCGATTGTGAACTGGTTGCGCTGCGCTGTGTGCGTATTTCGTCTAGCACTTCTTCCAGATCGCGACGCGAAATGCGTCCAATGCGGCGCACATCCTGATCCAGACGACGTATCTGTTTATCCAGATTTACATCAGCCTTGGGTGCAGCATTTGTTGCAAAGCCGCTGTGTAAAGAAAACATGTAAAGAATTATTACTCAGTTTGAAGGTTATGTAAACGTCTCCGGCGCTGTGGCCCACAAGTTGTTCGCAACGATTTTCTATGAAAAGTGACAATAATACAATGCGTTTGAAAGAAAATATGTGTGTAATAATAATTATTTGCAAGCTGCACCTACTGCGCGCATATTGAATTTCATAAATGCCATCCGTATTGCGTAATGCGGCCGGTCGATTTTGTTTGACTTACTTCTGGAATTGACTGCACATGCATGGCGCATTTTGTAGCAGATTTCCTGCTTCATTTTCACGTACTGAATTTACGACAACGTTGCGCGTGAAACCCGCAAAATAGCGCAACAGTTTTCCCGTACGCAATATGGATGCCATGTTGTTTTTTATGTGAAAATAATTGATTTATTTGCGGTTCGAAGTCGCAGCGCACACGAGAGCCATACAGCAGAGCGAAATACAACTACAACCAGCATGGGGCAGTGCCAGATCAGATGTTCGTCGCGCGTTGCCAATTGGAAAAATGTAACATTCACAATGTGGCGGATGTTGGTTCACAATATTCGCCGGAAATTAAAATATTTCTGTTTAAATTTAACGGTTTTAATATAAATACTTAATTATGCGCGTAAACTATAAAAAAATAATATTTAATTAATTCGCAAAACGTTAGAAAGTTTTCTGTTTAGTTTGTATGTTTGTGGGCAATCGGACGATGAAAAATTTAAGTTGATGAAAATATTTATGGCATCATTAATATCCTCTTTGCTGTTCATATCAATGTTGGGAATTATTTTTTTATTTTTCTCTGCATTAAAAGTCTCAAGTAAAGAGATAACTGGTAGAATACATTTTTGCGGATTCTAATTGAAAACTATTAAAAAAAGGGGAAAATAATTGTTTGCATTTGTATTTGAATATTTTTGCTTATTAAAATTGCAACACACACACTTCTACAAAAAAAAACGCAGGGGCAATAATTGCAGCACACACACACACAGTTACGCAAAATTCGCATAAATGCTCTCTTTCTTTCTCTTATATCTGCATATTGGCGCATGAGAGCGCCTGCTTTTTTGTTGTTGTTGTCCAACCAAACTATATTGCATATGTACAAAGGGAAAAGAGTAATATTATGCTTTCTCTTTTACGCTTGTCATTTTGATTTGCTATTTCATTTGCGAAAAGTTCAGCAGCGGTTTAACTTGCATTCTGTCGCTTCGCTTTTGTTGACGCATTCGCAAAAGTTACGTTATACGTTGTGGTTCGTCGTCGTCGTTAGCACCGTCTATAAGAAAAAACAAAAAAAAAAAGAACATTTCGAAATACATTTTCGCAGTATCTTCTTAATGTGATACGTTGTTGTTGCTGTTGCAGTTTAACTCTTCTTATACGCTTTCTTACATTCTTTCGTCGTCTTCTTCTTCTTTCTTAAAATGCATCTCATGCATAATTCTTATTTTCTTTTTTTTTTTGCCGTTTCGTATCTTTCGCTGTTGCATTTTTCTGCATTCCACAGCTTCCTTGTCTTGCATTTTGTCGCGTACGTCGTCGTCGTCGCCGCCACCCGCCGCCCACTTGCATTCCATGCTTGGCGTTCTTTGGTTTCGGTTGTTTGGCTTTTTCTTCGCATCGCGGTCAACGCTGCGCTGCGGTTCGTTTTGTTTGAAGTTCTTGGCCGTCACCGCTCTTCCGCGCTTGCTCTCTTACTGCGTAGGCATTTTGTGCTTATGTACATGCGTGTGTATGTGTGTGTGGCTTGCAAATAAATGCAATGTAAATTTATTGTGAAAGCGTATAAAGAGAATGTGTAATAAATTACAACAAAAGCGATAATTGTATGATAATCATTGTCTGCGTGTATGTGTGCGTGTGTAAGTGTAATTAAATTTATTTGCCTCAATTTGCTGATTATGCGTGTCTGAATACAGCTTCTTCTCTTCAGCTTCTTCGTCTTCTTCTTGTTTGTCTAGTCTTATGCTATGCAACATATATGAAAGCATTGAAGAGTGAGATAGCATGACTATGAGAGAGTGCATTCGAGTTCATAGATGCTTTGGCATTTGTGTGTGTGTGTGGGTGCTTTTCGCAGATAAAAGATCGTTACTGTTCGAAATTTGAAATGCAATTGCAAGTGCAAAAGGCAAAGGGTGTGAGTGCAACAGAAACATTCTTTGTGTGTGTGTGTTTGTCCGTAGAGAACGTACGTGTTAGAATGCAAAAGTAATAAGAAGAAAATGAAATAAAAAAAATGTGTGGGTGTGCATTCGGCGGCATTCATTGTGAAATTTATATTGCATGCCTTTGCATATCATTTACTGACGAACTTTGCGGTGGAGCACAACTGCAGAGAATTGCAATGATAAAAAGAAAAATAAAATATAAAGAAGAAGAGAGCGCATTGCTTAATTTTCATTGCCGACACTAATACAAGGTGCGATTTGAAAGTCTCAAATTAATTTATATACATTTAATGAAATATGTAAAGGTAAAAAAGTCAATCTTTAAAAGTTTATAATTGAAAGCGAATGTTATATGATGAAACTGTAAATATTGCTGCTTAAACTTTGAAAAACTGTCTAACTGTGGAAAATGGTTCTGAGTTAAGCTCTGATCGTTCACCGATTTATTTTACTTACTGAAATGACCTTCATCCGTCGTTCGGTCATGTCGCTTTTAGGACGGCGCACCAGCTGCTGTTGTCTTGTGCACGATCTCTCCATACCTGGCCATTTTAACGAGTGCCGGGTCGTCCTCAAGTTTGGGCTCCGCATAATAACCATGGAGCTCTTTCATCCATTCGAATGAGGTAACCAGCTGCTGGAATTTTATGCACTGGACTATGTCAACCTCATCGAATACCTTAAAGACGTCCAACGCCGTTCCGTCTGACTCAAATATGGTCCACGCCTCTGCGCCATACAGTAGAATCGGCAGTATCAGCGTCTTGTAGATCTTTATTTCCGTCTTTCGAGAGAGGACTTTACTTCAAATTTGCTTGCTCAGCCCAAAAAAGCATCTTCGCATTATTCGCCAGGCTGACGTTGTTGTTGCTGGTCTTTTCGGATTCAAATAGACAAAGTTTTCTGTCACTGACCGACTTCGTCGAGGTAAAATATTCGAGTTTTACATGAGCTCTCAACATCCTTAAACTCACGCTTTTCTTGCTGCGATATCGCTCTCTAACTGCTCGCGTTGCTCCCGACTGCAGAGTTCGCTGATAGGAAGCGTTCTTCTCTGCAGTAGCATTGCGACACTCCTCGGTGTACCAATAATTCTTCACAGGTTTTGTATAACCAATGACATCCTTGGAGCGGGTGATATGTTTCCACTGCTCACATATATCTTGAGAAGACGGAGAGATTTCACGGAGCAGTCGGGGAGTGTGTTTGAGAAGGCTTTGGCGGTCTTTTGTGATTGTAGCTTGCCGATGTCTAGCTTTCGTGCACCACGCTAAGCTTAGTACCTACTTTGGCTGCGACAAGATAGTGATCCGAGTTGCTATTGGCACCACGTTAACCGTTAATCACAACACAATCAATTTGGTTGCGTGTAATTTGATCATGTGACCAATTTTTTTAAAATTTTTTGAAACGAAACTCTATTTCTTTTTCTTATTTACCCTCTGTAACATTAGCTACCAAACCGTAAAAGTCACACCAAAATCGGTTCAGCCGTTTCGTAGATAAGTCGGAACAAACATACAAAGATTTTGAAAATGTTTTTATTTTTTATAAGTACCGTTAAAAATAAACTGCTATTTTGACAGATATTCGAATTTTGTTTAAATCTTAAAAAACCTTGCATATAGGTTGATTGCACTGCTTTCTAAACTTTAAGCTTATGCCTTGCACACATATAACATCCAGCAAGAGTAAACGAGTGAGAGATAGATTAAATTGTATACGCAATTGTAGGCGCTTGCAAGTGCATGCGGAGCATGAAAGATGCCAAAATGGGTGCAGGAGAAAGCGAGAGCGAACAATTGAGGTAAGTGCATATGCGACATAGTAGCTGGATGCAAGGAGTGTGCGCGCGCGCGGTGACTGAGTAATTCGCAATGCAATTGAGTGTGTATGTGGAGACGCAGAAAAAGCAGAGTAAAAGCTGTAGGTGCATGCATGCTATCTGCCTTACACACACACAACACTTTAACGCCCCACGTGTGCTTGCTCTTTCTTGCACATGTACATAGCGGCTTTCGTATCTTCTACGAACGATTGTCTGTCGGTCTGTCTGTTTGTTTCATTGCACTTGGTGCGATTCATTTTGTTATTTTATTTGCTTGCGCGCTTTTTCTGCTGTTGCTGTTTCTTCTTGCTGCTTCTCCTTTGCTATTGTTGTTGTAGGTACTTGTCATCGTCGTCATCGTTGTTGTTGTTATTATTTTTGTTGTAAGTACAGCGTAAATTGCACTCAGTGCAATACAATGTAAGAAAGAGAAAGGGTGCACATGTATTCGTATATATTCGGTTCAGTTCGTACGTACGGTTCGGCTACGGTTCGGCTAAACGAAATTGCATTGGCAACTCTGGCATCGCACAATATAGCAAATGCAAAAAAATTTCTCTACCCTTTTGTCAGAGTGGAGCGCGACTTTGTAACGTTTGGTAGTAGAGATGTGTCTCGACAGCGTTAAGATACAAGTGCAGCAAAAAAGCGCATCTAAAAAAAAAAGAATAAAATAAAGCAAGAAAATGTTAAGAAAATATATTTAAAAAAAAAATATTAAAGTTATTAATTAAATATAATAAAATAAACTAATGCAACAAATTAATTAATTAAATTGTTTAATAAAAATTAAATACAAATTTAACAAAAAAAAAAACTACTGCGTCTTTAAATAATAACTAAAAGTGCATATTAGACTCAATTAAAATGCCGTTGACTGCTTAAATAATAATAATTAAAAAAAAATTAATATTTGTTTGCGTTCAAACTTTTTTTTTTTTTTGCCTACTACGCGTGTTAATATTGGTGCTGATGATGATGACCTACGACAAAGGAAATGAAGTCACACACACGGAAAGCTACAGCACACACACACAGAGACAGTTATATGAAGTCAGTTTGTATACATAATAAAAAGTGCAGCTAAAAAGATAAACCCACAACAATAAGTAATGAAATGCGGCATACAACAACATTTTACACTGCGCATGCACGCATACAACTACAATACAAATTTGTATATAGTGAGCGAGAGAGCGCCCATACAGCTTATTGCAATATAAAGCGCTCTTTTCTACACAAACACATGCAGCGCATAGACGGTCTGCAGTGGCGCTATTTGCTTAAATGTATCTGTGCGCTTTGTTCACTGCGAGAGCGTATGAGTCTAAATAAAGTGAATTTCAAAGAAAAAAGCTAAGAAAGCAAAAGAAAATTTATAAATTTTATAAAAAAGAAATTAAATATTTTTTAAGCTATAAATTAAAACATTTTAAATGCATTTTAATTGAGGTTCTCCATTTAAAACTTAGTTTTGTGTTCTTTTTTTTTTTAAAAATTCTTCTTATATACGCCGTGTGTGCCAGTTGAATGCACTGAAAATGCCGTCGTAGACGCCATCTAGCGTTGCATTGTACGTTGCTGTACGTCCGTCTGTTCGTCCCTACGTCTCGCTTGCGTGTTCATGAAAAATCGCAGCTATATACATATATATATATATATCGTATATATGTATATTATATATATAAAGTCAAGTTAAGCGTCCTCTGGTCGCTATTTCGAAAAAATGTGCATTGGAGAATTTTTGTTAATTTTCTTTGATTTTTTATTTAAATTTTTCCAATTTGCATACATATATATATTTGATTCTACTATATTTATTATAGGATTTCTTATATTGTTGCTAAAATTTTTATCTAATATGAATCATGCAAAATAATTAGCTTGTTTTTGTGCCATTTGAGAATTGTTTTGTTTTGTTGTTTTCTTAAATGCTAATTGGTTCTATTAGAATTTATTTTTAATTTTATTTAGAAATTGAATATTCTGTTTTATTAAGAAAAAAGCTTGAAAATATATCTGCAAAATGGAGACTATTATGATCTCATATTTGAGTTGGATGACGATGATCTAATTTGATTATGATTTGAGATACATATTTTAAAGTTGTACTCATGTTTTACTGTGGAAATTGGATAGAAATTTCTTAGAATTAAAATTTTGAAAAGTAATGTCCAAAGTTCTGGATATATCTAAGGTTAGATGCGATTAATCTGACATTGATGTGTTTCGTTTGTTGAATAAAAATATGCAGTAATGCAAAAAAATTGGTGTAATAAGTTACCATTTTTTTTTTTAGATTTTTGGAGCATACAAACCGTTGGTGATAATGATCCGAAATTAGACTCCATAAAACATTTCATACTTGTTTCTCGCCTTGATGAAAGACTTCTGTTCTGGTGTCGGTAAAAGCTGCTAAGTTTGATAACGTCCTGGTATCCCGAGTCTTTTGTGGATCACGCTGTTGGTATGGAACAGGTGCGCAGTGGAGATAATTCTGATAGCCCTGTTTTAAGTTTTTTTTTTTAAATTTTTTAGTAATAGATCAGTTGCTCCTGCTGGCTGTGCCCCAAATCCAGATAGATTTTTTTTTCGCTTTGCATTCTAAGAGCTTGCTCCTCAGCTTGAGAGTTAGACCTTAGACCGATCAGCCATAAATGCTTCATTAAGCTTTCGTTGAGTTAAGTCCCAACACCATGCCCAGATACTTGGCTGTAGCGCTGCTTGGAATGACTGTTCCGTCTCATTTTCACAGAAAACCGTTTGAGTAGACTTATCGGGGTTCATCACAATGTTCTACCTATTAAGCCAAGTCGAGCTTCCTTTGAAGAATGACTGAAGTTATCTGTGAAGCCGTTTTGTCGGCATACGCAGTGGCCTGCAGCTTATCTTCCTCGATAATCGGCAGGCGTATAAAAAAGGTGTTCAAATTCGCTTCCCTGTGGAACTCTTCACATCTCACAAAGAATTTCTTATGAGCTGGCAATCCAATAGGCGTCTTATAAAACCAATATCAATTAATATGATTTCCTTCACATCATGCTTCCTTCCAAATAAGAGCAGCAGAGAGAAAGTGGATCCCTTCAACAGAAAGAGAATACTGAAAGCATCATAAGATGTCGCAATTTAATCTTGAAGAAATAGTATACATGTTTCTACACTGCATGCAAATGCAGCAACTGTTTTTCTGTAAGGTGGTCCATGCGCATCTATACTTCAATTTTATCTAGCATGGTCCCCGCGAATTTTTATTTTAGAAGTCTATTTTTTTTTTATGAATAGACGGAATGAGTATTAAAATAATTTCTTCTATATTGAGATATTCCTCTAGGAGAATAGTGCGAATTCTCAGTAATCTAAAGAAAACCCATTTAATATGGAGAAATGATTTTATGGAGCTTTAATTTTTTTTATATGGTGTTCTAAGTCTTGTAGATAATAGAGAGACGTACAATATTCTTGGAAAATCACTAAATTTTTAAAGCAATTGAAGCTTTTCCCATAGTGTTCCTTATTTCGAAGAGAGCTTGCTGTCGGTTTCCTCTATCTGCCAGTTTTTCAGTCAATTTATGCAAGACTTCTTCTTATTATGATTTTGTTCATATTTATCACCAACACATTTTTCTTTTAGCAGTTATTTGGCTCGAACGTGTTAGCAAGACATAAAATGGGAGATGGTTTATGTTCATGTCATCTATGCTGTGTTTGTAGCTTTTTGGATCCATTATGCCTGTTTTGTTATGTGCGAATAGAAGCTTAAAGCTGTCCAGAGATAGAGAACATCATTTCAAGTACTTTTGTTGGGGGTGGACTTCAAATAATGGGTTGATGCATACTAGTACCTGCCTTTGGTCTTCTTTATGGTTTGCTACCATACCAAAACTTCATGAAACAGTATGGGTCATACTACTTCGATATACATTTAATCCGGAAGTCTTGGTTGTACTTGTTAGCATCTTCTACGAAGCATAGATTACATTGGTTGTTTCTCCTTACAATTTCTTTCACATGAAGTCTCCAAATAAACTTCCTATTCAACATTCTAATATTATATTTGACAATACCTTTTGTGAAGGGCGATGCTTTGCTTATTCGGGCTACTACCCATTCCTGAGGTGTTTCTCTGTGTGGTTCTTTAGTTAGATTCAGTGTTTCCCAATTCGACTTGGCTAATTGCTAATTTAAGGTGCTATAGCTCTTCAGCTTCTTACTATCTCTTCTTGATGTTCTATTAAATGAACTGGAGATATCTAGCGAAGCTCCCAATGCATATTTTGTACGGTGAAGTGCTTACGGAATTGTAATTTTTGGGAATATATTACTGTTTTCATTGATTGCCCCTTCGTGTAAGTATGTGGCTTGTGTTCCATGTTTATATGAAGATCTATGAAGGCATGAATATTTTAATAATATGTGTATTCCAGATTACGCGCTCTCTCCCTCCTCGTTACGTTCAGCATTTATTTTATTTAAATATTCCAAGATAAACCGCCATTATATCACCAAACATCGTATCAGATTTTTCAGTTTAATCAGTAAAATTTTTAACAACAACAAAAGCTGTTCTACAAACAGCTGATTTCCAATTAAATTGAACCATTCGAAACTCGATACTATCCAGCACATCTATTTCGCTGAACACTTGTGAACTAGAAATTTTTTCCATTTTTTTTTTTTTTTTTAAACACAAACAAAAGCTGCAACACTACACGCTACTAAATTTCTGCTTGTACAGGTCAGAATTTTTTATTAGAGATAAACGTAAACTGCATAAAAAAATAAATAAATATATTTGTATATAAAAAAAAAGTGAATAAAAACAAAAACAATAGAAAACTAAATGTGAAACTATCAGTTTACAAGCAACAACAACTACAACAACAAAATGGCGTACTAAGAATGAAACTATGAAGTAACTATTACGCATTGAAAAAAAAAAAAAAAAATTACGTATGTAATATGTAAAGTAAATAAGCAAAAGGTATATAGACTGTATATAGTATATAAAAAAAAAAAAATAATGTAAATAAAATAAAACAAAACCGAAATTGCGCATGCGTCACATTCGAAAACTATAAGAAAACAAAAAAAAAACAACAAATTTAAACACTATTCGCTGTGTGTGTGTGTGTGTGACTGTGCTGGCAATGCGCCCGAAAAGGATGGCAATGGCAGCGCACGGGCGCTTATGCGTTAAAGGACAATAGTTCAAGTGCAAACAGGATGCCGACAATAAGAATAAAGCAAGCAACTAACCAATACACATACACATATATATGTATATAAAGCAGTGCATATAAAACTATATAAAGAAGTGCTGCATGCATACATATATATATATTTGTATGAATGCAATATAGTGTTGGTGCCTTGGAGGACAAATCTTACAAGCAAGGACATCATGCAGCACTATGACTATAATATAATAGTTACCTCTACATAGGGTATATATACATATGTATAAAATGGCGTTGAAGTTCTATATACATATATATATAGAAACTTATTTCAAATGCATAAAATGAGGTGAGTACTAAATAAGAAATCTATTTTTAATTGCTCTGTCGATAGAATAAATAGCGTCATAAATTAAAATACGTATACGTCATGTGTGCGCTGCATTTTTAAACGTTGAATAGCTTAAAGTTATTTAATGCATATTAGACAAATTTTATACAGTCTATCGTAAATTTATGCAGCATCTATTTTTATAGTTATTAATGCACCCAAATATAAGCACATATTATGCCGTTTTAATCAGTTGGCAGTAAATATTTACAACAACTGCAGGGAGGATCTAGTAGCTATTGGTGCTAAACCTAGTTTTATACTCGACAAAAGATGTGTTTAAAGCACTGCATAACTGTTTTTATTTTTTGTTTAATTTTCGCTCTGCTATTTTAAATTTTTTAAATTTTCGCATACGCTATTACACTCTTACGTGTAATAAGTCTTGCGTGTAAGAAATGACGTAGAAGAAATTGTATACAGTTTTTAGACCCTGTACTAAAGGTACAAGAGCCTATTGGTTTTGTGCAAATGTATGTAACAGGTAGAAATAATGGTCGGAGACCCCCCAAAGTTAACCCCATTATGGTCAGGAGTGATAGATGCGTCGATATAGACATGTCCGTCTGTCCGTCTGTCCGTCCGTCCGTCAGTATAAACAAAAGGATCTCGGAAACGGTAATAGATAGAGACTTCGTGTTTTTTGCATTCGACTTGGACTGCTCCGGAATTTTCCAAGTTTATTTTAAAATGTTGCCCCTACCCCCCTTCCCCATAAAAATTTCTTCGGCACAAAAAAGTATTCAAGTATAGAGATAACGTCCCTTTAAGCCAAAATCCAAAAAGCTCACCATAACCGGATAATAAATGACGATTTTATAAGCAATTGAATTTGAAAGACTCCCCTTTTCTTTTCATATATAAAAAATTGTTTTTTAAGGCACTGTAACGAGGCACAGGCCGAGGCATGCTCGCCGGATGCCCAGGCGTTCGTTACAGAAATTTTTATTATTTCAGTAACCACTGGCAGTTAGAAATTTCCAGGAATGACCACGACTTAGTTTTGTTTTTTAATTAAAATTTATTATTTCTATTTGTACAAACAGATGCTTATGGCCTAACTCGGATCTGAGCGCAGCTTTTATTAGGTAAATTTAATAACTAAATTAATTTCTGCCGTTGCCCCGCTGCCTCCGCTGATGCTACTACTGGCGTTGCTGTTGTTTCGTATGCTGTCACCGCCGTTGTATTCACCGCTGTTGTCGTTGCTATGTCTGCTGTCGCTGTCTCTGGTTTTGTCTTGTCCCAGCTGCTGTTGTCCGCGAACACGTCCGTTCAGCTTCGCTATCCGAGTTGGACTCCCAGAATCTTTTTGCTGTCCTCGCGTCGATCGGTCAAATGCCCGTTGTCTATTGGCTCCTTCCATTTAACCGATTAACGGCAATCAGCAAACGCCCGTTGTCTATTGGCTTCTTCCAACTGCACCGGTCCAATGCGCTGAACACCTTATTGTTGTTGCCGTCCAACTTGTAAAGTCGTCCCATGTGCGTACCGTTACTGTGTATGATTGTTGTTGCGGGTGCCGTTGCTTGTGGGACTTTTGGACGTTTCTGTGCGCCTTCTCGTTTGCGTTACCTCAGTGTTGTTGGTTTCTTTCGTGCGTTTGTTTTATATTATGTCCAAGTGTAGCGTATCGTTAATATTGTGTTCGGTATGTTCGTCTTGTAAGGTGTTTTGTATTCTTGTGTAGCGTATCGTTGCTTTTGTGTACGTATAATCGTAACTGTCTGCGGCCGTTGTAGTTTTGGCCATTGCGTTGTGCGAGGGCCGGAGGACCTCGTAACAGCACTTATTCGTGCAGTAGGAAGTGGTCATAAGCTTGGTTATAAGCTCGGGAAACATATAATGTGTTTGTTAGGCGACCTGAACTGGTACAGGGCCTCTTACAGTCGGTTACGCCAGACTGTAATTTTCCAACTTGTTTTTCATAATTTTAGCTTCTTTTTTCGATTTATGACATTTTACGCTTACGTGTAGTCTTACGTTTACGTGTTGTCTTACGCTTACATGTAGTCTTACTCTTACATGTAGTCTTACGCTTACGTGTAGTCTTACGCTTATGTGCGCTCTTACGCTTACGTGCAGTCTTACGCTTACATGTAGTCTTACGCTTACATGTAGTCTTACGCTTACGTGTAGTCTTACGCTTACGTGTACTCTTACGCTTATGTGCGCTCTTACGCTTACGTGTAGTCTTACGCTTACGTGTAGTCTTACGCTTACGTGTAGTCTTACGCTTACGTATAGTCTTACGCTTACGTGTAGTCTTACGCTTACATGTAGTCTTACGCTTACATGTATTCTTAAGCTTACGTGTACTCTTACGCTTACGTGTACTCTTAAGCTTTCGTGTAGTCTTACGCTTTCGTGTAGTCTTACGCTTACGTATAGTCTTACGCTTACGTACAGTCTTACGCTTATGTGTACTCTTACGCTTATGTGCGCTCTTACGCTTACGTGTAGTCTTACGCTTACGTGTAGTCTCACGCTTACGTGTAGTCTTACGCTTAAGTGTAGTCCCACGCTTACGTGTAGTCCCACGCTTACGTGTAGTCCTACGTTTAAATTTGAAAAGTCTACGTGTAATAAATAACGTAAGAAATTGTAAAATTTTTTTTTTGTTAATTTAAGCTTTACATTTTTTGCGATTTCTTACGCGTAAGACAATTTGCGCTTACGTGTATTAAGTCTTATGCTTACGTATACAATATCTTACGTATAAAAATACGTAAGAAAATTTATCATTTGTTCTCCCAACTTTCGCTACTATTTTTGCATTCGACTTCTTACAACATATTTCAAGCTTACGTGTAATAATTCGTACGTGTAAGAAATAATGTAAGACGGAAATTGTATAACATTCTCTACTCCTAATTTTAGCTCCGTTTTTTCGACTTCTCATGCGTAAGACATTTTACGTTTAGGTGTAGTCTTACTCTCACATGTAATAAGTCTTACTCTTATGTGTAATAAGTGTAATGCATAAGAAATCACGTACATAAGAAAGAAAATTTTCTACTTTTTCGTTGAATCCAAAGTCTGAATTAACAGAAAATGAGATAACCCTTGGTTTTTCGAATTTGTCTTCGAAACTTTAGCTGATAATTCTGACTTCCGTTCTCTGTTATAGGACTTTTTTGTGCTGTGTTATCTCTCTTATCTGCACAAAGCCCCACAGTATGTTGTAGATTATAGAAATATTCCATAGAAGCGTAAATATGTGATTTGAAGCTCAATGAAACGAAAAAGCGACACCAAGCAGAGACAATTATAAGCCTTGACAATATTTAGCCTGCGAAACAATGAGATAGAATATAGATACACAGTGTTTTCTATTAACTTCGTCTTTTTTTTAGCATCGTTGTGATTCAATATTCAACGAAACGAAAAAGCGACACCAAGAAGAGACATTCATAAAGATCGATCACATTTAGTCTGCGAGATAATTAGATAGAATATAGACATATAGTATTTCCCATTGTGATTTGAAGCTTAATGAAACGCATTAACGACACCAAAAAGAAACAATCATAAACATCGAAAGGTTTAGCCTGCGAAAGAATGAGATATAATACAGATATACATTGTTTCCTATTAGCTCGTGTCTTCTTTATGTGGTTTATAAAAAAAATCCTTTAATTATTCCACTTCTAAGACTACTGAGAGGATCCATGCTGCCCCTATCCACCGATTTTAAAGAAAAGCTGGGAAGAGGAAAATATTTTTTGTCGTCTCTTGAATTTTTTCTGTTTTTTTTCCGTATTATTATTTCTTACACTTTTCAGTTCACCTTACCATAGCCATAGATCCACTTGTTAAAGCTTTCTTGCGACTCATCATTATATTCATTTAAAGAATTCTAAAGATTTATATTGTTATTGCTTTTCAAAGTTCCTTCACTCTCAAACAAAAACCCTTTTTTACTTACTCAGTCGCATAACAGTCGATTGTGACAGCTCAACGCCTTTACTAGTTGTTGTGTATGTAGAAACATTCGTCGCTACTTGTCAGTTTCAGCGTTTGCGTCTGCTATAGATGATACGGATGAGAATGTTGATGACATCGCCGCCGCCGCCGCCGACTGTGTATCTTTGCCTTTAAACTTTGCGCTTTGCTTTATGCCATGTCGCACACAGCATGCTATCCTGCATGGCTATAGTATGTCTGTCCGCTACTGCAGTAGCAGTAACATAGTTCCGCCGGGCAGCTACTACTACTTGTAAGTACGGATATGTAGATCTGCCTCAAGGATTTGTTGTCCTCTTCGTCGGTTGCTAGTCAGTGAACTGAACTGCACAGAGTTTATAAAGCATTGCTTGTAACCATACCAATCAAGTTTATATTTGTATTTTATATTTATATATATTTATTTATTTTTATTTTCCGCCCATTGTCCTTTGACTGTCCTTTTTTTTTTTGTTTTTGCAACGTTTACTTCAATAGCATTCAAAGCGAGACTTTGACATTGATTTTGAAATTGTTGTAGCATGTAAATGCAAATTGCTGTAGTGGACAGTAGGAGTGTATATATATATATATATATATATATTGTGCTTTATAGTATATAATGTGACATGTGTGCGTTAAATGCATACTATTACATATAAAGTGTGGTTATGTCATATTTGTATATGCATAAGTCATACTTTTGTTGCGAAACTTTTACATGGCAGGCGTGTAATAATCTTTTCCATTAAATTGATCTAATTAAATTTATTCTCATATTGCATCACTTCCTTTTTTATTAAATTAAATTATTTTAATATGAAAATGAATATTGAACTTAATTAAAATTAGTTGAAGCGTGCGAAGATTTATTTGTGAATGAGTAAGTTGCGTATGAGTAATTTTTCTTTTTGTTTATCTCGTGAGGAGAGAATTTGACAGAAACGATACTGCGTAGGTCGTAGTGTGAGATACTTGCTCACTTAAACGAACCTTCGCTGCGAAGTTTGGGTATCTCGCTACGGCGCTCCCTGAGCTGTCCATTAAAAAAGTGTTATACGTAAATGTGCCAGCATTGTATTGGGTGCTATTGGAGCTGGTAAACCTGTATATAAAATCGGCCTGAAGACACTTGTGTCTGTATGAACATCTGGAAACTCGACCATTAAAATACGGTTTCAACTTGTAGAGTAATTCTTCATGCCGGTCACTATCAAATGTTTGCTCCACATCCAATAAGACAGAATGATTTGATGGACTTGCTCTGGAGGACCATGATATTGCATAATAAATAATATCTAAATTCGACGTCACCTCTGTTCAGCGAGAAAGTCATTTAAGTGGACTTCTCGGGGTTCACCACAATGTTCCACCTCTTAAGCCAAGAGTTGATGTGGACGAGATGTCTTTGAGTGATGGCTTAAGCCAGCAATGTGGGTGGGATGTGGGATGTAGGATGCCTTCGTATGTCGTATGTCTTCGGCATACGTAGCGGTCAGCAGCTTATCTTTCTCGATGATCTGCGTGTTATCTGTAAAAAGCGCAGAAAGGACGGATCCAAGTACGCTTCCCTTTGGAAATCGGTCTCCTATTTATTTTATTTCAGAGCTGTTTTCCCAAAATCACAGAAAGAAGTTACTGCGCTTAATGTAGGACCGTATGAAGTGGTAGTAAGATGCTGGCTGGCACCCTGTCGAAGGCTTGCTTTTTCTCCTCAAATGCCTTCAGTCGACTAGTCTATGGCATTGTTCAGGCGGTCCATGGCATTCTAAAAAGCCAATCTGATGATAGTCTTTCGATGACTTTGGAGAATACCGTCAATAAACTTATCGTGCGATATGAGGCGAGATTGGCTGCAGGCTTCCCAGAGCTGCGAATAAAGATTTTTTCGGCACATATCCACTAGATGGCCTGCTGGAAGTATTTATTGCTTAACTGAATCCCATTCGGAACAATGCTTTAATAGCAGGAACATCAATATTGTCGTACCCACGTGATTTAAACGATTTTAGTTTGCCACTTTCACAGATCAGTTCATCCGTCTCAACAGCAGGAATAGGTAGTGCCATTTGCCAGTAAACGTCTGAAAAGTTAAAAGTTTCCCTTTGTCTCGAGTTGGAAGCATCTTTCAAAGGCTGAGAATGCTATAGCTTTTTCTGCATCCGCTTCTTCCTCTTTATAGGCCTTTTGATGCCCTAAGTTAGCTGCCACAGGTTGTGCTGGAGGTCGCCTGGTCGGCTGGCTTCTTCGAGCAACTGTTCTAGAGACTGTTTGCGGCGACTGAGAAACAGTTCCATGACGTTCTTGGCGGCTCTTATCTCTTGCGAGAATTACGTCAGGCTCGGTGAAGGGATCTTTTCTCAGCAACTAGAGCTGCAAGTTCTGAGCTTTTCTACGCGGAGTGCGGTTGAGTACCTGTCATCTACATCGTCCCCAGTGGTAAGGTGTATAGATTTAGATTTCTCTCCAGCCATGACTGGTAGCGTTCAATGTTGGTGTTTTGCCTCAACAGCTTTCTCCTCTTTGAATTGATGCTTGATGCCACGTTGGTTAGTAGTTCAACGGCACATGGTAACGTCTGGGATCTCATTGAAGTCTGTAGGCTTTACACAGCATAGTCTGCTGTTGATTAGATATTTGTAAAGCCTTTGGGATTGTTAATACGGGTATGCCACACGGAAAGCTTAGCGTTGTTGCCTCTGACAATAAACCTGAGGCCAAGGAATGGCGAGGTGGACAGTAGGTTGTTGCAGCTGTAATATCTCTGTCGGACTGATGACTCTCATATTAGCATGCTGGCCCCAGGATTCCTGGCAGGCTGAAAGCTCTAAGTATTTGATATCGCTTTTAATGATGCCTGTTGCACCACCCTGGGCGGTTTGATTGTCATGATTGACTGCTGAAATATCTGATATCTCTGATGGAATAGAAAGATTAACTGCTGAAATCGGTTCCATATACTAAAAGTATTTGAGGAAATGCTCAACCATTGCTCAAGGACTGCTGTTGCATAGGCCGTTCGCGTTTTATAGTACAATATAGAGCGTTATTTGCATAACTTCGCCGTGAGTGACTTGAGCAATTGCGTCATGGCTGCAAATTGGTTCAGCATTTTTTTTAATCATGGCGTACCAATCTCGGATTTAGCTGAATCAAGGCGGATGGCGTCGCTACTGGTTACTGCAGGGCTTCATGTTCTGGAAGTTGGGCATGACCATCTTGTAGTATGCTCGCGAAGCTGATGCCAGGATTTATTGTGTGCGCTGCACGGCCAATGGTGGGAAGAGAAGTAAGTCTTATTTTGGATGAATGCTGAATGCTTTTCCGCTTTCTTATATACTTTGCAGCACTGTGGACAGTGGACGTTGGTCTTAAGGCTTCGTTTACTCAGTTGAGCTGTGGTCCTCATTACACTTTACGCATTTACGTACTTCTGCGAGTGAACTAATCCCTGACAGCAACGAATATCAGTCATAAGAGACTCAGCAGCTACATCGTAGTGACCTATGACACTTCGCATATAATAGATTATTCGCTTTAAATAGAATTTATACTAATTAGTAAAAGCTTTATGCCTTTATGTAAAACAGTTTAAAAATGTACTTCAAATACAACCAATAAAATGAAAAGGAAAACACCCACTTTGAGCTATGTTTTACTTGCAGTTACAGGAATCAAATCAAAAACTCAGCGCCTACTGCCATATAGCTTACATAGCAGCTTATATATATAAATACATGTATGTGCATCTATTTTAAGCCTGCAGCTCAGTCGACGCTTTATGTGTATCTATGTATATGTAACGCTAGGTAAAAAGCTGTTACACGTGTGTACAAATGTATCTGTAGCTGTAGACAATACGTACGTGCGGCGTAATAAGAACTTCGCTAAATTGCAAATTAATAAAAAACCATTACAAAGCAACTATGTATGTAGGTTTTGTCTCTATCAATAAATTTCGCAATGCCAAGCAAAGCCAATAAGAAATGAATTCTTTTCTGTTTTATTTTGTATCTTCTGTATATGTACTTTGCTAAAAGAAATGCACTTCAATTCAAGCGTTACAAAGTGGGCGAAACAACAGAACAGCAGAGAGCGGTCGGTCTATAAAATAATATCTTGAGTCAATGCTAGTAGTTACAAAGCTTGCATTGCGGATGCTGTATATATATATATATGTATGTGCTTATGTATCTGTAGATACAATTGTATCTATTGACTGCATTTTACGCTTTATAAGGAATTTTCGCTCTACAACAAACAACCGACTTCTATGACTGTACTCACACACAATAGTCGCTGTCGCAGTTTTGTATCTTTGATTCCATGGCAACAACGTCATCAGTATTTCGCGTTTACTTCTCTAGTTTGCGCTAGTAGTTTTGTTGTTGTTGTCTTCATCATCTTTACTACTTATAGCGCATATATATATATATACGCGATGTATGCATATATAGCAAATAAATGGTTGACTCGTGTCTACTCGAGTGCAGCAGCTAGCAACTAGAAATAAAATTAAAACAAAAAAAGAATTGAGAAAAAAAAAAAAAAAATATTGTCTCGAACTAGTAACTTTGAACGCCACGTTGTTGATTTTCATGTCTTGACTGTTGTTGTTGTTGTTGTTGCAATTCTGGTTCCATAGTTTTGCCATTTTTCTTGTCTGAGTTCAGCTTCTTGTTTATTCTTTTGAATATTTTTTGTATTGAAGAAATTCTTCAACTTTTATTACACGAAGCTCTTTTAAGAATTCTGAGTTGAGCTGCTTTTTGGATTGTAAAAACATTCGAAATGCAATAAAAATATTTGTATGCGTAAATATTTTTGTTTAACAAAGATGCTTAAAAATGTTCATTGCGTATACGCCATGTTGTTTCTATTGGAAAATTTATTAAATGTAAAAGTATTAAAATCTTTCAAAAGTACTTTACTCTTCATTGAATACACATTATCTGAAGAATGAATAGATGATCTAAATGTGTCAATTTGAAGGTTCTATCGCTTATAGTCTCCAAGTTCACGATGAAGAAGGACAGACGGAAATGTCTATATTGGCTCGACTGTTGTTGTTCATCTAGAATATAAATTTGCACAAATATATTAACCCCTATTTCGCTTTGGAACAGGGTATAATAACTCTTTTTTGTAAATGTATGTAACAGGTAGAAATAAAAAAAAGTTACCCCCATTATGGTCAGGAGTGATAGAGGAGTCGATATAGACATGTCCGTCTGGCCGTCCGTATGAACGAAAGGATCTCGGAAACGGTAATAGATAGAGACTTCATGTTTTTTGCATTCGACTAGGACTGCTCCGGAATTTTACAAGTTTATTTTAAAATTTTTTTAAAATAATTTTTTAATTAAATATTTTTATTTATAAATATTTTGTTTAAAAATTTATTTTTGTACATTTTTTAACATTCTTTCTTTGTTCGTGCTAAGTTTAAACTATGTGTGAATTATAACCGCTTTCAACTAGAAACCAAAAAAGTTTTTTATATTACGGTTAGAATGTTTGTTCTCTTCGATTACTTAGAAGCTCCGATTACCACATACACCGGAGTCTCAATAGACACTTTACGATTCACATTTATCGCTTGCTGAATTTCAACAAGAAGCATTTTGTGCTCCTGCTTGCAATGTGGCTGATGATTATTTACGATCATCATTGCGCATAATTTGAATGCTAAACATTGGCTCGCGCTTGACTTTTCTTTCATTCAAAAAATATTTCGCCGATACAGTATCAGCAAAGGACAGCTTGTCGAAATGCTTCAACATGGCAATAGACTCTGCTTCAATATAGTCAGTATTGCTCCAATCTTCAAGTGTGGCTTGCTCACCCGGTGCCTTTATGCCGGCAAACTGTTGAATGTAAGTCAACAATTTCAGCTTATCCTCGATGACTTGATCAGCATTGGGTTCTGGCTGCTGCTGCTGCTGCTGCTGGCCGCATAATTCTTTGTTGTACAATTGGGAAGACATGTTTTTTGCTGAATGAAAAAATTGCAAAAAAAAATTTATTAAATTATTTGGATTATAAACGCTTAATGTTTCAATTAACTATTAACACAATAAATTCCACGTACGTCTAAAAATATATTGAAAAATTTTTGCAAGTTTATGATTTTCTGCAAATTTTGGAAACAATGTGACCGCTCGCAAATGAGTTGAATGTCAGGAACAACTGCAATTGTCTTGCAACACTGCTTAAGTTCAACTAATTAATATGTATTTTGCAACACTAATTAGCGTACTGTACTTTTTTAACGTTAATAACAGCATTTACTACATGTAACTTACTTATATGGCCGTCAACCATCTACCGGTCATGGCCGCGTCTAGGAAGGCGCGCCAGCCTCCATAATCTTGTGCGCGCTGGCGTCAGTCATTTTGAATGCCAAGTACGGAGAGATCTCTCCACACCTGGTCATTCCATCGAGTGCCCGGTCGTCCTCTATGTCGGCGTCCACCAATCAAATTTGGGCCCCTCATGTAAATCATGCGTGCTGGAGCTCTTTCATTCGTCAGTCGAGAGAGGGCTTTACTTCTCATTTGCTTGCTCAGCCCAAAAAAGCATCTGTTTGCAAGCGTGATTCTTCGCCTGATCTCCAGGCTGGCGTTGTTGTTACTAGTTATCTCTGTTCCAAGATAGACAAAGTTTTCTATAACACTGAAGTTGAAATTCTCCATCGTCACTGACCGTCCAAGACGTGTTGACGGAGTGCGAGAAGACACCAAGTACTTCGTCTTGTCCTCATACACCACTAGACCCATGAGCCGAGACTGTTTTTCAATCTCCGAGAACGCCTTGCTGACTCGCAGTTTCTGCGTACCGATGATATCGATGTCATCGGCGTAAACGAGTAGCATCACTTCCTTTTGGAAGATCGAACCCGACATACTCTGTATGTACGGGCATTGGCGTAGGAGATTGAAAAAATCGCACGATGGAGCATCGCCCTGCCTGAAACCTCTCTTGGTATCAAAGAGGTCTGAGAGGTTTTTCCCCACCCTGACAACGCTTTGTGTGTTAGATAGCGTCGCCATGCAAAGACGGACAATCTTTGCCGGGATATCTAGTGCAGACAGGGCGTCGAAGAACTTCGATCGTATCGGCGTGTCGAAATCGGTTTTGTAGTCGACAAATAGGTGGTGAGTGTATTTGTTGAACTCACGGGTCTTTTCCAAGATTTAGCGTCATGTGAATATTTGGTCACTGGTCGACCTTTTTGGTCTGAAGCCACACTGATATCGTCCTATCAGTGAGTAGGTATATGGCTTCAGCCTATTACACAATACGCCCGACAGAGCCTTATATCCAATGGAAAGGAGACTTATTCCCCGGTAGTTGACTCAAACAGCGGGGTCTTTTTTCTTAAAGATAGGACACTGAGAACACTGAGATTCCAGTCATTGGGTATGCGTCCATCGGCCATATCTTGCATAAAAGTTGTTCTGATTGCAGCTTGCCGACGTCTAGCTTTCGTTGCATGTTCGAACGTGCGGCGTGCACTACGCCGAGCCGAGGGCGTACGTTGGCTGCGACAAGATAGTGGTCCGAGTCAATGTTGGGACCTCGTAACGTTCGGCACGTCCAACACGCTCGATGCGTGCCTTCCGTCAATCAGAACATGATCAATTTGGTTGCGTGTTTTTTGATCAGGACTCAGCCATGTAGCCTTGTGGATGTTAAGATGTTGAAATCTGGTACTACTAACTACCAAGTTCCGACCTGCGGCGAAATCGATTAGCCTCTCTCCATTATTGGAGGTAGTGTCGTGAAGGCTAAATTTTTCCGACGGTTGGGCCAAAGATTCCTTCCTTCCCAATCTTGGCGTTGAAATCGCCAAGCACGATTTTGACATCGTGTTTGGGGCAGCGAAACCACATGCAAATACGTGCTTACTCGCATGGCAGCTGTAGTAGATGTCACAGGATGCTTTTTAAGAGCAACCCTGTCCTATCCATTGGATTTCTTGGATTGCGGTGATGTCAGACTTGCATCTTTCGAGGACATCAACCAACTGGATATTTGCACATTCCAGGTGCATATCCTTATTTCGTGATCCTTTTATCGTTTGCGGGGGTCGTCATCATTGAATTCCTTCCGAGGCTTCATAAACGTTTTCATTAGGGTTCACGTAAGCTCACCTCTGAACTGGTGTTCAGAGGCTACCAAGAAGATACGCGTCACAGCGGACGTGTGAGTTGCTTGGACCGTTTGACACAAGAATCATTGTTGGCCATTCCCAGGTGAATGGCAGTCAACAACTTTTCTCACAATGTGAACTTGAGCAAATGATTCCAATCTCCCAATTTTTATATAAATATGACAAATGAGACGCTAATAAGTAGATAGATGTGTTGTAATTCCAAATTTTATAAGTTTAATAGCTTATTGTGACACATTTTTTAATTTTTACCAACACACTGAGACACATTTGAGACACACTGATTCACACTGATTATTAAATTTCAATATAGACAAATTTAACTAGTGCTCTGTTTCATTAACAATTAAAACTGCCAATTGTTTGGCCAATAATTTATTTGCATACTGTCACGGAAAATTAATGACTTTATAAACTAAAAACATATGTCACACATTTTGAAAATGTCAAAGCAATATATTCAACTACGGATAAATTGAAGCACTCAGATGCACAGAAATAAACTAGACACATGCACACACACACACACACACACACATTCAATTCAAATGACGACTACTGACGCAACAAAATATGAGAGCTGTTTCTTCACTACTAAATTATAGTTTATTTACATATAGAATACCAACAACACCACCAACAACAACAACAAAGAACACTTTTAATTAATTTGCTTAGATGAATACAACGAATAGCTTAAAGGCAAATTCAAAATGGAGGAACTACTATACAACAAAGCAAATGATCTGTCTTGTCTAACTGTCTGTCTGTCTGTCTGACTCACTATACAGACATGATGTGTGTATTAATGTAAATAATTTAATGCTTCATTTACGTCAATAATGAAATGATTTGGAAAGGCTCCACCAACCCCCATAAAAATTACTTATTATTATTATAAAATGAAAAAAAAAAAAAATTAATACATAACTCCTTGTTCTCGGAGACTCCACGCGCTGCTGCTTTGCTGCTCTAAATGTGTCACAGATGACATAATTTTAAATAACGGATGACATTCATTAGTAGTAGTTGTTGCATTTTACATAACATTATTATATACTGTCACAGTTTTCGCTTTAGCAACTATTTTATGGTAAAAAAAAAAGTTTAATTTTTTATGGCATTTGTTATGCTTGTGTATTGTTGTTGTTGTTGGTGCATTACAATAGACGCCGCTGTTAATCGCTGAAATAATAAAACGGATGCAACTGTTTTATTTGTACAATAAAATGGGTATTTTTTTTTCTTTGTTTTAAAATTTTTTTGTTCTAAATTACTGTGTCAAGGGTTGCAGCTGTAGTCTGAAATATTGCATAAATTGTTAAAATTTTAATATTTTATTTAAGTTGCTGGAAATTGTTTTTACAAGTTGCTATAATTTTTATAGCAAGTGTTGAATGTTTATTTTTGTGTAAAATTTTATTTCTAAGCGTGTTTATTTATTTTTTGCAAAATATTTTGCACGTGTTTGAGTTGCTATAATTTTTATAGCAAGTATTAATTAATGATTTTTGTATCTAATATTTTTTTTAAATTTTATTTGTTTATAAAAGTTTGTTTAGACAAATTTAGTGGCTATTAATTTTTATAGTTGTTAATATCGATTGATTTGCTATAATTTTTATAGTAATTTGTTTATTAAATTCTGTTTTTTGCAATGCTTTGTTAAGTTTGGTAGCTGCTATAGCATAAAACGTTAAATTAAAACTTTTATATATAATTTTATTAAAGAAAAAATGATATTTTTATATTTAACAGTTGCTATAATTTTTATAGCAAGTGTTAAATGTGGATTTTTCTACTTTTCTTAATCAAAATTTCATTTCTAAGCGTGTTTAGTGTAGTTACTAAATGTTTGCAGTTGTTTACAGAGTTGCTATAATTTTATAGGAAATATAAAATGTTGATTTTTGTTTTATTCTAACTCAAAATTATATTTCTGTCTTGCTTGAATGTTGTCAGCAATTTATTATGAACTTTCAGCTGTCCGAGATGCTATAAGAAATTATAGCAACTTAGAAATACAGAAACGAGTGTTTTTTTATAGCAAGTCTTTAACTATTAATAAACTAAAGTTTGCATATATTTGTTCAAATCTTTGCTAATATAAGCTTTTTTTGAATCCAAATTTAAGCCTAATTTGGTTAATGCAATTATCACTGCTGCATCCTTTATCACACGTTACACAAGCTGCCTACACTCGTGAAACAACATATAACAAATATGCCACCACCTCACACCCTCACACAAATATATTGCTTAGAGCAACAGCCAGCCAATGAACTTTGAGCAGCAGCAGGCAGAACCCATTTGCAATTGAATTATGCAAGCGCATCCTGCATCCTGCCATTGCTATACCAAAACTTAACTTAGCTGCCTACTTCGGTGTCCTGTCAAGCGAACCAAAACCGCTTAGGTTACAACTACTACTACCTGTGTGTGTCCTGTCCTGTATTTGTAGCAGCATCTATGCCATTATCCTTCCGCTGTGGCAGCAGCAACTATCACTGTTGTTTTTGCTATTGTTGTCACAGCGGTTGCTTCATCTAAAATGCAATATGCGACATGTACAGTTATAGCATAGAACAATGAGATTGGCTGGCAAAGCGTATGAGCTGCATATGACATTCATCGTGTTGCTGCGGCGGCTGCTATTGTGGCAAGGATTTTCGCATTAAGCTTAGCTATAATTCAGTGCGCTGTTGCATGTATTTTCAGCTTTATTAATAATTTTTAAATCGTGTTTCGTATTTAAATTGTATTGCAGCAGTTTTTCTCAAATTTTTGGTTTTATGTTTGCTGCACAATATTTCATATTAATTATTTATTTTATGCTTCACTGCAGTTGAATTGAGTTGAGTTGAGTTTTCATATAATCGTGCTTTCTTTTTAAGCTTCGTGCACTTGCATAAATTCTCTTTTGGCGTTGGCGAAAGCACTCAACCCAATTACTTTGCTCTGGCACTTTACTATTCTTCGTTTTTTCCTTTTTAACCCATCGCAAGTGCGGTACGTGACCTGCTGTTGTTGTTTATAGAAGCACTTCTTAGTTACTTGGAGGCTGTGTGAGTGAAGAAGATTCGCAAATAAAAGAAGAAACTACGAAAAATAGAAATAAACATTTCTAAAAAAAAAAAAATAGTAAAATATAAAAATGGTCAGCTTGAAAAATTTTATAGACTTTGAAAAATTGAAACGTAAAATATGAAACGATAGGTGAGCAGAATTAATTGAAAGTATTTAATAAGCTGTTTCTGAATTCTTTTAAAAATATTTCAAAATTAAAATATTTTTAAAACATTGTCTATCATATAGCGTCATGATAACCTAACTTTAATAATTTTTTTTTTTTTTTTTTTTTAATTTCCAAGCTCTTTTTGTTTCAGCTGCCATGCCAAGATCTCACACACCCTCAGACTACCCTTAACTAAAATTAAACAAAATAACAAGCAATTACCATACTAATCTTGATCCGTCAATTCAGTGAGTTGACCCAATTTCCAAAACTAATGACAACCTTCTCGCTATCATCTATCAATATCAAACACGCCACACACTGCGTTCGCTGCCTGCATTGAAGCAATGGAACCCTCGCCAACTCATGCCTGTCAAATAAATGAGGCTAATAAGCGTAATTTACTTTTACTTTAAGCCAGTGCGACGCCGCAACAACAACAAAAGACTCAAGAACCTGTTCCCGAAAAAATCGCGCAACTTGCTAACACAAAAAAAAAAAAACCCCCCTCGCTTTAAAGTATATGCAGAGAAAGAAAAAATTCGCCTCTTTCCGCGCTACTTCCTTTGACTTTTGTACGCATACTGCGCAGGCGTGCAGTCTTCAACGCTTCAATGACGTTGTTCACTTTTTTTCCTCCTCCCATTTTATTTATTTGGTTTTTTTCTTCTTCTTCTTCTTGGCACTCTTGACCGACAAAAAACTGCAAGAATTCATGAGGGAAAAGCCGTTTGGTGGTTACCCTCGAAATTCGTTGCTGCATGACATTTATTTTGCATTTTATTTCGCGTTTATCTTTGGAAAGTAAAAAGTGCATACATAACTGTACTGCAATTGTGCTGTTATGTATATGACTCTGTATAAATTAGTGCAAAGAGTCTCAAAAGAAAGGAAATAAAACGGAAGAGGATATTGTGATCTTGAGTGAGTGTATATGCTGATCGTATGGCATTTTTAATGTGTATTTCATTTTGAATTGTAAAAAGCTACGTTTTTTCAGCATATATTAGAGTTGCTATAAGTTGCTATAAAAATTTTAGCCCATTAAAAGCTGCTATAATAAAACAGAAATTTAACTATTTAAACGAATGAAGGCATAATGTTTAAAATTATACTCAAATTTGAAGTTTTTGAGTTGCTATAAAATTATAGCAACGCACAATAAATACAAGACACATAGTTTTACAGCACAAATTGATTTTATTATTTATTAACTAAAAGTCAATAAGATATACAACAGGTTGCGTTGGGCTTGTGACCCGACCGTAAAAATTAAACTTACTCAAGAAACGGAAATAAGCCTCGGATACAACGACAATCGTTCAACGATGACGACAATTCGCTTTAAACAACTGACCCTTCTAAGCTCGCGCAAGTATGCAGAGCGATGGAGCGCTACCAGATTCAAATTCTCAAGTTCCGCAACATAACTGTTGTCCAGTGCTATGCACCTACCGAACCAGACACAGATGATTCTAAGGATGAGTTGTATAACCTTCTCGACTTCACAATGAACTCTGTCCCTAGTGGCGATACAATTGTTACACTAGGGGATTTTAATGCAAAGATCGGCGATAACAACACCAACGTCGATACGGAGACCGGCTTCACGATCTGTGCTCTCCCCACCAAATGTTTATTGGCGGCACCAAATTCCCGCACCCGGACATCCATAAGTACACCTGGGACTCTCTCGATGGGCGCACTAGAAACCAAATCGACCAAGTACTGATTATCAGACGATTTCACAACTGTCTGATGGACGAACGTGCGTACAGTCTACGTCTACGTCCAGAAGGAATCAGAAAGCAACAGCATTGCAAACAGATCTTCAACTTGGATGGCCAGCCATGCTCCAACGATACCACGAAAAACTATCCTCTGCGCTCTCGCGTTATAGTTCCTTACCAACTTGGAAGCAAATCCAAATAGCGTGCTCTCAAGCTGCGTAGAAAACGGTCGGCTTGCAGCACTTCAGACGGAAGCCGTGGATAAGTAACGCCACTTGGACTCTGATTGAGGAGCGCAGGCTGTTGAAAGCACAGCTAAATGCATGTGCAATACACGACCGCAGCAACCTTCGTGGATCATATAACGAAGTGCAAAGGCGTTGTTGCTTCACCGGTGGCGCCAGTAAAGCTGTCCAACCTCCAACAGCGGCGACGACGACTAAAAAATCAGTCCGTTCGGATAAGAGGGCTTGTGTGGAAGGCCAGTAAGCCAGTAAGGCAGAACAGGCGGAGAACTGCAACAGCATTCGCGGTGTCTGCATAGTGGTGAAGGAACTAGGAAACGTTAAGCCAAATATTCCACCTATCAAGGCTAGTGACGGGTCGAGTTTATCGTCAGTCGAAGACCAACTGACACGCTGGAAGGAGTTCTTTACAATCGATGACACTGATTCAGAAACTCCACCACTGGAATATCCAACACCGAGCAGCGTCGAAACCCCAACAGAGGTATTTCTACTGATCCGCCTACGACCGAACTGCTTAGGTGCAGCGCAAAACACCATCTCACGCGCACTACACCCCATTATTCGTGCAGCATGGATAACTACGACCATGCCAGGCGATCGTCACTATCCCCAAAAAGGGAGACCTGAGTCAGTGCAGAAATTGGCGTGGTATAACTCTTTTAAACTCCATCCAAAAGGTACTGGCCTTCATCATCTTAGCCAGAATCTCGCCAACTTTAAACACCCAATTACGGGTTCCGATCAAATCGGTCTTGTGTAGACCACATTAATACCTTACGCATCATTGTGGAGCAAATGTGGGATCCCTGACAAAATCATTGATCTCATAAAGGCTCTTTACGAAGACGCAGCTCTCACCGTGCGGTTTAAAGGCAACAACAGCACCAATTTCACTATAAACAGAGGTGTCCGACAAGGTTGTGTACTTTCACCACTCCTTTTCATAGTAGTCCTCGACGGGGTCCTAAATCGCACAAACGCGGAGGTGCCCGAAAGCCTACAGTGGAGACTTGATCAGAAGCTTAGCGACTTAGATTATGCTGATGACATCTGCTTCATGATGCACACGCATAGCGGTGCTGCAGCGAAGCTTCGGAGTGTGGAAGCTAATGCTCGTGCAATAAGTCTGAAAATAAATTTATCAACAACAAAGTTGATGCGTCTGCAAACAACATCAGCAGCGCCACTGACGGTCGAACTCAGCGACAGCACCATGGTCACCATCGAAAAATGAAGAATGCCAGTATAGAGATAATGTCCCTCTAAACCAAAATCACAGAACTTTCTCAAAATCGGATAATAAATGGATTTATAAGCTATTGAATTTTGCTCAACCAACAACAAATGATTTCGGAAACTGTAATAGAGATAGACTATGTTCTGTTTTGCATTCGACTAGGTCTTCACTGAAATTTTACGAGTTTATTTTAAAATTTTGCCCCAAGTTTTGAAGTTTTATGATGCCTCCCTCCTTAACTCTATCTTGGCATATAAGAAAACTATTAATTCCACTCGCCCTCGGTGTTATAGAGCGGTACCAATTTATGTACTACCAAACTAATTTAATGCGTAGAATTATGCAGAAAATTCCAAACTTTTCATTTTGGTAACTCAAATTTGTTATTCGACTTAATGAGAAATCGGTTGCCCAGTCAACTAATCGAATTACGCAGCAGCGTCATGCAAATTATAAGCAAAAATGAGTATTGGAGAGTAAGAAGCAGGAAGCAGTATTACCTTGGTATGCAATTATTATATACACGTACTAGCGACGACGAACCGGTCTTCTGCTTCTTCGGTGAAATGCAATGAGTCGAACTTGCAATTAAATGCAACGTCAAGTGCAGCAGCAGCAGCAGCGGGTAAACTTCAACGAACGCAACAGCAGTACAGCCGTGAGGCTTTTGTTCGCATTTTGCACGATTCGCTCGCTGTCTGTCCGTCCGTCTGTCTGTCTGTCTGACTGTCTGTCTGTCAGTTTGTTCCTTGATTTCACAAATTCGCATTTTACCTTTCACCCTCGCTATAACTCCATTACTGCGGCTGCTTAACACCTGCCTATTTGATTGAAATTTCGAAACGCAACGTCATGCAGTGCGATGACATTCTGGCTTCAGTTTATATTTCCTTGTGCCTGCCTGGTACCAGACGCGCATTCCATGGGCTTCTTCTCGCGCTCTTGTCGTTGACCAATTTACTGTTTTCAGTTACTTAACAGTTAGTATGTACCACCAATGCCCGATTATTTTACAAGTACAAGTACTTCGTTGACTGTCTTTTTTTTTTTTTTTCTGTTTTTGGTTTTCTGTTTCCAAATCAATTTGTGCTTTCTACCATTTTCACCGTCGAACCAACCAACGAAGTCGTTGCACTGCACAGCATTTAGTTTGATCAATTGTTTGCTCGAAGGTTTGCTGAGTCGTTGGCCTCGTTTTTTTTTTCTTCTTTTTAACTCCTCTTCTTAATTTCTGCAGCGTGTATGCAACATAATTCGACTTCAGTGCAGCGTGTAATGTGCAAAAGTCTGGTCTGGTCTGTAAATTGAATTATTTGTTATGGGCGTTGCGGCATAATGATGTGTTTTGGGGGGGTTTTTGCGAACGAATTATGATTGATTATGTTGTAGCGAATCTGGCTTATCTGTTGATTGAATGTTGTAAGTTTAAAAAGAATTTTCTTTTAATTCGTTACATAAGCGATTACTTTTGACTGCGATTCTTACAGATAATGGCATCATATGCCAAGGCTATGCGGACGACATAGTTATTATCTGCATAGGGAAGCATGAAGACACACTATGTGATCAAATTAAGATGGTCATTAACATCACAAGATCTTGGTGCTCTAAGGTAGGACTGAGTATTAACCCATCTGAAACTACGATCGTTCTTTTCTTTAGGAAGTATAAGATGAAGTTACTCAAGCCAATATGGGTGTATGGCACGCTGATAGAATTCTCAAAGGAGGTAAAATACCTAGTAGTAATATTTGACAAGCGTACCACATGGAAGACTCACTTAGAACATGCAGTGAGGAAAGCTACTATGGCAATGATAACTTGCAGAGTCATTGCCGGTAAGAAGTGCGGGTGTACATCCAAAATAATGAAATGGATGTACCTCACAATGCTCAGACCCATAATAACATATGGTGCCATTGTCTGGGTGGACAGAGCTAAATTGACAACAGCTAGTAAGCAACTGAACAAAGTTCAGAGGATAGCTTGTATATCTATAACACGAGCAATGCGAACCTGTCCTAGTGTGGCATTAGACGTGCTACTAAATCTAATGCCGCTGCATCTTCATATCCAACAACAGGCTGACAGAGCCATTGTTAGGGTAGAAAGAATTAACACTAGCAGGAAGACCTATATCGGTAATCAAACAAGTGTTAATATGAAAGACGCCCACCCACTACTGCAATACCCTAGTGACAATCTAGACATAATGAACAACTTCACTAGAAGATTTAAAGTAGGACTCAGCAATAAAGAACAATGGGGAAACATAACGCTGAACTACAATATCAAACCAGAAGCAATTAGCTGGTACACAGATGGTTCCCTAACAGACGAAGGAAGTGGCGTTGTAGTCTTCGGACCTCGCACTAAATGCTGCGAATCACTAGGGAAATTCAGTAGCATCTTTCAGGTAGAAATATATGCAATAGAAAGATGTGCTCAATTCAATTTAAATAGGGGTACAAGAACACAATACTAATACCGAACCAATCAACATCGAAATTAAAAGACGCAAGTGGAATTGGATAGGCCACACCCTGCGCAGAGAAGATGACAATATTGCAAAGATGGCCTTCCAGTGGAACCCACAAGGCAGCCGTCAGAGAGGTCGTCCAAAGCAAACATGGATTCGCACTGTCCATTCCGAAATCAGGTCCAGGGCTTCGTGAAGTGAACTTAGAGCCCTAGCAGCAGATAGAAGTCGTTGGAGGTAATTTGTTTTCGCCCTATGCTCCAACTAGGAGTAATACTTTAAGTTTTTGAAAATAAAGTATTAAGGAAATAAAAAAAAAAAAAAAAACAAGAACCAAAACATCGCTATCTTCTCCGATAGGCAGGTGGCTATTAAAGCAGTAAGTTCGCCTGTGATTAAATCCAAACTGGTCATGGAATGTATAGGTAAATTAAACAACCTAGGAAAATTCAATAAGATTACTCTGTACTGGGTGCCCGGACATGCGGGCATACCAGGAAACGAGCAAGCAGATGACTTGGTCGGGAGAGGAGCAGCGTCCCCTTTCATGGGTCTAGAGCCTTTCTGCGGGTTTGGACCAGGCACAATGAGAATCCTGGTAAAAGAGAAAGAAAAGAAAGCAAGAGACTGTTTTCTGGGAAAAATGTGAAGGATTAAAACAGAGCAAAAAGCTGTTAAGCCCTTACAATAAGCGGAGATCGGAAATTGGCGACGGTCTTAAAAGAAACGATCTAAGAATGATTTCGGGCTTCCTGACTGGACACTGTAGACTTAGGAGACACTTGTGTAGAAGAGGATTCTGTCTGGAGAATGACGAAACTCCGGAGCATATCTTGGGAGACTGCCCAGCTCTGACCCAAACCAGGCACATATATCTTGGCAATTACCAAGTGATAGGAAGGGCGGTGCATGCACTCAATCCCAACAATCTAGTGGCCTTTTTCAGGGCAGTAGGGCTGGATGAGTTGCTGTAAGTCAACAACTGTTAGGGCACAATAGATCTGTAAAGGTCGCAGTGCCTACTACCTAATAATAATAATAATACTTAAGTGACTACTTACGCATACAAATATGTATAGTAATATATAGTTTTTTCTTGTAGTACAGCTATTAAAATTTTTCGATGCTTTTATATATATATATGTAATTTATACTATTTATCGTTACTTAAGTAATTACTTTAGAGTGTGTGATTACTATTGTTACTTTAGAGACTTATATGACTTATTCAAAACTTGTTGAAAAAGATTTTGCATATAAAGCTTCACTTTGGAACAGCATACTGCTGTACATATATGCAATTAAAGCTGTGAATCGTTACTTAAGTGATTACTTTAATCTACATTACTTTATTTATAAAATTTTAATTGATTATAACCACTAAATGTTTGATTAAAGTTTGACGGTTTCAAGAAAATTTTGTTATGCTTATATTTTTGCTTTTGGCTTCAAAAAAACCGTTACTTAAGCGGTTGTTTTTGTAACCATTGTTAGAAAATACGTATATTTTGCTTAAGTGATTTAAGTGATTACTTATGTAGCTATTTACAGCATTTAAAGCTACACAGGAGGTAATGAACTTATGCAACTACATGCATTGAATCGTTACTTAAGTGAATACTTTGTAAGTTTTTTGTTTTACTTCTTGACAGTTTTTGTATGTATTGAATAGTCAAATTCTATGATTTGTAATAATAATATCTGCAGTGTTGAGTACTGCTTAAGTAAGTACTTAAGTGAGTACTTTATAAGCTTTGCTGACAAATAGTTGACAATTTTTATATTTTGATGCTTCCAAGTGTATGATTGTAATTTAATTTCTTTAACTGTAAATGTAAACCTTTTTTTTTTTACTTTATCTTCGTTTAATTTTCTATAAATCGTTACTTAAGTGATTACTTTAAAAAAATTTCAATTTACTGTGAAATTTTTAAAAGCTACTTTTACTGTAATTTTTTTCCATGCATACTCAACTTCAACTTCTAAGCGTTTAACTTTCAACCGAGAGTTCAAAGGACTTGAAACTTTTGAAAAGCTTAAACAAAAAAAAAAAACAAAAAAAATGTTAATGCAATGCAATAAAAATCACAAACAATGCAGACAATGCTTTAAATTAGTTTTATTTATTTGGATTATAACTGAACAAAATAAAAAAAAAAAAATTGCAAACACCTAAAGACAGCAAACCGCAAAAAAATAACAATGACGAAATACAGGTTTTTTTGGGGTACGTAAAAAATGCAACCCTTCGCTTTAAGCATTTATGCAGCATGCTATGCAACACAAAGGGTGCAACATTTTTTTCGATGTTTTCTTTTTTTTTTGCTGGCTCGCGGTCTGCCAATAACTTTAGAGAGTCGCTAGACCAAGCGCAGACTGCTGATCCCTACGTCCAACGTCCATCGACATGGATGACGTTGCATATTTGGACTTTATATAGTGTAGCAGCAGCAACAACAACAACAACAACAACTTCTATGAACAGACGGACAGTTCAGCCATGCATTCACATTTCATACAGCAACTCGTTTTGCGAGACTCTCCTTGTCTGGCAGTTCTTTTTTTTTTTTTTTTTTCTTTTCGTTTGCACCCAACTCTATTGATGTGTTCAGTAAAACCTACTGCTATGCTACAGCAGTTCGTGCATCTACCTTTTTGTTGCTTTGGCAAGTTTTTTTCTGCTTTCTTCTTCTTCCTTTTAGATATTTCAATGTTGTGTTGTGTGTGTTTGTGTTTGTTGTTTTTAGCATGTTGCATAGGATTTTGAACTCTTTGAAATGTTGTTGTTGTGGTATTGCATGCTGTTTGCTGTATTCTGCCTTCCATTCCATTTCGCTAGCTTTTGTGTGAATTTAACCATAACCTAACCTAACTTTTTTGAACAATTGTGCTGCAAGCTGGGTTGCGGAGCTGGTTTGAGTTTCATGCCATGTCATGCGCTTTGTATGCAAAATATGTGTGAAAAAATCGTTTAACGCTTTTGTGGTTGAATTTTTTTCATTTGTTTTATGTTTAAATGCAACAATAAAGCTTTTTAGTATTTAAACTAATTGAATTTAACTTCATGGTGCGATTATGTCATTTAGCATTTAATTAGTGTCTATTTTGAAATGTAGCTTGGGAGGTTGTACAATATTTTGTGAAGATTTTAATGCTCTGTGTGAAGCTATTTACTAGTGTCATGATCTGTATGATGAGTGAGGTGGTGATGAGTTTCATTCAGTTTGTATTACGGAACTTCACAATTCAGGCAAAGCACAGTCTTTGCTAAACCAAGTACTTCGTCTTGTCCTCATTCACCGCTAGACCCATGAGCCGAGACTGCTTTTCAATCTCCGAGAATGCCTTGCTGACTCGCCGTTTCTGCGTACCGATGATATCGATGGAAGATCGAGCCCGACATACTCTGTATGTACGGGAACTTTCGTAGGATGTATTCCATCAGGAGATTGTTAAAAATTGCACGACAAAGCATCGCCCTGCCTGAAACCTCTCTTGGTTTTCCCACCCTGACAACGCTTTGTGTGTTAGATAGAGTCGCGATGCAAAGACGGACAATCTTTGCCGGGATACCTAGTGCAGACAGGGCGTCGAAAAACTTCGATCGTATCGGCGTGTCGGAAGCGGCTTTATAATCGACAAATAGTTGGTGAGTGTTGAACTCACGGGTCTTTTCCAAGATTTGGCGTCATGTGAATATTTGGTCACTGGTCGACCTTTTTGGTCTGAAGCTACACTGATATCGTCCAATCAGTGAATCGGTATACGACTTCAGCCTATTACACAATACGCTCGAAAGAGTCTTATATCCAATGGAAAGGAGACTTATTCCGCGGTAGTTCGCGCAAACAGCGAAGTCTCCTTTCTTAAAGATAGGACAGAGAACACTGAGATTCCAGTCATTGGGTATGCGTTCATCGGAGCATATCTTGCATAAAAGTTGGTGCATACTCCTAACCAACTCTTCGCCGCCGGTCTAAAATAACTCAGTTGGCAGCCCATCAGAGCCTGCCGCTTTGATATTTTTCTGCTTTTTAATAACTGAATCGACCTCGTTATAGTCCGGTGGCTCTTCAATAGTGCCATCATTAACTGGTGGTTCCGGTGTCAATTCTCTATCGGCGGAATTGTGCGCTTCATCGCCTCCGAGTTGGTTGGAGAAATAACTCCTCCATAATCTCAGTGATTCCTGTTCATCCGTTACCAGATTTCCATTGTCATCCTTACAGAAAGTTACTCCGGGCTTAAAACCTTCAGTCAGACGCTTGACCTTTTGATAGAATTTTCGAGCTTCATTTCTGTCACGTAACATCTCAACATCCTCAAACTCCCGCCTTTCTTGCTGGTTTTTCTTGCGTCTGAAAAGGTGTTTCTCCTCTCCCCATTTCTCTCGAATTCGCTCTCTAACAGCTCGCGTTGCTCCCGACTGCAGAGTTCGCTGATGGGAAGCGTTCTTCTTTGCAGTAGCATTGCGACACTCCTCGTCGTACCAATAATTCTTCACAGGTTTTGTATAACCAATGACATCCTTGGCAGCTCTATCCATGGAGCGGGCGATTTCTTTCCACTGCTCACATATATCTTGAGAAGACGGAGAGGTTTCCCGGAACAGTCGGTAGAGTGTGTTTGAGAAGGCTGCGGCGGTCTGTTCTGAATGCAGCTTGCCGACGTCTAGCTTTCGTTGCATGTTGGAACGTGCGGCGTGCACTACGCTGAGCCTAGTGCGTACTTTGGCTGCGACAAGATAGTGGTCCGAGTCAAAGGAATAATTTTCTCTCAGTGGCTTAGCACCTATGCCCTACATATTTCATTACATTCCCCTTAAGGGCAGGCACATATATCTAAGCATACTTTGTAAAATTCCAAAATTTAATAATGCTCTAGTAGGTGAGTGGGACATGCACCTACAAAAGAATCATTTAAGCTATTGTGGTCACATAGTTAAATTAATATAAATGTACAATTTATACAACATCAACTATTTCTATTGAAAAATAATGTCAAAATTGTGTACACCTTTCTGTTTCTCAAACTTTTTCTACAGTTGTAACGAATATAATTCTACAAAATCATGCCAACAAAGCAAAAACTATGCAAAAAGTTATCATATATCATTAGTTTAAGCTACATCTGAGCCATTGTTGCTAGTTGCTACATAAAAAGATTAAAAGATATTTTTACACCGAAATATAATGCAATTCACTTTGTATGCATGGAGAAAAAGAAAAGAAAGATGACAACAAAAGCAAAAGACCCTTAATCAAATAATTAAGATGCCAAAGTATAAAATGCTTGAATAATTTATGACTTAACTTACGAAAAGTTGCAACTGACATCCGTTCTTGCAAACAGACTCTTTGTAGACAATGATGATGATGACGACAAGAGTCATATAGTATATGCACTAACAATGTGGGTGGATGTCTGCTGAGACTGAAGAAAGGAAAAAAATTCACAAGAAGAAAATTTTAAGTGCAGTGAAAACGAATGTTTTATACACTTTGAGAGAAAAATTTTAGTATTAAAAGTTAATAAATATAATAAGTTCCCAAACAGATACAAATTTGGAGGCTATTATAAGAGCAATCCATTCTGCAGCTGAAGGCCGAACCAGAGAAAACTTCTACAACTTAAAAATAAAAAAACATTATTTCTACCTGTTACATACAAAACCAATAGGCTCTTGTACCTTCGGGACAGGGTCTAATAACCTTTAAATATTCTACATAGTCCTAGACCTAATAATCGGAGATACAGTAGAAGAGGGCAATCTTAAATGGAAAACTTGTGCAACCTAATACTTACGTCTTCTGTGTCATACCACAGTATGTTTAGATAAATTGAGTTAGGATCTTCCTAGCTTTTTTGATACACCCGAGAACTAGCTGTAGGAGTTGTGTGCCTCTGAGTCTGGCCAAAATGAGGTTTTATCTTCTTCAAGACAGAGTCTGGTCGCTTTTTTTTTTTTTGGTCAGAGATTCTTTTAGTTCAGGTCTCTTTTCTTGGCTAGAAATTATTTTAGTTGAGGTCAATGTTTTTGTGCGGAGGTTCTATTAGTTCAGGTTTTAGTTTTTAGGACAGAGATTCTATTAGTTCGTTTAGTTTCTATTTTTTCCTTTCCATGCAACAACTTCATGGAACAGCACTTTTTCTTTACAAAATGCAGTAGGTTCTGCTTCAAATCAATGCCGACTCTGTCCATAAGTCCTAAAAAAGACCCACTTTCGCCTTCGTTGGTGCAGGTTCTCGCGAAGATTGTTCCTTTGACTTTGGTGTTTTTTGATAAATTCATGTTTCATCTTCAGTAACGAAAAGCAGCTTAAACAAAAAAAACTGTATTGGATATTATACAAAGGCCCTAAATTCAATGAAAATCATCTTCAGACTCTGTAAAGAAGAGAAATGAGTTCCTTAGACTAACATAGTCTCATATTCAGAGTTGTCCTAGAGTTCCTTAACCACGTCAGAATTCATCAGACTACGACCTAAATACAGCTTGTAATTTTTGAAGTAGGGTATTAGTAATAGTCATCACCATTCGGTCAATATTTAAAGAGCTTTAACTATGATACTTTTTTATTCCATTTAAATATTGCAAACACTGCACCAAAATGCTTAAACTCTACTTCTGGACATGTGTGTAAGGTAAAAAATTTGCAACAGTAAGCCACCTACATCTGCTTCCTGTTTTAAGTAAAAAAAAAAACAAAACATTTTTTCATAAAGAAAAAACAAAAATAAAACAAAAAAAAAAATCGCTCAATGATATGCAAAAAGGATGCAAAATGTAGGCGTTCAATTGAAGGATGCAGTAGGTGTTGCACGCGTATGGGTGTAAGCAGGGGCGCAGCATAAGGCGCACTCTTTCTAACTAATTGCTACGACACAGCGTTTATTATGACTGTGTTTAATTGAATACGCTGCAGCGTGATGACAAAGGTCTGGATGCGGGGCGTAGGTGTGCTGCTGCGGTGGTGCGGTTTACAAAGTGTAGGCAATGTAAATTTTCAATAAAACACAAAGACAACAATAAGCTTTAAAGAGTAAGAGAGAGAGAGAGAGAGAGAGAACATGTGCTAAGGAGTGAGTGTGTAGCAAAATGTGCACAAAACAACAAAATTCCAATGCACAATGCAAGAAGCGCAAAATTGTCATTGTATATGCTTTGTATACGTGTGTGTGTGTGTGTGTTTGTAAATATATGCAATGGACGCTCTTTGCTTTGCTTTATATGCATCAATGTATGCGTGCAAACAGGGGAAACGTACATAGCCGGAAGTCTTGAACTTGTGCGCACTAACACAGTGTGCAAAGCGACAAATGCACACACACACACATGCATTTGAAGAAGAGCAAGCCATGCTGGTTTTTTTGCAAGCACTCTCTCGCGCTCTGAGCACTGTGATTGCTGCTTTGCTTTGCAGTTTGATTTTCTCTCACTCGCTCTCTCTTTTGCTGTACATGTGTGCTGCACAAAAATGTCATTGACCTTTGAAATTGCATCTTCTCGCGCACGGTTTGTGTACATTTTTCGCTTTTTCATTTTAGCTACATCGGCTACGTCATTCTACGTTGTTTCGCACGCTTATGCCGCTGCTCTTGCTTTTTAGCGTTGACTTCGTCATCAAATATGCACATAGCTGCCACCCGCCGTTGTATACGCCATCAAATGTGTTGGTTACCTTACCTCGTCATCATCGGCGCCGTCTTCGTTCTCCATCGTAATCGTCTTCAACAGCAAACAGCGCGTCATCGTTGTGTTCTTTGCTCCCCTTCGTTGCTCCGCTTCAACTTTTCAACTTTGTTTCTTGTTTGCAGTTATTGCCGTTGCTTGCTGTCTTTGCTGCTGCTATTTTGGCTGCCGTTCCTGCTGCCGCTGCTGCTGCTTCTGTGGATGAATCAAAACGAAGATATTGCAAGGTTTTATTGAAAAGTTTTGATAATTGTTTGGAAAATAAAACAAGAAACTAGTTTTTTAAAGAATGGATTCGTTCTACAAAAAACTGTAAATAGGCAAACATTCTTCTCTTTCCATTTTCTTCTGCCTTGACTACTATCCAGCTTTGTGCATCACATATTTGTTTGTCCGTTGGGTGTGTAATGTGTGTTGAGGATTCGTACGCCTAAAATATTTAACCGATTTTGATTAAATTGCAAACAAATTGTGTTTTTAAAATATGGTTAAATGCGTAGCTTTCGCAAATAAACAATCTATTAGAAGCCTTCAGCTGATATTGGCCCAGCGGTGGGATTTATTTAAAAGCCATTAAATCGACTTAAATAAAGAAGTATTTCCATACAAAAAGCCATAAGTAGTCATTGTGTTTATGTGGGAGTGATCGTGGCATATCAAAATGGATACCCTATCTTCTTTGGGTAAAAATAAATTTGTATAAATGCATTTGCTTGCTCAGCCGAAAAAAGCATCGCCTTATCTCCAGGCTGACGTTGTTGTTACTGGTTATTTCTGTTCTAAGATAGACGAAGTTGTCTACAACACTGAAGTTCAAATTCTCCATCGTCACTGACCGTCCAAGACGCGATGTCGGAGTGCGAGAAGACACCAAGTACTTCGTCTTGTCCTCATTCACCGCTAGACCCATGAGCCGAGACTGTTTTTCAATCTCCGAGAACGCCTTGCTGACTCGCCGTTCCTGCGTGCCAATGATATCGATATCATCGGCGTAAGCGAGCAGCATCACTTCCTTTTGGAAGATCGTGCCCGACATACTCTGTATGTACGGGCACTTGCGTAGGATGTATTCCATCAGGAGATTGAAAAAATCGCACGACAAAGCATCGCCCTGCCTGAAACCTCTCTTGGTTTTCCCACCCTGACAACGCTTTGTGTGTTAGATAGAGTCGCGATGCAAAGACGGACAATCTTTGATTCGAAAGCGGCTTTGTAGTCGACAATTAGATGGTGAGTGTATTTGTTGAACGCACGGGTCTTTTCCAAGATTTGGCGTAATCTGAATATTTGGTCACTGGTCGACCTTTTTGGTTTGAAGCCACACTGATATCGTTCTATCAGTGAATCGGTATATGGATTCAGTCTATTACACAATACGCGCGACAGAGACAATGGAAAGGAGACTTATTCCGTGGTAGTAGGCGCAAACAGCGGGGTCTCCTTTCTTAAAGATAGGACAGAGAACACTGAGATTCCAGTCATTGGGTATGTGTTCGTCGGACCATATTTTGCATACTCCTAACCAACTCTTCACCGCCGGTCTTAAATACCTCAGCTGGCAGCCCATCAGAGCCTGCGGTTTTGTTATTTTTCAGCTTTTTTTATATCTGAATTGACCTCGTTATAGTCCGGTGGCTCTACAAATATTTCCATCATTAACTGGTGGTTCCGGTGTCATTTCTCTATCGGCGGAATTGTGCGCTTCATCGTCTCCAAGTAGGTTGGAGATATGACTCCTCCATAATCTTAGTAATAGCTGTTTATCCGTTACCAGATTTACATTGTCATCCTTACAGAAAGTTATTCGAATAACACGGAAGAAATAAAGAATTCTAAAGTTTCAATCATCCCTACGTACTTGGTATGGTGAAACGATATTCGGCTCTATCTGTCTTATCCGAGTTTTTCCAAATAGTTTTCGTTCCAAAATAGTTTACGTCTTTATTTTAAACATTTTTGTAAACTTTAAAATCCTACCTTGTAACATCTTTCATACATTTTACTTTGTTGACGTCTTCCACGCCATACTAAGGCGATAAAGTTCTGGCATTCAGCGTCTGTTTGGGTGTCTTTCGATTAAGTTTTCTTTATTTTGTGTCTTTCAGCTTCCGCGGCGGCTGCTGCTGCTGTTGCTGCAACAACTTAAATACCCATTTCTATACATCCAACCATTTAGCCATCCATCCATACATCCATGCAGCCGTCCAATGATCCAAACATTCATGCATCCACTTGGCCCGGCTGTCTTCTTGGGCTTGGGCTGTCTTCGGTTTGGTTCCTTTATGCACTCTTAGTTCTCTGTGTCTGGTGCTTTCCGCTTTTGTCGTTAATCGTTTTGGTCGCGGTGTGTTATTTATGTCGTTTAATTTTGCAATTTATGCAAGTTTATATAGTTTTATAAAGTTTTGCGCTAAGTGCACGTGGAAAAAAAGAAGAAAAAATAAGTGAATAAAAGAAAAAAACGTCGAAAGTTTGAAATATATTGCTTTTGTATTAAAATTCTTTACTTAAAAGAAAAAAGAAAAAAAGAGATGCTCAAGTTGGAGATATTGTAAAGATTGAAGAGAAAATTAATAAAAAGTATTGACATGCTTTGACTTTCACACAAAGAAGTTTGCTATGAAAAATTATCGAACGAGAGTTACTGGATCTGCTTGAAGATACTCAGAACTTGGACTTCTTGAAACCCAATTTAAATGTGCCTCAATTTTATGAAATATTTTTCAAAATATTTCCGCCGCAAGTTCAATGTACGATTCGAAAAAAAAAAAAAAAGCTAAGAAAAGGGTAAAAAAGTAATTTCAAATTCTCCAAAAGGCGGCAGACAAACAAAACGGGTAACTTTATGCACGCACAGTAAAAACTTTGCATCGAAGATACAAATCTTAAATTGTCTTTTGCACAAATCGAATGAAGACCAAATGAAAAGGGGACCATTTTGATGAGGAGCAGCAAAGCAGCAGACAAACCGAAATAAACTAAAAAGAAGTTGATGATGTTTGCAACAGAAAAAAGGAGCCGCCAGTTAAAGACAATAAAAAATAAAATTTTGATATCAAGAAAGCCAGCAAACAAAAAAAAAAAATCCAATCGATTGTGCTAAAGTAATTATTTAATGGACAACAGACAAACAGAAACATATTTAAAAAATAATAAAGGTATTATTATATTAATCCCGAAAGTCAAATAAATGGAACTAGCTTTCAAATAAAACAACAATAACAACAACAAAAATAAACCATGATAAATTAACCAAAAAAAAAAAAAATGAACTCACATTTTTGCCGCATGCTACTTCGCTTCGTCATGTTGAAGCAACTCGTTTTGAAGCACAGACCATGACCCACACCAACAAAACGGTTTCGAATAGTCCCAAAAGCAATACTCATTCATATTATATGTAAAGAGAGCTAAGGAGAGAGAGAATGCACAGAAAACATGCTCAAGCACACACACACACACACACACACTTGCCTATGCAACAGTAAAAAAAAAAAAAAAATTAACCCAGACCATAACGAGTTGCGGTGTATCCTAGGGGAACACTGAGACACTTTAGTCGAACAATAAGAAAAAAAAAAAATAAAGAAGTTTACTCGCTTCATTGCCAAATTTCAATTAGAATTACCAACTGCTACTAAACATGTACAAGGAACTGGAAAAAGGAACTCCAAAAAGTAGAATATAAAGAAAATTATTTGATGAAACCGCAACTTTAATACGCTTCAGTAGCTTTTGGAAAGTGTAAATGGTTGCATAGTTGCTGGAACCATGGGGATTATAATGTTTATGAACTCGTAAAATCTGGATGTCTAGGTTTCACCCGTAAAATATGAAACTCAAAAAAACACTAAATAAATTCCTGAGAATTTTTGAGATAATTTCAAAACTTAAAAATTTTTTTTTTTGGAAAATTGTATATCTTAACGATGATCTGAAAATATTTGATGCCTTCAAAAAAAAAAAAGTTGCCTAATTTACTCCTTATAACAACAGCTAACAGTCTGTGAAGTCTGATCAAAATCGGTTCAACAGTTTCGGAGAATAGCCGTAAGAAAGAGATAGAAATTTATTAAAATGTTATTTTAGTATATGTGCTTCATATGCACATATCAATAAACCGTAACGGTAAATGGGTCAATACTTATTTGATAACAAGAAAGAACGCTGCAGTCGAGTGTTTTCGTCTTCGATATAATCGATATAATATAATTTTTTAGTGATAAATTCTTATCTGGAGCCGTTTGGAATATTCTAGTAAAATTAATTAAACAATTTTGGCGTTTAAACTAAACTAGAAACAACAACAAAATCCCAGAAAGTTGGGGAGGGCAGATTTATATGAAAACTATCCCTTTTGGTGGTCCGTTCGATCAGGAACTATATGAATTTTTGTATTGCACTTCTTGCAAGATTTAATAAATTCTGCATTTGTAGCTAACCATAAAAAAATGTTCATACTAAAACACAAAAAAGTGAGGATTTGTATGGAAGATATTCCAACTAGTGGTTCGGTCTGGACTTAAACAGGATATATCATTAGGATTCATGCAAGATTCACCAATTTTAACATTTCTAGCTAAAAACCAACTCAACTAAAAACTCAGAAATAACCCATAGAGTGAGGGTTTCAAGTCCATTGAACCCAAGTTATCTGCAACGACAAAGTATCTAAAGTTTAAGTATCCAAACTTGAAGGCTTTATAACTTATAGTCGTTGTGCATAATGTAACACTTTGTATCAAATAAACATATGTCGGCCTCACTCTCTTCACTCAAATCTGTATGATCTATAAAGCGGGAAAGAACGCTTCGGCAGTGAATTCATACAGACTGATCGATCAGCTTACTACCTGCATTAGCCCAGCTGTGTCGAAAAATGTCTTTTGACAAGGTGGCTGGCGCTTGACACATTGACAAAGAAACGTATACCCTCTTACCAGTTTGGATTCCGGAAAGCCTTCATTCTCAAAGTAGTACTCACTCTTCATTCAAGACATACCTACTGACTCTTCAATACCAATGCATGATCCACAAGAAGTCATCTTAGACAACTTTGTCGACGATTGCATAACCTCGAATATTGGTGGAGAAGGCAATGGAACGTATATATCAACCGGAGCAAATGTTCTGTTCCTCTGTAGAAAAGAATATAAATGTTTCATAAATTGAATATGTAATCAATTGTGAGGCCTTGGATTAGATGAAGTAACCGGTTAGTTATGCGTCTTCCAAAGCGACGCAAAGAGAGGTGTCATCGTGAGAAACCGTCGCCACTAGGGTAAACTTCGCAACAAAATCTTATTATTTTGTTACTGACTTTGTAACGCATGACAGCAATCATTGGAGACCTTCATCTACTGCTTGTATGAATCAGAACTAATGCCTTATTTCGAAGCAAAACTTCTAGAGGCACCTTTGGGTGTCAAGAGTCGGTATGTAACGAAAACCGTCACTAAATTGCATTGAGAAAAATTTAGGTATTACTATGATGTATACTTCTGGGTTTACTATGTACAATCAAATCTTTTAAAGTATACCGTTTATAAACTTTATCGGAGGCCTACGCTAGTATTCTTTTTCGCGTCACGAAGTTAGAGACGAAAATGTATAATGTTCAATTGTTCTCTCTACTCTTCTCTTCACACCGTTGAAAGTGATGACTAAGTCCAGCACGTTACGTGTTTTCGTGTCGCTGTTAGCTACACGCCTGTCGGCTTTACAATGGCTCTGGCAGCAAAATGTCATAAGAGTGAAGAGTAAGTTTAGCGCGTTACTCACTTTGGAGTCGCTGGCAGCTACACGAACTGTAATGTTATTTTTATATGCTTTCTCTCTCCACTTTTCGAACGGTGAGTAAGTCAAGCGGGTGAATATATAGAATATATAGAGCCCATACAAACCGTCCGCAAGTCTATGCTCAAAATCGTTAAGGCTGATCTATCCTTTTGATAAAAAATTTCTAAACTAAACTATCGTCTAAAAAAACGTGATCTTAAAAAATATTGTTTATTATATGTATAAGGTGGAGGGTAAAAGCAAGGTGGGATGCAATGTATGTCAAGGCTATATCCGAGGACCGAGAAAAAAGCATTATAGACTATTAAAATGATAATTTTTAGGTTCTTTCAAAAAGTATCAACCACAAAAATAGCTGAACCTGTTGTCTTATTCTGCGGTTTTTCAAATTACTATGTTCCTGAAAATGTCAGTTTGAAATTTTATTTAGAATAATTTTGTTAAATATAATTTAGAATTTTCAATAGGTTTCCGCAATCCAATCCAATCCCTCTAGGTGGATTTTCTTTGTTTCCAGCTCACCTTTCTTCAGCCTCTCTTTCACCTCTCTGTCCATCTAGCATTCTCATCTTGGTGCGTTGGGATCGCTAGGTCCTGTGGGTTCACTTTTTGGTCCGGTGGTTTCTTCTTTTGTTCCGCTGGGTTCTGTCGGCTTACTATCAGATTTTTGCTTATCTACTTCTCGTTTCTCCTCGTCGGCCAAGATTAAACGCTTATTGGTCTCTTTACGTAAACGAGAAATTTCCTCGGACACCTTATCAAGCGCTGCATTGAGCATCTGTTTTTCTGTATGTATTTTATCTGTTAAGACCTGCAACTGTTGGCGTTGTTCTTTTAGGAATTTCACATTTTCATCTATTCTGATGCGCTTATCTGTAGCATCCTTACGATCCGTGTATGTTCGCATGCCAAAGTTCGAAAGGAGCGCGGTACGCGTTTGTTTCGAGTATTCCAGACGCATCAAATGTTTTGCCACAGAGGACATGCGACACATACGCATTTGCTTTAACATGCTGAATTTTTTAGATCTTTTTTGAACCGAAAAGAAAAAAATCTAAAAAATATGCCGAATATTTGAAAATTGTGATTTATGAAACGAATAAAAAATAATTTGACATATTTTTGAATGTTAAATTGCAGCATTAAAAAATTTTTTTGAATAATATTTCTTCGTACCATTCACAAAAAGCAAAGATAAATCGATTGCATTAAACTGCAAACCGAGGGAGTAACAAAAACAATGGACACGATCTGCACCTATGATCCTGAATTATAAGCTTCCTGTTTAAACAAAAGATATTGATGAAAGGAGGAAAATATTGTATTTGGTAAATTTTAAAGGGATGGGTACAGTCATCGTTGAAAATGATCTTTGGTCATGTATCAAAAAAAAAAAAAAAAAAATGATTCATTTGATATCGATTAATATCGGTCTTGCATGCAGCTGTTGTATCGATTCAGTGGCGTACTATTATTTTGTTACATAAAATTTATCAAGGATCAAGTGATGCTTGTGCACGCGCCCATTGTTGCAACTTGGAATAGACTTTTGTTAAGCAACAAACTATCTTTTATTTTACTGTCAGTTTATTCATCTTGAGCTGATCTGTAGCGGTCTCCACTTTTCTTTTGTTTCATTGTGTGTGTCTCTGTTTTATCTCTGTCCAAGCAAATTCTCATACTCCTGCGCTGGGTTCTCCACTTGCTCCTGTGGGTTCTACTTTTGCTCCTGTGGGTTCTTCTTTTGTTCCAGTGGGTTCTTTCGGCTTACCGTCAGATTTTTGCGCTTCTACTTCACGTTTCTCATTGTCTACCTGGTTTAAACGCTTATTGGTCTCTTTGCGCAAACGTCCAATTTCCTCGGAAACCTTATCGAGCCCTGAGTTGAGCATCTGTTTCTTAACATGTATTCTATCTGTTAAGACCTGCAACTGTCGGCGTTGTTCTTCTAGGAATTTTACATTATCATCGATTTTGCTGTGCTGATCCGTACTATCCTTACGATCCGTAAAAGTACGTATGCCAACGTTCGAGAAGATTGGTTTCGAGTAATCCTGGTGCATCAATATTTTTGCCGCAGAGGACATGCGAAAGATACGCATGTGCTTCATCATGCCGAATTTTGTTTTTTGTTTTTTTGAACCGAAAATAAAATTTTAGAATAGTTGCCGAGTATTACGAAGTTGATTTATGAAATAACTGAAAAATAATTTGACATTGTTGTGTTGTGTTTTGCTGTCAATTTTGGTTTGAAATTTTATTTAGAAGAATTTCATAATTTTTATATAATTTAAAATTTTGATGCAAAAAAGTTCATCCTGAGCAGTTCTCCGACGGCCTTCACTTTCCTCCCACTTCCTTGCTTGATTTTCTATGTTTTCCAACTTACTTCCACATCACCCTCTTTCACCACTGGCCAAGCGCTCTCATTTTGGTGTGTTGGTTTCTCCTTTTGATCCGGTAGGTTCTCTTCTTGATCCTGTGGGGTCTCTTCTTGGTCCTGTGGGATCTTTTCTTGGTCCGGTTGGATCTCTCGGCCTATTATCAAATCTTTGCGTCGCTGCATTACGTTTTTCGTCGTCGGCCAAGTTTAAACGCTTATTGGTCTCCTTGCGCAAACGTCCAATTTCCTCGGATACCTTATCGAGCGCTGCGTTGAGCATTTGCTTCTCATTTTGTATTTGATCTGCTAAACCCTGCAACTGTTTGCGTTGTTCTCTTAGGAATTGCTCATTTTCAGCATTTTTGGCGCGCTGATCCGTACCATCCTTACGATCGGACGAGTATGTTCGCATGCCAAAGTTCGAAAAGCTCGCGGTACGCGCATGTTTCGAGTAATCCTGACGCATCAATTGTTTTGCCACAAAGGACATGCGACACATACGCATGCGCTTCAACATGATGAATTTTTTTTTCAAATTTTTTTTAAACCGAAAATTTTAAGGAAGAATAATTTTGAGATGTTGCCGAATGTTTGGAAATTATTTTATAAATTGAATGAAAAATAATTTGATGTGTTTTTTATGTTAACTTTGTTTTTTTTTATGTTAACTTTGTTTTGTTTTTTTTTTAATTTTTTGATTACACAAGCATAGACAAATTGATCATACGCTGTACAACACTATAGCTGTAGGGTATAACCGCGGTGTCAAAGGCACCCAAGGCAGTTAGTAAAAAAAAAAATGGCAAGAAATCCGACTAGTTGGAGTACTATAGGTGCAAGTAGTCCAACAATATGCTACAGCAAAAGCAAATATTGGTTGGCGTGAATGAGATGCAGTGGCAGCGGAGGCACCGCGGCGGAAGTTGTAGCAAGGTAGAACATTGTTTTTATGTACATACAGCCAAGAGCAACTGCCGAAAAAAAAGACAAGAAAAATAGTAACAAAAAGCGGTAACAACGAATTAAGTACGTATCGGGGTTCGGTTGTGTTTGTGTGTATTAAATCCAGACGAAAATACCATTAAAAATGGCTACAAACATGGCTGCGAACAGGCACAGCAACAACAACAACAACAACAACAGCATAAGCAAAGCAACAGACAGGCAGACAGTCAAACAAGCAACATAACAGCTAAAGAGCAAAAGAGTCAACACACACACATACATATATTCAAATCGGAGCATAAAAGTTTAAAAAGAAGAAGTAGTATCCAACTTCGTTACGCCGCTCCACGAATAAAGTTTCAAAACAGAACGCCAAAAGGTTAATCAACTCAAATGCGAAACGCCGCGCGACACGAAACAGCAACAAACTCGATTTTTCAAATGATTTTTGCTGTCGACAGCGCTGCCAACTGCAAAGCAGCGCTGCACAACTCCATTGCAAGGAGTTGTTGTTCTTGTTGCAGCAGCGCACATGAAGGTTGCTGAAGTTGTTGTTATTGCTATTTGGCTGCCATGTTTATGCGTGTAGCTCTGCCATGACAATGGCATTGAGAAGAGAGCACGCATGCAGAGAGAGAGAGAGAGCGAGAGAGTGATTGCAAATTGAGCATACTGTGTGTACGTGTGTGTTTTGTTGAGAGCGCATAACATGTCATATGTTTTTTGTTGCATAATTTTTGGATATACAATATTTGTGTGTGTGTCATATGCATGGTGCAGCTGTGTCTGTATTAAAAGTTGGGGTAGTACCTTGAAAGGTTCAAGTTTATGTTTTGCTTTTTTTTTTTTTTTTATTTTTGTTGTTGGTATTTTTTTTTCCTGTTTTTTTTTTTTTATTTTTTTTTTACTTTTAATTTTTAAATGAGTTTGCTCGTAGGTTCCTTTGATGCATTTGCAAAGGTTGTCTCTGTAGGCGTTTGGAGAATTGGGTTGATATGAAATGAGTTTTAAGTGCTTCTTCGTTTTGTAAATATTCTATTTTTGCATACTTTATATGAATTTGTGCTAGATAGTAGCAAGCAGTAGTAGGTGAAACACTTTGTGTACTCTTGATTTACGGATAATTGAAGAATCTTTTTAAGCTTCTGTGGAGTTTGGGAATTATGTGTGTGTTGGCATTGGGCATGTGTAGGCAACTACTTAAGGTAGATATATACATATGTAGCTAAATACATATATATGTACTTGTAAATTTATTATATACATATGTATTGTATAACCAAATGGGTATATAATGACATAAAAAATATCTTTGATTTTAGCGAGCTACAACCGGATACAATCGTCTTGCGTAAAATGGGTCCTAGTACAAAAAAAAAAAAAAAAAAAAAAAATCATTGAAGTTGGATGGGAATTAAATAAACTACATACATCTAATGTTCGTTCAATTCTCATCCAATTTCGATGATATTTTAATTTTTTTTTTGGTGTTCCCAGATTCAATTTAGATAAAATTTTAAACTTGTTAATAGAAAATAAACTTTGTTTAACGATTGAAATCTATCACACTCCTATATATCTCTATCATCTCCAAAAACCACCTTGTCAACTTTTGATAAAACCTAATTTACCGATAAAGAACTTAAATTAATTAATTAAATTAAATATATTGAACAATAATAAACAGTTTTTATGACGTGAAAACTCGAAAATAAAAAAGTACAAATTAGTTATTATCTTTAAAAACTCATAACTTTCGAACCTCTCCATAGATTTTGCTCGCATTGATCTTATTTTCTATAGTCTATAGTGACTACACTTTCGATGTAGATAAAAAATATATAGTTTTTAGAGTCCACCTTCTTGTAAAGAGTTTTTCAATACATAATAAATTTAAATTTAAATTAAACACAGAATAGTCTAAATATTAGTCTGATTTTCATTTCAGGGAAGTAGCATGTAATGTAGCTAATTGTTCGCCAGTCTTCCGAACATATCGGCCGGAAAGTTGGCAATTTATAGTTAAATATTCCTTCTGAGCTTTCCTAATATTATTGGCTTCTACCCAACGAATTAACAGAAGTCCTTTAAAAGAATTTTAACGGCGTTAAATGGTATGATTAAGATGGCCATTCGACGGACAATTTCTCAATTCAATTCAATTGTTTGACCAGCTGTGTATCTTGTGGCACCATATTGACCATAACATGGCGACTATTTTCATTTACGATAAAGTAAAATATGATCCAATCACACCTACGGCTTAAAATCCATAACACATGGCCACTTTTTCTCGATATTTAACTTTTTCTTTAATAGATTAGAAACAAACGGCAATTACTAAATTTTATTTAATTTTGATTCATTTTATTAATTTTTTAATTTATTTAAATTCATTTTAATTCATTTTAATTTATGTTAATTTATTTTAATACAATTCAATGTAATTAATTTTAGGTTATTTTATTTCAATTTAATTATTGATTTCAATTCATTTTAATGAAGTAAAATGAATTAATTTAACACATTTAATTTTAATTAAATTTTATTATTCAATTAAATTCATTTAATTCATTTTACTTCATTTCAATTTAATTTACTTTAATTCATTTGAATTCCATTGAACTCATTTGAACTCATTTGAATTCATTTTAATTCGTTTGAATTCATTTTAACTTATTTTAATACAATTTAATTTATTTTAATTTGTTCTTATTCAATTTATTTAAGTTTAGGTTAGTTTAATTCAATTATTTTGTTCATTTTAATTCATTTTAATTAATTTAATTTCATTTTATTTTAACTAAATTTTATTATTCTTTTTAATTGATTGAAATTAATTTTATTTCATTTTCATTTAATTTATTTTTATACATTTGAACTCATTTTAATTCGTTTTGATTCATTTTAATTACTTTTAATTTATTTTAATACAATTTAAATTATTTTAATTTGTTCTTATGCAATTTAGTTAATTTTAAGTTATTTTAATTCAATTTAATTATTCATTTCAATTCATTTTAATGAAGTAAAATGAAATAATTTAACACATTTTAGTTTTATTAAATTTTATTATTCTTTTTAAATAATTTAAATTCATTTTATTTCTTTTTAATTCATTTTACTTCATTTAAACTTAATTTACTTTAATTCATTTGAACTCATTTAAACTCAATTGAATTCATTTTAATTCGTTTGAATTAATTTCAACTTGTATTAAATTAATTTCAACTTGTATTAAAATACAATTTAATTTATTTTAATTTGTTCTTATTCAATTTAATTTATTTTAGGTTAGTTTAATTCAATTAATTTATTCATTTTAATTCGTTTAAATTCTTTTTAATTCATTCTAATTTATTTTATAACATTTAAATTTAATTTAATTTATTTTTATTTTTTTAAATTAGTTTTAATACATTTTAGTTTAATTTACATTATTCATTTTAATTCTTTTTAATTAATTTAATTCATTTTAATTTATCCTAATTCCTTTTAATTCATTATAATTAATTTTATTTAATTTTAACTATACTTTATTCATTTTTACTCGATTTAATTAATTTTAGATTAAACTTTAGTTCATTTTAATTCATTTTCATTCAATTGAATTTATTTTAATTCATTTAAATTCATTTAAATTTATTTTAATTCATTTTATTTTGCTTAAATTTTATTATTCTTTTTAATTGACTGAAATTAATTTTAATTCAATTTAGTTAATTTTAATTCATTATATTTAATTTTAATTAATTTTAATTCGTTTTAGTTAAATTTTAAAAAATGTTAATCTATTTTTATTATACTTGAACGGATTGAAAGATCTTTGATAGTTTTTTAATCTTAATTAATTGTTTAATTGTTAAACCCCACAAAAACTATTGCAACGTGAAGCACTGTACAAGCATTTTCGCAAAAAACTTCTTGCACTTTTCATCGGTTTTTAATGAACAAGTCTAACAATAAATTAATTAACAAAATAAACTTAATTGCTGCATGTATACCCGCAGCACTATTAAATTCAAAACTAAAATAATAATACAATGCAGTGCCGTGTAGCTGCCAACTTCCGCTGAATGACTTTCGTGCAGTTGAAATTAAAATTAATTGCAAAGCAAATATTTATGCCACACATAGCAGCAGCAGCAGCAGACACATCGTTGTTCATACGTTAAATAAATTTGCATAATGATCATTCGTTGTTTTTCGGGCATTGAACGCTTTTCCAAACATTTTCACGTTTTTCTTGAACAATTTGCCAAGCGATATGGAACTAAACGAAACGCCGAATAAAACGCATGCAAAAATGCAATCAAATTTGTTGTGTTTTATTTCGATTTTTCTTTTTTTTTTTTTCGCTGAGTGTATTTAAGCATGCAATGCAATAAAGCGTACATGAAGTCCATATTAAACAATGTGTTGTGTATGAGCAATGTAAATTGTATTATTTACTTTATTTCAAGAAGAAATGCAAATAGAACTGATTGTACGGGCGGGCTGGCGGTTTTATGAAAAGTTTTACAAATGAAAAATTAATTGAAAGTAACGCTTGGCTGCAATTAATTAAGGCAATGCTTGGTTGTGGGTGGTTTGCTTTATTTAATTTTTATTTAATGTAAAAACTTGAAGGATTTTCATATCTTTTATGTTGCAGACAGACTTTGTGCAAAATAAATTTAAAGGATTTTCATATGTTTTATAAACAAAAAAATAAAAAAGTTAAATAATAAAACTTTTATAAATAATAACACAAGCCAAGACAACATACATACAAAAGCAGCTCAACCACAAAAATGCTTACCACAAATGCGGCAACTAAAATAATATAAATATTTGTAAGCGTTAAGTGTGTGTGTGTGTGTGCGCTAAAGCCTTCCCGAAAATCCTTAAATAATTGCAGCTTATAAAAATAAAACGGAATTGACAACAAAAACATTTTCTGTCGGAAAAATACTCGAAAAAAAGATGCAAATCTTTTAGTTATGTGAGTTGTCTGTGCGGTAAATAGAGGGTGTTAGGTGTTGTAGAGAGCTAGAAGTAGTGTAAGGGCGTGCTAGTACCCAATTCTGACTCAAAAGTTCCAGTATGATATATTTTAATATGTGAAATATTTTACAATTATTTAAACCTAAATTAGGGGTTGGCACTTTTATTGAATACTTGATATCTGGAAAAGGAATAGGAGACACTAAATATACACATTTGAAAGTCCAATCTTTCATAGTCTACAAGTTCTTGTTGTTCATAGTCAGCTAGACAGAGGGACTTGTCTATATCGAGTTGACTTTTGAAGCTGATAAAGAATATTTGTGTACTTTATGGCGTCTGTCTTGCCTTCTTCTCAACCTGTTACATATATATGCATAAACTTAAAATACCTGTTTACCTTATAAGTGCAGAGTAAGCCTCAGAAATGTGTAATATTTAAATTCTTCGAAGAAAGTTTACGTTTCTTCGTTCTTCAATGATTTATTGCATTTTTCAGTTACTTTTGAATCCTATCTTGCCAAATTTTCGTTAGAAATTTCCGAAGTTGGAGAAATGTAATAAAGAGTGAAGTGTGCAACTGCACGGATATTATAATACTAGCTAAAGTTGAACCAGGTAATGCAATAACAACTGCTCTATGCAAGTCAAGTGCTTTACATTAAATTAGTAAAAATATTATTTCCGCTGTCGGCACGTAGTATAAAAGCGGGAAAAGGGAAAAAGTACCGTAAGAAAAACATACAAACAAGAAAAGTACAAATACAAACAAAACTTCCACCAACGCGCGTTTGTCTAGCGTTTGCAAGCATACTTATAGGCGTTAAAAAATGCTTGCAGCGCGACCGGAAACCGGAAGTAAAATAGCAGCCATGTTGAAAGTATGCGTACGGAAAAAAGAGTAAAGTAAGTAAATATCCGTTGTCAGTTGTAGAAATTTTATTTCCCCAATTTGGCAACAAATGTAAGAGAGAGAGAAATAGTGTGAGAAGGGAGGGGAAAAGCGTGCAAGGCTTAGAGCAGTGATGTGCCGAACATACTTCGGACGAATTGTTGTTTGCCAAAGTTTGCTAAGCAGTGAAATAAGAGTGGAAGAAAATAAGAGTAGATGGAAATAAGGGAGAAGAAAAATTTATAACAGTCGGCTGCATGCTTTTAGCTGCGTAGGTTCCTAGTATCAATAGCAGAGAAAATTTAAGATCTGCAAATGCAGTTTACAACAAGAATGCATATACTTGAAAAGCAACCTTCTAAAGAATATTTCTGAGCTAACCCAAAAAATATATGAGAGATGATCCAATAGATAGAAATATGAATGCAATTTTTTATGCATTTTTATCACTTTATAGTTGGTAACTCAATCCAAACATGACTCTACTTCGAAAAGGTTGAGAACAGAACAGAAATCGAGTGGAAGAGATGATTTGGATGATCTCCATACTAATAGTGTTCGAATTGCTGGCATGTATGTTCTAATACAAAACCATTACAAACGATAAAACAATCATTATTCTTCGACCAAATCATAGTATTTTGCTAATATTTGAACCACTTTAAGTTTCGTAACTCCTATGGAACTTTAGTTGCTTATAAAGCAACGCTTTTCTGGACACTTTAAGGCATTGTGAAGGGTGTAATATTCAAGAAGAAGATGTATGGGTAGCTGCATAATTCAGAGCTGGTAGAAGCTTTGTGAAATCTTATTAAAAAAAGAAGTCCAAAGAAGCGAATTTCATACAATTGAAATGTTTTTGGAGATAGTAAAATAGATGGTAGCCGGTTGGCGCAAGTTCTGGTCAGTATGGTGTATAAGATAGGACAACACTGCTAAAGCGCACTCAATTTTTCTGGATCTACAATAAGAACTGTGTTTTTATGTTGTTCTGATGGAAGAACACACCTTTTCACTTTGACAAATCCGGATGCTTGTTGTGGAGGAACTACGTAAAGTTAACCAGTTGGTAGCACTACTTGTTCGAATGGATTGCTTTACTTGGTACCACCACTCACAGTAAATAAATTTCGACCAGTTTCAGCAAATAGTCAGCTTGATCTTTTTACGGTGCAAACCGTCTGCTGTTGGTTTCACGACGCTTTAATCAGCACTGATTGTGTGACCCTGTTGCATCTGATCTACTTTTTTTTTTATTTTGGAATGCCGATTTGTGCGATTAAACATCTTACACTCGTGTAGCACTCAAACTACGCACTTGGTGATCACTTTCCGTGTCTCTATTGTGGGAATATGCGTGTCAAACATTACTGCTGAGATTTCAAAACTTTCAACAACCGTGGACTATTCAGACTGGGTGGGCGTTTTTGAAGTTGAAATCCACCATTTCAAAAAGGGATAGCCCCATACAAATCTGTCCCACAAAAAAAAATGTTTTTATTGTTAATTCAGCTTGAAACGCTGAATATGGAGTGGTGGAGTGGTGTCCCCCTACAAGTCAATGTAGACATATCCTTCAGCTTGGCAATGAACGACAAGAGCTTGGAGACTTGAAAATTTTGTGTCTTCAATTGCCTTTTCAGATGAATGTGAACATGCCAAGGGATATTATCCATAAAAACCTGCCCCTCCTTTCTTAATTTTTAAATAACCCCTGATTTGATGTATTTTAATTACATTTTTACTTAACTTTTAAAGAAATATACCATTTCAGATCACTAGTAGAGGAAGTCCCCATACAAAGCTGTGCCTCTTGCAGATAGCTGTCAAGTTCCAATTGGGTTCGATTCACTTTGTTTTTGCAATACACACATACAAGCATAGCACACACATAAGCTTACACTTTGTTCTTACTCTTTACACACATGCCTTATTTAGAGAAAGAGAGAGTACTTTAGTATTGCATTTATGTCTCTTTTGCTAACAACAAAAATTGGCAACACAATGCTGTAGAGAGAAAACCAGCTGCTGCGTATGAGAGCAATGCAATAATAATAGAGAACACAGCAGCAGCATAAAAGCCTGTTTCGCTGCTGTCAACGTCAACTGCGCTGTTGACCATGGCAGCGCTTAAGAAGGAAGCAAACCAGTCGCAAACAAATGCAGCTGTATTAGTGTAGCTGTGTGTACGCCACACATATATACATACATACATATATATATATATATATATATGTATCTGCAAGTTTATATGAAATTGTGAATTTTGTTGAGGCAGGTCCTGGCCAAAAGGCGAAAATAGGTACAGCCAACGAACTCAGCAGAGTTTGTATGTTCCTATATACTACATACATATATAAATATGAACGCCGCAACGAGCAGACGTTGTATGTACAGCAACAACAACAACAATGGCACTAGAGGAGACAACAGCAATGTCGTTGCTTCTTGTTGTTGTCGTTGTCGTCATTTGAAAGCTACCACCAATTGAATGAAGCAACATAGACTTTAAGCATATAGCATAGAGCAGCAACAACGGCAACAATAACAACAACAACTAGAGGAGACAGTAGATAACAACATTTTTGGTACTATATGTCTAACGTTGCAGCGCCCCCCCCTTGAAAAGCCATGAAATACATTTTGGAGCACTAAAAAGAAATCAGCAGCAGCAGCAGCAACATGCATATATGCTACAACAGCAACAATAGTAACAAGCAGCAGCAGCAACAACGCTTGCAACATATAGCCAAACACAGACACACACACACACACACATACGTTAGATACAACATACAGCATTGATATAAATTTTTTTTTTTTTTTTGTGTTATTTGCCAACATTCAGTTCAGTTTCGGTTTGTTATTGCAGTATGACGTTGTAGCAGCGCAGTGCGAAAAACTAAGCAATTTTTGAAGTAAAGTCTTAAATATAGCAAAAAGAAATTATTTAATTTAATATATGTGCAGTGCTTTTTGTAGTTACAATTCTTTCATGTGTGGCAAACAAATGCCGGTCGAGACAACAAGGACTAAGTACGCTGTGTAATATTTTCTTCTACATTTGTATTAGTGTCAGACATATAAATTGCTACTGTATTTCTATTTTTTTTTTTTTTTTTGCAAAATTATTCCTTAGAGAGTGCCAGTGCATATCAGCTGCTGCTTTGAATTTATAGACAATGTGCAGCTAAAGTCATTTGTTTGAATTTTATTTACTTACTTAACTAAATTTGTTACCCAACTTCTTTTTATTTTCAGTGCAATTCCGTATATACCAACTGCAAGTGTGCTCTTCTGTTGCAAGTAATCATCAACCAGTAACTATATTTGTATCTTTTATTATTAAATTATGAAATATTTTATTTATATTCTCCTCTTTTATTGCAGATGACTCAACTCTATTGTTAACAAGCTTTGTCTGGCTGCATCTCATGGAATTTCACAATTTTCTGGAATCTGTGTCTTAGTTTTGTGTGTTGAAATTTTTGTGCACAACCCTTAAACTTCAAGTAAAATTTTAGTTATCAGAAGGCATAATAATTTATAGCATTTGTAGGCAGAAAAAGGTGACTTTCAGTTGAGTGATTTTGAGACTTTGGGTTAGTACTTGAAACTATTTTATAAGCAGATTAGGTGAAGTTTGGTTTTAGTGTATTAAAAATTCTCTAATTATAACAAGTTTTTATAAGAACAAGTAAGAGCTATAATTCAAGTGTTTAGTGGTCGTCTTTTAATTGTTTGAAGTTTTAAGTCAAATATAAATATTTAAACACATAAACTTCCTCAAATTTTCACTTCATAAGCGCTAATAAAAACAGATACTGAGAGTCGAAAGCGAAGGCAGACGGACATGGTTTGAATGAGTCTTCATGCCATGCTGATCTCAAAAATATTATAGAAAAGTTGATAGTGAAATCCGAAGATTAAATACATAATATTCTTGTGGAGTAGAAAAATAAGAAAAAAAAATCTATTTTTGGTTTTTCTTCATTATGATCGTATTTGTCATTGACCGTATATGAATTTAACCTATGGTGAGCAATAGCTATCATCGAATTTTTTCTTGATAACTCCACTGTAAGAAGAATAATTCTACCCGACAATATTTTGCCATTACCACAAAATTCGTTGAAAAAAGTTTTATAAAAGCATGGTTTATTCAGGAGAACTTCGACATAATATTCCTTAATAACTCTTGGCTTTAGAAAGCAAGTTGTATAATCAGTATCGAAGAGATATTTAATTTCCTGCTTACACATAGTGTTCGTGCCCATTACTAGGTTATATTTCTTGGAGAGTATCTGCCTTCATAAAGTTGGTTGATTTTTTAATTTTGAATTTTGAAGGGCTACTCTAATATGTGAGTTTCGTGTCCGAATCGATCCTCTTGATGTTAGAACTATTATTTTGTGCGTTAGTTTGATGTTGTTTGTTAGTCAGAGAAACAGACAGGCCGACATGTTCAGAATTCAATTAAAAATCTATCAAACACAGACATACCTAATCGCTAAATGATATTACAAACTGCACTATAAAGTGACCGAAAATTTTAAATCATTTTTTTGGTAATAATCTTACATTGGTCAATATAGACACGTCCGTCTGTCTAACTTGAAGATTGTAAAAGAAAGTGCCTTATAGTTTAGATATTAATTGTGGCTACGTACCGAATAGAATTGTTGGAAAATGTTGTTTAGTCGAACACTCAAGTAAAAGCGGCACTGGTCAAAATCCATTTGAAAATACTCAATCCATCCATGATTACGATTTAAGAAACTTCGTTTGATGAGACATATCCTGTCTGAGCAGTATCATATGAAGTCGATTTGTGCATCGTCTAAAAAGGAGAAAATAGTTTCGTGTACACAATACATGTAATATTGTCAAAATGTCTAACCTGGTCTATAAAAAGGGGGGCTTATGTGTCAAAAAATTTTTTTCCAGTCTTTCACATGGTGAAAATTAAAAAGTCATAATTGGTTGAAAAGTTTATTAAAAGAAGATGAAACGAGTTCGCGTCTATCTGCTTACTGTCTGCAAAGTCTTTGTCTACCTTTAAGATCTGTTTTCTTCAACGCTTGCAAACGCTCTTTTCATAGACTAGGACACATAAATCAAACAAATTTCTATAAATGTTCGATGTACATTTTATTGTACCCTATTCCCATAGACTGAAAGCGTATATTAAATTAAAGGCAGAGGAAAGCGAGACAGGTCCTATAAAGTGTATATATATTCTTGATCAGCTTGAAGACATGTTGAGTTTATGTTCCGATTGAATCACTAGAAGTGGTGGCTTCCAAATATATCTGTCCCACCTTTTTGTGTTTTTGTATGAGATCATTTTGTTGTTGTGGTTAATTCGGCCAGAAACGCTGATTTTTCATTAGAATACACATTGGATCAATGAAAGGGGCTCTTTCTAAAGCCCCCAAAACTAAAATCGTTAGTGACATGTCTGTCTGGCTATGAACCATAAGAATTTGGAGACTATAAAAGATAGAGCCTTTAAGTTTGTATATATACATTCTCATAATCTTTTTCAAATTTTCATGTAAAAATAAAATAAATATTTTGCATCAATCCTAAAAATATTCCAATTCGGTCTAAAGACCCCCTATAAAAAGTCAAATCGTTATTAACATGTCCGTCTGTCTGGATATGAAAAGAAGAAGACTTGGTGACTAGATAGAGCCATCAAGTTTAAATATTTAGTCTCTCCAATTTCCCCTACAGATAAGATGTTTTGAATATATGTGCCAACCCTCTCTAATGGGTAGTATTCATAAAAACCTGTACCCATTCTGAGTTTTTGCATAAAAAAATTATTTTTTTTCTTGTTTTTTTTTTTTTTTTTATTAAAAATGTCAATTTTAGTGTATCCTACTTGTATTTTAATAAAATAGTTTATGAACCATTAGAAGTGTTAGTCTCCATACAAATCCGTCCCACTTCTTGGTGTTTTGTAAGAGAAACAATTTGCAGTGATTTAGTTTAGCTTGAAATGATGAATCAAGTTTATCTTATACTAATATAAATAAAACCATATCGAAACCAGAGAGGAATAGGTGATTAATCTCCTAAACTAGGTATTAATTAAAAAAGATTAAATATAGATAATACTTCTACTATATAAGCTATATTCCTATATATTTCTATATAAGCTATAATACTGAAGAAGAAATAAGTGCTATTGAATCAATATCGGCTAGCAGTCCATTCCGCAAACTGTTTGATAAAATAAAGACCCAAATCGATACAGAAATTAGCAGTATTCGGTATGGTAATGAGTTGAACGAGTTCAGGCATAATGAGTTTTGTTTATTTGTTGTTAGAAAATATTGTGCGTTTGTTCCATTTTGGACAAATATAATGACGATTTTGATAGATCAGATCCTTCAGAGCATGTATTTAGCAATGGTCCCATTATATATAAAAATGAGATTATGTATATATGTTTGTATGTATATTCCCTATAGACTCCGAAACGGCTGAACCGATTGAGCTGTAATTAACAGACAAACTTCGGGTAGGTCACGAAAGTAATCCGGTTTAATTTGGACAAAATCCCCACTCCCCCGTATCTGCTTGCCTATTTACAGAGCTATGCGAATGATGTCATTAAACGTATCGTATGCAGTTGGTCGAACTAAAGCAACGCAATGATGCGAATTACAAAATAAAATATATTAATAATAGAAATATAGAAGATTGAAAAATCATATATACTTCAGCTGATAAATGCTTCTACCTTTCCCGCACACCTTTGTGAAAGTACTACGAAGAAAAGTGTTTATTGTATATATAATTGAATTTTAATAATGAATAATTATTTTAATATAAAATTAATTGGACTTAATATAATATGCAATGGTTTATTTTATTATCGGAAAATAAATCCTCGACTTAAACAACACCAACAATACAAACTAAATATAATTAGTTCACTTGCACAGTAAGCGCGCAAATAAATAATACTTCGCTATACCATATTCAAAGAATATACATAAACAAAATTAGATATAGAATAATGTTCTAGAAACAACAAAAAATATAGCGCACAAGCAGCTCTATTAATGAAAAGAATTTTGATAGAAGCGCAGTGCCTACTATGCTATAATAAAAATCATAAAAACTCAGCTATCAGACTCAGCATTCATACATTCAGCCATCTTCAAAGCCAACAAGCACTAATTATTTATATGTGAAACTAAGCCATACATACATACTATATAGCTTTTGTGTTAATAGTGAAAGATATAGAACATATATGTATATATAAACCTATAAATCGAAAAGAAAATGGTGCATACTCACATATGGACCATTAACAGAAACCCGTAAATCCGAACTTGTGCTGTTTTTTATCTGTTACAAGACCGGGATTATGGGAGTCTGTCAATGTAAACTACAAAGAAGAAGATGAAGAAGAAGGAAATATTTAAAGCAAAATCTTTTAAATTTATATAGTAACTAAAATCTATTAATAACAAACTTTAAAATAAAATAGTGTAAACACTAAAATGCAGAAATCAATTCCAAAACAAATTAAACAAACTATAAAAAGGACTCGTTTCACGTAGTACCTTTTTCACTCTCTGGCAAATTGAGGTAGTAGGTTGTATAGTAGTAATTCTGATACGACATACTATACAACGTGCTAGCTTTCTTTGCTTGACTATATGCCGCATTTATCAACAGATCACTACAATATATATATATATATATGCCGGTGCAATGTATAAAATATAATTAAAATGTGTAAAGTGTCTATTTTTTTGTCATAGTTTTTTAATCAAGTGCAGTGAATTCAATTGTGTATATTGTTTTATATACATGTTTCTGTGTGCGTGTGTGTGTATATTTTTTGTGCAAATGTTTGTATGGCTGATTCCCTGAGACCCTAACTTGTGACTTTTTGATCTTAGTTTCACAAGTTTTGATCTCCGGTATTGGACGCAAACTTGCTATTGTTGTTTGTTTGTTTTTTGAACTTTGTTTTGTCAAATCTTTCAACTTCAAATTTTCATTTAAGACAATATCTATATTTCTCGCAGCAGTCAGTCTATTCTTCACATAAAAATAAATAAAACACAACGTACCCATTGTATATTTGGCAACTATTTATAGATTTATTTATTTATCTGTTTTTATATAATTTATGCATGTAGTCCCTACATAAATAGATACATTTAGTATGTATAGTTTAAACTTAATTTTAAGCATTTTATTTATTGTTCTGCGTTAACAGTTTTTGATATACGCTTTTGAGATACTTATAGAACTAACACATTATCATGAATACCATCGCGTTATTTATTGTTGTGTATTGTTATTGTATTGTATTGTATAAGTACTTTCATAGAAGTATTATAGCAGAAAAAAAAGAAGGAAACTATTTCATTGTCATTTAGAATGCCTAGTTTAGAAAAGTTTATTGTTCTATTAAAAAATTGTATATATTTGTTTATTTATTTATTTATACGATTTGTGTAAAGCTGCTCTATTCACTGATGCGTACACTTGTTATCCTTGGATTTCTTTTTACGATCTTCACTTGAATTTGATCTTCGAGTACCTTGAATTGGCATATAAGGCGGTGTTGGACTTGCGCTTTGATCTATAAAATATTTAAGTAGAAATTAAGTATATTTTGTTGTTTATATAAATTAAAATAGTTCAAATACATATATACCAAAGTTGGCGCCGGATTTGGAGTACTTCATATGTGGTGAGATATCATGTCCTTCGAGTGTATCAACGCCACAATAATGTTCGGATCTGTAGAAATATATTATTAGAAATGATATGTAAATGCTTTTAAATTAAGTAGAAACTAATTTGTATAACTTAATTGTTGCTGAACTTCATCAATAATAAAATAATTAAAATTATTTTGAATTGTTGACTTTTATTAAAAGAATTTTTAACAACTTATATTGAAGTAGCAAGCCCGTGTAATAACAGTTCGAACTAAAAGCAAGTTCCGCAATATAACCATTGTCTAGTGCTATGCACTTAGAGAACCAGACTCAGACAATTATAAGGACGACTATTACAACCTTATCGACTTTACAATCAATTTTGTCCCTAGTGCCGATATCATTGTTGCACTATGCTTTGCATTAAAGCTCGGCGATAACAACACCAAAGTCGAGGGGTTCATGAGCCGGCGCACGTAATCGTCAGCTAGAAACAGCATAGGCGACCGGCTACTCGATCTCTTCGCCAACCAACAAATGTTCATTGACTGCTGCAAATTTCAGCACCTTCACATTCACAAATCCACCTGTGGGAAACTTCAACAAAGCATCTTTCGTCAACAAATTTTTGAGGACTATCTGCTTATCTTCTGGCCATAAACGATCTCAATGAACACCAAACCTATTAACATATTAATAAAAAGACGCAAGTGGAATTGGATATGTCACACCTTGTGCAAAGAACACAACAACATAGCGAAGATGTCTTTCTATTGGAACCCATAAAGCAGTCATCGGAGAGGCAGCCGAAGGCAGACATGGGCTTATACTGACAACTTTGAAATCAGCTGCAGGGAAACGTGGAGTGACTTAGCATTTGATAGAAGTCAAAAGTTGGAGGGCTATTTTTTTGGAGCTTTGTTTCAACTAGGAGAGAGCGATACTTTGAGTCACTTTTTAACATAAAATTTTAAGAGTCATGAAATTATGATTTCTTAAGTTTTCGTAGTTTAGACCATGAGTTTAAAATGTCTGATTACAGGTGCACATGGATCAATGAAAATATGAAGAAGTACTTCTCTAAACTACTTGGAGACGATACCAACGAGATTTTTTCGACTCCTCGATCTCCACTAGGTATACCAACAAAGATTGTTCGTCTTTGCATGATGACGCTATGCCGAACACAAAGCGTTATCAGTTTAGGAAAGAACCTCTCCGTGCTCTTAGATACCATAAAATATGTAGTGCTCCATCTTCCTTCTCTCGAATGATGTAAAATTTATGAGCTGCTAATTAACCTGGTGCTGCTTTAAGATCAGTTATTAATTGTACATAGACAATTGGGAAGGATATTAAGACTTCGAAAATCTTCTAGATTTCAGTAATCTCTAAGAAACCTATTATTAACCAACAGCTTACCTAGTCATAGCACTTGACTGCAACTGATGCACTGTCTCTGCAGCAACATTCAAAGACACCGGACGTTGTTGCTGCTGCTGCTGAAGCAGTTGCTGCGTCGGATGACAACTATCAACTGGTAGCGTATAAATATCATCATCACGTGGCAGACTATCCATAGCTTGTCGATGTGAGCCCGAACTATTCGAATCACGTCCCAGACTACCGTTAGTCAGCGTGCCATTTTGCATGCGCTGCTGACTGTTGTTGAGCACATCAAATGGATTCGAATAGGCCTCCACATCAATGGGATCTTCGTGATAGCCGTTACCATTCGTTGTTATATAATTTTTGGCAGTATTATGTTTATTGGAAGAAGAAGATGAAGCGGACATACAGTCCTGTGGCAGTGGTAGCAGTGGACCGCAATTTGTGGTGGTGCCGCAGAGCGAGGAATTGCTGCTGGCATCCTTTTGTTGTGATTTACGTAGGCGTGCTTTCTCCTTGGCGCGTTTGGCCTTGGCTTTTTCCTGTAAGCAAATTTAATTATTGGCTGTGATCATGTTAGAATTAAAGAAACTTACGCGTTCCTGCAACATTTTGGCGAGCTCTTTATCCTGTGCCTCAATCGCCAACATGCGATCGCGTTCCTCCTGACGCACATTCGTATTGGCTTCCAAGGCCTGTAGACGACGTGCTAATAGCTGTAAGTCAAGCAGTTTAGTATTATATTCAAATTAAATTGCACTTCTCTTACCTCATCCTTCTGTTCTTGCTTCAATTTCTTACTCATTTCCTTAATCTCCGACATGGGCAGTCCAATCTCACGCAGACTGGCATAATCGCATGGGTCCACATAGAGCTCTATATCATCGGCATGTTGCTGCATATGCCGTTCAGCTGCTGCACCCAATAGTGCGCCAGCTTCGTGGTTGCCCACCAGCTGATCATACTTCTCGGGTGATAATTTCTGAAAGGGTTTTTCATTTCTGAGCAAATTCTCATGCGAAGGCGAGAGTACTTTGTTCATGTGTTTGGTGGAATTGGCCGAATCGCTGGATGTATTGGCCGTGCTTTGTATATCATAATGACGTATACTATCGGCCACATCGGAATAATCGACCAATTCATCGACCAGCGATTCGGGCATGTTACTGATGCTAAGATGCTGTGCGGCAGTGCTTGGTGGTGTGCCTTGCAATGAATTGGAACTGGAAGTGCTGTGTGTGGCGTGTGTGTGCATGGATGAACTGATGGGTGTGCGTAATGGATTTGATGTTTGATGATATTCATATACATTGCGACGTGCTGCAGCAGCTGCTGATGATGATGTTGTTGCCGATATTGATGATGTTGCTGAATTGTTGCTTGACGCATTTGATGTTTGGTGTTGATGCTGATAGCGCTGATGTTGCTGCTGCTGCTGCTGCGGATGTTGATGATGAAAATGATTGTGTGCATGGTATTGCTGCAGCTGCTGTGTGGTTTCTAGCTCACTCACCAACACTGATTGCTGTTGGTGGTGTTGGCTATGTGACTTTTGCTGCTGCTGCTGCTGTTGTCTACTTGGTGTTGTTGGCAATTCTATATTATTCGATATAAGTGAAAGTCCTACATAATTATCGGTATTGGAGAATTGTTGCAATTGTGGCTCGGAATGTTGACTACTATGCTGATATCTAGCGCTGCTTGTCGAAGCAGCCGTGCTATCATTTGTATTGAGCTGTTGCTGCTGCTGCAATATACTTGCTTTTGTTGGACGCGGCGGTGGACGTCCTTTGTCGCGTGTTGAGGGCGGCGGCACTGGTGGCAGATTGACATAGATTTCCTGTGGAGATGGATAAAATTAATTTAATAATAATAATAAAGACTATTTGTATGAAATGCCAAGTACTCACCTGCATTTGTTGCGCTATGATTTCGCTCTCCTGCAGCTCTTTCTGTTGCTGTTCCTGCAGATCGCGTTCCAGTTTGTCTGCTATTTCTTTGGCTACTCGTTTGTCATGTTCCTCTCTAGAATGTTAATGGAAAGTTAAATGATTAGTGCGTGGTATAAGCAATGAAATTAATTACAATTTTACGGCTTGAGAAATTATCTCCTTTTATACAAAGCATCATTAATTTCAACTGCCTGGGAATGCTTAAAGCTGGAGTTGCTGGTGAACGCAAGAGTTTAACTGTAAGCGTCGGTGGGTTAGGTGCCAACGAAAGAAATTCAAAAGGGCCAAATCCACTGGGGCCACTAATGTGGATCTTCTTAGGCAGGACCTCAAAGTTCAAGGCCTTGATCCTTAGTACAAAAGAAGACAGAGATCAAAATGAGGATGTCTCCTGGGTGTCTTGTGTATAAGATTTGTAGCGTGGAGATATCATATGATCCGCTGTCAACTGGGGAACTCGGAGTTGCTTTTCAATGTCAAAGTCGATGTGATCATTGGAGAGATGTGTATAAGCATCTGAAGGGTTATCCCCGAATACCTGTGAGCCCTATACAGTATTTCAGTAAGGGCTACTTTTCCGATGCGTGGAATTGTGTCAGCGTAATTGTTCTTTTGAAGTCACCAGAAAAAGTTCATAACAGTCCGTGCTCTTATTCTATGCTCCCAGTTCTCAGCAAGAGATTTTTCAGACGGTTCTGGTTGAGTAGCAGAATGTCTAAGTTGGAGATCGAATGTTTGCTAGACAGTTCGGCTACACACCTGGCAAATCTGTTAAGGACGTTTGGTGATATTTGACAGACGTTGGCATTCCTTCGTATTCAAGATTAAGAGGCAGCTTTCTTTGCTGCAGGCTGAGTGGTTATCCGATATAAACGTGGAGAGTTTAGGTGTGTCTTAGGGCTACTTCGTGAGTATGTACTGTTAAGTTGACAAGATAGGTGAGAAAGTTACATATATGTAACGTCACGGTCTGACTTTGAGCTTAATCTCTGTAGTGGATTTTTGATGACTGCTCATGGCTCTCTTAATATATTCTTGCATAAATGAGGCCTACATAGCAGTTCTGCTTGCCGTTGTGGGTTTCACGAGGAGGCAAGAAAACATATCCTCTGTGAATGCCCACTGTATGAGGTTGTGAGGGATTATGGCTAAGAAGTTAATGAGTACCCTTCACGGCAGATGCTTGGATAGTCTTAGGCAGACTAAGATTACCTCTTGTACCACAATCGTGTTTTTTTCTATCGATTTTTCTTGTTGATGGTGGATGGTAGGGGCAAGTAGTACCAGAGTTGCATGGAACTCACTAGTATGAAGTTATACCAAAGACTTGATCTGGTACCACTGCCACTTTAGTATTGAAATCGGTCTCAATACTTGGCCCTAAGAGTCAAGTTCTTTTATGGCTTGTTGGGGTACAGCTGGCACCTTTAAACTTATGCTTCGAGCATAAACGTGAGGTTTTTGTAAATGGAAGAGGTACTCCAGTGAGGAAATTATTATAGTTGCGTACGCAACCGTGTGTTGGGACCCATAGACCAAAAGAGGTTTTAGTTAGGTATGATACCTGTACAAGCATCATTGAAAACATTGAACGGAAGTCAATTCAATCAATATGACATCGATAAAGAGAAGGATTATAATTAAAAATGTTCCTAAATCTATATGGTGAACACCTCGTTGAGGCCTTGGCGCTTTAACCTAAGGTGAATTTCATTTCGTTTTATTACAAATTTGAATGGGGGACTATTTCTAGGTTTATAGAAAAAAAAAATAGAAGATATGAACAGTTCAGGTGAAGAAACATCTTACATTTCAGAGTTTCAGATACCCAGATGGGGCTGGAAGAGACGTGGGCAAGCAGTCTTTTACCGGTCGTCATCACGCAACCGTGATGCATCGAAGGAGTTACAAATTTTGTCCAATGGAAACAAGAATTTTAATAATTTGTATATGTGTGGCCTAGTTTATTACCAACAAAGTGGGGATTCAGTGACTTTCGAATATCACAGCTCTCATTAAATTCTAAAAATACTGTTGATCTTTTAGAATACGTTTGGTGTGTCAGGTCACATATTAATTTTATAAGCTTTTATAATACTAACTGTTCAGTCTGGCGCCTACGATATGCTTCCTTTTGACGCTGTGCCTGCTCCGATTCTTTGATTTGCTCATGCAATGCTGTAGGAAAATCTTCACGCACGACGGCATTGCGATAGCGATTACCCTTGTAGAAGTCATTGACTAAAAGAAATGGAATTAATTAGGAATATTACTTTTATTTTTTTAAAGTAAAATCAATACTCACTCTCCTGTGATTGCAGTTTATAGGCCAAGGCACCATCTTCACGCACTAACCACTCTTTGCAGACTGTAAAAAAAAGAGAAGTATTAAAAAAATGTCATACATGAATTCATAGCGTGTGATAGATTTGAAAGTGGAATGAACTCCATTTAAAGAAAATATAAAATTATTATACGCAGGTGCGCTGAACCAAAAACTTTTCCAAATACAAATTTCAAGCAGCTAATTTCTTCCAATGGATCAACTCAAAATAAAAAAAAGTGATTGACAGCGCAACATAAATAAAACCGCCCAAAAATAAAAAAAACTCCGAACTGAAGTAGGAGAAAAAATCAAATATTTGAGTTCTTGAAACTATAAACAAGCGATAAGAATTTAATAAGACTTGAACAATATCAAATTACGGCAAACAACACTGAACAGAAACCTTATTGATAAACGTGGATGGTAAATAAAAAAGTAAAAAAAAACTAAAGACCACACTTGAGTGCCTTTCATTATGTAAACTACTTCGTAGTAATTTTTTGACTATTTATTCTAATATTAATTGAAAGTCAGTCACTTTTGCTGATGAGTCATGTCACATTCTGTGTAGAGTTATAGTCTGCGATAAGATCTTGAGAATGCAGCGTTTGATATTTCAGATACATTTTGTATCTTTTGTTTATTTTATATGCAACTGTTTGAGGCATGCGTGATCTTTATTTGATGCTGAGACACGGCATTAATTGAGTTCATGTTGTGTCTGCGACACGGAAACAAAGAAAGATTGAAGCGCTTCGAGTAAGTGTGGCTGTGTATATGTGTTTAAGTAGTTAGCTGAAGCGCGTGTTTTTTTTTCGTTAACCAAGCTGTCATTTATCATTAGTCGTTATAAAGTGTCGCTTGTACGCTACAATATGGATTTTGGGGTATATTTGTGTGTCAATTCTTAAAACTTGTTTCTATTTATTTGAAGTTAAAAATATTTCATAACAGCGTAGAAGCTTATTACTCGAACTTTCAATTTCTAAAAACACTTAAGCGGCTTACATTTCATGCTTAAACCAATATGAAATCAATTAGAAATACCTTACAAATACTCAATCAAATGAAAATAATTGTTACAGAAATATGAAAGTGATTTTATTTTTTTATTTCGTTTATTCAGCGTACTAAACTAATTATTACGCTTTCTTTCTGGAAACCTCAAATAGAAAATATTAAGATACAAAAGAAAAAGTATCTATTGCATTGCACTGAAATATGTATCTTTCTTTCAGACTCTCCGCTACCACCTTGCTGTCTTGGGCGTGAGTTGCGCTTAATGAACTCATACAAAAAGCAAGCTGCACTTGGCAGCTGTCGTTTGCCCTTTAACAAACGGATGAGCGAGCGACATTTATGCGAATGTTTGTATACAAGATTGGATTCAAAAGTTGCATGTGAATAGGATACAACTGCTTTCCACGGTAGTAGTTTTATGGAAGGTGCTTAATTCAAACCAAGTAGGGCGTACAAGAACCAAAATATATAAACTTCGATGTGTTGAAGTCTAAGCTAGTCTTAGGTAAACTAAACAATTTCGGAAGATTTAAAAAGAAAACTCTTTACTGGTTGATAATATGGCAAGAGCGACTAGGACCAGGTAAAGGAGATAGAGACAAAGCCAGATATATTAAAGACACAAGACAGGTTAAACAATTGCTTGACTTTTATAAAAGATCTGAAATATGCAATGTGAGAATGAACAGAGGCGGTTTGAGATACTTGCCATCAGTAGGTTGTGGACGACTATGCGTCTAGGAAAGTAAAATCTACTGTATAAACTGTATAAAAATAGGTCCTAAGACGCTTTCCTATAGCACTTCAGCTGGTACTGGATACTGGAGTGACTAAAATCTTCGTTCGCACTTTCACAGAAAATTTTAATAAGAACGTAGCGTAATGTTAAAAGCTGTTAGAGAGCGATATCGAGAGAAACGGAGAGAGGAGAAACGCCTTTTCAGACGCAGAGGCTGGTGCGCCTTCCTAGACGCGGCCATGACCGGCAGACGGTTGACGGGCACATAAGTAAGTAAGTAAGTGAGGTTAAAAGAATCCGGAAGCAAGTTGATTCCTCCAAAAAAAATCAGTGTGCCAAACACGGCTACAAGCCTTCTAGAAGTCGATAAGTGTTCCAGTGCTGAAGTATTCTTTATCTTTAAAGCAACCAAAATTAATCAGATCGGAAGAGGATAAAAGAACCTTTTCACTGTATTCAATTCCTACAATTGTGGCATCTCTCCACTAAACTTAAATATGTTAATATCCGGAAAAACTACTTCATATGTCAACTCTGTAAAGAAGATACTGTCTGATACTGATGGCTATACTATTTTTCTTCCAGCATAAAATCATATCCAAGCCTGAAGTCTTATCTTTAAAGTGATGTATATAAATTTTAAGTATTTTTCAATAAATTTATTAAAATATTTTCTCTAAATTTTCTACACAATAAACTTTTTAAATCAAACCTTGCGCATATTTATACAGGTTTATATGAAAAGAAAAAAAAATAGATAAGAAAACATATTCGATGGACGCAATATCGATCACCGGCAAACAAACAGAACGAGCCAGAAGCTCGGCTCATTAAATGCGCACATTGCGAACAAAATATTTATGCCGATTGCTGTACAAGCGAGCGCGTCTTCATCAACAACAAAAATCAACTGCTGCAGATACTTTTTTTCTTCAGCGGCTGCTGCTGGCTCACTGGCTCTTTTGCGTTGTTACACATGTTGATGACTTCAAGTTGCCGCCATGGTTAAGGTCATTGTTAGCGCAGTGCTTAAGCGTCGCATCTATGAACTGCTTACATACCAAAGCAGCTAAAAGTATCTGACAGATACATTCCGAAAAAAGACAAAAAAATGTGTGTAGCAGCAACAGCGAACAAAGACTACTAAAAGAGGCCTTTCATTTGCTTGCTCGGAGAGGGCGGTGACGGTGTGTTGAAGTAAAAATTGTAGTCGCCAGGTTTTCCTGTTTACCAAATCCGAGACTTGAATTGAATGCCTGCCTGCCTGCAAATAACAACCTTGAGTCAGGTTTTTCCACTTTCCGTTGCCGTCAACTGATCTATGCGCATTTTTACATGATTAGTTTTTCGTTTTTTCCTGCATTGAAATTGAAATTTTTTTGTTGAACATATTTGTATCTTTTTTTCGCTGTTGGCGTGTTTATAAATTTTGAGCTCGTTAGTCGGCTTTCTAATTTGGTTGTTCGCCGCTGTTAAATTTTGAATTTTTTCCTTGTTCAGACATGGAAAATATAGCCGCATTGTATAACTTTTCAGACGATCGCACATTTAAACTTTCGATTCATTAATATTTCCATTCATGCACTTTTTGAATTTGTTGCCAAGTTGTGCCTTCAATGAAAAATCGGTAAAAAAGCACGAAAAATCATTAATGATGAAGCCTTTCAAGTGCATTTGACGCGCGATTTTTTGTGTTAACAGTGATTTTTTTTTGTGCTTTGTTGTTTATAAACAAAAATACACGTACTAAATTTTTATGTATTCTAGATAATTTATTTTTTTTTTTCAATATTTGTTTTTCTCGCTTTTACTATTTAGTTACTTTTAATTTAGAAATTTCTAGCCTTTGCTTATTACTTAAAACCTTTGAGTTTGCCTTGTGTTCTCAGACTCAAGTCTATATTTTTGCATTTATTTTGCTTGGAATTTTCTTTGTTATGGCTTTTCAGTTGGTTTTTATTTTGCCATGTGTAACCGAATACAGCAAATGCTGCTTGGATCATTAGCGCTGAACATAAACATACAAGTGCAGTTAGTTACATATATGTTAACCGTTATATGAGATGTTGTATAAGCGTTACGATCTATTTATTATGACTTTGAACGGATGATATTACAGCACCTACATTCATTGAACTTTATAAATTGGTAAGATGAGCTCGCAGAAGCCAACTTTTTGCACTAAGAATTAACCGTTTTGGCTTAGTTGATCTGTGTTGTAAATAATTCTCAATAAGCTGGAATTAGAGAGCTTAGGATTGACACTGAAAAAAAAAAAAATAAGTCGTGGAAAATAACACTTCCATTCTTGCTTTGAAGCATTGAACCTATTGGTTTTGTGCAAATGTATGTAACAGGTAGAAATAATGGTCGGAGAGCCCCTAAAGTTACCCCATTATGGTCAGGAGTGATAGAGGAGTCGATATAGCCATGTCCGTCTGCCCGTCTGTCTATCTGTCCCTCTGTATGAACGAAAGGATCTCCGGAATTTTACAAGTTTATTTTCAAATTTGGCCCCTCCCCCCTTTCCCATAAAATCATCCTCAAGCCTAAAAATTTATTCGGCACAAAAAAATTTAAGTATGCCGGTATAGAGATAAAGTCTCTCTTGAATTTGAACGACCATTGATACTTCCATCCTCCCTTTTTCTTTTCATACATAAAAAAATTTTTTTTATAAGGCATTTATTCGTGCTGTTGTAAGTGATCATGTGCTTGGTCATAAGCTCGGGAAACATTTAATGTGTCTGGTACAGGACCTCTTATATTCTAGATGTTTTCTAACTTGTTTTCATTTATGTCAGTCAACTTCGAGATACGCTATTCCTTAGGATTTGTATGAGAGCTACACCAACTAGTGGTCGGATATTGGCCTATATGGAATATTTTTTCAGAAATCATGCAATATACGTATAAAATACATCTAAAAACAAATTTTCAAACAAAAACTCAGTAGACAGTGGGAGAGATTTGTATAGGGTCGATCTGAATGAAATATTTGATAAGGAATAATGTTAGGTAACCAAAATTTGGTGTTTCGAGCAAAACTAACAACGTTATTAAAATTTTTTCCAATAAAAACTCAGAATGTAGGAGTAGGTAAGTATCAACTTCTCCTTAAAGAGGGGCGTTTACCAAAATCATTGAGTAAAACAAATCTGAAGAATGCATTGGAGAATCTGTATATGTTTATTTAAAGCTTCTATACCTTATAGTCTTCAAGATCTCGATTTTCATGACGGACCTGTCTATATCAGTTCGACTTTTGATATTGTTGTTCATTCTGTCTCTTACATATATTTGCACAAACTTAATACCCCGTTATTCACTATGGGAACAAGACTATGGGAAAAATTATAGTTTGGAAATGTTCCATAAAATCCTTGGTCTGATAATGGACGGATGATCAGTGATTAAAGATTGATGGAACTACTGAGGTTGTCAGCATCTCGCGTGAATGATTGGAAAATATTTCGCATAAATATTTAAGAAGGAAAAAATTAGCTGCCAGTTGGGTGAGGCAAACGGAAAGCGTTGAAAATTTCAAAATTTTGGTTGGTGAAGTTCAAAATATTCTATAGGCCGATTTGTTTCAAATTAAAAGAATTTAGAAAAAAAAAAAGTTCTTCCCAGGACAACGCAATGATATAAAATTTGTACGAATTTGGCTGCAAACTGAACGAAATCTGAACGAAATGGTTCGTTGGTAAAATATTTTGAACCAATAAGGTGTCATTGCTGTAATAAAGAATTAATTTTAGATCTTTGAGGAATTTGCATATTCAGGCTGCATTGAAACATTGCAGGTTCGATCGGATTAAGTGCATCAAGCGATGATTATGATCATATTCTACCATTGTTACATAAGATCTTCGTCAGCTATCTTTAGGCTGTAATAAATCATATTTCAAGCTAGTGATATCTCTAAGCAGGCAAGATCTCACAAGCTAAGCCCAAACATCTTATGCCAATAAGCTTTTCATTATTCTTCATCAGAAGGAGCTCTGCAATCTCTAGTTTCTATTATTAAAAAATTTGTAGAAATATGCGAATACTTGTTAGCACCATTACTTGATATAGAGAATGCTTTCAAAAAGTTTGTCTCCAAAGTTATCAACAATGTGCAGGTAGATATTTGGTTAATCATATTTCTTGCTGTTAGGGTATGAGGTTATGAGAGGCGTCAATGAGTAGATTTGTGAGTGGGGAATCTTTCAAACTCACTACGAGTCAATGCTTGATTACAGATAACCAACTGTTGAAGAGATCTTTCCATCAAGTATGGATAAATGCTCCCAATCTCTACTAATCATTGAAATAACAACAACAATATTTTAACTGGTCTCAAAGAATGAATTGGAGGATTTTTCAGACTATAGGCCCACTTTAGCATCAATCATGCAGAATGTTAGCCATCCAGCATGCTATTCACTTCTTCAGATTGCACTAATGCAACCAGGATCAGGTGTGTATATCGGATAATCAATCAGAAATGACGTTAATTTCCATTACTTTCAAATTTCTTGAAGAAGGCAATAAACTCTAGTCATACGGCAGTCAACCAATACGCTAGCCATCAAATACTTCAAAATGTTCTTTGAACACGTCATATGAAATTTTAATTCTAACATTTTGTAAAATATTATAAAACTTTAAAATTTTTTTACTTAGAAATAGCACAAATGCATGCATAATCCATCTACAGATACAGATGCCTAAAAGTGCATTCCATCCTTTTTATTTTTGCTCTCCAGCCTCTTTACTAAATGAATCATCGTACACTTAACACATTTTCTGCAAAAGTGCTCAACAACACGCATACCTTCAGCTTCAGTTCAGCTTCAGCAACAACAGCAGTTTTTCCTAGTCAAATTAAGAGTGCCACAAAAAGACTATAAAATATATAAAAGACAAGACAGGAACTTATATTTTGGCTTAAACCGAAACTTAAATACACTATACAAGCATGACTAAGAATTTTTTAAGAATTTTAGAGCATTGAAAGATGTATACTCAAAGCTTGGAAAATAACTGAAACGCGTGCTTCAAGCAAAACCATAATATATCCTTTAAGAAATATTCTGCTTCGGCTTGATAAGCTTGACAGGATCATACAAAACCGCCTAGCTTAATTTCTGTAGGGCATTACACACGAATTGCAACATTTTGTTTGCACCACAGCCGGTCTGAATGTCTGTCCATCTATCCAAATCGTCCTTCCAACTGTCGCTCATATTGTCAGTCAGACATCAGGCGTATTTCTTTCTTTCTTAAATTCTACTGCTTGCTGTTTTTATTGCCATCAACTCAGTGCTGCATGATGCATGCCGCCTGCAAAAGGGAGTCATGCCACAATGTGCAACAAAGGCGCAACGCCAAATGCTGCAAACATAAAAATTCAGGCCACAAAGAACTCGAGCAAGTGTACAGAGTGACAGAGTGTAGTGGCGTGTTGTGAAGTGTATTGTGGTGTAGTGTAGTGTATATATATATTTATATGCATGTCGGTATGTAATGGAGCAAGTGCTAGCTAGCTGCTCTGTGCAATTTGTTAGTGGGGGCCATTTGAATGCTGCGCACAGACTGAAGCGGCTGCTGCCACAGCTCGAAGCTACGACTACATCCGTGCGGCATGGCATGGCATGTTATGGTTGCTTTGCAGCAAATCAAGCGAAAGGCTGCCTGCCGCATCAGCCAACTAACAGATAGCAGCTAGCAGTAGGCACTAAAATAAAATAAGCAACTACGAGCAACTACTCTATACACTAAAGACTGCTACAATATAATAAAAGAAATTACGCTTTACATATACACGCGCTCGCTCTCATCTTGCAAATCGCTCGACATGCATAATATTTTTATGGTATACCCTTTATAGATATATGAAGTAGGGTATTATTAGTTTTTAGAAAATTTGTAATGGAAAAATGGAATGTTTATTGAGCTTATTGAATGGACAGAATTACAGAAATTTCGATTTTAAACTCAGTTAGTAGTTATTTAAAGAATGGAACATTTTTCAAGACAATATTTACTTTACAGTTGTGTAGGCTTATAATGTTTAAGACGTCGTAGTAATCCCTCTTCTTTGACATGTTCATGATGCAAAAATATTTCATGATTGATTGCCTGCGACTTAAACTTTCAAGCTTGAGTCACCAAGTAGCAGTCACCAAACTAAATCACAAAGTCATATGAACCATCTATCTATCTATCTCTTTCGCACTCATATTTTCTTATCAACTGCTGACTATTCGCATATATATATATAGATTTTATTAATAAACGTTGAAACAGCATATTCGTGTTTTCACACTCAAGCGATAGAACGCTTTTAGATGTTGGCTAATTGCTGCTAGAGAGACATTAATACAAATTATGACTCACTCGTTGCGAGGTGCAATGCAACTTTGGTACTGTAAGGCTCGCATAAGCTATGATGCAGTGCTAGCCACCGCCTAGATACATCAATGAATGCTGTATTGTAGCCTCCATATCAGTAGTTCCCAGCTTAATACATAGTAAGTTGGCTCACCCATAAATCTTCATATTATCTAAGTTGTTCCTAAGAAGACTTCCATTTAGTTTCCGGTTGGCTTGTCTAAGACTTCGAACTATTATTTTGCTTTTCTTTTAAATTTCTTTGCTTACGCAGCGTATTAAGTGTTCGGTTCAATCACTTTAGTTAACACTTTTCCGTGTATATAATTTTTTTTTCTTCATTTTTGCATATGCAGCATTTGGGATGCAACCGGAAAAAAAAAAGAAAACAAATATGTAGAAATATAAATTTGCTTGGCTGTTGTTGCAGTTGCATTGGCATCTTCTTCATATAATGGAGTAGCGAGGAGTATCTGCTACTACTGAGGTTCATTCCCTCATTAAATGGAAAGTGTTGCAATATTTTCCCTTTTGTCTGCTTTGTGTGCTTATTTTTTTTAGCAGTTAAAACAAAAAAACAACAAAAAATTGCTTTTGGTTCAACTGTCAGTTTTATCGCTTCAAAAACTTTCAAACTAAATTGCTTTTGTATACAATGCGGCGTTTGTTCATTCATACTCTCTTTCCCGATCTCGAGCTGCTGCTTCTGATAATGATGATGACGATGCTTTTACCATAAGTTGATAGTAATGATGATGATGAGGTGCTTCCCCGCACACATATGAGAACGTGAAAGTTGCTGCCATAGGCGGCTGCTTTCAGCTGTTCATATTTGTAGTAGATACTTTTTTTTTGCTTTTTCGCTTTAAAAACCAAACACGCTATTTTGATTAGCATAACAAAACACCATAGTGGCAGACTGTCAGTGTGAACGACAGATAAATAAAATTTTCGCACTATAATTATTCAAAATGTTGTAATTTTTAATTAGTGAACTGTTCAGATTCGCATTGAAGGGTTCAAACAAAAAATGGGAAAGAAATATTTTTGTGAGTGTTATTCAAAAGAAAATTCCAAGCAGTTCAAACTTTTTAATAAAAATTTGATATCATTAAAGAAACAAATGGATTTTTTATCAATGAAACTAAATTTTCATACTTAGATCTCAAAATATACATTTGGAAGACTGACCTTCACTAGGTACTAAACGAAGTTTTTCCATATATTGAGAGTCTATGCCACGAGTTTAATTTCAACAAGTCTGCGAAGCGTCATACATTTTTATATCTTATCGATATATAGACAGACGGACGATAGGTTCACACACTTTTCTTTGGCAGATGACAGCGAAGTCAATAACATGCTTCAGGCCCTCGAGACTCCTCTCCAAATAAAGCTGTTCAATCTGTGAAAGTAGCTGACGCAATCAGGAAGCTGTCCCTAAACAAGGCCCCAGGACGCAACAATATATGATATAAAATACTAAAAGCTCTGCCAATGAGGGCGCTACTCTACATATTATATTTCCACCAAATGGAAGATAGCCAAAATTACGATGATCCACAAGCCTGGCAAGCCTGAGAGTCATCCAAACTCGTATCGACCAATACGTCTCCTTCCTGCTTTATCAAAGGTATGCGAACGATTTTATTTCGTCGCGAGTCACCGAGCTGATAGTGCCTGACCACCCATTCGGCTTATGATCTGCTTATAGCACAAAAGAGCAAGTCCACAGAGTGGTGAACCATGTCTTGAAGGTGTTCGACGACAAGGAGTACTGCCATGGAATATTGGTCAATGTGCAAGGAGCCTTCGATAGATTAAGATTAAGAAACTACTCCTAGCACCCTTTTTTCTGATGGTCCAATCCTAACTAAAGGAACACCGCCTCCAGGTGAAAGTGCGAGATAAGCTGTCCAACATCTGAGGTCTCCAAAGAAGCGAGCTGTGTCCGATCTCCCTGAGCCTTGCGTAGACATAATGGCACCGGAAAAGTGCTGCTGGCTCGTATATAGATGATGTTGCGATTCCTTACAATTCAGAATGCGAGTAAGATACGGCCATCGGGGTGCAGGTATATGTACACACGCTTGAGCACTGGGCTCGGAAGTGGAACATCAAACTAAATCCGGCTAAGTGCATTAACGTGTGCCTTACACTACGCAAATGGAGTCCTCCTAAAGTCTGGCTGAACATAAGCGGGCAAATGAGATCATATACATGGGCTGACGTTGGACAAAAGTTTGACGTTCGCGCGGCACAAGCAAAGCTTGGTCACCCGATGTCGCCTTAGAATGATTCGGTTCCACTGGCTAGTAAGCAGTCGAAACAAACTGGCCCTGCGCTGCAAGAGAGCTGTCTACACTCTTGCCGTTGCTCCCATCTGGAGGTACGGAGTGCAGCTGTGGGTTGTTTGTGCCAAAACTCACCGAAATCGACTGCAAAACAAAGCCCTGAGGATGATTAGAGATTGCTAATGGGAGAACATTCTATGTGAATATAAAAATGGCTGCATGGTGAACGTTGCGGGTGTCCACAATATAAAAAATCTATATGTCAAGTTATTTTTAATGTTTTCCCATTTTTCTGTAGTGTTGAGCCTCATTAAATCTTCTGACGAAGTTGATCATTATATCTAGGTTGTCACTAGGGTATTGAAGGATTGATTCCTGATGCAAGCCCTACTATTAGTGTTATTTCTCTGTTTGCCGGCAATAGGTTTAGAAGCACATATAACGTTGGTATAGGGTCGATTCCATGGATCTGCCAAATCTATACGCATGTTGATTCGTGTGAAGTCATCCATTAGGTTTTCGGTCCTGATAAGGTTATCCAACATTTTCTCTAAAGTTCTTAAAATGAATAAGGTCAGGCTTATTGGCCTGAAGGACTTAGGATGAAAAAGGTTCTTCTTATACGCTTTCTTATCAGCACATCGGTATATAACCGAGTTCCATCTGACTTATTCAGACAAAGTCCTGAAACTGTTTTAGTTTTGGAGAGAGAGAGAGAGAGCTCTTAATAATTTAGTTGCAGGTTTAGTAACTGCAATGCTACCGCAAAATTTCGAAAATTTTCTCTCTATTTTCCTTTCGTATACTTTTATTATATTCTGTAAGACTGGTTGTATACTCTAGCCAGTCTCCAGTGTTCTTGGAAATATGTACTATTAAAGAGTTTCCGGACTACTTCTCTAAGTCTTGCTAAGTCCTTGTATACAGTAAGTATTGTTTGCAGCTCTGATTGTTTGCTTCCAAATTTAATGGTGAGTAGGCTTTCTTATTGAAGTTACTTTTAAGGCAACTTTCGTACATTACCCAGTTAGTACTTTTAGGATTTCTAATAATTTTCTGCAATGTCTAGTAATATGATTCTAATTCATTAATTTCAGCAGTATGCACTTCGAATGAGTAAAAGAAATGAGTGAATGATTGTGCGGATATTCGAAACATTCATTCATTCATTCGAATATTTCGAAAATTCGATTAGAATTAGTTGCTGAAGGTTTTCCAAACCGATCCGTTTATAAGGGTGCGAGCTATATGTAGGTGGTCTGTACGACAAGGAGAAGAAAAAGTTTGTTGAAAAAATATCTGACGTTGAGAAGAAGTGAAAAATAATGCTGAAAAGGCTTTGAAAGATGAGTTTCGCATATGTAAAGTCATTTGCTAAACTAAAACGCATTCAAAACATTCAAATTCATGGATGTATTCACTGAGTGATGGGAGTTCATGGGAGTCATCTTCATAAGCCATAGCATATCACTGGCCACGAATAAATTAGAATGAAAGTTAATTTTGCAAAATCATTCAATCAATTCAGATACATTAAACATTGAAATTAATTTGTCGTTGCCACAATTATAAACATATTGCATTCCAATATACTACATTAATTTATAAATAAACTCAACTTCGAAACATATATACTATGCATAGATCAATGTCCGCGATTATAAGCTTAATGCACATATAGCTAATATTTAAAGTATCTAGAAACTGTGTGTTACTGCCTTGTATGTAGAACTCTCCACAATATTAATAACATTAATACTTCCTTGATTTCATGACTTCTTTAAACTGTCGCTCATAAACAATTTGAACTCTGACTGTTGATTTACTGCTGACTGCCAGCCAGCCAGCCTGTCTGCCAGCCTGTTTGTTTTTAAAATTTATGAAGTGCAATTACTTGTTTCAGTTATCATCTGCTTCACTTCATTGCATTTTATCTGTCTAAGTGCAGTTCAAATGGGGCAAACCAATTTAAAGCAAACATTTTTAGATACTTCATTAAATTTTCCAATTAACTGCAGCATTAATTAGCGCCAGCTGATTTCTGGTTTATAATAACTTTCTGTTATTATAACTGAGTATGCAGAAATTCAAACGAAATCAGGTGACGCATGTGTCATACTGGTTTTTGGTGTATTTCATTTTAAATATTTACACTGCTGACCCAAATTAGCAGAAGACAGTACAATATTTCAGTATGAAGAACGCATTGCGACAGAAAAAAAAAAAATAATATAGAATGTATCTACATACTACAAAAAAGGTTAACTGTTAGCATTGCGCATACTTCTGACAAGAAACCAGTTCGTTGTTTAATTTTTTGGTATTTCAAGATACTTTTCCGTTTTTTTTTTGTTATGCTTTTAATGTTTAACACATTTTGTATGTTTGTTCTAGGGGTTTGTACCTTTTTTTTATATGTTTGTTCACGCGATAAATCGCTGCAGCTGTTGGTAGTTCAAAGAAGTGTATTCCAATATGTAGCGCTGTATTTTAATTTAAAATCTGTTTAAAGTTTGCTTTCTCAATAATATTATTTATTTTTTATGCAAGCGTATATAATTTCTGATTTCCTGTAAATAATTTTTATTGTTTTAGTCTTTTTTTTTTGCGCTTAGCCAATATAATATGCTGACGAATGGCGCACGTTGTTCTGCATATAAAAAAGTTTTAAGCTTCATAGTTAAAAAAAAAAAAAAAAAAGTAACAAAACTTCTGTAAGCAAGTCTGTACGCTCGTCTGTAAGCATAAAACTCAACAAGTTATGTGTAATCTGAGCATTGCGTTCAATTTTGCAGCACAAAACAGACAGACGGACAGATGGACACAGTAGCTGTCTGCATATATTGAGGCTTAAATTGTGTACGAGTTCTGTGCTGAGTTTCATTTTAAGATACTTTGTAAGTCTCAACGGTCAGCAGAAACTCAAATGCATTGCTGATCAGCAACAAATAAAAAAAAAGAAAAATTGATTATATGCTTTGGTGTTTTGTTTTATTTTCATTTTCTGCGCCTTATTGGTTACTTCGACTTGAGTCCGTCTTTTCTGGATTCCATATGCACTTTGGAGTCTCTCTCTATATTGGCAAATGCTATATTGTGGCATGCAAGTAGCTTCAAATTCATACGGAAGTGTGGCAATTTTACTAGCGGTACTCTCTATCTACTATAGAGAATAGTTAGTACCGCGTTGAAGAAAACTAATAATAAGAAAATAAAATGAATGAACAAATTGTTGGTTGAAGAAGAAAGACACGGCAGTGTGTTATATGCAAATGTGCTTTTGAGAAATAGTTAATAGTTATTAAAATGAAGCTCTGCATATGGGACGGGCGAACGGGCTGGATGGGTGTATAAAGCTAGATCGAGTCTGATCAATATCACGAATATATTTGCGCATACTAATTGAATTAACGTTCAAACATTGCTGAGCTACATACAACTAAGTTAATCTAGGTGTTGCCGCTTTAATGGTTTTCAACCTTAAATCAAAAGGAAAAAATACAGGGTCGAACTTTTTGTTTAGTCTTCAAAGTCCAGCATGTAAAGATATTTTAATACCAACATGTTTTGAACCAAAAATTCAATGGGAATTTTATTTATTTGAACTTTTATTTTTTTTTTTTACAACTTTTTCGACGAATATGGCTCCCTCGGACTATTATCACTTTACAAACCTTCAAAAGATGATTCATCAATAAAAAAATTCAGCTTGCGCGACGAGATCATCGACGTTGGGGAGAAGTATTTTGCAGACCTTGCGGAAATTACTTTTCGGACGGAATTAAAAAGTTGGAGAATCGCTGGAATATGCGTATAGATATAAAAGGCTACAAAAAAGGAGACTACTACTGGAGGACTGCATTGGATAAAATAAAAAAACATATTTAAGAAACCTTTTTTTCATTCCTAGTATATAGAATAATATAGCATAAAAGTAAGAAATCTTTATTCAGTTAACGAAGTCTAAGCATCCAACTTAGAAACAATAAATCGATGGACAGCAGAATTTAAACGTGGTCTTCGTGAATGAGGAACGCAGTAAAAGTTCATAAGAAGCACTTTACCGAAGAAATGATTGAAAATTTTCATTAAATCGTTTTGAAGGATCAAAGAATAAAAGTGCTGACATGGTAAACATCTCACGTAGAAGCTAACCGCAAGTTGGGTGTCAAATTTCTTTTGCAACGAACTAAAATGCAAACGAATGAACACTTCGAAACAGTGTTTTTGGTTAAATTTAAACGCAATGTCAACGAATTTCGGTGCTTATAAGCTGTGAAGAACCTTTGACCCACCGCTACACACAACACAGCGCAAAGAACAGTCAAGAAGAAGGCAAATGTGTTTGCATTGTCGATAGAGGTTCTGGCGATAGTATTTAAAATTCAGAAGCAATAATTCCATTGAGAACTTCTTCAATAAAATTCAAATATAATTCAGTGTTATTGGATCGATTTAAATCCAGAGAATATATTTGTTTAGATTTGGTTGGACTTGACATCAGTGATATGTAGTTCCAACAAGTTGTTACCACACACATTTCATATATTGAAGAAGAAATTTGGTAAACGTGTAATCTCTAGAAATGTTTCGGTCGAATGGCTAACTTGCTTATGCGATCTAAAGCCAACAAGCTAAAATATTAAAGCAGCTCAGGAACAATATCGAATATGAAGAGACCAATGATCCGGACGAGTTGTGTGGAAGAGTGGCAGAAATATGGCTCCAAAAAATCTAATACTGTAAAGGTGGTGGTCATATGAATGAGATCGATTTCCATATTTGGAATAAGTTTCAGCGCATGGACATGACTAAATCAATACGTCTCGTCACGCTGATTTAGAACATACATATATACTATAAAAGGTGTCCGATGCCACTTTTAAGCTGGTGCAAACATAATAAAAATTATATAATACTATTCATACACTGTATGCCGAGTATAATAATTTATATTTTAAAATCAGTCAACTGTGGGCAATTGTTCAACCTTATTTTACACATGGTTCACTAAGTACGAGGGTACGAAGAGCAAGCGTGCAAAGAATTTTTTTTTTTTTTTTTTTTTGCAGTTACTACAGATAACCCCTTACAATGAACCCTTATATATGCGCTTCTAAACGTTTCCAAACTAAGAACTATGAAATTGTGCGCTCTTTTGAAAGGGATTAAATAAATAAAAAAATGCAAAATACCCGCATATTGCAGTGCATGATGAAATTTTGCCTTTAAAATGTTAATTTTTTCAAACTTTTCAACAAAAATCTTGTGGCTACAAGATATTGCCAAAAATCAAACCAAATTTATTACTCACCTTCATTAACATGACCTGATCTGGGCAGTGATTCCTTAGTTGTTGTTGTTGGTGCTGCAGCAAAACTATTTGTTGTGAAGTTATTCATGTTGATTGTTGTATTTTATTATAAATAATAAATTTCCAAAGTATTTTTCGTATCTTGTAGGTAGACAGCGCAAAGACAGTTTCGAAATTTCTGCTTAAACAAACAGGTGCATAAATTATGAGCTCAAGGACGAATTAGGCGGCCGATTGTATTTTGCTTTCCAGTTCGCAGCGGCAATACTTGTTGAAGAAATGTAGCTGAAGTGTACGAACAAAATCGACGAAACAGCAGACAAAGATAGAATAGCAAAAAAAAAAAAAAAAAAAAAAAAGTACGTAACTATGTTGATTTGTTAGTTCGACTTGTGACTTGACTCTGACTCTGGCCGCCTCTGGCGCGTTGATTTCTATTTAATTGCGCATTTATGTATGAATTATTTTCTCACTCGCTATTTTAAAACAAAATAATAATCAAAATGCTGCGGTTGACAATTTTCCACGCCCGTCGCATTTCATTGCATTTAATTTGTATTTAATAGCTGCTGTCAGTCGCGCAGCGCCGGATGAGAGTGCAATGCAGATCAAAAGCCTTTTTGGAATTGTTGAACATAAACTTTTGTTTCAAATAAAAATTTTTAAAAATAAACTTTTAAACTCAGAGACAACAAAATTCACTCAAAAATATTTACACAAACACAAATAAATAGCAGGGCACACAGTATGCGCGCGTTTAAACGTTGCAGCTGCCGCGACTCAATGCAATTATTTTCATTCTTTCTTTTATTTTTTGTATCTGTTAGATACATTCGAATAGCGGCGACGACGACAACGCCGACGACGTTGTTAGTGTTTTAATGGTGTTAACTGAGTGACAGTATATTAACTAAAAGTGCCCGCGTTCGCACAGCTCAAACAACAACGACAGCCGAGCAACGAATGTGCGCTGTGAGTGCAGTTGAAACGAAACGCTTGAAATAGCAGCAGATACTTTTATGTTTACAACAACGAAAAATCAACAACAATTGTTGAAATGAGCGTGTGTAGCGTAAGCGCTGATGTTTAAGTCGAAGAGAGAGTGCAACTGTTTAAACAAACAGTGCTGCCAAGCGATTGTTTAACAAAAATATTTATGTCCATAGATACTTTTGTATCTTTTTGTTATATAAACTGTTCTAATATGAAATTATTTGTAATTTTATTTCTTAATGTATTTTATTTTTATTTTTCTGCACATTTTTATACACTTTTGTGTGCCTTAGCATAGACTCAAACCAACAGTGCTGCCATATTGGCTCTAAAAGTATCTGCACATTGGCATGTCAGTTCAGTTATTTGGTACTTTTGTAGATATGTACCTATATATATATGTATATATATATATGTATTTGTATAATCTTAATAACTGGTTTTTGTATTTATTCACTCAAAGCTATTTGAACTCTTTTTTTTTTTGCTTTTTAAATTCCTGAGCAAGTTTCAACTATTAGGTAGGATTGGACGAAGTATTTTTCTATAAGTTTTATTTGAAAACTTTTTATATAAAAAAATTCAGTAAAAGAATTAATATGATCGCTGGGTACAAATCTGTGGAGCACAGATCTTAAAACCAAAACATTTCAAGCTTGTGAAGATTCTTCCGAAGACTTCATATTCTCAAAAGTACTGGTACATTGGGATTAGGTTGCACTTAAAGCTGAAGCACAAATTTTATTTAATTTATGTGAATTTTCGATGGTTTTTTTGAACAAAATTTAAAACAAAATATTCCATTGGGAATATATAAAAACTTTCTATTTTTTTTGTTTTTCGTATTTTAAAGCAAAAATGGTCTAAAATCTAAAATTTTTCAATAAAAATATGTGGTAAATCTATACTTTGAAAGCATTGAACATCATAAAATACTGATTAGAATCATGGATAGTATCTTATGATGTAATTCTATTTTACCAAAACCCATTAAATGTTTACCAAAGATATGACGAAATACGTTTATCACTTATATGGTCATTGACCAATCCGGTTTGTTTCAAACTTAGCAGGATTTCTTTTCCCGAATCCGATGGAAATATTTGATGAATTTTTCTTGTCGTTAATATAGGTGGCTTGGCATCGCTTTCTCCGAATTTGACCAAGCTTAACTGGATGTCTTCTCTGGCCTAACTGAAGACTTTGAGCTCAATCAGTTGGATATTTCGACTTCTTATAAGGAACATACCATAAAACTTACCCATACAAATTTTTACAAAAAAAAAAAAAAAAAAGAAATCAAACAAATTCACCGAAATCTGTAAATCCGTTTTCGTGATATCATTAAAAAAATCCCTTCTATACATAATATATGAGCAAAGTTATTATCTCTTCATAAATATTTTTGTTTGTGTCCTCATTGTTAATGGTTATTCTGCTATTGTGGACGGAGATAAATAAAACAAATCAAAGATCATAAAAATCGGTTCAGCAGTTCTTGAGTTAATGATAAATGATGTAACTAACAAGGCTTTGTTTTATCAGTGCTCTGACTCTATATACTTAAGAACACTTTTTTAAGTCCTTATGCTGCGAATTTTGCTGTATATGATGAGTTTCAATCAGAACGATTATTAAAATCTGTGTCATCTCAACTCAGCTCCGAATAGCTGAAAGGGAGCGATGTCTCTGATGACACTATTCAACGTCGTATTACAATAGCTTTTTCCAACTAACAAGTCGGAGAACCTTTGGAGTACATATTCGAAAAAATATTTTTCCGTGAATTGCTGAAAGAGACGGAACATTCAGGGACACATGCTGAACCATCAGCTTGGCTTTAGGGCTGTTCCACAAGCTAAAGAAGAATCTCACAGGAAAGCAATGAAAACTGTTTAAATCTGACTCTGTCAGGATCAGGGACGCACATTCTTCAATAAGACAGATCAGAGCTGGTGTCCCTCAAGTAGATGTTTTATATTCAATTTTCATCGCTGTCAATCAGCAACGGTTTCAACGTAATGACGGCAACATATATGGACTACACATGTATTCTGGTTAACTCTGGCTTAGCCATAGAAGAAATGGAAACTATGAATCTTCCATATCTGGCTTAAGCGCTAGAACATTGCCATTAATATAAACAAATCATTCAATGGCTCAGGCATGACACCTGTCCAGTTACTATACAAGTTCCATACGGTATTGATCCGAATTTGGACCAAATTCATATGAATAATAGGAAATTTTATTGGTTGCTAGGTACAAGAGACTCATCTATATACTAATCGGAGGCATCATACCGCTTATAATACCAAAAAAGTAAAAGCGTGTCAAATCATTCATTGAGAAACATTACTAGCTCCTCCTGGTTTTCCGGAACACTATTCTCCATAATGATCTCAAAATAATAACGTTCATAAATTTCATAAGATGGAGACTAAGCCAACTTAAGTGAATTCGTTCTACTATCCCAACGCAAATGGAGAAGATTTAGTACAGATGTATGTAAAAATTATCGGGAGAAACAGAAACAACTGTAAAAATGGGCGGTGCCTCGCCTTCATATAGTGCTCAAAACATCAAACTTTTCCCTTTTCGAAACCCTTTGAGATGGAATTATGAACCTGGGTACATATGAACTATCCGAATATAAAAACCTTCTCACCTATTATCTAAGACCTGAGACCATACATCAAATTCGTCATAGGACAGCAACTATTTGACATGAATCAATGCGATTTGGTACGTATGTAAAGAGCATCGGTAGAAATATGAACCAAACCACATAGGTGCTTCTGTGGCAATGAGTGTGTACAGCGTTGCGGGGGAACCGCAAGTTTATTTTTAAGAATGCTTAACCTGACTGATTCATTCGCCCATCATTAATGCACAACCAAATTTGCTATTCCTAGAGACCCGATTTCTGAACGGTAGTACTTAGTTTTAGAAAGTCTTCCCTCTCCGATTTTGTGGAGAAATGAGGAATGAGGCTTAAAGCTTATATGTGAAAAATTTTTCTTTATAAGATCTTCAAATGCAGTATGTATGCTTTACACAATAAATTATTAATTTAATGCTTCAGGTATTATCTACCTGTAAAAGGGGAAACGGGTGTCACTGCTAATAATAGAAGGTGTCTCAAAACTAGCGAAAGAAGTAAACTTCTATGGAATAGTAACACTGAGGCTCGAGATTGGCTAACCCCAAGTGGATGAAATTATGTTACATGCACTCCAATCCAAATAATAATTTGTATTTTGCCTCCCCGCAGTGGTCTACGTACTTGCCAACGGAACCAAGTAACATTTTGAACCGGATTCTGCAACTAGAATGCGTTACTCAGTAAATCCCAAATACACGGCACTCCGGAACAACTTCACTGTTGTTGTTCTGTGACTATGTTCATGGATATTCAGCAAGCTATTGATAGGGTGTGACCTTTTGGTCTTCTAAGCAAGCTAAAGAGCATTCTAGCCCCTAATCTTTTCGAGCTCATTCGTAGCTTCTTCATGAAAAGGAAGATGTTGATGCTGCGTAATCGAGAAAAATTTGAATTTCCGCTAGGGTAATCCAGAATATTGGCATATTTGCTGGAAAACGAGCAAATAAACAAACTAACCACTTACAAATTTATTTTTTCGTTTCATATCCATATAAAATTTTAAAATATTTTTAATATTTTCTCAAATTTCACAATGTCACACAATGCTTTCTCGAACCCATGGCCAGTTATGACATCTAAGAAGAGCAACCACTTCCTGCATAACTCTTCCCAATTTAATTCTTATTCACCAATCCACTTTAAATCTTTTTTCTGTAAAAAACTAACGCGACAATTTGTTTTCCGCAATAATAAGGAAAGCAACTGCAAATGAAAAAGTATCTTATCGCTCTTATCAAGGTCATTGTCGCTTATGATTAAGCATTTTGAAGTGCTAGTACTCTACTTCTATATTATATTCGCTTTTTTATGTTTTCATTCATAAAAATATGCAGTAGTAGAGCAGCTTTTGTGGTGGCTGATAAGAAAATGACTAAAAGATACAAATGTATCTCAAGTGGAAAAAAATAATGCGTAATCGTACCAAGCTGACTGATATAAGGTGATGCGAAAACTGCATGTTTAAATATAAATTTCAAACCAATTAATTTAAAGTGTAAAACAACTTTTAACTCAAAAATATACAAGAAACAATGTAATTCGAATGCACCGTCTATTAAAGTGTTAATACCTGAAAAATGAGCGAACTACATATAGAGTGCGGGAGGTAGAGAGTGTGCCAAAGTCTAGACTACAGATACAGATACAAAGCACAACACAAAATGCGATGTATAGATCAAAAAAAGAGCGCAGCAGTTGTGTATCTTTATGCCATTGTAGAGCTATTTGTATGTATGCGTGTATGTATCTGTGTGCGATTGGTAACATTTATTTTCAGTCAGTAACGAGTTGAGTGTGGCTCAAAGCGCACACATTGAAAAAGGCGATCGCGTTGAAATTTTGTGGCAGACAAACGGAATGCGTGAAATAATAATACAAAAAAAAAAAAAGTGTTAATAATTTAATGTATGTAGTGTAAAAAAAAAAAAACTTATAAAAAAAATTTGTGTAATTAAATATTTTGTTTGGGTTTTGAAATTGAGAAAAAAAAAAATTAATAAAAACAAATAAACTTTTTGCTATGCTATACTCGTCTGCAGCTATAGAGAAAAACCAGTTTTACAAGCCGTCTGAGTTTGAGCTAAAAAGCAATAACAAAAACAATAAAAACTCAGTTTACTTAAAACAAAAAAAAAGATACGCAAAGAAAGTACAATCTTTAGCTGCTGCTGACGGCGAAGTTTTGTGAATCATCAACACCGCAAAACAGCTTCGCTTCTTTTAATTTTTTTTTTAAATAAATAATAACAAGACGCCGTACACAAATAAATTAAAAATTAAATTAAAATGAAAAATATTTTATAGATACTTTGCAACTTAAACGTGCTGTGACGCTTGTAACGTGCGCATCTACCTAGATACAATAGTGCAGTTTTTTTTTTTAAATAAGCGATAAAAAAAAACAACAACAATTGTTAAATAAAACAATTGCACAAATTAACAGGTGAACGGAAATTGTTATTTGCGCGTAAATTTTTTTTGAGATACTTTTCGCAATGCGTCCGCTCTCGTTGACCTTTGGCGCCTCGCTGCTGCCCGGCTTCTCTTTGGTTGCTGCAGCGAATACCGGCCAGGATTGCCATGGTAAAGTTTGTCATCCTGTCACTGAATACTGCTCAGCGTTTCATGAGAGTTGTTATCCCTGCTCAGAGATTTGTAATGTTACATCGCATAATTATCAGGCAGATACGTGTGCCAGGGAGTGTCCAGGTAAGATCAATATTGATTTTTGATTAATTTTTTTTTAAACTCTTTATACAGCTTGTGAGTGGAAGAAACTTAGGAGAACTCATAGGCTATATAAGGGCGAAATGAATTGAACTGTACGTCTGTCTTTAGGCATAAAAATTAGACTCTTAGTTGTTAAGTTAGAGAACTGAAACTGTGTAGTGCGACTTATACTATCAAAAATTTTGGCGTTTCACATGACATCAAGGCTTTAAATGAACTTTAAAACATTTAAAAATATAAGCAGTATGTTTGTGCAGCGTATTAATGCTTCGCTGCTACCGAAGTTAAGTTAGTCTCTTATTGTTTTTTATTTCTGTAAGTAAATTCAAGTTTATTGGCTTCGATAGTCATAGTTCTGGCATACATATTTATTTAATTACGTCAGTCTTGCTATTGTATGTATTGAGTTGTACTGCTGTACTTGCTCAACAGCTTAATTGAAAATATTATTTTGAAGCTTTGATTTTGTACACTTCATCGAAGGTGTGTTGCAATTGATTGGAATATTTGTAAGTTAGGGAGTATGTATTGAGAAAATGTAGCCCAAGAGAAGTACTATATATATATATATATATGAACTAAAATACTACATGAAAGTATCTGGTGTTATGCACAATTCCCGGAGATATTTGAACGAGACTTCAAAATAAACTTTGGGAGACTAGGTCTACAAATTAGCTTGTCTGTACGCTTGATACGTCTCTGCATATTTAAGTTTATTATTTAGTAGTACTCTAGCGACAGCCCTCGTATAGCCTGAAAATATGTGTGTATCGAGTTTCAGTTAAATTTCAGTTAAGATTGAGTTCAAAATCTTCAATTTAAGCCATGGAAGAATACTGTTAAGTTTGGTTAAAAACAAACGGGGCGATGACCAGCCAACATCGCTTGGGAGGAGCCCTTCCAAACGAGAAGAAAGATCCCATTTTAATGGGATCATAAGAATTAAGATCCATTGAAATAGTGGGATGTGATGCTTTCCACCTACCAGTTCCAATTAAATCTAATCTATCTAATGAATCTAAACCATCCAGAGACCCTCCCAAACGCACTCAATACTTCCATCAAAATTAGTCCCATCGTTAAGAAGGAGTTCTGTAAACCAGACGGACATAATTTGCCGAGGTGTCAAGTCCATTGGCACCCAAGAGGCCAAGGATTCAGGTTCGCTGACCCACAGGATCAAGTCTATTGACCCCTCAAGGGGCCAAGTCCATTCACCTACAGGTTCAAGTCCTCGTCTGGAAAAGTCAATAGCCTTGGTCAGAGGTTCATGATTTCAGCCTGAGGTCGATAGCCTTTTTCAAAGCAGATAATTTAGTCCGGCGACATTGGCCGGAGGTAGATGAAAAGCTCTCATCAGCGATTTTTAAAAGTGGATATAACTGAGTTTATTTCATCTGGACGTTCTTTCATCTGGATATTCATTTGTACAGGGATTTTTCCCGTCTGTGTATTCATCCGACTGTAGAATCCTTGGCTGTGGAGTTTTTCGTTTTCTTCGTGTTCTGTCTTTTTAAATAAATGTAGCCTAAGATACTCCTTATAACATCAGCTTTTACGCACTCAAACTACACCCAGTATCGTCAGCAATTATTAAGATGGTGGATTATGTGAGTTGTGGCTAAACTACTGTAAATATGTTATATATTAGGGGTGACAAACACAATTGTGAGTGAATTGAAATTAAGTAATTAACTCTTCTCCCATAACAGAAAGCCATAGCCTCTTTTATGTGTAAATATTTTATTGAGTAAGTTTATATACACCAAAATCAATGGATTCTATGGCATAAATTGTTACGGCTTGCACCAAAAATAAACAAATATGCATTTGAACTGAGTACGAAGTATCTAAAAGTGTAGGTTTTTCCAATGTTTACATTTTTGTTTATTTATTTAGTTAAACGTTTAAGTTTTTATAGCTGCAAACCTGTTACTGCTTACGTCGATGCGGCGATGCAAATAAAAAATTGCTTGTAGATTTAGCTAATTTGCATTATTAAACGTTGTTAATAAAGGGAGAGTATGTAAAAACTTTGATTAAGTCAGCGTTTAAGTTGAAATATTAATGAGGAAATGTGATTAAAGATGAGCTGTTGAAGTTATAAATTGAATATGAATAATATGCAAAATATGTGCCTTTAGAAAGCTAATAAACTGCAGTGAAATGACTGTAACTAATAACTCAAAATACAGGTAGCTACAGTAGAAGTATAAGTATCTATAAGTATTTAAACAGAAAAGTATCTATGCGATATGTCTAGTATCTACAAGTACATGTAACATGTACAAGTCAATATGAACTATGGCACAGCTAAAACTGCTGCTAAAACAGCTAGTTTACAAACACAAAAATTTATTTAACTTTGTGTGTTCTTCATTTACTTACAGAATTCAATAAATACGAACCGCTTAAGGCAGACATCGAAAAGATACAAAGTCAACAGCGTCTCATATTAATTTTGCTGATCATACTGCTGGTACTCATTGCTGTACGCTACACTTGGAAGTGTCTACGTTGGTTGCGTCAAAAACGCTGCATAACACAAATGCTGAAGAAACTGAAGCCGAAAACGAACAATGCAACAAATGCAGCGCCAACAACTGTCGCACAGCATGCAGCAAGCAAAGATCTCAATGCAACGACCATACAGAATAGAAATGCACTAAATGGCGACGTAGAACGCGCACCGTCGCAGATTTATAGTCTAACAGGTAACATCCTCTATTTACCTGCACAAAAAAAAATATTTACTAACTTTTGATTTATGATTTTTTACAGGCGCCGGCGCGTCTTCAGTTTTGACAGTGACGACGCCGGTCAGTACACGTTATCCGGCTGAAAATAGTACCACACCGACTACCATTACTACAGAGTATAGCTACGATAATCAGGCACTGGCCATAACGCCTGTTGCTGAGAAACCAAACAATCAGACGGCATTCTAAATGTGTATTTTTTTTGTAGTTGAGAGTGAAAATCAGCTCAAACACTTTGTGTACATTGTACTTAAGTTATTTATTTAGTTTCTAGCATCTAAAACAACAAAGCTCAGTTTTCAGTCTTCGTCGCGCATTGCAAATGCAAATTTTTCATGCTATTGTTGAATAATTCCACATAGTCGATATGGCGCATTTTTCAAGTTTCTACAAGTGGAATTTTGAGTATGTGCGCTTTATAATGCATCACGTCCATTTTAACTAGTGATATATAATATTTTATAGGCTTAAGTATGCACATAAAAAAACATAGATTATTTGATATTATTTTATATTATTAATATATATAAAAATATAAGAATTTAAATTTAAAACGTTATAAATTGTGCAGAGGTACTTAAAAACATTTAATGTGTCATGCCTGAAAGTATGCAATATAAATTTCATTACGTATTGTATACAGTATATACAGTGTGCTGAAATGCCATTAAAATAAGGCACTTGTATTGAACAAAAACAAAAAAAAAACAAATTAGGTAGATTGTTAATTAGGCGCACAGTAAATTTATTGAAAATAATGTTGCTACCTTTACACAAAAGCATCATTCGAGGTTTGTTAAGAAAAATGCTTATCAATATCTGTTATGCCCCTTCAACGTAATCCACCTCAGATTTAATACATCTGTGCCAGTGCGTGCAACGCGTTAGCATTCCTTGTGCCTGTTTGACTTTACCAGATCTTTTGTGCATGTATTAAGTTAATTCAACCAGAGCCTTTCAGTAGCTATCTTGGCTCCAAACTTACATCCTCTGCTTTGAGTCTAGCCGTAACGTTCAAGAGTTCTTCATTAAGAAACTGATCTGTTCTTGTTGCTTCCTCGATATCTGCCATCTAAATGATAGTATGTTGAAAGCTCTATGAGATTCAGGTGCGTAAAAGAATAGCTCGAAAGTATAACTAGGAAGTCCACTTACGGATGCAATTGCATATAGCTTCATCAGCCTTAAAGAGACAGCCAATTAGTAAGTCATCCAAGCTTGATTTGTAAAAGAAATGTGCGATAAGTTGTGTTTTCTAGGCGTAATGCGTTTGTTATGGCTGAATCAAGTCTTTCGGCCACAAAGACCTTTTTAGGCCCTGTACCGAAGGTACAAGAGCCTATTGGTTTTGTGCAAATGTATGTAACAGATGGAAATAATGGTCGGAGACCCCCCAAAGTTACCACCATTATGGTCAGGAGTGATAGAGGAGTCGATATAGCCATGTCCGTATGACCGTCTGTCCATCTGTCCGTCCGTCCGTCCGTCTGTATGAGCGAAAGGATCTCGGAAACGGTAATAGATAGAGACTTCGTGTTTTTTGCATTCGACTACGACTGCTCCGGAATTTCACAAGTTTATTTTAAAGTTTTGCCCCTCCCCCCTTCCATATAAAATCATCCACAAGGCTAAAAATTTCTTCGGCACAAAAAAGCAGTATAAAGATATCGTCCCTCTAAGCAAAAATCCACAAAGTTCATCAAAATCGGATAATAAATGACGATTTTATAAGCAATTGTATTTAAACGACCACCCTTTTCTTTTCATTCATATTCGCACAGTTCTCACTGGTCATGTGTTTGGTCGTAAGCTCGGGAAACATTTAATGTGTTTGTTACGCGACCTGAACTGGTACAGGGCCTCTTACAGTCGGTTACGCCCGACTGAAATTTCCTTACTTGTTGTCTTTGACAATTGTCTGAATGTTGCTTTGAGCCATGAAGATGCAAGATATAAAAAAAATTCCGTGTATTTTAGAGGACCTACTTTATCTTCAAATGTACAACGCTTGAATTTTCCTAGAATTTTAATGACTTCATTTGGACTTCAAGTTTTGGAGGAAATGTAACGCCACATGAGCAAGCGAAGGCATTGACATTACCTCCGCGCTTGAAGTCTTCTTGCTGTGCCGGCTCCATAGTCGTCCTTTCATGGGTATTATAAGTTTTCGAAAACCGAAAATAATCGTAGGAGGATAAGTCCAAGAGTTGTTCTCTGCCATTAGAATGCTAGGGCTTCGGTTTTGAAGTCGTAACCACGTAACCATTTTTTGTTTTCAATTATGACCCTTTTTTACAAATCTGTATCGTCGTTGACTGCATTCTACAGCTTCTTTTGGTCTACATTTAGCAAACTCTAAATAACCGTTGCTGCCACACGTTTTATGACCCATCCGACATCCTCAGCAGCTTCTCTATTAATGATTCGAAGAATTTTCATAACAATTTTCATCACTGTTTCTACGTTTTCGTCGGTTGTTGACTGGTTGGGACGTTTAGCGTGGGCAATGTCATTAAGATATTCTAAAGCTTGTCTTCGAGGTGCCTTGTACCTTTAAAGTTTAAACCTTTGTCATCACAAGCTAAACTAAACCATAGAACAATGTATTTCTTATAAAGCCACATGAACGGGGTTTCTTGATAGTGGGTATGGTCTATCATTTTAAGATGTGCCTATGAGTTAGATAGCTGTGACCAGTCTGGCTTATATGCTGCTCGTTCTGTCCCATAACGGATAGTGCCGGACTGTTGTTTACATATTTGGCTTGGAGATTTTATTCGAATTTCAAGGGTCTTCAATGTTGGTTCAATATATATCACGTCAAGTTATCCAGACAGTTTTACGGCTAAAATAGTTATTCTAGGTGTTCAGCAATCATTTCAGGTTGGTCAGCATATGAATGCCACCAAATACTATTAGGTCTTTGCAACGCTGCTTGTCGAAAAGCGTAAATTCTGATAGCCTTCCAGAAGCAGATAGACGCTTTTTTATATGTCGATGCACTTGCAAGCTTATCATCAAAGTGCCTGGTCACGTTGTAGCTCTTGGTGAAGCTGATCGGTGTTTGAAGGGTGCTCGAGCAGGTATCGCGGAAGAAACGCTTCTATCTTAACAAATTACGGAGCCCAGGTAAGAGTCTGTCCATACCGTTATTGCTTTCCTGGTTTTAATCTTTAGCTGCCATTGTGGTATTTCTTTGTATAGACTAAAGTCGATATACGCGGGTTGTTTATTAGAGCGAAAAGCGTTTCTTGTGCGGTTGCCTGTTTCCATGAACTGAGCTTCTGCCAAAAGCGAGTAATAATAGAGAGCTCTTCCTATTTTGTAACTAATGCGTGCAACTGTGAGTGGATTGCGTGCGTCTCCGCAATTAGAAACGTTGGGTGGCTTCAAAATCTGACCTTGGAAACAAATTCAATACCTCCGATTGACGTAGAGACGATAGCAGACGCCAGCTGGATGTTATTGGATCGAATTGAAATAATGGCAAAGGTCTTCTTTTCTCAATATTGTTGCTCTTTCCTTGTGTGTTCTAGATGGAGGATGTTTTGCCGGGTATGAAGCGTATCCTCGAGTTCATAGAGTCTCCATATTAGCGCACTTAGTAAGACTTAGAAAGACAATGTCTTTGGCATGAGTCTAAAGAAAAATGTCCAGTTCAAGCAGTTTGCTGGTGATGCCACTTGTGTTCCAGCAAATTACCTGTAATAGCATTGAGCAGCTTCAATATTTAAGTTTTGAGTCACATTTGCTGTTTTTGTAACATTATCCGACATTGGATAGCAACGTTTAGGCTACTGATTTCTGTCTGCACAGTCTCCTAAGAAGGATACGTAGTTCGGACCAAGAAGATGGATTGTTGTGTGATGTCGGTGATGTTGCTGTTGTAGACGAGGCTGGAGGTTGATTTAAATAACAACGGCAGCACCGCATTTGCCAAAAGTTGTAGTTGAGTGATTGGCACTGTAAGACCTTTATCCGTAAAGTTTCCAGGTCAAGTTTCCAAATTTTGTCATTGTTGTTGCCTTGTGCAAAAAATTTAACTTCGATCTTTATTGGAGATACCGTTTGCGTTACAAATGATTAACTTTAAGCAGTTCATGGCGCATTAGTAAGTTCAAAATTAGTGCTTGCATGTTCAACATTTGTTTCTGCATTTCCATGACCTTCATCATGTTATGGAGGCACAGAGAACATGCTGTGCGTAGTCACCAAATGTGTTGCATAAACATTTTAATGAAGTTTTTCTGTACTTGGTGGCATGTCATCTTAAAACTAAAACCGTTAAAAATTTTGATCGCAAGACTAGCAATAAACACTCTTACCCAGGCTTGGGAATCATTGCAATATTCTCGAGGCCAAATGGGTTCTCAGGCAAGTCGACAGGAAGAGTCTTGTAGCGTAACTCGAAGCGCAGAAATAAAATAAATTTTAATGTTATTATTTTGTTGACTGTATTTAACATATTTATTAATTAAGAAATGCTTAAACTCAATACGAATTGACAATAGAAAAATTATTTTAAATATGTATTCATATGGCAACTCACTAACTATTTATTACTAAACATAATCCTAAGTCTAATGCAACCAAATTAATGGCAAATATTTTCAAAATTTTTAGTTTTTATGTATAAGCATAATAAATTCTTCCAGTCTAGCAACTAATGTGTCTAAATAAATCAATCGAACAAAAACTTACAAACTATGTTTTACATCAAAAAATATATAAAATATTGAAAAATACAAATTCGAAAGTCAGCCTTAAACTTAATGCATAGAAAACTACAAAAACTAACTAAATAAATTACACTAACAACTAAGGCACACCACATACACACACACTCTGAAACTATATACGAGCGCTCAGACCCAATACTGATTGCGACGCAGTAGCGGATTTGTGGGCGGTGCAGATGGCGGTGAAGCCAACGATGAAGTGCTCTGCGGTACTGAAGTATAACCGGCAAAATCATTGGCCATATCGCAGGATGAACTCCAAGTGTCATGCTCCAATTGATAGGGATTATAACGCTGCGGCAGCATCATCTGCTGTGCATCGCATTGATCATCGAGCTCCTGCTCTTGATCGGGATCATAATCCAGAAATTCATGTCTATACGACTCCACTGGTATAATATTACAATGTGGTATATTACTAAAAGCGGGTAGCGGTGTTGAGGCGCTGGTAGCAGGCATTGAATCTGCGTCTGAGCTGCCATAGTGACTGCTGCTGTGTGCATGATGATGATGATGCTGTGGACTGACTGAGGTTAAATCGGGCGGACATGGCAAGGCAGGCGGTTGATCCTTGGAGATATCTGCTTTGTGTCGCTTTAGTGCGCGTAATTTAAAAACAAGCAAGAGTATTAATATAATAATAAGTATTACAAATAGTGCGCATAGTATGGCTATATAATTGAATGTGTAGCTGCTATTAGCCAGCAGCACAGTTTCTGTCTCTGCCGACTGCGTACGATAGACAATATTAACTGTCGCCTGTGCCGGTTGTACAGTCTTAATGAGTAATTGATAGTCAAAAGAATCTTTATCCTCTGCAGTTGCAGCTATGGCTTGATTAGGCACAAAGTAGACCACACCCGAACGTAGTTCTTTGTATGAGAAGATATTTGTGGCACGTTCATGTTGTGTATCCGTGCTAATGCCTGTACTGCGTATAATTTTGCGTATTTCGCCCGTATTAGGCATGCGTGTTATTATGAATTTCGGATTAAATTTATTCAGCTTGAGTGAGAGTTGATTATCGCCCACCAGCACCGAAGTTAAACGCACTTTGCCGGCCAATTCCTCCTCACGCATTGAGATGCTATTGATTTTGATGACCGGCTCAACTTCAACAATGACATCCACCTGCGCGGCATAGTTTGTGCCCGGCACATAGGCACTCACTTGGAAAGTGTCATTCGAACGATTCAGATCGGTTTGCATATAGCTGATCTGTGCCGATTCGAGTTGTTGTTGCGTAAAACGCAGCGTGGGCTGATGTTTGTACACTATAATGCCATAAAGTGGTGAATTTGTTATATTATAGGCCAAGCGTGATATGTCGACATTTGTTTTTAAGCCAATATGCTCCAATTTCATAGCAGCAGTTGTTGCACCCTGTTGCACGTGCACGGCTATTTGTTTGAGCGCAGCTTGTAGGCGTATGGGTGCAATTTTAATGGTAAATATTTCATAAGCTGGATTGACTTGTCCATCGGACACCGTGAAGCAGAAAGTTGTTGACTGAGGCGTACCAAAGTGTATATAGACAATGCGATCATTATTGATATCTGCCTGTGTGAATTGATTTGAAAATGCCAACAATTCTTCAGCGTGTCCATCATTGGAGATCTTTTTCAGTACACCCAATGTAGGACCACTTATAATGTCATAGACAATCTCCTCAGGTGGTGTATCTTTGTCCTCTGTTAATAAAACATCTCTTGTTATAGTACGATTCTCACCCTCAACAACAGTCATTTGCGGTAGATGTGTAACCAAATTGAAGGGTTGATCATTTATGGGATTTATGGTGACTGGTATTGTTAAATTACACAGAAATATGTTGCCCTGTGTTAGATAAACAGACATTAGTATAGTATCTTCCAAAGTATCTGTATGATCGTGTATATAGTAGACTTTCTTTGTAGAGAAATCGCTCGGATGATAACGCTGCATTGTGCGGAATTCATGTCCTAGACCAATATCGCCATGTGCTGGCTTCTGTACTGCTTCGATATATAACTCAGGATTATTAATGCCAGCGCGTGTCTTTAAATAGTCCAAAATCTTTGAAAAGTCCAACTTAATAGGCACCGAACCACCTTCATCTACTTGTAGTTTTGAAACAGGCAAAAATCTGAGCAAACCACCCGAAGATACCGAAATTTCTATATTAAACTTTTGATCCAACAGATGATCACTACGCGCTGCCACCACATCAAAGTAGAATGAATCATTAATACGAAACTCCATTATGACGGCAGTGTGTTCGTAGAAAATATAACCATTATCTATATCGCTTTGTGTAAATTCGCTGACTTCTTTCGAATAGCCATGCTCCAGATACTCATTGACAATGCGTCCCAAACTGGGCGGTACTGTTATATTATAGCGTATCTCACGTTCTTCATCGGAACACTTGAAAAATAAATGATCGCGTAGTATTTGCTTCTTAGTTAGCGGAAAAACATGCAGATTTTCATTATGTGCTTCCAGTATTTCTATAGGTTTGATGGCAATATTAAGTAATTGTGTGCTGGTATTAAATAGACCATCTGTAACAATGAAGGATAACTCGTTGCGGCGTGAATTGGAATCATGTATGAAGTAGATTTGTTCGTTGTTTATATCCTCTTGCGTAAATTGTTCGATTTTGTTCTGTGGCGCTGATTTCTTTGCCAAATAACCGCCATAAATGTGATTGACTATGAAGGTGAGGTTCTCGGCTGGTGTATCGTAGTCTTTGGCCACTGTAAGATGAAGAGAAGATGTAAAGCATGTTTAAGATTAGAAAATGCTGAATTGATATAATGAGTTTTAATTAATTGACTAATAATAAGCATTTCAATCAAAATATTGGATGCTTTGTTGTAAATTGTTTTGTTATGTTTTTTTTTTTATCGTCATTTGAAATCAATGGAAAATTTTTTTTTTATATTTAAAAAAAAATTGATTTACAAAATTTCAAGTAACTTCGTACAACATCATTTACTATTAATATTTGAACATCTAGCAAATAGATGCATCTTTTATGAAAAAAAAAAGCTTTACTACTTAAAAATCTATGGGAAAATAACAAAGTTATAGGCAGTTCAATGAAAAGAGTCTCTTATTAAATTAGTAATTTTTAGTAATTTTTTTTTAGCATGGTTTTTTATCATCATTTGGCAATAACTTACTCAAATCAGAATGCTTAATAATATAGCGTCCACCACTCCAGACCTGCAGTCCCGTATTGGTAACAATCATAGGTTGCTCATCATTAACTGGCAACACGGTGAACTCCAATATAAACGGTACACTCTCCTTATTCCGTGCATTGGCTACTAAAGTCATGCTATCTGTAGCATTCTCACTGCCATTATGTACATATTGTATGCTACCCTGTTCCAGCTGCTTCTGTGTAAAACGTTTAACCTTCGAGTTGGCAGCCATTATATAACCCGAACTGGGTGCCACTGTCACAATGTACTCCAATATTTTTCCGCGATAATACTCCGAATAGGGTTGCACATCAGTCGGACTTAATTGCACCATTTTGCCCTCAACTACCAAAACAGAGTTGGTATGCATATATAATTTCTCGGGTATAATAATAATACGTAGTATCAGATTACGTAACCAAGTTATACCATTAGTAACATCGAAGATAAAATAATCTGTAGATTGATTAACACCAGCTTGTATATAGAACATTTTCTCCTTGTTTACAGCAGATTGATCGAAGACTTTGCAATTGTATTCATCATCGAAGGACATGGATTGCATTTCGAGATAACCGTGCAGTGGTGAGGCGGTTACAAGAAATGTTATATCGCCAGGTGAGATATTTGGATGTATAATCTGTTTTGTAGAACAGTAAATTGAATTATTGTGATGTATTGCAAAACTTAAAAAAAAAAACTCACCTCCAGCACATCACGCGACAGTAAGACACTGGTTGATTCTTCGACATAAAGCGTTTGATTGGTTTTCACTTGCAGTGGCTCCCAATACGCAGCAGGAAATATGCGAAAGACCAGCTCATTTTCAGTTGAAATATTTTTTATATGTACGCGATAACTATTTAAAGAAGATGAATTTTTATTAGAATTAATAATATAAGAAAGTTTTCCAAACTTACCGCACTTTATCCATTGATGCAATCTCCGTATTCCAGTAGACCAAACGTTCGCGCTCAATATCCAAATGTGTAAAGTTTGCCAGAGAAGTAAAATTTGTTGCTTTATAATGTACACTGCTGCTGCTGCTGCTACTGTTATCATCCGTACTGGATCTTTGTCTGCCCAAGTACATTAATATGCCATACGATGGTGGTTTAATTACCTCATAATAGATCTCATCCAGCTTCATATCTAAATTGGTCTCCAGCACAAAATCTTTATTGCGCAATATAACAAATTTGCTCTCCTGCACAATTGAGGCATTCGTCGGCAACATTGACACAAAAGGATCTGAAGCATTTATATTCAACATGCCATCCACCTCATATTGTCGATCTGTCACTATAAAAGAGGCTGTACCCACATCTGGTCCACTGTGCTGAAACATTATGCGCCGATTTGATATATCATCCTGACTGAAGCTATCAATGTGACTGCCGGACTTATAGAAAGCACCATTCGTGCTGGATACATGTGTATAATATATATCTGAACGATTTGTATTCACATCGGCATCAAGATACTGCAACACATTTGGCTGCAGCGTGCGATAACCGCCGCGTACTACATGAAAGTCACGTTCCACTGTGCGATATGGCGCATTATCATTGATCAGCTTAATGCGCACCTCCATGTTGGCAACAAATTGTAGATCAGTCTCTTCATTGGACAGTATGAGCAGTTCAAAAGCATCCTGCGTTGATTCGGTATCATCGTGACAATAGTATATATCATTGCGAAATAGTTCTTCCAGTGAGAAATCATTGACCGGCAGTACTTCACCACTATTCTCAGCATATTTGCAGATTAAACCATACTCAGGTGCTGTACTGACATGAAACTGTAGACTTTCGTAGACATTGAATTGTATTTCAAAATGATTTTTCGTTATCAGCGCACGTTCACCTTCCTGTACTTCAAGTATTTCATGTTTCTGATAGGTTAGCTTACTGGTTAGCAGCTGTTGTGGTCTAAATATAATCTTCAGTTTGCCTACAACATCATCACACTCTGCTACAGAGACTATGAATTCTAGTTGATCATTGAAGTTCGAGTAACAGCTGAGCTGCGTCTTATAGCGTATGCGTTGCTTATCAATATCCTGTTGTGTAAAGGAGTCCAATTCCTTTGCCACTTTACGTGAGCCCTCAACATAAATGCCACCAAATTTTGTGGGCTTGGTAATCTTGTAGATGATATTTCGCGAAAATGTGCTAATGGGCACAGTTTCATAGGTGAGCACTTCATTGGTGAGTATAAATTCTCGTGTACCATTGATGGTGACGATGGAAGGTTTTATGGCGCTTATACGTAGACGTGTAAAGGTTATACGAAAGTCAAAGGTTTGTGTTGTTACAAAACCAAAAGAGGCAATAAACTGTAAGAATTTTGAGAAATCTATTATTATTGTATATCAAATAGAAAAAAAGTAATAAATCGTAGTCAAAATTGTTTATTCAAAGTTAAAATGAAACCCATATGTAGAGAAAAATCTTCAGGAACAGTTAAGAGAATACACTGTTTAATTGATTAATATATTAATTGTGTTTAATCGAATAGTTGTGATATACTGGTTAATTTTAATTAATCAGTCAATTGGTTTTGATTAATATATTGATTATTTGCAATAATTTTTAACATATTAATTAGATACGATTAATTAATTAACTATAATTAATTGATGAGTAGATTGCGATTATGTATTTGATTATTCTAGATTTTTTGAATTGTGATTAATTCATCATTAAATTAATTTGTGATTAATTGATAAGCTGTGATTTATTCTGATTAAATAATTTGTTTGAAACAATTGTTTAATTATGGTTAATTATTAAATTGTATAAACTAATTAAATGTATTTAATACATTAGTTATGATTAATATATTGTGAATTATTTATTAAGAGAAACTTAATTTAAATAATTGATTAATTCTGAGTTAATAATGATTAATTAATATTGATCAATTGACTAGTTGTGATTACTTGTTATCTATTGACTAGTTGTGATTAATTAATTAATTATGATTAAATGATAAAATATGTAAAGTTGATTAAATGAACAATTGTGATGAGTTGATTAAATGATTATTTGTGATTGATTAACGAATTGAGAATAATTGTGTTGAATTGAAAATTCGATTGATTATTTATGAAAAGGTGATTAATAGTGATTAGTTGATTATTTATGACGGTTGGATTTTATATGATTAATTAATTATGAATAAATGATTGATTGTGAATAAAAGTGATCAAATGTGCTTTATAAATTAATTGTTAGTAACTAGTAAATTGGGACTTATTGCTAATTTATTTATATTTACTTAAGTTGAATTAATCATTTGTGATTAATTGTATTTGTTTGAATAATTAAATATTGATTAATTTTGATTTATTGTAATTAACTAATTAGTATTTTATAATTATTAACTATTTGTGATAAATTGATTGATTGTTATAAGTTGATTAATTCTGATTCAAATTATGAATCGATTAAATAAGTCAATTGTATGAGATCAATGCCTAGTGAGTGTAAGCTCTGCGACTCTTCTGAAAGCGAAATGTTTCACTTTCGAGAAAATTTATTAATTCTAATTATTGTTTATTACTCATTAATTGACTAATTATGATAAATTAATTAATAATATTTAATTGCATAATAATGATTATATGATAATTAATTTATTAAGTGTGGTACATTTCTAATTATTGTTTAATTGTGTTTATTTGATTATTATTAACTAATTATGATTAATTAATTGAGAAAATTAAATAATTGTGCTTAACTGATTTAAGCTGAGAGATTCTTACGAAAGTGAATAGTTTAACGAAATCATATTTAGAATAATTAATGATTAATTGTTTTTAATTAATTTTTTATGATTAATTATGGTTAATTGATTAATTGTGATCCATTGCTGGCTATAAATTAATTATGATTAGTTATGACTAATTAATTAATAATAATTATTTAATTAATTCTGATTAATAACGATTAATAAATCAAATATGACTTAATTAATAATTTGATTAACTAATTTAATATTTAATTAATCAGTTAATACTATATTTGATAGCTTAATTGTGATTAACTAATCACAATTAATTAATTGATTAAATTACTAATTAATTGAATTAGCATCATGAATTCAATAACAATTTTTATAATAATCATTGCATAACTGACCTTAAATTCATCTTGCCATGGAAAGTCCGTATTATGCACATAGCGTATGTGTCCCAACAGCAGCTGACTATCGCTAAACCAATCAACATTGACCCAACTGCCATCGATTTGACGTAATTTTTGTATGGCACCATATTGCGGTGGCTTAACAATCTCATAGCGTATATCGATGCTATCATCCACAGTATTGGTGCCAACTGAAAGATTTGCTGGCGTCAATAGCAAAGAAGACTTGTGTATCATAATCAAGCCGGTATTATTGGCTAAACGTAATTCCAGCGGATGCACAGAGACCGGTAGATACACCGTATCACTTGTCTCTATGCCATCGGAGACATGCAGCAGCAGTTGATAGCTAAAAGACTCCGCTGAGGACGAATTATACAGAAATGAAACCTTTGCCTCATTAACATCTGCCTGTGAGAATGTCATACTGGGAATGCCATTAACCATAAAGCGTCCAAATGCTTCCTGTGGATTAGTTGTCGGCAGTATAGTATAGACCAGTACATTAGCAGCACTATCCGGATCATCTATATTAAAGAGATCAATATCCAAAACATGTTCGAGACCTTCAATGACACGCAATATTTTATTAGCAGGTATCTGCAGCTGCGGTGGATCATTCACTGGTGTTATATTGGCATGCAACAGAAAACGATGTTTGCCGAGTATATTCTCAGAGACTTTGTGTATGTCACCATAGATCTGTACATCAAGTGTAGCATGATCATTGAAGTTCTCCATGCCATTATGTATATATTTGACCTTATCTGTGGACAGATCCACCAAATTAAATGTGCGACTTTGTACAAAATTATTCTTCTCTGCAGAATATTGCAGCAGTTGGCCATATTTCGGCTGTTGTACAACATGAAAAACGATTGAAGATTCACTGAGACTTGGATACTTGCGTGTATCGAGCAACACATCGATATAGTGTGGCGAGAGAAATGCTGTGCCACCCTCAAGTAGCTGTATTGGTGCAACATACAGCAATTCCAGCTCGGGACTAGATTCGGTGTAGATCTGTGTTGTTATAAAAAAAAGCAAATTAATTGTTAATATTTTCTCCTTTTTAAATTTAATATAACACGCTCACCTTAAATGGACCCTGAAAATCTGCCTTAATGCAATACGATTGATCACAGTAGCATATAAATTCATCTACGCCACGCTGATTGCATATGCCACTCTTCAGACACGGATTGTACTCTGCACACGGATACTTCCAGAGGCAATGCAAAGCCAAATGATTTGAGATTTTCATTTGTGGAAAACCCAAATCGAGATTATTTACGCGTATGTTGCGCATGCAACCTTTGAAGCTCAGTTCGTTAATGTGCAGTCCCTTATTTATCAGCCGTCGGCGCATATCCTCTTTAACGCCGCCAAAGAAAATACTTTTCTCGAGATTTATGGCGGCTTTTGTGTCATTAGCATGAGTGCCGCGATATGTTGACGCTGACGCTGTTGCATCGTCGAGTATAAGCTCCGCTGCGGCGGCATTGTAGCGTACGGCAACACGATGCCATTTGCCATCGGATATGGACTCATTTGTCACGAACTGCACCAAGCTGCTGGCTTTGTTGAAGGTCAACTTGAGATATTCGTCTTCGATTTCGAGCAATACAAAGTCGTAGCCACCATTGAAATAAAGTATGCCGGAATCTTCCATGGTGCGGAATTCGAATGATAGCCTGCGGAGGTGTTTGGAAATTGTGGAAATGTTATTATTTATTTTTTGAGCTATGAAATATTAAAACTTGTGTAAGCGTTTGTAAATAAGCCAGCGCTGTTATATGCTATTAAATGTTATTATACCCTACACTGGTTTGTTAAAAGTATATTAAATTTGTACAAAAGTTTGTAACAGCAACAAAACTAGCTGCGCAGTTTTTATGCTTAAATAAAATTAAAAAAGAAAACTTACGTTTCACCCTCGCTATGCGACTCCTTAGACATCAAAGCAAATGAATCATCATTCAGAAAGCTGATGCTATCCTTCACAGCGCCTTCAAACTCATTGCTGCAGCTCCAAGCGACACCAGTGCTTAGTGTATAGGAAGTGCCCTCCTTAGCACGTTTTATGATATTGATATTATTATAGAAGACCTGGTACATACAACAAAATATAAAAATTTTCATTCACATTCACATTCAGCCATAGTAACACATTAATATTTTACACACATCCGACAGACAGCCTCGAAAGCCAACCACATCGTTCAGATACTCCGCTGGATACTCGCCAACACCGCCTAGAAATGTGCCAAAATGCACATTCAAAGCTGACATCTCGGCTGGCAATGTTTTGCGTATAACCGTGCCATCCACCTGCAGTGTTATATTATTTTCATACCGCTGCACGGCCACATCATGCCACTCCAGATCGTTAAGTTTTTGCTTCTTTGGTGAGCGTAACTGAAATTTGAATGCATTCAACATGCGAACGAACGAACGAATAGAAATCGAATATCTTTTTTTTAATAGTCAAACAAATGCTCACCTGCACCACATCTCGTTCGATTTTAAAGCTGAAACTAATCGCACCATGCTCCAAGCGCATCAAACAATAATCTGTGCGTCCGGCTGCTAGAAATATGAATGCATTTTCCTGTTGTGTGCGAAATTTGACGCGTATATTTGTCGACATTTTGGCCTCCTGCAGTGGCATCGTGATGTAACCATCGCCAAAGAGTGAAACTGCAAAAAATACAAATTGTTTTTTTTTTTATTTAGAATAATTAAGAAATATTTATTACAACGCTGTCAATTTGTATCAGCTTGTATATATGTTTGACTCTATTATTGATCAATCGGGCCAACTGTCAACAGCGTTGGCCTGTCTCATCCACTTGATGCTCTTAATTAGCGCTGTGATATGTTGTACAATAGTTTGTATCTATAGTTTGTATCGAAAGATTGTAGCTCAACTGCAAATTTGTAATACATATAGCCTATTTTTATTTCTTCAATTTTTTATTTCTAGGTCAGCGGGTGCATGATTTATATATTTCCACAGCAATTTTGTTGTTCTTTGCTGCATAAATTAGCTGGAAAATAAATTTGTCATATATTGTGTTGACAGCTAAATATACTAAATACTTTTAGAAAAACATGCTGCGGATTTTTTTTTATACTCTTCAGAAGTATTATCGAAAAGGGTATTATATATTTTTTAGTATGTTTGTAACGCATTGAATTAAATATCGGAGCACACAAAAAGGGGTTAGCACTTTCATTGAATACTAGTAATCTGAAGAAAGTTGGCTCTATACTTTTTAGTATCCAAGTTCTTAATGTCAAAGCCGACCTGATAGTCATTGGTCCGATTTGCATTTTTATGGAATGTAAAATATATGAAAATAATTAATTAAAATAATTTTTTCCATACAAAAATCCAGAGTTGAGGGGCACATTTGTGTGGGAGCTAACCCTTCCATTGGTCCGATCTGTACAGAATATTTAATTAGAATTAATGAAAGATTGTCCGAGTTTGGAGGTTATGACTAAATTAATTAAAATATTGCAAAAATATTAATTTGAACATGAAGAATGCATTTCTTATAGTTTCCAAGTTCTCGATAGTCAGACGGACAGCCAGACAGACGGACATGTCTATATCAACTCTACTTTTTATGCTGGTAAATAATAATTATAGCTTTATAAGGCCTGCCACGCCTACTTCTGTCTGTTATATACATTTATAGAAACTTATTTCAGCCATTAACCCAAAGGGTACAGGATATAATATCTCTAAAAATTAAAATTTTTTTTTTGTCATACAAAACCTAAGATGGAGAACCTTTTTACTCTATTTCTTATAGTCATACAGTTCTCTTGAAAAGTATTTGGATCTCAAAGAAACATGCTGCCATAGTCGTCTCACAAGAAATATATCAAAATTTTACCTTTTTTCGGTTCTATGGTTGAGGTTTCAAATTGATTTTTTAGTTGTGAAACTGCTTCCACGGTGGCAGACCTTCCATTTGAAATATGAATCTCGGTTTTTAGTTTTGGGTTAAGAATCTTATTTTTTCTGTAATTGTTTCGTGCAAAAGAGATCTGGAGACTTGTGAAAACATTACAGAAATATCTTCCACAGTCAGTCGTTCGGCTTAACGGACAGTTTTCTCGATTTTCGTACCAACTCATCGAACAAACTTAAAGGTAATTCACTTCTCTGCTTATTCTGAAGTCCTTATTCTTACGTTAATCTTACGGTACCACATAAAAAAACATCTTCGCCATTACTGTTTCAATTCGTGAAAAAATATTAGTTTCTTTCGAAATGGATGCCATTGCTCTGATGCTCATTTTGTTTAGAAGAACCATCACTACCATTGGGAAAACGATTTCTCGTAGCATGAGAACAATACTACTTCTGTTTGGAGGTAACTTAAAGCTTAGATACTGAGTTGATGTAGCCCTGTCCGTCTGTCTGTTTGTCTATCCATATGTTCACATAACATTATGAAGCAACCGATCTCAGAAACTATCGGGTCCGCCATCTATCGTTTTTTTTTTTTTTGAACTACCCGTTATTCCGAGCCTGGCAACACTTAGCTCATGACAGATTTGACTGAAAGTTAGTATTATTATTCCACTGTACGAATATGGTTGTGTATACGATTCGCTAAGTGGGCTCACGATCGACTTGAAATCGATGCTGATTTTGTGAAAAAAATCATCTTTTCAGATGAAGCTCATTTTCATCTTGGTGGCTATGTCAACAAGCAAAATTGTCGTATTTGGGGCACGGAGAACCCACACGTAATTGAACAATTACCGATGCACCTATAAGGCATCATTGGACCATTTTGCTTTGAAAATGAAGAAGGTGAGGCGGTTACAGTCAATGGTGAGCGCTCTCGGGCCATGTTAAGCGAATTTTTGTTCACAACAATTGAAGATGAGGACCTTGTTGACATTTGGTTTCAAAAGGCTGGCGCTCCGTGCCACACAGCCAATGTTACAATCGATCTTTTGCGCACTGTTTTTGAAGATCGAATTATCAGTCGAAATTCTGTTGTCATTTGGCCACCAAGGAGCTGCGATTTGACACCGTTGGACTATTATTTGTGGGGAGCCGTCAAAGATAAGTGCTATGTCAACAAATCAGAGACAATTGAAGCTTTGAAGAACAACATTCGCAATACCATAGCCGAGATAGGGCTGCACACAGTCGAAAATGTACTCAAAAATTGAACCGACCGTATTGGGTACTGCATGGCTAGCCGTGGCAGCCATATGAATGAAATCATATTCCACTGTTAAGCGGAAGGATTGAGCTATCAAATAAAAAAAAAAACAGTTTGAAAAAGTCTCTTGCAGTTTTAATTATATCGCATTTAAAAAAAAAAAAAATTATTTTCCGGACCCGATATAGGAACTAGACGTACTAACCTAGGATATTAAGATTTTCTTTGCTTTCTTCAGATGTCTCTTTCTCTCTCAGCCTTTCATCTATATACAAAGAAGCCAAATTGGTTCCCACATGATGGAGTCAGAAGACATTTGATTTTCCATTACAACTATTTTGTAGTCATTCTAGTAAGCATTTAACCAAAGTGTTCAACAGACCGTCTACAATTTCGCTTACAAATCCAGAATTAAGATACGCCGTCGTAGGCAGTTTGCCTACAACTGCGCATACAAATTCATAATTTGTATATGGTGCAGTAAGCTGTTCACCTACATAGCTTATTGATAGCAGCTGTGTTCTAGTTTTGTATCAATTACTGGCGCCAATAAAATCAGTGTGCAGCATCAGGTGAACGAAAAGAAAAAAAAAAAAAAAAAAACCAACCGCAACTCTAAGTGATGAAAAGCTGAAGAGGACAAGTAGAAGAAGAAGTATATGCCTACGCAAGCGAAGCATTAGGCAAAACATAAAAAATTCCTTACTCTTTACACATATAAAAATACTTTTCTCAACTAATCCATCTCTTGATTAGATAAATGTATTCAAATTTATAATCAAATACGCTACAAATCTTTCAACAGCTAAAAAAGTAACTCAAACGTGTATACACTCAATAGTCGAGCGCTGCCATGCTGTTGAAAGCAACTTGTCAGCGCTGCCACATGACAGCTTCGTCATCATCATCATCATCATGAACAGTACAACAGTACGAGTATGTGTAGTGTATAGTAGAGCAGTTCGTAGTTCGTCAAAAGCGAAGACTGTTGCGCATACTACTTAATAAAAAAAAGCAAACATCAGCAACACCAACAACACCTTCTAACATCTATTTTTGGCAGCGCGCCCCAAGCGCTCGTGCTTTAAGACATTGCCAATAAGAATTATGGCAACAGATGCCGTCGCCGCCGCCGCCGCAGCATATTGCAACGACGCTCGAGTGTCAGATATGTAACTCAATAGACTAAACTAAACAAACAAAACGACGAACATTTTAGCTGCCAAATTTATGGTGCACGCTGCATTTTGTATCTAATGCAGTCAGTCAGTAGCTGCGAGTTGCATACAAAATTTATGTGATTAGCAAACTTTATCTGTTTTCGAATATATATTTCGTTTTTTTTTCATTCTATGCTGCTAGACGCTTAATTAATGTGCCATCTTTGTTTAATAACTTATTAGGCGCTGTTTTGTACGCTTTCTTCTAATTGGATTTTTGACATTGGCAATTTATACAGTTTGTAGATTGTTTTCCTCTCTTCTGCGACATTTATGCGATTCGCTTGAGAAATTAATTCTAAGAAGTCAGCTTAGTCATGCTTGAGATTTTTTACTCAAATGGCATGTCATAAATTTCAATTTGGTGAAGAAAATATACTGCATAGTAGTAGAGGAAAAAGATTTAAAAGAAATAAAGGAAAAACTTGAAGTTCGATGAAACCAAAGCATTAATACTCTACATATAAACTGAAAGTTTTACATAGAAAAAAAAAAAAAAAAACAAAGATAAAGTGGAGCAAAGAGTATCGATACCTCTTGGCTTTTTTGTCTCTCTTGCTCATCATTTTGTCTTGAGTTCAATATCATCCAAAAAAGAAGTGAACTCTTACATCTGAGATCATTCAGATAAAATGATCTTGTTTGCATACACGAGTCAAATTCTTCGATGTTAAGACTGCAGTATAGTGTGCTCCATTTCGAGATACCCTGTACACCCATTGATACCTAAATTTGTGTGGAGAACATGTTTATACCTGGCTACGTGTGAGAAAGTTTAATGGAATTTATATAATTTAGACCGATTTTGTCGTTTCAAGCTAAACTAGTGCGACGTTGTTCCAGCAAAGGCAATACTCTATCAAATAGTATTCTTTCCAATACTTAGGAGAATACTGGCAGCAGGCTTATCGAACGATAGGACGTGATATGTTCTTCAAGTTTCCAAAACTGTGGCATCATCATCGTTTCAGGTAAATGAAAATCGACATTTCCATCATAGACATGTGATTTCAATATATATTATAGGTACTCAAAGTCCTCTATTTTAAAAATATCAGAAATTCTTAGAATATCGAAAGATTGAAATCTGTAACAAAAGCTCCAGCCTCCAAAGCTTCCAACTTTGAATGGAAATTGTCTTCCCGTTGCACTTTGTAGCTCACCATATATAAAAGTGCTCTTTTTGGAATGGGTCTATATTTCCGTATTTTTTGCAGCAATGCAGCACAATCTCTTTGTGCTTCATTGAAATCTCATTTGTCTAGCAGATATTTTGTAACCTACCATCTCCGATGAAGCCTTCTTTTATATATCATAAGGTTGTGCCCTTCAACATTAAAAGGTTGTATTGTGAAATGGTTCCAGAGATGTGGTGTTGGCAGACAGATATTTCAAGTAAACATTTCAGAAGCATCCAATTCCATTCTACCATTCTACTTCTACCATTTACCTTACCCATGTTAAGGTGTATTCGTTCGTTCAATATCTTCAGGAAAGTATTAGTTTCTGCATTATAGGGTACAAGGCTTGGGTTTCACAATGCTGGGAACCATACTCGCACCGCCTGTTACAGCAGATTGAATAGAGATACGAACTCGCTGATTATTCAGCTTGGACCTCCAACGAGTACGACAATAAATTGCAACAATAATGACATCGTGTTGGGCTTCTGAGGCTTATGATACTCCATGCGGGGCATCTTCGAAGTGATTTAATTAATATGAATGATCAACAAAAAACGCAAAGGTACCATCGGATGGCGAAGGTAACAATAGAATGGTGAAGAACTGACACCAATGACTGTGCTGAAACATAGAACTTCTGCTGTGGTAATGCTAAATAGCAATGCGTCAAGCAGGGAACTTCTGCCGGTATGTTTCTTAATAGCCTCTTGGCCCATAGGCCATCAAAAACTTGTTTTACATCATGGAACATTGCTGAAAAGTGGTCTAATCTACAAAAATATGTTTTATATAACTTCAACAATTCTGTGAATTTGCTCGTTTTTTAGAGTTGGTAGCACTCAACGAAGCAATATTCTATCAAATATTTTCAAAAGGAACGCCAGCAGACTGACTAGGCAATTGGAAGGCAATTCTTATGGAGTATCTAATGTAGTATCTAGAAGACTGCCTAGAGTTATCCGAACACTCTGCACATTGATATATTTGATTATCTACCTGAAGAAATGCGTTCTTCTTTAGGAACTTTACATGGAGAAACTATTGTTTGAAAATATTCCACATCCGTCTATCTTTTTATGTTTTATTGTTTTCACAGATGAAGAAATATTAAAACTTTGAAATTTACTGCATCTTTTTCCTTGAGTCACATAGCTTTTGCGAACCTAAAGATCTACGACTAGATTTGAAATAGAAACCTTATTAGAGTCCGCATTTTGTTAGCCCCTCGAATATAATAAATTCGGTTTGAGGCAGCTATTTGCTAGATTGATGCCGCGTTTGCTGAGAATCGTCAATAAAAGCGAACGAATGATAAAAATTCGAAATAGTATTAATTAATCTTTGACGAAACATCTTGCCACTATTTGGTACCAGTTGGCATGAGTGATCTGAAGAATATAAAGGAGGTCTAAATGGTAAATGAAATTCAATAGGATTAATGATAAAACAGTATGATTTTCTCTTCGAATTGCTTCCTCCTACTTAACGTTTTCTAGTTTTGGCCCTTTCCGTTTGTAAAATGTTGCCAAATATAAATGATTACCTTGGTGGCAAGAGAATTCCATCAAAGGAGGAAATCTCATATCGTTTATTTTCTTTGTTTCAAAGTTGTCGTGAGGAGAAAAGGAGATAGAGATGGAAAGAAGAAAATAGAAGCAAATCTTTGTTAATACTTTCTAAACTATTCTCGTTCATTAATTTCTCATCAATTCGTGATGATTCGACTTCGTTTATTGTAAGTCGGGAAAGTTTTAGTCAGAAGGACAGTGACATAGAGATAAATGGATATATAGATAGATAGATAGATAATTAGACAGATAGATAGATAGATAGATAGATATATAGATAGATAGGTAGATAAAATTATGCATAGATAAAAATATATAAGTTCTTTAGGCGTTGGTAGAGGTCTTGCATATTTATTGGTAGGCTGCCTACCAGCCTATTTGAGAGCTACAGACTAGTTGTTGCAGTATTTTGTGTAGGAAAACTATATCGCAAAATATTTAATAGCTAATTTAAATTTTTATTCGATTTTCGAGCAGCGTCACTCAAATAGGAATAATTTTTAGACTTAAAAAAACTTTTCCTTTCAAACATTCTACCACTTATTGGATACAACAAACGTTTACCATTAAAAAAATATACTTTTATATAAAATTAAGCAGAAATTTTATGAGTTTGGTTTGGATTTAATGGCTGAACTTTTGTTTTCTTTTCTCCATCGATTTCACACACTTCCGTGCAGCCTTTATGAGTTTGAGTTTGAAGATACGCATGCAGCAGTCTGTCTAGATAGCTGTTTGGAAACGCACTAATGTTTGTTTATGTTACTTTCCAAATGCTTCACGAATATGCTAAGTGTGTGTGAAATGTGTGCTGGTATCAAACTATTTATCTATGTAACTATGACAGCTGCACTCACTTGGTCTTGGTCTTGGTCCGCGTGCTTACTTCATCACAACTCTTATGGCTCTACGGCTGCTAAATTTCCTTAATGTAGGTCACTTTTTTTCTTGATGCCTGATTGCTGCTAATTGGCTACGAAATAATTTTCGTATAGAGCTGTCAGTGGCTGAGTTTTTGTTTATCTTGTCATCTTGAAGTTGTTTCGCGTGCAACTGTTTTTTGTTATTTCTAAGCAGGAAGTTTTCAGATTGACAGTTGAGGCATGAAAGTTTTGCTAAAAAGAATTTCAAATTTGGGTTAGGTCAATAGAGGCAGCAACATATTGCCTACAGATACAATATCTTTTTCGTTTTTTAGTTGAGTATGCAATATGTATCTGTTGCGCACATCAATATTTTGCTTCAAGTGACTCAATTGCGGAAACGTGGGCTACAAAGCCATTAAGTGGCGGCCATTGTGCTCAATATTATAAATGAGTTTTTTCGTTGCAGTTATACTTTTTCTGAAGAAAATACTATAATGAATTATCAAGACGGGCAGCAGTAGTCAAAGTCAGTGCACATATATGAGCACATGTTGTAGACGCAAACAACACGAGCAACTGTCACAACAAGGCAAACAAATATACGAAATAAAAAAGCCGGCTGCAGATACATTTGTATCTTAAAAAAAAAAAAAAAAATGAGGAACATATACACACATACTGCGTGAAATTTGGCACAAGCTGCACATGTAAATCATTTTCAATTTCGAAAATAAATAAAAGCAAAATATATTTTCACATTAAATTTAAATTTTAGCGCAACGCAAGAGATGTGGAAAACCAAGCTAAAAAAAAAAAAAAAAAACCAAATGAAGCGAAAAGTGAAAATTCGCTTTGCCTAGCTATGATTCACGTCTGTGTGTGACGTCACGTGTACGCTAAAAATAATAATTAAAAGCACATTAAGCAACAAATTGAAAAAGAATATATAAAGAAAAGCAGCAGCAGCAGCAGCACTATTTATATTTGGCAGATACTTTTGTATCTAAATACTTAGTAGCTGCTTGTAGCTGCGGTTGCTGTGTGTTGCATGTGTCACGACGCCACAAAAGTGCGCCGCAAGTCAAATGTCAAGCGTGAAAAATGCGTTAAGTAGCAGTGCGCGCAGTCTAGAAAGGCTTTAAAGCAGCTAAAGATACAATATCTTTTTTACTGATTCTTTTTTATTTTTATTTTTTATTTTGTATAACTTTTGCGCCTTTTTGGATTTATTATAAGCATATTGAGGACAACGAGCATTCGCAGTAGTTGCAGCAGCAGCAGCATCAACGGCAAGAAAATAAATCGTGGCTGACTGGATTGCTGCTTGGATGTTTTCGTGCGTTGATCATTTGCGATAAATTTGTTTATGGTATTAAGTGATTTTTTTTTTTTTTTTTTTGCACATTGCAATCATGTTGTTGTTGTTTTTTTTTTTTTTTATCATTTAATTAAACTCTGCAACGTTGAGTGATTTAAATGTATTGCTTACTATAAGATTTTTATTTTCGTTTAGACTTACCTTTCATGGCATTTGTCGCGCCAAGCATATGCAGCAACGGCAGCAGTAGGCAAAAAATGTACATCTTTGTAAAATTTAATCCACATATGCGCGACATGAACACTTTGAAGTACAACAAACTCACTCACACGTACTAAAGTTTTTTAATTTCCGCTCGCGTTTTATTTATTTATGCCTTCTTGTGCAGTTGAAAAATTGTACAAATTTTATTTTAATAATTCTGTGTGTTAATTGATTTCCATGTGAGTACAGAAATAGCAACAGCAGCAAACAGACTATATACTACGGATACTTCAGTTACAGTTGCGGCATGTCACTGTCGCGCCGTCAATGTTGACAGGCGTGCGGAGTGGGAATGTGCGCGCACACCTCACGCGTTTTCCTGTCGCTGTACGTCGTCTAGATACATGGATACTATACTAGAAGACAAAGGGAGCAGCAGCATTGCCTTTTGTGCCATCTTTGAGATACACTTTTTTATTACATTTGTGTGTATATGGATGGCATGTAATGCTCTAGATACATATATTTGTTGGACGCAGTGTATGCTTTGCGTATTGATGTACCACGTCAAATACACACTTTACTTAATTATTTTCTATTTTTTCGTTTTGTTGTTTTTGTCTTTTGAAGTTGTTGTTGGTTTTGAGTTCCGTTTTTGAAATATAATTTCACTTTTAGAATTTTTCACATTTTTCCAGTATTATTTTTTAATTATATTTATTACTTTTTCTTCTTGGAACATACATACGTCAAGGGAATTCACAATATTTTATGGCATTTTCATTGGCACTTTGGTATTTCTGAAATATTATTTTGAGTATTTATTAATCTTCTATGGCATATTTATTTGATTGAAACGTGTAGATTTATATTTGGTGTTTTTTTTTTTGGTTGATGAATTTTTATTTAGGGGATCATCATCAATAAATTTTATAACGAGAAAATATTTTCTTTTTGCTGCTAAGAAGGTTAAGCTAAAAGTTTCTTTCACTCAAAAAAGACGATATATGTTGCGAAGGTACGAGCAGTAAGAAATTTTTTTGACCAAGGTTGACAGCACTGAGTGTTAGTGGAATATTTTCCAAACACAATGATTACCGATAGCATTCATTAGTACGAAAAATCACCTTGTAGTGTTTGTTTGAGTAAAATATGTCGAACAGAAATCCGTGTTGCTGACATCAGTTTCCTTCTTCAGTATTGAATATGTTTTAACTTATGAAAAAACTTTATGAATATCTTGTGGTCAGCTAAAAGTATTGATTTTACTTAAAATGAAAAACAAAAAATAAAAAAATAAACAGTTTGCTTAGCTCGAGAGTCCAACAATACTCGTAATCTCTGAACGTGCCTCGTTTGAAACAATATTGAAAAACTTGGACTGCAGTCGTCTTATGTAAAGCACTTCAAACTAATTGATTTTCCAACCTTGCTCTTGTACATCGGTCATTGCTCTCTTTCCGCAGTCATTTTAAAATGACACAAGCGGTGAAGTGAATTTTCCTTTAATATTTAATATTCCAAATCTACTCAGACGAAATGAGTAGAGGAAAGTGAGCAGAAAGGTTCTATTATAAAAGAATCACATCATTGCCAAACAATATAACCAATGTATAAGAAGTTTGTTCCAAATTGGTTCGAATGTATGTAATAAATTATATAAGTTCTACAACACGTCGGTTTGTTCATCTGTCCGTCGGTCCGTTCATGTGGAAAATTAGCTCTAAGAAACTATAAGAACTTAATACTTCGAAGTTGGATGTCTAGATTTTCGTTATCCATAAACAGTTCGTCTTTATGAATCTATATTGAATCTGAACTCGAGTCCTTCAAGCTACAAATCAAAAAATGGGTCAAAATAAAGCAAGAAATATATCACTGCTATCTTCACGAGTTAATAGGCTCAGCAGTAATATAAGCGCCGGACAGCAAAGCGAAACAGACTCACTTCTGGTGTATAGACTTTTTTCCAGTTATCCGGATCAGAAGTTCGTTGCAAACCGTATGTTGTCTATTAGTGCTAAGAATCATATAAGTTTGTAAGCATTGGTGCAATTGCTGTGATATTATAAATTTTAAGGTGTATTTGGAGCTATTATCATCGGACTGGCTTGTGCTAAGGATCATAAAAGTATGAAGTCGATAAAGTAATTAAAATACTGAGAAGAATAGCTATTCATTGTCATAAATTTTAAGCTGCATTTGAAGCTCTGTACTGCCGGCAATGATAGCCATTTCTAGGATTTTTTTTGGAATTTGTATAAAATACAACGAATCAGTATATTAATTGTATACAAGTGAGCTGAATGCTCTCGATTTTCAGATGGACAGCCAGACGTCTTTTGATGCTTATCAAGAATATACTTGTATATATTATATGAGGTCGCAACACCTTCTTCAACATTTACACGCACCTAATATACTTTTTTCGCTTTCTATGAGAACAGGGTATTAAAATATTATTTATCAGATTTAATTTATCGAAACATTATTTCCAAATGGACTAAATAAATGATAGCAGTATGCTAAGGCTATGGGTCAGCACAGAATCGATCTAAAGTAAACCATTCTAAGCGAGAATGTAGCCGATGGAGTTGATAACCCTTAAATATACTTATGAGTGGGAGTCATTTTCATTATCTAATAAGAAGCAAATAAGCTGATTTGAAATAAATATTTTTCTTTTAATATTTTATTGGGTAAACTTTATTAATTATGAACATCAACGATTTCTAGGAAATACAGGTCTTTGAGGCCCAAATTAGATTAGTAAATCTAGTAATGAGATATTATTAAATTATTATTTATTCGATAAAAATTGTTTTAAAATTTTCAAAGACAATTTCGAAAAGTAAAAAGATTTGTGTGACTACTCAAACAGCTCTTCAATTGGCATGAGTTATTCTGCTTCTCAACATATGAAAAGCCACCTCAATGAAGTTTTGAATAAAGGTAACGATTATAAACGATAATCCAGTGGCTTTTCCAGTATCAGATTTCCTGCAGTGCTATGAGGGATGACAGTTCGGTTTCAAGTGCTTCTTTGAAATGTAATTCTATACCAAAAACATTTTTTTTAAGTTAGTCCCATTACTTAATATAATCGATTTTCTTTTCATAGTTTTACTATACAAAGTGCTCCACAGTCTATTCCTTAAGTGAGCACTTCAAAACTTTGAAATGGTTTGCCACATATTTAACCAGATTTGGTCACATTGTCGGATGTAACATGCTAACATCACTTAGCACAAACGCTTGCCTGTAGCGACTTTTCGGACTATAATTACTAAAAATATTTTCACTGAGCTTCAACATTTAAACAAAACTTTTAATAGAAGATTGTTAATAGCTCTTAGTAACTCCCTCATAGCTAAAATATTTAAAAAAATATTTAAGTAACTGTGGAGAATGTTTAGAAATGCAACAACAAGTCACATTCAAACTGCAATCAAACTGCATTCACATTTCAAACTTCAAACGCTTTAATGCCATTTTTATCTTATTTATTTGACTCATAGAAAGTTTCTACGAGCTAAGACAACTGAGAGCAGCAATTCAAATTTTTTAATTACCATAAACTAACTTGAAACTAAAGAAACTAAAAGCTATCAAAGTCAAAAATCAATTTACCGCGCAGCAAATAAATATTTTGATCTAACAAACTTTTAAGCGGCATTTAAACGACACAGAAGATGAAGAAGAAAGAAAAGATACTTTAGCGCTTCAGATTTTTCTTTTATTAATTTTATGCTAAATGTATTGTATGAGTGCCGTTAAGAGCAGACAGCATAAACGGCGTGGAAAATCGTACTGGGTAGGTACTACTAAGGCAGAGGGTTGGCTTAGAAGTAAGCGAAACATGAATCCATTGCAATACTTCAGATGCAGATACTTCCTTTGAAATAATGTCCATTTGTCCACTTTTATGCTGTCAATAGCTCAAAATCTGAACTCTATCTAAAGATAGAATATATGCTTGATACCTGAAACTTAGTCCGTCAGCTCATATGTATCTGGTACTACCCTCGTATGTATGTCTATTATAGAAGTGCATTAAAAATAGTTATTGTCACTTTTAGTGCATGTCGTCTACATTCGAAATGGATTTACATGCGCAATAACAAATGACAACGACGACTGGGACAAAGGCAACTGACTGTGGCAGTTTTGTTATGATTTTATATTTTTAACATAATAATTTTTTTTTTTTTTTGGTATCTTTTTTTTTTTTTGTTGATTTTATTGCAGATCGACCGGTCGACGTGGAGTAATAAAAAAAATGACAAGAACTTGGCGGCAAATAAAAATTAACAAGCAAAATTAGATACGCGCCACGCAGCACAAACGTAGCTGTAAGACAGACAGACAGACAGACAGACAGTCATACGGACGAACAGGCAGCATAAGCTACAGATACATTTGTATCTGTACGTTTATGCTGAGTAAAAGTTACAAATGTGCGCATAAATTGCAGACGACAAACGCTGCTACACTAGATATATGCATATACATATGTCTCTTCACTCTCTTCATCGCTGCAATTGACCTCACGTCGTCGTCGAGAACGTTTGCAGTTGCAGTTGATTTTAGTTTTAGTTTTGGTTTTTATTTTTTGGGGGAAGCCGTCTTCAAATGAGCACGAGGCAAAGACCTGTGTGTGTATATAGTGAAAATTTAATTTATTTTTAGCACAGCAAAGCAAACGCATCCGTAAATAATTCATTTTCCAGTCGCAGTTGTTGACGTTCGTCGCACAAAATTCAAAGCAGAAGATGCTGCTTCTAGAGCGCAACGGCAACGGCAACGTTTCCTGGCTGACTTGTAACTTATAGCTACAAAGCGCCAAGTATCTACATTTAATGTTTCCCTAAGGATTTGAACGCGCTCTCTTTTGATTTGCATCTAAACTTGAAAGTGTTTCTACTGCAACACCAGCTATGCCGCTACGCCTTGTATCTATATACATTTTTTTTTTTGCATCTTTTGATATTATATTTTAACAGGCACATCATAATCATCGTCATCGCCATCATCATCATAAACATTATCATCTTAGTCGCCAATTTCTTTAATAAAATGTATCTACAGTTTGCACTCAACTTCATTTACTGCCATTGGCTGTCTGTCTGTCTGTCTGTCTGTCTGTCTTTTCATTCGCCTTTAGTGCCCTTTCCTTGCTTTTAATAACATTTTTGCACTTCATGCTGCAAAGCATAACGGTTTAGTTTTGACCTTTGGCACATGCGCATTACCGCAGATACTCGTACTTCAATTCGACACAAAAGCTATTCGGTTAGGTTTGGTTGCTAAATACCAACATCGAAAAAAAGTATTTCCTCACAGGCGTCCACTTTTCTACTCCATTCAACTTGAACTACAAAATCCACTTTAGCTGCTTAGCTAAGTTGCAGCTAGCAAGCGCTTGATTTCAAAATTAGGAATGTCGATTGCCGTCGATAGTCGTTTGTTGCCGCGCACTGTGGGCGCACTTAAAGTTTGTATTGTATCTTTGTATATATAGAGAGATAGATTTTATGGGCGTTTTACTTTTGAAATACAATAAATTCTACTCAAACAGTAGCGCCGCCGCATTATGCTTTGAGTGCCGCCAATGACGTCGAAATTCGTAAAGCATAAGAAACGACGAAGAAAAAAATATGCAACTCAATTAAGCGTCCATAAAAAATGTATCTAGATACAATGCTGTACAAATGACATATGCGCATATGTTCGGACGGCTGCGTGCGGAGTTCAAATTGAAATAAAGAGATGAGGTTATCTGATAGTCTTTGTATGCAATTTAGATTATACATTGCATTATTTTGTCATTGATATTTTTAAATAAATTGGTTTAATTTTTTTTTGTCTTGATTGCATGATAAGTCTGCCAAATTGGCAAAGTGTATTGAAGAATTGTTGAAACTTGAATTTTTTATGAACTATTCTCGTTATGCATAGCAGCACAAAGCAGCGCAAAAAAGAAAGAATTAACGATAGAATGTTAGTTGAAGGTGGCGGGTTCAGTAAGAATTTTTCAAACAGAGATACTCGCCTAATATGGTATATTCTACAGCAAACTTCTTCGACAGTCATGCTTTCAAATATAAGCGTAATATGAGGCTGCAACATTCAATTAATACTGCTAAGGATCAGCACCTTTCTATCATTTGTACAAGGTGACCTCGACGAGCAGAATAGTAGAGTCGCCGACGAACTTTCCATGGAATGATCTGCTTTGGTATATCTGTAAAAGTTCTTTGAAAATTAATTCATGATCTTCATGAAGATTATTTTCAATAGAACAAAAAATTTTCTTCGATTTTGGATTCGTATATCGTATATCCACTACAAGCTAAGGGGCACTATTTCTTGTATGCCAAATCATTCCACACAAGTCTGTCCATACATTCTGGAAAATTTTAATGAGTGCATCAGCGCTTATATATGTACCAATACACTATCTATTTACCTCAAATAGTTTTAGATACGCTTTTAAATTTCTTAAAATATGTACTTGTCGTAGATGACGAAGATGAGGAAAGATTTTCAGAACAGAATGCTAGTTTGTTCAATATATAATTAAGCCAATATATATCTTACTCCGACGAGTAAAAGTATTCAAAAAGCAAACTTTCAATTAGGAGCTGACCTCACTACAGAGACTATCATGTGCATACACCACCTAGGCATACTTGCCTTTAAATAGATGAGTCACTGATGACAGTTGGCACTGGCCTAGGAGTCCTCGGCCCTTTTCTAACTAGTACTGTAAAGTTTTTAGCATTTTCAAGCAATAGCAGTTTAATATAGATGGAAGGTGCAAGTATAATAATGATACAATGGTGCTATCAGATAGTCTGGCGGTGTTAAAAGCTTTAAACTAAAACTCTGAGACTCAGAAAGGGAACGGCACGACAATCGTATATCAGAGCCATTTCGAAGAAGCAGCACTGGCTATGAGACCAGGAAGATATGTTTATCAACCGAAGCGGTCATTTGAGTCTCTGCACTTAAACAAAATAAGGATCAGAGTGCTGGCGGAAATTATTGACCAAGCCTTTGAGATATTCCATTGTTGTTTACGATGCAGACAAATCAGCCAAGATACATACATTAATGCAAAAGTCCTACACAACTGTCAGAATGCAGGGTATCCAACCCTGGGAAGGGATCTATTTTTTTTTTTTGCAGAATATGATGCGGTACCCGAGAGAAGGAGAGAGAAAGACTTCCAAAATGCAGGGTAACCAAACTTGGGATGGGATCTATTTCTACGCAGAATATGATGCGATACCCGAAAGAGGGAAAGAGAAAAAAAGAGATGTAGAAATAATGCCATTTAACGTTATTAATTTAAAAAAAAAAAGAAGCCAGAAAATGGTGTGAGTAAGCGTAAAACATCCAATTTTAGTGTCAGCCCGTCGTCGACTAGTTGAACATAATTTAAAAACCAGAAGATTTAGAAAGATTCAACTTTTAATTCCGAAGCACGTGGAAAGATGACTCAAATTTCCAAAAAACTCATTAGGCCTAGCACGCCGTAAATCTGTAAATCAGATTATAGTAACTGCTAGTCCTTCAAACTAAGTACAGCTTTGCCAAGTATTTGGGCAGGGCCTTATCGATTCTATGCTACAGGATTTACAACAAAATATTAGACATATTGCAAACATGTCCATCTACTTTGAATGATCTATTTTTTAAGCGATTTCAAATAGAAGGAGTTTCTATGTTCGCCTGTATGCATGTATCGGGTCCGCCAACTAACGTTTTTTTTTTTTGAACTACTGGTTATTCCGAGCCTGGCAACACTTAGCTCAGGACAGATTTGACAGAAAGTTAGTATTATTATTCCGCTAAACGAATATGGTTGTGTATACGCTCGAAGAACGCTGGGAAATACTGCGTCATTACTTTGAAAATCGATGCTGATTTTGTGAAAAAACAAATCATCTTTTCAGATGAAGCTCATTTTCATCTTGGTGGCTATGTCAGCAAGCAAAATTATCGTATTTGGGGCTCGGAGAACCCACACGTAGTTGAACAATTGCCGATGCACCCATTACGAGTGACTGTTTGTTGTGGATTTTGGTCGAAAGGCATCATTGGACCATTTTTCTTTGAGAATGAAGAAGGTGAGGCGGTTACAGTCAATGGTGAGCGCTATCGGGCCATGTTAAGTGAATTTTTGTTCACAACAATTGAAGATGAGGACCTTGTTGACATTTGATTTCAAAAGGCCGTGCCACACAGCCAATGTTACAATCGATCTTTTGCACACTGTTTTTGAAGATCGAATTATCAGTCGAAATTCTGATGTCGTTTGGCCACCAAGGAGCTGCGATTTGACACCGTTGGACTATTATTTGTGGGCAGCGGTCAAAGAATCTTTGAAGAACAACATTAGCGATACCATAGCCGTGATAGGGCTGCACATAGTCGAAAATGTACTCAAAAATTGGACCGACCGTATTGGGTACTGCATGGCTAGCCGTGGCAGCCATATGAATGATATCATATTCCACTATTAACCGAAAGGATTGAGCTTTCAATTAAAAAAAACTATTTGGCGGACCCGATATGTTTATATTGCCAAGCCTCTCATTAATTATTAAACGCTTTTAGTTTTAGCAACTTATTAATGCACAACGTGCGAAACTGTTTTGTATTGTCAATTGCAAATGTTCGCATTTCGATCAAAGGGCCTGCAATAGTTAATGTAAAATGGACTCAACCAAGCACTGATTTGAAGCCAACATATTCCTCCTTGACTGCGTGTCCCACAAAAATTGGGTCAAATTTTGATAAAACATATACGCAAATAAATTAAATTAAAAGTTACACAATTTCTTATAAAAGCTAAAAGTAAATTCATGAAAATTTGTCAGTCCAAACACGGCTGCTGTTATATATCATAGACATACATATTTAAAATATTTTAACTTGTTATTTTATTACTCTTGAAGAACACCCTTTTATTTTAAATATAGTATTTTTTAAATTCTTAAAATTTTTTCCTAATAAAATGCTCAATTTTTTTTGTAAATTATTAGTTTGTTTGTTTTATTATTCATAGTCAGATTTCTTAATCTGCTTGAGTGTTTACATATTTTTATTATGTTTATGTTTTACATTTGTAAATTGTAAGCAAATTTGTTTTTAATATAAAATTATAAAATTTTGAAGCACTAAGAAATTTTAAAATTTTTTGTTTAATTTTGCATTTGTCACATGTCGTTTTATTTAATTTTTTGAATTATTTTCAATACTTTTTTTTTTGCAATTTAATTAAAATTATTTTCTTCACAATTCTTTTTTATTTTTGTTGTTGTTTTTTTGAGCGAATTTCAACTTAATTCATGTAGATACAATATCTTTTTATCTGCACTCAAGATATTTCACATAACAAACGTTTTCATTCAACAAATATCCACACATAAAGCGCGCGCCGAACGCTTTTCCACGGAAACCGCAGCAGATACAAAATCGAAAAAAAAAAAAAAAAATAACAGAAAGAAAAGAGGAAAACTTAAAAATAAATTAATAAAAATTCTTAAATGCCTTAACAGCAACGCTTCGTAGCATTCGCAGTTTACTTTATAATATTGGCGCACAGAATTTCCCCACAATAACAACAACAAAATATTTCGAAGGCGCACCGCACTATATAGACTATTCGAAGTAGTATTATACAAAGCGAGCAGAAGCCGAAACCGAACTGCGCAACGTTTTCTCATAGACTGAATTGAGTGGCAAGCAGCGGCGTTTTGTGAAAATGTTGCCGCACGCAGAATATGCCGCGGCGCACCCGCAAGTAACTTTTACACACTGCTGCTGCTGCTGCTGGCTGGCGGCTGTCTTCTTCAACAAAAACAACAACAACAACAACAACAATAGCAGCAACAACATTTGCCTGTATACACTCTCCCAATGTGCGACACCCAATGTATCTAGATACTACTATATAGTCAATGTATCTGCAGTTGGATTTTCTTTGGCACTCATTCAGACACAGCCGACTTTTGCTTTTCATTTTCATTTTAGTTTTATATGCGCTGCAAAAAATGGTGTTTATTAAGTTTGTGCAAAATACATGTAACAGGCAAAATGAGGCACGGTAGTTCCTTGAAGTAAATGGTCGAGATTTGTTTCAGAAATAGAGTCGATATAGATATGTCCGTCTGTCTGTCTGTCGGTTTTTATGAAAACTATATATTTTCTTGAATTGAAGGTTTCAAAGAATAATTTCTTCTGGGATGTAATATTCGAATTCGAGAATAAGAAAACTATATTTTTTTTGTTTACTTTTTCTCGAATTCGAATATTACATCCCAGAAGAAATTATTCTTTTAAAACTTCAATTCTATACCGCTACACTAGCTATAGCGTATCTCATAGTCGTACACACTCATTTGCAGCGCGTTCTTTCTTTTTTAAATTCATTTTATTAGGCCCTGTACCGAAGGTACAAGAGCCTATTGGGTTTGTGCAAATGTATGTAACAGGTAGAAATAATGGTCGGAGACCCCCCAAAGTTACCCCCATTATGGTCAGGAGTGATAGAGGAGTCGATATAGACATGTCCGTCTGTCCGTCTGTCCGTCTGTCCGTCCGTCCGTCCGTCCGTCTGTATGAACGAAAGGATCTCGGAAACGGTAATAGATAGAGACTTCGTGTTTTTTGCATTCGACTAGGACTGCTCCGGAATTTTACAAGTTTATTTTAAAATTTTGCCCCTCCCCCCCCTTCCCCATAAAATCACCCCCAAGGGTAAAAATTTCTTCGGCACAAAAAAAGTAAGTATGCCAGTAAAGAGATATCGTCCTTCTTAGCCAAAATCCGAAAAGTTCATCAAAATCGGATAATAAATGACGATTTTATAAGCAATTGAATTTGAACGACCCCCCTTTTCTTTTCATTCATATTCGCGCAGTGCGAAGTGGTCATGTGTTTGGTCATAAGCTCGGGAAAGATTTAATGTGTTTGTTAGGCGAACTGAACTGGTACAGGGCCTCTTACAGTCGGTTACGCCCGACTGAAATTTCCTTACTTGTTTTTTTGTGGGGTTGAGCACGCGAAATGAGCAATGCGGTGCTCTGCTGAGGATGTATATTTTTCTTTATTTCAATTTTAAGATCATTTCGAGAGCATCAATTGAGGGGTTAGCGCCCGTTCGAGCGAATGGCAGCCGACATGTGGATACAATTTGCTATCTTGTATACTCGTAGTTCCAACGTGTGTGTGTGTGGCATTTAAGTTTAGTGCGACTGCGCCACATGTTGTCTCGATTTGGATTTTATTTGATTTTATTTCGCAGCTAATTTTTCTTATTTTCCAGGATACATGCTATGCTGCTCGCTATCACAGCTTGTCATTAATATTAACGCCCAATTCCCACTCATATGCTTATCGTGTTAATGAACCCTTTAGCATTCGACGACCGCAGTTACGCCCACCCTTAACTAACGAAATAGACATCAAATATGATGATGCGTCAAATGCAGAAGACTGACAGCAAACTGCGCGCGCTATAAATCACAACCGACAATGTCAGTCGTCAACGTCGTCGTCGCAGCTTTAAATATTGTTTTATGAGCAACTTCATTAATAAATTAAAAGCAATGAAAGAGCCGCAGTCCTTTTTGGGCAATCAAAAAACACCTATCAGCTATTTGTCTCGATATCGCGTCATCTATATAGTAGAAGTAGCACCCCAGACAAACACACACAAAATATAAACAACCCTTAAATGCATATCACTCGTCGTCTATGCTAAATATCAGTGTGAGAGTCAAGTAAGACAAGCCGCCTATTTCTTTTGGATTTGAATGTCAGCGATGTGAAACGACTTCATTGCACGCACAATTTCATATTGCGATACAAGATACAAGATACGATGTGAGTGTGTGTTTGAGCGTGTTTGTATGTTCTTTTGGGGGGCAACGCACACATCAAAACATCAAATCGAAATGCAGTTTTCCGGTGTGGAAAGACATTCAAATAGCACATTTACATGCTGCAGTATGTGAGTATATAGGAGTGTCTTTAGCTACATAAATATATGCTACTAGGCAGTCAGGCAGGCAGGCAGGCAGGGAGACAGCCTGTTTTAGGTTAGGCCACATACTTGAAACATGCATTGGAAACATTTTGTCGTCTATCGTAAATAGTCAAGAAATAAAACACATAAAACTGCACTTTTACTAATTGCTCCAGGGATTACATGTAAATATGCGCAGCAAATCGCCGATAAGCCTCGACAATATCGAAGTCAAATGTGAACTTATTTCAATGCGTTGTAATTTAGGGTTGTCGAGTGTTTTATTCGACAGACTTTGAAGTAAATCTAATCTTTAAATTATAAGCATAAAATTAGTTTTGATAAGTCTGTGACGTTTTGAATTTTCCCCGCAATATCCCATTAACTGGCATTTATGAATGAATTACTGTAAAATTTTGAGCAAGCTGCGTCATTTCGGTTGTGCTTGATAACCATTGAAAGCAGAAGTGATTTCGTGTGCTGTTTAAGCATTATTTTGTGCGTAAAAAGCCAACACCAAGACCTAGGAAGGGCTTGATAAATACTATGAAGACTCTTCATCATCAATGTCAATAGTTAAGAAATGGTTTACTGCACAAGTGACATCGAACGTTCTGTTCACCCAAAAGAGATTCTCACGCCAGAAATTGTAGATACAGTCTATGAAATAATATTGAACGATCTGAGAATGAAAGTGCATGATTTGGCTAAGGCTGTAGGCATCTCATCTGAGCGGGTACATAACATTTGATACGCGTGAAGGATGTCGCGATTACGCGCACTCGATCATAAGCTCAACCGTGTGACCACTTCAATGGAGTGCTCAGCAGCAATCTGAACAAGATTTTGCGGCAGTTCATTACCATGAATCCATTACACCACAGGAATCCATTACAAAGGAACAGTCACAGATTTTAGTTCTCTGGGATGCACGCTATATAATTCACATCGATTACTTAGAAAATGGTAAGATGATAACCAGCGAATATTATACAGATCTCTTGAGCAGGCTTGATATGAGTTTGAAGCAGACACAAAGTGCTGATTCATCAACACAATGCATGGGTGCACACTTGTGTAGGCACCACCCGTAAATTGGACTACAAATTGCTACTCCAACCAGCATGTTCTATAGATTTAGCACCCTGTGACTATTTACTGTTTCTAAACCTGAATGATTTGGGTCAAATGAAGTTATGATAACTGCTAGACAGATTGGTGTAGATCAGAGACAGGCATCACGCATACAATTACATATATAAGGTTGGAACAAAAAGTCGTTCGTATTTTTGCCTTTATTTCAAATCTGTATAAAATGAGTTGTTACCAACGACAACAACATAATGCCCGCTCATAGAAGCTTGCTTATCTATTGGCAAAAAAGTAAGACACTCGATTTTCGCAAGCATATTTGAAGGCCAATTTCTTACCAGCTAAATCGTTCGACATTGACAGGAAAGAGATGCATAAGAACCTCCCATCCGAACTCCTGGAGCTTCTGGCGCTTCACAATCGAAGTGTGTGGTCTGGCGTTGTCGTGTTGTGTTGATGGAACACAGTTCCTGCACTATTGGCCAAGGTTGGCCGCTTCTGGGCGATTGCTGCCTTCAAGCGGTCCAGTTGTTCACAGTAGAGGACCGAATTGAGCGTTTGGCCATAGGGGAGCAGCTCATAGTAGATGAATCTCTGTCAATCCCACCAAATGCACAGCAAAAGCTTCCTGACCGTCAATTCGGGCTTGGCAACCGTTTGAGCCGCTTCACCACCCTACACCCACGACCGTTTGCGCTTCACGTTGTCGTAAGTGACCCATTTTTCATTGCCAGTCACCATTCGCTTTAGATTCAGCAGTGATTTGCAGATGGAAATTAGTTCCATGATGTTTTTTAGTGTCATTTCGAGTATTTTTGTGTAGCCAAGCTTCTTCTGACTGATATCGGAGAACTGAATCGAGTTGTGCTACGCGAATTAAACTTGTTCAATACTTGTAAGTATTGGCCGCTTTGTTCCTTCTAGACCTCCATGTTCTACGCGCTGTAGTTCACAACTGAATTGTCCAATGCATAGTATTAGACACTAACACCTTTCAAACGCCGTAAAGTATGCCCCCATACTACAAATACTTAACTAGAAATATCTTTTATATATATATATTTCACTGGAGTGTGAAGAGTGGTCGTGGTCGTTTAGAGAAGTTCATATTGTGAGGAAAGCTGTTGACTGTCATTTACTTTGGAATGTACGATGGGCTTGGCACTCTCTGCCTCGGATGGAACCCTATGATTACGACCATCGCAAACAACAAATGGTCCACAATTTTAGAATATGCACCTGAATAATCCACACACATTATAGGATAGGATGGTGCAAATATTCAGTTAATTAATGTCCTCGAAAGATACAAGACTGACATCACTGCAATCCAGGAAATATGATATAAAGAAAGATAGATAAAAAGCATCCTTTGGAATCTACTTTAGCTGCCACGAGGATAAGAACGCCTCGTGTCCAGATTCAGACGAGTCGAGCGCCTAGCTTATCTGTAGGACATCCTCCTGTAACGTGATCGTTGGTGTTATCTCTGGTCGAAACGTTTCCCCATATGTCCTTCGCTATATTACAATGATATTAGCAATTTCTCATTTAATAAAATACAATTTGATTCAACTGTCGTGTATAGGTGCAACTCTTACCATGATGTCAACTTCACTTTTAAAGTTTTAAGCAAATAAAATATTAAATAAAAATAAAAAATTTCATCAATTTTTCACTCAATTCTTTTCACACATTGCTTCTAATTTCTTCGACTTGCCTATATACAATTTGATTATTTTGATAAAAATATGTTATTTCCCTTTAAGTATTACTCGACAGCCCTCATTTCTTGTGTATATCTCAAAAGGAAGTGCTGCATCCTTTTATGCTTCAACGACTTTTATGAATCACTCGACGTAGTATTCGGTTAATGAATGAATGCACTATCAATTTTTCATTTTCGAGGGCGTTTTTAAAGCGTTTATCTATAAAATTCCAATGCTCATCATTTGTTGCGGTCTCCGCGCCTAATATGTATAGATACACGGCAATGAAATTTATGCTGTTCCATTAAAACTACATAAAATTTTGACTAACAGACATCAGCACTTTATGCTTGAGTGCAGCTCATCATTCAAACTAAAACCAAAATTTCAATATTTCTATGGCAAATTTGTCACTCATAACAAAGAACGAAGGCAAACCCATTTCGATTTGTTTTTTTACGCCAAATTCATGTTTAATTTGCACTTCAAACGGAATGCCAAATTAGGGAAATTTTCAGTAGGCATAGAAAAAATCTAAAGAATACAAAACTATTAGGTTTTGTGTTTCATTTGACCTTTTGTGTATTTATCAATTAAACGCGTGCGAGTTCCCATACACAACGCACCCTCTCTGCGAGATACATTTGTAACTAGTAGCAGGGGCACCCATTTGTCTGCTTACGATTTCCACGAAAACATTTTTAGAACGCACCATTTTCAATTTTCAGCAATTAGATACAAATTTCATTGAACTGCGCATGATTAGCGCACGATTTTTATGGTTCAGAGCGAATCTGCGGCATGCGTGAGGGCATTTTCGTTGTTCGCAAGCCCGCAGCTTGAACATCATCAAAGAGAAAGAAAATCATCGTCATCAGCACAGTCTGGTTTGCTTTTAGCGAATGAGTTACAAATAAGCGACCACCCGCTGTTCTCAGATACTCGTAATCGTAGAGTGACAGCAAAAATTTCTATTACAAAATTGGGAAAAAAAAATTTTCTTCATCGTTGAATCGCTGAATCGTTTGTGCGAATGAGCAAATGAAGACATTTTGACATGTTGATGACTGTGCGACGGGTGTATCTATAAGCTAGACAAGCAGCTGTCAATGTGTCAATATTAATTTAATGCTTCAAAATTATTTTCGCTGTTTCTTAAATGGATTTTTTTTTTCGTTTTTATTTATTAATTTTATTTTTTTTTGGGGTTGAAAGGGTCAGCTTAGTACATTAAACTCTATGCTTGTTGTTTCGTAATAATTGAAGTATTTTTCTAAGCGTAAAAAAAATTATGACGCATATAAAATATATGAAGACCAGGAAGGCTACAGGCTGATCTACTCCCAGGCTTAGCTTCTGGATCACCAGCTTGGGTACAAATACTTCAAAGTGTACCTGGTCTAAACGGTGCTCATCTTCAACGCGATACTGAGACTAGAACACAACATTTCACAATGAAAAAAAAAAAAAAGGATGTCACACAACCATGAAAAATTGGAATTTGCTGTTCACTGTAGCAAAACTTTTGGACAGGACCTTTAACGATCGAGAAGATAAGCAAAAGGATACCATAATTTCAGTTTGGATTCCGAAAGTCTATCGCTATGCCGGATTAGTTGAATATAATGGTTAATTTCATTCTTCATGGATATCAGGCCAAGAGAACAATCTAAGTTGGTATGCTACAAGTAAGCGGTTTGGGTCCAATGCAATACTTGCTACACGTCAGCAAGTGCTTCTATTCCTACAATTGACTCATGGTTGCTACATTTGCACTGCGCAGGGATGAATGCACAGAAGTATACCTCCAAACGCAGCTTCTAGATCACTAGCCTGGGTATATTTGGATATGCCAAGACTAACATCAACCGATTCGTAAAATCTCTCAACACCAGGATACATTAAATATGCTGGCTCCTCAATAGCAGATCATGCTGTCGAAATGGAATAAGGTAAATGTGCACAAGGCTTCATTACTTCATTATTTCATCTGCTTAGCTCTACGGGGTCTATGGTATTGTCGATATATCGCAACTTTCTAAGATCTGTATTCTCAAAGCGAAAGTCGTCCGCAACTTCTCTCTTATTTTCAAAAGAACGTTTGCGCAGTTTGAGCCATATAAAGGTTGAGATCTAGGCTTTGATAATTTTAATAGTTTGAGGTGAACATTTTGGAACATTTCTACTGCATGGTGAAGTCCAAACCCAGATTTTAAGAGCACAACTAAATGCATATTAGAAACAATCCATTGCCGAAATATTTGTGTGTTACTATTTTTGGATATCATGCAAAACTTTGTGGGATTCTTCTCAGCCTAGGCAATCAAGGCAAAGTGAACCGTGCTTAAGTCTTCACAGCATCAAATATCCAAACAGTTCGGTGATATTCCTTTTTTAAATAACAAAATCCATTAAAACTGGAAATCAGTTATCATCAGTTATATAATTCCCTGCCTTTTGGGTAAATCTTTCTTGACCCTTAATAACATGTCGATTGGACATTTTTAACCATTAAACGGATTTGGCTATCACTGGACACCTTATTGTTGATTGACTTTTCAATTTATGCTGATATATTTTTAACTCCTGGTATATACTGCGGTGGTAGTTTTGGAAACAAGTTCTCAACTTCAGACCGGTCACTGGATATCGACATAGTTCTTGGCGGACGATGGTTCATAGTAAATCTAAATTATGGTTGGCTCTCACCATTTCTTCAATATACTTTTTGGTTGTTTTTGGTGGAGGATATTACTGCTTACTCAACTATAGTCTCTAATCTAAAGAAGAGCCACAGAATATTCGACGCCGATATACAGAAGAAAAATATTTACAGCAGTTTTGTACTTTCGCATTGCATTTAGAAACATTCATCAACCATTGCCTAAAAGGAGCTGTTAGGCATGACACATGATTACTGAATATATTGAACCTGGAGTAATGTTCATTTCAATTCATAAACACCAGCAAATATGTTCTATTTAGTACATCATCCACGATTACTTAATGTCGCGTAGTATTTAACCGGACAACAAAACCAACTACAGAAGTTTCACTGAACCACATAATGGCAGTAGGTGCAACATTCCTCAAGAGTTGGCGTCTTCAGGAAATAAAGAGTAGCACTAAGTGGCCATGTGGAAAAGATGTACAGACTAATTGTTGTTCATCCAAATGATTTAGATTTTCATAGAATATTGTGGCCCATAAGCCACTATAGACTTGGTACTGTTACTTATGGGAATGCATCAGCAGTTTTCTTGGCCAACAGATGTCTTCAGGTAACAGCAGACGAAGTAGAAATCTGAATATAAAGCTATTAAACATAACTTTTTTATTTATAACTTCATTGGCGGAGCCGATAGTGTTAAAGAAACTAAAAATCTTAAAGATGAACTAACAAGGACCTTAGCACGAATAGGGTTTATGATTACTAAGTGGTCCTCTAACTATAATCGCAGAAACCTTTCTCAAATGGACCCAGAAGAAAGCTTGAAAATTATCGGTTGACACGCAACTGCATATAAACATTCTGAAAATCTAGTTGACTTGCGTTAGAATTGAGTATCAACAGCTTCTTAGTATAAATAGGTCGCATGAACCGATTTTGTTAAGCCATTGTATTTCTCAAGCTAGGTCGTCAAAATAAAATACATCTCCTATCTTTACTTAATAACCATTTAACATTTTATTGGGACTCTATGTGACAAGGCAGCACTGTTGCTTGCTTATCTAAATTCCTGCTTTTATTGAGTTTCTTGCACGAATGTAGCGATTTTTCAGATACACTTATAAGCAGCAATATATAGCATATAGCTGTGTGCCACTTCGCCACACGCAATTCAATTTCACTGCACCGCAACGAAACAGTTTCATGAATGAAGTTCTGCGTCCGTCCATATGACACACTAGCAATCTGGCCTGGCGGCATGCATCAAAAGCTGCATGCGCGCCTCTTTTCACTGATGTGGAATTTTCGGTGGTAATACATTAAAGCTGCACGCCTCCCCAAACATTTCTTCAATATTTTATCGTTGTCGTTAAGACTTAAGATTGAACATTTCCGCGCTTCATTGAAGCGTGCCAAATTCATAGGCATTGATGTACGCCCTTAAGTTACTACTACACTTCAAGCATAAATTGTTAGATCTCACTGATAAAAAAAAAATAAAAAAAATAAAATAAAATAAAGAAGCTATTATTTCAGCATAAATCAGCTAGACTGACTTTAGTACTATGTTTGTTAATTGGCTAAGAAAAATTACTGCAAGTCATTGAAATGTATACAAACTCAATTAAATTGTAAAAGATGCTGCCGCAGCTAATTGGTAGTAATTCTAAACTAAAGTCTCTAATTAAAGTTGCTTCAAATCGAATTGTACTCTGTTGAAATTACTCTGTTGCCAATGAACTTGACACAAATTTATTCTGCGGTTTTATTTATTTTTTTCGCTAAAAATAAAAAACAATCATTTAATTTGCCAAGCGAAATTATGAATGTACACAAAAGATTGCGTACCTCAGTTTAATGCTTAATGCGCAACAATTGGGCTTATCAGGTCTAACATTGCGCTTATCTATAGCAAGACCTTGACTGTGTCGACCTGTATTAATAAAAAATTATATTACATATATGATTTAATGAAAATTGCATTACGACACTTTTTCACATGCATTATTTTGCCAGTTAATTTTTGAGTTTAAAACTTTGCATATAACATGCCAAAGCCGGTAGCCCATTCATACGTCCGTCTGTTTATTTGAATGTTGAAGAATGTCGTTGAACCAGGAACACACATACCCAGCGATTTGTTAAAGCTCAGATTTTATTTATTTATTTAATAACTTATTTAAATAATTCCTGAAAAAATTATGCATTGTTTCATCCGTTTGCCAACACATTTAAGCGGAGTGCATTGAAATTCAACGTCATTATTTACCAACTGGGTATTACCAATCAAAATTAATTGATTATAAATAAGGCTTGTTTTAAATGTGCACCGTTTTATATTATTTAGTTTTTTTTTTTTTTATATAAAACAATGGAAAATAACAGATACAATTTATGTGCAAATTTCTGTTGAAAAGGAAATTCTAAGCTTGATTAATCTACAATTAAATATTTTAGCTAGTGATGTGCATTATATGTGAAAGTTTATGGGAATCTATTACTTTGAGAACTTAGTTCTATATCTTTCTTTTAATCTTCCATTATTTTTTTCATGTACTTTTTAATTATTCTTATCTGACACGCACTTCTATTAATATTTGACATACTTTTTGTTTAAGTATGTTGATAAGAAATTGTTTTTTTTTAATATGTTATATTTAAGTACCCTGTATAAAAACCACAATTTGCGGTATTAACGTATAGCCGGAAAGTGTATTATGCAAAAAAGATAAAATAGATTCTTTAAGTTTTTTTATTTTGCTAGTTTTACAGTTTGGCGAGTCAAATCATATCCGTATATTCTCTAAAGAGTTCAACGAGACCATGTCTGTCTAACTGCTACTCGTTTATGTCGCAATTATTAATTATAAAATTTTACACTTTATAGAAAAATTCTGATAATCGGCCGGTTGATACAATGCAAAGTGCTAAGACGCTTCATTTAACTATCAAGGCTTCAGGTTCAAATTCCAGTTAAATCATAAAAGTTCTCGTTTTAACATGGGAAACAGTTCTTTTTATAAACCAATATAATTTATTCACAATATTGGAAACGTTTTGAAAGAGTCATTGAACAGTTTATAAGGTCTCCGCTTGTCCCAAATAGTCATGTAGTTCACCTGTCTATTTGCCTTTGAGCATATATACACCCTGTCAAGTAAGTATCGGTACCTGTCGAACAATTATCTCCCAGTTTTGTGTGCTGATGTTTTTGGCGAATCTGCTCTGTGTGAAATGTTTACTTATGTGTGGTAAAAAGCGTTCAAGGATGGTTGGGAGAACGTCCAAGATATGCCTCTATCAAGTTAAGTGAATAAACAATTTAAAGCATTGATGCAAGGGATTTGGGGATAATACTTAGACTGAAGTCTTTATTTTCACGGATTACGTCATTGAAGATGTTTGATTTCAAAGCGGAATTCGAAACACGTGTGTGCATTGCTCTTCACCATTGAATTGATGTTAGATGTTAGTTCAAAGTTGTTGCAAATAATTTTCTCTCTTCTCATTGATAAATATGTATGTACATGCATGTTAATCATATAAATGACCTTCAGCCTGCTAAAATTTATATATATTAAAAGAATTTTTAAACAAAGTTAGGCATGCTTTGACTGACGGATGAACAGACGGATGGAAATAGTTAAATCGACTCGTTTTCATATTGAGTCTTCGATGATTTCTTCACTTTATTAAATACATTTTCACATTCCAATAGAAGCCAATATACCTTGCTGCAATTAATCTTTGTGTATATTGTGTACACTGACGGTAGTGCAACTATATCCTCTACGCGGGAGCGGCTAGAAACAGCCTTTTAGAAAGTCAATTATTCTTTACTTGCTATAAGTGCTGAATAAAAGTCAACATATCCTTCCTCAGACATAAAACAGGTTGCGTTGGGCTTTTGACCCGACCGTAAAAATTAAACTTACTCAAGAAACGGAAATAAGCCCCGGATACAACAACAATCGTTCAACGATGACGACAATTCGCTTTAAACAACTGACTCGAATAGGAACATGGAATGTGCGCTCTCTTTCTGACCCTTCTAAGCTCGCGCAAGTATGCAGAGAGATGGATCGCTACTTTCTGAAACCAGATGTCTCGGGCAAGGCGCATCTTGCACCCTGGCAGTTCACTATTTCATCTACAGTGGCCACACTCAAAGACGAGCAAATAGAGTAGGCATAATAATAGCCAAAACAAAAAACCCTACGAGAAGACGAGAACATTGCAAAGATGTCCTTCCAGTGGAACCCACAAGGCAGCCGTCCGGGAGGTCATCCAAAGCAAACATGGATTCGCACTGTCCATTCTGAAATCGGTTTCAATGCAACGTGGAGTGAATTAAGAGCCCTCGCAGCAGATAGAAGTCGTTGGAGTTCATTTGTTTTCGCTTTATGATCCAACTAGGAGTAATAAATAAAGTTAAAAAAATTAAAGTATTAAGTAATTAAAAAAAATTAATTAAGTTATAGTAGCTTTATATGGATGAACACTAAATATTTATTTCAATGTTTATAAGCCATACTCTTTAGGCGTAGCAACTTTACAAATCCACACTTTTTTGAGATTATAAATAATAACAACTTATTTGATACTAAAATCTAAACTGGTAACTTAACATCTTAGTTCCTTATCTATCTATCTAAATAAATAAATAAGTATTTAGTACCATGCCCTTATCTGATTTAGACGAAGTTCGCAACACAATAAATCTTGAGAGCTGATTTGTACATTATGATATGACCCATCTTTCAACTGTCTGTTCCATACAACACAATTATGCCTTTGAGGAACTATGGAGGATTTAAGATCTATGAGGATTTAGCAAATGCTAAAGAAATTCAAGCGTGGTACGTCAAAAGCCGTCTAAATCGTGACAGATGATGAAACGTGGAAACAAAACAACATTCGACCGTCTGGGTCTTTCAAGACGAGCAAAATGCAACAAAACTCACTCGCTCGCGCAGCACATTGAAGCAAATGATCGCATGTTTCTTCTCGAAATCCGAACATTTTGCGACCGCGCCGCTTGCGAAAAGAAGGACGGTCAATTCTGAACTGTATTTGTTTGCCTGAAGTGTTCGATGAACTGAGAAAAACCAACCAACCGACGAAGACGAATCATACTTCATCACGATAATGTGAGTTCTCACACTTCGCCCGTAAATAATCAGTTTTTGGACGGTCAAAACATAGAATTAATGGGTCATCCGGCATGACTCTCATTTGGTGCCAAATGACTTTTTCGGACAGCGGTTTTCAACACCCGAAAACATGCGTTTTGATGCCTTCAAAACGCATGTTTATAGTGACAAAACAGCATCACAAAATAGTTCGGGCAAATGCAAAAGTTTATCGATCTTAATGGTGAATATTTTGAAAAACTATAAAGCTATTTTTTCTTATAAATGACCGTTTTTACATGGTTAGGTGAACATCCGATACACTTAAATTTTTGCATGGAGTACTCTAAATAGCTATCGCATGTGCTTAGGTCAACTCTACTAATTATTATAGAGTTCATATGGTGGCCTCTCATTAATGCTTCATTTTTTTTTGGGGCTAAAACTCATTGCCTTCCTTTACGATTTACAAAAATAAATAAAAGATTTTTTTTCGTTCGTGTGTGTCGCTGAAGTTTTATGTGAATAGTATTCAATTATCGGTGCAATCGAAATTAAGGTGATTTATGGTTTTTTCTTTAATTGTTCGAGTTTATTTAGCTGCTTTAAATATATTTTATTTCTCAGTATAGCTTAGATACAAGTTTTTACATATATTTTTACATATATATTTGTTTCTTATTATTAACTTGATCTTTAATATCATCTTGTAATTATAATAATTTATAATTTTGTGTTGCTTTAATGAAAACAAATGTGAACAAGTAAGAATGCTGCAGTCTTCAGCTCACGACTTTCAAATACCCTGTCAGCTGCTTATATAGACGCTGCTTGCTCTTATAATAAAAATCTCAAAATTATATACACTTTACTATATATAATATATATAAGAATAATTATATAAATATTTGAAACTTCTTTTTTGTGCCATATTTAATAAGAATTTTTTTAACTTTTATTTCAAGTTGAAGTGTGGATTAAGTGACAGCGAATGGTGATAGAGTGACTATAATCATTTTATGCACTTCTCTGTCGAATCAGGCAGGCAGTACTGTGTAAATTGTGCAAGTCAGGCTTTATATAGGAAACTTAAACATCTCTATACAGAACAGAATTGTCCAGCCTACGCAAACTGAGTAAAAATTTGCAAAATTTACTTATGCCAAAAATTTTTACATCTTAACAGAATATTATACAAAATTTACATGTTCTTCAAACAACATTTCAAGCGCTTATGATGTGCACAAAAAACTTAAGTTTTACTGAAACTGAAAATTATTGTTTTTGTTTCAATTGTTTATGTGTTATGTTTTCTTTCTAATTAGTACATAAGTCGCGTACTAACTAAAAACTTTAGACACTTCGCACCTTAGACCACTGCATTTATTATTTGCGCCAAACCCGAAATATGTCAGCTAAATATTTGAATTTTATTATTTATTTGTTTGAAGCGTGTACGACAAGTTAATTTCTGTTGCGCATTTCGTATTTAGAGGGTCATTGACGTGCATATACGGGTTTAATATACAGACTTACATACATATTATGTATTTTTGATTTTTTGTTTTTAGCTGCTCAATATATAATATTTTTTATTTATTTGCTTTATTTATTTGCTTGCCTCAACGCATTCTATACTATGTCATTAAAAAAGCAATTGTATTATTTCTTATTAATTTGGCCGGCATGTGTCGATCACTAATCATTAAAATGCGACACGTGAGATTTATTTTTTTTTTTTTTATATTGTTTTGTACTTTTAAAGTGTATTAAGTACACAAGTAGAAAACGATGTAGGCAGAGGGTAATTATTTTGGCAACAGATACTTATTTTTTTTATATAAATTCATTGTTTGGTTTTGTGCTCACGCCCCAGACAGCTGTAGATACATTTTTGTATCTTTTGTACTATATATTTGTATATTTGTAGCTGTCTGCGTTGATTCTTTCTTTGTTAGTCGTTTTGCTGTTTTTTTTTTATTTTTATTATTCAATGCCAGGGCTACAATATAAGCGTCAACGTCTTCGTGGCCGGCATCGTGCATACGATCAGCAAACAGCAAACTTCGACGTGCTGATTAATCTTATGTTTATGTGTTTAGGTGTTCGTGTATCCGTCGTCTAATGTTCGCATTTAATCGAATCGAAGTGTTTCATTTGCCGTGCTACGCTCGCCATTGTCAGTGATAACTGCACTTTGCAGTTGGACGGTTGTGTTCGCATAAAAATAAAATTAAACAATTATTCCTGCCATTTAAATAAATTATTTTAAATATCATTTCAAGGATTGTGCTTAAAATTAATTTTTTTAACGATAGAAAAATTAATTGCAATAATTTCTCAGCTAAAACAAAGTGCTTAAAATTATACAAGGTGATTTTCACACGGAACAAAGTGTTCATTAGGTTTTATTAGCAATTGTTTACTAAGTGAAAAATGTGTAGCAATTAATTATATAATTACATGTGAACTTTATGTTTGAAAATATTTAAAGAAATTTTGATTATATTGCTTGGAGATAAATTATTTTTTATTATTATTAATAGTTGCTATAATTGAAAAATAAAAAAGAATAGTATTTGCCAAAAATTAAACAAAAACAAAATTAATATATTTTTAACACCAAATTAATAAGAAAAACTATATACATATCATATACACAGTGTGTTTGGCTATACACTTATAGTATTTGTGTTAATTAATGCTTTTTTTAAACGCCAAATTTTTAACAAAACAAGAAATATTAATTAAAAGTAATTGAATTTAATAAACTAAGCTTTCGCATGATTTAATTTAAGCAGTATTTAGTGTATAGAGTGTTCAAATAAATATTATGAATAGTTAAATTTTTTTTGAATGGATTCGAATGTATAGTTTGGTTTGACTGCTATTTGCGATTCTGAGAAGAAGAATGGATCATTATTTTCAAATTTTCCGTAATTCAATTTCTGATTATACCCTGTACTCAAATGGTGAATGTATCTAATAGTGAGAATGAGACGCAGTTGAACCGCTTAGAGTATTCTTGTTGCATATTGAAATCTAAGCTGATATAGCCATTGACGTCTGTCCGTCCGTTCAGCTTCTGGAAGTATAAAAACGATATCTCAGAAAATTTTAGAGCTAAAGACTTCAAGTTTTCGAATATACACATTTTTGCAAAAATATTTCGTTGATACAGAATGCTCACTTTATGGGTTTATATATAATATTTGTTTTCCTTTTTATTTTAATTTATTAATTTTAAAATATTATTTTATTTTAAAATTTTTTACTAAATTTATTTATACAGAAAAAAATCAAAATATTTTTTATCTGAAAAAGGTTGCAATAGGATACATAATGCGAAGTGAGGACTTTTTTTAAGAAGTTCTTTCAAGAGAAAACTTCGAAAAGAACTCATTCCATTTTTTTTCATATGTTTCCTACTGAGAGAAACTGACTGATTCACAACTGATTCTTTTTTGTGTTTATATTTTGTTGCTTTGAATATATATTTGCAACAATTATTGATCCCAGTATTTCTGTCATCTGATCACTACAACTCATCTGCCATATCATCAATTCAATAACCTTGATCATATTTTTTCTATTATCAGATGTAATATGTACTAAAATAATCGAATAAGGTGACCAGTGCAGCCACTGGAATTTTATGCGCTGGACTATGTCAACCTCCTTGGATAGCTCATACAGGTCGCCGACTCTAATAGGATCAACATTTTTGTGGAGAATCTTTCTTTCGAATACTTTCAACGCCGTTTCGTCTGCCACAATAACGGTCCATGCTTCTGCGCCATAGAGTAGTACTGGAAGTAATAGCGTTTTATAGATCCTGATTTTCGTTATTCCAGAGAGGACTTCTAATATGCTTGCTCAAATGTCATCTATTTAAAAGCGTGATCTTCGTCTGATCTAAGTACAACTATTATCCAAGTACTATCCTTGTCCTCAATCACCGCTAGAGCCATGAACTGATCAAAACCTGAAACCTCTTTTGGTATCAAAGGGTTCGGAGAGGTTCTTTCCTAGTATACTAGAGATACCTAGTGCGTCAATAAACTTCGTTCGTATCGGCGTGTCGAAAGCGACTTCACCGACGACCAATAGGTGGTTGATGTCTTTGTTGAACTCACGCGGTAGTTGGCGGCAAAAGCTGTGTCTCCTTTCTTAAAGATAGCACAAAGAACACTGTTATTCCAGTCATTGGGTATACATTCATCGGACCATATCCGCCGACGTTCTTAAATAACTCAGTTGGCAGTCCATCAAGGCCTGCTGCTTTGTTATTTTTCAGCTTTTAATAACCGAATCGAACTCGTTATAGTCCGGTGGCTCTACAATAGTCCCATCATTAATTGGTAGTTCCGTGCATCATTTTCCGACGTTTTCATTCTCCACATTATTGAAGGTAGTGTCCTGAAGGCAAAGATTACATACTTCCTTTCGGCATTCTCTTCCGTTTGGGCATGTGCACAAATCTGGCTTATATGAAAATATTTAGCCTTGATGCTTATCGTGGCTGGGCACTTGTCAACAGGCGTGTATCTGAAGACGAGGCTACGTAGCTTCCTACTTACCATAAAACCGCGTCCAAATTCGTGCATACTCTTATGGCAGCTATAGTAGGGTGCTTTTATTCCTCATATTTCCTGGATTGCAGTGATGTCAGCTTTGCATCTTTCATCTTTTCACATTACTGGAACATATTCCTAAATCGTATCCCTTACATCATTTGCGGGGGCGTCATGACAGGGTTCTATCTGAGGCTTCTTTTTGTTGGTTTGTTTGTTCGCTCCTATAGTTGGTATGCTTCATTCTGTAAATGATTACTTCTAAGCAGTAAAACATTTTACTATAGAATATATACTACAAAACCGGAGCTATTAACTTTTGAAATAGAAATTTAAACTTTAAATTTTTGAGCTACTTCAAAATATAGACGCGACAATTTTCTACTCGTTTATACGAATGTGTTGCAGCCGAACAATAACTTTATATACATATATCTAAAGGATATATTCCTCATATACTACATTTACTCATGCCTCCCTTCATCTTATTCATCTCGAACTGCAACCTGTTGCTGTAGGCAATTAAACAGTTCATTTTTGAGCTACCCTCATTTGCGTATTATATTCACTCTGGCATTTAAATTTGAAATAAGATATAAATCTCTAATCAAGTTTTATTTTCCAGACCTGTTTTTCTTAATATATAATGCATACTATTCATGCAGTTTTATTCGAACTTATGTCGTCAACTGGAATATAGAAGAAACTAGAGTTGGGAAGAAGTTTTTTAGTTATAATTTATGCCAATATAGTTTATAAAATTAATAGTTTTTTTTCGAAATTTTTTTTTAGTAAAATTTTGAGATCTATCTATCCATCTATTTGTTGAGTTCTACCTCAAGCTTATTATCACATCAATATTTTTTTTTTTTAATATATAATTTGAGCAAATTGTTGAAGTCAACAACTCACAATTGGAGCACTTTCTATTTTAATTGTTTACTTATATAAAAATGTTGAATGTGATTAATAACAAAATTCATAAAAAAAATATTGTTGTAAGACGCAAGCTATGTGATATATTTTCTTCAGATAATTTATTGTTTTAAATTTTCTTTTTTCAACTATTAATTTTTTAAATTTAAACAAACAAACAAACAAACAAACAAACGTTTTGTAAAATAATTGCTTTGTGAATATATAATTCTAGTAATTAACTGCCAAAGTTTTAATAGGCAAATAGATACATACAATGTATAATATGTGTATTTAAATAAAAAAAACTATTTCTTAAGCTAAACAAATTTATGCCATTCTAATTGCAACTTACATTTAAACGCTGACATTAACAACATTATCTACTATAAAGTAAGACAGCAAATGGAATAACTATTTGCTTAAGATAAATAAATAAAATGTATAGTTTTTTCTTTATTGATTTATCTTTACGTGGCTATGGCAAACCTATAGGCATCGATCAATATAAAAAAAAATAAATGTTTAATATATGTACGTATCTAAACGTCCAATAACAAGTTAATTACTCGCTTAATTTGTTTTTGCAAAATAGAAGCGCTTAATAATATTCAGATTACGGTTGGTCAGGAACTTTTTATTGTATTAGTTTATATGTATAGTACTCATGTGACATTTGAAACCGTGCTGAAGTCAGCGAAATGGTTTAGCTTAAGCAGTTGGTGCTCAGCTTATAAAGTCATAGAATGTATATTATTAAAAAACAAAAATATTGTCATTTGCTTATGCTACTCGACAAAAAAACCGAAATTGAGGAATGATATATATATAAAATATACACCATGATATATCATGTAAAAAAAAAAAAAAAGTACATCTAGATAAAGCCGCTGACTTTACTATTGATCGAAAAACATTAATGTTGCGTGCGCTGTCACACCGAAAGCACTCTCACCTAAGCCAACCGGTTTGCACACCAATAGAGAATCGTTAAACAATATCTTTCATTACTTTTGGCACAGACCATATATGTTATTGTATTATAATTACTTATCATAATACATTTTTTTTTGCTATACAGACATAATTTTTATGCCTGTCATGTTCATAAGTAAAAGTCTATGTACAGCATTTATTGTATATAATTTATATAATATCAAAAGCTAATACTCGCAATATCTAAAGAGAGTAGTTGGTTAAATAATTTAACATTATTAAAAATATATATTTTTATACCCTGCATAAAAACATAAAATTGTAGCATGGTACATATGTATGTGAGAAGGTGAGCGGAGTGTGTTAAAAAGTGATACAGGAAGAATGATCTTGAAAGAAGTTATTGAGTGAGAATAGTTAAAATTAAACTTTGAAAATTAATCTTTGAATTTATATATTTAAGCATTGATACCAGCTTCAGTGGTTGTTGCTTTAAGGCGAGAAATAATCATTGACTTACGTGGATCAATAACACTAAGCCCATGAGATTTCATTGTTTTTCAAAAGGTTGGTGTTCAAGTATCTGGTGCCACAGTTTTCAAATCAATATTCATGGATATCAGTGGCTTCACAGCTACTAGCTTATAATGTCGACAGGAAAAATTGTAGGTTTAGCTATAAAGGCAGCAGCTGACTTTATATCACTTAAATGAACTGCAATCTGCATAAATTTTCTTCAAAGTTTGCTAAAGTTGAGGCAATAACTGGAGTAACTACCGTTACAATCATTGTCTCAGGCTCATTGGGCGCATGTATAAATTATGACGGCTTTGTTTTTCCGCATTTAGACATTATAATTCCGTTAGAGAATTTTCAAGAAGAAGTCGTTACCACAACGCAAAGTTGTACTTTCTTCTTTATGTCTGTCTGAGAGAATGTTTCGCTGTGTATAGAAGACTTAGATAAGCTTAGCCAAATAATAATAGCTAAATTTAGGAATAATTTAGAAGTCCAAGTATTAAGCTACTTTTCTGCTAAGCAAACGATTTGCATTGAACGGTTTCCTCGAGTATGTTTATACTTTGCCTCGAACAGATTAATCAAAATAAGAAAAAACTAGTCAAATACGTTGAAGCATTACACTTTAAGTTACCATACAAATCTAACCAGGAAAAGTCTCACGTATAGCTGAGCTCCTCAACTATTATTTTCCATACACAAAACTGCAATTTGGCGCTTTTGAAAACATTAATGCTGACGATTTTCAGGATTTATTAAAACATTATAAGAACCGCAATTTTTGACCCTTATACATTCCATAAAAGTATCACATTGGGCCAACATTGATGTGAAGGAAGAAATAAATATGTACACATTGGAATAAAATGCGCCCACGAACAAGTAGCTTTTCAACTTTAACAAGCAATTTGAATTTAAAATGTGCGACCATATGCAAGACGATATGGTAGTCGAAGTAGCTTTCGTCCTCAATGGTCTACGAATATAGAACTTGAGACTTCGTGAAGTGAACTTCTGCTGGGACAGACCATATGACCAGTAGTACTGGAAAAGAGCGATGTCTCGAGAATACAGCAGGTGAGATAGGACTTCATATTTCACGGTTTCCAAGTAGGTCTTGATTGGATTGGATCGAGTGTTGTCAATATCACTTTGTCGTGTCTTTCTTCGTATTCTGGCCGTTTTTGCTTTAATGACCGGCACAAATGCATGAGTTGAGTCCGGTAGGGTTCCCTCGTGATCGCTTAATTTGCTGGCCCTATCAAATATAAGGTATATGCTTTATGCCATGAATATTCGGCTTTGTGAAGAATGTTGACTGCTGGGCATAACCGATGAATTTTTGCGCTTTTCAACGTCACTTACAATGCAATGCAAAAACACTTTACTTTTTTTTTCCGTTAGAGGAGTTTTTCGCAAGCTCCTGTAGCACCCAGTTTCCTTGCTTTTAAATAAATCCAATGGATTTTAGGCGTTTGCTGACTATCGAACCATTCACACTCAATGATTCTGTAAACTCCTGGTCCAAACTACACCCGTTCCTTGTCTTCGAGCTCAAAATTATCACGGCAAGGCAGACCCCCTAAACTATATTAGTTTTATATATTTATTCAGTATCAGAAATCAAGTCTATATAATATGGCTGTCCGTCTGGCTCTATGTATTAATAAAGAGAAACTAAAGTTTATAAAAGATATAGCCTTCAAGTTTGCATAATATAATTCTCCAACTCGATCTGCAGATTACTTTTATTCAATAAACGTGGTAAGCCTCCATAAAAGAGCATTTACTAAGCAAACCTACTCCTCATTCTGAGTTTTAGTATGAAAATATTTTATTGTTGCTAAAACTACCAAATTTAGTCTACTTTACCAAGAAGTAGCCCCCGTATATATCCGTCAAATCATTCAGGTTTTTTATATGAAAACATTTTTGTTGTTGTTTATAATTTAGTGAAATGCCGAATTTCGTGTAGATTACATTAATCTTAATAAAATATTCCATTTGGGTGCAAATCGGATCACTAAAAAAAGTGGTTTCGCTACAAAAAGTCAAGTCTATATAGACATGTCCGTCTGTCTGGCTATACTATACTATAAAAGATAGAGCATTCAAGTTTGAATATTTAATGTCTGCTATTAATGCACATTCGTTATTTTATTTTTTTTTGTTATATATTTTCTACTTTTATATATAATCAAGGCCTACTAAAAATTTGTGAGTATGTAGGGTACAAAATAGTTGTGCATCTCGAAAGTAACACTTAATTGTTTCTCTTTGCATATAATTTTATGCTCGCTGAACCATTCGAAAAGTGAATGTCTAATTATTACGATTTGAGCTCAAAGCTGAACTCTTTAAATATTACACAGCTGACATACATAAAATAGCTGAAAGGCTTTTTGCAGTCATCTTTTAAGTTAAATATTTTTAAGTCTTTGAAATTGTTTTGTAGCAGTTGAGACTCACATTTAAGTTGCTTAGTTTGCAGCTAGAAATGAGCTATTGCGATTTTTATGATGCACGCGAGACAACCTTGTCAAAGCGGTAAAAATCGAGTAAAACAAATTAAAATGTGTAGCTAAGCGCAAAACAACAAAAATAAAAAAAAATAAAAAAAAAATTATAAATCTTTAAAAATATAAACATTTCTAATGTAATCAATCTACGAATAACAGTAGTTTCTCTAGCGTATATCAAGTGAAACATGTTTCAATGCACATTTTTCGAGAACTGTCTCGCCGGCTCAACATGAAGTTCTACAACAGAATTAATCAGTCAATGACATGCGATCGCATTTGAAAGCTGCTAGACTTATTTTTTTTTCTATTTCTAAAAACATTTTTGTTTTTTATTTTATATAAGGAAATACATGAATGCTTAAAATTGCCGGCATGCGAATTGAATATGTGTTTGTGTGATATATAAATACGCTGTGATATATTGTACAATGAACTTTTTGTATATAAATAATGAAACTAGTTTTTTTTTTTTTAATTTGTATTTAATTTTCTTTGCAAGTCATTTTTTCGTATTTTTCCTTAATAAATTGCAGCTAATTTAATACAAAGCATAGATGTCTCATTTTTTAATTAATTAATTTATTATACTTAGTTGCTAATGCACATGAACACTTGGCTCGCAGCTGAAACTCGTTTTACGCTTAATGAGCTGCAAAGTTGTAAAAAAAAAAAAAAAATAAAGAACGCTTATGCAAATTCTGCACTAAAAAATGCAAAATCGCATTAAAAATCATATCCATTTCTAATCCAATTGCAAGCAGCGCATAGTTTTATATCTTACAAACTACTTATACACCACCACAGTGGGAAACCATGTTCTCGGTAATCATAAATAAATATCTAATTAAGTACAAGGTATGATGAAATTTCCTGTATTTCTTACACAAAAAAATGCTTCGAACGCCCACAAAATATCAAAAGAATGAATATCTATAACAAAGGCGTTGCCTAGTAAAAATTTGCTTTAGTAATAAAAAAATGCATCAAATCATAATGCCGCGCAATTTACTTGAAATAGTGCTTGTCGCGTCTATTAAATAAAATCGCAGTTAAATAATTAATCAATTAATATATACAAAAATTGATTAAGCTTTTAGATTGACATTTTAATCGCAGCTGTCCATTTGTTTTTACTTTGTAACACTTTTATTATTACTTATAGATGCAGCTGTCAAGCTTCCTGCTGTTACTGTTCGGTGTTTTTCTCACGCCAGGCGTTATAAATGGTGCACGTATATTATTTATGGGTCCCTTTCCGGCGCCCAGTCATTGGATGTGGTTGGAACATTTTCAACGCGATCTGCTGCATCGTGGACATCATGTGACCTCTGTGAATAATCATCCAACAAAGACTCCACATGAAAATTTAACAGAAATTATACTTGATCCGAAATTTGATATACCACATCACTGTAAGTATGCAAAAATATGTTTTAATGGCTTTCCATGTAGTAAGGACAGGTAAAACTGTCTCCAAATGCTTCTCTCTCGAGAACAAATACCTCTATAACAGTTTTTCTATGAGAAACTAAACTGGTGCAGTCACTTTGTAGGGTTTAAAAGCAATTAAAAGGCAGACTCCTCAGTCAAAGTTTCGCTACATCTCCAGGTACAATAGCTGTGCTATCACCAACACTCTAAAAAAGAACTCAAGTACAGTTAATTCAAGCTGGTTTAAACTGTTACTCGCCTAAAATACTCTCACCTAACTAGATTCCTACATATATGGTTTACTAGAATCTGGAACACACAAAACTCGCTAAGACATATTTTCTAGACTCGAACATAAGCAATACTTGACATCGCTGCAAAAATGACCGCCTCAATTTGCTCATATTATAACTTCTTGCTCATACCTACCTCATTATAGCCTTTCAGAATGAGGATTCTATTCTTCTGATCTTAAACTCAACCTCTCATAATTGAGTTGTTTAAATATTAGATTATAAAGCCAATTTTTAGCGAGTACACCCATGTCTCATCGCCAGTAATTGTGCGACCCAAAAAGGTAGGATCCGAACTGGCTCGATACAACATGGCTGCAGCTACCTACAGATCTATACAAATAGTTTGCTACCAAATTTGACAAGACTACTTAATAGGCTTGTCAAAAAAAAAAAAAGAAACAGTTAAACTGGATGTGAATTATAAGATTTTGTTGAAATGTAAAATCCACTTATAATTCCCATTTAGTTCAAAAATTCTTAAGCAAGTGAGACAAATAGCAACAACTTTACAAACTGATATTTGCCATCTTTGTACAGTTTCGAGACTCTAATCTAAATACATATTTTTAAAAGTTTTAAAAACTATAATGGAATTTAAGTAGAATTTATGCAATGACTTGCATCGAGAATAGTTTGGGCAGAAAACTGGAAACAGAAAAAATCTTGCAGTTCCAATTCCCTTAAAACAATTTTAATTTTTTCGGTGGTGCTGCTGAATTTATTTATTTTTTTTTTTTTTAATAAAGTGTTTTCTTTATTGGATCTTCTCTTCCGAGACTAACAATATTTTTTCAATTCTTAAATCTAGTTGTGTATTACACTAAGCCCCCCGGTTGGAGACATATGTAGTTACAGCGGCCCTAAGAGCACATTACAGGGCTGGAAGGTAATTTTTCCTGAGTCGTGTTTGTATATGGAGTAGTGTTAGATATCTTGCGAGTGGATTAGGGTGAGAGTTGAGCTTGCATTCATAGTTCTGCTTGCATCGATCTATTTCAGTTTTCACAGTTGGGATCAGTTAAGATCATTGTGAATGTGAGTATTGCGAATATATCAAGGTGTTCCGGTGAGAGTTCTAAGTAATTTTGATTGAGCTCTTTGTATTATATCCACGTTACTACGTACTTCCAAATAGGCTTTATTACGGAGTTGTAAAGAAGTAATTTGTAGTCCAAGCTTAAGTGGGACCGCGGATTTATAAGCCAGTGTAGGGAGTTGGCTTTTAGCTTTATTTGTGTTTTCTTGGCTTCAATAAGTTTCCGATAAGTGTGCCGTCTTTCGAGATGAATGCCGAGATGCACAACGTCATTGGCCTGTGGAATCACAATATTGTTTAAAGTCAGCGGTGGGCAAGTACCTCTGTTTAGAGTGAATGTGACGTGTTTGCTTTTTTGCTCATTAACTTTTATACGCCAGTTAGCTAGCCACTTCTCGAGAAGAATGAGATGGTCTGCTAGTAGTCTGTGTCATCAGCAAATGTGGATATTGTAAGTCTGTGATTCGTTGGTATATGTCTGATGTGTATAGAACATACAACATAGGACCGAGAACGCTGCCTTGGGGTACTCCAGCTTTAATTTCAAACTCCTGTGTTATGTAGTCATTCTCACGTACTGTGAATGATATATTGCTGAGATATGATTCAAGAATTTTGTGAGTATTCTGGGGTAACAATACTTTTATTTTGTACTTAAGTCCATCGAGCAGAACGCGATCAAATGTTTAAGCTACATCGAGAAAGATTGCGGAACAGTATTCGCGCAGTTCGAACGCTGTTCCAATCTCTAAGGTTAAACGGTTTACCTGTTCGATAGTGCCATGGTTTTCACGAAACCCAAATTGGTGGTTGGGAATAACGTTCTGCATGTGTGAGTTGATTTTTAAAAGAACCAACTTTTCGAACAGTTTGGATAGGCAGGATGGTAGGCTTATGGGTCTATATGACGCTGCCTGTGTTTTGTCCTTTCCGGGTTTCGGTATCATGACTATGACCGATTTCTTCCACTGAGTTGGAAAATATCCGCATATAAAAATCGCGTTATACAATTTTGTGATATATGTCACAGCTGGACTGGGAAGCTCCATGATCATTTTTGGGGAAATTAAATCATGAACTGCAGCCTTCTTGGGATTGAGCTGGGCTTTTATCACTTTATGAACTTCGTAGGTGTGAACTCTGAGGGGTTCAGAGTTGTTCGTGTTCGAAGGAGAGGGAAGAACAAAAGCGTTTGTTGACAGATTTGGCTGAAGAACAGTTCTTAAATGGGTTGCAAAAACTTCCGCTTTTTCTTTGTCCGTGCGTGCTCACTTTCCAGTGTGGTCTCTTATGGGTGTAGAGACTATAACCGGTAGTTTAATGTCTGCTCGCGCTTTCCATAGGGAAAACTTAGAGCTTGTTGGAGAAAGACGTTCGATGTATCGTCTATGAGTGAGTTTTTCGTCGAGTTTAAGAGCTTTGCTTAGCTGAATTTATTAATCGCGCTTTTATATCTTTATTTTTTTAATATTAATAAATAATATTTTCTCCTTGCAGTTCCCAAGTCGAACATCTTTAGCATGCAATTCGCAAGCGATTTTCAAAATCTACAAATGTGGTGGCGCGTTGGTTTAATGACAACTGAGCATGCACTAAAGGATCCAAAAATTAAAGCACTAATTGCCAGCAAAACACTGCAATTCGATTTGGTTATACTGGAACAATTCTTTCATGAGGCATTTCTTATGTTTGGCCAAAAGTTTCATTGTCCTGTGGTAACCATTGGCACTATGGGCTATGCCGATAATATGGATCATGCTATGGGCCTTATAACACCCTGGTCTGTTATACCACATCTACTGCTGCCACATACAGATGAGATGAGCTTCAGTCAACGTGCTTATAATAGCTATCTATCGCTCTACGATTCCATAATGCGACGCTGGTATTATTTGCCTGAGATGCAGAAGCTGGCAGTGCGTTATTTCGGTGCACATATTGCAGGTGCGTGCAAGAAAAATCAATTATTTATAAAGTTTATATGGTTAATTATTTTATTATATTTTCTTTTGTAGAACCACTACCATCTGTGCATCATCTGGAGCGCAACATCTCACTTATGTTGATCAATAGCCATCGCAGCGTCGACTTGCCACGGCCGAGCATGCCAGGCTTGATCAATGTCGGTGGTGCACATATACAGCCCGCTAAAGCCTTGCCACAGGATCTGCAACAATTTCTCGATAATGCTACGCACGGTGTGGTCTATTTCAGTCTTGGCTCCTATATGAAGAGTACAGATATGCCCGCCGAACGTACAGCACTCATACTCGCTGCTTTTGGTAGACTAAAGCAACAAGTTATCTGGAAATATGAAAATGAAACACTGGGTCATCTGCCAACAAATGTTATGATCAAAAAATGGATGCCACAAAATGATATACTGGCACATCCTAATGTGAAACTTTTTATAACACATGGCGGCATATTCGGCACGCAGGAAGGCATCTATTGGGGTGTACCGATGCTTTGTGTGCCACTCTATGGTGATCAGCATCGTAATACCATAAAATCTGTGCGTGAGGGTTATGCACGTTCGTTGGTCTTCTCGAAATTCACTGTAGATGATTTAGTGCAGAATGTGGAGGCACTTATAGTTGATCCCAAGTATAAACGCAAAGCACTCGAGGTATCCCAACGTTTTCGCGATAATCCCATGCATCCGCTGGAGGAGGCATCGTTCTGGATTGAGTATATTATTAGACATAAGGGTGCAACGCACTTAAAGTCAAAGGGTGCATTTATGCCGCTCTATCAGTATTTGTTGTTGGATGTGTTGGGCTGTGTTTTGCTCATGTTTGCCGTCTGCGTTTGGCTGCCCTGGAAATTTATACGCACCGTGCGTAATTACATGTCGAAAACTGAGTTGGCAACTGCTCGCAGAGTAGATGCGGCGAAAAAACAGTCATAAAGTTATATACTCTTCTTGTTGATATTGTGCTATGTGATTTTTTTTTAGATTTTAAGTCTATTTGTACAAATTTTATTGTACAGAAAAAATGTTGTAGATTAAGTGCCAAATTGTTCACAAAAATTTGAATAAATAAGTTGGAAAAAAATAAAAATAATTATAAGACGAAACACATATGTCTTTTAAGTATGCTTTTGACCTTGTAATACTTCAAGAAATGATTGATTATTTAAAAAAAAAATTTAAAGATTCAAATTCGGAATGTTGATATTTAAATAAGACTTTTTGAAAACTAACGACAAGCAAATAACAAACTGTGTCACAGATTGTAATCATTTTTAATAAATTACTTGTTCAATATTTAGGGACGGTTCAATTGTGATACAAGATAAATCAGTTCACATTAATCTTGAAGCTATTGCACCAAACTAACAAAAAATATTTTTACCAAAACCGGCAAAAAGTAATGTCGTGAAATACATCTGTTTTGAGCGTGACGCTGTCATTTTAATATCTAATCTGAGGAAACTAAAAATTTATGTATACTGTATTACTTTTATTTTAAATAAGATAAAAGATTAGACTAAAACTTATATTTTTATATTTAGACTTATTTACTTATACTCATCGTACAAAGCTGCTACCTTACGAGTATGAATTACTAGTTGCAGATATTTATATTAGGCTGATTGGCCTATATGCTTTGGAGAGGACTGTAATCTTTTCCTAGCTTTGGTATAAAGATAACCTCGGTCTTTCTCCAAGAGCTTGGAATATGACCTAAGACTAAGCTGCAGGTCATAGTTTTCTGCAGACTCTGGAGAAATCTGCATGAGTTTGAGTTTTTCCCATTATGCGATAGATTCGAGCATATGGTACAAGTATGCAGAAAGATCTGTTATCTCTGCCTTTGACTTTCATCATAATTTTCTGGAGAACAATCTCTACGATATACTGTGCCTAATTAAGCTCAGAAACATACAGTTCCACTGATAGAGAAGTGTAGAACCACCGAAAGCGGAAATTTGCCCAAATCTTGATTACTTGTCAAGCTACACACCAAGAGCCATTGACTTTTTAGAGGCCCTGTACCGAAGGTACAAGAGCCTATTGGTTTTGTGCAAATGTATGTAACAGGTAGAAATAATGGTCGGAGACCCCCCAAAGTTACCCCCATTATGGTCAGGAGTGATAGAGGAGTCGATATAGACATGTCCGTCTGTCCGTCCGTCCGTCTGTCCGTCTGTATGAACGAAAGGATCTCGGAAACGGTAATAGATAGAGACTTCGTGTTTTTTGCATTCGACTAGGACTGCTCCGGAATTTCACAAGTTTATTTTAAAAACTTGCCCCTCCTCCCCCCCCCCCCTTCCCCATAAAATCACCACCAAGGGTAAAAATTTCTTCGGCACAAAAAAAAGTAAGTATGCCAGTAAAGAGATATCGTCCTTCTTAGCCAAAATCCGAAAAGTTCATCAAAATCGGATAATAAATGACGATTTTATAAGCAATTGAATTTGAACGACCCCCCTTTTCTTTTCATTCATATTCGCGCAGTGAGAAGTGGTCATGTGTTTGGTCATAAGCTCGGGAAACATTTAATGTGTTAGTTAGGCGAACTGAACTGGTACAGGGCCTCTTACAGTCGGTTACGCCCGACTGAAATTTCCTTACTTGTTTCTGTATTGAATGGGCTACGAGCCTATGAACTGAGTATCAGGACTGAGTAAGCAAGAAACTTGAAATCACGCTGGACTAGAACATCGAGATTATATGTTCTGAAGACTTGGTACTACTCCTCATTTTTCCTTAATAAAGGTCCTTCGGCTGTCCTGAAAGCAAGAATCAAGAAAACTTCTACTAGTGCTCCAGACCACAAGCGTGGACTCAACTCAGCCGCTTATGTGCTTCTCATAATTACGAGGAGGCTACGAAGACATTACTTTCTCATGCGCAACACTGCTGTGAACATAGTGTACAGAAAACTATACAACAGGGTCAGGATTACTCCTAACTTAAGTAATCCTAATACTCTCTGGTATCTTACGAAGCGATACAAGAGACAAACAGCACCTGGGAGTTGGGTCAGATCCCTCCAAGACTGTGCGCTACCTTTTGCTGAATTCTTTAGATTTCAAACTTATGATTCCATCTATTGTAGATGCAGGAGACGAGTCAAAGGGTGCGGCCTTGGCCAACTGGCCGTCCAACATATCCCATCATGCTCGAGGAGATCCAGCGCAATTTCAAAGTGTTGAGTAACAGCATTCTGACAGTGCTACCAGTCCAAGTGGTACTTTTCAATGCTGCATTCAAACTTAGACACTTATCAAAATTTTTGAAAAAGGTCCACATCGCTATGATTCATATGACCGGGAAGAGCTTGTCGATCGTTGACTCATACCGCCCCATCAGTCTGCTGTCGTCTATTGGGAAACTATTTGACAGATACCTTTTAACGAGTATACTACCTATCGGAGAGGTTATCCAAAGCATGCCTTCCTTTCAGTTTGACTTCAGGAAGATCCACGGCAGCTGTGGGTACATGAATAGGGTCATAAACTTTATCCTAGATGGCTTTCAGGCGAGGGAATATACAGCGGCGGCTTACCTGGATATCCGTAAGGCTTTTGCAAATAAGAAGACATCGACTTTTTGTGTGATTCTGTATGGCGTGGAGCCCAGAACGAAAAGAATCTGCGCATCTGCTCTTTAGGGAAATATTCTAACTTCCACTTGAAGTATATTGAAGTCCATTGGACTTCCTCACGGCTACATTTGCTGGCAACATGGCTATCTTTGTTAAATACGAGTGTGTACAAAGCCACTGACATGCTCCAGCTATACCTTGCTCAAGTTTGTCAAATGGACTAACAGACGGAATATTGGTATAAACCTCAGAAAATGTGTAACATTGACTTACACACTCAGGCGTGACAAATGCCTTGTGGTCTTTTTCTTAATTGGGCACTACTTTGGTCACATATATGTAGGAGTGTATCTAGATTAGGGCTCCACTTGTGGATCACACATTAATGCTGTTAAGAAATCTTTATACGTCTGGATTAATAAATTAGGCTTGCATCTTAGATGCATAAACAAACAAACAAACAAGGCAATCATAGTACGCACAGCCAATATAGAGAAGTACCTAAATGTCCCTAAAATTGGAGACGTTATCAACAAACAAACCGCAGACTATATAGAAAGACTTAATAGTCAACATAACCAGCTAGCCAGACGCCTACTGGAAGGCAAAAGAAAGACAGCAGATAAAATGAAAATGGATTCGTCCTAAATATAAGGAGTATATAATATATATACTCCATCATCACTTCGCATTTTACACTGTGATAATATCTGCAATTAGTTCTGTATAATTCAAATAGTATTCCCCACAAGTGGGGCACTCGAAACGTTGCGATTGTATTTAAACATGAGAGAGCAGAGCCGAAGCAGAATCGCCAGCAGAACAAGAGGTTCGACTGGACATAGGAAAAAATGTTCTTGACAGTCTTTGGTGAACCAGTGAACCGAAAGGTTAATGCGCGGAATATGTGAAAGTGAAAAAAAGGCAGAAAGTGAAAAAAAGGCCATTGTGCATATACAACGAGGCGACAACAGCAACTTAAGGAAACCACGCGGAACTATAGCAGCAACGAGGACAACAAAAGAAAAAGGAGGAACACTAAGGGCCTACGATTCTCGGCGGAAAATATAGCGGGGTAACTACGTACAACATTTACTATATACTATGAATATGTTTGTTTAAAATATTTAATACATTTAAATGCCAAGGTTGAGCTTGAGTACGAAATATGCAAAAAAAAAAATATGCGAAATATGTCTACTTAGTCCGTCACGTCCGTGCCATTAAAAATAGTTCTCCAAACATTTTTTCTAATCTATTTTTCGAGATCATCGAATATTTTCCAGATTTTAAATATTTTAATAATATCTTAGTTCGCCAAACACGAGTTAGAATAATTTTCACAGAACTAGGGCGCGTCTACTTAGTCCGCCACAGTCCGCCGCGTCAGTAAGAATAAAGAGCAAGTATACTTTTCCTGATGCATTCTTTTTTATAGCGCGTCTACTTAGTCCGCCAAGCACGTGTCGGTTTAGATAACTTTCGTAACACTTGGGCGCGTCTTCTTTGTAAGAAAAGAAAACTGTAAGCACTTAGGAATCGTAGTATGTAAGAAAAACAAATATACATATTCCCAATAAAAATAAATATACGAATCAATGAATTAATAAAAACCTGGAAAAATTCCATCGCCAGAGGTCACTGAAACGTCACGATCTGTGACGATCGCCTGGGCATCCGACGAGGATATTCCAGCCTATGCGACGTCGTTACATGACGCATAATTCTTTTACAAACAACAACAGAAACAACTGTTGGAAGAATAGTTACTCTTTAGAATTTGTTGTGCTGCATTTTTAGGCCCTGTACCGAAGGTACAAGAGTGATAGAGGAGTCGATATAGCCATGTCCGTCCGTCCGTCTGTCCGTCTGTATGAACGAAAGGATCTCGGAAACGGTAATAGATAGAGACTGCGTGTTTTTTGCATTCGTCTAGGACTGCTCCGGAATTTCACAAGTTTATTTTAAAATTTTGCCCCTCCCCCCTTCCCCATAAAATCACACCCAAGGAAAAATATGTATGCCAGTAAAGAGATAACGTCCCTCTTAGTCAAAATCCAAAAAGTTCATCAAAATCGGATAATAAATAACGATTTTATAACCAATTGAAATTGAACAACCCCTCTTTTCTTTTCATACATAAAAAAATGTTTTATAAGGCACTTATCCGTGCAGTAGGAAGTGGTCATAGGTTTGGTCATATGCTCGGGAAACATTTAATGTGTTTGTTAGGAGACCTGAACTGGTACAGGGCCTCTTACAGTCGGTTACGCCTGACTGTATTTTCTTACTTGTTAATAATGTTCTTCTTCAACATCATTGACTGTTTTCGGTTTTAGTTTAACTGGTTGGTTTGTAATATGCCGCACATTCTTCTTCTTTAATGCCAACAGATTCGTATTGTTTCTCTGGCCTAATATGGCTGGAACTTATGCATTTGAATAACATTTTGCACGCAGCTTATAGAGATAACTTGATGAAAGACTTCTGTGGACTAATAATTATACGCGGTGTTGACACTGTGAATATTTCTGCAATGCTTACTCATTTAAGCAATCCTTTTGGCCTTTATTGTATGAAAATTTAATTAGTTACTTAATAAAATCTGTTGCTATTTTATTGGCAATTATTGAATTTGAATTTCATATGCCTTAAAGTTAAAATAGAACAAATAAGATACACAGATACAATCCACATCACATACAAATGCTAACAAAAATGTTGCATACTTCTGTGCGCACTATTAAGAATAGCATTTAAATGCGAAGCATATTTTATGGCTGAACTTGATGTGCATTTCCGATTTATAGTAACCCACTTCCGGTTTTATAATAGATCAGTGTACGTTTTTATAAATTTTTTTTAACGTTTATCTTGTTTGCTATTAGCTATTTACTACAATATATTAAATTTTTAATGCACTGCGCTGCATCGCAATATTATACTATATCAAAGGCATACAACAGCTCTGACTCGAATTTCTATACAAATACATATAATAAAACTTCTATATATGTATACCAATCTCTACTTTATTAATTTATTATTAAAAAGCTTAAGTGTTCTTTTAACTGCCGCTGCGCCATTTTAGGAACATGAATTATTTATGACTTAATTAAATCAAGCGAAGCATAGCAAATAGTTTCAATGATGCAGCGTCAAAGCGTCACGCGCAAAATTCATTCAGCTTAAAGAATCGTGAACACCCACCCACACAGAGTAGATGAACTGCTACCGTAAAACAAAACAACTTTAAATTGACAGACAAACTAACAAACAAACAAACAATAATCTTAACGCATTCTTTTAAATCTTTAAACATGTATTGTCGTTCCCTAGCGCCTCTTCAACTCTGCGCATAGACAACAATCTAAAACTACTTCATATCAAAACTCGATTCAAGCAAATCCGGCAATAATTCAAATTTGTTGTTGATAAATGACAAAGCACTAAAATATTTTAGCATTAGAACAATCACAATAAATATGCCATAATCTTAGGCAATATAACTAACCATTCCAAAAATAAGAGGAATGAGAAAGAGGTTGAAACGAAACTTTAATACGCTACGCATAAAAAATAATTTAAGCACATTTAGTTTGATAAGCATGAAATTGTTCAAATACGTTTAATAGTTATTTGAACCATGAGTTTTTAATATGGTAAGCCGCTCGAAGTGTGTAAAATTAGTAAATGAAGTTGAAGTTGAAATTCGAGATGGCTCAACCGATTTTAATTGGACTTCCATTGACAGGTAGAAAGCCTTTTAGACTTTATCATACATCAAACAAACCATTGATTTTGTATAGGAACCCCGTGGTGTTTGTTCAAGCTAAGCTTTGAAACGGCTGAACCGATTTTGATAAAACGTTTATTGGCAGTTAGAGCACTTTTTGCACATTATTTTTTCAACTATATATGACTCTTGATACGCTGCATTTAAGAGAAAACTTGTCGTATTTTAGCATATATTTGGCGCCATAATATCCGCAGGAGAATGTGCAGTGTTACACTCATCTAAATAAAGAAAACCGCCCAAAAAACATGCCAAGTACAATAGTTATTGAATCTCTGTGTATTATGTCATTCGTGCAAAGTGATGCGTGGGCAGCTTATATAACATATTAAATCTGCTTCAATCCATTAACAACATTCATACAAAAATATAATACATACATACTCTTCTCTCTACATGTGATGGGTATACAAATAAAAATAAATAAAAACAAACGATAATGTTCCATTTATAACGGTACAAAAATGAGCTAATTTTTATGTATATAAAACATTCACCGATTGCATAATCCATTCTTTACGCTAAAAAAACTTTCACTGCAGCCATTTACATCTTCATTTTGTCTCATTTTGTTATATTTTATTTTTATTTGTTTAAATTGCTCTTCTTTGTTATTGTCTTTGCCCTTGTGCAGGTTCAAGTGCGAGTAGCGCTTTGTGAGATACACTCCACAGATTGCTTTCTTTCTGCCATTATGTATCTTGTATCTTTTTGTTGACTTTTGCTTTTTGGCTTATCAAACGAAACCGGTTAAGATGCTTTACGCGTTGGACGCTCTTTAAAGTTAAATTTTTTTTTTTTAAATTTTTTTTTTTACTTTTGTTTAGAAATAAAAATATTTTAAAATTTTATTTTATTTTATTTCCAATGTGGGTTTTTTTTTGTATTTTTTCTTTAGATCCCGTACCACTTTGTGTAAAGCATTTTGTTTTAAATTATAATTATTCAAAAAAAATAAATATATGAAGATGCTCGGCTAACAAATAAAATCGTTCATTTATATATTATTTTTTTTGTGGTCTGTTGTCTGTCTTTTAACGGTCTTCGATTTGATTTGAACTTTAATAGTCATTTACATAAGGCTTGCTTTGTAATGCGGCGCATGATTTGCCGTAATCGTAACCGGATTTAGGCATAGGATGTACCGAATTTGAATTTGGTATACATAGAAAAAAAAAACAAAAGAGGTCGAGAGTAATGCCTACTTACTCATAGTACAAAATGTATCTCGTACCAGGCACGCGGTTGTGCAGTTTTCATTAATTATTTGTGGTATTTGTTTGCAATTTGGCTTTTTATGTAAGACAATGGCACGAGACAGGTACCAGTGGGTCAGCATCTTTATTTTATTTTTTTTGGAAATATTTTTATATATTTTTTAATAACTTTAAATTATAATGACCCGGCGTGGCTCGGTTAACATAAAAAATATTAAAGCGTTAACAAATTTTAAATAAGCTGCTACACTTAGCCAGCTTTAAAGCTAGCTGCTATTGCTAGACAGCCATACAGCTAGCTGGTGCATACAGTTAGCTGTTGCTGCTAGTCATTCATACTGCTAGCTGCTACCCAGCCATACTGCTAGCTGCTACTGCTAGCCAGCCATACAGCTTGCTGCAACTGCTAGCCAACCATATCATATAATCATCATAGATGGTTGCCATTGCAACCTTTTTAAAAATATGCAGAGAGGAAAGGGACGAGGAGTGTCGCAATGCTACTGCAGAGAAGAACGCTTCCTATCAGCGAACTCTGCAGTCGGGAGCAATGCGAGCTGTTAGAGAGCGATATAGAGAGAAACGGAGAGAGGAGAAACGCCTTTTCAGACGCAAGAAAAATGAGCGAGAAAGGCGGGAGTTTGAGAATGTTGAGATGTTACGTGACAGAAATGAAGCTCGAAAATTCTATCAAAAGACCGGCGGCGAAGAGTTGGTTAGGAGTATGCACCAATTTTTATGCAAGATAAGGTCCGATCAACGCATACCCAATGACTGGAATCTCAGTGTTCTCTGTCCTATCTTTAAGAAAGGAGACCCCGCTGTTTGCACCAACTACCGCGGAATAAGTCTCCTTTCCATTGGATATAAGACTCTGTCGGGCGTATTGTGTAATAGGCTGAAGCCGTATACCGACTCACTGATAGGACGATATCAGTGTGGCTTCAGATCAAAAAGGTCGCCACATTACGCCAAATCTTGGAAAAGACCCGTGACTTCAAAAAAGACACTCACCACCTATTTGTCGACTACAAAGCCGCTTTCGACACGTTGATTAGAGCGAAGTTCTTCGACGCCCTGTCTGCACTAGGTATCCCGGCAAAGATTGTCCGTCTTTGCATGGCGACGCTATCTAACGCACAAAGCGTTGTCAGGGTGGGGAAAAACCTCTCCGACCCCTTTGATTCCAAGAGAGGTTTCAGGCAGGGCGATGCTCTGTCGTGCGATTTTTTCAATATCCTACGCCAATGTCCGTACATACAGAGTTCGTCGGGCTCGATCTTCCAAAAGGAAGTGATGCTGCTCGCTTACGCCGATGACATCGATATCATCGATACGCAGGAACGGCGAGTCAGCAAGGCGTTCTCGGAGATTTAAAAACATTCTCGGCTCATGTGTCTAGCGGTGAATGAGGACAAGACGAAGTACTTGGTGTCTTCTCGCACTCCGTCAACGCATCTTGGACGGTCAGTGACGATGGAGAATTTCAACTTCAGTGTTGTAGAAAACTTCGCTTATTTTGTAACAGAGCTAACCAGCAACAACAACGAATCACGATTGCAAACAGATGCTTTTTTGGGCTGAGCAAGCAAATGAGAAGTAAAGCCCTCTCTCGACAGACGAAAGTAAAGATCTATAAGACGCTGATACTCCCGGTCCTATTGTATGGCGCAGAGGCATGGACCGTGATTGAGTCGCACGAGACAGCGTTGGAAGTCTTCGAGAGGAAGATTCTTCGCAGGATCTTTGGTCCTATTAGAGTCGGCGACGAGTTTAGGTCTTGTATGAACCGCGAGCTGTACGAGCTATTCGATGAGGTTGACATAGTCCAGCGCATAAAATTCCAGCGGCTTCACTGGGCTGGGCACTTCATTCGAATGGATGAAAGAGCCCCAGCACGCATGGTTTACATGGGGGGGCCCAAACTTGATTGGTGGACGCCGACATAGAGAACGACCGGGCACTTGATGGAATGACCAGGTATGGAGAGATCTGTCCGTACTTGGCATTCAAAACGACTGGCGCCAGCGCGCACAAGATTATGGAGGCTGACGCGCCTTTCTAGACGCGGCCTTGACCGTTAGACTGTTGTCGGCCATATAAGTAAGTAAGTAGGTAAGAGAGGAGAGGCCAATGTAAGGCTTCATTGCGACAGGCTTCTTTGATATATAAGCAGAAATGGCATATGTTTTTTTGGATACCCTACAAAGTAGAAGTCTTAGGTATAAATAGGCAATAAGAGAAGGAGTCCTGTTGATGAATAAATCAAATTGCTAAGCTTAGTTCTTATCGTTCGAAATACTGCATGCGAATAGACCTTAGTACTTGTGCCTGTCTTATAATTTAAACTGTTTTATAGACTTACAGTCCATTGAAATTCTTCTAACATAAACGAACGTTCAGCACACAATTTCTACCCACCTAGTTTGTATCTTTTATTAGCTAATATTTTCAAGCAGCTTTTCAGCTGAGTACAAGTATTACATAAAACCTCACTGACCAAATAAAATCCTATTTAATTATATTTTAATGATTTTCTGACCTTACACTTATTGTCATGTGCATATTAACAACAACAACTTTCGCGCATATCACGTGCTTTTATTTAAACTTAGCGCATTTTATTATATCGTATATATATATATATATCTATATCTATATATATTTTTGTTTTTACCTCGACCATAGACATTAGCAACAGGAACTTCATTGGACAATAAAAAAAAAAAAAAAAACCGAGCAAAAACAATAACAACGACACTAAACTTTAGAGCAACAAAAGTGGTTTTCTGATTTTGGTTGACGTTGAGATACATTTCTGTTGTTTTTTTTTTTTTTTATTGTTTCCACTGACTGACTGAGATTCATGTGACCAACTCGAGACCTGTTCATAAATTTTTTTTATACGGCATCTGCTCGCTGTTTGACGTATAATTTTGTTGTTTTTATTTGACTTTGTTTTCATTTTTGTCAAATTGAAATTTTAATAAATTATTCATCGAATACTTGCTAATTTCGAAACGGATGAATCGATGGCTCGATTTGACGCCATCAGTCTGAAAGCTGTCGGCTTATCATAAACATTTACTGGGATCCTTGACTTCATTTGGAATTCTAGCTAAAACAGCTAAAAGCATTTTCATATCTGCTAACTTAAGTTAGCACATTTTTTATTGATGTTTCTTAAATGAGTCAAGCAATCAGCGTCTAAGAATATCGCCCGAAATTAACGCATATGTAAATTAGTATTTATCACTAGGCATATTGATTGATATACATACTGTGGCGGCTCCTTGCTAATCTACGCCAGGCGACGCCTAATGAAGTTTAATGTCTTTGGCTATTATTTAAGTATTAGAATGGGTTTGTTTTTTTATCTACTGCTGTTACATACTCCAGTAACTACAGCTTACATCATATAGATTCATTAGTGAATGTGTAGCGCGTGTTTTACATTACAGCAATACATCCTTGATATCAATCAATATTTGATGTACTCTGCATGATTGATGCGGCAATATCTTTATTAGACTTCATAAATATTAGCATGTATGAAAATAATGAGCGATAGCTGATTTTAATTAGCACCTTCTCACTTTCATATCGAATTTTGTCTTTTTGTGTATTTGTCTGTCTGTCCGTCCAGCTGTCTGTATTCCGACTTCCATTACCGATGCTTTATAGCCGCCAGCTGTCATTATTTGTCAAATAATTTAATATTTGTCGTCGCAAAACTGCATAAAAAAAATATTTAGAAATCTGATTAGCATATTTTCTGATTTTTATACCATTCACGCATAGTGTGAAGTGGCATTTTCAGTTTGTGAGAAAGTCTGTAACGCATTGAAGGAGCCTCTTAAAATGCTTGAGTTAGACTTTGGAACTTTAACATTTAGTTTTGAAATACAAATATCTCAATCAATTGTCGCTGATCATCTCTAATAAATACGACACAGCAATTGTCAAGAATATAAGTCTTCGCTATATCTACTGGAAAATAAAGAGATCTGCTACTCAACGATAGCTACGATAGCTACATTGAGATTTATTTGCAACATTGAACCTCGATTATAGTTGCCACATCCACATACAGAACGTATGGCTTTATATATATATATATATATATTATATATACCCTTCAAACTTTGATGTCACATCTTCAGATAGGTACGCTGATTTGTTGGTATACGGTTCTCTTATATCGCTTTTGGAGCAACCAGAAGTTTTTATTAAGTATTGTACGACATATGCCCACCATATCTTGTATGTGTTCCTTTAACATGAACTCACTGTCATGTAAGAAACCCAGATACTTCATCTATGTCACCTGTCGCCATTCAAGAATGACTGTAGAAGAGACTGCTGTCTTCAAAGAAGTTATTTGATGTTGCGGCATAATGTCCCGATAATACATAAAGTCACCAAGCAGTGCGACGATGGGTTTTTTCGTAGTACAAAGTCGTACTCTGGCACAGATGGAAATACGTACTGTAACTGAAAGTAATAAATAGTTTCATTACTATAACTCAAAGGTCGTATTCTACATACATTGCTTGTTCTGATTGCCAGCACTTTCCCGAACATTTAATCGAACTGCTGATGGTCTCGAAAAGTTCTTTGAAAGTGAATTCTGTTCAAAGATGTGAAAGATTATAGAGCATGAGTTGAACCAACCAGCAGGGTTCACCGAAGACTAAGAGAATAGCGTGTAGTCAGATGTCTGTTTCTTAAGACTTTCCTTCAGATGCTACCTTACTATTTCACCAACTTCATGCCCAATTCAGCTTCGCAGGAGTCGTATTTCAATGTTGATAGGCCCTATGTCAAAACATTGACCGGCATCTCGTTCGTTCGAATGTACTCTATACAGATTATATCAACTCGTTCGATAAGTTCGCGCACAAAGTGAAGGCGAATATCAAAATGCTTTGTACTCTTATGGAATACTAGATTCCTTGAGAGTTGTCCAGCACCTTGATTAACAATGTATATTTGCTGGTTTGTAGCTGGTCGAAAATCTCGTGCAGGTTGCTTTTAAGATGCAGGGCTTCTGGCATGGACTCGGAGAAAGACAATGCCTCTTGCCGCGTTTGCCAGTAAAAGATCTACGGTCATCCAGGCTTGCGTTCCAGTTGGAATAACCACTTCTTTTCCATGACTTCTTTATTTGGTTTATTGCTGATTTCCCAAGTATAGGGTTGGAAAAAAAGTCTTTTCGTATTTTCGAATGTATTTAAAATTTTTATCAAATTGCGTACAATCATCGGATTTAGTTCAATAACTTGTTGCTTACGAGATTCCAATCTTCATTATGCCCCGCTCATAGAAGCTTGCTTCCCTATTTGCAAAAAAGTGAGACAAGCCTCTTTTGAGGCCAATTTCTAGCCAACTAAATCGTTTGACATTGACAGGAAGATATGGTAATCCGATTGTGCCAGGTCCGGACTATAAGGTGGAAGACCTCCCATTCGAACTCCCGTTGCTTCTGGCGCGTCACAATCGATGTGTGTGGTATGGCGTTCTCCTGTTGGTACACAATTCCTCTCCTATTGGCAATAGATTGCCGCTTCTGGGTGATTGCTGCTTTCAAGCCGTCCAGTTGTTCACAGTAGAGGACCGAACGTTTGAGCGTTTGGCCATAGGGGAGCAGCTCATGGTACATGATTCCCGGCCAATCCCATCAAACATCCGAGCTTAGCAACCGTTTGAGCCGCTTCGCCACGCTTCACGTTGTCGCAAGTGACCCATTTTTCATTGCCAGTCACCATTCGCTACAGAAACAGATCGATTTTATTCCGATTCAGCAGCAATTCGCAGATGGAAATTCGATCCATGAAGTTTTTTTGGTGTCAATTCGTGTGGCACCCAAATATCGAATATCGTTTTTTTGTGTAGCCAAGCTTCTTTTAATGCCTTTGAAGGGTCATATGACTGATATTCAACTCCCGGGCGATGGTACGGCTGCTACAACGGCGGTCTATCTCGATCACTTTCTTGATTTTATCGACTTCTTCAAAGACAGGTCTTTCGGAGTGTGGTGCAACTTCCACTTCCTCCACACCAGTAAACCAGTAAACATCACAGATTTTTTTGACCGCTTGCTTGCGCTTTTGCCTTTCAGGTAGTAAAAATTTAATGTATGGCGAATTTCTTCCTTCGAGACTTCCATGTTCGACACGCTGTAGCTCACAACTGAATTGTCCAAGCGGAATGGTATCATAAAGAGCGTAGTACTAGACATTCGTACCTTTCGAACGCCGTAAAGTATGCCTCTATACGACAAATACTTTACAAGACATACCTAATTGAAGAAAACAACCTATTATAATGGAATTCTGATGACACTTTTAGTTAGATCTCCTCATCGATGTCTCCGTTTAAGTATTCTCTTATGAAGTCCAATTAGTGTACTTCTAACTTCAATACTGCTGCAAATGCATATTTATGCCATTCGTGATCCCATTAGGTACTAGTCGGGCTTTTCGACACTCAACCGCACCACTCGATTTGTATTTTGTACGGAAAAACCATTTCGTTTCGATGACTTCTTTATTTGGTTTATTGACGACTTCCCAAGCACCACTTTTCTGCAGCATTGTATATTTTTTCATCATCAGTTTGAGGCGTAAGGACCGGCAAGAGCTTCATTTGCTGCGAACGGATCGCATTGAATTGAAAGAGAAACAACTCTTCTGTTGCTGATTCAGATACGTCTTCAGTATCACTCGATTCCGTTTTTGCAGCGTTTACTTGGTTGTACACCTTCTTTGGTCGGCCTGATCTAGCCGATCGTAGTTAAATTGGGCCACGTTTTGAAGTAACTCCACCATTATAATTAGTCTTCGGATGAATTACAATCATCCTGCTGAAAATCCTTTGGTTGATTGAGATAGATTTTAAACTCTTTACTGGAGTATTCTGCATCGATGTCAGTTCTCCAGTTCTTAAACTCTTTAAATATTTGAAGGACTTCACTTTTTAGGCCCTGTACCGAAAGGTACAAGAGCCTATTGGTTTTGTGCAAATGTATGTAACAGGTAGAAATAATAATCGGAGACCCCCCAAAGTTACCCCCATTATGGTCAGGAGCGATAGAGGAGTCGATATAGACATGTCCGTCTGTCCGTCTGTCCGTCTGGCCGTCCGTATGAACGAAAGGATCTCGGAAACGGTAATAGATAGAGACTTCGTGTTTTTTGCATTCGACTAGGACTGCTCCGGAATTTCACAAGTTTATTTTAAAAACTTGCCCCTCCCCCCCTTCCCCATAAAATCACCCCCAAAGGTAAAAATTTCTTCGGCACAAAAAAAAGTAAGTATGCCAGTATAGAGATATCGTCCTTCTTAGCCAAAATCCGAAAAGTTCATCAAAATCGGATAATAAATGGCGATTTTATAAGCAATTGAATTTGAGCGACCCCCCTTTTCGTTTCATACATAAAAAAATGTTTTAAAAGGCACTTAGTCGTGCAGTGAGAAGTGGTCATGTGTTTGGTCATAAGCTAGGGGAACATTTAATGTGTTTGTTAGGCGACCTGCACTGGTACAGGGCCTCTTACAGTCGGTTACGCCCGACTGTGATTTTCTTACTTGTTTTCTGTATAGTATACAGCTCACTTCATTTAGAGTAGTCGTCGATATGATATATCGACTTCCTCCATTACTGCTCACACGCATTGGCAGTGTACTAGCTCTAATACGTCGTTCGATCTTGAACTTGATAATGAGAAAGGATTTTAGAGCTGCGTCCCCTTAATACATTGGCATTCACTCCATGCATTTTTTATCTTTCTTTATGATTTCTTTTAAGTCTTTCTCGTTAAAGTGGCCAAAGCATCCGTGCCACTCCTTGATTTGGTCACTGGAACTGGTCTAATTTCAAACAAGTAGGAATGCTAGTCTTTATATATGATTAATCTTAAATATAAATACTTACAATAATATTTATAGGGTATGAACATTCCGTTCCCAACACATCCACACACAAATCTATTCTACGAGTAGTTCAAACTCAATTCAATATTTATGCGCACTATTAGAAGGTGGCAAAATTTTTTATGACCAACTTAAGCAATATTTAGTCGACTTTATATATCTATCATAAATAAATTTATGACCCGAAATAAATTTCAACTGCCGGCTTAGTGTTGTGGCGAATCGGGCAATTTGATTACATGAATTTGCGTAAAACGTAATTTATCACGAAATCATGATATATAAATAAAAATATTTTCTTAATAACTTTTAAATACCAAACATTTTCAAAGAAGAAGAAGACGAAGCGCTAGACCAGCTGTCGACAATAAAATGTCACGCGCGTTATTGCATTGAGGTCGTTGGAAATGATCTCTACATGAGATCTTTTCACCTGGTATTTGTAAATATGGCCAGATGGCGGCGCGTGTTACTTGTTGAAGAGCTAACGGTTGATGTGTGTGACGATGATGTTTGGTGTAGGCATAGCTAAACTTGTACAAATAGATATGCAGATGCCAGCACATAAGACACTACACGCAGCTTACATCATTGGAAAAGTAGCAGATGCTGCTGTTTATAATTTAAAAATTTGCAATATATATCAATAGATATATGTATTTATAAAAAGCAAAAGATACATTTATAATAAATGCTATTCAACAACAGCTACACAAAACAGCAGTAAACGCTTTAACTCGTTAACTGTCAGTAGAAGCAGCTAAACCATTTATTTTTGAGATGAAACACAAAAAAATAAAATGACAAGTTTCAGTGTGAATTACAAAAATTGCCAAAAAAAAAAAAAAAAAACATATATAATAAAAAGTCACAAAAAAGATACACTTTGACAACAAAGCGCGTGACTCCTTTCACAAAAGCCACAAAAAAAAAGAGCAGCAGCAAACAAAAATACTTCGACATCAAAAGTGCAGACAAAAGTGTTAAAATTAGTACAAAGAAACAAAAAAAAAGAATGACAAAATTGCCAAAAAAAAAAAAAAAATGAAAAAAAAACCAATACAATAAATAAAGCCGCAAAAGTATTTGTGCTGCATGCGTGCGTTGGCCTGATTTTCCTTTCGTTTGCTCATGCGCTGCAAATGTATCTGTGTATCTGCGTAACTGCTGCAGCAGCAGTTGTGCTTGAAGCCATGTAGTCGAGTGTAAACAACAAATACTTTCTCTAAAGATACATTTTGTGTTTCGTTTGCAGATACTTGCACTGATTTGCATATGTATGGGTAAGCTGCGTTATCTGACACGCGCTCAGCATGCTGCGCCGGCAGCAAAGCTTTTTCACACACTCACACAAAGAAACAGCTTAGCTGTGCAGCCACACAGCCGGTTTTCCGCTTAAAGTCTCAGATCCGTTTGTATTTTGCTTTTTAAGCCGCCTTACGTGCGCTCACAGCTTTCAGATACAAATTCGCTTTGCAAGCTAACGTGTCGTGTATCTAAAGCGTTCCGTTGTTGCTCAATTCGTTTCGATTCGTTTCGTGTGTGAATTACAACTTGTCGCTGCCGCCGCCGCCGTCAACAACATAACTGAGTGGCAACAGCTTCGTCGTTGTCTGTGGTCACAGTGTATCGCGCAGATACTTTTTGCGTTCGCACGAGTTCAGACGTGCTGCGCTTCTCGTCTCTAAGTCGGTCTATATATCTATTTAGTCTTCCTTTTTTGTGGTTGATTTGGCTCCTGTTTTGCTGCCAACATTGCAACTTTGCCACAATAGCTCGCCTGCATTCGTTTTTGTCGCGTCAATGTGCTGCCTTGCATTGCCTGCGTTATGCTAATTACCGAAAGGATTCAAATCATAGCTTACATTATCGGTTACTATCTCTTTGGCAAGACAATTAAAATTTTTTAGCTGTGCGCAGCCAAAAAAAAAAAAAAAAATAAACAAACAAAAAAATATAAAACAAACAAAATAGTCTAATTGAACTTTTGTGTGCCACTTTGTGTGTCGCGTGGTTTTGTTTGTGTAAACTGAAAACACAAAAGTTGTGCAATTACCTTAAACAAAAGAAAGAAAGATAGAAGGAAAGAAGTGCTTTAGTGTTTATAACAAAAATTTACAAATATAATAAAAAAAAATTCATCCTCGTAATTTATTGCAAAAAGTGCCAAAAAATATTTAATTTAAATTAATTTATTAAATAAATATTAAATTTTAAGCATTAAATTTAGACAAAACTAAACTAAAAAAAATACGAATTAACTTAAGCAGATTTTGTAAAAAAAAATCATTGCTTAAAAATGAGACAGCACGGAATGCTGATTAGTTTAATATTATGGTAAGTTTATTATATTAAATTATTTTATATTTTATTGATAAACTTAATGAAAATATTGGTTTTAATTTAGGACAGACAAACATGCACAAAAACAGACGGTCAGACAGACAAAGCTAGATTGACTTGACGAAGCAGAGAATAGTTTACCCATAGGTCTAAAAGGTATAGAAGAAGATACAGTTTAGAAGAAACACAGCTCACAAAGTGTATATTCTCTTCAGCTGAAACTCAAAAGTCGTATCGATATTGATATGTCTGTCTGTCCGGCTGTATTTCTAAACATCAGGATCTTGAAAACTACATGAGATAGTGACAAAAATTGAGAGCTGAATATATAGCTTAAAAATTTCTACACTGGTTCAGAGCGAAGTACTATAATTGGTAGCCCACGTACAAAACTTCCTCATTATCTTAGATTTTGTTTGATCTTTTTTTATGGTTTTTTTTGAAGCTTCCAACTGAAAGTACTTTTTGTCAGTTCTTAAAAATTAAATACCACATGTATGCAGATTGGAGTATTATATATGTTTGAAGAGGTCACCGCGTTCAACATTCTTTCTTTTCGCAAATAGATATCAGAATATAGGAATGAACGCAATATTCTGATATCAACTTAATAAAATGTTCTCCACTAAACTGACAAAAAATGTTCAGCATTAATTTTGTGCATGATTTCATTCTTTGAATTTTGGTATATCAATCAAACGTTCAATTCTTAATAAAATCTTGTTTAAAGTAATCAATATTGATTTTAAATTGAAAAGGTTCTTCAATTTTAATTAATTTATGTCTAAAGACAAAACGGTTTCATTTTGTCTTTTTTTTTTTGCAAATAAAAAAAAAGTGATTGGCTAAATAACGACTCATATCTCATGATTTTAGGTTCTTATTTTGCATCTCTAATGTTTAGATGCCGAAACGTTAGAAGCATTGACGGAAAGTAATGAGCTTTATAACTTTTGGGAACCAACTTCCAACTGTCAACAAATCGTTCTCCATGTTCAGCAATGATCTACCAAAATTGTTCTGTATTTATTTTGCGAATTCTAACTTAATAATTTGAATAAATTAAATGATTAATGCGAATTCGCTAAGAACAGCAAAAATAAAAACAAATTCAAATGCTAAAAAAATTTAATCGAAATTCATGACATGTCTGTTTTTATTAGACCTTTGATTGGAGCAAAAGTTTGTGAGAAACTCATCTAACACTACTACGCAATCGAAGCTTCTTTGCTTTCTCAAAAAGTTGTAGCACAAAGAAATAAAGCTTGTCCATGGCATCTTTTTGATTTGCATAAATTTGTCAAAACATTTTAATTAATTTATCTTTTTTTTTTATATTTAAAGTTAGAAACTTCAAACTGCCATGGCTGAAGGAGCATAAAGCTAGAAGAAGTTGTAATTATTTTTACATAATTTTCCGTATACGTTGCTCCATACATATTACTGTTTATTAATATGCAAAATAATGTAAGCCACATTCTGCTACATTCACAATTCCTGTCACTTTCTTCCTTTCTGTTAGAAAGGCCAAACAAGACATTTCTTTGGAGCAACCCATTATCACTCGATTTGGAGGATTTTTAATCTATTTTAATGAGAATTCAAAGCTCTTTTTAAATATTATTACAAAAAAGTAACAAGAGATCAAAAAGTAATATGTGTACGCCATCCATAAGGAGCCAACATAATATGATAGCCCGTTGTTCACTTAAATCTTTTTATAAAAAAAAAACTTCTTTATTCAAGTCATCAGCTAGAAACTTTTTAATTATATTAAGTATCATTCAAGTTGATGACTTGATTAAAGAAGTTTTTCATAAACAAGACATAAGTGAGCAACAGGCTATGCAAAAAAGCGGCCGAGTCATATCAATACTCTGCACTTCGAATGTAAATAGCTCTATTTTCCGTGTTCATTCTGAATATCTAAAACATGTTTAATAAAAATGTTAGCCAGACATGACTCAATAGATGTGTCTCCACTTTTGTCAGATAATTTAATCGCCTTAATTAGTATTGCGGGAATGAATGCTTTTATGACTTTCAAATGATTCTAGTTTCCTGAGAGTACTGCTTAATAGCGAAACAATTACCAATCAGAATGAGCTTTGTCTGGAGATAACGAGGTATAGGGTACATCTTGCCATTTTTTTTAAGTTTTCAAATTGTTCTACTGGATTTTCTTGGAGGATGTTCGTATAATAAAATCATTTTATTTTGTCTCTGTTCGAATGCGAGCTCAAAAGCTTCCCATCATGTTTTCCAGAAAATAGAGATTGAAAACCCTAAAAATATTTTTTTTTTGTTGTCATTTTTAAACAGCTAAATCATGCCGTGCAACAAACTTTGCTGATATCAGAAATGAAAGGCTAAACCATGCTCTTTCAAATGAGCGCTATGCCATTTAATGTTCAATCTAAACACATCAGAAGAGTTCTCATTCAGTTTTTATTGTTCATAATAAATACTGACTTTATAATTCCAGCAAATATGTAGCCTGAGCTTGGATCGTTGAAAATTTGGCCTTTCCGTTGATTTTAATGGTTGACTGAGTATAATATATGACTTTTTGCACTTTTGGTTGGTATAGTGGAACCACTTTTCATTATTAGTCACAAACATTACTTAAATAGGAACCGAACCACACACAAAACGCACGAGGATTCTTCTTCATACAATTTTTCCAAATCCTGTTTTTTTTTTCAAACGTATGAGTGGCCTGGCAGGAAGGAGAAGGCTTCTTAATCTAACTCTATATCGACCCAATTTACTCTATAACTGTGTGCAAATTAAGATCTCAATGCAACGTCGAATTTTTCACGTAGCAGGAGCAGCCACAATTCTGCAGCATCTAAATACGGTTGCAATTGGTTTTTGTCGTGATCCCCCAAATCTACACGCCATAGAGCCAGATTAGAGCTATGCACTTGGCATATTACTGTTTTTTCGCCCGGAGAGAAAGTGTACTCCTCCTATTGAGCAGCCATCTGAGTTGAACCATTCTCAGGCGGGATTTTTTTAGTATGGCTGTCAGGTGTCCCTGGAGGGTACATAAGTCTCTTGTCCAGGTTGATGCCAAGGTATTTTGCTAGTAAGGATTTGAATAGCTGGAGTAACCATGCGTTTAAGCGGAAAACATGATCTTGCTTGCACTGCAAAAAAATTAGATCTCATGTAACAACATTTTTTATTAACAGAATTATTTTCTTGCTATGTTTTAATGATTTGATTCGAGAAGTATAACCAATAATTGCCGTCGAATGAAAAGCAATTTTATATATATTTAGGCACACTATTAATGTATAATTGGAACCTTCATATGAGTCATAACTAGATGCTTCTTTGAATTATGAAGATGAAATGCAATTAATCACGACGACTGTATTAACAAAATTATTGAAAAAAAACTTTTAAGTTTTAAAAGATTTTGAAACCAAGCAAATAAAATGGAATACAAAAATTTCTGCATACAAAATATCTTAAAACTTCTTGAAGCATTTTTTAACGTTCTTCATGTCATGAAACGCACGGTCTTTGTCATTGGGCGGCACAAGCCAATGTTGACAATATCAACTTGCCCAACCTCTCTGAAGGCTGGCGAGCAGCAAAGGCTTCTCAAAGTGCAAATATAGATGAACAAAATGTAATTAATCAATGTAGGTGCCATTAATGGCCTCACGTGAATTCTTTAAATTTTCCATAGTTTTGTGACAGGTAACTGTGTACAAGCGAATAGCACTGTGCTTTTTTTTTTTTTTGCAAATATATAATTAAAGAACATTAATTTAGTTTAAATATTTTACTTTTACTTAATTTTATTAATTAATTGAATTAATTGTATTAATTCAGATTAATTTCCGCTGCAATTGTTTACCTTTTTTGAGTAATGAAGCTAAAACTGTCTGCAAAATAGTGAGTGGAACTGTATAGGATGGGAGCATCTGTATTTGATGGAGTAGAAAGTTTTATTCTTGCTGGTTTTTTTCCTTGCGGTTGTTTGATTAATGCTGCTTTTAAGGACTTTGCCAGTATGGTTCGTTCATGTTCAAATGAATTTGTAGTTTAATATTATGTTTGCTTTGGATCTTTATAGTTTTATGTCTGTAATATCTTTAAAATTTTCCAAAGCTTAATTTGCATAATTTAATTAAGCTCAAATGCTTAGCATATTTTACCAATAAAAGCAAAAACTTCAACAACATTCTTCCGGAAACATTTCATGCCATGTTTGTAGAACAATAAACAATTCTTAACTATTTTATTTTATTACATTTATTTCTGCATAAATTAAATTCCTTTCGCTTTCGTTAAATAATTTAAATACCAATCAATTTAAGCAGTATATAATATAATATTAAACTATTTGTTGTCACAATACAACTTCTCCAAGCCATGACAGTATTTAAATTAAGATATATACCAATCGATCTATCTATCTTTATTTAAATAGTTAAAAGCAACAGTTACAAATTACAAATTTAAGCGCCTCATAAATATGCAAAAAAACATGTTTGTCATTGGGCCTACCAATTATTTAAGCTATCACTAGCATAAAAATGCACATTAATCAAAATTAATTAAAAAAAAAAAATATTTAAAAAAAAATTCCACAAGCGCGATTTTTGGCAGCGCATTAGGAAGTGATGCGCACGAATCAATTTTATTTTATATATATTTAATGTGCATATCACATGCTTTCAACGCCAAAAATATATAAAATTAAAATAAAACCAAAGCTAAAGCCTTCAAATTGTATTAATTAATGCAGGAATTTGCATTATGAACACAAATTTGCTCTTATACAATAAACAGTTTAAAATATGCAAATTATTTTGGTTGGTCTTTAATAAGTTACTTCCTTTCGGAAAGTGAAACCGAATAAAAAAAAAAAAACTTGTAATTATTTTAAGATGCGTCGTCGCCTTTTGTTTAAGCTGAAGAAAGCCAGAAATTTTGTAGTCAACTTCATCAACATCAGCAGGGTTACGAATATTTATGTCAGTTGCCATGAAAAATCGATTTGCCAAGCGAAGCTGTGACGACGAGTAAAAATAAATACTACATTAAATGTCTGAAAGAAAGAGTTTCACTTTCATTTCGCTGAAGTGGTCCGTCTGTCCGTCGGTCGGTCGGTCGGTCCGTCTGTTTGTTTATGTTAAACAGCAACCAAACACAGCAGACGTTGGCGATGACGCTTATTTATGTCGAACTTTCGAAGTAAATTTGTGAATCTTTCGTGTTTTATTTTTTTTCTTAACATTTATTTCGATTAGGTAATCGTGAAATTGTTAACACAGCCAAAGCAAAAGAGACACTCATAATAAAACTAATAAAATAAAAAAAAAAATGAGCAACCACATTGACATAATTCCAAAAAGACTTCGATCTATATACGAACTTTTTTCTTTATTTTTTTTATTTTTTCACTTTCAACATATTTTCTTACTGGTTTTGCTCTGCCAATTTAAAAACTGTCAACAGTTTATATAATTTTAAGGCCTATATACGGCTTAATTAGCATTTAAATTAATTTCTATGTTTATTAGTTATTAATAAACGTATTTCAATAAATTTTATAGATAATATTTATATATGTACATACATAAATAGTAAACGCCTTTCGCTCGCTGTATAGCAGCAGCAGCAGCTTCTTCCTGCTTAGTTTACACAAGCAATTTGCATAGCGGCGCTAATGAAGAAAGTTCGTGCCTTTGCTGGCAACGCGTTCGATTGAAGTCTTTCAAAACAAAAAAAAAAAAACTTCAAATCACATCAAATTATGTACATTTATTTAAGTCACTGTTTTTTATAGCTATCTGTACTACTTTCTACAGCTATCTCTGTCACACGCGCATGTTTCGCTTCAGCGATTTTGTTTAGTTCGATTTTATTTAATCAATATTTAATTTATGTTAATTTGTTTATTTATTATTTTCTATATCACTTTTCCGCTCGCTATGCAATATCTTTGTTAAATTATGCAATTTATAGCGTTAATATGTTGAATTAATTTTGACTTTCTGTTTAAAAAAAAAATTAATATTAGATAATATGTTTATTTGTTTAGGTTTTATTATATAAAATTATGTTTTGGCTTAAAATTCTTAAAAAAAAGTTAACAGCTTTATTGTTGAGTCTTGGCTAATTAAAGGCATAAGTTTGTTTGTTCACTTTTGTTCAACGAACAAATTCGTTTGTTTTGTTCTTTTGTTTCTTTTAATTCTTAACTTAAAGCACGTGAATACCCTCAATAAACTTTAAAACTTTATACACACACTGTGGTATATCGTATGATTCCAATACTTGTAGTTATTTCGAATCAGTCAGCCATTGTTCAATGCAAATTCCATGCAGCAATGCACAAATTAAGCACAAGTGCGATTATTCACTCAGCAGCGCTACTTGCTGTGCTGTGCTGTGCTGTGCTGCCATTTGATGGTGAATTGTCAACGTTAAAGTTGATTTGATGCCGCTGACATTGTACACAGTTGACATACTTAAGCTGAGTTTTTATAATTTTATAGTCTTCATACAATAGTTTTTTTTTTTTTCGCATCTTTCAAATGCAATAAGTCAAGTGCTGAGGCTGCCAATTGCCTCAAGTTTCAATAAAATTGCTTAAAATATGCACCAGCTTAATTTTTTGGCACACTTCAAGTCAGAGTGCGCCGGCATATGTGCCACTTAAGACTATTTTTTGACTTTGTGCTCGAGTCAAGGTTTTTTTGTCTAATATAATAAATTGAATATTTTATATATTTTGACATGCTAATGAACTACTTTGTGTGTGTGTAGAGCAACAAAACTAGAGCAAAAGCGTAGGTTTTGGCATTTCGTCGCATAAACGAAAGACTTAAGCAACAAACTTGCCGTTTTAATGATTTTCTGTTTTTTTTTTGTTTTTTTGTTTTTTTGTTTTTGTAAATGTAGGCGCGCACAACTCAAGCTACTCGAGTTCAAAGCAAAATCTTTACAGATTTGTATCTTTTTCCGGCTTAAAATCTAATTAGAATTCACATATGTATATGTTTGTTTAATTTATGCAGAGTATTTCTGTTTGTCTTAGCTCAATTTAATAGGCTTAAGATTTGGCGATTTCTAGTGAAACTGTAGAACATTATGCCACAGTTATGCAGACACTCAAAGCGTTTGATGAACTCAGCTAAAAGCAAACAACTTTTGCTTTTTTTTTTATATACTTAATAAAAGCATATTCATTTGTTTAACAAGTTTGTAACAGCCAGAAAGGCATGCATCGCATATTATCTTCTGGGTGATACCTTCTTAGTCTTCTCGTGTGAGTGAAGTTGCTAACTAGTTGTGCTGCTAGTGGGTTTGGATGTGCGAATAGTCGGCTTTGGTAGTTTCTGCTGATTTCAACTATTTCTTAAGTCATGATGGATTATAACATTGTTTATATACCATGGAGCATTTATGCAAAGGCGGAGAAGTTTGGACTGAAATCGTTGAAGGATTTCCAGATTGGTCCTGGATGCAGAGCTATAAATTTGAATTCCATAAGTCCATATTGGTTTTAAAACTGCTTTATAAATAAGTATATTATTTTCTGTTGAGACAGATGAGTTGGGTCCAAGAAGCCAATAAAGGGATCTAAGTCTCAGTCCAAGTTGTTTACGCTTTGTAAATATGTGGTGGCACCAGGCAAGCCGCCGGTCTAGGAGTATTCCTAGATATTTTGTTTATGTAGACTGGTGGACATGTGCCTCTCCTAAGAGTGAAAGTTACTTGCACAGATTTTTGTGCGTTCATTTTAATTCGCCATGTATCTAGCCACTTGCTTATGGTTCTTAGGTTCGCTTGTAAGTTTTTTGCCATAATTACAGTGTCATCTGCAAAAGAAACTTTATATGTATGTTCTGACAGAGGTATGTCATGAACAATGTATGTAACACTGCCTATTAACTTGTTCAATTGTTGAGTGATACTTGCGGAATCCAAACTGATGCGAAGGTATGAGTTGCTTTCTCTCAATGATTGGTCTAAGCCTTGTTAGCAAAAGTCTTTCAAATACTTTGGACATGACTGGTAGTAGACTTATCGACCTGTACGAAGATACCGATTCTAAAGGTTTGCCTGGTTTTGGTATGAGAATAATCTGCGCTATTTTCCACTGGCCTGGAAAGTGCTCGCAACGCAAAATAGAGTTAAATAACTGCGTTATAACTCTATATGCACATTCTGGAAGTTCCTTAAGGACTTTCCCAGTGATCATAGCCTGGTGACTTATTACTTTTTATATTATTAAATGTTGCTTTTATTTCTGCCTTTTTAAATGCCTTGATCGGGATATCCATTTGAAAAGGAGAGTTTATGTACTTCTGCATACATTCGTCCGATTTTCGGTCTGTGGTGGGAAACGGTTTAAATACGGAGGACAGATGCTGAGCAAATGTTTCTGCTTTATCCAGAGCATTCCTTGCCCAATCTCCAGTTCTCTTTTTAATTGGGTGCACATAAGAAATAGGTTGACCAAAGTTCTTTGTGGCTTTCCAGTGTGAGTAATCAGTCGCTTCTGTAGGTGATAAGCCAACAAAAGCTCAGCACTGTTCTTCTCCTTTAGAATTGCTTTTAACCTTTTCGCGGCTTGATTGAAGCGTCTCTTGTCGTTGTGAGTTCGTGTGAACTGTCATATTTTTCTCAAATTTCGTTTTTCCCTAAGTAGTAACGATATATTTCTATTTACATTTAAATGTTTATTTAAATAAGGTTCTGTCGAAGTAGATTGCTTGTTGAATTGCTTTGTTAAAATTGTCTAGCGCAAACTCGATTTCCTTTGCCGATTTTAGAGGTAAATTCGTGTCTAATGTTTCATTTACAAATGCTCCCAGCTAGTCCTTTTATTATAGAGCTTTGCAGCATGAATGATTTGCTCTGCTTCAATATTCATTGTAGCGATGATGGGCCTATGATCTGATGACAGGTCTAAGCAAGACTCTGTAGCAATGTGGTGTTTTTGGTATTGCTTTAATTAAAAAGAAATCAATAACATCCGGTATTTTATTTATATCGCTAGGCCAATAAGTTGGTTCACCTGTAGATACGTGAGTTACTAATAAATGAAGTTGAACTTATAAGCATTTGTTTGGAATGGCTTGCGAGCACTAATTCCTAATATTTCATGGCACTTTTTAGAAATCATTAAAGCGCGAATACAGCAGCTTAAATTTGATTTTATTTTAAAATATAGTTGGTATAAAAAAAAAGGATGCAGGACATTTCGAAGTCGAGAAATCATAATTATGACAGTTTTCATGTTGGGTTTTTGTCTTAAAATATTTCAACTTTGCTTCAAATAAAATGTATCTAATTCCGAAACAATGTCAGTTTTTTCGAAAGCTTCTTCTAGAGCAATGTCCATTCTACAGAAAAATCCTGCAAAAAGTAGTTAAATCGAACAGTGTCCTTTTTTTTCCTATTTTTCTTTCACTGGCATAAAATGAATTAAAATATTTGTTTCGTCAAAAACAAAATTAAATGCAACAGTTTGCTGAGTGCGTTTTAATAATAAACTGCTTTATCTGCTCTCCTTACAATTAAGAACTGCTTTCTAAACATATTGAAATGAAGCAGTTTGTTTGCTTTTGAACCAAAACAAAAAGCAATCAACTGAGTGGAAAAAAGCACTCAGTTGATTGCTTTCCTTTTCGCCTGCTTATTTCTTGCTCTCTTTATGCTTTCTGTACACTTCTGCAATGCACTGCTTCATGCAAACACAGTCTGTTAAATTTTTATTTCTATAAAAAAGCGTATTCAAATTTCTGTGCTGCCGATATTAATGTTTCCTCTTCTTAATTCTAGTTTAAACCATTAACAACTTCTACTTCTACTCATCTAGAAAATATATACAGAAAAATAAACATTGATCAATTAATTAAGCTTATTGCATAAATAAATAATTAACTAAAAAATAAAATAAAATCACACTCAACGGGTTCAAGGCTGAAACTAAAAGTTTGCGCTACATAATAAATGCTCCTAAATATATTTCGAAATAAACTCAACTCCAAAAAAAAAAAAAATTAATTTTTTTTTGGCATAAATTATTTTTATTATTGTTTTTGCGTTTTTCGAAAGTGTGGCTTGTTGGTATTGAAATAATTTTAGATTCACTTTCTAATTTAATTTATAGCAAATCGCAGGATGTCTGCGTATTTTAATTGTCTATTAATGAAAATTTTTGGAAAAATCATTAATCATTGCGTATTTAAAGCGCATGAACTTGTTGAAGTCTTTGAAAAAAAATAATAATAATAATATAAGGGTATAACTTTACAAATGAACTTAATTGTTCGAAACACTTTTTCAATTTTTTTTTACTTTTTTTGCTATTTCTTTTGTAAAAATAGTAATTAATCTTCATTTACCAGTACTTGTATGTTTATTCGCAGCTTTTGTATATTACTGAGAAGCCACACCACAACGAAAGTCAATGATTGCCTGACTTCAACTGATTACAAGTTGAATGTACTTTGAACTCAAAGTATTGTACATATATGATTTATGTAGCTGTTAATCATAAGTGAGGTCTAGGTTAGTCTGACGTTGATTTGAGGGTTTGGCCGTTTGCTTGTTAAACAACTCACATGATCTGAAAATACTTTAATGACTTTATTAAGACTAATACTTATTATATATATGTGTAATATATATTTTGTGCGATTTCTTTCCTGTTTTTTGCAAAATGTAGTGTTCTGATTTGTTGCTGTATGACGGTTGTCCCTGAACATGAACAAAGCTCTGCTGAAACAGAAAACTCTGTTAGCAACTAAATTAAACGCGCCAAATGAAAAACCCATTAATTGTTTTCCTATATACGTATGAGTGTGTGTGTATATGGGTGACTTACGACTTGCAAGAAATATTTTAACAAGTTTCTTTGCTTAAGTCTTTTGTTTGTGCAGCTTGTGCGTTGCTTACGTGATGTGTGCCACATTTAAATATTTTTATTAAAGGCAAAGAAACGCAGTAAGGCATATTTAAAGTAATAAACAGATATCAGACAATTTTAATTAGTTTAAATTAATTTAAATTTTATTTTAGTTTAAGTTGGGCTGTGTTTAGAATTTTTTTGAGTGGGTAACTTCACAAGGTTGCTATGCAATATTATAATTGCTGGATTGCGCAGGTCTTCTTAAGTCTGCTGTATGTACAAGCTTTTCTGCATTCTTAATGTATACAAAAAATTCTTTTCTGTTTAGCTCAAAATGCTTATTAATTCAAGGGAAGGAGACACCTCTTGTATAGGAATTATAGGTGTGAGCAGTTTATATTGCTGAACCTAATAATATCCTCCTTGAGTATTAGTATGCTTAAATTACTATTTGCAACTGAGTTTCGAGTATAGTAAGACCTTTGGAGAATAATTACATTACAGAGCAATAGTTCCCCATAGCCCTATATATCAGAGAAACATACCAGCTTTATTATTGAACTGTTTGAGAAGTTATTATTTTAAGCTCTTCAGTTTAGCAGCCACTTAATCTTGGAGTATATGAGATCTAGCTGCTATCTCTGCATATAAATGTTCATAGAGATGACATCAGAGTTGAGCATCACTGGAGAACATTTTGCCCGGCTCATTGTGAATTTGATATAGTGAATGCAGATGCCTTGAAGTAAATTATAATCAATATATCAAATCAAGAATTCTCTGTTTGATACATCTATCCAAAAATATGATAATCGCGGTTCAGAATTTCTTAAACTCTATGCGAATTATAAGTTTTTTTTTTTTTTGTAATATAGTGTTTTCCGGTTGAAGACTTATGTAGTTACAGCAGCCCTAAGAGCACATCACAGGGCTGGGAGGTCATTTCTCCTGAGTTGTGTTTGTATATGGAGTAGGGTTAGAGTTCTTGCGAGTGGATTAGGGTGAGAGTTGAGTTTGCATTCATAGTTCTGCTTGCATCGATCTATTTCAGTTTTCACAGTTGGGATCAGTTAAGATCATTGTGAATGTGAGTATTGCGAATATATCAAGGTGCTCCGGTGAGAGTTCCAAGTAATTTTGATTGAGCTCTTTGTATTATATCCACGTTACTGGAACTCGCATTGCCCCATAATTGTGAGCCGTACGGAGTTGTAAAGAAGTAATTTGTAGTCGAAGCTTAAGTGGGACCGCGGATTTATAAGCCAGTGTAGGGAGTTGGCTTTTAGCTTTATTTGTGTTTTCTTGGCTTCAATATGTTTACGATAAGTGTGCCGTCTTTCGAGATGAATGCCGAGATGCACGACGTCATTAGCCTGTGGGATCACAATATTGTTTAAAGTCAGCGGTGAGCAAGTACCTCTGTTTAGAGTGAATGTGACGTGTTTGCTTTTTTACTCATTAACTTTTATACGCCAGTTAGCTAGCCACTTCTCGAGACGAATGAGATGGTCTGCTAGTAGTCTGTGTCATCAGCAAATGTGGATATTGTAAGTCTGTGATTCGTTGGTATATGTCTGATGTGTATAGAACATACAACATAGGACCGAGAACGCTGCCTTGGGGTACTCCAGCTTTAATTTCAAACTCCTGTGTTATGTAGTCATTCTGACGTACTGTGAATGATCTATTGTTGAGATATGATTCAAGAATTTTGTGAGTATTCTGGGGTAACAATACTTTTATTTTGTACTTAAGTCCATCGAGCAGAACGCGATCAAATGCTTAAGCTACATCCAGAAAGATTGCGGAACAGTATTCGCGGAGTTCGAACGCTGTTCTTATCTCTGAGGTTAATCGGTTTACATGTTCGATAGTGCCATGGTTTTCACGAAACTCAAATTGGTGGATGGGAATAACGTTCTGCATGCGTGAGTTGATTTTTTAAAGTACCAACTTTTCGAACAGTTTGGATAGGCAGGGATAGTAGGCTTATGGGTCTATATGACGCTGCCTGTGTTTTATCCTTTCTGGGTTTCGGTATCATGACTATGACCGATTTCTTCCACTGAGTTGGAAAATATCCGCATATAAAAATCGCGTTATACAATTTTGTGAAATATGTCACAGCTGGACTGGGAAGCTCCATGATCATTTTTGGGGAAATTAAATCATGAACTGCAGCCTTCTTGGGATTGAGCTGGGCTTTTATCACTTTATGAACTTCGTAGGTGTGAACTCTGCGGGGTTCAGAGTTTTTCGTCTTCGAAGGAGAGGGAAGAACAAAAGCGTTTGTTGACGAATTTGGCTGAAGAACAGTTCTTAAATGGGTTGCAAAAACTTACGCTTTTTCTTTGTCCGTGCTTGCCCACTTTCCAGTGTGGTCTCTTATGACGAATTATAAGTGACATAAATCTCATAATAATGCAAATAATTCTCAAATAGTTTTAATATACTTTATATGAATAGTATTTATGCGTTCGGTTTCGTTGTTTGATGGCGGGTCTTTGTAATAGGAGGGGTATGGGGAGTATGATAAGTAGGTAAGAGTGATTGGGCTACGTTTTTTTTTTTAAATAAAAACATTTATAATTCGTAGTTATGATGCGAGGGAGAGAAAGTATGCTAATCAGACACCGCTGTTAAGAGGAGAGCGAGGAGAACGTGTTGGGGAAAGTATTGTGGTCTATAGTTCTTAGCTTTATTCAAAATCCAACCCATAGGCGACAAAAAGTTATGTATTACAATTAATAAACTTTGTATCCTATCTTATGCCTAGAAGGTAACAGCAGATATCCAAGAAAAAAGTGACACTAGATACATGTTGTAATAGGATCTCATATAAGAGATACACAAAGAGATGTACAGCTGAGATGTATGTCTAAGAATCACTTCTCTACCTTGTCTATTTGTACTGTCTACCGTCTATTGTTAACATTATACCATATATCAAAGTCTATTTTCAAATCTCCAGTTGCACCACACCTAAAGATGCTATTCATATACTTCGCTTACTATTAAAATACTTTAAAGTCACAAATTATTTCTTTTGCTTCAAAAAACTATATGCAGCTAATAGATAGTCTAACTTTTTAGGCTAAAAACTAGCAAGTTATGCATATTTCAGATCATACGAATTATAGCTAACGAACAAGTTTGTAACTTAAGTCTTTTGTTATGCAAGCCAATATTTTTTTTTAACAAAACATTTAAAACTAAATATTTATAGTAAATATTTGGTTTGAAAGTTTTTTCTATAGCAACAACTTGAACTCACCTACGCTTTTGCATAACATAACATAACATAATTTGCTGCTGCTGCTGCACACTACATCAAAATCTTTCACTGACTTTTATGTTGTCTTGTCTCAAGTATTATAAAACACACAAAGATACACAATACAAATATTTGAGTCAAGAGCAACACTTGCTATTATTTGAAACGCTGCACATGACATGCATTGAAATGTCATTATTACTGACAACAACAACAACATCATTATTAGCAACAACATGATGCAATGTGGTGCAGTGCATATTTATGTTTTTTTATATTTTTTTTCTCATAGCCAGAAATATTTGTTACATTGCCAAGATTGCAGCAGCAGCAGCAGCAAATGACGTTGAACGTTAAACGCCAAACCAGCCATGAAGATCATAATTCTATGCGTTAATATAATATGAGTTGAAATGGAAGATATCTGTACAAAATCTCTATAGGCTGTCAAGGCAATGATTATGCATGACGTTGATGAGGTTGTTTTTGTTGTTGAGGATGTTGTGGCAAGTGCTACCAGCTGCAAGAAAGTTTTAAAAAAACAAAACAAACAAACACACCCAAGTGTATGTGTGTGTATCTCGATTATGTGTAGCTGCGCGGTGTACATAAACTTTCGTTTTCATTGCGAAAGTGCATACAAGTAGAAACTATCAGGTAACAGGCAAAAGCAACTTGATATAGCTAGTCGAGAAAAAAAACATTCATATATATATATATATATATATATATATATATATATATATAAAGCCGCAGGCATACACGGCATGGCAAGTGTTTATTAAAATCAACTTAACTTGGCCTGATTTGTTGCTTGTTACTTGTATGCACAGCACGTATACAGTCAACTATATACAGGGTGCTTAGCTTAAGACATATAGTACTAACTATAATATTTATAAAGCATTTCATAATTAAGCATTAAATATGCAAAAATGCTACTCAACAGCAAGGTCAACTTAAGACACAAGCTGCGTTAAGTATATATATTACCGTTAAGGCCGACATATATGACAAGCTATTAAGCAATATATTTATGTATGTTACAATACATATATGTATGTTAAGAAATTAATTTCTGTATGTATTTATGTTATGCTGGTACGCTACAATTAAAAGTTTATGCAAAGCAAGAAATCGAAATTATGCACTTGAATGTCAAGTTTGAGTATATATAAATCGTGCCATAAAATTATATATAAATAGTGAAATTATGCAAAAGATACTCGCATACCAAATTGCAGTTTAAAATTGTAGAAAATACGAAAAATAAAAAAAAATATTTTATTAATAATAATAAAACAGAAAGTTGACGCACCCAAAAAATTTCAAATTTTATGCGTTCACGTAAATAATTTTGAGATGAAAGCAGACAGCATGCTGCGTCAGATACAATAATTGCTCAGCCTGTTGCCTGATGTTATGCATAAATTGTTGATGTTTAAGCAAATTGTGTGAAATTGTATGCGAAAGTGTAAAGACGGGAGATTTTATAGCGCAAGACAGAAAAATGGAAAAAAAAATAATAATAAATCAGTTTATTAAAATTGTGAACTAATTTTTTGAAATGAATTTCTTTTTTTTTTTTTTGTATTTAAAGATACACACATTTCACTAGAAATAGGCAAATAATAAGCAAAAATATATAAAATTAATTAAAAATAATTTTGTTATTTCGAACTTGGAATAACTCGTCTAGAGTATCTTGTTTTGATATTATTAACGAATCAATTGTACATGATTAGTTGGAATAGCTGCAATCACTATAAGCGCTCTTTCAAAGTTGTTCAGGACAGCCTGTTCTGTCAAGTAAGAAGAGGCTGAGCTGCTGTACACCAGGGTAGCGTGTTAGAGCCATCTCTTTACAGCCTGTATACGCATGACATGCCCTCTCAGCCTACAACATACCTAGCTCGGACTCGAATAACTTACTTGTTGCTACCTTTGCAGTGTTAAATGCGTTTACACTGCTACAGATTTTCTCACGATGTATTTCAAATGATTTCAGAACTGGACCTATAGTTGGAGTATCGCTATAAACCCTGACAAGTGTGTATTAGTCACATATACACTTAGAAAAGACACCTCTCTTGGAGTATTCTAACATGGAGCGCTCTAAGCGCAGAAGAATGCTCACAAATATCTGTGCGTCACTCTGAACAAACGTCTAACTTTCCAGTGCCACAAAACTGAGGTAGTTAGGTGCCTTAAGGCAAAAGCGAGCAGCATGGCTTGGCTTCTTAATGCCAGAAATAAACTAACGCTTACCAACAAAGTATTCTGGCACTCATTTGGAGATATGGTATTCAGGTATACGGCATAGTAGCAAAAAAAAAAAAAAAAAGTAGTGCAGTGTCAAATTTTGCGAGGAATGTCTATTGATATTGTTAAATAATTCTACCGAGCTACCGAGGCTCGGAGATGTTATCAACAGACAAGCTGCAGCATATCTGTTCATATCTTGCAAATCATCCGAACCAGCTAGCGCGAAGGCTCCTTATTTATTTTTAATTAGTATCAAGCTTTCTTCTGACGTTTACAAACATTTGGCAAAACTCAGAGAAAAAAAAAATCATCTATAACATGACAGATGCTTCAAGCAAGTATGCAAGAGCTCGCTGAGCCAAAGATTTGTTTATGTTCAGTATACCCATGTGAAATATTTTTCTAGATTTCACTTAAAATACACGGAATTAAGCAGTTCTAGCTAAAAGGAAAAAAAATTGTGCGTCTGGGCTACACAGCAGAAGTGAGGCCTTACTGTCATACTGACATATCGTAATAGAGAAAATGGAGGCATGCGTGCGTTTGCACACTCCAGCGATTCTCTCGTTATATCAAAAACAATGTAGGGTAGAGAAAAGGGAACGAGAAAGAGAGATATTAACATATGCGTTGCAACACAAGTTTTTCTATTTCGTGACGAATTTTTTTTTTGTACAGATTTATTTGAAAACTTCGCTTTAGAATGGTCCAAACAGCTGTTCTATTTGATATTTTAAAAGAAGTATAGACTTTTAATTATCTAATTGGATGGTTAAAGCTGAATTAAACTCCAAATAAAACAATTTTTTTCAGTTAGAGGAGCAAGTTGTACGAGGGCTATTCTTTTTAGTGAGTATGACACGCTCTTGTAATACACTTTATCTAAAGAGCATATAAAAGACTCCAAATATTTAAACTTGAAAGCTGTAACTTGTATAGTCTCGAAGCACATGTCTAATCAATAATGGATTGCACAAACCCGATTAACAATGAGTTCAAACATCATTTTCGCTAAGGAGTCATATAACGATTTGTTGTAATGGAGTGAAATGGTATGCCTTGCATGTCTCCGTCAAACTCCGACTTATGGAAGTATGTATTAGTTCCCTGACTCGTGTACTTTCCATATTAATCATTCATAAACATTTTTAATAATGTTTAGGTCAAGCAATTCAAAGTAATATCTTCAAGTAATATACTTCCGTGTACAGACGAGGTGTCTCAAAGTGCAGTTATGAACTTCACCAACTCGGCTGTGTAATTTATTTTAAGTGTGCTCTTTCATTCGATAATCATGCAAGTAGTAAGCGTAGCCAACAGGACTCTCAAAATTATATACTTTTTCGTCTGAGAGCAGCATGCTGTGCCACTGCTTAATGCAGGTCATCTATTCTCGCCAGAAAGGCGGTATAGGTGGCCTTTTTTAAATTTTGATGCTTTAAATAGGTAGCTCTTAGCAATTATTCATAACGATATGTCAAATTCGCATTCTTCTTTGAAGCTGAGCACTATTATACCCGCATCTTTTTATGACTTTTATATACACTGGCCCTAAATGAACTACTATTTTATTATAATTAATTTGTATAGGGTATACAAAAAAACATAATAATCATAAAATACATATTTGTTGTCATTTTGGCATGCGGTAGTGGAAAAACCTGCAACACTTCAACCACTTTAAAAGCCAACCAAACTAAAAAGAAAAAAAAAAAAACAAATATATACTCGTATATCGATAACAACTAAGACAAAAATTTAGTTCCGCTGTCTCCAATCCAGTATTTATTGGCGAACAAAAACGAGCAAAAAATAAAAAAAAAAAAAAAAAGATCAGCTAAATCAGTCTTAAGTCGATTACGCCTTAAGTTGTATTGAATAATGCGTCGCCAGACTGCTGCTTAGTGTTTGTCAGCGTCGCCGTTGTCATATTTTTCGATATTATTTCTTTGGTGTCGTAAAAATAAATTTCACTTTCTTGTATGGAATTTTTACAGAGTTTCATTTTAAGTTTGGTTTGAGTTTGTTTTATATTTATATTACTTAAAAATTTCGGCAAAGTATTAAGTCTGCCATTTTATTTTTTCGTATTCCACTTGTATGTTGTTAGTAAATTTCTTTTTAACCTAAAAATAAAACCAGTTGAAACCACTTTATATATTTTATACTACATGACAGACATACAAAGTATCTACGCGTAAGTATCTGCTATACAATGCAGCGTCACCTTTACAGTTAAAATCGATCTGTTTTTTTTTTTTTTTTCATTTTTTTATTTGGAACAGTATCTTTTTTTTCCTGCTGCGGTTTAACCTGTTTTTTGGTTTCATTGTTGCTATTATGCACAAAAAAATTTTGTCTGCTTCAATTGCAATTGGCATCCTTGCAAGTGTGCGAAAAAACCAGTTGCACCAATTTTTATGAGTTTTGGTTTTTTTTTATGTTGATTTTTTGTATCCTATTTATTTTGTTTTGAGACGCTTGTGTGGTCAGTTTGAAACTTGTTCAAATGGAGAAAAAAAACAGAAACAAAAATTTAGCAAAATTTTGTTTAAATGTTAGTAAATATAAATACTCTTCGAATTGTTTGCAAATGAATTTTTATATTTTTTTATGGAAATTTAGCAGGATTTTATGGCGTTCTTAGTTGTCCTTTTGTTCTAGGGCATGAGCATGAGCTACTCATTCAACAGCGGTTCATCGGCTCTAAATCACTAGAAGACTAGAAGAATATTATTGAAATAGTACAGCAATAAAAAAGGCCTTTAGCTCAGGCTTGACCAAATGTGCATCTTCTTTAAGCAATGCGTGTTTTAGACGTAAATAATCATAGATTAGATGCTGCGAGTCAGATATGGTACATTCATTTGAAGCTTTCAGTGTAGTTTCTGCATCAGCCGTGTGTTGATTGTTGATTAGAACGGCAGACTACACTGCTGACTAGACCGCTGACTAGACCACTGACTAGACCGCGTGGACCATTCAATAAGCAACTTCGCACGACTCGTGCTAGTTCTGTAGGGTAGTTATATAAGAAGTATAAAAAGAAACTGTAGTTGAGACACATGGCACATTATGGCTGCCAATGCAATTAATTCGCACTCTATATTCAGCGATAGTCAAAATATCTTTCATCTATTTGACGAGTGCAATCTATTCTTAAAAAAAAAAAAAAAAATACACATCACACGTTTAATTTTGCCTTATCATACATATCAATAAATAATGTTTAACTAAAAGGCCTTGAGTACATTAAATCAAACATATTGACAGCTTGCCTAGAGAGCAATTAAAATTCGGTTTAATGCAAACTTTGGGTTTTCTTACACTTTATCAACTTAATTGCGGAAACGATGACTGCACTGAAAACGCAGTCAAAACAAAGCGTGAGCAAATGTATAAACAATTTTTTCTTTCCTTTTTTTTTTTCTTACCTTAAAAGTACAAAATATTGCAAAGAGTGTTCATAGCAATTGCAGCAAACACACAGACACATAGATACAATGCAATTGTTGTAGGTGATGCTGCTGCTATATGAAGTAATAAAGTACATAAAACAAAAGTGCATGCAAGCCAATGCGAGGCAATGAAAGATAAGTTCCAAAATGTAGCTTGAAGCCATTTTCAGTTGCATCTCTGTGGGTGCAACACAGAAATGTATCTGTAAATGCAATTGTATCTTTTTTGTGTGGGTGTATTTGTAAGTTGCATAGTTTTTGGTTTTTATTTGTTTTTTTTTTTTTTACAGCCATACATGCCTATATATCAGTTTTGTAGTAATAACTTAAGCTGCTCAGTCACTTTGGTGTCGACTTGCTTGTGCTGCTGCTGCTGCTGTGGCTGTATCTGTATGCAACACGAAGCGCTGCAATTACTCAAAATCACGTAGCTACAGACCGTTGCAGTCATGTGACTTTGCACATGATTTCCTACCATGAAGAGGCAGTTACAAGACGGAGACAACACGTAGTGCGCAAAAATGTAGAAAAAGTCAATATCGTGGCTTCGAAGCTTAAGCGATAAAAAGTCAAAAAAAAAAAAAAAAAAAATTAAGTGAAAACTTTAAGATTTAGGTTTAGACGAAGTTTGCATGCGCTTTAAAAAAATTTTAAATTTTAGGCGAGATATATTAAGTTTAAGCTTTAATGTTGATAAGTTTTTTGCTTCAATTAAATGTTTAAATTTTTGTACACTTTTATTAAAATAGAAAAAACGCTGGAATTGATTGTTTAAATATTACAGCAACATACAATATTACAGCCAGACAGACGGACGGGCAAAAAACTAGCCTTTTCCAGTTTACAGTTCGAAGAGTATTAAAAAATTGGAAAAGTTTTTTTTTCTTAATTTTTTTCTTCTTCTGTTTTTTTTTTTTTTTTAATGATGAAGATGAAACAAGTCACATGATTTTCATGTTGCCTTCAGAGTGGCTTTTCTTGCGGCATTTCGTTGTTGTTTTCTTGTAATACAGAGTCATGTGGTTTTGCAGGTGTGTTGTTGTTGTTGCTTAAATTCGTGGTGGCAACCCGCTTAAAAACATAAAAAAAAAAATAAAAACAACAACAACCAGACACACACATAAAATTACACAATAGCTGCGCAAAAATAAAAGAAAAACTAAAGAAAAAAAAAAAGTGAGTTAAGCAGATGATTGGCAACGTCGTCGACTTTGGAATTTTAACTTGCGCGAAATTTTTTAAACATTACGCCTGCCTGTAGTATTTGTACATCACCCCACACTCTACTATATATACTATACATATATAGCTATACTGCTTATAATTCCGATAATCTGCTACACTCGTGACCCATTTGTCAAGCATGGCAAGCTTTAATTAATGCAAAATCGCTTATCGCAAGACATAATTGGCGTTCGACGTCAACATCAACCAGCAGCCAGCAATGCTTCAAACTTCCTCGGCGAATTAATTTTACATATAACATATATATTCACTTAGTATAGATATACCCTTACTTTTTATTTAATTAATATTTAAACAGTTTATTAATATATTATTTTTCTCATTTTCTTGCAGGTAAGCATTGTCTTCATGTGTGATTTTTCGTTGTTCGAATGGGTAATAAATATGCAAAAAAAAAAAAACAATTAATTTGATGCGCTTTAATTGTACAATTTTAATTTAGTTAATTGACAAACATAATTGTTTAAATAAATATTTAATATAATTTGAAATTAATTACTTATGCAATAAATAATACAAAGTTGAGGGAAATTGCTTTAATTGCTTCGTCGCAATGTCGAAAGTAATTTTTTGTTAGCAACTGCAGCAGGGACAATGCTTTTATATACTTAATAAGAATGCATGAAGCTGCTTAAATTGCCAACAGTTTAGAAAACTCCCAATTCCGAACGATTACTGTCGAAAGTGTTTTTGAAACTATTCGAATGTAATCGAAAGTGAACATAAGTGATCGGAAGTATATAGAGAATTAATAAAATTAATTATTTTCAAGACAAATATGGAAACTTCTTTCAATTCTAAGATTTCTTTCACATTTTCATAATGGAACTACGCCTAAAAAAATCCTAAATTATTAAATTCATAATGGAACTCCGCCTAAAAAAATCCTAAATTATTAAATTCTTAGACACAATATTTTCATTTAATATAAAACAAGTTAAGCTTCTGTTCAGTGAAACATTTCATTGGGTATTTCTAAAATAAATTTATAAACCGCTGTCTCATTAAATTTTGCGGATAAAATCATTACGTGTCTTCCTTCTACCGCCTTTATATCCGATGCATGAGCTAATTATACAATTACTTGTTATCAGCTTTAACTAAACTATAAACAAACAACTAAGCGCCATAACTAACTAACTAACTAACGACTATATTAGTCACACTTGATATATTGAAATTTACTTATTAAACGTGCTTTAAATATAAAAATTACGTATACGCCGTGTGTGTGTGTGTGTGTGTGGTTTATATTGTCTATTTGCAATAAAATCAGGCTTATATTATTTTCTATGGCAACCGCGTGCGTGACACAATTTGTGGTTTGCATATAAAATGAAAGCAAAAGTTTTTGACATACTGTATGCTAAAAAAACAAAAAAAAAATATTAACTAGAAAACTAAAGCAGATGCGCAGCTGCTATTTTGTAATAGCGCGAAATAACAAACCATATAAAGTAGTAAGTGTAATACTTTCGTTTTCAGCGCAAATAAATTGCAAATGTTTTTTATTTGATTTTTATTTTTTTTTTTTTTTGCTGCCCAGCGTAATAAACTATTATAAAAGTCTTGCGAACGCGCCAACGCAATTTTTAATAGTTACACAGTCGCAAACAGACAGACGGACGGACGAGCAAACACAAATTGAGACAATTGAATGTGTACTCAATTCCAATTCATTAATATAGCGTAGCTAGCTATTGAAGTTAGTTCAGCGCTTTCATTGTCTAATAATATTTCGTATATAGTTTGCTTGGCAAATAAGTAGTAAGCCTAAAAATAGTTGAAAGAAAAATAATACAAATACATTAAAAAAAAATTGCGAATTTTTTGTATTATGGTGCAAATGATGCTTTAATACCCTGCACACAATGGAACAGCTTAGTGTGTATGTTACTATGAAAAAGTGTGACATAGAAAAATTTTTAATTTAGGTTAAAAGTGCTTATTTCAAGGCTTTCCATTCCACTTTGTTCCATATTTCATGTTCTTAATACCAACTGATATCGAATCGATTTCAGATAGTTCTCATGTCAATTACTAATCGATTCTAATTGATTATGAAATTGATTAAGAAAATGGATTTAAATTTGTATTAAACAACAATGATTTTTGATTGTGTTACTGTTTAAAGAACTGCTTTCATTTTTCCATTAAATATGAAAATAATAGTTGTGCGTTTTTTTCCACATTTATATCAAAGTATTAATCGATTTTTAACAATTGTTTCATGAGAGGTTTCCAGTAGTAACATACAAATTTTTGTTTTTTAATATAAAAGCGCCCGCAAACATGTTTAAGGATCGTTTAACGTTAGTCAAAGCATACATTTTTTGCACGGTGAAGTTTATGAAAATTACTAAAAAACATCATCGATAACCACTGTCGTTTGTCGCAACTTTAAGATCGCTAAGTTCAATTTTCGTGCGTAATAATCGTTTGAACAAACATGCTGTGCGTGCTACATATATTGGATAAATTCCAATTAAAACATAAACTTCACTTTAATAGCCTTCAAAAGTTGTTCGGTCATGGTCGCCTAAGAAAGGTGCACCAACTGCTGCAAACTTGTGTGTAATTGCCAGAAATATTTTCATTTGTTAATACCTGGCCATTCCAATGCGTGCCTAGTCGACCTCTATTTCGTTGTGCACCAATTTAGTTTGGAACCCCATGCAGATCTATCATGCATGGGGTACTCTTTCGCTCATTCGCATAAGATGACCATGCGCTAGACTATGACAACATCATCAAATAGCAAATACAACTTGGAGAAAATGTCGTTGTCACATCATTCCTAGGAATTGGAACTCTAAACAATTAATTATGGCGAGTTTTGCATAAAGTATTTGGCAAACGAGATCAATTTTAAGAACTAGAACCGCCTGAACTTTTCCGATTGATCTTTACAAAAATTTTGATGCTGACGAAGATAATCTCATTTCTATATAATATACAGACGACTTTTGCAAATTCCGCAGCTTTAAATTCAAGTAATACGCTACTGACGGTCTACAGGAATATTGCTTGCGGCTGGAGGTAAGGGCTTAGAGGTAGAAGTTTCAAAAAATAATAAAGCCTAATGTAATGACTTTCCTTTTACAATAAAAGGGAAAGCTTCACAATCAAATCACACTCTAAAATTAAGCAGCTAAGTTCAATTCTAGATAAATGCCTCTCGTTCAAGGATTATAGCGTAACTAAAAGTTCGCAAACGTTCGCCGACTTCATTGGATTTTAAACAAATTATCGCACCTCATTGCAGATACATCAGCATTGAAGCAACATGTTACAAATTATGCAAAACAAGGCGCTAAGAAAAATTAACTTGTTGTGTCCGATATACTAATCTGCACAGAGGCCTTAATATTTCTGCTGCTTTAGTAGATATTACTGAACCATCAAACCCGAATGGCCAGACCTATGGCTGAAGTAAGTTTTCTTCCTTGCGCAAAAAGTTGGAAAAATTAATTTTGGTCACAGAAAGATTTAACAAGAAAACGAGTAAGAAAAGGAAATTAAACTATAACAGTGGACACTTTAATAGCTTCCCTATATATAGGAAATATTTTGTTGAAAATATTTAGATAAAAAAATATTAATCTATTGTCACTCCGTACAGCATACGGTCATGTTTGATTTGTGATATCACTGATGTCTTCTACTTGCTATAACAAACTTAACATCAAACTAATGTGACTTTTTTCATAAAATATGTGCAGTGTATACTATAAAAAAGAAACGTTAAATTTTCTGTTGCACATGAGTCTAGCCAAGTAGACTTGGTAAATATTTAATTTAATTACGTGCGCATTCATTACTATAAATATTTCTTTAGCCAAGTGTCGACGCAATTTGTATGCCAATTGTTTGCAAAACTGTGGCAAAAAAATGTTTGCAGTTGTACAAATGCGGTCAATGCGCGGCATTTGGGTTGAATTTATTGAACAGAAATTCGGAAGTGTTAAATATTTTTTTTTTTTTTTTTCAAATAATTAATTTTATGCATATAAATAATATATTAGCAAAATGTTAAATAATACAAAAAAACATTTTGCTGCATAAATTTTATAGTTTCTTGGCTGGTTTTTATTATGTATATATAAAATTATTTTTCAAATTTTTTCTGTTGTTGAAATCCGGTTCATGTTTTCAACTGCGACTGTGACTGCCGCAAGGTCGTTAACAGCAGCAGCAGCAGCAGCAGCATTAAGACTCAGCATTTTAAGCCAACTGGTGACGTTTCGCATGCGATTGTGCAAAAACAACAACAAAAAAACCAAAGTGTTAACTGCAAAATTACTATAATATGTTGATAAACGCTCAAAATATGCACGCAGGCAGTCAGGCATTTGAACTTTTCAGGTTAAATATGTGGAAAAAAAAACAGCAAACATTTTGCATACAAAATTATTTGTGACAAAAAATTTTCAAAACAAAAGACTTAAGCAACAAACTTGTCAAGTGGCACATAACATTAGCTAAATAGTAAATATTTTTTTTTGTTTTTGTTTTGTGTACTTTAGCATTATTTCTATTATTAAATAATACAAAATAGACAATACAAAATACTTAAACATTTCTTAAGTTAAACACTTTTTTATACACTACACAAAGACTGTGTAGAGTATTATAAAAGTTTTATAAATCAGTGTAATTGCAACGCATTAGAAAAAGAGCTTCAAGAACTTCGGGTTCTACTTAAAAATGTGCAACTGTCTATGCAGCTTTCTTTCTGTCTATCTGTCTGTCAGTCTATTTGCTCATCTATACCCTATGCAGCAACAGTTTGCAGCGTATTTAAGCTTCGTTCCTACCATATCTTTATTTCTGACTTATTACAAACTTATAAGCTTAAATATTATAAGCCATTTGCTATTTAACTACAAACTCGTATATAGTATAAAATTTAATTGATTTCGCTTGGTGCGAAGAACATTCAACGACGTCGTCGATTTTGTCTAGCGTAGCGTGCGCTACTATAATTATAGAACACGTGAGTCGTCAAGTAGTATTTTATTTGTAGATAGTTGCGCATGCGCTTTTTTTTTTCTTTGTCGTATGGTAACGTAGCTGAAGTACTATGAAAGGGGCTAACGGGTGAGTTCGTTGTTAATGCTAACAAGTCAAACAAGTTGCATTGCATTATTTTGTTTTGTATTTTATGTCAATGAGTCAAATGTTTCTCTTTGTACAGCTTCTTAAATAAGCAGAGTTCTATGAAAGAATTATATGATAGTCGATTGTATTGTATTTACAATAAGAGATGGCATAAGCTGTGAGCTTAAGTGGTGACTTCTATTTAAACTTATCAAGTGTATAATTTTCTTTATGAGCATATGTGGCACAGAAAAAATAAAAGCAAAAAGATTATATATCAATCAATACTACTCAACGATTAATCAATTATATTGCGATTTTTATTATTATCAAGAAAAAAGTCAAAAAGCAACTACATACTATCTAAATCTATCTGTTTAGAGCGATGCAACTAGCCCACACAACTCACGTATCTACAGGTGAACCAACTTATTGGCCTAGCGATATAAATAAAATACCGGATGTTATTGATTTCTTTTTAATTAAAGCAATACCAAAAACACCACATTGCTACAGAGTCTTGCTTAGACCTGTCATCAGATCATACGCCTAACATAGCTACAATTAATATTGAAGCAGAGCAAATCATTCATGCTGCAAGGCTCTATAATAAAAGGACTAGCTGGGAGCATTTGTAAATGAAACATTAGACACGAATTTACCTCTAAAATCGGCAAAGGAAATCGAGTTTGCGCTAGAGAATTTTAACAAAGCAATTCAACAAGCAATCTACTTCGACAGAAACTTATTTAAATAAACATTTAAATGTAAATAGAAATATATCGTTACTACTTAGGAAAAAACGAAATTTGAGAAAAATATGACAGTTCACACGAACTCACAACGACAAGAGATGCCTCAATCAAGCCGTGAAATGGTTAAACGCAATTCTAAAGGAGAAGAACAGTGCTGAGCTTTTGTTGGTTTATCACCTACAAAAGCGACTGATTACTCACACTGGAAATCCAAAAAAAAAACTTTGGTCAACCTATTTCTTATGTGCACCCAATTAAAAAGAGAACTGGAGATTGGGCAAGGAATGCTCTGGATAAAGCAGAAACTTTTGCTCAGCATTTGTCCTCCGTATTTAAACCGTTTCCCACCACAGACCGAGAATCGGACGAATGTATGCAGAAGTACATTAACTCTCCTTTTCAAATGGATATCCCGATCAAGGCATTTAAAAAGGCAGAAATAAAAGCAACATTTAATAATATAAAAAGTAATAAGTCACCAGGCTATGATTTGATCACTGGGAAAGTCCTTAAGGAACTTCCAGAATGTGCATATAGAGTTATAACGCAGTTGTTTAACTCTATTTTACGTTGCGAGCACTTTCCAGGCCAGTGGAAAATAGCGCAGATTATTCTCATACCAAAACCAGGCAAACCTTTAGAATCGGTATCTTCGTACAGGTCGATAAGTCTACTGCCAGTCATGTCTTAAATATTTTAAAGACTTTTGCTTACAAGGCTTAGACCAATCATTGAGCGGAAGCAACTCATACCTTCGCATCAGTTTGGATTCCGCAAGTATCACTCAACAATTGAACAAGTTAATAGAGTCTATACATATGCGAGAACTACCCTGGAACGAAAAGAATACTGCACAGCTGCTTTTCGGGATGTATCTTAAGCCTTTGATAAGGTGTGGCATCCTGGCTCCTGCTCTATAAACTGAAACTGAATACTTGATGAATAGATACTTTGTGGTTAAAGTTAATGACGTATTAACAGATCTGGAGGAAATAAACTCCGGGGTACCGCAAGGCAGTGCTATATACATTGTTCATGACTTACCTCTGTCAGAACATACATATACAGCTTCTTTTGCAGATGACACTGTAATTATGGCAAAAAACTTACAAGCGAACCTAAGAACCATAAGCAAGTGGTTAGATACATGGCGAATTACAATGAATCTGTGCAAGTAACTTTCACTCTTAGGAGAGGCACATGTCCACCAGTCTACATAAACAAAATATCTAGGAATACTCCTAGACCGGCGGCTTACCTGGTGCCACCACACATTTACAAAGCGTAAACAACTTGGACTAAGACTTAGATCCCTTTATTGGCTTCTTGGACCCAATTCATCTGTCTCAACAGAAAATAATATACTTATTTATAAAGCAGTTTTAAAACCAATATGGACTTATGGAACTCAAATTTATGGCTCTGCATCCAGGACCAATCTGGAAATCCTTCAACGATTTCAGTCCAAACTTCTCCGCCTTTGCATAAATGCTCCATGGTGTATAAACAATGTTATAATCCATCATGACTTAAGAAATATTTGAAATCAGCAGAAACTACCTATTCGCACATCCAAACCCACACTAAAAAACTAAGAAGGTATCACCCCGAAGATTTTACCTACCGAACTGCCAATATTGGCCGTCGTCAATACTAAATTTATTTTTATTTTTATTTTATGTACGATTTAGTCATTGGACTAACTTACGCATGCCAATTTAAAATAAATAACATATAAGTATTACTGTATGTTTTTCGAAGAACAGATTGTATTTAATAAAATGGAGTTTTATAAAAAAAAAATACTATCTAAAACTATAAACCGATTCTTTCTTTTGACCTAAAACTTTTTGGTCCGACAACTTTTTTCGTTTATGTTTAATTAATTAAACATTAATCCATTTATATTACATTAACTTTTAAACTTGAAGCACCTTTAAATTAAAAATAGATAATAATCGCTCACTTTATCATAGACTTACTTTACTAAATCGTGCACTTCAACAGCTACAACTTCCTTAAACTGACTCATATAATTTAACTTTTGAAAATCCCGAAAAAACCCAATAATATCTTAATCACAACATTTAGCAACACAAAGTTCAACGTTTATAACGAGGCGTTGCTTGTTAATGTCAATTTTTACAGCACACTTAATAAAATATAATAATATGCCATGAAATGTTTACATTGATACCCGTGTGATTCATTATAAATAAGGTGTTTATTAATTTGTTTTTAAACGAGTATTTTAATATTTTCAAATGAAAAAAAAAAATGATGTGCAAAACAACTCGTGAAATGCAGTAAACAAGCAGAAATTCTTATGAAAAATGTTTACAGTATTTATGGTGAATTTTGGAAACAAGTTGATATATCAATTTTAATTTGAACTACACTTGAAAAAAAAAAAACAATTCTTATAGAACTGCTCTGTACACGCGCCACATTAACTTCTTTACAGCTTAAATTAATCTTGTAATAAAAAAAAAAATTAATTCAAACTTCACTCTTCGACAAGAGTGCCATATGGCTATTTATGGACTACAAAAGTTAAACCGGAAATTTTCACAGAACAGCCTTATAAAATAACTTGAAAATTTCAATTGAAAACGTTGATACAAAAACCAAATCAAAATATAATTAAAATTCGATTTGAAGTACAGAAAGACAGACAGACAGACAGCCAAAACAAGAATTTCAACCTTGAAAGTTTTGGTTGCGCCATAAAAATGTACTCGAATTGAGACTGTAACAAAAAGAAATATTATTAAATAATTTTTTTTCTTCTTTTTGTTGTACTTAAATTTCGACTTAAAAACAAATTAAATTGCCTTAAATACGATTTACTTTTGTGTTTAGTATTTTTTGTGTTTGAACAAGCTTAGAAGAAGCAGTGTGTAGCCAAATTGTTGTTTGTTGCTGCGTAATTTCCGCCAGCGATTGACGTCAGGATTTTTAGCTGTTGTGGCTTTAAATTTTAATTAAATAAAATGTTTGATTTAATGTATTTATTTTATTTTTAATATAATTAAAATAATAAAAATGAGAACCGTTGCTAAAATACGAGTTACTTTAAGAGAACGAATTTAAACGCTTTTCTATATTATAGATATATGGTTTAATATTTATGCAGAGTAAACACAGTTCTGCCACAAAACGGAGAGAAAAAATTGTATACATACCATATTTACTATTTTTTTGGTAGTACAGGACATATTAGATGTTTTTTTTTTTCGGAAATGAATCCCACCGATTTTAGCTCTTAGCACAAAAATTTCCAGAATTACGATTAACACAAGAAGTCGCCACTAGCTATATGAATCAATATTGTGAATGAGCAACTATTGTGAATGAGCGTCTTTGTATATGAGCCTATTGTGAATGATAATCTTGAGAAACGTTAAAATCAATACATACCTAATATTGCCTCCAACATGTCGATAAAATTTTTTAGGGGGGTTTCTTCATCATTAATTTAATATGAAGTACGGCCGAGGGTCATCGAATATTAGTGGAAGTTAACGGCGCGCGTGCTCTATCTGAAGGTCCGTGTTGAAGGTGTAGTGGGCGCTCTAAAAGGCCAAGTCAACCCAATAAGTTTGAAGAAGAAATATTAAAAACATTGCTCTATGTGGACCAATGCCTAAGACTTGAGATGTTGTCAGAATCAATTGTAGTGGATGAGTTCACAGTCAGCAAAAGCCTAAAAACCAGAATATTGATTCAAAAGCAAGGAGCTTGTGAGGAGCTGCTTGAACGCCAGAAAGAAAAGGTTTTTTGTGTCGTTAAAAAAATCAATAGTTTTGCCCATCCAACCATCAATATCCTTCGCAAAGCCGTATATTCATGGCATGAAGATTATACTTTGAATTTGGTGGGATCAACGGGGCGTGATATATTACGAGCTGTTAAAATCGAATAAAACGATCACGGGTGTACGCTATCTCAACTCGTCCATTGTACGAAGAAACGCACGACAAAGTGATTTTGCAGCATGACTTCATGACCAAATGAAGCGCTGTAATGAAAATTCCTAACCAACGCACCTTATTCTTCAGAAATTGCTCCTTCCGGCTATTACTTCTTTCAGTCGATGACACATGGCTTGTCCCAGCAGAAGATCTCTTCATATGAAAATTGCAAAAAATGTTTCTATGATAGGATAGCCTCAAAAGACGAAGAGTCGTTCTTCCGAGCTGGTATCCGAAACATTTCAGAAAGATGGAAAGAAGTTGTTGCCAATGATTCACACTACTTTAATATACAATATTTATAAAAATTTTTGCACAATAAATCCGCAAATATTGAATAATAAACCCATTGTAATTCAAGGTTCCTATACTACTGCTTAAAATAGTTTCTAAAAGTTGACCGCCTTTTAGTGACATGTAAACTTAAGTTGAATGGGAAAGCTTTAACGGAAACTCCAGCGAAAGTCTACTCCGGATGCCGGAGTAGACATACATCCTTTTCAAAAATGTCACTAAAAATTTTTCAGAAATTCTTAGAATCATATCTCTGATACAAATAGTTCCCAGAATTTATGTCTCTTAACAACATAGTTCCGAAGAAAGCAGTAAAATTATAAATATTTTACGGAAACTTCAGCGAAACTCTGCTCAATATAATGTTCCGAACAAAACTTCCGAGTAATGCCGGGCACTTAATATAAAACTTTCCGGTAATGCCGGAGTCTCTAAAACCTCTTTAAAAAATATCACTGCTAATTTTTTAGTAATTCCAAGAGTTAAAGCTCAAAATAGCTCACAAGAATTATGCCTCTGTTCAAAATAGATTCATAGAAGGCATGCTCCTATTTGGGGAAATATATTTCGGAAACGCTATAAAAACTATGCTTAAAATAATTTGCCGAATGAAAGCTCCACAGTAATGCGCCGGTAATCGGCGATCATATACAGTAGGTGAAATTCGGTTTCAGATTTAATTACTTTTTTTTTTTTGTATGCGGCAAGAACTCAGCAGATGTATCTAGGGGTCTTAGGGTTTAATCAACCAGGTAAACTTTTTATTCCGTCCAAAAATCATGTCTACTGCAACATTTAGACCGTCTTACTGCATTGCCTCAAAAATTGTTCGACAATTTGCTACAAATTTCTCAAAAACAAAATTTATGAAATATTTATTGAACAAGTTGCTCGCCTAAATCTTTTGTTATACTCATCCGCTGTTTATTCAATGCATTCAAGCATGCAAATTATAAATTATTATAAAAATGAATGATGACGACCAAAAAGCATCACAAGAATGCACATTGATGGCACTCGAAATAATGTCAATGCAATTCGTAAGAAAAATTCCGCTTAGACACAAATTATTCAAATATATAATTTGCTTAAATTAAAAGGGTTATCAACAATTGCAAAATCGATAATTGCTGAGCACATAATTAGTAATGACATAATGAGCATGCAAGCACGTTTCGAATTGAAGTTGCGTTGAGTTCAGTCAATTGGGTATTGCCAATTGCCAATTGACGTTGTTTTTTCTTCTATTTTGTTTGCCTATTAAGCGGATAAGCAAACCGAATCGTAAGCAAACACATATCGAAATGAGAAATATGGTGCTTTGCATCCGGTTTGTTTCGATTGTTCACAATTGGCGCTGCTTAGATTTAGATACAAGTTTCATTACGTTTTGCTTGTCGTCACATGGAGACTCAAGTCGGTCTATTCATTTAAATTAGTGTGAACAAAATTGCTTCGAATTAGACAATAAAGCATATGAAAATTCCGACTAAAGTTTTATGAATGAATGAAAAATACCCAATTGCAAGTTTGTAAATAAACAAAAATCAAACTGGTTTTTCTATTTCTATGAAATTTTTATACACAGTGAGAAAAATTACAAAGAAAAATAAGAACAAAACAAATTTTGTGGTCAATTGAACTAAAAACTTTGCTTAGAATTGCATAGATTTCTTACATTTACAAATTTTCCCCTTTTTTCTACTGCTTACTGCTACTTTCTTTCGTTTTCCCTTTTATTTTCTCTCCTCACCAACAACAACAAATAGCCTGGCTGTAATTTCGAATTAATTTTAGCATAAATAATTATTAAGCATTTTTAATTTCAATAAATACCTACTTTTTTTTTCCAGTGTAACACTTAGCATTTTGTTTAATTAAATTTTAATTTCTCGTTTTTTCCTCTCTATCTTGCAGGTGCCTCACCAGCTCCACTTTTGCGCTGCGTATACCTGACGATCTCGAAGCGAGCGCCATTAATGCGCTACGCTCGGAGCGTGCACGTTCGCTAACACCCTGCGATGAGGCTGCCACTGCTGGCAGTGCTGCCGATACTGCCGGCGAATATGATGTCTGCCCACCGAGTAAATATCGCCAAGCAACCGCTGAGTGCAACAATGTCTCACACCGCAAGTGGGGCGCACGTGGCGATATCTTTTTGCGTTTGCTGAAGGCCAACTATGCTGATGGCATCAGTCAGCCACGTACGTCGCACGGCACGCATGCATTGCCCGATGCGGAATTTGTCATTGAACAATTGCAGAAACATGTCGATCCGACCTTGCGTCATCCGCACATAACCGCCATGTTGCCCGCTTGGGGTCAATTGCTTGCTAACGATCTCTATGAAGTGGCACAGTTGCCCATCAATAGCAAATGTTGCCAATCGGCCGCGGGTGTCAGAGATCCGAATGAGTTGCAGCAATGTTTCGTGCGCGCTGGTGAAGATTGCAAGGAGTACAAACGCTCGGCGCCTGGTTTCGATGCGGAGGCATGCAATAAACGTGAGTTGGAGTTGCACTTAAGCCTAAAATTATTAAATTTACGAGACTGTTTTTTCCCTTAAAATACAGATGAACGCGAACAAATGAATATCGCTTCCTCCTACATTGATGCATCTGGTTTGTATGGCAGCACTAAACATGATTTCGATCAGCTGCGTACTTACCTGAGCGGCGGTGTACGTGCTGAGTCCTGCAAGAATTGTCAAATCGCTGGCGCTACCGGCGCATTGCATCGTGCCTTGCTGCAGCAGCACAATATCATTGGTGAACAGCTGTCACACATTAATCCTGAGTGGTCGGAGGAGGATGTTTTCCTAGAGGCTAGACGCATCATAACTGCTACAATACAACACATTACCTACAACGAATTCTTGCCATTGGTGCTGGGCCAAGAGACAACAGCCAAAGAGGGCTTAAGGTTGGTTTCAAATACTAAACTCAGCGCCAATAATCTAAAAAATTATTCACCAATTCCACAGACTGACTGCTGAGAAACACTCTACCAATTATTCGAGTACCATACGCGGTGGCATCTTTAATGAGTTTGCTACCAGCGCTATGCCTGCCTTCTGGAGCATGTATCCACCTGAGATGGTAGCTTAAAACTTCTATGGAGCCAATTTGAAACTTTTATTAAAATGCGTCTAAATTTTACAGATCTCCAAATCCTCGGTTGCATCTGAACTGCTCTCGGTTGCAGCGCTGCAAAAATCGCTCATACCCAGTCAAGTCAATGTCGATGGCTGGAGTGAATTGGCGCTTGCTGTGCATCGTGGACGTGATCATGGCATACCATCTTATGCACATGCTTTGGATTTGTGCGCGAAACGTTTCCCTGAAAGCGAAATTGCTAATGTTACCTTCGAGATGCTCTCAACTATTTCAAATATACCCGAGGAACATATTACCAGTCTGAAGGATATCTACCAGTAAGCGTATACAACTTTAAAACTTTGTAGAAACAGATTTTAATAATTCCTTTTTCGCTTCCCTTAGAAACGCTGATGATATTGATTTGCTTGTCGGTGCTTTGCTCGAAGATCCTGCCGTTGGCGCACTATTTGGACCCACCATTACCTGCCTCTTGACTTTGCAATTTGAACAACTGAAGAAAACTGATCGCTTCTGGTATGAAAATGAAATTCCACCATCTTCCTTTACGCTGCAACAGCTGAAGAGCATACGCCATACTACACTATCTGGTCTACTTTGCGCCTCCAAGCAAATTGAGTCTGCACAATCGAAGGCCTTCATTAGAGAGGACAACTACTTGTAAGTCCGCAGCTTAGTCTTTAAAAGCTAAAATTCTAATAAGTTCTTTTTGAATTCAAAACAGAAACTCTTTGCTGAGCTGCGAACAATTGCCACAATTCGATCTGCGCCCATGGCAGCTGCATGCGGATGATGAAATTGATGTTGAACATATTGAGGTAGAACCTGAAACTAAGGAGGCCATACGTGAACTGAATCCTGAGCTGATTGAAGCAGCCGTGGAACGCGCCAAGCAAGCTTTGGAGGAACGCAAGCGATTCGAATATGATGTCTGGCAATCACGTAAGTTCATTGAATCTCTTATTCACTGCTTCCAAAATTTCTAAATGCCCTTCTTTTTTATTTCATAGAGGGTGGCATCAGCGCTAAATCACCTGATGGTGTCGCTGCATCCTTCAGCAAGGCCAATAGGGCTGCGCTCAATCTGGCCAACACTTCGCTCATCTTTGAGTTGGCCTCAAACGAAATTGTCAAATCCTTGAACACCATCAGTCGTCGCAAGCGTCAGATCTTTGATCCCAATACAAATGCCTTTAATCGCAATGAACTCACCGAGACACTACAGACAGTTGATATCTCTTCGTTGATTGGTGGCGTGCAACAGAAGGCTGAAGGCTGTCCTGAACCCACACAGCATTGTGATGCCAACAGCCCATTCCGTACATATTCGGGTCGTTGTAATAATTTGCGCAATCCAAACTGGGGTAAATCATTGACCACATTTTCGCGTCTATTGCCCGCACAGTATGATGATGGCATCTCCAAGCCGCGTATTGTCGGTGTTACTGGTGCACCACTACCAAATCCACGTACCATTTCGACCACCATACATCCGGATATTTCGAATTTGCATACACGCTACTCACTTATGGTCATGCAGTTTGCACAATTCGTAGATCACGATCTGACAATGACGCCCATACACAAAGGTTTCCACGAGTCTATACCCAGCTGCAGACGTTGCGATTCACGTCAGACAGTACATCCCGAGTGTAATCCATTCCCGGTACCACCTGGCGATTTCTACTATCCCGAAGTCAATGTAACCAGCGGTGAACGTTTGTGCTTCCCTTCGATGAGATCGTTGCCGGGCCAACAGACGCTGGGTCCACGTGATCAGGTCAATCAGAATACGCATTTCCTCGATGCCTCCATGGTCTATGGTGAGAATGTTTGCGTTGCCACTAAACTGCGTGGTTTCTCAGGCCGCATGAACAGCACTGTGCATCCCATACGCGGTAAGGAACTGCTGCCACAGACTGCTACACATCCAGAATGCAAATCGCCAAGTGGGCTGTGCTTCAGTGGCGGTGATGATCGTGCTTCCGAGCAGCCAGGTTTGACTGCTATACACACCACCTTCGTACGTGAACACAATCGCATTGTTGAGGGTCTGCGTGGTGTGAATCCACACTGGAATGGCGAACAATTGTATCATCACGCGCGTCGCATTGTTAGTGCTGGTGTGCAGCACATTGCCTTCAACGAATTTCTGCCACGTATTCTCAGCTGGAATGCCGTCAATCTGTATGGTTTGAAACTGCTGCCACAAGGCTACTACAAGGACTATAATCCATCATGCAGTCCGATTGTCTTCAATGAATTTGCTTCCGCTGCGTTCCGTATTGGACACTCACTGCTGCGTCCGCATATACCACGTCTGAGCATACAGCATCAGCCCGTTGATCCTCCCCTACTGTTGCGTGATGGTTTCTTCAAGATGGATGTGCTCTTGCAGCCTGGCATTATCGATGAGATCAATCGTGGACTTGTTGCAACACCCATGGAAACGCTCGATCAATTCATTACCGGCGAAGTAACCAATCATCTGTTCGAAGATCGCAAGATACCATTCTCTGGCATTGATTTGATTGCATTGAATATACAGCGTGGTAAGTAGGCAACGATGTTAAGTTTATAGTGGCACAGCTTAATCAAACTTTTTATTCGGCACGTGTAGCACGTGATCATGGTGTGCCCAGCTACAACAACTATCGCGCACTCTGCAACTTGAAACGCGCCACCACCTGGAGCGATCTGAGTCGTGAAATTCCCTCCGAAGTTATTGCACGTTTCCAGAAGACTTATGCTTCCGTTGATGATATCGATCTCTTCCCTGGCGCCATGACAGAACGTCCACTACAGGGTGGTCTTGTCGGACCCACGCTTGCGTGCATCATTGGCATACAGTTCCGTCAGCTGCGTAAATGTGATCGTTTCTGGTATGAGAATGCCAATCCTGAGGTTAAATTTACCGAAGCTCAGCTGGCTGAGATTCGTAAGATTACTTTGGCCAAATTCACCTGCGAGAATCTGGAGGTGCCTGGCGATATGCAGCGTGCTGCATTCGATCTGCCCAGCAATTTCTTGTAAGTAGTGATAACTTGCGGCAAATATTTTCAATATTAATAAGCAAATGACTTACACAGAAATCCACGTGTGCCCTGTCAATCCATGCCACAAATCGATCTGAATGCTTGGCGTGAAAATGTACAAGGCTGCACCATTGGCAACAGACAAGTACGCGTCGGTGAATCCGCCTTCCCATCACCCTGCACCAGCTGCGTTTGTACCACTGAAGGCGTAAGTTTTAATACTTAAACAAAATAAGACTCCTTATTAATTTCATCTTTCAACACAGGCTCAATGCGCTTCACTACGCATTACCGATTGCGGACAGCTCATACGTCAATGGCCCAAGGAAGCTATACTGCGCGATGAGGTCTGCAACTCACAGTGCGGCATCTATTTGACAGGAGGACAATCGCGCTCGTTTAATACACAACAACGTACCGGACAGGCTCCATCACGCGTTACACGTTCGCGCAATCAGAATCTTTTCAAGTTCCCCGATTTGACGCCTTTCATTGCATCGTTGTAAATTCTTTGAGACAACTTTGAGAGCAGTTAAAATTGTGCTTGCAACAGTTCAGAAATTTTCTATTTGCTCTGCTAATCTGTAAATAATCATATTAATCACAAGAATTTTATTTTTCGTGCTCGTTATCAATGTATATAAATGCACTTTTTGTTAAAAAAACAAAAAAAATTGTTTGCTTGCAAATGTAAAGACTTTCACTTCTTATATACAATGTTAATTAAAGACACATACTACGACACATGAACTTATGACATAAGCAAAAATATCATAAAGGCAAAATTACTTTACTTAAGCTGCCAGTTGGAGGTTTAAACGAAATCTAATTACTGAGTACTAAACGAAGTACTCGGTAAACTGCGCAAGAATCTATTCGAGGTTCCATACAAATTCTTATACTAAATAAATAAATATATTGTAATTAAAGTTTTATGTACCTACCTATTTAAATTAGAGTGAAATAAAACGTAAAATTTATTTTATTATTAATTTTTATGAATATGAATAAAATGTCTAAACAAAGTAGTTCAAAGAAATGCTTTATATTTGTGATCGCAAGCTAGATTAGATTATTCGTACGTACCGTACAGTTGGCACTGACCTTGACGTAGTTGTCATTGCTGCTGTGTACTATATTATTTTAGTTGAGCAGTTCAATGACTTCTTCGAAAAACCTTCTTCAATGATCCTGGTGCTGATGATTGGAATGCCAAACATCGTCTGTGAGGCTAAGCAAGGGCAATAAACTACTTGAAGTAGAGATACCTGTGCAGTTACGTGATATACGTAGTTATTGTCTTCCTGAACGAGGCTCATCTGTGGGGCTCAAAGTCGCTTAAAATCTATAGTTTTTGTTGCTAGACTGAAAATTATACTTCTACGTACCGTAGCCGTGGTAGTGCAGCAAGCCTTGTACAGCACGATCTACTATACATACTTCACTAGTAGATCGGTCTGCACTACTTCTATCCAACTGGCTAAGCCTACTGTGGTGACTGGAATAGGAGAAGTAAAAACATTACCTGGTCTAATGCCGATGCCAAAGCCCCAAGTTCTTAGACGTCGGGGACTGGCACGCACACAGCCACAGAAAAGACACAAACCTGTTGGACTTTGCACAAGTGCCATCAGCGCAAATACTTGCAACTTAGTATCCAGACAATGATTGGGCACGCCTTACTTGTATTGACTTTGGCATCTACAAGAGAATCCCGCTTCAGGTCGCTCCAACACATAACCCTCAGCTCGGGTAACTTGCCGCAATGAGGCTGATCAACATGATCCTCTTCAAAATGTGCATTAGCAACACAATGTGACCTGACATTGAGCTCCAATCTGGCCAGTATAGTCAAGATGTACAGCAACTCTACGCCGTGAAGATACACGCAGCCTCCGCCAAAACCCAAAGATCGAGCTCATGCCCTGCCATGCAATGGGCTGTATAAACGATCCTGTTTTGTGAGCAGCTCAAACATTTTTAGATAAACTGCATGCTGGCACCATGCATTCCACCGACTAAACCGGTAACGTATGCAGCTGTTTGACAATATGCTGGAGAATATGGCCACTGAATCAGACGCCAACTTTTGGCTATCGAAAGCTACTAGAAATAGTAAAAGACGTCCCATTCGAGTTGCTTTTATCAGCACATCTCAAATAGCTATTCCTGGCTTTAGAGTTAGCATCAGACGAAGAGTTAGAGGGTACGACACTCTCCTCGTCAGCACCACTCCATCTCGCACTGTATGTAGATCAATTTGAGGATGTTGAAGCCAAAGTCAAGCATTTGAAGCCCGGTAATGCACTTCTGCGCGCCTGGTGTAAATTAGTAAATTTTACCACGAAAAATTTATTTTGACCAAAAGAACTAAGAGCATACTTCCAGGATTGGGTTTTAGAAAACTGCCTACATTTAGGGTTGGCGTTCTGCAAAACATCCCTAAAAGAAAGCATTTCTTTATGCAGTTTTTACAGTGCAGCCCTAAATGCATGCTGCACAAATGCAGTTTTGTCGCTTTCTGCTCATTTCTGCGCTCCTGTTACTTTGGGCAGATTTTTAGTTCAGCAAAATTATTTTTTCTGAACCAAAATTTACCTCGATTTTTAATAAATTTTGTTCAACTGCACCAGGTGCGCAGAAATGTGTAGGAAGTGTAAAAACAAAAGATGCGTATCTTTGAACGTCTATATCTTGGAAACTATAAAATCTAGAATATTCAAATTTGGATATGTGGATTCTTAAAAAGTCGTACGAGATCATCTATATAAAATTAATGCCTCAACCCAATATAAGGGGTAAAATATTATGTTTATTCTAAATTTTAGTGGTAAAATCGCCTAGTCTATCATTGAATCGAGCAAAAAAAATTTTATAAATTAATACAGTGGATTTCTATGATGTATATGAATACCCCACCCCTACTGTAAGGGGTATACATCATGTTTATATTAAGTTTTAGTAGCAAAATAGTCTAAAATATTATTGAATCGAGCATAATTAATTTAAAAAAAAAATTGATATATTTTTATTTATTCCAGGGCCGTTGGACACAAAATTATGATTAAAGAAATGTTGATGAAATCTTTACAGAGCTAACTGAAGAACGGTCGCTGCCGGTGCAGAAACATTGTGCTTCTTCCGGCGACGGTGTTTTATATTGAATATTTTGACCCTGTTGCATGTAAGCGATCTTGAGCATTGTCTTATATCATTTAATTATAAGTGTATACTAATATTGGTCCTTCAATAGTCTTTGTTGGAACTCTGTAACCATAATGCTAGGCAATTGTTCATTCTTTCTTTTACCTTTTAACCAATTGAATGAAATATTAAACCATTTAACTTATAAAATGAACTTTATTAAAAACTTTAAAGATTTGATAAGGCTCTCGCTGACTGGGCCAACAGGTGGAACGTAAATTCCCAAACGGAGCAGTCCCCAGACGAGGCAATCCCTAGATGAAGGAAGCGCGGAATTTCCTAGGAGGGACGTTACCTAGCTAGCGGTTTCTCTAGACGGGATTAACTTTTGAGAATCGCCGAGGAGAGCGTTTCCAGGCTATCGTCGCTAAGCCGTGAATTCCGTTATATTCCGGGGCTTCTGTTTATTGAGGAGCCTAAACTCTTCCGCCAAGGTACGCACTAGGCTCAGTGCAACGAAAGCTAAACGTCAGCAAGCTGCAATCAGAACAGACCGCCGCAGCCTTCTCAAACACACTCTCCCGATTGCTCCGGAAAACCTCTCCGTATTCTCGAAATATATGTGAGCAGTGGAAACATATCACCCGCTTCATGTATAGGGCTGCCAAGGGTGTCATTGGTTATATAAAACCTGTGAAGAATAGTCGGACTGAAGGTTTTAAGCCCGGATTAACTTTCTGTAAGGATGACAATGAAGGACAATGGTGGCAGGCTTAAATGGGCTGCCAGCTGAGTTATTTAAGATCGGCGGCGAAGAGTTGGTAAGGAGTATGCACCAGCATTTATGCAAGATATGGTCCGATGAAGGCATACCCAATGACTGGAATCTTAGTGTTCTCTGTCCTATCTTTAAGAAAGGAGACCCCACTGTTTGCGCCAACTACCGCGGAATTAGTCTTCTTTCTATTGATTCTGTCGCGCGTGTTGTGCAATAGGTTGAAGCCGTATACCGATTCACTGATAGGACGATATCAGTGTTGCTTTAGACCAAAAATGTCGACCAGTGACCAAATATTCACATTACGTCAAATCTTGGAAAAGACCCGTGAGTTCAACAAAGACTCACACCACCTATTTGTCGACTACGCCAACCCGATAAAAGATTTTCGACGCCCTGTCTGCACTAGGTATCCCGGCAGAGATTGTCCGTCTTTGCATGACGACGCTATCTCACACAAAAAGCTTTGTCAGGGTGGGGAAAAACCTCTCCGACCCCTTTGATACCAAGAGAGGTTTCAGGCAGGGCGATGCTCTGTCGGGCGATTTTTTCAATATCCTACGCCAATGCCCGTACATACAGAGTATGTCGGGCTCGATCTTCCAAAAGAAAGTGATGCTGCTCGCTTACGCCGATGACATTGGTATTAACGGTACGCAGGAACGACGAGTCAGCAAGGCGTTCTCGGAGATTCAAAAACAGTTTTGGCTCATGTGTCTAGCGGTGAATGAGGACAAAACGAAGTACTTGGTGTCTTCTCGCACTCCGTCAGCGCGTCTTGGACGGTCAGTGACGATGGAGAATTTTAATTTCAGTGTTGTAGAAAACTTCGTCTATCTTGGAACAGAGATAACCAGTAACAACAACGTCAGTCTGGATATCAGGCGAAGCATCACGCTTGCAAACAGAAGCTTTTTTGGGCTGAGCAAGCAAAAGAGAACTAAAGCGATCTCTCGAAAGACAAAAATAAATATCTAAAAGTCGCAGATACTCCCGGTCCTATTATATGGCGCAGAGGCATGCACCGTGATTGAGTTAGATGAAACAGCGTTGGAAGTCTTCGAGCGGAAGATTCTTCGCAGGATTTTCGGACCTATTAGAGTCGACGACGAGCTGTACGAGCTATTCGATGAGTTTGACATAGTCCAGCGCATAAAATTCCAGCGGCTGCATTGGACTAGTCATCCCATTCGAATGGATGAAAGAGCTCCAGTACGCTTGGTTTACTTGATTGGAGGACGACCGTGCACGCGTTAGGATGACCAGGTATGGACAGATCTCTCACACAAGACGGAAGACAGTTGACGGCTGTTTAAGTACGTAAATCTTCAAGAAAGAGCTGCAGGTTTTTATGAAATCAAAGTGTTTGGCGCATTCATGAAATAATACTTTACTGAAGAGCGAGTGCGAAGAACTAAATATTTAAACTTGAATGCTCCTTTTTTCATAGTCTCCAAGTACTTGATGTTCAGACGGACAGACGAACATATCTATATCGATTCTACTTTTTATGTTGAGGCCATCCCTTTAATTTTTAGGCCCTGTACCGAAGGTACAAGAGCCTATTGGGTTTGTGCAAATGTATGTAACAGGTAGAAATAATGGTCGGAGACCCCCCAAAGTTACCACCATTATGGTCAGGAATGAAAGAGGAGTCGATATAGCCATGTCCGTCTGTCCGTCTGTCCGTCTGTCCGTCCGTCCGTCCGTCCGTCCGTATGAACGAAAGGATCTCGGAAACGGTAATAGATAGAGACTTCGTGTTTTTTGCATTCGACTAGGACTGCTCCGGAATTTCACAAGTTTATTTTAAAATTTTGCCCCTCCCCCCCTTTCCCCATAAAATCACCCCTTAGGGTAAAAATTTCTTCAGCACAAAAAAAATTGAGTATACCAGTATAAAGTTGTCGTCCCTCTAAGCAGAAATCCAAAAAGTTCATCAAAATCGGATAATAAATGACGATTTTATAAGCAATTTCATTTGAACGACCCCCCTTTTCTTTTCATTCATATTCACGCAGTGAGAAGTGGTCATGTGTTTGGTCATAAGCTCGGGAAACATTTAATGTGTTTGTTAGGAGACCTGAACTGGTACAGGGCCTCTTACAGTCGGTTACGCCCGACTGAAATTTCCTTACTTGTTTTCTTTTAGAATCATTTCAAATTGTATTCCCTGTATTTTTCAGAAGAACAAAAACAGAAAGAATAAAAATCAGTAAAACTGACGGCCACCTATTAACAAGGCAATTAAAATATTAATCGAATTTAAAATACAATTTTTACCAACAAAGGGTGATGTATTTTATTATTGACCTTAATTAACTCCTTTACTTTTTCTACGAATTCCCAAAACAAAGAATATGTTTGAGTTCAAGGGTTGGATTTGTATCATTACAGTCCTATGAAAATCCTTGTATATTGCGATTTATTTTATTACAACTAATTAGCAATTAATAAAGATTTCAATTTAGTGTTGTATAATTTCTACCTGTCTATGGAAATCCCCAATTTTAAAAGGTGCCTCATAAAGGAGTTGTCTGACGAGCAGATGTTTTATTGACAGGCAGTAAAAGGTAGTAAAAGGCGAATGTTAGCAGATTATATGGCTCCAGATGGTCTTTTTTACCTAAAATGGCAGACAGGTAGAAAAAAGGCTTAAGTTCGCGATTCGTAATGTCCTTAATTAACAAAATTTTCGTATAAATACTGCACCACACAGAGGCTTGCAACATTCACTGCCTGCAACTCGATCAAGTAACACAAAATATTTGTTCAAGCGCTTCAGCATAAATTTAAATTTTTTTTAAACTATCCTAGTTTTGGTATTGATAATTTATTTAAAACCTTCTACATAATTAAATAACATGGCAAACTACTCAGGAGAACTTGTGCAACAAGCTTTAAATGCACTCTACCATGGCAACGATCCCAAGGAGCAGGAGGTGGCCAATATATGGTTGCAGGAATTTCAAAAATCGGTAAGTACTACATAAAAATACATCATATTATTATTTGCAACTTGACTAATTCTATGAAACACTTTCAGAACTATGCGTGGACCATTGCCGATGAACTGTTGCGTGAAAAGCGTGAGCTGCATACCAGCTACTTTGCGGCGCAGACCATGCGCAATAAGATACAAAATTCCTTTAACGAACTACCAGCAAATACACACGAATCCTTACGTGACTCCTTATTAACGCATCTCGGTCAAATCGATGAACGTACAGATGCTGTGATTGTAACCCAATTGAGTTTAGCTGTGGCCGATCTGGCACTTTTGATGGTCTCATGGGAGGATCCAATTAAGGACTTACTTGCGGCGCTTATGCCACATCCGGCTGCTTGGTGGCCACTATTGGATATATTAAAAGTGCTGCCTGAAGAGATAGAATCACGTTATCTGCATCTCGGTGAAAACCGACGTTTGGAAACACAGAGGAAGATGCGTGCCTGTGCGGCAGATGTGCTGAAGTTTCTTTGCATGTGTCTGCAACGCAACGATTTGGAGAAAGAGCGCATGCTGAATAGTACGCTGCGTTGTTTCAGTGTGTGGCTGGATAACGAGGTGTTTCCGGCGCAATACTTCTACGGAAATCCCATCATAGAGCAAGCTTTTCTGTTACTGAGTCAGCCGAAAACCGAGAGTAAACTGCACGACAATGCAACTGAAGTAGTCTGCTCGCTGCTCTCGGTTATCGGCGGAAACATTAGTAGCTACAGAAACTATACACAGCTGGAGATGGAAGTCTTCAATGCGGTCTGCATGCTGGAGACAGCTTATAATTTAAGCGTGACGCATGAAGACACCGAGAAGGCAAAGAACTACTGCCGCATATTTACAACGCTAGGTGACGCAGTCTTCTATGAAATATTTTCGGAGGGAAAAACGCCGCACTATTCGCTGAAGGCACTAGATCTGGCATTGCTGTGTGTGAGCCACTCTGATGCCGAAGTGGCAGAGATCACCTATTGTTTGTGGTACCGCCTCAGCGATAAATTGATTGACTGGCACAGCAAGACTACACAGTTTAAGCCGCATATTGAACGTCTAATTGCCGCTTTATGTCGGCATGCGCAAATTGATGTTTCTCAGGAGGGACTGATCGATGAGCAAAGTCAGTTTTATGTAAGTTTTTAAAATAATTTGCTAACAAAACTTTTTAAACTAATAATTTTTTCTTCTTTATATTTACAGGACTTTCGACATAGAATAGCCGATCTCATCAAAGAAGTTGTCTTTGTTGTTGGTGCAGGCGCTTGTTTCAAGCAAATGTTTCACACATTACAAACCGGCAATGGCACCTGGGCATCGACGGAAGCAGCGCTCTTCGTTATGCAGCACATTGCAAAGCATGTACGTAACGAGGACGAAGTCATACTCAAGGTAGTCCAGGCCATACTATGTCTGCCGGAAAATACGCACATAGCAGTGCGCTACACCTCGATCGTGCTGCTGGGTGAACTAAGCGAATGGCTTGAGCAACATGACGACTCATTGCAGGATGTGCTCAACTTTTTACTCTACGCTTTGCAGCAAAAAAATGGCTTGGCTACTGCTGCTGCCATAGCATTGAGAACAATTTGTTCCATCTGTCGCCGGAAGATGGTCAGCCACATTGGCGGTCTTTTAGAAATTACACGGAGTCTGCATAGCTTTGAAATAAGCAACGATGAGGCAAATCGCTTGCTGAAAGGCATTTCATTGATACTAACTCGTTTGCCACGTGCTCAACTTGAGCCAGCATTTCGTGAAATTATAAGCTTTCAGCTGCAACCGTTGGCACAACTGGTGGAGCACAATGGAACAATACAAAAGGATGAACGCACAGATCCTGTATACTGGATAGATCGCACTTGTTCGCTTATACGACATACAAATCCTGATGTACCAGACAGCGAACCACATCCGACTGTACAAATCCTAGCAGATGCCTGGCCACTGCTGTCGAGTGTGTTGGAGAATTATCAAAAAGATGCACGCATCACGGAACACACATGCCGTCTTCTCCGTTATGCTATACGCTTGGTAGGCAAGCAAGCTGCGCCATTCGTCGAGTCATTGATCAAACAGATGATCGTACTATATACACGACACCAACATAGCTGCTTCTTATACTTGGCCTCTGTGCTGGTCGATGAATTCGCCAGGAACAAGGAATGCATTAATGGATTACTTGAAATGCTGCAAGCATTCATTGAACCCACATTCAAGATGCTGCAAGTGGAGCATGGGCTGCGCAACAATCCGGACACAGTTGATGACTTCTTTCGTTTGATTTCACGGTTTCTCGCCTGTTGTCCGCTGCAGCTGCTGCAAAGTACGCTCATGACACCCATAATTCAGTGTGCATTAATGGCCTGCTCACTTGATCAGCGGGAGGCGAATGCTTCTGTCATGAGGTTCTTTATAAAGTTACTAGATTCGGGACGTTCTGGAAGTTCTCATTACGCCGATTGTAAACCGTTGGTGAAAGAAATTGCTACACAGCATGGCAAGGAACTGGTCTATAACTTAATACATGCCTCTGTCTTTCCGCTGCTCACCTACATGCTATGTGACGTGGCTTCAGTTTTACAGAAGCTAAAACATGTGGTCGATGATGCTGAACAGTTGGACTTGCACTTCAAGCAAGCGCTGGATGCACTACCGAAGCAGAACGGCAGAGGTTTTGTAACAGCAACACAAGAGCAATTGGATGTATTTAGGAAAACTGTTCTAAGCGCTGAAACAACGAAATCAATTACGGAAGAACTTAAGATTTTAAAGCGTCTCTTCCGCTAATTCGGACTCGAATGATGAAAAATTGTACGGATTAGATGAAATTTAACAAAATAATTCAAATAATAAACATTTAGTAATTACTTTTAGTCTCTTAAGATTTAATTTAGTTTTAAGCTTTATAAATAAAAAATAGTTTAAATATAAAATCAACAAAATATTTTTATTCCAAACTGTGCTGAGAAGCCAGCTGTATGAAGCCGAAACAGTGAAGTTCCATCATCAAAGAATTGGTTTACATTGTAGTTTAATATTTTATTTAAAATTTTTAATAGGTCATCATCATTCCATCGAATTGACTTTAGTTGAATACGAAAAAAACCCGACCGGATCTAAATGTGAATCTTAATCAAGCAATGAAGCACTGTGACACGAATCTTTAACCAGTTAGTTTCATAATCTTATTTGACATACATGTACAACCTTGAAATTGTTTTATATGCTAATAAAAAGCATTTCAAGCAATTCTAAATCAAATCCCTAAATCCCTAACCTACCAAGAGCGTAAAATGCAATCACGGAATGAAAATTGAAAGTTAGTTGGTGTTGATGTTGCTGGCTCTCTTCGAATATAGGTCACTAGCGCAGCTTAAGTGAGTTGGAAGTATATGGAAATAAATGTGTGCGTGAAGATTTTAATTGGAGAGAATTTAGTTCGCATTTAAATTAATTTGTGGTTTATTTAAGAAGTTTTTAAATGGTAACAACGAAAAGTAGGAAAGGACTGTAGACTACTTTTTACCAATTTGTACTCAATTTAGTAATTGTTAGATGTACAGTAGATGCTCACAAATTAGAACCCATAGGAGTTTAAATATTTCAGAAATTGTAACCTAAATAAAATTAAAGATAAAAAGCTTCATGAAGACTTTCAGAAGAATTTTCAACGCGACTAAATCTGCCATCAGTAAGAAAAAAATCGAAGAAATTAGCTTTGAAAAATCCCTATCAAGAACCATTGAATAAATCGTAACACCGGACTAAAAAGGTCGTCCAGTGACCAAATATTCACATTACGCCAAATCTTGGAAAAGACCCGTGAGTTCAGACTCACACCACCTACCTACCACCTATTTGTCGACTACGCCAACCCGATAAAAGATTTTCGACGCCCTGTCTGCGCTAGGTATCCCGGCAGAGATTGTCCGTCTTTGCATGACGACGCTACCTCACACAAAAAGCGTTGTCAGGGTGGGGAAAAACCTCTCCGACCCCTTTGATACCAAGAGAGGTTTCACGCAGGGCGATGCTCTGTCGTGCGATTTTTTCAATATCCTACGCCAATGCCCATACACACAGAGTATTTCGGGCTCGAAAGTGATGCTGCTCGCTTACGCCGATGACATCGATATCATCGGTACGCAAGAACGGCGAGTCAGCAAGGCGTTCTCGGAGATTGAAAAACAGTCTCGGCTCATGGGCTCAGCGGTGAATGAGGACAAGACGAAGTACTTGGTGTCTTCTCGCACTCCGACATCTCGACGGAGTTGTAGAAAACTTTGTCTATCTTGGAACAGAGATAACCAGCAACAACAACGTCAGGCTGGCGAAGCAATCAGGATAAGAATAAAGCTTGCAAACAGATGCTTTTTTGGGCTAAGCAAGCAAATGAGAAGTAAAGCCCTCTCTCGACAGACGAAAATAAAGATCTATAAGACGCTGATACTCCCGGTCCTATTGTATGGCGCAGAGGCATGAGGCATGATTGAGTCGGACGAGACAGCGTTGGAAGTCTTCGAGAGGAAGATTCTTCGCAGGATTTTCGGACCTATTAGAGTCGACGACGAGTTTAGGTCCCGTATGAACGATGAGGTTGACATAGTCCAGCGCATAAAATTCCAGTGGCTGCACTGGGCTGGGCAACTCATTCGAATGGAGGAAAGAGCTCCAGCACGCATGGTTTACATGGGGGGCCCAAACTTGATTGGTGGACGCCGACATAGAGGATGACTGGGCACTCTATGGAATGATCAGGTATGGTGAGATCTCTTCGTACTTGGCTTTTCAAAACGACTGGCGCCAGCGCGCACAAGATTTTGGAGGCTGGCGCTCCTTCCTAGACGCGGCCATGACTGGCAGACGGTTGACGGTCATATAAGTAAGTAAGTAACCTCTTCCGTAGATTTGATTTAAAAAAACCGCAGAGTTGTGCAGATGATTCATCCAAGAAATTTGGAGTTTCTCGTACATTGTCTGCAGCACCTAGATCCAACTATTTAAAGTGTTCTTCGAGCTAAGCAACAAATGCCTCAGCTATTTTCTTATACGTGCGGCATTTCTAATAGAAGCAACGGCTCCTACAAGTTAAAACAAATTCAAAATTAATTGAAATACATTTTTTTTTACTATATCCTTTTTTATTAAGTGAAACAACGCAAACAACGTCTAATTTCAAAAATAAATAATAAACTTTTACATTGTATGTATTTGTAGTGTATTACTTACATATATCGGTTTTATCAACACATTTTGTTGTTGTTGCTTTAATTGTATGTATTTTTTTTTTTAATAAATAACAAAACTCACATCGAAGACAACTACTTTAGAAAACGCTAAATGTGACATTTAATTTAAACAAATATATATATCGTATATATGTATAATATGTAAGCTGTATGTCTGTGCCTACAGCTCAGCTGTTTATGTTTTTGAAAAATACAAACAGTTCGACAAAGATATTCGACATAGATATATATTATATATTTTTAATGAAACGCTTTATATGTATTAGATACAAATAGCGATTTTTGTTTATTTAATTTTCGATTAGCATTTTGTCTTGTTTAATTGCAAGTTTTGATCTTTTACTTTAATTTTTTCGATATTTGCATATATTAATTATATAAATTAATTTAATTGTGTATTTAGTTTATTTAAATTCGAAGGTATGTGTGTGTGTGTGCAGAAAAAAATATTTTTATATATATATATATGTGGTTTTTAATTATATACATATTATATACAATAAATTTTGCTTTAACTATGCAATATGCTTAGAACATAAATCACTAAATCTTTACTGCGGCTTTAGTTTTTTTTTTTTTTTCATTATTTAGTTTTAGTTTAGATATAGTTGTACTACAAGCTAAACACTCTACTTTTCTTTTAATAACTCGCTCGCTCGCTCGCTCGCTCGCTCGTTTCATTTATTTAGTTAGACTTTTGGTACCCCGTTTGCAACAATTACTTCGCATATTTTTATAGTTACTACATTTAGATTTAGATTTAGTTTAGTTTAGTTTAGTTTAGTTTAAGTTTACTAATAGTTATTTACTGTACTGAAAATACTTTTCATATTAAGTTTAGTGCTGCTAAGTAAGCACTCATTTAATTATTTAAATTATTTAAATTTTTTTGCTTTGTTTTGGTACATTCTGAGCTTAGAGTACTAATTGCTACAGCGTATATGTGTATTTGAATTTGACTTCTTTACATTGAACTTAGTAACACGTTTAATAGTTATTTCAGAACGTTTCTAGAACGCAACACTACAGTTACAATTACAACTACAAATAGTACAGCTACATTGAAGTTAATCACTACTGCTACTCGATAAATAGTTTGTTTATCTCTCGGTTTTTTTTTTTTTTTTTTGTTTTCTGTGTATGTGTAGTTGTTTAGGAATCTTTGCTATATATTGAAGTGACGCCTTTTGAGCGCTTTGCAGAATTAAGCTATGGTATGTGTTTAACTATTTAACTATTTAAATTTTTAAATGTTTATGGTTTATATACAAGTCGCATATACAGTGCGTCACTGTTTGTTCACTTCTCTGCTACGGCTGTGGTCTCCGAGTGACGACGCGTTAATGTATGCTTGGGCACATTATAGTTGAAATGCCCATTTGGCTGAAAAGCAATGCCATTGGTGACCGCAGCCGCAGTAAACGGCAGCCCATCGAGATTACCTAATTTACCAACTATTTTTGGTATTTTATCACTTTCCAGTGTGCTGTTCGTCAGGCTTATCAGTCCGCTGCCGCCAATGCTGGCACTGCCAATGCCACCAGCAATAGTGCCGGTATGCGCCGGCTGCTGATTGTGATGCTGGTGGTGTTGATGTTGGTGATGGTGATGATGGTGTGTATGATTGTGTGCATGTTGATGATTATTGTGTTGATTATGTTGTTGTTGTTGCTGTCCGCAGTTTGCCATTGTTGGTGTACTCTTGCTGTGTGCATTACAGCGTCCATTCGACTGCCTTTGTTCCAATTCATGGGCACCCTTCAATGAGGATGTCTTGCGTACATGCTGTGTACGCGCATATTCACAATTCTTGCATTGATTGCGCATTTTAGGCGCTGCTACACCTTTACGATTCAATGCATTCAGATTCTCTGCTATAAGTTTTGCTTGTTCTGTTGCCTTTGACGGTGAGGTTGGTGTGCTGTCCTCTTCACCTGTCGGTGGTGGTGTTGAGAGACGACTTGAATTAGTTGAGCTGCTAAAGCCACCATTTGAATGATAGGCTTCAATTTCTGAATCATCATCATCGGCTTCAATGCCATGATCTTCATTTGTTGTATCATGTCCGTCTTCATTTGTAGACTGCACATCATCATCGTCGTCGTCGTCGTCATCATCCACAACTTTCTCGTCATTATTTTGCGCTGTTTCTGCGGCGCTATCCACTTTGCCATTGACTAATTTATTAGTGCTGCTGTTGCCATTTGCTATAACATTATTTTCGTTGCTTTCCTGCTGCACCGCATCATCGGCATTTGCTAAATCAATCCAATGTACACGATTATCACGTACGCCCTCAACTAGTGGCTCCAATTTATCTGAGAGTGTAGCGAAGGCCTTTAAAGTTTAAAAAAAAAAGCCATTAGTAATAATATAAATCGCTTATCAAAAATTAAATTTACCTCATAGATGGGCATGCATATGGAGTCTATGAAATTAACTTGCATCATAGGCAGCTCATCCTCTTTCTCGCGATTCATGATATCCTGCAAAAACAAAAAAATGTATATTTAATTAATAAATTAATTTTATAAGCTAGCAAAATTCAAACTTACAATAGGCGTTATATTCAGTTCCTGCTTCTCCATATCGCCCTGCTCAAAGAATTCCGAGCTAACTAAATCAGCCACGCGTTTCTCAATTTCCCACGGCTTTGTTATGGCCGAAAGATCACAGACAGTCATGCTCATGGCACGCAATTGCGCACGTGGCTCTTCACCAATCCAATAGTTCATAGGCTGCTTAACATTCTCCAAAAATGGACCACGTTTTCTAAAGACAAAATTTAAATAATTAAAATTAAATAAAACAATTTTACTTTATAAGTTTCAAACCTAAAATAGACTGCCAAATCAGTCGATAATATGGCATCCTCTAAAACACGTATAACGCGACAATAATCATCCGATGATAGATTTGCCAAAATTTGATTACCAGGACTGTTGAGTATCATTAGACATTGATCGAAATGATGATGCTCCATTGTAGAGGTTGAATATAGCTGCGCCAAAGGCGAAGAAGCTCTGAAAAATTAAATAATCAATAATTAATATATAAATAAATAAATTTTATGCAATTTAAAACTTACTTTATTTGAAACGAATTATTCGTCCCTCGATGATCCAGATCGTGACACAAGCAAGCAATAATAAGCGCTAGACATTCAATTTCACCAAAGATCTTCCACCATTGTGTGGTCTATAAATTTAAATTTATTATTATTTATTATATTTATTATTTAAAAATTGCTAATTTCATTAACTCACCGTCAATATAGCAAACATCATTTGTGCCACATTGAATGCATGTCGCCAATTGTGATAGGTTACATTGCGATAATTCTTCTTGACGCTTGACAGCCAACGACAGAGCACCTCATAGTCAATGTGAAAGCGCTCGACAAAATCGAGATCCAAAAACATGCGTAGACAGGCCTGAAAGAAAAGAGATTTGTAGAAGATTAATATAATATATTTCTTGTATGAATCAAAAATACAATAAACAATATAAATGGAGTAGGGTTTCTTGAAATGTGCAGCGACTTGACGGTTTTTATTATCAACAAAAAATGAGTACTGTTGAGTACCATTGGTGTTCGTTGTATTTAGGAGAAAGTCCACTACCACTCGGTTTTCACTTTCACTTGATCTGCTAATGGTTTGAAAAATCTTGAAGTCTTTAGCTCTTATAGCTTCTAAGATCTGTTTCCTTTTTTTTGTTTTGTTTATGGAATTCACCATGCCTACCCAAAGGAACTTAATATATTCCTTTGGGTACTAGGTATATTCATTTGAAACCACTTATTTACAGAACGAACATTTTTCTACTACAATTTTCATGTTCTATATCAGTTATATAGTTATATATGTCTTATGGACATTATATTTATTATAATTGTACTAACCTTCAATGTATCATCATCCTCAAAGTGTATATCATCGAATTTAAAGTCATGCAACCGGAAATGTGCTGCTGAGGGTACACGCAAACGCTGTAAATATACAAAAAAAAAACAAAAAAAAAATGTAAACAGAGATTAGTTAACTAAATTTCAGTTATACAAATATTAAAATAATAATTAATTTGCCAAACTAAAACGCTAGAGCAGCTGCTGTCAGTTATAAAAGGAAGATCCCTTTTTGACAGTTTTATCTTACGAAGATGCTGTGTAGCCAGAGACTGCTAATTCGACCAATGCGCAAATATAAAAAAGGGTGAAATTAGAAACAGCAAAAGAGATTATATGGCAGGCAAGTCAGTGAATAAAAATTTTAATTAAAATTAATAATGTGCCCGGTGACAAGTCGTTTGCCATAATTTGCAAGCATAATTACCTGCCAACAAGTGAACGGTTGAGCGCCGACCAGCATAGAGTAGCGCACAAGGATATGACAGTGAAAAACTTATGTAGCTAAGCTCACTATGGTACGAGTATAGTTTATAATTAGCTGCAGCTGCGCAGTGGCAAAAGGCAAATTGTGGGAGGGTGTTTGCTGCAGGTTTAGTATTTCACTGTCCGCCCTGTCTGTCTGTCTATCTGTCTGTCTGTTAAAGTGAAGCTCTTTGTTTTTCAAAGCCATTCGCGCGCTAACAAAACTAATTACAACTGTCAACACACACACAAAGCGTGCAAACAATGACCAGGTTGTATAAAAAAAAAAACACGCATACAGACACGCAAATATACTTTAATTTAGTTTTGACTTTTATGCGCTACAAAAATGCTGTCAGCTTTTCGTCCTTAGAGTTGAAAGTAGCCAACATACCAAGTTGCAAGTCAAAGTGTTGTCTGCATTTAATTTTAAAAATTTTATAAATGTAGCGTATAGAAAATTCACATTGCAAGACCAAAGAAAAAACATAAATTTATTACGCGACATAAAAATTAACAGACCAAGCCCTAGCGCTGCTACAACAGCAAAGCCAAGCATACAGAGGTTCGCAGTAGTCAAAGGATGTGCTCCGCTGAAGTTGAGTAGTTTCAATTATTATTTTTATTTATTTTTGGACATTTTTTTTTTGTCTATTCGCTTTTATATCTTTAAATTGTACATCATTTATAGCAGCATACACGCACAATACAATGAAGCACAAAGAAGGACAGAACAAAAAAAGGATATCATTAAGCATTGTCGGTTATCCCAAAAATAAAATAAATAAAGACAATAAAAGCATACAAGCAGCACTGACTGAAATTAATCATTTATATTTAAGCTTAATGTTGACTGTTGACTTTATTTTTATTTGCTTCGCAGCAAAAATTGCTCCATGGGGCATGCTTGATGTTGCCAACGCAAAAGCCGGAAAAAGAAATAAAAAGTTTTACGCTTGTTCAACTATGCGTTTGTTTGATTTTTTAATTGAGCCATTGGGAAGTATTTAAACTGTTAATTGTCTTTAAATTGACATTCGAGTATATATAGGCAGCATACTTACTCTCAATCGATGCGCTTCATCCATTGTCGCTGAGGCATGATAGCTCAGCACTTCAAGTGTTACGCTCTGCTTGGCCATAGCAACAATAGCCTTCTCATACATGTGCGTATTGTGTATGCCCATGCCGCAGAAAATTGCAAAAGCCTCAACAAAGTTTTCATCGTTTTTGGTAAAATCCTGGAAATATAAAAAAATTTTTATTAAAAGGATATTTCGTTGATAATTGCAAGTTCTTTGAAACTACTTTAATACATAAATAACAGTTTATAATAGTGTGCTAACTGGACATCCTTGGTCGAGAATATTTTTCTAGTTTGAAGTATATATTTGAGTATCGCCGAGGAGAGCATTTTCGGTCGCGGTCGAACTTTCAATAAAATGAACGCGGCTATATGAACTTTTGAGAAGCGCCGTGGAGAGCGATTCAAAAAAATTTTTTCCGGCCAGGTTATCTAACTCCGGCCAATGTCGGCGGAGTAAATTATCTCCTTTGACCTAGATAACTACCCAGACGGAGGACTTAACCCCCTTAGGCATAGTGGACTTGACCATGTGGGGATCAATTGACGTTGGGTGGTCAATGGACTTGCCCCTTGGATGGTCAATGGACTTCACCCCTTGGGTGATTATTGATTTGACCCCTTGGGATGCCAATGTATTTGATCCCTTGAGGACCTATAGACTTGACCTTTTGGGAATCAATGGTCAATGGACTTGATCACTTGGTTGATCAATGGACTTGACTGCTTGGGGACCTATGGACTTGACCCTTTGGGGGGTCAATGGACATGACCCCTTGCGGGTCAATGCACTTGGACTTGTCTTCTTTTAGAGTCAATGGACTTGAAGTCTAGGAAGGTCAATAAACCTAACCTCTCGGGGGGTGAATGGACGTTTTCCGTTGGGTGGAAATTTACTTGAACCCTTGGTATGTCTATGAACTTGACTCATTGGGGAATTATGCAAATAACTAACTTAAATTTGTTTCTTATGTAATTATCACAGATTTCTCATATAGTAATCTTCTGCCACTACTTACCAACTCATTAAATTTATTTATCAGCTGTATAACGCCAATTATCTGACCCAAGGAATTCTTAATAGCCATGCACAAGATGGAACGATGTTTAAAGTTGCTATTGTCATCAACGCTATGATCGAAGCGTTCGTCCTCATATGCATTAGGTATATTAACAGTCTGAAGGGTAAACAAACATAGAAAAAGAAAAAAAGGAATTATTATATAATATGTATTAAAAAACCAACAACAACAACACCACTCACCTCGCCCGTTGTCGCAACATGTCCGGTTATGCCAATATTTATGGGAAAACGCGATTCAAATGGACTTGTACGCGATATTGAGTCCTCCTCACTCAAATCATTCGCCTCAAAATCAAAGACACGCGAAAAGCTGCCCTTCGAAGCCTCATGTACCAGCAGAATTTGCACACGTTGACATTGTATTAGACTTTGCATGTGCGATAATATGCGAAAGACCATGTGCTCAATGGTGCTCTGTTCCTCAAAGATCATACGCGCCAAATCGAGTAGAACCTGATTGCGTTTGATCTCCAGTTGAGATTTCTCATAGAGTTGCGCATTGCGTAGACCAATGCCGCAAAATTGCAGATATGAAGCAAAAACCTAGAAAATAGTTTTTATTTAAAAAAAATAATTTATTTCATTAATTCAGCAGCTTAGCAGAAATAGCTAAGCAGGCTTATAATTGACTTAGAAGCGCATAAACGTTTAAAATTTTTTATAAAATTTTTAAGCCGATTTGTGTAGAAATTGTGCGCAGCATTGTTTGGAGAAACTTCACTTCAGTTCGGTTCAGCTCAGTTCAGTTAGAACAAAGCGCGTTCGTTCGTTAAAAAAAGGAAAAATAAATAAAAAATTAATTCGCTCTAAGCTATGAAACAAGTCAAAGGATAATAAACTTTTTCAAACTGTATACAATGAAAAAACGCTCTTGAAACATTGAATGCGTATGCAACTTGTTAAACATTTTATATATAGTTTGTGTAGGGTATTTGAAGGGAATGAAAATTAAATTTAAAGTTTTTTAACTCGATTAGTTGAGCTAAGCCAAATATGTCCTTCCGTACGTACTTTGGCTTACAAACTTTTTAGCTAGCTGTTGCAGCGCATTAATAATTCGACCATACCACATATAACTTTTTTTTTTGTTTCATATAAAGTTCAACGCTTTTGGTATTTTCTCATCAAAGAGTGACACAAAAGCATTGCATAGCTGCAGGCGGCATAGCACACACAAATTGAAATTGAAAGAATTTCAAGAACTGCCTATGGCAAAGATTGCTGCATATGACAGAAGATAAAAATTCTAGCGAATTTATTTGCAGTTTAATTTAAAAATTGTATTTGATAACATTTGCACGACACACAGCTCATACGACGCACTTACCTTCTCATCGATTTCCGAGAAACATTCACCATTTAGCTTATTGATGACTTGCGCAACGCCGATGACATCACCCGATGAGTCCTTAATTGGCATACAGAGTAAAGCCTTCGTTCGATAACCGGTCAACGTATCGATTTCACAATTAAAGCGTTCATCCTGTAAACGAATTGAAATTGAGAAAAAGTTAGTACACAAACTATTCTGGTATTGAATTCATTGAATATCGAATGCAATTGCTTGGGCGCATTAGAGCTCAACTAAAACAAAAGAAAAAGAAATTTAATTCCCTTTCCTTTTAGCTTAAAGTTCAAAGTCCATGTTGTGCACTGTAATTGGCACTCGAGTACTTTGGCTAATCCAATCAGTCTTCTATTTGAACCAGCTTCTATTCTATTGTTGTCTGCTGCTAAGTCACATTTTCTTTTAAATTTCATTTTTACTTTTCTGTTTTTTCTATGGTTGCAGCTAATTGTGCTAAACAATTTATCAATGTTTGCTGTAAGAGTTAAGGAAATCATTTTTTTTTAATTTTTGCCAATCACGCAATTTAAACTATTTGACTAACAGATTTTGAATTGTGCTAATAATTGAAGGCATGCGTTTAATACTACACTCGTTTGTCAATGAAAATATAAAAGAGGATATGCAAAAAATTAATAGAAAATAGTAACAGTCTGTGCCAGTCTCTATTCTATTCCATTCAAATGATCGCTCTTCACTGGCATTTTAACATGGCCAATAGTGTGCTCTAGCAGCAGTATTTGAGTTGTGGCTGATGCAAGATCTCATTGGCTTAGCTAAAGCTGGTGAAATATACTGGTTTGGCGGATATGGAACTATATTCGTGGCCATCTTTGAGTTGGTCTTTGTTTCAACGATGATACAGGACATAGCTTAGGCGCAGACATACACACGATGTTGATTTTCTATATTAATATAATTTTTCTAATAATCTACGTAAACGTATGCAAAAACTGACAATCAAGAGCATTGGGCCAATTTTTGACAACTTATCCAATCAAATTCATATTTGGCATTTTTAACTGTCATGTATAATCCCACAGTTTAATCCCATAGGATCATTAAAGAGGATTGGGAAGTAACAACCAAGTCTTCGACCAAAACAGCTAAGTGAAACAAAGTACTTGTCAGTGGTCATAGTCGGAAGGTACCCTACACATGGACAGATTCTGTTGATCCACTCACGCGGTGACTGAGTCGAGCAGTATAGAAATTGAGCCTAATATACCTGCAAAGGCTCAATAAACCATATGCATCATATGCCACAGAAAGATTGAACACGTATCGCAGCATATATGTACAAGTATTTCTTTGTTTCATTCTGCACAATTGAGTATTCACTGGCTATATCTAATCTGACACTGGTGTATGATACTCCCTATGTGCGCTCACTTCATATTTATAAAACGCATGTTGTTTGTTCCTACATGTGTAGCACCCTATATTTTCCAATCGCTCTTCACCATCAGTAATGCTGATATGATGCTTTGATAATGATTTTTTACGTTTACTCCTTTTGAATAGACTTTTTTATGTGTTGAAGTGAAACTTCTTCAGGTTTGGTAGACTAAAGCGACTAAACAAAAAAAAAAAAATATATATATATATATAAAACGAGACAAAACCGGGGACGACGTTGCCTACTTTGAAGTGTTACTTATTTAAGGGATATTTTTTTTGATGCCTTATTAAAACTTCTTCAGTTTCGGTAGGGTAAGTCGGCTAAATAAAAAAAACGTCACGAAAACGGGGACGACGTTGCATATTGTCAGGGGTTTTTTAGTATAAGGATATTTTCTGTGCTGCTTTATTGAAATTTCTTTAGGTGCGGGTGTAAGCTCAATTTGCCTCACGAAACTCTTTCAATTGGTGCGTGTTCTCTACTTCCAACAGCATAGATTTTCAAAAGAATTATGTGGTTATGTCGTGAATAAACTTTGAAGTGAAACGTTTTTAGTCTCGGTTAAGTCGTTTAAATGAAGCACGGACCAAAACAAAAACCTGGATTGCTTTAAAGTGAAGAGAACCGATTTGTAAATCACCTCAGTCTTGCTCCGCTTGTGTCGTACCCTCGTACAGTAACCAGAGATAAAGAATTCTTTTCAGAAATCAACGGATCCTGTTCACTTCCCACGTCTGACGAGATCGAGTCTTATGAACTATAAAGGTATTATGTGGCCTCAACTGTTTTTGGTGGATATACCCATTAGCGACCAATGCCAGATTTTCGAGTGGAAGTATACTGTTGAAAAGAGGAGCGTGGCTTCAGGATTCCCATCGAACTTCCCACCACTAGCTGCACTTCAGTGATTGTCTAACAGTCTGATGTAATAAATGTGCAAAATCTATTCTTTTCACTCCTTAAGAAGTTTCACAAGTTTCCGTTTCGTGTGCTTTTTTTTTGTAACGGATCAACTTTGCTTTTCCCTGCATAGGCCTTCTCTGATACGTCACTAAACCCATGTTTGCTGTCATCTGTAACCAACTCAGCGCGTAATAATTTGGTTAATTCTTGGTCATAGTTTTTATAAATATTTGAAGATCTGTTATCAATGTCTTCGTTCATAAGTCTTGCAAGTAGCATTTTTTTAAGATCGCCTCTGGTCTAAGTTGTTCCACAGGATCACAATTTTTAGCTAATGTGATATGATTCAACGGTTACAAAAGTAAAGATCTTTCTCGGTGTTCTATTGTTAGCTCAAAATTTTCATAGATTCGTACTCTGTGATAATAAATTTGTTTCATTTTCGTCATCATTGATGACTTTATTGTTTGAAACCCATTTTCGAAACTGCATACCAGCTTTTCTAACACCTTTTTAATTTTTGAAGCAGTTCCATTCAATTGTGTTATCTCTAGTCACTAGATCGTTTAGTAGAAATTTCAATTTGTATTTCCGCAAGAAAGCTTACACGACAAACTTTTCAATTCACCCTTATAGCTTCACAATATATGCGAAGGATATAAAAAATATTTCGCTATTTATGTATCCTAACAAAAAAAGATTAATTGCCTAACAATTCGCACAGCAAAGAAAAGCAATATTAAACTACCATAAAACCATAGAACAGCAAAAACTTTGCAAAGCCCAAGGACATGAACGCTTTGTCTTACTGGGTAGTAAAAGCTATTAAGTCCTGTGCAGAGCATAATGAAAACTTAAAAAGCAATATGTCTCTAGTTACAATACAACCGCTTCCGCTGTTGGACTAAACGTTATGAGAAAAAATAGTCTATTGTAGAAAAAATATTATGTGTGTAGTTGTTTAATGAAATATCATAAATCTTCGTATGTGCAATCAAGCATAAGCGCACCAAAACAAGAACTATTGGAAATAGAAAATAAAAAATGGCAACCCAAACGGAAGTAACGCTGTACACGTTGTTAGCAATTTGATTTTTTCAAATGCTATTTTTCACTGAAACATATAACTTGTCAAGCTGCGCAAAGAATTACACTCAATTTCGCATACGAGTAGCAGAAGATAAGCAACTTCACACTGATTTATGCTTTCACACGTAGTTCGACTTTAGTTGCTATGGACTACCTTTGTATAAATTCTTTATCAATACACACACACACATACACACACACTCGCACACTCACCTGGTATGCATCCGGTATATTCACCGGTTCACCACTTTCGGCAACATGTCCGGCAATGCCAGTGCCCCATGCAACGCGTACCTCTTCCTGTTGTTCCATTTCTTCGACAGTGCTGCGTGGGCAGACATCGAACAGCTTCGAAACGAGGCATCTGTTTAAAGATAAAATGAAAAGAAGGAAAAAAAATATAAATTTCTGTAATGTTAAAAGGGTTAAAAAAAAAAAAATAGCCAGCACTATTGATTGCATAAAAGCTTTTGAGTGTGCGTCTGTCATTTATAAATGAACACAATTAAGCGTCGGATATAACCAAACCAGACTACAAGTTCTGTTCTACAAAGTCAAATTTGAATTAGCATGCCTTGCAGTCATAATACAAAATGGCGTCAGTCAACCATTTTTAAAATGCAGCGGAAGTCTGCTGCTCTACACAGCAGCAATCATAAAATGCCAAAAATAAATTGACATAAAATTTTGCTGCAGCAAATGAACAAAAAAAGTTATTACAGACAATAAGCACAAAAGTTGCGCACAAGTAGATGAAGTCATCTGCTGCTGGATCTTCTTCTGTTTTTTCATTTTATTTTTTCTGTGGTAGTAAATAGCTGAAATTAGTTTTTCGTGCGCTGCTTACAATTACTTGTGAACGAGCATTCTCTCTCAGCGCTTCATGAAATGAACAATTTTATTTTTTTAAATTTTTTTGTCTTTATAAAGTTTTCAAATTGACATCAATATTTTATTATCGCCTTTTTCTCTCTCTTCTCGTTATATGTTGGTAATTTATTAAATTTGTCGTTGTATATTTTTGCGTGTTTGCACACATTTTCATTTGTTTAATGGGAATTTATTTTGTGTTCTTCGAAATGAAATTGAATTTGCATGATTCGGCAATAAAATAAATTGGAAAACGTTTAAAAGATCATTAATCAGCAATTGGCCACGATTGCAGTAGTATAGGCAATAATTTATGGCATGCATGATTGGGGAAGGCTTAGCGTGGATTCTTGTGAACTATGACCTTTGATACTTTGTTGAATTTGTTGTATTGTTATAGTAATTTAATTATATTATAGTAATTTATGCCAAGGAATTTCAGTTTGAATACAAGTGGATCGATTAACGATTAATTTCAAATATTAGCAACAACTTTTGCTATTAATCAGTTGTGACGTATATCACTCAACAAGCTAATATATCACACATAAAAAACCCATGGAAAACTCCACAGACAGAAGTATTCATAGTAGGAGGAATCCCTAGACGGACGAATTCAAAACGAGGTATTCTCTAGACGAAGGAATCCCCAGCTGAAGGAATCCCTAGATGGAGAATCAATAGACGGAGGAACTCAAAGACGCAGAAATTGCCAGATAAAGGAATCAGAAGAATGACGAGGTAATCGCCAGGAGGAATCCCCACAGACTGGAAGCAGTCCCCCCACGGAAGATTCCCCAGACAGATGAATTCCAAGACGGAGGTATACCCAAACGGCGGAATCTCGACACGGAAGATTCACCGGAAAGGGACATTCGCCGGAGAGAGTAATACCCAGATGAAGGAATCCCCAGACAGTGAAATCCATAGATGCAGATATCCGCAGATGGAGAAATCCCCACTTGGAAGATTCCCCAGACAGATGAATCTCCCGTTGAAGGATTACCCAGATAGCGGAATTCCAACACGGAAGATTTCCAGACGGTGGATTTACTGGAAAGATCAATCCCCAGACGAGTGATACCCCAAAGATGGCATTCGCCGGAGAGAGTAACCCCCAGATGGAGACATACCCAGACGTGGAATCGATCTCCGGCCAGTTTCGATCGACCTCAGCCAAAACTTGTAGAGCTCTGGCCAAGGCTATCGACCTCTTCAAAAGGGGAACTTCCTAGTCGGAGGGCTAGACCCCCAGGAATCCTATTTTAATTCATAGATTTTTTTTTCGTCAATTTAAAAGTCTGTTAAAATTTCCTTACTTAAATAATTCATATTTAAATTCAATAAAAGTTTCACATAATACTCACTTTTTGAGACCATCTGCGCCATTGCAGCGTCCTTGCACCAAAAATAACGAGCCACGATCCGCATTCAATAGTATCGAAACATTTTGCAAAATTTTGTGACACAATGTGCGCACTTCCAATTCGTTGCATATGTCCTTTACCTAATTGAGTAGACAGCAGACAACACACGGTGCATAGAGTAAAATTTATACACATAGCCAGGCAAGGCAGCAAGCAGTCGTGTGCACATCATTAGCAAGTAAAAGGAGCAACAGGAGTAGTCGTAATAAAATGTGCCATTATGGTAGTTTGTTGTTGTTGTTGGTATGCAGCACAAAAATAGTTATATGAAAAAAAAAAAAGAAAAGCAGAAAGAAATGAGATAAATTTGAGTAAAGAAATTACAAGTTTATTAAGCGCTGACAGTTTTATAATTAAAAAAAATATGCACTCATGTTGCTGACGCAGGAAATATTATTTGCTTGCAGTTGACTAGCTATTACTTAGCTTATATATAATACTTTTAGCTATTTAAACGCTTTAGTAATATTTAAAAATAAAAGTCTTCTGTACTAACTACAATGACTAAACAATGAAGTTTTGCAATTGTTTCTTTTGAAATTTATTTTGTTTAACTAAGCAAAAAATTTAGCCATGATTAATTTCGCGCTCATAAAGATTAGATACTCGACTGTCTGTTTGACGTCTAATACCTCCTACTATTTATTATTACGCAAATAATAACAAATACACGAATGACTCATGCACTTACTTACCAATTCGAATATGAGTTCTTTCTCGTCCAATTGTTTGAGCTCATTGCGTGACAAACGTTGCGGTCGATGATAGTTTGGATGATGATATTGCATATGACCGCTTGGCATATTGCTGCCATTGCTACCTGCTGGATGATTATGATGATACTGATGACTGCCGACGCTGGTATTTTGACTGTTGCCACAATAATGTTGATTGTTGTTATTGTGTCCCATATTAGCGCCACCGCTTGTACTGGATGTTATCTCCAATTGTGGACAAATGCTCAGAAATGTTGGTGTACCATCAATGGTATTGACAATGGGCTTGAGCAGTCCACCGCGTTCAAATTCATGTGCGGAGATTTTTCTGTAGAAAATAAAAAAAAAAAAACAAATTGTGTTGAAAGTGTATGAAATTTAAGCGATGCACTCAACCCTGAATATGTTTACACTGAAGAAAAAGTAGTAAAGAATACAGAAAAAGGCATCTTTAGAATCTCCTATTGCCCAATTTCCTTGGCGGAGATATGAAACGTCACAAAAGGTCTTAAAAAGAGTATTTTAATGTAATGTAATAGATCTATTTTCAGATCACCAGTTCGGATACCGAACAACTTCACAGAGTCTAAAATAATATACTAGAGGTATATGCTAAAAAAGTGCATTGTAATGATGTCCTTGGCGATATGCAGCAAACTTAAGATAGAGTATGTTACAATGGTGCATGGATTACTCTACTTTTATGGTCTTCAATAATTATCAGCTTTAAATTGATCTTCATAGCCTACTTAATCATGTTTTCGTGGGATTTCTGCAAAGCTTACGACTTAGTAAAGTTGCTGTATAGTGTCTTGAATATTATTTGAATCTTCCAATTATCGTCCAACTTCCATCCATCTATCTTTTAACTATCTTCTATCCATCTTCCATCTATCTTTTATCTATATTGCATATATCTTGCATCTTACTTGCATCTAACTTCCATGTTTCTTCCATCTATTTTTCATCTACCTCCCATCCACCTTCCATCTACCTTTCTTCTATCTTCCAACTATCTTCCAGCACTCTTCCATCTATCTTCCAACTATCCTCTAACTATCTTCCATCTATTTACCATCTTTCTTCCATCTTTCTTCCATCTATCTTCTATCTATCTTCCAACTACCTCCCACCCACCTTCCATCAACCGTTCCTCTATCTCCCAACTATTTTCCATTACTCTTCCATCTATCTTCCAACTATCCTCTAACTATCTTCCATCTATCTTCCATCTATTTACCATCTTTCTTCCATCTTTCTTCCATCTATCTTCTATCTATCTTCCAACTACCTCCCATCCACCTTACATCTACCGTTCCTTTATCTTCCAACTATTTTCCATCACTCTTCCATCTATCTTCCAACTATCCTCTAACTATCTTCCATCTATCTTCCATCTATTTACCATCTTTCTTCCATCTATCTTCCATCTATCTTCCATTTATCTTCTATCTATCTTCCAACTACCTCCAATCCACCTTACATCTACCTTTCCTCTATCTCCCAACGATTTTCCATCACTCTCCCATCTAACTTCAATTCATCTCTCATCTAACTTCCATTTCCTTCCAATTTATTTCTTAAAACGACTTTTCTGCAGTGTAAACCTAATTTTACAATACACTGTACTACGATTATGTTGAAGTCATCACTTTACCGTAGCGTAATTTTTTTTTTTTTTTTTAATTAGAGACAGCATGTATCTAATTGCTTAATTGCCTACCACCTTACCTGACTGGCGTTGTGGCGCCCGAGCCGCCGCGTGATGAGCACGCATTCGGTCCATTGGCATGTGTGGGTGAATTACTGCACAGATCATTGCCCGCCGATGTGGCATGTGAGACGAGCCAAGCATCGACCGTTTGGCGTGTTGCTTTTCTGTAAAGGAAGAAGAAAAAACAAAAATGATTTTGTTAAAGCTTTAAATTATTAATCAAATACGCTACAAAAAGCTGCTTAGAAGGCAACATTGCGCAATAATTTTTGTAAATATGTGCATGCATGTCATTTTGTATTAAACACATAAAAATAATCTAATAAAATGACAGCTCATAAATATTCAATGACCAGCAGCAATTCGACAGCAGCTAGTCAGACAAAGCGGCATATCCTTGGGCTGCTACACGCGCTGCGCATAAAAGTCCAAACTCAAATCACAAACATACAAAATAATACATTTAATGCGCATTTTCCATGATTTTTAGCTATTTTGCTTAGACATTGTCCAGCGTAAGCAGAGCGCTCACACAAAGCCAGACGACACAGTACTAAGCTTCATAGTATAGTAAGAAAAATGTATATCCTTATATGCAAACTAACAGCTACACATCAATATGAAGCCTTTCATATGCGACTTTATTGCGCAAGATTTAAGCTGAATTCTGGCATAATAGCTTCCATTTCATGCTTTGCTTGTTCGACAAAGTCCAATTTATGTTTTTTTTGGTTGTTAGTGATTTTTATTATGTGTCGCGTAATGTACACAGTTCTGAGTCCTGCCGGCTATTTCTTTTAAAGCATTGCTTACAATACAAATTTCCGGTCCGCTGTCTGTGTGTAGTTAATAAAAATGGCGCACACTGCTAACAATAACAAAAACTCTCACCAAGCTCAGCTCAGCTCTTTCATTGTTCTGTATATATTTATGCAAGGATTTTGTGTTCACATTTATTGTAAATATTTATTGAAATTTTAATAATGTCAACGCAACAGCAGCAGCAGCATGCCTCATTTTGTTTATTTTGTATGTGTGTGTGTGTAATTTTCAATTTAAACTTTTTCAATCGTTTAGCTTTTATCTATTTTTGTGCTTAGTTACTTGATTTTGCATGGCATTTATTTCGTTTTGTATAAAAATATTTTGCTCTAAATTTATGAAAATCATTTGGTTTTATTTAAAGTTTAAACTGAATTTTAATTGGAAAAGGATGTGTAATCGTTTCAAATTGCTTTTTACTAATTTTAAATATTGAACAATTTATCAACAGCTTAAAATCAATTTAAGCTGTAATATTAATTCAAGTAATTTATAAAAAGGAAGATTTTGAAATATTTGAGGCAGGATCGTAGAAAGATACATATACATGTTTAATTTAAAGCTATAATGTCTTTAAACGGGTTTATTTAAACCTATTAAATCTTTTAAAAATAAAATGAAACATTTTGCCCCATGTTGGGCGCCAATTTTTTGTTACATTTAAAGCTAAAAAGTCTTCAATAAGTTTCAAATTCATTTTAATAAGAAACTAAAAATTTAACACCACTTTGGATGACAATTTCTTCAAATATTAAGTCTGTAAAGGGTTTTAAACTCGTTTTAAAAATAAAAAAAATGTTTTCCCCACGTTGGGCGCCAATACAAATTTAAAATGTGTGTCTTTATTATCGATTACAAAGGGCCACAAATTGAAATTGAGGTGGACCTTCACTGCGTCAAGTTGATCTTTATGTTTATGGGGTCGCTGAATACGATCCCGGTGTCCACATTACCCCATCAGGTCAAAATCAAGGCATCTGTATGGAGATCTGTGCTAATTGTTGTAAGTCCGTGTGTATGTATGTATATATATGGGTATCTCTATCTATTTGCGTGTGTGAGGTGTGTCTGAGGCTTTGCTTGAATCAGTATAGACGTTTAACCTCAATATGGCCTGAGATAACCGTTAAAGAATGGGTCAAAAAAACAGGTCAAGGTGTTCGCTGTGCGGTAAATTTCTTGCTATATCAGAATCTGGGGTGGACACCGGGATCGTATTCAGCGACCCCAAAAACATAAAGATCAACTTGACGCAGAGAAGGTCCCCCTCAATTTCAATTTGTGGCCCTGTGCTATTATTATTTTAAAAGCTATAAAGTCTTTAATAATTCATTGAAAAGAAAAACTATAATTGACTACACATAGGGCTCCTAATTTTAATGCAAGTGGATGAATTTTTCATATAAAAACAAAGACCAAATCACAGCTTTTTTTAAGCTCATTTAGATATTTCACTCATTAAAATGAAAATTTACCAATTTGGAGATGAAATTATATCATTTATTATGGATAAGAACTCTCATTGCCTTCAGTATGTTCTTTTTGGTTTTCTAATTATTTAATGATACCTTACAACGTTCGATGTGCATCCCTTTCGTACATATTACAAACTTTGAAAATGTCGGAACTGCTTAAAAAGTTTTAGTTGTTCTATTGGTTATTTAATCTTTAGAACAGCAAATATATAAATGTATGTTGCATCTATGTATAATCCTTATAGACAGCTCAACCGTTCGTTAGAGCACAAACTCACTCACAGACATCAGTTAGAACAGGAAAGGAATCTAATTAATTAATAAAAATACTATTCATCCATTAAACAGATGGGTAAAGGTCGTATTATTACTATGAAAATACAATATAAATTTTCTTAGTTCAAAATCACAATATAGCGCACACGCATAAACTCAGTATTTTTGCATAAATTACAAATAAATTAATTTCAATTTCTATTTTTATCAACACAACATTAAAACTCGTACACTCACCTTATAAAATAATCCTGTACGAATTCTTGATTCTCATCCAGCCATGATTCCATGCGTGCATGCTCTGCATCGTAGGCTCTATAGCTGGCAAATTGTTGCTGTAGGTGATGCAATTGTTGTTGCTGTTGCTGTTGTAGATTCTGATGAGGCTGATATTGTTGTTGATATTGATACTGATGATAATGATGATTATGCTGATAATGAATATAATGTTGTTGTTGCTGTTGTTGTTGTTGATGATGATGATGATGTGCTGCTGTTGTTACTGTTGTAGTTGTTGCTGTACTAAGCGGGTGTATAGCATTCTGTTGCGACAAAGGCAGGGGGACACCGACGCCACGTGTACCGATAAATAGACTATTTGACTCGGTTGCACAACATCCTGTGCCCCCCTGCTCCGCATGCATTCTAGTTGAGACCAATGGCAACGATGCAACTGGCTCCTCAATGCTGCGCAAATGCAAACCTGCAATGAAACGAAACGAGACGAAACGGAAAACGGAAATGAGTAAAGAAATTGAAACAAAAATAGCATTAAATGTGAATAATAAATGAAAATGTATTTTAAATATTAACACGAAGATTTTCAACGATTTTCAATTTCCAATTGATAAGTAAAATAAACGACAAGGAAGGAAGGAAGGAAGACAAGCGACAACGGACCAGCAGCAAGGCACTAGCAATCAGCTTTAGCTTGTCTAACGTCGTCGAATGTACAAACGTTTGCAATTTAAAATGCAAATGAAAAATGGCTGCCATCTATGTTTAAACGTCAGCCACGCGCAATGTCATACATATACATGCACATATATATGTGTTGGATAGTAGACGACGTCTTGTCAGTAACTCACGCAACGCATACGCATGCAAAAGCAGTAAATATTTAATACACGTGTTAACTAATACGCATATATCTTGCACGCCATCTTCTTGTTACAATTGAAACATTGCGAATTTAATGAAGTAATGATAAGTTGCCGCATTGTAAAAACAAAGGAAAATTAAACAAAAAGCAAGAATATAAATTATTCACAACGCATAAATTCTTACACCATTTAGTATAAAATATACGCTCCACAGCTCATAAATTTCTGAAGTAAAAACACATTGTTTAAAGCTAAACAGTAGCACAGTCGGCAATGCTTTGAATTGCCGTCAAGTGTCACATAAATCGTTGCCGAGTGTGACAATTAAGAAAGCACTTTGCGCTTAAAGTTTGAACATTATATTTGGCTTACAAAATTTTATACCCTGCACATGCATTGACAATGAGGATATTATTATTGTAAAATATACAGAAAAAAATTCTCCCTTTTTCTCGAAATATATTTGGAAATATGTATAGTTAAAAGTAGACCCAAAATACCAAAACGTAATAATCATATCTAAAAAAAATTTGAAGATTTCGAAAAGCAAGAAAGGGAAAAATAGTTGATATATTATAGTCTCCACTTGGTGACGCACCATTTGGCCGTGGTCTACTCGGTGGTGGTCTAAATTATTGATAGACCATTTACCGGTGGTCCACTTGGTGGTGGTATACTCGGTGGTGGTCTAAATTGTAAATAGACGATTTACCGGTGGTCCACTTGAAGGTGGTTTATTATGGTTTGACGATGATCCATTCAGTAGTGGTCTGAATTGTTGATGGACGATTTACCGGTGGTCCACTTGAAGGTGGTTGATTATGGTTTGACGATAGTCCATTCGGTGGTGGTCTAAATTGTTGATGAACCATTTACCGGCGGTCCACTTGGGTGTGGTCTACTTGGTGGTGATCTAAACTGTTGATGGACCATTTACTGGTGGTCCACTTAGTGGTGGTCTAAATTGTTGATGGACCATTTACCGGTGGTCCACTTGGTGGTGGTCTACACGGTGGTGGTCTAAATTGTTGATGGACCATTTACCGGTGGTTCACTTGGTGGTGGTCTACTCGGTGGTCTAAATTGTTGATGGACCATTTAACGGTGGTCCACTTGAAGGTGGTTGATTATTTATGGACCGTTTGACGATGGTCCCAATTGGTGTTGGTTTAATTGTTGATGTACCTTTCCATTTGGCGGTGGTCCAATTGTTGGTGGATCATTTGACAGTGTTCAACTCGGTGGAGATCGAATTGTTGATGGACCAATTGTCAATGATTCACTTGGTGGTTGCTTATTTGTTGATGGAGCATTTATCAGTGGTCCACTGGGTGTTGGACAACTATTCATGGATCATTTGACGGTGGGCTACTCGGTGGTGATGTAACTGTTGGTGGACCATTTGGCAGTGTTCCACTCGGTGATGATGGATCATTTGGTGTGGTTTAGTTGTTCATGGTCCAATTAATGATGACCATTTGGCGCTTATGTTTATGTTGGTGGCTTATTTGGTGATGTGCTCAGATTCGGAATTGGCCAATGTGAAGATAGACTATTATGGCACAAAAAAAAAATATATCAGATAGATACATTACAGAAATGACCAAAGGGCGAATCAACTTTGTGAATATTCCAATGGCAAATTAACGCCGTTGTGAGAAACATATTGGAACTTATTCATTCATGGAAACATAACATTTTAATGTATGGAGATTGATCAGTAAAAGTACATAATGATCTATAGTAGGGATACCACGCAATCTATTTAAACAAGGCAAGTTTTGGAAGTAAAGAGAGCTCCATGTGTTTAGAAGATTCCCACTAAACAGTATTGCCAAGCTGGAAAAATAGTATTTCTCAAAGCCTCTCGATCAATAGATTGCAGTAGAAGATTGAAAAGGCGTCGGGGCCAAAAACTTTCGACGATTTGGTTTTTCTAAAAGTAGGAGATATCTCCCAAAAAATTGCATTTTCTTCATTGAAGGCTCTTAATCGAACTATTTACAGAATATGTTACACATCTTTGATACATTTTAGGTTCCTAGAAAAGAGACAGATGTACCTTAATCATAAAGGTTTCGCATAGTATTAGGTTTGGGCATTTATTTCTTGTTTAGTTTATTTAACTGCTAAACGATTTAAAGTTCCAATTAACGTTATTTCTATAAAAATTTAGAAATACACACACAACCAGTATACCAATACATAGATTAATAAAGCGTAGAAAAATCTTGGTTTAAAAAATTTTTTATTTTTTATTCGCTTCAATGATTTTAGTTTTTACAGCATGTTAAAACAGCAAATTGAAAGCTTGGGTATGAGTGTGTATGCACGCGCCTGTGTGTATGCAATAAATAACGCTCAGACAGTTAAAGCATTAGCAAAGGATACTCAGCTCTGCTGTGCTGTGCTGTGTTTGCAGGATTATAGCACTTATGTCGCAAGTCAAACGCTTCAGACTAACTGACTGAGTGAGCACATTAAACGGATATATTGGCAATTTCCGTGAGTTATTGATTGAAAAGTAGCAATACGAAAAAATAAAAAATAAAACGCGAGTTTGTGTAGCTTAAAAAACTTCTGTGGAAGTGCAATTTAAAAATTTATAAAGCTGCTCATAAATGACGACTCAGTTTGCTTTTGTGCAAGAAAACTCCATTATATAATTTTTTCTTCTTAAGCAGTATATATGCTGCTTATCCTTGTACATTAACCACTTGGGATCTAATTTGCACACCAGAAAACATGCATAATCTTTTAAGCTGTCATATTTTGCTGCTGCAGTAATATCATCTTGCATCTACGTCTTCTGCTTGCCATGCAGCGTAGTCAACATTGATGTCTTAAATTTTGACAGTCAGAGTCGAGTCGACGTCTAAATGACAGCTTGAGTCACTATACTGCATGGAGTATATATGTGGCATGCTTTTTAGCTCTTTGCAGTTTATGTGTTTTTGCGCTTGCAGTGCTACAAGACACCGCAGGGCTTTCAATTCACCCATATCGATGTATATTCTACCCACTGGCATAAAAAAAAAAATAAAAAATTCCTATACATATACAGAAATGTTCATTGTTGCGTACTGTTTTCTTGCAGCGCATTGCTAACGAATGTTTTTGCATTCTGGCAAATGTGCAAACGATGTTTTCATGGAGATACTCTTTGCCGCTGTAGCACTTCTCTATTTCTGCATATTTAATATGCCAAGAAAATGTCAAAAATGTTGCAATAAGCATCGTCTGCAATAAGAGTTTTTACAAAGCAGCATTCCTTGCATTCCTTTGGCAGTTATGCATTGCATATTTTAAGGCGCTATTTCTCAAGTGCAAATTTTCTTCTATATTTATGAAGGTGAAATAATGATACGAAACAGCAATGAAGCGTAAATTATTGATTGATCTGTATTTGTAAAGAATTGCATATAATTTAGAGGCATCTGCTAAATAGATCCTTTTTGAATTTTGCTAAAAATATTTGTTATAATACGTCCAGAAGTAAGTTGAATGGTTTCGAATTCAGTAGGAAAAAAACAAAATACTATGCGTAGCTTATGGAATTAAGTTTGTATTAATGTCAAGAAGGCTCATCAATTTCTGTACCAGTAGAACAGATATGTGACCTTCTATAAATGTTAAGGCATGAATAAATATTAAATATTGAATTTATATTATTTAAATCGCAGGATGCGACTCCTGACTCTAGAAATAGAACTACAATGCAAGCGTGGAGGGTCCGAGCTCTGAGCTCGCCTTTGCTAAGAGAAAAACGTAGACTGATGAAAGTCTGGCATTGCACGAGAAAGCCTATTGACAAAACAGCTTTGAACAGAGAAGCCTGAAACACTACATCACCCAGCTTGATAGCAAGGCAACGCGATACCGTATAAGATCTACTAAGAGGCTGGCTCTCATCCAAAATGTCAGTGGACTGCCAACGCTTGTTTTCCATTCTACACTTGCTTCACTTTAGAGCATGCTAAAACATTTGAATTTCTTAACTTAACTTGAGCAATGGACCTACGAATTCCTATTTTTCAAAGTGATGAAGAGAAATAATCAAATGCAGCTGGCTAAGACCGCATTGATGGTGCCGCATTGAAGGCACGTCCAGTCATCTGCTTGGCATTGCAATAGTCAATATATCCTTGGAACTAAGACACTTCTCCTTGAAGTGAAAATGCGTTGAAGTTTTTTTATCAGCAAGCTCTATTCTCTAAGATAAACTAAAAAGTATTTTTTGGAACGACTACTACCTTTATTATAACAAAGAAGCTTATGCTTGAACATTTATTTATATTCAGGCGCAAGTCATCGGCTGTTCGAACGTATATTACAAGGTTTTGAGTGCAAAAAGTACTGCTCTGCTGCCTTCCTGGATGTTAAACGATTTTATACTAATAGACGAAGCAGCTACACATCCCGCACTATCTACTACTCAATATCTATCTTTTCTGCATGTCCTTCTAACTAAGGTTAGGAGTTGGTGAGTCGATGATTTATGATATTGCGGCAGGACAGTTTTGGGCTCACACGACCTTCATGGCGTTGGTTGCTGCAACCAATGAAACATCAGCGATACTGCAGAGACAGCTTGATGCGCTGAAGTGCTGGCTATCCCGATGGAATATTCGTATAAATACAGTTAACCCATCTATTTGTTTTAATAGTCGTTGGTGGTACAAATTTTATGAGAAAATAAAATTATTAAGCTAACTCTCAGCTAAGCTATAAACTAACTTCAACACTGATTTAATTTTTTTTTTACAATAGTTTAATTTAAATTAATATATTGAAGCTTATAAGCGTAAAAGGTTTAGTATTCTTCGCGTTTTTATTTTATTTTTTTAAACCTTTTCTTTTTTTCTACTAGAAATCTTACCATAAACTTTCTAAAATTTTTTTATAGCATTTTTTTCATTTTTATTTTAGTTAAACGCTCACCTGTCACCATTTCATCGGGACATTGTTCTTCATCGTGCATTGGTATTATATTTGTTGTTGTTGTATTTGGTGTCATTGCATTAATACAAGTTTCCGGAAATATTTGTACAGGATGTATAGAATGAATAGTAGTTGGCGTTATTGATGGCGTCAACGGTGTTGTTGGTGTTGTTACCGCTGATTGTTGTTGCTGTTGCTGTTGTTGTTGTTGCTGCTTACTTGATTTACTTTTTTTGTAACGACAACCACGAAATCGACACATACTAGCAGCTTGGCCCATGGGGCCCGCCAGTAATGCAAATGTTAAACCCTCCGTTTTAATGAATTTAATTTTGTTGATTTTCGATAATTTTGCACACAATGAATAACTTGGTGTTGTTGTTGTTGTAGTTGTTGTTGTTGAATTTGATTTAAATTCCGCAATTTTGGCAAATATTTTGTTACAGTTGCTGCTGCTAACCAATAATTGCATTCAATTGTTTTTGCTTTCAGTATTATAAACTGCAATTTGTTTGCTGTTAAAGTTCTCGTATTATGCACTTTCATAATAACAGAATTTATTATTTATTTTCAAAAAGTTTTTGTTGAAGTTTATAAATTTTTAGTTTAATATGACCGAAAAATTTTTAAGCTGCATAAAAAGTTTTGTTATTAATTTTTAATATTCAGCTGCAAAAATTTTTGGCTTCATATTTTATTTGTTGGTTGGTTGTTTTTGTTTTTTTTTTATGCACTGAATAGAAATTGTAAAAATGAATTTTAATGCAATTTTGTTATTTATTTATTTTATTATTTCTTTTTTTAATATTTCGTCACACATATTTTTTGCATGGCGTCGTTGTTTAAATATTTCAAAATACTTGCCGCACGTTAAAAGTCTTTTTTTTTTGTGTGTGAGAAACTTTGCAATTTTTTGCTGCCTTTTAAAAATTTTTTTTTTTAAATATTTTTCTAGGATTAAAGTTCTACTTATTTGTTTAACATTTTCATATTTTATGCGCGTTTCCTGTTGCGCTATAACCCAAATAAATATGCATATTTTAAGCATATTTAGACAAGCAACCGTATTTACTCTTCCTGCCTGCTTGTGTGTTGAGCACCTGAGAATCCTTTATTTTTTTAACGCACGCGCTATATTTTTATACCCTTTGTCTTTAGCATAAACAGGTATATTAAGTTCAAACTGTTTTAGGCAAAAACTAAAAGAAACTGTTGCAGTTTAGTCCATCTCTTGGATCTGTTAGTCTGACATATCTGACGCTGCATAATTTGATATGGAGAACGCAGCGTGCTGATCGAAACTCAACGCATAATAGAATAAAATTTCTCAACGTCAAAAAGCATTCCAACGATTAAACTTAAACTTCATTTTAAAGCCTAAACGCAGCAAAACATGTCAGAGTATTACTCTGAAAATCGTGCCAACTCAAAATGTTTTGTGCGTGTTTTCAATTATAAACATTCTACACATTTGAGACTATTTCAGTAAAATAACATATAGTACTAATGCCAGTTGATTCTATGTAAGCACTTTCAATTGACATTAATTTGAAAAACATTTGTCAGGTGTGTACTGAAAACTTTTCGGGGAATGACCGTAGTTGGAGCATTGTGCGAATAAAACCTTTGGACTTGGTACAATGATTTACATATTTCTGCATACTTCACTGCATATATATTTTTATATATGCATGTAGAAAATTATTTAATATTTTCATTTCCAGCAGTTCTAGGAAGCGCTGGTAGAAAGACATACACCAGACAGCTGTCAGTCAGCTGCGCTGTTTTGTCTCTCCCTGTCCGTCTGCCTGTTTCTTAGCAACAACACAAAATCTCATTGGACTTTTATAAATTCTAGAGAATTTATAAGCTTAAAATATTTAAAACACGTTGGAAAATATGATTTCTACACGTGTGCTAAGCAAATTAATTCGCAGAAAAGCTGAAAAGTTATTTTGAAAAATAAACAAGCGCCTAGAAGTATGCAATGCAAAAGTTATTTTGCACCAAAATGAGCAACAAAAAAAACTTGACCTTTACATTTAACAAAATTAATGAAATTGTGTACTCAAAATCAAGCACACAAGTAGCGCCGCACTTGACCCAGGTAAATAGAAATTTTTGTTATTTTTTATTTGGTGTCGAGAAGTCATTGTATATGTGAAGTGTTTGCATTACACTCTGCTGCCATTTGCTTACTTTTTTTTTGTTAAATATCTGCGTCTAATTAAAATGAAAGCGCGCTGGCAATTCAATTAACTTAAAAAACACAAAATATACTCAAGAGTATTATACATTATGAAACAAAGCACTGCCTTCGTGTAGTGTATACAATATGAAAGCATTTTGCGGCAGAGAGGAGCCCGCGCACGTATTATGCGTGGAAATGTCAGTTAAATAAAATAAACACTGGCAACAGAACAATGAAACCAACAAAACAAAGCAAAACAAAACAAAAGTAGTCTGTAAGCAAAATATTGTACAAAATGTGCTGAGCGACCAATCCAGTTGAGTCGCATGAAATCGAGTTGAATCGACAGTCAAAGAATCATATGTATACTATATATATATATATATATGTATATATATAATAAAATACAATACAAATATATACAAAAGAAGCAGTAGTAACAGCGACCACACGCAGCATGATGAGCAGACAAATAAACAGACAGTATGACAGACAGACGGACATTCAGTTGGAAAAGCGACAGTTGATCGCACACAGACTGGCGACAGCAGGACAGACAGACAGACAGACTGTCAATTGTGTGAAGTTACATGCGCTTTAATGTATTGTCTGCATAATTTGACATTTGATATTTATAACAAAGACGGTAGACAGACAAAAAGACAGACAGACAGACACAATAAACGAGAGCTGTCTGAAAATGAAGACATTGTAGATTATATGCAAATGCATTTTTTAAATCAGTTTAGTCAGTCGTTTTGCAAGAAAAAGTATTTACGAACAAAACTGTTTTATTGGAAATATATTTTATGCAATTTTTTTTTACATATATGCATAATTTCTATAAATGCAAAAAAATTATGCATAACAATTTATAAAGAAAGCTTTAAAATTTTGGAACTTTAGTAAATTTTTGCATATAGGCATATTAGTTGCATATGCTTAAAATATGCAGTAAAGACTTTACTATTAAATTTGAATGTTGCACAACTGCATACAAGCATATATTGTGTATATGCAAAAAATATGCATTCAAATATATATTTGCATATGGACATATTCTTAAAATATCTGAGCAAGCAAATGAGAAGTAAAGCCCTCTTTCGAAAGACAAAAATCAAGATCTATAAGACGCTGATACTCCCGGTCCTATTGTATGGCGCAGAGGCATGAACCGTGATTGAGTCGGATGAGACAGCGTTGAAAGTCTTCGAGAGGAAGATTCTTCGCAGGATTTTCTGTCCTATTAGAGCCGAGTTTAGGTCCCGTATGAACCGCGAGCTGCTCAAACTTTTTGATGAGGTTGACATAGTTCAGCGCATAAAATTCGAGCGGCTGCACTGGGCTGGGCTGTTTATTCGAATGGATGTAAGAGCACTAGCACGCATGGTTTACATGGGGGGCTCAAACTTGATTGGTGGACGCCGAAATAGAGGACAACCGGGCACTCGATGGAATGACCAGGTATTCAAAACGGTGCCAGTGCGCACAGGACTATGGAGGCTGATGCGGCCATGATTGGAAGACGGTTGACGGCCATTTAAGTAAGTAAGTAAGTAATTTATTAACGATTGTCATGCTTGCCTTTGAGTGCTGCTGAGAAGATCACGCACTTGCCTTCGGAAAAAGCTACTACACAGACCTGGTCCTCTTACAAATATAGTTACAGACTGAGGTCTTATTAAAATTCATTCTTAGAAGTGCCTCAACTAAAATGTTTTCGGATGATTGATGCTTTCAAACCACACTCGTTGTGGTCTTAGAAGAACAATAACATTCTTAGGAGTGCAAAAGAGAGCGAATTGTACCGATATGAGAATTTTCAGAGTCTCAACGGAATCACATGATTTTTAGTGTTGTAGTTAGAATATCCAGAAGGTCATATATACTGCAATGAATTCATTGCAAGCTACCCGCTTTGATGTCCACCAATTTAAGCTATTGGTAATCAAGATGAGGTTCATGATACCATCGACAAGAATTTGGTAGAGCTAATGAATGTTGCGGTTGCCTTATTATGCCTTATTTTTATTATTATTTTGCAACGAGTATGCAATCAAATTGGTTTTATGTATGCAAATCAAATATTTCATGCTCTAAATTTTGCGTATCTAAAATTTAAGCACAAAATTGATTGCAAATAATTGCGAAGCCTGCTTCATATTTTTTTTTTTTTTGCTTATATGCAGTTTATTGCTACATTCTTCAATTTTAACTAAAACATAAATGCAACATTTATGGCAGAGCCCTCGTTTAGCAAGCATCCATAATAACTAAGCAATATAATTCAATGCGCTTTGCTGCTTTGCGTAGGCCTAGTTATTCAATAATAAAGACGATTGCATCACTGCGGTTGCTGCAATATTTACACCTTACAGGAAGACAGTGCGACAAAAAGGTAGTAGTACAGCACTCAAGATAAAATGTTTTAATTTCCGTTTTAAAAATGTAGCAGTTGTCGGAAGTGTAGCATATCCTCTTAGCTTAACAATAGCATTCAATTCAATTTGAAATAAGTTTTTAGAAATAGACATATCAATCGATGTGTAGCTTGCTTTAGAAATTGTATGCGTATGAGTACAGGAAATTACGTATACGACGAGATTTCAAACGGACACCAGCAAGTCTGGCGCATATAATTTGAAAGCTTTTTCTTTCTTTCTTTTATATATTATAAAATTTTTTTTTTTTTTTTGTATACAATTTGAATGTTATCTAACACGCTTATCATGCGCATTTGAATATGTATTGTGTATGCAGCACAAAAAGAAAAAAAAGAGAAAAGAAATATTTAAAGCTATATAATAACCGATATTTGGTTTCTGCTTATCTAAATAATTTAACACTATACACAGATAAAGAGGAAGCGACAAATATTGTCTATACATATCGTACGATTCATGCATTTGAATGCGTTCGTGCTACGTTTTTTTTTTTTTTTGTTTGACAACCTTGACAATGACCCAACACAATGGTGTATGGTGAGTTCAATGCTTAAAAAAAAAATTTTTAAAAATCTGAAAAAATTAAACAGCAGATAAAAGTCACAGCATATTTCTTTACAAAAAATAAACTAAGCTACATATATGTATATAGTATAAAGTAGCGACTGAGATATGTTAGATTTCTTTGCTTAAATTTCTCATATTAAATCACGCCGTGAACTTGTGCGCCGTTTGGTCTGACTCGCCCGTACATCTGTCTTTTGCTTAGCTACTGATTTTTATAAAAAAAAAAAAAAAAACATTTATATCACATTAATAATTCGCATATGCGCGCTAAAAGAAATTACGCACCATAGCACACTACGCTGCGCTATATTAAATACGCTACGCTAAGCAGCAAACGCCAACGGCACAGTTGCACAGTGGGCACATGTGAGTGAAAAAATTGAAAAAGCCACTGTTTAAAGAGTTAAGAACTTTAAGACTTATAGTTGAATATAAGACAGGATAATCATGGCAATTGAAGCGCTGGCAAACACCGGATGGTAAAATATGTCGAAGAAGTACGTTTTCGACAGTTCTTTGAAGCCATGCCACAGTATGGCATTTTGCGATGAGAAGTTACAACAGCGCTATAGAGAAAGTAGCTTCATTCTCGAAACACCTTGAACTGCTGAGCCAGGAATCAGTACTTGATACAGGTATGATTAGTACGTTCGCATTTTCAAAGCAACGAAGAGCCTTATTCTGAAGCCATATCAGTGGCTGAAGCAGAGCATAAAACTGAAGAAACGGTTGAGCTTTGCAATCTCAGGCTTACTGATTTACTCACAGCGTAACAAGAGCAGGAATTAATGGTCATGAATACTTCATCAATGCAAACAAATACTTCAACAATATATGAACAGAAGGCAGAATGGGTTTCATGAAATGAAAATCTTTCGAAAAGTGCTGAACGACACATTGCATAAGACAGCTTCATTATCGATGTAAAGTAAGGCTCCAGACTCTATGTCTTTGAACTTCGTGTGATGAAGAACCAGAATCACTTGAGAAGCTTTACTGCTCAGCCTAAGACTATCTTCTAGTTCTGTGATCGAAGAGGTCTGTGTTACTAAAAAAAGAAAAGCAAAAATTACGACAGAGTTGAACTTCAGCAAGTGATGGCTACAAGAATGAGGCAAAGAAGCTAGTTGAGGAAGTTGAATATGAGATTAAACTTTTCAATCACATATAGCTTCTATTCTATTCAGCGGTTCTCTTTGATGTTGGGAGTGAGTAAGTGCGAGAATAACATACTTAAAAGCCGTCAATTAAGCACACAATGTTAGGAGAGATGATAGGAGAAACAAAGCACAGTAAGTTTATTGTGAAAGTAGGAAATGAAAGTAACATAAGCTTCCTAAAATTTGACTTAGTGGTGAAATATACGAAAAGAGATGCTGTGCATTTTCTTAAATTAGGAAAATCGTGGGTAAAGTTGTTATATACGTTCTTCCATTAAAAACTAATTAAAAATAAAATCTTTTCTTAGCTAAACTGCTCGTGCTGCTCAGCACTGTTTCATATTTGATGTTTCAGGTCTTTAGACACAAATATCGCTCTAGAAGTTTCAATACAAAAATTTTTACTGCTGAAGGAATATTTGACTCACGGAATTGGATTGACTTCAAATAGATCAAATAAATTCAAGCAGAAGTGCTATATATTTTTGATTTCTTTTAAACATTTGTTCGACGACGAGAACATTTAAAAAACAAAGTTTAGCTGAGGATCTAATTTTAAAAATTAGATTGAATGATCACCAATTAATAAAATATTTTCAACATTTATTATGGCCACAACAAACCATCAAATAGCCTACTGTACAGCAGCCCACAAGTAAATTTATAAGAATTCATAGAAGTAAATAATATAAAATATTTTTTTATTTTATTTTATTTCATTTGTGTGGTTTTTTTTTTTTGTTCTTCTCAACGCTCTACGGCTTACGTTCTACGCGTGGCAAGATGCAAATTTATGCAGTGTGAAAATTAAAGCATTTTTCTAGCTAAGTGGCTAAAGTGGCGTATGCGTGTTATTTGGTGTTTAACAAAAGCCGCAACACGCATACGCAGTGTTGCACATACAAAAGCAGTTCTTATTCTGCCATATTTCAAAATGCATCAATTTCCGTTAGTTGACCGTTAGCAGACGGAGAAAAATTTTTCTTTTTAAGTTTATATGTAAGCAAATTTTCCGCAATGGCGAGCGCTGAAAGTAGTTGAAAGTGTAAAAGAAAAAGCTACATTTAAGTAGCTGCTAGCTTCAAGCAGGTGAAAAGCAGCAGCGCATAAAACCTTGCAGCGTGCAAAAAAAAAGTTTTCCACCTGAGCGCCTGCAGCAGGAAATGCGTGGGAAGCTTGCGTTTTCTTTTGCTTTTTTCGAGCGTTTAAGCGCTTGAAAGTTTTTTCTTGTGAAGAAAAAAAAATGGGTTGTTTAAATTTGTTGCACAGTTTGTGCAGTGTATTATAAATGCAAACGATAATCCGTTCATTTTTTTTTTTTAGTTTTTCAAGCAGCATCTACAAATTTTTGCTATAAGTTTCAAGTCATAAGCAAGACATATTATTACTTATAAACATGTCAGTAGTGTATAAAAACTTCATATAACATTCTTTCGCTTGTTTATATTTTGTTCAAATGGCAAGTTTTTTCTTCTTCAGCCTGTTGCCTTGACTTCGCTGCTTCACGTTGAAAATCACTTAACGCTTGCTCTACTCGCTTGCTAGGGCTTTGGCTGCCATCAGCTTAATGTCTGACATTTTAGCTTGGCAGAAAGTTCTACATAAGCATTTTATGCGCTTCTATATAAAACTAAAGTAGCAACAATTTTTCTTAAGAAGTTTGCAACACGTTGTGCAATATTCAAGACAAAACTAAACTTTTCTTTGCAGGTTATTGATCCAACACATATATGTACTATATAGTCGCCATTTTTATGTAAACACAAGTTAAACAAAATAAAACAAAATGCCGGTTGTGTCTGTCTGTCTCTCTGTCTGTCTGTCTCTCTATATATCTAACTGCCTTTTGTTGATTACTCTATCGTGCCTTTCTAATCGCATTATCCATTAGAGTGTCGCCTAATGTGTTGTCGTGCGCAACGTTTGCCCTTATCTTTGATATACTTTCTTATTTGCATTGGCAATACAATGTCGAAGCAGTAGCAAAAAAGGTCAGCAACTACTGTTGGCTTTGAGAAAAAAAAAACAAAAAAAAAAAACTATATAGTAAGAACAAAATTATCTTTTGACTGACTTTGCTTCTTTCTTACATATATACCGCTGTATATATTTGCATATAGTACTTCTAAAGACGACGACATTGGTGTCAACTACTATATATGTAAAAATGTATATAAAGTGTTGTGTGGCAGTATATATACGTATATACGCGTAAGATAGTGTTAAGTGTGTGTTTCATTAATGAAAGCGAAGTACTTTAGAAGTATTGAGTATTGTGCAGACTGTGTATTTTTCATTGACTGGCATGTCTATGTTTAAGGCAGTCTGTCTGTCTGTCTGTAGATAAAAGTGTTAAAGTAGTTAAGAAATAGCTGTTAAAGTAGTAGTAGTCGATATAGTTTCTTTAGCTGCTATAAGAAATACTTTTTAAATCAGTGATGTGGGCTTTACTCGCTTAGATGGCAGCAAAAATTTTATATGAATGATTTTTTGCGAACTGTTCATAGGAAACTCGATTTCGCTATTAAGGGAATGCATTAAATGGAAGAAAAACAAGAGAAAATATGAACTTCTCTGGTATCGAAGCTAAAATACTCTTCTCACTTGCACATTGCTAGTCAATGCTAAAATGTATTTCTATTGTAAGCCGGTTGTACTGATTTAGCAGATTAATTTCTGAAGAAATTATTGGTCAAAATTAGCCTCCTAGAAAGAAGTTTGGCCTGGCGTAACAGTGCGTTTGTATTCTTAAGTTTGGAGATTTTAAAAGTATTTAACTTTCACCAATTATTCTCTACTAAAGGGGGGTTTTTGGCAGTTTGAGATTCGTGTGCTCAAGTTCACATTGTAAGAAAACTTGTTTCAATACGTATCTCCTGAATAGCCTCTGAATATTCCGTTCAAAGGTAAGCTAACGTGAGAAGGCGAAAACACGCTCCTCTTAATTTGGGGTTGGTGCGCTGTGAAAATAATTCTCCAATGAAAACGAACAGGAAGCCTCGGAAGGAACCCAATAAAGATGACCCCCGCAAACGATATAAGGACCAAAGGATGCTTTTTAGTGTGTAATTCGTGGCCTATATGTCACTTGAGGTATCATATTGTTAGCAATCCTCAGCTTATCTTATCTGTTTCACAAAGGCTGTCAGATGAAATTGATGCCGTAATGCTTATACGCCACGTTTAGAGAACAGCGGCACACGTGTGTGTTTATAGTTTTGCTGCTGATTAAGTTAAGTGCTTTGAAAATTATGTCAGAATATGTACATCTGCATGCAGTAGCCTGAGAAATTGCCGCAACACCTTTTTTTTAATGTGGTTTAATGTGGTAGATTGTAGCAAACGGAACACAAAAAACCGTATTTAATTGGAGAAACTCTTGCAATTGAAATATCTTGGAGTGTCCAAACTAAGGTTTCCAACAGTTTTAAAGTTGTGGTTCTTTCTATTCCCTTTCTATTTCTCTTGCACTAAGCTCAAGACGAAATAAGTAATATAGGACGTTTGGCGCTAATATCGATGTGTTACGAAGAGCTTTATTATTGTAGGCTGAGGCTAGAAAGTCTACATTCTGTGTTGAACTAGTGAACAATTGATTAAGGTTCCTGAATAACGATGATCCACAAACCCGGCAAGTCTGAGGATCATCCGAACACGTATAGACCAATAAGTCTCCTACCATCTTTATCGAAGGTATGGGAACGACTTTTTGCGTCACGAGTTACTGAGCTTGTAGGCTATCAAACAGCTATGCCTGACCACTAATTCGGATTTAGAACTGAGCAAATCCACAGGTTAGTGAACCACGTGCTGCAGGCTTTCGACGACAAGGAATATTGCAATGCGGTATTTGTTAACGTGCAGGAAGCGTTCGATAAAGTGTTGCATGCCGGACTCTTGGCAAAAATCAAGGCGCTTCTCCCGGCACCCTTCTTCCTTATGCTCCAGTCATATCTGAATGAACGCCCTTTGCCCTGTGCAGACATAATGGCAACCGACAAAATACTGCTGGCGTCTGGCTTCATATGCAGATGAAGTTGCCATTTAGTACAACTCAAAATGCGAGTACGAAGCGGCAGATGGTGTGCAGGAGTATTTGCACATGCTTGAACAATGGGCTTGAACCCAACCAAATGCATCAACGTGTGCTTCTCACTAAGGAAAAGGATCCCTCCTAATGACTGGTTGAATAATGCAGTTCTCACGCAAGCTAATGAAATAAGATACCTTGGGCTGACGGTGGATAAGAGGCTAACGTCTACCTTGCTACCCTCCAAGGAGCCGGCGATGCTTCATAATAGAATCCGTTTTTGTTAAAATTTAAATGTAAATTGGTTCAATAAACATAATTTAAAAAAAAAAAAATAAACAAAATTAAGGTTCCTCAACTCTTCCCGAGACACTTTTACACGAACAATGCGTTAAGTTAAATGTTTTTCTTTCAATTTCAATTTTTCTACAGAACACCAATAGTTTGCATTATTACTGAATGGGAGACTACTGTTGTCTAAAAGTGAGAACTTGTATTTTCTCGAGTTGAGTAAGAGCTTTTTAAACCCGCAGTTGTATTAGGTTGTGTAAAGTCTGTGGATATTTATCTCTAAAAATATTGACTTAACCTCATCTTAATCAACTTTCATTGGCATTAAATATGTTTAAGTTAAAGGCAGATGGTATGTAAGCATAGTAAGTAATGATCTTTCATAGGAAGCAGTCGGTTTGCTACTAATTTGTATGGTTTCGGTGATTTATGTGGCTGAAAGGTATCTATGATCCTTTGCTTTCTTTAAGGTTGTTATGAAGAGCTCATGACCAAGAGACCTTTTGACGATACTGTTCTTAATTTTAAGTCTGTGCAAATTTCTACTTGAATTTATTTATTTCTTAAACAGTATCTAAGCCGAGTCGATAGAGTTATATCCGTCCATTGAGCTTGAGAATTTTAATTTTGAGCGCACACTGTGCGCATGATTAATATTAAAATGCAACTAATATAAATATAAGCTATGTGTATATATAAAAATGATTTTTTTTTTTTAATATTTAATTTAATTTTTTTCAAGTATCTACTCACAAACTTTTGCAGCTATTTTGCAGCCAAACTTTTCAAGTACTTTTAAACTAAAACATTACAAAAAAAATATTATTCAAGTTACATTTGAACACAAACCACAACAAACTGAAAACCATAAACCAAACCAAACCAAACTTGATATTTTGGCATTTAATTTCTAAGCTACTTATCATGTTTCCAATTTGGCAAAGTAAACTCGACTTAAACAAATGTTAATGAAAAGCAAGACACTTGTGCACGAGAGCTAAAACAAAAACAAGTACTTGTAACTGAAGAACTGCGTTGAAAATGTTCAATTTACAACTTTGAAATATTGAAATTGTAGACAATTTGCTGCTTAGCATAAATCTTGCTCAGTTTTGTCAGTTTCTTGTGCAAAATAATTAATTTAAATTTAAAGATGGCGCTTAAGTTAAAAATAAACATCAAAGCATAAACATTTTCAGGCAGTTTAATTTGCAAGAAATATTTCATTTTTCTAGTTGAGTGCATAATATTTTTTGTAATGTCCGTCTAGCTCAATTTTCTTATTACGCAGTCAGCCAGCCAGCCAGCCAGCCAGCCCGTGTCGAATATATCAATTACATGTCATTTGTCTATTTCGTGTATACACATATATTGAAAAGGATATTCAGCTTCATAAAATACGTGCGCTGTTAGACAAATCTTGCAACTAATTTAATAGGACTAAAGATAAGATGCCTTCATTTTGTATACAAACGCCAAGATTTGTCATAAAGCGACATAATATTTATAACTCGGCGCTCTACTAGCAAGCAACTTGTCAGTGAAGTGCAGTAGTCGTCGTCGTCGTCGTCGTCGTCGTCGTGTTTGTGTTATCATTATGACATGTTCAAAATTACCAATGATAAACGTGATTTGACTGCAAAGCACTCGCACTCAGCAAGCAAACTACTCTTAGTAGCGGGCATGAATTTGCTCTGTTTAGAAGGTCACATGCTGCTTTTAGCTGCTGATTGCGCTGCGCAAAAGTTTCGTATTTTTTTTTTTTGCTCTTGAAAAAGGATATAGGATGTTGCTTGCTACTTTATGGCAAAGAAAATTATGACGCAGCGATTGCTAAATGCCAAAATTACATGGAATTGCTTGTGCTGCGAGTTTGAGTATTTTGGTTTGTTTGCTTAAAACTTTGTTACTGATTTGTTTGTTTGCCTTGATTTGTTTTTTTTTTCCTTTTTTTTGGGTTAGTTCAGTAGTTTTTTTTTTTTCATTCTTTTCGAGCGTATTACAAATGCAATCATTTAGGCTGATGGATAGAAAGCTTTTTATGTGAAAGATTGTAGGAAATTTGAGTGTTTAGTGTTTGACAAGCACGCAACAAAGGCAATGGTGTAGAGGTCCTGTTTATGTCTAGCAGCAAAAAATGTTCTTAAATAATAACAAAAAATTCTTTCTGTAAGGATGACAATGAAAATCTGGTAACGGATGAACAGGAATCACTGAGATTATGGAGGAGTCATATCTCCAACCTACTCGGAGGCGATGAAGCGCACAATTCCGCAGATAGAGAAATGACACCGGGACTACCAGTTAATGATGGCACTATTGTAGAGCCGCCGGACTATAACGAGGTCGATTCAGTTATTAGAAAGCTGAAAAATAACAAAGCGGCAGGCTCTAATGGGCTGCCAGCTGAGTTATTTAAGACCGGCGGCGAAGAGTTGGTTAGGAGTATGCACCAACTTTTATGCAAGATATGGTCCGATGAACGCATACCCAATGACTGGAATCTCAGTGTTCTCTGTCCTATCTTTAAGAAAGGAGACCCCGCTGTTTGTGCCAACTACCGCGGAATAAGTTTCCTTTCCATTGGCTATAAGACTCTGTCGAGTGTGATTGTGTAATAGGCTGAAGCCATATACCGATTCACTGATAGGACGATATCAGTGTGGCTTCAGACCAAAAAGGTCGACCAGTAACCAAATATTCACTTTACGCCAAATATTGGAAAAGACCCGTGAGTTCAACAAAGACACTAACCACCCATTTGTCGATTATAAAGCCGCTTTCGACACGCCGATACGATAGAAGTTATTCAACTTCGTCTAACTTGGAACAGAGATAACCAGCAACAACAACAACTTCAGTCTGGAGAACAGGCGAAGAATCACGCTTGCAAACAGATGCTTTTTTGGGCTGAGCAAGCAAATGAGAAGTAAAGCCCTCTCTCGACAGACGGAAATAAAGATCTATAAGACGCTGATACTCCCGGTCCTATTGTATGGCCCAGAGGCATGGACCGTGATTGAGTCGAACGAGACAGCGTTCGAAGTCTTCGAGAGGAAGATTCTTCGCAGGATTTTCGGACCTATTAGAGTCGGCGACGAGTTTAGGTCCCGTATGAACCGCGAGCTGTACGAGCTATTCGATGAGGTTGACATAGTCCAGCGCATAAAATTCCAGCGGCTGTACTGGGCTGGGCACCACATTCGAATGGATGAAAGAGCTGCAGCACGCATGGTTTACATGGCGGCCCATACTTCATTGTTGGACGCCGACATAGAGGACGACCGGGCACTCGATGGAATGACCAGGTATGAAGAGATCTCTTCGTACTTGGTGTTCAAAACGACTGGCGCCAGCGCGCTTAAGATTATGGAGGCTGGCACACCTTCCTAGAAGCGGCCATGACCGGCAGACGGTTGACGGCCATACAAGTAAGTAAGTATGTTCTTCCCTTTCAATATTGATAGTTGCTTATACCTAAACATCGTCAACTCAACAAATTAAAAACATTAAAAAATATAAAGAAATAAAGTAGTTTACTGTTGATCTCGAGTGGCAAGTCTGTCATGAAACATCATCAACCAATTATTAGAGCTTAAACTAACAAAAACTTAAAGAGTTAACCTACTAACTAAACAGCTATAGCAGATAATAAGAAATTAAGCAACAAAATCAGCTGATCAGCAGAGTACGCTTATTATCAAAGCGTGTTTTAAGTGCTTATCAATTGTTTGCTTATGTATCTAGCGTCTAAAAGAGCAGTAAGCGAGAGAGCGAGACATGTGCGCATTGTGCTATGCTTTAACTCTTTCATACATTTTATCAATTCAATTTAGCAGCTGGTTTTCTTTCTTTCTTTCTACAGTGCCACTACCTCAACGGCTCTCTAGGTCGTAGGGTATTTGCATTTCCTACGTTTTAAAATATGCATGTGTCATTGTTGATATTTCGTTTGTTATTTTTTCATTGTATTTCGCGAAGTACAAAAGCAGAGATGAACGCCATACTTTTTTTGCATTCTTTTTCATTTTATAGAGTTCGCTTCGTTGCTCAGCTGACAGAAGTGCTTATCATTTATTCAATAAAAAAGAAAAAAGTGCGCTGCGCACTTGCACACGCTTAAAAAAAGAGTAAAAAAAAAACAATAATAATAATAATAAGAAATAACAATAAAAAATTTCAAGCACACGCGTCGTGTTGATTTTTGTGCTTGCCAAATTAATTTTTATTACTGACATTCCATGCGATTCTCTCTTTTTTTGTATAAAGAATTTTTCTTTTAATTTTATTATTATTATACAAGCAAAGATAAAAAAAAGACTATTGCTATCGCTTGTGGTTTTTTATTTTTTATGAACTAAGCACACACATTTATATGGCAACTATTTATTGCAGTGATTTGAGAATTGCTGGATTTTTTTTATAAAGAAATAAAATTAAGTGTTTGTAATTTCTTTTTTGGGTTTACTCTGTGCGCATGAGTAATATTTTGTGTGCAATTAATTTTATAAAAATATTTCGAGATATATAAGCTTGATGAGCATTGGAAGCTGAGTCTATGGAGCCATGAAACCACAGAGCTCTGAGTCTAATATACTATAATAAATATTAAATATTCTTTAATGAATCTTCAAGGTTTCTTGATGGATTTATTTAGTCTGAATGTGGCTTTAGTTCCGAATCCATCCACTTTACATATATTCCTAATGATCGAATTTCAACTAAAAGACGCATATTTATTTGTTTCAGTATGTATTTGTTTAGTCTGAAGTTGACTTTAGTTCCAATGCCATTGTTTCGCAGTAATAAACACCAAACTGTCTATTTATATTATTTGTTTGAATGAATCGAAAATACGTTAAATTTTCCAAGTGATAGATCTTCACAGTTGCTCTACTCTACTACAAAACCAATGACGCTATACATCGGAAAGACTCACAAAATTTTATATAAATAACAAATTTAAGTAAATAAATTTCTAGTAACACAAAGTATTAAAGAGAAAATTCCAGTTCAAACAGAAAAACACCCAAATATATTAATTAAACTTTTAACTAAGAATTCATTAATGAAATCGTAGAAATATATAAACCAAAAATAAACGATATTGGCGCTACAACAAATAACTTTTAAACAATATGATTTATGATATTATTTTGTTGGCCCATATACCAAACTAATACTTTAAATAAAGGCTTTAGTTAACTTAAATTGAACGATTTATTTAATTTTAGTTTTAATACATTGATTCGCCATTTTTTCATGCAGACTATTATGTGGTTATTTTATTATATTTTCACTGCTTTTATAATTTTCAGTACTACGCGCGCTGATATCTTTTGCTACAATACACACTGTTTGTGTTGATAATTGAATACACGAGCAGCATGTGATAATAAGATTTATTATTTATTTACTAAATTATTAAGCAGCGAAGTATGTTTGCATTAAAGACGATACGACGATGAGTATAATACATTAGATCTGCTAGACGCCTGCGCCAACATTTATCGAAAGTATAAAAAAAATTACAAAAAAAAAGGGAGAAAAGAAGTGCGAGCCAAACAAGAATGCAGTGTGATTTTATAATTTTTTTCTTATACGCTACACATATGGTGTGAATAGCTATTATAATTTAATTATAACGTCTGTAAAGTCTTTAAAGTAAGCAATGGAGAGAAGGAATTAAAGTTGAGTTGATTGTCTGTGTGCGTGATATCTCGCAAACTATAAGTGATAAAGCTAACAAATTTGGTTATTAAAAATCTGCAGTTAGTATGTATAATATAAACCTTTAAGTAAGCATAAGTGTGCCTATAAAGTTTAATAATAATTGTTGAAAATTCGTTTTAGCTATATTTGTCCGTCTGTCTGAGGGTTGATATCTCGCAAACTATAACTGATGGAGGAACCACATTTATATATTTAAAATCTGCTAGCCAATACGCAGTTTCAGTATATAATACAAAATGGCTATGAAGCAGTATGTATGCAGCTGTATCTACAAACTTTAGATATATTTGAAAAGTTACTTTTCAGCTATGTCCGTCTGTCTGGTGCTATTTACTCGGTTCGAAAAGGTTTGGGGCAACCAAACTTGAATGCTAAAACTATGCTAGCCTATTTATATATGTAATACAAGAGTGATAAGCACTTAAAAAAGCTAAAGAGTGCCTAAGAAGTTTAAAAATATTTGGAAAAATTCATTTATGCTGTATTTGTCCGTCTGTCTGATGGTTGATATCTCGAAAACTATAAGTGATGTAGAAACCACACAATTATATTTAAAATCTGCTAGCCATGGTGCAGTTTTAGTATATAATTCAAAATAGCTTTGAAGCTTCAAAAAAATCAGTATGTATAAACTTTAGTAAAGTTACTTTTCAGCTATGTCCGTCTGTCTGGTGTCAATAACTTGGCGACTATAATGGTTGCAGCTACTAACTTTAGATGCTTAAGCTATGCTAGACACACTACGAATAGAAAAGTACTGAGCGCCATAAAAATCTATGCACACGCTAAAATTTTACTTTGATAAACATTTTTGTATCTCAATATTTTAGCAGCATTTTTGTATCTTAATCAAAGAAAATTATTTAGTTCAAGCAAATATCATTACATTGCTTACAGCGTATCTCATAGTCAATTATACTCTTTCATTTCTACACTTTCAATAAATTGTGTTTGCCTTTTTTTTTTCTTAATTGAACACTAGTACTACAAATATTGCTGTCTAATATTGTCGACGCACGTTGTGTGTGTGTTCTGCGAGTCATTAATTAAATTCAGTGACAATAAAAGCATTTTTCTTGGAAATTAAACTACGTGCAACAACGTCTGTTGTATGCCATTGAAGCAACAGTCGTCGACGACGACGATGATGTAGAAGCCAAAAAGGCGTCAAATAATAAATCAAATAACGAAATTGACGTAAAATCGGTGATTAATGTCGTCGCAAAAAAAAAAAAAACCTAAAAATTTAATAAAATTTGCAGAAGAGTTAGCAACTATGAGCCTGAGAAGTGTAGTCTACAGCATAAGATTGTGAAGTTAGATAGCTGGACGGACAGGCAGAAAACAGTTTGTGAAGTACACGTTCTTCTATTTGCTTTTCCTTTTTCTTTGACTGTCCATTAAATGTGCAAACAATTTTTTAGCTACGACGACGTGAAATTTCCGACGTTATACTTAATTACATTTCAGCCAAAAATAGTAACAATTAATTATTTTCATTGGAAAGTTACACAAAAATAACAAAAGGAGGCAAAGCTTTGTTTCGAAATAGAAAAAATATAATTGCAATTTAGCTTCAAGACGACTGCTACTGTTTCATAAAGAGAGTTCAACTATTTTGGTGGCATTATTTGGCAGGTAAACATTTGTCTTGCTGTGTGTTTGTGTGGGCGACATTGGCTAATATTAGCAGCTTATAAAAATCGACACAAAAAAAAAAAAAAAAAAACTCAAGCAAAAATGCATTTGCGTTTGACGTCATTGTCATGGCGTTTATTTTTCATAGAACAACGCACTTTCTTTTTAAATTTAGCTAACAAATATTTTCTAAATATAAACGCTGCTGAGTAGTACTGAGTAGCACGTATGCAGCATAGAAATATGTATTTTATTTTTATTTCAATAAAAGCAAACATTAATATTAAACTACATACAGACAGCTAGTTCCAGCATTTTCTATTGCTACTGCATTCTTTGTGTTAATTATTTTAATTGAATTTTGCAGCTAAATACTAAAAATAGCTATCTGCAGCTAAGAGCGGTTGAATATGTTGCCAAGGATACACAACAAGCATGTGCTACCAAGTGGAAACTACTTAAATGCGCACAATATAAGTAGTTAGCTCGGAGAAACCCTTAGCGCTGCATTTGCAGCGAAATATTATTATTATTTTTTATTTTATTCGTGGATAAATTACGCACAGCAAACTGCGTCATTATGCGCCTCAAGTTATGCTTTAAATTTCTTATTAAAGCCAAAAAAGGCTTAAAGTCCTTTACAATTTAATTCAATTTATTTGTAAGCAAATAAATGTGTACAACTGTGAGACATCTAAGAATTGCTGCAATTAAAGTCCAACCAACTACTACAGATATACATGATACAACAAAAGCATTCATTCAGGCGCTCATTTAGTAAAACAACTGGCTGTCCGTCCGTCTGTCTGTCTGTCTGTCCAGTTGTCCCTCTGTCTATACATTTGTTCAAGCATGAAATCAACAGTCAATGAACTACTGAAACTGTTGCAAAAAAAAAATAACAAAAAAAAAAAAAAGTAGAAGTGAATGTAGAAAAAGGTACGAGTATAATTATATACAAGTGAAATGTTAATTTCAGCTAAACCGATTTTTTTATACACTTTAAATTGCTTTGTTTTAGTTTGTCTCGAAATAAATACTTAATTGAAGTGTTTACGTTTACAGAAAACTAATTTGAGATATTGATTTGACTGTAGACAGCAGTTGAGACGTGCTTGGAAGTTGCATATATATTTTAGTTTAATTAATAAGCAGATAGATCCACATTGCACAGCTAGAAATTGATAGAATACCAAATAATTTTAATTAAAAATATATGTAGGAGACATCTTGAGTACGCTTGACCGAATAGGTTACAGGTAATGTGAATAAGATGTTTAGTGTTGCCATCTAAGATTTCTTTATTTTATTAGCACAGCTCAGTCAGTGTTAAATTATTTATTTTAACCATACGAGCGAAAATGGAAAAGAATGCTCTCTACTCATATTTAAAATAGCTGTAAAATTCTTTAGTCTTACCAAGAGAAATTGAGGAAAAAAGAAAAAAAAATGGGGTAAAGCGGTTCTGATTGACAAGGTTAATGTTGCCAGCTAACCTTTCTCCATCTCTCCCGCACAGCTGAGCCATGCTCTATGCTTATTTAAATAATATTAGAAAATTATTTTACATTGCCAAAAGAGAGAAATTGAGAAAGAAAGAGGTAAAAAAAAGTTAGCACTATTGAACAAGATCCTTCAAAATAACTACAAATGAATAGGCATACGCAACGAGTGCTTCAAGAGGAATAATGCGGTATTGGTCGCTTATAGTTGGGAAACTATTCTATAATATAATAATCAAGGGAATTTTCAAAGAACTTGTATTTCGTGCTATTTATAACCGGTGCCACAACATGTCTATAATTTTTGAAAATGTCCGGACTTCAGTAGCATTTGTCGGAAGAAAATGTTAAATTTTTTGTAAATTGAAGAAAAATTGAGCAAAATGAAGAAGTCGAAGCTATAGCAATCGAATCGACAAACATGGCTCGGTGCAATGGGAAAAATTAAAAGAATCATGGCTCCAAAACCTTAAGAATGAAAAAAATTTTAACCGACAACAGCATACTCTTATAGTTCATGAGCCTAAGGGACAAATGTATAGTTCTTCTAAGCTCTTATAATACTCAACCTGATGGGAAAAAGTTACCAGAAATAACTATTCACGTTCACTATTCCAACAAATCCAATGGTTCGAACCCATTCATTTGATTTATATTTTTTTTATTTTTTTTTTTATACAATTTATATTTTAATCTTCATCGTCATGTCACAGCTGTAAAAGAGAGACGAACAGATGAACGTTGGGGATTTATTTTTTTGAATATAATCGACATCTCAGCTCAATCGAAATTGCTTTCGACTGTGAGTGAAGAATCACTAATTGGGTCATTGGGTTTTGAGAAGTAGTTTGCGTTACCACGGTGCATAAGATCAATTGTTTAACGAATCTTCTGTATCTCGGGAAAAGACACCACAAACAATTTATATTTCTTAAAACACTAGACTGCTCTTCTGCGTTCTTATAACCGACACAGATGAGCAACGGAATACATCTGCTTGTAAGAAGCTTCAATTACTCAGTGATACAGGGTGCCCACAGGGTGACCTTATTTTTTAAAAAAAAATATAAACTTAATTTCAAAAGTTAACGAAATTTTTCTATACTTCACTTAAAATAGCTAATTTTCGTCCATTAGCTAAGAAATTAATTTTCAATGAAACAAATTTAATCAGACAGACGGACAATGTGAGATTAATCAATTTCTACTGATTCTACCGTCTATACAGATTTAATAGTACACGAGAATTTGTATACAAGAGCAAATAGTGTGACTGATATTGCTTCTCATATTCTAGGCACTTACAAATAATAGTGGCGAGAAATTTATTATCGCTGAAAGAAACTCCAACAGTCAGACCATATGACGGCAATCAATTTTTACTGAATAAGCCGTTTGTATTGATTATACAGCCGGCAAAACATCATTTAAAAGAGCTTGAAAGTAGTCTATGTTCTTTTCTAATGTGCCAACTATTTCTATACCAAAATTCATACAAATTAGTTTAGCGGTTTAGAAGTGATGCGCGCACAAACAAAAATTTGCCTACGAATTTATTAGATTTACATATAGATTAGCTAGCTCTTCTAGTGGTTCATTTTGCTTCCTTCTGCTTGTCTGTTTTCTACGGCAGGACTCAAGTTGTGCACAGTCTTAAATTCTATGCTTAATATTGATCTTGAAGTTCGTGATAAATTGTATTTCAGAGATAGTTGATTTGACAATAAAAGCAATTTCTACAAGTTTCTACTCGAAGTCTTATTAATAAGGTGGTGCCATACTGCAAAGCTTGTATCTAGGTAAGAGTTAACTAACAGTAGTTAGTGAATCGTTAGTGCATTAAGAACTCTGAACTAGTAGTGCACATACTAAGCCAACTACTGAGTTTATACGAGAAAGTTAATTTTGATTTCCACTTGCAAATTTCTGCGTAACTTTCTCAAGTGCTTCAACAAGTTCATCTTTTTTATAACTAAATATAAATTGAATGATTTTCAAACTGCATAGACAGACGTCATTGGTTTGACTTTGTCACGCAAATGTGGCAAACTTCTGTTGAATTGAAGTGCACAAAAGAACTGTGTCTAACTATAAGTTTTGGACGTCAAAACGTTGGCGTCTTCGTCGTCGACAATGTAGCAGACGTCTGTCATCAGAAAGGGGTAATTCTCCAGCAACAATAACAAAAATAATTACGTTGGCGCTGCTACTACTGTTGCTGACGACGACGACGGCGACGACAGCAACAAAGCGCGCAATTGTGAAATGCATGAGTGTGCGTTGAAGTCTAAAGAAAATCATTGAAGTACGACGTTCTGCGAGTCACTTTTACACACGGACTATCATTACTATCAACGTCATCAGCAAAAACAAACTCAAGACAAAAGCGAAAGCGCACAGTATTTAAAAAAAAAAAAAAAACAACTATATATAAGAAATATATGTAAAAAGAATTCGCGCTAAATTCATTCATTCATTCATTGAGAACAGAAATAATAAAAAAAAAAAAATACAGCAGCGTAGTGTATAAGAAAAGCGAACTTAAAAATAAAAAACAAAAAACTGCTGCAAAAATACTGCAGTTGACTCTTTATTAATTGTTCGCTAAAAGAAAAATTGCTTTTGCGTGCTACATTTTTTGTGTAAGTTGTGGGCTTGAAATTTAGTGCAACAAAGTGGGTGCGTTTTTTTATTTAAATTTTAATATTTTTTTAGGGCGTGCTTGCTGCAGCAAATGAGCCATGAAATTTGATTATTTTTAAATGCAATTTTTTTCCATTCGCATATCGTATTGTGAAAATTACACATTTCCGCTTAACAATTTGCAACAATTTGATTATTTGCGGCCGTGTGCGCTTAATTTGATTTGCACTTCATTTTTTGCATATTTTATTTTAATTATTTTCAATAATTAAATAAAATTAAAACTGCATTGCTTACAGCATGCATTCGTGCGTTGAAAATCAATTAAAAACGTATCAACGTGTGGTAGTGCACACTGCGTATACGTATTGTGTAGCTACAGTATTTGCGTGGGTGGCTTATTAAGTTAGCTGGTGAAGCATTAAAATGTGGTAAAATTTTGTGCAACGTGCATCATTAAATTTGTGTTTGATGATTTATCATTGATAGCAGTTATTGATTGCTGAAAGACGGACAGCTAGCAAAACTGTGCTGAAAACCTGAAAATTAAGTCACACGCAGACGTGTAACAATGAAACATGCATCCATAACTATTGATCAGAGAGCAAACAGTATTTCAAGTAGTAGGTTTTTTTTTACATATTGGTACAATAATGTTCTGACTTTTGTCCGTCTGCCTGTCTTGCAAGTCTGCTTTCAAACGTTGCCAAATACGACGACTACAGGAATCAAGCCATGTATCTGATGATAAATTGACTAACATAGTCAGGCAAGGGAAACAAAATGCCCTTCGGAGTCTGGAAAAGAGCGACATAGTGTGATCAAAGTTATTGGAACTCAAACTTTGTCACACTTCAAATATTAAATCTTCAAAGACTAGTTGGAAGAGCATATGCCAAATGAAGTATCTAACCACGAAATCTGGCTACCTGTCAACCTCCAGTTTTAACTTGACTTTTCATGGCATTTGGCCTCGGGCACGTGTGACCTTCGTAACAAATCCTTTGGATGCACCCAGTAAAGTCATAAATGAACCTGATGCAGCTCTAATCGTATCAAACGTTGGCCTTATCTTCACGGTGGCACACACAATCTAACCTAACCGAAGTTCTTGAGAATCGAAAAAATATTAAGACTTCGAAATCCATTAATTTCTGGCTTTACTGACAAAGGTGTAGAGTTGTTCAAGTCCACCGACTCTGAGTTCGTTCGACAAGTTTCTGGCATCTCTCAAACCTCCAGTAATATCATATGTTAAAAGCCTTGTTCCAACACTGGCTATGTGTCCTACACTTCAAAGCAAAGAAGACACTTTCAAGCAAGCAATAGCTTATGGCTTCCTGGTCAGCAATGATTTATCATTTTCTCATCGGCACTATGACTGAATTGTGTCCTCATAAGATTAATGAATATACTCGAAGACGCCGAAAGCATGAAATAAACTTCCTTAACTTGGAGAACCGGCATCGAAGCAAACCATTGCTTAGCTTATATTAGAGGAAAAGCATTAAAATATGCAAGGACTACGGATGGTAGCACTGTTAAGATAGTCCGAACCAAAGAAATTCTCGCTCCAGTCCCTCTTTCAAAGAAGATCCGGCGACTAATGTATCAGCAAAAGTTACCTATAAGCGTGTAGTGAATAGTGGCACGACGGCACGAATGCACCTCTTGCAACTGCTCAAATGGAACTACTGAAAGAATCTGTCATCGATTGCCATTGAGCATTCAATGGACGTGATGAAGTCAAATACATCGAAGGATGTATTTCCCTTAAGTGCTGGCTCCTCTTACTCTTTTCAAACAGACAGCATGCAGAAATCGCTAACTGGATCAAAATTAACTTCAATCAAGTACAATAGTTATCTTTCATTTCAACCGACTTCATGGAGCAAAAGAAGTTTCCACGGACACATCTAGTTCAGGGTTATTTTCTCCATATTAAATATTTCGAAACGCAGAACAAAATTTCGACACCAATTCTGAGAGTAGCACAAGGCTCTTTTCAAGGCCCGCAGCTTCACCACCTAATGGCAATAAATGATGCGTTAATGGAGATTCTCAAAAAAGTCAAGTTAGTCATTGAATATAAGGTTAAATATAAAAGGCTATAAACCAAATTTTACTGATGCATCAGTGTTAGCTCAACCCAGAACAGTCTTGGTTGTGAAGAAATCACCGGGAATGGCAATAAAAATAGTCGGTGGGACTCAGAGTCTCCTCAGAGTCTCAGAGCATCTCCAGCTGCAAATCGTCCATATAGAAGCCCCACAAAAAGAAGTGTAAAAAAGTGTCCTTAGAAGTGTAAATTTTCTTCTTTGTGCGCATTGCATCTTAAAAAGCAGAACTTAGGAAATAAGAAGAAAACAAGCATCATCTAAGAATTACCAGACTCCAAAGCTTTATACTTTATGAAGTGATATGATGAAAATTGATTACCCTACTTTTTGGAGTAAGATATAAATGCAAGCTGTTTAAAAAATAGCCCAGACTTTATGTCAACAGATGAAATAGCCAAGAAAAAACCAATTAATATTATTTTAGTTGCCTGATTTGCTGACCAAGGCCCACATTTAAATATTTTACTCAACCTTCGCACTATTATACACGGTGTGTACTACGCAAGCAAAGCAAAAAAAGGTGCATAAACCTTATGCAAGGTTATAGAAAGAAATGTCGCAGTTGAAATTCAATGACAAATTCTGAAATACTACAAAATGAAAGCAAACAAGAACAACAACAACAACAACAATAATTGACAGTTCAAAGATTTGTTTGCTTGTACATACATATATCTATCACAATTTATTGTTGTTGTTGCTGTTTTTCAACAATACAACATGCTCTTAATTATTATTATTAATATTAAAATTGCTTGTGAAATGTATGCCGCCGCGCTGATAGCAGCAACAGCAGCAGCAGCACAAAAATTATTACTCATTCGTAGAATATTTTTACTATGAGTGACAGTGCAGGAAAAAAAAATAGCAAATATGCGCCAAATTATTCATCTGACAAATCGGTAAAACACCTTTAAAAAAATGCTTTAAAAAGAAAATGAATACAAAACAAAGTGTTTCGTAGACAGCAAAGAAATTCCACGCCGTTAAAATTAATATTTATTGGAATGCCTGCAAGTGAAATGCATTTAGCGAAAAAAGTATATTTTTTTCTTCGAGATTTACTTAGTGCAGTCTATATGTATAGGAGATGTATATATGTATGTCAGCAGTCGAAAAATGCGTGCCAAGAAAATACTTTGCTGCTATAAAATATTTTTTGCGTAGGTTTTCTGACGGAGTAAAAGCAGAGATTTTTACTTTTTTTTAGCAGTTCAGTCAGCAAAGTTCAAAGTAGCTTAAAAATTTCTTACAGTTTTATATAAAAAAAATATAGTACGAGAAATTTGTTTGATATACAAGTTGAAATATGTACCATTTAGTTGGAATTTTTACAAAAATTAAAGAATGTTTTAATTCATAGAAATAGTAGCTGCTTATAAAGTATAATTCGTATTAAGCTTAGTGCTGGCATATTACTTAAAAAAAGCAAAGTGTAAGCGTATATGTGTGCTCCGCTTATATGTGTATATTGCTAAAGTAAAAAGCGACGTGAAACTACTTCATTGAAAGCATTTAGCAGGTTGTTTAACATTTAAATTTTTTTTCCTTCACTTTCTTTCAAGCCAAAAAATGCTCGACCACGGCATGCAGCCGCGCATTTTTCTGCTTTTAATTTACTCTATTAATATTTCGCTTTGCATGGAACATGTCATTTTTTTTTTTGTATCACTAAGTTTTACTCATACAGCCCAAGCAGTGTGCAAATGTTATAAAAAATGCGTTGGCGTGCACCGATGAACAGACAACAGTTCCCAGAAATGGTTCAATGATGATATTACTGACACGAAAAATAAAAATAAATGTAAGGAAGTGTTGCAAGGCGAGCAGTTGAATAGCAATTCCAAAGAATATACATGGCAAATACTTCAGAAGCTACTCATTATTGTGTTGAAAAAAAAAAAATATTTTTTTTAACACGAAAAATGTAATTGGTAGACATGGCTAGACACAACACAAGACAACATTAAGTGGTAACGTGGAAATAAATGTAATTGTGAAATGAAGATATTGGTTTAAAGTTTAATTTTTAATTAAGTTTAACTTAGAAAAGAGAAAGATTGAAGACGCACATTCGCCAATAAGCGCAGAAGTCTCAGCTTTGACTAGTTTTTCGTGCTAATGAGTCAATTATATTCAACATATGTCGTGTCAGCAGAAAGCATTTCAAGGTGTTCTGTGGCAAGCTACAGACGACAATAAATCAAATTAATTAATACTTTTCGCTTACCATGTACATTTTTAGGGGCGAAGACAAAAAAAAAAAAATAAGAAAACTAAGAAATATTTTATATTTTGACTTATTTCATCTTACTTACTCTTCCCTTTTCTTGCTACAAATTACAAAATTCAGAAATTTTCCATAAACAACAACAAACGTAATTACAATTTGTTGTTGTTGTTGTTGCGTTAATATTTTTCTTTGGAAAAACCATAAAATGTAGCAATGCAATAGTGGCTACCTAGCAGCATTTAAAAATGAAATTAAAAAAAAAAAGAGAATTTCTTGCCGTTTAAATAAACAAACAAAATAATTACAAGTGCGAAATGAAATGTTTTGGAAAATCGCATTAAAAACTGGAATAATCTCGAAAATTAAATATGGAAATTTTTTGTTTCATTTTTTGGATAAATAATTTATTTTATTTAATGGCAAATTTTTTAAAAAATATTTACAATATAAAATTTCCGTAAAAAATATATTTAAACCAAGTCAAATCTTCAAAGGCTGTCAAATATTGTCACAGACGCTACGTAATGTCTGCGTATGTTCAAATAATCAAATCATAATTAACACTTGATTAGCATTAAGCTAAGCGGGTGTAGGATGCAAAGCATTGCTGTTTAAACAATTTTATTAAAGTTGAACCAACAATTGTGTCGCCATGAAATCATTTAAATGCCATGTGTTGCTTTATATGTTACTACGGCTGATGATGATGGAGATAATAATGATGATGAATTTTAGACAAGCGTAGGCATTAAAATTAGCACCACAAAAAAATTGTGCCGCACGAAAAACTCACAAACAGCTGTCAGAAACAAAAGCAATTCGAACAGAAAAAAGAAAAAAAAAAAAAGAAATTAAATAAAAATAATCCCTAAATATTAAATATGGGTTGTCTTAGTAAGTTTATGCATATTTTTTCTTTTTTTAACTTTAAAAACAAGCAATTTTTTTAAGTCATGTTGCTAATGTCAGTCTGCCTATATGTCTGCCTTTATATAAAATATTCTTATTAAAAAGCCAGCATTCTTCTAAGTCACCCAATAAGCATTTTAATTTTAATTTAATTACCACAAAATTTTACGCCTTTCGCAAACAGCTAACTCAATGCCCTACTTCATGTTTCTCACGTTTTATAATTATATTTTTTTTTTTTTTTTCATTTTTTTTTTACGGTGTGTTCTATTTCCGCTGACGCAGAACTTACCTTACTCACTGTAAAAAATAAACGTGCGCATTTCACAATTTCAAGTCTGTGTGTAGCAGAAAAATATTTACCGTCAAATTATTTGTAAGAGTAATAGCAAGCAATTCGCTGGCAAATATACAATAAAAATAAATAAATTTAATTATTTATTATTTTTATACCACATACATAGTATTGGTCCAAAGTTCTAATTTTTAAATTTAGCATACTTTGTTGAATTTTTGATACGAATGGTATTTCGGAAACTATTAAAAGTTTTATGACATATAAGCGATTTAAGAGCATTTTAAGCACAGCTGACTTGTTTAATATTTTATGCTTGATTTGACGTCAATGGGAGAATGGGAGAAAATTGTTTGAATATTAAAATAATAGTTTCATAAATTTTGTTTATATGGAAATAAGCTTTATAAAGTGGTTAAATGTTTCAGTAGTATTTAATTGTTCAAGTTTTCATGAAAGATCATGCAAATACACAGATGAGTAACGTTTACTCATTTGCATGTAGAATAATATTGGTAAGATGACTTCTCTTGTGGCTTTTTTGTTTAGCAGCTTCTTAAGCTTGAAGTCTGTCACTCCAATCATCAAAATAAAACTTAAAACTTATAATAAAATGTTATTTATTGTTGTTTTTTTTTTCAATACAGGTGAAATGTATATCAGTTACGCTTTTAATTGTGTAATATGCGTCACAACCAACCGAATCGATTGGTCGCACTCTAGCAAGCTTTTTCTTATCAAATGTGTTATTAGTCATAAGTCGGTTCATTTGTTGTTATAACTCATTGAATTGGAAAAATATTTTCATTTTGTTGTAATAATTTTTTCCATTGATTACACAAAAAAAAAAAAAGGCTTGTAACTAAGTCTTGTAACTAAGGCAGGTAGAAGATCCCTTCTGATAAGTATTATCTATTGCTACGTCAACAAGGTATAAAGTTTGAATTTACAAAATGATAAGCCTTATACATTTATTGGAAATTTTATGAAATTGTTATGCGACTATTTTAGCTGTAAATATTTTGCTTAAATAATGTTGCAATGCGTTATGCATTATAGACGCGTTTCAATAGAAATTCAAACAGTTCAGGTAGAAGAAGCGATTCGTTGCTCTACTGCTTCTTCTACCTACACCCCTGCTCACTGTAAACCATTAAACACATAATGAAAAGGCTGAAGAGAACAACTAGTCTTCATAGTCTTCTTCGAAAATATATATTTTGTTAGTTTCAATGAGTTACACACAAAATTACGTTTTGCGTTTACCGTCTACAGTTTATTTAATAAAAAAAAAAAAACATAAAGTTTGTATATATTTTATTGGAATTTATTTAAAATTGAAACATTTGTACAGTTACGCTACTTTCAACAAGATACACACAAAATTACGTTTTGCGCTTACCATTTTTAGTTTACTATAAAAAAAAAAACATATAAACTTTAAACGAATTCTATTGGAATCTATTAAAAATTTAAACATTTTTGAAGTTAGGCTAACTTTAGATGAAATACACACAAAATTCGGTTTTGCGCTTACCATTTACTACTTACTATAAAAAGAAACCCAATTTTTTTTTTAGATTTAAAGAGATGTACACACAATTCAATAGTTGCAATGAGTTACACACAAAATTTCATTTTGCGCTTACCATTTACTTTAAACATTTACTTTAAATAAAATTTTGATAAAATTTTAATGAAATCTATTTAAAATTTATATATTTTTGCAGTTAGGCTAATTGCAATGAAATACATACAATATTCCATTTTGCGCTTACCATTTACTGTTTTATTTTAAAAAAATTTACATAAACTTTAAACGAATATTATTGGATTCGATTTCAAATTTAAACATTTTTGAAGATACGCTAACTTTAGATGAGATACACACAAAATTGCGTTTTGAGCTTACCATTTTCTAATTTAAAAAAGAAATTTGAGCAAATTGATTGCGTTCTATTTAAAATTTAAACAATTTTGTTAGTTTTAATGACATCACATAAAATTCAGTAGTTACACACAATAATTCGATTTGCGCTTACCATTTACTATTTACTTTAAACAAAATTTTGAACAAATTTTAATGAAATCTAACTAAAATTTAATTATTTTTGCAGTTAAACTAGTTTCAACGAGATAAACACACAAAATAACGTTTTGCGCTTACCATTTACAATAACAAAAATGTATGCCCACATTTCCTTTAACATTGCAAAGCTAACTGTAGTCTCCCAACTCGTATGCAAAATGAAAATAAGACAGCTGATACGCACGCATGCGATACTTTTGGCTCAAAGTCTGATCTCTCTAAACCATTTCCGTATTTTCTAAAAAATAAACAAAATTCTAAACACTTATTACCTTCTCAACTGTGTATGTATTTTTCAACTCATTAAAAAACGTGATTTAAACATGAAAAAACAAAAAAAAAAAAACAGACTTCAATCATCATCGTATGTGGCGCATATAAATCAAGCAGCGAGTAGCGTTTAGCATCAAACTCAACATTTTAATTCGTATTTATTGATAATATTATCAAACGGTCGTGCGTCCGAGCGAATTCAATGAGATCAGAGATCTCACTAACTAATGGCTATCTGTCTCTTATGACGCCGGCGCTATATAGCTGTCTCTATCTTGCGAGCTATATCTCGCTCTGGGATTTGCCCGCTACTATTGCTGACTATGGAAAATTTTCCATGAGTCGCATGCAAGATTCGCAATCTATAATCTAAACAAATCGAAAAAATAAAACAAAACCAATTAAAAAAAAAAAAATAAATAAATATAATAAAATAAAATAAAACACGGAGCAAAACAAAACAGCATGTAGAGTAAAAAGAGGAGCAGAAATAGCAGAAAGTAGCAAAACAGTTGATAACAACAATATAATCGCAATATATGTATGTATGTATATGAAGTACGTAGTAAGGTATAGTATATTGATTATATAGTATATATACTATATAGTATAGAGCATTGATCGACGATGTTGTTACTTAATAAGTAGCTGCGGCTAAGCGATAAAGTTGTATATTAATTAATGAAACAAAGAATTCGGCAAATGAGCACAAAAGAACAAGAGAAGAGAAAATAAACATAATTAAATGGTTTAAGCGAAGCCATAATGCGCTGCGTCAACTGTTGAATATGGGAATGTAACATAAATTTATATTTCTTAACAGTTTAATAACTTTTATTGCAGCAAAATTAATGACAACTGCTTGGCTTGTTAGCATCTGTCCTGCTTAGCAATAGTATACACCGAGAAAGAATTATTTTTTTATTAGCATGTACAGCTAACAATGTGGTACCTGCTCACCGTTTTTCATTTTCTCTATAGCAACAGACAACTAGTTTGAAAGGGAGGAAAAAAAAAACAAAACTGAAAGTGACTGCAAACAGTTTCTTCTCACCTTTCACTTAGTCTTTATAGACAGATAATGTGAAAGGGGAGGAGAAACTTTTCTTTAGACAGAATTTGTTTGTATTTTTCTTCTTCCAAACTATGCTCTTTAACTTTTTCTCTTCCCTAATATTAAACATTAGGGAATCTTCAATTATATTTTTTGCTACTTGTTACAAACGTCTTATAAAAATATGCATGCAACACTCATATTATATAGTAATGAATCAGAAACAAATTAAGATATATAGAATGCCATTACAGAGCGCGATGTAGCAGTCGTTCATCAGAGAAGAATATGTATATGTGTGAGTGTCTCGCAACGACTAGCTTATATGTTTATAAGTGTGTAACGGTGGGTGTGTAGTGAGTGGGTGTACCCCAGTATAGTCACATGTATATATTATATATAGTAGGTATGCTATATTCATTAATGCATATTAATTTATAGATACTTTTATTTTTTTTTTTTTTTTTGTCTGCTTATTGACGCAAAAATCATTTTCGGGCATGCATAAATTTACTGTGAATGGCTGCGTGTGTGCGAGAAAAAACCAAACGACCGACCGCTATAATGAGATAGACTATGTTAATTAATAAATGTTATGGTTGTTGGGGGATGCCGGCGGTTGGGGGTAAAAAAAAAAAACAAATACAATAAGCAGCAGCGATTAAATGCTCGACTGCTGACTGCGCGCTGAAGCTGCTGCTGCAACGAGTTTGAGTGGAGGCGCGTGCGGCGAATTGATTAAGCGAATTCGAATTGGCGACAAGCAACGAAAAGAGATAGCGCTAGACGTATTGTGAATGATGCGCGATAAGCTTAAATATGCGCGAGAGCGTAATGAAATGCATAAGTGTAAATAGCATAGTTGTCTCAGAGAGAAAGAGAGAGAGAGAGATCGCGCGCGCAAGGCGAATAATGACGACAGTGAGTAATGCTGCGATTGCGTTGCTGCGACTCTTTCACACTTATAGCGAAGCGCAGCAGTTTATGTAAATGTGGGGGCAACACTTGGCATTATTTAGGGCGAATTTCGGCAAAAAAAAAAATGCAAGTGATGAGAAAAATTACAAAGAGTGTAGGTGAGTGCGAGAGACATATGTTAAGTGATTGTTAGTGCAAGTGAGATACAATTATATAAAAAAAAGCGAGATAGCATGTGCATGCATAATTCTAGGTGATAATTTAGATAAGCATATATTTTTTTCCTTTTTTTTTTTTTTGTAATTATAACAGTACTTTTATAGGCATATAAGCTCTATATACAGTTATACAAATTAAATTAAAAATGTTGTCAAAGTTTAGTCACACGCTGTAATTAGTAAACTCTTATCTGCTAATAATAAGCTGTGAAAAACATTTTCCATGTGAATACCTGATTAAAGTCATTAAATTTTTTTGAAAAACCCCATTGAAAATAGTTGACACGCTATAGAGATTTATTGAGACCTACAAAATCGGAAATATTACAAGTTCAGCTTGTTTCCCAACCACAAAACTAATTAAAATATGTCATAGGTATATATGTACTTTAATTGATCTGAATAATAATAAATTATTTCCCAAAGCTTATTTTAAAATGAAAAATTAAAAAACCATGTAAAATGTACCACAAAAAGTCTAAGTAACTGAGAAATTTAAAGTAGATCAGCTGGATCAACCGAAAAGAATTCTGGGATACAAGAGAAACTTACACCAGAGATTAGCTGGGTTCACTGAAATACAAATTGTGGGTAACTAGAGAAACTTACAACACGAAGCTGAGCGCGATATGCCGCAACTAATTGATAACTGGAGAAATTTAGATCAGCCGAACTTTAAAATAAGAAACTTAAATTAAATAATTGTATGGGAGCAATACCACTAATGTGGCCACATCATCGCGATTTTTATAAGCTTTTTGCTTATGTTTTTTTAAAGTCTCCTTAGAATAAAACTAATAGCTCAAAGATTGAAGAAATGATACATATATGTAGATAGTGAGACAGACGCACATAGCTAAAATGCCTTGACTTGTCGAACTGATCGGGAACATATGTATACATAATTAAATTTGCTTCTGAAACGTTTATTTTAAAATTTTCGTCATGAAAAAATCAAAATTTCATTTATTCCTTAATTAGCTTTTTTATGCCGTATTTCTATCTGTTTTTTTCTTTCAATTCCCTTTCTCTCTCTCACTCTCTGCCGCACATTCACTTATTTCTTATGCTCCTATCCCACGCTCATTTACTGTCTATGCTACGCTCGTATTGTTTCATACTTTACGTTTCAGTTTATCAGATTGAAAGTAATTTCAGACATGACAATACTTGTCCCAAGTGATATGACTTTCGCTCACTCACGTTCATTTACTGCCTATGTTGATCTCTCGTTGTTTCATATTTAACGTTTCAGTTTATTAGATTGAAAGAAATTTCACACATGACAATACTTGCTTTCATTTATTGCCTATACTTCTCTCTCTCTCTCTCTCTCTTCGTTTCATTTTTAACGTTTCAGTTTTTTTCAGATTGTAAGAAATTTCACTCTCTCTTGCGTGTTCTTACAACTTTTTTTCCTCTCTCTCTCTCAACGTTTCATATTTTACGTTACAGTTTATTAGATTAGAAGAAATTTTTCATATGAAAATGCATATTCCTACTACTTAGTTCACGCGTTATTACTCTCACTCACTTACATTCATTCACGGCCTATGCTTTTCTCTTAACGTTTCATATTTTACGTTTTAATTTTTCAGATTGAATGATTTAATAAAATTTTCTCGTATGACAATGCATTTTCCCGCTACTTGCATCACGCTTATTAATTAATTTCAAACACCGACGTTCATTTAGTGCATATCCTACTCTTCCATCGTTTCATATTTTACGTTTCAGATTTTTTTTTTATTCGAAGAAAAATTGTTAATTGTTTACTTTTTATATTTTGGCTCTTGGTTGCATATTTTTTAGGATCCTATACATATCTGGAGCTGCTTGTTGATTAATATGTGTTCAAGAGAACATGTAGAGAGCCCCCTACCCTCTTTCTTGTTCACTTTTCTACCATTAGAATCTTCATAAAAGATAAAAACTTTCGCTGAAAGAGCACAGAATAAATTTTCCACTCGCATTTGTAATTTCAGCGAGGAGAGTTGATTTTGTTTACCGATTTTTTAAAAGCTTTTAGGATCAATACAATGTTGCCGCCCATATTTACGCCAAATTCTTCTAATAGTTTACACGTAATCAGCACAAATCCGTATAATAAAAATAATTGTTTATAATTTACATGAAAAAAAAATAGCCAGAATCGTTGTGCTAAATCACTACCCATTATGGATTTCTTTTGAATACTTTTTTTATAGTTTAATTTATTAGCAATATAAACAGCTGTGCCCAGCTGCTGCGTGGGTATTTCGCATAAAAACCAGTCAAGAACTACTGCTGTTGCTACAGCAAATCACACTTGAAAAAGGTTCAAAGACTTCGCTGTGAAACTATTAACATATATCATAAATATGAAATGCAAAACGTTAACTTAAAATATCAAAGCAGCAAATGTGCCTTTAAGTGGCTCATAAAGTATTATAATCATGCGAAAACAATCTACTTACAACACATAATAATAATAATAATGCGACTACAGGCCATGGCTCCGTAGTAGAACTTTCAACTGACGTCAATACGAAATATGTATCTCAAAAATCAACATAAATTAATAGCTTAAAAAATGTATAAAACCAGTGAACTGGCAAAACTGCTAATTTGTATGAGCTTTGAGAATTGATTTGAATTTGCAATGATGCTGCTCTTGCTGCTGTTCAAATTAAGGCTTTTAGTAGAAATTAGCAGCAAAAGATAAAAAGCAAAAGAAAAAAAAAAAAAACGAGGCTAATCTGCTGGAATATATATGGCAAACAAGCCAAAGAAGAAGCGGCAAGTTTGATATTGGAATTTAGCCAAGAATTTCTAACCCACATTCGACAACAACAGTAAGCAACAATACGCAGAGCAAGCACACCCAAAAGATACGTGTATGTAGCTACAGCAGCTACAGCAGCTACAGCAGATACAGATACAGGCAAGCGCAGCTATAATAAAGCCGGCATACAAATAGCTTGTCAGACAAGTTTCCTAGCTATCCTCCTAAAAAAAAAAATTAAAAAAGAGTGTACCTCTCTGTATGTGCACGACACATAAGCCAGGCCAAGTTAAGTGGCATCAGCATGATTTGGCTAAATGTATAAAAGCAGCAGGAAGGGAAGTGCGCAGCAGCCGCTACTCTTGTAAGGGTGTTACAATAGATAGCTATGCCGAAGGTCTTGCTGTTGTTATTAGAGTCGCATAATAATAATAAGCTGTTGTAATTATCATAATACCTTCTTGTCTATATGTAACTGCTTGTCAAAGTATCTGTGTATCTACAAGTACGTACGTTTGTATCTACAAGTATGTTTGTGTTTTTTTTTTTTTACTATATCTCGCTGACTTATAAGTTTGTATGACAAGTATTATCATCATCATTGTTGTTATTATTTTGCTATAGTTATACAACAACGTTTTTGTTGTTGTTGTTGTTGTTGTTGTTGTCGATAAAAAATTATATGAAATGGAATAAAAAAGAAACAACAACTTCCATTGCACTTATACGGCATTTTAAGTTAATAAATATACTATAAGTGTTGTTGTTGTTGTTGTTGTTGTCTATTTGTTTGTTTGTTGCATAAAACTAGGTTGCAATGAAGTCGCCGCCAATGTTCGAGTGACAAAGAAAAAGATACCGAACGTCCGACCAACAGCAGCGTATGCGATAGACAGGCGCATCGCACGCGTTATTACACACAGAAAGCGAATCAACTGCTTTGAGCGGCTAAAGTACTTCACGCCAGCAGACGGCGCCGTGGCACAGACAGACGTATAGACGGAGGGGAACAGAGAGCTAGTCCGTGTAATACATTTTACAGCACATAGTTGCGAGTGTGGTTTAAAAAGTTGTTAAGCTTCAGATAACGAATTAAATTTTTTGTGTTGTAAATTCAACTCAAAGCAAGAAAGAATGTATTCACTATTGATTCATAAGTCATATCTTACTGATTTAAATGAATTATTGTCACATCTTACTTAACACACCAATAAGCACTGATTGTTAGTATATGTTCTTAACTGTATTCGAATGTATTCGGAAAAATAATCATATGAGTCATAAATATATCATATGAATCATTGTCTTCATTTGTACAATGATTCATTTCTAATCTATTTGCTTAGTGCACAATTTTAAAATAAAAATTATATTGATTCAACTGAATCATTGTCACACCATTCATTTGTACAATGATTTAGTTCTAAACTTTTTATTTAGCACAAAACTGAATAAATACTTCTAACTGTTTTAGAACGAAGTATACGAAAAATTTTAATGAATCAAATTAAACATTATATCAACATGCGTTCGTGCAATGAATCAATTTGAATACAAAAAAAAAACGCACTATTTGAAAAATGATTAGCACAATATTCTAAAGCATTTTAGAATGAGTTGTAAGAAACATTGAAATGAAATTCACTTTGTATCACATGAATCATTGTTATATCATTCATTTGTACAATGCATTCATTTAGCTTTGCTCAGTACTGAAAATGCAGTTGCATTATTTTTTTCCAGCTTACAGTTGTGCGGAATAAAGAGTAAAAAAATTAAGATGTGATTGAATACTATGAATTATTGTTACACTATTCATTTATATAATGATTCAGTTGTAGTACTTATTTCTTTGACTCACTCTTATGAGCTTAATACTCATTCGAAAATGTATCAATCAATTTAGTACACAAATGTGAGCTATACGTGTATATGTCTTATCGTGCTGAGACACATGATTCACTGTAGCAAACAGTCATTGATAAAAATATCCGTTCTAAGCGTTTTGCTTAGCTAACAGCTTGGAATTGTGCATATATCTAAGCCATAACAGATTGAGCCGTAAAAATTATAGAAAGAAATATTTTATTGAATCATATGAATCATTAGCACATCACTCAATTATACAAGTGTTCTATGACACTAGTTTAGTTTTAGTTTACAACTTTGAACAATATTTGTTTCTAAAATGTAACAGAATGAGCCGTAAAAATTATAGAAAGAAATATTTTATTGAATCATATGAATCATTAGCACATCACTCAATTATACAAGTGTTCTATGACACTAGTTTAGTTTTAGTTCACAACTTTGAACAATATTTGTTTCTAAAATGTAACAGAATGAGCCGTAAAAATCATAGAAAGAAATATTTTATTGAATCATATGAATCGTTAGCACATCGTTAATTTATACAAAGTAACTATTGCATTACTGTTGCTTAATTCACTTCTGTGAAATGTCAATGCATTCGAAATAGTATCAGATATATACAAAAAAAATATATTAACGCACGATTTATACGGCTTCCATAGCATTAATCAAACTATTCATTGTGAGTCAAATAATTTAGAATGCATTCGGTTGCTGTTTGACATCATTTCTGCATAAGGAAGATGCTCCTGCGTCGATATGCACGTCCAGCAATGACACTGACAGCCACATAAATGTACTCTTATAGTTACGGTTACAATCCATGTCTTGTAATAACACAGACAGCCCGAGACGAAAATGGGGACGCAAATGAATAGTATAATAGACGATGAGGGGCAAATAAATGCAGTCTAATAACTAAGAAGACATGGAATTTTTATTGTAGTGAAACTTCTTAAAGTCCGAGATGAAAACGGGGACGGCTGTAAATATGTTAAGGATCGTTCGCAACAGCTACATATATGTAGTATTATCAACAGTTACAGCCTTGACTATCAAATAACGATTGCACATTTTAGCATAAGACGAGGCCATAGACGACTTTAGGTACTCTACAGTAATTATTTCATAGGCAATGATTGATATAACATTGCTGGAATTCAACATAAACTAAAGATCTTTAGCTATATTTTTTATTTACAGTTAACTAACTTCAGTAAAGCTTAAGCAAAAAAACAGCCCTTAAACTGCAACACAAAGAGCTGAGTCGATCTAGCTATTTCCGTCCATCCGTCCGTCTGTTTGAGCGTAAGTTTCACTGAGTAGAGGAAACTTAATGAAACTATACTCATCCACTGTTTCTCTTTTTCTCTATAAAAAAATCTACCCTGCTCAAAACATCAAACCACCCTCGCGCATATATTTGCTTGAGTGTGAACAATGCTGCAAATATGCGTGTAACTCTATGCATTTATTAAAGGGTGCTGCTGCGACAGCTGTTTGCCCTCTATTTTTTCTTGTGTCATATTCTGTATTACAGGTTCTTGCTTTTTATTTTTTCCAATTGTTGACTTTGACTCTAGCACTGCACTACATATTACTACGCTCGCTCTACAAACTACAGAAAAAATTGTTGTATTGTCTTTTATTATTATTATTATTATCAAAACGTGTTACGCGTACCCCCAACAACACGTCTAAACGACGTACGTACTATCAGAGCAAAGCTCATATTTGCGCTTGTTATTAAAACATTGCCTTGACTATGTAGATACAATTTATTAAATAAATTTAACACAACGTATTATAATAGTATCTTATAGATACATTATATGTAGCTGCGACATTATTCTTTTTTCTACGTTTTCCTTAGGCTGTCTGAAGTAGTTGTAATCCAGTAACAGCTGGACAGTGCATAGGTGTCAGATTTCGCATAAACCTCAGCTCAAAGAAAAATGCAATAAGCCTGCTTAAACCAATTCTAAATGAAAATCAGTTTAATTTTATTATTAGAAGTATCTGTATGTGGCGTACTATAATCTAATCGAGATACTCATTGTACATGCACACTGCTGCATTTTCTATAGCTTATTGTATATTGATTGTCTAATCTTTTAACACAATGTGTGCAGTTTTTCGTACGCATACTATCTAAGTAGCATGTATCTTATAATTGAGTGTCTTATAAATGAGTACTTAAATATGATTGATAGCGCTTGTCATAGACATCAAAGTCTACACGTATATTGCTTGAAATATGAATAATCGCATTAATATGAATCTTTTTTGTTTTGTGAGTAATGATCTGTTTTGGCTAAGTATACAAAAAAAAAAAAAAAAAATGTATCTCAAAGAAATTAAACACGCGCTTGCACGCTTATCACTGCTGTAGTAAATAAAATGGCACGCTTTGCTCATTTTTATGGAATTTTTGCAAATAACAATAAGAACTATGAGACCGGAATTGTCGCAACAATTGAAGTATTTTCGATGAAGTTAAGAAAAAAAACATAGCAGAAAAGTAGAAAGAACTTGAAACCAGTTTTCTAGCTATTAAAACAGCTGACTGGCAGACGGTCAGACAGACAGACAGACGGACAGTCAGTTGTGCTAACGCGTAGTAAGCGAAGTCTGTATTCGTCTTATAGATATATGAATACTTCAAACTAGTTATTTATTTTAAATGAGCGTGCGCCATGTACTTAGCGCATAACTGAATTTAAAATTGTTGTTCAGCATATTATTTGCCAAAATTAATATATAAAACCTTTGCTTCAAAGCGCTTCTCAGAACATATGTCTACAGTTTTACACCTGTCGTCTAGCTGGCATTCCTTATAAGTCGCAAACACAAAGACTGATTTAATGAAAGGAGAACACGTTCTTGTTTTTTTTTTTTTTTTCTATCATAAATAAACAAATATATATGCCAATGTTGGCGACAATGTCAAAGACATCGTCGGCGTCACCGTTTAAAAGCCTAAAGTAGGTGTATCTGACAGATACGCAGGCAGCAGACACAAAGCAAGATACAAAGAAAGCGTGTCTAAATTTCATAAGTTTTTGAAGCGCATAAAAGAGTTAAAAAAAAAACAAAACAAAAAAATACACAATTCAAGAAAACAAATTAAAAAAATAAATAATTTCAGCAAAACGAGCACAAAACAAAAATAATGCAAATAAGTATTAAATTTTGTCAGCAAAATAAATTATTATTTAAGCTTGCACAATTTGTTGCAGGGTATGTGGCGCTTCTTTATATGTCCAAATAAAGATGATACAGCGTTCAACAGGAGGAGATCAGTTGTACTGAGAGAAAGTTTCTCTGAGAAGCGAAACTGCACTCACAGAATATCTTTAAATGTGCTGGTGGCACATACAATATATGCATATATTTTTGCATATTAAATAATTTTCTGCAATTCTATGCAATTAATATAAATCGATACTTTAAATTAGAATCGATACTTTAAATTAAAATCGATACTTTCATTAAAATTATAAAAGTGAGTAATGTGCATAATGAAACACAAAGAGCTTACAAATGACAGCAGTACAGCAGTGATGAGTTTACATGCCCCATCATGCCTTTTAAAGCTTAAAAGCGCTTATAATACACAACAAGTTTTAGCATGTTTTATAATGTATCGTTTACATATGTTTAATTCTTGATTAAAATATTATTGATTTGATTTGTATTATTGGGAATGATGCGAAAACAATTAAATTAGATTCCTTTCGAGCTTAGTTTCAAATGTCAAATGATGCTTGGCAGACATAAACGAAATGTGTTTCTTTTACCGCATGGGCTCCATTAAAAGAAAGAAACCATGTGAATCAACTGGACAATATTTAAAAGCTACGGTTAAGCCAAATATTCAAAGTAAGAAATTCTGTATTTGATGTGTTTAGCTTTGAGTTTTGTGTTATGAATTGCCCAAACCGAACGAAAGTGTCTACTGAACACCAAAAAAGTATTACATACTTCAGACTAGACAATTCATAAAAATAATAATCGTTCACATTCAGCAGAGATTGCTGCTTCTGATTTCCACTTGTTTTGATTGATATAGGAATGTCCGTCCGTCTGTATGTCTGTCTGGCAGCACGTTTGAAAATTAAAATCTTGAAAACTATAAGAAACAGCGCCATAAAATTTGCATATTTAGATTCTGTCATTCTTTCTGCAGATAATTTGTATTCAATGAATATGTTATCACCGCCTCCCTAGGGAACGGTTGGCATTTCACATGCAAACCTAAAACCTCCGAATTCTGAGTTTTTGTAAGTAAAACTTTTATTGTTGTTATTAGTTCTGCTGGAAACAAAAATTTAGGGTTATTTTATGTTAAGCCTTAACAAATATTACATTTAGTTCTAGTTCAGAGCACTAAAAGCAATAGTCACCATATAAATTTGTTTGATCTTTCAGAGTTTTTGTATGAAAAATGTTTTATTTTTGTTGCTTATTAAGCTAGAAAAGCCAAATTTGTGGAAACTTACAAGACTAATAGGAAAATATTTCATATAGGTTACGATTGGCTAGCTAGAAGTGGTAGACCCCATACAAATCTGTCCAAACTTTCTGAGTTTTTGTATGAAAAATGTTTTGTTTTGGTTTTTTTTTAGCGAAAAACGTCAAGTTTGGCGCATCTTGCATAATTCCTAAGAAAAAAATCAGCAAAGGTGTAATTTGGACTACTAGGAGGGATAGCCTCCATACAAATCTGTCTAAACTTTCTGAGTTTTTGTATGAAAAATGTTTTGTTTTGTTTTTTTTTTTTTTAGCGAAAAACGTCAAGTTTGGCGCATCTTGCATAATTCCTTAGAAAAAATTCAGCAAAGGTGTAGTTTGGACTACTAGGAGGGTTAGCCTCCATACAAATCTGTCTAAACTTTCTGAGTTTTTGTATGAAAAATGTTTTCTTTTTGGTTTATTAGCTAAAAACGCCAAGTTTAGTGACATCTTGCATAATTCCTAAAAAAAATTTCAGCAAAGGTGAAGTTTGACCAATAGAAGGTATAGCCTCCATACAAATCTGTCCAAACTTTCTGAGTTTTTGTATGAAAAATGATTTGTTTTGGTTTTTTTTGCGCATCTTGCATAATTCCTAAGAAAAAATGCAGCAAAGGTGAAGTTTGGACCACTAGAAGTGGTAGCCTCCATACAAATCTATTCAAACTTTCTGAGTTTTTGTATGAAAAATGTTTAATAGTTTTTGTTTATTTAGCTAGAAATGTCATACATTTATGGAAACGTTTTTTAAAGTATTTAGTCTCTTAAAATCATACAAAAAAGTGTCTTCTAGGAGTACTATAGAATATTTTAGGAGCGCTTAAAATCGTTTAAATTTGTTAAAAAAATTTTACTGGAAATATTCTCATGATTTGCGGTGTTTATTCTAGGACACACACAGAATAAAACAGTTTTGAAGTATCAAAATAATGTATTGCCTCTCTAAACGCATGAACACAGTTTTCCTCTTGCCAAATTCTGCACATAAAGTAAGAAAAAAGTGTAAGTAAAAATTCAAATCAAATTGCTGCCGGCTTTTTAGCACACACACAAATGCTTAAACTTTGTTAGGTTGAAACACAGCTGTGCAAACTAGTACTTGAAAAATTTTATTCATTTGTAATTTCAAAAGTTGTTCAACTCGATTCAACCCTCTTTGATGTTTGCCACTCAGACAACACACAACATACATACAACCCCTTTGCCTTGCCTAACTTCTGCAGTTTTAGCAAAATAAAAATAATATAAAAAAAAACCAAGCGGTATAAAATTACAAAAAGCATTCAAAAATGCATTTTGTGCAGGTAATACACATTTAAGACCAAAAAAAAAACGAAAATGGTTTAATTAATTTAAAATTTTTGCACGCGTAGCGTCTGCGAATTCGCCGCTCACAGTGCACAGTAGCTGACAATAAGAATACCAAGTAAATATATATAAAATACAGTTTTACATATATGTATCTGTACAATAAAAACAGCAGCAGATAAGCAAAGAATTGCAGTACACCATACAACAGATACAACATTTGCCTAGCAATCGTATATGTATACAAAAATAAAAAAAAAAATAAAGATCGGACATAAAGTCAAAACGACAGAAGTCGCTACCGACTGTCTGTCAGTCTGTCAGTCTGTCTGTTGGTTGCCATGTAAAGCAGCTATAAAAATACTACAGCGTCAGCAACCGAAATCAGAGAGAAATGTATGCCGCGGGCTTTGTAACTCAAAAAAAAAAAAAAAGTATCTAGTACATAGAATTATACGTCGGACAGTCAGCTGCATATATGTACATATATCATATGTAGATACATATAGCTTTATATATATACAGTTGCTGCTAAATTGTCGGTCGATCTGTTAGACGTATCGCCGATTCGTCGCATGCTGTTTGTAACTTGTATCTCGTTGTGATCGCGTGAAAAACGTGCGCTGTATCGTATACAACAGCAATTGCAATAAAAAATATTTAAAAAAAAAAAATTAAATAAAATGTAAAATACATTTTAAGTAAGCAAAGCAGCTGTTTATGCTTGTACATATGTATATGTATATAGCTTTAATACTTAATTGTATGGCAGCTACTTTGGGTATTTCTCTTTTTTTGTTCTTATATTATTTGGGCAATCAGCAAGCAAGTGCGCTTGACTCAATGAACATACGGACAGATAGACAAACAGACAGACAGACAGACAGTCTGTCGAATTTACATTGACACAGTCGACAGTCAAACTTATATTGGATCAGACACGTCGCATACTTTTATTTCATTATACCGCCGTCGCTGCTACTTTTATCTCAAAGATTCACGTACTGAACTCATGCGAACAACTTCGATCTTCGTTCTTTCGTTGTTTTACGTTCTTGTTGTTGACTTTTGACTTTATTCTTTTTGGTTCTTCATTAAATACTTTTTTAATTTCTGCTTTGATTTGCAATTTTTTTAAAAAGTTCTTTGCAGATACATTTGTATCTAGCTACACAAATTTAAAGCAACTAATACAACTTACTGTTTATATATTTAATATAAAATTAGCTACTTTAATATACTAATTTCAATACATTTTTAATTTAATTGATTTCATATTTGCGCGAATAATTTGCTCAGATATTTTTGTATCTAATGCTTAACAAATTCTTTAGCTTAACTTAGATGCGTTACAATATTGAATTTAATAATTTTTAACACGTTCAATTGATCGCAGATACAATTGTATCTTTTGCTTCACACGCGTTTGCTAAACTAATTTTCACACTTTGTCGATCGATAAGGCAGGCAAGATATTTTGAAATATTTCTTTTAATTTTTTTTTCTTTCAAATTTATTCAAAAATAATTTTTTAATTACATCATTTTATTTTGTTTTGGTTTTTTTTTTACATTTAATTCTTTATATTGCTTTGTATTTTATTCCTTTTATGCTTTTATTTTTAATGAATTTACGAATTTACACTGCAGACACATATGTACACTTCTTCTCTATTTGTATATTTTTTTGCTTCCACTATTTCGCGTATATTTTTTGCTTCACTACAATTTTTTACAATTCTTAGTGCAAATATTTCTTTACTATTTTTTAGCGATTTTCTTTTCAAGCAACCGCGTCGTATCAGTATCTGCGAGATACTGAGTCAAGTATCTGGCGCTGTGACTTGTCTTGACTCACTTTTTTTCTTTCACTCGTTTTTATTCGGCAGTTCGTTGCACACACAACGAGTACAAAAAAAAAAAAAAAAAAGCTCTCAAATTCGTTTGCAATTCGCCGCAAGACTTTATTTTTTTTCTGGTTTCATTTTACTTTGCACTTTGCTTTTGTTTACATATTCTTCTTTATTATTCTTTTTTTTTTTGGTTCTATCTTTTTTGTTTTGTTTGTTGTATTTTAGTTTATCGCTTATGTTTTTTTTCGCTCTATTTTTCTCTCTCTTGTTCTCTCTCTCTCTCTCTGTATTCATGCAGCGCAGTTGGCTTCGTTAGCTTCGTCGTTGCTGTTTTTGTTGTTGTTTTTTGCCGTTGTTGGCGATTAATGAACTTCGATTCGTCTCTCTCTCTCTCTCTCTCTATAGTTCTTTCTTTCTTGCTTCAAAGCGTTTTGTTTCTTCTTTCCACTTTTGCGTTTTATTTTGTTTCTTTTTCGTTTTGAAATGCTCTTTTTTTTTGCACTTTGCTTCTGCCTATATGTGCAGTCGAGTGTGTGTGTGTTTTTTTTGTGTATTGTGCATTCTTCAACAAAGTGTTGCCAGACTGTTCAGTGCAGATCGTTCGAAAAGTATTCATCTAATCTATTTGATTATTGGAAATTTTGCTTTTTATATAAATTTATACATTACAAGCGATCACATATCCAAGGGTTTTTCAATTTGTTCTAATAAAAGGTTTTTTTTTTACATTTTCTTTTAAGTTTTTAAACCAATCTCAGCTCAAATTGGCTGAATAAAAATTAATTCAGCAAATATGTTCCTCAATTCGGTTTAGTCACTTCACTTTATTCTGCCACTTCTTCTTCCCAAAGATAAATTCTCTAATTATTACCCGATCTGATATGGATGCTACTTAAATTTTTACTACACATTCTTATGGGTTTTTTTTTAACTGTGTTACAGCAAATTGGAACTTCAGGTCTGTCAACTAAGGTGCTCTCTGCTCTGTTAACTACCCTTTCCAAGACATCACAAAGAAGACTAATCATGACCCTAATTGCCCTTCTTTGGAGCGTGTTCACCTGCATAAACCTTGGTCTCTGACATGGTGTGGGATCTACTTGTATGTTTCGTCGACGATAATGAAAGGTTGCAAGATCTTCAATTCTCATTGCACCCATTGCGCGGATAAATATTCGTTTAAAATGCTATTCTCCGATGGTCTTATATTATTCTATGGATTATATAGACCACTTCTCTTGGTTACCTGAACCTGAACTCAGTAAACCATTTCTTAAACATAATGTGCAGAGTATCCTTAGTATTTATCAAGCCATTCCTTGGTTTCGTTGATGATTTAATAATGTTTAATCAGGTTGTCTCCTTTTGAATGGCTGTCAAACATAAACTTAATAGCGCAGACTGCTCAAAAATGTGCAGTGTGCGGCAAAATCAAACCTTGTACCTCGTACACATCCTTAATTTTTTCTTTAAAGAGTATTTTCAATTGGATGCAAAAGATTTTTCGTCTATCGAGGCGAAATTTTTAACTTAGGATTTGGAGGAAGCTCACAGAAATAGTCTTTTAACAAGATCGGAGCAGCCAGTTACCTACAAAATGCTTATGGCCTTAAACCCTAACAACTGAAAGCTATTGGAGAGTATCAAAATTTATTTAACCATGAAGTGCTTTGGGTATGCAAGAAAGTAGAAAAATTGGTTCGTTTCAAATTTGTCAAAGCATGGCTATGCAGTTTTTTGTATTGCAGCTCTCGATGCCTGGCATCAGTTTAAGAATTCGAGAATGGCGCAGTTTCTTTTGTAGAATTCTCAAACTTCAAGACATACATTACCTCTGTGATCTGCGTGATAAGATGCAGTAGAGGAACAGTTACTGCTTCCATCGCAGCTGTTGGACAGTCATGCATCGCTTAATGACAACAAGACCGTTATTGCGCCATAATATTAGATTTTTTGGATTGGTATGGAAAAGAATTTTTAGTTTTCAGCAGGGCTATTTGGATACATTATTTAAACAAACGCCTCGAGCTTCATTCTTTAAATCCAAGGTCTACAATCAAGCGAAATGGCTGCTTTATAGCCCCTAAAAAATTTATAGAAATTGCTTGCAGATATCCCATAGATTCTTAAGTTAGCCATTTGCACGATAACAAACAATTGCGGAAGGCTTTAATTGCTCACTCGTTATCACTGATAACTAAGTATTATATATTAACTTCTGAAGAACCGAAACTTTGATAATCTTCACACAAATCTAAAGAATGATTGTTAATATTTTAAATGCCACACAGTTAATATTTTAAACCTTCCGTGTTTTTAAGTGGTCAACCCGACTAAAAAGAATGTGAAGGTGCATGGACATAAATTGTACGGTAAGCTACCATATGAAGTTTCCGTATCGTATTTTATGTTAAGTTTTAGGCTGTAATAAAAAGTTTTTTTTATAAAAAGAACTAAGTCTCCGAATATCCGAATGTCAAATATGTATATATACTAAAAACTGAAGAACTAGTATTGGACTCGTCATCTTGATCCAGATAAACACTACACATTTGAAATTTGATATTTTTGAAATTTCGCACTTAAGTTTCTCTTGGATTAAAGCATATTGAGTAAATAGTCAAACTAAATTAAAATTTTTAGCTAAAATACAATAAATTAAACTAGAAAATTTTAGTTTAGGAACCAAATAGACCAAATAGAAGATCAAAAGATCATTAAATAAAACATCAAATACAATTGATTCAAAATTGAAGATATATAATTCTTGGAGTTCTAACTAAGCACATACAAGATGACTCTAAAATAATTAACTGATTTCTTGTTCTTCTTTTTTTCTTAACAAAAGAATTTGGTTCTGTTTTTGAATAATGTTTATAATAATTAGTTCAAATAAACATTACTCATGGAAACAGCAAACAATTTTTAATATTTACAAATTTCAAAAAAAAAAAAAAAAGCCTAAGAAATGTGTTTATTTTGGATTCAACTTGTGTAAACTGTTATCTTCGACATCTCCAATTTTTAGTTGCTAAGAAAACAGTTTGTTTTTTTCTTTCCTTTATATTTTACCACATTTCAAGTAAAAACAGCTGTTTTACAAGTTCAGACAAACACAGATTCAAAGAAATAACAGTAAACTAAACAATTGCACAAAAAATACAAAGCAACCAATACACTCAAACACACACACATGCACATTCAAACTACTACTATATGATTATATTGAAAGCAGACAGCCGAAATTTGCCGTTAGAAACTTCCCACATAAGCAAACAGCAACAACAAAAAACCAAGCCTTCACCTACATCAACTTCAAGCTATCTCCGTCACACTCTCACACACTTAACTCACTTCTATAATGGCTGGCGACGTCTACCGTCTACTTGGCATACCGTGCCGCTTCCTCTCTGTGTGTACCACTTCAACAGCAAACAAAGTCACGTTTTGGAAATGGAAAAAACCACATGATGATGGCTTCCGCACAAAAAACAACATAAACGTAAAGTGAGACAGGGAGAGGGAGAGAGAAAGAGAAAGAGAGAGATATTGTTAGCCCGCCGACGGAATGCAGCATGCTGTACCGCAACTAAACAACCCACAAGCTAAAATACTTTGTAAGATTTTTATATTTATTTTTTTTATTTTTATTCTTTTTTCTTTGGTCAACCAGTTGCCATTCAACTTTGTAAAACAGCTGTCGTCGCTGTCACAAAACTTGGCAAAAGCAAAAACTACTCAAGCCATAAAATGCAAAGCTCTGCTTTTGCGCAAAAGCACAAAACACACTCAAGAGAGCGCGCGTATTTTCACATTAGCCGGCAAAAATCGCGGCGACAAAATCGCGGCGACATATTTGTTGTTGTTTCTTTTTGATTTGCCGTCAACGGACTTTTGTGCTGTTTTTGTTTTTGTTTTTGTTTGTTGAGCTTATGCAAAGCGGAAACGGAAATGACTGCATGCGTGACATGCGTTCACAAACGTTGAATGTGTGAGTATGTGTGTGTGTGTTTACTTCTATGAATGCGGTTTTCAGCTTTTAAGTTGTCCTGAAAGGTTTTAAATGGCATTTCAAATTGATCAAGTGGGTAAATTATGCTGAAGAGTGCTTTTTAGCTTAGAGCTGCGCTGCCATATAGTAGATTGAACTGGTTAAAGCGAGAAAAAAGAATTGTTAACATTTTTTTTTTTTTATTAAGGAAGGCGACAATCAATCGAAGCATAAGTATGTGGAAGAAGATGTCTAAAATGAAAGAACATAGCATTAAGTAGTTGGGAGCCGGGAAAACATATTTGATTTTGGCCAATACACACAATCGAAGGTTTGCTACAAGTCGTTAAAGTTGATATTGCAATATTCTTTGGCCTCAGAAGGAAAATTTAATTGCTGACGCAGTGCAGTTGGTTGGAACGAAATTCGGACAACCACGAAACCAGAGATCTCTGTCAAACCTTCAAAATGGCATGCAAAAAGCCTGATTGACTGATATGACTCGGACTCCATTAACGGCTTGCCAGGATTTTGGATAATGCAAAGAATGAGGAACTTCAACTGGGAGGGGATGTAAAAACGTTAATGGGCAACACTATAAAAAGGAATGACTTTGAATTGACTTTGGCTTGTTCCATATTGGAGCGGCGCCATGTACCATTCAATTTCCTTTGTTGGTAGGAACTAGGATGAGTTTCAAGTTGTATTCTCTATGAAAAATGGAGCTGTAAATTAGACATATCACATTGTCAGAAAGTTGGAAAACTGCCGAATTTAGACATCATAGAATGATAAAAAAAAATCGTGAGAGATTCTTGTATATCAAACATACTGTGAATAGAGGAATATTTGTAGAGCAGCAAATAGGCTACGAAGCTCTTTAAATATTAATGTTCTAAATGGTTTGACGACATGATGAAACAAGTAGAACCTGAAAGAACCCTGAGTTTTCAATTTGTGACAACTTACAAAAAAACATCAAAAGCCAACCGATACGCAATCATTCCACAGAGGATAATATTGATGTAAGGTGCATAACAGATACATACAAGGACGAAGCATTTGCAGTGAAAGTTCACCTCACTGAGTTGTAGAATCTGGGAAAATACGAATGCTTTTATTGATGCTATACTAATAATGGATCTTCCAACTAAAGCAGTGTCTTCATCAGAAGTTATCTCATAAGTTTATTCAGAAATTACTACCGAATATTTGAAGAAATATTTCTATAGCACCAAATGGTTTTAGGAAACATCATGGCACATCTGAACAGATAGTCAGATAGACAACACTAGACGCCTTTGAGATATCCTTGCTCCAAAGTATAATCATTATTGTGAAAGCAAGGGTCGATAAATTAATTTCTCGGCCAATCATGTTCTTCGAAATAATGTGTTTGAGCCAATGAGTCTTCGTAAGTCTACAAAACTTCAAAGGAGTCTACAAAAGTCTGCATAAGTCTACAAAAAGTCTGCATAAGTCTACATTAAAGCTACATAAATCTACAATAAGTCTAAATAAATCTAAACCAATCTACAAAAGTTAACATAAGTCTACAATAAACCTAAAAACGTCTATTTAGGTCTACAGAAGTCTACATAGGTCTACAATAAAAATAATACTGTCATTAAAAAATATTTTGAAAGCGCTTTCAGGGACATTCTTGTTTAGTTCCCTCAACAAAATATGATTTATTTTCCACCCATTTTTAACTTTTTTAACGGAGAAAAAAATTTTCTAACATCACCAGGAGGGGAGACATATTTGTATGGAGGCTACATTTTCTAGTGGTTAAAAATTGGCATTTTCAAATAAAAATACAAAAAAGGCAATTTTCTAAATCCAAAAACTATAAAAGGAAGGACAGATTTGTGTAGGTTCTACACCTAAGAGAGGGGCTGGCATATTCATTAAATACAACCAATATGAAGAGGGCATAGGGAACAAATATATATCCAAACTTGAGTCCTACTAATATTATAAATGCGAAAGTTTGTATGTATGTATGGATGTATGTTCCTCTCTTACGGCTAAACCGCTCAACCAATTCGTCTGAATTTTAAAATAGAGGTAGATGAGATGATGGAAAAGAACATAGGCTATGTTTTGACAAAATCGGTGGGGACGTTGCCCCACCCACATACAAGAAACAATCAAAATTTGTCATATCTTTGCATCCATTTAAGGTACAGAGATGAAATTTGGTATACATGTTAAGAGGATGAGGAGAAGTCAACCTGTTAAGTTTGGACAGAATCAGTGGGGGTGTTGCCCCACCCCCCATATAAGCGATTATCAAAATTTGTCATATCTTTGCATCCATTTAAGGTACAGAGATGCGGACGAAGTCGCGGGTAAAAGCTAGTCTTCTATATTTTATAGTCTCCAAGTTCAAGTTTTTATAGACAGACAGAATGACTTCACTTTTTGTAGAAATGACCTCTCTCTACTCCACTTGTTGTACTCCGATTTGAACTCTTTTAGAACAATTTATTAAGATTCATAAAAAATACATCAAATGTATTTCTAGCTGAAATATCAAGAACTAAATTTGTTTATTCAAAACTTTTGCCTTCTTTTTATATCTCACTGGTTCTATGTATTGTGCTAAGATATTCTTAGAACAAAGCTAAATTTTATTCAGACTAAATCGAGTTCAATGTTCGCTGCCAAGTATCAATCTCTTAAAAATCACTCAAACAATTTCATGCGCTATTAAATCAATGCGTTTCGATTCGTTGGCTTTGTTTGATGCTTGCTTAGCAAAAGTATTTAGTTACAATGGCATGCATTAGTTTAGATTTAGATGCTATAAAAAAATGAAAAACTTTTACAAATCATAAGTTTCTTAGTTTAGTCCTTTGACATTTTATGTTGAATAATGAGCAGCAAGCATTCGCGTTCGCCTCATTTAGATACAAAAGTTCAAAGCACTTTCACATTTTCGCCTAATTTGTGCGCTCATTTACACAAAGCGTTCATTATCCTTTAGCAGGACAGTTTCGTTTTAAACTGAAGTTTTTTTTATAAAGCGTTTGGCTTTATTTAATGTCAAAGTTTGCCAGATTTTCTTGCGAATATTATTTACAAAGCGCCTAATTGATTTATTTTATTATGTTTGAAATTCTCCAGAAATTTTATTAATTTTCCAAGAATACTTTGCACTCGTCACACTAATCAAGAAGTTTTCTGTAGAATAGTGATGAACAAAATCTATATAAAATGCCTCAAGTGCCGAAACGCTTGAATGACTTCGCTGAAGTAGCCTCGATTTCGAATGATTAATGAATGCTTTGCCGAAATTCAAGCAGGTCAAACAGAGTATCTAGCAGACGTTTACATGCATAATTCACATCGAGCAGAATAAGCTTTTGATTCGTTGAAATATGTCTTATATATAAATTTTTAAACAAACAATTAATCCATGCTCCAGCTCCAGCTCCAACATACCGCAAGGCAATTTAATGTTTTTTAAGAAAACCATGGCCTGTTGAACAAATGATTTATGCGCTTAAGTGACTTTATAGTGTGTGAGGGTGGGGTAGATATGGAGCATGAAGCATTTCTAGACAAGCATATCCTTGCTTCACTTGCTGTTTGCAAAACTTTTCGCTGAAAAACAATCAAATAAAGTTTTAATTAATTTCAAACAAACTGAAAATCAGTATCGGCTGCGGCATGGTGCGGCGTTGCGTTAAACTTTTCAAATTTATGGTTAAAGTATTCAAAATGAAGAAATACTTTAAAATGGGATACTAACTTTGCTATTATTCACGCAGAATTCACAAATGTGCCGGAAGTTCATTTGTTGGTGTGATTGATTTGAACGTGTGTTTCTACTTAATAAACTTTTATAATTGAATGTGAAGCATATGTGAGTAAGAGTATGCTACGCACACTTTGTGGTATAACTTGCGTACAACACCAACTGCCACTTTTGGGTTTTGTTTGAAAAACTTCTTAGATATGAAGTTAATAGGAATTTCATATTCTCCGAATTTGATAAGATTTTTTATTTGAGTACTTCCAAAGAAGCCTTCTTCATGAAACTGAATAAATAACAAAAAAAAAAAAAAAAACGAGACGAAAACGGGGACGGATTTTAAATGGTAAGAACCAGTCGCTCTAGAAAAAGAATTTCGTAGAAACAGTGGTGTCAGTGAATCAAAGGCTACAAACCAAATGAATCAGCGTATAAACAAGTTATTCGTTTTATAGTTTTGAATAGACTTGTTCAGTGCTTCATAGATGAAATATTTTATATTACGGACCTACACAATAATATAATTCTTAGTACTCACCAATTTTGCGACGCGCGCGCCACAATACGGGCGGTGCGGTATTATTCGGCGAAGCCATTTTGCTGTATTTTCTTATACTTCTTTGAAATCAGCTGCAAAAACACGAACAAGAAAAAATAAAAGCAGTTATTAAATTTTTATTTTTTTCAAATACATAAAATCTTATCAAAATATTTTCTGCGAACAGAATTTCCACTTTGAGATAAAAACACAATAAAATTTAAGCGGAACTGCACAGCACAGCAAGTTTCGTGAGTAAGCTATGGAATTTCCCGGTTATCTGAGTTTAGAAGAGAAAAAAAAATCCACAAAATTTCTCAAAATTTTGCGAAACATGACGCAAACCCGGTATAGTTTAAGGAACAACTGTTGCCTAACAACTGTTGACTAATATTTTAACAATAGGTGTTCGACACATGGTGAAAAAAAATCTTCCATTGAAAGCTTATGAAAGAAAAAAAAATGATTAATGAGCTTAAAAACAAAATTAAACAAATGAAGTTGCTCTGTGGAAAAAAACCAGCAGACAATTAGATACAAAAGCCACAGAAATATGAGGTGCAGACATATATGAGTATATCTCCTATTGTGCGTCTAAACAAAAGAAGCAAAAGCTAAAGGTGAAGTTCTCGACTTTATGATACTCTGCAGTTTTGCATGCTGTGCTAAGTGTTTAAGAGGGGAAGCTGAATGGAGACTGGCTGGAGACTGAAAAATTGTATTTTAGTTTGTTCATATCTGATCAGAAAAGAAATTCCAGCAATTTAAACTGATTTCTGCCAATATTCTCTCATGGAAGACTTTCACGGAAGCCTTCCTAACAAAATTAAACAAAGTCTTTTCTCCTCTAATGGAAGTCTTCTTTTAACGCAGTCTTTTCTTATGGATGTCTTTTCTCATGGAAATTTTTTCTTACGGAAGTCTTCTCTACTGAAAGTCTTCTCTAATGGATATCTTCTCTCATGGAACTCTTCTCTCATGGAACTTTTCTCTCATGAAAGTATTATCTCATGGATGTATTCTCTCATGAAAGTTTTCTCTCATGGAAGTCTTCTCTCATGGAAGTCTTCTCTTATGGCAGCATTTCCTTTTCTCATAATAATCTTCTCTCATGAAAGTCTTTTCTAATGAAATTCTTTTACGGAGGTCTTCTCTAATGAAAGTCTTCTATCATGGAAAACTTCCTTCATGGAAGTCTTTTCTCATGGAAGTATTCTCTCTTGGAAGTCTTCTCTCATGGAACTCTTCTCCCATGAAACTTTTCTTTGATTGGAAGAATTATCAGAAGTCTTCGCTCAAGTCAGTTATTCACGTAAGACTTCTCTCATGGAAGTCTTCTCTAATGGCAGCCTTTCCTTATGGAAGTCTTTTCTCATGGTAATCTTCTCTCATGAAAGTCTTCTCTAATGAAATTCTGCTCTAAAGAAAGTTTTTTACGGAGGTCTTCTCTAATGAAAGTTATCTATCATGGAAAACTTCCTTTATGGAAGTCTTCTCTCATGGAACTATTCTCTCATGGAAGTATTCTCTCTTGGAAATCTTCTCTCATGGAAGTCTTCTATGGAAGTCTTTTATGGAAGTTTTTTTGGCAGCATTTCCTTACGGAAGTCTTTTCTGAAAGTCTTCTCTCATGGAAGTCTTCTCTCATGGAACTCTTCTCCCATGAAACTTTTCTTTGATTTTAAGAATTATCAGAAGTCTTCGCTCAAGTCAGTTATTCACGTAAGACTTCTCTCATGGAAGTCTACTCTCATGGAAGTCTTCTCTTATGGCAGCCTTTCCTTATGGAAGTCTTTTCTCATGGTAATCTTCTCTCATGAAAGTCTTCTCTAATGAAATTCTTCTCTAAAGAAAGTCATTTACGGGTCTTCTCTAATGAAAGTTATCTATCATGGAAAACTTCCTTTATGGAAGTCTTCTCTCATGGAACTCTTCTCCCATTAAACTTTTCTTTGATTGGAAGAATTATTTCATGGAAGTTTTTAATGGTCTCATATAAGTGTTTAATCAAAGTCATGTCTCATGTAAATCATTTCTGACGAAAGTCTTCTCTCATGGAAGTCTTCTCTCATGCAACAGCTTATACGCAACGAACTAAACATCTAAGCTAACGAGGCTATTTAATGTAGTGTATCAATAGAGCAAAGAAATCAATGCCGTCGTCGCATTACTCTGAATAGTTCAATGAATCACTGTGAATATGAATGAATTTTTGCGAATTCTATGAATGAATTATAATATTTGTCAATAAATTAGTGCAAAGATATCGAAAAAAAACGATCTTAAATGGGTTTGTACGAGTATAACGACTGGTTTCGTTTGATATCCATAATTTAATATTTTTATTTATTTATTTATTTATTATTTAAAACACATTCTATTGTATAAGTACTCTGATATTTCATATTGAGAGCCAGCGCCGTGGGCAAGATTGACTCTTTTTTTATAATTTTACGCTGAAGCCTTATCGATGCCGCTTTTGCGAACTCAATAAACGCTAAGATTCTCTAGAAGTACCAATGTTGCAAAATTCAAATGAAACTCAATTGTTCGATGTCAATGAACCACGTAACAAATTGAATAATACTCGCGAGTGATTTGATTTGATTTCGATACGCTTACAAATGTTTGAGCATGCCAAATTATTTGGGGTCAAGTTGTAGTGGGGTTGAAAGGCCAATAAACTTTAACTTTTAATTACAAAACAAAAAGAAGCAAAAAAAATGTCGAAAAAGTACTAATTAAAAACTTGTTCAATGATTCGCTAAAAGTTTTCCGCTTAGATTTATTGGTTTTTTTTCTTTGTTTGATTTTGTTTTATATATTTTTAATTTTTTGGTGTACCCTCTAGCCAACAAGTAAAAGTGTCTATATTAAGTTTTTGTAAATGTTTGTAACAAGTAGTAGCAGGCGTGGTAGATTGAATAGTATATACATCGTGTAAATATATACATGTCCGTCTGTCTGATTGAAGACTAGAAGAGATAGAGCCTTTAAGTTTGTATTCTTAGTCGTTCCTATTCCGTCTCCCTGCTCTAATTGGTAGTAGCCCTAAAAACCTGTTCAAACTTTATCAGTTTTTAGACGAAAAATTTAAAGTTTTTCTTGTTATGTCAGCTAATATCACCAAATTTGGATTATCTTCAAATATTCCATATAGGCACAAATCGAACCACTAGAAGCGGTAGCCTCCATACAAATCTGTCTCAAATTCTGGTTTTTTGTATGAAAAACATTTTGTTGTAAACTACAAGTTTGTTTTATTTGACATTAATCGCCATAAAATGCAATTAGGAATATATCAGCCATACAGGGTAACTCAAAGTCGAGCACACTCAACATTTTTTTTAAATAAATATTATTTTTTTTTGTTTTTTATTGTATTTGATTTAATTTAAGTTTAGCACGTTCGATTACAGGCTTTGATAAGCTTGAAATTCTTATTGAAAAATATGTCTTATATACATATATTATTTATTTATTTATTTTTTTTTTTCATTGCATTGTGTACAACTTTGTTGGCTTGTGACGCATTTGCAGTTGCTGTCAATTAATTTTCTTCCGGTCACGATTTATTAGCAACTTTTTTTGACGCTCCTTTTATACGCTGTACATAAACTTGTTTACAGCTGGAAGCTGACTTGGAATTGTCAGGATATATGCGTACAATGTAAATTAAAAGACAGAAGACAGCTGGATCTGCTACAATATCCGTTCTATATCACGATATGTTCTATATCACGATTCAGAATTTTTTGAAATTTCCTTAGCAATAATACTTCTCAAATAGTTTTAACATATTTCAAATGAGTATCACAACAATCTCCTGAATGGGTGATTGTGATAGGCGTAAGTCTGCAGTGTGTCACAAGAGAGGGACTGTGATGAGTAGGTGCGAGTGGTAATTGTGTATATATAGATATATTATGATATAATTCGTGGATATATTGCAAGGAATGAAAGTGTGAATGTAATGAGAAAAAAAAAATATGGTTAGTTTGAAGTGGAAACTTCCGAGGAGGGCGCTGGCAAAGATATTATGTTGGGCCGAAGAATGTAACTGATTGAACAGAGCGCTATTGGTGCAGTTTAATGGAGGACAGCGTGTTGCGGGTGTAGTATGCTGAGCTTTGTTTCTTGCCTTTTTACAAAATCCAACCCATAGTTGGCTAAATAAAAGTCTCCATGTACTGAAAATCTGTAAAATGGACCAAATTTTTTTTGAAATTTTTGAAATTCAACCACAACAGAGCGATTTGCGGTTTTGCGGCTATTGTGACATGTCATTCAATCAGCTAGTACCAGATGTGTTCCAAGTCGATAGCATCAATTTTCTCAAAATCAAGCAGCTTAATTTTTATTGGAAAACAGTCTCGGCTCATGGGTCTAGCGGTCATAGAGGACAAGACGAAGTACTTGTTGTCTTCTCGCATTTCGTCAACGCGTCTTGGACGGTCTTGAAACATAGATAACCAGTAACAACAACGTCAGCCTGGAGATCAGGCGAAGAATCACGCTTGCAAACAGATGCTTTTTTGGGCTGAGCAAGCAAATGAGAAGTAAAGCCCTCTCTCGACAGACGGAAATAAAGATCTATAAGACGCTGATACTCCCGGTCCTATTGTATGGCGCAGAGGCATGAACCGTGATTGAGTCGGATGAGATAGCGTTGAAAGTCTTCGAGAGGAAGATTCTTCGCAGGATTTTCTGTCCTATTAGAGACCAGTTTAGGTCCCGTATGAACCGCGAGCTGCTCAAACTATTTGATGAGGTTGACATAGTCCAGCGCATAAAATTCCAGCGGCTGCACTGGGCTGGGCACCTCATTCGAATGGATGAAAGAGCTCCAGCACGCATGGTTTACATGGGAGGCCCAAACTTGATTGGTGGACGTCGACATAGAGGATGACCGGCCATTCGATGGAATGACCAGGTATGGAGAGATCTCTCCGTACTTGGCATTCAAAACGACTGGCGCCAGCGCGCACAAGATTATGGAGGCTGGCGCGCCTTCCTAGACGCGGCCCTGACCCGCAGACGGTTGACGGCCACATAAGTAAGTCTTAAATAAAAATTACTTTATTGTATTTCAAAATATTCTCCATGATAATTTATGCATTTTTGCATTCGCTCAAACCAAATCTAGAAGCACTTTTTCGACTCCGATTGAGGAACCTCCAAAACATGGCTTCTTTGAGCGTAGAAAAACCTTCGTCACGCAGTTTCTTTTTAATGTTTGCTAAATTTTTTTTATGATGAGCCATCTTTTGAGGTGTGCGAAGAGTTAATAGTTCGAGGGAGATAATAGTTCGGTTTAATAAGGTGGATGAGGAACCAATTGGAACCCTAAATCGTTGAATTTAGTCCTGGTTGCGATGCTGTTTTGTGTCGGCGCATGAGGCATGTGAGGCCGTTTGATCCGGAGTCATTCATATGTGGAGTCTAAAACCGAAAAATAAGTCTACTCTGAACAGCCCTATCTCCTCTTATAATGGATCAAAGAAAACAGTTATGTTTGCTTTCATAGCTTCTATAAGCTGTACCTCAAAGCTATGATAATATTTTCCAAAAAACTTCCCACCACTGACAACCAAACCAAACAAATTCTTAGAAACAAAAATATCACACGTGATATTTATCATGAAAAAAAATCGGAAATCATTTTGCAAAGACTCTAAAATGCAAATAAACATAATTATGTCAACATTAGGCAACTGTAGGGTATTTGTTTAACTCATTTTGTGGCTGCTGTTAAAAAATTTTTTTTTTTTTTTATTTAAACAATTATTTGCTCAGCTCAAAACTCAAAAATTAAACAAACTTTAATGAGTAACTACCTGAAAGGCGCTTATCTTAGCTAAACAACTGAATTTCAAAGTTTACTCGACTACTTACTTTTATTATGCATATACAGCTTCATTATTAATATTATTATTGCAACTAATTAGACAGAGATATAAAATGTGTGCGAATGAGTAGGCAAGAAACTGTGTTGGTAATTCAATACAATCCAAACCAAACCAATCCAATCATCAGAATAATTAAAATGCCAAACACGTTTCACTGGCGCAAATCTGAAAGCGTTACATGCCTAATTTATTTGCTGCTTAATTCATTTGTAACACAGTAAGACAGACGGACAGAAGGACGGACGGACGGACGGACAGACAGTACGAGCAAGAAAAAAAGTGTTGAAAAGCGAATTGCTAATAGACTCGGAACACTAATTCGATTTCGGTTCTTAATTTATACAGTGAATGCATGAATAGTAAATAGTAATTGCAAAAAGGAAGTAAATAAAAGGTTACTTGTGGCTTGAATAAAGGAAGTCTTCTAGAAGTCTATGTTATGCCAATAATTTTTTGTCGTTGTCACGCGACTTTTTATTTTTTTTTTTAAATAAATTACACAGCTTGTATTTATTAAATATTTCAGCTAAATGCACTCTTTTTAATGAGTTTAGCTGAAAAACAAGTCTCGACTCGCTTGAAACGCGCTTAAATAAATAAATAAACAAAAAAAAATTAATTAGTGTTATTAGCAAAAAGAAGAAGAAGAACACACTAGTTGCACTGTAAAAAAATTACCAACAGTTTGGTTTTTTTTTTTTTACAGTTGAGCTAGCTACTAAAAAGCAACTAATGCCTTAATGACACAGATTCTGTCATAAAAAAACAATTTTATAAAATGTGGCATGGGTTTTCTGTGTTCTGCTGGCATCACGTGATGTCAGCGTGATGATGATTTATGAGAAATTTTTAATATATGTTATAAAAAATTATTTTTATCACAACATATTAGGCTTAAAACAACACTAATGTATATTGCCATGCTAAATAGTTAGATTAAATAATAAATGCTGAGCATAAAAAAACGTAAATCAGCATATTTTTTTTTGTAAATTTTAAAGCGTGAAGTTCAAATAAACAAATATTATTATTTCATAATATTTTGCAACACTCAATCACTTAAGGCTGCACTTCACTGTGAATGAACTAATATGAGCGCACAAGGTAGAACGAAAGTGAGAGAGAAAAAATCGACAAGTAGTGGGGTCAACTTTTTTTTTCGCACAAGCTCGATCTTGCAACCCATTCTAGCCATGTTGTATCCCAATTTTAGGTGCAAAATTTTGTATACAAAAATTTAAAATTTTTAGAGTGTGACTAGAAAATTGCGTTTCTTTCCATTGCGATGGGGATTAGGTGACGAAAAGGCAGTAAAAAAAAAAGGTTTTATTGTTTCCCATAAGGGAGAGATCAAGCGGGTGAGTCTTCTAGTAGTAGAGCTGTTATTTAGTAGGTTGATGGCAATGGTTTTGGTGTGCCTGTTTGAGTCGAATTAAGTAGGTGCGGCTCTGTTCGATAACTTTCTGGTGAACCTTGGACACCCAGAGTTCTTTGAGGATCACGCTGTTGGGTATGGAATAGTTGTAGCAATTTCTGAGAGCCCTGTTTTGTAATTATTGAATAATAGATCAGTTGTTCCTGCTGGCAGTGTTTCAGATCGGCATCCCATAAGATTTATTATCGCTTTTTATACTAGAAGCTTGCTAGCCTGAGAGTTGAGCTACGACTGATCAATCATAAATACCTTTTAGGCCCTGTACCGTAGGTACAAGAGATATAGCTATGTCCGTCTGTCGGTCTCTCCATCTGTTCGTCCGTATGAACGAAAGGATCTCGGAAACTGTAATAGATCGAGACTTCGTGCTCTTTGCATTCGACTAGGACTTCTCCGGAATTCTTCAAGTTTATTTTAAAATGTTCCGTGGCTCACCTCAATGTTCCACATCTAAAGTCAAGTCTGATACGTCATTGCCAGAAAAGCCATGTCGTGGCATACGCAACGGCCAGCAGCTTCTCTTCCATGATGATCGTCCAAGGAACTCCGGCTCTGACTTCTTTTATTTTAGAACTTTCTTTCTCACATCTTACAAAGAAGTTCCTGCGCTTAATGTAGGACCTGATTAAGTTGTAGCACCAACACCGTAGTTGTTCTTGAGATCTCTTTAGCTTGTGTAGCAGGCCGAAATACCACATCCTGTTGAAGGCTTGCTTTACTCCCAGAAAGACGGTTCAATAATACTTTTTCTCCTTAAATGACTCGAGTATCCTCTCGACTAGTCTATGGCATTGTTCAGGCGGTCCTTGCAATTCTCTGAAGCCAAACTGATGGTCACGGATCGAACCGACCTCTTACAGTATTGGTCTGGCTCTAAGTAGGAGTAATCTTCTGGCTTCAATAGCACGGACATCAATATTGTGGTACCCAGCAAAATAGTGACACATGAGAGAGAATTCAAACCAAGAACATTCATTTCTTTAGCAGTGATTTATTCGGTGATGGTTTACTCTATAGTGTTCCATAAAGTGGTAGACAATTTGGCTACGGCTTAGTCGTTGGCTGTTCTCCACTCTGTGGAAATTTCATTTTAATTGACATTTTTTTGGTTTCCACTACTGCCTAAGAAAGCCCATAAGTTCTTTGTTATTTGTTTACCACCAAGTTTAAACAAAAACTTTCCATTTTTCTAACTTTTAAATAAAACGTAGAAAAATCTAAAATAACGATGACTCAAATGCGGCATATTGAAATGCGTCGTGAGGCATATGAGACCTGCAAACATGCACAAAAACAAACAAACAAAGCCAAGATACGCTTGCTGTGACATGTTGCTGGTATGAAACATGCCCGAAGATAAGATACTTCTACCATGATTATATGTACTATATAGAATATTTGTATATTTTTTCGTTGTTGTGCATGATAAGCCAGCAGCTGACATGATATCATACGAGCTACAACAGCCGACATATGGCATATAAAATATTAAACTTGTCTAAAAACGAAACAAAAAAAAAAAAAATCAATAAATAAACACGACCGGGCACCACAAACAAATTCCCCAATTAGCGTTAGTATAACTTATTAAATTGAAAGACTCTACAATATTTAGTTACCCCAAAACGTACGCATGACATGACGCAGTCAACTATGCTGACTAACTACGTTTCAAGAAATATCGATATCAATTACGATACATCATAGCCGATACATAGGTATTATTAATCATGTGCTAATCTACGACGACAACGAAATAACACTTTATTTCATTTAATTCTACATATATACGCCGACATATCAGACAGCTGCAACAGTTGCTACTTGGAGTGAGACTCTCCACTGATGCTGTTAAGATATGTATACATATATAAGGTATACATACCACGATATCGTTAAAAGCCACGCGTATTTATAATTAACATTAATGTGCTGATACGAAGTGTAAATTTAAACACAAAAGTTTAAACATTTAAGCAAGAGGCAGCGCGACAGGTATGCTTCCGATATTCAAAAATTTGCCAACAGCTGTTCGATGGCATCTAAAGGCAGGCTGCAACTGCGCCACACAATTTTAATTTAAATTTTTTCCCAAGATTTCTTTACAGAATGATTCATGATGTTGCGTGCTCTTGAGACTCAGTTTCGGTTTGAATTAAGCTGGCGACATTTTGGTGCTCGTTAATTAGCGTGACTGTGTAAAACTCTTAAAAAAAAACTTGTTGTCATCATTTGCCGTGTGTAGTTGCGTGTGACGCACTTAAAACTTTTTCAATTTAGGCATTCATTTGTGTTTGAGTCGTCCAGGTGCACTTGCAAGTTGTCTGTTGTCAAGTGGAAGTGAAGTGATTTCATGAGAAACTGGTATGGTTGGGTTGCGTCGCGTTCAATGTACTTTGCGTGTTTTTGCTGTTAAATTAGCTGCAAATCTACAAAATACTTTACTGCATTCGAAGTCAAGTTACTGGAATGTATCGATACTATTGGTTTATTCGCTAGTTTAGTTGTGATACTAGTATCGATACTAATATTTTTTGCCAAGAAACCATTCAAAAAACCATTTTACATACAAAAAACCAACCATAAATATGGAAAATTGTTCTTTATGGTGCAAATAGCATTGAGAACCAAATGGCAAACTTAATCTTTATACATATATGAACATGTCAAGTCTGTTCAAAATTAGTTTATAACCCTCCAAAAAAAAAACCTTCGCTCAGATTTGTTTTAAAATTTTCAAGCGAAATTACTGTCACATAAACTCTCAATTTCGCCAAACTCCCGCCTTTCGTGTTCCTTCTTCTTGCCTCTGCCACAAGCTATTTATATTGCGTTGAATGCTTTTTACAACAGCAAAAAGTCGAAGATAATCGGTCATGTAATGTTGCGTTTCCGATTACATTTTGTTTCAAATCCGATAACATTTCGATAGCTTTTCGATCAAAATGTATTTTTCTTTTTAGCTTTTTGCGGTTTTTTTTTTTGCTATCAAAATAATTTCTTCTGAGTACAAAGTTAAAGAAACATTTTTATAGCCTGAAATATACCCTACAAAGTTATAAGTCTTCCATCAATATCATATTGGTCACTCCATAATTTTTTTTCTTACAAAATTTTCTGTCAAACTTGAACAGTCATTGTCTAAGCACTTTATCGCCAAAACCGATTTCCAAGAAATGAGCACAAAACTTCTGCAAACACACCTTCAAAACTTCAAAAGCAACAACGTCTTCAAGTGCAGTTGTACTACTTTTGATGTTTTTTCGCTTTAAAATTTATTGCGCCGAAAATTTAAATTATTGCCTCGCGTTTCGCAAAAACTTAAAATTCGCTACACGCCGAACTGGACGCCCCAAAATGAGAAAAAAGTTTTTCTTTTGCTTGATTTGCTTGATTTGCTTGATTGATTTGTAGGCTATATACCAACGCGATTGCTGATTGGCGTGGAGTATCTGATTGTCTATTATTTATGTTATTGGGTGTGTGTAGGCGGTAGTCACCTACTATTTTTTTTTTGCAAAATTTATTTGCGTTACGCTCTGTTTATGAATTTTCGGTAGTCGTTCAAAATTTTATTTATTTGACTTTGATTTCCTTTTTTTGTATATTGTTTACCACAAAAAAACTAATAAATCGCAATACAAATCCACGTCATTTGTATTCGCGTGGTGTTTTGATGGGTTTTTGCAATAATATTTTGTTTTTTTTTTATGGAATTATTTTCGGAGGTCTTTCACTGTACAAAATACATAAATATTTTTTACTTTGATTGGATTTGCTTTGTAGCTGATAAACAGACAAAAAAAAAATGCTTGTGTAAACGTTTCATTTTGTTTCCATAATTGTTGTTGTTTATTTATTTTGTGCTTTTCCTTGAACAATGTTTAAAATTGAAAAAATTTGTGTTGAGTAGTGCAAAAATTATTTAGGGCAGTGTTGTATATTGCGAATGGATCTTGGTATTTTATCGTTAAATAAAAAAAGTCGACATTAATCGGGATCGAATTTAATTGAAATGCTACGTTTACACAAATATTAGTATCGACATTAATCGGGATCGAATTTAATGAAATGCTACGTTTTTACAAAAAATATGTACCAGGATCGAATTTTATTGAAATGCTACGTTTACACGAAATCTAGTATCGTCATTAATCAAGCTCAATTTAATTGAATTGATTTGTTTACATAATATCTAATATCGACAAAACTCGGGCTCAGTTTAATTAAAATGCAACGTTTAAGCAAAAATTTGTCTCGATATTAATCGGGATTGAATTTAATTGAAATGCTGCGTTTATACCAAAACTAATATCGATAATAAATTTGTTATAAACGTAGACAAATTTTTAACTTAGTAAAATAGCTGAAATAAAAGGCATTGCTAGCTTTTGTATATTGATTTGATGATTATTACTGCCAAGTTTTAATATGTGAAACTTACATCCAATCTACAACTTTCCTCATTATATTAAAAGATTTTGTATTTTGGATTTTGTTTTCTTTTTCATTCGACTTTCTTCAAAATTCCATTAATCAAGCTACTTTTTCTGACATTGTTTCGCTTATCGCCTTAAGTAATTGCACTCAAGTTTAATCAATTAAATATCATCCCAGCTTATAGCACACACTTTTACTTGCTTACAATTTTTGATTTATTAGATTTGTTTTTCGTATATCAGATTTATTTATTTTTTCAACATTTTTAATTACATAATCTGTCAATCAAAACACTATAATCTTTCATTATTTGATCGACACAAGTGCTTATTAAGCAACCGAGCAGGGTGTTAAGCTCAGCTGAGCTGAATTGAGTTAAGTTGAGAGATGCGCCATTATGACGCCGCGGTTATTGTTTTTGTTGTTTAAATGCGACTAAATACGGCGCCACTGAATGCATTCGCTGTTACGCTGTTGAGTAGGAAAATATAAAACTACAAAGCTACTGTACTGAATAATTATGATACATAGATAATTTGATACCCTACCCTGCAATAGACATATTAATTGTAAGCACTATTGTAATTTAAAATTGTTTTTTTGGAACAATAATTTAAAGAAAACCCTATAAAATGTATCAATTTGTTGTGTTTTGAGTAACTGAAACAAAATATGTATGAAGAGCGTAAGATAGACTTACCTAAACATCAAAATGAACTATTTAGAAAACTGAAACGGAAAATATGAAACTTACTTATATGGCCGTCAACCGTCTGCCGGTCATGGCCGCGTCTAGGAAGGCGCGCCAGCCTCCATAATCTTATGCGCGCTGGCGCTAGTCGCTTTGGATGCCAAGTACGGAGAGATCCCTCCATACCTGCTCATTCCATCGAGTGCCCGATCGTCCTTTATTTCAGCGTACACCAATCAAGTTTGGGCCCCCATGTAAACCATGCGTGCTGCAGCTCTTTCATCCATTTGAATGAGGTGCCCAGCCCAGTGCTGCCACTGAATTTTTATGTGCTGGACTATCTCAACCTCATCAAATAGCTCGTACAGCTCGCGGTTCATACGGGAACTAAACTCGTCGCAGACTCTAATGGGACCGAAAATCCTCTCGAAGAATCTTCCTCTCGAAGACTTCAAATGCTGTCTCATCCGACTCAATCACGTTCCATGCCTTTGCGCCATACAATAGGACCTGGAGTATCAGCGTCTTATGGAACTTTATTTTCGTCTGTCGAGAGAGGGCTTTACTTCTCATTTGCTTGCTCAGCCCAAAAAAACATTTGTTTGCAAGCGTGATTCTTCGCCTGATCTCCAGGCTGTCGTTGTTGTTGCTGGTTATCTCTGTTCCAAGATAGTCGAAGTTTTCTACAACACTGAAGTTGAAATTCTCCATCGTCACTGACCTTCCAAGACACGATGATGGAGTGCGAGAAGACACCAAGTACTTCGTCTTGTCCTCTATGACAGCTAGACCCATGAGCCGAGACTGTTTTTCAATCTCCGAGAACGCCTTGCTGACTCGTCGTTCCTGCGTACCGTTGATACCAATGTCATCGGCGTAAGCCAGCAGCATCACTTCCTTTTGGAAGATCGAGCCCGACATACTCTGTATGTACGGGCATTGGCGTAGGATGTATTCCATCAGGAAATTGAGCACCGCCCTGCCTGAAACCTCTCTTGGTATGAAAGGGGTCGGAGATGGTTTTCCCCACCCTGACAACGCTTTGTTATTTTTCAGCTTTTTAATAACTGAATCGACCTCGTTATAGTCCGGTGGCTCTTCAATAGTGCCATCATTAACTGGTGGTTCCGGTGTCAATTCTCTATCGGCGGAATTGTGCGCTTCATCGCCTCCGAGTTGGTTGGAGAAATAACTCCTCCATAATCTCAGTGATTCCTGTTCATCCGTTACCAGATTTCGATTGTCATCCTTATAGAAAGTTACTCCGTGTTTAAAACCTTCAGTCAGACGCTTGACCTTTTGATAGAATTTTCGAGCTTCATTTCTGTCACGTAACATCTCAACATCCTTAAACTCCCGCCTTTCTTGCTCCTTTTTCTTGCGTCTGAATAGGCGTTTCTCCTCTCTCCGTTTCTCTCGATATCGCTCTCTAACAGCTCACGTTGCACCCGACTGCAGAGTTCGCTGATAGGAAGCGTTCTTCTCTACAGTAGCATTGCGACACTCCTCGTCGTACCAAAAATTTGTCAAAGATTTAGTATAACCAATGACCTCTTTGGCAGCCCTATCCATGGAGCGGGTGATATGTTTCCACTGCTCACATATATCTCGAGAAGACGGGGAGGTTTCCCGGAGCAGTCGGGAGAGTCTGTTTGAGAAGGCTGCGGTGGTTTGTTCTGATTGCAGCTTGCCGACGTCTAGCTTTCGTTTCATGTTGGAGCGTGCCGCGTGCACTACTCTGAGCCTAGTGCGTACTTTGGCTGCGACAAGATAGTGGTCCGATAGTTAGGACCACATAACGTTCGCACGTCCAACACTCTCGATGCGTGCCTTCCGTCAATTAGAACATGATCAATGTGGTTGCGTGTTATTTGATCAGGACTCAGCCATTTAAAACTGTTTGTTATAATTTGCTATTTTCGAAATATAAATAGTGCTCCTCGCATAACATAATTTTTCTCAAATGGGGACATATTTTTTTTTTTTTACAATAGTTGATTTCTTTTTTTTATTTTTATTTGTTTTTCTGTTCTTCTTCTTTTGTCTAATGAAAGAGTTTTTATTTTAATGAAAAGAAATCACGCTGTAGACCAACATTTATCATCTTCGACATTAAATACCCGCGAGTTCAATGCCTTCAGACAAGTCAGTCAATCAAGTCTTATGTCTCTCCGCCTGTACAACCTAAAGCCATTTCGTACATCGAAATAAATGTGTCAAAGTAGTTCGCAAAGGCAAAAGAAATAAATTTTACAACCAGTCAGTCATTCCTTCAAAGCACATTGAAAGCCCTGAAGAGTCAGAGAAGATAAGTTATCTATTTATTTGGAACATATTCAATGGAGATACTCTGTTAGTTGCCGACGTTGCAGTTTTATGCGCGCTACGTGTGCGGTTGTGAGTTGTTGAATGCACTATAAACAATTATTTTTATGGTTTTTTTAAGGCCCAAATGCACGTACAGTGTGCTATAAAATTAGCTATCTTTAGTGTAAGGTTTCAATTACACGCAACGTATGTGTTTTTTTGCATGCCTGTGGTTTGATGTGATAAGAAGCGTACTTTCATTGGTTAATAGTGATAATCTCCAAAGCGTTTACACTTATGTATAATGCTCGCAAATGGGTCGTTTTTCTGGGTCAGTGTTTCATTTGTTTGATAGAAGAATACATATAATGACGATGATGATGATGATGATGAATAAATGCTAATTGATTTGACATTTACTTTGTTTATGAGAATTATGAGAAAAGGGGTTTCTGTGTAGTTTTTGTTAATTGGTTCGAATAGTGTTGAACTGGATTATTTTTTTATATTTAGATTCAAGTAGAGAGATGTCTTTTTATAAACTTTTGATCAGTTAGATGAGATCAGTCGATCTGTCTGTGTGTTAAGACTTTTATTTATATATAGTTTGAATATATCTGGCTTAACATCGGAATGGAGGTTTAATTTTTTTTTTTTTAATTCACAACGAATTCATATTCTATATAAATCCACCGCCCACTTTTGAGTTTTAGTTTTTTAGTTTAGTTTTAAGTAAAAATTAAAACTAATAAAAAAATTAATTTTAATTTTTACTTAGTATTTCATATGGTGATTTCTTATGAAAAGATGTTTTTTATATATTTTATTACAGGGCTGTCCCAACCAATTCTAAGGATAGCTCCCAAACAATTGATCCATACATTAATATGCCTCGGATATAAGGGACCAGTATCTGAATACGCCAAGATTGGGAAGGAAGGAATCATTGGCCCAACCGTCGGAAAATTTAGCCTTCCCATAATGGAGAGAGCCTAATCGATTTCGCCGCAGGTCGGAACATGGTAGTTAGTAGTACCAGATTTCAATACCTTAACATCCACAAGGCTACATGGCTGAGTCCTGATCAAATAACACGCAACCAAATTGATCATGTTCTAATTGACAGAAAAGACCGCCGCAGCCTTTTCAAACACACTCTCCCGGCTGCTCCGGGAAACCTCTCCGTATTCTCGAGATATATGTGAGCAGTGGAAACATATCACTACGCCTTTTCAGACGCAAGAAAAAGGAGCAAGAAAGGCGGGAGTTTGAGGATGTTGAGATGTTACGTGACAGAAATGAAGCTCGAAAATTCTATCCGCCTGGAGAAACTTTCTGTAAGGATGACAATGGAAATCTGGTAACGGATGAACAGGAATCACTGAGATTATGGAGGAGTAATTTCTCTAACCTCCAACGCATACCCAATGATTGGAATCTCAGTGTTCTCTGTCCTATCTTTAAGAAAGGAGACCCCGCTGTTTGCGCCAACTACCGCGGAATAGGTCTCCTTTCCATTGGATATAAGACTCGGTCGAACGCATTGTGTAATAGGCTGAAGCCATATACCGATTCATTGATAGGACGATATCAGTGTAGCTTCAGTCCAAAAAAGTCGACCAGTGACCGAATATTCACATTACGCCAAATCTTAGAAAAGACCCGAGAGTTCAACAAAGACACTCACCACCTATTTGTCGACTACAAATCCGCTTTCGACACGCCGATACGATCGAAGTTCATCGACGGATAATCATCAGCAAGGCGTTCTCAGAGTTAAAAAAATAGCTCATGGGTCTAGTGGAGAATGAGGACAAGATGAATTACTTGGTGTCTACTCGCACGCCGTCATCATGTTTGGAAGGTGAGTGACGATGGAGAATTTCAACTTCAGTGTTGTAGAAAACTGCGTCTATCTTGGAACAGAGATACCCAGCAACAACAACGTCAGCCTGGAGATCAGGCGAAGAATCACGCTTGCAAACAGATGCTTTTTTCGGCTGAGCAAGCAAATGAGAAGTAAAGCCCTCTCTCGACAGACGAAAATAAAGTTCCATAAGATGCTGATTCTCCCGGTGCTATTGTATGGCGCAAAGGCATGGACCGTGATTGAGTCGGATGAGACAGCATTTGAAGTCTTCGAGAGGAAGATTCTTCGCAGGATTTTCGATCCCATTAGAGTCTGCGACGAGTTTAGTTCCCGTATGAACCGCGAGCTGTACGAGCTATTCGATGAGGTTGACATAGTCCAGCGCATAAAAATCCAGCGGCAGCACTGGGCTGGGCACCTCATTCAAATGGATGAAAGAGCTCCAGCACGCATGGTTTACATGGTAGGCCCAAACTTGATTGGTGGACGTCGACATAGAGAACGACCGTAAGTAAGTAAGTAAGTATATAAAGGGCATCAAATGAAAAATGGCGTGTAGCAAGGCTTGCCGGGTAAGCTAATGCTATATAAACTCAGAAGTAATGCCTGTGTATTTTCAAATTTCTCTCATTAAATTACTGCTGTATCTATTTCAATGACAAAGTCTGTCTATAAAAAAAAATTCAATGTCAGACAAAACAAAAAAGACTAAAATAAAAAATGCGCTTACTGGTTGCTGTCTACTCGCACGTTCTTCGAGTGCTGCTGCTGTTTTTTTTTTCTCCTATTTTTTCTTTTTTTTTTTTAATACCTATTTAATGACTTTTAATTACTCACCAAAAAATTTAATATTTTTATTTTTGTTGATGATGTTTTTTATGTATTTTTGCTTTGTCGACTTTCGTTTTGAGAAATTTCGCGTTTCGCTGGTTTACTTTTTTTTGCAGCTTTTTTTTTTTTTATTATTTTTATTCGTTTTATGTTTTTTAATTTATTTAATTATTTGCTGTTGTCTTTATTTCTAAAATGAAGAAACAACAACAAAAAGAATAACAAAAGCTAAAAACACGCAAACTGTCACTTAATCTTTTTTATTTATTATTTTCTTATTTATTTTTGATGTTAATTAATTAATATACAATACAGAAAAAAATTATGAAGCACTGAAGTTAGCTGCTTGTTTTAATTTATTTTTTAATGCTATTTTATATATCACTTTTGGAAATTATTTTGTGAACATAAATTGCTTATAAATTCTTCTTTTTTTTATTAGCAAAAATTTTATCGCTGATCTTACTCACTTCGCTTCTTGGTATTCCAGTTGCTTTTTTTCATCACTTCGTAGCCTTTTTTGCAAACCGAATTTAATGCAATTCTCTGCTTTTATTTTTTTTTTTATTTATTTGTAACTCTTAAATGGGATTAGCAGCTGAAAACACGTTGCTAAGGAACCACTTTTCTTATACACTGTACACAAGTACAATAAGATTCTTTGAACACGTTTTTTTACACGCGAAACAAATACAACAAAAAAAATGAAACCAAATGAAGAAACCCACAGCAAATAAAATGCGCAGAAATTTTTGTTTCTTTAATTGTGCACAATTTCACAATTTTCATCAATTTTCTTTCATTAACTGCGCCGACGACTTTTCTATTTGGTTTTGTTTAAAAATTTTCCCTTTTTTGCCCGAATTTAGCAATTTTTTCTTGTAACAAACGAAAAAAAATTCTCCGTTCTCGTGCGGCAAACAACAGAAAAATTCGACTTTGACGACGACTACGAGACTCCACCACCTGCGCTACGCGAGTGAGAGCGTTGACTACTTAGACTGATCGACGCGTTGGTCGCTTTTGCTGTGCTCTGGCATTATTTTCTGCTTCGCTTCGTTTTGTTTTGACTTGATATGCGCTACGCTCATTTGCGCTCTTGTGTTTCTCTTGAGACATCATACACTGTGAAAAAATAAATATTTTAGAAAAACATTGGTGACAAAAAATTAAATTCGTTAGAAATGAGATTTCGATAGCTCTTTGAAGAGGCTTTATGTTATGACCAACCTGCACAACATCGAACCAACATGCATTTAGGACGCTAAGTCAAACAAAAATCATAAGCAAAATAGACAATAGACAATGGTGACGTCCTTTCATATAGTTTCATCAGATCCAAAATATTTTGATGCATAACTGCCCAACCTGCAAACATCTCCACTAATTAAAAATTACACTAATGAAGAGCTATTGAAATCTGAATATCTTTCATCTATTTTGGCGCTAGGCACCATCATGCTTGGTTTACAACATATTCAAAAAGCCAATCAGAACAAGCACTAATATACATCAAGTCTTTGAGAGGATCGGACTGGAGGGCCTTCTATTCAAAATATTAACAAAATTGCCAGAGCAATTTAAAGTCTTACTAGCTTGAGCTGAAGATGCGTGCTTAGGTATTCACAGCATGGGTTCTAGTGTACAAGAAGACAGTGTGCTTGGAACTATCCTATTGACTTGCTTATATGTCAAATAAGCTGCGGCCCATACTGTACTCTTCATCACAAACTGTCCAAATTAAGCTTCCAACGACAGACAAATCTTTATATATGAAATTTTTTTTTTGGCTCCCGATACTCAGATTGGGATATCAAAACTTAAAAAAAAATTTATTGACATCGGTTTCACACATAAGAAGTTGATTAACCTTAAACCAGATAAAAACCGGATGAAGTCGAATTAAAACTGGGCAAGACTAGAAGAAAAAAAAAACCACAGGAGGCAGAGCATCATTGAAAAAGATATAAAAAAACCGTTGAAGTCGCGGAAGAAACCAAAAAAGTTTTAAAAAGAAGAGATGTCGTGATCAACTACACAATGAAGCCACCCGACCCGACTTATTTTAATCAATTGGCACACTTGAGAGAAATCAAAGAAGCAACTGAAAACTAAACACAAGCCAAAAAAAAAAAAATCCAAAATCAAACAAGACAGATTTAACTCTAAGGCCGTTAAAAACTCTGAATACTTACTTATATGGCCGTCAACCGTCTGCCGGTCATGGCTGCGTCTAGGAAGCCGCGCCAGCCTCCATAATACGGAGATATCTCTCCATAACTGGTCATTACATCGAGGGCCCGGTCGTCCTCTATGACGGCGTCCAACAATCAAGTTTGGGCCCCCATGTAAACCATGCGTGCTGCAGCTCTTTCATCCATTCGAATGTGGTGCCCAGCCCAGTACAGCCGCTGGAATTTTATGCTCGCGGTTCATACGAGACCTAAACTCGTCTCTAATAAGAAAGAAAATCCTGCGAAGAATCTTCCTCTCGAAGACTTTCAACCCTGTCTCGTCCGACTCAATCACGGTCCATGCCTCTGCGCCATACAATAGGACCGGGAGTATCAGCGTCTTATAGATATTGATTTTCGTCTTTCGAGAGAGGGCTTTGCTTCTCATTTGCTTGCTCAGCCCAAAAAAGCATCGCCTTATCTCCAGGCTGACGTTGTTGTTACTTGTTATTTCTGTTCTAAGATAGACGAAGTTGTCTACAACATTGAAGTTGAAATTCTCCATCGTCACTGACCGTCCAAGACGCGATGTCGGAGTGCGAGAAGACACCAAGTACCACGTCTTGTCCTCATTCACCGCTAGACCCATGAGCCGAGACTGTTTTTCAATCTCCGAGAACGCCTTGCTGACTCGCCGTTCCTGCGTGCCAATGATACCAATGTCATCGGCGTAAGCGAGCAGCATCACTTCCTTTTGGAAGATCGAGCCGGACATACTCTGTATGTACGGACATTGGCGTAGGATGTATTCCATCAGTAGATTGAAAAAATCGCACGACAGAGCATCGCCCTGCCTGAAACCTCTCTTGGTATCAAAGGGGTCGGAGAGGTTTTTCCCCACCCTGACAACGCTTTGTATGTTAGATAGCGTCGCCATGCACAGACGGACAATCTTCGCCGGGATACCTAGTGCAGACAGGGCGGGACAAAATTTTGAAATAAATTTGTAAAATTCCGGCGAAGTCATAGTCGAATGCAAAAAGCGTGAAGTGTTTAGCTATAACCGTTTCCGAGATCCTTTCATTCATACGGACGAAAAGATGGAGAGACCGACAGACGGACATATCTATATCGACTTTTCTATCACTCCTAACCATAAAGGGGGATAACTTTGGGTGTTTCCAACCATTATTTCTACCTGTTACATACATTTGCACAAAACCAATTGGCTCTTGTACCTTCGGTACAGGGCCTAAAAACTGGTAGCAACGGGATCTAGGCAGGAACATCAGTTCAAGCTCTGTTTTGAGGTTTAAGCAAAGTTGCTCATCGGCAGCTTTATCTAATATATATAAAAACAAAAAAATGGTTTTATTTATTTATTCGTCTTACTATTACTTTAGAATTTTTCTACCACACTTTTTTTGCCAGTGTACATGCTCCACAATTCTGGCTGGGTTTTACTTTATATCTGATACATCTAGTCACGCTCTTATACGAAAATTGCCCGCTAACTCTTATTCGATTCGATTGCAATGTACGATTAGTACGATTGTTGGCTTGGAAGTATTTTAATGCCGGTTTTTATTTCGGCAGGTACTTAAATATGAGTACAAAGTCCAATTGAAGTTTTGCTCCAATACATTTTGGCTGTAGTATGTGACTCTATAACAAATTCCAACTGGGTCGTCGTCGTCGTCGTCTGGAATTGACAGTTGTTTGAGAGCGGCGTATATATAAGCAAGCAAATCAAGCGAGATAAGGAAGTGCGACACGCTCAGCTCAGAATGTGCATTCATTTCCTTTTAAATACTATAAAAAAAATAAAAAAAATATAAACAACAGCATTGAGCTCAGCAGTTTTTAGCTCAGTTTTTAGCTTGGAATTCGATTATTTTGCCTTGTAGCTATTTGCTTTCTCTATTTTGTTGTTTTTTGCAAACTTATTAAAATTTTTTGTTGCTTTTTTGTTTTTGTTTTTTTTTTTTTTTATTTTTTTTTTTTTTATTTGTGAAAAGTGTAACATTTGCTAAATAAACGCTCAGCTTTATGCATCTCAATGTGAATAAATAGAAAAAATGTTTGCCCTCCACGAACTCACAAAGTGAATTTGCATTAGCGACGACGTCATTGATTTGAAATATAGAAAGATAATGGGAAAAGGTTTAGGTTGTAAGTACTTATGAATGCACTACTAAATTGAGAAGCAATAAGTACAGAACACGAGCCCTATTTTAACTTGGAATATGTTAAAAAATTTATATCGTTTAGTACGATGTAGATTTTATTAAGTCAAAGAATGCTTCACAATATTTAGCAAAATCTGAAAATTATAAAATTATTAAAACTTTGCGTCTTCGTGGTATCTCCAATGCTTTAAAACGTTTCAAATTCTGTGAAAAGACAATTTTCAAAATTGATTGATTTATATTTGCTTAAAATTTAAATACCACAAAGGGCTGCCTTCCAATTATCGAACTATTTTGTTTATCCATACAAAAGCATTGAACTTCTTCCAATTTCAAAACATCTTCATTGTAGCGCATTGTAGGATTTGAGTTAAATCCAAATTGACTGACTGCATTGTTTATGTCTTGCGAAATGAAATGAAGCAAAGAAATCTTTACAACTATTTTAATTAAACTACAAAGAAATAGAAAAACAATAAAAACAACAACAACAACGTGCGCAGACCACAGAGAAAAAGCAGAAGTAGCTGAAGAAGTGGTGGCAACAGGCAATTTTATTTCAAATACCCTACACTTAGATAAAACTGTTGAGTATTTAGTATTTGCCCAACTGTTGCCACTTTAGCATTTTTTTCTCTCTCGATGATATGAATTACCTAGACTTATCCGGTTTAAAAATTTTTGGAATCAAAAGTATTTCTGCACATTTCGAAGCTATTAGAAAGCTCTGAAGCATTGAAATATATTATAAGACCTCACAGGGACTTCTCGGTTAGGTGTTATGTGTTCTAGGGCTGATTTTTCTGCAATATTACATCAATTCTTTTTCATTTCGGTTAAAAAAATGTGTTCTTTTTGAAAGTATATTAGAGTCTCCAAAAATTGCATCACTTCTCTTATATCAGATAAGATTTTAAATGTTATGAAAAATTCGTTTAAGATTTTATTCTTCTCATCTGGCCTACAACATAACTTGTTGAAGTTTTTTAATGGAACACGAACATGTGTTTAATATTCTCTCTCACTCTATCTCAATCTCTCTCTATCTGTCCCTGTCCCGGTCTCTCCCTCTTCCTCTTTCCCTATCTCTCTCCGTTTCTTTTTCCTTGTTATACATTTCTTACAACAAATCAGTGGCGATGGAATGGAATTATAAGATATTTCTTTCTCTGCATTTGTTGCTAGTTACTTTAAGAGGTACATAACGCCGTCTCGATGTTGATTAGAGTCAAGGTTAATATTACATAATTCGTATAGTATATTGCTCCACTTCGTCTGTACTCGAAACCAACGTTCATCAAACTTTTTTAATGCGGTATTGTACCGTGTTCTCTGTTTTAACATTTTAGCTGTGTAGTTCGTATCTTCTTGCTATTAAAAACTACATCATCTTTTGCTCACATGGCGTCTTTTTCTGAGTTCAAGCAATTTGGTAGGTAATACCCATTGATGTAATTTTATCTGATGAATCATTGTTTCGATTGTCACGATACGATACCGTACAAAAGAGGTTAGATGAGCATTGAGCTGGAGTACAGACGGTGTGGGGGAACACACTGGTTGAGAGATCGCTCTAATATTGTTTTCATAATCCAAGAAAAAAAAATGTACCTGTACAGAAGGTACAAGAGGCTATGGGTTTTGTGCAAATGTATGTAACAGGTGGAAATAATGGTTGGAGACACCCAAAGTTACCCCCATTATGGTCATGAGTCATAGTGTAATCGATATAGCCATGTCCGACTGTCCGTCGGTCCGTTCGTATGAACGAAAGGATCTCCAAAACGGTAATAGAAAGAGACTTTTGCATTCGACTAGGACTTCGCCAGAATTTTACAAGTTTATTTCAAAATATTACCCAAAAACCCTCCCCCCCCCCCCATTAAATCAATCTTAAGGGTAAAAATTTCTTTGTCACAAAAAAAAATTAAGTATGTCTCTCTAAGCCGAAATACAAAAAGTTCGAATTGAATTTAAATGATCTATGATACATCCGTCCTCCCTTGTCTTTGCATACATATAAACAATTTTTATAAGGCACTTATTCGTGGAGTGAGAAGTGGGAGGATCACAATACTTTTCGTCAGTACCATTTTTCTTATTTTTTTCTTACTTTTTTTTGCACTGCTTGCTCATAAGCTAGGGCAACATTTAATGTTCTTGTTAGGCGACCTGCACTGTGAGAGAGCTTTTTACAGTCGGTTATGCCTGACTGTAATTTTTCTACTTGTTTTTTTTTTTTTTTTTTTTGTATTGAGTAAGAAACTATTTTCGAACAATTTTCGTCAATCATATGACAAAAAAAAAATGCTATAGTTATGAGTCTTCATAATACCCGGCCGCCTTTCTTATATAACTCTACCCATAGAGTACCGTATGAATACCAAAAATCTGTTTCAATTTTTTGTGATTTTTGTATGAAAAATTTGATTCAATGCTAATAAAGAATTCTCTAAAGTTCTAGATCGGACCACTAAAAGATGTTCAATCCTATTCTCTATCCATAAGAAGTATATATACACCTACTTGTTACACGAATAGAATAGATCATAGGTGGATAACAGCTTCTGAGTCAAAATAAATTTGAAGAGTATTTTGGCTTCGGTTTACATCTATTGCTTTGCTGTAGGTATAACAATTCAATCAGATTTTGTTTTGGTTTGAAGAACAGCAGGTCTGCACATGAAGGTAATTTGTTTACTTAATTTTTTTTTCTTTCGGTTGAGTTTTCAATTTGTCACATGTGCTTGATTGGTTTGCCTTATAATATATTCTTTTTGGCTACTTAAAGGCTACTTTCTAATTTCTTTTATTTTGGCATGCAGTCCCAACGTCATAAATACGCCATTAAAAAGCATTTGATACATCGGTTCATTGCAATTACCAAGCACTTGACTTGATTAGTCACTCATTGAGCACGCTTGGAAGTGCTAATTGAAAAGGTGAGGTTGTCGAGTACAAATAATCCATTGACAATTTGTACTTATCCAAGCATGAATACGTCATATGTACGCTGTATGACCAGTGACTAAACAGTTTGGCTGCACAGTGAACTACTAATTGGAGCATAAAAATTTAATAATATGCCTTAAAAAAATTCTAATTGCAACAATGGTTATTTCTGCTAGAACAGATTTATTTAGTGACTTACTTTCGCATTTGTTTGTTTACGCTCGAAAAAAAAAAACGTAAACAAGAAGTCGTAGACAATAAATAATATTTGTATGGAACTTCCCCACAATTAGGCGGTTTAGTCAGAATTTTGCTGAATAATTTTTGCTACTATTATTGACTCAGTTATTTAGATATAAATCAAGCTACACAATACATAGTAAAATATGTTTACATCCAATTTGGAAAATATTTACACAAAAGATTTTAAAGCGCATTGAATGAAGATGTTTTATAGACACATACATATATATCTTTGCAACTGTAAATATATATCTGTATGTTTTGTAATTAAGAAAACACGTTGCACAAAAATTTCATGGAATCTTCCATAGAACAATAACAAAAACAAGCAACAGCAGCCAAAAGGCAGACAGACAGACAGACAGACAGACAGCGCAATGATACAAACAAATTAAAAGTGAAACAAAAAAAAATAAATAAAATCTTAAAGGAATTTGATGTAGAGTATGCACGACTGCAAGGCACTCTATAAATGGAGCATTCGAATGCTAAAAGGTGCAATTGTACTCGCTGTTCCTATTTAAGTTAAGAAATAGTTCATAGATGCACAATTGGGTAGCCTCTGAACCCCGTTCGGAAGTGAACAAGGCGACAAACAACCCCCTCTACCCTCCTTAATAAAGGGTTGGTGCACAAGGCTTAGGCCCCGCCACAGTAACAAAAAAATGACTCCAATAAAAACTAAAATGAAGCCTCGGATAAAGCCCTATGAAGACGACCGATTAAAGGCTATGCTCCTGGAATGTCCGCACCCTTAATTGGGATAGTGGGTTGATGTTCTCGAAAGATACAAGGCTGAAAGAAAATACTATGTATAGAACAGGGATGCCCTAATCAACATCTACTATAGCTGACATTAGAGTCTGCACGAATTTGGATGCGGTTCCTTAGTAAGTAGAAAACTATGTACGTAGACTCATCTCCAAAATAAACCTTGTTAAAAAGCGCCTAGACTCATGGATAAATATTTAAATACACTACATTCAATAATGGAGAGATCGCTCCGGTAAACGTCTCCGTCTTCCTAAGATATATGAGATTAATAGAAATATACCTTCTGCTCCATGGCTAGGGCTGCCAAAGAGGTCATTGGTTTTACTAAATCTTTGTCAAACTCTTGGTACGACGAGGAGTGTCGCAATGCTACTGCAGAGATGAACGTTTCCTATCAGCGAACTCTGCAGTCGGGCGCAACTCGAGCTGTTAGAGAGCGATATCGAGAGAATCGGAGAAAAAAGGAACCCCTTTTCAGGCTTAAGAAAAAGGAGTTTCAAGATGTTGAGAGGTAATGCGACAGAAATGAAGCTCGAAAATTGTATCAAAAGTTGAAGCGTCTGACTGAAGGTTTTAAGCCAGGAGTAACGTTCTGTAAAGACGAAAGTGGGAATGTGGCACAGGAATTACTGAAATTATGGAGGAGTAATTTTTTCAACCTACTTGGAGGCGATGAAGTGCACAATATCGATATCGAAATGACACCGGAACCCCCAGTTAATGATGGCACCATTGTAGAGCCACCGGACTTTAACGAGGTCGATTCAGTTATTAAAAAGCTGAAATGTAACAAAGCAACAAGCTCTGATGGGCTGTCAGTGGAGTTATTGAAAACCGGCGGCAATGAGTTGGCAAGGAGTATGCACCAATTTTTATGCAAGATATGTTCCAATGAACGCATACCCAATGACTGGAATTTCACACCTCCCATTTGACGATTAAAAAACCTTTTTCGAAACGCCGGCGTTGTCTGGCTAGAAAACAACCTCTATGAACCCTTTTTTACCTAGAAAGGTTTCAGGCAGGGTGATGCGCTGTCGTGCGATTTTTTCAATCTCCTGATGGAATACATCCTACGCCAATGCCCGTACATACAGAGTATGTCGGGCTCGATCTTCCAAAAGGAAGTGATGCTGTTTGCTTACGCCGATGACATCGATATCATCGGCACGCAGAAACGGCGAGTCAGCGGCTCATAGGTCTTGCGGTGAATGAGGACAAGACGAAGTACTTGGTGTCTTCTAGCAATCCGTCATCGCGTCTTGGACGGCCATTGACGATGGAATTTCAACTTCAGTGTTGTAGAAAATTTCGTCTATCTTGGAACAGAGATAACCAGTAACAACAACGTCAGCCTAGAGATCAGGCGAAGAATCATGCTTGCAAACAAATGCTTTTTTGGGCTGAGCAAGCAAATGAGAAGTAAAGCCATCTTTTGAAAGACGAAAATAAAAATCTATGACACGCTGGTACTCCCGGTTCAATTGTATGGCGCAGTGATTACTTACTTACTCAAATGGCCGTCAACCGGTCATGGCCACGTCCAGGAAAGCGCGCCAGCCTCCATAATCCTGTGCGCGCTGGCGCCAGTCGTTCTGAATGCCAAGTACGGAGAGATCTCTCCATACCTGGTCATTCCATGGAGTCGTCCTCTATGTCGGCGTCCACCATGTAAACCATGCGTGCTGGAGCTCCTTCGTCCATTCGAATGAGGTGCCCAGCCCAGTGCAGACGCTGGAATTTTATGCGCTGGACTATGTCAACCTCAATGAATAGCTCGTACATGCCTCTGCGCCATACAGTATGACCGGGAGTATCAGCGTCTTATATATCTTTATTTTCTTCCGTATGAATATAGATTGTCCTGATGCTTGCTATTAGCTTCAATCGCCGTATTACTCTCTCCTGCTCATCACACACTCATTCCACAGAGTGCATAGAACTAATAAACCCTCTCATTTTCCAACTGCAGCGCATTAAAAATAGACAAATAGCTACAACAATAAAAACAACTTGTAAACTATAATGGAGTTAGAGTAAGACAGCAAATGCCTGAGATAGCAATAAAATAAATTAAAATATCAATTAGCAACGCACAAAGCTGCTTTCGAGATGTAATTTTCAGCTTTGCTAATTGCTAAAATAGTATTTCACTCGCAAAAAAATGCGCTTTAAGATCTTTATTGCCATACTCCCTTTATGTATATGGTTTTATGGCAACATTAATGTGGTTTCTAGAAAACTGACAAATGGCTAATAATTTCTTTTCAGTTATTTATTCAACCATAAACACTGCAAATGGAAAACTTAATGGCGCACATTATTTATTTTACACAGAATTCAATCAAGCAATTTTCGTTTTTCCTAACAATTTATGCATCATATTTCTATTGAAAATGATGTACTCCTTCCTAAAAATAAAATGCATGACGCCTATCGTATGAATGTGAGATTTTTTTTTACTCAAATGTACTCGAATGCGCGTTGTAAAAAGCAATTCCAATACATCATAAAAATCATCACATCATCACAGGCCATAGCCATTTATTCAACCATTTAACATCAATCTATGCAAATTTTTCAGTGTCATGGACTCGCACTATTTCGTATGATTTGTAGAGGTTGTGCGGTGTCGTGTAAAATTCGCTTGTAGCACTTTGTTGTATGGCTTGATTGGTGTTCATATTTGATTCAATTACAAAAATTTTCTTTACTAATTTTGTGTGTTTTGCGCATTGGCTTTTGGGAGGGAATGTAAATAGTAAAAAAAAAAAATAATAATATATTATATAAACAAGTACATACATGTTTGAATTTAATCCAATTGCAGCGAAGTGTCTATCAAATCTGTAATCCGAAAAATATTTTATTAAAATAGAAAATTAAATTGCGAGTAATATACGAATTGGTTTGGAAAAAATTATTGGTTTTAAAATATTAAAATTTTAAAAAGCGAAAAATGTGAGAAACAAGAAAACATGCTGCAATCGACTCAACTTCGAGCTACCCTGAAGCCCTCTTAACCCTTAAACTTGAATGGAGAATATATTCATATCCGCATCAATGTGGAGGTTGGGAAATTGGAATTGTTTGCTCAAGTTCACATTGTGAGAAAAGTTGTTGACTGCCATTCACCTGGGAATGGCCAACAATCATTCTCACACGTCCGCTAGGACATGTATCTCCTGGGTAGCCTCTGAACACCAGCAAAGCGTTGTCAAGGTGGGAAAAAACCTCTCCGACCCCTTTGATACCAAGAGAGGTTTCACGCAGGGCGATGCTCTGTCGTGCGATTTTTTCAATCTCCTACGCCAATGCCCGTACATACAGAGTATGTCGGGTTCGATCTTCCAAAAGGAAGTGATGCTACTCGCTTACATCGATGACATTGGTATCAACGGAACGCAGGAACGCCGAGTCAGCAAGGCGTTCTCGGAGATTGAAAAACAGTCTCGGCTCATGGGTCTAGCGGTCATAGAGGACAAGACGAAGTACTTGTTGTCTTCTCGCACTCCGACATCTCGACGGAGTTGTAGAAAACTTTGTCTATCTTGGAACAGAGATAACCAGCAACAACAACGTCAGCCTGGCGAAGTAATCCGGCGAAGAATCACGCTTGCAAACAGATGATTTTGTGGGCTGAGCAAGCAAATGAGAAGTAAAGCCCTCTCTCGAAAGACATAAATAATAAAAATCTATAAGACGCTGATACTCCCGGTCCTATTGTATGGCGCGGAGGCATGGACCGTGATTGAGACAGATGAGACAGCGTTGAAAGTCTTTGAGAGGAAGATTCTTCGCAGGATTTTCGGACCTATTAGAGTCGGCGACGAATTTAGGTCCCGTATGAACCGCGAGCTGTACGAGCTATTCGATGAGGTTGACATAGCTGCTGCACTGGGCTGGGCACCTCATTCGAATGGATGAAAGAGCTCCAGCATGCATGGTTTACATGGGGGCCCAAACTTGATTGGTGGACGCCAACATAGAGGTACAGGTATAGAGAGATCTCTCCGTACTTGACATTCAAAACGACTGGCGCCAGCGCGCACAAGATTATGGAGGCTGGCGCGCGTTCCTAGACGCGGCTATGATCGGTGGACGGTTGACGTCCATATAAGTAAGTAATTTGTAGATGAATATTATATTCGATAACACAGAACATAAACTAGAAAAGAACGCTGCAGTGGAGGGGCCTCTCTTCGAAATACACTGTTCCTAATAATTTGTATGAGGGTTACCACTTATAGTTTTCTGATCTACGCCTATATGGCATATTTTTTAACAAATATGCAAATGTATGATGCAACAGACAGATTTTGTCAAATCATCTCTTCTTGCTCAGCATAAAAATCGAGTCGATGTAGGCATGTCCCTTTGTCTAGCTATCCATATGAACATCGATAACTTGAAGCCTATAAAAGGTAGAGTCTACAAGTTTGTATGTTTAGATTCTTCTATTCCTTCCTTAGATCACTTGTATTCAATGAAGCAATTGCACTGCACATCATATCTCATTCTGAGTTCTATACGTTTCAATGCGAAAACTTGCATCACTCTGCCCATAATTTTAACTAACCAACTCAATAACCATTTTTTTTTTTTCAACATGCCTCAACTTTTAACGCTTTTTAAGTGCCATGAAAATGAAACAATTAGAACTTTTTATGCAATACCAAAAGTTGCACAACTTTTTTTTTAAATCTCAATGCAAACATGAAGTCGCGTGGCTTGAACCAAACTAAATAGAAAAAAAATTATAGTTGAGCACGTTACAAAAGCGCAAAAGTAATACCAAACTTCCAACGTGAGCAAAGCACAAAAAAAAACAAAAGCCAGCGAATTGCAACAATAATTTACAGCCGTATCTAACTATTATATCAAACAATTACTTAAGCAAATTTAAATAAAAAATACAAACACACACAGCTACATATTACAGCAAATGCTTAGATAATCTTAAACAAAACAAGGGGGAAAAAAACCAGTCACAAATTTAAATACTGCGCAAATCTTGAAGACAAAAGATACTTTTATGCAACGATTTCTTACTTTTCTTCTACATACTCGTAGATACATCTCTATTGGTGCAGCATATGCAGTTCACTTGTATGTCGTATGCTGACGTTGCGAGGTGTTAATTGAATGTCCGCAATTTATTTTACAACGTCGTAGCTCAAACTCAACTCAACTCAAAGTCAAGTATCTACAGTTTTGTATCTACAATATTTAACAATGCAATGCACAATGCACTCTGATTTATTTATTTATTCGTCAACGGTAAACGTTGTAAGAAAAAAAAAAAAAAACGACACGTTTAAAATAAATATGTATTATTTGTTGACAAAATGTCAGAGCATCAAATGCCGAATGTCGTTTATTGACCACCCAAGCCAATCAACGACCGAAGGTGTTACATGCCGCATACTCGAATGCAAATAAATTACATATTGAGCGACTGCAAAGACACTAAACACACAAATAAATCTCAACTATTTTAATTGAGCTATAAATGACGGACATTTTTAAGCGAAAATTTTCAACAAGAAGTGATTTAAAAGTTTTAAAAATTTTGTAATGCATAAAAATTTGTAAAAGGCATAAATTGAGAAGCATTTAAAGAGCTAAAACCCCAACAAAAATGATGGACACAAACTGTGGAAGCTAACGCTTCATATTAAACAATCAATAAGAAGAATTGTTCCTATTAAAGACCTTTGGAAACCATTTGACCGGCGAAATCCTAGTCGAATGCAAAAAGCACGAAGTCTCTATCCACTACCGTTTCCGAGATCCTTTCGTTCATACGGATGGACAGACGGACAGACAGACAGACGGAAATAGCTATATTAACTCCTCTATTCTCGACCATTATTTCTACCGGTTACATACATTTGCACAAAACCAATAAGCTCTTGTAACTTCGGTACAGCGCGTAACTAGGGAAATATAATCCTCCAAGTTGTTTCCCCGTTATCAGTGTGGATTAAGTTAGTTGATACTGTAATATCCTTCAAAATAGGACATTAGCATTTTCAGGTGTTTTTGGCCTATAAAGGCTCACATGCTGGCTGGCCACCGCACCTGTGACTCGCAACCTGTGCTCCTGGAGACCATAACAAACGCTGCGGTTGAGCGCCGCCGAACAGAGATAATTAGGAGTTGTGTGTGTGTGTGTGTGTGTGTGTGTCCGACCTCCATCAGAGGTTCTTGATGGTTCATATAAAGTACTTTTAGCTGAGCATGGCTGGGTCGTGGCAAAACGACACAAACTTATTCCTAATGTATTCGTCAGCGTCAACCTGGATTCTGGCAGTTTCGGTAAGGAAGAAGCAGTTGGTTACATCGGACTGACACACATATCCATAAGCAGTGCGGCACGCTTCCGCCATAGCGAACAACCATGCTTATTAATTCGAATAACTTTTATCAGAATCGAACACCATGAAGCCAGTGAGCTTCATCTATGTAGCTGGTACTTACTTACTTTAAAATCGCATTTACCAATCGAGTGGTGCATTGAAATCTGTCTTTCTGGAAATTTTCTAGCAGTCATCCTACCCAATCCATCAAACCAAAAGCTGTGTTCTGATAGTTTTTTGCTCGGGCTGGTCTATGCGTCTATTCTTCGGGGAGTTTGATACATCTTTGGTTTCTTTTTGAGGTAGCCCGACTTCTTCATTTCGTTGCAGTCGAAGCCACGGCAAGTGTGAATATAGAAGATTTGCACCAATTTTGAAATGTTGAGAGTGTCAAGATATTCCCTTCACGCCAGGACATGAAATATGAATGCAAGACTTTTATCGTAGCTTGGCTCTCACGTGTTTTCATTTTTACAAGGTGTACGTCTGTGGGGCTTCTTCGACTAATACTGGATAGTTTGTACGAGAGCCTCAGATGTGGCCCAGTCTTTTACACCAGATGATGTTTAATGTTTGCGAAACTCCCTGTCAACTGAGCTCTTTTCAAAGTATTTGGAGCCATGGTGCCTATTTTATAGAGGCGTTGGATGGACTTCTGTGCAAGAAGGCAAGCGTTTATGGTCAGAAGTTAGATTTTTACCGTTACTAGTGCTATTGTGAGAGTGCACTCAAAAAAAAAATTTTCCTGAAATTTAGGAATCACTACCTAAAAAATTTTTTTTTTACCTAAAACAGGAATTTAAGGTAAAATTTTGCCTAAAAATGAATTTTATGACCTAAATTAAACATTTTTTTACCTGAAATATTAGGAAACTTTTTCCTTGAAATTCATTTTTAGGCAAAATTTTACCTTAAATTCATGTTTTAGGTAAAAAAAAATTTTTTAGGTAATGATTCCTAAATTTTAGGAAATTTTTTTTTTGGGTGTGCTTAAAAAAGTCTCCTTGCTTGGAGTTCTTCGTAGCTTCCAACATACCGAAACTCCATGAAATAGTATCGGTCTTCCTATTGCAATGTAGTTCCAATGTTCTGGCCTTCACCCTTCTTTCACTCTTTCTTCCTCATTGGGCCATTAAGTCAGCTTGCAGTCCAAAACTTTTCCATCAAACCTTGCACAATAGCAACAGCTGAACATTATCATCATCATCAGCTATTTCATCATCATCGTTTATATATTTGCATTTGGCATTTGCAACGTATGCAACATCATTAACAGCAAAGCAACGACAAATTGTCGCTTTTCGTGTTGGCAATTTATTTTGTCAGCAATTGCGCAGCAAGCAATATTGAAATGCATAAACAGAAGGCGACGGCACACTACGTGTAGATGAATGAATGATAGACGAATTATCGGGGCGGTGTGCGACCAAAGTTGGGGTTCATTGGGGGCCTGTCAAATTAAACAAAAGTGTTTGGCATAAAGCATTTATGCAGCTATGCGCCATGTCTACCTGTCTAACTAACTGCATTGTCTGTCCGTCCGTCTCTCCGTCCGAATAAGTTTGCATGCAATCAACTTAATGGATTTGTCAGCATTTGAAAAATTTTGTTGTTTATATAGTCTACAGATAGTAAATATTACGCTACAATAGGAAATATAATTGTTTGAACTTCGATGATGAGTCAGTCAGACTGCGTTCGATACATGAAGGCTGGAATTACTTGTAAATTTGTAATAATTAAAAAAGAATTTAATAGGAATTAATTGATTCTGAGTTATGGGAAAACCTAGACGTGTGTGTGTATGTAGCTATGTAGAATATTTGATTGTATTGTAGATAGATAATGAAAATTGTTTTTTAATGAAATGCAATGAAAGGGGTTTCACAAGCTGTCAGAATGTTGTATGTTGTATGGGGTTACGATATCTAAAAAAATACGACACTTTTGAGCGTTTCATTCTTGTTTAATAAAGCATTTGCATTGCTCAAGTAAAAGAAAAAAACAAAATGAAGATAGCAAGAGTCGTGTGTACCCAACATCGAGATACCCTGTAGCCCCACTAAATATAATATTTGATGGGTGATATATTCCTATATGTATGCGTGTTGTATATTTTATTGGGAGGGAGTACCAGCGTCTAAATATTAACAACTGAAGGCTCTATCATTTGTAGTCTCCCAGTTTAGTCTCTTATGGTTCAAGTAGAGGAGATTAGTTGCTACAGAACAGTTTTAATGGATCTTCCAGATCTATACGCACGTTGTATTCAGTGAAGTGGTTCATCAAACAAATATTGAGTAGAAGAACAAAGTCTAAAGTATTTAAAATTCAATTACCAAAAAATTATCGTTCAAGATGCTACAAAATGCATTGCAAGTTTGCATATATCTGTCAAAGCACACCATCTGGAACAACTTAACTATCTTCCGTGAAGTAAACCCCTTTTGAAGTTCGCTAGAAAATTCCGCAGTTCACATTTCTTTAGCTAGGTAAATATTTTTATATTTTAAAACCATTTCGGATCAGCTCTTATGAATCATAATAATTTTAACCTTTTTCAAGTCGTAGTAGCGAGATATATACCAAGGCGAGAAAGAACTCCCATTAGTTGCCGAGACCAACTTTTCCCAAAAATTCTTTATTGTTTTTATTATGACAGATTTCTGCATATTGTTATAATCTTTCCTAATCAGCTCTTTGAGTTTGAGTGTTTCTCTACAATTTGTTGTTTGAATAAACTGTGATATTTTTTCTGCAGAGAATCAAACAGTTTATATTGTTTCAGCTCAGAAGCTGTTTTATTTCATTATTATTATTTTAATTTATTTAAATTCATTTCGATTCACTTTATTTTATTTTAATTTATTTTATTTCATTTCGATTCATTTTATTTTATTTTAAGTTTATTTTGTTTTATTTTGTCTTACTTTGTTTTGTTTTGATTTATTTGATTTTATTTGATTTTATTTTGTTTTATTTTGTCTTACTTTGTTTTATTTGATTTTATTTGATTATATTTTATTTTGTTTTGATATATTTGATTTGATTTGATTTTTTTTATTTTATTTGATTTTTTTTATATTTTATTTGATTTTATTTGATTTTATTTGATTTTATTTAATTTTATTTGATTTTATTTGATTTTATTTAATTATTTTATTTTGTTTTGTGTTTCATTTTATTTTATTTTATTGTATTTTATTTTATTTTATTGTATTTTATTTTATTTTATTTTATTTTATTTTATTTTATTTTATTTTATTTTATTTTATTTTATTTTGTTTTATTTGATTTGATTTTTTTTTTATTTAATTTTATTTTTTTTTATTTGATTTTATTTGATTCTATTTGATTTTATTTGATTTTATTTTGATTTTATTTTATTTGATTTGATTTTATTTTATTTGATTTTATTTTGTTTTATTTTGTCTTACGTTGTTTTATTTGATTTTATTTGATTATATTTTATTTTGATTTGATTTGATTTTTTTTATTTTATTTGATTTTATTTTATTTGATTTTTTTTATATTTTATTTGATTTTATTTGATTTTATTTGATTTTATTTAATTTTATTTGATTTTATTTGATTTTATTTAATTATTTTAATTTGTTTTGTTTCATTTTATTTTATTGTATTTTATTTTATTTCATTTTATTTTATTTTATTTTAATTTTATTTTATTTTATTTTATTTTATTTTATTTTATTTTATTTTATTTGATTTTATTTGATTTTGTTTTATTTGATTTGATTTTTTTTTTATTTTATTTTTTTTTATTTGATTTTATTTGATTTTATTTGATTTTATTTGATTTTATTTAATTTTATTTGATTCTATTTGATTTTATTTGATTTTATTTTGATTTTATTTGATTTGATTTTATTTTATTTTATTTTATTTTATTTTATTTTATTTTATTTTATTTTATTTTATTTTATTTGATTTGATTTTTTAGGCCCTGTACCGAAGGTACAAGAGCCTATTGGGTTTGTGCAAATGTATGTAACAGGTAGAAATAATGGTCGGAGACCCCCCAAAGTTACCACCATTATGGTCAGGAATGAAAGAGGAGTCGATATAGCCATGTCCGTCTGTCCGTCCGTCCGTCCGTCCGTCTGTATGAACGAAAGGATCTCGGAAACGGTAATAGATAGAGACTTCGTGTTTTTTGCAATTCGACTAGGATTGCTCCGGAATTTCACAAGTTTATTTTTAAATTTTGCCCCTCCCCCCTTCCCCATAAAATCACCCCTTAGGGTGAAAATTTCTTCGGCACAAAAAAAAATAGAGTGTATATAGAGTGTATGGAGATAACGTCTCTCTAAGCAAAAATCATATTCGCGCAGTCATGTGTTTGGTCATAAGCTCGGGAAACATTTAATATGTTTGTTAGGCGACCTGAACTGGTACAGGGCCTCTTACAGTCGGTTACGCCCGACTGTGATTTTCTTACTTGTTTTATTTGATTTTATTTGATTTTATTTTATTTAAGTTTCATTTGCCATATTTGAAATAAAAAAACGTAACGCTTTTCTACGCAAGCACCGAAAGCTTACGACTAACGCACTACAAAGCTGTGTCATTACGTCGCTTATACACAGCAGAGACAAGAACCAAACAATAACGTAAGCGTTAAAGGAAAAGCTTTAAACGTAAGCTTTTCCATATAATTTTGGAAGTCGTTGAACTCGAAACAAAAAAAATAATAATTTAATAAAAAAAAAAATAAGTTATTCTTTCTGGAAAATAGTCTGCGGAACTCACATCTTTTTTTGTAGCATTTTTCTCATTTTTATTTAAATTGTTTTCAGCTTTTGAAGTAATTAATGCAAGACAAAATCCAAAATGGCAAACAATAAAAAAAAATCTCGGAAATGTCTACACAGAAAATACTTATAAAAATGTAATTAAATAAACATAAACCGAAATAATTGTTACTGCTCGCCAATATATGCGAAAGCATTTACGAATTTATGGCCAATTATTTTTTAGCTGCACGCTACACGCTGAAAGCAATATGAAGAAGCGAGTGAAGCGAGTCTATTTAAGCAAATTTTAATAATAATTAATTCTGTTTTCATTTTATTTGTAAAACTTAAATGGAGGCTATAAGGTTTATACCAAATTAAGTTTAGGGACGCCCAGCAATGTTTAGAGTAGAAAAAATAAGATTTAGCTTATATTCCTGATGAAGCGATAGTTTAAGAACTTAGTTCCCAAAAAGTGTCTCTAAACCAAATAGTGCCAATTTATTGACTTTTGAGCTATACAACATCCCATAAAAAATGGAATGAAATTTCATGTCATTCAGTCATAGGCGTGGGTACATAACAACCCAATGAGGTATAAGTCTTGTCAAATGTTTGGCTGACCAGCTTGGACTGGTTATATGTTGGGAATGGCTTTTTACATCAACAGTCTATCCACCCTCCAAGATACACAACCAGGCTTAGAACAGGGCAAGTTGATTGTGTTTTCGCACTAAATCAATTAATTTTTACAAAAGTCATTGAGAAATTTTATTATTTTCTTGTGTTGTGGCATTCAAATTATTGCATAATAAAAAAGAAAACAACAAAATCTGCATACAATTCATTTCAATCAGATATAAATCAATCGCATAAAGAATATTTGCAAATAAATACTTTCCCAAGGACATTTGTATGCACTGCATATAGCAAAGTTATTGAACTCTCTCACGCTCTGTCGAAAGCTTGTGCATACATGTGTCCGCAACAAGGTGAAATCAGGACATGTATAGCTCAACTACTACGACTTGCCACACAGTGAGTCAGCCAGCTATATATAATACGAATTTACAATTTGAAACATTCGGACATACTTGCAGTGCATGTCCGTCCGTCCTACATGTACATTCATATCAATTTCGTTTCATTTTCGTAATATTTGCTTGCTACTTGGTCCTTAGACTGCAAATATGACATTCTCTGCAATTTGCAGAGGGTTAGCTATCAATACAATACAATGCAAGCATCATGAGCCGAAGGACAAACTATGAAACTGCCAATTGGCATAGAGTAAATTCAATTAAGTAGTCAAAAATTATACAAAGCGGAAAATCCATTCATACATTTGGCATTGAACGCACGCGCACCCACTGAAACACTTTACTCAATTAACTTTTAATCTAAGCTTAGCCTTGGCAACGCCATCATCATTGAATGGTTGCACATTTCCGCCGGAAATCAAACAAGCAAAACACTAAACGCCTACGGCTATGCTGTGAAAAAGTTCCGCCAATAAAGCGCGTTAATAAAAGCACAATCGGATATTCTATTTATAAACATAAACAAGTAGAAAGCACTCTTGTCTCTAGAAGGCCAATTTTTGGCGTCGCAATTGAATCCCTTTGGCGACATTATCATCGTCGTCGTTGCTGTCATCGCCATCGACATCCCCTTCCATCTGTACAAGTAAATATTTTATCATTAATCATTATTTAAAGCGCAAATACCTTTGTTGACTGAGTACAACACCCATGCGATTTGGTGTATAGATTTTTTTTTTTTTGTAGGGAATAGTGCTGTGGAGTGTTCTATGCCATTGCCATTGAGTTTGTGTCTGCCTGTTTAAGCTTTTAGTTGTCAACATTTCAATTAACTTTGCAGAGGCAGTCAGACATGCGTGAAATTTATGAACGAACGGAAAAGTCTCAAACGAGTCAGACTAACAAAGAGGAGAATATTTTTAAAAAACTAAAAATAGCTTTTATTAAAGGGAAACAGAAAATAGTTATTGAATTTTTCAGTTAAGGCAGATTCAAATATTTGTGTTAGCTGAAACTATTTTATGATGCCTTTAATCTAAAGTTTTTATGTTGTTTGTGCGTGCATCACGTAGAAACCGCTCATTGGATTCATAATCGATTTATTGAAAGATGATAAGCTTTATTGTATTTAGTATTTAGCGTTTTTTTTTTTTCAGCAAAATCGATCTGCAGAGTCACAAGTTATTAGTGTTAAGCTTACATTTTTAAGCTTAAAAATTGTCAAACACTAATGCTATTCAAACTGTTTGCTACTGCATGTGTGCTACTCAAACTGCACGTAACTCAATTACCTTAAATTATATCTAAATATTTTATTTTTGGTGATGCGTAACCCCTATATAAATGGAAGTCAAGGCGTATTAGCGATGTACAGCAGAATACAAGACCAACTTGTAAGCATCACTCCGATCAACTGGCTCTAATAGTCCCATTAAGAGCCGGTCCAATCAATCTACTGAGTGAATGCCCACTACTATCTACAACCACACCTGGAAAATGCCTTAAAATGCTGACCTCAGCGATGGTAATAGATGATGCAGAGGATCGTACATGATGCCGCTAAAATTGCCAACACTCCAAGAAAACAGCACCCGAACCAACGCCCTTGCTTTACCTTTGACCAAGCCACAAGCGAGCTCCTTCGTACAAAGCGAATACTGCATCAGGACACAGCATTCCCTGGTCAGACTAGATTTTTTGCGACGCAGTTAGTGAACTACATATTAATGGCATTTGATGAAAAGGAGTACTGTGGACGTACACGAAGCCTTTGACCGAGTATAGCACGCTGGTCTTTTAGCGAATATCAAAACTACTCTTCCATCCCCTTTCTACTTAATTATCAAGTGAAAGTGCGAGAGAAGCTCTCAAATGTCCATCCCGTGATACCCTATTAGAAGGTCTAGTCCCCTCTGTGGCAATGCTGGGAATACTTCGTCGACCCCAGAGGATTTGAAAGGTTTGAATGAGCCGATGGCCAAATATCACTTGCAAGTATTCTGGTGTATTTTCTTGCAGTATGGGGATGCATTCTGGAAAGTGAGTTACGAGTAAAAAGCGTGCTTTCTCCTCCTCATCTCCACCTTTAGTTTAAGAGAGAGCTCTAAATATTCTAGTTGCAGGGCTTGTATCTGCAATGTTACTGCAAAATTTTCGAAAGTTTTCTCTCTTTGCCTTCCGTATATTTTTGTTATATTCAGTAAGACTGGTCGTGTACTCTAACCAGTATCCAGTCCGCTTAGATTTATTAAATAGGCTCCTTACTATTGTCCTAAGTTTCTCTAAATCTTACAGGCACACACATACATATGTATACGACGAACTATTTGTTGTTGCTGCGCGTAGTGTTAGCAGGCAGCCATATTTGACCTCGCTTCGTTAAGATTATTGCAGAACAAGTTTGAATCCCATTTATATAAGCCATAATAGCCAAACACAACTTGACAAGCCATACACAGATACTCCCACACACACACACGCACTTGCATAGAAGCTTAATTTGCCATTAGCTCTTGTGCGACATTGACAAAAGTTATCAAAGCAATTTTTTTGCTGTTATTTTTGTGGTTTATATATCGAAATCTAAAAATTAGCCATGCAATTAGTACTCATAATTATATTATGCTGAGCACCGCCGGGCGGGCCACTCAGTCACATTTTTAATGGATGTCATTTTTTAAGTAGCAACAAAGTCATTTTATGCGAATTATAGAAGAATCAAAATGAAAAAGAGAAAGTAATCCAATTAAATCACAAAATAACAGATAAAGGATCCGAAACGCTATAAAAAACATAAATTCTCATTAAAACTTTTGCATTGACAGCAATTTTCAACAAGGATTTTAACAATCGAAACCGCTATAAACAACATTTCAAATCGGCAGCGAATTTAGCCAAGAATGGGCTGCAAAACATTAAAAGCGATGTACAACTGGAAAGGTCAAGAAATAAATCAAAAGTTGAAAGTCAATGAAAGAATTTTGAGCGGGAATAAGTATTTCGCTACAAATTGGCAGAAATTAACATAAAACAGAGATTAGAGATACACAGAGATAGAGAGAGCGAGAGAGAGACAAACCATAAGAATGCTTTGCTTACGTCCCATGTGTGTAGTTATTCCTTGGGCGCACAAGACATGTTGATTCACTTCAGTTCACTGACCGACAAATTGAAAAGAAAATCAATGAGACATAAAAAAAAACTTTCTTTATATTATTTCTGCTTAAATGGAGAAAAGATGGTTGAAACAAAGAAGTGATGAGGATGCATAGTCAGCCAACTTGTGTGAAATATTTTTAGAAGAAGAAGGATTATTTTTTATGTGAGTTTAGTTTTTTAAGAAGTGCTGAGCATGGCTTTAAACTGAACATGTAGAAGGAGCAGTTGAATGAACTATTTATAGCCAAAGGATGTATCAGTGTTTTGCAAGCTGAAGTATTTAAATTTAATTAAGCGCATGGTACAAGGGATGAATAATAAAGCATTTTTACTGAATACTGGATATGTTTTACTCTTTGAAACAAACAAAAAACGAGTATACTACAGTGGCGCCCGAGCAGAGACCATATTGCGTTAACAAGTATTGGGATGCTGTGCATGTTTTGCTTTATAGTCAAAAATTAACTCGGAAAAAAGCAACTAGGACACTGTTTGCCAGCGTAATTCTTCGCCTGATCTCCAGGCTGACGTTGTTGTTACTGGTTATCTCGAATCCAAGATAGACGAAATTTTTTACAACACTGAAGTTGAAATTCTCCATCGTCACTGACCGTCCAAGACGCTTTGACGGAGTGCGAGAAGACACCAAGTTCTTCGTCTTGTCCTCATTCACCGCTAGACCCATGAGCCGAGACTGTTTTTCAATTTCCGAGAACGCCTTGCTGACTCGCCGTTCCTGCGTACCGATGATATCGATGTCATCGGCGTAAGCGAGCAGCATCACTTCCTTTTGGAAGATCGAGCCCGACATACTCTGTATGTACGGGCATTGGCGTAGGATGTATTCCATCAGGAAATTGAAAAAATCGTACGACAGAGCATCGCGCTGCTTGAAACGTCTCTTGGTATCAAAGGGGTCGGAGAGGTTTTTCCCCAACCTGACAACGCTTTGTGTGTTAGATAGCGTCGCCATGCAAAGACGGACAATCTTTGCCGGGATACCTAGTACAGACAGGGCGTTGAAGAACTTCGATCGTATCGGCGTGTCGAAAGCGGTCTTTGTTGAACTCACGGGTCTTTTCCAAGATTTGGCGTAATGTGAATATTTGGTCATTGGTCGACCGACATATTGCGTAAACTTGTAAAAATTTCTCCTACGTTCAAATCAAGCAAAGATTCTCTCGACCAGTTATTTCATGTTGCAAATTAACGATCCATATTATTAATATAATTTGTACCAGGGTAACATAAATATTTGTACCAGGGCTGCATAAATATTTGTACCAGGGCTGCATAAATATTTGTACGAGGGCTGCAAAAATATTCGTACCAGGGCTGCAAAAATATTTGTACCAGGGCTGCATTAATATTAGTGCAACGCTATATGATAATATTCTCATGTCAGATGAGGAGATTATATCTTCTCCGGGTGGGTGTGAGTACGATAATAGCTCAGTTCAACTTTTACTACGTGAAAACAGCATCTGCTGTGATAGCTTTGTTGAACATTAGGCTGGGCCTGAGACTACTTCTTATCCAGGAATCCTGAAACTATAAAATCGGCATAAGAAGTCTCTTATATGGTACTCAAAATATGCAGAGAATATGCATCTATTCTTGTCTTTCAGGTATCCTAACAGGATATCAGCGGATATCTACGCAAAGTTGTGAACTCATCTGGCTACCTACTACAGGCAAGCAAACCGAGCCTTCAGCCAGGAAGTTAGACATTGTAAAAGACAGAACTTATAACTAATTGACAGTGATACGATGCACCTTTTTTGGAGAAGCACAAATACAAGTAAGGGGGTTCTTTCTACAGAAAAGTTTGAACGCAGGCAATACACCTTCTAACTAGAGCTAGGCAAGACGTTAGTGACATCTGCTACTGCAACGCTTCTATATCTGTTATGAAGAGTTTCAGTTGAACCATCCATGTTGGCTCAATGGAGTATCCTACTTGTAGGATAAAGGATGTAGATTATGTAAAAGAGCATTCAATTTCTCATAAATATCCTTTAAATACGTTTTTAGATACGTTTCAGTTATAACTTCTTACAAATTATGAAACAGTTAACCGAAGTCATGCATGCAGCAGTTAGAGCAGGACTCCAATTATACAAATTGCTTTCCATCAAATTAATTTGAGTTGAATTTTTAGTTGCTACAATTGAAGCGCTTCCTTTGAGTGCAATTAAACGCTTCAATAAGCATAAAATATCAAAATATGAAACACTGACATCATTCCTGAGGCGCCTTAGCTGCCAATCGACATGCAACATTTCAATCAACAAATTGCAAGGACCTTCAACTTTTATGTACTTAATCAATTGCACAAAGCCATGCATACGAAAAGGCGCAAGGAGCGCAGAAGAAATTTTTTTTTTTAATAAATTACCAATACACTTATAGGATTTAAGTGGTTTTATTATAAAGAAAAAAGTGAAACATTTAAATAATTCTTAGCGATTTGCCATTATATGGCGGCTTTAAGTTAAGCTTCTCTTCATACAGCTCACAAGCGGTCTGCATGCAAAAGACTTTGAAGCAAGTAAAACTTTTCTTTTTACATGCACAACGAAGGCACGCTTTCAGTCAATTTATTACAACTTTATTTTTTTTTTCTTCACTTCAGCACGTTGCGGTTCTTTGCAGGAAAAAGGAAACTTTTTTCAGCTGAAAATTTAATTACATGCGGCTGTGCAAAATTGGCTAACTTGCGACTTTGAAGGAGTATAAAGTAGACAGGAAGGGCACGCGCGCGTCAGTTTTTTTTTAAACATTCTGTAAGACTTATTGAATCGCCATTTTGTAAACTTAAGTAGTAGAAAAAAAGAAGAAATACGGCCATATTTGCTTTATTATTGATGGCAGCTGCACTGTGTAAAAAGTGTAGCATACTTTTTGGCTAATTTTGCTTTGTGGCTTAACTCAAAACAAATTAAAAAGCTTTTAAAAATTCATGAAAATTCTAAATCAATTTTCAATTGTACTAAAAGTACAATCCTTAAAAAAAAGAAAAAAAACAAATTATGTAACAAATTTCTACACACACAAGCACGCATCTGCGGTGCGTCTGCTATATTTCAACAACGTTGAGCCACATAAATTATCCAGAACACTGCTGAACCAATGTGCTAGACAAGCTAATTTATTCTGACATCTACACCTCGCACAACAAAAACAACAACAACAACAACATAAACAATGGTTAAGAGTATATTATTTTGACATCATTGGCGCATGAAAAGGCTTTGCCTCTATTGACTGTATTGAACCGAACCGAACCAAACTGAACGAACTGAAGTGAAGTGTTTTCGCCGCTTGGTTGCGTATCTTAATAGCAAACATATTGACTGCTGCGTTGTGATATATCACATGACGTCGTATCTATAAAGCATGCTTATCAATTTATGCCAGCAAAATACATTTAAAATGTCGTGCTTTATGTAACTGAATTGCAAACATATTCATATACTCCCACACATACACTGTGATGTGTAACCTTTAAAAGCGTCTGTAGTTTGGATTTATCGGTAAATAACTTTGTGCTGTCTAAATATATTTACAGACATATATCGATGAATTGCCTATACAGAATATTGTATTATTTATGAGCAAATTGATTGATGGTTTTGCATAGCTGAACAAGCTTGAATAAGCTATTGGTCCACTCAATGCTTAGAGTATGTTAAGACAAATTTAACAATAAAGGAAATTATGATATCAAAATGTTCTCAGCGTTGAGAAATTTTGATACAAGTTTAAAAAATAATTAAATGCAGGTTTTTAAAGTAATTTTCATGTTTTGGCATAAGTATTTTGACAAGTGATTATATTTTAAAGCATCAAACCATAATACTTAAAGAAATTTGATTGTGAGTGAATAAAATTTATTGGACCATTTGGAATCAATGACTTTTAGAAGCCAACTTGTAACTGAATCTACTCAATTCTAAAGGACATCTGAGAATAACTTTTTACTTTGGCAATTGTTTCTCGTCTTAGGTTTTATATTGGGCACACTTTATTGCTGAAAAAATTTTTGTAAATATTAAACAATTTTGTGTCTATGCTCCAGCAATACTTCTATTCTTCGGTAGGTGGCAACAATGATGTCAATAGTTAAAATCTGGCAATACTAAAATAAGGTTTGATATTTTTTAGGGCGAACGTACAAAGTTTGTTGTATGGCGATGAAGCACCATCAAAAACCATAGTACATCGCTTGTATGTTGATCTAAATCATAGTCGTGGTTCGCTTAGCGACGTATTCCGTGAAAGTTGTCCAAAATCGATTGTTGTGCCATAAAACATCGATGCTGTGCTTGAACTGAGATTGAAGCATCCCTAAACATTAGTTCTACCAGCATAAAAGATTTAGCATGAACACCTTGACAATCGCACAAAAAAAGAGGCTCGTGTGAATTGTTGCAAAGAAATTCTGAATAAATATGATCAAGGTGATTCAAAAGAAGTTTATATGCGTATGATCAGGACACAAAACAGGAATCGATAGTCCAATACGAGCCAAATCTAACATAAGTTGTTCGCGCATAAAGCACTGTAATTCAGCCGAATAGATCAAGTGGCCACTGTTTCGCTTGAGCAACGTAGGACGGTCAATTCTGAATGGTATACGACCATCTGTTTGCCTCAAGTCACCGGAGAAATGCGCAAAACCAACCGTCGAAGACGAGTCACCCTCTACCATGACAATGCAAACTCTCACCACTTCGGCTTAAACAAGAAGTTTTATAAGAAGTTTAAGAATAAGTTTTTGAGCACGCAAAATATCGAATTGATGGGTCATTCGCCGTTCAGGTCCAAATGATTTCTTTTTATATCCAAACATGAAACATAAACTGCGTAATGAACGTTTTTCTACGCTCGAAGAAGTTTTTGGTGCGTTCGTAGCCCATGTTTTGGAGATGCGGAAAAAGTGTTTCAAAATGATGATGTGGCTGTCTACTCGGTTGATCTAGTGCATCGTGAAATAAATACGCTCTACCATGGCAACAATCCCATGGAACAGGAAAAGGCCAACATATGGCTGAGCAATTTCAAAAATCGGTAAACACATCAAATTGTTATTAGCAACTTGACTAATTCTATAAAACACTTTCAGAACTATGCGTGATCTGCATACGAGCTGTTTTACGGCACAGACTCTGCGCAACAAAATACAAAACGCCTTGTAAGAATTTCCAACAAACGCAACTCCTTATTAACGCATCTCGGTCAAATCGACGAACGTACAGATGCTGTGATTGTAACCCAATTGAGTTTAGCTGTGGCCGATCTGGCACTTTTGATGGTCTCATGGGAGGATCCAATTAAGGACTTACTTGCGGCGCTTATGCCACATCCGGCTGCTTGGTGGCCACTATTGGATATATTAAAAGTGCTGCCTGAAGAGATAGAATCACGTTATCTGCATCTCGGTGAAAACCGACGTTTGGAAACACAGAGGAAGATGCGTGCCTGTGCGGCAGATGTGCTGAAGTTTCTTTGCATGTGTCTGCAACGCAACGATTTGGAGAAAGAGCGCATGCTGAATAGTACGCTGCGTTGTTTCAGTGTGTGGCTGGATAACGAGGTGTTTCCGGCGCAATACTTCTACGGAAATCCCATCATAGAGCAAGCTTTTCTGTTACTGAGTCAGCCGAAAACCGAGAGTAAACTGCACGACAATGCAACTGAAGTAGTCTGCTCGCTGCTCTCGGTTATCGGCGGAAACATTAGTAGCTACAGAAACTATACACAGCTGGAGATGGAAGTCTTCAATGCGGTCTGCATGCTGGAGACAGCTTATAATTTAAGCGTGACGCATGAAGACACCGAGAAGGCAAAGAACTACTGCCGCATATTTACAACGCTAGGTGACGCAGTCTTCTATGAAATATTTTCGGAGGGAAAAACGCCGCACTATTCGCTGAAGGCACTAGATCTGGCATTGCTGTGTGTGAGCCACTCTGATGCCGATGTGGCAGAGATCACCTATTGTTTGTGGTACCGCCTCAGCGATAAATTGATTGACTGGCACAGCAAGACTACACAGTTTAAGCCGCATATTGAACGTCTAATTGCCGCTTTATGTCGGCATGCGCAAATTGATGTTTCTCAGGAGGGACTGATCGATGAGCAAAGTCAGTTTTATGTAAGTTTTTTAAAATAATTTGCTAACAAAACTTTTTAAACTAATAATTTTTTCTTCTTTATATTTACAGGACTTTCGACATAGAATTGCCGATCTCATCAAAGAAGTTGTCTTTGTTGTTGGTGCAGGCGCTTGTTTCAAGCAAATGTTTCACACATTACAAACCGGCGATGGCACCTGGACTTCGACGGAAGCAGCGCTCTTCGTTATGCAGCATATTGCAAAGCATGTACGTAACGAGGACGAAGTCATACTCAAGGTAGTCCAGGCCATACTATGTCTGCCGGAAAATACGCACATAGCAGTGCGCTACACCTCGATCATGCTGCTGGGTGAACTAAGCGAATGGCTTGAGCAACATGACGACTCATTGCAGGATGTGCTCAACTTTTTACTCTACGCTTTGCAGCAAAAAAATGGCTTGGCTACTGCTGCTGCCATAGCATTGAGAACAATTTGTTCCATCTGTCGCCGGAAGATGGTCAGCCACATTGGCGGTCTTTTAGAAATTGCACGGAGTCTGCATAGCTTTGAAATAAGCAACGATGAGGCAAATCGCTTGCTGAAAGGCATTTCATTGATACTAACTCGTTTGCCACGTGCTCAAGTTGAGCCAGCATTTCGTGAAATTATAAGCTTTCAGCTGCAACCGTTGGCACACCTGGTGGAGCACAATGGAACAATACAAAAGGATGAACGCACAGATCCTGTATACTGGATAGATCGCACTTGTTCGCTTATACGACATACAAATCCTGATGTACCAGACAGCGAACCACATCCGACTGTACAAATCCTAGCAGATGCCTGGCCACTGCTGTCGAGTGTGTTGGAGAATTATCAAAAAGATGCACGCATCACGGAACACACATGCCGTCTGCTCCGTTATGCTATACGCTTGGTATGCAAGCAAGCTGCGCCATTCGTACTCTATACGCGACACCAACATAGCTGCTTCTTATACTTGGCCTCTGTGCTGGTCGATGAATTGATTACTTGAAATGCTGCAAGCATTCATTGAACCCACATTCAAGATGCTGCAAGTGGAGCATGGGCTGCGCAACAATCCGGACACAGTTGTCCGCTGCAGCTGCTGCAAAGTACGCTCATGACACCCATGATTCAGTGTGCATTAATGGCCTGCTCACTTGATCAGCGGGAGGCGAATGCTTCTGTCATGAAGTTCTTTATAAAGTTACTAGAATCGGGACGTTCTGGAAGTTCTAATTGCGCCGATTGTAAACCGTTGGTGAAAGAAATTGCTACACAACTTGGCAAGGAGCTCGTCATGAACCTAATACATGCCTCTGTCTTTCCGTGGTTCTTGTACATAGTAGACGACGTGGCTTCAGTTTTAAAGCAGCTAAAACGTGTAGTGAATGCAGCACATATGGACTTTTATTTGAAAGAAGCGCTGGATGCACTACCGAAGAAGCACAGAGGAGGTTTTGTAAATGCCACACAACAGCAATTGGATGAATTTCGAATTTCATGACGAATATTCTCTTTGAAAAAGGTTTATATTTTATTTGCTATTTCCGAAATATAAATATTTCCGCTCGTATGTCTGTGTTATAAATAAAAATCATTTCGAGTTCGATTTGAATCTATGGAAGCTACTGCAGAATGTGAGCTATATATCAGCTGTTTACCGAACTTCTCAAAAGATATTTCATATATTTCAAGCAGAATATTTCAAAGTTAATATGCTGACAAGCTGTTGCTCCCCATGCTACTCAGCGGATTGATTTTTGCATAAAAACTGCAGAGCAAAAAAAAAAAAACAAACAACAGCGTTCAGCAGAATGTTTTTTGCCTAAGTTTCAAGTGAAAATCTCAGCAAAATGTCAAATAAACAAAATGGCGAAAAAAAAAAATAAAAAAAAAAAGAAAATGGCGGTTATGCTGAAGGCAATGAACTAAGTGCAAAAAAAAATGCGAAGACGTTTAAGTGCAAAAAACTTAGAAAAGAAAGAAATAAAATCCGTGTACAACTTGTTGAAGCTGCTCTCTGAGCTGTTGGCATAGTGCAAGGACATTTTAATGCGCCGGCAGCGTTAAACGGGCGCAATGTGAAATGCTTTCGTAAACAAGAATTGAATTCTAAAAACGGGAAAGAGTATACGAATAGAAGTAATGAAAACCAGGCGTTTCTGTGGCAAGAAATGCCACAAAAACTTTTTAAATGTTTGCACAAACTTTTACTTTTAGTCTTGCTGCTGTTGCTGCTTACTTTAAGTGCCTCAAAGCAAGCTTACAAAAAAAAAATTTTATTTAATTTAATTTATTTAATACTAAAAAGTTTTGTATGCAAGGCTTTAATTCAATTAAATTTACTTTTATTGAAAAGGGAAAGTTTCAAGTTTTGTAAAACGAAAAACTATTAGCAGAATCCTTTTTCTGTTACTAGCTTAAGCTGCCAAAAGCCTTTTGGTATATGCTGCAATGAATGCGAAAACTTTTACACATATATGAAAAATTTATTGTAACTGCTTGTCAAAGAAAAAATAATTTATTAAATTAAAAAAATATATATAGTATATGCCACAAAATTGTTCCCAGCAACCCATGGCAGTGAAATAAATGATTATAATAAATGTGTATGACGCAGCCTGTTGGCTGATGCCGTGTGGCATAAAAGTCATTACTGAAGTTGTTGGCAGCAGAAACGTTTATCAGTGGACCACAAATGAAGGCACATGGCACCTCATTTATGCGTGTATACAGCAGCTATTAGCATTTTCACTAGTATTTTTGCCGAAACAGCTGAGCTTCCTGCACAACTAAAAACAAAAAAAAAAAAAATATGTATATATCGGGCAGCACAAAATAAATTTAATAAAGCCTTTGACCGCATTTTGTGCTGAGACGTGTCGTGCTGTTGGTTTAAGCGCATTAAAGCCCCAAATTAATGCTATTAACTACAGACCCACACACACACACACAGCGGCAAATAATATATTTCATATAGACACTCTTACTCTTAACATGTTTATATATAGTATAGAACTCCATTATTGCTCTTCTTCATTACCGCAAAATTTCATATGAGCACAAAATAATTTCAATTAGAACAACTTCATGTTGTATCGTTCAAAAAACAGGCGTAACACAAAGCAATCATTCGCCATATGAAGCATGAAGCTCTATTTCTGTAGTAAATTAATTAGATACTTGCTCACACATGCATATTGTTGTATCTCATACTTTGCCATATGCTAAGTTATATAATACATTTCCAACAGTCACGTACTTCATTAGCCTATACTAATTGTGTTCAATATGCGCTCGAAATTTTCCTATTGCAATGAACACTAATTTTGCTTACTCAAGGCTTCAAACCGAAATTATTCACAAAATAGAAGGAGAAAGAAAAGGAGAAATAAAGAAAGCATCAACATCAACTGCCAAACAAGAGGATGATCTACCAGCTTGGTCAACTTACCTCACTATCTTTTAATAAGCGCCGAGGACTACCCAAAAACGTATTCTCAAATAACGCACGTAATCTCGTTTTCGGTGCAAGTAATATTCTGCAAAAGGAATGCTCTTGCTCTTGTATTGCACTGCTCTTCAAAAGAGTTATCCCGAAATTATGATATTTTACATCACCCTCAGCTGCATACATGCGTAAATTATGTGAGGCTTTAGTTAAGAGTTTTACAGATATGCACCTGGAATGCCTGCACCTTTAATTCGGATGGTGCAAATATCCAGCTGCATCCTGTGTCATCTACAACAGCTGCCATGCGAGTAAGCACGAATTTGGATGTGGTTTCGTGGTAAGTAGGAAATTATGTAGGCTCGTCTCCATATACACGCCTGTTGACATGCGCCTAGAAGCGATACGCATCAAGACTAAATATTTTCATATAAGCTCGACTTATGCGCGCGCCCCGACAGAAGAAAAGGGGGACAATGCTAAAGATAAATTTTATGAGCGCTTGAAACTTCTATACGAGCGTTGTCCCAAGCTTGATGTTAAAATCTTACTTGGCGATTTCAAACCAAAAAATTGTGAAGGAAGGAATCATCGCCCCAATCGTTGGAAAATTTAGCATTTAAGACTTACTGAAATGGCCGTCAACCGTCTACCGGACATGGCCGCATTTAGGAAGGCAAGCCAGCCTCCATAGTTCTGTGCGCGCTAGCGCCAGTTGTTTTGAGTGCCAAGTACGGAGAGATCTCTACATACCTGGTCATTCCGTCGGCGTCCTCCAATCAAGTTTGAGCCACCCTTGTAAACCATGCGTGTTGGAGCTCTTTCAACCATTCGAATGATGTGCCAAGCCCAGTGCAGCCGCTCGAATTGTATGCGCTGAACTATGTCAACCTCATCGAATAACTCGTACAGCTCGCAGTTCATACGGGTCCTAAACTCGTCGCCGACTCTAATAGGACCAAAAATCCTGCGAAGAATCTTCGTCTCGAAGACTTTCAACGCTGTCTCATCTGACTCAATCATGGTCCATGCCTCTGCGCCATACAATAGGACCGGGAGTATCAACGTCTTATGGATCTTGATACTTGTCTTTCGAGAGTGGGCTTTCCTTCTCATTAGCTTGCTCAGCCCAAAAAAGCATCTGTTTGCTAGCGTGACTCTTCGCCTGATCTCCAGACTGACGTTGTTGTTGCTGGTTATCTCTGTTTTAAGATAGACGAAGTTTTCTACAACACTGAAGTTGAAGTTCTCCATCGTCACTGACCGTCCAAGACGCGATGACGGAGTGCGAGAAGACACCAAGTACTTCGTATTGTCCTCCAATAACTAATGAGGCGAGACTCTTTCGCAATCTCTGAGAACATCTTGCTGATATCGATGTCATCGGCGTAAGCGAGCAGCATAACTTCCTTTTGGAAGATCGAGCCTGACATACTCTGTGTGTACGGGCACTGGCGTAGGATGTATTCCATCAGAAGGTTGAAAAAATCGCACGACAGAGCATCGCCCTGCCTGAAACCTCTTTTGGTATCGAAGGTGTCGGAGAGGTTTTTCCCCACCTAGTGCAGATAGGGCGTCGAAAGCCTTCGATCGTATCGGGTTGTCGAATGCGGCTTTATAATCGACAAATAGGTGGTGTATGTGTCTTTGTTAAACTCACGGGTCTTTACTAATGTGAATATTTGCTCACTGGTCGACCTTTTTGGTCTGAAGCCACATTTATATCGTCCTATCAGTGAATCCTTATTTGGCTTCAGCCTATTACACAATACGCTCGACAGAGTCTTATATCCAATGGAAAGAAGAATAACCGGAATAACCGTGGTAGTTGGCGCAAACAGCGGTGTCTCCTTTCTTAAAGATAGGACAAAGAACACTGAGATTCCAGTCATTGGGTATGCGTTCATCGGACCATATCTTGCATAAAAGTTGGTGCATACTCCTAACCAACTCTTCGCCGCCGGTCTTAAATAACTCAACTGGCAACCCATCACAACCTGCCGCTTTGTTTTTTTTTTTCAACTTTTTAATAACTGAATCGATCTCGTTATAGTGCGGTGGCTCTACAATAGTGCCATCATTAACGACGGTTGACGGCCCCTAAGTAAGCTAAATAAACAACAACAATAAAATAATTTCCAAACAATAGCCAGACATATGTACATGTCTATATCTACTCGACTTTTGATGCTGATTAACAATATATGCACTTAATAGGACCTGCCTCGCCTACTTCTGTCTGTTACATACATTCGACGAAGAGATGTATTTCTAGGGCAGAGTTGTTAGAATTAAAATACTATAATTCAAGCAAACACCCATGGAAAATGCTGCTGACTGACATTTGCATAAATTTGAAACAGTCAAAGTTAAATATTTTCAACAGCAAAACTTTGTAAATATATTTTATACAAAAAAAAAATTGCATACTTTTGTGCGTCAATGCGACAATTTATTCTGTGTTTATGTGAGTTAGACAGTGTCTATGTATGTGCGTGTGCGTGTGTGTGTGTGTGTAGTGTAAATAATTTAAACATTTTACTTGTTCTATGCAAATGCAAAAGTTTTAAATTTAGCTTTTAGCGCCGCAACAAAATTAATGCGTAAATAAGCAAATATTTTGCATGGCAAAAACTCAAAGTAAATTTGTATAATTTTATGCAAATTAGCAAAAAAGAGAATATTTTAATGAAAAATGTTTAATAATAATTTATATTTATTTTCTTATTTCTATGACATATTACTATGCTACTGCCTTGTCAACTTATGATAAATTGCTGCTGCCTCAGCAAAATACTTCACACTCAAATGACCTCGCATTAATACAATAAAATCGAGAAACTGTTTGTTAATCCTTCAAAGGCAAATTGCATATACAGCGAGAGAGATTGAATGCTCAACTTTTGTTGCTGTTTACCAATCTGTCAATCAATTCAAATCGACTTGGCTTGGCTTGGCGAGTGCAAAATACACAAATATGATGGAACTATTTCTCGTATACAAGTTGCAAGCATTGATAATGCCTCTGAAATTGCTGCTGCTGCTGCTCGTATTTATGTTGCAACCTAAGGCCAACAGCAATAACAATGGCTCAGAATGTATGAAAATAGTATCAGGATACACAATTGTTAGACAGGAACGAACGATGTCATTAATCCTGTTCGAGTAGTGAGTAAACAAGCAGTGAACTATTTTTCTACCCAATACGAGTTTATATTACAAAATCTATTTGTTTGCTTTGTGCGTGGAAAACTTTAACGAAACTGAAATATGAAAATGAAAATTTATGAAATATGAAAGAAACATTTGTCAAAAAATTGTATATTTATAAACTTTTTTGTTGAAGCTTTAAATAGCGCAGCTGCGTAAGATTGTTGGCTAAAAGTTGCAACCAAAAAGTTGAACAAAAACTTTAAATCTTTAGATGTGGCAATGGGCTAAGCTCATTTATGAAGGACAGCAGAATGTTCATTAATTGGAACAAAAAAAAAATGCGGAAATTAAAAAAAAATTTGATTGTGTATTTTGGGTAGTCTAGATGGGTCAATAAAAGTCTACTAGCAACATCTTAATATGATATTCAATGAAATAAAACCCAATGAACTCGAATCCGGCGTAGGATGTTTTCTAAATGAAAAATATGCCGTTTTTTTAGTTCTTCCTCATGTTTAAATGCCGATAATAAAAAAAAATGTATGTAGTGTATTTTGGGTAGTCTCGATGGGTCAATACAAGTCTACTAGAAACATCTAAGATGATATTGTCTAAATGGAAAATATTCTTAATTTATATTATCACTGCATCAATTCGAAGAAGTTCCACTACCGTTGCAACACAAGTGTCACAATATTCGTGACGACTTTTAGGCCCTGTACCGAAGGTACAAGAGCCTATTGGTTTTGTGCAAATGTATGTAACAGGAAGAACTAATTGTCGGAGACCCCCCAAAGTTACCCCCATTATGGTCAGGAGTGATAGAGGAGTCGATATAGCCATGTCCGTCTGTCCGTCCGTCCGTCCGTCCGTCCGTCTGTGTGAACGAAAGGATCTCGGAAACGGTAATAGATAGAGACTTCGTGTTTTTTGCATTCGACTAGGACTGCTCCGGAATTTCACAAGTTAATTTTAAAATTTTGCCCCTCCCCCCCCTTCCCAATAAAATTACCCCTTAGGGTAAAAATTTCTTCGGCACAAAAAAAATAGAGCACACCAGTATAAAGTTAACGTCCTTCTTAGCCCAAATCAAAAAAGTTCATCAAAATCGGATAATAAATGACGATTTTATAAGCAATTGAATTTGAACGACCCCCCTTTTCTTTTCATTCATATTCGCGCAGTGAGAAGTGGTCATGTGTTTGGTCATATGCTCGGGAAACATTTAATGTGTTTGTTAGGCGACCTGAACTGGTACAGGGCCTCTTACAGTCGGTTACGCCCGACTGAAATTTCCTTACTTGTTTATTTTACTTCCTCCGCTAAAGAAGTTCCACTTCCGTTGCAACACAAGTGTTACAATATTCGTGACATTTTATTTTTTATTTTTCTTCCTCTTTCTTCCTAACTATTTTGACAAAATCTATTTGTGATTATCAGAAGTTGCTTTGCTTAGTACCGCCAGAAAAAATGGGGTTTACAGCTGCGTATTAAAGATTTGATCATTTTCCTCCTTCTGCTTGTAAGAATGCAAGCTGACAACAAATTTCTTCGTGGCATAAGTATTTTGACATATTTTTTTAATAAAAGTGATGCAAAGTAAGTTTTGGAGAAAATTCTATGGACAGATTCATCTTTGCGCACAATGAGTTGGATGACTTGGTTCCCATCGCCCATCGTTCCCTAAACGATAAAGCATTTCCTTTTCTTTCCTGCCCCATGACATTAATGGATGATAAACAAATTTTTGATGGCTGTTGATGTTACAAAACTGGACTGAACACCTCAAAGTCCAGATTTGAATATTATCGAGTACGTGTGGGCTCTTATCAAAACGAAAAAGAATTGCTTCTTTGCATAAAACCAAAGAAGAGAGGGTTTTGACAAGGTCACAAGATAAACTCAGACGTCCTTAAAAATTTAATGTAGACAGTTACATGACGCCTGCATAAAGTTATTGAATCCAAATGAGGCTAAAAATTTTATTTACTAAAAAACACATTTCTTTAAGTATTAAAATTTGAATCTTTAATGACAATCGCTTGTCAAAATACTTATGCCAACACATAAAAATTACTCAAATTTATTCTTATGAAAAAATCTCCATGTAAATATTTTTTGAGTGTGTTTTAAAGTCAAAATTTCTCAAAAAGAAATTCAAGTTGTCAATGAATCATTCAGGAAATTGGCGTAAATTGAAAAAAAAAAAAAAAAAAAAGTTTTTGAAATTTTTTAAAATTAGAATCGATAATCTTAAGTCAGCCTTCATGGTGGTACGACGATTTTTTATTACCTGAAAGCCGACTCTCTATCTCCTACTCCATAATGTAGAGTGCCTAATGGTTTCCGGCTTTATTCATTCCAGCAGCTCTACATAGCACAATATAGGGACTTTTAGGCTCCTATTGAGCTTCTTTCTCTTCTGAAGAGTGGACTCTCTAAGCACTATTTGTCATATCTCCTTTTAGGTTTTGTTTTTTGTTCACATATTAATTTTTCACGCACTACAATGTTTCCTTTTTTTAGTTAAAAAGGATAACATTTATTAGTCAAATTATTGTACAGACAGCAGCCTTTTATTTCTTTAAACACCAATAATTTTCAAACGCTACTCTTTCTCCCAATGCTTTTGACATATCTTCCAAACTTCATTCTTTGCTATTAACTATGTGAAGTATGGCAAAAGTAAATAAAAATATTTCAAACAAGCAAATCAAACTAATCCGAAAATCTGACAATAAATTCTCAACACATCAAAAGATCATCATTCATATTTTTTTTAAAGAAAATAAAGAAAAATACCAAAAAGCAAGCACTTTGCCTTGGCATAATACTAGCTAAGACGCCTACAGACTTTGGCCAATACTGTGATTCAGCACGACTCATTGACTCATCTACTGAGAATACGGTTGAATATATATGCGCTGAGTTGGCTGACTTTATTACTTTCTCTTCTACAGTCTTTGCACAGCTTGACTAAGGCATACCAAGCAGGATAATACTTTTGTTTACATATATCGTCGTACTACATGATATCATTTTTTATATTTTCCGCACACTTAATAAGTCAACATGTCAGACAGCGCATAAGGATTTATGATGCCGAGCGCCATAGGAAACAAAGAGAAACAAACAATGCGACATAAAAAAATAAAGGATACATGTATGTATGTATATAAAGGCATAAATGTGTGACAAGAATTATGACATATTAATTATATGTATGCGTTGCAAAAAAAACAAAAAAAAAAATTATAAAATTTAGAAGCATATATGCTGCTGCGTTGCTAAGCAATTAATAATAAAGCACTCAGCGCGCATGTAATTCGAAACTCTTGTGTGTTCGCTAATTAACTAATTGCCTGCATGCACAAAAGGTTTGACTATTTTCTGAGAAGCGGCGACAACAAATAAATTGGCCATGAAAAAACAGTTTAAAAGTCAACTTAAAAAATAAACATTATCAGTGGGATCAACGCTTCAAGCTAATGCTTATGTATGACTTGCTTTATCCTTTTTTAGAACACGCGGCGTATACGCAACGCAACTGCTACGTGATTGCGCATGTGACACGTATCGTTGAAGTCCTTGTCATCTCTCCATTGAATGCCATCATTGAAACATTGTATTATTACAAAATATATTTGTCAGAGTGTGTAAATAATGTCCGTCCGTCTCAAATTTTTGTTCATCTTCTTTTGTTGTTCTTTTTTGTTGTTCCAATTTTTCTTACTTAAATTTTTCCTTTCTCTAAATACTCGCATCAATGACTGTCAGAATCATTTTCAGCACGTTTTATTTTAATGACACTTTTGTGGCGTATTTCCTTAAGCAGTCCTGTTGGCAATGAAGGCTAAAAAAGTGAATTGAAGGCTAAACCGGAATGTATACATTTTTAAGGCAGACAGTGTGTGGGGGAGAGTATGTTCGCAAAGTTGTTTTTAAAGTAAACTTTATTGTGTTGCCGAAACACTGTGAGAAATTATACAGTAAGCAATTTGAGAGATATGATGTTGTAAAATTTTTTTTTTAAGATTAATCAAAATAATTTGAACTTTAGTTTATAGAAGTATTTGTGCTATTCTATATGCTCAAGATATGAACAATAATATATAAAAAATTGATGTGGAACTTCTTTTTATCGGTCCGATATGGACTATTTTCGATTTTTTTTAAACTGACACTAAAAAGACATTTACCTTGCTGTAAAACGAACAGCGAGGCTATTTGACGTTGAAAAGAAAAAAAAAGCGAATGAAAAAAGAGTAAAAAGTGGAAAAAAAAAATTATAAGACAAAAAAGAGCAGCAGGAAGCCACGTGCACTGTGGAACAAATACAAGGATGACATGTCTGAAGAAATTTTACATCGAATTCGTATATGTTCAGGGAATCCTGATGTCGAGGTGAATGAGAAGATACATAGCCAGGCTTTGCTTTTGATCGAAGACATTTAAGTAAGACGACGCTTTCACTCGAGAATTGGAACATAAATTGAACCATTCAGTTCAAATGAATGAGTCACTCTTGAACCCGCAACACAAGAAGGTGTACGATACAATAATTGAAGATATAAAGATGAAGGAAATGGTGGCTTATTTAGATAGACATGTCATTGATTTTAGCCACGACTCCACTGCATTGTCAGCTCTAAATTGAACTATGAAAGATCTGCGCTGGATATTGCAGTTGTAGCAGGTTCTTTTCTTTATGGAGTTGAAATCGACGTTTCTATGTCGGTTAAAACAGGTGACTCTCAAAAAAAAAAAAACATCAAAAGAAGTTTATTGCTCCCTTATCGCAAAAAGATTGCTGCGATTCAAAGGCACCTAACATGTCATGTCGGCGAAGATAGGCGAAGTTTTGCTGTCAAACTTGCAGAAGAAGATCGAGCGATCCCGAGCGATCATTCCGCTAATTCCATCTGATTGCTAAGGATATTTTGGATAGACACCGCATGCATTTGACCACCAATGACTACTTGCTGCGCGTCTTCTGCATTGGTTTCACCGCCAAGAAACAGCAGTCAGCATTCAAGACCAGCATTCGCAGATTTGTACTCAAAACTCATACTCGCATGACCGAAATCAATGGCTCCAAACTGAAGCAATTTGTCAACAAGCTTGCTATGGACACTATCGCGAAGAATATCGAGAAGTTCTACCAGCGTATCTATACACTGCACCATATCTTCATTTGTAAGTTGCAGGAACTTTGGAATTGCGCGGTGATTGAAGGCTCTAAACTCTATCACCATAAAATACAAGATAATTCGAAAGTCAGTAGATTCTGCAGTTGTGTGACTATCCTATACTATGGAGAAGTAAGGAACCGGTTTCTAAAGCACCCTACTATAGTAGCCACCATGAGGAATTAAGGACTACTTATGCTCAATGTCTCGACAAAATGGTTAAAAAAAGGGAAACGTCTATTTCAAAATCTCTTGAAAGTCTACTCTTAGATGGAAAATGGAGAAGAATCGCAATTTAAGTTATTTCCTTACTATGCATGTTCCGGTATATGGAGTGATGTGTCTTGAAAGCTTGAAAATGTGCCAAAAATAGAAAAATGTTACAATCTCGGTAAAACTATGCAAATAGTCTTTTGTAGTGGACTCATGACTGTATTTGTAGTGGACTATGGGCGAATGTTACCACCAACTTATAGCTAACCACTACTTGTATCATCCTGATATTCCACTGAAGCATACGGCCTCAACCTGCCTTCTGTATCGCACTCAATTATGCTGTTCTCCATTCAGCTTCAACTGTTCTTCTCCATGTTTTCGCTGTCACTCCTGAATGGAATTTAGCTTTGGTAGTGAGATGTCTTCTATATCTCTTTTCCTGGAAAGCTTCACCATTTTACAAGGCTAATATACATATACGTGTTTTAAGGGTAGTCTCCATACAAACACTCCACGTGTTGTGATTTTGTGTGAATTGCTACAATTTTAAACTAAAAACTATTTATAATTCACAACTAGTTTTACTACTTTCTCCTTCTTTTTGTTTGCTTTTGTTGTAACGAATAGTGATTAAGATTGATTGAAAAGAAGTTTTTAAACTACACAAGACCACCCTTCACTCACGCCAAGCTAATAAATTCTCCATCCATGATTCTTACTACTGTTATGCATCACTTTTCGCATGCTCCCTGTCCATTTATTTAGCCCACACTCATTGCTACTCACTGCGGAAACTCTTTCGGAACATAATTAAAACAAATTATATGTACAGTGTAAGACATAATAATGGAAAAAAATTATACACTCGGACATTTTCGTCTATGGCTGCTGTCTGGAAATAGATAAAATTACACGAGCTACTATTTTATTATATTGTATAATGGGTAATTTAAGCAGCGGCGTCGTCATTATTATTTTTATGGCAAATATTATCTTTTTTCAAGAAAATTGAACAATGCGGAACAGCGGAACAATTCATTTTGACAACCAATTCGCACAAAGATTTAACAAATCCTATTTGAAAGCATTTTATGGCAACAAAATCTTCGAAATTCAAATTTATTGAGTAGCATTTGAAGCGCTCAAAATGCGTAAAGCCTACAAGCGACAAATCGCAGCATTTGAATTGCAAAACCGCAAAATCGAAAAAGGTTGCCACACAGCATGACAAAACCAAACTAAACCAAAAACAAAATGAAATTCGAATAAATAAATTTACACAAGCAATTGAAAATGCGCCACGCACACACATGCACTCACATAGTACAAGAAAAATCCGTGCTGTGACAACGAAAAACGACAAACGACGACGACGCCATATATGTGAAAAGTGAAAAACAATTTCATTAGTTTTACGGAAACGGAAGTCACCGAGGCGCAGCGCAACGCAGCGGATATAGCAGCAGTTGTTCGTTCACATGAGCCGGGCTGTCCTGGCTGGAGTTTCTCTATGAGGCTGAGCATCATAGATAACCAATAGACTAAATGGCGACGACACTCTATGAAATTCAAATAGAGCTAAGAGAAGTAGTGCGGGCAGGATGTGCGGTTTTGTAGCTGTAAGTGGCAGTCATTCGTTTCAATCGTGTGCACATATGCAAATGGGCGCCGCCGCGCACAAAAGATATTCGCCCATTTTTTGTTTTTCTTTCGCAAATGTTGAACTTTGATGCGTTCTTTTGTTCTTTATTTTTGGGTGTCATCAAAGGCACAAATGATGGCAAATAAGGAATGGTTCACATTAAATCGAAATGATCTTGAATATTTTTTTGGAATTTTCAAAAAATCGATAGCCTATAAGAAAGTAGTCGTATAGTATGCATGGGGATGGGCTTCATGGGCGTGGCATCTAAATAGTTTTATAAATTTCGCAATTTATATTTTAGCTAAGTAGGTACCTGTTTCTATTAAAGAACGTAGGGTGGTAAACCATTTATTTGCCGTAAGTTTTTTCAGAATTTAGAAGAAGCATGAGTTCCTAAGGAGAGATCCAACATCACTTCAAGTTGGAATGCTCCTTGGCTACCTAATGAAGGCGATTGTTTATCAACTCATTAAAACGTTTCATGAAGTCCCCAGGGAGCAGAATGGTCTATAAACAACCCCTCACCCAATGACTTCTTTAATCTTCAGAATATAGACTGGTCTTACTTCTACGAAATTTAAATTTCTTCATAGAAACACTTCTCTACTACTTTCCCTTCGAATTTGATGATTTCAGTCTATAAGGCTTGAAAAGGCTATTCCATAATTAGTTCTTCTGCAAGATTGTTTGTCTGAGTTTAAGTCTGAAAGTTTTTTACTGATTGAAAGAGCCATTAGAGACACACCAAGACGATCTTAATATGCCCATCTGTCTGTGCGTTTAAATAGAAAATTTCGAGCATTAATTTTTGAAGTGAAACTTCTTTACGGAATATAAATTTGAACGTTTGGAGTTCAAAAAAGGAGTATTGCGCGAGAGAAGAACATTTCATGAAAGTTCAGAATGGTTCAGAAGTGGAAATGCTCGCGCAGCAAGCCTAAGATCTTCTAAAAAGCGGGGAAAGCGCGTGAGTGAGTAGTATACTACATTTCTGATTTTAATAGTGGGCAAAGTGAAACGGAATTCAAGAGGGGAAAATGCATTGGCATACGTGTCTGATGTATAAAAAATGAGTGCTTATGCATGAGTAAGCGAAAGATGCTATTTTGTTGTTGCTGCTGGTATTGGTATTGCGCATGGTTAAATAACAATGGTGAAATAAGCATGGTGAAATAATTAATCCATGAAAATCTTCTCGTTATGTTCTAAGTCAAGAGAAATTAAATCGAAAAATTTAGTCGAGTTGTAAACACAGAAACATCTAGGGGAACAGGGCAGTAGGATTTATTTATACTCAAAGCATCGGTGGTTCAGTGGTAGAATGCTCGCCTGCCACGCGGGCGGCCCGGGTTCGATTCCCGGCCGATGCAAATTTATATTTTTTTTTTAGTTTTTTTTTTATTCAAGCCAACCTAGTACAATATATAAATATATATTTTTTTGCGGTTATATTTATAATCTATAAAAGTTATATTTTCTTTGAACAAGTTTCAATTCTTAATCAATAATTTTTCAGATATATTCATAAAGACTCCGTGGCGCAACGGTAGCGCGTCTGACTCCAGATCAGAAGGTTGCGTGTTCAAATCACGTCGGGGTCACTAATTATTTTTTTTTTCTAGATCTATTCTCTCTGCGATCTATTATATTACCCTTCATACATATGAAAGCTGACACTGCCCATGTTGCCTGTGATTCTAATTTCTCCCGATTTTTTATTATTCATCTACGTGAAGAGTTTTTGCTATATGACCAAAAATTTAACTCAGTGATAGAATATTTTTATTCGATGAATTTTTTTGTCGCATTTGCTCCCACATGGTTTAGATCCTATGTAGTGTTCCAGCCACTGTAATCCTCTGTGCCGATGCCATAAAGTGGTTCAGATCCTCTCATAAGCAGTCCAACTCATTTTCTAAGATATGTTTGTATTCTGACAACTACAGAAAAACTCTATTGGTCGAGCTCCCCTAATATGCCTATTGCTTACTGCACTAGCTTCGACAGAACGGATAGCCTCTAGCAATGTTGAACTGTACACATCGGTCTATGAAGCATATTTCTGTCTGAAAAATTTAGATGTATTATCTAATTCTCCTACCATTTAGTAGATCAAATATGTTTCTTGTCTTGTCTCAATGTGGAGAGATGCATCTGACATACAATGGGTTAATTACCTTTGACTAATAAAAGACACCGTTCTGAGACACTGTTTCATTTATCTTCAGTTCAATTTCTAGATAAAGTTGAGCTATATCTAGTATTGTTTCCAAATATATGGTTGCTCTGGTGCTGCATATACAAGATAATCTTTGCAATCCCTGATGACTGTGACATGTTTCATCCTTTCACCCGACTAGAGTTCTTCTGGGCAGTTTACTTGCTGCACTTCCTAATACTTTCTTCTGTGTGTAATTTTCTTTCTATGCAGTATTTTTTCAAAATTTTTAATTTCCTTACGAAATCGCTCTACTAATCCTACAAGCTTAATAATTTGAACAGAATTGGTTCAAGATCGAAATTAATTGCGTCTTCGAAAATATCCGATCATATGGATTTCCTTGGAAATGGCATCTTTCATGAGTTACTTTAAAGGCCGTCAACCGTCTTTCAGTCATGGCCGCGTCTAGGAAGGCCGCTGGAATTTTATGGACTATGTCAACCTGATCGAATAGCTCGTACAGCTCGCGGTTCATGCGGTAGAATCTTCCGCTCGAAGACTTCCAACGCTGTCTCGTTCGACTCAATCACGGTCCATGCCTCTGCGCCATACAATAGGACCGGTAGTATCAGCGTCTTATAGATCTTGATTTTTGTCTTCCGAGAGAGCGCTTTACTTCTCATTTGCTTGCTCAGCCCAAAAAAGCATCTGTTTGCGAGCGAGATTCTTCGCCCGATATTGTTGTTGCTGACGTTGTTGTTGCTGGTTATATCGGATCCAAGATAAACGAAGTTTTCTACCACACTGAAGTTGAAATTCTCAATGGATTGAAAAAGTCGCATGAAACCTCTCTTGGTATCAAAGGGGTCGTCGAGTTTTTTCCCCACCCTGAAAACGCTTTGTGTGTGAGATAGCGTGAGTTGGCGAATGTTAATTCTGTTGAATCGTATGTAAGTCCCCTCCGATTATATTAATTCATATGTACTTCCTGAGAAATGCAGTTTCAGCACCTTCATTTTTTGTTCCCCATTTCTACGTAGCGTAACGTAGTCTATGGAATGCGATTTTTACCATTTTCTGCCGGTAGATGCTGTACTCTGGCAGAAACATCTATAACTCCTATGTTTAGCAATTCTTTTTATAGAGAATTAACTCCAAGATGTATTTATCTTCTAGCTTCATTGTATATTCTACACAGTTGTTCTCTACGTTTCTTCAGATATTTATTCTATTATGGGGCATCTCAGTCATGCCTTTCATTTAACCATTGGTCACGAGACTTCGAACATGCTTTTCTACCTTTCACTCTTATTATTTCTCCCAAAAAGTAATTCATCCAACCATGTTAATAAATATCAATTAATTTCTCACTTAACCAGTTAAAGCATGGTAAATCACCAACCATGCTGAGAGAAAGATGCTTTGCCTAAACTACACATAAACTGCCACTTTATTACGCTAATGAAGAGGTCTAGCCTTTTTAAAAGATAAATTTTCGTGACCCTACTCGAGTTGTTTGTGACTCTCTCCTTATTATGGCGCGGTCAGCTTTGTAAGAAGAAGTTCTAGACGAAAAAAAGTGGCACAAAGCTATAAAGACAATTTACAACTTCATCGTCCTCGCCATTTTTGGCCGCTTTTGCGCTTTTACCAGCATTTTACGCTGGCTTTTTATTGTTTCACTTTTGTTTTGCGTTCATTTGTTCCTTTTTTTTTTTCTTTAGCGCATTGTCTCCTGTTTTTATATTTCAACACAATAAAACTGACAGCTTAAAAGGATTGTAAGCATAATTTACAAATAAACTCAAAAGACTTGACACTTTTAACGCCGAAGGCCAAACTGCCTGCCTGCCTGGCTGTCTTTATTTTTTTTTTCCACTTGCCTTCATGTGATGCTGACTTAATGCGTGCCCGCCCGTGCGTGAAAAAAATCTTTAGAGAATTTGTGAGATTTTACTGAAAATATCTCAAGCTAATGTCTTCGACTAAAAGGGGGGAAACAGCAACAATTTAGCCGTTTAGCCTTTTCACAGGCACTGTGCGGAAAAGCACAAAGGATATGCTACATCCTACATGCATTTACATATGTATTTACATACGAAGACATTAAGCGCTCATTAAAAAGTAATTAAAGACAACAACAACAACAAAAAACTGTCTACACTAATTACACGTTTAGGATTTTGTTTTATATAAATCTGCTGTCTATAAGTAAACAACTAAAAAAAAAAAAAAATATTTTATATCTGTCATAAACATTTATGCTGCACACACAGGATTTATGTATTTATGCTCATATTAAGCTAAACGGAAACGGATATAATAAGCAGCAGCAGCAGCCATTTTTCTTTTTTTTGCTTTCTGTTGCAGAAAATGGCAAATAAATGAAAGCCAAACACGAACGAGTACTGGGAGATGCCAAACGCAGAGGCTCATATGCCATTTTAATAATTTTTTTTCCACATCAAATAGCTTTTATGGTCCTGGCATACATGGCTTGTGGCATATATTCAGATTGAATTCTCAAAGCGAGACACGAGTTCAAAGCTTGCAGTCGAAATGTGTTCAAATGAAAGAAAAATTATTTTATATAATAAAATTTTTATAATAGAATAATATTTATTACTGGCAGCTACGCACAATATGTTCAAAAAGCATATGTTTCGCTCAGTGTATAAAGTAGTGAAGTAGAGCAAGCATAGAAGAGCTAATTGAATCGATTTCAAGACGAAATAAAAACTGGATGAAAACCGAAGAGAAAACGTTCTGCAGACAGAAATTCAAAAACATTTGCAAACAATCAGATTAAGTTCTACGTAGAAAAAAACCGAGAAAAAAAACGAAGGATAAGAATGCATAATTATGATTTGCTGCGTTAGAACTACTTGTGTATTATAATCGCTTTCAAATTTAAAGAAAAAAAACCGAACATTTTGCAGACCAATCTAACATATAGTATATTGAACACTCGTTGGTCTCGTATAGTGGAGTGGCTCTCGAGTTTTAGGCGGTAATACATGGATCATAAAATTTCGACCATAGAATTTCGACCTTACCATAATTTTACTTCACATAACATTTGGCCAACTTTTCTTCCCGTATAAATGAATCGGCATAATACGTTTTTAATTATTTAATATCCAATTTCAAAACGATCTAATGACTACAAAAATTAGGCCACGCCCCTTCATCTCCTTGGGTGTCAAAATTTCCAAATTCGCGGAAATGCATCTTCAATTATTTTATTTTATATTAGAGCACAAAAAATGTTATGTCATTAGTTTTCTCAATACATTATAGTTTGGCAGTAAAAGTTAGCATAGTCAAAGTAGCGGCTTGACCCAACCTGCACACATCTACCCTATAATCACCTATTTTGTATTGCAGCACTAAAAATATAATTTGATTAGAGCTATTAGTCAGCTATTAAGCTACTATAGTACAAACTAGCTAATTGACCCAACCTGCACACAGCTGTCTTATAAAATTATTTCATAATGCATTATTATAGTTATGAATGTCATTAGATATACATATTTAAACAGTTTGGTGTTATCATTTAACAAAATCAAAATATTTGACTGTCTTAAGCTGCCTACCGTCCCAACTTGCAAAAATATACATATATGTATTAAAATATATGCAAAGCATTTATATTTACATCACTATATAATTGAATGTCTTAAGATATTTTTATACAATTTGGTGTTATCAGTTGCAACTATCCATATTTCTGGCTGTCTCAACCTGCACACATCTCTTAATTAAAATTATTTTATATTGCATCATTATTAAATTGAATGTCACTATATAAATTTTATAAAGTTTCGTGTTATCAGTTACAGTTGTCCACATATTTGACTGTCTCAACCTGCACACATCTCTTAATTAAAATTATTTTATATTGTATTATTGTAAAAATTAATGTCATTATATATCTTAATAAAGTTTCGTGTTATCAGTTACAGGTATGCAAATATTTGACTGTCTCAACCTGCGCACATCACTTATTTAAAATTATTTTATATTGCATTATTGTAAAATTGTATATCATTATATAAATTTGTAAAGTTTCGTGCTATCAGTTGCAGTTGTCCATATATTTGACTGTCTCAACCTGCACACATCGCCCCATAATGGTTTTTTATATTATTTCATTATTGAGCTGAAGCTCTTTGCTGCCATAGCCATGTATTAAGCTATCATTATTATTAAGTTAGCTCTTAAAATAAAAAAAATATTAATACCTGAATATCTGACTGTCTCAATCTGCACATATCTCCCAAACAATACTTTTAAATATTTCATAATTAAAAAATTGATTTGCATTAAATATTTTTATAGATTTTAGTGTTAACCGTTACATACATAACTAACTGTCCCAACCTGCATGCCGTCCCAACTTGCAAATATTTTCTTTAAAAAATGTTTTTATTGCGTCACAAAATATGTAACTGTCTCAACCTACAAACCATCACAAGCTGCATACAAAAGAGTGATTTTTTATGCTATTTAGTTTGGAATTGTTCGAATGAAATTTTTGTTTCCGCTGTTTGACCAATTGAGGAATATTTTACCCCCGAAGGCACCAAATGAGTAATGGACAGAAACGTTGTATGATACTTTATTATATATTCTTGCCTTCATCCAAAAGTGAACTGGTGCTGTTTCTTGTGCCTAATAAAATCTCATTCACCTGAAGAACATATCTAAAAAAGGGCCATTCTGGCAAATTTAAAGAAATTTGAACAACTCAAACCATTCTTTTGAGGATCATACTGAGGAACTGTTTTTTAAACTTCAGAACTTTTAAAGCAGAGCATATAAATCAAATATAAAATCCAAATTTACACAAACCTTATCACTGTTATCTCTCCCTTAACTCACAGCCACTTAATAGCTCCATTTTATTTATGGCAGCTAAAAGCCAGTCACTAAATGACAATCAGAATTCCGAATACAAATCGATAGCAAAGCAAAAATTGCCAATTAATGCCAATATTATCGAAGCAATTAGATAGTAAAACAACACATGGAGAAGTAGTAACGCCCACCAAGTCAGTTGAAAAACTTCACTTCATACACGTGGCTGATAATCGCTGTAAGGGTGTTCCGTGTGTGTTTATCAAACTAATTGGAAATTTGCGGCTATATCTATACCAAGACGACGTCATTGTGGTTCCTTTGCTGCACTTGTCAACACATCACGGTTGTGTCTGAATGTGGAATTAATTGGCAGCGTCGCCGCGCGGCTTCAATTACAAATGTAACATCAGCGAAGACCGTGCGTGGGCGTCGAAATTGCTGGCTGGAGATAGTTGCGATTTACCCTTTGAAATCAGGTTACACTTCGTGCGGAAATATTTTGTCTAATTAGCGGTTATTGTAATTACATCCGCGTATAGGATGTTGACTTGCAGGACAATGGCGATGACGTCAGCATTGCGTTGCATGGTTAACCAAGAGCGTAAAATGCAATCACGGAATGATAATTGAAAGTTAGTTGTTATTCGCTCTGAATATAGGTCACTAGCGCAGCTTAAGTCAGTTGGAAGTATATGGAAATAAATGTGCGCGTGAAGTTTTTAATTGAAGGGAATTTAGTTCGCATTTAAATTAATTTGTGGTTTATTTAAGAAGTTTTTAAATGGTAACAACGAAAAGTAGGAAAGGACTGTAGACTACTTTTTACCAATATGTACTCAATTTAGTAATTGCTAGTTGTACAGTAGATGCCCACAAATTAGAACCCATAGAAATTTAAATATTTCAGAAATTGGAAATTAAATAAAATTAGAGATAGAAAGCTTCATGAAGACTTTCAGAAGAACTTTCAATGCGACTAAATCTACCATCAGTAAAAAAAAAAATCGAAGAAATTAGCTTTAAAAAATCCCTATCAAAAACCATTGAATAAATCGTAACACCGGACTAAAAAGGTCGTCCAGTGACCAAATATTCACATGAGCCGCGAGCTGTACGAGCTATTCGATGAGGTTGACATAGTCCAGCGCATAAAATTCCAGCGACTACATTGGACTAGTCGTCGAATGGATAAAAGAGCTCTAGTACGCTTGGATTACTTGATTGAAGGACGACCGGGCACGCGTTGGAATGACCAGGTATGGAGAGATCTCTCGCACAAGACGGGATACAGTTGACGGCTGTTTAAGTAAGTAAATCTTCAAGAAAGAGCTGCAGGTTTTTATGAACTCAAAGTGTTTGGCGCATTCATGAAATAATACTTTACTGAAGAGCGAGTGCGAAGAACTAAATATTTAAACTTGAATGCTCCTTTTTTCATAGTCTCCAAGTACTTGATGCTCAGACGGACAGCCAGACGGACGAACATGTCTATATCGATTCTACTTTTTATGTTGAGGCCATCCCTTTAATTTTTTTTCTTTTAGAATCATTTCAAATTGTATTCCCTGTATTTTTCCGAAGAACAAAAAGAGAAAGAATAAAAATCAGTAAAACTGACGGCCACCTATTAACAAGGCAATTAAAATATTAATCGAATTTAAAATACAATTTTTACCAAAAAAAGGGTGATGTATTTTATTATTGACCTTAATTAACTCCTTTACTTTTTCTACGAATTCCCAAAACAAAGAATATGTTTGAGTTCAAGGGTTGGATTTGTATCATTACAGTCCTATGAAAATCCTTGTATATTGCGATTTATTTTATTACAACTAATTTGCAATTAATAAAGATTTCAATTTAGTGTTGTATAATTTCTACCTGTCTATGGAAATCCCCAATTTTGAAAACAGCCTCATAATGGCCGTGTCTGACGAGCAGATGTTTTTTTGGACCTAAGTTGACAGGCAGGTAGTAAAAGTCGTATGTTAGCAGATTATATGGCTCCAGATGGCCTTTTTGACCTAAAATGGCAGACAGGTAGAAAAAAGGCTTAAGTTCGCGATTCGTAATGTCCTTAATTAACTAAATTTTCGTATAAATACTGCACCACACAGAGGCTTGCAACATTCACTGCCTGCCACTCGATCAAGTAACACAAAATATTTGTTCAAGCGCTTCAGCATAAATTTAAATTTTTTTTAAACTATCCTAGTTTTGGTATTGATAATTTATTTAAAACCTTCTACATAATTAAATAACATGGCAAACTACTCAGGAGAACTTGTGCAACAAGCTTTAAATGCACTCTACCATGGCAACGATCCCAAGGAGCAGGAGGTGGCCAATATATGGTTGCAGGAATTTCAAAAATCGGTAAGTACTACATAAAAATACATCATATTATTATTTGCAACTTGACTAATTCTATGAAACACTTTCAGAACTATGCGTGGACCATTGCCGATGAACTGTTGCGTGAAAAGCGTGAGCTGCATACCAGCTACTTTGCGGCGCAGACCATGCGCAATAAGATACAAAATTCCTTTAACGAACTACCAGCAAATACACACGAATCCTTACGTGACTCCTTATTAACGCATCTCGGTCAAATCGATGAACGTACAGATGCTGTGATTGTAACCCAATTGAGTTTAGCTGTGGCTGATCTGGCACTTTTGATGGTCTCATGGGAGGATCCAATTAAGGACTTACTTGCGGCGCTTATGCCACATCCGGCTGCTTGGTGGCCACTATTGGATATATTAAAAGTGCTGCCTGAAGAGATAGAATCACGTTATCTGCATCTCGGTGAAAACCGACGTTTGGAAACACAGAGGAAGATGCGTGCCTGTGCGGCAGATGTGCTGAAGTTTCTTTGCATGTGTCTGCAACGCAACGATTTGGAGAAAGAGCGCATGCTGAATAGTACGCTGCGTTGTTTCAGTGTGTGGCTGGATAACGAGGTGTTTCCGGCGCAATACTTCTACGGAAATCCCATCATAGAGCAAGCTTTTCTGTTACTGAGTCAGCCGAAAACCGAGAGTAAACTGCACGACAATGCAACTGAAGTAGTCTGCTCGCTGCTCTCGGTTATCGGCGGAAACATTAGTAGCTACAGAAACTATACACAGCTGGAGATGGAAGTCTTCAATGCGGTCTGCATGCTGGAGACAGCTTATAATTTAAGCGTGACGCATGAAGACACCGAGAAGGCAAAGAACTACTGCCGCATATTTACAACGCTAGGTGACGCAGTCTTCTATGAAATATTTTCGGAGGGAAAAACGCCGCACTATTCGCTGAAGGCACTAGATCTGGCATTGCTGTGTGTGAGCCACTCTGATGCCGAAGTGGCAGAGATCACCTATTGTTTGTGGTACCGCCTCAGCGATAAATTGATTCACTGGCACAGCAAGACTACACAGTTTAAGCCGCATATTGAACGTCTAATTGCCGCTTTATGTCGGCATGCGCAAATTGATGTTTCTCAGGAGGGACTGATCGATGAGCAAAGTCAGTTTTATGTAAGTTTTTAAAATAATTTGCTAACAAAACTTTTTAAACTAATAATTTTTTCTTCTTTATATTTACAGGACTTTCGACATAGAATAGCCGATCTCATCAAAGAAGTTGTCTTTGTTGTTGGTGCAGGCGCTTGTTTCAAGCAAATGTTTCACACATTACAAACCGGCAATGGCACCTGGGCATCGACGGAAGCAGCGCTCTTCGTTATGCAGCACATTGCAAAGCATGTACGTAACGAGGACGAAGTCATACTCAAGGTAGTCCAGGCCATACTATGTCTGCCGGAAAATACGCACATAGCAGTGCGCTACACCTCGATCGTGCTGCTGGGTGAACTAAGCGAATGGCTTGAGCAACATGACGACTCATTGCAGGATGTGCTCAACTTTTTACTCTACGCTTTGCAGCAAAAAAATGGCTTGGCTACTGCTGCTGCCATAGCATTGAGAACAATTTGTTCCATCTGTCGCCGGAAGATGGTCAGCCACATTGGCGGTCTTTTAGAAATTACACGGAGTCTGCATAGCTTTGAAATAAGCAACGATGAGGCAAATCGCTTGCTGAAAGGCATTTCATTGATACTAACTCGTTTGCCACGTGCTCAACTTGAGCCAGCATTTCGTGAAATTATAAGCTTTCAGCTGCAACCGTTGGCACAACTGGTGGAGCACAATGGAACAATACAAAAGGATGAACGCACAGATCCTGTATACTGGATAGATCGCACTTGTTCGCTTATACGACATACAAATCCTGATGTACCAGACAGCGAACCACATCCGACGGTACAAATCCTAGCAGATGCCTGGCCACTGCTGTCGAGTGTGTTGGAAAATTATCAAAAAGATGCACGCATCACGGAACACACATGCCGTCTTCTCCGTTATGCTATACGCTTGGTAGGCAAGCAAGCTGCGCCATTCGTCGAGTCATTGATCAAACAGATGATCGTACTATATACACGACACCAACATAGCTGCTTCTTATACTTGGCCTCTGTGCTGGTCGATGAATTCGCCAAGAACAAGGAATGCATTAATGGATTACTTGAAATGCTGCAAGCATTCATTGAACCCACATTCAAGATGCTGCAAGTGGAGCATGGGCTGCGCAACAATCCGGACACAGTTGATGACTTCTTTCGTTTGATTTCACGGTTTCTCGCCTGTTGTCCGCTGCAGCTGCTGCAAAGTACGCTCATGACACCCATAATTCAGTGTGCATTAATGGCCTGCTCACTTGATCAGCGGGAGGCGAATGCTTCTGTCATGAGGTTCTTTATAAAGTTACTAGATTCGGGACGTTCTGGAAGTTCTCATTACGCCGATTGTAAACCGTTGGTGAAAGAAATTGCTACACAGCATGGCAAGGAACTGGTCTATAACTTAATACATGCCTCTGTCTTTCCGCTGCTCACCTACATGCTATGTGACGTGGCTTCAGTTTTACAGAAGCTAAAACATGTGGTCGATGATGCTGAACAGTTGGACTTGCACTTCAAGCAAGCGCTGGATGCACTACCGAAGCAGAACGGCAGAGGTTTTGTAACAGCAACACAAGAGCAATTGGATGTATTTAGGAAAACTGTTCTAAGCGCTGAAACAACGAAATCAATTACGGAAGAACTTAAGATTTTAAAGCGTCTCTTCCGCTAATTCGGACTCGAATGATGAAAAATTGTACGGATTAGATGAAATTTAACAAAATAATTCAAATAATAAACATTTAGTAATTACTTTTAGTCTCTTAAGATTTAATTTAGTTTTAAGCTTTATAAATAAAAAATAGTTTAAATATAAAATCAACAAAATATTTTTATTACAAGCCGTGCTGAGAAGCCAGCTGTATGAAATGGAAACAGCGAAGTTCCATCATCAAAGGATTGGTTTAGATAGTATTTTAAAAATTTTTATCTAAAATATTAATAGGTAATCAACATTCTATTTGTTTTAGCTTATCGAAATGACTTTAGTTGAATACGAAAAAAATTCGACCGAATCTAAATGTGAATCTTAATCATCCAATAGAGCACCGTGTCACGAATCTGAACCACTTAGTTTCATAATCTTATTTGCCATACATGTTCAACCTTGAAATTGTTTTATATGCTAATAAAAACCATTCAAACAATTCTAAATCAAATCCCTAACCTACGACTAGCGATTTTTCCTTGTTCCGCAAGGAATGTAAATAAACACGAAGGAAAAAGGAAATAAAACACGAAGCATATAAAAAATGGCAAACGAAATCGTAAAACGTAAATTATTCAAATGAGTTTAAATACGCATAGAGACATAAAAACATTAACCACAAAAAAAACAGCAACAACAAAACGAGGTATGATCAAAAGTTATGAAAGGGAAAAATATTTATGGTTCTTATTCATAGTAATGCCTAAAAGTATGCAAAGTTTTAATATAATAAAAAAATTCATTTCCGTTGCATCATACAATTTCGTGACGATTTTTTATTTTACTATTCGTGCATTTGAGTTAGGAGACCGACCGAATAGCTGAAATAGCTAGCTAAAACCACAAAATAAAGAAGAAGGAACTAATGGAGAATGTAGGCTATCCCCTTGTCATGGTTATAGAATAGTTTATTAGAATTAAAGTAAGACATATCAAATTTGGCCGTTTTTTGCATAATTAACATGAAAAACCATATTTTATTCATACAAAATCTCAAAAAGGAGCAGCAGTTCCTACGGGTACTACCCCTTAGAGTGGGGTTTGCATTTTATTTTAATACAAATTATCTGAAGACGGAATAGGAGAGTATGCCAGTACTTGATGTTTATCAGGAAAACAGACATGCAGTCGGACATATCTATATCGACTCGAGTTTTTGTGTGGAGGCTACATTTTTATTGACTTGAAATGCCATTTGCAAATATTGTCCCGGAACTTGAATTATGTTAGACTTTACAAAATCTTCCATTTCAATCGACATTGGAGCACGTTTCTGGGTTTTTCTATAAAAAAAAATATTTTGTTGCTGTTAATTCAGCTAAATTCTCAGATTTTAGTATATTTTGCATCAATCAAAAAAATTATTCTATTGAGGTCCAGATCGGATCATTACAATAGGTAATATATGTCAGCTTTCTGGCTTTTTGTATAAAAAATTTGATTGTTTCTGTTAATCCAGTTAAAAAAATTTGGTGTATTTTGCATCCATCCTTATAATTTATTATATTTTGGTCTAGATCGGACCACATCATACAAAAAGTGGAGTCGCTATAAGCATGTCCGTCGGTCCGGCTACAACAAGAGCTTCTAGACTCAAAAAAAACAGAGTCTATGGAACTATTCGCTCTTTAGATTAAAAATGTTTCATAAGAACACCAATCCATATATAAGGAGTAGTAGCTATAAAAACCTGCTCCTTACTGAGTTTTGTATGAAAATGTTGTTCTTTTTCTTTTTATATTAGCTTAAGACACCAAATTTGTTTTCCCTATAATAAAATTTGCCATATAGGTCCTTATCGGATCACTAGTAGATGTAGCCCATGCAAATCTGCGCCTCTTTCTTGATTTTTGTATGTAAAACTATTTTGTTGTGGCCATTTTTAGCTTGAAAAGACAAATTTGTTGTATCTTAGCCTAAGCCCAACCAAGTATGACACTACGATCCAAATGGCGGCACAGGGTATCTCAACTAAGATTCAGTAAAATTGAGCGTCAGACATAATCGGAGCAATCTATACTGCAAAAAGTCCTTAACTGAATACAATACTTTTTAATCAAACCTCGCATAATTTCGCATAGTACGTATGCCACTAATGTACCCAAATAATGTACTTACATTGAAAAAAGCAAATTGTGCGCACTCGCTGCAAATATTAAAGATTGCCAGAGTCCTTGAATGAATGTCCTGCGATAAGAGTTTCGCGTGGTGGTTTGCTTATTTAAATGTGTACTTTTTGTTCTTTTTAGCTTTGTTACACGTCGACCGAGTGTCCTAGTTTTAAGTGATAAATACGAGCGACACGAACCATACAAAAAAAAAATGAAAGAGAGAGAGTAGGTGAAGAGGCTGTAATTATTAGTAGGACCTAGTAGGACACACAGCAGCAAAAAGCAGCAGGGAATTATGACCTGGGTCATCGCGTGTTACGCGCGCCGCCGCTGGTCCACCACCAAGCAAGGAGCATGTAATCAGAATAATTAAGCAGCTCTAATGCCGCAAGAGATAGAAAGAGCACAGACAAGTGCAGCGCGTTGTGCTTTTTACAATTCTTTGTTTACTTATTGTCCTGCGACAGCGAAATGCAAAGCAAGGAGGCACTTGCTGTATTTAAATGCGCATTTACAAAAATAATTATACACTCTGTCTGTCTGTCCGTCCGTCTGTCTGTCTGTCTAAATAGCGGACAAATTAATTAAAAGGACTTAAATGCGAAATCTTGCTTGAAACTTGGCAGATTAAAACTATTGAATTGAATTATTATTTTTTTTTTTTTTTGCACAATTATCTTTTTTTACTAGATTTAAAGCGAGCGCTGCCGGCATTGGAGAACCACATGCCATATGCCGGCAAGTATAACTGCTGCTTATGAATAAGATTTAATGTCGGCGCCAGCCAGACTCTATAAGCCGTAATAGTTGCCGGCACATAAGCAGTCTCCCGCCAAGAATTAGACCTTTTTTAGGCAATGCGGTAAAATATTTACAGCCCCCCACACACACACAATGACACACACTTTCACTTAGTTTAATTTAAATTGTTTACGTTTGATTAAACACTTTTGTTGCTGTTGCACTTCTTATCACTGCACGCCGGTTACACGAACTGATTAGTTTTATTTACGGAAAAGCGAGAAAAGCGCGAAAAACACGAACTACACTCCGCCGCATAACATGAACGACTGTCGTTGGCTCGACAGCAACTGATAAGAAGCCAAATACTGGGTTGGCCACAATTGTTTCCTGGTATTTGTGCGCGCGCATCGCTGACGGCAGCTACACAGTGTGCTGTGCTACATTTAAAAATTTTGCATTGAATTTTTTAAAGCTTATTTTAAGCTAATTTTGCAACAATTAAGCAGTAGCACATTAGGATTTGCATATTTTAAAAGCGAACTTATGCGATCTCTCCAGTAATCCGGATCTGCGCGTTCACCCCTTTGTATTGTGCCATTTTTCTCAACCAGTTGATCCAGCGGTTGCAGCTGAAAGCTTATAATTTCACGAAAAGCTGGTTAAACATGGCAGACGTGTTAGTATCAATGAAATCTTTTGCCTTTAAGCAAAAGATTTGCCTCATCGTTGCTTAGAGCGAAGCTGTCCAGCCTCCGCGCAATTTCTAAAAGCCCGCCAATATAGCGGACCACAAATCTTATGACCAATCTTTATCAATGCTGTGGCAGCAGCAGCAGCGAAGCCATTTTTTTGCTGCAAAGCGTAGAGTAAAAAGTTGAGCACGTCCTGCAATGAGTCGTCATGTTGCTCAAGCCATTCGCTTAGTTCACCCAGCAGTATGATCGAGGTGTAGCGCACTGCTATGTGCGTATTTTCCGGCAGACATAGTATGGCCTGGACTACCTTGAGTATGACTTCGTCCTCGTTACGTACATGTTTTGCAATGTGCTGCATAACGAAGAGCGCTGCTTCCGTCGATGCCCAGGTGCCATTGTCGGTTTGTAATGTGTGAATCATTTTCTTGAAACAAGCGCCTGCACCAACAACAAAGACAACTTCTTTGATGAGATCGGCTATTCTATGTCGAATGTCCTGTAAATATAAAGAAGAAAAAATTATTAGTTTAAAAAGTTTTGTTAGCAAATTATTTTAAAAAACTTACATAAAACTGACTTTGCTCATCGATCAGTCCCTCCTGAGAAATATCAATTTGCGCATGCCGACATAAAGCGGCAATTAGACGTTCAATATGCGGCTTAAACTGTGTAGTCTTGCTGTGCCAGTGAATCAATTTATCGCTGAGGCGGTACCACAAACAATAGGTGATCTCTGCCACTTCGGCATCAGAGTGGCTCACACACAGCAATGCCAGATCTAGTGCCTTCAGCGAATAGTGCGGCGTTTTTCCCTCCGAAAATATTTCATAGAAGACTGCGTCACCTAGCGTTGTAAATATGCGGCAGTAGTTCTTTGCCTTCTCGGTGTCTTCATGCGTCACGCTTAAATTATAAGCTGTCTCCAGCATGCAGACCGCATTGAAGACTTCCATCTCCAGCTGTGTATAGTTTCTGTAGCTACTAATGTTTCCGCCGATAACCGAGAGCAGCGAGCAGACTACTTCAGTTGCATTGTCGTGCAGTTTACTCTCGGTTTTCGGCTGACTCAGTAACAGAAAAGCTTGCTCTATGATGGGATTTCCGTAGAAGTATTGCGCCGGAAACACCTCGTTATCCAGCCACACACTGAAACAACGCAGCGTACTATTCAGCATGCGCTCTTTCTCCAAATCGTTGCGCTGCAGACACATGCAAAGAAACTTCAGCACATCTGCCGCACAGGCACGCATCTTCCTCTGTGTTTCCAAACGTCGGTTTTCACCGAGATACAGATAACGCGATTCTATCTCTTCCGGCAGCACTTTTAATATATCCAATAGTGGCCAGCAAGCAGTCGGATGTGACATAAGCGCCGCCAGTAAGTCCTTAATTGGATCCTCTCATGATCAGATCATCTGTAGAAGAACCAGGACCACTACCTACATTTTCCTAATGATATAAGTGGGTTACCGTTTTCGCCTATTCAAGATCTTCGGGTTTCTTCGGGCTAAACTTCAGCTTGGTTAATTTTACCACTTCCTTGCCGAACCCATCGGCTCAATCTCCCTTTCCATCATCTAACTAGTCCAAGTTGTGGTTCAGTGTAGTCATGTTCCTTATATGCTTCATGTGGTAGCAGAATTACATTCCAAATTTCTAATCTTCATCTCAAACAATAAGAGGACACCTGACTTGCGTCTTCTTCTTTTATTCGCACGCAATTTCAAACGTTTTCGAAATATGCCAATCACAGTCCAATGTTTTTATATTTGACCCACATATCAGAAAACTGCGTAAGGCCTAGAGATAATCCTGCTACTTGTGCTCACTGCTCGAGATACCACCCAGCTAACTACAAAGGATGTATACAGAAGAAGAGAGTAAAACAGAAGGCTGCTTAGTAACACTGCTGCAATTGGGTCTGCTCGTAAATCCTTTCACGTTATCTAAAGTGATCAGAACTATTCGCAGACTAAACAGGTAAAAAGCTCCGACATGGCATATGCAATACAGCGCTGAAGGCATTGCCATCCCAGTGGAAGTTCGCCAGGATTCACAAACCTGACAAGCCGGAAAGTATCCCTGACTCATACCGACCGTTCAGTCCTCTGCCTTTTATATCGAAGGTTTGGAAAATACTGTTTGTGGACCGGCTTGCTGGCTTTGTGGAATCCCGTGGTATATATCCTGGACTTAGTACCTCTAAACATGTACACCGAGTAGTCAACCACATTCTCAGTGCTTTTGAAGAGCTAATTCCTCCGGCAATACACCTCATGGGCTCTGTGAAGCGCCAGGCCTACAAGATGAAAAATTTGATTGCATTTGGAGCATATTAATGTCGCGCTAAATTAAGAAAATTGTTTTGGTTTCTTAATGGGAGAAGTAAACTTCTGCTGCGCAATGAAAGAACCATCTATCAACAAATCGCAAATTGACTGTCGAACATCCACATTTGACCGATTGTTCTCTTGATTGTACTTGGTGGCACCCCAGACATTCCCGCTGCTTTCGGTTGCGTTCAAGACTAGTAATGCAATGTTTGTAGTATTATGTGATTTCCTCTGATGGTGTCAATGAGTTCATTATGAAGCGTTTGTTGCCAACACCGTTAACATAATCATGAAGCCTCCATCTACACTCGTACACTGGATCACATACCGTCCGAGTACTTCCGTGATACGAATTACGTTTCCATGATGGCTGATTTTACGTCGCATTGTGTCAAAACCAACTGAAGCTAAAAATTTCATTGCACCCGCACCCGGAGTTTGTATACGAAACTGGCACAGCTTAAACATTTCCCTTCGATCCATTGTTCGATTTCCTACTTAAAAGACATGTGTGTTTTGGATTATTTCTATTATTTTGTACCACTGCTTCCAGGAGATTGTACAAGATGCTAGAGAGCTTGTTCTATACTTTTTAGTACGTCACTAAAGCTTCACTTGCCGTGAGTTATCTGATCGTATGATCGTTTCGCTCCGTTCTTTACGAGCGTAGGCGGCATGCTGAGAAACATCATGTATAGTCGATTGCGCAGACTGAGAACTAGTATACACGGAACGTCAAACGTGCCTACTAACGTAGACCAACTTTTTAAACTGTTATCACAAAAAAAGAAGATTAAAATTTAACAACACTAAATTTAGCATTCAGATTGATCAGCTATCACATTTGGTTCTATATTCACAGAATGTGGAGAGTATCTAACATTTTAAACACACAATTTGTCATCACAAGCTCTTGCGTCTGTCCAAAATTCATATTTGATAAAACGTCAATGGTCAAAAGATTTTGGCTATTATAAAGCGTTGATTTAGCAAGCCACTGAAAAAATATTTGGAAAATTAAAATAATATTTTGTATATTTCAAGTGGCGTCTAAAATTTGACGTAGCTTACTTCCTTCAGCCTGTAGAGCGGTATATCATCCGCATCCGTAACATATTTAAAGATTAATTTTAACGCTCGTCGCTCTTGTTGTAGCGCTGCCATTAGCGGATTCAATGCTTCCAGTTCAAAGCTACCATGCAGCGGTATGCGTATGCTTTCCAAGCGCGTACAATGTCTAAGCAGTGTCCTTAATGTTACGACAGGGATTATGCCGCTTACTGCTCAACTGCTGCGCGTAGGATTCATTCATTTCAATCGTTTTGATGCGCTCGCGAATACGTGCAAACTGTGCCCATTCCTTCAAGCGCAGTATGGGTGCATTAAACTCCGCTTGTAGTGGCGCCGAATTTAGATAGTAGATATGCAGTTGCTGTAAATCCAGTCCTTCAGCAATGGGCAAACCAAATGCGCACACGGTGGATAGCACCAAAATGCGTAGCGATTGCTTATGTGGCGTTAGCGATTATCCATTAGATTAAGATACTCCAAATGTTAGAATTATCTGCAAATGCGTCTCAAGTTCGGCGCATCAATTGTACACTTTGTGGCGGTAAGCTGCTGTAGCGCTTTCAGTGGCTCCATATGCAGGCCAGTGATGTATCTACTGCTGACCACCAGTCGTCGCAGTTGCTTACAATTGCGCGCAAAACAACAAAAACACTGTTGAAGGCGTCGACACTTGTATCGGCTATGCGCAGACATTTCAGTTTGTTGTTCAGCAAATGCACCAGGAAATTGAAAATCTTCGCATTTAGGCGGCTTCAGCGGCGGATGTTTGGTGTCCAGTGCGTTGCCGAAGTGGCGATGATTGCATAGTATTAGTTCCACGATAACATCTTGAAAATGCCAACAGACGCGCGCCAAGAGACAGTCGTCGTTTAGTTGCAGCATTTATTTGTGTTTCATCTGCGAAGTTTGTCTTTTATTACAGCAGAAATTCTATTTTTTTGCTGTTTTTATGCTCTGCCAATGTTTTGCTTTTTATCTCTGCAACCGTCAGCTGTTTTGAACTAATGACTGCAGTGCTTCCCAAATGCCTTAGAGTTGCTTATTGGTAACACAATGAGCGCAAAGAGTTGCCAGCTACTTTGAAGTATAACTATTTGAATTTTAACCGTTACTTTTTGAAAAACTTATTGTTCTATTGTATGTCGCAATTCTTTCATTAAAAATATGAGAAGAATTAGTCATGTTCTTTGGTTCAATAAATTTTTAAATAATTTTCATTTAATAGATTGTAAGCTTTTCTGTATAAAATAATTTAAATGAAGATTTGAGTTTGGGGAAGATAGATTCAAGTCTATGTTTGTATGCACAGATGCTACAATGTTCTCCGCGCCACCATCTTTCATAATGATGTTAGCGAGTTTAAAAAAATAGCAAAAATGTTATACTTCCTCGATAACTGCAACATTTTGACGAATTGGGCTCAGATTTCATTTTCAAACCGATTTGTAAAACGAAATTTCATATTTCCTTGTATGTGACATCAGATAGAGGTTATCTGCTTAAGCCAGGTCGTTGGATGGTAAAAGCTTCAATGACCATGTGTTAGAAAAGTGCACACAGGCAGTGCATCATGTTACAATGAACAGATTAGAGACTAAATCTTCTGGGGTTTGTCCATATATTTTGGAAGCAGTTAAAGATGGTAACTCAATTTGTGTCGATGCAAGTTCAAAATCTATAAATGACGGAAAAAGTGCTAAGTTCCATTCCACAGATTGCTCTATTATAATCCGTATGCAGTTCATATGTAAAATTCATAAATTACTTATATCGATTTTGGGGCAACTCTCAAAGAAGTGTTGAATATTTCTAAGATTTTATAAGTTTCGCTGCTGTATCATCTGCTACAAAGGCGCTTTATCTCAAGAAAATGGTTCTACAATCGGCTTGTGGCTCCGGGAAAATTATTAAACAAAGATGAATGTTAACGTCGAAATCTGAATTAATGGTCAGGAATACATCGTTTGCTATCAAGCAGATAAAATTGATTTTTTTAAAGAATTTTGATAGTAAAGGCAAGAGACTAATTGGTGGCATTTTTATCAGCTTTTGCTAATGGTTTGATTTGTGATGCTTTTTCCATTTTTTTGTCTGTATTAAAAGTTAGGCATATGTTTCACTGCTTCGTCCAGAAGTTTCTTAATGATGCGTTCTGTCTGATGTGTGCAAATTATGTGATGGGTGAATAGTTTCTAACAAATCGCCTTATAGGCTCAATATAGCTCCGGCCCGTTTACTTTTGTTCACAAAGTTCAAGACCACACTCAAATGTTGACGATTTGAGAATATTGAAGCTATTTAGGTAGGCGTGATAACATCTTTGAACGAAGATCCCGTTTGTCTCTTCGAGTGACGCAGCGGGCATGGAAACGTAGGTAAAAAGAAATGTGTTGATGCGCTGGCACCAGTCGTTTTTTGTTCCAAGATAGACGAAGTTTTCTACAACAATGAAGTTAAAATTCTTCATCGTTAGGACACCAAGTACTTCGTCTTGTCTTCATTTACCGCTACATCCATGAGCCGAGACTGTTTTTCAATCTCTGACTCGCCGTTCCTGCGTGCCGATGATATCGATGTCATCGACGTAAGCGAGCAGCATCACTTCTTTTTGGAAGATCGAGCCAAACATACTCTGTATGTACGGGCATTGGCGTAGGATGTATTCCATAAAATTCTAGAGATTGAAAAAATCGCACGACAGAGCATCGCCCTGCCTGAAACCTCACTTGGTATCAAAGGGGTCGGAGAGGTTTTTCCCCACCCTGACAACGCTTTGTGTGTTACATGCTTCATATCAGCATGGTAAATGAGCACCTCGGTGAGAATTCACAGCTGGAAACTTCACTCGGACCGGGCAAGGCATTTCTATTGGTCATCACATGTACAGCGGATGCTTTTAAGGTGTATGTAAACAGGGAGTTTCTCGTTGACTACAAGTATAACATGGATCCGAAGTGTGTGGATATAGTAAAAATCTGGAAGGTTGTGCTCGAAGCGGGTAATATGATACGTGCAAGGACATGTAAGTACAAAATAAAAAATATTCTTTCCTTTATTAGATACTAAGTACAGTGCGTTCGATGGTTCGATTTCATCCAGAAGATTGAATGCGGATTAATTGTCTCGAAGAACACCCAACATTAGTTGTATGAAACTAAATTTCTTTAACTATATATCCTTCTATCCTTCGTCTCTTTCAATTATGCATTATCATAAATATTTCATATTTGAGCGAAACCTGTCGAAATCCATGTTCAACAAATTCATAATAAAAATCCTCAACATTATTAACAGCGAGCGTCATCATCATCATCGAACCACATTTGTACTCGTGTGTTTATGTTGCCTTATAAATCACAAACAACTGCCGCGATTTGTCTGTCCGACCGTCCGTCTGTCCGTCTGTCCGTCCGTTCTTGCGTTTTGCCATTTCGAGATTTATGATTTCATTTTTAGCCAAACATAGTTTTCTGCAATTAAAATAACTGCCTAGCCTAGCCTAGACGTAGACTCTTCAACTTCTCATAAATGTCAAGCGCATGTGATGTCAGTACAGGATGCACAGATCGATCGAACGATCGATCCTTGCCATTTGTTGCATTTCATATGTCGCCCTTATTCTTGTTGCTCCACGCAATCGATTATTAAAAATGATAATCGATTAAATAAAAAAAAAAAATAAATAATAAAGAAACAAAGCACCATTGCGCGCGCCTGCGTAATGCACTCCGAGTCCGAGTCCATAAGTAGCCACAGTAGCAGCCACATGGAACATACAGTCTAAGCTGACTTCCAGACAGTTCGTTCGTTCGTTCGTATTCATCGTCGTCGTCGTCGTCGTCATTGGGACAGTTGACATTTATGTCTACATGTGTTTAGCAAGACAGTTGACATTGTTTAAGCAGCTAAGAAATATGAGCGAAATGAGACAACAATGACTTCTGGATTGCTTGGACAGTGACTGTTGCAATTCAAGGATGCAACCGGGTGGTTACAGAAATGTTGCGGTAAGTAATTTTTGTTAATTCACTAAATTGAGTTCTGTTCCAATGAAACTTCTTGAGCAAATATACTCGAATCTTATTCAAAACAAAAAAATAATGAATTTTGTGGGGAGCGAGGTTCATGGAGAGGGATATGTTTAGAAGTAGCCTGGCACTCGACTATATACCGATGCTCTGGAGAAAAACAAAGGTAGCATTTATTCTGAAGGTAGGTAAGAAAGACCATTTTCACACTAAGTCCTTCAGACTAATAGGTCGTACTTCATTCATTGACGGAATTATTGGATAAGCTTTCATTGAAGATCTGAAATACTGATATGATGAATTCATAGAAGAGCTTTTTATTTTAGAGAATGAAGCGCAGGCTATGAACGACATTTAGTTAAACATGAACTTTTAACGCCAGAAATTTGAAGGCAGAACTTGAAGTCTGCCTTAAATATATCTCGCCTATAAAATATTCTCCATGAAGATCAATAAATTTCCAAAGCTCTTTTGCTACTTTTGAGCTTTCTGAATGCTTCTCGTGTCAGAAAACGTTGACCGCAGAGCCATTAATTCGATGTTTTGAGTATCCAAATACATTTTTTTTTGAGCCGATGTGTGAAAGGGCCAATAAATCTTTGGTGATTAGGTTTCCTCAATTCTCTGAAAACTTCTGTAAATAACACTCAGAATTCACCATCTGACGCTGCTTCAGCGGAAAAGTTCCCACAGTCAGAAACATGCAATCATTTGCTTTGAAGTCTTGGGTACGCAAACAATTTTTATTTTTTGAGTTGACACGTTTTGGAACACCCTCACACTCCGTGGCTGTTTTTATTCGAGTTCATATGCACACGATTCGTCATAAGCGTGTTTTTTTAGCTTACAGGTCAATCTCACGATATGTCTTAACAGTATAATTTTTCTTATAGCTCCATTTGGGGTCAATAGAATGGGTTAGCCTCCATATAAAATTTACCCTTTTTCTTTGGTTTTTGTAAGAAACACATTTTGTTGAAGTCTACTAATAGCAAAAAATGTTTATAAATGTTTACAGAAATGTTTATAAGTGGTACAAGTTCTTAACAGAAGACTAAGTTATTAAGGCGCTCTGGTTGCTCTAGCACATCAACAATCGTTGAAAATGTTGGATGAGTGAAGAAAATTGTTATGGAGAATCTTTCAAATTATTATTAAAGAAGGTGCTGAGGATGTCGGCACATCGCTTAGCTCATATCATGCAATTTTTTCATATGTTCTTGATGTAGATCGTATGTAAGCGAAGCTTTTCCGAATTTGCAGCATTTTGGTAAAAAAAAATTTGTCACATGAACATCACTAAGGATCCGTTGAATTACATCAACGATCAACGATGAATGACATCAACGATGCTTCAGTTTTGCTCAAAAGAGACGTCGAAACAAATCCAAATCATCTTATAGCGTGTTGCTTCCGGAGTTCTTAGCAGCAGAACATATGGCACAATAAGGAATAATAACTTGAAGTTCATGACTTCTGATTCCCGATGGATCTTCGTGAATTTTGGACAAAAAACCCTACCGTAAACGTGCCGCTGCAAATGTATTCACCGGATTTGAATCCTTGCAATTTTTGCATCTACCAAAACTGAAAAGTCCCATAACTCCCATAAGCGACATGCTTCGATTGAGGACATAAAGAACGTATCACTAAAAAAATTCAAGTTCAAGCGTATAGCAGAAGTCCAAATAAATACATTTTTTTTGGAGAAAAATATTTTGAGCAAACATCGCATGCTACACTCTTCTAAGAAGTTTGATGCAAGATCCATTCACACCAAATATTTGGTGGAAAAATTTTTATTAGCGTTCCTGACTCTTCCAGTTGTCTGTCTTCATACTGATGGAGGAACATCAAGACATATCTTCATTGTCTCTCATTATAGATAAATTTTATGATATGTTAACTGAAATATCTTCAAAAATAGAAGATGCAGCTTACATCAAATTTCGTTGCAAGTTCACCAGAACTTTGATAGACTTTAGTCTCCTATATCAACTTTTATTGATACAATTTATTTTATATGTCAATGTCTTCATAAAATTCTTCAAGAAAGCCACTGTTACCCATTAAACTGAAGTTCTTTCTCCTTCTGCATTATACCCCACTGTTTCAATGCAACATGCTCAACATGTCCTTTTGCAGTTACTGCAAAAGTAATGTCGTTTCCATAAAAGTCGAAAAACTATAATGCATTATTATTTATGATTTGAGCGAACGTGCTGTGCATAAGCCATAAAGTTCCGGCGTTCGTTTAATTCTTCGATCGTTCGGTCGTTCGCCGTTCGCTCGCTTTGTTTCACTAATGAAATAGATCACAGCACAGTCTTCTGCCACGGTGACTTCTGTGCTGTGCTTGGCGCACTCCAGTGAACTACACGCAGCGCATACCACACACTCCATAGAAGGATGTATTGCATGGAGGGACTTGCGCCAGACTAGACATTGTCGTCGCGCTGAAGTCTTTAGCTTGCGCTAAATATAATTTCAGTCATTTCTGTTGCAGCTACTCATTGTCACACAGTACTCCAATTAGATGTGTTTCTAAAAACTTCTGCCAGCAGATGTCTTCTATTTTTGCGCCAAATCCGCCAAAAACTGTCTGCCGCAAAAGGCGCTACGCTTAATTACATATTTTAGCGGAATTTTGCCGAGCTGTCTTGTCTTGTAAAATTTTGCACACAGCTGCTGGCGAAGAAGAAACTTCTCTTCTTTTACTTTCATTGAGTGAGTACTGTTTCCGGCCGGAAGTGTATGGTTGTCGTTAAAATACTCAAATATGTCTTTGATGAAAATATTAAAAAAAAAAAAAAATTAAAGAAAGACAATTAAAAAATTCTGCACAATTCATAAATCGTCTTCATGTCTTCTACAACTTCATCAATCGCTTTCGCCCGGCTGACATTGACGGACATCGTTGAAATGTCAAAGCACAATTTTGACAGTTTACAACATATTATTAACTTTTTGAAAAATTATGAAATTCGAAATTCGTTGAAAGCCATCAAAAAAAAAAAAAAAAGAGAAATAATAAAAAATTGCAACTGCGTGCAAATATTTGCTGTCATAGCTGGCGCAGGCGCAGGCGCTATACGCATCATCCAAGCCATAGCCCAAGCAAAGATCCGGCGTTCGAATCGATCGCAACGAGACGAGTCGAGATCGTTGCTCATTTTTCAGTAATTAATCAAACTTGAAATTAATTATGCGCAACTCGCTCGATCGCCCGACGCAATTAAAACGTCGACGATGAAACCAAAAATGCCAAAATGAACAGCGACATAAGTCGATCGAACAGTTTGCACTGTGGGATAGATTAGAAAAAGGATGGTCAAAAATTGGTAAAATTATTGAAAGAGTATTCCGAAAAATGTATATGCTCCTTGGAAAAAGAAGTGTTATTGGATAGTTCTATTTGAGGAACTTAAAATAAAAATGCAAAAAATTATATTGGCTTTTTGGAAGGCGAAGGGGCCCCCTCTCCTTTAATAAGGGGTTGGTGCGCTGGGCCTGGGAGCCGCCACTTTAATAAAATAAAACCCCAATGAAAACTTTTATGAAACCACGGAAGGAATTCAATAATGACGATCCCCGCAAACGATAAAAGGATCACGAAATAAGCATATGCACCTGGAATGTTCGCACCCTTAATTGGGTTGTTCTCAAATATCCAGCTGGTTGATGTCCTCGAAAGATGCAAGGCTGACATCACCGCAATCCAAACAAGTAAGGAAATTTCAGTCGGGCGTAACCGACTGTAAGAGGCCCTGTACCAGTTCAGTTCGCCTAACTAACACATTAAATGTTTCCCGAGCGTATGACCAAACACATGACCACTTCTCACTGCGCGAATATGAATGAAAAGAAAAGGGGGGTCGTTCAAATTCAATTGCTTATAAAATCGTCATTTATTATCCGATTTTGATGAACTTTTCGGATTTTGGCTAAGAAGGACGATATCTCTATACTGGCATACTTACTTTTTTTTGTGCCGAAGAAATTTTTACCCTTGGTGGTGATTTTATGGGGAAGGAGGGGGAGGGGCAAGTTTTTAAAATAAACTTGTGAAATTCCGGAGCAGTCCTAGTCGAATGCAAAAAACACGAAGTCTCTATCTATTACCGTTTCTGAGATCCTTTCGTTCATACAGACGGACAGACGGACATGTCTATATCGACTCCTCTATCACTCCTGACCATAATGGGGGTAACTTTGGGGGGTCTCCGACCATTATTTCTACCTGTTACATACATTTGCACAAACCCAATAGGCTCTTGTACCTTCGGTACAGGGCCTAAAAATCCGATGGATAGAAGAGGGTTGCTCTAAAAAAGCATCCTGTGACATCTACTACAGCTGCCATGCGAGTAAGCACGAATTTGGATGTGGTTTCGTGGTGAGTAGAAAACGGAGCAAAAAAGGCGGAAGTTTGAGGATGTTGAGATGTTTCGTGACAGAAATGAAACTCGAAAATTCTATGAAAAGGTCAAGCGTCTGACTGAAGGTTTTAAGCCCGGAGTAACTTTCTGTAAGGATGACAATGGAAATCTGGTGAATCGGATGAACAGGAATCACTGAGATTATGGAGGAGTCATATCTCCAACCTACTCGGAGGCGATGAAGCGCACAATTCCGCCGATAGAGAATTGCACCGAAACCAACAGTTAATGATGGCACCATTGTAGAGCCACCGGACTATAACGAGGTCGATTCAGTTATAAAAAAGCTGAAAAATAACAAAGCAACAAGCTCTGATGGGCTGCCAGTGGAGTTATTTAAGACCGGCGCCGAAGAGTTGGTTAGGAGTAAGCACCAACTTTTACGCAAGATATGGACCGATGAACGCATACCCAATGACTGGAATCTCAGTGCTCTCTGTCCTCTCTTTAAGAAAGGAGACACCGCTATTTGCGCTAAATACCGCGGAATAAGTCTTCTTTTCATTGGATATAAGACGCTGCCGCGATTACATCCTACGCCAATGCCCCTACATACAGAATATGTCGGGCTTGATCTTCCAAATGGAAGTGATGCTGCTCGCTTACGCCGATGACATCGATATCATCGGTACGCAGGAACGGCGATTCAGCAAGGCGGTCTCGGAGATTGAAAAACGGTCTCGGCTCATGAGTCTAGCGGTGAACGAGGACAAGACTGGTGTCTTCTCGCACTCCGTCATCGCGTCTGGGACGGCCATTGACGATGGAGAATTTCAACTTCAGTGATGTAGAAAACTTCGTCTATCTTGGATCCGAGAATCACGCTAGCAAGCAGATGCATTTTTGGGCTGAGCACGCTAATGAGAAGGAAAGCCCTCTCTCGAAAGACAAGTATCAAGATCTATATGACGCTGATACTCCTGGTTTACATGAGGGGCCCAAATGATTGGAGGACGCCGAAATAGAGGATGACTGGGCACGCGTTCGTATGACCAGGTACGGAGGGATCTCTCCATACTTGGCATTCAAAACGACTGGCGCCAGCGCGCACAAGATTATGGAGGCTGGCGCACCTTCCTAGACGCTGCCATGACCGGAAGACGGCCATATAAGTAAGTAAGTAAGTAATCTTTGAATCTTCACACAGTACACTTCCAGTTCTAGGATTTTAGAGTTCTTCTATAAACTCATCTACAATGCATCCAAAGGCAGTATTTTAAGGTTCTTCTACAAGTATAAACTGTTTTGAAATACATATAACAAAAAGCAGTATAACCTCATACTATATAAAAGTTTATGAAGTGTAAGTGGATTTGCACCATTGAAGTACTTTTAGAGTACTTATATTCAAAGTATTTGTTCATCTTTAATACATCTTTTCGAATTTCTGCCCCATAGTATTTATATGCTTTATACTAAAAATCGTTAAAGAAGATCTCAGCTGCTGTTGTTCCGCGGTTTGTCGCTTTGTCGCTGTGTGGTAATTACAGACAGGTATCAGGTCGCCTGTTGCGCTTTCGAACGCCAATCGTTTTTATTAATTATTGATTTCATATTTTTATGACGTTCCGCGAGCGGATCTTGACTGTTCGAAATTGACGTTGATCTCTGCGCTGCTGCTTTAAATCGGGACGCGCATGCGTTCAAATTCTGCGCATAACTCGGTCAACGCAATTTGTCAGCTTTGATGATGTTATTAGTTCTACTTGGCTGTGCGTTGATGTCGACAAAGACACTGGTAGTCGAGTCGCTTTGTTAGGGCGTGTGGAGCTATTTTGGGGGCGCAGTCTTTAATTAACCAATCAGTCATACACTGATTGACTAGCCATATAGAAACGAATTGCAAAGAAATTAAATGAAGTTGAACTTGTTTCGCACATTGGGGCGTAACCAAATCAAAATATTTCAAGTGTGATCTATAGCCAAAAAAAAAAAAAAAAATGCGTAGTTGAGTGAGTGATTCTATGAAACTACTTACTTATTTTGGTGCTACTAGTAACTAATTAAATGCTTGTTAATCGCTGCACACAAAAATGCTACAAAACAATTTACACTGAATTTAAGTAAAACCACTTAAAATTGCAAAGTATAAACGGACAACGTTGAACAACGTATCGGATCGATCGTTCGATCGCTCGATCGATTGCTGTTATAAATAAAAGTTGTCGCTGCGTTTGTTGTTGAGCATCTCACCTTCAACCGACAATCGAATCGCAATCGAAGAATTCGCAGACAAAAATCACATAAAATCGTGAAAATAAAACGACCAAACAAATCAGAATCAAAAAAAAAATAAGAAAAAAAGAAAAGAAAGAAGTCTGCAGTCTTGTGTGCTCGACTTTGAAATACTCTGTAACGCCATTGAAACTTTTTTCGAACATATTAGAAGGCGATTCCACCTAAAGAGAAATGACAGCGGAGCCAGCAATTAGTTCAGCGCATGAAATTCCAGCGGCTGCATTGAGTTGGTCACCTCATTGCCCAGTCGTCCTCTATGTCGGCGTCCGTCCACCAATCAAGTTTGAGCCCCCCATGTAAACCATGCGTGCTGGAGCTCTTTCATCCATTCGAATGAGGTTCTCAACCCAGTGCAGCCGCTGGAATTTTATGCGCTAGACTATGTTAACCTCATCGAATAAACTCGTCGCCGTTTCTAATAGGACTAAAGATCCTGCGAAGAATCTTCCTCTCGAAGACTTTCAACGCTGTCTCGTCCGACTCAATCACGGCCCATGCCTCTGCGCCATACAATAGGACCGCGAGTATCAGCGTCTTATAGATCTTTATTTTCGTCTGTCGAGAGAGGGCTTTACTTCTCATTTGCTTGCTCAGCCCAAAAAAGCATCTGTTTGCAAGCGTGATTCTTCGCCTGATCTCCAGGCTGACGTTGTTGTTGCGGGTTATCTGTGTTCCAAGATAGACGAAGTTTTTTACAACACTGAAGTTGAAATTCTCCATCGTTAGGACACCAAGTACTTCGTCTTGTCCTCATGTACCGTTACACCCATGAGCCGAGAATGTTTTTTAATCTCTGAGAACGCCTTGTTGACTCGCCGTTCCTGCGTATCGATGATATCGATGTCATCGGCGTAAGCGAGCAGCATCACTTCCTTTTGAAAGATCGAGCACGACATACTCTGTATGTACGGGCACTTGCGTAGGATGTATTCCATCAGGAGATTGAAAAAATCGCACGACAGAGCATAGCGCTGCTTGAAACCTCTCTTGGTATCAAAGGAGTCGGAGAGGTTTTTCCCCACCCACCGCTTTGTATGTTAGATAGCGTCGCCATGCAAAGACGGACAATCTTTGCCGGCATACCTAGTGCAGACAGGGCGTCGAAGAACTTCGATCGTATCGGCGTGTCGATAGCGGCTTTGTAGTCGACAAATAGGTGGTGAGTGTCTTTGTTGAACTAATGGATCTTTACTAGGATTTGGCGTAATTTGAATATTTGCTCACTGATATCGGATATCGTCCTATCATTGAATCCGTATATGGCTTCAGCCTATTACACAATACGCGCGACAGAATCTTATATCCAATGGAAAGAAGACTTATTCCGTGGTAGTTGGCGCAAACAGCGGGGTCTCCTTTCTTAAAGATAGGACAGAGAACACTGAGATTCCAGTCATTGGGTATGCGTTCATGGGACCATATTTTGCATAAAAGTTGGTGCATACTCCTAACCAACTCTTCGGCGCCGGTCTTAAATAACTCCACTGGCAGCCCATCAGAGCTTGTTGCTTTGTTATTTTTCAGCTTTTTAATAACTGAATCGACCTCGTTATAGTCCGGTGGCTCTACAATGGTGCCATCATTAACTGTTGTTTTCGGTGTCATTTCTCTATCGGCGGAATTGTGCGCTTCATCGCCTCCGAGTAGGTTGGAGATATGACTCCTCCATAATCTCAATGATTCCTGTTCATCCGATTCACCAGATTTCCATTGTCATCCTTACAGAAAGTTACTCCGGGCTTAAAACCTTCAGTCAGACGCTTAACCTTTTGATAAAATTTTCGAGCTTCATTTCTGTCACGTAACATCTCAAGATCCTCTCTTCGTTTCTCTCTCTAACAGCTCGCGTTGCTTCCGACTGCTGAGTTCGCTATTAGGAAGCGTTCTTTTCTACAGTAGCATTGCGACACTCCTCGTCGTACGAAGAATTCTTCAGGTTTTGTATATCCAATGACATCCTTGGCGGGTAATATGTTTCCACTGCTCACATATATCTCGAGAAGACGGAGAGGACAGGAGAGTGTGTTTGAGAAGGCTGCGGCGGTCTGTTCTGATTGCAGCTTGCCGACGTCTAGACAAAATAGAATACGCTTGTATCAACTCTTATATGAGCTGAGTTGAATGCATTACATACTTCCCCAAAAAATATATAATACCCTTCCCCTCCATAAGTATAGCGCATATCTACTTATAAAAAAAATTAAATCACTAAACCCGGCAACAAAATGGTAACAAATGCATTCGCACCAATTGACAACATGTTGTTGCAAGTTGGACAGCAACAGCAACAGCATCCCAGAAGCCGACGATTAGCCGGCCGGCCGGCCGGTCAACCAGCGCAGCTTCTTGCTATAGGCTTATCAATATTCCAGCTGTGTGCCACGGGCAGAGCGCAATCAGTTGCAGTCGCAGTCGAAGTTGCTGCAACATTCTAAATTAAACCGCAATTGGTTTTAGTTGTTGACTTGCCTTGTGCTGTGCTGCTGCTGCTGTGGCTGTTGCTGTTGCTGCTCGGTCTGTGTTGTTGTCAATTGTTTGAAATGGTCAATGGAATGCAACTTGTTTCGCATACTGCATGCAATCATATCATTCACGAGCAAGCGGTGGTAAGTGGAGTAAAGTGCCTGACAGCATGCATGCATGTGGCATGTTGCTGCACGCCCGAATTATCGCTGTATAGCAGCATGTTCAAAAAAAAAAAAAAACAAAAAAAAAAAGACAATTTCAGAAAATTGTCAATGCGCCTTCGAAAAAAATGCATGTACGAAAAAAATAAAACCCCAAAAAAACAAAAGCAAAAAACATAAAAAAGGTGCGTACCGCATTGTGTAGAACGTGTGTCAGAGGTCTGAGGCTGCAACGTTGCTGTCGACACAGCCGAAATGGGAAATCAATCAGCCACTTTAGTCTGCCATAGAAGACGAAAAAAAAGAGTTGTGCTGAAATTGTATACGCTGCATTGATTTGGCTTTAATTTATACTACCAGAGGGTTATATGATAGGGCAGTAAAAAAAAAAAATAATAAAAAAATTTAACAAATAAATTTGGTTATTCTTAAAAAAAAAATAATTAACAAATATGATAGAGCTAATTCAACCATAATAAAAAAAAAACCTTCCAAAACCCCAGGAGAGTCGACAGTTATGTATGAGGACTACACCTTCTAGTGTTCTTATGTAGTCCACATAGAAGATTAAAGATAAACCAGAAGTGTTATCTGGATAAAATAACAAATAAAACAGGAATTTGTTCACTTCAAAGTTCAGTAAAAAGCGGCAGATATTTATGGGTATTACCCCTTAGAGAGGTGTTGGCAAGTTTATTAAACACAAGCTATCAGCAGAAGAAATTGGGAACATTAAATATTCAAACTTGAAGGCTCTATATTCCATAGTCTTCAAGTTCTTTTTGTCATAACAAGACAGACGGACATGTCTTTATTAACTTGATATTCGGTAGTGGGCCACCTCTTTTAGTGACCCAATTTAGACCATAATGGCGTATTTTTATTAAGATTGACACAAAATTCACCAAATTCGAATTTCTCGTTGAATTAACAAAAAACCATGAAAGGTGAGATAGATTTGAATTGGGCCACACCTTCTAGAGGTCCAATCTGTATCTAAAAATAATACTATGTAAAGATTTTAATGTAGTAAGTCAATTTTGGCATTTCTAGCAAATTTACAAATTCTAATAATTTGTTTTTCATACAAAAACTCAGAAAGAAAATTAACTAACGACCAGTAGTTAGCCAATCGTTGGTGCATTTGGACCACGAGCTGTCGGCCGAATAAAAGGAATAATTATTAATTTTAAAATCTCTGTGGGCTTAGTTATTATTAGCTGAAATATAGCTCAAATACCTTCTGGTATTTAAATAAGAAAACATTCTAGTCAAACCTTCTTTGGATCTTTCGTAAAAATGCCTCTGACAAGAGTGTCCATTTGTACGCTTAAAGTGATTAAAACTACTAATTGGAACTGATTTCGGAACAAACCTAAACATGTTTTTCAAAGAATCTCATTAGATGGTATCTCAGTGGAGATTGTATTGATAGAAGTATCTAAGGACTCCTAATTCCAAGTCTAAATAATTGAAAAAAGAAGAAACATAAGCGAAACCCTATGAAATAAGACTTTTAAACGCATATCTGTAGACTCCTATGATCATGGATAAAAAGAAAAATGTATTGTGACAAGGGCGTATCCCCCCTTCGCCGAAAGCTGGATACGTCCTTGTATTGTGAACTGGTGGTTGCGACATATATATGCTCTAAGAGCCTCGGTTTGTCACTAACCTCAAAAAACTACTAAAATAATGTTGAATAAGATTTGAGCTAAGTTCAGAAAAGTTACTGCTCGATGATTTTTGTGGTCGGAGATTATGAATCCATTGTTTGTTTTCAAAAATACCTAATGCCGGATACAATATGGTGGAAAAATATCAAAAAATTGGAGTTAAGCTTTTGAAAATCAATACTCAGTGCTTTTCAGATTTACGAATCTGACATTAAATCTCTATCTCTCTCTCTCTCTCTCTCTCCCAGTCAGAAATTCCAAGCCGATCATGTTTATTCTAAATCCATTACCAGAGCAAAACTAGAAAATCCGCAAATTATACTAAAACACCCTTTTCGTAAGGTTCAAATTCTAGACTTCACTCAATTACTAAATATATGCTAACACTGACCCAAGGTACATAATCTCTTCTTGAAATGAGAACTTGAGAAAGTTTCAAAAAAGCAGCGAGAAATTGTAAGAAACTTTCAAAAGGTGGGGTGTTTCACTTTCTCGACTTACATCTGGATTGGTTCGCTGAATTTGTGGACGATACAGCGAAGAAAAAGGAGATCGATTCCATCAAACAAATTTGCTGTCTAGCCGAGAGCATGCTTGATAAAACGTGAAATGTTAGGTTATGCCGGCAGAGGTATTAGGTGATGTCATACAAAGTACAAAATACATGTAAGACCTTAAACCCAGAGTTGTTCACGCCATTAAAACAAATTATTTCAATAGATATGAGCATCTCTGGTTTACAGACTCTTCTATGGTGCTGCAGTAGGTATTTTGTTTGTTTAAGTTTTTGTTGGTTTTTGAAGTCATGTAGGTCGTGCTACCGGTGAACTTGTTGCCAACAGTTTGTGAGTTATGTCCATGATTATTTGGTATCGTCTATCGAACTTCTGTGAGTGTAAATGTCCAGAGGGTAGACTTTAATAGTGTTTCAAGTGCATTTGTAGGAGTGCACCTCAATGCTGTCGCAACTAATGCGTACTATTGGCTGGTCTCCATAAGCCTTATGTTTCAAGAAGTTTTAGCTTCAAGAATTTTCAGTTCTAAGAAGTTTCTTCTTCAAGAAGTTTTAACTTCACTGCTACCATTGGCTGGTCTCCATAAGCCTTATGTTTCAAGAAGTTTTAGCTTCAAAAATTTTCAGTTCTAAGAAGTTTCTTCTTCAAGAAGTTTTAACTTCACTGCTACCATTGGCTGGTCTCCATAAGCCTTATGTTTTAAGAAGTTTTAGCTTCAAGAATTTTCAGTTTTAAGAAGTTTCTTATTCAAGAAGTTGAGCTTCAAGAAGTTTCATCTTGAAGTAGTTTTAGTTTTAAGATGTTTTAGTTTCAAAAAGTTTAAGCTTTAAGAAGTTTCATCTTCGAGAAGTTTTAGCTTCAGGAAGTTTTATCTTCAAAAAGTTTAAGCTTTACGAAGTTTCATCCTTGAGAAGTTTTAGCTTCAGGAAGTTTTATCTTCAAAAAGTTTAAGCTTCAAGAAGTTTCATCTTCAAGAAGTTTTAGCTTCAGTAAGTTTTATCTTCAAGACTTCTTAGCTTCAGGAAGTTTTAACTTCAAGAAGTTTCAGCTAAAAGAAGTTCTATCTTGAAGAAGTTTCATCTTCAAGTAGTTCCATCTTTAAGTTTTCGCATTACGAAGTTTCATCTTCAAGAAGTTTTACCTTCAAGAGGTTTCAGCTTCAAGAAGTTCTAGCTTCAAGAAGTTTCATCTTCAAGTTGTTTTAGTTTTAAGATGTTTAAGTTTCAAAAAGTTTTAGCTTCAAGAAGTTTCATCTTCAAAAAGTTTTAGCTTCAGGAAGTTTTAGCTTTAAGAAGTTTAAGCTTCGAGATGTTCATCTTCAAGAAGTCTTAGCTTTAGGAAGTTTTACCTTCAAGAAGTTTTAGCTATAAGAAGTTCTAGCTTCAAGAAGTTCTTGCTTCAAGAAGTTTCATTCTTAAGAAGTTTCAACCACAAAAAGTTCTATCTTCAAGAAGTTTCATCCTTAAGAAGTTTCATCTTCAAGAAGTTTCACCTTCCTTTTTTTAAAATATATTTTAAAATTTCCTATAAACCATTCTGTAGCGTATCAGACAGCTACTCAAAGTTGCTTTAAGGCAAAATCGCTTTGTCTCAATCTAATCCAAACGGATTGATCGGCTGTTGATTTCATTTCATTTTGTTTCGTTTAAGGTGTTTTTTTGTTTTGTTTTTTTGCTCCTTGCAGCCTTGCGCTTTAAGACAAGACGTCAAAATCAATTACGCGCCTTTTGAACGCGCGAATTGACAGGAAACTTTTGTATTCTTTTGCTCGTTTGTAAGCGACTGCAAGGACGGTCACATATTCCCGGTATACAATGTATTGCAGTATGTCCGACTAAGCTGCAAAGGAACACGCGTAATCAACGACCAAGCGATAAAATATTCTGCAACACTGATTGCCTCGATAATTTGAAAAATTTTAAATGGCATTGCGACAATTGTTAAGCCTTCGATCGTATGCGCTGTTTGGTGTAGATTAAGTGGAACTAGTTGAAGCAAGAATAAAAACAATCTAACTTCATTGAAATACTATGGATTCTATAGATACTTGCAGTTCAAAGAGGTGTTAATGCAAAGATTTGTGAGAGACAGTTCAACAATAAACATTTATATTAATTTAAGTTAGTATGCTGTCCCACTATCTATCGAAAGTATTTTAGATAGTTTATAGTATTATAGTGGATAGGATATTCTGGCAAAGAAGTATCAGAAGACAGCTTTCATAACTATGAAAATATTTCATACACACACAGCGCTTACCTGAGGAAGATGTATCAAATTTCAAATTAAAGCTTGGAACTGACTAACTTTTCATAATACCCTCGTTGAAGTACACAAAATTTAAAGAACTTTCCAACTGTTTGCATTTCTTAACTTTGCAAGGCATTTACCGTAAGCACCGTTAGAATCGTTCTATCCTGCTCGTTAGCTCTCTCGTCCACTCTCAATTGTGCTCTCTTTTTGATGCTCAGCTTTGCAGCTTCCCATAATCAGTCTTTGTTTGCATTGTGAAGTGTTAAAATTTTCGCGCGTTCAAAATTAAATAAATTAAATCATTTAAATTGGAAATAATATGTAATAATTAGTGCAATATATTAATTGGTATATCGGGCTTATATATAGTGTATAAAATTTATCGGGCAAATGTTTCTTCATATTAAAATCAGTGTTTAAAGTTGTGCCCGGCTTTAAAGAAAAAAAATCTTGTTTTTTTTTCGTTGGATTTTTTTGTTTTGTTTTTGTTTGCACAAAATCTTAAAGTGTTAAAAAAAATAATAGAAGTGAAGAGAAAGGAAGAGAAATTGCAATGCCCTGTTGGAAATTTTTACATGTTGCGCTTTACGACTGATGATGATTCATGTTTAAATAAAAGGGTGAGTTTTAATAACATATTTTTCTTCAATACTTGATATTTAATTATGATTTGTTTTGATCGAATCAAACAAGATAAGATAAACCTTCGTAATTTCCTAGCAGGAGTATTTGAGGTTAGGTTAGAAAAACATAGACGCATTCAGGAAAGCGTACCCGCTGCTGAAGTCTTGTGCGCGCTGGCGACAATTGTTCTGAATGCAAAGTATGTTGAGATCTCTCCATAACTGGTCATTCCAACGCATACCCTGTCATCATCTATTCGAATGAGGTGACCTGCCCAGTGCAGCCACTGGAATTTTATGCGTTGTACTATGTCACGGGCACTGGCAAAAAAAAGGTATTCCATCAGAAATCGCAAACTGCTGATTACCCTACCTGAAACTTCTCTTGGTATCAAAAGGTTCGGAAAGGTTCTTTTGTGTGATAGCGTCATCATGCAAAAACGAACGATCTTTGCCAGGATATCTATTGAAGACAGGGCGTCGAAAAACTTCGATCGTATCGGCGTGCCAAATGCGGCTTTAAAGTCGGCAAATAGGTGGTGCGTATCTAGGTTAAACTCACAGGTCTTTTCCAGTATTTGTCGTAATGTAAATATTTAGTCACTGGTCGACCTTTTTGGTCTGAAGCCACACTGATATCGTCCTATCAGTATATCGGTATATGCCTACAGCCTATTACACAATACGCTTGACAGAGTCTTATATCCAATGGAAAGGAGACTTATTCCGCGGTAGTTGGCGCAAACAGCGGGGTCTTCTTTCTTAAAGATAGGACAGAGAACACTGAGATTCCAGTCATTGGGTATGCGTTCATCGGACCATATTTTGCATAAAACTTGGTGCATACTCCTAACCAACTCTTCGCCGACGATCTTGTAAAACTTAGCTGGCAGTCCATCAGAGCCTGCTGCTTTGTTAATTTGCAGCTGTTTACTAAACGAATTGACCTCGTCATAGTCCGGTGGCTCTACAATAGTGCCATCATTAACTGATGGTTCCGGTGTCATTTCTCTATCGGCGGAATTGTGCGCTTCATCGCCTCCGAGTAGGTTGGACATATGACTCCTCCATAATCTCAGTGATTCCTGTTCATCCGATTCACCAGATTTCCATTGTCATCCTTACAGAAAGTTACTCCGGGCTTAAAACCTTCAGTAAGGCGCTTGACCTTTTGATAGAATTTTCGAGCTTCGTATCTGTCACATAATCTCTCAAGATCGTCAAACTCCTTCCTTTCTTTTTTTTTCCTGCCTCTGAAATGAATTTTTTTCTCTCTTTGTTTCTCTCTATAACAGCTGGCGATGCTCCCGACTACAGATTTCGCTGATAGGAGGCGTTCTTCTCTGCAGTAGCATTGCGACACTCATCGTTGTACCAAGAATTATTCACAGGATTTGTATAACCAATGACCTCCTTGGCGGGTAATATGTTTCCACTACTCACATTTATCTTGACAAGATGTTGAAATCTGCTAACTACCATGTTCCGACCTGCGGCCAAATAGATTAGCCTCTCTCTCTATTATTGGAGATAGGTTATATTTTTCGACGATTGGGTGGTTGGGACAGCGCTCGTATAGACGTTCCCAGCGCTTTAGCATCGTCGTAATTCTCTTCCTCACCTCCGAACGTCTGTTTTTAGAGTCTACCCAAGAGATACTTGTCCCTGTGGACGTTGTGAGCTGCTTGGGCTGTTGAAAAATAATCATTGGTGATCATTTCCAAGTGAATGCCCATCAACCACTTTTCTCAGCATGTGAACTTCTGCAAACGACATAACAGCCATCAATATACAAGATAGGCTGAGCGCTATGGATAAATATGTTTGTCTCTTTTTCAGTGTCACTTTTTCGTTTCATCGAGTTTTAAATAACAAAGGTGCTAAAGAAGCTTTCAGTTTAAACGTTTCCATGAAGAAGTTTTCGTATTAAGTCAACCATTTTATTATGCTCGGCAAAACACAAAGGATTAAAGGCACGCTAAAATATGTACGATGCCAGCTAGAGTAATCTCCATTGTAGACCTCTTAAATGCACACCATTGAAACTAGTTACTTACTTTATTAGACCTAATAGTTCTGCCATATATCGAACCATGAAATATGCACAAATCGGTGCAACATATAGCATTGAAATTACTCAAATTCTTGCACCCAAAAATAAATGAATGTAAACGCTGCCAAGTATGAAACCGAATGAGAACTGATGACTTTACGCATGCGCCGTGCAAAGAACTCCAACCAACACAGATAGTACAAGGGCAGACTGAAGGTAAAGAAGCAGCCAGATTGAAGGAGCAAAAACACCGAAAAAGGATGTGAACGATGTGGCCAACTACCATATAAAAATATGCAATCAGAGAAATAAGATTGATCTCGGCGATATTCCGAGAAACTGGCAACTAACGTGCATAAATTTCACAAGTGCGCTCGAACAGGACAAGAACAGAAACCGAAACAGAAACCGTCCACTGGCATACATATGTACTGTGTAGAGGCAGGCGCGAGAAACTCTTGAAAAGGGCTAAAATTGCGAATGGTCGGTCGGTCAGAGGCCAGCAAGGGGAGCAACAAAAATCAGAAGCACGTTTTGTGGATTTATTGCTTACAGCGTTGTGTCGTACAGTTCAACTGAGGAGGAGGACGACGACGATGACGACGACGACAATGTGCATTGCCGAAAGGACAGAAGCGCACAGACATACTTGCAGCATATAACTGATTTAGTGGGTTTTTTTTTTATTTTTTTAAGTCGGTGCCACAGCAGAACTAAAGAGCGAAAAAAAAAAACAAAAACTGAAAACTCGAGCAGCATTGATTGCTTATCGAAATGTTGGGGAGATACAATGCAGGCAGGCAAAGTGCTACAGTAGCGCGTTATGGCCTAAAGGGACTGCGACTGGCCGAAAAATGTCTGTGCAGCCAAATTTGGTAGCACGAGCGCGGGTAACAGCAGTGCCAGAGCCAGCAACAGGTATTACTACTCGTCTCATATAGTTGGTTGGGCGCTTATCGCGAACGTGATCGCTGCCGCAGCGGCAACATCATCAATGGGGCACGCCACGCCACACCACAGCACTTCACTCACGACACTATGCGCTCAGCTGAATCTGAAACTGAACAGTTGTGCGGTGCCTCCATATGTTGCAAGGACTCAAAGTTGTTGTCTGATACTTTGACTCGATGTCGTCTGCGTCGTCGTCGCTCCAATTGGCCATGTTTGGTGCTGCAGCTTCTGCCTGTTTTATCCATGCATTTATTCAAAGAAGCTGCCGTGCTTTGTTCAGCTCGGTTTGCGATTTGTTTTGAGTGAAAAAAAAAAACAACGAAATAAATGGAACTGAATGCGCCATCCCATCGCCATCTCCAACGCCAGACGTGTTCGGCAAGTTGTCGCCGACGCCTGTGACAAGCGATAACAATTGATATTAAGTGCAGAGCCAACTGCACACACATAAATAAATAAATTCATACCCACACGTACTACATATTATGTGTCTATAGAAGTATATACATATATGGACCAACAGCGGCGGCGTCGGTGATTTTTACTTGATCCATTTAAAAGCATCCTTAAGCGCCCTTCAAAGTTCTGCTGGCATTTAATCGCGTTTTGTCATATTTATGCATTTTAAATGGAAGATGTAATTTTTTTTAATAGAAAAATTTAGATAGATGGGTCAGGCCCTATTTCGTTGAATACTAGTTCTCTAAAGAGGGAATAGAAGTCATTAAATATGCAAAACGGAGAGACAGACTTTTCTATACTCATATTACGTTCATGCTTGCACTTTCTGAGATGCCTATGGCCCTTCATCTACGAAGGTCTGAAGTTGCTAAGCCATGTGGAGCCTCTATTCATCGCAAATTGCTGCATTTTCCTTTACATCTCTTTGAATATTCTCCACACACTACTTTCAGTATTTCAACCGAACTTGATCCTTTGTGTTCATAGTAGAAAGCAAGTCAAGGTCCGTTCTCCTCCATCCTCAGCTGAGAGGATGCTTTGGTCTATCATACCAGTTCTGGATTTGGTGGTAGATCTGAAGAATATTCTTTGTTTTGATATAGAGTTGTGCAAATATTAGAACCGGAATTTTGAGAACCTCTGGTATCGAATTTTATCCAATCAGGCTGCCAGGACAGTTGAACTGCTGAAATTATGTGCTCATATTTTTAGAATCGGCATCTTTTTGGGCGAAAGTCTTGACAGCGTCCTATAAAGTTATGTTATTTCACAGAGCTTGACAAACTTAAACATCCATCGACGAGGTTTTTCCACATTCACTGATTGCATGTAGCAACAGAAAAATCTGGTTGATAGCAAAAGAGAAGTTTTAGTAGCTGGAAGAGTAAAAAGTTTTCAGAGAGTTCCCGTTTGCAGGTTTCATGATGTAAGTGTTTAAAGAATTGGTAGCTTTAGTGGCTTATAGGATCTAAAGATCGATGTCCTTTTCGATTATTATGACCATCAGAACCTGCACTTCAAAAGCGTATTACTGATGACTTAATTTCATCACCTTCTCTCGTGACAATTATGTCGGGCTCATACATAGTTTTCAGCAACTTTGTAAATGCTTTATAAATTGGGATGAAGCCTTTGAAGTCTTCCAAAATTTGTGACAAAGTGAATTGGCATACCTCGATGTGCTTGCAAATACAGTTAAGTGATAGAGACACACTTTCATCCTCAGGTCGGCCAACTGGCAGCTCGGTTTCAGCTTCCTTCTTCAACAGCAATGATAGCTGTTCTCTCCAGCATTGATCGCATTTTCTAGACGCAAAAATACATATTTTTTATCTGGTACATATATATACAAATTTTTACCAGGGCTATATAAATTTTTAAATTAGGGCTACATTAATATTTTTTTGCAGGGCTGCATAAATATTTGTACCAGGGCTGCATAATTAAAATTTTTACCAGGGCTATATAAATTTTTAAATCAGGGCTACATTAATATTTCTTTGCAGGGCTGCATTTATATTTTTACCAGGGATGCATAAATATTTTTAGCAGGGATGCATAAATATTTCTACCAGGGTTGCATAAATTTTTGTACCAGGGCTGCATAAATATTTATACATACCAGGGATGCATAAATATTTGTACCAGGGCTGCATAAATTTTTGTACCAGGGCTGCATAAATATTTGTACCAGGGCTGCATAAATATTTATACCAGGGATGCATAAATATTTGTACCAGGGTTGCATAAATATTTGTACCAGGGCTGCATAAATATTTATACCAGGGATGCATAAATATTTGTACCAGATCTCCATATATATTTATATCAGGGATGCATAAATATTTTTACCAGGGCTCCATATATATTTCTGCCAGGGCTGCATAAATATTTTTTTCAGGGCTGCATACATTTTTGTACCAGGGCTGCATAAATATTTATACCAGGGATGTATAAATATTTATACCAGGGTTGCATAAATATTTTTACCAGATCTCCATTTATATTTTTACCAGGGACGCATAAATATTTTTACTAAGGCTGCATAAATATTTGTACCAGGCTGCATAAATAGGTGTATCAGGGCTGCATAAATAGTTGTACCAGGGCTACAAAAATATTTTTACCAGGCCTGCATAGATATTTGTACCAGAAATATTTGTATAAATATTTGTACCAGGGCTGCATAAATATTTTTAGCAGGCCTGCATAAATATTTGAAACATAAATATTTTCACCAGGCCTACATAAATATTTGCATCAGGGCTGCATAAATATTTAATTTGGCATTCCAAATTAGCTAAGCCAAGTTTTGGCCCTGGGTGAACCAAGCGCTCATTATATAAGCTGCGTTCACTTGGTCAAGGTTGAGTCATAGATGCTGCGTGCTCATGGCCCTTTTACACATCCTTATCATCTGATATGGAAGCAATGCCATAAAGCGGTAACAAATTGATGTCATTAACGAAGTCCAGCTTGCATGGGATGAGGTGGATTTTCGACTCCAACTCTATCGGCGTCTCTCGATGACCCTAATCCTACTGAACATTACCATTCTACTTCCTACTCCTACTAATATGTTTATTTAAGGATGTGAGGATGGATGTTTGGATGGATGGATGGTTGGATGGATGTTTTGTTTACTCTTTGGTTTATCGGTTTAGGCGTGGCATACATCCTTCCATCCATACATACATATATCCTCACAGAAAATAAAATAATAGGATAAATGTTAGCAAGGTGGAAGGTAGTTGGAAGATACTTGAAACATACATGGAAGTTAGCTGGAAGGAAGATAGATGTAGCGTTAATTTTTTTCATGCACATACACCAAGTTTTAAGCTGGAGCTATTCATCTGATTGATACTAGGTCATCTGCATCTACTGTTCATCGATCCGTATAGCCGTCTATTACCTGTTCTACCATGTCTCTCACACTTCTATCCTTTAGTACTCTTTGGATGGAAGACTTTAAATTCCGGGATGTTGTTGGTACACCATGTATGACTTTCATGTTTGGCGTCACTTTCTGATCCAGTTGGCTCAATGCTTATTGATCTTCAGTTACGTATAATATTATTTTTTTTTTAATTCCATAGCAAATATAATTCGCAGATAGTTTTAACATCTTCTATATGAGTATCATGTCAGTTAGTCTGCATCCCTGTTTATTATGCAAACAGCTACCTTAACGATTAGTTCCAAGAACAGCTGTTCGCACATTTACTCACTTTGCATAAATCGAACATTTAATGAGATATGTAAGAACTTGCATATAAATCGTTTTTGATTTTGTATCTCATTGTTGTTGTTTGAATCTAATTAGAAATGCAGCGAAATGTGATGCAATTCTGTGCAATGATTGCAGCGTACAAACGGCAAAGACTTTGTTGGTATAAACAACAACAACAACAACACCAAGAGTGAGAGTGTGCCAAAGCTCAATAGCATCTACCAATATACACAAGTGATCTAGATACGCCCATCTATATATGTTCGTAGATATATATCCAGTGAACGTTGTGATCTAACGCCGCTCGCTCGCTAATTGATGGCGTCAAAGTGTGCTTCGCTACATTTTTATCAGCGCTTTTCGATCGTTTATCGTGAATTGTAATTAAATTAATTCGTTTTCAATTAAATGAGCGCAAACGGAAATCTTGAAATGCTTGACAGCTGGTGATCAGCTAGCGATCAGCTGGTGTGATATAAACCTGGCGGAAGAGACTTTAAAGACTTAATTACTCCGTTGCGGCGTTTAAGCAGATATTTGTGCAACAACGAATTGAATTGCATTGCATTGCATTGAATCGCAGCTAGCCTCTATGAGTTTATCTTTGTGAACATTGGACCACCAAACGTCAAAGCGATGTTGTCGACTTGGTTGACGTCGTCGTCGTCGTCGTCGTAGTCATTGCCAGTCGCCATTGCCAGTCAATATCACTGTCAATGTGCAATAATTGCATTCGAGCTAGCCAGCCTAGACAGTCCAGTCCAGTCCAGTCCATTCAGTCCATTCAGTCGTGCAAAAGCAAACAGCAAACCTATCAGCCAACACCCAGTTGTTGCCTTCAATAGTAGTGTACAGCGTGTGGTTGTTTAAACCAAGCCAAACCAAACCCACAGGCGTACGGAGCAGCGGCGCCATGGTCAAAACGTTGCACAGTTCCAAACTTGCCATCAATTTCGCTTAACAGCCACAAAGCTCGCGAATATGTGTAAGTGTGTGGGCGGGTTTATAGGTAATCGACCTAGTTATGAAAATATTTAATTTTTTTTTTTGTTAAAGTTGAGTTTAAGCTACTTTTGGTATAAATTATTTTTACAGACGACAGTGTTGGTGTCTAGTTCAAAGCGGTGGAGGGCATCGTGAAAACGAGGACTCTCGACAGCATTTCCTATTTCTGTTTTCTATAGTTTGTCTATATAAGTTGATATTCAATAAAAAACTTCACCCGACTTAGAGCTTCGAAAGTCAATTTCGTTCAGCACATCGGTTTGGAATTATTTTCTTACCAGATCCACACTGCAGTTGAGAAGCATTGCAGCAGCATAAGCTCCTATACCAATTGATGGCATTTCTACTCTATAAATTTTATCCTCTAAATAAGAACCCATAATAACTTTCCTAATTTGGCTTAGCCGGTATCCATGATCGCAGTGAAATGATCCCTAACACTCAAATTGCTTCACAGAGGTGCACCAAAAAATTTCTTGTTCGAGCTAGATTGTCAGATAGTAATAGAAGGTTCACCTTTTTTCAGAGTGAAATAAAATTTTGCATTTTTATTGATGTTGAGTTTCATATTACACCTTTTCGCCCAGATTTCCAAGACTTGCAGATATTCTTAAAGTCCTTCTTCAGCCTCAAATGTTCATTTGGCAAACGTTGTATATCAAATTTCTCTCTTCTCCAGCATCTCTTCTCTTTTCTCCAACTGACCAAATTCTTTGCCAATGCAGTACCTACCATGCGGTTAAAGGTCGTTACTTTGAACAATTTATCCATTAGCTTGAGATCACCTTTCGATTGACTTCTTTGATTCTCATGTTCAAGTTTCAGATCACTTGTATTCAATGAATGTGCTAACACCTTCATTTAGGTTCTCTAGAAGGGGTAGCCTATATTTATATCTGTCTAACCGTTTTGAGTTTTTATATGAAAAAATTTGATTGTTCTATTTAAATTAGTTGGAAATCCTTATAAAATGAGCCATGTGGTTCCAAATTGCACCACTTAAAGGTGTGACTTTCTTTCTAGTCCGTCTGTCAGGCTTTGATTATCAACAACTTGGAGACTATAAAAGTTAAAGCCTTCAAGTTTACATATATTGAGTCTCTCTTATTTCCTTTTCAGATTAGTGTTTAGTAAATGTGCCAAAACCTCTCCCAGTGGGTCTTCATCTTCTTCTTTTTAGAGTTTTTGAATGACAAATTTTGGGGTTTTTTTTTGTGTGCTAAAAATGCCAAAGTTTTTGTATCTTACTTAAATTCCAATAAAAGGTTCCTTTTTGCTCCATATCGGACTACTAGAAGAGGTAAGTTTAATACAAATCTGTGCTCCCTTCTGCAAAAACATTTTGCTGTTGTTTTAATTTTTCGAAGTCGGTAAACTTCTCATTAAGTCTCCACTGTTGACATTCTGCCAACTCCACGTTGTTGCCTTTAAGCCGCACGGTGAGAGCTCAGTCCTCATAAGGAGCCTTTATGAGATCAATGAATTTTTCAGGGATACGATAACCCCCTAATTTCAGTAATCTGGGATAGTAGCAGATATCCATGTATTACGAAGAATAAAGTACAGGGTGCGTGAGATGGCGTTAACGCTGCAGTTAAGCAATTCTACTCGTGAAACATCTTGCGCAGAAGCTTTATTGTTTTTTAGCTTGGTTAATTTTTGGGTTATGACCGGTGTTTTCAGGCCGTCCAGGTTGAAGATCAGTTTTTATTCCTTCTGGACCTAGACGTCACCGTCCTACAATCAGATTGTGATCGCTGAACTCATCGGCTTCTTTATGCGCACACACATCCATGAGTCCAGTTGTTAAATCGGCTGCTAATCAGCACATGGACAATTTGATTTCTAATGCGTTAATCAGAGGACTCCCATGTGAATGAATGAATATTTGGTGGGTGGCGCAAAAATCGAGTGGACGAGTGCTGAGCCATGAACCTCTCAATGTTGTTGTTGTTGTTACCGGGGCAGAATTAATTGAAAAGTCGAGAAAGTGGTCCTTCAGCCAAAATACTTAAGATTTTCAATACTTTATTGTTGATATCACAATTCCCAAAGGTTCATACATTTCCTACAATTGGAGTTTATTTATTTGTTCTTTCTTAGCACAACTTAATATTTGATTCTTTCAATTTCAGTAAAGATTAAAAAATAATAAGGATTTATTGCCAATACTACTGTTCTATCAACCCACTCTCGCAACAACACAGACGCGCTATTTAATGTCGTTGTGGCAAACGCTGCTGGATGCGCCACGAATGCTGCTAATTGTGTTGCAAGTGCACAACACCTGGACGCCTTTGCTTTGGCGCACAAATAACCCAATATCAGAACTTCCCTTCTACTCCTTGAATGCCAGCATAATACGCTTTTTTAAACCATTCGCACGGATTAAATCCACCTACACGAAATGCAGTAAGTAAGCGTACAAACCAAGTAGCCAACACAACCCAACCGAACCCAACCCAATACATGCTGAGAGGCAACTATAGTCAGCTACACCAAAGTCAGCTAGCCATAGTCGAAGCGCGTAGATTCTTATCAGCGCAACATAATTTACACGTTTGCTGCCAGCTGTGGCCAATGTGGCGGCGGCGGCGTCGACGGTTTGAGCTTCTGCTGGTGCAACACTGGCTACCTTGCCTGCTCTTTTGTCGACCACCGCCTACAATGCCACTCAAACTCAATCCTAGCTAAAGTGCCACAGGTCTCGGTGTCTGTAGAAGTCATAGCCATCGTCGTTGTCGTCGTCGTCGTCGTCGTCGCCGTTGTTGTTACTGCCCCTGACTGCGTTTTGGCCACAAGGCTGCGAATGGCGCCTGGCGTCAGACTGTCCAGTGCTGGGTAGCTGCTTTGTTTTTATTATTCCTGTGGCTCTTCTTGTTGTTGTTGTTGTTGTTTTGGTTGCCTCCAAGTGTGGCACTTTCAAATGAAATATTCGTTGCGTTTTCGCTTGCGCATTGGTTGGTTGGCCTCCTGGCATTGCTTTTATTTCACTGCTGCTTCTTGGTTCTCATCCACACTTGAAATGTGTGCATTTATTTATGAACATGGTAATTCTGAAGCAAATAGGGCCCAACAAAGAATCTTTTTTTGAGATATTGTATCTATGTAATAAGTATCTCGATTTTTAAAATTAGCTTAGATGAGGAACATTATCGGAACTTCTTGGCCAGCCTCTCTCGAAATGAAGAACAACAGATGCAATTTATTCGAACAGCCGAAGATCCTTACCGCCGATTTGTTGGTTGAAATCAACAAATAGTGGCAGCGTTTGAACCTGAGCGATTTTCTTAAGGTTCTCCAACTTAGATGCACCCTCGAATACAAAGTTCTTTCATCTAATAAGCTTGATGAGATTATTATTCTTGGTTTGTAGTTGGCCATAAGCCAATCTGGTCAAAGCGAAGTAATAAACTATGAAGCGTATTAGCTGTAAGAAGCTCTAGAAGAGGTTTGCATCAGGAAAATCTTTGTTTTCTATTCTATTTTGCTGGAGGACCGGTAATGCCAGTGGCCTGATGACCACCGCTGTACTCAACAGGTACACCATTACAGAAGATATTTAAATGGAGTAACCAAGCACTTGGCCCTGCTAAAAAATGGGCCCAAAATCCGCCCAACTACTTTACATCGATTGTGCGAACGAATTCGTTTATTTTTATACCACAACTCGAGCTCTTCTGCGTAAAAAGTGCAAATGAAGTTCGACATACCTGAGTACAGTTAAATTTTTAGTTACGCGAGTTAAGTGAGTGATTTTAAGCAGAAAAAAAATTAAGTTCCACGTAAAATGCCATCAACTCATTAAAATTAATCGAAAAATGCTGATTTAACTCGATTTCACATCAATAAACATTGGCGTTGGCGGTTCTCAGGCATTTCAAAAATATTTTCAGACAACATAATTTGCACATCAACTCAGCATGAAGATGGGACAAAAACCTTCACAAAAAAACCTCTAAAAAATGGAGAATTAAATTAGTGCACATCAAACAAACTTTAAATTCACACGCATTGCATTTCATATACAAAAAAAAAAAGTCCTGCATGCTGCAAATTCCAAATTTAAATAAATTCCAGTAGGACGCAACATGCAGCTACTGCATTTCACAGAAGGCGTGCGCACCCCCAAGCAAACTGTTCAAACTAAAAAAAAATCAAAGTTATGTCAAATATTTAGAAAAACTCTCAAAAAAAAAAAATGTGTTGCATGTTTGAAGCTAATCAAGCCACAGCTTCTTCGAAATGAGCTGCGTCTCAAGTTGCCAAGTAGACAAGTGTTCTGCGCTTCGATATGCTGCCGTCACAGCTTATATATTTAATTTTTTTGTTTTTAGGTTTTTAGTTTTTGTCTTAGATGGGTCATGCAGAGATTCTCTCACGCACAGCGAGTTATGATTAAACTCCTTCAACGAAATCAAATCAAGGTGATTTGAAAAACGTTTCGAATTTTGAAGGTTTTTTTTTTTGTGGATGATTTAGTTTTAAACGTTTGGGAGAAGGCGCACATTTACTGTGATTTAATAATTACACTAGTCAACAGCGTAAATATTTGTTTAAGAACTACAAAATTTGTGTTTCGAAAATGAAAATTTTCTTAATAACTTCTTTAATTTCATTCATTTTCTTGAATCCCTTGAAAAAATATAGTATTTAAAAAATTTTCTTTAAAAAACTTCTTAAAAGTCCATCTTAAAAAATCTTCATCCAAATTATTCTTAAAATATTTTAAAAAAAAATCTTCCAAAAATACTTCTTAAAAAATCATCTTAAAAAAATATTCATGCAATACTTTTTTAAAATCTAAAAAAACCTTTTTAAAAAATTACTTTTCTTGAAAAATTTTCTTAAAATATCTTCTTAAAAAAACCTTCCCAAAATTCTTATTAAAAATCGTCTTGAAATTCTTTTTTAACATCTTTAGAAATCTTCTTAAAAAATCTCCATAAAATTTATTTTTAAATCTTGAATCTTTTGAAAGACCAATTTTTTAAAAATATGCTTAAAAAAATCTTGAAAACATTTTGTTGATAAAAAAACTTGAAAAATCTTCTTAAAAAATATATTGAAAAAATCTGCTTATCATTCTTCTTAAGAAATCTAAAAAAATTTCATAGAATTCTTTTTTAAAATTTTTAAAAATAAATACTCCTGGAAAATTTTCTTAAAATATCTTCTTCAAAATTACTTTAAAAATATCTTCTTAAAAAATCTTCCTAAAATTCTTAAAAAATCTTTGTCATATTTTTTGTATTAAATCTTCTTGAATCTTTTGAAAACAAACTTTTTGAAAATTATTCTTGAAAAATCTTCTTAAAAATAGTTTGAAAAAAAATTTCATAAAATTCTTTTTAAGAAATCTTAAAAATAATCTTCATGAAATTCTTTTTTAAAATCTTCATGAAAAAAAAAACTTTAAAAAAAATACTTTTCTTGAAAAATCTTCTTGACAATTTTTCTTCTTCAATATTATTCTAAAAAATCATCTTAACAAATATTTTGAAAAACATCTTCCTATAATTCTTCTTAAGAAATCTAAAAAAAAATCTTCATAAGATTCTATTTAATTCTTTAAAAAAAAAATGGTTTAAATACTCTTCCTAAAAAATCTTTAGTAAATTCTTTTTAAAAAATCTTGTTCTAAATTTTTTTTTAAATATCTTAAAAAAATTGCCCTAAACTTCTTATTACAAAATCTTTGAAACATCTTCTTGATGATTCTTCTTAAAAAAATCTTCTTCAAAACTATTCTTAAAATATCTTAAAAAAATCTTCCAAAAATTCTTTTTAAAAAAATCTTCATGAAATACTTTTTATAAAATCTTATAAAAACTTTTTTAAATAATACTCTTCCGGAAAATTCTTCTTGAAAATGCTTCTTAAAAAAAACTTTTTAAAAATATCTTCTTAAAAAATACTCTTCTTGAAAGCTTTCATAAAAAATGTTCCCAAAGAAATCTTCTTCAAAATTTTTCCTCAAAAATTTATCATGAAATTCTTCTTAAAAAATTCTCAAAAATATCTTAACATTTTTTTCTTTAAAATCATCTTCAAAAATTCTAGGAAAATTTTCTTCAAAAATCTTTTCGAAAAAAAGTTTTTAAAATCTACAAAGGTAACTTAAAAATATTCATAAAATATGATCTTAAGAAAATCTTCTAAAAAATGATTCTTAAAAAGCATCTTAAAAATCTTCATAATAAAACATCTTAAACAATTTTCTTTAAAAAAATTGGTCTTAAGAATCTGACAAAATTCTTAAATATATATTCTTAAAAATCTTCATGAAAATATTGTTAAAATTTTTTTTTAAACAACTTACCTAAAAATCTTCTTGAAAATTATTCTTCGTAGATCTTCTTAGAAATTTAATAAAAATCATCTTAAAAATATTTTTTAAAAATCTTCTTAAACAAATCTTCATGAAACTCTTTTGAAAAAATCTTTCATAAAAATATTCTTGAAATATCTTTTCGAAAAATTTTCTCCTAATTATTATTAAAAATTCTTTTTAAAAACCTTCTTGAAATATGTTCTCAAAAAATCTATTTAAAAAAAAATATTTTTGGAAACTCGTTTTTAAAAATCTTCTTATAACCAATCTTAAAAAATCTTCTTAAAATATGTTCTTAAAAAAATCTTCTTAAATAAACTTCTAAAAAATTCTTCTTAACAAAATCTTATTAAGAAATCTTTAAAAAGCTTCCGAATGTTCAAACAAAAAGCTAGACAGTCAGACATATCAATATAGACACCAGTTTCGATTATATCAAGTATATAGCTAGATCTAGAATTTATATATAGACACAGGTTCTACCAGGCCTTTCCTTTTTCTGTTTCAAAAACTTAAAAATTGCTCAATTAACCAACCCCAAAAATATGATTTTAAATATTTCAATGATATCCCTTAAATCAGTATATCCTCACATTCAGCAGAAAATTATGCTGCTTGAGCATTTCTGCTTTTCCAAATAAACTGAACCTTCCTATTAATGCTTCAATTCATACCAAACAGCTTTCCAGCGAAACAAATTCATTATATCTATACATGTCAATGGTTGAAAATTTTCAACGGAAGTCAGTAAACAATCTGCAAAAGTTTCTGCTAAACGCAATCATTATAAACTAGTTTACTGGTAAACTTGACAAAGTTATCATCTTTCCAAGTAATACTAAAACTCAATTCAAGTTCCAAAAATACCAGCAGTTCAGTGTAATTACTATTTTAGCTTTATGTATCACATGATGTATGCTGCTGCGTGTGAAGTTGCGATTTATTTGAAAAAGGGGGGAAAGAAAAAACTTTTTTTTTTTTTTAATAAATCTCAGCGACTGTCTGACTGCGCTTCACAAGTAAAACGCCCACACGTACGGCAAACTGCAAACGAAACATTTTAAGAGCAATTTTGTGGAGCGTTTAGCTTTTCATTAGTAAACAATTTGGCCAAAAATTATATATGGCTAACTTAACGGTAAACATATTGCAAATTGATAGCAGCTTAATGTGTCTAAAGAACAAAACGTTGTTCAATTTTGAAAAGTGAACAACAACAGCAGTTTGCAGTTGCCGAGCTCCGCTCAGCTCAAATGCGGATTGTCATTTAAACGTCTTATTAAATGTCATTTCAATGCAAAATATTGGCGCCAAGTGACATTTACGCACGGTGTCGATGACGATGACAAGCGACTCAACTCGACTTGATTCGACTTGCGTTGAGTTGAGTGGAATTGAGTCAAGACTATTGCGTTGTAGCACTGTGGATGGTAGTTCAGGCAAGTGTAGAATGACAAAATTTTTTACTGCTTAGTTCGATCGAGTTGCATTGTGTAGAAAATGTTAAAATTTGTAAAATCCGATGATATCAGTACGAAATATAGGGCGTCAAAAGTACTAAATGGATTTACTGAAATTTAAAAAAATCGCCCTGAACGTGGCTAGAGATAATTGTTGTGAATAGATTATGTTTCTAGAATAAAGGTTTGTTGGCGTCTATCTGATCTGGCTTCAGAGACCCTGCTATTGCAAATTATGTTATGTGTTCCAATTTCCAGTTGCAAGCTACTGGTGGTCCACACATTAATTCATCAATGTTTGGCAAATAACCTTGTCATTCGCTATAAATCCATACCGGACTCTCTGAAAACCTGGCTTTATGGATCTGTTAAGACAGAAGTGGGTACTGTACTGGATAGCAATGCGTACTGGTAATAAAAATGTATAAGCTGATGGTGTTCTTGGGAAATTGCTATGTGGTATCAAAACCAATTTGTATGAGGATCTGCTTCGCAATGTTGATAGTTAATCGTCATATTAAAAATTATCCTCTTAGGTGCACCTCTAATCTATGAAGCTCTATTGCTTGCAGAATCAGTTCAAAGCTTTTAATCTATCAATCTCAAGTGATCTTTGAGACATTATGATCGTCTTGAAAGCTTAACTATCTGAGCTGTTTACCATCTAATCCTTAATGCCAGATGAAATAATGCTTCAAATCAAAAGGCTCAAAGCCACCAAAGCTGTTGGTTACAATGGATTGAACGATAGATTTCCTATAGCACTTCGGCAAATGGGAGTCACTTTCCCTCTCAATGGAAATACGCAGTGATTGTGTTGGTTCTGAAACCTGGTAAACCAGTAAATGGAATCGGGTCTTACAGACTGAAAAACTTGCTGTCTACTATTCCAGACCATCAATTTGGCTTCAGTCAAAACCATGGTACTTCAGTACCAGTTCATCCAGTCGTCCTCGATAGCTCTGGAAGAAAAGCTTTTTTTAGAATGCTTAAGAAGCATCTCTTCCCAATGGTTCAGTACCTGCTAATGTTTTATTTATTTTTTTAACATTTTATGGTTCAAGTGAAAGATGTTCGTTCAGCCATTCATTGCATCGAAGCGGGAGCATCTCGGACCGATTCCGTATATGTGTCCTGGTGTATAAAAATTAGGGTTAGGTGTAAAAAATTCATTTCCCACTTTTATGCGAATTCGGATAAAGTTCGGATAAAGCTCTTTCACATGGTGAAAACCAGAAAGTCACCATAATGTACTAAGAGTTCGTATGCTGCTTCCCACATGTTTAACTTTAATAGGTGTTTCCTTAAAAACTTAATTCCAGCAGATATATCGTATCCAGTTGCACCCAACACAGTACTTCTTACATAAGAGGAAGTCATTGTGTTGGCTAGCTCAGCCAGTCGTAGCTTAGTTAGGGAGCTTTTGCAGCAATTTCGGAATGGTTTTAGCAGTTAGGACAATCGGTATTAATGGCAGCAAGTCATCCCACTACACATATGCCTAAAGTGCCTCATGTAAATTTAGATCGCTATTGGAGTATGTACCAGGATCAACTGCTGGGCTCCGCTGCATTCTCCAACATAACTCATAAAAATGTTGTTTTGCACACTCACACCTGTATCAATCTCTTTCGCTTTCTCTCTTTTTATATCTATGGTCAGGAGTGAAAGAGGAATCGATATAGCCATATCCGTCTATCTGTGCGTATGAACGAAAGGAACTCGGAAACAGTAATAGAAAGAGACTTTGTTCTTTTTGCATTCGAATAGAACTTTGCCGTTATTTTATGAGTTTATTTTCAAATTTTTCCCCTCCTCTTCTTCTTCATGAAATTCCCCTCAAGGGTAAAAATTTCTAACTAACTTTCTTTCTAAGCCATAATCCCAAAACTTCATCAAAATCAGATAATAAATGACGATTTAATAAGCAATTGAATTTGAACGACCTATGATACTTTCGTCCTCCCTTTTCTTTGCATACATTAAAAAAATGTTAAGAATTGGGAGAAGCCAAATACTTTTCTTTAGCTTAATTTTTTCTTATTAATTTCCTACCTTTTTGCTTTGCACTGTTTGGTCATAAGCTAGGGGAACATTTAATGTATGTTACTGGTACGAACCATCTTCTTAGTAGGGATAGAGAATCCTGAAGGCTATGGACAGCACTTTAGTAGCCACTAGACCGGCTGAGAATGCACACATCATCAGCAAAAGTAGCAATCATCATGTTGAACGCGTGGTTTAATATGATTCCGTCAGTAGTTCGAAGCGTCGAAGCGTTTGTAGTGAAATGATCTAAGAACGCAGCCTTGAGGAATCCCAGCATACAAGGGAAATTAAGGAAGACACTTGCACGTATAGGTATGAAGAATAGGCGTCCCTCTAGATAGGAACGCAGCAATAAAAAAATGGAGCTGAAAGTTTATCCTTTATACGATTTCGCAATTGGGTCTGATGCGAAGGTCAACGTTTCGAGTCTGTGTCCATATACTTCAGCATATTGTCGAAGCGAATGTAACGTTGTTTCTGAAGAGCTTCTCTTAGTTTAGAGACAACCCTTAGCTATTCTTTCTTAATCCTTTTATTCGGAGCTTCCTGCTTAAGTGAGCTATAGTATCAATCGTGATGATGAGAGCTAAGTGATCCGAGGTCAGTACAATATTTGGCTTCTAGTGAGGAATGTCTTCTTATAGAGTCAAGACATCCTGACTGGTAAATATGAAATACAAGTTAAAGTAGTCTTAGGTTGGCTTGCATCACTTGATTTGTACATTGAAAAGAGGTTTTTTTTAAAATTTTTTTTTTGATAGTACATCTACGATGAGTATGGCGGCGGGCGTCTGCCTACAGCAATTGGCTTTAAGTCTGACTTCATGATTTGCGCACGACATACTCGTACTGCAACGACGACGACGATGACGCCGTCGACTTGGATTGGATTGGATGGTACGTTTGGTTTGGTTGTTTGCTTGAATTGGTTGTTTGTTGGGTTTGTTTTTCTTGTTCTGGTGCTGAAGTCTAGCTATGTATGTGGCTTCAATTGAAATTCCTGTCATCAATTACGCATACAAATGCAAAGCGTTTATAAATTATTGACAATTACGTGCTAATTGATCGTTGACTAAGTGCGTGCGAATCTTACATTTAACGATAATGTGTTGCAGTATGCCAAAAAAAAAAAAAAAAAAAAACTCTTTGAGGTGTTTGCAAGGTTTTAGGGTATGACTAAATGCTAAATATGTGGCTTAGTTAAAAGTGGAATAGTTGCTATTATAACGAAGTGCATAGAGACTCAACTAAAATATATTTTCCATTTATTAAAGAAGATTTATACATGCATATATATCAAACATTAAAAGCAAACTCTCAACACCTTTCTACAGATACAAAGATACAAATTTAATAAGCTGCACAAAATTTCGCATGAATTGCAAAACTTTCTCTGAAGAAGAAACATCGTATGGCACGCATGCTGCTATTTAATTATATACAAGTATCTAGCAACTGCAACCAAATGTTCTCTGTTGGTTGCTAGCTGCCCCAAGTATTTTTGTGCGTTTCTAGATTGAAATTTTCTATCTTATATTTCTTTTTTTTTCAAATGTGTTTAGACAATTGTCGGCGCATGCAATTGTGCTGCTGCGCTACAATTGCCTTTTATAAATTTTCTTTCATTATTTTTCTCTTTTTTTTTGCATTTATTTGCAAAACACATTGGCGACATCTGCATAAATGTCTGCGTTATTTTTCGCGTATCTAAGTATTTCTTTATTTGATTTTAGCCATTTGTTCTGGGCTCGTGTCTGCCGTATCTTCGTTGCAACAATGAACTGCACGAAAATAAAAAAAGAATATTTGAATATTCAAAATTTCACTGCATACTTAGTATTATTCAAAAGAAGAACAGCTGGCTTTTTGGCTTAATTATTTTTGTCTAATGCACATAATTACATAGGAAAATTTTTATTTTGTTGGCTGGTTTTTCCTTTTCGCGATGTACATCTTGATAGGTAAATGTCTAGACAAGTCATATGTATTTCAGCTACAATGCAAAATAAAGCCAGCTGAACTCGTTTTAGTGCGCGCAGAATATTAGAGAATGTGTGCAATCAATCAAACATACACGTACGACGCCGTGCATTGCGCATTACGTATACGCCTCATAAGCCACATGGCGTCTATAGACGCCAATTACTCGTTATATATGGCATATATATGCGATCGATCTATGCAATATTATCGTATATATCGTTTCTAAACTGTGCAAAACTGTTTTCAATTATTGTTGTTCCAGAGCGGCGTTACATGCATTTATTGGCGCCATCTTTAATTAGTCGCATGCACGCATGAGCGCCAGCACAGCACAGTACAGCGTCTGTCTGATCGCCGCCAGCTGATGATAATTGACAGTTGTTAATTTGCCGATTGATATAGATTCAAAATAAAACTCTATTAGTTCTATATAATAGCTCGTATGCTGGAGTATTTACATAAATGTTATATAATACATGTAGTTTAATTGTTGAAGTTTAGAAAACATTTCAATTGGGAATGTTGCTATTAAGAATGATATAAGAGAGAATTATTTTAAAGAAAAACCTTTTATTTAAATATTGACTTAAATAAAAAATATATAATTTTAATAAGCAATCATAGCCTAACTCTACCGAAAGTAGAAAAAAATATCGCTTGTTGCGTTTAAAAAATCGGCGGCATCATTGGACCCTATTCTTTATTTTGGTATAATATTTTATGACGAAGTTTAAAGCGCAGTTCTTGGACAATATATAGTTCAACAAGATATTTGCACACAACTAGCCTCAATATTATTTTTTGTGAAGAAAATTCCCAAAATGTCACAATATTTTCTCTAAAGCTATACGAAAGATATGAAAATTATTCAAAAATGATAAAAGTCATGAAATAGGTTTCATACTATTTGGTCGCAATACTCCACAATGTCATAGAAAGTATGGCAAAGAAGGTTAAAGGGTCGCGGTGATCATATACAAGAAATAATTATCCTTCGAACACATTAAAATATTTGTAAAATTTTTATTCGTTTTATTTAGAAAGTCCTACATAAATAGAACACAATTTAATATAATTTAAGGTGAGTCAGCATCACAAATTTTCACTAGTCCAGCTATGCCATTTTACTCTAATTTATTCTTCAAACTTCATTGAATAATCAGCTGTTTTCCTTAACTCTCCAAGGTAAGGGCTTCCCATTGGAATAAATGCCACCTTATTATTGGCCAATTTAATTATTTTCTGCTATAAATAGTCAAAGGGTGTATATGTTTCTTACTTAAATGGCATTCAACCGTCATTCGGCCGTGGCCACATTCAGGAAGGCGCGTCGGGTTCTGTAGTCTTGTGCGCGCTGGCGTCAAATATTATAACTGCAAAGTACGGAAAGATCTCTCCATTCTTGGTCCTTTATTTTGTCGTCCATCAATCCAGTTTGGGCCCCCATGTAAGCCATGCGTGCTGGAGCTTTTTCATCCATTCGAATGAGGTGACCAGCCCAGTGAAGCCGCTGGAATACTATCCATACGGGACCTAAGCTTGTTGCCGTCTCTAATAGGACCAAAAATAATGCAAACAATCTTATTCCCAAAGACTTCCAACGCCGTTTCGTCTGATTCAATCACGGTCCATGACTATACGCCATACAGTAGGATCGCGCCTTCTAGATCCTGATTTTCGTCTTTCGAGAGAGAGCTTTACTTCTAATTTATTTGCTCAGCCCAAAAAAAGCATCTGTTTGCAAGCGTGATTCTTCGCCTGATATACAGGCTGACGTTGTTGTTGCTGGTTAGCTCGGATCTAAGATAGACGAAGTTTTCTACAACAATGAAGTTGTAATTCTCCATCGTCACTGACCGTCCAAGACACAATGACGGAGTGCGAGAAGACACCAAGTACTTCGTCTGGTCCTCATTCACCGCTAGACGCATGAGCCAAGACGGTTTTTTTAAACTCTGAGAACGCATTGCGTTCCTGCGTGCCGATGATATCGATGTCATCGGCGTAAGCAAGCAGCATCACTTCCTTTTGGAAGATCGAGCCCGACATACTCTGTATGTACGGGCACTGGCCTAGGATGTATTCCATCAATAATTTGAAAAAGCGAATCCTATCAGTGATTCGGTATATGCCTACAGCCTATTACACAATACGCGCGACAGAGCCTTATATCCAATGGAAAGGAGACTTATTCCGTGGTAGTTGGCGCAAATAGCGGGGTCTCCTTTCTTAAAGATAGAACTGTGATTCCAGTCATTGGGTATGCGTTCATCGGACCATATTTTGCATTAAACTTGGTGCTTGCTCCTAACTAACTCTGCTGCATCGATCTTGTAAAACTTAGCTGGATGTCCATCGGAGTCTGCCGCTTTGTTATTTTTCAGCTTTTTGATAACCGAATCGACATCGTTATAGTCCGAAGGCTCTACATTAGTGTCATCCGGTTCCGGTTGAAAAATGATTCAGCCTCCAAGTAGATAAAAAAAATTGCTCATCCATATTCTCAGTGCTTTCTGTGTATCTGTAACCCGTTTTCCACTTTCGTCTTTACTGAAAGTTACTCCTGTTTTAGAACCTTCAGTCAGACACTTGACCTTTTGATAACATTTTCGATCTTCAGTTCTGTCACATAATCTCTCAAAATCCTTAAACTCCCTCCTTTCTTGCTTTATTTTCTACGTCTGAAATGGAGATTCTTCTCTCTCCCTTTCTTTCGATGTCGATCTCTAACAGCTCTCGTTGCTCTTGACTACAGATTTCGCTGATAGGAGGCGTTCTTCTCTGCAGTAGCATTGCGACGCTCCTCGTCGTACCAAGAATTCTTCACAGGTTTTATATAACCAATGACCTCCTTGGCGGGTTATATATTTCCACTGCTCACCAGACGGAGAGGTTACCCGGAGCAGTCGGGAGAGTGTGTCTGCGAAGGCTTTGGCACTCTGTTGTGATTGCAGACGTCTAGTTTTTTTTGCATTTTGAGACGTGCACCATGCTTAGCTTAGTGTGTACCTTGGCTGCGATAAAATAGTGGTCCAAGTAGACATTCGCACGTTTAACACGCTCAATGCATGCTGTCCGTCAATCAAAACATCAATCAATTTAGTTGCGCTTAATTTGATCGCGACTTAGCCAAGTAACTACGTGAATGCTGAGCTGTTGAAATCTGTTAATTACCATTTACCGACCTGCGGCGAAATCGATTAGTTTCTTTGCACTGTTGGAGCTCGTTTCGTGATGACTAAATCTTCCAAGCACCTTCTAACATCGAGCAGTTGTTAAGAGTGCGGACTGGTGTATATCCGTAAATCGTGACCCATATATTGTTTGCGGTGATTGTCATCAGAGGATTTTATCCAAGGGTTCCTTTTTGTTTTCAGATGGGTGATTTTTTTTTTTGTGTTGGGTCCCAAGGCCGGCGCACCAATCTAATTAAGGTAGTGTTCATCGCATTTTCACAGTTAGCGCACCTACGAATGGCTGTTCAGAGGTTACCCAAGAGATATGTGTCCTCGTATTCCACCTTTATAAATCCAGGTTTCCTGGATAAGCACTAAATCCAGCCTCGCTGTCAACGTGATGCAGTTTGACATCAGCTTTCATCATGCTTTTGTTCGTGTTTCTATATTGATGGGCCTCTTCGTTTGACATGAACTCAGCATCAAATAGTGATGCTAAATTCAGATTATCCATAGAGTCCTGCTCGCATGGGAAGAGGTTAATTTCCGACTTGTCTACCGAAGCTTCTCGCACTGTATGTACCGACCGTACACGCCTGTTTGGTTACATCATTCTTCTGTTCCTTCTTCTTCTTTATGTGAACATGAACTGCAATTTTCTCGCATCTATAGTTCGATCCATATCTAGGTAAATTAACCGAATAATCAAAAAAACGAATAGGGACTCATTTTCTCTAACCTATAAAATTTAGAATAGAACGCACAACAAATTTCTGAAAAATCTTTAGCTTTCATCTCAAAACAATAAAAAAATTAATTCTTAGGAACCTTAATGGTTTTACTTACAGTTAATTAATGCAATTTCTCAGAATATAGGAGTGTTGCATATATATTACCATGCTCTAAGCATTCTATACAAAGCAGCATATTCCAAAGTCCAATATCCATTTATTTATCTCATCTACACAAAAACAAAAAAAAAAAAGAATCACTATTAGACATTAAATGCTTGGTCAACAACTGTCTGAACTGTGTATTGTCTGTCGGGTTGACTGACTAGCGACAACGTTGTTGCAATGACACTTGCTGCAACAACAGCAACAACAATAACAACAAAGCCACCAACTATTTAAAGAATTTCACTTGTGCGTATCAAACTGGGCGCCAATTGTCGCCAACAGGCTGCCGCCAAAAGAATTGCCCCACCGCTGTCTAGCCTCGACGCAAATATCTATCTATCTATCTTTCTGTATGCATTTATCTGTCTATCTAGCTAGCTAGCTATCTGAATAGTCAGTCGTATGTAGCATCTATTTAGTACTTAGCTGCTGCGTTTCTGAATTTCTTGCCTTTGGCAAAAATTAGAATAAATATTTCATACGCTCGCAAAAATCGTACAAAACGCTCGCACGGAGGACAACCAGCTGTGTGCATAAATTTCGTTTTTTTTTTTTGTTGTACGAGATACGTTTTGTATAAATTTCTTTTCTGTTTTTTTTTCGCAACTCTTTAGTCGACATGCACATATGAGAAAGTTGCAAAAGATTCTCAGTGTTGTCTGCAGTCCAACGAGCAAAAGATCGCGTCAGATTGTCATAATGTCGTAGAGCGCTACAATTGTCATAAATTATATAAGGCTGAGCAGACAGCAGCATCATCGACGACGACGACAATGGAGGCATAGGCATAGGTTGGCTTAAGCGCGAGGGTTGTATGTGATGTTTTAGAAAAATATTTAACTGTGATTTTGAAGATGGAAGATTACTACAAGAAGGAGGTATATGAATAGTCGTTCCCAGTTCTTTCTTAATCAACAGAGCTTAAAAACTAAGATTTTATAACAAAACTTAAAATCCGAAAGAACATTGGATCATGAAACATCATCTACTCACGGCATCAACTATGTCTTCAGTGTGCTTCAGTAAGTGTTGCAAATTTTGGATGGGTTGTAGGTTTGCATTGCTATTTGATGATCTTGGATGTAAGTGTTCTGAACGCAGGGACTACTTCCATCAGAGGCTCTGCTCCGACAGGTTACATTTCGAATTCCATCCTCCAATTTTTTTCAGATTTTTTTTGGTTAGAAATGTTTTCATGTATATAAAACAACTTTCTCTCCGTACTAATTCAGCCCAACTAGTTTCTTACGAAATTGTTAGGTGATATCGAAACCTTCTGGGTTAAGAACCTGCTCCTTAATTCGGATCAATTCGCCAACCATGAATGTGGTACTTGGAAGAAAAATGGCAGCCGTTCAGATGCGTTCTCCCATTCAGCGATTCAGAAATTACTAAGCTGTTTGCTGATGTCAAATAATGTACGAGGCACGAAGTTCTTCGAAGTTTCAAAACATAATACTTATAGCCAACAAAGACCCTCTTTCTAGAGCGCCTTTTAAATGCCATTATTCCCGTGATGACCTCACCCGGGTCCTCTACTAATTGTAGAATATATACGTTACGTGACCTGCAACAATATATCTTCCAGAAACGAGCTACACTTCAGGATGCTGAAGGCTTTTACGCAAAAAATATAATTTGTATGTCAGGCAGTCCATGCAAGCTAACCTCCCCTTCTTTAAGGGCTTGAAATTGGATATGGAGTTTTTTTTTTCGGACAACCAAAGAGTATCTCCATAAACACCCAACACTTATTTTTAGATTTATGAAGGATGTTTTTTTTCGTACCAAAGCTTAACCATGTATAAATGTTCTTAAATTGAGGGAGTTACTATCCAATAGCTACTTTTTTACATTAGTATTGATTGGCCTTTTTCAATCCGATTCTTTCACAATTAACGATGGTCAAAACGTCTACGGCGAGCGTTAGAAACTGAACTCCATTATGTCTGTGATATATTGTTCAAAAAACTCGAAGCATCTTGCTATAGAGCACATGATTCAGTTTATAAGAGTTTGTTTGGGTGTGCTGTTTCTTTCCCGTTTTGGACTTCTGAGTTTCCGTAGGGTTGAATGAAAACAGATATCTAAGCTCTCATATTTTTTTTTTCCTTCTTACTGTTCCTGTGTCTTCTTTTGCTCATCATTGAGATTGTTTGTTCTTTATCGGCTTCTTGATCATTTTTCATATTTTTTGTTCTTTTTATTCTTTTTTTTTTGATCTTTTAGTAATTTTTTGTTAATTTTTCTTGTTTGTTTTGTGTTTCTTCGTCAAAAGTCTTCGCGAATAAGATAGCTTTGATTTTATTCTATTTTGTTCTTTTTGTTCTTTCGTTCTTCTGGTCATTATTGAGAATGCGTTCGTACAACTTCGTACTTCCTTAGTATAAAGCGGAAGTATCTTTAGATTTAGGTGAATAGAGGGCTGCAAGGAACAGTTGATGTTGTCAGAATCAATATCTGCTTGGTGGAAATCATTCAAAGTCTTAATCCGAATTCTTTTCAAGAACTTTGACTAACATACATAAGTGTCTTTGGCAATAGAAAGAACCAGAAGATTCTGATCTGTTTGACAGCAGAATAGAATCTGAAGCATATGGAATAGAAGTTCTCTATCCAGCTTTCATGACATATATGTTTGAGAAATTGGGTACTTTTGCTGTTAATAAGTTCAGTAAACCAGTGTCCCCCAGTGGAAAGCGAATTACAGAGGTCTTGTTTTTACCTTCTCCACTTGTGACAATGCTGTCGTCCTCATATTTTGTTCACAGTCTTTTAAACATGGCTTTTTAAGTTGGGCCAAAGCTTATTTTATGGGAACTTCTTTTTTTGGGAACTTGACTTGGCTTTCGTCGCAACCAGCACATTTTCTAGATGAATTATTTCAAGTACATCTTCATCTTGCCATCATTCAGTCACTTTATATCTGAGACAACGTTATAACACTCTTCTTTTTACCAAAATTTTATTTAATAAACAATAAAGATTTATTTTGAAGATTTAGTCTTTCAAAATTACTCAATTTGAAAATTTTGATCTCTTTACTAAGTGAAAATGTAATGGAATAGGTCGTTAGAGAACATAATATTTATTTTTTACAACACTCGTATATTGGTATCGAATATTTTAAGTGAACGTTTTACTTGTTCCTTTTCTTTTTAGTTTTCATTGTTTTCTTTTGAACTTTTGTTCATTTTGTTCTTTTTACTGAATTTTCTTTTGGAAATTCTATTTTCAAATTTAACATACCTGTTGAATTACTTCTCGAGTTTCTTTTCTGTTCTTTGTGTGCATTTTTGTTCTTTTACTAAATTTTTCGTTTATTTCTTATGGTTTTACTTCTAAAATAAAATTCAATTTAACTTGTAAAAAATATTTCTTCCAGAATTCGTTTCTGTTCTTTTTAATATTTTTTGTTCTTTTTTGCTTAAATTTTCTTTATTCTCATTTGTTTTAGCCAAAATAAAATTGAACATAAACATAACCTTTTGAAAATATTTCTGCCAAAATTTCTTTTTTGTTCATATTTGATAATTTTTGTTCGTTTTCTTCTTATTTTTTCCAATATTAAAAATGTTAAAAAAAATTCTTCTCGAATTTCTTTTTCATTCTTTTTTTATTTTATTTGCTCATTTGTTCATTTTTATTCCTTTTCTTAATTTTTGCTTTTTGGTGAACTTTTATTTTTTTTTTTGACAAAATAAAATTAATATTTAATATAACCTGTAAGAAATATTTTTCAAGATTTCTAATCTGTTCTTTTCTTGTTCAATTTTAACACATTTTTGTTCATTTTTGTACATTTTTGTTGGTGTAAAAATATTTTTTCCAGAATTTCTTTTCTGTTCTTTTGGTTCTGTTTTTGTTCATTTTTGTTATTTTTAATCACTTTTCTTGGTTTTTTTCTTTTGGTTATTTCTTCCAGCATATCTTTTGTACATTCTCCCGCCGACATAGAATTTTTCTACAACCCTCGTATCACTTGGCGTCTAGTATTCTAACTGAACGTTTTACTTGTTGTTGATTACTGTCAACCGACACAGAATTTATTGACAACAAAAGTATTACTAGTTGCTGTGTGTTGCTGTCGTTGTTTACTAGTTTTTTACGCGTCACAGAAAAATCGTAGCATACAAATCGAATAAAAGTAAATATAGGAGAAAAAAAGTGAAAAAAATCAGTTAATAAATATTATTATTTATTCAAAATGCACGTGAGTTGCAAGCGAAAGGTTGTTGAGGTCTCAGCTTGAACGCATGTGAAACTCAGCCGCAATTATAATCGTCATCATTATCGTTAAATAAACACACGTAAATAAGTCTTCAATGTCAAAATATGAAGCTCACTCACTGCTGTGCGCTGTGCGCCATAAATGAGAAGCTTTGTCGTAAGCGTATTTGGGCGCTTGGGTGAGTTTGATGGATGGATCCGATGGGATGGTTAGGTTGTGCAACTGTGTTGCTGCTGTCAACCACCAAATGAGCATCAAGGGATGTTCGTTGGCAGATCAATTTTTCTCTTTCTTTCTTTCTTTCTTTAAATTTAATCCATGGCATCAGCTGTTATTGCCTAGCAATTTGTTAATTGAATGAATTCATTTTGCTCGCAAACACCACGGTCAACACTCATGTCAGCAGCACTCGTTCGTCATGCTTTAAAATTTCTTACGAAAATTAATTCATTAACATTTCATGCACGTCTCACACATCGATTATTAATTAAATATGACAATTTTAGGTGTGAGAACATTAATACGACGCGTTGATGTTTCGCTGACGCTGACGACGATGTGATGTGGTGATGTGGTGATGTGTACTGTCTGTGTGGGGCGATAGAATTTGATGAATTCGTATTGCGTTGTGCGGTATGCAACATTTGATGTATTTAATAATTAGTATGAATGGCAAGGAGAAGCATTGCATGAAGCACTGCGTGTGCTGTGTAGTTTTTTTTTTTAAATTGGAATTTAGTTATTGTTTGGAAGAATTAAATTCTCAATTAATTGCACAATCTCTTGGGCTTAAAGCTTAATTTAAAAATTTTGCTTCAAGGCTTGTTTAATTGAAAACTGTTTTAAAGCCATATGCAGAAATTTCTTATAAAACTGAAAATAATGATAAAACATGAAATCAACTTTGTTGGGTAAACTTGTAATTCCTAAAAGATTAATTGAATCTGCATAATAAGTGCCACATGGAACACAATTAATCGTTATAAAGAAATACAAAAATTTCCACAACCTTCAAACCATCTTGTAAACAGGAGAACGCAGGAACTCTGTGAAAGGAACATATGGTAGTCGGAAGGAGCAATGTATATTGAATGTAGCTTCTTAAACTTCTTTTGAAATGGAAAAAAAATAGGTTAACATGTCTCTGTCCTAATTGCAGTCGCAATATTTGACTGTAACAGTTCATAATACTTTCATAGACAATATCCTTCTGTTCACCAATCTGATGTCAGACATTAAACTAATAAAATAACGCTTGAAATGATAAAAGGATAACCTTATATTAGATAAGATAGATTTTTGATGACTTCTACACTTTAGAGGGTTGGAACAAATTTATCAAATTAGACATAAAAGTTAGTTGATTAAAAGAAATTACGAATGAGTGTGGTTTAATTCTACGAGTCAATATAGACATGTCCGTCTGTCCGTCTGTATGAACAAAAGGATCTCGGAAACGGTAATAGATAGATACTTTGCACTTTTTGCATTCGACTAGGACTTCTCCGGAATTTAACAAGTTTATTTTAAAATTTTGCCCCACCCCCTGCCCCATAAAATCACCCTTAAGGCTAAAAATTTCTTCGGCACAAAAAAAATAATTATGCCAGTATAGAGATAACGCCAAAATTAAAAAAGTTCTTCAAAATCGGTTAATAAATGACGATTTTATAAGCAATTGAATTTGAACGACCCATGGTACTTCCGTCCTCCCTTTTCTTTTCATACATATAAACGCACTTATTCGTACAGTGGTAAGTGAGTGGAGCAAAATACTTTTCGTCCTACAATTTTATTTCTTATTAATTTCCTAACTTTTTGTTTTTATTTTATTTTATTTTATTTTCTTTTCTTTTCTTTTATTTTCTTTTATTTTCTTTTATTTTCTTTTATTTTCTTTTATTTTCTTTTATTTTCTTTTATTTTCTTTTATTTTCTTTTATTTTTCTTTTAGTTTATTTTATTTTCTTTTATTTTCTTTTATTTTCTTTTATTTTCTTTTATTTTCTTTTATTTTCTTTTATTTTCTTTTATTTTCTTTTCTTTTATTTTCTTTTATTTTCTTTTATTTTCTTTTATTTTTCTTTTCTTTTCTTTTCTTTTATTTTATTTTATTTTATTTTATTTTATTTTATTTTATTTTATTTTATTTTATTTTCTCTTATTTTCTTTTATTTTCTTTTATTTTCTTTTATTTTCTTTTATTTTCTTTTATTTTCTTTTATTTTCTTTTATTTTCTTTTATTTTTCTTTTATTTTATTTTATTTTATTTTCTTTTATTTTCTTTTATTTTCTTTTATTTTCTTTTATTTTCTTTTATTTTCTTTTATTTTCTTTTATTTTCTTTTATTTTTCTTTTATTTTATTTTCTTTTCTTTTATTTTCTTTTATTTTCTTTTATTTTCTTTTATTTTCTTTTATTTTCTTTTATTTTCTTTTATTTTCTTTTATTTTATTTTCTTTTATTTTCTTTTATTTTCTTTTATTTTATTTTATGTTCTTTTATTTTATTTTATTTTATTTTATTTTATTTGATTTTATTTGATTTTATTTGATTTTATTTGATTTTATTTGATTTTATTTGATTTTATTTGATTTTATTTGATTTTTTTTTTTTATTTTATTTTATTTTATTTCATTTTATCTAATCTTATCTAATCTTATCTAATCTTGTCTAATCTTATCTAATCTTATCCAATTTTTAGCACGCTCCGTCCAACTGTCAGTTTTAGCCAATCAACCTCAGTAGTACTTGGCGATTTTTTATTATGAGTGAAAATATTGATCAACGTATTTCAACGTTTATTTGTTAATTGTCAACATTAATGAAGTACAACATATATATTCATTATGGATAATCATCAAAAGTGAAGTCGATGTAGCTATCTCCGCACCTCCCTTATTCTTGTAGGAAAACAAGATCTCAGAATCTATACGAAACCGTATGCAGATATAGTAAATAAATTTTTGTGAAAGCTTGTCTTTTTTTTTTTTTTTGTGAGAAAGGGGGAGTAGTTGGTGTGTGAGGTTTGTATGGGGCTACCCCTGAAAGAAAGTTATCTGATGAAGGAATAGGATACGAAGAGTTTAAATACAGAAAAATTCATTCTTAAAATTTTTATCTGGCTGTCTACCTGTCAGTTTGAATTGTTTGTTCTGGCTAATCTCCGAAACGGTTTATCCGATTTGGATGGTACTTCCGCTACCTGATAGCTGATGTTCTAAGGAGTAACTTAGACTACATTTATTTCAAATCTATGGTAGTGGTCCCCCATTCTCTCACATAAGCGGTAAACAAAATTCGTTATATTTTCGATATAGAGATGATATTTGGTATACATTTTAATGGGATCAGGAAAAGTTGGATCCACTAAAAAAGTGTGGTTGATTTGGCTGTCTATAGAAAACATACATATACCGCATTCTTTTTGACAAAAGTTTTCACGGTCACAGCGAAGCGTGCCTAGTACAGTGTTTTTAATATATGAGGGTGGTTTGATCGTTGGACATTGATTATTTTACATCGATAAATTTTGTTCACCGTTTTTTCTAAGTTTTTATTCCTTCCAAGTGATTATTCTCAAGAGCCTCTTAATAGGAATTTGATTCAGTGAAACTTCTTCATTCGAAATAAAACTCTTACCGTTCAGTCATTTCCTCAGGTTTGAAAACTGGAGATAGTCACATTGGGCTAAATGTGGAACGTATGGTCATACGTGTGCACTCTTTCATTGCCTGGATGGAACAGCATTTTGTCTTTGCTACATGTAGTCGTTTCTTAATTAAATCAATATTGGATCGGACCTGAATATTCGGCAACATTTGACCACATTAGAAGTCAGAAAATCACTTTTTAACCATTGAAATCTTGAGCCAATAAAGAATAACTTCGCGTTCTCCTACTTAACGTGAGTACCACCAATTTATCATCTAAAAATATTTTAAAGAATTCATGCATTAGCCTTCAATATTAGCTGATCTTGAGCAAGAGCCATAATTACTATACAAACAGTACAACTCAGTTGATCAAAGTATTTCGAAAAAAAAACGAAAAAAAAAAATAGGGTGTTAAATACATAATAGATTAATTAGCAGAGCGTGGATTAACAACAACAACAACAACAACAACAAAAACAAACAACTGTGAAAGATAAGCAAATACAATCTTTTAAATTTAGCAGCAATTTTTGAATAAATAGAAAATCTATTTTTAAGCGAGAAATGGCTTAGAAAAATCTCATCTCGAATCAAACAAATCAAACAAGTAAAATAAATTTGCATTCGACAGAAGCGTGTGCTAGATATTTAGAAATAGTTATGAGATTCGTTCGATATCCAATATCTAAAGGTGTCAAAATAACATAGATACAAAAATTTATTAGTCTGCTCTAACAAAGAAAGAAAAAAGCCAGACAGATGCAAAACAATAAAATTACCAAAGCAAAATAAACAAAATGTATCTAAATTTAGAGACTGTTTTAAATTAGCGCTTAAACAGTTGTTTTTAATTCTGTGTAAATATTTTTGTTAATATTCAAATCACGTTTTAACTTTTGTTTCCAAGTGGAAATTTTGGAGTTTACAATAATTGTGTGTCTGAGTTAGGTGCTTGTGAAGGCTTGTGATGCTACTGTCAAATGCGTCATCTTATAGTCAGAGATGACATAAATCTTGTAATTGCTTAGCAACTAATGACTTGTGGGTCAACATGAAGGCAATAACATCTAATTTTTGTTATAATCAAAAAAAATATTTATTTAGCATTTTGTTGTTTAGATTTATTAGCGCATGTGATCGGTGGAAATATTGTTTTTCTTAAGCGCTTCATAAATAGTCTGAGAGTTTGTATATTATCAGTTTGTTGGAAAGTTTGTAACATTGTGAAGCAAGTGGAGGAATGCTGATGAAGTACGTGATAAGTTGAAATCGCATCAATAGCATGTAAAGCTAAGTTGGAGCAAAGTCACCCTCATGCTCCAGTTTGGTGGTGAAGAGTGCAGAAATTTTATACATGTCAGAAGTTGTTATCACAGACCGACCATGAGAAGTCATGACTACAATATATTTTTGACACTGCAAATAACTCCAGTAAGGCATGTTTTATCTAGCTATATGCCGACCCTGAAAAGAATCTGTGGGGAATGGTGATCAAAATTGTGAGCAATAAAGGCTAAGTGAATATGCTTCTATGAGTTTGCTTATCCTGAGCAACCAGTACACAAATTGCCAGAAGTTTCCAAACGATAAGCAGCCTAGCAACAGTTAGATATTAACCACTGTCACAGCTCGACTTCCTTGTAGCGTCTGGAGGGTAAAAAATGGCTTTGAACCTATATCTAATAATTGCAATTTTTCAATAGAGCGATCAGTTGCATGGCTGTAGAGCTCATGTCTCTTGGAAGGCACTTCACCTTAAAGATGCTAGAATAAAAGCTTTAATTTGATGCCTAAATCGGATATGGCGACCCATCATCCTATTGTCCTCCAATGTCAAATTGATCCAATACAATGAGGAATGATCAAGGTTCAGTCGTACACCTTCTTGGGATAGAACCCTCTTGGAAAGGTTATAGATCGCCCTTGAGATGGTCACAAAACCCCCTTTGAAATGGTTTTAGATACCTCTGAAAATGGATACAGACCCTCCTTTAGTTGGTCACAGACTCTGCTTGTTACAGACTCCTCTTGCTATGCTCACAGACCCCCCTCCCGCTCTTGGGTAGGGTATGGATCCACTTTTGTTAAGGTTATTAAGCTCTCTTAGGATAGTTCATAGTCATAGTCCCTAAGCCGCTATTACCCCATTTTGGTAACTTTAATGACTATGGCTATGTAGCAATACTTAGGAAGATCATGGACCCACGTTTAGTAAAGTTATGGACCCCCTCCCGCCTTTAGGGACTTTTATGACCCACTCCACGCATTAATACGTGATGGTCAAGATCATGGCTTAAGTTGATCATAGACCCAGTTGGAATGGTAATAGATTCGCTTAGGAAGATCAAGAACCAACGTTTATTTACATAATGGAGCCTAAAAGGAAGTCATGGTGCCTACAACCTTCTCCCATTTTGGGATGATTAAATATTAGCCAGATCATGGAAGCTGCATCTGACAGAGAGTTCCAAGATGATCGGTTTTGAAGATGCTATTGTCCTAGCTGTGACCGAGGAAGAGGGAAATTACTTCAATCAGCGAATATATAGCAGGTAGAGCTCTTTTAGGCTAAGGAAACACTTAGATTAGTAGTGCAACGATTGTAGTCTTCGGGATCAACATGACCTCTAAGTGAACAATGAGACAATTAGAAATGTTGATCGATTAGCAAGTCTTCTTTAGGAAATGTACGAAGTATACTGCTTAAAATCCGGCCAAGCTAATGGAACATTGTCCAGAACAAGGCTAAACACAAAAGTACTGGAGGACATCAAATTATAGAAGAGGACTTGAAGCAACTCACCGCCAGAAAGCTATCAGGGTTTATGAAGACTCAGGGCAAGTAGGCAAGATATAGCAGCTCCAAAGAGAGGCAACGGCAGTGGTATATCTCAAATAAGGGATGATTTATACTTTGTCTCACTCATAACTGAAATGCGTGGCTAGGAAGGTCTGACGGAAAAGTGTACTGCCAGGCTACCTGCTTATTTATCAATAAGAAGAGAGCCATTGTGCATTATTTGTTGAAAAGAAAAAAGTCAAGTCGCTGATTTCCTACTTCAATACAGCGTGGAATACCACGGGTAATAAGCTGTCGAAGTAAATACCACATAACATCATTAGTCCTCAGACCTAAATCTCGATGATGAATATGGTGGCAAAACTTGATTCAATTGGGTACTCTGTTCGAATATTGGTCTTTGAATAGTATTTGTGTCGTATATGTTCAGATAATTGTGAGACAATTCAGTGCTTCCTTCATAAATTGATTCTGACAATATTAGGCTTTGATTACATTTATCCTATGTGACTGCCCAGTTTTGCGAACAAGGCCGGAAAGAATGAGTCAGAGACCCCTTTGTTTATGTGAGCTCTATTGGTGATGAAGACTTTTTTAGCTACAGAGCAGCAGAGAGGAAATAGGATTTGGTGTTTATTCAAGCTGATAAGATTAACGAAATTCGAGTAAAGTATTTTCAATGCTGTTAAGAAGGCTTCCAAGAGAGAAAAACACAGGAATTGAATCGACTAATGGTGAGCTCAGATTGCGCAAGAGGTCTGCGTGATATGATAAGCAATAGTTCAATCCTTCATTTTCCACCTTTGTTCTGAAATTAACCACCTGGATCAGATCGAGTTTAGAACTTAAACGAGCAATAATTTATACTGGCGGAGCTATGTCTCTGGACAAGTGCCGATACTGCTTTGACGTATTTTTGAGTGCTTTGAGTTACTTCAATGTAGAAGGAATATTTTTAAAATCTTCTTTTGGTCCTAGCTGTATTGTCTTCCTGGGTCTTTTTTATTGTACAGCAGCACTTTTATTTGATGCTGCTACTGGATCGATGCCATCACTGGTGATGTATCCATTAATTCCGAATCACCAACCATCCAAAATATAAATTTGGATGCTGAGTCGCATAAAAGTGTTCGCTGATTGAAGAGTCACCGAAGTGTTAAGCACAAATTTAACAAAAACTTGTTCTTTAACTCTCCATTGGAATATACAAATTGGAAGCCAATCTGTTCACCTCCACATAGAGTCTGTAGTCATCAAATATAGACGTGGTGGTTTTTGCGCTCTTAACAACCATAATATGATATGTTATTCTGATTTCCGACTTCCCGAATCGCAGGACATTTTCTTTTAACTTTCAATCATTGTTTTTATATTTAGCCACCAGAATGAAGTGTTCTTAGCTTTGGAATTCACCATTCATCATGCACACTAGGATCATAAGCACACAATCATCTTCCTTATGATATTTTCTTTGAGAGAACCCTAAAAAACAAAACTTCGCAAGTGGAAGATATATGTAATGATGTACTTGGACAAAACCCTGTGGCCACTATTCGTACTTTCATCCGAAAGATGTATGTTGAATTTTTTAGATGTGAATGTGAATTCAGCTTTCAGAGGATTAATGGTGTGACTTTTTTTTCAAACAACAGTTAATCAATATTCGGAAGGTGGAGCATCTTACATCCAATTGAACAAATTATCCTCAGACAGTTCTCTACTGTTCTGTTACTCTATATAACCATGAATTAATAGCAATTACTGATTATCCTTGCGTTACATGAATTTCTACTTGCCAAAGCCAACACAGAGCATACATATACGCTTACACTCTGTTTCTGCTCTTCACTGCTTTAAAGCAGTTAGAGCAGATCTTCTTCAACAAATTGCAAACATTTTATAGTTCACGTGTAGGGTATAATAACCTCTATTTGAACAAAATTAAGTTGATGATATATTTTTACTTGTTTTTAGGTGCTATTTACACAAATGTTAATTTCTCTGTTGACAATAAGTGAAAAAAGGGAGAGAAAAAATATCAAAACAATAAAAAAATAACAAATTCAACTTCGTTAGTAACAAAATCGTGATTGTTTGAATTTTTGGTGTGCAATGCTTCTTTATATTTTTTTTTCATAAAAATTTCCTTTTTTATTTTACTTTTTTTTTGATTTTTATATTTTGCAATTTTAAACCATAACATTTCGTGGTCTTTTAAGACTGTCTTCCTGACTGTCCGCAGTGACTGCCTGCCTGCTTGGCTGGCTGGCTGGCTGGCTGGCTGCTTGCCTGCTTTTGCTTGATTATGGCCGCCTTTATGGTTTTTAAGTTTTTATATACTTCTTTTCCTGCAGTCTCGAACTCTTTGCAACTCTTTGTCTTCACGTCGGCATTGCGTCTTGGACTCCTACTTCTTCCTTAACTGCTGCTGCTGCTGCTCGCAAAAGTTTTTAATGTGGAAAATAAATCTTATTAAATATCATCGCAGTTCGTTTTCTCTGCTCGAATTCGAATTGAAGTTCTTCAGTTCAGTTCAGCTCAGTTCAGTTCAGCTCAGACTGAACTGCTCTGCTCTGCGGTTTTGATTCTGCGTTTGTTTGTTTGCTGCGTTGCTGGAATATAAATTAGTTGCGTTGCATTTTAAATGCGACCGCAAAATTTATTTCATTAATTTTTGATGATCTTTTGATGATTGCATCAATTATTGCCTTGAAATGATTTTTATGCAATGCAAAAGTTTTTTTTATTTTATTTTATATGAAGTTTTTTTTTTTTTTTGGGTGGAGTTTCCTACGTCTTTTGACTGTTGACAAAAAAATTTACGCATAAGTTGAAATATTTTGAATTATTTGGTAACAATGACGAAACTGATAATGTTTCTCTCGTTTATCGGATACAGCAAATCTTCGTTGAAAATTTCTGAATTTTTGTGGTATTTAGTGGGGTTTTGAGGTTTTTTTTTAAATCATTTTTTAGTTCTTTGGAGCAATGTTGAAGCTAGTACTCAACACTCGTTCGAAACACAACTCTTAGCTATTTTTCTTTAAAATGTTTCTTTTATTTATTCAGGCGCAATTAAGATACAAATCAAGAAATCTCCATAATTTCGTCGGCGTAAGCGGTGAACGGGTCTAGCTGAAGCCAGAGTTGCGGCGGCCGTTAATCGACCTTCCTATGATTGATCTTCAATCTCTATCAGTTGTAGAATCCTGTAAAACACTGAATTCCTGACTGCATGTATGTAGTCCACATTCGCCTTACGGCGTAAATGTAATTATTTGGAATATGAGGCCATCCCTCATATCTGAATGCCATACCTCTCACTCTTCACTCTTTTTATATATTATGGAAACTTTCTTCGATTTTTAAACATCTAGTCAAGGCGTTTTATCCTTTCTTAATATGGCTGGTGAGAGTCAGATTTTTATGCTGGATTATCACAAGAGTTTGCATCTTAACAGAACAGTTTAGAGTTAGAGCTCAGGGATGTCCCTTATTTAGAGTAAAACATGTGTACACCGATTTAGTAAAATTTAGATTTAAGTTCCAAAATCTGGCACATTCAGTTAGCGAGCTCAAGTATGTTTGAGCTACTTCTGACGTCATCTACATCTACATAGGTAGCCATCATCGTTGCTCGGGGTGTTAGACCAAGCTTGTTAGCAGCCGGAATTTGCATGTCGGCAGCAATAGCAGCTACCCTGTTGTACTTCAGCGTGAACAGAGTGAATAGGAGACAGCTATGTCTTTATTGTAACCCTGAAGTGCGACCCTCTGTAATGGCACACCGGGTTGCTGCACTTGATTGAAAGCTTGTGCACCGTCCTTAAACACAACGTTGCTCTACATGCGTGATTTACAACTCTGTAAACTGGTAGTTCAAGATGACGTTCCGATGTTTACAATTCTGTCGGCAATTTGACTTTCCCATTAGTTTCGATAGCGAAGCCAGTAGACTAACGGCCCGGTAGAATTCGAGATCATGCTCAGGCTGCTCAGGTTTGTGAATCCTCGTAAAGATTCTCGGAAAGTATTACATGAACACAATATCGTTAAAGGTGAATGTTAGTAAGTGAAGCGCACTCTCTGGCAAAGACTTAAGTGTACGACTGCATATGTTGTCCTGGACCAGGGTTTTTCCAGATAGTGAAAGGTGGAGGAGATAGATCCATCTGCAGCAATGAAATCAAGCTAGACAAGTTGGTTGTCGGTCTGCTAGGTGTTCTATAAACACAACAGTTTATTCAGAATGTCTGCAATGCCTGTCGGTTTGTACTCCTGGTATTCTTCCAGAGGCTGAAAGATGCTTCTTTGTACTACTTGCAAACACATCATCAAAGTACCTTGCACGTACTAGTTGTAACTCCTGATGAAGCTGGTCTGTGGCTTGTCGATTGAATGAAGGGAGCTCGAGTAGATCCTGCGGAGGCGAAATTTGTCTCTTAATACATTATTGGGTTCAGGTGTGAGGTCTACAAGCCCTCCTTGTGCCTGTAGAATTGGGCTATTAGGCTTTAAACTTCGGTCTGCAGTTGTTGAGGCTGTGGGTGTTGATGTATTTTCTATATTTTGATGGACAACGACTAGTTCTGCAGTCACCGATGATTCACGAATTAATGTTAATTGATTCATAGCTTTTTTTCGGCTTCCAATTCATCATGTCTTCGAGATGTCATATTGAGTATTTTCTTTATGTTTCTTAAACTCCTCTTGCTTCAAAGTAATTCAATCTTATCATTTTTTCATTGGAAGTTTAAAGAATATTGGGACTAGCTTTGCTTCGAGCCAACAAAGGAGCAATTATAGCCCAAGTTGTATCCGTTGGTGGATGAATCAATTCCTCTGACAACTGTCCAATCCAAAAACAGTTTAACCTAGGCATTTTGTATCTACTAAAAATTATGTAGTTCGTTGAGCTTTGGTCTACTCGGAAGAATTCAGTGCATATACTTTGCTAATATTCCATCAGTCAAATGTGATAAGAGTTTTGGGCTTAATGTGACTCTCCATGCCATGCACATCGGCAACAATCGAATAAGGCATATCAGCAGAAAGTACTGTTATTAATCTTAGAAAAGTATAAGAGCATAATGGAAATAAGCCAAAGTTTTTATTCTGGAGGAGGTACCCAAATTTCGAAAGTCTCTGGTAAACGCCTAAACCTTAAAAATCCATAATAATGGAGATTAATCCCGATGCTTGGAAGGAATTCTTTTCCAGGGGATGACAAGTTATTAGACCTCAAGATTCCGTATCATACTAACCAGAAATGAAGTATATACATAGACATCGAGTTATGCTATCCTCGCCTATGAGCTGGTATCTTTCTAGTTTTTTGGATTTTATTTTAAGGTCCTGTACCGAAGGTATAAGACCCTATTGGTTTTGTGCAAATTGTGCAAATGGAGATCCCCCAAATTTAACCCTATTATGGTCTGGAGCGATAGAGGAGTCGATATAGCCATCTCCGTCTGTCCGTCCGTACGAACGAAAGAATCTCAGAAACGGTAATAGATAGTGACTTCGTTCTTTTTACATTCGACTTTGACCCTTCCCCATAAAATCACCCTTAAGGCTAAAAATTTCTTCAGCACAAAAAATATTAAGTATGCCAGTATAGAGAAAACGTTTAGTCAAAATTAAAAAAGTTCCTCAAAATCGGTTAATAAATGACGATTTTATAAGCAATTGAATTTGAACGACCTATGATACTTTCGCCCTCCCTTTTCTTTGCATATATTAATGTTGAGAATTGGGAGAAGCAAAATACTTTTCGTTAGCTTTTTCTTATTAATTTCTTACCTTTTTGCCTTGCACTGCTTGGTCATAAGCTAGGGAAACATTTAAGGTGTTTGTTTGGCGACCTGTACTGGTACTGGAGAGCCTCTTATCAATATGGAAGGAAACTGCTTTAGAGTATTCCTTTTGGACTTACTTTAATTGTACAGTCGTAACAGAAACATCCAAGCTTTGATAGTACTTCAAAAGTTATCATGAAGATGCCTTTGTATTAGAGCCACGCACGATTACATTCATTTGTATTATTCATTTCTTTTTTATTTTATTTTCTCCCGGTTTTATTAATATTATATATTTATTTCTTATATACATATATGGTATTCTATAATACCACGATATGCTGTGCTTGTTTATATGATCTAAAATAATTCAAAACAATCTGCTAATTTATTGTTGTATTTAATCAAATAATTTATCTAAAAACGGCACAGTTTAACAATTGTTAATTATAACTTATTAAATAATTACTCCATTTAAGGCAGCAAATCGAAACACCTACATAAATAATTCTTGGAATTTACTGACAAGCAAAACTACACCTGACACAGCTATTAAATACGACGAAATGCTTATAGAAATAGTTAAATGTGTGGGTTTGTAAAAAGCTATGAAATAGAGTTATTGGACTTAGTATATATAGTATATATAGTATAAGAAGGCAAAAGTATATACAATAATAATCTGATGTAATGTAGAGCAACGATTGCAGTAGGTCAAATAGATGCAAAAGACAGACAGACAGACAGACAGTCCCGCAATATTTAATGAATATTCAATTAGAGCAACACCTGCCCTAACTGCGTCGTCAGTTAACTTGTGTTTCCATATGCATACAGCAAATGGGTGCACTTGCACTTTACAAAACTGTGTCTATATATATTTAATATCTTTTACTACTTGGCCAATTCAAGGCATAAGGCGATAAGGTCGAATTTTTTACTTGTATTGCCAAGATTTGTATTTTTTTTTTATTATTTTTCTAACAAGTGCGCCTGCACTCCAAAATAAAAACGATGCAAAGAAGTCGTTTGATTTCGATTTTACGCACCTGTTTCTGAATGCTATATCTAGTATAACAACACATTAGAACGTATAGCAGCGATAAGATTGCCAATATCAAAATAGAGTGTATAGAAAGTGACTGTTTGGGTTTATAATCATATATCGGGTACTTATGCACCCATTGTGCATCAGGTGAATCAGTAAAATATTGAAACATATTTTATTGTAAGCAAATATCTGCAATAATTTCTTTGCTTAAGAAAGCCTACTGAGACGTGCAATGATCTTTCATCCGTCACAATTTAATGACTCAGCACTTGAACTCAACGACGACATTTGCTGCCTCTCGTTTAATAATTATAATTAGTAATTAGCTTGAATGATGCTGGCGGCATTTAGTTAAACTATTTTAATTGACTTATTACGTATTAGAGCAGCTCATTATGAGTTCGTCGTACGCTATACAGCGTGCATTCAATCGATTAATCGATCGATCGATCGATTGATCACTCTGGATGCACATGATAATGTTGAAAGCTAGTTAAAAAAAAAAAAAAAATTATATATCATAATCATAATGCGATATGAATGCGAAATTTTTATTGTATGAATAGTTTAGGTGTTGTGGCGGACAACTGAAAATGTGTGAGTTCAGAAGCAGCTCTTGATTCCTGTTCAAATTTAAGAAGAAACTGATTGGGAAGTCGAGTGATACTGTATCATACATAATCAAATTTCATTTAGTAACCCAGAACTGACCAAAAATCTTCAATGACGAGCCTCCGGAACGTTGGTAGGATTGACTTCTTTGACAACCAATTGCAAGTTTGTCTGATTTGTCTGTTAGTTAGCACTAATGTTTGGAATAAGTCGCTTCTCAATGCAATTCTCTAAATACAATGCACCAATAATGAGAGGTTGTGACATTTCATTTGTACCGATTGCCAGCCATAAACTTACATTCCGAGTCGCTAATTATGACTTTGAAGTCAAATTTCAATTATTCAACTATTCAGTATTTTTAAGGATCCACTTGAAATTTCAGGGAGATTTCTGGGAATGCTGATTGCGAACTTAAAGAAACATATTCAAGAATCCGAATTCTCCAAATGTCTATATTTTAGGGTTTATACAGTTAACATTGGTTTCTGAAATCATTGTACCGTCGAATTGGCAATACCCGAGCTCTTTTCCGTGCAAAAATTGCCATCATGTGTACGTCCCATCTTCCCCGATAGCGAGTTTCGATGACTTTCATATGTTGATGGAAACGTGCATTTGGTTCTTGACTGAAGTGTTCTAGGTTTTCTGGAAATTTGTCAAGATGCGAGTCTTTGTCAATTTAGCAACTATTTCTTTTTTGTTTTTTTTTAGGCCACTTCTCGAAAACTCAGCCAGGCTGCTTTCTCTCGTCGTTTTATAGCACGAAGAAAAACTTTATCCTTGAATAATTTCCTACTTTGAGGACCTCAAATCAAATACACCCTCTTTAATTTTGACATCAGAAAGTTTAGGGAATACCTTTTGTAAATAGTTGAAACATTTACCCTTTTTGTCAAGTGCATTATCAAACTGCAAAGAAGGAGGCAGAATCTTTGATGATTTTACAAGGAATTCACGATCAAACAAGAGCCTTAAGCGTATACCCATCAATCCGGCGTTGTGCCCATTACATGTGTGACAGGAACTGCTAGATCTGATGTAAAAATTAAGTGTAAAGTAGGTCCCAATATATTAGCATGTGGAACTTCAGGAAAGGGTGACTGTTGTGGCGAATCAGCGTCCCACTATGAAGGAGAATGGAACTGAGAGTACGTATTTAATATTTGCCAGAAGACCGGTATGCCATTGGAGACACTGTTGCAGTATTCATTGGAGTGAATCGGTGTAGTTGCTACGTGGTATCATGGAAATTTTACTCTGGGCTTCCAAAAAACCAACAAATCGAGCGACAATCAGTTTTTCCCAGATCTTCAAAATGGTAGGCAGGAGTCTAATCAGCCGATATGACTGGAGATCGTTTTGCAGACTTGTGAAAACAATTTCCAGAAATTGATAAACTTGTTCAGGTGCCGCTAGAGAGAATGGCTTAAAGCGGTCGACTAGGTGACGAGCGAGGTGCCACCCTTTTAGCCATATAATAGTGGAACTGTTATCAAGTGTTATCAAGTAGGTGTGTAAAGGAAGCAAGGGTGTTGGTGTGTATGTGTCGATTTAGAAACACCGAATTGGAAATTTTTGAATAATAAAGTAGTTGCTCCTGCTGGCAGAGCCCCAGACAAGGATTCCGTAGATTCCGTAGATTATTATCGCTTTGTATACTAGTAGCTTGATTCTCTCCCTGAGAGTTGACCTTCGTCGATGAGCCATAAATGCTTTTTTAGCCTTTCATTGATTTGAGTGCTTTTGGTGAGCAGATGCGCACGCCATGTTCCCTTTTTATCCATAACGTCTCACAGTTACTTGGCAGTAGGCATAAACTTAGCGAAAGTCTCATCTTCACAGCGAAAAAGTCATTTGAGTGGACTTCTCGGGGTTCACCACAATGACCAACCACTTAAGCCATGTATTGGTGGTGTGGAACTGCGTTTGAAGGATTGGCTGAATCCAGCTGTGGAGAGAATTCAGATGCCGGTAAAGATGTGTCGTCGGAGTATGTAGCGGCCAGCAGCTTATCTTCCTCGGCGATCACAATGTCAGCTGTTTAGAGCGTATAAAGTATAGGTCCCAGTGGAACTCCTGCGCTGCCTTCTTTTATTTCAAAACTTTCTTCCCCACATCTCACAAAGAAGTTCCTGCGTTTAATGTAATACCTGATAATGTGGTAGTTCTGTGCTGGCAGATTTTTCCTTAGCTTGTGGAGCAGACCGTCATGTCACACCCTATCGAAGGCTTGCTTTATGTCCATTAAGAGGGCCTTCATTTACTTAAATGCCTCCAGTATTCTCTCGACTAGTCTATGACATTGTTCAGGCGCGCTATGGCATTCTCTGAAGTATAACTGATAATCAAGAATCGAACCGGCATCGTCGACTATTGGTCGGACTCTACACAGTAGTCTTTCGTTTACCTAGGAATGTGGATTATTTCGGCATATTTCAAATGGAGGAATAGGTAGTACCACTTGGCAGGGCACGTCTAGAAAGTTAAGTGTTTCCTCTGTCCCGAGTTGGGAGCATCTTTCAAAGGGCGAGGGTTTTGTATAGATATTCAGAGAAGGCTGTAGCTCTTTCTGCTTCCGATCGACACCAGATTGCAGTGACATCTTTCACAGGCTCCCTGCTCTTTATAAGCATTTTTATAACCTTGGTTAGCTGCCACAGGTTGTGATGAAGGTCGCCTGGCTCAGCTTCTTCGAGGAACTACAGAGATTTGTTGAGGAGACTGAACATGTATTTCTTGACGTTCTTGGCGGCTCTGTTAAAGATTGTTTTATCTCTTGGGTTGCGAGAATTGTGCTAGACTTGTCGAAGTCATCTCAACTGAAACTTCTGGGGCTCAATGATAAAGAATCTGCGCGGAGTGCGGTTAGAGAATCTACTGGAAGATGTGGCGCACGGACTCTCCAGAGGCATGGCAGTTTAGTCTGCTATTGATGATTGTTAAAACGGGATCCCCATCAGGAATGCTTGTCGTTGAAGTCGCCTCCAACAATAAACCAGCGGCCAAGGTTGTTCAACAGTTACTGAAAAAAGGTGTGTACAACGGGTCGGACATTAGGCTGCTGCAGCTGTAACATCTCCCGGCGTACTGACGACCTCAGCATGGCATGTACCTAGGATTGTTTTATTATTTATAAAAATATTTGTAAAACTTTTAGAAATCCGAGCAAAGTTGGGTATTATTATTATTGTAATCGCCAACTGTGATCTTGTTCGTGACAAAGCATAATATTGTATTTATTTACTCTTCCTAGTAACACAAATGGTCCACAAATTGCTGTCGCTAAATAAATATTCGCCAAACCAAATCGACTACTAATAACAAATTAATTATTTTATTTGTCCAATTCCATCAGCGATAAATTATTTCAATGATAATTTAATATAACTCGACTCCTTGATCATGAATAGCAATAATTGCGAACTCTTGATTTCATTCATTGGCGAATTATTTGCCATATTTGCATGCAGCTAAATTGTTTTGAACCCGCTGTAAGCCGAGCTGATGTAATTAGATCGCTTTATTGCATATGGCGGGCAATTATATCGCGGATCATTTCAGCTGAACTCGTTCGATTTGATTTCAATTGATCTTATTGGCGGTGCTGAGCGGTATTTTTCCTCGTAATTTATCTGTTTTCACGTTTTGAATAAATTTTTTATAATTTTTCTCAATGAAATTTTTTTTGCGCGCACAATTTCAGGCAAGTGTTGTGCAAATATTGTAAAATGCAAATTGTTTTGTTTTTAATTTTATTTTTAAGTTTTTATTGAAATGTGCAAACGTTGTTTAAAATGTTTTCTGTAACATTATTTTTTCGATTGTGTTGTAAACTAGTATTGTGCATAAATTTGTATAAATATGGACACATTTTTCGTGTTGTAGCATTTTTTATTTTTTAGCAAATTTATATAATTTATTTTTATTATGAAAAGTTGCCCGCACATTGAGTTCATTGAACCTGCCTGTCCGCCTGGTGGGTTGTACTTGATGATAGAACAGAACAGCACAGCACAGCACAGATTATTATCGATTGACATTTGCGCTTGCCATGTGATAAGTGGCATATTAATGGGATGTAGAGCAGGCGATTAAGTCACACGAGCGTAAAATTTGCAGCAGGATGAGTTGTAGTTTGCAGTGGATACCTGCTATAGTACTTGTTTGACTTGCACAAAGTTTTTATGTAAGAATTTTGTAGATACATGTGTGAGACTGTAATTGTTTGGAGATACTCATAGATTCAAGTCTAAAACTTATTTTTGGCTAGTAACATATATCCTTAATAGAAATCCTCCAAAGTAAATCCCCCAAATTGAATCTCCCCAAGGAGTCCCCTCAGGGAATCATCCTATCTACTAAACCTCCAGCGAATTCGCCTACGGATTTCCTAAGTGAATCTTCCAGGGAAAAGCCCAAGGAAATTCCATAGGGATTCCCCCAGTCTGTGAAAACACCTGAATACCTCCATGTATGGGGTACCACCAGGAAACTCCAATCGGAATCCTCCAAATCGAATTCGCCCAGGAAAAGCTGTAGTGAATCTCCCTGTCTGGGAATCCCCCTAGGAAGTTCACCTGTATTGGGAACCTCCAGGGCATTCCCAAAAGAAATTTCCAAAAGGAATCCCCCCACGAAATACACCTAGGGAATCCCCCTATCTGGAAAGCCCCCAGGCAATTCTCCTCAAAAATTCTCAAAGTGAATCTTTTCAGGGAGTCACCCCACGGTGCGAATCATCCTGTCTGGGAAACTCCAATGAAAACCCGCTATCTGGGGAACCTCGAGGGAATCCCCCAACCCAAAAGGAATGCCCCAACATGATACTCCCAGATAATCCTAACAGCCAATATCCGTAGGGAATCGCAGGGAATACTCCTACAGAATCCTTCAAATCGGCTCAGGTAATCACACAACGGAATCCCCTGGGGAATCCCCCTATGAATCTCTTTGAGGAATCCTCCTTGGAAGTCCCTTTGGGGAATCCCTCTTCTCTAGAATCCTCCTGGGAGGCCTTTTAGGGGATTCCCTAGGAGGTTTCCCATAAGGGATTACCTAGGGGAGATTCCTAGGAGGATTTTTATAAGGGATTACCTAAGGGAATTCTCTAAGAGAATTTCCTTGGGAAATTCCCTAGGGGGATTCCCTAGGGGGTTACGTTGGGTGAGATCCCTTGGAGAAATTCTGTAGGGTGATTCTCTTGAGTGGAATCCGTAGGAGATCCCCTTGAAGAGATTCCGTAGAGGATTCCCTTGAAAGGATTCCGTTACGGGGTTCCCTTGGTGAAGATTCCGTAGTGGATTCCCTTGAGCGTATTCCGTTGGGGGATTCCCGTGAAGGGATTCCGATGAGAGGATTCCGTAGGGAGATTCCCTTGAGGGAATTCCGCAGAGCTATACGAGGGGATAACGTAGATAGATTTTCTGAGGATTCCCCCGGGGTTGTAAGGGGGTTCCTTAAAAGTTCGCCACAAATGGGGATTCCCTGACGGTTGCCCTGACAGTGGGAGTTTCTAGGGCCATTTCCCTGAAGTGTTACCAAGAGTGTGTCGACGAACTCAGCTCTAAGTATGGTGATAAAGCACCATCAAAAATATCTATATATCGCTATTATGGTGAGTTCAATCAAGGTCATACTTCACTCAGCGACGAATTGTTGTGAGATTGTGGCATCCCTAAACAGTAGTACCATCAGCGTATAGAAGAATTTTCTTGAAAACCTTGCCGTAAAATTGAAATTTGTGCTGCTGAGCCTTTATGAGTTCTATGATTTTGTTAGGGACCTCACAGCTGCTTAGTGACCTCCATATTGCGTATCTCTTGATGGTATGGTGTTCGAAGTTCTTAAATCTTAGATATAACGATTACCTCCACCCGATCGATTGTTCCACAAGTTGCATATGATGTGTTTATGTGGTTTATACAAGTCCGGTTTGGTCGAAACTCATTCTGTTCTCTCCTTTTTTGAAAAAACTAGGCGGCTTTGAACATCGCCGGTCCTCCTTCACCTAAATTACTTTTAATCAGTAGAAAATCATCATCATATTTTACCAAAGTATCTTCTTTCCATTACGTATTCCTAACAGAAGTTTTTAACTTTTCTTTATATGTCTCAGTTTTCTCTCCAATATTTTTCAAAGCTTTATCTTCTTGCAACTTCCTCCAATTTTCATCTTCCAAAATCTTTCATAAAAAAGACATTATTTAAAATTTACTGAAGTACAATACTATTTATTAACAGCATTGACACATCATTTATTTTTCTTGGCTTTTGTTTAACTTTTCTTGTTGTTGTTTTTTGTTTTTTTTTTTTATATTTTTTATATTTTTTATATTTTTTTATACATTATGGCACTTAAACTTATTTGCTATAAACAATGAGATTTTAAAATAATTTAATTTACAAATTATGCGCATAGAACATAATTTTTTTATATCTTTTATTTTTTACATACAATAAAATATTTTTATTCATTAATAATTAATTTTTATTTTACATAGTTTCTTCTCTTTTTTCTGCAATAAATAGTTTTTATTTTTTTTTTAATTTTATTTTGTACAATTTTACAATATTATTGTCCATGTATATTTTTTTGTTTATTTTAAAGTTTTACAATTATTGTCTTTAATTAATTAATTTTTTTATTTGGAAAAATATTTAAGTGCTTTTTTTTTTGAACAAATGTTTTTATTTTTTATTTTCGCAAAAATTTTGTTTGTACTTTTTACATTAATTTTTTTTTTTATTGTTTGAGCTTTTTTTTTTGTTGTTGTTAGAGAAATTAGTTGCATTATTTTTTTTTTAAAGTAAGATCACAATATCTTGATTTTAGTGACTAATATCAGATTTAGGTTAATTTTTTTTTTTTTTTATTGACAGAAATTGACTTAAAACAAGCAGCTTGAAACATTTTAAAGCTTTTTTAACAAAGAAGTTTTTTTTTTTTTTATAAATATATAATATTTTTAGTTAAAGCGCTTAGAGCTTTTTAAGTAGAGTATGTACAAAAAGTGGGTATAGGAACAAATTAATAGATGAATTTGGTTGAAACCCAGTAATTATTATTTATGAACTTACAATCAGTCACTCAAAATTTTTTTTATTTATTTTTTTCAAAAAAATATATTAAGTCTTTAAGTAAGAAAGTTTGTATGTGTGTGTGATGGATGCTTCTACTCATCCTTCTTACGCTTTACTTTACCTTCGGTCTGTATGGTGGAGGTGACTGCCTCTAGGCATTCAGCTAGCGATGGCTCCGATTGATCTTCGCTGTAGTCATAGCCAGCCATGCGACTCAGCGTCAGAATGTAAGAACAGGCCACACGTAACACTGAAAGCTTCGAAAGTTTCTGTGAACTGGAATAGGAGGGCACGGCACGGCGTAGCGTTTCATAGGCCGCGGAGATGGTATGTACACGTGTACGTTCGCGTGCATTAGCCTCGATGCGTCGCTCACGGGTCATATTCTTGTAGTTACGCTGCTGTGGACGTGCACTGCCGCAAGCGGAGGTTGTAGACGCGGTAGAGGAGTTTGCAAGCGATATGGAAAGTGCATCTTCAGGCATGGAGGTGTTTAGTTCTGCGCTTGAGAATGTAGTTTCCAAAGTCATGCGACGCTGTTTCTTGGGTGTTTGATGCGTTTTCTTCGGACTGCTTGTTGCATGATGTTTCGTTGCTCTGCTGCTGTTGCTATTTGTAGTAGGAGACTGTTCAACAGTTTGTTTCTTTAGCACCAAAGCGAGTGGTTCCTGCTGTACATCATCGTCATCATCGACATCATCATCAACATGTAGTGCAGCATCATCGCCAGCGATACGATGCAGCGTTGTTACACCCGGATGACGTCTAAAAACCTGTGCTGGATTTGGCATCAATTCATGTGGTAACACTTGACTAGGATCCCATAGTGTTTGTGGTTGTTGTTGCTGTATTGTTTGCATTAAATTGTGCAACGCATGCACCGGTGGTGATGCAATTGCTGGTGGTGTCAACACCACTGCAGAATCCGCTGTTGATGTATAACGTATGCGTTTCTTAAGCGGTCCCGCTGCGCTACGACTACAAGTTGTGGTGCTGGGTGCTGGTACTGTGTTGCTAATAGTTGTTGCACTGTCTTCGTGCGTTGCCTCAGCATCGTTTATTACCTTGGAGGGCTCAGAACTTTTACGTTTATTACGTATCAGCGCAATTGGTGTTAATTTCAGATCAACTGAATCATCCACTGATGCATCGTTAATGTGTGGACTAACCGCTGCATCGTGTTCGAGGGGCGAATGTTCCATAAGCGATAGATCATCGCCGCCTTCAGAACTGCCAGAGCAGAAGCCAGCATCGCGATCATTTGAATGGTGTGGTGAACCTAGAATTATATAAGAGTGAAATAGGGGAGAAATATTAATTTGGTGAAGTTTGAAGTTGGTTAAAGTTTATATTTGCGCAAAAAAATTTAGTAGTAGATGACATATGTTTCTTTGTGTTTGAATTGAAGGCTAAACCTGTTTCGAGTTGGCAAATTAATTTATATAGAAAGCATTTTTTTGTTGGAGGAAAAAAAATACCCGAATTTAATATCTTTAAAAAAAAAAAAAAAAAAATCCGAATTATACATTCAAAATAATTTGTTTCCTTAAAATTATATCTGAGCATATGGAGACCGCGTTGGCAGAACACTTCAGAGACAGAGAGTAGCAGCATCAGACGAGAAAACTCGAACAGAAATTGATAGAAATATTTACGAGCAGAACATTTCAAAAAATAAAAGCTTCAAATGGAAGAACTCGAACAGAATTCGATGGAAATCTTTAAAAGGAAGTTGACCATGGACTTGGAGTTAGAGTTGGCAGAAAATTTCATAGAATTGAATCGTCAAATGGGAGAACTTTGGCAGAATTCGATAGAAATCTTTAAAAGGGTGTATGACTATTGCTTCGGAGGCAGAGTTGGTAGAATATAGAAGTGTCAAATGGGAGAACTTGGACAGATAGATTTGGCAGAAAATTTCATAGAATTGAATTCTCAAACGGGAAAACTTGAGCAGAAATTTTTAGAATAGAAAAAGTTTGGCTTCCCTATACAAACTTTTGTTCTGGAGTATCTGGAGCTGCAGTAATTCAAAATTAACCAAACTAGTTCTGCTTTTCTGTGCAAGGTCGAACCTCGTACCAGTGATGAGGCGAAAAGTTCTCTTCTGCAGTGTCTGGAACCTGTTTCGGTTTGAACTTGCACATATGCTCCGTTCTATGTTGCTGCACCTCTAGAAGACTTGTCTTAATATGCTGATTGATGTTTACATATTTCATAGAGAGAGCTTACTCTGCTGTTGCTAATTGAAGATGCATCCTCTCCACATAATTCCCCTCTCTCCCAAATTCCAGCCTATATTTTTTTTTTGTTTATTATATTAAACTGCAATTTGTATGCTTTCAAAAGCGCAAACCCAAAATTCATCGGCACACTTGTTCTCATTAAGCATGCATACCAGAAAAAAAAATGCAAATCTTCGAAGAAAAAAATGAAAAAATTCACCGAAAACTAAACCAGTTTCCTGTCATTTACCACTGACCTGCTCAGCTGCGCGTTTCAATAACTTAAAAATATTTTTATTTTTTTGTTCCATAAAATTTATTTGGGACCGTGAAAATTAAGGCATTTCAAGTTCAACGCAAAGCCAACAACCTGCTACAGGCTGTCGAAATAAATAAAAGTAAAACAAAAAGCTGTGCGCGGTGCTCAAATTCAAAAAGTAATTTTGCGGTAATTAAGCCTAAATGAAATTCTGTAGGCAGGAAGTTGCAGGATCATAATCAAAAATATGCAAATTTGAAAGCAAGCAGCACAAGATACAAGATAAAAGATACTATTACTGCTGAGACTGGCTGACAAGGCTGAACGTTTGTAGTACATAAACATTTTATTTATTTATTTTATATTTTTATATTTTTTATTTTGTTACTCTTTGACGCGCCAGACCAGACCAGACCAGACTTTTTAGCACATTGTTTGCTCAACTATTTATAAGCTGTGTGTGTGTGGGTGGGTTTTATCTCAGCTAAATTTAGCAACTAACTGACATTGCCTGACACTAAAATCAGGCTGTTTAAATAGTAGTTAATATACAGATATATATTCAGCAAATGTATCTAGTAGATAGCTCCGCACATTGTAGACGCGCTGTTGTTTAGCAATCAAAACACCTGTGAACACGTTTAATGACTTCTTGTTTGTAAAAAATAAAAAGCAACCAAATCCAGATATTATTTATATTATGTGAAAATAGCAGCGCGTCTGTTTGTCACGAAGCATATTTCAATTGAACTACCCCCAAAAGAAATAGAAAAGAAAATATTTTCAACACGTATAATTTTTTCAACAGAATTTCATAAGCCGCGCCTTTCTTTGGTCTTTTTTTTTTTTTTTTTTGATCATTTCTTGCCTTTAGATACATTTAATTGTGTCGAGACTGTGAGATAAAATTGTCGCCCTTAGATGGTTTTTTTTTCTCTTTTTTTGGCTGGACCTGTTATCCATTTTAATGCTGCTACCTGCATACAGTTTCCGACTTTGACTTTCCCCCGCTGCAGTATTTTTAATTTATATTTTATTACTTTTTAATCTTGGCTTGGTTGCGTAGCATGTATCGCTTTTTTCTTTCACTTGAGTGCCGATGAAGTAGAAAAATGTGTTAAGTTAAGAAACTGTAATCTTCTTCTTTTTTTTTTTTTTTTGGTAGAAATTTATTTGCTCAACTGCGCAAGGATTTCTTTGCCGTTGATGCGGTCAAAAGTGTTGCCGCTTCTAATTTGTTTTAAGCCGCTCCTTTTAATTTATTGTTGGATGTTGAAGGAACTGAGTATTCAATTTTATAATATGGCAGACTATTGTTAGTTAAAAGACGATTTATGTATTAACTTCAAAGCATCAAGTTTTATGCTAAGCTGGCATAAATTTGGAAATTTTTTTCACCATTTTTAACTTCAAGAAGTAAGAAGAAATTTTTGTAAAAGACATATTTCTAGGCAGACTGTATACAAAAATATTTTTGTATTTTTTTACTTTAGTACACTGATTGAAATAATTGTTCTAGAAGAGAAGCAGCCAACTTTTTATTATTGATAATGCAGTTTGAAGATAATGCAGTTTCAAGTTTATGCATATTAGAGAAAATACAGGTTGAATGTAATACAAGTTGAAAGTAATTCGGGTAGAAGGTAATGCAGTTTAAAGGTAATGCAGGTTGAAGGTAATGCATGTTGGTATTAATGCAGTTTGAAGCTAATACGGGCTGAATATAAAGCAGGTTTGAAATTAATACAGGTTATACGAAATGCAGCTTTATTGTTATCAAGGTAGCACGCCTGTAATACCGACATTGAAAATTAATTAAATTTTGGTCTCATCATCCATGATGTACACTTCTCAATAAAGCAGACTTAAGAATTCGCACTGTCCATCTGAGATATTATATCAACAGAATAGGTATCTACCCAGTAATGAGACAAGTAGACACCAACTCCGTAATGGCCCGTGTCTCGCCCGACTTAGAGAATAGCTATTTCATAACGACTGACCCTGTCAGACAAGCTTCGAAAAACGTACCTAGGCGATCGTAGCACCCAACCATTTCGGAATAGGATATAGAAAATAAAACAATATGTCACAGGATTTAACTACACGTTTTCAATTTCTGTTCTTTATGCCTTAGTTGAGGACCAACCAGGCCGATTAAGGAAGTTCATCATCCCAGAAGGTCTTAACATTATCCGCTAAATGGTCATGAACGATAGACTAGTATAGGTGCGCCAGATTGCTGATACTGCGATAGCATGCGAAGAAGTTGAAAAAATATTATACTAATATTTGGATATTAGCTGACTTTCCGGATGGGGTACACTATTGGAATAAGGAGTACTGTTTCGTAACAATTTTCGATCACAAGTTGTAGAAAATGTTTTTAACTTAAAAAATTTTCATATAGTAGCTTCGAATTCGCTTAAAATACATACTAGCCTATCGGAACTCTGGAGCTATGCCATATTTTAAGCTCAAACTTGCAGAAAATGGTTATGATATGCTGGGAAATGGTTTTCTTTATAAAATAAGAAAACAAAATTTTTTCTTAAAATTTTTGTTTTGCATTTGTTTTAATTTTTTACATTGTTTTGCATTATTTCATACAAATTTTCCCAAAAACTATCTACAAATTCCGTTTAAAGCCTGACTAGCCTATCGGAACTCAGCAACTGTGTCATGTATAAAGCTCAAATTAGCACAAAATATTTATGCCATGCTGGGAAATGTTTTTTTTTTTTATAAGTTAAGATAACAAAAAATTTTTCTTAAAATTTTTATCTTTTGCATTTTTTTTTAATTTTTACAATTTTTCCCATTACTTTATACAAATTGGTCAAAAACCATCCACAAACTTCGCTTTAAGCTTAACTAGCCTATCGGAGCTCAGCAACTGTGCCATGTTTTAAGCTCAAACTTGGAGTATATGTTTGTGTCATGCTGGGAGAATGTTTTGTTTAGAAAAAATGGATCAAAATTTTTCAATTTTATTTTTTTTTACTTTTAATATAATTTTTTACATTTCTTTTTTAATTATTTTACATAAATTTACAAAAAACCATCCACAAACTTCGCTTTAAGCTTTACTAGCCTATCGGAGCTCAGCAACTGTGCCATGTTTTAAGCTCAAACTTGGAGTATATGTTTGTGTCATGCTGGGAGAATGTTTTGTTTAGAAAAAATGGATCAAAATTTTTCAATTTAATTTTTTTTTACTTTTAATTTAATTTTTTACATTTATTTTTTTTTAAGTATTTGACATAAATTTACAAAAAACCATCCACAAACTTCGCTTTAAGCCTTACTAGCCTAACGGAACTCAGCAACTGTGCCATGTTTTAAGCTCAAACTTGGAGTATATGTTTGTGTCATGCTGGGAGAATGTTTTGTTTAGAAAAAATGGATCAAAATTTTTACATTTAATTTTTTTTTACTTTTAATTTAATTTTTTACATTTCTTTTTTAATTATTTTACATAAATTTACAAAAAACCATCCACAAACTTCGCTTTAAGCTTTACTAGCCTATCGGAGCTCAGCAACTGTGCCATGTTTTAAGCTAAAATTGGCAGCATATATTTCTGTCATGCTGGGAATTGGATTTCTTACAAAATTACAAATTATTTTTTTTTTAAGTATTTAAAAAATTTTTTGTGTGAATTTTTTTTTAATTAGTATCTCATATTACAAATTTTTCAACTTACACTTTTGATAAATTTTTTTATGCCAAACAACTAAAAATTTGATGCGCTATCCAACCAACCAAGTGAAACTTCAAACAAACTTCAAAAACTAACAAATTTCAACGTCAAACTTCTCAAAGTAATTGCAACAATTTGAAAGCTGACAATTTTTTCACTTTTACGCTGTAAATCGGAAATTCACAGCAAATCGGTGTAGACAGAGGTTATCAGCTGGTTGAGTCGCTGTTAGCAGGTTTTGATGGATGCTTCATTAGCAAATTCAGGGCGAACACATGTTCGCCCATAAGCTGTGTGCACGCTTATCTGTTTTGCGACTCATCATCGTCGTAGGGCGATTTGCGTAGTCTGCAGTAGTAAAATATTTCGAATACTATATAATATGAATGAAATATATATATTTAGTGATTTAGTAATATTTCTATTTTGTTTTTTTCTTTTTGCGCATTTTTTTGCAAGTTGTACTATTTAGACTTTTCACGAGGCACGATGAGATAAGCGTGATTATTAGTCTCACGCGGAAATGACTTAAGTAAAAATTTCAACTCACATTTTAGACTATTTTTAGACTATTTATCTTAAGGCAAAACTTTTATCTTTATTTACACACATTTCTTGTGAAATAAAAATAAATTAAATACCGGCGCCAAATGCTTTTGAGCTACATTTTAATTGATTTTTCTCGCATGCAAATATTATAAATGTTGTATGCAATTGTTGCGCGGCGTTGAAGGTAATTGAACGAGTCAATCGAGTCAGTTATCAAGAAAATAAAAATATAAATAAAAAAGCGAGACACAGCACACGTTCTACATACGAGAGATCGAACTGTCGTAATATGATATAGCTTGATTAATTGAATTGTGCATGCAAAGATTGTAATGGTATGCCAGCAGCAGCAGTTTTGAGCATCAGGCAATTGATTGAACGTACGATCGATCGATCGATCGATCGAATGGATGGTATTTAAAAAATCGAATTTATATAAAAACAGTTCTTACACCATACCATACCACACATCTGTGTCTATACTAAAAACAAGTTTCTCTGGCTACGTCGCAAAAAAAAATAATAAAAATTGGAGCAAACATTTGCACATCTGTTTGATGTATTCATCAGCGCTGTCTCTCTGGCAATCAAGCGTATCGATACTTTCCGGATAGACTGAAGATATTTGTGGATAATGAGTTGAGCAGTCTGCATTTGAACGGAGACTTTGTATCTACAAAACATGTGCGAAAAAAATATCACACAAGAAAAAAAACATATGTTCGAAATATGCAAAATCACAAATGATATATTGTCTACCGCTTTAAAGGTGTGACAGTGCGACAGTGCGACAGCATGTTGGAAAATTGGTTAAAGTTTTTAGCACCGTTGAGGCCATTTAGTAATTGATAAATTAACAAATAAGCAGACAACGTCATTGGCAATAAATAAATAAGTAGTAGCATATTTATTTATTATACGAGTACATGTATCTCTGTATCTCTGTATCTCTGTGTGTATGGAAGTGTTTTTCTGTTGGCAGCAACAAGCAGGAATTGAGTTAGCCAAGCCTCCGAAAAGATACAAAAAAAAAAAAAAACTTGTCTTGGCAATTAATTTTGGTTTAGCCATTGGCGACGACGATGTAGACATGTAATGTGTCTTGTAAAATCGCAAAATGTAAGTAATTTTTGTACAAAACGCATGTTGTACAACATATTTTTTTTTGCGCCCCAACTAACTGCAAGCAGCGGTGTAGTGTATTATTTTTTTTTAATGTAGCAGGGCTTTAAAGTTGGGCAGTTTTGGTGGAAAGTTAGGGAAAATGCTTATTTTTTGTTAAATTATAAAAATTTGTCATATAGAAGCGTTAAATTCGCCTAAAACGCTTACTAGCCTATAGGAACTCTAAAACTGTGCCATATTTTATGCTCAAAATTGCAGAAAATATTTATCCAACGCTGAGAAGAGGTTTTCTCTTCAAAATATAAAAAAATATTTTTCCACATAAAAATATTTTATAGCTTAAAAGTGTCTTAAACTTAAAGTTTCGGCGTATTTTTTGTTTAATTTTAAAAATTTGCCAGAAAGATCCATCAAATTCGCTTAAAACGCTTACTAACCTATAGGAACTCTGGAACTGTGCCATATTTTAAGCTGAAACTTGCATAAAATATTTATGTCATATTGGGATGAAGTTTTCTTTAGAAAATTTGTAAAAATATTTTTTCACATAAAAATATTATAAAGCTTTAAAGTGTCTTAAACTCAAAGATTTAGCATAAATTCTATGAAATTATTTAAGTATATCATATAGATCCGTCAAATTCGCTTAAAACGCTTACTAGCCTATCGGAACTCTGGAACTGTGTCATGTTTTAAGCTGAAACTTCGAGAAAATAGTTATGCCATGCTGAAAAGAAGTTTTTTTTTTGAAGATATGGCATAATATTTTAACCTATAAAAATATTTTATAGCTTGAAAGTGTCTTAAACTCAAAGATTGTGCGTATTTTTTCTTCAATTTGAAAAAATTTGTCATAAAGAAACGTTGAATTCGCTTAAAACGCTTACGAGCCTATCGGAACTCTGGAAATGTGTCATATTTTAAGCTCAAACTTGCAGAAAATATTTATCCATTGCTGGGAGGAGGTTTTTTTTTTTAAATAAAACTACAGCTGAACTTCCTTATAACGAACCTCTATACAACGAAGTTCTCTCTATTACTAATTGATTTCAAGTACACAGCTTTTTCTTTTCTTCTATTTCTTGGCTAGAAATTTCACTCTCATGCGATTTTGTTTCCATGAATTTTTTTTCGTAACAAGAAGAAGTAAAAAATATTTAGGGGATCCCCAAAATATTACAAATAAAAATATAAAAAGGAGAATAAAGTCTCATCACAAAGCATTTTGACAGTTGGAGAGAATTGATTGTCTTAAGAAAAACCAAAAATCCATGATGCTTTAAAGATATAAAATCTCTAGATGTAGATTTTGAGTCCAACAAAAAAACATGGATGACAATTGAAAGTTTTACGAAAAGGGCTTTTAAAGCTGGACAAAAAATTTGCTTCTCAAGAAAGGAAGTTTTATTTTTTGTTGATAAATTGGAAAAATTTAACGAGCCTATTATCCAACCAATATGACTTTGTTACTTTAACCAATGGAGCAAGACATTATCCACAACATAAAACATCATACGGAATGCGGAATTTTCGAATATATTAAGACAAATGGAGGAGAACAAACCTTAAGCAAAGTATGGAATGTTAATGTAAAACCACAAACAAACAAGCGAATTCACTTAGAAAGGCAAGATTTTTGGATGATGACGCGCAAACTTATTGGGATGAAGATGACTTTCATCCACTATCCAATATAGTATAAGGAATATCCTATATAACGATTGGATTTTCTGACCCCGTGAGGATTAGCTCAAGAGAAGTTTGACTGTGGTATTATAATTTAGTTAGATTGTTCGCAATGCCTTTAAAGCATTTAATAATTGAAAATATGCTAAAACCCATCCACAAATTCCGATTTAAGCCTGACTAGCCTATCGGAACTCAACAGTGTTTGCATATTTTGAACTCAAACTAGCAGAAATTTGCAATGCCTTTAAAATAGTAAATATTTTTATTCAATTCGAACTGAAATCTTTTTCTAAGAATGTCTGTCAGCCTGTTTGACCGTCGCGACGGTTCGTATAATTCTACATCTATCTATCTATCTATCTATCTATCTGTTCACATAGTAAATATATTTCCATAAATTCAGCTATTTGCAGCACTAAACGTTATTTTACTAAAAATCTACCAAAAAACCAACCACAAATTCCATTTTACAGCTTACTAGCCTAACTGAACTCAGCAACCGTTTATTTAATCAAGTGCAAACTTTTAAAATTGAGTTATCCCATGCTTTATTATTTAAATTATTATAAAAAAATTCAAAAAAAAATAAAAAAAAATATATATATATATATATATATATATATATTATCATGCCGGATCTTTTGCGTACCCCAACCATACATACGCCGCTGCCATTGCTGTTAACTGCCACTGCATGCAGCTCAATTATTGGCTGCAATTAATTTGGCAAATGTTTGCGGCATGATTGCGCAAAAAAAGAAAAAGTCATGACGCCGAGTAAATTTTCTGCCTACTCACTACTGATTGCTTGAGGTTCATAGAGCGACAAGTCAAGTATCGATGCGCGCTGAACGCTAGAAAATGATCTTTCAAATGAAATCAACTATGCCGGCATACGTCGATCATTCAATCGTGCGTCTGTGTGTGTGTGTGTATATTCTGTGGCGCCTGTTATATGACCATGGTGCAATACTCATCTGAACATATCAGTTGTACAGATCAACGTTCGATGAAACACTTGATGCACAAACTTGAAGTTTAGCCTCGAGTTAGTTGCACAGCGGCGCAATACAGTTGCATCTGGTTTCAAGTTGCTGTTCATATTTTCGCCTTATTTAATTGAGAATGGAATTTCATGGCAATGGAGACTTACGTATTCCCGAACTGTCTTTTGCTTTTCAAAGTTGTTGTTAAATGTCATGCTGCAGTTTGTTTGGTTTCGTTTGTTGTCAGTTGCAAGTTGCAAGTTGGTTCCTTCTTGAGTGACTGTCAGTTAATTCTCTTCTCTTTTTTCTACGAGTCAAGTTTTGAGCGACAGCAATTAGTTTTACTAACTTTAATTAGGCTAATACGCAAAAGTTTAGCATTTTGCAACACTAAATGAACTTTTAACTGTACTTTTCAAGTGCAACTGCTATTTTAAACTGTCATTAGTTCAGAGAGAGAGAGAGAGAGAGAGAGAGAGAGAGTGCCACAGCAATTCAATTTGTTTTCTTCTGCAATCACATTAATTTAAAATATTGCAAACAGCTGCTACTAAGTGCTGGAAAACTATCCAAAAGCATAAAGTAAAAGAAATAGAAGTAAAAAAAAAGAGAGGAGGAAAAACTCCAAGCACATTGTATAAATACAAATACTTATATAGATATATATATATATAGTCTATCATCATCTGTGTATAAAGCATTCTCACTCTTGAATGTGCAAAGCGTGAATCACATGAAGTTTTGGGAGTTCTGCTGTGTGTGTGGGGATATACTTTTATCGGAACAGATGGCGCCAAAATCCACAAAACCCACACAGATATAAAAAAAAAAAAAGAAAAAAATATAACGAAAAGCAGAAAATGTGCGGCAAACAAATTGTGGAAAAATGAAAGAAAATCCAGCAGGCAGTCACTGTGCAGCAAAGTTAACCAACCAACCAACCCATTGCTATGATGTATAGTTCTTCTATAGTATTGTGTTAGGTTTTTTTTTTTTGTTCATAACACTGTATGCGCCCACAATGGTAAGAAGAAGAAATTAAATAGTAGTCAAAGTAGTAGAAAGAAAAGCAACAACGTCACGACTCCTCTGACAGTTCAAGATTGGATTGTTATGTAGAACGACGACGCTATGCTTCGGAAAACCCAAACTAATGTGATTGCCAAATGGCGCCCGACTAACGCAATACACAAATTTTGTGTGTTTGGAGGTTTTGAGTCTGTTGGCGTCTGTTGTAGTCAAAGGAATATGATGCTGCTGTGTGCAAACAATTTTTTTTTTCTTCGTACAAATGACGCAAAAAATATGAAAATCGTAAGCGATAGCTTTTTATAGATTGGTGTGGCAATGTTTATGATTTCTTAATAAATTTTAAATGACAGTGTGTACGTTTGTACGTCGGCAAATTATACAAAAATCTTTGCTAAAAGGAAATACGCCAGTATATACATATTTGCGCCGGTTACTCCTTTTTGTGTAGTTTATGTGAGAGTGACTTCGTTAAAATTTAAAAACTTTCAAGTTTGAAAAGAGTAGACTAAATAATATCTCTGCTTATTTTAAGTGAAAATTTTTCCAAGGTTTGGTGACCATGAGTTCAATTATAACCTATAGGAACTCAGTAACTATTAGATGTATTGAGTGGAAATCTTTTAAAAAATTATTGTCTGAAATCTAAAGATTGCATTATTTTAAAATCTATCAAAAACCAACCATAAGTTTAATTGTAACCTATCGGAACTCAGCCACCATTGGATGTATTGAGCTGAAATCTTTTAAAAAATAATTGTCGCATAACTAAAGTCTGCATTATTTTATATTTTATCATATAACAACCATAAATTCAACTACAACCTATAGGAACTCAGTAACCAATGCATGTATTGAGCTGAAAGTTTTTAAAACATAATTGCTTCATAACAAATGACTAGATTAATTGCAGTTTCAGTAAAATACAACCATGAATACAACTACAACCTATCGGAACTCAGTAAGCAATGCATATATTGAGCTGAAATCTTTTAAAAAGTAATTGTCGCATAACTAAAGTCTGCATTATTTTATATTTTATCATATAACAACCATAAATTCAACTACAACCTATAGGAACTCAGTAACCAATGCATGTATTGAGCTGAAAATTTTTAAAAACATAGTTGCTTCATAACAAATGACTAGATTAATTGCAGTTTCAGTAAAATTCAACCATGAATACAACTACAACCTATCGGAACTCAGTAAGCAATGCATATATTGAGCTGAAATCTTTTAAAAAATAATTGTCGCATAACTAAAGTCTGCATTATTTTATATTTTATCATATAACAACCATAAATTCAACTACAACCTATAGGAACTCAGTAACCAATGCATGTATTGAGCTGAAAATTTTTAAAACATAGTTGCTTCATAACAAATGACTAGATTAATTGCAGTTTCAGTAAAATTCAACCATGAATACAACTACAACCTATCGGAACTCAGTAAGCAATGCATATATTGAGCTGAAATCTTTTAAAAAATAATTGTCGCATAACTAAAGTCTGCATTATTTTATATTTTATCATATAACAACCATAAATTCAACTACAACCTATAGGAACTCAGTAACCAATGCATGTATTGAGCTGAAGTCTTTTAAAAAATAAATATCCCATGCTAGAATAAGTATTTTTTACTAAAGCGCTTATAAATAAATGATAAAAAATTTGTTTCTTCCACAAACAATATTAGTTTTTCGTACACTAAACCAAAAAATGTAGACATTTCAAGCCGAATCTAGTAGATATAAACAAATTTCAAGTTCAGTAGCTACGCGCATATAAAGAAATTCAATTTTGAACCGACTTTGAAGCAGTTTCTAACTTCAAATTGTAACTGCTTTCAATTTTGAGCATATTTGTATGAACAATTTTTAGAGATTTCTACTGTACAATGCCGGTTACTTTTGCTACTTCGATTAATATTTCTATACACATCTATATATATATATATATATATATATATATATATATATAAGAAATGACAAGCAGTTGAAATACATCATCACTGGGAATTCATGCAAACTGACAAAGAGACTTTATGGCAGACATAGACACAGACTTGGCGCGAACTCGACTAGTAATACTTCTAGAAACGCTGTGTGTTATGTGGTTTTGATGCGCAATGGGGTCGATTCGTTAGATTGATATCCTTTTGTCGGCTTTGTCCTTTGGCGATAGCAGAGACGATGGCAGCAGCAGTATGCAAATAGAAGTATTTGTTTGAAGGCAAGTAGCACTTGAAGTTGTCATTTGGCAGCATTTGACTACATTTTAGCAGTGAGGTGTTGGGTGTTGGGCGAACGAGTGTGCGTAAAATATTGACCCACTGCGCGTCATACAAAGAAAGCCACATGGAGCCATGAAGCTGTGAGTAGAGAGAAAAAAAAAAAAAAAGACCAACTGGCGCCAGCAATATTGTCGTCTATGCTGCTGCTGCTGCTGTGGCAATCGTTTTTGGATAGAAATCAACGCAGAAAATTTTATAGCAGACGACGGCTGTTGGTGGCATAAAGATACAAGTAACAGCAGCAGTAGCAGCAGCAGCAGCATATCGAGCTGCTGAAATTGTTGTCGTCAACAATAATGGTAACCAAGCTCTCTGTCCGTCCGTCTATCTGTCTGTTTGTTGTGGCTGTTCTAGCATGTCGAGATTTGCTATCTGCTGCAATAAATTTGAACGCTGGCGCAAGGACAACTTCAACTTAAAGTGGGTGGCTATTGGACTGTGATGAGTCGGGTTGTAAATTTTACGCATGGCTTTGAACGCATTTCGGGCGCGACTGGTTTGACATATGCGCGCGTGATATTTTTTGTTTTCCTTTTCTTATTTGCAATACGACGCCAAATAAAAGCGAACGTTTCACATAAAGGACAATTGCCGCCGCCACAGTGAGTTAGATAGTTAGATAGAGACAGCCGGCGACAAATAGTAGTTGAAGCATTAAATGTGCTCAGCTGCCGTTTGAAGGATACTCTTATGTTTGCCTGCTGCTGCTTCTGCTGCTGCTGCTGGTAGTATTTCAATAATGTTGAGTGGGTGGTTACGTTCGAGCTTGTTTTTGTGTGGATTGGAACGCTTGTCATCAGTTGGTTCTAATTTATACAGATTTTTCATGTACATTATGCTGGGGTTGTTATGTTGTTATGCTGTTTGCATGCTGCTGGTTTTTTCTTCCACATGTTCCTAGCTCCATTTTTTTCTGTTTGTTAATGTTTCAATTCATGCACAGATTTATTACAAGTAGCAACAATATGTTAGCAGCTGTTATTGTGGTTTATTTGCACAACGCCTGCCATTAACCTTGTTAGTGAAAAAACAAAACAAAAAAAAAAACGATATATATTTCTAGACTTCCCATTTTTGTAGCTCATCATCAGCACTTTTTTGTAGCGACTCGTATATCTTATGGGGTGCAAGTTTGTGACACGAGCTGCAATTAAGCTGTGTGTGTGCAGCGGCGCTATAAAATTTGTGAAAATGGTTTATTTATGGAAATTAAGTAAGCACTTAATCGACAGATTAGCGCGAGTAGATCTAATTTGTTTATTTTAATTGCAGTGCTTGAAAGTATTTTAATTTGAGTTGCTTGTAGTTTAATGTTGTTTAAAAATGAGGATTTATACTTTTTAATATAATTTAATGAAATAATAAAAAAATTTCAAATGAAAATAAGTCCAATATGCATGGCTGATATATGTTTGGATACATAATAAATCCATTTTTTTTTTGTAAGTTTAATTTTTCATACATTTGAATGACTAAAACTAAGCAAATAGTCTATAGATTTCTTTCATTTAAGTTTATTTTAAAAGCTTGGAGTATGCACTATATAAGATACAATTTATTAGATTACTATCAAAAGCACTTCCCGAGTTATGAGCCAAAATAGCAAGCAGTAAGTAAATATAAATAAATAAAATGCTGTTTGCATGGCTGAAATATGCTAGAATACATAATACAAGTACTTTTATAAGGCTTTGTAAAATATTAATTCTTTCTCCGAAAATTGTATTGTCTTAAACTTTAAAAATTCTCCATCGATTTTTTTCATTAAAGCGAATTTTAAAAGCTTGGTGTATGAAATTAATTAAATACGATTCATTTAATTAGTAACAACAGCGCTTCTAGTATTATGAAACAAAGTAGCAATTGTTGAAATAAAAAATTTAATAAATTAGATAAACAAATTATTTAAAAAACCAAAGAAAATGTTACATTTTCTAGAGTCAAAGCTGTAATATGCTTCACAGACATATTATATAAGAACATTAATGTGGTGGCTACTTTGTGTCGGTATAAGCGCTAAAATTGAGCCTTCAGACATATACAAATAGCGTCTATATAAGATGCAAATATGATGTTTTATTGCCCATAATATAGATATATGTTTTTCATACAAAAAATAAAATACAGCTTGTAGGTTTGTATGGAGATTATCACTACAAGCCCATTTATACAAATATATTTAGTTTTCGTTACTAAAAAGTCATCAGATTGATTTTCAAGTCGTTGAAGACTGCAAATGAAAAGTTTTTCTTACAAAAATCGACAAATGTACAGTGGATTTTTATGGAGACAATATCTTATGGTGACTATATCATTGATAATTATTATATACATGCAGCTTAGGAACAAAATTTTGGCACTAATTTTGATTCATAGAAACCGGGGAGTGCATGAAGTACTTAACTATATGTGAAGAGTATAATAGAGTAAGAACTTCACCAAACCAGCTATTATTTATATAAAAATGGATTGCTACGCTGCACTTAGCCGCTTAGTATTAACATTTTCACCCACACATTTGCACTCAAAAATGTAAAATAAAAATAGCTAAAAACGGTGAGCAGGGTCATCAGAGTTAAAAACTATGCCCAGCTGTATGTTATTTTTAATATTGCAAATATTTCTCTTTTCTTGTCGAAAATAAAAAATATAATTAGTTAAAAACGTTGGGCAGTGTCATCAGAGATAAAATTTATGGGCAGGTGCAGCAGAGATCGCTGTATGTTGTTCTTACTGTAATAAATATTTGTTACTATCTTTGCTTTTACGGAAAATGAAAAGTATAAATTGGTAACAACGTTGGGCAGGGTCATCAGCGAAAAAATTGTATGTTAATGCATACGTATATTTCATACTCTCATTTCTTATGAGAAAAATTAAAAATATAAATGGGTAAAAACATTGGGCAGGGTCATCAGAGATAAAAACGTTGGGCAGGTGCAGCAGAGAACACTGTATGTTGTTTTTGTTTCTTCAAATATTTCATACTCTATTTTCTTATGAGAAAAATGAAAAATATAAATATGTAATAACGTTGGGCAGGGTCATTAGCGATACAAATTGTATGCCGGTGCATCAGAGATTGCTGTATGTTGGTTTTAGTTCTACAAATATTCAATACTCTCTTTTCTTATGAGAAAAATTAAAAATATAAATGGGTAAAAACGTTGGGCAGGTGCAGCAGAGATCGCTGTATGTTGTTCTTACTGTAATAAATATTTGTTACTATCTTTGCTTTTACGGAAAATGAAAAGTATAAATTGGTAACAACGTTGGGCAGGGTCATCAGCGAAAAAATTGTATGTTAATGCATACGAATATTTCATACTCTCATTTCTTATGAGAAAAATTAAAAATATAAATGGGTAAAAACGTTGGGCAGGGTCATCAGAGATAAAAACGTTGGGCAGGTGCAGCAAAGAACGCTGTATGTTGTTTTTGTTTCTTCAAATATTTCATACTCTATTTTCATATGAGAGAAATGAAAAATATAAATATGTAATAACGTTGGGCAGGGTCATTAGCGATACAAATTGTATGCCGGTGCATCAGAGATTGCTGTATGTTGGTTTTAGTTCTACAAATATTCAATACTCTCTTTTCTTATGAGAAAAATTAAAAATATAAATGGGTAAAAACGTTGGGCAGGTGCAGCAGAGAACGCTGTATGTTGTTGTTTTTCTTGTAAAACTATTTCATAAACTATTTTCTTATAAGAAAAATGAAAAATTTCAACAGCTAAAAACTTTGGGCAGTGTCATCAAACATAGAAATTGTGTGCTGGTGCATTCGAGATTGCATTATTTGGTTTTTACTTTAACTAATATCTCAAACTCTTTTCGTTTGTATAGAATATATTTTGGTAATAACGGTGAGCAGGGGCAATAGTAATTTATTTTGAGTAATACTGCGATGCTCAACCTACCGGACTTTTTGATTAATAGCAGCAACAACAACGTAGTACAGTCTATAATAAGCCTGCCCACCGTTTTTAACTACATATTTCTATTTTCTGTTTTTACTCAATTTAGTGAAAAATAGAAATGCTGACGACTCTATTATAAGAATTTAATATGTCACACAACAATGCATCACGAGTGTCCTCCACTTACACGTTTTTCTACAAAATTTCAGAGTATATTCTATATATTAAATAAAATTAAAATCTCAGACCAAATATCTTTATATTTATTTCTATTTTGAGTTTCCATAAACTTGTAGTTTAAAATTTTCTTTAAGGTTCTTCTTTTTAGTTATATAAAATTCACATAAGACAAAGTAACAGTTGGTCAAAACTCGCTTTTCCTTTAATTAACTATATTTCTAAATAATTAATTTATATACAGCATATATAATGGGCTTCGACTTAATAAATATTTTAAGCAGTCAATTTTTAATAACAGATTACTATTAAAATGTTTCCATACACACAGTATATAACCTGATAATTGGAAACGTTTACATATGCTACGACTCCACGCATGTCAGGCCAATTATTAGACAATTTAATTCCACCCTTAGAAAACGATTGTTTAATATAAATGTGTGCAAAAGGCAAGTAGTGGGTTATATGACTTATAAGAAAGAGGATTTTTAATTTTGAAATAAAAACGAAGTTTCTATGCGCTATAGATACAAATTTTTGGGAAGTATTTAAAGTTTAAAGGCTAAGAAATAGTTTTAAAAGAAAAAAAAAAATATAAAGAAATAAAAAATAAGCATTTTAAATATGAAATGTGAAGTTGTTTGAAAAAAATGCAGTAATATATCACTCAATCACAGCCAGAGTCACACGCGTGCTTAATATTATCTCTCTTACAAGCTCATGCGTATGCACACCGTTAGCTTGCAGCAGCATGCAAATATTACATAAATTGCAATAGTATTAGTGCGTCTATCAATGCACTGTATAAACTAATACGTTTGCATAAGTGCTGATAGAGCAAATTTTGTTACAGATATTGTTTTTAGAAAGAGTTACTATCAGAACTAAACGAATATATTTATACAGAACTGAATTAAATATGAAGTCTATAATCTGAACCGTCTTAAAACCTATATACAGATTGCTTTAAAGAGTTTCAAGTATGACAAGCTTTAATAAAAATAAAAAAAACAAATAAATTATGCGCAGTAATTTGTAGCTTTTCCAAAACTTTCTTAACAAATTTTTCAATTTAATTCGACAAACTTTTGCACAAAAAATGCTAATAAAAATTTTCACAAATTATATAGCGTGTACAGTGAGTACAAAAAGTAAGCAGTTAACTAGTAACAGTAGAAATTTTTCACATATACATTATTAAAAAGCAGCAATTCATAACAAATTGTTTCTAATAAGTTTTTTTCCCAAATGCTAAATGGAAAAATTTATATAAAAACAGCTGCTGAATCCGGCCCCCAATAACAAACCATAAATCACTAATAATAAATAGAAAAATTCTCCTCCACAATGTTTTTACTAAATATGATGTTCTATTTGAAGGAGAAGAGGGTGTTGTACTGTTGATAGCCACTTTGCAAATAGTTGCAATAAAATTTCAAGCAAATATTTAGCTTTTGAGTGACTGACTGAATAAATTAATAGCTAAATGTTTTTTTTTAACCATTTCAGCAACACATCTTCAAAACAGGTGTAGCAATTGCTTTTTAATAAAAAAAATAATTAGCTATTTTCTACAATCAACATCGACGGCCAAACACAAATTCTATTGACCTATAAATGTATGCGCGAGTAGCGTGCAAAAAAAAAAAATGGAATTTTAATTTCGTTTTCATTTGTTCAACAGCAGAACGAAATTAATTCGGCATAATTATTTAAGCAAATATAATTTTGCAAAAATTTGTTTAAAAATTTATGCAGTTTGCCTGTTTACCTGTTGTGGCTGTCTGTCTGTCGCTGGTAATATGAGAAGTCAATGTGCCAATTCAATATTTAAATGCGAGTAAATAAATTTTAATTCGTTAAAAAAAATTTGTTTTTTTATATATCAAAATGCCAACAGGTGGCAGCCGTTAAAGGTGTTCGTGGCGAGAAGATACGAGATACTTTTTTTTTTAAATTGAAAAAAGATTTTTTGTGCAATTTATATTTTTTTGGCGTTGTAAGCTGATATTTAATAAAAAATGTTTTGCTTGAACTTTCCTACCAGTGATATAAATTTTTTGAAGGGATTTTTAATGCGGTGTTGCGACGGTGCTACATACATACATATCATAGCCGGTTTTATGCATTTTGCACACATTTGCAGAAAATTTCGGCTGACAGGTTTATAATTTTTTTTATTAAAAATCTCTTTTTGGCATGAGGCATGAGGCAAGTGTGAAAAAGAAAATATCAAATTTCTTAACAAGTTACTAATTAGTTTCAAAGTATCTTTTGGTTGGTAACTCACCTTTCATTATGATTGCCGATAGCTCGGATGCATTGAGCTGCATATAAAGCTTCTCTGTGGCAGATTTTGTGCAATCCATTTTGTTTGCAAAAGTTTTTTTTTGTGTTTTGTTTAATCCAAAAGCAGAAGTTTTCGGGTACGTTTGTACGCGTAATCCAGAATATGAAACGTTTTTATCGCAGCTGTTGCTTGTTATAGCACATAATTTCGTCTGAGATTTTTAATTTATAGTTCACAACGCATTCACTTTTTTTTTTGTACAAATTTAGAAATTTGTTGTGATTTATTTATTTTGTTTAGTTTAGATTTGGCGCAATTTGTATCGCTACACACTGATAAGATACTAGATACAATTTAGGTATTTTGTATTTGTAGTCGTGCGTGTGATTTACACTTTTCACCATAAATTTGTAGATTTTTTAAGCACTCATAGATTTCTTATTTTGTTTTGTTGTGTTTGATTTTTTAATATGTTTTAGTTTGATTTATTTTTTAATTTGTTTTATTTTCTAAAGTGTTCACTTGTCGCTGCTGCTTTACTGTTTTTTCTATCTTTTTTTTTTTCTTTGAGGAGCAGAACACGTCCGACTGTCAGCAAAGTTGTTTCCTGACTGATTTGTACGGCGCCGGCATCATACTAAAAACAGCACGCGGTCGAACGTTGTTTGATGCGCTGCACAGTGGTGTGAAATAGTATATTGACTGTTTGAAAATGTGTGCATCAAACAATGCGTATTATTAATATGAAAAAAAAAAAATTTTAAATTTTTAAATGGTTTAAAAAATTGTTAAAGTGTAATGTGAGCCAGAAAGTTTGTTAGATTGTGCCTGTTGGAGATCCATCACTAGTGAAACTTCTTACAGGATCTTTGTGTATTGCAAACTTTAGAGCTTTGCATATCTCTACATTTTGATTTCACTATATTAGTGAGAATCCTTATTAAAAATAAATGTACTCCAATGATGCAATATATCATATCCTGCGTGTTTACTTTCGTTGCATCACATTCACTAAAAAAAAATTTAAGAAATTAAGAACTGCAAAAAAATTCAACTCTAAAATTGCACGAACGCATGACCAGTTTGACGCACATGGCGTATGAACACTAAATAATAACGCATGACCAAGCGAACATGTTCAGTGTTAAAGTTTCGTGACGATTTTTGTTTTCCATTTGTAAAGGTTCACGTCTAATTTTATAAAATTTGATTTATGAAGATCACAAAAGGTTCAAGTCCATTGATGCTCCAAGGTGTCAAGTCTATTGGCTCCCTTAAAGGTGAAGTTTACTGGCCCCTGCCAATGGTTGAAGTCCATTGAACTCCAAGGAAAAAAAGTTCATTGATTCCCAAGGGTCTACTCTTAACACTTTTTCTCTCTCAGGGTGCTCATCGTCTCATAACTCATCCCTTATAATATTAAACGCCTGTGAATATTTTAAGCTTCTGAGAGTTATATTGCTATAGAAACTTATAAAAAAAATCCGGATCGCAATATGATCTACATATATCTATTATCTTCGCGGTAGTGTGCAGACATAAATATTATTTAGCAGATATATATCGGGTCCGCCATCTAACGTTTAATTCGTTTTTTGAACTACCGGTTATTCCGAGCCTGGCAACACTTAGCTCATGACAGATTTGACAGAAAGTTAGTATTATTATTCCGCTGAACGAATATGGTTGTGTATACGCTTCGCTAAGTGGGCTCACGATCGACTTGAAATCGATACTGATTTTGTGAAAAAAAAATGTGATGTACGAATCATTGGATATGGCTGCGAAAATATAAATCCCAAAATTATGTGTGGTTAGTCTGATCCGAGAAATATCTAATGTCTTAAATTTTCATTTGTGCTGCTTGTAAGATTAAAAGTTTCCGATATAATACAACCGAAATGTATCCTTTTTTCATACTCCAACGATATATAGCTCGCCCTGATACAAATAAAAAATAATATTATTCATCTAACTGATAATTGATAACTTATATACTGAGTATAAAAGAGGTAACCATTTTCGATGCAGCTGTTTAATAAGAGCCAAATAATACACATAAACAGTGCGGAAGTCTGATCTAGAACACGTGTTGGAAAAACCACCAAATTTATTGTTTCTTTCCTTAAAAAACTAAAAGAGGACAGTAAATTTGTAACGTGCTACCTTAATTATGTCATTAAAACACTTTATAATGTAATTAGCAGAGATGAAATATCCAAATTAAATGGTTGTATTTCTTGAATAAATTATTTTTTTTTTTTTTTTGTGAAAACTATCCACAACTGCAGAACATCTGCAGGTTGCTTTTGATCATATAAATTTTAATAATAAATGGAATCACCTTTATTCGATTTTTCATAATTCTTGGAAAAACTGGTTATGGAGAAAAGGTTTTATGACTCTGCGCATATATACGCATATATGTAGAGGGTTTCCTTTAACTTTATTAGAACTGAGTTGAAACATAATCGGCGAAATTTGATTTTAATTAAAGCCCTCCCGATGTGCACCCTCTTACTGCTGACAATCATCGAATCATAATCTTAAATCATTTAAAACTCGCAGGTGCATTAAACGGGAGTAGCGTTGGTCTCTTCGCACGGAGATTGATTTATATCTGGACAATCATGGCTGTTTATTTGCATAGAAAAAACGGGCAGTGTCTGATATGGAAAGCGGAAGTTTTTAGAGTGCAAACTAGTCACTAATGAACATCAATTAGTCAATGAATGTGTGACATATCGCAACGTCATCTTGAAACAATGTTGCATGATTTGGGCGTAAAACATTTGTGATTATAGCTCACTTTGGTGAGACTTTAAGCCACAGATTGTCTACAAAAAATCTCTTAAACATAGGCATCAATGATTTTTGCGATGATAATGGTGACCTTTGACTTTTACGGTATTTTGTACAGCTACGAAGATATAGTGGCTGTAGTATCTCAAATCTGCGTGACCATTCCCTATACATACATGTTTTACTATAGAACACATGTAAGTGATGGAGGAGAGGCCAGATTTGTCAACAATATAGACACTCTATGCTGGGTCCACAGCTCTGCAGAATTTCCATTCTATATATGACACATGGCATTGCAATAGTCACAGCTAAACACAGCTGGACTGTTCGTCAGTGTTTGTCAAAAGCAATATCATTCCTTTAAGCACCTCAGCAAAATATCTTTGCCTGCAAATCGGCAGCTTATATAAAGCTAAGTTTCAAACTCATGAAGAACAATTTGCTACTGAGCTCAAGATTATATCTATATTTCAGGATTAAGATCTTGCTTTAAAATATAAAATTAAAGGCGATATTGAGCTATGGAGCGGGTTCTCCGATTCTAATGTGAACATTCTGTAATAATTGAGATCGAAGATTAGTTATTAATATTATTGGCATACCGAATCAGAGATCTGACAAAATGATTTTCATAAAAGGAACACCAATTAATGACTTTTGCCAGTCTTGAAACATATTGTGGTAATAAATTATGTACGAATTTATAGAAAATATATTTAAAAATCGGGAAAAATTTAAGCAAAGTTCAGCTGTTCATTATTTTTTTTTAACAGCTCATTACTCTGCACATCTGGTCCCCCCTTGGTACTATATAAAACGCTCTTGGTTGCACAATGATAGAAGATAAACAATTTGAATTGGTCTTAACTTATATAAAAAGGTTTAAATTATTGTCATAACAGAACAGGAACATACTACCCTATTTGTATTTTACCTCAGGTGTGCTTCCTACTTTCTTTGACCGAAAAGTGTCAACTATTATCAATTCGTATGGACTCTTTCCTAACAATTGCTTCAGAGGTATGGATGTGATATAATTTTTTATTATAACATTTCTATTTTAGCCATAAATAGTTTCAGTAAGATCTTCGAGATATCACTCTTCAACTGATATTTTAGTACTATTTGAGCATTTCTCCAATATTATATGGCATCCAATGTCTACTAGGTTCCACTATCACACAACTTTATCATATGAAGCCATATTCGATTGTTTATTTGGGATATATTGTACATCCGGAAACTGTTACTGTCTCTGATTGCCAAGGCTAGGTATGTATCGGAGATAATATTTTCTCTATATTTTTTAAAAAAACATTTTCCCTATTTTTCTGTTCGAAAAGAAAACAGACTCACCGTCGAACTTCAAACAAGACATACGAAATTTGAAACTTGCCTTGGTTATTATATATTTGGATGCACCAAGTGACGTGTCTAATAGTTGCTTCACAAATAAAAGTGGACCTTGTTAACACTAATATTCCCAAAATTGCGTATCCTTCTTATTCGTTTTTCAAGCAAGATGATTTATCTCGTTGAATGATCTCAACATTTGTCCACTTTACAATTTCATCAATGACATCTCCTGTAATAAATTATTTGAAACATTCAGTTGGTTCAGTTATATATTGACGTGTTGATCATCGACTTTTATGGATATTAACCTTGAAATATTATAACTGAAGACCATTTATGACCGTTATTTCCAAGACTATATAACTTTATCGCACATTATAAGAATCTTCATTCACATCAGTTGCATCATCTGTTAAGCTGATATTTAGAATACATACACCGTGCTCGACTTCTAAGTTAGAAACGATTTGACTGAGATCGCTTTCGAATTCATTTTTCAAACATTCATTTTTCATTGAAGTCACACTGTATGCACGCATCAAACATGTTCGATGCTGGCATTGCAACTCATACACAAACGCTGTGATAATCACAGGCGTTTCTGTTCATTTGCACCACGCAAAGTGTAACACGAACATGTTTGTGTGTTGCATGCAAAACTCTTTGCTTATCGCACATTTTATGAATGAAAAAGCAGCCAACGAGCAATTTTCTTTTTGTTTTTTTTTCTTCTGTTGTTGTTGTTGTTGTGAAAATGCTGCGCTGCCGCTAACGACGCTGCTCTGTTGCTGTTGCGATAAGATAAACGACGTCGCCGTCGGATAAAGGAAAAACTATTTATTGAACACCAACAACGTCGTCGTCGCTATCAACATTGACTTGCAAGTGAGCAATTTGAACACCCTGCGTACAGCTGCACGCAACTGGTGAGTTATGCATGCATGCTGCTCAGCTTAGATACTTATTAGAAGGCTTTTGTTTCACAAATAATTACGTACGTGTTCAATAGTTATCAAAAAATCGAAATTCTATTTTGGCAAAGTACATATGCAGAATTTTCCCAGTGTGTAACGCTTGATGGTGTGAGGGACCGGCGAACGGTTACATGATTTGCATGATTGCATGTGCAGGCGCTGCAACAACAATAAACATACTCACTCACTCACTTATGGACTAGTGTACTCTGGTCAACGATTCCAAGTCGTAGTCGTCGTCGTCTGGCGCTGCTTTGACTGCCAGACAACTGACCCAGGCCAGGACGGAGCAGTTACAGTCACAGCATAAAAGCGCCAAGCAGCGAACATGCAACACGAAACGTGCTGCAAAAAAATAAAAAAAAGTAAGAAAAATGAAGAAAAAACTGCAGCTTAGCAACGTACTTCGTGGTTGAGGAGCAGGGTGTGTGTGTGCTTGTGTGTGTGTGTGTGTGTGTGTGTATTGGAGTGCCGTGATTGCAATCGCATAAATTGGTAAATGTTGCGAAGTGCAGCGGGAGTTTTGCCGCCAGAAGCGCCCACAATAACAAGCAGCCAAGTTAAGCGAGCTACAAAACACGCGCAACAACAACAACAGCAACAACAAAAGCAACGTGCAGCTCTTATAAAGAGGGAAACACAACAGAAAGTTGCCACCGTCATCGAGAATGGATTCAAATATCATTGCATACACGGTATAAATATTTCAGTGTTATGCAGTTTGGAGTTAGTGCCGAACAGTTGGACAAATAAAGATGCATTGTATAGTACGGCTCTACACAGATGTGCAGTGGAGAATATTGTGATGGTTACCCACTTGGAAGTGGGTAAGCCAATTCTGTTACTTTTGGTCAAAAGAAGTTGATAAACAATGTACATCATTCATTTGTTCTTTAGATAGCCTCAACAGGGAGATGCTTTAGTCTCTTAATGTGTAGAATCAACTCATCTTGAATAGTTGAAATCGAGCATTCTGTCTTTTTCTTTACTCTGCTATGGTACTCACTGGGAAAATATTGCTTTTCGAAAAAATTCAAGAGCACAGCTGGTGTAACTCATTGTGAAACTGTTCGTTCACCTCTACATTCCATCTAACGACTTCTTTGTTAGAAATATTAAGTAGTTGAAGCTGGCCGTTCTCCAATGAGTGGTTTCGATGCGTACGTGCCCATCGTCCTCCAATAACAGTAAGAACCCTATATAAAAGAGGACCTAGAAAGGGGAACTGATTTAATTTCAGTTTTCAGACGGATAGCCATATTGACTGACGGAAGGGCAGATAGATATGCTGATCAAAATTGTATTTGCTTTATGGGGTCTGCCTCGGCGGTTTCATACATTTGCAAAAATATATGGATGTGCTTCGCGATGGATGGAGTAAATTTCGGCGGAAAGCGTGAAGCCATTTTCTTCTTGTCACTTTCCCGATGTGTGAAAGTGTTCCAGCGTAATTGTGCTCTCCGAAAAGAGTTCTCTTATCGCGCTCTTATAGGGGAATCAGTCTATTTCCAGTTCTCGGCAAGTTCCTTGAGAGGATACTGGTTGAACAGCTGCATGTTTTAGTTGGAGATCGAATGTCTGAAAAATAATTCAGCTTGACATCTGGCCAATCTGTTGAGTCCAGCACGTTCAAGTAGGTCCTGATCAGCCCATCATTGTTGCGCATTGTTGCGCATTGTTGCTGACTGGGGTAACAGTATCGGCGTCAGTGTGGCATCGTTGTGGATAGGCCTCACTTTGGATTCAACCTCAGTCTTGGCTTTTTGCTGACTGGTCATGGCTCTATTAATGCATTCCTTCATAAAATATATACCAGTTCTGCTTGCCGAAGTGGGTATCACGGGTAAACATGCACTCACAGCATTGTACGTCGCAATGGTTGGTACAATGTAAGTAAGGTGAGTTGTATTGCGAGGGTAGTCTTTAGGAGGCGTCGCATGTCGGCACACTAAGGGCACCTTTGTATTCAAACTTTGTATTCCAAACTCGGGTTTGTTTCTCTTGTTGTCCAATTGTTGTTGTTGGCCTAGGTGCCAGAGGCAAGCAGTCCTCGAGTTATTTAAATGTCTCTGCTAGTGCCTTGGGCACGAAGTCGTACCAGAGGCTTGATCTGGGACCACGGGCGTTTTAAGCATGGAGTCGGTCTCAAAACTAGGCCCTAAAGTTCTTTTATGTACTGTTGAGAGTATACTTGACCAATTTGCGTTAATGCTTCGAGCATACATATCTCGTTTTTATTAACGGAAGAGGTATGAATAGGTCTTACTCTGACCATTGAGAAAATTACGTCGCCTAATTTTGAGACTGTTTTACCTGTCAGGTTGGTGTGTGTAACATTAACCATCTCATCAGTTGAGAATCCTATTCGGTGGATGAATGGGATCCTATGATTCCCAAAAATGATTCTTTCTCTGTACGTTGGTGCGATTTGAAGGAATTAAGAGTAACGAGTCGTACGAATGTGTTGGTAGCCCTCACACAATTCGATTCTCGCCACACTAAAGCCGTCCCCGTTTTCGTCACGGTCCGCACTTTCATTTAGCTATCTTACCCTAAAGACAAAAACAACAACAAATATAAATAAAGAAAAATTACAAAAAAATGTCGACCTCTTAAATTAAAATATTTTGAACTCCTGAACCTCGGCTCTACTTTCTAACATTTTTACATAATGTGAGTTGGTTTAGTTTATCAGAAAGTGTTAACTGCTTATATTGAATATTTGTAGACTAGATCAGCTTGACGAGAAAAGTCTATCTAAGCATGTCTGTCTCTCTGTGTATTTCTGGGAATTTTTTGTATTTGTCGACGGAGTTTGGATGTACAAGTCAATGGGTTTACAATGAAACTTGAAACAATTGTCTCCATAGCTCTGCAATATTTGTAAGCAATAAACTATAATCTTTTATTAATTATTTTTTTTTGAAATGTTTCCATTTTTGTGCACTCATTCAATTCAATAAATTATTCAATATTTGTGCCAAATTTTAAGTTTCAGTGCATCACCTTTTCGGCATCAGTTGTTGCACGTCGTGTCTCCGTTGGGAAAAATGAAATTGAATTGAATCGATGCGCCTGAACTTTTTTTTCTTCTTCTCATTTTTTCGCCGACGTTTCGTGGTTGTTTTGCCTTTTTTTCATTTTGGCAAGCAAAGCTAACCCAACCACTTCACTTCACTTCAGTAGTACGTACAACCACACTCTGCTCTAGCACCAGCCCACCACCAGCACCAGTTCCCCTGAAAACAAGCTAGAATTTATCTGCAAGGCGCACTCAATTCAATTTCAATACGAAACCCAATGAACGAACATCGAACTTGGAGCAATGCAATGATCCCTTAACAGAAGTGCGCGGCACGGGATAGAAAGCTCAGCAGCACAGTATGAAATGTGAGGACAACAGAATCGAATCGAATCGCAATGAAAACTGCAACCCGCGCGCATACTGCACCACCTACGACAACAGCAACAACAACAACAGCAACAAGAAGACAAGCAGACAGATACAACCTTTTGTCCGGTTCGGCCAAAGCAGCAGCAGCAACAGCAGCACACTTGGCTGCCTGCAACACTTGAGGCCAATACCAAAATATACTTGAGTGGCATCAACGCACACAGACAGCAGACGGACGGACACTCGAGCCAACTCATCCATTCCTGAGGAGCAATGTATATGGAGTACAAAGTAGAGATGAAAGCGCATTGGACGACTGCTGCTGCTGCTGCTGTTGCTGCTGTCCACTGTATGCAACAGCTGGAGCAGCATAAGCTATAGATGCATCAGGCACGAGTGTATATAGTCCTTTTCATTCGAATCGTTGTCGTGGTAGTCAACGGCGCCAGTTGTGTCATATTTTTTGGTATGTGCTGCTGCTCCTTTATGTTATAACGAGCAGCAAGCAACGAATGCCAAAAACAACAACAATCTCAAAACAGCAGCAGCAGCCGGCGAGGCATGTAGCATGAGGATAAGTTTTGGGATGCGCTGCCGCATGGCTGACTGTCCAGTCGACATGGTCTGGCATGAACGACTTGCTTGCTGCAGTTGCTGTTGTTGCTGCTTCTGATGATGTTGCCACATGCAAACGAGTTGTTGCTGCCTCGTTTCGATTGCTGTTGCTCTTGCTGCTGCTGCTGCTGCTGCTTTTGCAAGTGAAATGAATTCCGTATGCAATAAGCGGCATTCTTGAAAAAGATTGAATTGTGCGGATTTGTACGCGCCTCTGAATACCGCCACCGAAACCGATTCAATCGCAATGCTTATTGCACAGCCGCTGCACAGTGGGCGAGTATCGTATAAAAGTTGAGATTAAGTGGATATGTTTCGAGTGGAAGTGAAATATTTTATGTGCTGCATTAATTTTAATAGAAAATGTATACAAATTGAATATAGCCACCCAAGCTTTGAAGCACTACATTGAGAGCTCTATCAACAAACTTCAGACATATTTAGCAAAAGGATCCTGGAAAATGTTGCGAAATGAGTACACATGTGAAAGCAAAGGCTTTTAAAGTTGGGCTTGAAACCAAAGACTCCCTATTTTTAAACTATTTCGAAAATATGTCATACTTGACCATATTTCTGAACTCAAGATTGAGGTCTTTTAACTTTTATAAATTATAAGAATTTTTTTTTGGAAATCCTGGCCTTACAGTTGGCTTTTTTCTAGTTTTGTGCTTCTTAACTTGAATGGATCTAATCCTAAACAATCTTTAACCAGTTTGACTCTATAATGATCAAATAAGCGTAAACACCTCCACCGACTTAGTTATCTATATAAAAAATTTGCAGCTCTCCTTTGTTGATCAGGTCATTCTGATGGGAAAGCTCGTACACAATAAACATCATAGTAACCATGGACATCATGAGGAGTGGCAGGACTCATTCTACTCTTCTGTAAAATCTGTGGGCGGATGATTACCCTACCTCCGCGTTCATAGTGCTTCAATTTGACATGGACGGAGGAGGATTTCCTCAAAGTTTTTATGACAACTTCAGAGTTTACGCTGTTAAAGGGATATTTTATATCTAAGAAACCTAGTAGCGTACATTCTTTTCTAAGAATTTTAGCTACTAGGGTATATATGTCTTAATTTGGCACTAAGAAGCACAACTAAGGCCTGCCTTTTTCTGTTATAAAGTATGTGTCACCGCGTTAAAGATAATATCCAGGAAGTGTACTAATTTGGCCAGATTACTGGAGATTTTCTGGTGATGGGAGCTGGACTGGAAAGCAGAGCTAGCCAGGAGTGTCGATTTCTGTCTGAGCTGGAAGCAGGCCATCAGATACTTACCGATTACTTTCGCAAGATTCTGAGAGGATTTAGCCCAGAAAGCATCAGTCCTTCTTAACGAGAATTCAGGAGACTATTTCTACCTCTTTGCCAGAGAAGAAGTGTTTCAAGCTCGCATCTGAAATCACATTCTGCAGGATGCGTTCAGTGCTCTTTTGCTTCTACAGCGCCAGCAGCTTTGTTCTCAATGAGATCCCGCTATAAGTCTTCTCTTCACCAGCAGCAGTGCTTCGATAGCTGGGCGGAAGTCTGTTTTGAAGCCTAGGTTGTTGCGTTGGGCTTTCAGTTGCAGCACTAACGGTAGCTGTCCTGTGATTCAAGGATCTCGAGGCTTTGATGGAGGGTTCACGACATGTCATGTTCACGCCGTTAGCAGCAGTCGTTCCTTTAATGTCCTGGACTTTGGTGCGGTGCCCAAAGCAGTTATTATGGGTAGTTATTAGAGAGCTGGTATTCAGAACTTATTCTCAACTCTTCTGCTTGGAATTCATTGAAGGCAAAGTGTTCTTAGGCGAATGGGATGCGTGTTGCTTGTACGGTCGCCATGATTTGGGCAGAGAGGTTTAGAAAAGCTTCATGTAGGCACCTGCTTTTTGCGTTTGCCTTAAAGTTGCCCCAGAATCTTTGTTTGGCACTGAAGTCTTCACCGATAAGTAACTTTTCTCACAAAAGGTGCTGAAACACAGATCGAAGTCTGCTGTAGACTAATTGAGAAGAAAGCGAAGGTACTGGGAAGACACTATCAATCCGCTCCTGCTAGTGGCTATCTGCTTGGAATCACTTGTAAGCAGGACGTCCTCACTGATGCATAAAGTACGAAAGCTTCTGTTTTACTAACACTGCCGTTCCTCCCCTTGGCTTGTTGCTGCGGTGATCCGCCATGTGAATATCGTGTCCTGTTTGAAAAATCGAGACTCCAGGCCAATGTCTTAGGTCTTAGTAATAAGCGTGAAATCAATTTTATCTTCGTTGAAAAGCATCTTCATCTGCTCTACATACCCTAATAGCCTCGGGCATATCACAATCCAAAGCATAGACGGGCTAACATTTGTTGGCATTCATGAGTTTTAGGCATAATTGTGTGAGGAACTGATTCATTGGAGTGGTTTGACTTTTGCTATGAGGGTCCTTATTATAGCCTCCAATCTGCTTCTGCAGTCATGCAATTGTCTTTGAAGCGGTTGTTATTTCGGTGTTGCTCAATTGCGCACATTGTTAGACCTTCTCTGACCTTTGCAAATGGATGTAGCTCAGTCTTCCTCGTTTGTGTGACCATATGTCGCAGTTGAAATAATTCGTTTTAAGCAGCTTCTTTTAGAGTTAAAGACTTGGCAGACCTAGCTCCAACTAGCACACTTTCCCACAATAAATTTTTTTCTATAAATGATTCACTTTATATTCATTTAATTTATTCCAACTTCTTAGATTTTTAGTTTAAAAATGCATATGTCCATGCCTCATTAACATTTGCATTATAGTAATTTAGGCTTTGTTTTGTTTTTGTATTTCAGAAAATTTGACTTAAGAACTTTTATCCATTATTATGCACAGAAATTATTTTAACCCCACTGTATGCTGCTTGGCTTGTGATATATTTTGCTTGTTGCGCGTTTGTGTTCCTGTGTCGTCTTTTGGGAAGAGAAACTTTTGCCACATATTGCGGGGGCATTGTGTGCTTAGTGTGAAGTGAATTATAATGAGACAGTGGCGTTTCCTGTGCCATACTATAAGCACAACTATTTGCAGTACTCAAGCGTTTGTATGCCACCACTGCCAACAGAGTTTCAGCGCCACAATGAGAAATTCCACACGATTGGTCATTTCCCTGTGGCAGCAAGCAACAGCAGCCAAAGACATCTGCATGCAGCCACAGACCGAACGACTAAACGTCATCAATGGCAAAAGCCATAACTAAGTGCTGTTTACATAAATCTCAGCGAGTTGCAAGTTGCAAGTTGACTGCCTGAACTCAATTTTATCAAGATGCATGCGCCGCCTTAGTTTGGCTGGTCTGTCTGCTGCATGCTGCCTGTGTATGATGATGATGACGCCAGTGTCTTGATTGCAATTGTCTGCGTTGGAGGTGGTGGTGGCATGGCTTTGGCGGCTTGACACCGTCGTCGTCGTCGTTTTAGTCAGAACATTTTTCGCTGGTTGAACGCAAATCCGATCAATGATATCCCACTGGAGCGTCTCCACATACACACGTATGCATGCATGCACACAATATGTATCTACGACATATCTATCTCGCTATATGCACAGCGTCAACCTACGCGCATTTCTTTGGAATAGTACAACGCGCCGCTTGCGGCTGCTGGCTACGTCAGTGCCGGCTGGTTGCTGCTGCCAATGACAGCTATCCAATCTTAGCTATATATGTGCACATCAAGTCAAGTCAAGCAGTCAGTTTGTGGTATTCAGATACATTGCTGCTGCGCAACTACTATTTGCAGCAGGCAACGACTGTGCCTCTCTCGGTTGGTGGCATGTACGTCAAATCATCATTTCGTCAGCGCAGTATTGAAAATTTATATGCCGCACAAACGACGCGCATTGCTAACAAATGCGTCAAAGTAATTTATTTTTACTCAGCTGCTTTGTATATCAATCAAATGCTTAGTTAGGCGTAAGGGTTTTCAAATGCCACCCTTTTTCTATTTCTTATTTTTTATCATGCTTCATTAGGCTTACACGAGGAGCGTTTAAGTATCTGCTTAGACAACATTTTGTTCTATTAAAATCATTCGTCAATTGAAAATCATTTTTAAATCTGGAAATACTAAAATAAGCTACCCAAAAATATCAGCCCCCATCACTCAACTGCCTGTTGGAACTCGGCTATCACGCAGCTGAACATGCACAAATTGCAGCACGTGACTGCTGGAGGGCAAAAAAAAATCCCAATTTCATGCGTAATGTGTGTAAAATGGGAATAGCAAATTATTTCTGTGTACTTTTGGATATTAATAAAATTTTTTTTTTTAGCAAAGTTATCCTGGCTATTCAAAAAATCTCATGTGTAATAGTCATGTGATGTGATATGATATGTGAAAAGGCAAGTGGTTTTGTGTTTGTGATGACTGCTTCGTTTATAGTAAGAAGCTGATTAAAGAAATTATTGAAATATATCAAAATCGGTTGATTTTTTTTTTTTGGGCGTAAATTACCAGCTGCACTTAAACTGTGCATCTTTCGCTGGCATTCTCTCTCTAAACATTTAAAAATTATCATCGACATAATATTGCCTCACAGTTTGTTGTTGCCTATACTCCACAACTCCTGTCCTTGCCATATGTAATATCTAAGCTGAAGTATATTTCATTGAACAGGCAGGCAGTCTTGTGAATGATAGACTTCAAAAAGAATTATTCAATATTACTTCATTTCAATAATCCATTACCTTGTTATTATCGAAGGTCGTCCATTGCATGTATCTAGCCTTGGCGGCAGACATTAAAATATTAAATTTTTATTTTTAAACCATTTATCTGTGCAGTCTATTGATTGCTCAACAATTTCACAATGTATTACATTTAAATGGTAATCGTTCAAGGAATACTTGTTACATATCTAAAAAGCGCAAAGGATTTTTTTGTTTGTTTTTTTAATTTCTTTATGAAAGTTTATTGAATCAATTCACATTGAATTCCTACAAAAAAATATTTCTGGACCGTAAATTAAAGAAAACTCGCCGACTACTTAGAGAGTAATCTGTCTGGATAGTGTGAAGCCTTCTTTTTGGTCGCCTGTTTGGCAATGGTCTCTACGCGGAGATCACTGTGGAGCGTGCTGTTCCGAACGTAACATGGGTAATCGTTTATCATCCGCAGGGCTTTGTTTTGCACAAATAAACCGCAGCTGCACTCTATACCTCGAGAGGGGAGCAACGGCAAGTGTATGACAGCTCTCTTGTTTGTTTCATCTGTTTACCAGCCAATAGGGCTGCCTGATTCTGAGGTGATGTTCTTTCAGAACATCGACAAATATTCCATTGCAGTACTCCTTGTCCTCGAACGCCTTCAAGACATGGTTCATCACTCAAAGGGCTCTAAGGGTGGTAGGACTATTTGATAGCCTACCAGTTCGGCAACTCGCGACGCAAGAAGTCATTCCCATACCTTCGACAAAGTAGGTAGTAGACTAATTGGTCGATAAGAGTTTGGATGATCCTCGGGCTTGTTGATCATCGTAATTCTGGCTATCTTTCATGTGGTGGGCAGATACTGCATCCTTTGCGTAGCGTTAAAGATTAACCTTATGTAGAGGAGCGCACTTATAGGCAGAGCTTTGAGTGTTTTATGACATATTCTCGTATCCGGGGGACTTGTTTGTGGACAGCTTTCTGATTGCTACATCCACAGGTCGAACAGTCTCAATTTGGAGAGGAGTCTCGAGGGCTATGGAGCACGTTATCAAAGTCGCTGTGATCCTCTAAAGAAAAGAGTCTGAACCTATCTTCGAAATTAGTTGCGAAGATGTTGGCTTTCTCCAAATCTGTCTTTTCAATCATCCTTGACTGGGACTTGTCAGAAAAGCTGCCTTTTGTTTGCTCAGGTTGCGAGCAGTTGGCATCAGCTGTGTAGTCCATCTGCTCTATTTTTTTTTTTCTCGAATAACTCAGCTCTTTTGCGTCGCAGAGTTTCTTTTACAAAAGAATCAGCTCTTTGATAGGCCGTTTTGTGCAGGGGAAGCTGCGTTCTGAGGAATTAGTGGCGAAGTCTTCCCTTGGTCTGTAGCAGCTGTCTTGTGGCCGTGTCCAAACTGAAAGGTGGCTGCTGAGGTTCAGACAAGTTTGCGTTAAAAATATCGACAGCGTCTTCAATATCGTCTCTGAGACCAGATTGGTTCTGGTTGATTGTAGCTTCCAGGTGTCTTTGATACTTAGCGAGTGCCTTGGCAGCAGACTCGTTTCTCTCTGCTGGCTAGTAGGTGCTACGCTGATCGTTGCTATCAGAGCCAGGTGGATTGAATGCAAGTCCCAGGAACTGACTATGCTAAGCAGCGACTCAGGTCACCACTATACAGTGCAAAGTCGAGGCATGACGCTCTATCTAGGACTTCAATGTTGCCTGAAGAAATATAGGTGGCTAACTCCAGTCCTCTGCGATTTGAACGTGGTCCCCCGCTTGGTTTCATTTAGCAAAATAATATTTATTTGATGATGAAAGACGAAGAGTTCTAGCTCGTTCACCTTGTTCGATATGCCGCCATCGGCATTCCAAATTAGTATTTTGAGGTCACTCATTCAACTAAGTACGTCGATTTTGGTATATGTGATGTATTTTGCATCAGTCCTTATAAAATATTTCATAAGTGTCAAAATTGGACCACTAAAATAGGTGGCCTCCTATATTTGTGGCCTAGGGGGCTTAGATTAAAACTTTTGTTTGTTATTGATGACATAAAATTGTTATTTATTATTAATAGTAAGTCATTAATTTTTATATATATTAGCGAAACTGAAGCTTGCTTCGCCATGTTACAAACGTGCTAACAAAATGAATATACGTCTAATAAATACTGTGAACATAAAAGTAAAAACACGTTTAATTAAATTTAAGATCAGTCGTACATCTTCGAAGCGGTAACATAAATTCAATATGCTGCCGCTTCAGTTGCTGCTGAAGAAACTCTTCAGTTTAATCTGCAAATGCGTCTACATTTTATTTCATTATGGTGAGGCAGTAAATTAAAATCGCAACAGCTTTGCTGCTGCTCCTGTTGTTGTTGTTGTTGTTGTTGTCATTGCCGCTGTGGAGGCAGCAACAACAACTTGCAACACGGTGGCATACAACGTTGACTGCTCTGAACTGGCTAAGCGCGGCGCTTATACGTTTATGCAGCAGCAGCAGCAGCAGCCACTTTGGCATTGGAGACAAAAGTGCAGTCTATAAAGTGACCATGGTCACTTATCAGTAGAGCTTCTTGGTTGGTTATGTCGCCAAACTGCCACGCAGACGACCACGACGACGACGACGATTATTTGTGCGGCATGTTAATGAAATTGTGTGTGTTGCTGTGGTGCAACGTGTGCCACACAACGTCAAAACATGCGGCAAGAAATGTGCAACACGCCATTGGTACGACGAGTATTTGACACTTCATTTGCATTTTTTCTTCACTTTATCACTGGCACTCGCTAAGCATGGGAAATTAAAAGCCACTTATGCAAGAAAATTAAAAGGGGTGTGTTATGGTAATACTAATATTTTGTTGCAAAATATTTATCATGTGCGCGATTATCTTGATTGTTGAAGAAAATTAAACTTGAGCATTGGAACAGCCACGTGCTGTAATTTGCGCATAATTAAATAAAGGCTTACTGAGTTCGGACTGATTGGACAAGAAAGCTAATTTACTTATGCCTGTAAATATAAGCAAACAAAGCTAGGACAGCGGAATTCGGTTAATCTTTGGAAAAGTGGCAGATTCTATTCAGTAAATTCGTACTTAGTGATGCATGCTGCGTGTTGAATGGCAAAGAACAGCATAATTTTTTATAAAAAAGTCATAAGTTGGGCAAACAACAACCATTTTTGCAGTAAAATTTGAAACTACACGAATGCCGAAGTGCAAAAGAAGGTTCTTTATAAAATCAAACCTTAGTGTAAAATATTGTATGGTACATTCGTTTCATCTGATATATTCTAAGGATATATAGAAATTTCATTTGATAATTTATAGCTTAACTTAAGTGACGAATCTCTGGCTCTACTTCATCGAATTGAGTTGAAAAAAAAATTATTGGCAGTCATACCGTCTGACCAATCGCTTTTCGTAAGATTTATGGCTTTATCACGCCTTCTGACCAAAAACTTCGAATGCCTTCTTTCGAGGTCCAAAAGCGGAACAATTTTTTGCTTACTTTCAACAAAACATCAAAATTATTTCTGCGTTCTAAATTCTAAATTTTTTAGAAATAAACTGTTCTAGAACCCAAACGGCGAATGTACGAAGAGCTTTGTGATCTTGTGACTGCAGTTCTTTATCCCAATTGGATCTTATACGTATGCACGGCCATTAATTATTATTATTATTATTAGGTAGTAGGCCCTGCAGCCCTGAAAAGGATTTAGGATTAAGTGCATGCACTGACCTTCCTGTCACTTGGATTATTGCTAAGACACCTGTGCCTGGTAAGTGTCAAAGCTGAATAGTTCCCTAAGATATGCTCCGGAGTTTATTCATCTTCTAGACGGAATCTGCAAGTGCTATCAATCTCGTTTTCAATTTTACATAAGTGTTTTTTTTTAAGTCTGCAATGTCTAGTCAAGAAGCACGGACCCATTCTTAGATCGTTCCTATTAAGACTTTTGCAGATTTCCGAATTCTTCTTATTGTAAGGGCCTAACAATTTTTTACGTTGCCTTAAGTCTTCATATTTCCCTCAGAAAAAGTCTATTGCTTTAATCTCCTACTCTTTCACATTGTACCTGGTTCGAGTCCACAGAATAGCTCTGGACCAGTGAAGGGAGATGCTGCTCCTCTTCTTGGCAAGTTATCTGCTTGCGCGTTTTCTGGTATGTCCGCTTGACCGTATGTCCCAGCATAGAGTAATCTTGTTGAAACTTCTTAGGTTGTTTAATTTACATGGAATGCATAGACCAGTAAACAGTTGCCTGGCTATTTGGTGAAAATTGTGATGTGTTGGTTCTTATACCTCCTATTTAGGTTGAAATGGGTAAATTTTTCTATCGCATATGTTTCTGCATAGCGATTCAAAGTATTTAGTGCGAGTTCCGAAAACTCCTGCGCTAGTTCCTTCATCTGTTAAGGTCCGTCTTTAAACCAACTGATTACTCCTGATTTGACATTGTATTTTAGTTCTTTAATGCTGAGCCATACCCTTAATATTCTGATGAAGTTGTTCACTATACCTAGGTTGTCACTAGAGTATTGTAGAAGTGAGAGGACGTCTTGAAGATATCATTTCATCGATTCCTATTAAAAGGTCTAAGCCTTTCTGTAGTAAAGCTGCAAACATTTCGTCGACACTGGTGAATTTGAAAGGCGCATTTAAAGCTATCCACCGTGCAAATGCCACTGTCCAGTTTTCAGTTCGCTGTTTTCTTATGTTTTTTATTATATTCTGTAAGACTGGTTTTATACTCAAGCCAGTCTCCAGTGCGCTTGGATTTATTATAGAGCTTCCGGACTACTCTCTTAAGCCCTTCTAAATCCTGTTCCACCAAGAAGAATCTTTTTGCAGACTTAACTGCTTTTTGTTTGCAGCTTTGATGGTATGCATACCATCAGTCATTTTTTCCAGGTTAAATTTTGAGTTGGCTATTTTATAATTATTCAAGTCTACTAAGTTACTCTAAGGGCGACTTTCTTACATTTACCAGTTAGTACGTCAAGCAATTCTAATAACTTTCTTGAAGCTAGTGGCTGCTGTAATGTTCAGTAATATGATCCTGTGATCCGACATAGATCTGATACTCTCCAATTAAAAATTAAACTTGACTTCAGAGCATTGCAGAATGAGATGTCAATCACCTCTATACTGGCCCTAAATACAAAGGTAGGAGAATTTCCTAAATTCAATATCTGAAGAAACTCCAGTAGGTATTCACCCCTTTTATTTGTAGTACCCATAAAAACCTGCATTCTACTTGAGTATTTCAATGGTTGTTTTTCTTGTTGGTTTGTCTAAAACCTCCAAATTTTATGTATCTAACTTAAATTGTCCTCATTTAAATCTGTCGCCTTTTCTGGGTTTTTGTTGGAGACAAATTTTGTTGTGGTTTAGTTTAGCTTGAAACGACCCATTTATTGTATCTTATGCTAATTCCAATAAACTATATAAACCCCCTTTAAATATTAAGTTCATTAGGGGTACAGGTCAATATTAGGCCAATATTAGCTTAAAAGTCAATGTGGCACGACCCATTTGAAAGACACTTGGATTCAATGTTATTAAACTTCCAATATGTAGCCAGCCACCTTAGGTCTAGATTGATTTCTTACTTCCAAAACATAAAAAATCCATACTTCTTTAGATATTTTATGAAATGTATTGAGCGTCGGTTTCAACAAACTTATTAAATCAATTTTTCTTAATTATTTTCTTAAGAGCTTTTTTCCCAATACAATGTAATATATATAGATTGTCATCTATCAAGTACTACACAGACAAAAAGAAGAAAAGTGTCAAACAAAAAAGCCAAAAATTCATTAAAACGTTTCAGATTTTATGCCTTTAGGCTGCTCAAAAGTTCAAAACACAAATGAAATGAAATTCGAGTATCTGCCGATTAGCATTTTATGAATGAGCGTTCAATCATCCAACAATCGCTGCCCCTTCGCGTGCAATGAATCTACACATTCAGCGATTTCATTCAGCACAGTTTTGAAATTGAAATATTTTTTTTTTTTTTTTTGGGAGCGAAATAATAATTTTTTGAATGTGTAAATAGAGACATTGAGACGTTGTCCAACACACATCCAACGCTCCGTTCGATCGATCGATCCATCTGTCTGGCATTATTTTGTTTTCTGTCTTGTTCGATAGTATTTGCATATGTTTATTTTTTTTCAAATTGGCATTTTCAGGTTTGTTTTCGTCTTTTTGTTTGTTCGCTTTTGTTTTCTATATTTATTGTCATTTTCATGTGGGCGTTTTTGCAAATTATGCACAAATTTATTGCCTTTTGATTAGTATTGACAATTTTTCGATTTTGGTTTTTTGTTTTTGCGGCGAGTGTGCGTTAGATTGATGTCCGCACATAAAGACTCAATGAAAAGTGCCGATAACTTGTTGATTTTTATTCAGCAGTTTGCATACTAAATGATTTGTTTTATGTTATTTCTTATTGGCGGACAGGGAGGTGCAGCAGAGAAAGTCTCAAGGTTTATGCATATAAATAACAGTAGCCAGTGCGATATCTGTTTGAATTGAATTAAGTTCTTTGATAGATTATGAATCATAAAAAATTTTATAGATCTATTTTGCATTTAGTAAATAATATTTCAGATGACTTGGAAGTGGCTTAGAAGTAGAAGATTAAAAATAAATGATCGGAATGTCGCTTGACATAGTTAATATTTTACTACAGTCTATTCGAAATAATTGAAAGTTGGTACATTTTACTGCCTTGCGAGAAGCATTCGCAAAGCCGCCAATAGTTATAAAATCTTTCAGAAGCTATATGCATATAGCATACAAAAAGAGGTTTTCTAATAGATGGGAATTTGTTGCAGTTAAATTGGTTTTCAATATAAATGTTAATACAACCAAGTAATATATGCATTGATGTCGGAAGCATCGAATAAGGCAAAACATCATTTTTAAGCCATACATCTTTGAAAATGTCATTGTATTCGCATATTTAGAATACTTACTTCATTCCGAAAATAATGTTAAACAATGTTTATGTGGCGTTATCAAAATTTTGCACCCATGGGAGATAAAAAAAATATCCATATATGTGCATTGAATGGAGGAGATATGCCCAACTCAATTCTAAGCGACATGGCATTTTTTGGCATCAGTGATTAGAGATCAAAGAAGGAACTTTTCGGAATAAAAAAGTAAAAAAGTACTCCTCTCCTTGCGCGAGCTCAATTTTTTATTGATGAGACAACTTTTGAAATTTGCTTATGTGTCTGCGCGTTGTCTTGCAAAAACAAAATTTTTTTCCCTCTTCATGTGAGGCCGTTTTGCAGTGATTCGGCCTTCAATCGTTCCAATAAGTATGGCATGACAATCTCAGAAAACGTCATGACCTTTCTGACCCATTGAGCCTCCTTCGGCCGCTTCGAAGTATTCGTGCTGGCTTCAGTCCATTGCCGGGCACTCATTTTGTTCACTGGCGTGTGTGGATCCAGATTTCATCAACAATTACCAATCGACGTCAAAAGTTCGCCTTATTCTGCATCAGCACGGCCAAACCCTCTTTCGAAGTACGCTCGCGTTCGTATTTTTGTTCCGGAGTCAGCATGCGCGGCACTCAGCGGGAGGATTATTTTTTCATATGCAGAATCCCAAAATATGGCTTTTGCTAGCTAGCGCACCTTCACTTTACGGTCGGCCAACATCAATTCATGTATTTTTTTGACCATATCGGAGCGCCTGTCGCTGCGTACTTGGTCGGCAGTGGAGTTTTGGCCACCACGATACACTCGAAACCAATATTTCATGGTGTAATCTGAAGAAGATAATTACCAACAACAACGTCAGCCTGGAGTTCAGGCTTGCAAATAAATGCTTTTTTGGGCTGACCAAGCAAATGAGAAGTAAAGCTCTGTCTCTTGAAAGACAAAGATCCACTATTCGAATGAATGAAAGAACTCCAGCACGTATGGTTTACATGGGGGCCCAAACTTGATTGGTGGAATGACCAGGTATTGCATTCAAAACGACTGGCGCCAGGGCGCACTAGATTATGGAGGCTGGCGCGCCTTCCTAGATGCGGCCAAATTCTGAGCGGAAAACGGTTGACTGCCATTTAAGTAAGTAAGTAATCTGAAGGACCATTGGCCTCTTAATATTTATCCAATTATTCTTTTGTTTCCTTCACCGTTTTATCTCTCAAAAAGTAATATTTTATGAGAGAACAAAACAAAACTAAGGGCTATATCGCGCTGAAATTTGACATGTCTGTCCAAATATGAATGGACTATAAGACACCATAATCATTTTTTGCTATTGCAGCGCATTCTGGCGGCCAAGGAGTTTATTATTATTTTTCTTTAAGCGGATAAATTGAAGAGTTTTTTTATGACAAGTAGGGAGGGGAAGTTGCAGTAATAGTCTTAGAGTTAAGACCCTTTCTCCCGTATGGAATCATCACGGCTTTATATATATATATATTATAATATATAAGGATTAACTTAAATTTGTCCAAAGTTTTGCTTTATCAATAAAATTTGTTTATACAAATCTTAGATTTAGGACATATGTTTGCATGCTAAGTGCAACCCCTCCCTTAGGAAGGCAACTTAGTACATTAATTGAAGACAAGTGATCTGAAGAATGAATAGAAGTTTCTTAATATCCAATATTGAAATCTCTATTGATTATAGTCTCCAAATTCTCATACGGACAGCGAGTTCATCATCAGAGTTGTCAAAATAAATTAATGCTCTTCAATCTTTATACTTCATTCAAGCCTGTTGGGTTAAAGTTGATTCAATAGGCATAAAAAACTGCATTCGTAAAGCTGAAATCTCTGAAATTAATTTTTATCTTGCCGAATTTGACATCGAGGATGTGTGTCCTGTTATGGGAACTAAACAGCTTAACTTATTTTATATTATCCAGCAATTTCATTCTAATCCATGCTGACTTATATTCCAATTTAAAGATTTCCTTCGAATCAGCGCACAAATCAAAACTGATTTTGACAAATGTGTTGCACTGCCCTATAATTTGAAATCACCTGCGACCGACTTTAAAAGGAAATCTAAATAGTTGAGCACTATATATAATTATATCGTTGTCATACAGACGGACAGTCAGCAATTATGCAGACAGGTTTGATACAATTCTTACCGTGCCTTGCCTAAGCAAAACCGAAACAAACAAGAAACAGCCACATTTTCATAATCAGGTGCAAATCTAACGAAGTCTCTTGTTACCTGACCCATAAACGGAGAAGAAACAGAACACAAACAAGGAGCCTTTCCGCTTGCAGCTGGAACTAAATGTTACCCAATTTCGCAGCACAGCTGTGCGTAGAACAAAGTCTTAAAAAAATTGAACATTGGAGAGAGTTGAAAATAAAATAGAAACACGTACAAACATTTTTATGAATTATAAATTGCTGGGTTATTCAGCTTTGTTATGTATTAATCCAGAATTTTCTGTCTGTATGCTAAATATGCGCACCTGCGCTGCTTATGTATAAGGCGTGACCTGTGGAAATATGCTGAGAAAACTCTTGGAAAAACCCTCATCTATAATCAAGCAGTGAATGTACAGGGATATTAAGTGGCGCTTGTAATAAAGCAGATCAGTACAGGTAGGTAATACTCATATGCCTGCTTTACACATCAAAAAGCTATAAAACCAAGTCGTTAGCCCAAAGTTTCTTTTATTTTTCGCCTCAGAAGTGGGTGTAAACACAACAATACCTGCTTATTAAACATGTGTTTGAAAAATTTATGGAAATTCCAGGAATAAGCCATGCAACGCGTCAGGTAGCTGACTGAACTTTAAAGGGAAAATCCCAGCAAACTATCAATCGCAACAGGACAGACTTTTTTTTGCTTGTTCCAAGATGTCTGCGGCATATATAATAAAATTTTTATATTCTATTGTAGTTGGCAATTAGTCTAAGCAGACTGAAAGCAATTAGCCTTTGCGACTTAAGACAACAAACACTGCTCTGTCTGACTGCTGTCTGGCATAAAATTTGCATGGCTTTAGGTAAAAATCTAAAAATTTTAACCTGGCGCTGACCTTTTGTAGCTGCATTAATTGTCTAAGGATTTGCTATGACACATAATTTTTGAACTTGTCCTGTGTACAATTGTAGGCTTTTGTTTTGTTGTTAAATCACGGCGCCTCCTGTCTGCATGCCATTTTGCAGTTTTTCTTCATTTTTATACAATTTCTTCTCTTTTTTCCACATAATAAAAATATCAATTTCAATTTTTGACCTGGCACCAAAAATCAACGCCATACCACTTGACTGCACCCGCCGCTGCTCGGTTAACGAGTGAAGCTATCAAGTGTGTAATGCTTCCGGTTTAGGTGTAAACTGAAACCAATTAATAAACACAGTCGAGCTAACAAAAAATGAAATTAAATAAAGCAGACAAGAATTTTTATTATAGCTCGTCCTTATTTATTTATTTTTTTTCCAATATCAGGCAACAGTAGCCGAAAGCATCTCTTGAAATGTGTTTCTTTATTGAAGCAGAAGCCAAATCAATAACTGCAAGTCCAGCTAATTCCAAAATGTGATAACGAGCGCAAAGACATGGAAGAAATGGAGCGACATGAAGCACAGAAGTGCAAACAATATTAGTTTCGGTGAAAACGAAGTTTATATACCTTATAACTTAGGTGACAGTCTTAGATACTCTGTTACACCTTCTAGTGGTCCGATCTTGGCCTATAAGGAATCATGTCAGATATTCCAAATTTGGAGTTTATAGTTCAATGCTCATCGAAAACAAGTTAACTGACGAACGTATAAGACAATCAAAATATGCAAATTTCAAGGCTTTATCTCTTATAGGCTCCATGATCTCGATTTTCATATGGACAGTCAGAAAGAGAGACAGACGGACGGACCCCACTATATTGTCTGGACTTTTGATGCTGATTTGTTCTGATCTGTTCCGAAACAAACTTCAAAGTTGTATGAGGCTTGCTTGGCTCATCCTCTTCTAGACAGAGTCTACACTCAGCTGCTGAGAAGGAATCCATTTTGTTGAGATGATGTATATAAGCAGACTAAGTTCTACCCTGCTAAGAAATTTGATTACCTGGATCAGTACTGAATGGCAGCTGCTGTAAAAATGTTTTACATGATTCATTGGCCGAAGCACAACAAAGATCGCAAAGTTTGCCTGGCTTATCAAGGGAGTAGCAGATTCCGATCTGGCAGCTCATCTGCTATTTCGTTACCATGAATAGGGGTCTATGGACAGGAAGCCAACAAATTATGAGAGAGTTGTTCAAGGATATCAATACATTAATTTACGAAACTGCAATAGAGTTGCCAGGAGGTAAGTGATTTAATTGCAGCTTGGCTACATTGGCCGCTCTTGAATTTCTCAAGGAACTTAAATTGAATGACTGTGATCCAGATACCCAATTGCATACAAATACTTCGGTAAGTTTCGGTACGGGAATAGACCGGGAGCAACCGTCATGCACAGATAGGGCAACCTACTGCAGATTATACCAATGTCTGGTGGTGCAGCTGTTTGGGTCACCATATAAAGATGGTGAGATTGAAGATTGGTCTTACTATTGTAGTAAAGAGACAAAACATCCTTTTGGAGAGATGCCTCAAGTCTCTCTTTAAAAAAAAAAAAAAAAACATTTAAAGGTCCAAAGAGCGCTAGTAACCTCATGTAGCACCAATTGTAAGTGATGCTTCCAGTTAAGTTGTTTTGTCTAGTGTAATCCTAAGTAATTTGACTACTTTGAAGTATATTAAAATTGTGTTATGGATATAAACTGGAAATAGGTCTGGCTACAGAATGATAATGCATTATTGAAATTGTTTTTATTCTCCATGAAGAAAACTTCTGCTGGGAAATGCCATATGTCATTTACCGGAAAAAGGTGTCGGAAGAATGTCTGGAGAATACTACGGATGGAATAAGACTTACCAGTTCAGTGTTTCCAAGTAGGTTTTGACTCTGCTTAAACTTAACCAATATTTCCTGACAAACCGCTCTTCAAATTAATGATACCAAATTCTAAGCTTTCTGTAAAGTGCACAACTTCAAATTCCTGAAGCTAAAAACACTAAACAAAAATCCCCCAAAAAGAAGGTATACAATTTTTGGGTAACTCTATATAACTCTATACGTAAAGAACAAAAAGATGAACATCAAATTTTGCTGCAAGAACAACCAACGACAAAAAAAAAAAGAAGAGAACTGTTGATTTTTCAAAGCGAAATATCAAATTACGCCGACACGTACAAAATTTCTTACTCGTATGATGACATTTTGGGTTCAAAAGTGGCAAAGGAGTACAGCGAGAAGCATTGCTACTTCAGACTCTGAAGTTGTTTATCTTGCCACCAGTAAGCAAAACACAGAAAAATCCAATAAAAACAACCAGAAAGAAAGAGTATAGCAGCGTATGTGATGCATCATCTATAATATATAAAGAAGCAGATTCTACTTATATCCTTGAACTTCAGCAAGCATTTGAAGATCGTGTACACGAAATGTGCGGGTTGCGTCGTCGCTGCCGTTGGCAACTACGTCTGGCATTGGCAAACAGGTCTTAGCTCGCCGCAACACTTGTGGCTCTAAAAAATATTTCAAAAAAAAAAAAAAAAAAAACAAGGCTTAAAAAACCTCAAACAAAAAGCGAAAGTCATCATTCAAAATATTGCGTCTGCTCCGGCTGCGCATTCACAGCCTTTAAATACAAATCGCGCACATCTGCTTGGCAGCGGCTTGGCTACGTTGCGGCGGCTGCTCATTTTTTCGGCTTGCCTTCCTTGCTCCTTCGGCTTCATTATGCTAACCCTATTAGTGCCTGAGAAGAAGGCATGATCATGCGAAATTTCTTGAAACATTTTCCTAGAATTTCTCTTTTTATTGTTAAATACCTATTTTGTGCTTTCTGGCGGGTTTGTCTGCAACTGATTCGGAATCTGTTTGCTCTGACTGGCTTGGAGCCTCAATTTATGCTGCTTAAAGTGCCTAATGAGTTGCATTATGTTAATATACTTGTATAGACGAATTGCAGCTATAGTGTTCTGTTATTTTAGGATGCCTTTATAGAAATTTTTTTATATAAATATTTATCCAAGCATTGCTTATAATAATGTGTTTTGATTTGTGTGTGGTCAAGTTTAAAAAGTGTTAAATATTATTGAAATCAGGGAACAATAGCAACATTTTATTAAGAAGAATGATACAGACTGACTATTTGACTGAGTTATAAAATAGTGAAAACCTGTCTACGAAATAAACTGATTTAAATCAAAATCGTATATTTTTATGCAAAATAAAAATATTTGGCATAAATATTTATCATATATGATATGTCACATGAATCATTTGAATAAAAAAAAAATGCTCAGTTTACAAATTGAACAATATTTGTAAATTTCTTTAAGCCTCATATTTTTCAAGACCTCAGCTATATAAACGACTGTCCGTCTGTCTGGCTGTCTGTATAGACAATACCAACATGGAAGCTATAAAAGATAGAACTCTCCTAATCCGTCTGCTGATAATTTGTATCTGTGATACAAATTATGGTCTTATTAACAGAGCTTGAAAAGCATAATTTCTTGTATCTCACTTCAATCCTAATAAAATTTAATTTTTAAGTTTTAAAATTATCCTTTTTCCTTTAGTTGCTAATTTAGCTATAATGCATGCAAATATAGTATACAAAGGCATACAGAGTATCTCGAAGTGGAGAACACTCGATAACAGAATTTAAAAATCCAAAATTAGGAGTACGTCTATACGGTGGCTTTCTTAGAAGATCCAATTGGAGTTTTTAGCTAAATAAATAAATAAATAAACAAAAAACTTATTTTCCTATAAAAAATTCAGAAAGTTTGGACAGATTTGTACTGGTCCGATCTATATACAACATTTGATAAGGATTAACGTAAGGTAATACAAATTTGATGTTTCTAGCAAGACTTCCCAAAAATTTCTGGCTTCGTAGCAAATTACAATTAGGCTGGAAATAGTTAATATTCTTTTCATAAAAAGTTCTTCTAAGTGCTTTGATTTGTTTGGTGTTAGCACAGCTTCTGCGTCTGCTTTTATATAACCCAAAAATTTACATCCAGTTTCTTTAACTCACATACTATGTGATATTCCTTATTTATTGCAAGATAATATTTCCTATTTTTTTTTCGTCCCTCATGAGTGAACTATTATTTCTGCAACAAAAGAGAAAGTCTGTAGGATTCCCAACTTCGCTTTTGACGCACAGAATAGCTGCAATTGATTTTTTTTTCGCGGGCCTCTTTATCCATGATGTGCCAGACTTATAAGTCCAATTAAAAAAATACTGACTCTAATGTTGATTTATGTTCTAGAATGCATTTGGGAATAGTATGCTTCCTAGTAGTATCATAGTCAATCATAAGCTCTTATAGGTGAACAATTTTTAAGGGAAGCCCCAATACAAAGTCACCGGACAGACGAATGAAACCTTTAGAGCTATAGTTTCTTGGGATATTTTTTTTTTTTAATTATCAGTAGATTTCGTTTTAGCTATACGCTTTGTCGACTTTTTTCAACCAAACAAATCGACCCATTCTAATGTATATATCCAACTATCTATGTATGTTCCTTATATAAAGCTAATGAAAATTTTATTGACCATTTATGCTCCTTTAGCTTGTGGAAACCGGCAGATTTTATTTCAGAACATCAAGGTAAGTTTTTTTTTTTAGTTTTGTGTCACACTCAAATTATCAGATTATTCAAATGCATACTTGTCAGCATTTTTTTGAACCACTTTACCTTAGTCTGACGCACTCGAGAATTTCTAACGAACGACTTTTTTTCTACTAATCTGATCGGCTCCTTAGAAGCGTGCTTATTTATGGCGGAGGTACTTAAGAGGGTGCGAGGTGCGAGGTATCGCCCTTTTTTGTTAAACTGTCGCGCTTGAGTAAATATAGAAATCCCCTCTGGGTCTTCATTATTATAAGAGGGTATCAGATTATTTAAAAATATTTTTCAGACAGCTTCCGATTCCGATGCATAACTTGGGTGACAACGTTTTAATCTTCTCTTTTTGGCTGTGGTACTTGGTCTTTCCGTATTCATTCGTCGAGCCAGCCAATTCGGGTGGGACTCAAGACGTTCCTTCTACCTTTTCGCATGTTACTGGATCACGTCGCCAACTTTAAGCATTCCTAAGTCCCTTTTAATGTCCCTGGTGCGCATATACCATGAAACATTGCACATCGTTCTTAATACTTTGCTTTAAGCGATTTTTTTTAAGTGAGACTTGGTGACAATTCCATATACCTGAACCGCATATAGGACTAAAAATGGATTTGTATATACATACATAGGCACTTTGTTGGACAGAGATTGCTAATTCTTGTGACCAGTAACCATGCCATTGTTCAAGCTTTAGATAAGACTGTTTCTACAACATTGTGATGTACCCACAATCGAGAATGACGCTGAGGTCTTTGAGGGTACTTCCGCGTAGATGCACCATTTTCTTGATTTTGCAGCATCAACAACAACATTGAATGTCATTTCCATTAAGAAGCTGCTTATAACCTCGAATAGCTGGCGGGTTAGGAGGCTCTTTAGTCACACCCTATCAAAAGCTTGCTGAATATCCATGAACACAGCCACAGAATATTCCTAATGTTTCATTGCATCAAGACGGAAGTTGACAACACGTTGAAGTTGTTCCGGAGTGTTTTGACTTTTACGAAATCCAAACTGCCACTTTGGTATACTCTGAGTAACGCTTTCTAGTTGCAGAATCCGGCTTAAAACTACTCTTTCCATCATCTTACCTAGCGCGGGAACGAAACTAATTGGCCTGTATAAGTCAACTTCGTCATACTGCTTTTCTGGCTAAAGGGTCATGGTAATGAGCGCGGACTTCCACACCCTTGGAATCTATTCCAGTCTTAGAATGCTGTTATCTAAATAGCTGTGCTCTGCTTGGGAGTAGTTTTGTTATCCAAAAGATCTCAACCTGGTGATTTGTTAGCCTTCAACTTCCTTATCTGCTGCCTTACATTCTGCAGGGTCCCATAATTTATTGGGAGTGCCATTTGATAAGGAGACTCCAGCCGTGTTTGAGCGAACCGTCTCGTGTCGCCTGATGTAAGATCAATTGGTACAAATCTGCTCTTCTAACTATCGGCAAAGAGCTCTGCCTTCTTTTGACTGGAATAGCAACAGCCGCCTGAAAAATCTTTGATTCGAACTTTCGGAATAGCTTGTTTCTTAAATCGACTCGTAATGTTCCAGAGAGAGAGAGAGAGAGAGAGAGAGTAGTTAGACGACTCATCAGCACCAACACTGGCCAAATTTTTGTCAATTTGAGCTTCTTTGTTCATAGTGAAAGCCTTTTGAAGACGATTAGCCAATCTAATATAGATTTGGTGCACACGTTTGTCACCCATTCTGGCAGACTCTCGTCTAAGCCTCCTTTTCAGATGTGTAGGTGCACCAATTGTTGGATGTTACTGAACAGCCCGAAAGTTAGAAGAGCATTGAGCCTTCGGAGTAGGAAATTTCGCAGCTTGTCTTAAGTTGTGCATGAAAATATTTCGATATTGAAATTAATTTTTCTATTTAAGTTAGTCTTGAAAACCTCAAGGTTGCTAGGGTTGGTAGCTGATCTGAAGAGTTCGAACAACGTTGCAACAGAAAGCCTATTGCGATTAATTCCATTGACTATAAAAAAGGCGAAGGCGTCTGTTTTATGAGTGGAACGTTGAAAAAGTGTCATAATATTGGAATAGTATTTCTTTTTTTTTCTTAAAGGATTTCGAAAACATTCTTTTTATGCTTAATTTTTTTTAATTTTATCATTTGTTGACATTTGTTAGGTTCCATTAGGTTCTATTTGTATGAATCTGTTTTAGTGTTTCAGTTGTTAAGATATCGAATTGAAATTGAGTATAGAAACTTCTGATAGTACTTCCTTTCCACTACAAAATGCTATGCTATGCACTCCTTCTCTCTAAGTAGTTAGCTAATGTTACATTGATGTTTGTTCAATTTACGATAGGAACATCAATTCTGTGGCCATAAAATCGCTGTATTTTAAAGTAAACACACCTGAAAAACCACTTTGAGTGCCATAGATTACTATTCGCCTCGACTCGTCTATCAAATGTTGAGCGATTTGTTTGCGCAGCGGCAGCTCGTAAATAAAACAAAGCAATATAAAAAGTGAAACTTACAAACATTTGACACTGACGCCCACCGTGGATGCTGTTGCTGCTGTTGACGATGCGAACAAAGTTGATGATGACGAGGATGACGCATTGAATCAATTGGCAAGGATACACGCATTTGTAGCAACGTAACACGCTCACGGCACAACGGAACTGCTGTGTGGCACTACACCCAATCCAATGGTCATATGTCAAACGAAGCGAGATACATTAACAGAACGAATGTGTATACGAATTGTGTATGGGGATTTGTTGCTATCTAGCGCAGCTGTGCCACACAACGTCATGGCGACGACGTACGATGCAACCACCAAGCACCCACCCATGTTATAATACCCCTTCAAAGCCAACCCATTCATTCATACGCTCTATATACTACTTACCTCATCTTCATACAATAGAGTCGTCGCATGTTGTGTTGCGTAGGTTGCTGACGTTCGTTCGAATGTTGATAATAGCATCAGAAGGAGTGGCAGCAAAAGCATCCATGTCGTCATTCGTAATGGGCACATGTTTACGCATGTGACGTCATCATTGGCAAAGCTTTAAGGACATAGAGCGGGGCGACGTACGTTGTGTCACGTGTCACTTGCTGCTGTTTTTGTTGCTTTTGCTGATCCTGAAACTTCAAACTCCTGCTGCTCTTAAGCACTTTTCGTATTTTTAACAAACGAAATTGGCAAATACGAAGCATATACTTCACTCTATACAAGGCATAACTGGCAGGACTAAAGCACAAATAAGCAAACAATCGTACAACTAGACAATAAGACGGACGGAAAGGAAGACAAACTGTGTATACGCTGTTCTGCTATGTTGTTGTGTCATATGTATATGACGCGCATAGAGAGGGTGATGTGGTGATGCTTTAGTTTTTGGGTGGTGGTTGCTGCCACCACATTTGTACTTCTTGAGCTGTATTGAATCCTTTTTGTCTGTCTAACCGTTTGCTGTGTATGTGTGTGTGTTTGTTGCGTGCCTCTGCGCAGCGTTGCTTTGTTTGTTTGTTTCTTTCCGCTTGTTTGCTCGTTGCTTGTCCTTACTGCTCTACCGTGTGGTGTTGCTCTAAAATGTGCAAATTGAACAAATTATCATGCGCCTGGTTGCATTCAACTGAATTTATGTACATACATACGAGTATGCATGTGATTACTATTGTTGTTGCTGTTGTTGTTAATGCACGCATGTCCTGCAGCCAAATGAGATGCATTTCAGCTGTATGGTTTGCATCTAAGTAGCAGAGCACGTGTGCCGAAATCGCTTTGGGTATTCGAAAACCCATAATAATAAACACAAAAAATAATGCGGCACAATTCCTTTCAAGTGCGTACAAGTGTACTTGCCGAAATATATATTTTTTTCCTTACAAAATGATCCTTTGTGGTACACAAAACCAGAAGTCATAATTATGACTTTGTGTCGAACAAGTACTTCGTGCATCAGTCATGGTATGAGTATTTAGTGTCAGTGTCAAGTCAGGGAAAATCGCAAAAAGCATTTTATGAAATATTTTTTTTTCAAAAGCAGTTTGGGTCGACTAGGTGTGAGTCTAGTCGACAGCATAATTGGTGAAGAATGATGCATCATCCAATTCATTTTACTCAGTTATCGAGGTCGTTCCTCTATTGAAGTTTTTTCCTAGATCCCAAAACACTACATTGTCTAAGACCGGTTCCTATCATCGCATCGTAGAGCCCTTATCCCTGCAAACAACTCTGAATGATCTTTCTCTGAGGTATTATGCAAAATAAGACATAATGGCTTAGAAAGCTATTGATAGAATCAAAATTTACTATGCCGCCAATTCCGTATTATCCAGAAGAATTTGTGATTTTTAATGCTATTATTTGTTGTTGTACCACACAGGGAAACATGAATGGACAGTCTTTATGGTATTGGTAGGAGTAAGAAGTAAGTTTGCGAAGACTCCAAAAAAATTTGTTTTCGAGGGGTTTCAAAAGAATTTTCTCTATTACCTGATGTGCTGGAGACTTACATAAGGACTTAAATTAAAGCTTGACACGTGTACTTTACGACTCATATACATACGTCATACCAAATAATAGACCGCCCTTTTTCGGACGGACCCAAAAGAAAGTTTGTTGTATTTTTACACATCTATCAATCAAAACTGCAAAGCCTCTTCTTGTATCTCACTATGTCACGAATTTCGACATTAAATGGCTGATTCAGAATTCAGAAGGAGAGATAAAAATAATAGCCGCTCTATGTAAATTTCTAGTAAAAACTTGTACACCTTATTTCCAGATCTCTCCTTTATTACACGCCAGAGAACAGAATGAGGGCACGGCAATGGACTAAAGCCGGCTCGAATTCTTCGAAGCGACCGAGGGAGGCTCAATGGGTCGGATAGGTAATGACAACCCTTTTCTGTGATTGTCATGCCATACTCTTCGTGGACCACCTCGAAAAGGGGAAAACCATCAACAGCGAGTATAGTTGCGCATTATTGGAGCGATTGAAGGCTGAAATAGTTGCGAAACAGCCTCACATGATTCGAAAAAAAAATTGTTTTCATCAGAACCATGGCTAAATCAACAATTTTGGGCTCCAAATGCTTCCTCATCTTCATTATTTGCCCGATTTGGCTTCCTCGGACTATTATCTTTTCCCAAACCTCAAAAGATGGCTCATCAATATAAAAAAGGAGGAGATATTCGACGCTGCAAATGAGTATTTTGCAACCCTTCCGGAAAACTACTTTTCGGATAGGTTTAAAAAGTTGGAGAATTGCTGGAATAAGTGTATCGATTTAAAAAGGGACTACATTGAATAATATAAAAAAAAATTTCTTTTTTAACATTTATTCCATTCTCAAGGAGGTTACTTCTTACCCCACCTAGTTTAATTGAGGATGGATGGCAGTAGACGGCAGCTGAAGTAAGATCGACTTGTACACTTTTAATTTTTGTATATTTTTGCGGCAAGGTTTTCGACCTCAAAATGATGCTTAGTATGAGACCATTGGCGTTCCAGATACGAAGGCGTCGATTTTTCTGCATTATCTCGAAATTAATGACGTAATCTAATATAGACAAAATTTACGTCGTCATATGGTATATCATCTAATAGTTCACATCCGGGTAGAATAGACCCCCAGATGCAGGAATAAAGTACGGTGAACTATGTAGATCACAGCTGCTTAAGGTATACAGGCTTTTCACTTGGTGTGGAATTTTGCCCGGAACTTTCCAACTCGAATGATAACCATTGACTAGTGTGTTGCTGTTGACAGTGAACGGAGCTAGCAAGAGCATCTCTTACTTTGGTGTAAACTATAAAGTCATGATTTCCACCTACTCCGGACTTTCAAGCATTGTAGAAATATAAAAGAAAAAATATTTTGATAGGTAGGAGCTCTGCGGACTTTTTTGTTGTAAATTTCATAAAACTGTTCATAGTTGATCTGAGCATTTTTCTAGAAACCTAACCCATTCCTTTTGAGTTGCTAATATTAATTTAGCTAGAAATGGGAAGTATGGTCTAGCTTGCGTTACTCTTCATACAACATTCCATAAATGTTCATTTCATATTACTAGAATGGGAAGCTCTCATATACATGTGTCACTTCCTGCTGAGTTTCCTTATGAAAAAATTTTTGTTGTTGTTAATACAGCTAGAGACCCTAAAATTGGAGTAACTTAAATACTTCTAATAAAATGCTCCATAAGGTCTAAGTCGGAACACTAAAAGGGTTACTTCTTCGAATCGATTGATTCGAATTGAACCATCCGGCTATACGTATGAACATCTATAACTTAGAGAGGTATAAAAGATCAAGCTTTCAAGTTTGAATATTTTGTCATTTATATTTCGTTTTCAGGTAACGAGTAGTCAATGAAGGTACCAATCCCTCTCCAAGTGATAGTACTCAACTTAAGGTAAAATACTCATTAATCCTTAATCAGTGATAAATAATTTTCTTGAACGAATTATCATACGACTCATATTTCTGCATGCAGATTCTACACATTTCATATTATCTCGAAATGAAATAAATACAAAGGAAGATCTCCAAATTAATTGCTGTATTCAACATATTTATTTGACCACATGTGTAGCTTCTGTCAAAATTTGCCGACAATCTGTTAAACAGCTCGAACAAATGTTTACAAAATCAACAACAACAACAAGATACAAAGTGTGGAATCCCACAATCTGGCAAAGGATTGCCACTTGAAGCATATGACACAGTTTTGAATCAATATGCCAAGCGAGAGGTTAAAAAAGAAGAAGAAAAAAAAATACATCACGAAAGTCAAAACCAAATGTGTGTAAAAATGCAAACGCCTTTGACTTCTACTCTACCCAAAAAGAAGAACAAGCGGCAACGCGGCAGGAAGCGTCGCATTGCTTTTTGACCCGCCGAAATACTTCTTCTTCTTCCTTCAATGCGGGGTAAGGCGACACATGTGCGCACTTGAGTAGTACGAAAATGTATCTCATTTATGCTTTGTTTGTTGTTAACAACACATGTGCGTATGTAGCGCAGAGATACAGACAACGAGACGCACAGACGTCATCGAAAAAGGCGTCGGCGGCGGCGGCGGCGTCAGTTTGACTCTTGCAATTTTTCATGGAAATTGCGAATACAACTACGCAGCACAGAATCATTCCAGAAGCAAATCAGCCCTGCCAGTAGAGCGCACGCATGCATGCACACATGGACACCAGAAGATGAAAAAAATATCATTGCAGGAAAAACAACAACAGAAGCCCAGTTGTGCAGTATGCAACGCATTTATTGTCCTTGGCTTGCATTCGGTTCACTGCGTGTTGTAAAATGTGTGAATTTTATTTTTCAGTACACATCCAACCCATCCATCCATCCATCCCAAACCATACCATTCCATTCCATTGTCAACAGAAACACATGTAACTGCAGAACAGCGTGCGCAAGGCAAGGCAAGGCAGGCAAGGCTGTTTATAGTTGGCACTTAGCAGCGTCGTCAAGGAGTCTCCTTGTCGTCTCGACGGATTTGTTGCACCAATGATGCTGCTGCGTGAGAATTTTTTTGGGAAATTACACTTGGATTGAGTTTTGATGGAAAGCTGAGAGATTTGTTTGGTGTGTGGGAAGCAATGTTGTTGAGTGTTTTCTGTACACATGGACTTTGAGCTGGCATGTTTGTATAGCGAAAATATGCATAGATATACCTGGTAAGCTAAAAAAAAAACTAGAAGAAATGTTAAAAATGTGACTAAAAATACTTTCCCACTTTTCTTATGCATACAAGTTATTTGTAGGAGAAATAGAAGTGTTAAAGTAATAGAACTTATAGTCTCCAAAATCTCGTTGTTTGTAGGGACAGTCCGATAGTTAGACATTCGAATATATCTATATCGCCTCGTCTTGTGATGCTGATCAATAATGGCTTTTTATAATGTATGGAGTCTGCTACGGTTCTTATGCTATATAAGATATATCATACAAATGGTCTTTCATCCATCGCAATCCATTACAAATTTATTGACCGAATTTCGGCTTGGAAGCATTTAATGTATGCTCGGGATGTTCTTCTCAAAGTTATACAAACTTTTGGATCCATTTATCTAAACAAATGATATGTAAACCAAAGAATATAGCACAGTGGGTCACCAAACAAAGAGTTAAAACATCAGCGGCAACGGCGAGATATGTCGCTATGACGCTGCTTCTTTTGGAGATTTGTCATACTGAGGTTTCATAAGGAACTCTGTAACTTTCCAATGATCCAGTACATATCGAAGTCTTAGCGCTGCGTTGATAATATTGCTCAATTTTAGAAAACTCTTTTGTTGAATTTGAACCAGAACCTCAGCTCGTAAGCCGGTACACTGGTCATTTTTATTTGTAAAACCTCTATATTCTAGCTCAGTTAATGATTATTATTTAAAAATTGTGTCTACTTTGTCATCAACAAGCTTTAAAGATTCCTCCTGATGCTCTGCAAAAACTATAGCTCTTACAGTATCAATTTTCGCTCATGTATCATCTCGGCTCCTCAATGAAGGAAAGTGTTTCATTGCTATGCATAGCGAGTACTTCGTTATTTTTATAGTTGTCTGTTCATATAAGTATTTCGCCTATGGATCATTTGAATCTATGAACTGATAAGAATTCATACTTGCTCGTATTTTCGGAATGCTGCTCAGCCAGACTAAAATTCTTCGATTCTAATAAGCGGTATTCGAAAGCAATATTGTCTGGTGAATATAGTGGATGAGTTAAAACTTCCTAATTGATTTACTCCAATTTGTTTTTAAACGATTTGCATCGTTCAATCTTCAATGCTCGTCTGAAACGCATCCGCAGTTTTTGGTGAAGATCTTCTGTGATGGTTTTGTTGATTTTGAGCATGTGCTTATCTATGAAAAGTTATTGAAGGATGCCTAGCCCAAGTGTTTGAAAATAGCATTTTTTTTTTTTCTCCCAATATAAATCCTTTTCTTCTACAATGTTTTTTGTAGAGTTCCTATTTGAAATATATTGTAAAATCAAATGCTCTCTAATGACTTCTATCAACTGCTAGTTGCGCTGGACCCAATTTGCTTTGGGCGTCCTCTTTGCTTAGTGGGATCCACTGAAAGGCCATCTTCGCTATTTGGTCGTCTTTTCTACATAAACTGTGACCTATCCAATTCCACTTGTGCCTTTTTATTTCGATGTTGATAATCCTCTGATATTTGTTGATGGAGCTTCTCTCCAATCCTTTTTGAAACTATCCACGTTTCCATATAATAAAGTAGATTTTATGCTTATTTTTTTTTTTCGATCTCATTGAAAGCGTTCATCAGCATAGTCTTAGTCGCTAAGCTTCTGTTTTAGTCTCCATTGTAGACCTTCTGAAACCTCCGCGTTTTAAGACCTCGTTGAAGACTCCTAAAAAAGGAGTATATAAACTGGTCGACCATCTTTATTTATGTTAAAATTTGTGCTGATGTTGCGTTTATGCGATCAATAATTTTGTGAGGCACCCCACAGCTGTTCAAAGACCTCCATATCACGTTTTTATTGATCATGTCAAACGTTCATTCGAAGTCTACAAAATTTAGTTAAATTTGTTCCACAGTTATGCAAGACTGATTTGGTCGGAGCTTATTCTGTTCTCACCGTAATTGGATGTTTAATGTTCGCGAGGTTCTGGCTAGGATGATGAAAACCAGTACTTTTTTATGAAGTTTAGAAACATTATATCACGCCGGTTTTTACATTGACTGAGATCGGCATTTTTTTTTTTTTTGTTAAATTCACCCTTTAACTCACTCCTTCTTTCAGACATCCGGTAGGGTCGCAGATACCCAAGCCTTACGTATAATAGGTGGATTGTTATTTCAATCACAGTTGGTAGATTGGTAAACATTTTTCTGCTACGGTTTCGATGCTACTCGGTGTAGGAAGCATGAAATTTCTAACTCAGTATCTATACTTCTTATAATCTTTGTTTCTGCATTCTTATACTTCTGTGAGACCATTGCACCATTGACCATTTTCTTACAAATTAAGACTTTCAGTATAACACCCATTCTTATTATCGACTTCAGTAATTCGGACTCTTAACTCATCATTCTCAAAAAATACTCCGGACGTATTTCCATACGTTGCTATTTTCGTTTATATGCTTAAGGAAGTCTATTAGTTCCAGCTTCTTGAAAAATGCATCTTGAAAATTTTTGTTCATCTTTTCCCCTTGAATGAAGTGTCTTCGTCAGAAGTTTCTTCATATCGCGAGAGTAAATACATATGTTAGCTTCAAGATGAAATGCTATATTCGTAATACTGCTATTTTTTTGTAGCATGGTCCAAATTTCGAATGTTTTTCTGGGACTTTTTACACAGTCCACATTTGTCATTTCTTTTGAAATTTTTGTGGAAAAGTTCTTGGTTAGTTTTAATGTGTTTCCTGTTTCTAGGAATGGTATGCTTTAAATAACCACTGTGATTTTTTATATCGCTTTGAGTTCCGAAGATTCCTTTGCACATTCAAAATGGATGAAGGTTTTTACAATGTTCTGAAACCTATTCGTATCTTAAATAGTCGCATTACTCGTAACCAATTTTTTGCTTGTAAGCACTCTTTCAAGAAGATCCATCACATTCCTACTAGCTGTTCAATGTAAGGCTTTAAGGCAGTAGTTCTACATTCTCTTCGGATAGAACTCTCTGCGAGATGTCTTGCAATGTGATATACTAATTCTTAAGCTTTACTTTATCCCATGCCTCTCTAACCATTGAAATTAATTAGTAACTCAAATTTTTTTGTACCCGGAAAGAACAGTTATGTTATGATGAAAGGTTTATATAGATAAAAGTGTGTCTAATCATTCGTCAGATGAAAATAAAAAGCGCACCTGAACCTGTGTCGTGTTCTTCTTCTTCAACATTGTTTATTAGCAACTCTGAGCGATTCTTTTCATTTTGTTCCATGCTTTCATAAAATTTTAGATTTTCTCAACGCTCTTCCGCCTGTGGTCCCACTGTGCTACAGTTATGATCGATATCACTTCTGGAGTTTGTCAGAAATTTCTAGTAAATTTTTTTTTTTACTTTTCTCTGAAAACTCAGATGAAAGTCTTAATTGTATGAACTCCAGACTAGAACTCACGCTTCGAGCGATGGATATGCGGGAGACTTTTTTTCTTCTGTTTGTTATAAAAAATTTATTCATTCATTTTATCAGTTCTTTTTGAGTTTCTAAATTTTGTTGGCTACTTTTGCAATTTTTCTTTCCTTCGAAACCATATAAACCTCTTTTGAATTTTTTATCCTGTTTATTAATGTCTTAAAAATATTCTTCTTCGTTACTTATAAGATATAACACATCAATAGACTAATTGACAATGGTACAGAGTGACTTGAAGTCGAGCGACTCAATTTGAAGACACTATTAAAGATAAGTACGGAGAGAGATTTATTAATCTATATACTTGTCTGAAAATAGATTGTTAGATCAAACCAAACTACGGCACTGCGTTTGTCTTCCAAACTTAAAAAAAATAAACTAAGACAATTTGAAGAAATTCCAGCTGAGATCAATGCGGCAATAATTTTCATAAAAATTCCAAAGATCAAAACAAACTCCAAATAGCATTGAGTGCGGCGACATGCAGCGCTACACGCTCGAGTGGCAACGCCGATGAGCGTGTTAACACTTCAGTAGCATAAGGAATGCCAAATGCAGCTGACAAATACAGCATTGAGAAGAAAAAAAACCAAGCGACACTTGCAACATGTAGCAGTTGCTGCAGCAGCATCGGCAAAGAAAGAACTCCCAGATGAGTGAAGATGCTTACAAATAGAGTTGCAGAGATACAGATTTGTTTATAATCGTATCTGCAGTAGACGAAAATAGAGAGAAGACGCACAGTTGCACTAGTCAATGGTGCAACAAATTGTGGCAGCAACGACAATTTAGTCGCCACATGCCAAGCGTAGCGAGTTACCCCACCAACAGCGGCAGCGGCAGCCGCAACTACTTACTTACTTACTCGCAAGTCCCCAAAGTGGCAAAGTACAAATTTTGTGGCAAACAAGTCCAGTAGCACGAAAAGTGATTGGCGGCACAGCCACAATGCTGCCACAGTTGCAAGCTTTGGGCGATCTCGTTTTACGTATTAACAATTTTTCTGCTCTGTGTGTAATTTCAATGCGACTCGAGGGCGTTTTGAAAGAAATACAGAAGCAGTAATAAAATAAAATGCTTTGCTTGCTTTTCGGGAGCAAAAAGAGTGTAAAATGCTGTTGAAAAGCTTGAGGGAGTATTACGATGGAGGACTTGACTCTTGACTTTGCAAGCAACCAACGATTGGCTACTATAATATTAAGAAGCGTGGGAAAACGCTCAGGGGACGCGCACATGATAGATGATTAGTGTATGGCGGTGGTGCAGTGAAAGGTGCTGTTGCAGCGGAGTGGCAGCTTGCGTGCTAAAATTCGTCTGCCAGACTTGATTGCCGCTTTCGCAATTTGAACTCTCACACTTTTTCGTACATTAATAGCGCATATTGTATACAAATCTAATTGTATTCTGACTGATTTTGAGAGACTTTTATAAGGCATTCAGCTACATTCTTGCATGCATTTGATTGTTCCTTGCGGCTGTCACGTTGCGACTCAACATTGCTTCGATCCGTTCCGTTCCGTTTCGTTCTGATTCGATTCGCCTGTCCAGTTCGGTGCTGTCTAATTTTGTGCAGGCGTATTATTTGCATCCTTGCATCAAATTAATGTCTGCTATTTAATTATTTGATTGAAGCATCCTCATTTGTGCTGCATATACAGTGGCTCTTGCTTGTCGCTCGCATGACCCAAGGGCGAACTTCGAACTTCTTATTTACTTCATTAGACTCTGTCTCCATTAATTTTATGCTAAACACATACAAAACTTGCATTGCTGGCAGTTTGCAGTTTTCATTAAAATATTTCATTTTAAAAACCATAAAAGCGCCGAAAACTTCAGCAGCAGCAGCAGCAGTAGTAGGCTGAAAAAAAGCACCTGCAGCCAAATTAATATTGATCGAAAATGGAGAAAAGAAAAAAAGAAGCGACTGCTCTAAAGTGAAATCCGCGTAAGCTGAAACCTTAAAAGGATTTCGTAATCCGAGGCGACAATGAGGCACTTAAAACACAACGCCGCAGATAAAAATACAATTTATATATTTATATTCTGTTTTTTTATTTTTTTATTTTTTTGCTGATCTTGAGGATCGGTTTTCTGGCGAACTGAATTTATCGTCGTCGCATTCGATTTAAGGCTTCCAATGTTGTGCGGAGTTAGCCAGAGTTAAGTCAAGACATTCGTTAACACTTTGTCTTGCTGTAAGTTGAAGTTCCTTTTTATTTGCTTTTGCGCATGTGTGAACATCTTTGGACATCTAAGGAAAGTTTAGCCTTGACAATTTTTGATTGAAACTTCTTTCTTAAAAATTTGTTTTCATAAAATATTAAGCCTTTTGTCGTTTAAAACGGCTTATGGCGCTTACTTCAGCAAAATGCCTAGCTAGCCCGTTCATATGGTTTCTCTATGGTCTCCAAATTCAGGTCCCGGTGGTGACTCGAACCGCAAATGTACCCGCCACAATCAGTGATAAGAGTCAAAGTTTTATTCTGAAGCGTATGTACACGTTCACAGCATACGTTCATTGCAGGCAGCCCCCAAATTTGGATCCCATATGGATCCAGATGGGCACAATAAAAGATTTATAAGTCGCCCTCTTACAGGGGCAGCTTAGACCTGCTACACAGCATTGTAGCGCTTATGTGTGATCTAAGCGCTTAGGGCTTATCTATTAAATACTTTGCCTCCAGGTCAACCTGTAGACTTTTCTTGCTGACAGACAGCTGGCACCTGATCCCTGCCGTCAAGCAGGTGTAGGTACTTCACACACCCTTGATGCCGAGTATAAGAAACAAACATAGTCTGAATTTGAGGCGAGCAGTGATTTGCCTCTGGTGGTGACTGGAGGGATTGGTACATCTGCGGTGAAAATGTTGTACAGAAGTGGGTCAAGCACCCTTCCTTGTGGAATGGGGAGGGAAATTTCAGCACTCACTTTTATCAAGAACTGGCGTTCGCGCAGATACGATTTGAAGTGGAGACAAAAAAGGGCTGGATGGTGTGTCTTGATTTTTGCAAGAAGTCTTCTGGGCTATACACGATCAAACACCTGTTGCATGCCAACAAACACACAACGTATTATCCTCTGGATGGTGGTTTAGTAGGTGAGATATCGCCAAGGTGAGATGTCGCCAAGGTGAGATATCACCAAGGTGAGGTATCGCCAAGGTGAGGTATCGCCAAAATGAGGTATAGCCAAGGTAGGCAATTCAATTGAGTGCAGTTTCAGTAGCATCTAAGGTCAATATCAAGCTTATGTTCTGGTTCTTACGATGCTCTTTATATTTGCTGATATATTTCACTTTTTTTCCTTTAATTTATTCGTGAAACGCTCTTATCTCCACGTATACATAACATATAACACATCCTACTAATATTATAAATGCGAAAGTTTGTATGGATGGATGTATGGATGGATGGATGTATGGATGTATGGATGGATGGATGGATGTATGGATGGATGGATGTATGGATGGATGGATGTATGGATGGATATATGGATGGATGGATGAATGTATGGATGGAAGTATGGATGGATGTATGGATGGATGTATGGATGCATGGATGAATGTATGGATGGAAGTATGGATGAATGTATGGATGTATGTATGGATGGATGTATGGATGAATGTATGGATGGATGTATGGATGAATGTATGGATGTATGTATGGATGGATGTATGGATGAATGTATGGATGGATGTATGGATGAATGTATGGATGGATGGATGTATGGATGGATGTATAGATGAATGTATGGATGGATGTATGGATGGATGTATGGATGTATGGATGTATGGATGGATGTATGGATGCATGGATGAATGTATGGATGGAAGTATGGATGAATGTATGGATGTATGTATGGATGGATGTATGGTTGGATGTATGGTTGGATGTATAGATGAATGTATGGATGGATGTATAGATGGATGTATGAATGGATGTATGGATGGATGTATGGTTGGATGTATAGATGGATGTATGGATGGATGTATAGATGGATGTATGGATGGATGTATGGATGGATGTATGGATGGATGGATGTATGGATGGATGTATGGTTGAATGTTTAGATGGATGTATGGATGAATGTATGGATGGATGTATGGATGGATGTATGGACGGATGTTTGTATAGATAGATGTATGGATGAATGTAGGGATATATGTTTCTATCTAACGGCGAAACCGGACGATGGAAAAGAACAAAATTAGAGGGTGTGTTGCCCCATCCCTCCTTTCTTTCATTCTTGTTTGTATACGAATAGATGTATGTAATAAATAGTGTAAGTTTGACTAAGCCAGGGAACAAATCAGAAAAATAAAGATTCATAAATAAATTCATTTAAAATTCATCTAAAAGAAGATCTTTAGGTAAATCTCTAAAGAATAAATTTGGCCCATCTTAACTCAATGTTAGTTGCGGTGTTTAATTCGATGATGTGGATTGCTGAGCAACTTTATCAATTTTAAAATTGCGTAGAATTCTACCAATAAGCTCTGGATATGAATGGCAAAAAATAATTCATAACAGCAAAGGGCATCAGGTATTTTGTGAATACATATGTCTCGTATATCTCCAGGATGCTATGCATTTAGAAACATTTGGAACTGCTCTTTCAGATGTTACTGGTAAAAAAACAAATAGTGAAAGGGCACTTCAGAGCTACCCTGTGAAATCTATGCAGCTTTGAGTATGTACCTTTCTTTGTTTATAAATTTGTCGTGTAGTATAAACTCGTCTAAAGTAATCGTTTTACATGTTATAAAACTGTACTAAATTTTAGTACATACATACATGGTTTAGTGCATGGAATACTATATAAAATGTTTTAAAAGCTTTTAAGAATGCATTGAAAAAGTTTTCTCCACATTTGAGTTGTACTAAATATGTACTAATTTTTTAGCAAATAATAAATTACATAAATTGGCACTTTCAAAGTGCTATAGTGCATAAAAAGTATTATAAAAAATTTCTTCAGCGGTTTTAGCTGTACAAAAAATGTGCTAAAGTTTTAGTACACATCATATTATATAAATTGGCCTTCTTTAGTGCTATAGTGTTAGACAGAATTATAAAGAAACTAGAAAACCGTCCAAAGTAAACGTTTTACTTTTTATAAAGCTGTACTAAATTTTAGTACATGGTTTAGTGTATGAAATACAATCTAGAATGCTATAAACACATTTGAAAATGCAATATAAACCATTTTTTTTTTTACAGTTTTAACATGTTCTAAAAGTGTACTAATTTTTTAGTACATATGAAATTGTATAAATCAGCGCTTTGAAAGTGCTATTGTGCATAAAAAGTATCATAGAACATTTATCCATTTTACATTTCCATTCCACATTTTTTTCCACCATGTGCCCCAAGCCCTTCTGAACGCTTCGAAAGGAACTTCTTTCAAAATTTTTGCTCGGCCGGAGCTAGTTCAAGTATGTAAAGAAGCTAAGACATGGGAGCGCATAGATGTACTTTGTGCATACCTTTTGCATGTTCCATTAATCTTTAACAATTTCTTCAGGATTTATTTTCTTATCAAATTGGAAGATACTATTCCAAGCAATCCATAATATTCATAATATTCTATTTCTGATAAACGATCTCCAACATTGCTTCTTGGCTAGATGAAGTAAGTTTTGATACCTTCGATACCTACCATAAAAATAAAAGCAGAGCACTTAACATAAGAGTTGTCTAAAGAGCATTGTATACAAGTGTAATTAAAATTCTAAGAAAGTATCTTTAACGTTAAAACAAACTATCTGAAAAATTATTGTCTGCATCTTTTACTCACCGTAGTATGCAACTACTTGGCGATGTTAACACACAGAGTCTTTACAACATGCAGAGGAAGACTATACTAGACTGCAAGTGGCACTGTTACAGGTAATTTCCAATGAGCTCCCAATTATGGCATGCGCGTTCTTGAAATACCTTAAACCCTATAAGGTCAATCAATGCGCGCTGCACTTATTGTCCTGAGAGCACGTGAGTTGCCTTGAATGTCGCTGTCAACAGCAAATGCACAGAGTCTAATGTTTGTCCTTTGCAATACGCACTGTGACTCTAGTACTTCAAATATGTACCTGTTTTAATTTGATTTTCACTTTTACGTTTTAGAAGATGTTGCAAGTGTAGCTATAACTGCTGTCCGTCTGTCCGTCTGTCTAGCTGTCTCTCTATGCCGCTGTGTTTTAGTTCCTGTCTCATCGTAGTTAGCCTGTTGTGCATGCAATATGCAGCCTTCTTCTTTCATTTGGTCAATGTCATAAAACTGGCATTGTTGTGTCCTTTTGTTAGTGCGACATCGGCGCTTGGACCTTTTGTTGCACATAGTCGATATTTTGCTGCTTGGCGAAAACAAAAAGCCAGACGGGTTTGTTAATTTTGCTGGCGCCAGACGCACAGTTGGTCGTCTCAGAATGAATGTCAACGATTGCATTTGCAGACAGATTCTGCTATATTGGCAGATAGCTACGTTGACAATAACAGTAAATGTATCTGCAACTATAGATGTATATATATATATATAATTGTCCGTCCGTCTGTCTGTCTGTCTGTCTGTCCTTCTACTTCTAACCAACTACCATTTCCGCAGTTGTCTGCTGTCTTACAACTCAAAAACTGCTGTAAATCATATGCTCGCACAAATATAGTATTTAAGCACAGCAATTGCCGCGTGCTGCGTGCTGCATGCTGCATGCTGCGTGCAACACTTTTAACGCGCAGCAAATGTATGCAAATTATTATGTTCAAAATTGCTTGTTGCACTACGCTGTTCCAATTGCCATTTGCCGCGGGCATGAAAGTGCAGGACATTATCGACACCTCATACAACGAGCTGCAGCTCTGTGACACAGTCATCATCAACATCTTCGAGAGTCCCGAAAAAAAATGGGGAAAAAAATGCTACTGCCTTAAGCTAAAATTGTGCAACTGCTACACGTTGTTGCCAATATTGGCGCGCTCTGTGTCGCTGCTTCTGGCCAGATGCGTTGCGATGCCATGCACCCAAAATGTCGTGTCTTCGTGCCGTTGCAGTTCACGTTGCCACAGTGACACATGCCACAAAAGTAGCAGACCAGACGACGGAACCAAACAACTACTATGTACCGCCAGTTGACTTCAAGTCTTTTGACTCTTAACTGTCAACTGTGCCGAGTATGTGCCGAGTCATTTGCCAAAGTTGGCGCATTTATCGCTCTTCGGTTTTTATTTCGTTTTTTTTGTTTTTTTCGACCGCAGGGCTGCAGCAAAAGTTCTCTTAAATTGTAGATCAATTAATATTTTGCGGTAGTTTGATATGCTTCGATGACTTTTACGAAAAGGCGCTGAAATATCAGCTGCTGTATACAGTTTCAGAAATGGTCCTCTTCAAAAAATTATGTATGAAGCCTCGAATTTTCTAGACTGGTGTCAATGAATACAAAAAAAAAAACAAATAAGGAAATTTCAGTCGGGCGTAACCGACTGTAAGAGGCCCTGTACCAGTTCAGGTCGCCTAACAAACACATTAAATGTTTCCCGAGCTTATGACCAAACACATGAACACTACTCACTGCGCGAATATGAATGAAAAGAAAAGGGGGGTCGTTCAAATTCAATTGCTTATAAAATCGTCATTTATTATCCGATGTTGATGAACTTTTTGGATTTTGGCTTAGAGAGGCGTTAACTCTATATTGGTGCACTAAATTTTTTTTGTGCCGAAGAAATTTTTAGACTCGGGGGTGATTTTATGGTGAACCCCCAAAATTTTAAAATAAACTTGTAAAATTTACGGAGCAGTCCTAGTCGAATGCAAATAACACAAAGTCTCTATCTATTATCGTTTCCGAGATCCTTTCGTTCATAAAGACGGACAGACGGACGGACGGACGGACAGACGGACGTGTATATATCGACTCCTCTATCACTCCCGACCATAATGGGGGTAACTTTGGGGGTCTCCGACCATTATATCTACTTGTTACATACATTGGCACAAACCCAATAGGCTCTTGTACCTTCGGTACAGGGCCTAAAAATGGCAAACTAGGGAGAGACGTACAAACTTTAAAAATAAATACATATACTATTTCTTTCGTAGACTTATATACATCCAGATTTTAAGTTTTCTACCATCTAAACTGTGGCTCACTTCAACTTTATTAGAAAGCAGACATAGCAACTATCATAAAAATTCTTAGTCAATAAGGGATCACACCCAAAATATGGTTCATTTCAACTGTGACGTCTTATACGGATCCGGACAGTGAATCTACTAATTAATCCATTGCTTCATTATTATCCTTACTACAAGATATCATGTTCAGGGTGATGTAGGTTGAGATCAGATCCATGCGTCATGGAACTCCTAGGAAGGTAGCGCTATATGCCTGGTACAAAAATATCTGACAGAAATAATAAGAAACCATAAATAGGAATAAAGAGCGCTGCAGTCGAGTGTGATTGACTTTAAGACACCATGGGTGACAGATTTGAATTGGGGCTACCCCTTCTTCTAAACTAACCAAATAAATCCTCATATGTGCCGCACCGTTTTAAATTTATCTTTATTATTCGCTACCGCAATGGTATAAAAAATATATTTATCGAAAATTTATTATATTTTGCTTTGAATATATTTTATAGTACGCCTTGACTGGCTTCAAAGACCTTTTTTTCTTTTATTTTCTTAATCTGTTTTGTAAAATACTTTGTAGAATGCAAAATAAAAGACAATTCTAGAAGAAATGTTATTATTCCGGATATTTTTCCAAATATGTATTACAAAGAAGCAAGTTTAGTTGATCTTGATCAAATATTAATACTCAATGACGACGAAAAATACATAAAGGGTGTTCCAAAACAACGCAAAATAGTTAAAAAATGTTCTAACAAATAATCTTAATACATCATATGAAATTTTTTTTACTTCTAAAAAAAAAAATTTCTTAAAACATCTGCAGAAATTTAGTTTAAATAATATTATTGTAACTTAAAAAATATTTAGACAGGTGTAGTCTCTACGATAACAATGAAAATATGTATAATAAATATTAAAAAAGGGTAAAAATTATATGACTAATATGTGGAAGCAATGAGGTTAATAATATATATATATATATATATTGCTCAAATATTTCCAAATCCTATCCAAAGCATATAAAGTTGGAGCAAATGTATATAATAGGCCGAAGAAGGCAAAGCAGACCCCATAAAGTATATATATATTCTTAAACAGATTTCAAACTCAAGTCGATATAGAGATGTCCGTCTGTCTGACTTCGCCGTATGAACAACAAAAAAATTTGGAAACTATGAGTTGGAATCTTCGGTTTTAGAAACGCCGATTTACATCACTCTCGAACCAACATATGGGGTCGGCACCCATAAAAAAGTTGAGTAGATTTGTTCGTGTGGCAGTGTAACAATTATCATTAAATATGTCAAAGAAGTTAAAGAGCAATGGTCCTAGGACTTGAGAGACCCCAGCATACACGGGATTATTTGGGTGGGCATTTTAGTCTATATTTCCAGGCCATTTAGCCTTTCCAGATTGTAACGCAGCATTAAAAAAAAAAAATTAAGCAAGCAGGTTATTCATTATTATTGAAAGCAGACCGTTGTGACATTATTGAAAGCTTGGTGAATATCAATGAAGACAGCACTACATGTTGGCGTTGTTCGGTTGTTCCAATTTCTCAACGAAATCGGATTTGTTGGTCTGAAAAAATACTTTTGGAATGTATTATATCGCGTAATCTGGTGGCCAAAATGTCGAAAGCGACAGAAGAAGACTGATCGGTCACTATGATTCAGGACTACTTTCTGTTTTGCCGGACTTGTGGATCATTGTTATCGCATTTTTAGAATCAATGCATCTATATAAACCGATCACTATTTCAGAAGCGACAAGACGGTAATAAGAGTCGCCAGGAAACATTAGATTATCTAATTTTTGAAAAGTTCGTTAAAAAATGTTTTTTACTACATATTTCGAACTTTTGCATACAAAAAAAAAAAAAATTACAAAGTTAGCTCCCCCCTCCCCCTTTAATGTATAACCACTTTAAGTGCCTCATGCGTCACCACTTTTACTCAATCATTTACTATCTTTGCTACTCGCTATTTGTTTCATATTTAACGTTTCACTTTATTTACTAAAAAGTTTTTTCTAAATAAAATTTATTTCCATATTTAAATATAAAAAAATTGTGCCTGCAGCCCTGCAATGAATTCATTGTCAACATTTGCGTGTTATTCAAAAATATTTCTTACTTTGTTGTGGAAGTAAGATAAAAAAAAAGATGCAACAAAGTAAAAAAAAAACAAAGCCAAAAAAAGCTATTTCAAAGCCGCTTCTTCGATTTGTGGCTGTCATAGTCGATGTGGCTGCTCTTGTTGTTGTTGTATTACTTACATTTGTGGCCGTGCCAATCGAAAGGTGCACAAACGCGACACACGTTGCCATTCATTCAACCAACTGAACTATGCAGCTTAGCATATTTCCGAAAGACTTCCTGCAGCAGCAAAGCTATTGATATGCTGGAATATGTTTCTTCTTTTTTTTTTACTCACTAAATTAATAATTGCTGCGTGCGGTCAGGTTTGTCAGGTGCTTTTTTGCACTCCATGCCACTTGAGTCAACTTTTGACTTCATTCATTCATTCTTTCATTCACCAACGAAGGCGACGTAGGACATCGCTTATATGCAGAATATGCTGGTCAAAAACTTCATGGACACATTTTTGAAATTTCACAAATGAATTTGTGGACAAAAGCTGAAAAGCTGTTGGATCAATTGCAGTCTGGCAGGCAGGCAGGCAGGCAGGCAGTCAAGCTGGCGAAATTAAATGCAAAATTTATTGGCAGTTGGCAATATGAGAGAGCAACTGTGGCAGCTTAGGAAGCCAAGGCAGCAGCTGATCCATTGTCACTAATTGAGGCATGAGGTAGTCGCTTAACAAAATATATTAAAAAAAAAAACAAAGAAGGAGACTGAGTGGCAGCGGCATACGAAAGAAATGACATTCCGACAGCGAAGATTAATTAATTTTCGCAGTTAATCCTTTGCCGAAAAAAAATTAAACGAAATAAAAAAATGCAACTACAAGTTGCTAATGATCTGCACTGACCGCTGTTGTACACACCTACAAACCGCTGCCTCGACAAGTGACTACGCGAGTATTTGCAAGTCAATATATTTGATGTATTGCTTGGACCAAGTGTGCAGATTTCATGTTGCACATTTGCCCAGAAAAGGTGTTTTGCATTTGGCGCCAGTTGCACAGCAGGCGGCATTTAAATCTGTCTGCAACATTTGCAGCACTGCGGTGCGGTGCTCTATGAACTTTTGTGGGCAGTTGTCTAAAATTAAGTAGAAAAGATTTACAATTTTTTTTTCCGCATTAGCTCAGTACGTATGCACTTTGTGAGTGAGCGAGCGGATGGACGGACGGACGGACGGACAGACGCACTGTTTGACCATTTGGTTTATGGCGATAAGTTTGAAAACACTTGAAATCGTTTGCTTATCTTAGCAAAATATTAATTTGATATATAAAAATTTTATTTTAACAATATTAGCGAATTTTTAAGACGTCAATATTAGCTGTTAGTACTTTAAACTTTTAAGCGAAAAATATTTAAAGTAATTTTTTTTTAAAGATTTGTTGCGAAGTAATATTTGGGTTTTTTTCTAATATTTTTTTTGTACGAAGTCATCCTAGAATATGTATCGCGTCCAAACTAGTTCAATTAGTATTAGATTATGTGTTTACTCCAAAGTGAAGATTGTATGAGTGAATATAATAAAGCATTGTAATGAAGCATCAATTTAAACAAATATTTATTTCTTGCTATGTACTGCAACACTATAACTCACTTATGTAGAGGGTATTTGAGGAAATATGATCCACTGAAATATAATTGATTTCATGCCTCAAAGTAATAACTTCTCATAACTGCAACTATCTGATGAAGACTTTTGAAACATGCAACCATGTAGAACTTAGCTAAACTTACAAACAATAAAAACCCAGAAAGAGGGAACAGATTTGTATGGGGTTTATACCGTTTATTGTTCCCATTTGAACCTTTTATGAATATTTTTTTATTTGTAGCGTGGTATATTAGGTTTATTGACATATTCAATTCTAGGAAATTCAATTTCAAATTCATTAGACATCCTATTGACTTGTAGTTCTTTATCAGCTTAGCAAATGTTTCTTTGTATTGTGGACTTTTTCGGTTTCCTAGAAAGTTTTCGGCAAATTTTCGAAAACTCAGCCAGGCTGTTTTCTCTCGATGTTTCAGTTTTCTGATAAAGAAAAAATGGAATAACGATGCTCTTATAAGTCTCCAATCTGTTAATTTATAGCAATTTTCTTTTGTTTCATGTACAAGTCTGTTTATGTCCATGCAAAATACTAGATCTTCAACCTTAGAAACATATTTCCGAAAGTCTAATTCTCGATTTCGATACACCGAAACTTTTGTACGTGGTTTTAGGAAATTTCTTTGCTTCACAAACGATGCTAAATACTCTGCACCGTCTTTCGCCAAGTCCAAATTTCGCACGGGGTCGTATAGCCATTTCCGTCTGTCCGTATGAAAGAAGGGATCTCGGAAACGGTAATAGATAGAGAATTCGAGTAGGACTTCGTCGGGATTTTACGAGCTTTTTTTTTAAAATGTTGTCCCTCCCCCTTTCTGCATAAATCACCCTGAAGGTAAAAATTTCTTCGGCAGAAAAAAAAAAATTATTATATTAGAATAGAGATAACGTCTCTCTTCTTCTAATTAAAAGTTTCAACAAAATCGGATAATAAACGACGACTTTATAAGCAATTTATGCTTCAGTAAGAAGTGGGAGGAGCAAAATACTTTTGGTTAGTACCATTTTTGTCATTAGTTTCCTAAATTTTTGTTTTGCACTGCTTGGTGCATAAGCTAGGAATACATTTAATGTGTTTGTTAGGAAAGGATTTAGATCCTGATCTGGTACAGGGCCTCTTACTGTCGGTTACGCATGACTGTAACCTTGTTTCGTCATATTGTACTCTACATTAGCCATGTCACGAACTAATATAGACCAATGCGATTGCATGAAGACGACGTCGCGCTTTCTCAACCTGACTTGCAGCCGATACTTGGTATCTGCCATGACGCAATCAAGGCTATTATTCTGTTCTTTCTTATTCGTCTTTATAATAGCATACAAAAACTCATGAATAGATTAGGAAAGTTGGAGATTTATACGTTTTAAGTAAAGCCGGTGAAAATAGAAAATAATAATTGCTATAAGAGATCTAAAATTTTGAATTTAAGAAAACGGACATCAAATTGGTAATCACAAAAGTTTCAACTGTCTCAACGTACGATTGATGAATGGATATAAAAACCTGATCATGAAACAAATATGTAAATATCTTTACATCTAGAATTTTAAGTCAGACTATGAGGGTGCTATGCTCTACACTCACACCCCACATATGCCCCACCCCCTATTAAAAGCGCAACAAAAAACGCATCATATCTTTACATCGATTTCAGGTACACCGATGAAATTTTATATAGATGGTAATGGGAAACAAGTATATGATGGGTAATGGTAATGGGTAATAGTAATGGGTAATAGTAATTGATAATGGGTAATAGTAATGGATAATAGTAATAGGTAATTCGTAATGGTAATAGGTAAAGAGTAATGGTTATGATTAATTGGTATTGGGACTGGGTAATGGCAATGGGTAATAGGAAAGGGTAATGGTGAATAGGTAATGACAAGGTCCATTAGACAAGTATAACCGTTTGCTTTTACTGGATGCGGGCGGGGTGCAGTTATATGATGTGAAGTGGTATAATAAAAGAGCATTATTGTAAAACTTTATTCTCGGCGATACTTCAACTTTACAAAAGGAAGATAGAGAGGGGACTTAGCCACTCAATATAATATAAAAAATATTGCCCAAATATTGAGTCTGTCAGGGAATTTTATTTTTTTTCGATTTGGCTCAAGTTCGCGAAAATATCAGTTACAAATATTGAAATTGTGCTTCCTGTCAGTTGTGGGAAATCTGGTGTAAATATATTCTATAGCAAACGAACTAAGCACGATCCTTTTGGATAGCCGTTGATTCTTTAAGGGATAGAGTGTTCTCAGTGATCAGTAAATGTACTATCACTCAGATAGTTTTGGACAGTTTTGTTTAATTCTGGAAGGAAATTTATATAAGTTTTTTTATGTCACACGGAGTCAGAAGATGCCTCTCTGTACAAGAGTTCTGCTGTTGATTTAGATGGGTTAAAGTTTTCTCTGTTATGTATCATAATTCTGACCAGTACGTTATATGTATTGTATTTAGATCGAAAATTGTATTCGTGTACAAAAATTGATACTTTTTCTATTATAATGTTTTCTAATGCATCTATATAAGTGAGGGTCGCCTGCACGTTTGTTAGGCTTTCTTATTAAATAAAAAATTATGTTTTTACCATAAGACACTTGTTTAATAGATTCTTAAGCATTAAACTAACTAAGAATAGCTTAAATTATAAACGAATGAACTCAGTATATTAGTTTCGCATAAAAATTATTAGCTCTTTATCATTTTTATTGCCACTTTATATGAAATACATTACATTCTTATCAAATACTACGACGACAACTAAAAACACAACCATTCATCACTGCATTGCAACTAAGTAGTATCACCGAACAAATTATCGGATATAAACCGTATACAGAACAGCTGAATGCACTTGCTCAAAAAAACAGGCAAATGATGCAACTGTATTGCATGAATATAAATGTATCTCGTTTTTAGTATTGACAATGAAAACCAACTGCAACAATAACTGACGACAATTTCCTAATAAGACAGACGGACGGACGGACAGCTCGACAAACAATATATATTACAACACATTGCATTGAACCAACAAACAAATAATAACAGCTTACAGCACAAACCACTAACCTTCTTATCTGGGTCACATCTAAAGTAAATGTTACGCACTTTTTTTGACGAAGATGTCTGGAACAAAAAAAAAAAAATATTAAAAAAATTGTGTGCGCAGCCTAGAACTAGCCAGTCAACTGTAAGCTGACCCAATAAACTAGAAAAAGCCGCAGACGTTCTATCAGTATACGTCTGTCCGTCCGTCTGTGTGAGTCATGCTGCAGGCCCGGGGTCTATGTCGGCAATAACGGCTTGAAGTGGCAAGTGTTTTCCATAATTTCTGTTATTTTGCTTTTTATATAGTTTTGCTCTCTATGGCAATTAGTGCTGCACATATGCATGGAATATAATGAAACGAAACGAAATAAAAGCAAGCAGGAGGTAGCAAATTTCAGTTTCAGTGGCAACGAAGCATTGTTACGCTATAAAATGCTGAAAAAATTTATGTCGATTTTTTGTGGGGGAATATTTTTTAAGTATACAAGTCGAACCGATGGTGCAAATTGTTTAAATTTTGATATTGTTTGTTAAAAGTAGGCGTGGTATGTTGATATGACGAAGTTTAATACCAAAATCAACCTATTTGAAGAAATTCAGCATGATATCTTAAAAAATTTTACGGTAGATATTGCTACAAAATTTTAACAGAAGGATGGACATGCCTAGATAAATTCGTTCTATTGAACTTTAATTGCTTTTTATGGTGTACAAGCATTCTTGGTAAAATTCTGCTATATATCTTCAATCTTTGTACAAAAAACTTGCGAAAAAATCCAAACAGACTGATAAATCGGTTAGTTCCATCGATTTAAACCAGAATTAATTTGCTATATATTGGCTAAAAGCATCCTTAACAAAATTTAGCCAGATATCTCTAAAATTTTTACAAAAAGTCATCAACACAATCCAGACAGACGAACGGACATGGCTCATGGATCAATTCGTTCTATTGAGCTAGTCAAGAATATATTTAGTTTATATGATCTATAAGCAACCTTGGAAATATTCAGCTGGATATCTCCAAAAGTTGTACAAAAGAACTTGCAACAAAATTCAAGACAGACTGATGGATAGACAGATATGGCTAGATCGACTCATTCCATTGAACTATTCAAGTATATATTGATATGCTTTTTAAAGTCTATTCAGGTTTCTTTGATGCGTTACAAACCCTCCGAAAAATCTGCTAATACACCTTTCATATAACATCTGTAGTGTACAAAAAAAAAAAAAAAAAAAAGATGCAGATACAACGTATCCTAGCAGCAGCAGCATGAAATACTAAACAAACCCAAAGCTGCACGTAGACAGTCGATATGACAACGAACAAGTTAGAGTAGCATCTTTAATGCCATCAGAACAGAAGGCAAACATACACAGGCTGTGCTGTTCTGTTGCTCCTTCAAATCAACCTGCATGTATATTGTTTTATAGATACTAACTGACTGACTGACTGACTGACTGACTCAAAAGGTGTGTGTGCGTGTGTATCTTTTGTTCATTTTATTTGGCCTCAGGTGTCTTTGCTGCTCTTGCAGCTGATGATGAGTCCTATAAACCGGCAGTCAGAGACATATGCACTCAGTCTGTCCGTCCGTCCGTCTGTCCGTCAGTCATACCATTCATTCAAGTGTACAATGTATATTTTGATAAAAACGTTAAGACGAATTATGAAGTTTTTGATATTCGAAAATAAATTTAACAAAAATTAAACAATTTAATCGTTCTCTCTCCATGTGCCGCGGGTGCATTTTTTTTTCGACTTGCTCTGAGCCTGTCTGGCTCACTGCATGTCGCCTGTTTGTCTGTCCGTCTGCTCGTCTGTTTGTCTTAATATGCAGATACATGCGAATGTTTGCTGCTGCTCCTGATGATGTTGCATTGTGCATTTTGCATAATTATTTTCGCTGCAATTGGCTTTGCACATGTTACTGCAAGACGTCGATTACGACATTAATCCGAGAAGGACATGCAACCCCGCACAGTGCATTGTTTGGCAATGTTAAATGTTTCATAGGGCTAGGCATGCAAATGAGAAGTAAAGCCCTCTCTCGACAGACGAAAATAAAGATCTATAAGACGCTGATACTCCCGGTCCTATTGTATGGTGCAAAAGCATGGACCGCGATTAAGTTAGATGAAACAGCGTTGGAAGTCTTCGATAGAAAGATTCTTCGCAGGATTTTCGGTCCTATTAGAGTCGGCGACGAGTTTAGGTACCGTATGACCGCGAGCGCATAAAATTCCAGCGGCTGCATTGGGCTGGGCACCTCATTCGAATGGATGAAAGAGCCCCAGCACGCATGGCTTTAAGGGGGGGCCCAAACTTGATTGGAGGACGTCGAAAAGAGGACGAAGGAATGACCAGGTACTTGGTATCTTCTCGCACTCTGTCATCGCATCTAGAACGGTCAGTGACGATGGATAATTTCAACTTCAGTGTTGTAGAAAACTTCGTCTATCTTGGATCTAAGATAATAAGCAACAACAACGTCAGCCTGGAAATCCGGCGAAGAATCACACTTGCAAACAGATGCTTTTTTGGGCTGAGCAAGCAAATGAGAAGTAAAGCCCTCTCTCGACAGATGAAAATAAAGATCTATAAGATGCTGATACTCCCGGTCCTATTGTATGGTGGAAAAGCAAGTAAGTAAGTAACTACTTCAAGGGCGTATCCAGGGGGCCATGCTCACCCCGCCCCCCTTTCGGAGACAGTTGCTCGCCCCTTCGACGAAAATTGGATACGCCCTTGAACTAGTTTAAACATTTTCTGACTAAGACTATGGTTTATTAGTCTGTCTCATATGGCTATTTGAGCTCTTTATGGAATCTCCTAAGCTTATTAAACCTTTATGACAACAACAAAAAAAATGTAGTGCTACCAAAGCAACCAAAATAGAACATTTCATACCACAGTGCAACACTGTGTCTCACCTTAGAACATGCGAATGTGTGTGCGCGCTTAATGCTATCGCATTATATGCGTACTTCTGACTAAATACACCTTTGAACATATTTTATATGCAGATGTAGATACATGCATGTAATACAACTTCCGACAATGGCTAAAACCACGAATTGAGTAATTATGCATGACGAACATTTACCAAAGAACAGCCCCAATGCGGTGCAAGCGTACTCAATACTGATAAGCGAACTACATGAAGTACTGATAACATTGCACAAAAAAAAATATTGTTTAACAAATTTTCGCCAAACAGGTGTGCAAAGAAGTCAACTGCAAATATCGACGACAACGACGACGACTACTACGGCGGTCCAATCAGTCAAAACAAAAATAATTTGCAGCAGAGGGTAGAAATGAAATATTTATCGCGCCGGTACACGTGAACGCAGTCATTGGGATTATGTTTGTATTGTACAGATATAGATTATAAGTATTTATTAAACAGTTATAGACAGGTAGGTAGGTAGTCAAGTCGAGATATGACTGATAGCGAAGAGTGCAAATGCACTCGATATTATGTTGAACAGAGGCGCAATTATTAAAATTAAAAACGAAATATTTTTTAGTTTGTTTTGGCTTTTTTTTTTTTTTTGTAACAAAATTTCAATTCAATTCATATGCAAGAGCGAAATTTAACAGGTATAAATTTAGCACGACGAAAATAGCTGTCCGTCTGTCCATCCGTCTGTCTTTCTGTCTGTCTGTTTGCTTAATATACTTATAGCAATATATTAAATAACCTCAATTTGATATTTGTTGACAAGATGCTGCTTATTTTTAGCAACACGATTGATTGTGCGAATTAGCTGAACTACTGAAATTTTTTGCTCTGATGATCTTTTGGATTAACAAAATTTTATTGACTCAGCGTCTGACAATGTTAAAGCAAAGTTGTTAATTTAAATGCGACTCGTAGACACGAGCCTTAAAAAATATATGATTAAAATATTGTATATGCATCGGCGACACATCATTCTAACTAATTTGCACAATAGCGCAGATACACAAAAAGATACGCAGATACTACAAAAGCCAAGCAACACGCGAGTGTCGTGCTAAAACATTGACACAAGCCATGATCATGTGATGATGATACCTGAACATCGCTAGTTGACAAATTTTTATCGTATTTGATATATTTTTGTATATTTCATTGTTTATGGCGGCAACAGGTGTGATTTGTTGACAAAAGCGTTGCGCATCTTGTTTTTCTCGTACTCGAACTCGTACTCGAACTCGGCTCGTACTCAGCTTTGTTTTGGTAATAGATACTTTTTATTTGTACTTCATTTGTATTTCCATATTTTTTGACGAAGTTTTTTTTTCAATTTTTTTTTTTCTATTTGCAATTGCTTATACGAGTTTGTATTTGTATCTTATCTGGGTTTAATCAGCACAGCTGTTATTTATAACGCGCGTGCTTCTCATTTGTACGTCGTGAAATCGATCGCAACGCGTGCTTCACTGTTGACTTAGGTTCGCCAGCACTCGCGATCTCACCTGAGTAATCCAACTACCTAGCGAACTGGCTGTCTGTCAACTACTAATTTGAAGGTAAAGTATCTGCATATATGTCGTTTGCATCTGTATCTATGTATCTCTGTGTTTGTCATTCGACTGCTGTGCAAATATACAACTTGGTATGCATTGCATGCAAATGTGTTCATTTACTCCCCAATGCGTTCTTTGGCTGATGTCACTTCCTTCCGATCTCTGTTCTTTTATGTCGCTTATTGTTGTGACATTATTTTCTTATTGCCTCTGTTTGTACATTATTTTTTTTTTTTTTTACGTGGGCGCAGCTCTGACATATGCTTTAATAGTAAAAAAAATATCGATAGAACGCATCTGGTTTTACGACTCTTTGGAAACAGTTTTTTCTTGTTTTCAAGACGGAAATGATGTCATAAATGGGATTAAATAATTGCGTGGTTGTCTTACATTATCTTACATTAAAAATTTCTACAATTATATTAGGCTTTAAGGAGGCTCTTTAGCTACTATTCTCCCATTTAAAAAATGGCAACCTTATGGATTATGACCGAGTTTTATGGCTAAGTCCCTTTAGATATTCGATTTGCATCTTTATGGAGTATTTTATGTGGAATAAAGTAAGATAACAACATTCATCAGCAATACAATTTTTTTACAAAGATACTGAAACGGAATGGATAGACTTCTCTAAAAGAGAGAGAGAGGGATAGCCACGTTCATTGAATTCAAGTTAACTGTAGAAGGCATAGGAGAGTCTTAAAACGTATGTTTATATCTCAACATTATCTCATTTTAGCTTCATAAATTTATTTCAGCATATTTTTTTTATTTCTTCCGAATAATATGTTTTCTCAAGGTCCCCAAAATAGGCATGTATTTCAGTGCTGATCTCTTCATTCGTCGCAAACCTCTGACTGCCCAGCAATTTCTTTTGGTTTGTAAACAGAAAATTGACAGAGGCTAGACCCCTGACTAATATAGTGGTTGGGTAAGCAGTTTTTAATCCAATTGAAGGATTTTTATCATGGTGGCTCATACTTTTGGATCCGAAGATTGGATGGAACTGCACTTTTTTCTTTGGTATATACTATGGCTTCTGTTTCGAATTAATATTGAATCTGTCCAAAAGCTCTTCATACTATTCGTTGGTGATCTTACCCTTACCCTTTTCAAGGTAATCGATTGCTGTCATGATCTTTTTTGACAACAGAACCACCTTAGCCAACTTTGTTGCATGTTCACCCAAAGAAACCCACTGCATTGATTGTTTCTTGGTCTCTGTTGTGGTGTGATAGATACATATTTTGAATATGCACATGGTTCCATTGTATCGATCGATTGTCAGTAATCTCCCATTGAGCAATTATTCTTTTTATTTTCAAATATTCATGCTCAGTTGATATACCAACAGCCTCTGCCATCTCACGCACTTTCCTTCTCTAATCATGCAATGATATTCCAAATATTTTAATGACGATTTCTGACGTGACGACAACTTTCGGATGACCTGAACGTTAAGCGTCACTTGTGCTTGTACAACAACAACTCAGTGAACCATTTTTTTACCATTGAAATATATATTTCACATTCTTTAGAGTCTTTCAGTAAAGGTTTAACGGAAAAAAATAATGCTTTAATCGGGAACACTGGACTGACTGCCTTAACAACAAAAACATATTTAATCGTCTAGGTGAGAATTTTTACAAATATCAAAGAATTTCAGCAATTACCATTCATCTAGATCACGAAGCTTCCCAATCTACGAGCATGTAGAATTTATAAATTTTCCAAATTCCAAATTTCCTCCCATAACAATTTTGTCTGATTTTGATATACATATATGGAATATTTTATTTAATATTCAATTAAGTTACTAGCTACTCTAATAACAGCTCTACTGTAAAAAATCCAGGAAGGAGGGAGAGAGAAATGGTTGAAATGGGGGTACCTCTGCTTGAGGTCCGATTTCAACCTATATGGCACATTTTTTTTTTGGAATATTCAAAAATCAACATCCAAATTGGATGTTTCTTTTTTTTTTATACAAAAATGTAGAGAAAAGGGTACCTTCTTGTGGAGACTAGCTCTTTCAGTAGTGCGAATTGGACACTTATGCAATATTTTGTTAGAATGGAATGGCTTCAAGTAAAACAATGGTTCTTTAGAACCAGTGCATCAAGTTGTTCAGCTTATTCTGGGCGGCTTTGAAAATAAGTTGTACTCTACTGCTATTTTTTTATGTTCAGCAACTATTTGATCGCGTCTGGCATGAAAGAATACTCTACAGCCTTGAGTTTGTCCTACTATTGCCTCAGTACCAAGTGCTTAGGTCTTACTTAATATGCCACTAATTTATGATCAAAGCGGGAGTACCTCTGTAAAGTCTCCTAGGACAGGTTTTGTGTAGACTGTATTATGCTGTATTACCAATACAATGCAGAATGCATGAACTGTCATGGAAGGGTTTTTCTTTTTTTTTATCTAATCGCCTAAATGGGAATTTCTACAGTTTTCTAATGATAATCATTGTCCTAGTTCACGAAGTCTTCAGATCTCGGATTTTTTTAAAGACAAATTGAACTAAAATAAATAAGTGTTACCACTCGGAATCGGAACAATGACCAATAATATATATCGGCAAATCTAAAGTAGATTTTACTGGATGAAACAGAAAACACAATACATACCTATAGTTTAATATATTTTAATATTTTAATATATTAGAACTGTTGAGAGAAAGTATTTTTGTTTATTTTTTATTTTTTTAGCAATAAGCTGTCATGAAAAGGCGTTCACAAAACTGTGTGATTACTTTGGATTACAATTAATTTCTCATTATTATCGATTAGGTGTGAATGAATGCGTTAATAATATGTTAGCACTTAGCACTTGAAATTTTGGTGAAGTTTTAATATCAACATAGTATGACTTCGGAAATATATTACAAGTATTACAGAAAATTTGTGCAACACGTTCTGACATTAATTATTTGATCTTCCAAAAACAGAAACTAAGTGAACACCGATAAATGCCAATCTATTTTGTCTTCCTATTTTCACGCAGAGTAAATGGAGGTATAGTAAGACAGAAGAGATAAATGACAGGTATTATCAGATGAGGCACCTATCAAGAGTTGCGATATCGGATTTAGAGACGTCTGTGAAAACAAATTTAAAGTCAATTCTTTTAATGTACAATTTTTTGGTTTAATTTTACATTTAAAAGCATCAACAATTCGTATTTAAATAATTAATAAAAAACTACAAAATATTTTGGCTGCATTTTGGCAATCGTATTGCTCACATTTTACCTTCAAGAACAGAACCTTTAGTTGCACATATAATCAATTTGAATAAGATACGCTAATCGCTAAGATTATTCCATCTAAATTTGTCAATGACTTCACGGCGCAACAATCCTGCCGCTGCGGCTGCTGCTGCCGCATTTAACACGCTCGTGGCAAGTGCACAGAAATTCTAATTGGTTGTTGTCGCCAGTAGCTACAATTTAATAAGATGATTCTAAGTATTAAGAACACTTAACTAAGCTAAAAAATAACTTGTGCTAAATTGTTTGCGCCACAAGTAAAAAAATTTCAAAAATTTGCCGTTGCAGGAATTTGGATTTTGTTCGCGCAGCTGCATCCAAAATGTTGCAATAAGAACTGCGCGATCGCAAAACATTTGAGCGCCCAATTTAAATCTCAATTCCAATACAAAGAGTAGTAGTTGCAGCATATGTTTAGACTGACCATTTATTTTATGTTGCAAAGTGGAACATTGACCTCAAAAAATTAGAAAAAAAAAAAAAAAATATTTGCTTTAATAGAATTTGGAAAATATACAAAGAAATAGATCATGAAAGAACAGACAGAAGATGGCGAGGTAGACGCCATAAAGTGCATATAGTATTTAAAAAGTCGGGTATATATAGACATGTCCGTCTGTCCGTAAGTCTGGCTGTCTGTTAGAACAGCAAGAACTTGAAGACTATATAGATTTTCCTATTTCTTCTTTAGTTAGTTTCTTTTCAATAAAAGTACATTCCATAGAGGTCTAAATTGAGTAACTAAAAATAGAGTACATAGATATAACATGTCCGTCTGTCCTTCTATCCGTATGAACATCAACAACTTGGAGACTATAAAAGATAGAGCCTTAAAGTATATGTATATATGAAGTATCTGCTACTCCTTCTTCAGTTCACTTGAATTCGATGTATTTGACAACCTCCCCCATACAAATCTGTCCCTCAATTAAATTTTTGTCACAAGACACCCTAAATTTCGGAGCGATTGGTCACCATATGCCCGCATAAATAACGCAAGGTATTCATTCACAGATTTCTTAACCGTGCCGTATGCTGCAGCCGCGGCGTATCTAATTCAAAGTGAAAATTTTCCGCTGAATTTGTGTCGGATACGCGCGCGAGAAAATTGGCGCCAGCGCGACAGCAGCAGAAATGGAATGCAGACAATTAGAAGAAAGTGTAGGAAGTTGCGATTCATTAAATTATATCTTATACAAGTATATACAGATACAATATGTATATATATATATATGTACATATATGCATTCGCATGCATGGTGCAAAGTATCTGCAAGATGCTTGCGACAAGTGTGCTTCAACCGCAAGTGAATGTCTTTCTTCTTTACGAAGTATTTTTTTTTTTCGCTTAGTTTTAACTATAAAACAAATGTCAGAAATTGGACTTTGTTCCAACTATATACGATGTATCTCGATGTTTCTTGTGCCGCTTCTATTGCCAAAATTTGCACATTCCTTGCCTGGCTGCGAATTAGCTGTTGTAGCTGCTGCTGCTTGGCGTTTGCTCGATTGGTTGCTTGGATGGATGGTTGCACGATGATTGGGACGGGAATGTGTCTCATTCAATGCAATGCGTTTTTGGTGGCATCTGTCGTCTAGCTGAGCTGAGTGACGGCGATGTGCCTTTGAGTGCGTTCTGTAGTTCTTTTCTTGTCTTGTCGCAGCCGTCGCGTACGTCGCCGAAATGTATGCCAGAAACTTTTGTTATCTGGCGCAAAAGTTCAATTGGACGAATGGACAGACAAACGCACTGAAGCACATACCAAGAGGCATGGACGGTCGGTCGGATGGATGCATGGTTGGATGGCAATTTGGTTATATTGAATTGGTCAGATATACTCGTACTTTTTGCTACATTTGGCTTTGAATGTGGTGTTGAAAAATGCAAATTGGCGTCAATTTTAGGCGCCATGTTGTGCGCTCTTTGGCGAAAAATGTTGAGGTACATATTTATTAAGATATCGATTGCTTTTATTAAGTTGGCGCAACAAAGCCAGCTGCATGACAACTGAGCAGGCAGTAGATACATTTTAATACGTAAAGTCTGTCAAGAAGATGACAGAGAGATAGTAAGCGAAAGAACCGTTAAGTTTTAAATATAGTACTTAAATATGTCCATGAAAGATTGAAGAACAATTCGATCACCAGAGGTTTTGACTTATAACTGCAGAAGCTTATTTCACGATGTCAAATATCAAATATCAGCTTTCAAAATATTTTAAGCGTTTTAAACGCTTGCCCGTCCTCTATAAACTCATTGCGGACTCTTATAGTACAATATATCCTGCGCAGAATCTTCCTCTCGTGCACTTCCAACGCCGCTTTGTCTGACTTAATCACGGTCAATGCCTCTGCGCCATACAATAGGACCGGGAGTATCAGCGTTTTATAGATCTTGATTTTCTTCTTTCAAAAGAGAGCGCTTTACTACTAATTTGCTTGCTCAGCGCAAAGTAGCATCAGTTCTTCGCCAGATCTTCAGGCTGACGTTGTTTTCGCTGGTTAATTCGGATCCAAGATGAACGAAGTTTTCTAAAACATTGAGGTTGAAATTCTCCATTGTCACTGACCGTCCAAGACGCGATGAAGGAGTGCGAGAAGATACCAAGTACTCATTCACCGCTTGACCCATGAGCCGAAACTATTTTCCAATCTCTGAGAACGCCGTTCCTGCGTACCGATGAAATCGATGTCTCCGACGTAAGCGAGCAGCATCATTTCCTTTTGGAAGATGTACGGGCACTGGCGTAAGATGTATTCCATCAGAAGATTGAAAAAGTCGCACGACAGCGCAGCACTATACTTGAAAACTCTCTTGGTATCAAAAAGTTCGGAGTAATTCTTTCCCACCCTGACAACGCTTTGTGTGTGTGACAGCGTCATCAAGCAAAGACAAACGATTTTTGCCGGGATACCTAGTGCAGACAGTGCGTCGAAAAACTTCGATCGTATCGGCGTGTCGAAAGCGGCTTTATAGTCGAGAAATAGATGGTGTGTGACTTTGTTAAACTTACGGGTCTTTTCCAAGATTTGACGTAATGTGAATATTTGGTCAGTGGTTGACCTTTTTGGTCTGAAGCCACACTGATATCGTCCTATCAGTGAATCTGTATATGACTTGAGCCTATTACACAATACGCGTGACAGAATCTTATATCCGATGGAAAGAAGACTTTTTCCGCTGAAGTTGGCGCAAACAGCGGGGTGTCCTTTCTTAAAAATAGGACAAGGAACACTGAGATTCCAGTCATTGGGTATGCGTTCATCGGACCATATCTTGCATAAAAGTTGGTGCATAATCCAAAGCTACTGTTCGCCACCGGTCTTTAATAAAAAAGAGCCTGCCGCTTTGTTTGCTTTCGGCCTCATTATAGTCCAGTAACTCTACAATAGTGCCATCATTTACTGGTGGTTCCCGTGTCATTTCTCTATCGGCGGAATTGTGCACTACATCGCCTCCGAGTAGGAGGAGAAAAAATGATTCCCGTTCATCCGTAACCAGATTTCCATTGTCCTCCTTACAGAAAGTTACTCCGGGCTTAAAACCTTTAGTCAGACGCTTGACCTTTTGATAGACTTTTCGAGCTTAATTTCTGTCACATAATCTCTCAACATCCTCAATCGCCCGCTCTTCTTGCTCTTTTTTCTTGTGCTTGAAAAGACGATTCTACTCTCTCCGTTGCTGCCGACTGCAGAGTTCGCTATTAGGAAGCGTTCTTCGTTGCAGCAGCATTGCGACACTCCTCGTCGTACCAAGATTTCTTCACAGGTTTTGTATAACCAATTAGCAGCCCATGGAGCGGGTTATATGTTCCCACTGCTCACATATATCTTAAGAAGACGTTGAGGTTTTCCGGAGCAGTCGGGAGAGTGTGTTTGAAAAGGCTGCGGCGATCTGTTCTGATTGCAGCTTGCCGACGTCTAGCTTTCGTTGCATGTTGGAACGTGCGGCGAACACTACGCTGCGCCTAGTGCATACCTTGGCTGCGACAAGATTGTGATCCGAGTCAATGCTGGGACCACGTAATTTTCGAACGTCCAACATGCTCGATGCGTGCCTTTCATCAATCAAAACATGATCATTTTGCTTGCGTGTCATTTGATCGCGACTTAGCCATGTAGCAATGTGAATGCTGAGGTGTTGAAATCTGCTAACTAATATGTTCCGACCTGCGGCGAAATCGATAGGCCTCTCTCTCGATTATTGGAAGTAGTGTGAAATGACAATTGGAAGGCTAGATCTTAGCTAGATATATAAAAGGCAGTATCTCCGAAGTCTAGCTTGATCTTTATCGGATCTCTAAGAAACCGCTTAAAGTCTTTATGATCACTGATAGCTCATCACTAAGCCACTACTACGCATATGTGATGTCATTTAAACAGCTGTCTATGAGGCGTCTAATAAGCATTAGCACTTATTTAATTACTTTATACATTTGACTAATGTATATGCATGTCATATGGCTAAGGTGAAGTGCATTAATTCATTCATTCAATCATCTGCTGCAACATCAGACCTTGTTCGTCTATTCGTCCATCCGTCCGTCTGTCTGTCTGTCCGTCTATCTATTCGTCAGCCTGTCGTCGCCGTTGTGTTGTATATTGCACTGCATTGGCATATTTGCAAAATAGTGTTTGAATTAATTGTTTCCGGCATTTTTATAAATTTTCAATGCATATACTATGTAGCGACTATGAAAACTATAAATTTATATGATATGTGTGAATTGAATTGAAACTATGACAATGCATTTTTGTTTTCACTGCTGTTGTCAGCATACATACGGACAGACAGACGGGCAGACGTTTGCAAATTGATTTGCATATGCCGCGGAAATTAAATTAAGCAGACGCCAAGTGGTAGCCAGCACCCAACCCAGACGCCTTTCGACCACTCATGAGCGTCATTAATTATGATGGCAAAACAATGCAATCGGCGGCATACGAGTATGTCTATGGCTAATCTTGCAAAACATTTGCTCATAAATATAAGCAGCCAGGCAGCTCGACAGCTCGGCATCTACTTATAGTAAATACTAGGTGGCAATCGTGTAGACTTGTTTCAATTATTATTTTTTTGCTATTATTCTATTGAATGCTATTGTTCTGTTTTCTATGTTTCTTGGGGCATAGGAAAACCACTTTTGTCTTTGACGCATTTGGCGTTTCTAGAAATTCTTTGTAAAACATCTGTTTCTATGCAAACCAGCTTAAGTACAAGTGTTCAGTTGGTTCTATAAAGCTTAGCAGAAAATACCAGAGAGTTATGGCTTATTTGTTGAAATATTTATTAAATATTAGACTACACGGCTTGTGTAGCCACGCCACTTTTTGGTTTTCCCCTCATATTGATGCGTGGTTTATTTAAAGACGTCAAATATCAGCCACCAAAATAGTTAAGACCCAGCGGCTTCTTCTTGTCTCTGACGCTGCCTCTATTGTGGACGCTGTTGTTGCTCTAGTTGCTGCAGGGGATTTGTAAGCAGTTTAGTGAACTTCCTTCTCCAGTTGAAGTCTCTGTGAGGGGTGTACTTGCGGACGAACCAATGACATCCAATAATGAGCTGCATGACTAGGTTCTGCAGCCTCTATAAACAAAGCAAGGACAGCTTACTTCTGCAGCACAGATACGGCATGGCGCCACCTTAGCTTGGCTGTGACCCTTAAAGGTGAGCCTCCTCGTCAGATTAAGTCCAAGGTAGCTGATCTTAGTTGTCTCTTCGGAAGGGGTGCCGTGCAAAGGAGAGTAAATATGAGTAAATTTGAACCATAACCTTCCACCACAATTTTTAAGCCTTTCCTCAACTTCCACACTACGATAATATGTACTACCAAACCATTATTATTTTTTATTTTTTTTTTTTTGATAACAGTAAAAAAAAATATTGCACATCACTAGTGGCGTCCCATATATAAAGTTCAAGTCTAAGTACTACTACTCTGCTGCTAAAAGCTAATTTTAATTAGTTTCCAAGTCAAACAATGCATCTACCTGACTTCTGAGGTCAGTCTGGCATGCGATTAATAATTTAGCAGCTAAAAATGAATTCCGCATGGATTTTTATTTTCTTAGCAGTCCCGTACACACCACCAACACCCTCATCTAGCCATACAACTGTGTATCTTGCTAGCTAGCAGTCAGTTACGGGTCTGGCGATTAATTGAGCTATTAAACGAATTGCATGTGAAATTAGCAGCGTATTAAAACGTGACGCTTCTCATACACTTATATATAAGATGCTGCAACGTCATCCATAAATAATTGTCACGGTACGTCCCAGCTGTATTATAGTTAATGCCGCAACACCTGATTAAAGTATCTTATAATAAATAGCATTTGTTGCATTTGTAATTGACTTTTGATTTCATTTGTGCTCCGTAACAAACTGCGTCTGAACAGTTTAATTTACATTATTCATATCTCGTCGTCGAGGTAGTACCTACTTATTTATTTATTAAAATACAGTTCTATAATTTTCATAAGAAACACATTAGCTTATCGCAGCGGGAAAAATCTTTATATAAAGTTTTGTTTTGTTATTGTTGGAAAATTGTCTAAGCTGATGCAATTTTTTGCAATAATTTCGATAGTTTTTTTGTTTGACGAATGATTTTTTTATATAAGGCATATAAGACTGATTAAATAATTGAAAAAATAACTTTTTATGAAATTATTTATTTATGTAGTCAAAACAAGTCGGAATGTAGTTTTTAAATTGTTTTGCTTAGTTTTACATTTATTTTTTTTTTGTTCTTTAGTAGCGAATTGTATGGGAATCGTAAGTAATTTGTTATTAAGTGTTTGTTTCAATTAATTTTTATTTGGAATTTATAAAAAAAAAAATAAAAAATAATTAAATGGTTTTGTAGAATAATAATGCTTAATTTTATTTAAATTGTCTAAGGGCAAGGTTTCTAAGTTTAACTTGGGATTTATAGGGCTTTCTTGCATTTTGTTGTCGCATAAAATTTCATATTGAATAAATTCAATAACTATTAATTATTAATTTCGTATCAAATGACTGAGTATAATTAGTATCTCCTTTTCCCTTTTGTGTAAAAAGATGCCAACTATATGGTTGGGATATATGTAGTAAAATACATATTTATCAGAACTTTTCGAAAATGGCCCCGCCTGACGCCCCCTGGGTACGCCCTTGAAAGCCTCCTATCAGCGAACTCTGTAGTATGGAGCAACGCGAACTATTAGAGAGCGATATCGAGAGAAACGGACGCAAGAAAAAAGGAAATCTGGTTAGAGATAAAAAAGATTCACTATTGATGACTCATTTTTCTAAGCTACTCGAAGGCGATGAAACGCACAATTCCGCCGATAGAGAAATGTCACGGGAACCACCAGTAAATTATGGCACTATTGTAGAGTTACTGGACTATAATGAGGCCGAAAGCAAACAAAGCGGCAGGCTCTTTTTTATTAAAGACCGGTGGCGAACAGTAGCTTTGGATTATGCACCAACTTTTATGCAAGATGTAGTCCGATGAACGCATACGCAATGACTGCACAGCAGTCTATAGGCTGATACTCCTAAAATTACCCAAGCATCTGTTCTTGTTATTAAATCTTCTCCTATAAGGATCATATTTCACAGACCATGGAATAATTGGTCAAATTGTTAAATTGCCCGTGTGAAACTGGGAGGCAAATACAACGATGAAACTTTTAACTCACCCTTACTGGTGGCAACTTGAATGCTGGCCATTTGCTGTTTAGCCGTACTCAAAGGCTCTTGTTTAAAATAAGAAATCTTATTAAGCACAACCGCACCAACCCTTGACCTGTTACTGGAGTGCTCTGCTTTGTGGAGATTGTAACACGGTATAATGATTTGTGCTGCCATCTGAAGCCTGAAGTCACACCTGTTTAAGGAAAATTGCTTGAACTTGGATTGAAGTGTGCTAACTTTTCCGTTACGATTAGGAGGTGAGTCTTGGGACGGCGACCCCATAAAAAATAAATAATTTTGATCAGTTATGACAATCTGTCTTTATGTCTGCCGTCTGTCTACGAATTTAAACTAGTTCCTCAGGTATATATCTTATATTAGTTATAGAAACTTATTATCTTCAGAAGCTGAACACATCGCTACCATACCGAGTTAAGTTGTTCAAATAAGTTAAATTATTTTTTTCAAATATGTAGTAATAAATATTTTGAAACTAAGTCTTCGTATTAATTTTCTATAATTAATCACTGAATTGTGCTGATATGTTCTCTCGGTTTTTTTCTTTATTTAAAAATTACATTTTTTAAGCACCCTTCATTCAATTTTATGACTTTGTGCTTCACTTGTTGCCACCAACGTTGAATATTCAACAACAACACGTGCTCGTATTTCACTTACTCACATTTAGCAATGATTTTTATTTTCATATTTTTTTTTTTTTTGTTTGATTTATTATTTTTTACATATTTTGGGGCGCCAAATCTCGCTTTGGTCTGTTGCAAAAAACGGCGGCAGTATCGGCAAAATCGACGGATTCGATTTCAAGAAGCCAGACAAAGCTACTCATGCCGTCACTTTGCACTTTGCACAGCAAACGAATACAAAAAAATAAAATAAAATAAAAAAAAAATCATAAAAAGTAATCACAAACCGACGACAAGTCATAAAACAGAACAAACTCAGCTGAACTGCAATCATTCATTGCATACCAACTAAGAGGCGAATCATAACATCATTTGATGTTTAATAAACAGATTTTCATGACTTGGCAGATGTTTTTTTGCGAGTCAAGTGTCTCTCATATAATAATTTGCCTGCCTGCATGCCGGCAGCAATTTGTATGCTGAGTGTTGCTAATGAGAAGCATCAAGGGCTTTCTTTGAGTGTTTGTGCCGGAAATCGAAGTTCGCGCATTTAATTATTTCCCAACCATATGATGCATTCGAATTCCGAAAGGTCAAATTTTCTGTGTGTTGTGATGTTCATTTGATGGTTGCTGGTGGCGTTGGCGGCTGTGAAAACATATTTCTGCATGCGGCATGGCATGCCTCATTTGTATGATCATTAAGCATTCGTTGCAAGCTGTGGGCTAGTGAAGTGTGAAGGCAGATTTACTATTTTGCTTCTTGTAGATTTTCATTATGAATCAAACGATTTGATTGTGCTCCACAAATGCTTCACTCCAGATGGCTCTCTTCCGTTGCTACAATTGCTTTTTGCTGCTGCTGCTGTTTGTGGTTTTTGTGGTCTCTTGTGGTGTGGTTTGGTGTGTTCTGCTGTGCTGTGCATCTTGGCCCCCAAGTGCGCTATGCTTTGTGGTTGCCCATTCACAGCTTGCAGCAGTTTGATTATCAACAGATGTTTTTCTGCTGCTATTTAAATTGAAGCATTATGGTAGGGGCTTGGAATTCGCTGTTTAGTTTGCATAAAATGAGGGTCGGTCGTTCTACAAAAAAGCAAATGACACCTTTTCCTTAACAACTGCCAACTACTGAAATAAAATATAAATTTTAAGCGCTATTTTAATAGCATTTCGAACGTGACGCGCTGCACTTTATAGCAACGATCGTTGGTCACTTAAAAAATTAACTTTTAATATGTTGCACAAACGATTTTCATAAATTTCAACGATTTGCTTGACCCACATTTTTTTGTTTCTTAATTTTTTTTGTTTAGTCCTAAATGAGCTGTCGAAGTCGTTGAAGTAGCCTGTTGACTTTTTGTTGAAAAAGAAGGCGAACTCATAAACGTTATCGCAATCATTAAGTGAAGATCGTTTAGGATATGCGCTCCATATTTATGCCTGCTTTTTGTACACAGCCGCCTTGTATGCCCTGTCAGTTAGGCCGGTTTCAACCTGTTTTTAATGTGCTCGATCGTGCTATGCTCATTAAGGCAGCAATATTCTGTCTTAATGCTACACATTTGTTTCGGCTTATTTAAATAATAAATTAGTTTGCAAAACTTACTAAAGTTCAATAAGTGAAGTTGATAGAAACTCAGCAAAAAGTATATAATTAGTTTTATTCTTTTGCTTTTTGATAATTTTTCTTACAGAGAGACTTTTCTGCAACTGAGAACCTTAATAAAGATCCAAGTTGTGCCACAAAAGGAAGAGTATTCCTATAAAAAGACGAGTTTAGAAACGATTTTGATAAAAAATAGTTTTGCACTACCCAGTACCACTGTATTCATGTACAACAATGTTGCAGTCAACTTAGAGACACCATGTATATTTAGGACCTGTATTGAATGTACAAGTGCCTATTGGTTTTGTGCAACTGTATGTAACAGGTAGAAATATTGGTCGAAGAACCCCTCAAAGTTACCCCCATTATTGTCAGGAGCGATAGAGGAGTCGATATAGACATGTCCGTCTATACGTCCGTATGAACGAAAGGATCTCGGCAAAGGTAATAGATAGAGACTTCGACTATGATTTATCCGAAATTTGACGAGTTTATTTTAAAAGAGGCTAAATGTTGTAGGCTGAATAAAAAAAAGAGCTTTGAAGTTTACCAAACACCAAACACATGGAAGCTACCAACACTTCGTTTTATTTATGTAAGCCAGCGGATTAAGACTAGAACCTTGATTACATTTATGTTCCATTTGAAATCAACCTCAATGAACGGCTAAGGCAAGATCTATGTGCTCAAACTATCCCGAAGTTTATTGAGTACAAGTTTTTATATTATTCAATGTAATCTACCTCCAAATTAAGCTCGATCTAATGAGTGATTAAGCTCGTTGGCCGGAATGACCTTTACATTGGGCTCCACATCAGCATAGCGTTGTCCTTTCATGGATAATTTCAGCTTGCCGAACAGCAAAAAGTCACATGGTACCAAATTGGGCGAATACGGCGAGTGGTTGATTGTCAAAATGCGGTTTTTGGTAAAAAGTGTCGATCGATGAGATGGCCCATTATCATGCAACAAACACCAACTTCCTTCTTCGCGATATTCTGGCAGAATACAACGGATACGACGAAGCAAACGCCTCAGAACACCAAGATAAAATGGCCTTTTGGTGAATAATGCCCTTCGAATCATAGAAACAAATAAATATGTCTTCACTTTTGACTTTTCCAAACGTGATTCTTTGGATTTTGGCTTTACGGGCGGCATTCATTCGGCACTTTGACGCTTGGTTTCAGGGTCGTTTTGAAAGCACCATGTCTCGTCATCAGTAACAATTTTGAAAAGAGGGGTTTGATCTTTTTGACAACTTTAATGATGTCTTTCGAATGTTGAATACGAAGCGCAAATCGTGCACACACTTTCCTGAAGCCCAAATGATCGACCAAAATGCATTGGATTGAGTCTTTCAACAATTCCAATTCCGATTTCATGAACCGCAATGACGATTTCAGCTTATTTTCGATGAATTCATGGACAATTTTGATGTTTTGCCCGAACGTTCCGAACGTGCGTCGTCTTTCAAGTCTTCCCGACTGTCTTTGAAACGTGTATTCTAGTCTTAAATAGTGGTTCGAGATGAACAATTATTCCCATCAATTCGTGAGTTTCAGTAAAAGTTTTACCAAGTGTTCAACACTTTGCTGACATACGAGCCAAGAATTCTGTGTATATTTTCGGGAAGCAATACTTTAATTTCAGAGAAACAGTGTTGGAATTCTTGGAGAGAAGATTCTCCGCAGTATTTTCGGTCCTATTAGAGTCAACGACGAGATTAGGATTAGATAAACCGCGGGCTGTACGAGCTATTCCATGAAGTTGATATAGTCCAGCGCATTAAATTCCAGCGGCTGCACTAGGACTGTCACCTCATCCGAATGGATGAAAGAGCTCCAGCATTCATGGCTTACGTGGGGGGCCCAAACTTGATTGGAGGTCGCCGAAATAGAGACGACCGGGCTCGCATTCAAAAAAATGGCGCGATTTCCTAAATGCTGTAATAATACTTTAATTTTGTTCTGACGTCCGTCGAGCCATGAACGCTATGAAATGCTAGGGCTACATCGGGATAAATTGCGGTACAATATTCGCGTTAGCTCAAACACTATGCGGATCTCTGAGATTAATCGGTTTAACTTTTGATAGTACCCAAACTGGTGAGTTAGGTCACATTTTATACGAAAAAACATATTTTCAAACAGTTTAAATAGGCTAAATCTATTTAAATAGGATTGCTATATATTAAATGCGCTAGCAAGCTCCATGACGAAATTTAAACATGACCTGCAGCCTTGCTTCGTAAGGGAATTGCTTAGTAAGGGAAACTTAGAGCTTGTTGGAGAAAGACGTTAAATGTATCGCCTTTGGTCGAGTAGCCTCTCTTCTTCTCTCTTTTCTAAGAGGCTGTGGGTCTAAGACCCCTATTATACGCCGTTTTGTGATATGAAAGCCTGCGGCTATGAAGCGATTACCTAAAGCTTTGAACATTTCAAGACATTTTTTCAGACATCGTAAGCTTGGGAGAGCAAAAAATTTACGTTAGTGGGAGAATACCAAATTTAATTAACAATTTATTGAGGTGCCTTGGAGATAATTAGTTGCAAATATCTGTAAAAAATGATGTTTGATGCTGGATAGGACAAATAGCATTTTGAGGCCCTGTACCGAAGTTACCTCCATTATGAACAGGAGCGATAGAGATGTCGATATAGCCATGTCCGTATGTCCGTCCGTATGAACGAAAAGATCTCGGAAACGTTAAAAGACAGAGACTTCGTTCATTTCGCATTCGACTAGGACTTCGCTGAAATTTTACGAGTTTATTTTAAATTAAATTAAAAGATACCTGAGGGCTGCCCGCCATAATTACTTTTTAATTGGATCCATGCACACATGAAACTATCTTCTCAATTTTAAAGTGATTAGTACAAATGATTGGCGTAAATTTTGCCGCCACATTGAAAACATTCATACGTTAGCTTATAATTCGCGAACAGTTTATTCATTACATTCTATATTTTAAATCTTATTTAAAATTTTTTTTATTTATTTTTATCCGTTTTTTTTAGCTACTTCTTTTCGTGCCTTTTCTTTTTTTTTAATCTCTCCTCAGTGCGTGACTATATCTATATAGTTGCATTTTCCATCGTAGATGTCGATATTTACGTCAATCGATTGGTTTTAATCTAGGGATCATCACTAAAGATTTGACAGTAATCAGAATTCAATATTTCGAAGATTAGGCACCACATTGAAAAATATCTTTAGGTTTCTCATAATTTTTCATTCCAAAATTTTTTTTTTTTTTTTTTACACATTCAGAACTTGCAAGTCGTTCATTTATACTTTAAATAGTTCGACTTTCCTCAAACCACAGTAAGTCATTCGGAAGAGTATAAAAATGGAACATAGTGTAGAATTTAAATAATCTATAGCCTTCTTGCTTTTATTGTATAAAGGCGTCATTTTACAAACAAACTCATACAAAGCCACTTGAAAACTTCCAGCAAATCCTTTCGGTCTTCCGCATTCAACAGATGACACTGCATAGACTTCAAGTGCTGCACGTGTCACAATGTCGTAGAGTGTGCACTATATAGTCTATCTAAAGATTAGACAGCTAAAAAAAAAAAAAAAAATTAATAGGAAAGGCATAGTTTAGATGCTTAGCAGCTACATCGAGGCATGATGACTTCCGCAACATAAAATAGAGTAAAACACATGCAGGAGAGATAGATGTACTATAAATATTTAAAATAAAAATAACAACATTATCTGTTGCACAGTTGTAAAAGAATTTGATATTTATTTATATTTAGAATAGATGAGTACACTTTCTCTTGTCTTGACTGACGTTTTTCTTTCTTTCTTGCTGCGGTTTATAAATGGAGAAATATTTCACTCGATGTGAATGCAAATTTATGCGCTCGAGTTTGTAAGATCATGCCCTGTCATAAACGTTAACGACCAATAATGCAACCCTGGGTTAAAAAGCGCATAAACAATACCAACAGCACCGACCATGGTGCATGCGGCTTGGCTGGGGGCGTTTTGGTTAAAGAAATTATGAGCAGCAGTTCATCATAATTTGTCGCGCTGTTGAAAGGCCCGCAAAGACAATAAGGCTTGCGTCGCAGTCGGTCGTCACTGTGATATATGCCACCCATTTTGGCCAAGGTGTTCAGGCCGACGTCAATTTGAAAAGCTGCCAGAAGAAGAAATTACGACGAAAATTAATAAATAATTCGAATTGTTGATGATCGCATTTAAATTGTCGCCGCCGCTTAATTGTTTGTTTAATTATTTATATTTCGTTTTTATTGTTGTTCGCTGAGACACAAACCGCAGATGAAAATAAGTAAGCAATTTAAATATCGTAAAAATATTTAATTTTTCTCTTTAGTATATTAAATATTTTTTGTTTTTTATTTTGCTTGGCTTTTGTTTCAAATCTCCCTTTTGAAAAGAAACAAAATATTACGCCTGTCTGATTTTGCGGTATAAACTTATCGAATGCCTGTCCTGTCCTCATAAATTTCCGCAGGCGACATTTTTTCACGCCGTATTCAAATTTTTGTCGTATTTAATTTGATGATGGAGAAAATTTTTTGTGTTTTTAATTCTTATGAATTTCTTTTATATTGCGTATTAGCAGCATTAGGCAGTATAAGCATGCCCCAACATTAGTCGGTCGGTCGCTCGGTCGGTTTACACGTTAAGCAACCAAAATCCGACGGTGTAAACGCGCTAAGTGATCGAAAAGCGACAGTTGGCTTTATAGGCCATTAGCCCATAAAAACTTGGCTGACAGCGTGAACTGCCAAGGCAGAAGAACATTTACTATGACTTGAGTTGAGCGATTTATCTGCTTAGAATGAGTTTGGAACAGCAGGCTAACTATTTAGCTATGTGTAGTACGCCCCCGCTATGTCATAGGCAGCGAAAGAATGCAGTGACAGTTGGTTGTATAGAAGACGCAGAATCGGGGCCACTCTATAGAGGGGCGGTATAATATGTTTGAAGTTATATAATGTGATTCTAGTAATAATATTTAAATTATAAGGACTGCCTTTACCATATATCCACTAAATTGGAAGTTCTCAAGTGTTGGCTATCATACGAATTTTGTTCCAACGTCTCTAACCTCTACAGATTCTTGTAGAATTCTCGAAGACTAACTGTTAATGTCCCTCAGGACCACATTGGATATGTCCTTCAAACAACATTTATTCATAAATTGACGCAGATAGCTCTAAACAAAAATCATCTGCGTATACCAGGGTCTGCTTATGACAAAATGGAACCTATATAATACCTTGCCTGCCACTTAAGTACGACCTCATAACCCTATAACCCCATTGTTTCTTAAATTTCTATAAGGGATATATTCCTACCTGAATCTGTGTACAATATTTTATTGCCATTAGTTCGAGATTTTCTTACAAAACCCCAAATGGAGAGACATATTTTTATAGAGACTACCCATTCTAGTATTCCGATATGGATCTATATGGAATATTTCATTGGACCTTTAAGATATATATATCAAATATATGAGATGTATAAAATTTTTCATTTTTAGCTAAAAAAACAAATAAAAAACCCAATTCTTTCGTTCACAAACTTGGTCCATTTTTTTTGGGAAACATCCCCATATAGTGAGATTGGCATGTTCAATAAATACAACCTACCAAAAGGCGGAATAGAGGACACTAAAACCCAAACTTGAAGATAGAGCATCTTTTATAATCTGCAAGTTCTTGTTGTTCATACCCAGACAGACGGACATGTCTATATAGACTTGACATTTTGCAGAGGTCCGTTGTGGACCATAATGAACTGTTTTATTCGTTATATCACAAAATACACCAAAATTAGGCATTTCTTGCTGAAATAAGAACAACAACATACTTTTTTTTCATACAAAAGTCGTAAGGGTGTGCTAAATTTATATGAGGACCACCTCTATTAGTGTTCCAATTTAGACTCCAACGAAATATTTTTACAAGAATTGACACAAAATACAAAAGTTTTAGCTAAAATTAAAAAAAAAAAAAGTTTTTCATTTAAGAACCCTGAATTGTTGTATGGACCACCCCTTAGATAGGGGTTCATTTAATAAAATCTATCTCAATGGAAAATAGTGAACATTAAATAATCAAACTTAAAGGCTCTATCTTTAATAGTCTTTAAATTCTTATTGTAAATAGCCAGACAGACGGACATGTCTATATTGACTTGATGTTTTTCTAGGGTTGCCAAATTTTTCAGTTGTCCAATTTTTACCGTAATGGAATATTTTATTACAAAGTACACCAAATTGAACATTTCTAACTGAATTCACAACAACAACATAATTTTTTTCATACAAAAACCCAGAAGACTGGCACAGATTTCTATGGGACCACCTCTTTTAATGAACTGATCTGGACATATATGAAATATTTTATAAACATTAATGTGAATTAGATAAAATTTTGTATTTCTGTCAAATTGACCAATATTGATTAAATTATTTCATACAAAAACTCGGAATGAGTAGTAGGTTTGCATGATAAGTGATATAACCAGTTACCAGTTACAGCGAAGACATCCCTACCTTTTTCAATGGATCTTACTTCTCCTGAATTCTTGGATCTTACTTCTCCTGAACCCATTAACATCTATTAAAAATATCATCTATTAACCTCAAATGGATGCAAAAATATGTCGAATTGTGTTTATCGCTTATATGGAGGCTGAGACATTGCCTTCTCCGATTTCAAACAAAAGTAGCCTTTGTTCTTTTCCAACATTCCATCTATTTCTATACCAAAATTCATACAAATTGGTTTAGCGGCTTAGGTGTGATGCTCGCACAAAGAAACAAAAATTTCTCTACGAGTTATTAAAATAGACTAGCCGACCCGGCATGCGCTTCTTCTTCTATATTTATAGTACCGCTCATGTTCCCTTGATGCTTCATATAGATATCGATGTATGATGAATTATATGGAGAGCTCAAATATTCCACATTCGATCGAGGGTCACCAGTGCTCATTTGTGTTCCATTGTACACTCCTCCCAATTTACTATTTTGCAGTTCTATAGTACTTTCGCCAATACTAATTTTTTTAATAGAGTACTTCCTTCTTCTAAAACTATAGCAGTGATCCCAGATGGTGCTATGATCAGAGGTACATATTAGTTCGTTATGCAAGTTCCGCCAGATGCATCGGAGGAAGAAGATTTCTCCTTAGCCATTGTGAGAATATTCTTAAAACCGTCTCATCTCATTAATATTTGGTCAAACTTCTTCGTTGACATCAGGAGCAGCAAAACCACAAAATTATTTCATTCTGCATTTCCTATACATATTTTGCTTCATGTCTTCTTTGCCATTTTGAATGTCCCAACTTTAATTCCGCTCCTGTATTGCTTTTTTTTTTTTTTTCTTCTTCTAATTCAATCACCTATGTAGTATGTTGTATTTACAAACTACAAAACACATCTCATTCCTCACGCATGTCTTTTGACAAATATGCAACGGCTGCTAGGCGCGATCCAATATGACATTACACGCCCATGCCCCACACGCCACCCCTACAAAAATAGATCATAAAACTTTCAGAATATGCTGCACCTATAAATTTTAGAGCGCTTGTCCAAGATGCCACTCCCCTCACAGCCGCAGCGTTTACAAAAGCGAATGTTGTTTGTAGCTGCTGCTGCTGTTGCGCCTAAGTGGCCTCTTAACAGCAAAAACAAGCGCCCCACAGTTAGTGGCAATGTGGCATGTGGCACGCATCAAAAGTGAAAGTGAACTTTTTTTTTCGCTGTTTTTGACTCCAACGCAAGCGCATTTTTTTTTTTCGTTGTTGTCACAGATTTTTTTTCCTGTGTACGCCGGAAACGCATGCAAATTGAAATATCTCGAAAACATTTCGGCGAACAAACTTAGAAGTATTTTGGCTACATTCGAAACTTTGATGAGTACATCAACTTGGTGAACGAGTAGCTTCGAGCGGATATGCTGCGCACACGTTTGCCAGTTGTCGCCCCAAAAAAAATTAAGTTTTTTCAAGATCTGTGAATGGAGTGTTCGTCGGTTGAACTGATCTGTGTTGCTCTGTTAGCAGCTCATCAGATTAATGGCATTGCTATGCAGGGCGGATGTATGCCGAAATTGTGTTCATCTGTTTTAATTGATTTTTTTTTTTTTTCGTTTTTGTCATCTATGAAGGCGCTTATTTTTGGTATTCCGGAAGGTGGGCAGATGCAGATGTGCACGCTTTGTATAAATAATTCATGGCATTGGATTAAATAAAATATTCAAAGTTGTATCTCGAAAAATGAAAGAAATATTACAACAAAGTTCCTCCATAATTTAGCAGCATAAAATTAACAGCCGCATCGCATAACCAACCGCAAAGTGTCAAAGGCGACGCCCGACGTTCAAATTGGCAACATCAGTCTTAACTGCAATCGCATCGAATTGGAGGACTTGCAATTGTTTACGCGCCTTTTTACGCATGCACATAAATTTTCAGTTAATTGGCAACACTTTTGGCCGCTTTTGAACTGAATACAGAGGTTGTACAGGTGCTCTCGGTGTAACTGATGATCAGCAATTATGGTCTGCTGGATTATCATCATCAGCAGCAACAACAACAACAACAAAGCGTAATCAGTAGGGTACAACCTTTTCTTTTTTTTTTATTGATACACTGTAGAAGGGCGTATGTGGTTTCTGGAAACGTATGTAGTAGGCAAAAGTAGGCATGACAGAAAATAATATACAACAACTACATATAAAAAAGGCGAAGATGAAAAAATTTTATAACAAAGCGCGATTTTTGAATGTGGATCAAAGAATAAATTCTGTCTGGCATTCGATTCTACTTGCAGTAAGATTCGATTCTATTTTGTGGAAAAAAAAAAAATTTTTAAAAGTGATACAAGTTCTTCACAGAAGGCCGAGAAGATTTTAACGACAATGCACGCCTTGGACGGCCCTGAAGGTCAATGTCCGATGAAGTTATTAAGAAGTATCATCCAATCAGTATTAGAGAAGTTTCTGAAGATGTCGCAATATTTGTAATTTTTATTTTTTTGATGTTTTGTTCATAAAAGATCTTGGATCCAAAAATACCACCGCATGAGCCTCGCTCAGAAGCTGTTGAATGTGAATAATAGTGATCCAGATTTATAAAAAAAAGTCATATTGAACAATAGAAGCGGCCAGAAGAGACAAAAAACCAAAAAAAAGGTCATGTTCGGTTTTGTGAATATTTATGTAGATGTTGCTGACTTTTTTTTTTCGATGAAGGTTGTACTCCTAATATGGAGTTATGCTGAATTTCGCATGATGCTATATGAAGAAAAAGGTGTTGTGGACAGCACTGTTGAAGGTTCCCGGTACACTGAAAATTGCGCCCTTTTAAAAAACCCAAATCTTTTTTTTTAAGCGTAGGCTTTTTAGAAGGTTTGAAATTGGGTTTTTCTTTTAAAACTTTACCGAAATAAAATAGTTTTCTTTAGTTGGTTGGTGAACGAACGCTGCTTCGAGCAACAGCGATCACGGCTGACCATCACCGTTGGTGAAGCGTTGATTTGGCCTGTACTCCCACATGCAGTAGCGAATGATACTGTCCAAAGTAGTGTGAGGTAACCAAACATTTTTTGCAGTACCCCAACCGGCGTACTGTTTGGCGTTGCTGCAGCGTGTTCATTCGAAGGAACTGCTTGCAGAACAGCAACGAGTGATTCATCTGGGGAATAAAGAAAAGAGAACCTCAGAGATGAAATACGTAAAAAAGTTTATAACCCGTCTTAGTTGCCATTCCCCTGGCGGTACTTGTTTGTCTTTGATGGCCAACAAATTAAATACTTTTGCTTCCAACTTCGTGCAAATTGATGTTGCAGAGCTTTGATGTTGTCCCATCGGTTGATGAGATAGATGTCATTCTCGACATTTTCTGGAATCTTAATCATGGGAAGACCTCTTAGAAAATGACTTGGTTTAAGCGAAGAGTATTGAAAATTCTTCGAACTAGTGGCTGTCTGAACCGGCTACTTTTTTAAGTTGTTTCCCACAAACCGAATTTTGCTAGTGCCAACCAAATTTCCTCCATTTTCAGACATGATCTTTTCGGGAAGCCCAGAAGATCGTTCTCAAGAAGACAACGAGTAGAGCTTCTACTCTTCGAGCTTTGCGTACTGTAACAAGCGAGAATTAATCTTTAGCTTACTCTTCCATTGTTGAAGCTAGCCATTTTGATTTAGTCCACCAAAGCGTATGATCCTATAACTCATGGAGAATGCATCCACGAGTACCAATATCCGCTTGGTTCTCATTCGTACGTAAATAGCTCCAACTGCCGGTTAGCTACACATGTCCTCCAGGCAAAAGATGGTTTTTGTAGCCAGGAGAGAACGATTGAAGAGTTGGACCATAAGAAAACTGTGTGTGAGAAGGGTTTCACATGAGACAAACTGCCATACACAAGTCAAGCCTCGGAATGCGTTCATATCGAGATCATAAAGCATTGCATGGTGTTGCTTTTTGCACAGAGCACAAGAGAAGATGCTCCGGCAATTTTCGCGGTGATGCGAGTAACCCGGAGCACACAAAGTCTTTTCTTGTTTCAATTTGCATTGCTTCCAAAGTCTGCAAGGAGATGTCTGCGAGGAGATCTCGCCTCAGCTGAGCATTTGTGTGTTCTCACGTAGGGTGTATTCTGTGAAAACACAATTTTTTTAGTTAATGTCTGTATTTTGGGTTTCACTTTCGAACTTATTGTGTTGACCATTTCCACGACTTCAAGCCTTGCTGTGAGGAACTCGTGTAATTGGGACCAAGTTATTGGGCTCAGACTGACCTGGGATTTTTGTGGAGTACATATATACGAGTATTGGATTCCAGCTGCTCGTATTAACGGCATGGGTAAGTAACTTCCGTTGTTTGGTAGCAACACAATTTCTTTGTACCCACGGAAGCGAACTCCTCTGAATGACAAGAATTTACCACTGCAACAATTCTTTTGAGCAGATTCTTCCAATAGTTCCGCCAGTAGTTTCGCTTCTTGCGACATAATCTATCTTACTTACTTATTTTGCATAATCTATAAACAGTTCTCATGCTCCATTAGGTAGTTGCTTAGGAGTTTCCAATCTTTATGCTCACAAGACGAACTTAAACCATTTCCAGTGTCCGTATAAAGGAGCCATTTTTCCACACTTTAATTTAAATAGTTGAAGTTTTGAAGCATAATTCGATGGTTGCTCCTTTCTATTACTTGTCACACTATGCTCCCAAATGTTCTGCAATATAAAAACTTCAAAAGCTATTCGCTTCATATTCAATTTATTAGGAGTTCCTTCACCAAAATGAATGCGAAATTGCTGCATAATAGGCTTTCCAACCCCATTGATCGTCTGATGCCACATTGAATAAGTTGCACAAACATTTTTTTACAAATTAACAATACATTTCAATTATGCGCCATAAGTCCGGAAAAAAGGAGCATGAATTCGAAGCACCTTGCGCTAATTAAACGGCACGGCAAAGTGAAATGAAATGCGTTGCATTGGTAGGACAATCTTCGAAGCGCGCGAAATTTATATCAGATGCTCATGCCAAGCAGCAGCGGCGGAGATAAGGACTGATCCGAAAAAGCGATAAACATATAGTAGGCAGGACAGGACGGACGAACGGACGGACGGACAGTAAGACGGACAATAACGGGCGTGCTGCATGTAAATGCTGCATTTGCCCAAAATAAGCAGCATGAAGCCGGCAAGTCAGTTGCACCACCACCATCGACGCCATCATCACCAACGCCATTGAAACCATCTTCATCGTCATTGTCAGCGTCAGCGTCATCATCAACGCAAGACAATTACATTAAAATGGTGCACAGCGCCCAGCGCACAGCGCGCTGGCAGAAATGTATCGCGCCGCGCGGTATAATTTTTATGCATTTTCGTTCATTTCGAAAAATGTAAACAATTTGACTTGGCAGCCGCGTAATGAATGCAATTAATTTCGCCTCGTACACCAAACGAATGTGAAAACCAGGCAGAGACAGACCAGACCAAACTCCTTGGCTTGGTGGTGGTCTACGTCTGTTTCTGCTGTCTCGGCTGCAACTTGTTGCTCCGTTATTGATGAATTGATGACATTACAACTCCGCTTCCGTTTCATGTTGTAAGTCCTGAAGTCGTTGGAGTTCATGTTTTATGATTTTTAATTAAAAACTACTTTGTGCATCGAAAGACCAGTGAGTGAGTGTTGCAGGCCCAATCAGTATTGTGCCATTTGCCATTTGGGAGTTAAATTTTATCGCTTCCATACACTGTGCTATATTCTCGAAAATGAATGGTAAATGAAATCTGTTGAATCTTAGCTGTAAACATGATTTAGTTTAGAAACTGCAGAAGATTTCAGTTCGTGCCACGAGAAGGACGTCACGAAAAAGTGAAATGTTTTTAGCGAAGGAAGCGAAATATTTGAATTTCATGAAAAAATGAACGGGCTTCTATTGAAATATTTTTATTAGAGTTTCCAAAATTTCCAAACATCTTCACAAAATATTACTAAAAAGTAAAAGGTTTTTGGCGTAGATTTTGTCACGTTGATGTGGCTGCTGTTTGCTTCAGTAGAGGGTGAAGATTTGTTGATCTCAGCATTACGGAGTAAGTAAAATTAGTCCACTCCGATCTTCACCATCAGCTAGATCACATCACGACAGACATTAGCGGATACTTTCGCATAAAGTTGATCGAACATACGTACAAGTCATAAGGTGGCTTAAGAAGTTTAAATAGTTACAGAAAGGAGTGTACGATGACTACTGCTTTAGAGTGATATCAACTAGCTGAACCGATGAGAATGTGAATCAGGACGATTCTGGTACCTTTAAAATCTGACAATATAGCTCCACTTGCAAGCTGATTGTCACTTGTCACTTGAAGCTTTTATAGTGTCTCCAAAGTATAGTTTCGATACCTAATTTTTGGCTCTGCTGTCAGTTTCGAATACGAAGTCCTGTCCGTTAGTACATAGTGCATCATGCATATCGGTACATCCAAGCTCATTCTGCATATGTCTATCCAATTTTCAGAAGTGGTTGCGCTTCACTTGAATATGATTCATAAATTTCGGGAGTTGTGAACGCTGCTCATTGTTCGTCTCCATTATGTCAAGCTTGAATTCGCACAAGCAGTCGATTCAGACTCACCAATAAGACAACCTTCAGCATACTGGGCTCGTAGTGAAGAAATGAAAGCGATTGTCTTTGCAAATCATCTACAAAAAGTGTTTAAGCCTTTTGTATCCTCCAACGGTTTTTGCTGCCGTATTTATAGTATATAGCTTACCCTACACTTCCACTGATCTCAAAATATACTTAAGAGAGCTTAAAAGTCGCCAGGGCACGATTTTGTTGCCTAATCTTTAACCTTAACTGTGAAGGCACGGTCAAGCAAGTGAGATTTCAAGAGACGGAATTGCGAAGCTGGTAATTTTCTTTTAATTTTGAAGATGAGATCTTCCAGTCAGACTCTATCAAACGCTTGCTGTATATCAAGAAAAATAGCGGAACTATACTTTTTTTTTCTGATAAGCCTTTAAAATATGTTGAAAGACACGGTGCACTTGTTCCGGTGTACCATGGTGATGCCTAAAGCCAAACTGGTGATCTGGAATGGCACTCTGGACACCCAATGCTGGTATCATTCTACTAAGATATATTCTTTCGAAACTTATTGGTCTGTAAGAAGCAAAAAGGTTTTCCGGCTGGCTAGATTTCGGTAACATTGCAATCACAGCGAACTTCCACTGCGAGAGGATGCGAACCATGTTATTAAAAATAAATACTAAGAACATTATTGCTTTTTCAGGCAGAGCCTTTGCCAGTTTACCAACTATTCGGTCACCTGTTGCCGAACTTAATAGAGGTCAGTGTTGTTAAAGGCTCTGCAAAGAGTTCTGCGTTTTTGAGAAGGTCATCAAAAAAATTCGTTGCGCACCTTATACATCAATCTTTTCAACTCAGTAGCAGCTCTACATCAGTCTAAATGGTCCCGTTCGTAATCTACGCTTATGCATAATTAAATCTATGATCTCAGCTTTTAAAAGTGTCCGGGTTGGATCAGCTAGGAAGCGTGATGGCGAATACTGTGTGGCGAGTTGAGCAACTTCATAAATGTTGCGTGTGAGCAGCTCGACCGCATCGTCAACGTCCTCAGAAGAAGAAAGTTCCATGTCAAGGCTGATTAGTTGGTCCAGTCGTTCCAGCTGGCAACAATCTAGGCTTTGGAACGCTGATAATCTAGCATCAACTATTACGCGGCAAGTGATCTGAATTTAAATCGTTTGAATCTGAGATAATCAGACGGCTAGACTGAATTACAGCGTATACAGCAAAGTCCAATGCATCGGGGAGAAGGTTATATGTTGGGCAGAACTTCCATGTTGTTATTTACTAACACATCAAACAGCGCACGTCCTTTCGTATTTGAAACTCTAGAACCCCATAGACAGTGTTTAGCATTCCAGTCACCCGCAGTCAAGAACTTGGGACCAAGAACTTGGAACCAAGTTTATCAAAAATCTTCTGCATCTCAAAAAATATATACCTCGGAGGACAGTAATGTATTTTTTTTTTTAATTTCTTATTGTTTACTTTATTATTCTGTAGCTTCATTATCTTCATCTTGAAATCTGTGCACTGAATAATAATTTTGATCTGTTCGGATGAGTCTATGAGAGGTACTGCGATGAAATTTGATAGATGTTAAAGGTATCGCGAGAAGTAAGATCAATTGGAATAGTGGGCATGGATTTGACTGTCTATAAGGAACATTTATATATATTTGAGCCGCTTTTAGTGACAAAGGACACTCTCTGCTATGCATATTAATTGGATCGGAAGAAGTAATCCCATTAATTTGGGCCTGAATAGGAGAATGTCTTATATTCCATTGATAAAAAATGATCTAACCAAACTTTATGCTTCCAAATTAAACAATTAGGTTTGTCATTTACACAATTTTCTCCCCAGTTAGCTAAATTAATTTAATTGTGTATAAGAAAATATATTAAATATATTTTTAATCGAAATGAAAGTTTGCGTATATATTTTTTCATTACCTTTTCATATCATTTTATATTATTTATGGCGCTTATAAATATTTATGCTAATTTTTTTTCGCTAAAATACTTTTCTCCTTTTAAAGTTTTTAACTGCCTTTTAAAGTTCGCAGCAGCTGCACTGAACGAACGGCAGCTGAGTTCCCGAAACCTGATAATGGATGACTCGAAAATTCATTATTAACGAAGCTAAAATTTATGAAAATTACTTTAAATCAGTTCAGCAATTAATTACATATTAATTAGCAAGACATAACTCAAGAAGCCTGTGTTCGTGTCTGGACTAGCAAATCGGACAATAAAAATAAATAAATAAATGAAAAAAAAAAACTAAATAAATAATAATAATTCCATTCATTTAAAAACAGTCTACACCACCTCCACTTTAATAGTCCACTTTATATTTATGTTGAACAAATGGCTTATTAGACAAATCTTTAACACACACTCAGCGATGTTTTATTTTTTTCTTCACGCATAATTTAAACATCACAAAACATCACAAATATCCAAACAGCATAAATATTTTTGAGTGGCATTTCTTTTTGAAACATCTGTGCTGAATATCTATTTTCGAGAACTGAACAGCAAAGACGCAGCAAATCAGGTCCATTAGTTATTTTAACACTTTTTTTTGATACGCTACACATAGAAATTATGAGTGGCGTATACAAATTTGCAATGCCTTTGAAGCAGCAATATTTCAGTCTATGCCAGCCAATTGTGTAGCGCATTTGCGCCTCGTCTTCACCATTAACTCTTTTTTTTTTCCTACACAAAATATTAAATTCTTTTCGTTTGTACGTCGAATTGCCACAACAATTTAGCGGATTCATAAATTTCAAATGCCATAGATTCTTTAGCTAATTTGAGTGGATCCGAAAAAAACTTCCGAAAGAATGTACGTCTGAAAGATCTGTAAAAAATATGTTAAGCTCCCACGCCTTGGTGAACATTTTTGGTCTACGTGTATAGTTTTCTTGTTAATTTATTTTCTGCGTATTTTAAGCGGAAATTATTTGTTTGATAGTCCAATTTTTCTTTTTTGCTAGAGAAATTTTGAATAAGCCTAAAGTGTATCGATTTATATAATTTAGTATTAAAAATGAGGAATAGTTAAACAAAAAACTTGATCGAGCAGCTTGAAATGATAAAATTTTCCAAATTCTTAAACGGAAAGTTAATTTTTCAATTAAATTTTATTGTTTTAAAATTATAAACGCACAGATATAAATTTAAATTAATAAAAATCCGCATAATTCATAATACATACATTTTTTTAGGCGTACCATTAATTCTTTTATATATTCTAGATTGCATAAAAAAAAAATTTTAAATAACATTAAAAATAAAATTATTAACAATATTAATACATAATAATAATAGTAACTAATAAAAAAATTACTCAAATTATTATTTCAAACAAATCTAAACTGGCGCCAAAACATTCGCTTGGTAGCACTCAAAATGTATAATAGTGCCGCCATCTGTTGACGAGTACTATCAACGCTGCTAATACTGCTTGGCTGTACTTGTGCGCACAGTGGTTAGTATACGTATATATATTTCTGTGATTACTAATACAATATATATATTTTTTTTTTCCAATATAATGTAAGTCAAGTACGGAGAGATCTCTCCATACCTGGTCATTCCATCGAGTGCCCGGTCGTCCTCTATGTCGACGTCCACCAATCAAGTTTGAGCCCCCCCCTGCTGGAGCTCTTTCCTTCATTCGAACGAGGTGCCCAGCCCAGTGCAGCCGCTGGAATTTTATGTGCTGGACTATGTCAACCTCATCGAATAGCTCGTACAGCACGCGGTTCATACGGGACCTAAACTCGTCGTCGACTCTAATAGGTCCGAAAATCCTCCGCGAAGAATCTTCCTCTCGAAGACTTTCAACGCTGTCTAATCCGACTCAATCACGATCCATGGCTCTGCGCCATACAATAGGACCGGGAGTATCAGCGTCTTATAGATTTTTATTATTTATGTCTTTCGAGAGAGGGCTTTACTTCTCATTTGCTTGCCCAGCCCAAAAAAGCATATGTTTGCAATCTTGATTCTATATCTGATCTCCAGGTTGGTGTTGTTGTTGCTAGTTATCTCGGATCTAAGATAGACAAAGTTTTCTACAACACTGAAGTTGAAATTCTCCATCGTCACTGAACGTCCAAGACGCATTGACGGAGTGCCAGAAGACACCAAGTACTTCGTATTGTCTTCATTCACCGTTAGACCCATAAGCCAAGCTTGTTTTTCAATGTCTGAGAACGCCTTGACATTGATGTCATCGGCGTACGCGACCAACATGACTTCCCTTTGAGACAATTAAGCCCGACATATTCTGTATGTACGGGCACTGGCGTAGGATGTATTCCATCCGAAGATTGAAAAATCGCACGATAGCGCATCTCCCTGCCAGAAATCTCTTTTGGTATTAAAGGGTTCGGAGAGATTTTTTCCCATCCTGAAAGCTTTATGCGTGTGCAAGGATAGCTAGTGCAGACAGGGCGTCGAAAAACTTCGATCTTATCCGCGTGTTCAGAGTGACTTTATAATCGACAAATAGGTGGTGTGTGTCTTTGTTAGACTCCCGGGTCTCTTCCAAGATTTGGCGTATCAGTGTGGCTTTTTGGACTGAAGCCACACTGATATAGTCCTATCAGTGAACCCGTATATGGCTCAGCTCAGCCTATTACACATCTCGTTTCTTACAGATAGGACAGAGAAAACTGAGATTCCAGTCATTGAGTATGCGTTCATCGGACCACATCTTGCATAAAAGTTGGAGCTTTGTTTTTTTTCAGCTTTTTAATAACTGAATCGACTGAATCGATAGTCCGGTGGCTCTGCAATAGTACCATCATTAACTGGTGGTTCCTGTGTCATTGCTCTATTGGCGGAATTGTGCGGTTCAATGCCTCCGAGTAGGTTAGAAAAATGACTCCTCCATAATCTCAGTGATTCCCGTAACCAGATTTCCATTTTCATCCATAAATAAAGTTACCCCGTGTTTAAAACCTTTGGTCAGACTTTTGACCTTTTCATAAAATTTTCGAGCTTCATTTTCGTCACCATTCAACATCATTAAACTCCCGCCTTTCTAGCTCCCTTTTCTTGAGTCTGAAAAGGCGATTCTCCTCTCTCCGTTGCTCTCGATATCGCTCTCTAACAGCTCGCGTTGTTCCCGACTGCGGAGTTCGCTAATAGGTGGTGTTCTGCTCTGCATTAGCATTACGACACTCCTCGTCATATCAAGAGTTAGTCATAGGCTTTGTATAACCAATGACCTTCTTGGCAACCCTATCCTTGTAGCGGGTTATGTGTCTCCAACGCTCACAAATATTTTGAGAAGCTGGAGAGGTTTCCAGGAGCATTCGGGAGAGTGTGTTTGAGAAGGCTTCGGAGGTCCATTGTGATTGAAGCTTGCTAACGTCTAGCTTTTGTTGCGTGTTCCAGATTTGCAACATTCCTATTAAAGCTGCGAACACCAGGTGAATATCGTTTAATTGTGATCCATATACCATTAGCGGGGGTCATCATCATAGGCTTTTCTCCAAGGCTTCTTTTAGAGGTAAACTGATGTTTAGAGGTAACCAAGAAATACTTGTTTTAGCGTACGGTTGTGAGCTGCTTGAGCCGTTTGTACAAGAATCATAATTCCCCAGTGAATAGGGGTGAACAACTTTTCTCACAATTTAAAGTTCTTATATAAATATATAAATTTCTTAATTAAATAATTTTAATATCACACAATAATAAAAAATGAAAAAAAAACATACAAATTAACTACTTAATTATTTGTTAAGGTTTTATAAGAAAGTCTCCTCCTCATCGCTATCCACAGACCAAAATTCGTTCACTGAAGGCGCTGTAAATATTTTTTTAGAAGAAAATTAATTAGAAATTGAACTGAAAAGTTATTTTTTTCATAAGTTTATAAATAAGAAGTTAAGATTAAGTAAATTTTAAATTAATTAAATAAATTTTTAGTAATAAGATTTAAGTAAAGAAAAAATATTATTTTCGGTGGCACCGAAGTTTTCATACGCTTTACATGCACTAAAAAAATTAATTTTAAAGCTTTTTATGCTATATTAAAGCATTTTAAATTAATTTCATAATCTTGGCATGGATCACCTCGCCAAACACTCCTTTGAAGAGGTCACAAGGTTGTTATGATGTGTCGAGTGTGAGCAAACCGGGCACATATCGCGCGGAGAATTCTAATATTCATATAAAATATGATGTAACTACCCAGTTGAGATGCCTACAGTCTCAGCGATCTCACGCACTTTCATTCTCCGAACGTCCAATTTTATTCCATGCATTTTTTCGACGATTTTTCGGGTGAGAACCTCTGAGTCGACGGAACTCAAAATATCATTGTTTAACCAATGCAATTGATGATATGGAGTCTCTTTAGTATTAATCCAGTCTTTCTTTGATTTCGGTGATGCTTTCATTTGGAACATAAACTAAAAGAAGCGGCTTGCTCAAACTTTCATAAAGTAGTCACTGTCTTATCTAACCATACTCCTTATATTAAGGAATACATGTAATGAAGTCTCAATATTAACATGGAATATGTGCTGTTTAAAAATTTCTAAACCAGTTCTCGAGATTAATGCGAACAAACAGACGGACAGAAAGATGGATATAGACAGACATACACATATAAGTCATATATAGACTAAGGGTGCTCCTATGCTTTCTTCAAGGCACTAATTTTTTTAGTTAAAATATTAATTAATTAATTAAACTGCTTTCTAAGTAGCCTACTCAAGTTAAAGTTAAGCTTGCGTTAAAATTAAATACTCAAGTTAAAAAACCGTTTGGAGTCAGTACAAGAGACGAGTTTCCACTCTTCAGCAAGCCACGTATTAGCGCCAAATCATCGGGACTCAGTGACCAGCCGGTTAATTGACCAATACTTTGTAGTTCCGGGCAGCTATCCATTAATATCTGTGTGAAACAAAATTATAAGTTAACAAATTATCGAGAAAAACCTATAAAAAAAAAAACAAACCTCAACCGATTGCACGGTAAGATTGGGCGCCAATGTAAACCAAATATCTTCCAGTTCCGCGAAATCATGTTGCACAAATATGCTGCAAGCAAAACCGTTTTATATTAAATCTCAAAAAAAAAAAAAAAAAAAAACAACAGCCAGGACACACCTAATAATATCCTCATCTGTAAAGCTGACACTATCCACTGCCAAACGCTTCAAATATTTTGAATTGCAAATAAATTCCTTAAGCGCGCTATTCATGCAGGGACTACTCAGTATTTCTAGACCTTCCAGATGTTGAAAACGCGTACCGCCAAACATATAAGCCAGATTATCCATCATATAGCAATCGAGATCAATAAGCAGCGGGCACAAACGCGCCAACTGACTCAGCTCCAGGCTACCTGTGCCCTTTATCATGGTCAAATGCCGCAAATTGAAGCCGATATTCCCCAAAAGTTGCATAAATTCCGAACATGCGAATTTGTACATCTTAATCTTACGCAGTGAAATAGTTGAGAGCGCATGTAGGCTGCCCGCTTTGGGCGTATCCAGATAGAGCGCTTCCAGGCGTGGACATGTCTTGACTATGCAACGTATTGTCGCCTCATCCGAGGCAGTGTCGTGCAAATATTTAAGCTTACATTTGAAATCTTCGCTAATATTATCGTAGATGAATTTCAAAGAAGCACCGACAAAAGAGTATGTGGAGAAGGTTTCCACATTGGGACAATGTTCCAGCACAAGCGCTATATCGGAATAGCAAATATTCTCCTCACCCGGCATGCCCACATCAACTACAGTCAGCAGTGATGCACAAACGCCACGACTCAAATAATCAATGCCGATCTCGGTTATATCCGTTTCACCGGATACATCCAAAATTTGCAAATGCGCACAATGCAAACTGATCTGCTCCAGCAGATTGTCATTGGCTATGTAGGGTACATAAAGTTTAGTTAACTGTTTACAACGTTTGACAATATCGTACATATAGTGCATATGTTCCTCCTTCACCCAAATACCCTTCAGATTGAGTATACGCAAATTGGCGCCTTGTGCGGCAATCACTTGCAAGATTTTCTCATAGTAGGAGAACGGAAATACCTCGGTCACAAGCAGTGTCACGCCACAATTGAGCAGCATTTGTAGACATGTGAAGCGCATATTGGCTTCCAGATAATCCGAACTGAGTATAACGCGAAGCAGATCCTGATAGATATTAGGCGTAGCGCCTGACTGTGACAGATATTCATTCAGTTCCACCATGACAATATTTATATCGAGATGCAAATCGGGTGCATAATGCACATAGCCAAGTGTGGAGACAAGCAAGTTGGCCAATTCAGCGAGCGAACTATCGCTCAGCGAGCGTACAACGCACTTTTTTGACATGTTGTCTGCGGTGAAGGTTAAATTTGCCAAACAAAAAAAAAAAATGATGAACTTTTTTTTTTAACAAAAGTTTGTAAACAAACTTGGTTTGTTTTGTTTTCGTTTGGAAACCGGCGTCTCGTTTGAGAGTTTTGTTTTTTTATATGTAGCTATGTAATCTTTATATATATATATATATATATATATATATATATCGAAATTATATAGACATATATACAAGCAAAACACTCGAATTCGCGCAGACTTTTAGACGCTGTGCAGCTGTTACATCACTTGCATAAGATTATTGTACAAATTGTTTTTTTCGTAGCACTTTTTTGGAATAGCAGCAATTTTTTAATTAATTTTCTTTTCGATTTATCGTTTAATTAATTTTTCTCCGCTTTTATAAACATATATTTATATGAACTGCCTATAAATACTGAGAAGCCAACGCAAATCAGGGAAAGAAAAATCGCAAGCGATACTTTTCGCTAAGCAAGCGCGTTCTGCACTGAAAACAAACTATTTTTGAAACAGACGTGAAATATATTTCAAAACACAAACCCAAGAAAATAGATTAGCATAAATAAAAACAAGAAGGAATGGCTATATTCGACTTGAAAATACCCTATAGAATATTAACTCTATAGTCGAGTGTGCTCTAGTTTGAGATACTCTGCACTTCCCATTGAACCATTAATTTGTATGGAGGATAAATTAATTCCTGAATTTTTGTGCTATATTTTATTAAGATTTGTAGAAGATACTAACATTTTTTGCTTCAAGCTTACAAAAAACACAACAGAATATTTTTTTTTTTTTTTTTACAAATAACAAGAAAGAGGTTTAAATTTGTAAGGCGCTAACCAGTTAATGTACATGTCTTCAAAATTTGGCATTTTTTGCTAAACTAAACCACAATAAAATGTTTCCTTAAAAATCCCCAGAAAGAGGAATAGATTTCTATCGAGACTATCCCTTTTAATTTTCCGATTATATTCTTTGAAATCTGTGGCAGAACTTCAGATACTGCAGTGCCGGGTCATGAACAAATGGCTATGGCAATCAAAGATATAGCAATGATGCTATGATTCTGACAAGACAACTTATTCTTCACAGTCTAAAATAATGTGAAGCTGTAGCCAAAAGTAGACTTGAAATTAAATACTGATCACTATGTGGACTAATGTATGAAATAGGGTCTTAGTCAAAAATAAATTTCCACTTTTTGCGAATAAAGAAGATGTCTGCAAATCAGATTTTTACCTTTGTCAGCTGTTTTCTCGAAAACTTGTTTTTGCACGTAAGCTCCCTTTTCATAGGCCAGGTCACATTAATACTTTATGGGGTCTGCCTTGTCTCCTTCTGTCTGTTACATACATTAGCACAAAATTACAATACCCTTTTACTCTATATGTAGGTACAGAGTATATAATAAAATTTTATCAAAACAAACAAGCGAAAATTTATTTTCGGTGGACCACAAAATTTAATACACTTCACATGCAATTAAAATTTGCGGTGTTTTTAAATACTGTGGTAACTAGGGACAAACAAATCTTGATATATTTTATACCCAAAAAGTGTACTCTTTCATCGGTCCACGTTATAATTGATAGATTAAGTTATAAACACTATTAAATATTCATATATAAAGGGTATTTCATCTAAATTTACCATCCAAAATACTGCCACTTCCTAAACATTTTAATAAAATTCTAAAAAACCACATTTCCTGGCCTATATCAAACCACATAAACCGAAAGGGTATCTAATTGTATAGGACTATTTCTTCTAATCAATGCCTAGCTAAAAAAAGTAATGGATCAGGATATGCACAACGTAAACGATTAAAATTAAATATTTTAACAAGATATATCAAAGAAGGATAGCAAGACAAACCGTGAAATAAATAATACTACTACACAAGATCTAGTAACAGTAAAATTATGAAAGAGTCTGAGAACCATAGACTTAATACAACACTTAATTAAGCAAAATATGGTTAAATATAATGGAGTAGACAAGATGATGTGTTTCGACTTATCAACTTAGTTCTACGCACATATAAAAGGTACTTAAAGTCTGTAAAATAGATGTACCGATATATTGGTATATACTGCTACTCTGCTGCTTCGCTCTATCTCTATTAAATTTTCCTGCTCCGGGGTGAACTCCAACTCCCTAGACAAAGATCATTTTGACTGTCAAAAGTTAGCATATTCAGTGTACACAATTAATGCGGAGGTTCTTTTTTTCCATTGGTCTTAATAAACTCAGCATTTTGTCAAAAATTAAAATTATTTTAGTTACAAAAGTGATGTGTATTGAACCTGTGATAAGCAAACAAAGGTACATTTGTCTTCTTGTTCTTGAACATATTCTACTCGTTCTCTCAATAAAATATGTCTTATCTTCTTAATTGAAACACCAAATCAATGCAGTTATAAGATTTTGCATTTACTGCTTCAGCATAAACAGTTGCTCTCACGCTAAGCAATTCTTTAGCTAACTGCGCCGGGCACCCTTGCGCGTCATTTCTTTTTAATAAATTTTAAGCTCTTTGATAAATTTTGCAAAGCGCGGACGTGAATTTAAACTGTTTGGTGACTAAAAAAAAGAAGAATTTTCTATAAAATATGGTTTAAATTAATTAGTAAAAATATGCAGCATAAAATTTAGTGCGGGTTTATAAATACGGAAAATGTTTCAAAAGTTGTTCATAAAATCGGTTCAGAACTTTCGATGTGAAGTGTAAAAATTAATTAAAGAAAGCATTCAAAAAGTTTGCTACTGGTTTTTAAGCTGTTTCACATTTGTTTTACTTTTGTTGTGTTTTTTATGCTTTTACCTTTGTATTTTACAAAAAGTTTTCTTATTTAAAAGTAGAGTTAATTAAAGTAAAACAAAAAGAAATCATATTCATTGCTGCTAAATTTTCATGTTCGCGTTTTGTACAAAATGCTCAATTGCCAATATGCACAAAAAATAATGGTGAGTCATACCTCAATACGTATATATGTACATAAAGTGAAGCATGACAGTTGGTTACCTAAAATATATTTACAGACATAAGCAACAGCTTAAATGAGACAAATTTCGGATTTCAGTTTTTGTTTTTATGAATCGTTTGTTGTCGTTGTAAATCATATTTCAAATATACACAGATTAAATGGAATACTTAATTATAAACAATTATTGTTTAGGCCATGCCATGTGGAGTAGTATGATGAGAGTTTACGAAAATATGTTAATTTATTTCGTTTCGAGTGAGCTTTCGCTTAATTTCTGTTCGATGACAAGATTTGTATCGAATTTAAGCGCTGAATCCTTTGGTTGCGGTGCGCGCGTTTGCACATTAGTAGCGCTGGCAATTACCTCCTGTCCGATAGTCTGTGCAGATGAATTGCCAGTATTAATTGACGGCAGACTTGGCACAGGATAATAAGTGCTTGAATGATCAGTAACAGCCGGATCTGAACCAATACGCGGACGCGTCATAACATTGGTACTATCCGAAGAGCTGCTCTCTGAGGACGAACCAGCACTCAGTGCGCTCAACGAACTCTGTGCGCTGGACGTTTCGACGAAACTTGTAGTAGCGCGCACCACTGGCGGTACATGTGTCGGCGGCGGTGGTGGTGGTGGCATGCTGCCGGGCACAACACGCGGCATTTGAAAGTTCGATTGATAGCCTAAACGTGCTGCGACATGCGGTGTGCCAGCGGGCAATGTTTCGAACGACATTAGTTCGCCAAAGTAGACGTGCTGTATGACGGGAAATTTACAAAGTATCTAAAACAAAAATATTTATAGATATACGAGTTATACGCGAAAAGTTAATGTTTCGTGTGCTCACCTCTTTCTCGTACATCTTAACCAAGCCGGAATTGATTTTAATCCATGAAGGCACCGCTGTTATGCTCCATAATTGATTCGAATGCTCACCAAAGTGGCCGGTCTTAACCTTTGAAATATAATCAATACAACTCATAAACATATAATCGTCTTTATATTTGATAATGACTTCTTCATCTAAAAATTTGGCGGGATCGAATGGTGTGTTGTCTGTGAAAAGAAGGAAATTGTATTAGTATTGAAACGTTTAAGGATTTCGATAAAAGTTAATTAAAAACAAGAAAAACAAAGGCTCGCCGAATGAAAATTCTATATTCTTGTAAAAGTGAAACGTCACGCGCATACGTTACGAAAAAGATGTGTTAAAACAGTTTAATCGTGACAATAATATGGACAACTGCCTAGTTTTCGAATCCTGGCTAAGAAGCAACACCTGAATCAAGCTATGCAACTTAAACTGCTATAGGTAAGTCTGAACATAAATTAAAGAATGTAGAATGGCGTATTTAAAAAAAATATTCGCTATAACCTGGTACCCCTCCTAGAACAACAATTATAGCATCCATGGGAGTATAATTAATTGGGCTATAGATATTTGTTTATGCTTCCTCATTCTTAAAAGACACTTGATATAGCTTTGAATATAAAAAACTGTTTTGTTTATAGCGTGCAGATTCTACAGCAAAGCAGACAGCCATGCGTCATTGCAAAAACATGTAATTTTAATCTCATCCAGGTACAAATGATACTCTTAAAAGCCTTATCTTAAATTTCGTAGCAAAATAAACTTGAGTCATATTTCTCATGACAACAAAATATACATTTCTAACTCGCAAATCTTTCTAAAGCAAATAACCACACTGTTCTGTACGTACCCTACCAACTATCCCACTACATTTAGCTGCATTAATACTTACATGTCATTTGTGCGCTGCCCCAAACGAAGGGCACAAATTGATAATCGTCCAGCGACCAAACGCCTTGACTGCCAGCCGGTTCCATGTTGTAAGTACGCTGCAGGCGACGCACAAAAATCAAATAACGATTGAACAGGCACAATGCAGCAGCTACTATATCCTCTTCCTGTAGTACTTCTGCCTTGAACAGTGCGCACAGAAAGAATAGAAACGATAACTCATGTCCGGTGCCATAATCAATGCGCGTTGAATTGCCAAAAGAGCTCGACATGTACTGGCCCAGTTCGTTCAACAGGCTGCACTTGCTCTGCGGTATAGCCTGTTCGAGCATAAAGAATATATCGCGATACATGGCACGCGCCCAATTGCGATATGCTTTATTGCCAAAGCGTTGTGGCTGATCTTGTGGCGGATTTGTTTCAATAAGCTCATCCAGTTTATCAAAGATGCTGATCAGCTTGCCGGTCATTTCTGAGATATGTATAGGATCGGTGGTCCTAATGCCTTGTATAGCAGTGCTGGTAGCATTTATATAACAGATGAGATCATGATAGGCATACGAACGTATCCATTTAGGCATGTCATCGTGTGAGTGTACCATTTTTGTAGGACCTTGTTCGAACTTGGCTGAAAGTCATTCAAAAAAAAAAAAAAAACAAATAAAATAAAATAAATATTGCAATTTATTTAGTTTGCAAAATACTTACCCAACAGCTTAACTGGATCTTCATTTGAGGCCAACATTTTGCGTTTGATTTTTTGCTATGCTTTACTTGTTTCTTAGGTTTGTACAACTTGTTCAATCAATTAAATAAATAAATATGAATTTTATTTCTCTTGACATTTTATGCACAGCAAAACAGAAACAGCTGTTGCTTCAAAGTTTGGTCATATTTAATACTTTTATGTTGTGTGTCATTTTTCGGTGCATAAGTGTTGCCATTAGTAATGGTTCTATATGAAGTTGTATAGCCTTAACTGTACAGCTGCATTGCTGCATAAGTGCAAAAGAGTTAGAAAAATTTAGATACAAAGCCGGCTATATTGTTGTTTTTGCTGCTAACAAATTTTTGCCACATAAAATTTAAACAAAATGATTGAAACTCTATACCAGCTACCATATTTGATATTAGTGCCACCTAATATTAAAGTACGTCGCTTAACAATACCAACACCTTCCCCCATGGCCGTATTTTCTGCTGTGCTTATTTCATATTTTTTGGTCACCGGTGGTAAGTGAAAACGCCTTTTAAACTAGTCAGCGCCCACACAAACTGATTAATATTTAAAACTATTAACACGCAGGCATTATATACGATGTTATTGTTGAACCGCCTAGCGTTGGCGCCACTGTAGATGAGCATGGACACTCCCGGCCGGTTGCCTTTATGCCGTATCGCGTCAATGGTCAATACATTATGGAAGGCTTGGCCAGTAGTTTTCTATTTACTATCGGTGGACTTGGCTTCATCATTATGGATCAAACACATGCACCCGGCAAAACAAATCTCAATCGTTTGCTGCTCACTGCCATGGGTTTTATTTTTATCCTCGTTTCATTCTTTACCACTTGGCTGTTCATGCGCATGAAGCTGCCTAGCTATTTGCAACCTTAGGACGGCTTGGATGAGCCGGATCAAGAGTGTCTCATGGATTAACGTGCTCTCTATATAAAAAACGAAAACTTATCTTACAATACTTATGGTATGAAAATTTAAAAAGTATTAAATACTACGAATTCTTGAATCTTAGCGCAACAATTTTAATAGCCAGCCACGATTTTATATAAAAAAAAAAAACAAATTATACAAATAAGCTGTAAAGTTTGCTATCATTATTAAAGTAAATTAAGTAATTGTAAACTTGAAAATGTATTGTCAAGTAATAGCTAAATAAGTACATAATAGCTTAACCAATCTGTTTTGTAAGTCTTAAATTGCTTTTTTATGTATTGCTAAGATAAAAGTTCAATTCTTAATGTAATAGGATTACCAAAGCCGTCGTTTCTAGACGTCAAGATTTGTAATGTGACCCAAACCTAGAAATACTACAGTAGTAATAATGCGGAACTTGATTCTTTTACGTAGACCATATCATTGGTTACACCCACTGCAAAAGTGCGATGTCCTCAAGTCGATCTTCTATTCAGGTGCAAAGCCAAATAATAGTGATGGGTATTTTGCGGAATAAGATTACTGTTAAGGTAGGCGGTTTAGCATTATTATTTTTGCGAAGTGTGAATACCTCGCTTGAGTGCTTCTGATGATGAATTTCGATATTCCATCGTTTCAATGCCTTCATGTATCAAGTATCCTTGGGCATGTTTTATAGCTTCGTTAAGTCGTTTGGAGGTAACCATGATCGCTGTGTCATTACTATAACTAAGTATAGTACTTGCGTTAATACGTCGGACAGTTGATTTATAGTCCCTTGCATGTAACATAAAGGATATTTCTTTCATGCCAAATTCTGTTGAATGCCTTTTTAACATTAAGAAACACAAAACAAAATATTGGTATTTCGTAACCAAACTCCAATAAAATCCCTAATGGGTTGATTGCGAGTCGGTGGTCTTTTCATGTTGGTTCATATCTTCCATAGATTAAAATTTCAAAATTTGAATTTTATTTCTCTTGTAACCAAGTATTTATATTCACAACCTCATATTACATAATTTTAGGAATCCTGAAAGGCAATTGGTGTAAAGAAACGGGCCCAGCACGCTTCCTTGAGGCACGCCTGCATGTATGCCTTTTTAACTCAGATGTAGCGCTTTAATGTCTCACGTAGAAACTTCTGCCCTGCAGATATGATCGAATAAAGCGGAACTGTATGCAGGTTAATGTCATTTTTATTTTGTATAACAGCCGCTTGTGCTATACGTGATCAAAAGCTTGTTTCACGTCAAGAAATACGGCCGAACAGAACTGTTTCTCTTCAAAAGAATTTTGAAAAACTTCAATGATTCTGTGAATCTGCTCTGGAGTTCCGTGCCTAGTGCAGTTAGCACTCTACGAAGGAATATTCTTTCTTCTTATTTTTGAGAGTACCGCCAGCAGACTGATAGGGCGATACTATGACAATTCGTTCTCGGGTTTTCCGAGCTTTGGAATTAGAATTACCTCTGCACACTTCCACTGGTTAGGAAACACACGTTAAATATTTGCACTATCAGTTCTAGACTTTCGTGAAGTACTTTAATGGTTGCAATGTCGATTCCGTCGTATTCAGAAGATTTTTTTCTTGTCAGAAGTCTTATTTCATTTTTAAGCTCTTCCAAACTGGCTGGAGTTATCGGAACCATTGTCACTGCAATGTGCTGTGACCACTCTGTCTACTTCTGCTTCGTGTGCACTGCTGCAAATCGCGAACGATGTAAATTGTTTCTGAAGGTGTACAGCGAATGAGTCAGCTTTTTCCTGGTTGCTGTGACACCAATCCCCATTAGGTGTTTTGATGGGAATTAAACGTCGAACTCAACGTTTTAAGTATTTTGTGGCTTTCCATAAATCGCATTTGGGTACATGAACTGGTTGATTGTAAATAATTTATAAATGCGGTTATGCTTTCTTTTCGACCTTATAATGATTTATCATCGGATAAATTTTTGTATCATTTGAAATATTACCCCAACCATATTACACTAACGAGCATTGTAGCCAATTGTATTTACGAAGAAAGTGAGGAGCTCCTCTACCTATAGACTATGGTTGAATTGGGTAAGAAAATTGTTGCATATAATTTCTTAGAAACAATACTATGCGCTATCCTGTCACATATTGACGTGAACGATAACATCTCGTTTGGAACAACTAGCCCGAGTTGTCGACGGATTGAATGGGCTTCAGTAGCAACGATTCTTTGTGTGATCAATCACCGCATAACATCCACCACGGCTTGAGAAGGGAAAGCTATATAGCAAAGTTTGTTAATCCGTTTGTGTTTGTATCTGTGAAAATTTCTTTGATTAAAAAATATTTAGAGAAACTAAGCTAGACAACATGGAAGGCAGACATACGGACTGAAACCAAAAGGTTGTCGTGTTGATCGGGATGTAGAAATTGACTAAAAACTCCACAGGAAAAAGGTCTTGTGCCGACCAATATTTTTATACAAAGAAAATAGATATTAACAGCTTAAAAATTTATTATTATGACCCGACAATGGTCTGCTTACGGTTTTGCTCCCAAATTCTGCTTATTACTGTTTAGCATAGCGCATGGCTGAAGCTTTCAATCAAATTGATGAATATTCGTGGAAAGAAAAATTTTATTATTCTCCAAAGCAGCTAGAAATAGCCTCTTTTAATAATAAACTGTATTCCACTGAAAAATGAGTCTCGGTGGATTTACAAAGAATTATATGCAGCAAATGCGTCATACTTGTCTTGTTTCACAAATGATTCCGTTGATCCTTAACTATTTGCGTAAGCGAATCACGTATGTAGGCAAATTACTTCCGATTTTTTTGTGTTGGCTTTTAATTTTAACAACAAATTGATTTCGAAGCATTGTTCGATTGTATGTTCCACTCATTGATGCATTTATTTTTCTTTAAATTTAAATCATAAATTGTTATAAAGCATCACACGTTGATTGTTTTGTTTGGCATAAAACTTCTTCGATACGCTTTATAAACGGACAATACAGGCAGCTGAGTTTAAAGTTTCCTGAGTATCCTTTTGTAAATTTTATATCAAACGAAAAATCTACTTGGTCAGCATTTCTAAAAGTTTGTGAATTTGCAGATGCAGATGAACCGCTTTGAAACTATAAACTAAACTATGCAATGCTTTTATGGTGTATCGTTTTATACTTTAGATATTGTTTGAAATGGGTATAGTAGTTGGGGCATGAAGTTTGTAACATATTTAAGGAAATAGCATGAAGAAAATATTTTGTTTATATATTCTGGGAATTTATTGAGCATTTAAGCTTAAAGAAGAAATCTTATTCAAAAGTGCAAATTTCTGTTAAGTGTGGAGCTTAAAAAGAACTTCGAATTTCAATGAATTGCTTTATCATACTTATCCCCATTTTTGAAGAAGATACTTTAAATAAATCTGGTAGATAAACTTCTTCTTTTTTAAATCACTTCGAATCACACGAAATAAGCCCCCTACACTAAATTTGAATGCATATTGCTGCACAAAAAGCAAACTTCTTTCGAGGTTAACCATTTCCAAACTGCACATAAAATAGAGATACATATAGCCAAAAAAAAAAAAAAGAAAAAAAAGTTCAGTAGATTATTTTGGCTGCATTCTATCTTTCTAGTTTATTCTTTCACTTCCAATCGATTGGTTGGCAAATTTATTAGCTTTCACTTTTCATTTGTGGCTTTATTTATTTTCTTTTCTTTCGTTTTTTCTAAACCGGAAACGGAAATACTTGTACCGTGCTCAAGTCTAGTGGACCACTAATTGAATGTGGACACTTCTTTCGTTTTAGTTCTTCTTTTGCTTTCGAGTAGTCAATTAGTTATGGTACGACTATGTGTGTCAGCATAGCACACAATCATTTGTATCTGATGCAATTTCTTGCTTGAATTATTTTTCGGAAATTTTTTATTAAATTTTGAGAAATATTTGTACAATTTGCTAAATTTTATTTGTACATAAAGTACTCGTTAGACTCGTTTGTAGAATAAATATGCGGTTAGCTGACTGTCGGTATTCGTTCGAAGAAAGCGTCATTATCAAGTCAATCCAAGATACAGCTCTATATGTCACACAATGTCATATGTCATCAAGAATGGTGTCGTAGAGCAGAGGGCAGTGAACGGCACAGAATGTTGGGGAAAATGAAAAAATCCAAAATAGTACCCTTGGATGATTTCGATGAAAACTGATGACAAAGGAAATTATTCTACCGCAACAGAACAGCCAAAGTATTTAGGGTTAAGAGACCTTTTTAGGTCAAAGTGTGGCACTACCATATATACTCTATTGATTCAAAACTATCAAAACATTCTTTACTGATAAATTCAGTCCTCTTTTGATCCTGATTAGTGGATTGCTTAATGACGATAATTTGGACTTTTATCGACTGACATGAGTTAAATTTTCTTTTAAAAGCGTAAAAAAAAAACTTAGCAATCTGATGGTATCTTAGCTGAACTTATAAAATGGAGAAGGTATCTACGCAACCAGACTATTGAACTACTTCTTCAATAGATGAACTGTTTGATTATTTATGGGGCATGTTGTATCATCTTGTTGGAACCACTGCCCATCTAATTCTGCGAAAGAAGAGTTTTCTCACATGGCAAGGTAGCGGACTCCATTGGTCGTTACATAACAATTATATTCATTGACGAAAAAAATTTGGTCCAATCACACCTTCAGCATGAAATTCACCACACACGGTCAGTTTTGTTTGCAATAAAGTTTCATGAAGTACACGTGATCCTCTTGATGGCCAAAAATTCTTGTTTTCTATTAAGCCAAAAATATGTTTCAAAGCTGAGAATGATATTTCGATTATATTTCCAAAATATTAAACAGCAAAGAACAGCACTTCTAGGCATAGGTTACTGGCTCTGTGGATATTGAGTTTAGCCCTTCAAATACGCATTTGGCAAAGCGCTTAGGTCGAAGTTTCTTATAGGAAAATTCTAGAGTTCTCTTGGTAGCACGTTTCAATGCATTTCAAAATAATTTGAGATAGGAAACCATGTGGAAGTGATCTTTCAAAAATTCTTTTAGAGTAAGATTGGTTCCTTCCGTTACTCTTTAATGTATGTAGAGCATCTTGAAGTGTGAAATAACTTACTGGTCCATAGTCTGAAGTAATGGAGTGATGTTAGGCGGCATAACGTGAGCTTTGATGCATTGAAATTCCTTAATGAGTAAGTCTTGTAAGTCTGGTGGATGGCAAGTCCTTCTCACTCAAATATACTATAAAGATGTGCCATAAATTTGAATGACTCAATTAATAAAATGGCGTCATTTCACCCAAACTTGTACTGTTGGATCTCTATAGTCTGATGGCCGAGCAATGTTTTCTCTTCTGCTTTAAATAGGGTTTTCCCCAGGAAAAACCAGTTGGCGCAATTAGCATCTTTTTCTTGAAATCGCCAACGAATTTCTTTGCTGCCTATAGTCTACGCATGCTGCTTCATCATGCCTCTCAAATCTATGGATGTCAGCACGTTCTTTAAAATTCTTGAACCATCCTTTACCTCAAAATTTTTAATATACAATATCGAATTTCGTTCAAAGGACGAACTGTTGCACTAATCCGTTTGACAACAAGCCAAGCGCATTATTATTAAATATGATAGCATTGCGTGAGCTGCATACATCAAATAGAAACTAACTGATTTCGTGGTCCTTGAGTTTTTGTACGTTTTATGATTTCAAGCGCGAAATAGTTGTCAGCCTTTTGCGCTGTTGCTGTTAAAATTGTCATTTTTGTTGCCGTTGCCATGTTGCAAAGTTGCATGCAACAAAACATCCGTTTTGCATTTGATTTCAACAACTTCCGCATGAAATACGCTGAAAAATAGTTTCCCTTGACAGTTGAGTGTATGAACAAGAGCGACTGACATGAAAGGATACTAAATAAAGTTCACTTTTTTTTGACTCTATTTCATTTAATTTGAGTGCATTTGATTAACTGCGGTTTTGCTTTTAAATTTTTAATGTGTCCTTTTAAAAAAGGATACATTATTTGTATTTCATTCAAACGAAATCATTGAAAACCAACTTGACTCAAAGTGAGTCTGGTATAAATTTGAGTTAATTTCATGCAGCACGAAATGAAATAAAAAATTCGTTTGAGAACTTCGCGTAAGACAAGTTTTACGATGCTGCTTATCTTAACGCATCAACTGCAAGTCATCAAGGCGAAATCTCTGCTGAAGAATATAGAAAAAAAGGACGAAACGAAAGCGAGTATCATCAGCAGTAAACTGCGTCATGCTGACATGATTTGAAAAAGCGGAGTTGAGCATAAACTGACTAAGAACGAAGAAGTAAACATGGCAAAAAGCGGTAGCAACAGAAGTAGGAATGTTGCAAGCGTGCATAGACGACTTTGAAATGCGTTGCCAAATGGAAAGGAATACAAAATTTTGCCATTTCTGCTGCTGCTTGTTGCATACATTTGCACAATTTTAGTATACCCTACGCAGGCAATAAACATAGCAAAAAGCGATAGCAAATCGAAAAAAAAAAAAAACAATTTTAAGAAATAATGGCTGCACAAAATAACAAAATGGCGCATACCTTTTCAAGAGCAAAAACGCCGTGCTGCGGTGTAGTAAAGAATTGCACGCGTGCGAATACCAAATTGCATTTTTTTCCTGTTTTTTGCTTGATTTTTTTTTTGTATTCCGCTGCTGATCCTACTGCCATATTGTTGTAGTACTAACAACAACAACAACCATAGTAGACTAAATAGGCAAGGTGGAGTCATGTCGTATAAGGCCAAATAACTGCCAACATAGCTGCTGCACATCGTCCTTTTGCCTTCGACATGGACAGGCTTTAAAGCCAGACAGATGCATTAGCACAAAAACATGAATTGGCTATGCTCCAAGAGCATTTTGTCGACAGGATGTGAGAAATTCCATGTGGCGGCATCAATAGCAAACATCAGAGGCCGCACAAACGAGCAAACGTTCGTTCGTACTATGTCCAGACAGATCTAGCCATACTCTATAAGTTTAAAGTAGTATTTTGTAGCAAATTTCGGTAGAGTTAGGAGGTAGTATAGTGGAGGGTCATATGTTAAGTATTCGAAATAAATTTTGTAGGTCTTTTTCTAAGCCTTTTAGAATTCTATAATTTCTAATCCTTTTATTATGGTCGGGAGCGATAGAGGCGTCGATATAGCCATGTCCGTCCGTCCGTATGAACGAAACGTTCTGGGAATCGGTAATATATAGAGAATTCGTTCTTTTTACAATCGACTAGGACTTCTCCGGAATTTTACAAGTTTATTTTGAAATTTTGCCCCTAACCCCTTCCCATAAAATCAACCTCAACGTTCAAAATTTCTTCGGCACTAAAAAAAAAACAAAAATTTCCAAAAATTTCATTAAAAATTTTATAATATGCTTGTTATGCTTCCGTTCTTCATTTTTCTCTTCATACTGTGAGAAGTGGGAGAAGCAAAATACTTTTCGTCAGTACCATATTTGTTATTAATTTTCTATCTTAAGCATAAGCTAGGGAAAGATTTAATGTGTTTGTTAGGAAAGGATTTAGGTTTGGAAATTCGAGCGCATATATATGGATCAATTTGTCCAGCTTTATACCGATGTTCCAGACTTTTTTTTTTGTCCATTGAACAAATTCGTGAAGATATAATTCGAGTAGATCTCATTAGATCCTGCGGGTCGTTCACAGTTAAAAAGAACCTTTTAGAAGTTCACTTTTATCCAGAATAATGAAGAAGGCACAACTGAGGCGGCCGCAGATACTTGAGTTTATACAGAAGACCGTCATGCCTCAATCAATCAAAGATATTCCTTATATCTAGATTAGCAGCCACCACATAGATCTTAGCATAACAACCGACAAGGATAAATTTTACCATCATATTGAACTGTTCCATCATTCCATGGTATTTACCTAAACGAAAAAGAAAGGGTGGTCCCCTTCATCTTAACATCTTGTTAGGGGGCACCTCTTGAAGTGCTATGCTACGGTGGATAGCAGATTAATTGGTCTGTACTAGTCTATTGTGAAGGAATGTATCCTAGTCTTCAGAGGATTAGGAAAAGAAAAGCGGCTAAAGCCTTCAGTGTGATATTTTCGCCTGGAGCCTTCCTGGTGTTCAGATATGTTATATGTGACTTAATTTCTTGAGCATTGATAGGGGGACTGGAAGGAATAACTGACCATTACTGCATTTTCTGCATTCGAAGATCATCATTAACTGCGTCCTCTCGTTCCTTAATCCAGAAACTACCAGCCCTCCTGATCGGTAATTTTGGAGACAAATACTGCTTGCATCTGATGCGGCAATTAAGCCGCCATAGTCTCCTCATCACCAGCATCTGTCTCTATTTTGGTTTATGTGCTCGTTCAAAATTTCGGATGTAGGAAAAAAGAGCAGCTGTGTGAAACTTATTAAGGTATAGAGTGGCTACATTGTCGATGTTCTGTGGTTGAAGGGTCACGAGGTTTAGTTAGTGGGTTTACTCCACCTCCCAGCAAAATGTAGCTGTCCTATAGGAGTCAGGTCTTCGAGCTGAAGTCCAAATAAACCATTTCGGGAATGCGGTTCGAGAATAGCTGATATTCTGCCCCTTTTCACAAATCTTCTGCTCCGTAGCAGTTGAATGCAAAGAAATTGTTGTTCGGCAAAACTTATTCTTACAATTTACTATTTTTGGTTCGGCTCTAAAGCTGAAATTTTGAATGGTATTAGAGCTTAGATAGAATCGAGTGAGATGGCTTTTTGAGTGGCTTTTCGTTCTTTAAATGCCTCATTATGAAGAGCATAAATCATGTCCTTATGTTCTCCACTACAAGAAATAACTTTGCTTTGCTGAAGGCTTCTGAAGCCTTCCTCTGCACACCATAGAGCCAACTCCTATCACAAAACAGAGGACCCATAAAATAATATTTAATACATTAAGTGATACAAAAAATTCTATTAAATTGTGATTATCTCTGACCCATCGTATAACTCTCGTATGTGTGCTCTAGGCATGTGCAGTTTAAGTGCAATTTTTTTTTTTTTTTAATATCGTTTACTGGATGTGCAGGATGTGCTGCTTGCTGCTTAACTCTCGGACTTTAATGTGCATTACGTGTGCGTTTTATTTTTTTTTTTCCGACATGTTGTTACTTGCTCATTGAAATGGTTTTGTTTCTCTCGACTTGCATTGTTGTTGGTTGTCTCGCAGGTCAGGTGCTTGGTGGATTAATTAGAAAATGCTACGTGCAGGCAGCTTGAATATACGTCAACAGCATATTTGCCGCTTGCCGCATTTAACGTGCATATTGAAGTTTTCTAATTACTTTGCATTCTTGCAGTTCGACACACTTCAACAACCCACAATTCTATCCGACTCATTCACCCAATCACCCACTCACTGCATTTGCATTAAATGATCGACTATGTGAAAGTTTTTGGGAAATTCGTTTATCACTCATTTTACGCTTCATGAAACATTTTCACAGCCACTAAAAATTTTGTTATTATTTTTGCATAGTTTTCGGCTTCTTTGCTTTTGTTGGCGGCGAAGTTTGTCAAACTTTTGCCGGATAAAGTTTTGCTTAAAAGCCGCAAAGAAATTAGTACCGCATTCGGTGTAAACTTGCGCAGCCCACACAATAAATAGCTTTTGGTCTGGAATCGAGTTAGCTGATAAGAAGTGGAAGTAGCGCAAAATGCATCTTGGAGAGAAGTTATTCTAGTAACACAGATTTAAAATTAGATGAATGTAAATATTCAATTGAAGTTTTGGGAGATGTTTTAATAAAAAAATATCCACCCATAATTCTGGTGAAGAACACAGTCAGCAAAGCTCTACGTCAGCTATGCGGAAATGATTCAGAAACTTCAAAATTATTCAAAAAAAATTGTTTTAATCAAGATTCAGATTCGTGAGAGTTCTTAAAGCTCGAATTGATGCATATCATCTACGGGCTACACCTTATAGAAGGTTTGTCACTTTCATTTAAAACAATTAATCTGCAGAAACAATTGGAGATTCTAAAGATATCTTTCTCTTATATTCTCCAAGATCTTGTTGTTCATACGTACAACTAGACAGACATCTTCAAAAAGTGTAAATATTTTTTTAGATCTTTAAACGGAATTTATTAGATAGACTTTTTAGGCTAAACATATATGGTCTTCCCAGTTAAGATGACTTTCATATGCTTTCTAAGAATAACGTATGAGGCAGATATTTATTAGGTGTAAAAATAAGTTTCCCTTCCGACCCTTTCATTTATCGAAAATGGAGCATTTATTGTGAAAGAACGAAACATATTCGAAATATTGCCCATTGCTTGCCACTAGGTTTTACCATCTTTCTGGTCGCATAAGTAATACCACGGCCGAAGAATGCTTCAGTTTTCTAGGCTTTCCATCATTCGACTTAATTTTCGGTCTCATCATATGATGAAAAAATACAGAGGGAGCAATGACTGCTGAATACGGCAGGTAAAGTAAAACTTCCCAATTGTGTATTTCCAAGAAGATTTTGACCAATGCCACAACATGTAAAAAAGTATTATCAAGTAGCATCATAAGTATTTTGTAACTGGAGTAATATTGGGCACACTTTTTTCGGGTATTCGTCTCAATTTGGTCTATTGTGTTCGGTGTTCAAAGAGTTAAGTATTTTGGATCACTGAATCCGAGGTTAGAACATAATTTGTTTATTTTTTTAATATTAAAGAACTTATCATTTCTGAAACCAAGTTTCCATGTACTCTGTGGAATTGGTCTAGGCAAGGTCAGCAAGGACTTTTTGAACTACATATTTAAAAAATCTTAACCCTTCTCACATTGCTTATAAATACTGCTGTAGTATGTTCCATTTGTTGCTTTGTTGACGAACTATGTACAGTACCGATTATAGGATTCAACATAGAATGGCTGTGTGTTGGGAAGTGAGGATAGGCGGTGTGCTATAACTTGATAACCAAAATTTTGGAGTACCAAGTTATGAAGATCTTTTGAAGTAGTATGAAAGAAAAGGTGTTCAATAAGGTGTTCAATTAGGGTTCAATTAGGTACCAGGTCGCTTTAGTCCATATGTCTCACCCTGAAACCGCCACCTTCAGAAGCGTTAAATGTGTGGTTGAACTTTCGGCCAACTGTACCATCAGTTGCTTCAACGAAAATAAATGGATGTACGGATTTACTAAAGAGTTTTCAAAAGGTTTCAGATGAGCAACTTTTGAGTGAAATTATCCAAAAATTAGATTTGAATACCAAGCATTGTAGATAGGAATTTAGATGTTTCGGACCGAATAGATGCCAATAGGTTCTTCACCGATGTATCCAAACTTTATTCGGTGTTGGTTCCAGCGCATTATTGTGGTGTTTTCGTAATTATCTTCAAAGAATAGAATGCGTAGAAGATTCGAATGATGTTGCAGGATTTTTAAAATTTCTTGTCAATTTTTGATGCACGCCATGAGCTTTCCGTACCCACCGATATTCGAATAGATACATTTTGGGGAAAATCCGTATCTTGTTCAATCATACTTAAGCCAATATTGACCACACGTTTAAGTGGAATACTCTTTACATCTATTAACACATTCAACGGATTGAGCTTCTTGATCCACTAAGTGGGTTTGTAGGCTGGAGTAGGCTGCTAGATCAACGGAGTAGGTTGTTAGATCAAATGAGTGGGTTGCTAGATAAACGTAGGAGTAGGATTTAAGTTCAACGGAGTAGCCTTTCAAACCAGAAGATCAATGGATTGAACTTCTAAATCCAAGTGGAACGAAGGTGTAGCCTTCTATATGAACGGAGTAGGCTTTGAGATCAAATGAGTAGGCTGTTAGACCAATGCAGTAGGTTGCAAGAACAAAGGATTGGGTTGCTAGATCAATGGAGTAGGCTACTAGATCAAGGGAGTAGGCTTATAAATCAACTCAGTAGGCTTGTAGATCAATGGAGTAGGCTTCTAAATCAACAGAGTAGTCTTCTAGATCAATTGAGGAGTTGGCTTATAGATCAGCGGAGTAGGCTTATAAATCAATAAGTCAACCGAGTAGGCGATCAACGAAGTAGGCTGCTACATAAACAGAGTAGGATTCTAGACCAATGAGTAGACTTCTAGATCAACGAAGTAGGCTTGTAGATCATTAGAGATCTGGATGAACAATGTAGGCTGCTAGATCAATGAAGTAGGCTTTAAGCTCAATGGTGTTGGCTTCTAGATAAACGAAGTAAGCTCCTATATCAACAGAGTAGGCTTACTGAGTAGGTTTCTAGATAAACGAAGTATGCTCCTAGATCAAGGGACTAAGTTTCTAATTCGATGAAGTAGGCTTCTAATTCAACGGAGTATGAAGCTATGGTAGATCAACGGACTAGGCTTCTAGATCAACGGAGTAAGCTACGAGTTCAAAGAAGTTCGTATCCACATCAACATGTTGCATAACAAAAAGCATCTTTAGTCTTCATTATGCTCGTCCCTCAGCTGCTACTTTAACCAAATATGTCCTTCCCTAGTTTAACTAATTTTCTTACATAGAGTTTTCGTGAACTTGAAACTTTCTTAGGTTTTCTTTTACGATTCTGCATTTCAGGTAGATTTTACATCACATAACAAACTAAAAAGCCAGAAACTTTCCACGAGTATGTCTGACTCTAAATTACAAAACTTGACAAGTTTAGAACATTGTAGCTTATTGCATCTTAAATAAATGCCCGTGAAATTTAAATCCTTTTGCGAGTGCACAAACGAAATCAGACACGAAAAATGAAATGTTGCAAGCTGGAAACGCTTGAAAGTAACAATTTGAAATTGACTACAGGAATTCAAGCAGAGGAGGAGGTAGTGCAGCACAACTAGCTTCGTGTGTGTGTGTTACTGAAGAAGAAGAATTTTAAAATGAGTTCTATGAAGTGCGTTGCGTATTTCTCGATTTAGAGAAAAACATGTACTGACAGCTGACGTTTTTCATACTGTTTGGTGCTGTTGTCCTTCTGAATGCTGCTGCTGCTGCTGCTGTTGCCTGCCAGGAACAGCAAATCGTTGTCGAATGACATCGCTATATGTCGCTCAGACCATTGAAAATGATATACATACGACAGCATTTGGTGGCATCATTCCTTTCGTTTGCTTTCATTTGGTTTCGTTTGGTTTCATGCCGTTGTCATTTTCAGCCAACAGCCTCAACATTGCCACAAATCCGAACTCAATTCTGTGGCAATGCAGCAGATTTGTAGCAAACAGAAATTTAGATAGCTGTAAAGATATATACTTGTACAGTTAGGTGCAGCAGCATCAGCAATTCCCATACATCTATGGTTGTTGTTGTTTCTTTTGTATTGTTCATTTGTGTGGCTTTGATTTCATTGATGGCTCGAATGGATGCATGTGACTGGAGGACATTACCTCAAAGGCTTGAGGTAATGAAGTCTTTGTTGGTTGTGTTAAAGTTTTTAATTGCTTTGACTTTCAAGGATGGTCACACTAATTTTCAATAGTGTTCATATATCCACAGAAATTTTGAAGAGCTTTATTTACTGTCAAGAACAGCTTTAGCCTAGACTTTGTCCAAGAATTTCGGTTACCCATATACGTTTACTAAACTCTTATATACTCCAACTGAATAGCATAAAATCGAACGAACAAACAGCAAATGAGCGAACGAACAGGGAATAAAAATGATGAAGTAGGAATAAAATAGAACGAACAGTTTTGAGCTAAGCTGTTCCCATATATTTATACACCTCTTGACGTTCGTTTGAACAATGTTCGTTTGATCATTGCTTTTTGTTTATTCGATTGTGTTCCATTTTGTTGAACCTTTGCTGGACCTAGATCGCAGTTCAATTTGCATATTAAATATATAAAAAATATATATATATGTAAATATATAGGCGCCTAAAATTATGCAACAAAAAATTAAATATTTTAAAGCGCCTTCCTCGGCGATTCTCAAAAATTGATATACCAAATCATTTTCACTGTAAAAAATAATAGCGCTGGCCGGAAATGGCTGCAGCAATGGTGTGGCCGGAAACCGCCGATAGTGGCCGGACTCTGCCGGAGACCACCAGTACTGGATGTAGGCTGCCGCAATAGGGTGGACGGAACCAGCCGCAAGTGGCCGGAGACTTCAGCCTGTAGTTGCCGGAGTCTGCCGGTAGTGGTCGGAGCCCACCCGCTGCCGGAGGTTACCCGCTGCCGGGCAATTCCCGGGGATACCCTCTGACCGTCAGGAGATTACCTCTGCCCTCCTGGTCAATGACCTTTGGCCCCCGGTCATTGACCCCGGAGGTCAAAGGTCATTGACCCCGGAGGTCAAAGGTCATTGACCCCGGGGGGGTCAAGGGTCATTGACCCCGGGGGGGTCAAAGGTCATTGACCCCGGGGGGGTCAAAGGTCATTGACCCCGGGGGGGTCAAAGGTCATTGACCCCGGGGGGGTCAAAGGTCATTGACCCCGGGGGGGTCAAAGGTCATTGACCCCGGGGGGGTCAAAGGTCATTGACCCCGGGGGGGGGGGGTCAAAGGTCATTGACCCCGGGGGGGGGGGGGGTCAAAGGTCATTGACCCCGGGGGGGGGTCAAAGGTCATTGACCCCGGGGGGGGGGGTAAAAGGTATTGACCGGGGGGGGGGGTCAAAGGTCATTGACCCCGGGGGGGGTCAAAGGTCATTGACCCCGGGGGGGGGGGGTCAAAGGTCATTGACCCCGGGGGGGGGGGTCAAAGGTCATTGACCCCGGGGGGGGGGTCAAAGGTCATTGACCCCGGGGGGGGGGGCGGTCAAAGGTCATTGACCCCGGGGGGGGGGGGTCAAAGGTCATTGAGCCCCGGGGGGGGGGGGGTCAAAGGTCATTGACCCCGGGGTGGGGGGGTCAAAGGTCATTGACCCCGGGGGGGGGGGTCAAAGGTCATTGACCCCGGGGGGGGGGGGTCAAAGGTCATTGACCCCGGGGGGGGGGTCAAAGGTCATTGACCCCGGGGGGGGGGTCAAAGGTCATTGACCCCGGGGGGGGGGGGGGTCAAAGGTCATTGACCCCGGGGGGGGGGGGGGGTCAAAGGGTCAGTTGACCCCGGGGGGTCAAAGGTCATTGACCTCGGGGGGGTCAAGGGTCATTGACCCCGGAGGGTCAAAGGTCATTGACCCCGGGGGGTCAAGGGTCATTGACCTCGGGGGGGTCAAGGGTCATTGACCCCGGGGGGTCAAAGGTCATTGACCCCGGGGGGGTCAAAGGTCATTGACCCCGGGGGGGTCAATGGTCATTGACCCCGGGGGGTCAAAGGTCATTGACCCCGGGGGGGTCAAGGGTCATTGACCCCGGAGGGTCAAAGGTCATTGACCCCGGGGGGTCAAGGGTCATTGACCTCGGGGGGGTCAAGGGTCATTGACCCCGGGGGGTCAAAGGTCATTGACCCCGGGGGGGTCAAAGGTCATTGACCCCGGGGGGGTCAATGGTCATTGACCCCGGGGGGTCAAAGGTGATTGACCCCGGGGGGTCAAAGGTCATTGACCCCGGGGGTCAAAGGTCATTGACCCCGGGGGTCAAAGGTCATTGACCCCGGGGGGTCAAAGGTCATTGACCCCGGGGGGTCAAAGGTCATTGACCCCGGGGGGTCAAAGGTCATTGACCCCGGGGGTCAAAGGTCATTGACCCCGGGGGTCAAAGGTCATTGACCCCGGGGGTCAAAGGTCATTGACCCCGGGGTGTCAAGGGTCATTGACCCGGGGGGTCAAAGGTCATTGACCCCGGGGGGGTCAAAGGTCATTGACCCCGGGGGGTCAAGGGTCATTGACCCCGGGGGGTCAAAGGTCATTGACCCCGGGGGGGTCAAGGGTCATTGACCCCGGGGGTCAAAGGTCATTGACCCCGGGGGGTCAAAGGTCATTGACCCCGGGGGGTCAAAGGTCATTGACCCAGGGGGGGTCAAGGGTCATTGACCCCGGGGGGGTCAAAGGTCATTGACCCCTGGGGGTCAAAGGTCATTGACCCCGGGGGGTCAACGGTCATTGACCTCGGGGGGGTCAAGGGTCATTGACCCCGGGGGGTCAAAGGTCATTGACCCCGGGGGGGTCAAAGGTCATTGACCCCGGGGGGGTCAATGGTCATTGACCCCGGGGGGTCAAAGGTCATTGACCCCGGGGGGTCAAAGGTCATTGACCCCGGGGGTCAAAGGTCATTGACCCCGGGGTCAAAGGTCATTGACCCCGGGGGGTCAAAGGTCATTGACCCCGGGGGGTCAAAGGTCATTGACCCCGGGGGGTCAAAGGTCATTGACCCCGGGGGTCAAAGGTCATTGACCCCGGGGGTCAAAGGTCATTGACCCCGGGGGTCAAAGGTCATTGACCCCGGGGGTTCAAAGGTCATTGACCCCGGGGGGGTCAAAGGTCATTGACCCCGGGGGGTCAAAGGTCATTGACCCCGGGGGGTCAAAGGTCATTGACCCCGGGGGGTCAAAGGTCATTGACCCCGGGGGGTCAAAGGTCATTGACCCCGGGGGGTCAAAGGTCATTGACCCAGGGGGGGTCAAGGGTCATTGACCCCGGGGGGGTCAAAGGTCATTGACCCCTGGGGGTCAAAGGTCATTGACCCCGGGGGGTCAACGGTCATTGACCCCGGGGGGTTAAAGGTCATTGACCCCGGGGGGGTCAAGGTCATTGACCCCGGGGGGGGTCAAGGGTCATTGACCCCGGGGGGGGTCAAGGGTCATTGACCCCGGGGGTCAAAGGTCATTGACCCCGGGGCGTCAAGGGTCATTGACCCCGGGGGGTCAAAGGTCATTGACCCCGGGGGGTCAAAGGTCATTGACCCCGGGGGTCAAAGGTCATTGACCCCGGGGGTCAAAGGTCATTGACCCCGGGGGTCAAAGGTCATTGACCCCGGGGGGTCAAAGGTCATTGACCCCGGGGGGTCAAAGGTCATTGACCCCGGGGGTCAAAGGTCATTGACCCCGGGGGTCAAAGGTCATTGACCCCGGGGGGTCAAGGGTCATTGACCCCGGGGGGTCAAAGGTCATTGACCCCGGGGGGGTCAAGGGTCATTGACCCCGGGGGTCAAAGGTCATTGACCCCGGGGGGTCAAAGGTCATTGACCCCGGGGGGTCAAAGGTCATTGACCCCGGGGGGGTCAAGGGTCATTGACCCCGGGGGTCAAAGGTCATTGACCCCGGGGGGTCAAAGGTCATTGACCCCGGGGGGTCAAAGGTCATTGACCCCGGGGGGGTCAAAGGTCATTGACCCCTGGGGGTCAAAGGTCATTGACCCCGGGGGGTCAACGGTCATTGACCCCGGGGGGTCAACGGTCATTGACCCCGGGGGGTTAAAGGTCATTGACCCCGGGGGGGTCAAGGTCATTGACCCCGGGGGGGGTCAAGGGTCATTGACCCCGGGGGGTCAAAGGTCATTGACCCCGGGGGGTCAAAGGTCATTGACCCCGGGGGGTCAAAGGTCATTGACCCCGGGGGGTCAAAGGTCATTGACCCCGGGGGGTCAAAGGTCTTACCGGGGGTCAAAGGTCATTGACCCCTGGGGGTCAAAGGTCATTGACCCCTGGGGGTCAAAGGTCATTGACCCCTGGGGGTCAAAGGTCATTGACCCCTGGGGGTCAAAGGTCATTGACCCCTGGGGGTCAAAGGTCATTGACCCCTGGGGGTCAAAGGTCATTGACCCCGGGGGGGTCAAGGGTCATTGAACCCGGGGGTCAAATGTCATTGAACCCGGGGGTCAAAGGTCATTGACCCCGGGTGGTCAAAGGTCATTGACCCCGGGGGGTCAAAGGTCATTGACCCCGGAGGGTCAAAGGTCATTGACCCCGGGGGGGTCAAGGGTCATTGACCCCGGGGGTTCAAAGGTCATTGACCCCGGGGGGGGTCAAAGGTCATTGACCCCGGGGGGTCAAAGGTCATTGACCCCGGGGGGTCAAAGGTCATTGACCCCGGGGGGTCAAAGGTCATTGACCCCGGGGGGTCAAAGGTCATTGACCCCCCGGGGGGGTCAAGGGTCATTGAACCCGGGGGTCAAATGTCATTGAACCCGGGGGTCAAAGGTCATTGACCCCGGGTGGTCAAAGGTCATTGACCCCGGGGGGTCAAAGGTCATTGACCCCGGAGGGTCAAAGGTCATTGACCCCGGGGGGGTCAAGGGTCATTGACCCCGGGGGTTCAAAGGTCATTGACCCCGGGGGGGTCAAAGGTCATTGACCCCGGGGGGTCAAAGGTCATTGACCCCGGGGGGTCAAAGGTCATTGACCCCGGGGGGTCAAAGGTCATTGACCCCGGGGGGTCAAAGGTCATTGACCCCGGGGGGTCAAAGGTCATTGACCCCGGGGGGTCAAAGGTCATTGACCCCGGGGGGTCAAAAGTCATTGACCCCGGGGGTCAAGTTAGTGACCCCGGGGGTCAAAGGTCATTGACCCTGGGGGTCAAAGGTCATTTACCCCGGGGGGTCAAAGGTCACTGACCCCGGGGGTCAAAGGTCATTGACCCCGGGGTTCAAAGTTCATTTACTCCGGGGGGTCAAAGGTCATTGGCTCCGGGGTGTCAAAGTTCACTGACTCGGGGGAGTCAAAGGTCATTGACCCCGGGGGGTCAAAGCTCATTGACCTTGGGGGGTCAAAGGTCATTGACGCTGGGGGGTCAAAGGTTCTTGACCCCGGGATCAGAGGTCATTGACCCCGTGGGTCAAAGGTCATTGACCCTGGGGGTTAAAGGTCATTGACCCTGGTGGTCAAAGGTCGTTGACCCCGGGAGTCAAAGGTCATTGACCTCGGGGTGTCAAAGGTCATTGACTCGGGGGTGTCAAAGGTCATTGACCCTGGGGGGTCAAAGGTCATTGACCCCGGGGGGTCAAAGGTCATTGACCCCGGGGGGTGAATTGTCATTGACCCCGGGGGGTCAAATGTCATTGACCTCGGGGGGTCAAAGTCAAACAGCGCGCATCGTGTAATGGCCCAGCCGTCCTACCGACTCTAGTACCTATACATATATGTATGTTTTTTGACACTTCCCCTGCACTTTACGGATTTTATGTCTATTTTTATTTATTTATAAATTAAATAGTTCAAAATTTTATGTTTTATTTATTGTTTTATTTGTATCACTGCAGCTTTTGCTGGCAGTTGATAGGAGTATGAAATTTAGACTAATTTTAACAGATAATAATATTCTTAATCTAAGCTCGGCTACCGCTGCTGCTGCTGTTAACGCTGTCGCTGAGTTGCACGTGGAACGCTACTTGAGAATGTTGTTGTTTCCGTTGCCGCTGCAGTTGTTGACGTTCTCGCTGAGTCGTTCGTTATTTGCGGTGTTGGGAACGTTGTTGTTTCCGTTCGAGTATGCAGACATTAGTTCAGCATAATTCGAATGGCGAACTTTTCAGGAATCAAATACTATGCTTGATTCCGAAATATCGTGTAGCCAACGGTCACCGACAACTTTAACTTTCTCAATTATTTGGACTTCCACTTACAACCAGTGTTGCCACATATTCGAACCATATACAGACCGATTATTTTTTTATCAAAGAGTTAATAAAATGCATTTAACTTTATTTTTCAGTTTATTAGCCGATAAATAAATATAAATTTATTACGCAATCTATTCCGAAAGCACCGACATTAATCTGAACAGATATGCCATGCCGAATTGAATATATTTTCAAATAATGCAGCACAAATAAATCACTTATTCCGCTGAAGACAATTAATTGAGCAATTAAAAATAACTAACAGCAACTGTCTGTCAACTGTGATAAAAGATATTTTCAGCTTTACACAACGATTTCAACAACATTTTCCGACAATCATTTTCCAAATTGTGTGAATCGTCAGAACACGCTGCCACACGCCGCCACAACTAAAAACGAAAGCAATAAAAAATTCGCCATTTTATTTCATTCGCAATCGCAGCCATTTTCAATTTTGTCACCCAATAACTTTGCGCCGAGCCGAGCCGAAAAGGGAAAAAAATGTTTACCAAAAATAAAATTAAACACTTTGTGCAAAATTGCCAAAGTTTTTAACACATTTTTGGAAAAGTTTTTCATTTTTGGTTCACTTTCAATACGAAGAAGAAGAAGGACTGCAACGAAAAGGCAGAAATATTCAAGGAAGTTCTGTGTGTAGTGAAAGAAGAAAGAAAGAAAGAAAGCAGTCTCAGCGATTGCACTAAGTGCAGTTTATCAAGTGTCGTTAACTGCAATAATTTTTAAAAACTCCGACTGTGATTGCCAGGACTGCGCTTCGACTTCCTCTTCAAGTCTACATAAAACTTCTGGCTTTGTTGATGACTCTGCTTGCAATGCTCCTTCTACTTCGTTGAAAGTTTCCAGTTCGGCGATTGTTATCGTCAGAGATAATATTGTTTTAAAACAGTTGCATAAGCTTATTTTCATAATAAGCCAAATGGCAAATGGCGAGATGGCATCAAAAAATCAATAAATTAAATGAACCAAGCAAATATTTGTGTAAACATTTGGCGGAAACAGTTTTTGTTTTCTGAATGGTCTACACTGTAGGCTACAATGACAAAATGAAAATATTTTTCAATGTTGTAATCATTTATTTGGAGACACATCATTAATCAAATTGTTTCTTTTTTTCTGCGAATGTAGACTTCACTTTAGGATTGTTCAATTTTTTTTTTTTTTTACGGAAACATTTTTTAAATGGATTTTGCTTAAAGACGTATCGTTGTTTAAATTTGTAAACAGTTGAAGAACAACAGAAAGAATGGTTGTCTTAGTGGGTCATGGTTGCAAGAAATGTAGGAAGGTGAAAGTACGTTTTCTACTTGAAACTCACATTCCGAAATATATCCCAACAAAGGAAGTATAAACTTCTTTCAACCGAGGAGAGCAAACTGAATATTTCCTAGCGATATTTGATCGAAGAAAAGGTCTTTGTGAATGAGTGTGTATGTGAAGATAGGCCACCTCAATTGGCGTACTGGCCTCTGTGTTTATTGGACATCTGTCCAAGGGTTTGTCCAGTGGCTTGTTTCAACCAGAAAGCACTGCTTGTTCTGGCCAAACCTGGCAAGAGGCACCCAATTCATTGGAACTAAACCAAATCCAAACATTTTTGAGAGTGTCAGTTTCCCTGGAACTAAAATTAATAGATTGATCTTCTAGATAACCAACAGGCATAGAAAAATATGTTCATCTGACATAGCTGGTAAGCTAGCTTAGCTGTTTTACAGGTTATCCGTACAAAATCCAACCCGAGGAAGCTTTGTGATGCCGCCACTATGGAAACATGGTTGTTAAAGACTTAGAACATATAATATTTGTCTGTGAAAGATGTAACCCTAAAAGACAGAGACTATTGTCATAACTGGTTGTGGTTTCAACACAAGACAACCAGTATGTATGGGTCTGATAATTCATTGACCCGAATAAAGTGGACCTAAGCTCCATAGGAAATCAAACGATAGTGTGTAATGAACTTATATAGATACAATGTAGTTCGCCGGCTGGTCCAGGTTCGTTAGAGAAGATTTATCTAGGTTATTGTTGAGATGTTGCGCACCTAATGCAGCTTTATATACCATAGTCTAAGTAGCTCAGCTTACATAAAAAGGTGACAAATCTAATAGGGAGCACTCCATATACATATTTCTAAAATAGAAGGTTTAATTGTATGCATTGACCCGAAAAAAGTGGACTTAAGCTGCATTGTTACTCAAATGGTAAAGAGAGAAAATCCAAAAAATTAAGTTCGATCAAGAAATATTGGATAAATTGTTCTCAACTCGAATTTAGAAAAGCCTAAACTAGATTATATAATAATAAACTTCTTCAGAATAGAAAAACCATTTTTTTAATCTTAAGTTCTTGTAACAAGGAAACATTTTTCTCCTTTATATTCAAGACCTTAGAGAATACCAAAACTACACACATCCAGTTAAGGTGCTTTTAGCGTTAAGTACAGTAAAAATTTGTCGAAGCAGAAGTCTAACAAAGCTTTCTTATCTTCTTCCTCATCATTCATCCAGCTTGGTGCATGGTGCTTTGCTTTGTATCTCCACGAAGAAATAATAGCGATGGCTCTACTTACTCTCAATAGTCATGCCATCCCAATGGTTAGTAACATATTCCGAAGAATTCTTTAAATACATGACGTGTATATAGGAAATTTTACATCTCATAGTTAACTGACACATATACAAAGCGGCTAATAATTTTGGGGTGATGTAATTTTTAGGCCCTGTACCGAAGGTACAAGAGCCTATTGGGTTTGTGCAAATGTGTGTAACAGGAAGAACTAATTGTCGGAGACCCCCAAAGTTACCCCCATTATGGTCAGGAGTGATAGAGGAGTCGATATAGCCATGTCCGTCTGTCCGTCTGTCCGTCCGTCCGTCTGTATGAACGAAAGGATCTCGGAAACGGTAATAGATAGAGACTTCGTGTTTTTTGCATTCGACTAGGACTGCTCCGGAATTTCACAAGTTTATTTTAAAATTTTGCCCCTCCCCCCTTCCCCATAAAATCACCACTTAGGGTAAAAATTTCTTCGGCACAAAAAAAATTTAGTATACCAGTATAAAGTTAACGTCCTTCTAAACCAAAATCAAAAAAGTTCATAAAAATCGGATCATAAATGACGATTTTATAAGCAATTGAATTTGAATGACCCCCCTTTTCTTTTCATTCATATTCGCGCAGTGAGAAGTGGTCATGTGTTTGGTCATAAGCTCGGGAAACATTTAATGTGTTTGTTAGGCGACCTGAACTGGTACAGGGCCTCTTACAGTCGGTTACGCCTGACTGTATTTTCTTACTTGTTCCATTTGGAAGTTTTATTTGTAACGGACTGTGTGCTTTCAGTTCGGAAGGTCAAACTTTCCTGTAAATCCATTATTTCAGAATCAGAATACGAATTTTCTTTTAGGTTACTATGATGATGCAGATAGGTGAAAAATATTTCTCAATGTCTTTGTCCTCTTTTTGGGAAAGCTTTTTTGTTCACTCCAGCTATAATGTCATATGTTTAGTTCACAGTTTTTGCAAATCTGTCCAAAATTGGTATATGTTTCTTAAAACCGTTAGGTAAGGATTTAGTCGGTATACGTGCACACATAATATATCCAATGAATCTAAAGCAAACTACTCTTCTTTAATGTAGTAAGTGTGGATGATGTGTTGTTGTAGATGGATGGCGAATAGATGGAAAATTTTCGGAAGGAAGATGAAAGGTACATAGATGGAAAATAGATGGTAGATACTGTTATATAGGTTATATGGGTGAAGGTACATGGAAAATATGGAGAAGAAATATGGAAGATGAATAGTTAGGGCAGAATAAATATGGAAAGGTCGCAGTGCTTACAAAATAATAATATAAAATATAAATATGCAGAGAAAGAAACATTTGTACCAACAATAACAACAACAACAACAACAACAACACTGTGAGAAAGAAAGAGACATGAATACTCTATATATTGGACGGCGCATCAATCGACAACGTAATCTTGACTGGAATCTGGAATTGGGGTAATTGGTTGTACCTCCAATCGGTTCTGCCTCATGCTAATCCTCTTAAAACATAGTACTATATATATGGATGATTAAAAGTCGCTGTTAACCAGTCAAGTAGTACGTGAATTGCCTTATGTCTTCACTGCTGAGATATATATAAGCTTCAAAGTCAAGGATACACTCTACAATGATAAATGACTAACATCCTCAATAATACCACAGAACTAGTTTAGTCCCAATTTGAGATTCGTATCTGGCTGCTATTTTATTACTTTCTAAAACGGACAAGATTCGACCTACTGATGTTGTTGGTTGTTGCAGCGTATCAAAGTTTTGTTTAAATAATCTGCTAGAGAAGATCCAGGTGTTAAATGATTCGATTGTATTATTTCAATACAGATGCTTTGCACCAATAGTGGTACTTGTAATCCCCTAATTGTACCAAATGTATGTATGGCAATTGACAAAGAATGTTCCTCTTCTGAAACTTACCAATAAAGCTCAACAATTAGGTCCAAATTGATTACCTTTCTGCTAAATCTGAATCAATATTATTCACAACGATGAGATAGCATTCTACAAGCGGAGAAGCAAGTTTTCATAAAAGGTCGAAGCTAGACTTCACCATTTACAGAAAATGATAAAGTAGTCAAGCCTATGCGAACGTAAATTGGTGGTGGCATAAGTCTTGAACAAGACTTTAGAATGTATCTCTCTTCTTGTTTAATATTTACTTGACTAAGAAGCTTTTTTACCTTTTAATTCGTGTATAAAATTGAGCTATACTGGTGGTTGTTACTCTTTTAAATTGGGTGTGAACCTCGGTGAAATTGATGTAAATTATAAAGTTTTTATGGACAATTTTTTCAATATCTGGTATCTTAAGATCTTCGCTCACAAGTCTTCGTTCATTACTTCCTGGTTCAAAAAATATTTTAGACTGGAATTAGATACTTTTTATTTCCATAGTTCAGTATCTGAGTATAATTGGAAGAGAATCGGTAGACGCCCCCTAAGACGAAACAAAATGATAGATGCCTTTTGCCTAAAACGTGCAGGGTGCAGACTTCGATGCATCTAGGTTGAATGTAGGCCATGCACCCTTAGCAAATATAGTGGATGGTCCAGTGGCTGGCGTATCGTCCTCCAAGTCTGTTCAATTTGGCAAGATAACGTAGAAGTATCTACTGAAACATAGTTATGTGGTCATACAATCTATTATGTTCCAAATAAAGGTAGCTGGAAAAAATTTAAAAATTTTTGAGTAAAGCAGTTCTTCTGGTCCATGTGCTTTCCATCATACGTACACGGAATTAACGCGAATACATTGTGTGTAAGTGAGTGTAAGATGTACGTTTTGTAGACACAAAAGAAAACGCTCGAATATTGATGCCTCTTGCCAATTGTCAATATATTACTCTACTCGCATCGTTTCCATTCGAGTGTAATTTTTTCCAAGCGACTCAAGTAATATGCTCGAATTTAATCGACATTTCCCCATGTTTGAGTTTATTTTATATTGTTTTTGTGACAAAATAATTTGTTTGCAACTAAGCTTAAATGCTATCATTAAGGTATTCCATTTGCAATCTCTGCATTAAATTCCAAAACACTTTAACAAACAAATATCTAAGCTAAACACGACATGGTCTAATCATAGCATTTCCAGAGTTTGAGCTTCGTCACCAAAAAACCAAAAGTTGAAAAAGTCAAAGTCGAAGTGGCATTCCAATTGGCAAACAATTCCCATTGCCTGCACGCACTACACAGCGCGCGGTTGGTAGTGAAGTGTAGAGCTTGCTTGGATACGGAACCATCCACAGTGCCGAAATCAACTTGTTCATCTCACAGTTCGTTAGTTTGTTAGTTGGTTGAGTTCAACCTGTGCGCCGAATTACGTAATGCTCAAAAAGTTCCAATGATGTTTTTTTCTTCTTCTTTTTTTTTTTTGTCAATGGCCACCCAGTGAGATTGCTTTGAGTGAACTGCAAAATGCACTTGACAGCAACAGTCAAACTTAGCAGTCGCAAGGAAGAGTTCACAGTTTACACAAGTTGAATTTTGGTTTTGGAGCAAATTTTTTTTTTTTTTTTTTGATATACCTTAGTACTTTGCAGCTATAGAAGTTGCAGTTGTCAGAAGCCCAAAATCGTATACCGAAATCGTAAGTGACACTTGTGGGTGTTGCTGAATCAACGTTAGTAAATACGTTGACTCGAGTCAACTCGACTTGCATCGGAACGAGCTGATTCAAGTCAGCTCGAGTGTATGGCTCTGAATTGCAGTTAATTGAAATGCTTCATGAGTTTACTAACTTGCAACTAACTTGCTGTTGTCAAAAATTATTTTGTATTCTGTTTTATTGTACCCTACATGCAATGGTTGTTGAGAGAGTATTTTCAATTTGAAAGAGAGTTTGAAGTGCTATGATGATAGAGACAGACAAATATAAAATGTGCCGGGAAAAGCAAAATTTATATAAAAGAAATAATCAGTGTATTATGATTTAGACCTATTTGATGTATATAATAGTTATTTAGTACATATATAAAGGGCGTTTGAAAAAAAAGACTTACTGTGCCATTTCTCTACACCGGTGGAACAAATTTTAATGAGACTTTCTTTGACTACAAGTTGACACTTCTTACAAAAAAAAAAAAAATTGTTTCTTATTTGATTCATATATAAAGAAGACAACGGAAGAAAAAAAAAAACTGATTTGGGCTATGTTTTTTAAATACTAGAAAACCCATTTGCCCATTTATTTGAAGCAAAGCATAGATATTTGCACGACGGATAAGTGGACCGATTAACGATAAAACGGAGAGAAAGACGAACGAATAGACTTGGCTAGCTCGACTTGTCTCATATTGCTGATCATAAATATATAAAATGTTTATCACCATCTACATATAAAAGAAAGGCATTTTGCTTATAATTCGTATATAAAATTTTATCAACAGAAGTTTTCCAACAGAATTTCTACAAGTGTAGCGTATCAAAGTTGCGACTCTGTTTAAAGTTAAAATGTATTTCTGTTTGTTGTTGTAAAACTGAGCAATTTTCACAAGCAATTTATTGCAGAGTGTAAAATTTTCCGAGTGCAGACTTACAGCAGCTTTTCTCCCTGTTTTTATTTTTCTTTCACTAAAACATTCAAATTTTGAATAATTTCAAATAGTACAACAAAGCTTAGAATTTTTTTATGCGTGTTGATGGTAACCGCTTTATTTTTTACACAGAGTGTGTAGAGTATTATAATTTTGTCATCGATGTTGTAACGCCCAAAAGGAAGAAAAGCAGAAAACTTCATAATCCGTGATAAGGCGAGTCTTTCTAGTCATATTCATCATCCCGTCTGCGTGGGTCTATGTATGATCTCTTGTATCACATCATTTGTCATTGACTTTAAGGTATGTTGATGCTTTTATTAACAAAAGCTATACACTAGTTCGAATGAATGCAATATGACCACTAGAAGGTACCGCTCCTTTACATAAATATTTCTTATTATATTTCAAAATGAAAATTGAATAATTTTTGAAGATTTAATAGGTTAATTTTGATATGGTATAAATTGTACGTTTAATTCCAGCTCTTCCGAGCAAACTGCCAGTGTGAAGAGTATTTAAGCTTCGATGTTTTGATTCAATCTCTCTCTCTCTCTCTCGCCATCTCTCTCAAACGATGAAAAGCGCAAAACAATTTGCAGTGATTTTCAATGAAAATTCTATTTTTGCTGTAACTGCTAAATCTATAAAAATCAAATCGATTTGATTTTGTTTATTTTCAATCAATTTGTCTGCAAGTTTTTCCGAGCAAGTAAAATAAAAATATGTAACTATGTACAAGTATCTCCGTTTACATCTGTCTCCTTTTTGATTTTCAATTTTTACTGTGATTTTCTTCTTTGAACGGAAGTTAGTTGATTTTAAATTAGATTGAAAAGCGGAAGTGAGTATCGTACAAAGAGAGAGAGAGAGAGAGAGATAGAGACGGAGAGACAGAGAGAAAATAGTTAATTCAAGTCGAGTTAGTAGCAGAGAGTTGACTTTGTGGGAAAATGTCAAATGAAGCTTGGGGAAATAAATAAAACTTTAAAGAAATGAACAGGAAGTTTGCTGACATACTCCGATCAAAGGATAAATCACTGCGACATCAGGGAGTTAAAATATGTATATAGGATGATGCATTATGAGTGCAGAAGTTTAATATACATGGCACAGCTTTGTATTAAAATAAAATTAAACAAAAAAAGAAAAAAAAATGGAATAAGACTAAGCGCTGTGGTGACTATACTTTAATTCACCTTTGCTTATTCCGTGAGTTTAGTTTTTTTTTTTAGTATGTTTGTATAATCTAAACTCATACAGACAGATGGACGAACAGACAAAAACATGTATGGATTAGCGGACTGATAGACGGAGAAATTGAGATATAGACGGGCAAACAGACTTGGCTAGACTTTCGACTTTCCTCATAGTGCTGTTCAAATTCCTATATACCCATGCACCCATACACAAATATACCCATAAGCTCACATTCTCATATATGTATATACTTATAGACCCGTGTACCCATATACCCATTACTTATATACCCATTCAACAATATACTTATCTACCTATATACCCATTTACACATACACTCGTATAAATTTATGCTTATTAATCCATTCAACCATACCGTATATTGGTATTTGGGTATAGTCGTTTATTTATATACCCATATAACTTAATTACTTACTTATATGGCCGTCAACCGTCTACCGGTCATGGCCGCGTCTAGAAAGGCGCGCCAGCCTCCGTAGTCTTGTGCGCGCTGGCGCCAGTCGTTTTGAATGCCAAGTACGGGAAGATCACTCCATAGCTGGTCATTCCATCGAGTGCCCGGTCGTCCTCTATGTCGGCGTCCACCAATCAAGTTTGGGCCCCCCATGTAAGCCATGCGCGCTGGAGCTCTATCATCCATTCGAATGAGGTGCCCAGCCCAGTGCAGCCGCTGGAATTTTATACGCTGGACTATGTCAAGCTCATCGAATAACTCGTACAGCTCGCGGTTCATACGGAACCCAAACTCGTCGCAGACTCTAATAGAACCAAAAATCCTGCTAAGAATCTTCCTCTCGAAGACTTTCAACGCTGTCTAATCCGACTCAATCACGGTCCATGGCTTTGCGCCATACAATAGGACCGGGAGTATCAGCGTCTTATAGATTTTTATTATTTATGTCTTTCGAGAGAGGGATTTACTTCTCATTTGCTTGCCCAGCCCAAAAGAGCATATGTTTGCAATCTTGATTCTATATCTGATCTCCAGGTTGGTGTTGTTGTTGCTAGTTATCTCAGATCTAAGATAGACAAAGTTTTCTACAACACTGAAGTTGAAATTATCCATCGTCACTGACCGTTCTAGATGCGATGACGGAGTGCGAGAAGACACCAAGTACTTCGTCTTGCCCTCATTCACCGCTAGACCCATGAGCAGAGACTATTTTTCCATCTCTGAGAACGCTTTGCTGACTCACCATTCGATGATATCGATGTCATCGGCGTAATCGAGCAGAATTACCTTCTTTAGGAAGATCGAGACCGACATATTCTGTATGTACGGGCACTGGCGTATGATGTATTCCATCAGAAGATTGAAAACAATCGCACGACGGAGCATCGTTCTGCCTGAAACCTCTGTTGGTATCAAAGGGGTCGGAGTGGTTTTTCACTACCCTGACAACATTTATATAGCGTCGTCATGCAAAGACGAACAATCTTTGCCGGGATACCTAGTGCAGACAGGGCGTCGAAGAACTTCGATCGTATCGGCGTGTCGAAAGCGGTTTTATAATCGACAAATTGGTGGTGTGTGACTTTGTTGAACTCACGGGTCTTTTCCAAGATTTGGCGTAATGTGAATATTTGGTCACTGGTCGACCTTTTTGGTCTGAAGCCACACTGATATCGTCCTATCAGTGAATTGGTATATGGCTTCAGAATATTACACAATACGCGTGACAGAATCTTATATCGATGGAAAGGAGATTTGTTCCGCGGTAGATGGCGCAAACAGCGGGATCTCCTTTCTTAAAGATAGAACCGAGAACACTAAGATTCCAGTCATTGGGTATGCGTTCATCGGATCTTATCTTGCGTAAAAGTTGGTGCATACTCTTTACCAACTCTTCGCTGCCGGTCTCGAAAAACCCATCAGAGCCCGCCGCTTTACTACTTTTCAGTCTTTCAATAACCGAATTGACTTCGTTGTAGTCTGGGGGCCTTTCAATTGTTCAATTGTTAACTGGTGGATCTGCTGTCATTTCTTTATCGGCGGAACTGTGAGTTTCATCGCTTCCAAGTTGGTTACAGAATTGACTTCTCCATATTCTCAGTGGTTCCTGTGCATCCGTAACCGGATTTTCAGGAAATGAATGGTGGTTTTTTTATTTCTGTTTTTATTTTTTATGTTAATTTTTATATTAATTTTTATATTAATTTTTATATTAATTTTTGTATTAATTTTTGTATTAATTTTTGTATTAATTTTTATATTAATTTTTATATTAATTTTTATATTAATTTTTATATTAATTTTTATATTTTTAAAAATGTTTTTATTTAAATTGTAAAAAAAAAAAAAAAAACTTTTTTAAAAACTTTTAAAATATATTTTACATTTATTTTTCTATTTTATATTTTTGTTCTTTTTCAATTATAAAATTTTTTTTTTTTTAATTATATATGAACTTTCCGAAAAATTCCATTTGACCGAATTTTTATGTGAAAATAATGGGGCTAATTTAAAGAACCATTCCAAATTAAATAAAAACAAAAACAAGTAAAATGAAAAATTTGTTCAAAAAGTATAAAAAAAAAAAACGAAAATAAAATAACTCGGGAAAAGCATTACAGATTATCAAAAATATAAATTAAAATGGTTAAACTATTTGCGAATTACAAATCAAATTAAAAGAAAAGAACAAACCTTCCATGAAACTGAAGCTTTAAAAGCATTCACACAATATCGTTGATCTGTCCTAGCTACAGTATTTAATTTCACTCAATCTTCAGCGCCAATAGATGCACTGAGTTGGCACAAAAGCTTTGATCTCATACTCGGGAAACTGGTTCACTCTTGTATCTTATAACTCATTGCTGGTAACGAGATATGCATTACTTAACTCTTTGCGAATCTGCTGCAGATTGGTAAAACCATATTTCGATGTACTTCAACAACTCTCGGTAGTCCAGAAAGTCATCATTTATTATCTCCATTTCGTTATTTTAAATATCCCTATGAACAGGAATTCATCCTTAGGGGTATTGAAATAAAGAAATAAAGAAAGATCGGAGACACTCTTGGTAGGCTCATCACACTTCTGCGGTCGTAGTTATGCTTCGAACGAACCATTATTGAAAAGGATTTTAGAACGTCTTCCTTTTAGTACTGGTCAAGGTATACAGGACCTAAAATGGCTCTAATAGAAAAAGACTTTTCAGCAGAGGCAAACAAAGAAGAAGGCAGCTGGCCAATATCGAATGGAAATATCACCCCAGAAAGCGAGAGACTTACGCTGCAATGCTCCGGTTCTGGTTCATGCTTTGGTTATGTTTATATGTATATTAAGAACGAAAATCTCAAAAGCTTTACGGCTTATAAATCGGCTGTTATATAGATTCTTCTAATTTATGGCATTTCTAATGTGAATGCATTAAATCCTTGTCATCAACATGAACAGCGAACATTAAAAATATATTTAAACGCCAAGAGTAACATCCCTGCCTGCCCTGTCACCACGCATACTTAACTGCTTTCAAGACCCATTACTCTACTTTTTGACTTAGACACGAAATATTGAACTGAAGCGCAAACTTTCGCGCGCTTGCATTTGCAAAGCGTTTCGTTTCGCATTTTGCAGTGCGTTTGGCTGTAATTTTTTATACCCGGTTTTTTTTTTATTTTTTTAATGTTTTTCTGTGTTAAGCTTTTTTTTTTTACATAAATGAAACATCAAAGATTTACGAGCAATGATTAAGGACAACAACGACAACGCAACGACAAGGACATTTTGAGGGGGCGGGTGTACATTTGCGACAACTCTAAGTGTATTCGAAGAGTGAACTTAGTGCTTTTGTTATTGCGCTTTTTTTTCTTTGCTGCTTTCTCAAATTCAGTTTATTTTTCACTCAGAATCCTTTCGCAGGATCACATTGACTACATGCTGTTCTGCATATAGTTTTGTAATTGTTTCGGGCTTGTTTATTGTTTTTGCTTTTGTTATTTTTAGGAATTTGGTTGTGCTCTCTCTTTCTACATATATCGCCAACTCATTTGCACTTCCTTGGCGTATGAAAATTGCTTTATTCCGCTTCGCTGGCATTTTGTTTTTGTAAAGTACGAGTAAGAAAATGAGTCCAACATGGGTTAAACGTTTGCTTGTCCTTTCAAACATTTAACATTTCGGGGTTTGGGTATTTCAGGCTTTCAGTTTTGACTGCCTGCTGTCGCCGCTTGGCGTACGCAATTTGCATTTTGTATACGCGAAATAATATGTTCCGCGAGGCGTGTGAATAATGTTGCTGCTTATGCGAGTATATAGACGCGCCGCAATATTGTTCATGGCGTTGTTTTGCGGCTGTTGGTTGTTCTTCATGCCACTCGGGCATCGTTTAAATGATTTGTAGGCATTTTAATCTAATTAATGTCGCCGCTTAAAGTACGATTTTATTTTTTTTGATTTATACCCCAACCTCACTTTGTTTTACAACGTTATGCATTATTTCCTGTGTGTTGTCTGTCTGTACGTCCGCTTGTCTATCTGATAATTAAGTTTTAAAATGCACAAATCTTTTGACTATTAGCTATTTATACAAGTATATATATACGTTTTGTTGCTCATTTAGTATGCGAAGTTGCAAAGTCTAATGAGATTTTTTCTTTCGCAGTAGTGAAAGCTTCCTAATGCTATGTGGACAGTGTAGGCTTTTAGAACACTTAATTTACATTATTTAACAATTGGTTTCCTTAATTACAAAATTCGTATTTTTTTAGTAGTGCTAAAGAGGCAATAGGCAACGTTACTTAAGTTATTGAAGTAACTAAAGGACTCTTGAACCTTATAAGAGTTCTGCAAAAGTAGGTTTTGTCCCTGTTTGCTTTTTATTCAGTCGACTTAAAGAAGTTCACTTTAAATTCTCTCCTTCACTCTGTACTTGTTTTTTTCTGTTGGTAAATATTTTTTATATTAATGTATTTGTTTTTAATTATTTTTTTCTTTTTTCTTATCTTTAATTATTTTCTTTTTATATTTTTAATTATTTTTCTTTTATAGCTTTAAAATATTTTAAATTTTTATTTGTACTTCCCGAAAAATTCCATTTAACTGCGTAGTATGTGAAAATAATGGAGCTAATTTAAAGATGAAAACACTCCAAATTAAATAAAAAAAAAAGCAAACAAGTAAATCAAAAAAAAAAAATTGTTTGAAAAGAACTAAAAATAAATAAAATAAATCGGCTAAGGCATAAAAGATTATCAAACATAACATTTAAAGTGATTAAACTATTTGCGAATTACGAATCAAATAAAAAGAAATGAACAAAGTAAATTTCAATAAAACCGAATCTTAAAAACATTCACAGAAATTATGTATTTGGCACCCAAGTATGAGTGGGATAAACTTTTAAAGATTTTTGAGTAAACTGGAAGGCATTTGATGCACAGAGGGGCACATAAGACATAAGACGGCACTCCTGATATTGAACCAATTACTACTTAGTGGTTTTTGGACGAAATGTGGACGTGGTGCGGGTATCTTAACACCCAATACCAATATTGCAATCTGAGATCCATGGCAGCAAGGTTTGCTGCTCCATCTTTAGTTTTAATATATGTGCGGAGAAGGTAACGATAGCAACTACCCGCTCGTTCTTCTTCTCCATTCATTTTCGTCATCAACGCAGTAAATTCCAAGTGTTTTTCTTCCTCGCAATACGACTGCCTCTAACTTCTTCTTTTTCTTCAGTCATCTTTTCAATCTTCTCATCTGATTAAGTTGACCATTAAGTCTTCAAAAATAGGTTACGAGCTGTCTGTTGATGACGTTCCCGATTTTAGGGACATTTAGTTCCTTCTCTAGATTGGCCGTGCATTTGTTTAAAGCTGCTTCTGTCAGTCTGTGGAGTATCCAGCAAATGTTTGCATCCCAGACCAGGCAGGTGTGCCTTGTTTTTCAATGATAGTTTGTTTCGCCGTATATGCCGTATATGAATTTCACGACCACTTTGTTGTGGGAAGTAGGAAGTCCTCAGACATTCCTGATGTTTATGCCAATATTCCAGCTTTCCCATTTTCCAGACTTGTGGCTTCAGTCGCGTTATACAAGCAAGTATCTCGGGAAAGAATATCCGTGTGGTCAGCGAATGTTGTCCTGTTGTCTTCACCTAGGACCATTTGATTCTTGAGCACTTTGATGTGGGTCTGAATTTTTTTCGTGTATGATGGGATTGAAAAGAGGACTAGTGGCTGGGGCTGTCCAGTACTCTTTGTACTCGATTCCTGCGGCTACCAAGTCAAAAAGTTTGAACATGGCCTCCTAATTTTCGGCAAAATTGGCTACACGCTTTTAGGGTGATCTGGTTCAGCTTTCATCTGCTGTACGTATGGGGATCTTCGGTGGTATTTGGCATTTATATCGCTGCGGCTTTTTTTTAACCTGATTAGAAGCTATTTACCCTGTTGGAACTCTTCGGTATACTCTGCCAACAATGAGGTTGCGCTTAAGATCTTCCGAGGCTCCTCTTCATTAAGAAAAACACTTCAGTGGCTTTGTGATTACTTGCTATTGGTCTTGAGCAGGGGGGGTGAGTAGTTTTGATAGGAAGTCTTATCTTAAGGTTAAGGTTCAGCGTGACTATTTTTTCCTTTCGCAAAGCAACCAGGTTCTTTTCAGATGGTAGTTGGGTTACCTTTTTGGTATCCAGGGCTGCATCGAGTTGGAAGTTTGACCTTCAGGGGTAGGTTGGTCGGTAGGTCGGTTGAGAATTGATACTCTGCTCTGATGCTAAGACAAAGAAGTCTAAGGCGCTTGGTGTGTGCTGCTGAGCGTATGTATAGCTAGGTTGCTTGGTCGATGGCTAGAATCAGAACAGGAGTGATAACAAAAGCTTCCTGCAAATTCGTCCCCCTCTCACGTCCGCTTTGGAACTGCCCCAAAACCGATTTTTGGCATTGAAGTCTTCTCCGATTAAAGACGTTTCTTCCAGGCTGCTGCAAAGCTGAGGAAAGTTCGTTGTAGACCAATAGCAATAGGTAGCATTGGTAGGTGAAGTGAGTAGATGAGCATACAACCTTTGCTGTAGGATTTCTAAATGTTGGCAATTTGCAGCTGATTCTCTCTTTTACTGGTGCCGGAACCGGATTTGGATTAGAGCTTGAGTGGTCCGCTTTATGTATTTCGAATCATGGAATAAAGGTAGCTGCTTTTGCTCGGATCCAGGGGGTCTGTGTTTAGTATATCGTTGTTGCTTTGCTCAGCTAGGAATAGTTCATCGTCCTTATTGGTTAGCCCGCGAGTTTTCCACAGATTGATGCTGACCAACCGAAGCTTTATTTTATTGAAGAAAGAAAGGAACTTGTTTGTTTTCTGCAGATTCTAAAAAATTTTCTTAAGGGTGTCCATCTTAGAAGAGTGTATCATGCCTAGTGTTCTGGGAGGTTGATAATCTGTAGCCCCGTGCGATGTAAGTCTACGTACGAGAAATTGCTGCAGGAAAGGAATATTCAAACTTTTTAATTCAAATTGAGATTTTTGTTTAATTATTACTTTACATGGTCAAAGTTAAAAAAACTTCTCCTTGCTATTAAATTTAAACATTTATTTGATTAAGAAATTAAACTCTTAAATAAATTAATGTAAAGAGTAAATTTATTAAAAATTACTCGTGCGCATTAATAATTATTTTAAGCGTCAATCGAAACATTTTTTCAATTTATCAATTTTTTGCAACTATTTATTAAAAATGCATTACTCATACAACGCACTGTCCGCACCTTAACGTGTAAACATTTTTTAATTCGTAAATTAATAATTTTAATTTTTTAATTTTTCACATAAGCAAGTAATATATTCAATATTAAAATTGTGTATCTCTATTAGTGCTGCGCATTTCAATATTATTTATTTACAAATCAAAATCAATAAAATTGTCTTAAGCGTGCGATGTATATATAAACATTTAATTGGTTCAACAATTTAATAAAGCGGCGCAAAAGGACACATTATATAAGTCTGCACGTGGACTATCATATTTATTGCACTCAACTAAACGAATATATATATATATCGTACAACTGCATAGCAATGTAGATATATATTGTTCATATGTCGTCCTAAATACAAATATAGCTTAATGAGCGAACGAGGCTGCTTGCTATGGTTGCGTAGTGCTGGCCTAAACACTCATGCGGTTAATTTATTATGCAAAACTAGGTTCCAACGACATAAGAAACATGTGACCGCAGACACAAACGTTGCGTATATGCAATGAGTACTGCATAATTTAAGCGTTTATACGAGTTGTATGCATATTGGACTACTAAAATTAATAATCAGACGACGAGCGAGGCACAACTACTACTGAGACGTTTCTGTGGGCATATAAAATTGGTAACAGGCACAAATCCAACCGCAAAGTGACATACCGATGGGACGAATAGCAGCAACTTTAGCACAAAAAGTCAAACGGAAGCAAAACCAACCAAAAACCGAGCAACCAAACCATAGCATACGACCGAGCTACTATGCGACATTAGCAGGAAATGTAACAATTAGTTGCACTTGCACTTATACGAGCGAGCTTAAAGCAGGGAGGATGTGCCAGTTTCAGTATAAAATAATATCTGTTGGTTTTTGTATCTTCTGCTGTCTTACTTCAAGCCGCCACTAACTAAAGTCATAAAATGCAGTCGCATAAACCAACCAAAATGCAACATTTGGGCTGTGCCGTACAGCTTAGCTAGCCTCGTTGTTGGTAATACTACTTTGAAAATAAGGACAGCCAAGGACAGGACAGACACGATATGCTGCTAACTGTCGGAGCGCTTAACCGCAAAACAAGGCATGCGTTAGCCAACTGGCATTGTAAAATATTCCTGTATATATTTATTTCTATATATAGTATATCTTGCTAGTTGTATCTGCTGCTGTTTTTACTGTCTGCCAAAAAGTTACTTGAATGCAATAAAACGAAACGAAAGGAAAGGAAACGAAAGGAAAACGTTTCGAAACAGGCAGAAAACTTGTTAACGAAAATTGTACGAGAAAAAAAGTGTTGCATGCTTTCAGGCTTAACTTGAGTTTATCGCTCATACGTCATGTTGCACCATTAACACTTGCTTAAAATTGCTCGGTTTTTGTTCTTTTTTTTTTTTTTTTGGGGATATATTTAGACAATATTCTGTTACCTACATGTTTCATGTTTCTTACTACTGTGTTCTGCTAACTGCACAGTGGTTTGATAGTGCAGAAAAGTGGGTAAAACTAAAATTATATATTAATTATGAAGATATATAGAACACTCAGATTCTTTCCATTTATTATGTTCATCAATCTATTAGCTTTTTCCGGCACGCTTTGCTACGCCCAGTAAGAACGATTGTCATTACAAAGGCTATGCCCTTCCCATATCTCCTTCTTCCAACGCGTTTCTAACGTTCGAATGCTCGGGTTGGCATTTAAGAACCTCGAGATTAATATTATAAAATGTTTATTACTCGAAAGTGTTGACTGCTAACCCAATCTTTAACACTTCATTGAAATAATTAGCGCTGCGGTTGATTAGCTGCTCCCATGTTGTGATCAGTCATGGAATAGTGTCTTGAATCGGCTACAGCTTGCTCTGCTAAGCAATCGTTTCACTTTCTTTTGTCCTGTCTAAACTATATTTCTATGCACTTATAAATTTAAGCAAATTTTGGCTTAATTATTCTGAGTCTATGACATTCAGTGGCGTGCGGGCATTATGGGACCGAAGTGCGTTAAAACCATTCGAAGAGGAAACATGGTCATAAGATGCTTTTCAATGCATACTTCTAGAAACACTTCGGCCTTGTCGTTGCGAGTGCCAATACCATGTTCCCTAATATACAATTCGATGCTACAGTTGCGACTTTTGCGTTAATATCTCCCTTCGGTGTAGGTAAGGCCCTTTCTGTACATAAGATTTGATGCATCTATTAAGCGACATAGAAGTTGTCATTGCATAAGGCTCCGTTGGCGAGGAGCTGGTGTTAATGGATGTTCATCTTCGACTCTGTCGTTTAAAAAACAATAATCTCGAGATAATTGGATGTCATTCGATTTCGTGAAGTCAATAAGATTCCCAATCCTTTTGAGTATTAAATGTTGTCATCTGAGTCGGAGTATATACTTCATAAACAATGGAGTGATGCCTTTGATTTCAAAGATTAGCATCAATTTTAGGTTTGAAATACTGAATGTGGTTTTATACTACATAACATAACGGTTTTATAAGTAATGTATTGCTATCTGATCAGATAGAACTTTCCGGTGATGCTTGTGAGTGTATTTTGTTTTATAGTGTTTAGCACCTTTTATCAGCTTAATTGAGTTTAAGAATCCTATTCAACTAGTAGACTTTCTGCACAAACTCAAAGCACTATGCACCTCTGTCTTTACTACATGCAAGTCAAACTGTCACATGCTGCTTTTAAATGCTGCAATATAAAATAAATGCGCTGGTTAAAAATATCTAAAATTGTACATCTAACTCGACAAATGCGCTAGACGTATCTCTTTTCTCTATTTTTATAATGCACTATAGGAATTTTTCTGTTTTTATGTTTTTTTTTTTTTTTTTTTGTATGTTGCACGTCGTCGTCGTCGTCATCGTAGTTTGCAACGTTTGAAATTTGGCTTTAGTCCAAAATGTATGCAACGCTTAAAACACATGCAGTACTTTTATATGCTGACTAAGCCTATATTTAAGCGCAGATAGACAGACAGAAAGACAGACGGGCGGATGGACAGATAGACGGACGGACAGACACATAGTAACATAGAAGAGGCAGTAAGCAAACGTTTAAGCCGATTTTGAAAAGCATTTGCAGCACTTGCAACGTATTTTTTTTTTTTTTTGTATTTGTATTTTCTTCTTTAGTAAAAAAAAAAATTATATACACGCTGCACGCTTTTGACTGAAAAGACAGAAAGTAAGAGAAAAAAAAATTTTAAATTGAAATTAAAACAGAATTTTATGCTGCCAAAAAATTTAATTTTCAATTTGGCTACAAAGTTAGCAGCAAGCACTTAGGCATACATATTGTATAAACAAAAAGGCTACACTCGCTTAATCGTATACAGACAGGATGCGGCATTAAGTGCCAGAAGAACTCAATTTCATTTTCACACGTAGCTAAATCGTTTACGTTTACTCGAAGGCGAACGTACGTGCACGAAATATATTTCGTATATGAAAATAGCAAATTCAATATTTATGCCTCAGTAAACAAAAATACTTAAAACAATTTTATTGTCTTCTTCTAGCTTGTAGATAGCTGCATATCCTTGTACGTATTTATAGCTCAAAGCAATCAAATACATTTTAGTGCAAATAAACTGCTTGTTTATTTGAAGTTTCTCATATTTCTCTAGAGTTATTACTACTTTGTATTTGTATTGTTGTACCTTTTGCTGTGTTGTCATAGACACATGTCCTTTGCAAGGAATATACAACAAGGCTTTCAACAAATATTGCATATAAGCAGAAAGAAAAGTAAATTGTAAATAAATTGAAAAGGGATAAATTTACTCGTTTTTCGTTGAGAATTGATTTTTATTAGCCTCAGGCTTAGCTTTGTCTTCTTTTATTGAATATTTCTAAGACTTCATTTTTTTTTGCTGCAATTCGAAAGTATTTCAGATTATTTGATGCGCATTGTTTTGCTTCGAGCATTGAATATGAGCGAATTGCAATAAAGAAAAGCTAATAATTCTGTTTTTTTTTTTATTTTTTTTTTTTTAATAATTTCGTTTTGTTTTAAAATACTTTAAATGCTTCTTACTTATCTTCATGCCAAAATACTTTTATTTTATAGGGGTAGGGCAATGTCTGTTAGGCCTTTATATCGACTCAAACCTTCTTGACTGGGTATAGAATTTTGGCCGAACTAACCTCATTTTAATATTTGGCAATAAAATTAATTTGGGACAATAGAAATTAATAGCAGGCATTCGTTTTATTGGAAGTATTGAATCCTAATCGCTTTTGTCTCCATTTTACTACATATAACATATGATCTTCGGTTTCCAGTCGACCAAGGCGGAAAGTGAAAATCGTTTGTTGCTATTGGTAATCGTTCGATTAAACTATCTGAAATCGGTCAATGGCATATATGAAGATTTTGAGTGGATACAAATTTGAAATCCATGTGAAGTGAGCTATGTGAGGAAAAGTTAGAAACAAATCCAATGTTCATCGGATAATATTTTTGACTGTGCTGATTTTCATTTTCTACTCCATGAATTTACATGAAATTAATCGAGACCTACCATTTGCACACACATATCACCAACCTCTTTACTTGTATCAACCATTGAAATAATATCACATAGCACGGAATTAGATATAACATCTTTAATTAGTGTGCAGGGTGAAGAGTACTCTTCTATAGGTACGTCAGGGTGTTTGTTAAACAAAAAAACCAAAAAAAAAAGGGACGAAAATGGGGACGTCGTTGCATGGGTGTAAGCCCGATTCGCCTCACGAAAATGTGAATCTTCAATTGATGTATATTTTCTCTGCTGACATCGTGCAGTATAATGTTTGCAAATAAGTGTGATCAAGTCGTATTAGATAAATTGAGTTAATTGTGTAAGGCATTTGTGTATAAGATATTTGTGAATAAATTTTGATGTGGAACTTCTTTAGGCACGAGACGAAAATGGGGACGACTTTGAGCTGGAGAGTGGGAGGGGTACCAACACCTCATTCTAACTTCGCTCACAGCGACATCGTACAGTCGAAAGTAATCTAATCCTATTCACATAACACAGCTGACGAGATCGGGCCACGGGAACTGAAAGGTTCCATTGTTTCGATCGTATTATATGTATAGAGAAGCTAGATATAGTAGTGCGTGGTATCCACTCATCTCCTTGTTTTTTCCTCTACTGAATTAGATTACAAGTATCTACAGACTTAAATGGCCGTCAACCCTCCTTCGGTTATGGCCGCAATCAGGAAGGCGTGCTATCTTCTGTAATCTTGTGCGCGCTGGCGCCATTTGTTTTGAATGTCAAGCACGAAGAGATCTCTCCATACCTGTTCATTCCAACGCGTATTACTTCGTCTATCAATCAAGTCTGGGCCTCCCATGTAAACCATGCTTGCTGGAGCTCTTTCATTCATTCGCATTAAAATTATAGCTCAAACACCTTACGGGTCATACGGGACCTGAACTCGTAGTCCACTTTAAAAGAACCAAAAATCCAAAGAAAAAAATTTTCTCTCGAAGACTTTCAACGCCGTTTCATCTCACTTTCAATCACTGTTCATGTTTTTGCGCCATACATCTTCGTCTTATAGATCTTAATTTTAATTTTGGAGAAAGAGCGTTACTTCTAATTTGCTTGCTTAGTCCAAGATATATTTGCAAGCGTGATTCTTCAGATCAAAGTAGACGAAATTTTCTACAGCCACGACGCAGTAAAGTAGTGCAAAAAGATACAAAGTACATCGTCTTGTCCTCATTGACTGCTAAAACTCCGGAGACTGTTTTTCAATCTCCTAGAACGCCTTGCTGACTCGCCGTTCTTGAGCACCGTTCAGCATCACTTCCTTTTGAAAGGTCGAGACCAAGGTGATGGTTTTCTATAGGTGGTATTGTACTCTTCATCGCCTACAAGTAGTTTAACAAATTGACTCCTGCGGTTGGCAGATATCAGTTTAGGACTCATTTACTTTAAATATCTACGCACATTAACTAAAACTGGGAAAAATTGTGTAACAAAAAACTTTAAAGGAATAAACTATTTGTGAATTACAAGTCAACCGTAAATCAATAACTTTTTTAATTTGTTTTTATTTCTGTTATATTTTGTTTAATTTTTATGAAAAAGTTTATTTTTTAATTAAATTTTTTTTTCTTCTGTTTTATTATTTTAAAACTTATTTTTTTAATATTTTTTAAATATTTTTTTAAATATTTTTTTAAATATTTTTTTTTAATATTTTTTTTAATTTTTTAATATTTTCTAAATATTTAAAAAAAGTTTTTTTTTTAAATTCTTTTATTTTTATTTCCCGAAAAATTCTATTTAACTGAATAATTATGTGAAAATAATGGAGCTAATTTAAAGAACCAATCCAAATTAAATAAAACCACAAATAAGTAAATTGAAAAAATGTTTTGAAAAGTATTAAAAATAATAAAATAAATCGACAAAAGCATTAAAGATTATCAAACAGAAAAGTTCAAATGGTTAAACTATTTGCGAATTACAAATCAAATCAAATAAAAAGAAAAAAAAAAATAGAGAAGAACAAAGTTAACTTCGACTTTAAAAAAAGTTACTTCGGGTTTAAAACCTTCAGTCACCCACTTGATCTTTTGATAAAGTTTTCGAGCTTCATTTCTGTCACCCAACCTTCTACCGCTCTAACGTTTTCAATAGATGGGATAAGATACTTCTGGGTCTAAGGTCTTTTAGTTAATAGTGGTTAACATTCCCAGCATTGCGAATATACATATACATACCAATCTCACTTTTCCCCAGTTCTTTCGTAGGCATTCTTTAAAAAGACTTTCCGTGAATAGCTTGAATAGTTACAGCTTAAGGTTCAGGGACACTACTTGTGGTATGAAAAGTTCGACATCAATCGGTCCTGCTGATTTGTTTGGTTAGAATGAGCTGTTAGTCTTGATTATCTTTTCTTCTGTGACTATGTTGCTAACAAGTGTCTTACTTCCTTACGAGTTCTCCACAGTTGGTGCGCTAGCAGTAAAGTTAGCACTTTCAGGGTCAGCTTCTAAGCCTGCCGGAAACTATATTTAAACGAACAGTTTCAAGAACTTTTAGCTTTATATTCCAAATAAAGTCTGAATGCATCATCTGTGTTGGCTATATCGTAAAAAAATTAGCTCAAGAGTCTAATTCTTCTTGTTTTCCTATGTGCTACTTCGAACTTCTTAAATGTAAGACATCCGCCCTCATCGTCTCATCGGCTTTGGTAGCACCTTCTAACGTCTCCGGAGCAATTCTTTTGTATGTCAGACTGTTTCTGTCTGAGAATGTTGGTCAAAGCCGTTCCCAGTCCATCTTTTGTCAGATGTTAATAAGAGGCAGGCTTTGTCCTATGTCATCCGACATGGAGCAGTGTTCTATAGTGATTCGAAAAGGATGGTTGACAGAACGTTATGTCAATACCTTCTGTTCGGTGGTCATCAGATTCTAGAGAATGAACGATAAGTGCTTCCCTTCTTTCTGTTTTTTTTGGTCTCCAATGTAAGTTGTGAGAATGAATTACATGCATAAACCTGTAATAAGTCTGCTCTGTTGTTTTCCGATTGTAGGTCTACTTCTGCATAAGTTAGGTATAGGTTTTCTTCCATTCCGTTCCTCACACACTGCAATTCTGTGATGTTTTTTCCTGTAATAAGAAGAGTATATCACATTAAGCCCAGCTATTAAGGTGGTGATGCAGATTAGTGAACTTCATTTTGATTTTTTTTTTTTTTTTTTGTACTGAACTGGCAAAAGCTGAGGAGCTCTCAAGCTCCCAATTTTTGGACTCAGGGTAATTATTGATGCAGAGCTTCTTGTAGCAACACTTTCACCATGGTCTAGTCCTCCGTATTTACTACTCGTTTTGACATTTCATCTTGCTAAGTATGGTTCGGTACTCTACAGCGTTGGGATTCATACTTCGATGTCAACATCAGACCATAATGGTGCTTTTGAAGACACTGCACGCTTCGTTGTTGGCACATATCCTGACCTTGACGTTCTTATAACAACATATTTTCCAATTGAGACACTTTATGAAGCTTTACATTTCATTTTTGTATGGCAAAGTTTTTATTAATTACAATTTAAGGAAGTTTTTTAATTAAAATTTCGTTTAATTACAATTTAGTCTACATTAAAAAAGGTGTAGGATATTTTGAAGTCATGAACTCGCAACTCCCGCCTTATTACTTAATTTATACCCTACTTATTTTATACCCTCTTATGCACTTAAAATTTTCTCAAAGCAATTTTAAGCTGCTTTTTTTTAATGAAACTTTTGAGTGCGAAGCCGTAAAAATAATATAAATGAAGAAAATATTATGCAAAAATAATTTATTTTATAACTCCTCAACACACACACACACAGACACGCACTCATTCATCATGCAACTATGTTGGCTAAATGGAATCCTTTAGAAACTTTTTACAAATACATATAAAGGTTTGCTTGTATATAGACAAATGGTTACATTTGCTGCACATGTTTGTTTGCATAAAACCAAGTTTACAAAAGTTCTTCTAAGTGTGTGTCTGTGTGTGTGTTTGCTTTTGTATAAAGTTTTTAATTGCGTTAAGTCACTAGAAATCAGTTTAGCAGTGTTGGAAATTGAACAAACTAAGCCAAATGAACACGCGCACAGATGTAGAATTCGAATTTTAATGCAATGCAGTTGAAGGTTTCGCAATAGAAAACATCAGCATCAGATAGGTTGATTTGTAGACTTTAAATGCATTCGTAATTACAAATGCAATAAGCATGCTTATTTACACTAAGAGAAGCTTAAAAGTCAGACGGATGGGTAAAATACGCTGGTAAATGTATTTTTTGTAAGAAATTAAGCAGCTTATTCTAACATTGCAAAGAGTTAAACCAAGCCGTAGCGGTTTGTATTATATTTTCTGCAATAGTATGAGTGAGCTAAGAGAAGTTTTGTTAGTTGAAAATTAATAACCAGCTAAAAATTAGCATTTAACATTTTTGTTTGTACAAAGTTTTAACAAAATTAATTAGTATCCATTAAAAAAAAAACATATTCCGTTTTGCGCTTACCATTTATCTCACATATTCAAGAAAAACAGTAACAAATGCGCACAGAAATATGTATGCTTATCGTACTTTCTGTTTATTTCGTAGTGCACGGCTTAAAAACTTGTACCGTTTTGCGCTTACCATTTACGCATAACTCTTGAAAGAAAAACTGCCTAAAATCGCACAGAAATTTTTAGGTTTATCTTATTTTGTCATTTTTCTTATTAGCGCGTCACAGAATCTAATTCCGTCTTGCGCTTACCATTTACACATAATTCTTTAAAGAAAAAAGCAAAAAAAATTTGTACAGAAACATTTTGTGTTAATATAAAGCGTCTTAAAAACGAATTCAATTTTGCGCTTACCATTTGCGCATAACTGAAAAAATTAAAAACTGGAAAAAAAGCGAACAGAAATTTTTGGGTTGATGTTGTGTTGTGATTTTGTTTTAGCAGAGCATTTAAGAATGAAATACCATTTGCGCTTACCATATACGAATTATTCTTAATAGAAAAACAAAAAAAAAAATGCACACAAAAACTTTTTTATTGGAGTTATGTTATGATTTTTTTTTTAACAAAGCGTCTTGGAATCAAATACCGTTTTACGCTTACCATTTACGCATAACTGTTAAATAATATGTTAATATTTTTCATGACAAAGAGTCTCACAATTTAATACCATTTTGCGCTTACCTCTTACGGATTAAATGAGTGTTAATAAATTATAAATCGTTTTGCCATAACCATTCAAAGAAAAATAAAACCAAAAAAATACGCATACACATTTTTAATACGTTTTGCGCTTACCATTAACGGATTACAATTAAAAAAAATAAAAAAGGAATATGCGAACAGAAATTTTTGTGTTTATGTTATATTGTAAGCGTCTCATAATATATTACTATTTTGCGCTTACCATTTACGGAGTACTATATTGAGGAGGTCACAGCTCAATGATAAGTGGTAAATAATTTGCTTTGAGATCCGTAGAATCTGAGATAGACAGCTGGGTGGATAGAATGCCAGCATATACTGCAAAATCCAAAGCATCAGCATGTTGCCTGCCATCGAATGGGTAGTACGTCGGCGGTTCTATTGCCAGAGCCTCCCAATTAGTGTTGGTGATACAGTCAAACAGCACTTGACTCTTGGGCAATGCAACTCTGAAACCCCAAATATGTTGTAAAGCTGATAGAAAGAATCTTTTAACTTCATCTCGGATAGAATTTGCCGAGAACAATGGTGAATAATAATAGCAGCTGGCATAGCATCAGTACACACAGAGCTATTATGAGATGAACAGAGCTGCTCCTTCATGCTTTTTTTGGCCGGTAGGATGATTTACAGTGCGGAGGTCGTACGCTAACAGCTTAAAGTAAGACTTGAAACAAAAAATAAGTCTCACTTAGAAGCAAGATGTCAATGTGTTCTTGACGGATGAAGATATTCCAGATGCCAACGCGCAGACTTTTTTCTGTGAAGCTGAGTCTAGAATCATCTGGAGATGCATAAAATGACTCTTCATTATTACCATTTTAGTCGATATTCACCAACTTTGGCATGACTTCTCCTCTAAAGCTCATGATGATGGTGGCAGCTTTTGTTATTTTTGTTATTGCATCACCATCGGCACAAGAAGTAGAATAATATGGTTTTGGTGTATAGTTTGTGTAAGCAAATAAAACTATGATTAAACTCGAATTGGTTTCGAATTTGGGAGGAGTTCATTTAAAGACCATCTGCAGATATATTTGACTATTTTCGGAGGTATCATCTTGTGTTTCCATCTTCATCAAAACGGCTTGGAAGCTAAATCTCCAATTTCTGAATAGGGCCTACATAGTTTCAACGGATTCCTAACATTTGAAGAGGATAGCATAATGTTGCACAGGAGAGCGAGTCTCAACTAGAGTTTCAACGAAATTTTACCAGTTACTTTAAAAAAAAACTTCATTCCTTGTCATAGCGGAATTTGATGGGCCTACAAGTTCTTGATTGTTCTTATGGTGATATATATTCTTCGTTGGGGTTACCTGTTTCATGTAAGACTTGGGTGGGGGAACACATTTGCGACAGGTGAGCATTGTTCAGGTAGAATTGACATTAAATATGACAAAAGATTCAACAGTGTGGTTGATTTTGCCACTGCTAAAGCTTGACTAACTATGTGAAGCAGGGAGTTAGCAATAAGTTCAGAAGTATCACTAGATCCACTTGAAAAACGGTTTGAACTTAAGCTATACCAATACTTTAGCTGCTGCCTGATCTTGTTTATTGCATCAAAAGTCATACAAGGAAATAATTTGGCCAATTCTATTTTCCTAGACCTAATGTGTCCTAATTCAATTTGTCTAGAATTAGTCCTGGTCAAGAAAATATTTTCGTGATCTAACAAAGAACTTGTTCTAGATATAAAAGTTTCAAAGTCTTGTCTGATTGACTGATGTCTTACTGGAGGTTGCTCTTTTAGGGGAAACTAATAAAAAAGAGGACTAAGAATAGCATGCTAGAGTCAACTGTTGGAAAGTGTCAGAGTACAGAAATACAATATGCTAAAAATAACTTTTTACAATTTTCTGTTGCATCCCTAGAAATGACAGATTCCATTAGTAGAGGATCCAATTAGTAGAGGATAAACAGTGGCCGTGTAGAACCCACAAAAAGCATCAATCACATAACTCTTAAAATAGACAAGCGTAAAATTGCTTTAAAAAACAAAAAAAAAAAAAGTATTGTAACTCTTAAATCTTCTTACACTGCAATTGGACGACGTCAGAAACAATGACAGCTTTCTGAAATAAACCAATTATAGAACTACGAATTTTCGTTGCAATTTCTCATGCAGCTAATACTCGGACAGCTGTTTGTGTGTAAAGGGGAGAAGGAAAAAAATTATGTACACTTTATAATTCACTTGCATAAAACAATTTACACCCAAAAGGAAGAAGAAAAAAAGAAACTCCATTTTAAAAAGCGCAAAAGATGCAATAAGAAGAGAAAGAGAGAGAGAGAGAGAGAAGAAAAAAAAACCTTATTCTTTCGTTATTGTTTGCTAAAATTGAAAAATAAAATAAAGTGAAAGCAACGGGTTGGGACAGATGGACGTATGGACAGATGGACAGACATTTTTATGTAGTTGCTGTGCAAGAGCGAAGCTCATTCGAACGCTCGTTTATTGTCTCTAACTATTGCATCTCACTTCCGCTTTTGCTATCTCGCTTGTGCTAGCATGCGGCAGCCATTAGTGTGATTGTTATGTGTGTGTGGGGGTGACACTGTATGTTTGAAGCATGCAAATTTGATCGTGTAGGGAAGATTTTTTTTTTGGAAGTGTTATTTAAGATATTACATAATTCGTTATTGCAGATCGCAACATATCTCAGTCTAGGCTTGGTTTTCACAACTCGTTCCGATAAGACCAATTTTGAATAAGTTGCTTAATTCGTATTAGGTCTTACTAATGGTTAAAATGATTTTCTTCTTCAGATGTTTATTGCTTGATTGCATTAAGCTAGCGGCTAATAGTGGAAATAGAAAAAAGTCTAAGAGTGTTAGACTCACGAAGATCTCAGGAGGTCATTGTATGTCGACACTTCTGGAAGTAATAAGTTTTTTGTATTTTTCTTGCAACAATTTTTAAGTAACGTCCGATGGTGTGATGGAACAAACAAATACAACATGATGTGCCCATTTGATGTTTAGACATCATTTGGCATCATGGTTTATCATGGTATCATGGTTTTATATACTGTATGCTAACTTGCATCTGGTCTCGTTTCTCACGGGATCTTATATTCAATCTTGACTAGAAAATGACATCACAACACAGCTGTTTCAACAACTCAGTACGGTTTCATATTTTAGTTTGACCTCTTGCGTTAGTCCCAATCAATGTGATGTGAGAAGAAGTGTTTCTTGAGACAAAAAGATTTAATATTAGACATCAGTCTTCAGTTGTTTATATATATATTTTAGTGTCAACTATTGACAATTTTCATTTTTCCACTTACCATACCCAGAGTTGAAGAAGTGCACTTCTTCACTGCCACTCGTGGTGCCTAAAGCAAACTCAATGTTTTGTAGAAACTGCTATATTCTGAAGCCATTTTCTAAAGTTTATTGACTATAAAAATTCAAAGAAAATATCAGAATATATATTCTATCGCTTCTTCGGAGTTGTGGTTGCGGTTAACAATTTCTTAAGAACATCATGGGAGAACTATTATGTTCTTGGAACCTTTTTTTCAATACCACTTTTCCTCCCAAACGGAAGTGTGATGTGTATGTAACCATATTAAAAATACTTACGTCTTAGAGACTGATAAGTTTGCTATCGACTTAAGCATTTCTTAAATAACTTTGTAGGAATATTTCTTTGTAGCATGTTTCATGCAGAGCGTTTCACCATGAACCAGCATCACCATGCTACTCCAAAACAAGTCCATCGTGTCATTTGTCACATTTCAAAATCTGTTAGTGAAGGGAAGTTCAATGCCAAATCCCAAGCCACCAACATAATTTCATTTCAAATTTCGTTAATGAGAATGCCCATCGAGAGCAGTTGATGCAACAATTGACCATTATAGCTAGCTCCCGCATGCATAGTTCGATCACCTCAGTGAAAGAATTCCCCTCGATTCTCGTCAACTGGAATTCTTTCCCTTGGGCAACTGCACGATGGTGCGATGCGAGTAGAGTAGGTTGAAATTTAAATATTTTTCTAACCCGCGCTTTTTTCGATTCTGCCACCCTGAAGCCGTACCCGTTTTCATCGCGATCCGAGCTTTCATTCAGCCGACTGACGCTTAGGGACAATTTATTCAATAATACTGTACGCAATTAACTTAACTGAGCGACTTGATCACACATTATCCTGCTCGACGTCAGCACAGAAGACGCAGCAATATGTATTGCGAATTTCGTGTAATTAATTGGGCTTACACCAGTACTTTAAGAAGTTTCACTTCAAAAAAAGTACTAACCTAGGTCTTTGATAAAGTTTATAAACTTCAGAACGATGCATATTTTTAGAGTTTCGGTTTAGCAAAGCAGCCCTAAAAGTATGCACAGTTCTATATCCTTATATTGAGTAACACTTAAAAGTATATAGGGTCGTCCCCGTTTTCGTCTCGCTTTATTTTCTTTCAGCCGACTTACTCTACCGTCTCTAAAGAGGTTTCACTTTATAAAAATATAATTTTATATTGAACTGATTCTATACCCTTTAGCTATAGGCTATAAGAGTATATGTGTCACAGGTAGAATAGGACGAGCAAGAGCTTATAAAGTATATATATTCTTGATCAACATCAAAAGTCGCGTCGACTTAGAATGTCCGTCTGTCTGAGCAATAAGCTCGATGAGACTATAAGAGTAGATTTTTCAATTATGGATATTAAGAATCTTTTACTCCTCCGATCACTTGTAATCAATAAACGTGCTAACCATCCCTCCTTAATGGTGGGTTGGCAGTTACCATGCAAAACTATAAAAGTTTAAATTGGATTACTAAAAGGATGAGATCTTTTAATGGCGTAGCAAAGTGGGTAGATGGGTCCTCAGGATCCAAATCACTCTGAACTATTAAAAACCAAAACAAGTAAGGAAATTTCAGTCGGGCGTAACCGACTGTAAGAGGCCCTGTACCAGTTCAGTTCGCCTAACAAACACATTAAATGTTTCCCTAGCTTATGACCAAACACATGACCACTTCTCACTGCGCGAATATGAATGAAAAGAAAAGGGGGGTCGATCAAATTCAATTGCTTATAAAATCGTCATTTATTATCCGATTTTGATGAACTTTTCGGATTTTGGCTAAGAAGGACGATATCTCTATACTGGCATACTTATTTTTTTTTGTGCCGAAGAAATTTTTACCCTTGGGGGTGATTTTATGGGGAAGGGGGGGGGAGGGTCAAGTTTTTAAAATAAACTTGTGAAATTCCGGAGCAGTCCTAGTCGAATGCAAAAAACACGAAGTCTCTATCTATTACCGTTTCCAAAATCCTTTCGTTCATACGGACGGACGGACGGACGAACAGACGGACAGACGGACATGTCTATATCGACTCCTCTATCACTCCTGACCATAATGGGGGTAACTTTGGGGGGTATCCGACCATTATTTCTACCTGTTACATACATTTGCACAAACCCAATAGGCTCTTGTACCTTCGGTACAGGGCCTAAAAAATCTGCCCCTTCGCGTACAGCTGGCAACACTCTTTGGTTATTTACTTAAAGTCGAGTTGATATAGTCATGTCCGTCTGTACAGCTATGAACAACAGCCACTTGAAGACTATAAAAGAAGAGCGTTTAAGTTTGAATATTTAGTCCCTACTATTCCCTCTTCAGATGCGTATTTAGTGAAAGGGCACAAATGGCACAAAACTGAGTTTTTGACTGAAAAATTTTTCTTCTCAAGTTATTAAAACGACGAATTTTTTGCATCATACACTAATCCCAAAAATCCTAATGTAGATACTAAAATTTTATCCTAGAAATATATGGTTTAGAAAAACGTTGCTCGAACTCGACTGCAAATTTTTAAATTTTTTTTGTTACACATTTGATTGAGCTGAAATTTGACTCTCACTTGTGATACTCAGCTATCATTCAAGAATCTACCAGTTTAATGACTATTATTTTTATATCTTTTCATGATTTATTTAGGGTTACCCTCGTCGTATTGTTATTGTTTTTGAAACATGCAGCCGTTACGCTTATGGCTGCTGCTTTTGCAGTCTCAATTGCTTACTTGTAGCTCGAGTTGTTCTTCTTATTATTGTTGCTGTTGCACTTCATAATAAAAAATAATGTGAACCAAGTTTGGCAAAATAAAAAAAAAAAATAAAAAAGGACTAAAATAGCTATACCTGAAAAGGGGTTTCTGTAATGGAAAAAATAAAGTACTAAGACTTCAATTACTTCAGCCATAGTCATTTACTTAGTTATAATTTATTGTTGTTGTTGCTGCTGCACTGAGTACATCCTGTTTCCTTTCAGCCATTTTGCATTATTTTGCTTGCTCATTTGCGCCAGCATTTTTTATTGCAGTCTGCACGCTTAAGCTGATTCGTGCTTTTAAGTTTTAAGTCTGTAAAGAGCGGAAAAAAAATCTAATAATGGCTGCCGACATAAATTTATGCAATTAAAACAGCTTGTTGCATCTGAAAATAGCAGAAATTAATGCAGCGTTACTAAATTTCTTCTTTGTATAAATAGTTTGCCAGCATAATTAAGAGCAAGTGCTGAAACAAAATAAAAAATCCATTTGCTTAAATGTTTATGCAAAGCATTTTCCAGCTCTACTGCAACTACTCACATACGCAATTATCGGCTTCAGTGTGTGCGTGTGTGTATCTGTGACAGCAAGTATTCATTGGGGTTATAGCAGGCAGGCATTATCAACAGCAACGTCATCGAGGTTTCTTACAGTTCATTAACTTTGTCCTTGCACTCATTCTTTTACAGATATATCACAGATGAAACTATGTACTCGGATATAAGTATATATATGTATATATATATAGGTAAGTACTATCTGTATTACTTTCTACTTATTGAGACCAGTTTACAGCAGCGACTAAAATCCATTTGAAGAGCCTTTTAATCTGTGTGCGAATGAGACTTTTAACTTTTGCGTAGAACTAAATTAAAGTGCATGCAGCGGAAGTTGAAGTTGGAAATTGTTGTTTGTAGTTTTTATCTCGATAATATGTAAAATGTTGCGAGGAATTAGAGGGGAAGTGCTTGATTTTTGCAGCGTTGTAGTTGAACTGACTATTAAAAAAAAAAAAAAAACAAAGCTTTATGTGTAATTAATATGCAAACAGGATATAAATGGATTTCATTTCTTTACTTTGCACCAACTTTAATGTAAGCCTAAGTTTAGCCATTTTATGTTCCATATCATTTAGAAAGTTTACATTCAGAAAAGTGTTTTAAAATAATTTTTACCAATCCATACTCGTTATATTAGACCATAAGAATACCATTAGAACATTGAATATAGCTCATGCAGTATGCATGGTATTAGGCCCATTTGAACAGTTCCTTTTCTGATTAACTTAAACGAACGTTGATGAGCCTTATTCGATAAAGAAAAAAACTTAACATTTCCAGAAAAAAAATTACCAAACAATAAACTTTATAATTTACCCCGAACGCACAAAAATTCTTGCACATAATTATTGGCTTGTATGAGGCATCTAAAGTTGACCATGATTGTGGTGCAAGCGTAGTGTGCTTGAAAAACACCCACCTCGTTCGGATAGATAGACGATTTATTGCTCAATACTTCAAACATAAAGGCATCAAGACTTTCTTTTGGAAGATTCCTGTTCATCCGATTCACCAGATTTCCATTGTCATCCTTACAGAAAGTTACTCCGGGCTTAAAACCTTCAGTCAGACGCTTGACCTTTTGTTAGAAGTTTCGAGCTTCATTTCTGTCACATAACATCTCAACATCTTCAAACTGCCACCTTTCTTGCTCCTTTTTCTTGCGTCTGAAAAGGCGTTTCTCCTCTCTCCGTTTCTCTAGATATCGATCTCTAACAGCTCGCGTTGCTCACGACTGTAGAGTTCGCTGATAGGAAGCGTTCTTCTCTGCAGTAGCTTCGCGACACTTCTCGTCGTACCAAGACTTATTCACATTTTTTTTATAACCAATGACATCCTTGGCAGCCCTAGCCATGGAGCGGGTGATATATTTCCACTGCTTACATATATCTCGAGAAGACGGAGCGGTTTCCCGGAGCAATTGGGGATTGTGTGTTCCGAGTCAATGTTGGGATCACGTAACAGTCGCATGTCCAAGACGTTAGATGCGTGCCTTCCATCAATCAAAACTTGATTAATTTGGTTGCCTGTAATTTGGTACTACTAACTGGTACTACTAACTACCATGTTCCAACCTGCGGCGAAATCGCTTAGCCTCTCTCACTATTATTGGAGGTAGTGTCGTGAAAGCTAAATTTTTTGACGGTTGGGCCAAAGATTCCTTCCTTCCCAATCTGGGCGTTGAAATCGCCGACATCGATTTTGAAATCGTGTTTGCGACAGCGCTCGTACAGACATTCCAAGCGCTCATAGAATTCATCTTTATCATCAGGCTTATACCAAAATAATTAGCCTTAATGCGTATTGCGGCTCGTCTACAGGCGTGAACCTGGAGACGAGGTCACGTAGTTTCTTACTCATCACGAAACCACATCCAAATTCGTGCTTACTCGCATGGCAGCTGTAGTAGATGTCACAGGATGCTTTTTTAGAGCTGTCCTATCCATCGGATTTCTTCGGCTTTGTATCTTTCGAGGACATCAATCAGCAGGATATTTGCACCATCCCAATTTTGGTACGGATATTCCAGGTGTATGTCCGTAAATCGTGATCATTATATCGTTTGCGGGTTCCTAACGAGGCTTCTTAATTTTTTTCATTTAAGATTTATTTGTACAGTGGCGGTTCCCAAGCCCAGCGCACCAACTCCTTATTTAGGGAGGGGGGTTTCGCCATCTCACATTATTTCGCCTGTGGAGTACAGAAATTAGAAAGATTTTAAAATAATTCATATTAAAGATTTAGCCATATGTCCGTCTGTCTATCTGCTAGTCTGTATGGGTGCAAAAAATCTTTGACTTTGAGTAGATTTGATGAAATTTAACTCGAGGTATGGAAAAAAATGGTTTGCTGTATTTCTAAAACTTTCAGCGGAATTTCGCTTTAAAAAGTATAAAAGCAAGTATGACTTCCCACGCAATGACCGCATCTAAATTACGCTGAGGCCACAGAATGGCGTTTTATGAATGAATTTCTATTGCTCCTTCAATTGCTCTACAGGACCAGCCAGCAAAGTTCATATGTCTCGAATTAAGTTGTGGGCTTTTTCAAAAAAAAAGAACATTTAAGTTGGTCGCTCATAAAAGCATATTGAATTTCATGACGTCATTAGCACCAGTAAATGACGTCAGCGGTGCATAATGTGCCATAAATATTATATATGTATATATATATATATATATATATATATATATCAACTATCTACAGAAATAAAGTTGCACGGAGTGCGTAAAAGTAAGCTGAGCTGTGCGCTAAGCACTTAAGCCAAACACTTTGTACTGAAGGCATTTGCGTAAGCTTTGGCTATTGAGTGAACTAAAAAAAAATACGTAAAATATAAAAAAAATTATTTTATGTTAATTTAATGTGCTGCTGCATGTGTAATAAATTTAAACAGATTTTTGCCTCTATATACTTGTGTATGCTGTAGCAGAAATCACATAAAAAATTTACACACAAGCGGTTTCTCCGCCATAATAAAAAGCGTCGACGAGGCAATAAATTCTTTTGAAACTGCAAGCTGACTGACTGCTGCCAGAGATGCTATTTGATGGAAATTGCCTGACAGCTACATATGAGTATCACTAGATAGAGCAACAGCGAATACTGCTTATATATTTACAATATTTCAAAGATGTACTACACCAACCCAGACTTTACAGCAACCAACCATACAAGCCCGAAGACTTCTTGTGCATTATTGATTTCAATTTGAAAGTTGCCAACAAAAGCGGCAGACATGCTTAAAGTAAAAGAAGCAGCTTATGTGGCGTTACTTGTGCACTGCGTGGGGAGTCTTTTGGGAAATCTATTTGACGCTAGATATGACGAAACAATTTCTCGAGTTAATGAAATATGCGCAAATCGTAAAATTTATTTTGTATCCTGCCAATATGTCAAACGTAGGCGTAGGTTTTTTATACATCTTTTGCAGGCGTAAAAGTTTTGAAATTAAATGGTTTTGTTTATTGAAGGCTGTAAATAGAATATGTGAACCTTGGCTTATTAGAGCGGCTAATCTAATCCTGTGAAACTAATTTGAGTATAGTTAAAAGCGCATTTTATATATTTTTATACATCAAATGCCTTATGTAGCATATGATTTTAATGACATTCACAGTAAAATGCTTTCACAAGTGTCAAAAAACTACTCGTATATGCAGTAAATGCAGCAGCAGCAAGTGCTCGAAATGTGAAAAAATTCTGCAACTTTTTTATCGGAGGGCATTGTGCCAACTAAGAGCAGCAGCCTCAAGTAGGTCATTGTTTCGTTTTGCTTGACATGATTTTTTTATTTTCTTTGCTCGTCAAGAAAAATTTGTTTCGTTTTTTTTGTGGCTAGTTTGATAATCCGTAGCATCTGCACTGTGCAGATACAAATGTATCTGCAGCTCGAAGTTCAAAGCAAAGTTCAATGGCAGTATACTGCCCTGTTCCCATTACTTTTTTTTGGTTCTGACTACTTCCATTGTCAATCAACCGACTTGGTTGGTTTCGACGTCATAACCATATACCCTTTACTTTGATAGGAATCAGGATTTCATATATTCTATATAAGTCCTTTTTAATTTTCTTATTGGACGCCTATTGGCATGATTTAGCAGCCTGAAGCTGTAGCGGCTTGTATGGTGTTCAGCCTCAAGTCTCGCTGTGGTGTTGTGTTGTAGACATACCAGGGACAACCTGTAATCACACGAGTATTTTTATTTTGCAGCTTTTAGATTCGCTGCCTGTCTGTTTTGGTTGCGATTCTTCAATTAGGAGCCACCGCACAGTTGTAAACTGCTTCTCCTTCTATTAAGCATTCAAAAGAGCTGCCTTAGACTGAGGTGACATCTAGATAATAAATTAAGGACATGTCGTAAGCAAATGTAAGCCTCTTGTCCAGCGTTTGTATTATCAAGGACGATGTTGTTAAGCGGTATTTTTTTCTAAGTGTGAACACACATTTATGCACTTCCCAGCATTTAGTTTGATATTTTACTGCTTGACCCGATTCTCCGGCTCGTGGATAAACTCCTGCACCCTGTCTGCTGCATCATAATCGCATTTGGCGTTGTAGAGAATTGCGACGTCTTCTACGTAAGATGCCAATATAACTTTCTCGGTTGGAATTATAGCCAGCACACTTCCTTGTGAAACTGAGAACAGTTGAGAACTCAATATCTTGCACTTTCAATTGAAAATGACGGTCTTCCAAGTAAGACCGTATCTTCAGGTAGGAAGGGATTAGCCTTGATTTTTGCTAAAAGACCAGCGTGCCATACTCGGTCAAAGGTTTCCTGCACGTGCACAAAAATACCATTGCAGTACTTCTTTTCCTCGAACGCCTTTAATATGTGGTTCACTATCCTGTGAGCTTGCTCAAAGGTGCCATGACTACGTCGAAAACTAAATTGTTGTTCAGGTATATCTCTTTGGTAGAGTCCAAGATCTGTTACCCGCGTCGCAAAAATTCGTTCCCAAACCATCGACAAGAAAGTTAGGAGGCTTATTGGACGATAGGAGCTAACAATATCCTCAGGTTTGCCAGGCTTATGAATCATAGTGATTCTTGCTAGTTTCCACTTGTTAGGGATCCTCAACATTGCATTAAATATTAACATCAAAAAGAGAAGCGCACGCAAAAACTATATGACTCTCATGACTTCTTTGGGACGGAATGCTCTCATTGGAAAGTCTATTTGGAGAGGATGTTCATGGAACTGCACCACTCTGGCTACGTCATTCTCGTCAGCAAGTGGAAACCTGGCTTAGCTTCCTCGGATTTAGCTAGCACACCATCAAGATCCTTAACAGGGACTAGCTGGATAGTCTGCATTTTAGTCGCCTTTGTTGCCTTCCAAAGCGAGTAGATGGCGTCAGCGGTGTAGTCCATCCTTTTCCGTTTCTGTTCAAAGAACTGCGCTATTTTAGCGTGTAGCTAGTCTGTCCAGGGGATGCTGTGTCCTGTAAGCAACAAAGGTCGATAAGCGATATTTTTTATTGTTCCTTGTTGTTCTACACTTTAGTATCCAGCATACACGTCGATTAATGGTATTCAAACTCTATTCCTAGTTTAGTGATTGAGACCTTCAAGTCGTCTCTGAACCATAATCTATCACAAATGAATCACGTGTAGAGCTCTGTTCAGGACATCAACTAAGATTCAATGGTTCCGGATCGTCTTGAACAGGAAATGAGGAGTAAGTATCAAGAGCGTCATTTTGAATCTGCACATTTTCTGATTTACTTGTATATAATTGAAAGCCCACAATTTAATTTATCGTCTATTTTGCCTTCATAAAGTTTTACCATTCTATTCTTAATTAAAGTTTATTTCCGAGTATCTTTTAAAAAATTATTTTCTTTTAACAATACTTAAATTTTTCAAGTGCCATTCTTTAAACTTGCACTAAACTTCAATCTATACTCATATAATAATAACTAAGTTTTGCTTTTGAGCTCATCTGTCATGCAGAGCCACATAACTACAAACTCGTATCTAAATTGCTTAAGCATTTCAACTTTTTGCACACTCACTCACACACACACTCAGAGGCACAAATTATCTAAACATATGAAATACTTACAAGATATAAATATGTATCTAGATACTTGCAAAAATCTCGAAATGCCAACTTTATTTGCGCAATCTGTTACACACGAACTGAGGACCACAAAATATAAGTTGTCTTTATTTTATTTTCATATTATATATAAATAGCTACAAAATCTTTCGAATAGATGCGCTCTGTGTATCACTCAATCGTAATGAAGTGTACGACGCATACGAGATAAACTAAAAATATATAAGAATCAAGAGTGGCAGAAGTTTACATGGCAAGCAAAACTTGTAAGAACCACAAACTATTGTGGTGGGCAAATGATAAACGGAGCAAGTAACCGTCTTAGTCGTTTGTGGATGGAGTGAAATTAGGGCAGTTAGGGTTGAAGCTGGCTTGAAAACTTGAAATTACTCATACGCACGCATAACAGTCGCGTAACAGCAGTGTTTGAGCAATTTTCCAGCTGCTGCGCTTGTTTGATCCTTGCCGCCATCTTTATATATATTATATATATATATATATATATATATGTATAGACAACATCTCACTCACACACACGAACGCCTTTGATTTTTATCCTTTCGTCTGGTTTTTGTTTGCGGTTGGCTTCAGTCGGTTTTTTTTTTCTCGCTTTCAATTTCATTTATCTTTTTGCGGTCTTTTAGTCGTCGGAGTTACTTATTTATGTAGTTTAAAATTTTCGCTTGATGTGCTATTTTTCGCACTTTAAAAACTAGCAAGCGGAGAAGATTGCGGAGACGAGGAGACGACACTCCATCCCCACTCAGACACACTCATAGAGTTAAGCACATTTGCTATTTGGTTGTGTGGATTTTTATACACTGCATGGGTATAGAGTAGAAGGATATATTATGTTTGTGCAAATGTTTGTAACCGGCAACAGGAGATGAGGCACAGCATATGAAGTAGTGTTTTAAGAGTAGCTTGACTGTATCCGGTATAGTTAGACTGGCTACATATCTTATGCAGATGATGGCTTCTTGGATAGTAATAACATTAGTCTGGTAGGCACTGCAGTGTTTAGGTAGGCTAGAAGAGGAGTTTTCCTTTTTTGCGGCATTGTTGTTTAGAACTGTCCGAGTGTATATTGCAATGGAGAAACCTTTAACAAAGTTTAAACATCTCATAATCTGAGCTGAGAATGGCTTTTAGGGCGAAATGTTAAACAGAGAATAAATACAGAATAGTATTAGGTGCAGCCGGATGATTAATCACCTTGTGGGTCCCTGACATAATATCACAAATCGCCGATTCACTATCTCCTTACATTACATAGAAGGATCTTCAGGAGCTACCTTTCTGAGTAATAGATAGTAAGGAGTGGCTAACTTCTTCATCTTGTACAATAATCAGTTGTGCCAGACTCGATCAAGGGTCAAAGACTGCAGCTAAGCAGTAATTCTTGCACTCAAAGCCTGCGCCTTTTTTTTTCAAATTGGTGATCTGGAATCAGTTCCTACGTTTCAAATACAGGCAGTAATTTCAAATATAATCTCTCTAGCGTCTTAGAAATTACTATTGAATCGATACTTAGTTGCATGCAGCTATTGACCATTGTAGAGAGCAATCTCAAGCAGTTGATAGGAAGGGTCTTAAATGCGGTGCCAGCAATGTGGTCGTAGCCAGCTGCCGTTGATTTGAACAACGCTTTAATTTTTTCTTTGACTTCATCCAACAGTAGATATTGCTAGGTCCATCGAACAAGTCGAGTTACGGAACTTAACTCTTTCTGCATGCTCTAAAGTGGGCCAAATGTTGAATGGAGAAAATAAATTATTCAGATGATCAGCAAACCCTTTGGATATGTTTTCATTAGACTGACACCACAGGCCACTGGTATTTTGGATGGGTATTAGCCTCTTAGTTTGTCTTTAGATGAAGACAACAATTTGAGAAGAGAAGAAGGAGAATTTGCTTCGACAGCTAAGTATCCTCTGCATCTCCTTTATTTTGGGCTTGGCATGTTTCAGCTATCGACCCAAAGTTTTCTTTAAAAGTGATTCTTCGATCAATGAAAGTCCACAGTACATCACCTTGTCAGCCTGAGAAAAAGGTTCATTATTGGCATTTCTCAGCATATCTTCATGCAAAATTGCCTTCCTATTAGGTAGAAGCGCAGTATGACCAAGTATGGTCAAAGGTTTGCTGCACATCTCTTCGTCATATGTCTCAAGGATGTTGTTGACCACACTGTACAGCTGCTTTTTAATGCTGTGTCCCTTGGATTTCACTTTATTCTCAAACCGATCAGTCGTTTCCAAACCTTCTATAATGAGGATTGGAGACGGATCGGACGGAATCACTCTGGATAACTTTCGAGCTTAACAGGTTTGTGGATCATCGTGATGTTAGCAAATCTCCAAGATGTCGGGAAGCTTTTGCACCCTCACTATTGCATTGAAGATCAACACTAAAAAGATAAGTGCATTCGTAGATAGCGCTTGTGTATGCTGTGGCACACCCTGTCGAAAGGAGGGCACGCAGTTCATTATTGAGTTTGGTCATCCCACTATATTGTCGACAGGATCTGATGGTGAGGTGACTTGATTAAAGTGCAGCTTTGTGAACTTTGCCGATGAATGATGATCTACCATTTCGGGGTAGATCGCATTCTCTAGTCTATAGTCGTCTGATGTCGTCAATATTTCAGAATATTGTTAGGCGCACTAAAGATGCGGGTAGTAAAGGCAAGTACAGCCCAAAGTCTGGTACTCAACACATCGCAAACAAATAATTGCATACAACTTTTGAATTTTGTCTAACCAGGTTCTGATACTTTTTTTCTCGAGAGATGGCCACCAGACCTGCACCGAATTGGGTAGTGTATGAAGACACATCCCATCTAACAACGGTGGCCCTTTTGAAAAGAGGGATGTTTGCTTCTTTAATGCACTCTTATTCTTTATCATAAAAAAATTCTATACAGGTCCAAATCGTATCGCGATAAGGGTTAGCCCACATATAAAATCACAAATCGGTCTGTCTGTCCATATGAACATCGAAAACTTGTCGACTATAAACGATAGCGCCTTACAGTGTAAATAGTTAGTGTCTTCTTATGTATAGTACCTGCTCCTCCATTCTGATTCTGATATTCAACACTGTTCCAGATGGGAATATATCACCTGAACATATTTAAGATTCAATGAAGCTACAGTGCATCTCAAAGTCGAGCTTATTCAACTATAGCGTTCCTTCTTGTTAGAGTTGTCCGTGTGTATCTGTATCTTTATGCGGAATTAGAACTAAATGTATCTGTTTGTGTGTTTTGTAGCAGCCACAACGTTGCGGCTGTTATCGTTGTTGCTCATCATGCGTTTCTAATGAAGTCGTAAAAATTTAAAACTTTCAACGCATGCTGCAAGTGCTTTTTCAGCTTCATGCTGCTACTTTCCACATGATTTTGTTTGCTGCATATGCGAGGCTGGAGTGAGAAGTAATTGGCCTATATAAGAATATATATGTAACTAGACAATAGTTCGAATAGACTTAATGCAGTGATTTGGAAACTTGGCAATGCCATAAAAATATTTCGTATGTTCTAAACGAGGGAGAGATTTTGTCGTCCTACATTTTCTCGATGCTTTGTTCGTAGGTTGTAGTTATAGATTGAAATTGTGAGAGTCAATTATTGGTTGAGAGTCTACCAGTGCCAAAAAAAAAAATTGAGAGAACATGAGTATCATGAGTATTCCGACAAGTTCGGGATCTACAAAAGTTGCAACATCAACGGTATATACCGCTAGAGATCGATGGAGTAATGATCGTTTTTGTAAACTGCTTCATTTTGAAAGTTTAAAGAACATATATACAATCTGCACCGAGTACTAATGAGACTTCCAGAAGTAATCAGTCTATTGTAATCAATCGCTTAAAAGAAAGTAGCTCCTCTTGCAAACTGATCATCGATGTTGCTGTCTAATGAAGATTCATGATAAATCGTTGAATCTTTATCTCGCACATTAAGCATGAGACTCTCTCTTCTTCGCGATAGCGTCAAGCTTATTTTGAGTGTTCAGTCGAAGATCCATTTTAATTTCTACATATCCATCGTTGTACAACTGTTCGAAAATTTTGGTTTCTTCGAAATTTCCATATTCATCTGATCCATTTTTGTGGCATAACTCACGACATATCTAGATAGTTTTTCGAAAGTCTAACCTCAATGAAACTTCTTTGTGAGGTTGTTAAATCAATTCATCATTTTCATCATAGATTCTAATATACTTTATTTCTGCCAAAGTTTCTTCTTCTTCATTTCTGAAGATAACTCATTCAAATAAGTGCCCATATTTTTCGTTTTGTGTACGTCCTTTCTGTATTTCTTTAGGATTATATGTTGAAAAGACACCAAAGCAAAGTCAAACAATTCTGCACTCTTGTAAAAATACGTCGCATCGTGTTCGGACGGGTTGGGATCAATGGAGAAGGATATCGGTTTTCTTTGGTGCTATCTCTCAGTCGGCCCCGATTATACAGAGAGTGTAGCAAGTCTTATGGGTGAAAATCGTTAGTGGAATCTTTATTACAAAAAAAAAAAAAAAATTGTGCTTCAGATACTGGAGCAGACCTATGACAATGACTTCGAGGGTTTTGTCCTAAAATTTGTTTACTAACTGTTGTGGTAGGAGAGTGATATATAGCTGGAATCGATGTTTCGATTCTGTGTAGCTGTGTAAAATTTTTCAACGACTTTTTGACACTTTTTATGAGCAAAGCCCGCCGTAATACAGCTGGCAAAAATTCCTTTATTTTGAAGGTGAGGGCATAGAGCTGATGTCTGATTAACACTTCTCCACCGATCCAAACCATACTAATTGCGATGTGACTTATATCACTTCCCTATAAAATCACCTGCCCGTCTGTGCGTATGTCAGGCTGTCCGTATGAACATCAAGAACCTGAAGACTATAAGAGACAGAGCCTTTATATTTAGATATGTAGATTCTTATATTTCTTCTTCAGATCACTTGCATTAAAATAACTAACAAACCCTCTCTTTAAGGGGGATTGGCAATGATAATGTTACTTTTGCTTGAAACTCCAAATTTGGTACATGTATCATGTTTCACCTAATCCCTTAAAGATAGGCTTCACTAAATAGAGTCTAATGTGACGCCAATATCTACTTGACAATGCAGCTGAGTTGACTTGGCTCTTCTAGGAGCTACTTTTTCGCTATGAAGTTCCTCCATGGTCTTCCTAGTGCAAAGGCACAGAAGCTAATGACACAAGTAGTTGGTCAACAAAACCAAAACAATTTACTTTTCACTCCACCCTCGTCCTTTATGTACAGACACCATTTTGTATATATGGCAAACAGCTGTGGTTGACTTCCTGTTTGGCTATCTCTTTCTATTCGTCTTATTAGCTACTATTTGTGTGTGTGTGTGTGTGTTTGAGTCCTTGAATAAGCTTCCTTTTGTATCTATTCAAATTGCTCATAAAATTTCTTTTTAGTAGTATCTGCTGCATGTAATTTCCGGCTACAATATATTATATTTCTTAAATTTTTATTATGTTTGTTTATTGTTGTTGTTGTTGCTGTTATGAAATGTTAATTAATTTATTTTCTCTTTACTTTTACTTACAAAGCATATCACTGCTGCTTTTGCATTGTGAAATATTATTTAATCCTTTTTAATAACTTTTTAAGAATGAAAACAATTTGATTCTGTTGGGATTTATAGATATAAGTCAGCAATTTGTAAATCTGTTAAAAAATTAAAAACACTTTTTTGTGTCGAAAAATTCAATAAAAGCTTGAAACACTAAATAAAGGAAAAAAGAAAAGCTTGACATAATTCCGCTTGAATGCGCAAAACGATGCAATTTTTATGTCAATATAGTTTGTAGATATTTTGTAAATATATATTTTTTTTAAACTCTTTATGGGTATGTGAAGTTTGTGCATATGTAGGGGTGGTAAGGTAGAATAAGAGGAAAGAAAGAATATTCCCAAGTTAATGACAGTCAATAGCTTCCTCACTAATGTGGACTTTCTCAAACTGTGTCATCTTTCTAATTAATTTTAATAAAGTTCTCTCTTGACCTCAGTTGTAGAAATTTAAAGCATTCAGATTAAAAATCCTTCGCAATATTAATTTAAAATTTTTTGTTTACTAAAATGTTGTGTCCTACTTTTCAATATAAATCCCTATTCAACCACTACAATTTTTGTAACATATCCTTACCACAAAAAAAAAAAAAAAAAAAAAGTAACAGAAATTTTGCATAAATATATGCGATACTCCGCTATCCAAGTGTCCATGCAATACTGCACCAATTTGCTGACGACAAGCTAACACGCATACCTTAAAGCTACATACGCAGCATATCGCAACAGTCACAAGTAATATATATGTGACTATATACATATATAGCACGATATTGAAGAGAGCGAAAAAAACTGGGTGATTTTACATTTACATCCACTGTCACATACTGCTGCCCGAATCTGTGTTATTTTCCACATTCTCATTTAGCAGCATTTTACGATTATTTCGCCAACTAGCAACGTCATCATTATCTGCATTTCAGCAGCAGCAGCAGCAGCACCAGCAGCAGCATACAAAGCCACAAAAAATGGAAAAAAGAAATCCGAAGCAATTCGAAATGCGACACCTCATGCAGAGGCAGACCACAATGACTATGACGGGAGGTTTGCCTGTTTCAGCTGGCAATATTAAAATCCGTGACAAGTAAACGCGCCCAAATACGGGAATATTTTATTAAAAAAAAAGAGAAAAAAAAAACGCACATGAAAATATACTTGCAACGGATATCCGTTTTGGCAGCAGCGGAAGTGCTGCTCACCTGCATACGCCATCGCCGCCAATCTCAACATCAACGTCAGCGATTGCTTTGAGTGTGTGCGTGTGTTACTCTTCGATTGCATATCTGCAAAATATTTCATGTTATTTTTCAGTGTTGTTTTATTTTTTTTTTTTTTTTTACCTTTACAGGGTTTCCGTTGCAGCCATTGTTGTTTTTTTTTCTTTTCGTCGATGATTGTTTTTTGTCCTTTACGTTTTTTTATTTTAATTCTGTTTTCTCGATATTTTTACTTTCCTTTTGTGTCGTTTCGTTTCATGACATTTATGCTCGCATGCCGCGTGAGATCTTAATTTCGATATTGATGTCAAATTGTCGCCTGGTTTAATTAAAAATATAAGCGGAAAAAGCGTACAGGATGTACGTACGAGTGCTGGTACGTTGCGTGGATACTCCATTTGTTTTGTACCCCTTGTGTACACTAATTGATTAGCTATTAAATTTTTTAAGATGTTAAGTTACTGCTTAAATTTTTATGTATGGAAGTATTGAAATTTAGAGGTAGAATAGGCAAAAAGAAGGAAAAATGTTTCCGATAATTGGAATACACATCAAATTGGCTTGGATATCATAACTTAGTAGAAGAATGGTTGGGATACCATTCGATTGTGGTATACTACCCAACACTTAAGATGATGCTAGCACGATTTTAATTCTGTTTAATCTTTAGTTGGAGATTTGAAGTTTCATCAATTTGATTAAGGGCAGAACCATTTAACCTTATAGGTAGGTTTTGTCATTTTTTAGGCCCTGTACCGAAGGTAGAAGAGCATATTGGTTTTGTGCAAATGTATGTAATATGTAGAAAAAATGGTTGGAGACCCCCCAAAGTTACCCCCATTATATAGCCATGTCCGTCCGTCCGTCCGTCTGTATGAACGAAAGGATCTCGGAAACGGTAATAGATAGAGTGTTTTTTGCTTTCGATTACGACTTCTCCAGAATTTTACGAGTTTATTTTGAAATGTTGCCCCTCCCCCCTTCCCCACCACCAAGGCTAAAAATTTCTTCGGCACAAAACCCCTGACCACCGGGGTCAATGACTTTTGACCCCCGGGGTCAATGACTTTTGACCCCCCGGAGTCAATGACCTGTGAAACCCGGGGTCAATGAACCCTGACCACCGGGGTCAATGAACCCTGACCACCGGGGTCAATGAACCCTGACCACCGGGGTCAATGACCTATGAACCCGGGGTCAATGACCTTTGACCGCCTGGGTCAAAGACCTTTGACCGCCGGGGTCAATGATCTTGCCCCCGGGGTCAATGACCTTTGACGCCCCGGGGTCAATGTCCTTTGACCCCCGGGGTCATTGACCCCTGACCCCTGGGGTCAATGACATTTGACCCCGGGGTCAATGACCCCTGACCACGGGGTCAACAACCTTTGACCCCCGGGGTCAATGACCTTTGACCCCCGGGGTCAATGACCTTTGACCCCCGGGGTCAATGACCTTTAACCCCCCGGGGTTAATGACTTTTGACCCCCCCGGGGTCAATGACTTTTGACCGCCCGGGGTCAATGACCTTTGACCGCCCGGGGTCAATGACCTTTGACCCCCCGGGGTCAATGACCTTGATCCCCCGGGGTCAATGACCTTTGACCCCCCGGGGTCGATGACCTTTGACCCCCCGGGGTCAATGACCTTTGACCCCCCCCGGGGTCAATGACCTCTGACCCCTGGGGTCAATGACCTTTGACCCCCGGGGTCAATGACCTTTGACCCCCGGGGTCAATGACCCCTGACCCCGGGGTCAATGACCTTCGACCCCCGGGATCAATGACCCCTGACCCCTGGGGTCATTGACTCCTGGGGTCATTGAACCCTGGGGTCATTGACCCCTGGGGTCATTGACCCCCGACCCCTGGGGTCAATGACCTTTGACCCCCGGGGTCAATGACCTTTGACCCCGGGGTCAATGACCTTTGACCCCGGGGTCAATGACCTTTGACCCCGGGGTCATTGACCCCTCACCCCTGGGGTCAATGACCTTTGACCCCGGGGTCAATGACCCCTGGGGTCATTGACCCCTGACCCCTGGGGTCAATGACCGTTGACCCCCGGGGTCAATGACCTTTGACCCCCGGGGTCGATGACCTTTGACCCCCGGGGTCAATGACCTTTGACCCCCGGGGTCAATGACCTTTGACCCCCGGGGTCAATGACCTTTGACCCCGGGGTCAATGACCTTTGACCCCGGGGTCATTGACCCCTGACCCCTGGGGTCAATGACCTTTGACCCCGGGGTCAATGACCTTTGACCCCTGGGGTCAATGACCTTTGACCCCGGGGTCAATGACCTTTGACCCCCCTGGGGTCAATGACCTTTGACCCCCCCCGGGGTCAATGACCTTTGACCACCGGGATCAATGACCCCTGACCCCTGGGGTCATTGACCCCTGACCCCTGGGGTCATTGACCCCTGGGGTCATTGACCCCTGACCCCTGGGGTCAATGACCTTTGACCCCCAGGGTCAATGACCTTTGACCCCCAGGGTCAATGACCTTTGACCCCCCGGGGTCAATGACCTTTGACCCCCCCGGGGTCAATGACCTTTGACCCCCCGGGGTCAATGACCTTTGACCCCCCCGGGGTCAATGACCTTTGACCCCCCGGGGTCAATGACCTTGACCCCCCGGGGTCAATGACCCCTGACCCCGGGGTCGATGACCTTTGACCCCCCCGGGGTCAATGACCTTTGACCCCCCTCGGGGTCGATGACCTTTGACCCCCCCGGGGTCAATGACCTTTGACCCCCCCGAAGTCAATGACCTTTGACCCCCCCGGGGTCAATGACATTTGACCCCCCGGGGTCAATGACCTTTGATCTTCGGGGTCAATGACCTTTGACCCGCCCGGGGTCAATGACCTTTGACCCCCGGGGTCAATGACCTTGACCCCCGGGGTCACTGACCTTTGACCCCCCCGGGGTCAGGGATCATTGACCCCGGGGTCACTGACCTTTGACCCCCCCGGGGTCAGGGATCATTGACCCCGGGGTCAGGGGTGATTGACCCCGGGGGGGGTCAAAGGTCATTGACCCCGGGGGGGGTCAAAGGTCATTGACCCCGGGGGGGTCAAGGTCATTGACCCCGGGGGGGTCAAAGGTCATTGACCCCGGGGGGGGTCAGAGGTCATTGACCCCGGGGGTCAAAGGTCATTGACCCCGGGGTCAGGGGTCATTGACCCCCGGGGGGGGTCAAAGATCATTGACCCCGGGGGGTCAAAGGTCATTGACCCCGGGGGGTCAAAGGTCATTGACCCCGGGGGGGTCAAAGGTCATTGACCCCAGGGGTCAGGGGTCAATGACCCCAGCGGTCAGGGGTCATTGATCCCGGGGGTCGAAGGTCATTAACCCCAGGGTCAGGGGTCATTGACCCCGGGGGTCAAAGGTCATTGACCCCAGGGGGGGTCAAAGGTCATTGACCCCAGGCGGGGTCAAAGGTCATTGACCCCAGGCGGGGTCAAAGGTCATTGACCCCAGGCGGGGTCAAAGGTCATTGACCCCAGGCGGGGTCAAAGGTCATTGACCCCAGGCGGGGTCAAAGGTCATTGACCCCGGGGGGGTCAAAGGTCATTGACCCCGGGGGTCAAGGTCATTGACCCCGGGGGTCAAGGTCATCGACCCCGGGGTCAAAGGTCATTGACCCCAGGGGTCAGGGGTCATTGACCCCAGGGGTCAGGGGTCATTGACCCCAGGGGTCAAAGGTCATTGACCCCAGGGGTCATTGATCCCGGGGGTCGACGGTCATTGACCCCAGGGTCAGGGGTCATTGACCCCGGGGGTCAAAGGTCATTGACCCCAGGGTCAAAGGTCATTGACCCCAGGGTCAAAGGTCATTGACCCCAGGGTCAAAGGTCATTGACCCAGGGTCAAGGTCATTGACCCCGGGGGTCAAAGGTCATTGACCTCGGGGTCAAAGGTCATTGATCCCGGGGGTCAAAGGTCATTGACCCCGGGGGTCAAAGGTCATTGATCCCGGGGTCAAAGGTCATTGACCCCGGGGTCAAAGGTCATTGACCCCGGGGTCAGGGGTCAATGACCACAGGGGTCAGGGGTCAATGACCCCAGGGGTCAGGGGTCAATGACCCCAGGGGTCAGGGGTCAATGACCCCAGGGGTCAGGGGTCATTGATCCCGGGGGTCGAAGGTCATTGACCCCGGGGTCAGGGGTCATTGACCGGGGGTCATTGTCCCCAGGGGTCATTGATCCCGGGGGTCAGGGGTCATTGACCCCGGCGGTCAAAGGTCATTGGCCCCGGCGGTCAAAGGTCATTGACCCAGGTGGTCATTCATCTCCGGCCGTAGTCAAAAACCTCCGGAAAGATCAGCTCCGGCCGAGTTCAATGACCACCGGCCAATATCAGTTCCGGCCGAATTCAACGTCCTTCGGCCAACATCAGCTATGGCCAAGATACACTCCGGCCGAATTCAACAACCGCCGGAAATATTACATCCGCCCAAGTTTGGCTATCGCCGGCCAAGATTACCTCCGGCCAACCGTTGTTGTAAGCATCGCTCATATCAACTGTTGAGAATAGCCGAGGAGAGCGATTGCCGGCCAAGATCAGCTATTGCCGCGTTCGACGACCACCGGCCAAGATCCCCTCCGGCAGAGTACAACGATCGCTGGCTAAGTTCAGCTCCGGCCGAATTCAACGAGCGGCGGTAAAATCACCTCCGGCCTAGTTTGACTACCGGCGGCCAAGATTACCTCCGGCCGGTCGACTGCCCGCCGTTGTTGTAAGCATCGCTCATATCAACGTGGGTATATCAATTTTTGAGAATCGCCGAGGAGAGCGCTTCAAAAAAATTAAATTTTCTGTTGCATACTTTTAGGCATTGGTTAGTATACATTCAAAATTTTTCCGTTATGCATTGTTCAGACGGTAGAACATGCTCGACATTCTCATCACAATGGATTGAAAATGTACAAATTTTAACTAAATGTGGCAGCCAACTGAACGAAAATAGTTATTACTGCCAGATAACTGGCACCGTGTGAACTTAGCTTTACAGTTACATATGAACAGACTGATTTAAGGATTCGTCCAGTCTTGCTGATTACGAATATAGAAAATTTATAGGGTATTGCGAAATGGTGTTCTGAAGATTATTGCACTCCTCCTTATATTTTAACTGTTAACTATTAATAGGTGAAATCAATATAGTAGACTCCTATATATTCAGTATATACATTGAATAGTAGCCAAATACTTTTTCTACACAGTTTATGCTTTGTATAACCCTTTCGTATGCGATTGTTGTATTCTGTTAGACGGGATGTTTACTCTAGCCAGTTCCCAGTGTGCTTCCGAAGTAATTTTCTAAGTCTTTCTAGACTCTTGGTCCACCAAGAGTTGTCGTTCTTTCTATTTACAGCTTTGATAGTGTGTATCAATGATCGTTGAACAACCATTATTTCTAGATTTAGTGGTGAGTTGGCATTCTAAGAATTCTTTAAGGTGTCTATGTTGCTCTTAAGATGATCAAGGATTTCTTATGAGTTTCTTGAAGTTCGAGGTCACTGATATATCCAGTATAATGATGCCATGATCAGACTTAGATGATTCATCTTATAACCTGCAATTGGCAAAGATTAGACATGAGTTTTGCAGAAGGTGAAGTCAATTCCCTGTTGCTTAGCTCTAGTTGCAAAGGTAGCCATTAATAAATTCATTTTATGAATAAATTACATGTTCTTGGTGTATCTGTGCTGATATCCCCAACTACCTGCATGTTTTGAGTATTAAGTCATCTAAATTCGCTCTTGCAGTTCCATGGTTTCTGGATTACCACTAAGTCAAGGTGCTGAGCCTAACAATCACAGCTGATGCTGTTTTCCTGTGGTGAAGGTTGACCTAAGCTATCACCCATTCATAGCAGAAACTTTATTTTCATCGTCATATAGCAATACTATATTAAGATCATGTATGGAGTTCTGCTTGCATGGTAAGAGGTTGATTTTCAGCGCCTTTTCTAGCAGTACTGGAGCTATACATCGATGTATACGTTTAGGACATCATTTTTGAATACAACTGAAACATTATTTGCAGTGCTTACTACTGTTAATATTCTGTAAACTTATGTCCTTTCATCCTTTACGTACCTAATCATGCCATAATTGTTCCCCATGAAATATCTTTCAACCAAAAACAAAATTAAACTCCGCTTGCTTGCTTGCTTGCTTCTTTAAAACTAAATTAATTTCGGTCAATTTATTCTAATTTATATTTCTGTTGAACTTATTGAACTAAGCTCTAATTGTGATTGAATATCCTTTAAATAGATAAATTAAATGTTGCATTTAATTAACTGAGAAATCTCTAATTTACTAAACTATAGAACAAGTCAATACTTAAATAAATTATTGAGATATAAGTGAAAGTTGCAAAGAATTTTAAAGTAAGGCATTCTAAGAAATACAATTTAGCATGCGGCAACTTAAAGGTTTGAAATACAAGGAGCTTAATTTTAAACTACTGACACAGTTTGTAGCTGCAACAAAGTACAAAAAAAAAAATGAAGATTTAATATCTATGTTTCGCATGGCATACATTGGCAACTGGTGCAACACATTTGTACGATTACTCAAAGATATAACATTCGATTGCCAAATATGTTGACAGTCAAGGCGTCTTGCCAGCATTGCGGGCTCCTCAACTTGCTTTGTGTTGTGCCTATTTTGTTTTGTTGTGCCATTATTTGCTTGCATGTCGCCGCAAGAGGTCCTTTGCTTACACTAGAGCCATGACGGCGACGCTGACGAAGACGACAAAGTAAACCAAGTTGCACAAATTAAATTTTGGGCATATAGCATTACTCGCTCTCTCTCTCTCTCTCTCTCTTTGTCGCCTGACATCTATCACACTCTAACTCCATTGCAAGCAACTGCCTCGAACTTGTATTTATTGGCAGTAAACAGACGACGCGTCGTCCTTGTCGTCGCCATAAAATGTCCTAGTGCATTTGTGGCAACGAAAAAAAAGAGGAAAAAAAAAGGATATTGCGTTGCCAACTGATTAGTATGCGGCACATGACATAAATATTTTTCACCAATTTTCTCTTGAAAAAGCATACTTAACTGCTTTCAACGACACTCTCAGTTTTAGTCCTTTCATACTGTTATCCTTTTGTTTGTATAGCTTATGTTGTCGTTTCAACAAATTGAATATTTCTTTTAGCGACATGTAAAAAAAAAAAAAATAAACAATAAAAAAAATTTTATAAATAAATAAAAAATAAAATTTCATCAGAAGCATCCTTTCTAGCATTAACTTCCATTTGGTTTGCTTTCATATGTGTCCTTGCGTTCAACTCCCTGCAGAATACATGCTGACATTCTGAGTTGCTACTATTGCTGCTGCTGACGCTCTGTGCAACTGCTACGCATTGCTTTAAATTTTATTTATACCCTACAAACGTGCAGATATTTCTTATTTATAAATAGAAAGTGCTTGTTTGTGACAGCTTAGGAACTTACAGTATACAAAAGATAGTGACTAATAATAATAATTTTTGAAAAGTATTTATTTTTAGATATGCCAAATAAACACACACAGTACTACACTCTACGATTTGTACATTCAACCTCTATTTCTCTCGCAACAAATGTGATTTTTAGATACTTAATGCTTTTAATTGATTCACTTTGCTTTGAATCGGTAGAGGAATAGCCAACGTATAAGAAAGAAAGGGAAAATAAAATCAATAAACCCGAACTTAGATTAATTTTGGTGCATTGCTTCTATTGATTTTTCACATTGTACGAACCATTGTTAGTTCTTGAAGCAACATCTGTTCACCTAGAACGTAAGATCGGATCAAAATTGCCAATTGTTACTTTATGACCCTTCATTTCACGAATCAATAGAGAACTACACCTTTATTTTTTTTTCTGTTGAAGCACCAATTGGTTTACCTAAATACGGTTGAATATTCTAAACATAGAAAGTTTCACAGAATTCTAAGAACCAAAATGTTATAACATATCTTTCAGGCATAGAAAGAATGTATCTGCCGAACCTCCACGAAATCCAAATAATTGCTCATCAATCGATACTTATTCTCATAAGTTAAAATATTTAGCCATAATTTGGGAACACTTATTAAACATTTTTTAGATTGGACAAAATTCGTTGGACAAACCATGATCGCAGAACATCTTTTAGGTGCCAATGGAACAACGAGGAAGACTGTTGTCAGTGTAATATGTAATTTAATTCTTAGTGCAGATTATCTTCAACTATCTTAGGGTAAAAAATTGCAAAATAGTGAAGATAGTCTTTAAGAAGTCTCATACCTTCTTGCTGATCTTTAGATAAATAAGTTTAAGTTCATTTTGTTTAAAGTTCGTAGATTGGTTAAAGTCATAGAGTATTCGTTGATAATAGGCACAGATTAGGCATAGCAAGTAAAGGCAGCAGGACGTAATCGTGTCGGATCAGTTTACTTAGGATGCTGGCAGAATTGTGGGGATGGTTCTTAAACAAAGTAAATAATATTCTCTATAATCGATCGTATCGTACTACATGCTAAGTTTGAGGTTGTATTACTCGAAGCCAGGACTAAATGCATAAAGTAGCGGAGCTATTTATGGGAGAAGCGGATTTTTTTGATTTTGGTTTTGATTCCTTCCACTGCTCCTTACACACAAGGAGCACTTACGCCAAACATTTTTCAGTTATTTTTATTTCACCAGGTTCCCTTTACGTAAACTATGAACGAATACAGGGATGTTTGATAAGTGGAACAATGTTCTGTCTACGGTAACAAAAGAGCACAATTTCTGGTTTGGATTACGACTGAACATTGCCAAAACTTCCATTGAAGTGGTTTATGATTCAGTGTGAACCTCACACCTTAGCCACCTCACGCACTTTTATTCTCTGATCATCCAATATCATTCCATTAGGCGACTTAAACGTTTGGCGTCACTTGTGCATGTACAACCATAATGGAACTTAGTAAAGCACTTCTTAACCATTGTAATTTATAGTGCAGCTTCTTCTTAGAATTTGTGAAGTCTTTTCTTGTTTTGGTGATTGTTTTTTTTATGCAAAAGTGATGCATAAACATTCCATGAACTTAACTTCTTCCATTTTGGTTAAAATTCACGTGAATTTCTCCTTTCAATAAACTAAATGGCGCAGCCCGTGAAATCGAAGTGAATCGAGAAAGTGTTCGGTTGATTGCCAAAAATGAACTTCATCTCAAGCCCTACAAGCTCCAAAAAGTGCAGCTTCTTACGGATGACAATAAGCGCGTGAGACTCCAAAGATGCCGTCAACTGAAGCGTCGGGCCACAGGTCAAAAATGGGAGCGTATTCTCTTCACGGACGAGAAGATATTCACCATCCAACCGGCGCACAATCACCAAAATGACAGAAGCTGGTCAGCTGAAGCTCCAGGTACCTCTGCAATAATCGAGCGCCGTCAATATGAGCAGTCTGTAATGGTTTGGGGAGGAATATGCGCCACCGGCAAAACACCCCTTGTTTTCATCGAGCAAGGGGTCAACATCAAACATGAAGTGTATCGCCGTGACATTTTGGAAACTGTTGTGCTTCTTTGGGCCCAGCAGCACTTTGGTGATACAGAGTGGACGTTTCAACAGGACTCAGCGCCAGCTAATAGAGCCAAATTGACTCAGAACTGGTGCAACAGTGAATCACCACCTTACTCGCCAGATCTCAATCCGATGGACTACAGTGTGTGTTCTATTTTGGAGTCCAGGGCATGTGCTAAACGCCACATATGTTTGGAGACGCTGAAGAAATCATTGCTCCAAGAATGGGAACGATTATCGGAAGAAGACCTGCGGCCCATTGCGCTAAATTTCCAGAAACGTTTAGGGCTCTGCATCGCAGCCCAAGGAAGCCACTTCGAAACCGGCTGAATACTATGTTTACATAATAGCTATTTGATTGTTGTGTATCTGCATTTTTTCTCAAATATAGTTCCTTAAAAAGTTATGATCAAAAATGTAAGTCCGGGTTATTTCATGTCACCCTGTATATTCATACGAAATTTCGCAGGGTATTTCGTTGTTGTCTACTCACGCTTGTAACATTCTTTTTTTTCCTTCTTTTCGAAACGACATTGTCTTGCTTTGCTTGGTCCTTTGCTTGCCATTGAAGCATACATCCTGCCACAGATATACACACATATATGCGAATAGGTGCCATACGAATGTGGAAATCGTTTATCATCCCATTCGGTTTATGCGCAATAACTTCTGCCGTGCATCATTTATTAGCAACACACAACAATTCAAAATGTCAACCGACATTCATGCCATTCATTTGATAGGTCATACTCGTGCATCGAGCACATTATACCCTCTTTTTTTTCTATAAAAAAGATTTAAAGTTTCATTTGTACACCTTTTAAATTTCAAATACGTTCGTTCATTGGTTTTGCATTTTAAATTGCCTTAAGATAGATTTACGCCTGTTTGACTTCATTTAATTAGCTTTCGAAATTGTATGCTGTGGCTTTTTGTTCTTATTCTTATTTTTGTTCTTGTTCTTGTTCAACTTATTTTCTTTGGCCTTATGTTCATTTATTTGCATCTAATTTAATTGAACACGAAATCAGTCAATAATTCAATTTAAATGAAAATCGCAAATTCTAAAAAAATCGCTCGAGCTTAAAATAACAAAGCTCGGCAAAAGGTGAAGTTAAGTCAAATGCTGTGTGTTAGTGAGTTAAAAGCATGGCAGTCGTCAGTTAAACGGTGGGTGCGGACGGGCGGCAATACGGTTGTTTGCAATTCGAATAAGTTGGCTGGATGAAAATTCAGTTGTGGAATTTTAATTATTTATTTGTTGCTACAAGGATTTGGTTTCAAGAGTTTCTGTTTTCGGTTACATTTTAATTGTTTACCGACAAACAATTGCGCTAATGAGCAATTCATTATTACTATGTTTGATAAGGTTCATTGATTATCGAGGTTCTTGACATTGAGGGTAGAGTTGCAGACGAACGAGAGACATCCATTGATGAGCCGCATGTCTCGGTTCTCCAGTTTCTGCACCTTTTGTCGATTCGACATTGAAATTCTGCAAAGACAGCTTGATTCTACTTTACAGGAGCCATTTCATCCTACTTCGACACATCGTCACCTTGGCTTTGATGTGGCTCTTAAATGTTAGCCACATATTATGGCCCAAGTTGATGACATTAGCTGGCTGTTCCATGGTGGTGCTGCATATATACATATATGGAGTAAAGCACTTGTTAATGCTTTTCCAGTAAGCGACAACATCAACATAAATCTTTACACTATCGGCAGCCTCCTGCGGCAAGTTTGTTGAAGACATCATGCATACTTCATCTGCAGATGAACCTAAGAGCTGAGGAGTGTCTGGAGCTACGATCATTAGGTCAGCTGCAAGTAAACGAAAAAGCAAAGGACCGAGGATGTGGCACTACTGCTATTGCTGGGAGAAGGTTGAACAGACGGCCCTTTAAGTAGTACCGCATTTGGGCTCGGGCAGTCTCTTTAAGACCTTTTGCAGAAAGTCTGAGTGCCAAACTTGATCGAATGCCGGCTCGATGTCTACAAAGATGGCATTGCAATACTGCCGCCGGTCGAGTGCTCGCAATAGGTGTTCGGTGTTTCTGTGTAGTTGCTCTACCGTGCCATGGCAAAGTGGAAGCCGAACTGATAGTCCGAGATCGGGTTTCGGGACTTCGCAATGATTGCCAGGCTTCGTAGGAAATTAAAAGCATGATACTAATTGACCAATAGGAAGAAAGATGCATTTTCGGGCTTAGGAGTCAATGCGATGAGTGCTTTCACACTGTCAGAAAATACTGCAACTTCATTCTGTCATTGAACTTTTTCACCATAATGAGGACGGCACTCTCCGGCGGTGCCTTCAGTTACAGATGTTTTTGTCTCTCGGGGCTTTCGTCATCCTTGGGGCAAATGGGTCTCCTGGCAGGTCGAGCTGGAGTGGTGTTGACACGGAGACTCTCATACTATCTGCCTCTTCGTTTGATACTAACTCGAAGGGCTGCAAACGTTGTTAGAGGTGTGCTGCATGGACTCGGCCTGCCTTTGCTCTTGTCGAAAGCGTTTGTGATTGGAGCAAGTCCAATGCGGTGTTGTCTACTATTACTATTGGCCTTCCATGGGCAGAAGTTTGCATTTGATACGTTACCCATATTCTTCAGCATATTGCCGAACATCTGCGTCCGATGCCGGGTTTAGTTCATACTTGACTCAGTTGACTGTATTGTGCCAGCATGCACTGTCCTCTGTGTTTTACGTCCAAATAAATGTCCTTCGGAGCACACCCTTTTCCTAAAGAAGGTTGCGCCATTCATGGAACTGATTAAATGTTTCAGCCTTTCGCTTAAAATATTTTCTCAAATCAATGCTGAATAATACTATTCACACTAGACCTAGAAGTGGCTCTGTAGTCTGTATGGGAGGCAAGTCAAATCAAGAGAACTGCAGTTGATACTTTACTTATGTGAAACCAAAGCTTGAAAACTCTTCTCACTTTCTTTGGCAAGACAATGCTGCAAAATAGTATTGAAAATGATTGTTAATTGGAGCGGTACCTTCCAGTGGCCATATAGCGATTAGTCGAACTAGTGTGTGGCTTCTGATTTATAAATGTCTGCTTACGAACGTCAAAGCAAAGATTGTGGATATAGAACTCATATAAAAACACAAACACACTGACAGAAGGATAGACAGAAGGCGAGATAGCAGGTCAAAAAGACTCACACTCTATTTAGAGAGTATAAATAGATAGAATATTTATGTATCTTGAAGATATTTGAACACGTGACACATTTTATATATTATATTAAAATGCCCAACAAATGCTGCCAAGAAGCACATCATTCATTTTCAAAATATGCTAATTAGATACTAATCTACGCACATAGAAATTAAGTCAAATCCTTGCAAAGATAATTATATTTATATTAGGCTTATAGCTATGAGCCTTCGTATTAAAGTAAATTATAACAAATCAGACATCAAGTAGCACTACGTGCCTAGGCGTAAAGGCAGCATATGCCCTGCATGTTACAGCAGCACAAACAGCTTTTGCAGGTCAGGTTTGCGCTTTTTGTTGTCCTAGCAAAACACTAGACACCAACTCGGTGTTATGCTGTTGTTTCTACCACAGACAAAGTGTTAATGCCAACACGTTCAGGTGGCGGCGTCATTTTATGCCCATTTTGTATGCCTTTCCAATTAATCCCAAAAACACTGCTCGGCTGCCCGGCAGCCCGGCTACCCGACTGTCTAAACCAAACCAAAACTTTGTCACTTTTGGCAAACAATGCCGTCAAATGCTGCGACACATGTCCGCTTTGTTTGGTGAGCATTCGATTTAGTACTACTTGCCCTCTGCATGCTCGCTTGAAAACAGGCTGTCAAAACAGGCCTAAACAAATTTTCGCACGCATGTCCTTCGAGAGATATCTCGTAGGCGTGTACGACATGGCAAACAGACACGCGTAGAGACAGCTATTCGGCACAAACTTGGATGTCTTTTAATTTACCATTAACTAAAGCAATCTCAGTGGTGTACAATTTCAATTTGCATTGCTTTGATAACAACATTATTAATAACATCGTCATCGTCATGACTGGTTGGTTGGTTGGTTCATTATAACAATATCTTCATTTGGTTATATGTATCAATATGCTTGCGTCACTTGATATTCGATGTTATTATTCAATTTTCATAAAATTTGCCAGCATAAGCCGATTATGCGTATACAAACACCTATTGAGCTGCTACCTATTTACCTATCTACCATCTATGTATCTGTCTGGTACAATATTTGAGCACAGCAAACATATTCAAGGACCACAGATACTTTAACAGACAAAACACGTAGACAGATTATATGTGAGTGTTGCATGGAATTGGTAACAGGTTTGCCGTATGTCCTTGTGCCTAATGGCGTCGCCAGCTACTTGCTACAGGAAAATGTGACAGAACGCATCGAAGAAAAAAAGCTACAAATCAGCTTAAAATTTACACTTTAACAGGTTGACTTGGCTGCTTTGAATTTATGCATTCATAAATTGATACTTTATAATTTTGCTTTGGAAATTGATATTGAAAGCAGCTTAGGAAATTTTTTCTTTTTTATTGTTCGAAGATGTTTTATTTTTGCTATTTTTTTCGCGGAAAAAGTTGCCAATAAGTCTAATGATAACATTGACAATTCATCTTTGACTTTCTTCCTTGACATGGCATGACATGGCATTCACTTTCTAATATTGTTGCTCTGTTGCGCATTTTTTATTTATAATTGTATATAATGTAGGGGAAATGTTAGATAAGTATTGTCTTTATACTCGTAATTGGTTTATTTTGGTACACGTTTATTTGTTTGTGACCTTAATACGCATGGACAAATTTCAAATTGGCTATAACGAGTTCGAGGAATTATATTTAAAAAAAAAAATAACAAAAAAAAAACGTCAAGTTTATATCCTGTACCCCCCATTGGTATGAGGAATCTGTTCCTATCTTGATCGTTGTCGAATAGTTTTTTTTTTTTTGGATTAGTACAAAATAAACCAAAGTTTGTCCTTCAAATCTAAACTAAACCATAACCATTTGTCTTTCTTACAAAATCCAAGCAAAAGGGATAGTTTTATATGGGGCTACCCCCTCTAGTAGTCCAAAATAGACTTACTTATTGGAGTATTTCATAAGAGTTTAAACAAGATACACCAGATTTGAAATTTTTGCAAAAATAATAAGAAGAACATTTTTTGATTGAAAAACTTCGAAAGCAAGGGCAAGTTTTTTTTAGAGAGGCATTGGAAACCTTCATTAAATACAATTTACATAAAAAGTTGAGTAAAGCAGAAGACATTAAATATCCAAATTTGGAGCCTGTATCTATTAGAGACTGCAGGTTCTGGTTGTTAATAGCCAGACAGACGGATATGTCTATATCGACTTGTCTTTTTGTAAGTGGGCCACATCTTTTAGTGAAACTTAATGGAATATTTTATTAGAATTGACGCAATATATACTAAATTCTATATTTTCAGCTGAAATACCAGCAACCACAACATTCTTTCATCAAAAACTCAAAAAGGTGGCACAGTTTTGTATGGAGCTGCATGCTTTAGTGTTCCGATTTAAAACTAAATACAATATTTTATAAGGATTATCGTAAGATAGATCAAATTTGGTGTTTCTAGTAAATTAAACAACAATAATAAAATGTTTTCATACAAAAACTCTGAATGAGAAGTAGGTTTGCATCGCTGCGTGTTTATTTAAGACAAGTGATCTGAAGTACATATGTCTCCAAATCTAGATTTTCATACGGACAGCCAGACAGACATACGGACATGTCTACATCGTCTCGACTTTTATTGCTGTTAAAGAATATATATACTATCTCGCCTCCATCTGCCTGTTATATACATTTGCAGCAACCAATTTTTTTTATGAGAACATGGTATCATGGTATCCGGCTCGAAGGGTCAAAAAAATCAATGTTTACTGTATGTACTGTAGTAACTTTGAGTCTAAGTTGAATACATTAAATAATCTTTAACTAGCTTAAATAACACCCTATGATCTGAGTCTAAAAATGTTCAGTTTTATTTAAATGAAGACACAGACAGGTTTTTTTCATACTGGCTGACTGAATGCCTTACCCTTCAACGCTCAAGTTAATCGAATAACATTAGAAAGCTAATAGACTCCTGGACAGTACATTCCTTATATATTGAACGTGCGCAAGTAGTAGAATTTTTACAATGAGCGATTGTAATACAGTGGGAGCTTACTGCGGCTACATAATATCCTTGCTTTGCAGGCGAGAGTTAGTCAGTTTTTAATCCAGAATTATAACAAGATATGTCATCTCATTTACTTGAGCTAGTGCAAAGCCGTTTAGTGTTAGAGCTGAGGGATGCCCTCTATTTAATATAAAACATTGGTTCGCCGACTCAGTCAGATACAGTCTGGCCTACTCAGTTAGTTGCCGACTGCGAGTTGCTTGTTTCCACATCCTCGGAATGTATTGCTCCTTCACAATATCATTCAAGATCAATGTCAGTAGGTGAATAGCGTTCTCAGGTAATGTGTAACGTTTGCAAATGTTGTCGTGGCGCGTGACTTTTCTGTAGTTTGGGTTTTTTATAACGGCTGCCGTTTCATCTTTAGTGAAATGTGTGCGAGACTGCGGTGATATCAAGTTGACTAAGTTGTCAGCAGTATCCTACATCGTTGCGGCTGCAGTCGGTATTCAAGGTGTTCATCAAATATCTTAGCTGGTTCAAAACCTTAACGCGATAGACGCTTCTTGTATGTTGTAGCTGTAACTCCTAAATAAGATGGTCAGTCACTTAAAGCCCATTGATTTCGTGGATAAGATGAAGGTAGCGGGAGTAATTTTTGCGGACACGCCGCTTGTCTCTTAATAAATTGGAAAGCTTTGGTGTGAGCCTGCAGGGTTATGATCTGGGTAACGAGTTTCGGCTGCAGCGGTCTGAATCTAATTGACAAACTCTGTTAAAGCAGCATCTATAGCAGCTTCAGAATCTAATACGTGCTCGACTTCTATGCTCAATCTCTGGTTTTTTGGTTAGGTGCCTAAATACTTTTAAGTTTCTGTCACAATCAATTAATCTCACTGCGAGAGGGTAATATCTTTTAAACTCTGTTTTATTTCTACTTAACAAATAATTAAAGACTTTGCTGTTGTTGGAAATTATACCTCTTAAGCGTGTAAAGGTTGGTCAATATTTATATTAAGAAACACTTTTCTGCTTCGGTCACTTTAGAACTCGGGTTTTGTAATCTGCTTAGAAAAAAAAAACATAGTTCATCGAATTCAGAAAACCTCACACCAAATGTTAGAGCCAGGTGAACGAATTTTGATTAATATATGACTTTCAGAGAGTAATACTATTACTTCTAACGCTGGATAGGCGCAGTGTATTAAAAGAAATACGATCTACTACATAAATGGGCGGTGGAACTATAAATAGAAAAATGAGATATATCACCAGGTATGCCATGCCCTGGTACAAGTCCTCACCCACTCTGTGCTGCTTTGAAGCATCTAAAGGTGGCTTATGAATTTGTCCACATATATTATGCAAACGTTGGAGAATAAGGAAGCGGCAGGATCAGTTAGTACATGTCTATATCGGCTCCGCCATCTATCGTTTTTTTTTTTTTTTTAATTACCTGTTATTCCGAGCCTGGCAACACTTAGCTCATAACAGATTTGACAGAAAGTTAGTATTATTATTCCGCTGAACGAATATGGTTGTGTATACGCTTCGCTAGGTGGGCTCACGATCGACTTGAAGTCGATGCTGATTTGAAGAAGGTGAGACGGTTACAGTCAATGGTTAGCGTTATCGGGCCATGTTAAGTGAATTTTTGTTCACAACAATTGAAGATGAGGACCTTGTTGACATTTGGTTTCAAAAGGCTGGCGCTCCGTGCCACACAGCCAATGTTATAACCGATCTTTTGCGCACTGTTTTTGAAGCTCGAATTATCAATCGAAATTCTGATGTCGTTTGGCCAACAAGGAACTGCGATTTGACACCGTTGGACTATTTTTTGTGGGGAGCCGTCAAAGATAAGTGTTACGCCAACCAACCAGTGACAATTGAAGCTTTGAAGAACAACATTCGCGATACCATAGCCGAGACAGGGCTGCATACAGTCGAAAATGTACTAAAAAATTGGACCGAACGTATTGGCTAGCCGTGTCAGCAATATGAATGAAATCATATTCCACTGTTAACCGGAAGGATTGAGCTTTTAAATAAAAAAAACAGTTTGAAAAAATCTCTTGTAGTTTTCATTTTATATCATTTTAAAAAAAAATTATTGTGCGGACCCTATATATACCTATAAAAAACTCCACTTCCGAATGACTGATAGTCAATACCTAAGCCAAACAGCTAATTATGTAAAGTTGAATCATGGACCAATAGGTTAATTTTCTATAGTTTCTGTTGATTTTTTTCTGTTCCCAAAACTGAAAAAGACGGCATATTACGGAGACAAGAACTGCATCGCTGGCCATACCAAAAAGCGTTTATCAAAAGAGTTACTTGTGTATTATATCCGATGGGAATTTCTTTGCAGGGTATCAAATAGATATTGATGTATAAATAATTTTCCAAAAAACCAAGCTACCTTTGTTTTTGAACAAACCTCGTTTACATAAAAATATTTCCTTACTTGTTTTTAAATTGAATCGACTGATTTTAATTTGTTTTTCTGTTATTTGAAAACGTTTTTGATTGATTTTGTCTTTGTTTTTTGTACTGGAACAAAAAGCTAGAATTTATGCGTGCGCTGCGAGGACGAAAGCTAACTGCGACACATATCGAAGTTACTATTGGCAATGCTGCATTACAAATAAATCGTTGCCAATAGTAATCTATTATGGTAGAGATTTGTTGGAGAAGACAAAAACATGTACATATGTTAGGAAGCATTTTATAGAACAATGATGTGTATGTCATTTGAGTAATTTGTGTAGGAGAAGATTATTACAGCATTCTATGCCCGAAATGTACAAAAAATTTTAATGAAGTTAAAGTTGTGCAATTTAAAACGTTTCTAACTATTACCATTTCCGAGATCCGTTCGTTCATACAGACGGACAGACGGACATGGCTATATCGACTCCTCTATCACTATTTACCGTAATGGGGGTAACTTTGGGAGGTCTCCGACCATTATTTCTACCTGTTACATACATTTGCAGGGCCTTCGGTACAGGGCCTAAAAATGTATCATATATCAATAAATATTTAAGATGCATGGAGGACTATTCGTACTTGTAAAAATAAATACAATTAAAAAATTGTATTTTATTTGACTGACTAATTAATGAATTTAAACACAGTCGTAAGCTATAATACTAGAGAGATGATTTGTGGGCGGTATTTCTGGTAAAAAAACTAATTCGTGTCTTGGGTGGTAAAATGAAAGTTCATATGACTGAAATTTATTTTCATTCTATTATCATCAAAATCGGTTTGTTGATTCCTCTAGTGAAGATATTATTAAACATGGCTTAGATAAAATGAATCCCAAGAAGGATGTTTATATGGAGGTTTTTTGAAGGATTTTTCTGTTTAAAATTTTGCAAAATCGATATGTATAAAATTCTCGCCGAGAGTAACTGCTACTTCACTGCTAATGTTTTCAGGAAAGAAAATTACATCGATTAATTAACCAAGTAGAAGGGGCAACATTTTCACATCTGCTCTTTTTAATTTAATAATATAAATTATTTTTCAATTTCGCTGATTAGCGTAGACATTAAATACATTTTCTATGAGTGAGTGGTTTTGATATGGAAGCATCCCCCAATGCTTCGTTGAATGATTTTTTTTTTTTGAAAGGGTAGCTCAAATTGTTTTTATAATTTCTATTTTTAAAAAATGCAACAAAATATCATGCAAAGAATTATAAATTTACATCTAAAAGGCTAAATTTTTAGTGTTGCTTTTTCGTTTCATCAAGTTTCAACTCAGCGCACTTTGAAAAACTTTGGCTTGTGAATGTTTAGGAGGTCATTTAGATCGAATTTTATATTGATTCATTGGTAATCAGCTTTGTTAACCAAAAACCTCACTAATATGGCTCACTAGTGACGATTTAGAGAGATCACTGTCTACATTTCACTTATGAAATTAACATCAAAATATCACAACTAGGTATGATGCTCATGAGCTACCTACAGAAGCTGCCTTAATAGCTCTCTCTCTCTCTCTCTCAACACACTTTTTTTTTTTTTTGTGACTGTTTGCTGGAAAGGAGAAAAGCCTAAATTCGTAAATGTAAGTTAAAAGGAATATTCGCTACCGACATAATCGAAGCCGAGCCGACCTCGTTATAGTTTTGGTGGCTCTACAGCTTCTATACCAGCATAACTGTTTGCAAGATTGCTTCCAAGAAGTTCAGAGAAGTATCTCCTTTATATTCTCACAGCTTCTTGTGCTTCTGTAAACAGATCTTCGTCTTCGTTTTTAAAAACTTCGGCAGATTTTTTTACTTCATATCTATCGTATAACATCTCAACATCAACAAGCTCACGCTTTTCTAGCATTTGCATTCATCTTCTCTCCGTTTCTCACGATATCGCTCTCTAACAGCTCTAACAGATCTGACTGCAGAGGCATTTAATAGGCGACGTTCTTCACTACAGTAGCATTGCGACACTCTTCATCATGCCAAGAGTTATTCCTAGGTCTGGTATAGCCAAAGAGCTCCTTGGCAGCCATATTCATGGCCTCTAAAATACGAATTGAACGGATTGTGGCGTGGAACACGTTGAACCTAGTTTATACCGAAACGTTATTGAAACCTCATATGGAACTCTTAACATGCTCCATTACAAATAGGTTGGATTTGTACCCAATTTTAGCGTTGAGACGTTCCAAACGCACATCTTCTCATATTTCGTTGGATTGTCTGTTCTGAGAGTACTCAGGGTACATATATGTGTCCTAACCTAACTTTAAGAGCTGGTTGGGTCATTTGCAAAATAATTTAAACTTGATAATCACATTCATTAAGATCAGCTGACTAGAAGGTGCTATTCCGTTACAAAAAGATATATCGAACAACCCACGTATTTTCCTTTATTTTATTTTTTTTTCTTTTTCTCACCACATTAAAGCATACTTCCTCCTGCATCATAGATAATAAGCAAGCATGCGACAAACTTTCCACGACGAGGCGAGACACACACGTGCTGTAGTTATTAACGCAAACGTAACGTGACAGGAGGACTACGGAATCTCCATGTATTTACATACTTACGGCACTGTCTAAGGATTTTTGGCGCGTAGTGATAAAACTGCGAAGCCGGAAAAACATGACAACCCAAATACAGGATACAGTAAGCAGCCGCCGCCGCCGCTGCCACTAAAGTAGAAGATGTGATGTCGCATATGATAGTACGAGAATGAGCTCACACAGCATAAGGATGCCACTGCTGCTGCTGGTGCCGCTCCTGTTGATGATGATGATGATGATAAAGGAAGTAACACCGGAAGTTTTGAAGGCATCCGTAGTGGTGGCATGTGTGCAAAATTGCTGAAAATATTGCAAAATGGCTGCGTTGTCATGCACTGCGTCGTTGACTTAAATAACACAAAATGTTATACACCTGTCTAGGTGTGCAAACAAACGCACACACACACACACGCACATCTACACAGCTTTTAACTTTAATTCGCGTGTCTGTATGTGTGTGTGTGTGTGTGTGTCAAACACTTAGTGTGTAAAGAAAAAAAATACGAAACGCTGACATCAAATTGTTTGCTCCATATACACACATAAAGAATGACTTAGATACTTGTGTACTACGTGTATCTATGAAAAAGATGGAAAAGGTGAACTGCGTCAGGTTTTGTGTATATTTTGCCTGCTAGTCATATACAAGATACAACGAACGCTGCTTAACCTTGTCGTGTATGCTTATGGCTTCCACTTGTGTATGCCACACACTACATGTTTATACTTAAAATCAGCTTATCTTAGGTTCGCAACGCCTCAAGTTGAGTTAAGAGTTGAGTTAAGTTGCTGCAAGCGAGTTCAGCGTAAAAGTAAATACCAAAGAAATATATATTTATATAAAAAAATTTACCTTTGCAGTTGCACTTTAGCGCAGATATACTATAAAGTTTTTTCTAGAAAAGTATCAACACTTGCTTATGCTTGTATCTTAGCACTTGTATATGTCTTTGAATTTATTTACCGCGTAGCTTCTTTTATGCTTCGTATATAAGTTGCTATTTTTTCTTTTCAAAGAAATCTTGCAGTACATTTATTTTGAATTAGCATAGGTTGGCGGCTGGTTTTGAGTAGTAAGTGGCACAGCTATGTTGTCCGTCACTCTTAATATTATTTATTTATTCAAAATTGGCTAAAAAAATATTCCGCTCATGGTTATGGTATAGTTCCCCCAAGGTTACTTTTTCATGTCACCATGTTAGCTCTTGTGTTCGTTAATAAGTTCTGATTGTCCTTAAATTTTTGCTCACAATTTCTCTCTATCCAACCTGTTCCATGTTTATTGTTCCCCCTGATTTTTAACTACCAAAAAGCTTGAACAAATCTAGCTCTTCTTCCATCATTTGCACCAAATCTTTACTATCTCAAGAAGAAGTTTCTCTTTATGATTCTTAACTCGAATTAGAAATATATTTTATTCTTCATATCCAAATATTTTATTCTAAACTTGCTGAACCAAGAACTAAACTGTTCTATTGTTCAAAAGATATTATTTCTCCCGATCCCATCACCATGTATACCAAATTTCATTGATGAAATGGATGAAAATTTATAACCAATAATCTTTATCGCTTATATGGGAGGGGGATTCAATTCTTACCAAAATTATTTGGGTTACTTTTGCCGATCCCATTACCATGTATATTAAGTTTCACCTCTTTACCTCAAATGCATGCAAAGATATGACAAATTATTTTTATCGCTCATATGGGGGATGAGATATCGACCCTTCCGATATTAAAAAAAAGTAGCTTATATTTTTTTCTCAACCTTCCATCTATTTCTTAACCAAAATTAATACAAATTGGTTCAGCAGTTTAGACGTGATGCTCACACAAACAAACAAACAACCATTTTTTTACGATTTTTTTTATATAATTAACACCGATTCTTGATGCTGTTCTTTTGCTTCTGTAATAAGATCTATTAACTCACATTTTGTTATCTTCTTTTATTGGCTGGTAAACTATTTTTGGGATATTTGAGCTCAGAAATTTATTGAAATATTATATCAACATATGCTTGAACACATTTTACGCATACGTTGAAACTTAATGTAAATATTTGTACCCAAAGGGGATTTTCAGGGAAGATCCTGAAAAGGACACCGTTTTAATTTTCTCTTTCTGACTCTGGAATTGAATTTTCCGCGTTTAGTAATCGTGGCAGTGTATGCGGGTGAGACCCAAAGCGTTTCATATAAATTCTCGCTATTGCATGCACTCGTAGTTTCCTTCTGATGTCCCTGTTGCGCAAGGAGGCTTAGGAATCAATGTAATGAACACGAAAACATTTCAGTCCAAGAATAGAGTCAAAGAGACTTTAAATAGCAGTGCTCTGTTAAAAAAGACTTACAATAACAGTGCTCTGTTAAAGAGACTTCCAATAACAGTGCTCTGTTGTCTTACCATACTGTTATCCAAAACATCATCATTTGTTGATTTCATAGTGTTCAACTTTCCAATCTATAGCCTTGTCTACTGCAGGGTGACCAGATTTATCCGCAAGGATACTTAAAAGGAAAACTGCAGAGGTACTTGAACCAAATCTCTCGTGAAGTCTGATTTCAGATCAACGGTACTTAACTGCTCTCCAAACTATGACTATGGGCAAAGCCCTCTGCCTTTTTCTGACTGTCAATAGCACCAGCGACCTGCAGGATCATCAATATGAACTTTCAGAATAGCCTATTTCTTAAAATGACTCGTTAGCTTCAATAGAAAGAGACTAGTTGGACAATTCATCAGCACCAGAACTGGCCAAATTTTTGTCAATTTGAGCTACTTTGTTTCTAGCGAGAGGCTTTCGCAGACGAGTAGCCAATTTTTTGTATATTTGGAGAACAAATTGATCAACTTTTCTGGCATACATTTACAGTTACATTGCAGCCAACATTAAATCTTCAGAGTAACAAACTTCGCATTTGTCTTAAGCGGTCCCAGAAATTATTTATGGCTTCATTCAAAACTTCAGTGCGGCTTAGACCAATGTTAATTATTTTTTTTTGTATATCGTATTCTCATAGCGAAAACGGGTGTTCTAAGAAGGATCCCATAAAGCATATATAATGCGTGATCAGGATCAAAAGTCGCGTCGAGCTGAAGATGTCTGTCCGCTTGGCTGTTCGTACGTGATCTTGAAGACTATAAGTGATAAAGACTTTGCTTACTAAGGTCCTCTTATTTGGGCTTCAGATAAAATGTATCTGAAGAGAGTTCTAATATCATTTTAACAGAGACCCTATTGTGGTCTAAGATGGACGTGGTTTGTATGAGTGAACGTTGGACCGCCAGTGGCAATTACTTAGCAGGTGGAGCTAGTTAGAACTTCTTGCAAAAGCTTTGACAATGTCACGGAATTTCTTTTAGCATCTATCATTTCCTGATTAAGCTTGAGCATATCCTTCTTCTTAACATAAATGTCCTTATTGCATAGTCGGAAGGTACACAGTTGCGAGTCGGTGCGATGGTGGCCCGAGCATGTACCACATACCACTTCGAGTATAACCAAAATCTTGACTTCAAAAACACTGCACTAAGCCCTTATTTCTATTGGCTTTAATAAATGTGACCTGTTGTCTAACAATTTGTTTTATATTAGGAGCCTCCGCCATATATGGTACCTACTTGAGAATTACATACAACATATTCTGCCAAGTTCTAATATTATTTAGCTACTATCCGTCCTCCCCGTTGACTATATCAAACCCATTTAGCCTTGGGCACTGCAAGTTCTTTATCAGTAAAATTGCGCTAAATGAGGAATTTTTCGAACACTTGCGTGATTATCTTTTAATATAAATTATTTATGGTTGGCTGGCCTTCGCTCAGCTGATGATTGCCATTAATTTTCCACAAACATGAAACATTTGAAATTAATGCTTTGTTGTTATAATTAAGCTACAGCAGTAACTAAGATTACCAATACCGCCAGAATTCTACTTTTAACACATTTTATCAACAATCAATCAAAATGCCAAAATGTTTTAGCAAGGAAGAATCTTTAATAAAAAAAAGAGGTTCAGTCTTCATAAAAGTAAAAACATAAAAAAAAGAAATTGTCCAACTAAAAAGAAGATTCGAATTGCTTATAGTTCCAGTGACATTTATTTTGAATAACAATAAAACTATTTGAGAATTATAAGTCTTTAATTTGTGCAACGAAATATAAGACAGCAGTTGACATAGTACAAGAAAAATTTAGTACAGCATGCACAACTCCGTTTACTCAGTATATGGTATGTGTTTGATTGACAAAAAAAAAAAAAAAAAAATTACCGTTACGTTTTGGCAATGAAATTTTTTTGATATAAGTATTGATAAATCCTATATAGTACGGCTTGTCTTGCACTTAAAATTTTTTTTGTTCTTTTTCTTAAAAAATATTTTGCCTTCAAGTTTGAACTTTGTAGACACTCCTATTTACTCTTCCCTAAGGGTTAGCCTCCATACAAACCTAACCCACTTTATAAATTTTTGGATAAAATAAATTTTTTTTTATTTATTTCAAATTAACTTGAATCGCAAGAATCGCAAATCTTGGTCAATATTACGTTAATCCATATAAAATATTTCATAAAGGACTAAACTGAACCATTTAAAGGGATAGCACGCCCCCGTCCCCTCATTCTGAGTTTTGTATGACTAATTTGCACATACTTATATATATTTCTCTATAAAGCTGCCATATTTTGGAATTCTGGAGAACAAAAATTTGACTAATTATGGGAAACTTCATTTATACAATATTTCTGTTCGAAAAACTGTCGCGAAAACTTTAATAGCGATATTATTTTCGAACTTTTGAAAGATTAGATTGCTTAATATTATTTTTACCCAAGAATTTATTTTTTTTAATATTCATTTATTTTTTTTTTTTTCAACTTCCAAGAAAACACATTTTTGTATTTATTTTTTGTTTCATATTTGTAAATTAAAATCGTTTTTAATTTTATTTAGTACACGCACTGTACACATATTTCCATATACAATATTTGGTTTGCATTAAAATTATTTAAAAACTTAATTTAAAAAAATTAAATAAAAAAAAAGAAATCAAATATTTAATATCGACAAAGAAGCTGGTTTATAGTTTTATTAAACAATTATCCATTAATTAATTAAAACTAAATGAAATTCGTACAAAAATATTTTACTTTTTAGGCGTTTTTCCAATAAAATATGAGGAACAGTTTAGAGTCAGCAATAGATATAGATAGATATTTAGATAGATCTAGAGATATGCTAAAAGAGTTTTTTGTTTTGCCAATTTGCATAAATTAATAAGAAAGAAAGTACAAACATTTTTATAAAACATTTTAAATTAAATTTTCTTTTGCTTTTTTTTATATATATATTTTAATTAATTAATTTACTTATATACACTTAATTCGTTTATACACTGAATATAGTTTGCATTTGCTTGTATGTATGTATGTGTGTGTGTGTGTGTAAGTATGTTTGTATGTATTTGACTTAAACATATTAAAAAACTAGACTAATGATAACATTAAGTACACATGTAGTATGTATTTTATGTAGAAGAAGACTGAGCTTGAGTGTTTATTTTTTGTGAAGAAAATTATATAAATTTATTTGCTTAATTGACACAGAAAGTTAGAGTTTGTATAGGGTTTGTTTGGGTTGTTTGCTAGCATTGAAAGTACGAGTAGTTTGCATAGAAAAATTTCACTGGGTACGTTTGGAATGTCTGAAGTGTGAGCATAAATCAAATAAAGTAGAGTAGAATCGACGAAGTATTTTGAGCACTGTTTACACTGGCATATTTTTTTTTTATTGTGATTTGAGCATTAAAAAGTATTTAAAATAACAATGAAAGAATAAAATCTCTGACAGCTGAAAATATTGAAAATTGATGAATAATTTTTAAATATTTTTATTTGGAAAAGTTTGTAGTTTCACATTGTTTGTCTCTATCCCATGGAAGAGTCAAATTTTAAGTGAAGTTAGCATTAAGTCTTCGTTATAACCAGATATTTGTTGGTTTTAAGTAGCCAATAGAGATACTAGTTGGCAACAATAAGACAGCAAAAGTTGTCTCCATGTAGCATGTCCTTCTATCCGTACATTCACCTAGCGCTCGTATGTTTGAGCTCCGAAATCACAGAGCTTAGGAGACATAACACATTTCAATATTTAAACTTTTTCCTTCCCTACGCAAAGTATCTGAATTAAATGACCCTACAACACACTAAACTCACACTTTTATGACAACTCATAAAATTTTAGAATGTGCGCTTTCAAAATTGTTTTGTTTTTAAACAATGTTTTTTTAAATAGTTTCAATTCCACTGTACCGTACTAAAAAATACCAAAATATACTCCAACGACTTAGCCACAAAAACTAAACGAAAACTCTAATTAAGGGGAATCTATTCGGTATTAATATAAATGATAGAAATGATATAATAAAATTATTCGCTACGCCAAGCGCATTTATATTCATTTTCAGAATATACCCGAATCGGATCAGTCCAACAGTAGCTCAAGTCTATGTCTTTTGGCTCATTTCATGTGTTATTTTAAACGCTTTGCCACCAAATGAAGATGAATTCATTTCGTATATAATTTAATATGTCTTTAAATGTTTCAACTAACAAATAAATACTTCTAACCACCATATATCATTATTATTTCCTCATAGATTTTGGTCCACTAAAGAAGAGAATCACACATAAAAAGACTTAAAACTTAGTGGCTACTGCTAATAATTTTCAAATGCAATTTAATATTTTCAAATAATAGTTATCACACTAAAAAACAAGTAAGAAAAATACAGTCGGGCATAACCGACTATAAGAGGCCCTGTACCAGTACAGGTCGCATCAAAATGTTTCCCTAGCTTATGACCAAGCAGTGCAAAACAAAAAAGTAAGAAATTTATAAGAAACAAGTAAGGAAATACAGTCGGGCGTAACCGACTGTAAGAGGCCCTGTACCAGTTCAGGTCGCCTAACAAACATATTAAATGTTTCCCGAGCTTATGACCAAACACATGACCACTTCTCACTGCGCGAATATGAATGAAAAAAAAAGGGTGGTCGTTAAAATTCAACTGCTTATAAAATCGTCAATTATTATCCGATTTTGATGAACTTTTTGGATTTTGGCTTAGAGAGACGTTATCTCTATATTGGTAGACGTAATTTTTTGTGCCGAAGAAATTTTCACCCTAAGGGGTGATTTTATGGAGAAGTGGGGGAAGGGGCAAAAAATTAACTTGTGAAACTCCGGAGCAATCCTAGTCGAATGCAAAAAAACACGAAGTCTCTATCTACTACCGTTTCCGAGATCCTTTCGTTCATACAGACGGACGGACGGACGGACGGACAGACGGACATGTCCATATCGACTTCTCTATCGCTCCTGACCATAATGGGGGTAACTTTGGGGGGTCTCCGACCATTATTTCTACCTGTTACATACATTTGCACAAAACCAATAGGCTCTTGTACCTTCGGTACAGGGCCTAAAAATGGTACTAACGAAAAGTATTTTGCTCCACGAATAAGTGCCTTATGAAACTTTTTTTTATGTATGCAAAGAAAAGGGAGGACGGAAGTATCATAGGTCGTTCAAATTCAATTGCTTATTAAATCGTCATTTATTATCCGATTTTAATGAAGTTTTGGGACTTTGGCTAAGAGAGACGTTAACTCTGGCATACTTAATTTTTTTGTGCCAAAGAAATTTTTAACCTTGTTGGGAATTTTAAGGGCAAAATTATGAAATAAACTTGTAGAATTCCTGCGAAGTCCTAGTTCAATGCAAAAAGAACGACGTTTCTATTTATTACCGTTTCCGAGATCCTTTCGTTCATACGGGCGGACAGACGAACACGGCTATATCAACTTCTCTATCACTCCTGACCATAATGGGGGTAACTTTGAGGGGTCTTCGACCAATATTTCTACCTGCTACATACATTTGAACAAACCAATAGGTTTGGCCTAATTATTCATAAATGCATTTTTAAGGAATGAATTCTTTTTCGATATTTAAGGAAGAAACATCTTTAATTTGAAAAAATTTAGTAATTGAACAATTTATATAAAAAGGAGCTTGTACCCAAATTTTGTGACAATGTTTATAATGGGCAGTAGTAGGCGAGGCTGAACCCCTAAAGTTTATATAAAGTCTTAATCAGCATGAAAAGTTGAATCGCTATAGACATGTTCGTTTATCTGTATGAACAATGAAAACTTGGAGACTAAAGTAGATAACTTTTTGAGTTAACTACATTCAGTGAACGTGCCAAGTCCTCATTGAGGCGTAGCTTATATACAAAACTGCGACCTGAGTAATCCATAAAGGACAAGCAATGGATTTGATGTTAGGCACATTGTTTCATGATGTAATTCTCTTAGAAATCTTCGTAGAATCCGATTCTAGTGGACGATTTTTGCGAAAAAAAAATATATATACATAGATATAGTTTAATGCAATTGAACTGCATACAGTTTGAGTAGCACAAGTGCACACAGGTTTGAAAAGCGCTAGCAAATAGTTTGAAAAGCGTTAGTGTTTAGCAGTTTAACGCTTAAAAATTTAATTTATATTTAAATATTGATATCCTTCGACCCTGCACTTAGATTTTGTTAAAATAAACGCTAAATGTTACTGACAAAGAATTTTTGTATCTTTCTGTAATTTGATTTTTAATTCAATGTGCGACTTTTACCTGATACGCGAATGTTATGTTACTATAAGTAGAGACTAGCTGCTATCCGCAATTTCGTAAGTGCTATGTAATAGAGTTAGCCTAATTATGTTTCTCAATTAAAAGTAGCCTAAATTATTTCTTATACATCTGCTATGAGGCAGTGAAAATCCCATCTGCTGTAATGCGGATACTAGGTGAAGCAAACATTCGGACAGGCAGACAAAAATTTAAATTTTGTTTAATTTTTTCAAATAACTATCGACTATTTATGTATTTATATACGTTTATGCTGTGCTTTTGAGTTTATAAACAGACAAAGATATAGATAGGTCCAGATCGAACTACTCGTAGAACTAGTGCCATACAAAATGGTCCACCCTCCTTTCAAAGTATCATGTATCAAAAAATTTTGTGTTCTTGTTCAACAAGACACGCCAAGCATGCAGTAATTTACTGCAATCCTAATGATATATTCCATGCACATCTTAATCAAAATATTGGGTCCATACCAAACTGAATTTCAAGAGCTTACATGGTGTCTTGAAGTCAAGCTCCTTGGACAGAATCGTTTCTGCTTGTTGATTTATTGTAAATTGGTATCAATTATTGTTGGTTCAGAAGACTAAAACAAATTTTAACGCTGCTACACGAACATCTCGCTCACATTTAAAGTGTCTAAAGTGTATACTGGACCTTGGACTTATTTTATTTGGGTTTCACTTCTATTTAAAACTAAATAATTTTTTTAAATAGAGAACTCGCAAGGAATTTTTGTTTACCAGTTTCTTTTGTTAGCTAATTTACATATATTGAAGTAATAACTTCTTAAGTGGGGCAAGTAAAAAAAAATATCGTCACGAAATTTTATAATACTTATAACGGTATTATATCAAACTACACATGACTATTTGGTCATGTGGTTAATTATTTAGTGCTCATTTGTTGTGTCCCTCAAATTGGTCATGCAACTACTGTATTAGATTGTAAATGCGAAGTAACGGTAATAAACCCATATATCATTGGATGATGTATCATTGGATGACATTTATATTCGAATAAAGTTCCTCACCTTTGAAATTGGAATGGAGAGATATTTAAAGTTCTAAAGTTTGCAATACATGAAGTTCCCTTAAGAAGTTTTATTTCCCATTTCCATTTAGACTATTCTTTTTCACCATTGCTTCTTCATAAATTGATAATTTTCATTTGATATAAAAATTTGTTAAATTCCACTAAAAAAAAAACACCATAATGCAAACAGTGCTGCAAAGCTTCATAACTCCATAAATTCCTTAAGGATTTCTTTAAAAACAAAACAAACAAATTAATCAGTCTAAGTATCTTTTTTTTTTTTCTTCTTACTTTGCTGCGCGTACTTCATCAGTGCTTCCTTTTTTAGTGTCCTTCGGCGCGCTTATACAATCATATCAACAACAATTCAGTTATACACTAAATAAGAAAATCTGACAACAAATTGTTTGTCACTTTGAAATTTAACTAAATTATTTGGATCATATTTTACTTTACTTAACGTGTTTTGTGTTCAGCAACAAATCATCTTCAACTTCAAAATCTTCAACGCCTAATTTTCAGTTTTCATAATTTTTCGCTCTTTTGATGTGTTTTTTTTTTTTTTTCTGAAAAAAAACCAAGAGACAAACAAAATATGTATATCACGCGCTTAACTTGCTGCACTTGTTTTTCTTTTTCTTCTTCTTTTTTTTTAAATTTTTCTTGGAATTTTTTTTTCTTTTTTTTTTTTCTTCTTTTTTTTGCATTTGACAATAATTTAAATTACTGCCAAGCAAAAGACCAAAGTCGCCGTTGAGAGACATATTTTAATTTCGTTTAATACCGTTGCTTACTGAGTCGTCCGTTTGAGTGCCACGCCTTCTTTTTTTTTTAGTATAGCTGCCGCCTCTTTTCACGCATAACGTGACACTGTAGCCAGCGATGATGATGAAGATGTCGCCGATGAGGCTGTAAAGACCCAACGTTGTGTACTGAGCGCTGAATTGCAACGCTGTGCGGTTACGCCATGCTCATTGTGATCCCTCGAGTCCAGACAGACATTAATCTTGTGACTGCGTACAAAGCCACCCTCGCGCATGGTCCAGCGTTGATTTGGTGAATCGTCGCACTGTTTCAGTATAACTTGTGAGCCGCGTGCAAATTGTACCAGCGTCAGGCAGAGATCGTCATGTTTGATTTCACCGCGTTTTGTATACGCCCACTCTTGATTGCCGCCCGTATTGTGACAGGGAAAGAGTCCTGTAAAGAACAGAAACAGTAGAAAAGAAATGGAGAATGAAATGGAGTCAATGAAAGTGGCATTTATATTGTATTTAACTGCTTTCATTTTGTTTATTGCAAGTAGTAATTGTGCGTTTGTTCGTTGGTTCGTTCAATCGTCCTTTCGATTATATATGTATAGGAGAGCGCTATAGCTTGTCCTTTGTGCATGTCCTCAGTTTGTTTTTTGCCTTTTGCTGATATTTTAATTAAATACCTTCAATGCACTGGAAATGTCGGTCAACGTTTGTTCATTCATTCATTCATTGTCCAGGCTGTGTATGTCTGTGTGTGTCTATCCCTGTTGAGGCGCTGATAAATTGAGTTTTTAAACGGTGGCCTTCCTTGTACAATAACTTAAATATTTTAATACTTCTATAGACGTAGTAAAATGAGCTTTTATTAGTTGTTTAAGCCGTTTAACAGTTGCTCTTTTAGATTAATTGCGGAAAATTCTAATACGAAAACAGTTTGTCTAGTCGGAAAATTAATTACAGATCAACAAAATGGTTAACTAATTCTTATGGTTGGTAATGTGGCATAAAAAAACTTGGAAATAAAAATACACCAAGATAAACCAGGTATGTCAACTTGTCTTGAAGGGCAGCAGTACTGAACAGATTTTCTATAATTCCTTGTAAATTATTCGGTGTAACACAGATGTAGTCCAAAATTAGTTTAGGTTCAAAACCTGTTTCTTCTGCTTAAAACAAATGAATTACAAAAAGAATTGTTGAATTTGTGAAACAGTTAGAGAATCCACTGAAAATCATTCTTCATTTAAGAAAGTTTTTATTGTAATACTCATTATTTTTGTTTTTGTAACTTCGATCTATAAACTTGTTAGTTTCACCCGACGTTTTAAAGGTCTATAGTTGAACTATCTTGAGCTTGTAGACTGTTGTATGTATATATAGAGCCTTCAACTTCGCATATTTACATTCTTCACTTCACTTTTATACACTGTTTGTGCTTAAACCACCCGCTCCCCTTTCTTAAGAGAGGTTGGGACTCACTATGTATGTTTTTGTATGAAAAACATTTAATTTATTTTGGTAATTTAACTATTAATGCTAAATTTGGTCAATTTTACATTAGTCCTTATAAAATATTTTACTTAAGTTCAGATCGGTATACTAAAAGTGGTAGTGCTTATACAAATTTGTCCCACTTTTCAGGCTTTTTGTATGAAAAAAAATAAGGTTGTTGCGGTTAACTCAGCTAGAGTTGCTTAAACTTGTGTTTAACCACTAAAATTTATATCAATAAATACTTGTCCGTCTGTCTGACTACGAACAACAACAACTTGGAGATTATAAAAGTTCGAGACTTCAGAAAAGTAAAATTTAATTAACGTGCCAACTGCTCTCTAAGGGGTAGCACCCATAAAATTCTGCCCACCTTTTCAGAGTTTTTTTTCAAATGAAACAATTAAAGTGTAATGAAATAATCCATATAGGTACATTATGGACCACTAAGAGTAGTAACCCCTATACAAATCTGACTACCCTAATGGGGTATGCTAAGAAAACTTTTTTGTTCTGGTATTAAGCTTAATTTGGTGTATCATTTACTAGTTCCAATAAAATATCCTATATGGATCCATGTAGGAACATATTTCCAAATTTAAGGGTCAATTGGGATACAATGTGTCACAAAGTCGAGCACAATCAACTGCAGTGTTCTTCTTGTTATAAATTGTGGAAGTTTGTATATGTAACAGGCAAAAAAAAGTCCAAGTCGATATAACTATGCCCGTTGGTTCGAGCCGTTTGACATTCAGACATATGCAAGCAGAAACCTCTTTAACAACCAAAAGATGGCCATACGAGAGCAGATGACCACGAACTAATAAGAAATGGGTATAGCAGGGTAAGCAATACAAAATTTGCGCCCAACAAAATATGGCTTTATGTAGCTTAACCGAATAGTCCTGCCCTAAGCTAGCGGCTTCGATTAACCTTATTTTGGTTTGGAATACATTTTGTTTGTGTCCTCTGCAATGCCCTTTAAGACATCCATCTTTAAAGTGAGCGTGGCATATCAAAATGGGCATCTTGAGCCAAATAATAACTTTAGATAGTCTACCGATTTTATATCGATTTTAAGATTGCCACATCTTGTCGCTGTCGATTCAATCGATAATGATCCGACTTGTGATTATGTAAGAGAGATTGCTCAGCAAACATACACAATTTATTCAAAGTGTAGCGAAGCTAGTTGTAGCAGTGTGTGATGTGAGTAAAGTAATTCTCTCTAACTCCACATTTATTTCTCCTCCTTTATCTCTTTGTCTTCTTGTTTTGAGTTCACCTAGGAGTAGGATATGATGATACGATAATATGTTCATAATAACAATAATAAACAAGTAGGACTTCAATGAAGGTTTCTACAGTCTTCATTGAAGTTCTACTTGTTTTAGCCATTTTACTTCTCACCATGGTAAGCTTAAGCTCCTGTTAAAAATTATGATAGTACCACAGCTTTGGTTGCAATTCAACTCTAAATCGGAATCTGCTCAAATATCCTACCAGCTAATGGGGTATTAATCCAAAAAACCACCACATTACAGCACATATGCACCTCAATTAATAGACTAATAATGTATGGTTTTGTATAAGCAAGCACTACGTCTTCGTAATCAAATTTAATCGTTTGACTCCAAACACACGCGTACAATTGCTCGCGATGCTAATTGCATAAATCCATATGGTACAACTAAGGCCTGGGGAAGAGATATAAGTTTGCCAGTCTTGGTAAGCATTTCACAACTTCGTTACACAACTAAAAAACAAAACAAGATCTTAATGAACGACAAAGGTAACACTTTGTGAACATCGTAACACCCAATAGTCCATAACACCAAATGGAACATCATTAAAACATCTTATGACCTCATTAACTCATTACGCCACTCTTGCCGGGACATCATTATTTCAACTATTCATGCTACCACAGATATAAAACTCTTGGAACACCATTTCACCATTTTCGAAACACGCCAATGAACAACTTGATGTTCGCCAGCTCAACTATAGGGCTTTCATCGGATGGGCCTAGGGTGGAGCCTTCAATATTTTATACAAATTATCACTGACTGATTTCGTTAACAACCACATCAATACCAAAGAAGTATTCTGTAAAGTGTTTGCTCGACTGTTATTTGCCAGACTGTTAAAGGAAAGCCTACAGCAGTCTGTTAGAATCTACCACTTCGAGGAGTTTCGTAGTCACTGTTTCCAGCTAGCCATACTCTTTCAATTAGTACTGGTGTCTGATAAGTGCATACACTAAATCTGGTCTCGTTCGACAGTTGAATAAACAGTAGAACATGGGTCAATTGGTCTTGACTAATAATAGTCTATCTGGTATAGCCAGCATTCTACTCTCGATTTATGCAGAAAATTATATAAAAAGAGTGACTTGGTTGGCTTAACCTGGCTCGTCCTGTCTAGTCGTCTGTCAAAGCCAAATTAATATAATAGTAAAATAAATGTGAGTGAGCACCTTATGGGACAGTGCTAACTTGGCTCACTTTGCTAGAATAGACTATGGTCGATGCTGGTCTTTATAGAAAGCTTGATCTTATCATTAAATTACAAAAAAACAAGTAAGGAAATTTCAGTCGGTCGTAACCGACAGTAAGAAGCCCTGTACCAGTTCAGGTCGCCTAACAAACACATTAAATGTTTCCCGAGCATATGACCAAACACATGACCACTTCTCACTGCGCGAATATGAATGAAAAGAAAAGGGGGGTCGTTCAAATTCAATTGCTTATAAAATCGTCATTTATTTTTTTGGCTAAGAAGGACGTTAACTTTATACTGGTGTGCTCTATTTTTTTTTGTACCGAACAAATTTTTACCCTAAGGGGTGATTTTATAGGGAAGAGGGGGGAGGGGCTAAATTTTAAAATAAACTTGTGAAATTCCGGAGCAGCCCTAGTCGAATGCAAAAAACACGAAGTCTCTATCTATTACCGTTTCCGAGATCCTTTCGTTCATACAGACGGACAGACGGACGGACGGACGGACAGACGGACATGGCTATATCGACTCCTCTATCACTCCTGACCATAATGGGGGTAACTTTGGGGGGTCTCCGACCATTATTTCTACCTGTTACATACATTTGCACAAAACCAATAGGCTCTTGTACCTTCGGTACAGGGCCTAAAAAACTGAATCTTATCTTAGGGAGCCTAGACATTTGTATACTTGTATAAGTGAAGAATGCTAAACTTGTTACTCCCATTATATTCAACCGATTTTGATTAAAAATATTTTATAAATATTTGCAGTGTTAAAATAAAATCGAATACTAAAAGATGGAAAACCAGTTCATATCAGAATATTGTAACCAACTCATAAGAATGGCGATATTAGTGGTGAGTGATGCGATTATTATTATGGCTCACAGATATATGTTAACCTCGAAATGGAGAAGTAAAAATGACGGTGATTCAAATATTTCTTATATATTTGTTCCTTGAAAGGCATATCAATAAGAATGAAAAGAACTACCTTTAAGCTCTTCATTCTTAAATATCTCCGTCCGAATAAAAGTATGCAGTGTTTCAAATTTTCAGGAACCGTGAATACATCAAGCAATGTGGTTATTATTCGAAGAAGGCACTTTAAATTGGTTGGTTCTGTTCAAATAGTTAGTCATGCCCGTCCGTATATTCTCTGTCTCTATAAATTAAAACTAGTCCATCTGTTTTTACGATATCGATCTAAAATGGAGTTCTTTTAAGTTCTTTCTGTAAATTTGTAATGGTGGTATGTGAAGAGTATTAAAGCTTCGTTACTACCCAAATGAATACTATCTCTTGTTTTTGCTTAAATTTATTCCTCCTTTTAAGTGTGCTAAACGTGCTATAAATATTTAATAGCGCTTAATTTCCAGCTCGTAAGGATATTGTGGTCAGGCATTATTTATAAACTGTTGTGATTTTAATGACAAAACTTTAAGGCAATACCTCAAGTCGAGTCAACACAAATCGATTTGTAATTTTCATGTTCTACAACAAACTTCTTTTTCCGCTATTAGCACTTAGTGGAAAGCTTATTTCTGTCTTTTACTTGAACATCATCAACATCATACTCACCGACAGTGCCATCAACTAAATTGCCCATTGTATCCAAGCATTGTGTTATGTCCTGCCTAAATTGACCAAACTCTTGTGGCTCGGGTACTTGTAAATCGGGATAAACATGCTCCAGATACCATTTGAAGGGCTTGCAGTGTAATTTCTCCTTCAACGCTAAGCGGTCATCAATGCTGCAATGAAGCAGAAGAAAAGAAAGAAATAGGCAAAGTTTAAGTGGAATAAGTAGTAAGGATGAGCAAAACAAAAAGCAGAATGTGTACAGAAAATGCAAGAAATGTGTTAAGCGCACGCAAACATCGATAGACAAATCGAAAGATAGAAGGACAGACAGACACATATATAAACACCATCATTTAGCATAGCATAAATAACTGTATTTATATATGAGACAGCCAACCAATCAACCACCCACTACATATACATAGAGTATACTCACTTGCCAAACGGTATATTCTTTGCCAGCGGCACAGCATTATAGTAATGTTGCTTGTAATCATCCATCCAAACCTCCGCAGCACGTCGCGTATTGCGTGCAAATACATTTCCACTGCCACCGGGGAATGTATACGGATGTCGTTTACGGAATACATGACCGACACGACTGCATGGTATAATCTCCAAGCTGCCACCGCACTGCCAGACACGAAATGAAATCTCTAAATTCTCACCGCCCCAGACATCCATTTTCATATCGTATTTGCCGAGCTTATTGAAATACGCCCTATCGATGACGAACAGACCACCGGCAATCATTGGTGTACGTATGGCAGTGGTTGGATCATTGTGACGTGTTGTACGCTCCGCGGCACTCAGATATTCCCATTTAAAGATTAAATTCCAATCGAAACCACCACGTAAATCTGCCGAAGCGCCTATATACTGGAAGTTATCCATGCTAATGACATCGATGACAGGACAAACGACACGTGTTGGATCTTCCCGTACACGTTCGAGTAGCGGTTCCAGCCATTGTTCGTTGCACTCCACATGACTGTCGAGGAATGTGAGTACGCCGGATATAGCTGCATCGGCACCGCGTACACGTGAACGTACGAGACCTTCACGCTTATCGTTGCGTATGATGCGTACTTTGTCGATCTTTGCTAGTTCTAGGCCGTCCTCAGCTGTAAGATATGGAGTAGTAGTTATGATATATGTATATATAATCTGCCATATATGTTGGGTGTTTTTTTTTTTTTTTGAGTACACTTACGATGATCACTGAAATCGTCTACAAGTATAATTTCACGTATCAGATGCTCTGGACTACGATTGAGTACACTGACTATGGTGCGCAGCAGCGTGGAGCGTGCTTCATTGTGGAATGTTATGATGACACTGGTCTCGGGTAGATCTTTGTGATACTCCTTATTGCGACACCTGTAAAAAAAAAAAAAAAAAAATATTAAATTAGTTGACAGTTCTTTAAAAAATGCCCAAAACTTGAAGTAAATTTTGTCACCAATATCTAGGGATTAAAGAATCCAGGGATGAATGCATTAAACTTTAAAATCCCTTATAAGGCGTATGTAGGGTACAATGATGGAGATCAAATTCACTCCTCCGTCTGAAAAAGTATATATACTCCCTAACTGAGCAATTAATCCGCAAAAAATTTCTTTTACCAAAAAAAAAAAAAAAAAAGGCCCCACAAAATATGTCTCCCTTTTTTATCACCAATGATACATTAAAATTCAACCGAAGTCCAATAATTTCTGTGAATACTTTAGTACAGAGCCACGTGATTATTGCATAACTATTTGTACAAGGGCTGCATAGCTATTAGTTTCCGGCTTACATTAATATTATTACCAGTGCTGCACAATCATTTCTATCAGTTCTCCTACATACCGGAGCTGCATTAAAATTTTTACCAAGGTTCCATACCATCTTTCTATCAAACCTGCATAAATGTTTAAAGATGCTTAAATATTTGTACCAGGGCTTCATAATTATATGTATCTGCGCTAATCAAATTTCTGTACCAGGACTGCAAAAATATGTATACCAGGGCTGCATTAATATTTTACCAGGGCTGCATTAATATTTTTACCATGGCTGCATTAATATTTATACCAGGGCTGCATTAATATTTATACCAGGGCTGCATTAATATTTATACCAGGACTGCATTTATATTTATACCAGGGCTGCATTAATATTTATACCAGGACTGCATTTATATTTTTACCAGGGCTGCATTAATATTTATACCAGGACTGCATTTATATTTTTACCAGGGCTGCATCAATAAATATTTTTACCAGGCCTGCATTAATATATCTACTGCATTATTTTTGTACCAGGGTTGCATCATTTTTTTTAGCAGTGCTGCAAACATATTTCTACCAGGGCTACGTTAACCAGAGCTAAATTAACATTTCTAAAAGGTCTAAATATTTGTATATAACTATCCATGAGGTATGGAACTCCATGCAAGAAGCAACGGCGATAGTTTTTAATGAACAATGTTTCACTCCCTTTCTTTAAGTAATGGAACCAATAAAATTCTGCCCTGCCTTTGTGAGTACTTGAATGAAAAATTTTAGATTTCCTTGTAACTTTTGCCAAATTTGGGTATTTTATTTAAATCTTAATGAAATATTTCATATACATAGATCCATATTGGAACACCAAAAGGGGTGGCCGGCATACAGATATGTACCCCTTTCCTGGGTTTATGTATTTGAGAACTTTACGCTCTTGAAAAAATCTTCAATTTATAAAAATTTGTTGCTTATGTATTTATAAAAAAATTTACTCACATTGGATTCCTTGTATCCGGAATTTCACGATTACTCGGCAGTGCATCACTGGCCTCCTGATTGAAGCGATTACGTATATAAGGATCCTCTCCGGTGTGCAGTGCACCGCCCTTTATATAGCCACCCTCATCGAAGTACTCAAAATCACCATTTCGTGTACTGGGTGCAGCCAAGACAACGCCTGTGCGGCCATCACCAGTACTGCTGCCCTGTGAAGTCTCGTCAAGCGCAACAATTTCATTGAGCTTTAAGCCATTCGCTACACGAGCAACATTAAAGTCCTTTGCCGAACCGATTATAATAATATTTCCACCGGGATCATCCGCACTGTTGCCATCGCCACCGCTGCCACCACCGCCGCTGGGATGTAATCGATTTGCATTGAAATGTTGTTGTTGTTGTTGCTGCTGCTGCTGTTGCTGACGTGCTGTCGAAGCAGCAGATACATCATCCTGATACTGTTGCATTGCTGTGGCCACTTCTCGCAGGCGCAGCGCTCGATTTTCCACCTGAAAAGAGTAAAGCGAAAAAAATGACGGTGTATAAATATTGAGCGAAAGTTTTTCATTTTCTTTATAAACTTAAACTATCTCCATTTTGCTTCTATTTTATATGCTGTGTGCATAATAATTCAACTGAAAGCGAAAGATAATTCTGCAAAAAAAAAAAAAAATAAAAAAAAGGAAGCTTAAGTGCTGTGTGAAAAAGTTTGCTTTTCTTCCCGCAAAAGTTTTCCTTTTTTTGTTTTACTTAAAATCTATAAAAGTGCTATTCTTTGATGATGCGCAGCAGTTTGGAAAGTTACAAACAAAAATCGCTTCGAGCGCATATATTGCTGACCTGATTTCCTAGCTTCCTTCTTTACGGCTTTAGCTCATTAGTGCTTTGCTGGAATTTGAACGCTTTTAAACTTGGCTACGAGAACAGAGGATACTAATTTCCTAGGTGTATTAGATAGTTAACAACTTTTTTTTTTTTTTTACTATTAGCAATATTTTATTTCCTTCCTTATGCATAATCTTGATTAGTGTGAAAAATTGGAGAGCCCAAAGCAGTATCCATCATAAATAAAAAAGAATACATGGGAAAGGTTTACAAGGAAGCACCAGAAGTTGCTCGCTTAGAAGAATTTAGTCGGATATTCGCGTCATTGCCGCCCACGCAAAAAATCTAGACATAAGCAATATGAAAATGTAAGAAACTGGAAGTGACGGAAATTCTTGTACACCTCATCTGCAGTTGCACAGCAATCACCATAGCATGATTAATATATATTGACATATTTTGATTCGCTTGATTCATGATCCTAAATTCATGATTGGCCTCATTAAGGATGTATGTGCGACTTCACTCAAGAGGTCGACCGACATTACTTCACTAAATATAGTCACTCGTGATAAGAAACTATAATTATTCAAATTATTATCCCTCTAAGTAATGCTGAAAAGCATATACATATATATATGGTGGAACCAGAAATGTTTACTCTACCATAAGCTTTTGAAGAGTCCGTCGAACTGTTACAGAGGACCCTTAAAAATAACCAATGATAAACTGTTCGAGCAAACTACAAAGAACTTCTAAAAAAGTTGACATCAACAACCACCATCAACCGGTTTCAGATTGAAACTTTTCCATCAACACAAACCAATCATCCAATTGCAACTTCACGCTGAGGCACAATCACTGTTCAGTCTTTGCTGTGACAGCTTCATAAATCGGATTGACTGTTTAGTCCAACCAGCAATGTTTAGCTTATCAACAAGAAACTCATCTATAGACAAATAATGACGTCGAGTTGGCTTTATACCATACAAATCTGGGCAACCACGCTTGGAAACATTATCAGCAGGGTAGAAGCATGAAAAAATAGAGACGAATCAGGGTTTATTCGTATAGTGATGTCAAGTTAATGATGGTAATGGAACATTAAGTGGATGCCTGGTAACCGTTTTATTTTCTTTAAGATGATAAGTTATTTGGTCTTGGGTCTTTTGGCTTGGTATGTGACTCTTTTGCCTCCTTTGGTATATCGATGATTCGTCTGGCATGCATCGGAGAAAACACTTTTTCTCAAAGATGTTTTCAAGCCATTCAATAACCAACTAAACCATTGTTGAGTAGTGTCGAAATTAACAACAAACCCAATCTATTCATAACTGTATGTTTTGGTCTTGAGTCTCTAGCAAGCCTCCCCGATTAAAACCCTGTATCAATTATTGCAATCGCTCTTCCATGTGAACTTGGTGCGTTTTGGTATATGTCCGTGTGGTAATATAAAGAGAGTTTGACTACAGTAACAGAGAGAAAGAGAGAGAGAGAGAGACCGTAAGAGATAGAGAGAGTAAGAAAATGAGAGAGAAAGAAAATGAGAGAGAAAGAGAATAAAAGATAGAATAATAAAGAGTAAGAGAGAGTAAAAGAGGAAGAGTTCTAACTCTGTCTCTAGGTCCTTACTCTCTCTACATCCCTTTAACTCAGGAGGTAAAGGGATGTAGATAGAGTAAGAGAGATTATAAGGACCTGGATACAGAATTATTAAAGAGAATAAGGCAGGAAGTAAAAGAGAGATATAGTAAGAGAGAAAAGGTAGTAAGAGAGAGAGAGAGAGAGTAAGAGATAGAGAGTAAGAGATAGAGAGTAAGAGATAGATAGAAAGGTAGTAAGAGAGAGAGGTAGAGATAGAGAGTACGAAATGGATAGAAAGGTAGTAAGAGAAAGAGAGAGTAAGAGATAGAGAGTAAGAGATAGATAGATAGAAAGGTAGTAAGAGAGAGTGAGTAAGAGATAGATAGAAAGGTAGTAAGAGAGAGTGAGTAAGAGATAGATAGAAAGGTAGTAAGAGAGAGTGAGTAAGATATAGAAAGTAAGAGATAGATAGAAAGGTAGTGAGAGAGTAAGAGATAGATAGAAAGGTAGTAAGAGAGAGAGGTAGAGATAGAGAGTAAGGGATAGATAGAAAGGTAGTGAGGTGAGATTAACAGATAGAGAGTAAGATATAGATAAAAAGGTAGTAAGAGAGAGTGAGAGTAAAAGATAGAGAGTTACAAATAGATAGCAAGGTAAAATAAGAATGGGAGAGGGATTAAGAGATATAGAGGGATTAAGAGAAAGAGTGTAAGACAGAATGAAAGAGAGAGAGTCAGAGAGATAGAGAGACGAAAAAAGAGACAGAAAAAGAGAGAGCGGGACAGTAAGAATGAATAAAACGACGAAAGAGAGGGAGTAAGATAAAGAATTGGGGAGAAAGTAAAGGAGAGAGTAAAAGGAAGAAATATATATAGCAAGCATTGTAATCATCAGGTGTCACCACTTGGATTGCATCAGTAAGGTTAATTAAACATTTGTTAAATTTATTAAAAGACGACATTATATCAAATTTTGGGAACAGTGCTACCAAGTGAGCACGAAATATTTAAATACTTTTTCGACTGACTATATATGAGGAAGGTCACCTACTAAACTTCAAGGAAACAGAAAGATTTGCTGTGCATCTTTCACCAATGCAAAAACAAAAAATATAACCAGAAAACTTTCCAAACTACCCAATATAGTTACAATAGTCCCGTCAATCCATTATGTTAGTAAATCCTCGAATGCGCACTAATGCGAGCCATTAGCTGCTCTTGGAGCATTTTCGTGCATACAATTCGAACAAACAAAACGATGACTAATGATGCATGACTATGCTGTAAGAGAAGTACGTACCACGCCACACCACACTGAGTAGCAATAGCAGCACAGGAAATAGAAAATAGACTTGGGTTCACAGATTCACTTTCTTTAATGCTTAAATTGATTACCACATTTTGCTATTTTTCTTCTGCATACTAAAGCCATTTGAGTGCCATTTCTCAGTTTGCGACTTTAAGTTCAAAAGTATTTCCGTAGCCAAGTTTTTTTTTCGGCATTTTTTCTTTTTCTGTCGAATTCATTGACGCATTTTCGACGCATTCACGTGACTCAATTATTAATTGTCTGCATTTGGCTATTTGTCATTCGGTCCTTCTTTTTGTACTTCGATTTCTTGCTTCCTTACCGTTTCCGTGATTTATTTACTTTTTATGCTCTTTTATTTTCTTTATTATACTCTCTTTATTTAAAAATTGGGAATTGTATTAAAATTTGGTTAAAATGTTTGCAACGCTTTGAAGGTAGTATGGGAGAACATTGGAGATAGATGCATAGGGCTTACAATTGTAGGCTTATCGATACGATCAGGCTTATATATACTTAAGTATATTTTCCTTGAATCATTGAATAATTGTTTTAAAAAATTCTTTGAATACTTTTCATATGCAACATCACTGTGACATCGCCACTAAAGTCTCTTTTTTCAACAAATTTTAGCTTAAAAATTGCAGCGCATTTAAACTTCGACTACACTTAACTTAATTTTTTCTATTCTTCTTTTGTTAACTAATGCTTTTGACTTGAGTGCGTTTGCCTTAAAAAATGGAAAACTTTTCTTGTGTGTGCTTGCCACCATATCCGCCGCTTACAAAAGCCGACAGAAAGGGATGTGTTTGCGTGATATTAATTTTAAATGCCTAGTCTTCGTTTACTTCTTTCTACTATTATATTTCATTCTACTCAATTTGGCATAAAATACGCCAATCTTCTTCTTCTTCTTCTTTTTTTTTTTTTTTACATATTTTTGTGATTTAGTACACGTTTTCTTGTTTGTCCATAAAATGCTTCGAGCAGACTTGGTGTCTCACACCCACAGCGCTGAACACACCTCACAACTTTGTCGACTTTGAAGCTGATATTGTCTGCGGCGTAAATTGAATTGGTTTATTAAATATTTAAAATGCATTAAGTGTAAAATTATGTGCGAAAAATTTCTATAATTTTAATGGAAAATTTTCCAATTGAACGAATGGGTACATTCTGGCTTGTTTAACCTTTTTATATAGCAAAAGGAGCGTGTCCTTGAAATTATAAGTTCTACGAGTAGTGGGTGGCTACGAAATACTTTTTAAAATTTATATATTGTAAGTTGAAACAATTAAAAATAAAATTCAGTATATGGCATAAGTATTTGGACAAGTCTTTGCTTAGCAGTCAGTTAAGAGTTTTTAATTTTTTGAATCGTTATAAACTTTGCGAGTAAAAAAATGCTTTTTTACCACGCAGTTTTTTGATGTTTGGGAATAAAAAGAAATCATTTGATGATAAATCAGGGCTCTACGGAGGATCACCAATCAATTCGATAATCAAAAAAATCTCTTGTGAGAGCCAATGTGTGAGATGGATGGGCGTGTACCATTCTGTATTGACCGTTCTATGTTGCTCAAGCGGAATAGTGGCCACATGACCCATTCGACCGAAAGATGTGAAGCTTCATTTTGAGTAACATTTAGCATTTATATCATCAAAATCGAGCTGCAGTTTCAAAAGATTCGAAATTTCAAATAAAACTTAAATTTCTAAGCTTAAAAATTGCTAAGCACTAACGCTATTCAAACTATTGACTAGCGCTTCTCAAAACTAAGACATATGCAGCGTGCTACTCAAACTGTAATACATTTGGCTCAATCTAGATGTATGTTTGGTTTATTTTTTTATAGTTACTAGAGTGCGTCTACTGGTTATTATTAAACTCAAGTGGCGATACAAAACTTCAGAGAAAATAGGCACTTGTAATCAGTCAATAGCCTTACCAGGATTTTAACTATATCTTAGATCAATTATTCACAAGCGTAGTGAACCTTCTGCATTCAGGCACTTAAAGGAATTTATTTATTTACTATTTGTGTATAGTTCAAAAGTTTTTAATTGAATTTTGTTAACTCAACTGAAATAGTCTTTGCTACTTTTGCTTGTTTTAATATTTTCTACAATTTTGAATTACGATATTCATGCTCAGCACAACTTCAAACACTCTCAGCTTAAATCAAAGAAAATACCAACACATAATTTCATAAATATTTAATGTTTTTAAATAAATTCCAATGTTTTTTAAAAGCAAAAATTGTACAATTTATTTAAGCAACCACAGACAATATCAACAAAGAAATTCCAATAGGCTTTACCAACTTCTTTTCTTAGCTGCCTTTCGCACAAAATAAATTAAAGTCTATCAACGATACACATGCAAGGACAATGTTGAGTTATAAAAGTATTAAGACCAATAGTAGACAGCTAGACAGACGAAAGGATATACTGACAAGTGTGACGCATTATGACAGTTTGCCGCATCATTGCCTTCTACGCATCGCTGCAATATTTCAAAGCTGACTACTACTGGCTTTGCTAACCAATCTTGCCAAAGAGCTGAGTATGCCATGCATACTACACAATACGTACAGTGGTCAGTCAGTTCCCCTGCGGAGCATCAGTCAGCATATATGTACATCAAAATATAATCCATACGCAATGTTTGACAGCGGTTCGTTGTTGCATAGCCTTTGTACAGCACTATTCAATACAATTGATACACAATATGCGTAGCGCCTAATAATGCCAACAACAACTGCAACTGCTACATTTCATTTCAGATTTTAGAGTGAAGGCCTAATTAATTTCATTGTTTGCTATGCAGGATTTGTGTGTGCTACTCGATTGAGTTACGTCTCTATTAAACTATATCAAGTATAAATAAGCAGCTTAAAGTATCTCACAGTAGACACAATTATTAATGCTGTCATATAAGATCATAAATCAATTTTTTCGCAGGATATTTCGAAACAAGTATATTAAGTTTATGTTGTGGTTTCATATTATCGAGAAAGAAAAAAATAAAATCGAACTAAAAATAAACTTTTGCTATATGATATATTGTTGTAACTCTAAGTCAAAGTATCTACAAGCAAAGTATCTGTAGCTCGTGTAACATATTGCATTGCATATCTTTGGGCTGTCAAATGTGTCTGGCAATTATTTGTGATCTGAAATCGATTATAACGAACAAGCAGACAGCTCACAGCTAGAAAGTATCTTACTAGTAACTACTAGCTACACATTTCGTGCGTATACAATTGGCTGAATTATATTACATAAAACAATTAATTAATAGTGTTTCAATTGATATTAACTTTCAACTAATTTATTTATTGCATTTATTTGCAAAAGTAATTATAGCAAACAATGCATGACAATTCAATGTTTGCGCGCTATCAATTAAATCAATTTCCAATTTTTGTCTTTTTTATCTGTTCAACGACTTTTGCTCTTTAGTTGTAGCAGCAAAAAAAAAAAAAAAAACGAGTTTATATTTGATTTTTATTTTTATCGCTGCTAGATACATATCTATCTGTGCCATTAGTCAAACAACAAAACCAAAAATGAGCAGCAGCTGACATTGCAACAAGTTGCCTAAATTGTCACAGCAGCAACTTCAAATTGAAAATTGCCACAAATAGATGCGATGCGATAAAATAGCAAACATGCACAGTTCAAGGCAGTTTGTTGTAGGTAATTGTATCTGAAATATTTTTTCTCTTCTTTTTTGTATCTGATATACATTTTTTTCGTTGTTAATGACAATGAAAAGCTTTCAGTCATGTACTATTAAAATGTACAAATGGCAAATAAATAACTTTTATTTAAACATTTTGCATGATTTTCATTTTATTCGAAATTGTTCAATTTTATGCACAATACTAAATAATATCAATTGAAACTGAAACAAAGTAGATATGTCATGTTGTCGTGCTTGAAATAATTGTTTTTGATGCGAAACAAAAACTGTTTTTGAGATAAAAAATAATTGAACTTATAATTTTTTTAATTAAAGTATTTAAAAACATTTAATTCAAATTAAATAATATAATCAAAAACAAAAAAAAAAAAAAGAGCAAAACATTTTATTCTTCGGTTACATGGAAAATATTTTGAAACGTAATAAAGCCATAACCATTTAAAAATGTTTTTTATTATTTGCTATTCACAAAACATAATAATAGTAGCTATGACCCGCTACTTCGTCCGCGTAGATTTCTATAAAAAGTATTTTTGTTTATTTTTTTGTATTCTAAGCAATTTTTGTTGAGTTTGGTCTCACTTTTACTTGAAGTTTATAGATGGTTGAAACTTTTTTCAACGCAATAATATTTGTAGGATTTTACTTTTACATCTATTCTTATTACGTTTATTTAATTCTATTCTTTTTTTAAATTTTACTACATATTATACTACATTTCCATCGCGATTACTCTTATTAGTAGTGATTTGATAATCAAAGAAATAATTTTAGCCCTCATACGTCACATCAATGCATTTTACTGTAATAAACTCCTATAAACTGTATTAAACGACTTATTTCGTTCAGCGAAAACATGGAGATTGTGCTTGTTCGAAACACGTGAGCAAGCTACGTAGAGCTGATCGTGGGAAAAACATGGCGTATCCAAATGTATTCCTGCTACCTTTAAAGTTTGACCTTGGGATTTACCAATGGTCATCGAAAATGCAACTTTAAATGGAAATTGCAGAGGTAAGTTATTAGGTATAATTGGAATTCGTGGTATAAGCACACTGTCTCCCTTTGCTCCGCCAGTTAAAATTGATGCCTTTATAATATTTCTTCCTAGTTGTATGACTTGCAATCTAGTACCTTTGCACAACCTAGGTACACCTACCTTCAACTCACACTTATGGGAGGGCACCACGGATAGGTCCAAAGAGTTTAGAAACTCCACGGGGTAACTCGTGGAGTCATCCGATGACATAACTGTGCCGATGGAATTGTACATTGATGTTCCACTATTTCTTCCATCCAAAACTTGTTGATAGATTTTTGCAACAATCTCGTTTTTTGGTGTCAGTATAGTTCTTTCACACAATCAATTTTCATCGTGAATGTTTTGTTACAAGTTTGGGAAAACGTTTGAAATAAGTTCGTCTTCCGAATTTAAATAAAATACCTTCTTCGTCTGTTTCCAGTCGACCTTCACATATTTCGAGCAGTTTCTGAGCATATGCACCCGACTCTAAGTCGCTGTATAACTAAACTCGCATGTTAGTGGTGAGATGCAGGTTTTTTAACTTTGCTCCACATATAAGATGCTTTCAGACATGCGTTAAATTCATCTGCTGCAGTACCTCGCTCGATAATAGGCAAAGTTTGCCTAAAATCTCCCGCCAGTAATACCACCATGATTTGGTAACTGGATTTATCTGTGGAATGGCAATGCTATATCCCTCCTGTCCTTTCCAAAAAATTATTGGGTATTCAAGGGCGTCATAAAATGTATGAGCGTCCGGAACTCTGGTGAGCATGCCATCGTTCGCTTGAACAACGATGTCGCGAGACGCAGTTTGCTCACCACTGACATTGAACCGTCTCTGGTGTTGATCACGTGGTACCACGGTTATATTTTCTAATATTTCTGAGAAAACGGCGAGACTCATCTGTTTCATTCGAGAAAAGATTTTTCAGTGGTTCAACTGGCTCATCTATTGTAGAAATTGCTAGTTTTCCTCCCGAACAACACATGCCTGCTGTTTCTTCTTGCCATTTAAGAGTTCATTGCCTTTATTTAATAGGCTTGTGACTTTCATAATAAAGCGTGTCGTCGTACTCAAATGCAACTTTTTCGAATGCACACCATGTGTTTGTCGTAAATGTTTGACGACGCTGTGCCGCCCTTTCAGCAACAGCGCTTCTGCGGGCTTCAGCCATTTCAACGGTTTCTGTGGCACTTTGGAATTTGATATAAGCTGCCTGCTGTTGACGCCGAGCTTAGGCGTGCTCCGGTGTCTCAGCAGCCCAGATACTCCGCATTCTGTTGACGCCGAGCTTGAGCCTGTTCTGGTGTCTCAGCAGCTCTTGCTGACTTTGACTTTTTGGAAAGATTTCTCTTACGCTTTTGGTCCATTATTTGAAATAATTTTTATAAACTTAGAATAGAACTTAATTTTTTATAGAAAGAAATTACTCCCAAATAATTTTTGACGTACTTGACAATGAGTACTTAGTAGGATTAGTTTGTTGAATGCTTTTCTTTTAAACCAATATAATTATAAAATTTGTTACCTGCAGTTGAAATAATGAAGTAACAAAAACGTAGCCTATATTCTTTTCCATTGTCCCATCTATATCTATACATAAATACCGTCATGCCAATTTATAATATTAGTAGGATAGTGCCACTCTTAGGACACATGACAAGAACCACCTTTCATTTGTTATAAATTCTTCCATAAATTCACTTTATTTCCACTTATTTTTTTTTTAACTTATTAAAAGCAAATCCTTCTATTTTTATAAAAACACTGCCAAAAGGAATGCTTTAATATTTGTTCACCCTACCTTTGGAAAAATATGCTTTACCTTACAACTCAACAATTCTGTTTTTATTCAACTTTTTTGTTTTTAAATCGATTGCATCAAAAAATGTATTTTTATTTTATTATTTATTATTCAATTGAAGTGCAGACATGTACTTTGGGGACATGCTGAGCTATTGTTTATAAACACGTAAAATCCATTGAATACTCTTCTTGCCAGCTTGCTATCTCTTTTGCACAATATTGCCGAACTTCATTGATGAACATATGCACTTCATGTACAAACAAACATTTTTCCATCTGTTATATTTGCATTTATGAGTAAATACTATCTGCACAGACTGTTTATTGAAATTTATTGTCTTGTTCCACATGGAATAATAATAGTTGAAAAAAGATGCTTAACAACAGGTGGGCTGGCTGTCTGGCATTTAAGCACGAATGGAAAAAAAATATTATTTTAGTAAAGATTTTTCTTATGAAAATATATAAATTTTAAGACTATTTATTAATTGAAAAGAAAAGAAAATTATTATTGCTAAAAGCTTTTATTTGCATTAAGAAATAATTTTATAGAAATATATTTTTTTTTATATGGAAACAAGCAAAATAAGTTAAAAATTTGTTGAATTTTGCTAAAAATAAATTAATGTGAGCTATTGATACTAAGTTGATTAAAGCTTAATATAGAGCATTCGATATATATATATATATAGTTTTAAGCCAAGATTTGTCAAAATGTAAGAGTCACATAAACCCTCGCTCCTTAAAAGGCTAAAATATGGTTCCACCTATTTAAAAGTTATCGACAGCGACCAAAATAGTCGTATGGCTGAAGGAAACCTCTTCTTAGCTATGCTATTCTTCCAATGAAGTAAGCTGGCACTACAAAGTAAACATGTTATTGGTCAGCCTGTTCGTCTGTCTGCCTGTTCGTATGAGCATAGGGAACTTGGAGACTATAAAAGATAGAACTTTGAAGTTTAGGTATTTAGATTCAGTTGGAAATTAGACATTCCTAAGGAGCGGTTGTGCCAATGCAAACCTACTTCCCATTCCGAAAATTTTTATGCATAATTTTTTGTTGATTTTGTTAAATTAGCTAAAACCACAAAGAACAACAAATTTGGTTTTTCTTACATAAATTTTTACACAATTTTTAATTTGTATCCAGATCGGATTACTAGAAGAGTTAGCTTCCATATAAATCTGTTCCACGTTTTTGTGTTTTTGTAAGAAAAAATGTTTATTGATTGACAGCCAATTTGGTTTGCCTTACATTAATATTTATAAAATATTCCATTTAGATCCAGTTCAGACCAAGTCAAGAGTTTGCCCCATACATTCCTGAACCGCATTTCTGGGTTTTTTTTTTTTTTGTATGTAAATATTTTCTTATGATTGTTATTTCACCTAAAAATGCTGAAATCTAATAAAAAAAATGTCATTAAATTCCAAATTGCACTACAAAATCGGTTGGCCTCCCTACAAATAGTCAAGTCTATATACACATGTCCGTCTGTCTGTCTGGCTATGAACAGCAATAAGTTGCAGACTATAGTATAAATGATAGTGGTTTCACTTTTGAGAATTTTAAGACTCATATTCCCTATCTCTCAACCCCGCTCTATAGGTGGTAGCCCCCCTTTCATAAGGGGTAGCTCCCTACCTACTTTTCATTTCTGAGTTATTGTTTGAAAAATGTTTATTGATCATTTTAGCTAGAGCCGACAAAATTTTATACAATTTACATTAATTGTATAAAAAATAGTTCATATAGTTCCATATCAGACTACTAGAAGAACTAACCTCCATACCAATCTGTTCCCTTTTTTCGGATTTGTGTTAAAAAAATTCTTGTTTCTTATTCCAAGCAAAAAATGCTAAATTTGCATTAATCCTAACAAAATAATCCATATACGTCCAGATCAAACAACTCGAAAGGGTAGCCCGAATCTCTCCATTCTGGGTTTTTGTATGAAAAAAATAATTTCTTGTTACTAATTTAGCAATAATCGCCAAATTCGGAGTATCTGCAAGCACTGCTAAAGAAATATTCCAAACGGGTCCTTATCGGACCATTAGAAAGGGTAGCCCTCATACAAATCTGTGCCCTCATTCTGAGTTTCTCCCTACTTTCTGGATTTTTGTATGAAATACAAATGCTTATAACTAATTTAGCTAGAAACGCCAAATTGAGTGTATCATGGATTAATTCTAATGAAATATATCATATAGGTCCAGATCGGATCATTAGCAAGGGGTATATCTTGCATGAATTCTAATAAAATATTTCTTACAGATTCAGTTGGGATCATTAGAAAGGTGCAACATACATTTTTGTCCCTCCTTTCGGCATAAAAAAATAGCGCAACATGTATGAGAAGTTTACCTTCTTTTTAGCATTTTCAAATTTAGAGTCGTAAGATCCATTTAGCCTTATAGGAAGAAATGCTTCTACCATCCATAAAAACGATTTAAACGAAAATTTAAAGAGGAACATGTTAATAAGAAATAAACCTCTTGAGGCCAGAAAAATGTGTAAGGATAAAAACCCATGTTGCCATAAGCAACTTTTTTATGAACATATTTAAAAGTTTTCTTGAATATTTCACTATCACAAATCACCAGTAATTTACCAGTGAAGTAAATAATTAGTTACCAAGGGTTACGCTCATACTCTTCAAATGTTGACAGGAATCTAAGAGTTGGTCAATTGTGGAGTTTTATCCACAGAATGAGCAGTCCGTATGGACAGTTCCGGTGAGTAGGTGCCGGTGCTTCTGTAATTTATGACTGATTCGAAGTAGAATAAAGGTGTCTCAAATTCATTGACATCAGTTTTAAGGTTTCTGGTGCAGATTAGATTAAATTAAATAATAAATAGTATCATAGCAAGGTGGAACCTTGTGTGTGACATGCCATTATCAAGCAATTTATATATTCCTGTATTATAAAAAAAAACTATGTCCTTTTCAATCACAGTTAAAAAAAAACAAGTAAGAAAATCACAGTCGGGCGTAACCGACTGTAAGAGGCCCTGTACCAGCACAGGTCGCCTAACAAACACACTAAATGTTCCCCTAGCTTATGACCAAACACATGACCACTTCTCACTGCACCACTAAGTGCCTTATAAAACATTTTTTTATGTATGAAACGAAAAGGGGGGTCGCTCAAATTCAATTGCTTATAAAATCGTCATTTATTATCCGATTTTGATGAACTTTATGGATTTTGGCTTAGAAAGACGATATCTTTATACTGGCATACTTACTTTTTTTTGTGCCGAGGAAATTTTTAGCCTTGGGGGTGATTTTATGGGGAAGGGGGGGGAGGGGCAAGATTTCAAAATAAACTTGTAAAATTCCGGAGCAGTCCTAGTCGAATGCAAAAAACACGAAGTCTCTATCTATTACCGTTTCCGAGATCCTTTCGTTCATACGGACGGCCAGACGGACAGACGGACATGGCTATATCGACTCCTCTATCACTCCTGACCATAATGGGGGTAACTTTGGGGGGTCTCCGACCATTATTTCTACCTGTTACATACATTTGCACAAACCCAATAGGCTCTTGTACCTTCGGTACAGGGCCTAAAAAAGGTATGGCTCTTTCTGTTAAGTAACTTAAATTTTCTGTTAACTTTTTACATTAACAGAAACTGCAGTAATTTAACAGAAAAGTACAGCAACTGCTTCTATGATATTTTATTTTTATTCTGATTGATAATGTTTATGCCTAATGCATATCGGTGTTTACTTGAGCCAAATATTGGCATATATATATATATATTATATTATGGCTAAGATCATTTTGAAGTGTTGTCTATCCCTCTGCTTGAGTGCCGAACCGTCTGAGTCTCCCCTTGTCTGTAGTTTGCACGTCAGTATGTTTGATTGTCTGTTCGTCTGTCACCCATCCGTCAGTATGTTCGTCGGAACTAATAATGAAGATATGTGATATTTGGTACTTATATAAAGAATCTTTGGATCTTATCACCGCTCGAAAAGACTTCTCTGTCCGTCTGTCTGAGTTCCCGTCTGCTTACCTGTCATCAGTCTGTTCGTTTGCCAGTCTGTTTGTCGGAACTTATAATAAAGATGTGATATGTAAGGATGGAGTGTCCATCTATCTGTCGTCTGTCCGTCTATATCATCTTCTGTTTGGGAGATATAGTGCTCTAATTAACGGTATTGTACATGTGTTTATGGTTTGTATGTAAATACTTTTTCGTGTGCAAGTATTTGTTGTTGAATAAAGGTCTTTTAGATTAATACGCAGTAAAAGAAAAAAACTTCCATACATTAATATATGATGCCGTTCACATTATATATTGCCCCTATATATGTATATTCACATCGCGTGAAAACGGTTAAGTTGCTATAGTCATGTGTAAATTTGTCAGAACATGAAAATGTATTTAAGAAGCTTGCTAATCCAAGCAAATCATATATAAATATCTCTTAAAAGCATATTCGTGCAGCATTAATTTCTGTGTTATATGTAGAAAACTAAGAGATATTCGATACGTTCCAATTACTAAATTATGCATAGCAACTGAGCACGCATTTCAAAAAGCGTTCAGCTGGAAGACTGAGCAACTGAACAGCGAATTTTATAGAGCAACCAGCGCCAATGGCAGAAAAAGTAAAAAAAAAGTTAAGCTTTGCAACACTTAAAGCAAAATGTATCTCATAGATACATATGCAGCAGCGGGTGTGTGTAAGATAAACTATGCAAAAAAAAACAAGAAATTTACTGCAAAATTTTCACTAATTAAACAAGAAAACGCAAGCGGAAAAATAAATGTTATACAAGCTTAGAAATGAAGCTACGAATAATTTTTTTCGCTTCAAAGCAAAATAAACTTTTTACATTTTGAAATGCTGTCACAACTCAGCTTCTCTATCTGACAAGTCTTTGGCGTCAATTGAAAACTATATAAAAAATTTTTTTGCTTAACTTTGGCAAAAGTTTCTTATTTGCTTAAAGATTAATAATAGAATTTTCAACAAGTTTAGAACAATAGATAGCAATTAAATGTAAACACTTTGCAATAAATTTTGATGAAGACTGTGCAGTAGGCTGCTAGCAGTGCAAGACTTCTTAAAGCATTTAGCATTTACTCCTTTTTCGAGCCTCTTGGTTTTTCTGCCGGTGGTGCGATTGGTTCATCGATTTCGCGCAGCATTTGTTGTGTCTCACGTGCCACTTTGTGCAGTTTTTGCAGATCACGCTCCAAGGCTTGTATGCGTTTACGTTGAAATTGTATAATACCAACAGATTTTTTAAGATCCTGTCCACGTTGCTCAGCCAATGCACGCCAGTATTCCTTGTTATCCATATTCTTACCGTGCACATAGCGCAAACCCTTTAGGAGTACGAGTATGATGTATGACAGTGTCTTGAAGCCATAGCGTTTGGCTGTCTTCAAGTTATCGGTTTGCACTGCCTTGCAGTCTTTGGCTTCGGTTTCAAATGTTGACATATTTTAACAGATATAATTGCGTTTATTTTCGTTTATTAAATATAATTTTTTTTTATTGTTGTGTTGTGCCAAAAAACAATTTTTTCAAATGAAATTGTATATGTTTTGTGTAGAAGTTGAAGAAGTATGAAATTCTTTGGAATACAATTTTTTCAAAGATTGCTTGCTAAGCTTTGAGCAAAAAAAAAAGTATAAAATTGACAGTTTTATGACTTCCTACATGTCAAACATTGACTGCTCTTATTTCGTTATTGAGCTGACATATTGAAAGTAATTAATCAGTCAATTGGATTCTTTCAATTGGAGTAGGGGTGAGCATTATACATGTTCAAGTTACTCTAAAGTTTTATTTAGAAATTAAACTAAATACTATTTGATTCTATATTTTATTGAGGCGTGCAAAGGCTGTTAGTTGCTGGTAAATCTGAAAACTTTGGTTAATAACTTCACATTTAAAAATTTTTTCAAAGCTTTGCCATGCAGAAGTTGTTTTCCAGCTATACTTTTTATTTTCTCAAAATTCGGTGAAGCCTGGGTTAGACATTATGCTTAGATCCTAAGCTGATTACTGCCCGTCAAATGTAAGTCATCCATAATTTAAGATGACCAAATTGGCGTTGTTTGAGTTGTCATAAAAGACTTGCTTTAGCCGAAGGTCTGGCCACGTGGTTTGGTTGGTTAAGTAATCATTATTTCTGCTAGAAAAGAAAAAGTATTTGATCGTCTATATGAGCAATATTATGGTCTCTTATGCAGGCTGGTCTGTCGGACGTATAAAGGGTAGCCTGTAATTTTTCTTAACGCCTGGTTGTGCATAATTTGCCTGTTGCTGTCAAATTTAGCTGCAATATCCCAGAATAAGGTGTCTTTATCTAAGTTAAATCCTATATTCTTAGTCTTTGGGATTTACTAATTTGGGGAGAAGATTTCCTTTTTAGTGTTATGCTATAATCCGCATAATTTATTTGTATGTTCCACCTCTTAGCCCAGGCCTTCAACAAAAAATATTCCTGTAGATCATCAGCGTTATAAAGAAAACCAACCTCTCCTATATATTTGAGTGTGATAGAGGTTGGCTGCAGTTAAAAGTGCGACCATGAGAAAAAGTTCCCTTCACATTATCGCGAAGTAGTGACTCTGTTACTTAAAATTAACTGAAAAGATTAGATTATTGTATTCAGATCCTATTAGTTTATCATATAACAGTAGAAGAGGTAAACTAAACACACAAGGACAAACAATAGATCTTTGAAGATAGCTGGATGTTATTAATAATAATTTTTATCACAGTTCTTACCAATGATGATTTGTCACTTTATATCAATAATTGTAAACATCTTCAATTTCATATTATTTTGGAGTTTATCGCTTTGATCAGGAAATGGTAGAATTTATTCAGGGTTTTGTAGTTATAATACCTTTCAAACCGGTTATAGGTAAATTTCAAAGAAGATTCATTTCCTTCCCGTCACTTTTAATGTCTTTGAGATCGTAGATACATATTACAGAACTTACCTGAAACAAAACAAAAGAACAAAATTGATTAATAATTATTTACATAAAAACTAAGTAGCTATAAAGAGCACCTGAAGATATTAGAATCTAGAAAATTATTAAGATTCTTTCAGTATAAACAATTGAATAAGAAGATTATTAATGTTTATTGAGACGATTTCTGCCATCTCGAAGATTGGGTTAGAGAGCAGTACAAGCTGCAAAGCCTTAGACTAAGAGTTGCATCGATTGAGGCGTCAAGTTTTTTTATTTTACTTCTGCAAGCACCAACTAAATGAAGGTAAATTGAGTATATACAAATAAATTGCTAACATCTAACGTAAATCAATGCTAAGCTACACGACATGTGCTCAAACATAATGTTCTACAAGCTATTAAATATATAAAAAATTTAAGAAGCATTCGGCAGCGGAGACTCTTGTGTCTTGCTGGCATTTAAATAATCACAAAACAAATCGAAAAGTCAGCAATTTTTTAATTTTTTTTCCTTTTTTCGCTACAATTGCAATAAAATTGTCAGCCAAGTGATGCCTCATTGCCTCAAGGTTGACGCGACTGCATACAAGATAATATTTTGCAGATAAAATGGCAAATAAATCTGTAAAAGTTATAAAATTATTTTTTTTTCTTTTTGTTCGCATTCGAATTTGAAACTGAGACTGCATAATTTTTTAGCAAACAAGCAAAGCGTGTCTGGTTTAGATTTACTTGTTAACATTTTGTTTGTCAAATGCAGCGTCTAAACCAACAACTCACTTCAGTCGTTCGGTGTATCTGTCTGTCTAACCAACATGTGTGACTCTGTCTGTCTGTCTGTCTGTCTTGCTGTCCGTCTGTCTGTCTGTCTGTTATTTGGCAAAGGTTAATTACAAAATTCGCTCATGTGCGACAGCAGCACTTAACTGTACAGTTGAGATAGTATTTTAGTGTACAGTCCCGCACTCATTTACGCCCATCTCTGGCAACGCTTGTGCAACAATATTCGCTTGCCACAAATTTCAGTTAGCACGCAGTGGTAACTCCACCATCAGTAGCAGCAGTACGAGTAGTACCTCGACAAAATGTTGGCTGCAGTTTAAAGGTTTTTTTTTTGTAGTATGGTCGCATAACCAAATGCGGTTGCTTCTGCTACGAATTTCTGTGGCAATTTCCGTCATCTCTGTGGCAACGCTGAACTCTGGTAAAGCACTTCGCATTGCATTGTGGATTTTCAGCGAATTTTTCCATGCAATCTAGCATTGTAATTGTGTGTTTAATGTTTTTAGAAAGGCAAAATTGTCGTTTACAAGTTGTTTTACTATGTGAGGATGAGCGGAGCTTAGACGATTGAAAGTGAATTTGGAATTTACATTGAATTCGATTTTAAGCGCGCGCATACCGTGATATAATTTTGGCTTGCAGTGCAAATAGTATGTAAAGCGGATTATCACAAAATTTAAAAACTTGTATGACGAAGTTTTCATGAAATGGTTTTTAATCCTATTATTGAATATTTATGTACTGCATACTGCATGTATGAAGAGGGTGTGTGATCTTTGTTAATATATAATTTTAAATAGAAGGAAGAAGCGTTCGCCTATAATATAAGCAAGCCCGAAATTGTTAGGCCAGAAAGCAAGTTGTCAACATTCCTGTTACACCCAAAATTTTTTTTCATACAAAAACCTGCGACAAAAATAAAATAAAAATTGTATATAAGAAAAAAATTAGGACATAGCTAGATTAATTCGCATCGAGCTAAGTAAATAAATATTTTATGGGGTCTTGGACAAGCTGATAATAACATTTCATACTATGTATATGAAAATCGTGTATTGTTCGCTAAACATTTACGCCCGAAATGATCTTCAAACGGGGGAATAATTTAACACCATGAAATTTGAGAAAAGCGGTGCCTTTGATGATCGAGAAGTCCTTGGGCAAAAGTGTGGATACAAACCAAAAACAATTGACCAACTGGAGAACAACATCATTTCAAATATTGGAGAGATTTAGTTAGACTTTTGCAACAAAGTCATAATAAATTTAGATTATCGGATAGATGCCCGCAAATGAAGCAGTGGTCGCGTCGTTATAGGCAAGTCCGAATGTCCTTCTGAAGTCTGATTGCCAGTTCTCTGGTATAAAAATTGAAGCTTTGATGTCTATTTGAGATAGTTTCGAATTTGGATGTTATTGGAATACGTTTTGTTTTTTGTTAATTCAAATATAAACACCGAAGTTTTGTGTTAAACCTAAATCCATAAAGAGATTTGAGCCCCGTACAAAAATTCAAGACATGTTCGCCTGTCTGGCTATGAACAACAGAAACTTGGAGTCTATATCAGACAGAGACTTCAAGTTTGGATATTTAGTATCTTCTATTCCCTCTTCACACATATAATATTTAATGAAGATGCCCAACCCCTCTCTAAGTGGTGGTATCCATAAATATCTGGCTCACATTTTTCAGTTTTTTATTGAAAAGAAATTGTTTTTCTCATTATTTTAGCTAAAGATGCCGAATTCTAATAATATATTCTATGTAAATTTATAAAGAATCATTAGAAGGTATAGCTACCATAGAAATCTATCCCTTTTTCCTGTGCTTTAGCTTGCACCAAGAGATTTGGTGTGCCTTATACTAATCCCAATAAAATATCACAAACGGATCAGATAGTAGAAAATATTCCATACAAATATAAGGTTTAATGTAGCAGATAAGATAGATACTCAAACTTTATTAAAATTGATTCATGACATACACAGCATTGATCTATTAATTAATTAATTTAATTCTCAAAAATTATAAATCTATATTGGATCACTGAAGGGGTTTCTTAATATGAAAAAAATTGTAGTTGTAGCTGAGTTTAACTTGAAACTAAACTAAAGATGCCAAATTCAGTGTATCTTACTTAAATTTCAATGAAATATTTCATAGATGTCCATATCGAACCACTAGAATTTTGTGCTTGAAGCGACCTAATTGGTTTATCTGATGCTAGTTCCAATAAAATATCCCACACCAATCCAGATAGGAAAGTATTTTCATACTAATTTAACTTTCAATTTGAATACAGGGTCTCGCGAAGTCAAAAACACACGACTGCATGTTTCTTTCTTGTTTCAATTTTTCAGAATTTAGACACGTTTAATGGAGCATACGCGACTTATCGATTCAAGTTTATCTCCAAAAGTTTATGCTCAATTTTTTTTTTTTTTCGAGTTTAGACATGTGATCCATAGAGACGTACATAGGTTTTACAAACAATGATTTGATAGGCGATATAATGTTGTGAAGAGTTGCTCTCGTAGATTAAAGCATTTGAGTATTTAACATTTTTTTTGGGGTTTAAAAGTGGTTCATCATATAAGCGTGCATGAATCCTTCATTCTTCATCCTTCAACCTTCAAGACTTCATTGACTTGCAGCAGTTTAAATAATGAGTTTCTCTGGGCGGCATACACCAAATTGTTTCTGGCTGGCAGCCTATAATATTTGCTTTAAATTGCGATCAAACACAAAGTCAATAATGGGATTAATATGCCTTTCATCTTCCAAAATAAAGCTTATGTCTGTGATGTAGATAGCTTTCCGCCATGGCAGATATAATATCTTTTGAGGGATGTTTTATATACATTTTCAAATCAAGAACGAATTGAACGCCAGGAACACCGCTGTCTTTCGTTCCTACGAAGCTAATTTTTTCTCTGGTATTTTTTAGGCTTAATAAATTATTATTTTTTTTGCAAAAATTTGATTTTTAAGCAACTTTAGTTAATCGAATTATTTTTAATGCAATTTAATTAATATTTCTGATATCTCATATCGTCTGAGGATGCCTTAAAAAAATTTAATTAGTTTTGAAAATTATAATTCGCAACTAGTTTAATTTTATATTTTTTATCATTCGCGCTTCACGCTTACATTACACGTTGCTTAACATTAAAACGACTTCAAATCACGTAATTCATACGAAATTTCAAGTCTTTCGAACTCGTATTTGCATGCAAACTAAGCTATACGTAATAGTAAATTGCCTCAAAATATATTTTCTTACAGCTCCATAGATCGTATCATAGCTACACTTAGATTAAATAATAATAATTAGCTGAACGATGCACTGACATTTGCAAATGTTAGCGATTTATTTATTTATTTATTATGCGATATTATGCGCAGGCTGCTGCACTGCCAATTGAAGCATCCTTTCATTATATACCATTTCACAGATTATAGACCACAGCATATTGAAAGTAGCAAAGCAACAATGCAACAGTAGCTAAAATGTATCTCAAATGCATTGTGTTGCATTGCAACATTGCAGCTGTAAATGCAGCAGGCGCTGCATATATAATGATGATAGGATGCTTTGGAGGCTGCAGCTGCAACGGCCTTGTTGCAGCACACATTTACGAATTAATGTCAGTTTTATACAGGCTATGCTTGCATCACAATGTGTCATTTTGTTTTCGATCATTACACGAGTTTTAATGTGACAGTTGACATTTGTCATCATTGTTATAATGGAATGCATAATTGGCTTGCATATTGGTAAATCTGATTATGTGCTGTGAGGTGTGAGCTGTGTGCACTACTCATGATTGGTCTTTCTTTTTTAGTAAAGGTTGATTGATTGACTGTGTAGCAGCAGCCGGAACAGACATGATTAGCAGCAAAAATGTTAAGTTACAGTGAGTGTATATAATATGATTTATTAACATGGCACATTGGTTCCGTAACTAAGATTGAAACATTTCATAATTTATATGCAAAATATTTGTAAGATAAATTTCTATATATGTATAAACTTTCTATTTCTCAATTTCCTGCCAAAACGGCCCATAGCCATATGACATTTATAAAGAACAGCAAATTTTACAAAACCAGAATTTATTATAAGCAAAAACTCATTTACATAAAGCCAAAAGAACTTCATATGCATATATTTTGCTGCCAAAAAAAAAAAAAATATTATATTTATAACTTTTAGATATATTGTATAACAAGCCAGCAACAACAATAAAAACAAAATCATTTTTAGCAATCTAAAAAATATTCAAATCACAAAAATTGACCTTGCACATTTTAACAATAAACAAGAGATACGAAACAAAAAAAAAAGAAAAAGATATAACATTAAAGTCGACTACGAGATACACTATATAGCCAATGAGCTTTTAATTTGTTTAGGGTAAATATTTCTAACTGGCTTCGTGCTGCATAATTTATTGGAATTAGTGATAAATATTGCTTCAAGCTCAACTAAAGCACAACAAAATATTTTTCTAACAAAAATTCAGAAAGGAGGGACGGGTTTTTATGTATATTATTCCTTAGAGAGTGTTTGGCACCTTTATTAAATACTAATTATCTAATGAAAGACTAGAAAATACTAAATTAACAAACTTGAAGGCTCTTACTTTTATAGACTTCAAGTTCTTGCTGTTCATAACCAACCGGACAGACGGACATGTCTATAACGACTCGACTTTTTGTAGGAAAGTTACCACTTTTAGTGTTCCTATTTAAATTTAAATTAAATATTTTATTAGGTTTAAGATAAAATACAACAAATATGTAATTTCTGGTTGCATTGACAACAATAACAAAAATTTTTTCAGACAAAAACCCAAAAAAAGGTGACATATTTGTATGGCGGCAACATCTTCCAGTAATTCTATTCGAACTTAAATGAAATATTTTATTATGTTTAAAATAAAATACAAAATTTGGCGTTGCTGATTGCACTAACAATGATAAACAAATTTTTTTCATACAAAAACCTAACAAATTGTGGCAGATTTGTATGACTGCAGCACCTTCTAGTGGACTGCTCTGAACAAATATGGATTATTTTATACGAATTAATGTAAAATATACTAAATTTAGCATTTATAGCTACATTAAGCGCCAACAACAATAACAATTTTTTCCCTACAAAAATTTAGAGTAAATTATAGGTTCATATGGTAAGTGCCACTCCCCACTTAAGGTGGATGGCTGCTACGTACATAGAATACAAGTGAACTAAAGCAGAAATAGAAGCACCTAAATATGCAAACTTGAAGGCTCAAATTTCTTTAGGCTCCAATTTCTCGATGTTCATACGTATAGTCAGACAGACGGACATATTTATATAGACTCGACTTTTTGTAAGGAAGCTACCTCTTTTAGTCAACCCATTCGAACATAAATAAAATATTTTATTCGATTTAATATAAAATACAACAAATGTGACGTTTCTGGTTGCATTGACAACAACAACAACAAATCTTTTTTCATACAAAAACCAAACAAATTTGCAGAGATTTGTAAGGCAGCAGCACCTTCTAGTATTCTGCTCTGCCAAATTTGGAATATTTTATACATATTAATGTTAAATAAACTAAATTTAGCTTTTAAAGCTAAATTAAGCACAACAATAAACATTTTTTTCATACAAAAATTTAGAGTAAATGGTAGGTTCATGGTTAGTGCCACACTCACCTTAAGGAGGTGGTTTGCTATACACATTGAATACAAATAAGCTAAAGCAGATATAGGAGCAGCTAAATGTGCAATTTTCAAGGCTCTTACACTCATACGCATACCCGACAGACGGACATATGTACCTATATATATCTTATGACTATACATATATACTTTATGCTCTTTGCCTCTTTTCCAACTGCCTGTTACATATATTTCCCAAAATTTAATATACTCTTTTAAGCCATAACTAAAGTGTACACAAATAAAGACGACTCTGCCATCAAACTTGTATTTCAAGTCGAAAGTGAAATACATCTTTTTTCTGCTCTCTTTTTATTTTAAATAATTCTTCATGCATCATGTAGTCAATCTAATGGCATATTTCAAACACAAACGAACGCATTCAGCTGTATAATAATAGATCAAGTTTTATAGCTTATATTTTATTTTATTTTATTTAAAAGGTGTATACAAGTTAATACACATATATATGTGATATATTATGTAGCACAAAGCTTTGAGTTGCATGCAATATGTGCTACATATTCGTTGATTTTTTTTTTTAGTTCTGGTCTGTTAATTTTACGTCTAGCTAAACTAAATTTCAAAACATAAAACACTTTAGACCTAAATAGCTCTAATGGTTTAGCTAAAACCGAAATCTGGTTTTTGTATCTCAAGTTTTTTGTACGGTTTTGTGTTTACCAGTTCTCGTTGGCCGCCATAAACTAAATCGGTTTAAGAATATTTTAAATAAAATCTTTGAAGCTGTTCAGACTGTTTACTAATTGTCTGACATGAGAGTCAAGCGCAAGCGGTGCTATGTAGCAGAAGCCTTATTTGAATATTGTGTCTAGCCAGCAGCTGGCTGACATTCAAGATGTATTCTTCATTTTGGTGACATTTACAGGCAAATGTAATTGTTTGGCCATACATTTTTAGGAGACGAAAGAGTTTAATGCATGTCACTGATTTAATTATCTTAAAAAAATACAGGCAGATTATTTAAGATAAGAAATTAAATGGGGTAGTTGACCTATATTCAAATTAATTATTGTAATATATCTTTACCAATGCTGATATGCACAAGCGTGGATAAATACAAAGTAATAATTAGTGAGAGGCTCGACTAAAGGTAATATTTTCATATTGCTTCGAATGTGTTGTAAAGAGGTTTGACGAAGTATTTAGTCAGGCCAATGCAACGTTCTGTCCAACTTGTTACTTCGAAATGTTTTACATCATATTTGTAAGTTGTAAGAGAAAATGACAGAAATATATAAAGAGGTAGGGATTGAAATAGCAAACATCCACAGGTATTATGTATAAAATGGCTATGTTATTCGCCCAAAATTCCCGCGTTTGAGGTTAAGGTAACCCACATATGATTTTCAATACCAATGTATATAAAACGTGACACTTTTTGTCGCGATTTTAGAACGTATTATACGACTTTAATTCTTCGAAAATGACACCGGTCAAGCAGTTATTGTTACTGGTGCTCGATAGCACTACATGATAGTCGATCTCTTTCGGCCTATCCTATAACTATCCAATTAATTCCTTAGACATTTCTCGATCATTTACTCTCTCGTTTCGGTGATCAGAATATTGGAAACCTAACTCATGTGATTGAACACCATCAAAGGTCTACGTCAGTGAGTCTACATCCACCATTACTTTGAGATCATCCTCATTTACGGACTTTTTTTTTTTAGTAGGACAATCAGCAAATTTTAAGAGATAATTTTATGGATAATAGAGTTTTGCGGCGATGGAGATGTGGTGGCGAAAGAGAAGTATAAAAATTAAATGTTTTATTGCCTTCCATGAGAGAGGTCACCCTTTGAGCCATCTAGTCGCCCTTTTATCAATAAGGTTGTTAGAAGGGTCTTGGTGTGCCTGTTGAGTCGATTTAAATAGGAGCTGCTTGATCTGATAACTTCCTGGTTAATCTAGGGTATACCGAGTTCTACGTGGATCACGCTGTTGGTATGGAGCGGTTGCGCGTTGGAAATAATTCTGAGAGCCCTGCTTTGAAATTTTTTAATAATGGAGCAGTTGCTTCTGCTGCCAGTGTCCTAGATGGGGATTCCATATGTCCATATAGATTTTATTATCGCTTTGTATACTAGGAGCTTGCTCCTCATCCCGAGAGTTGACCTTCGACCGATTAGCCATAAATGCTTTATTTGCTTTTCATTGAGTTGAGTCCATTTGGTGAACAGACGAGGACGTCATTTTCCTCATTCTTTCCAGCGCTTCGCCCAGATACTTGGCTGTAGCGTTGTTTGTAAGTGCTGTTCCGTCGTGATAAAATTGGGCACAGTCTCCTTTTCTCAGCGAGAAAGTGGTCGGACTTAATGTTTACCGTAATGTTTCACCTCTTAAGCCAAGAAAGATGGCTGAAGCCACCGGTGGAGAGATATCAGATGCCAGGAAAGCCGTGTCAGCAGCATACGTAGCGGCTAGCAGCTTATCTTCTTCATTGACCGGAAGGACGGAAATAAGTACGCTTTCCTGTTGAACTCTGGATTTGTTTTAATTACAGAACTTTCTTCCCCACATCACAGAAAGAACTTCCTACGCTCAATGTAGTACTTGATGAAGTGGTAGTACGGTGCTGGCAGAGTTGTCTTTAGCTTGTGAAGCAGCCCGCACCCTGTTGAAGGCTTGCTTTACATCTGTTTTATATTAAACGTAACTTTAGAGTAAGTTCCATTCGATGTAAGTCACCTTTGCCAACATTTTGTCCAAGCAAAAAAATATTTTATTACAAATATTTTTCTTGTATGCCCTTCAGTTCTTTCAACGAATTTTGTTCTAATACTTCGATTGATACAAAATGTTTTCCACAAAGTTTTTAAGAACGAGGAAAAGTCGCTCGGAGCCAAATTCGGTGAATATGATCGTTAATCTATTGCATTTGTTAAGTTTTTTGGCTTATATTCGGATACAACTCCATGCGATGTTGAATAGGCATCATACCGAATCGTCGACTTGCTCTTCTACAATTCTGGCCGTTTTTTAATGCATTTTTTATGCAAACTCCAGCTTTTCTTTAATGACATTCTGTCCTAATGAAAGGAATTAATAAGTTTGTATTACTTTCGATCGACTTGGATGTGATTTGACTTGGTTTATCTTTTGTTTTCCATTCGAATGCCTGATGACTCATTTGCATGTGAGACTCGTAGACCCATGTTTCAACACAAGTTGGTATGCGTTCCAAGAACATATTCCATATTCTTTGAGTGCACTACTGAGACTATGATGAATTTACCGGCCACTGGTGGCGAAGAGCGGGTACTAGTACGCTGCATATCCACATAGATTTATTTTTGATATTTCCGATGCTTCTTTTACTTACATACATTTTTGAGCTAATATACGTTGCAAAATTTTAAGTAAAACTTTAAAAATTGTATGTCATTGTGTCTTTAAAAAAATGTTTTATTTCTCTACTCCTTTCGAATTTGAACTTATCCAACGCTAAGCCGCACCTTATCATGCTTTTTTTTTTTAGAGCAACAGACTAACAAAGCCAGAAAATGATTGTCTTATCTACAGACTGGATTTTTGGTTTTCTATATTTTCGTTGCTTTCATGATGACTTCAAAGCTTGATTGTCTAGAAAGGGTTTGGCGACTTTGACATTTCGTTTTGATATATTTTTGCATAATTAAAGATTCCAATCTAAAGTAGCTAAGAGCAACAGCAGCAGCAGCCACACAATCAAACCGTGCACTCAATGTGCTTCAAGCAAAACTAATTTCAAGTAAACGAATCGAAATAAGTTGAATCTGCCAAACAAAAGAAATGTAATACTCAAAACACAAGAAAAGCGTACATTATCTAAGTAAAGTAAAAATAAACTTCTTGCTCAACTGGCTTAATTTAATTTAACAACAATTATCACAACCGAGCGTTAACAGCTGAGACTTGACTGAGATACTTTGAAAAAGTTGTGTGCTGAGCTACACCAAACGCAAAAGCCAATCTACAAGTATCTCAAACAATAACAAAATACAAAAAAAAAAAAGAAACATCGCTGGCATTTGTAATTTGTATCATCATCGTCGTCACCATCTCTGAAGATGCGGTTTAGTTTTTTATTATATATTCAGTAGTAGTATCTTTATTGTTGTATCTTTTTTTTGTATCTGTTACGCAAGACGACCTTGTATAGTGTTGACTGGCTTCGTGTGTCAATTATTTTTTTTTGTATTTTTGCTCATTTTATTTCGAGCAGCTAAAGATACTTCTTCATTTTTTTCTTCTATATGTATCTGACACTTTCAATTTCGTTTCAGTGCGTTTTATTGTTTTTTTACAACTTGTTTGGCGATACTTCTTTGAGAGCGAAGCATTTTTTGTTACTAAAAAGCCAACACAGGCAAAAATTGAAATAATAAACGACTTTAGTTTGTTTTTCTTGTTTTTTTGATTTTTTTTTTTTTTATATGCGAACAATAGCCATCGGCAAGGCATCCTCCTCAGAGCAGTAGCAGCAGTTTCGATAAGATACAACAAGAGGTGAACGCCACCTCTTGCTATAGCCAAAAGTAGCAATTTCAGCGCTTTGTCTCATTCCGATGTATCTTTGAATTTTGCATCTGCGCGACAGTCAGTTACATGAAAAGCAAAAGCTTCGAACGTATAAATAGCTATTTATGTATATCGTTTGCGCATGCGCGACGCGCTTCAATTTGAGTGAATTTTATTTATTTTGCTTTTTTTTTCGCTACAGCGTGATTGAATTTTTTTTTCGTATTTTTATTTCTTGACTTTCACTTGTGGTAGAGTTTAATTTTTTATTTAAATGTTGATTATCTCAAGTTTTGGTTAGATGTGAACGTTGTGGTATGTTTGTATGTCCGTCCGTCCGTCCGTCCAGTCTGTCCGTGCGTCTGTCTTTGGCTGCTTGTTTAAGTATAGTTCAAATTGACAATTACAGCGCTTCATTTTGTAATTTATTTCTCTCCAAAAATAGTAAGTAGTTTCCTTCGTGCCATGATGGCTAGTGAGAAAATTTTGTTGTAAAAAAAAACCAATTAAATAAAATAAAAAAAAGAAGAAAATAATAGTTTAACTCTGACCGAAATTAAAATTTATTTCACACGGCTTCATTTCATAATTGTATGCTGATCTAGAAGAGTTGGGATGGTACGCTATAAAGATGGAGTACAGAATAGGTTTCAAGACACTACAACGATTAGATTGGAAGAGTAGCTAAGATACCCAATTCACCAGAAAACTGGCGCCGCTCTATGAAAGCAGGCAGCATTAAGTTGTAGGGAAGCATCTTTAACCAGTTGTCACATACGATTGAAGGCTGTTAGTCAATAAAGTTGCAATTGGCGTACTATTTGGCATCAAACGCATGTCGTTGAATACACTTTGGAGTTGTTTTGGGGAGAATCATGTTTAACACGAAAACCAGACTGGTTATGTGGAATAAGAGTCTGGGCTGGTCTCTCCCAGACATTTGATTCCAAGTGGAAGGCAGAAGACTGATCGATCGATATGACTCCGCTTTTGAATTGTGTATATCACGGAAATGCAGTACCCTTATTATATCGTTAAAGATTAACACTATGAAAGGTACAGCTTCGGTTATAGTACATTCAGCTTTCCATTATATGAAAAAAATGCTAAGAAACTCATCAAACTTCATGCAAAAAAAACTTTAATTAATTAATCCGCTTAAATTTAATTGCATTTAAAAAAGTTTTCCTTTAGTTTATCAAAAGCCACTCCATATTAATTTCAATGAAAACTGACCATAAACTATTAAACCCTATTAAGCCTACAAATAATTTTCAAAGTGCCTCTCAACTCAAAATGTTTGCTTTGCAAAGGAAAACTCTTTATTTTTTTTTTTTTTTAATTTAGTTCAAGTTTAAAGCGCTGTTAAAGGTCACGCGTTAAATATTAACTAGCTATTGGACAGTCTGTCAACAAAGTATATAAACGCTGCAGTGCACCCTTCAGCAGTAAAGTTCAAGTTCAGCAGAGCCAAAGTCAACACAAACAGCGGCAGCTGACACTCTGTGAAGCCGAAAAAAAAAAAATATAAGCCAAATAAAAATTTTACACAAAATATACAGAGAGAGAAAAAAAAAGAGTTTTGCAAACACTGTCAAGATTTATGAGCTGTTAAATACCACGGGCTTCTTTTTTTTTAACTAAATGCTATAACAAGCCATTTAAAAGGCACTTAGGCCGGCCAACAAGCAAAGCAAGTTGCACAAGTTACAAAAAAAAAAAAAAAATTAAAATTACAAAAGCAAATATTAAAATAAAAAGAAATATTTTTTTTTTTTTTTCGGTATACGAAATAAGATAAATTAAAAAACCCACTCATTTAAGCATTAATGATTTAAAAACTTGTGCAGGCTGCCGGCATGTACTCAACGCAAAACAATTAGGCTTAAATAATGAGCTAAACACTCCGTGTATTTTATACTTAGGTACTTATTTATGATATATATATATCTTAGTTTACCTTGCCTCAAAGTCTTTACAAATCAAGTAAATTCAAAAAGCGTTGAGCTTATAAACCGGATATAGTGTCATCTTATATGAAACAGTCCAAACTTGTATTTAATTACGTCTTTTTATTACGCATTTCACACGTTATTTATACGTGTATTTAAATATTATTATTAAGCGTTAATATTTATATTATTTTATGCATTAAGGTGGTCTTTTATGGAGAAAAATGTTCTACACTGAATAGTTTTTAACACATAGACGAAAGACAACGCATATTTAATATTTCCGTATATGTCTACAAAAAGTCTTCACTAACTATTTAAGATATGTCCTTTTAGTCGTGTTCATCTGTTCATATAATCGTTATGAAGGCTCTATGGGAATTGCAAATATTTAAAATTGTATTCATACAAACTCAAATAGACATTTGACTGGTTGTCTGAGGCTTCCAGTTTGAATATTCAAGCTATATAGCACTCATAAAAACTTGTCCTTCCTTTTTAAGATTTTCTATGGAAAATGTTTCATTTTCTTGTTATATAAGCAAAACATGTCAAATTTTGTGTACCGTACTACAACCCTAATAAAATAATTGCGATTGATGCAAACTACTAGATGACAGAAGACTTTTTTGCACAGTTTTCGACAGAAAGAACAGCTGACAACCGTTCAAATTACTTGCTCATTTTAAGCTTTTATATAGAAGAAACTCAGCTGTACTTTGCAGCACGAAGTACTCAAAAGAATATATTTTTTCTTGATGATTTCTTCAAATATACAAGGCTAAGGTATGTGAAATCTCACAGTTGGTTGAATTCCTATGCAGGCTTAAAGGAAATTCCGTCAATAATCAAGCTTCTTTCTTCGCACATCACAAAAAGCAAACTCATCGAAACGCAACAGCACTCAGTCGAATTCATAATATGTTTTAATTATAAAGATTTTGGTCCTTCGAACCGGATATGAATATAAGTTAACAATGTATTATTCCTTTGCGCCGGATATTAATGTGAGTTAATAATATTTTGTTGCTTCGAAACGTATTTTAAAATAAGTTTTTAATATTTTGGTCCTTCGAGCCGGATCTTTAAACACCGCAAATAACAAAGTCAACCGGAGCACATTTGCAGCACTAAACCAAATCCAAAAATACTCAATCAAATTCATCAGGTTTCTTGATGCTCAACCACCGATCACATTTATTCACAGCGCTTTTTAAGAATGATCTTTTAGTATTTTCTAGTACTATACAATAGTTAGTGAGTAGACAGTGGACGTCTAAGCCGAAAAGCCAAGTCTCAAAAGCACCCTGGCCAAGATATCCATCAAAGTGGAGATCAGAGGATTAGTATGTTGATGTTGATAATAGTTCTAGAAGACCACTTGATCGAAAAGGCCACCCCTAGCAGACTCATAATTTCAAAATTTTAGCCGGTGCTACGGTGATGTAGAATTAATGGGAAGTATCAAATACCTACTTTGTGATTGACCTGCTCTTAGTAGAAAATAAAATCGTTTAGTCGGTGAATAATTCTTGGAAGACTTGGAAATGTAGCTTGGTATGCTATGTTTCATTGATGTGCTAACATAATAAACTATGATACGCGTAATAAAATAAATATCTCACCAACAACTGGCATCAAAATGTGCCAACTGGCCCCTGAGTGCACTCAACCTTTGACATTCGACCTGATTAATTTAAGCTAATCTAATCTAATTAAGTATGAGGAAAATAGACCACTACATGAATGAATTCATTCTAGTTGATTTATGATTATTCATAAATTTATTTGCAATGCAAGAATGTGCTCCATCATTTGATGAATTTGATTCAATAAAACAAAAGGAACATTTGAATGCATAAATTAAATGTTAAATCAAAGCGCATTGTATGCGCGGGTTTTCGAAACATTCATTCATTCGAATATTTCAAAGATTCGAATACATTTCATTATGGGGTACTTTTTACTTCAATGCAAAGACTTTGGCGCAGATCATCGCTAGCTAGCAACAGGTACCCTGAGTAACAAATAGATGGAAAGACATGTTGCAATAAGGAAATAGATTAAGCAAAAGAAGAGGATGATGATGAAATGGGGGAACAACAACTATTTGCAAAAACCATGATTTAAAATCCAAATTGCGCGAAAATGAAGTCTTATACTTTGTTTTTGTGAGAGCAAACAACATAAGCAAATAAACAAGAAAATAAGGGGAGAAAAGAGAGACATTCATTTAAATCGCACTCAAAATATTCGAATATTTAAAATACTCGAATATATCAAATGAATGTATTTGAATGAATTTATTTTTTGAGCAAGAATATACAGAGATTGATATATAGAGCGGAATATACATAGAGAGCTACTCCTTAACTGTATTTAAAACACTCGATTTTTTCCATTCACTTAATCGTGTCATCTATTTATTTCAAAGCATTCAAAGCTTTAAAATTCACTGACTTCGAATGTATTTGAATGAACACATTTTTGTTTATCGTGAAAGCGAGCATGCTTAATAAGCAAAAAAGTACAGAGAGTAAGAGAGACAGTGAGATTGACTCACTAAATTAAAATATATTCAAAACATTCGAATGTTTCATATTCACTCATTCTTGGTATTCATTTTCAAAAGGTCTCACTGTCACTGTCTTCAATTATATTTGAGTGAATATTTTTTTAGTTAGATTGAGCGTGTCTACTATAAACTAATAAGACAGAATATACAGAGAGAGAGAGAGAGAGATCGATCGATTCACTAAACTGAAACGCATTCAAAACATTCGAATGATCACAATCATTCATTTAATCATGACTACCAATGAACTTTTTATAATTCAGTGGCTTCAAAGCAATTTAAATAAATTAAAATTTTTAAAAACTATTCAATTAATTCACATTCATTAAATGAAACCGCGCTTAGACTCAAATAAATTTAATTAAACATATTTCATTTGCCGTTGTAGCCACATGCATGCTCAGCTCCAAATACTCCGCATACCCATATAACTCTAAAATTTATATTTATTTCTAACATATATCATTTTAAGATACCATAACGCATCATTAACAGCTGTTAAATTAAAATTATTGCAGCTATTTAAATAATAATTTTAAAATTTTTATTTTTATTTATCCATAATCTTGCATTTAAAATGAAGCGATTATGTTGCGTCAAAATAAAAAAAAAAAAAATAATATAATTTATGGGCTTAATTTTTCTGATAAGCAAACAAAATGAAGGCGAATAATATTTATAAAACTAATTAATATTTTATTGCATTTCGTAGCGGTCATATTTATTTCTAATTAGTTTGACAACAAAAAGAAAAGAGTAAAATACTGCAATAAATATAATAAAATGTACACATTTTTATTTATTTTTTGTGTATTTATAAAATTAACATGAATTATTGCAAATGCGACAAATGTGTACATTTGGGTGTCGGATGCAAAACCGAGCTGAAAGTATGTATCTCTTTGACGACGACGCTGATGATGATGAAAACAGTTTACTATGCTATAAAATTGTTAGCCAAACAAATATAATTTTATTTTTATGTACATGCATAGTATATTTAATTAAAACGAAAATAACAACAGCAGTTGCCAGCAGCGGCAGCATACAAGCTATAGATAGAAATGTTGAGATACATAGATACATTTACAGTCTGTCGTTATGTCGCTATGTCGGTTTGTAATTACAGCTTTGCTAGAGTTTGGCTAACTTAAATGCAGCAGATTGCCTAGCATCTTTCGGTCAGCATTAACAGACCTTTAAGAGTTTATATACATTGCACAGCTGTTGCTTTTGGTCATTTAACTTCTAAGCTTGCTCGAAGTCATGCCGGCTGCTAATTATCGTCCAGCTTTTATTATGCGCCTTCAATAGTCGCTTTTTAAATTTTTCACTTCTATTAAATTTAATTGTCAGTTGGGGGTCAATTTAAAAGTGCCATTCAATTTAGAAATGAAAGCATGTATGTACGAAAGAAATTATTACTAAATGATATATGTATGTAGCTCTATGCGTCTAGTTTTTCAATAGGTTTTATATTGTCTATCAATTTTTTTTAATGAATGTGGCTTGTGTTGCTTTTGAAATTGTTGCACAAATTGCTTTATTGAGCTTAGATTTATTTTTATAAATTTTTAAATTATTTTTGGGTTTCTTTTTAAAGCGAACCTTAATTGTTGTTAATGAACTGTGAAACGAATTGATTTCGGACCATGGTTTCGCAATCTTATTGTTACAAGTTGTGAACACAAATGCTTTAAATTAGGTAATACACATAAAACCTAAACTTCGTGGTATAAAAGTTATTTGTATTAGTAATTTATTAATTAATAAAACGTTTAAAACGAGAAATGGGTAGTAAAAAGGCGTGCCAATTTTTTTGTGTATATAAAATTAACGAATAAACTTAATTGCAGAGCAAACGATTGACCCAGTTTTATTATAATGGATTAAAGGTTAAAGCAAATTTGAAATTGCAAGATGAGAAATATATTTATGAGTTTCTATTACTACCTTCTAGTGCATATGGCATGAGGAAGGCCAGACAAAACCGAGAGGGAACAGTTGAGTGTGACTTCCCAGCAACCGCATTGAACCTTAAATTTGTATGGAATATAGATTCCGATTTGAATTCGTTTGGAATATTTCATTGGATTTAATACAGCAAAATATTTTTGTTAAAGTAACCAAGGAAAGGAAATAGTTTAGTACATATACTACTTATCTTGAGAGGGAAAATAAGACTTTAAAGATTAAACCAGAAGCAACAATAGCTATAGCCTCGAAGTTTTTGTTCTTTAAGCCAGCCAGACAGACGGACATGTCTATATTGATATGAATTTTTGTAGCGAAGCTACTCCATTAAGTAATGCGATTCGGAACATATATTTTATGGGACTTTAAATTTGATGTTTTTAGATGACATAACAACAACCAAAACATTTTTTCACACAAAATCTCAGAAAGGTGGGACAGATTTGTATGAGAACCACCGCTTAGACAGGAGTTACAGATTCATTATAATTCTTTTTATCCTGAGGGGAAATAGAAGACTTTAAATATTCAAACTTGAAGGCACTAGCTCTTATAGTCTAGAAGTTATTGCTCTTCATAACCAGACAGACGGACATGTCTATATAAACTTGACTTTTTGTAGCGAGGCTACTCTATTAACTAATGCGATTCGGAACTTAATTAAATATTTTAAGAGTATTGATGACATAACAACCACCAAAATATTTTTTTCATACAAAAACCCAGCAAGGTGAGAGAGATTTGTATGAGAACTACCCCATACAGAGGGGTTAGAGATTCGTTTTAATTATTTTAACATTGAGAGGAAATTTAGGAGTCGCTCCCAAGTGACCCTATAACTAATATTTTATTACAATTGACGCAAATTAAAGCAAATTTGGTGATTCTAGCTGAACTAACTGCAACAAGAACATTTTTTCATACAAAAACACTGAAAGGTGTGACAGATTTGTATGAAGGGCACACCTTCTATTGATTCAATTTGGACTTAAATTGAGTTTTTTAAAAGAATTAATGTAAAGCAAACTAATTTCAGTGCTTAAAGCTAAATTTACATAATCAACAAATTTTTTTTCATACAAAAACCTAGAAAGGTGGCACATGTTTGTATGAAGGCTATCTCTCTTAGTGCTCAAATCTGGAACTAACTGAAATATTTTATAAGAATTAATGTGAAGTAGTTCAAATTTAATGTATTAAAATAAATTACAAATAATTATAAAAAAAATTTCAACATAATCCAGAATGATAAGTTGGTTTGCATGGTAATCGCCAACCATTCTTAGGGAGTGGGGCTTGCCTTCACGTTTGAATACAAGTTATCTAAAGAAAAAATAGGAGAATCTAAATATATAAACATGTAGTGAGAAGTAACCTCCTTTGGAATGAAGTAAACCTTTTTTACTCCTTTTAGATTGATGCACTTATTCCAGTGGTTTTCCGACTCCTTGATCCCGCACGAAAAGTAATTTTCCGGAAGGTCTGCAAAATCTTCTTCGCAGCGTCAATGATCTTCTTTTTATTGTTGAGCCATCTTTTGAAGTTTGGGAAGAGATATTAGTCCGAGGAAGTCAAATTGCGCGAATAAAATGGAAGCAGTTGGAGCCCTAAATCGTTGATTTTAACCATGGTTGCGATGCTCTTGTGTGTCGGCGTATTGTCTTGCAAAATATAATTTTTTTCACTTCATGTGAGGACATTTCGCAATGTTTTCGGCCTTCAATCGTTCCAATAATGCGCAGTAATACTCGTTGTTGATGGTTTTTCCTTTTTCGAGGTAGTCCACTAAGAGTATGCCAGACAATCCCAGAAAACGGACGCCATAACCCGGCTTCAGTTCATTGCCGGGCACTCATTCTGTTTTCTGGCGTTTAATAGTTGATCCAGGTTTTATCAACAGCTACCATCCGATTCCGCATCAGCATGCGCGACACCTAGCGGCAGAATCTCGCCCAAAATATGGTTTGTAAGCTCAGTACTAACCATTGTGGCTTATGCTAGCTCGCGCACCTTAACTTAACGGTTGATCAACACCATTTCATGTATTTTTTTGATATTGTCCTGTGTAACCGCGATGGGCCTGGTCTGCGGACATAGTCGGCAGTGGAGCTTCGGCCATCACAAAACTCTCGAAACCAATATATCACGATGTAATCTGAAGGAACATTAGCTCATAATATTTTTTCAAATTTTTATTATGTTTCCTTCGCCGATTTGCCTCTCAAAAAATAATGTTTTTATGAGAGAACGCAACATGATGTCAAACACGCCAACAAACATCAGCTGTCAAAACAAAACTAAGGGCTGCATCGCGCTGAAATTTGACATTGCCTAAATATGAATGGACTTGTTTGCTATTGCAGCGCATTTTGGCGGTCAAGGAGGTTACTTTTCGCATCATCTAGTAGACTTCAAGTACTTGTTGTTTATATGGCCAGCAATTTTCAATGAAATGAAAGACATGAATTCAAGTAAAGCGAGTTACTTTATGCGACCACATTGCACAAAGCTCTTAATTACACACAAAATCTTCGCAGTTATGCCTTGTTCGCATGATGGAGAACATAAGCAATGTGCATTAGAACATAACTAGATGACTTAAACACTTCACAATCGGGCGAAAGTTACTCAAAGTATCATGAATTCTTATATTAGTTCCTTTAGCTATATTGAAAGTAGATTATGTTCGTTCACCAACGTGTTCCAATGTTTGCTAGATCATCGAGTAATAATTTCTTCATGTCATACCAGATTCAATGGAACGCCGCATAATTAATCTAGGGCTGTCTCGAACTCAAATGGGTAGTTGAAATGATTTCTGCGCAATATAGGGCCAATCCACATCTAATTGAGTTCCATGATGCTGATGGCGGTTTGATCTTTAACTAGATTATTGCAGTAATTCGGCATTATTGACTTATGTGCCTTTATTTAATAAAAAAAATTTTTTTTTTAATTGGCTCTAATCACTTTTTTGTTTTATTCTCTTAACCCATAAAAGTTTTTATATACTTCAGACTCCGCCACACTACACCGTAACTCAATTCCTTTAAAAAAAAACTTTTGTTTTTCTACCAAGTCTTTGATTTTTTTCCTGCTCGAATTATTAACAACAAAAAATAAACTCCTCACTGTGCAGTCAATCAAAAAGGAATTCAATGCAGCTTTTTCTTCTCAATTTTTCTCTCTATTTGTTTCTACCTTTTTTTTTTTTTTCTTTTTTTTTTTTTTTTGTTTTGCCATTCACATTCAATTTATTTATGTCTGATTTACTTCCAAACATTTTTTCGGCCAACAAATCGAAATAAACATGAGCGAGCAGCATTCAAACAGCTCAAAGTCACCGAGTCAGTCTAATGCGTTTACACAGCTGCCTTTGCCTTTCAATTAATAAATGTTTTGAGTAAAACATATAACAGATGCATCCTATTTTCTTTATTGCAAACAAAAGAAGTAAAATAAAATTTGCAAACTCACGAAAAAACCTTCAACTAAATGTATTATAAAACAATTGAGTGAGTGTATCTTTGTATTACTTGAATGGCTACATGTATTGCAAAAATAAATATTATATTTTTATGTAAACAATAAAAATATACACAAATGTAACAAAAAACTCAATGAATATAGTCACTATAGAAATTTATGCTTGCATTGTGCACAAAGTTAAAATAATATAGTAAATAATATAAATAATTTCAGTCAGTCATTTTGTTTTTAATTTTTTCTCGGTTACACTTTCAATTTTAATGCATGCTATAGAATATCTTATCAACAATATTTATAGCTACATACATAGTTATGAAACTGTGAACCGGCTTTGTAAAGGTAGGCGAACATAATTATTTAAGTTTGCTTAAGCGATTTTGAATTTAGTTTGTAGCACAAAATTCAAACGTTTAGCATCAGCTTATTCAAAGCATTTAGAACAAAAACATTCTAAATCTAGAAACATTTTTATTGTTGAATATGAATCATTTAGACATGTTATGATTCGTAGTAATTCACTAGCATTCACTCCGCTCATTGAGTTGCTTCACTCACATTCATTGTGTTGAAATGAATATAATTTTAATTCGAGTTTGTTCATTTCATTCATTGAAATGTATGCAGTAGCAGTACTTTGCTAGCATTCAGCGTGAATAATATTGCATTCACAGTGAATGCTAGCGAAGTCTCGCAATTTTAATTCAATTCATTTACTGAATAAACTATACGAAATACTTCACTAACATTCGCTGGATATGAATAAATGCAATGGTAATTCAATTCACTATGAATGCATGTACATTCGAGACATTCATTCAATCGAATATTTCAATGGTTTAAATAAATTCAAAATTGTAAAACTGAAATGAACTGTGTTCGATTGCTATACAACAAAAATCGGAGAGTATTGACTATGAGGACATAAGGATCTGGAGTAGTTATTTACCGAGTACTTTTTTAATCAGTTGGCCCACCATTCTTATACCGTCACTCAACACAATGAAGCTTTTAAAGCATCGCCTTTATGTTGCCAGAGAAAGTTGAAAAAGAAAAACTAAACTGAAGCATATTCGAAGCCATCCAATTTATAATTGATTCATTGATTCATTCATTCATTACATTCAATATTCATAAACGTATGAAAACTGGCTTCGAATGTGTTTGAATGAATGCTAATCATATCATTTCATTTACATCATATTGATTGCATAAATAAAATGAATGAATTATATGCATCGAATTTATTCATTCGATGGTGCATTTATTAATTCATTCATTGATTCAATTATTGATTCATTCATGATATTCAGTTTAATAATTGTAAGAAAATGCAGATATATCCGGCTTTGAATGAATTTGTATAAATATTAATGTCTACCATATGTCATTTACTTCATTTGGATTAAATGAATATCCGCACTTTAGTTCACATTTATTCGAATTTGAATAATCCTTTTGTTATTTTGTCTGCATACAAGCAAAGCTCCAATTTCTATGCTATTTGTTTCGTATGAATGACTCTGAATGAATTTTTTTATAATAATGATTCATGCATACTTAAAATATGAAATTACGATACTTTGAACTGAATCATATGAACTTGCATTAAATATCCATATTATTATTATACCAAGGGCTTGTTTAAATAAAAATTTTTTTTGTTGGAATGACATCAGCTTGTGCAAAATTATAAGTTGTGGATAGAAGAAGCTGCCATTGAATCATGCGAATCATTCATACAAAATTCATTCATATAATGTTTTAGTAATATACGATTACTTTGACTTGGCAATGGGTACAAATAGACAATAGATTTTTAGCTTGTGCATAAAGAAGGTGTGTATAAATAAAGAACCTACCAGATCACACGAATCATAAACACATCATGCATTCATAAAATGTTTCAGTGATATTCGATCATGCATATATGCTTAACTGAAGCAGGCAAAACAAAATACAATATCCATCATGTAATAAGACACATACGTACTATATTTTGATTTTAAAGTGTGTGTCATTATATTCATTGCATATTCATAAGAAATAGTATGCAATCGATTGCTGTTTTATTACTCAACCTTACATGTATACTGAACAGAAGAGGATAGTATCATGCAGTTTGATACAAAATGAATATATATATTTTTTTTTTTTAAGTTGTATTCATAGCCATCCATTTGAAATAGATTTCATTCGATTACTTATTTCACGTTCGATTTGGCTTGTATTCTCAACAGAAGCAGACAGAATCATACAAAACGGCGCAAAATGCGTATTTTTCGATTTTAAAGTATATTTCATTGTATTCATCGCAATTCATACAAATAACAATGCAATCATTTGCTGTTTTGATACTCAAGCTTGCATATATTCTTAACAGAAGTAAACAGAATCATACAACATAATACAAAATGAGTTTATTTACATTTAAATGTATTAGACATTGTATTCATTGTAATTCATTAGAGAAAAAATTTATTCGATTGCTGTTTTGACACTCGGACTTGCTTGTACTCTCAACCGAAATAGACTGAATTATACAATACGAAACAAAACGAGTATATTTCGATTTTAAGCTATGACTCATTGCATTCATAGCAATTCAAAAAAAAAATAAAATGCATTCAATCGCTATTTTGACACTCGTCTCCGATTTTTTCTCAAGAGATTCATAGAAAACAACATAAAACGTGTATCTTTGGATAATATAGTATGCTTCGTTGTATTCATTGCATTGCAATTCATAAGCAATAGAATGCACTCAAAAGCAATTTTGACTACATGCTCCATCTAACTTTTAGCTTGTAATAAATTAAATAAGTTGGTAACATCAATAAAACACTATAAAACTTTTATTTTTAGTAGCACCGCATTTCCTCATAATACACATACTGTATTCAAAGTGTTTCATTCGCATTCACATCTATTCGAATCATTTTCAAACTCTTCACATCAACTGCCACTCAATGCATACAATTCAAACGTGCAAACGTACAGTACCCATCACTTTTAATTCTTTATAAATACCTACAACAGAATGCATTCACAAAAAAAAAAAACAAAAAACTGTACATTGTTTAAAATGTGTATTTTATTTGCAGTTCACAAGTAAAAAAGTGAATTGTACAAATTTTAAATATGAGCAAAAAAAGAAAAAAAGAAAACAAACGCATGAGAGCACAAACTCATTACATTGAAAATCGCCTGCAATAAATAGTCGAGCTGTATAAATTGAAAATGTAACCGAGTGATATGTAAACTTTGAGATACATTGAGGTACTATTAATACATGCGCTACATATACTCATACATTGTAACATGCGTACATAAATACGCTTAATTACGCACTGTGCATGTAGTGTGCAAATACTGTAGGGATATATGTACTTGTAGTAGCGCGCACAGTGGGCGACCATTTGCTGTACATAGTTACAGATACATTTTATAAAAGATACATTTTATATATTCACTCCATGTCGTGTATATATTTTGTAATTGACACGCGAATAAGTGCGAAAACCAATTGTATAAAATGTGCTTAATTACACTTGATCTTTTGAAATCAATTCACTTTTGTGCCATTTTACGTTAATTAAAGGAAAAGTGGGTGTGTGACATGTACTACTATGTATATATATTATATAGACTTATTGATTTATATGCATATAGTAAATTAAAATATATTTTATAGCCAAAGCAGCCAAGTCAAACTCGTTCGCTTTATGGGTTTTGCTGCATAAAATGTTGACTCATGCGCTTTAAAATTTTTTACATTTTATTTAATCTTAGTTGACTATTCAAGGAAATATCTTTATGAATTTGGCTTAAATTGATTTCTTTTACAACAAGTTTTTTTTTTTATTATTATAAATGGTGATCATTTGATTTGTTAGACTTTCGTTTGCATATTCATGAATGGCTTTATTTCGTCGTCGTTGTTTATAATGAAAAAAATTCATCTTACATTGGTTTTTTGTTTTAGTTGAATGACAGTTGATATAAGAGATTATCCAATGACTGCATAACCCGATTTTATTGCGGAAGTTTGTAGAGTTTAAGATTAATTTTTATAGTTTGGCTAGCTGATTGCTAATTAACCTTCATTTAGACTTAAATTGCTTAAATAAATATTTAAAAAAAAGTTGTCGAAAGTCATTTCCTATAAAAGCATTTAACCAAAAAGTTTAAACTTGTATCTTGTTTCAATATATGAGTATACAGGTCAAGATTTTTGCATAACAAATAGAAAGAGACTTCATTTTGTTTTGTTTAACTTGTAAGAAATGTTGTATCTTAGACTAATCCAATGAACTATCATAACTTGAAAGTATCTCAATACAAATTTATTTGGTTGCAATGTATCTCAAAGTCAAATGCAGCATTATTTCATGTCTGATGTTTGACTTTTAATTAATTGACTCCACCACCTATTGCAAATTAACTTATTGAACTGAAATTGAAACATTGCCATTGGCTCATTAAAACCAAAAACCATCAAAATGCTTTAAAATTTTCTAGTTAATTAGCTCTATTTGAATGCTTAGCATTTAGAAATTAATACATTTCTCCATATGTAGTTTCATACATTGAATTAGCGTTTCAAATTGTTCGAATTGTTTGGAATTTATATCTAGTAAAGCTTTGTGCAATGTTCAAATGATATACATAATCGTCGATATTCAATCATCATCATCATCATCAAATGTAATTAGTCATAGCTGTCTCGGCGTTGATGATTATTCTTGAGCTATGCAGTTTGTTTATATGAAGTGTAAATGTACAATGCTGTGCTTCAGGCTGACTTGATGATGATTTTGCTGCTAATTGAAGTTGCTTTCTATTATTAGTATACTTGCTTAGAGTATTTATATTCTTAGACAAAAGAAATTAAGCATAAATTCTCTTTGAAGTTCTAAATTGCAGTAGAAATTCTTGATAATTTATTATTTATTGTTGTAGAGTTTTTCTTCAGATAATTATTGCGGCTTAGAGTGAAATTTAATGAGTATTTTCTTGAAGAAAACCGTTGAATAATTTAAATAGTTTTGGTGTCTGCAATTGTAATTGTTTTTTTTTTAACTTAGATCAGCTGATGAGATCAGCTTATTGAAATAGAAAAAAAGTTTTGTAGTATACATTCATAATTATAAAGAATATAGAATAGATGAATAGATACATATATAGATAGATAGATAGATAGATAAGTACATATATAGATTTTTCAAAGGAAATATGCTGAAAAAGAACTAAAGAACTGAACATAATAATGCAATATATTTAAAAAACTATATCTATTTTAAAGTAAATTAATACAAATTTATATTAATTAACAGTTTTCGTTGAGTTTGTGGTTAGCTCACGTTGATATTTGTACATATTTTAAACTATTTTCAAGGCAATTAGATAAAAGATTTTGTTATATAAAAATACATACTATCTATCTATAGGTTTTAAAAAAATGTAATTTTAAATTTAAAGGTAGGGTTTGGCATATGTATATTGCATTCAAAATATATGCAAATACCTACAAACTTCAATTTTAGCTCATAGGAAACTCAGCGAATATAACAAATAAATCATATTATTGCCAGATAACTGGCATAGTCTGAACCTAATTTAGTTGGATTTAAATTGGATGCGAGTATTAATGCTGTTGCCTCTTACTTAAGGGTCTAATTGACTACATTTCGGTATGAGTGGCTCGTATACAAAAATATAAAATTCAGAAGATCCAAAAAATATATGAATACCATTCACACGAAGTATTATAAACTTTTTACTTAACAGCTAGAAAAGAACAGCTTGATAATAATATGCAGCGTTTTTTCGTAACGGCTTTAACAAAGCTATATTTCAATGCTATACTACACAATTGGAGATCATACCATGTTACATACTACTATATATGGAAAGAGTTCAATAGAGATCGTACCTATTATAGCATATGTAAAGAGTCCGACCATTTTTATTTCAGTTATAATTAAAGTTAAATTACTTATATTTTTTTGAAGTGAAACTTCTTTAGCGAGATGTAAGTCCAAAAAAAGTGAAACGGAATTCAAGATGATGATGCTTAAGAGACTTAAAGAGGCTCAGCATTGGCTTGTCAAAATTTCTTTCACATAATCGTAACGATTTTCCATGAAACTTCTTTTATTATTATTATTATTATTATTATTATTATTTTATTATTATTTTGCGAAACACCCTTCAAAAAAAAAAAAAAATACCTCTTTAACTTTTTCGTGTCGACGTTTTCATGAAACTTCAAAACCCACAAATTCTAAAATTTTCGTGACTCTTTCTTTACAAACTCTAAAATTTTCGTGACTGTTCAAATTTTTTGAGTCGCTTGAAATTTATTCTTTGTACTCTATAAAAAAAACAACTTCAATATCTTTCATTTTTTCGTGGCGGTTTTTCATAAAACTTGGAAATTTTTGGTAACCTCGCTAAAAAGTTTAAATGTAGATGCTTTCAACTTCATATTCCGCCTCACACCGAACCAAAGAAGCCCTTATAAATGTCCCACTTCTCTCATATTCTAATCTTACTGAATTTTACTTATATGAGTCTCGATAAAATATAAATTATAAGACCGGTTTAAACAACTAATCTATACCATATAGACCCTACATAGATTATTATCAGCTACGGGGTTTATATTGCATATGAGACTAAAGTCGTCTTGACCGCCAGAATGCGCTGCATTCTATATGTCCATTCATATTTAGGCATACATGTCGAATTTAGGCGCAATACAGCCCTTATTTAAGTTTTGACAGCTGATGTTTGTTGACGTGTTTGACATCATGTTGCGTATAGAAAAAATCATTTTGATTTCTGCATCAATCAATTATTATAAAGATGGAATCTCTTTCTTGGATATTAAAGAATTAAACCCTCCATAGTGTGTTCGAAAGCTCGAAAGCTATTAATCTGAGCAAATAAAATTTATGGCAAGTCCGGTTCGACTATACTCATCGATGCACTACAAAACTTATATGTAATACCTTTTTTTTCGCACTCTATGTATATGAAATGTATAAAAGAAAAACTAACAGCGGTCATAATTAAAATTGTCAGAAATTATATAGAAAAAAATGCCAAGCTATATAGTAACAGTTACGCAGCATATACAAGTGAATATATAATTATAGGCGCACAGTTTACAAGACAATGAAGATAATAATGGCGACAACCATGTCGGCGACGCCGCCGATGTTGGCGATGGCAGCAACAATAGTTGGTAATAAAATAATTACTATGCAAGAAGTGCGGCAGCTCTTTCACCGACAACAACAACGACGACAGCGCAATGTCATTAATGTGACTCGCTTTCGCCCGCACACTTTAGCGCGACCATAGCTGCTATAACTTACTATTAGTATATAACTCTTTCTAGCTGTTGCTGCCATTCAGTCAAATCGAAGCTGATTATATGCTAATCATTGAACAACAGTTGCTGAGTACTAGAGCAAAATATATATATAAAACCTTTGCTATTAAGCTATCTCCATATCTACATTAAGCTGTCTGTCCGCGCTCAGCTGTCATAATTGTTTATGCTTAACGCTCGTTTTTTCAGTTTGTTGTTTCAATTTATTATGCACAGCGTAAAAAATACGCATAAATATGTATAATACTATTAAACAAATTTACATAAAATTTTTTTTCTTTAGCTTCCTCCAAAAAAAAAAAAAAAAAACAAGCTACTTTTGTTTTGGCTCTAAGTACATACATACTTTCTTTTGATTTTTTATTTTATTTTTTTGTTTATTTTTTTTTTCGGTAGCTTAGTAAATTTGCATAATTTTTTCGCCTCTTTTTTTCTACTGGCTTAACTTACCTTTTCGGTGTTGGTCTGGAAGTAATAAACCATTACGAACATCCAGATAATGCTCACGAAAACAATTAATTTGATATTTCGACGCATTTTTACAGCAGCTGTTGTTGTTTTTTGTTTTGTTTTATTTTGTTTTATTTTGTTGAATCCTCAAGTTTTGGTTGTTAGGCTTCTCTTTATTGGTTAATGAGTGAACTTTGGGCGTTTGTTGTAATATTTCACCTAATTTTTTTTTTACTTTTTTGGCAATTCGTTTAATTTATTTCGCTATTAAAAGCAAAAAATAAAACGGGTGAATTTTAATTAATTGAAAAATAATTGCAGGTATTGTTAAGAATTTTAGAAAAGGATTTTTAATTATTTTAGCTAAGTATAAGCTGTAGTAGGCGGTGTTGTTTGGTATCTGTTTACACCATTTCTTACACAACTCATTCAAAATGCAAACACACATAAATAATTTTGTTGCTTTTATTCAAAAATGTTTTCTTCGTAATTTTTACTTAATATTAGAGCAAAAAAAATATATTTGTTTTGACTTGGAACAATTAATATTAAAAGCTTTCATTTCAATTTATTCATTGTTTACTGAGTTTCGATTATGAGTATATGAGAATTTAAAACCATATATTTCTCCTTTAAAAATTTTTATTAATTATTTTATTGGTAGTTCTTCTAGCATTGAATAAGTATTTAGTTTCTTAGTTCCGATAGGCTAGTAAGAGTTAAAACTGAAGTTGATGGGCTGCATTAGTTTATAATTGCAATTCATGGGCCAAATTTTGGTAAAAATAAAAAAAAATCAACACAAAAAATAAAAAAACAAAAATAATTTTTCAACCATGTAAAATATTTTTTTTTTGTTTGTTTTTTATTTTACTAATTTAAAGACAACATTCATCTAGCCTTGGATATGTGTTTTTTAAAAGTTTGAGCTTAAAATAACTAGCAGTTGCTGAGTTCCGATAGGCTAGTGAGTCTTTAAACGGATTTCAATGACAAACAATAATTTATAATTTATAATTCAACGATTATATATGGAAAAATTAAAGTAATATAAGCAGTAACCATATATAGAATTGAGTTTAAAGCGAAAATCGTTTTAGATTATAAAATTTGGAATGATCTAATAAACTGTATTGAATTTTTTTTTCCAAAACTAAAGACAAACTTTTCCTAGCTTGGGATAAGTGTTTTGTAAAAGTTTGAGCTTGAAACAATCAGTAGTTGCTGAGTTCCGTTAGGCTAGTAAGTGTTATAACTAAATTTAATGCGTTACAAAAGTTTATAACTTTCATTCATCGGTTATATATGGTAAATTTTAATTAACACAAATTTTATACACATAAAGGCTTAAGTTTAAAAGGAATATAAGAAAATTTAAAATGATATAATTAACTGCATTACATTTTTTTTGTTACTAAACTAAAGACAAACTTCTACTAGCGTGGTATAAGTGTTTTGTGAAACTTTTGATTTAAAATGACTAATAGTTGCTGAGTTCCGATAGGCTAGTGAGTGTTAAAGCTGAATTTAGTGAATTACAATAGTTTATAGCTTTAATTCATTGATTATATATGAAACATTTAAAATAATATAACCTACAAACACATACTGAATTAGGTTAAAAGAGTAAATCGTTTCATATAAGAAAATTTTATACGTAATGATTTTTTTTTTTTTTGCCAAAAACTAAAGACAAACTTTTCTAAGCATGGAAGAACTGTTTTGTAAAACTTCTGCTTTAAAATAACCATTAGTTCCTGAGTTCCGATAGTGTTAAAACTGAGTTTCAAGAAAAAAAATTTCAAAATAATTTTTTCTTGAAGTTTTTAAATGTCCGCTTACAATTCAATGATCAGTTAATTCGTTACGCAAGCAAATAAAAATGTTTTAAATAAGCAGAGTTATTTTACTGTTATCTTGAATACGCAGTGTAGTGTAGGACCCCGGCTGTCAGTTAAACAAACAGTTAACAGATTTAGCATTCATTGTTTTGAATTCACTTATGTGCACAGCAATATTATGATCTCTTTTAGTCTAATCAAATTTGTGATAATCACTTGGAAGAGTATATGATAGCTTGAAGGTTTGTGGAGGTAAATGACTATTGAGACAGCCCAACATTTGTAGAACCCACTTAAATACATATCATTCAGATACCAAAACCGCAATCTTTTATTTTACAGTTAAGTTTATTCGACAGTTAAGTAAGTCATTCTAAACGTCTTCTAATAATGAGCAAAGCCGAGCAACCATATTCACAGAAGGTATCATTCGATTTCTGTTGTTGAAAAAAGTTTACGGAGATTCTGCATCGTCTATATCAAACATAAAATATATCGTAGCTTAGTGAAGCGTTTAACATTTTTTAGGATGCCCGACAATGCCGGTCAATACACCAAAAATGGTTGACAATATGAACGACCAGCAATATAAAGAATCTCCATTTGTTACGGTTTGCCGTGAATACTATAGTAAGGGGACGTCATTTGATCATACATCTTCCTCAACGAGAATGAACAAACGTTGAGGTCTTGCCCGTATATAAAAATTTTCCTCTTGAGTCGAGTTTTATATTGGTTATAATTGAACGATGAGTGAAGGTGCGCAACATTGTTGAGACCATATGCATATATATATATATATATATATATATATATTTTTAAGGAAAACATTTTGAATTATTTCATAAAAATACATTCATTGGGTCCATCACAAAACGCCTGTCACCAATAAACAGTGCACCGCTTACGTAGAATCAACACCAAATAAGAACAGTCTATCTAAATCCAAAGCTGTCAGCAAACAATGTGCTGACGTAGGTTTTTCAGGATGCTTGTGGCATAATTCATATCGATTGCCTTGCATGAAACAGTAGGATAACCGTGATATATTATGCAGAACAATTTCATGCTGGTTTTAATCTAAAAATATCATTTATAGCACTGACAAACTTCCAACTAGCTGACAAGTGCATAGATGTCATGAACAAATTCTATGAACTGCACTGCAAATGTGGTCCTTCATTCATAAAATTCTACGTATTTTTAGTCTCTTACGTAATCAAACGTTAGATCTGTAGCGGAAAATTTATCTTTCATATCTCTTACACGTGCAACAAAGACATAAATAGCAACAGTGCATGTGACTATGGTTGGTGGAAAGAAGATTTAATCATAACATAACGAAACGAATGGCTTGACAAATTATATTATTTGGAAACAATACAAAACTTTAAGTATTTCAAATTTATTTTTCGACATAATTTACTTTTGAGAAAAGGAGTTTATCTTAAAATTTTTTCTCGCCATAAATTATGTCTCTATTTGCTAGACCAATTATTTTACCTCGTCTGCTTCCAATTTTTCCAATTTTCTACAAGGGCTTTAAAAGTTTTTATATTCTCTTAACTTAGCTCCGCTTTATATTCTACAGATTTTAAGAATGCTCTTACGGCACAAAGTATTCAAAGTATTTGCTTCACCTTGCACCGAAGATATCAAATACGTACATAATATAGCGAAGCTATTTGATGCTGTAAAAAGTAGTGCAACAAAAGGCAGTGAAATGAAGCAGGATGCCAACCTACATAAATCTTTATGTATATCATTTATTTATAAATAAAATAATAAAGCTATGTGATTAGTTCTTTATTATAGAAATATACATAGCATGATTCTGATAAAACCCTAGTGAGTCTTCACCACTCACATAACAAATATGTGCAGGGAACAGCTGACAAATATCAAACGAAATACTTTTTGTTGTTTATTTCTGAAAAGTCTAAAAGCTGTTCTACTACACAATGGGAACAAATTTCCATCTATTATACCATTGGCATGTTCCGTACATCTCAAAGTAGAACAGTATTAAAATGTTATTAACTGCAATTAAATGTATGGAATACAAGTGGAAAGTTATTGGAGATATCAAGATGGAGTGTTTTTTTACTGGAATGTACTAAATACTCATGTTATCTTTGCCTGTAGGATAGTAGAAATAATGTCACTCACTACAACCAAAAATATAGGCCTATACGTACTGAGTATGAAGTGGGAAAAAGCAATATTAAAAGGGATCGTTCATAAAACTAATTAATATAATGCCGCCATTGCATATTAAATTGGTTCTTATTAAACAATTTGACTCCGAAGCTTTCAAATATTTGAAGAGTTTTTTTCTAAAGCTTTCAGAGGCGAAAATTGTACCTGAAACCTCATTATAGAACCTCAAATAAAAAAATTTGGCTTATGATAATTTCGCGGAGTTACTTAACAATGAGAAGAAAAAAATAATGGAACAGTTTTAAGTCAGTAGTAATGCTGAAAATTATGACGAGCTGATCACTGCCTGACAAGGTGTAAAACATCCCTAAAGATGCACATGTTACATTCTCATTTGAAAAAAATTAAAGATAATATGGGAGCTTATTCAGAACAACAAGGGCAACAATCAAGACAATCAAGAAATAATGGTATTTGAGAGATGCCAGCATACTGAAAACATGATGGGGGAGTATATTTTGGGGCTTAGTAAGAAAAACTTCTGTGGAGCATTACAGAAAAAGTAAAACTGTTCATTTTTAAACATTTGGATTCTATTTTAAATCTTTTAATAAATCATCGCCATATCCATTTGTAGGTATTCTCATTGATTTGAATTTTTCCATTTCTTACACATAAAACAAATTCGGAAATTGTTCTTAATCTTATTTTTCCAATCACCGGTTATAAAACTAGATGCTACACATAGTGTGAGGTTAACTTGCCCTAACTTATTGAGGAACATGTGAAGCATACAGTCTAGTCTAATAATTGATCACATTCTTTAGGCCCTGTACCGAAGGTACAAGAGCCTATTGGTTTTGTGCAAATGTATGTAACAGGTAGAAATAATAATCGGAGACCCCCCAAAGTTACCCCCATTATGGTCAGGAGCGATAGAGGAGTCGATATAGACATGTCCGTCTGTCCGTCTGTCCGTCTGGCCGTCCGTATGAACGAAAGGATCTCGGAAACGGTAATAGATAGAGACTTCGTGTTTTTTGCATTCGACTAGGACTGCTCCGGAATTTTACAAGTTTATTTTAAAAACTTGCCCCTCCCCCCCCTTCCCCATAAAATCACCCCCAAGGGTAAAAATTTCTTCGGCACAAAAAAAAGTAAGTATGCCAGTATAGAGATATCGTCCTTCTTAGCAAAAATCCGAAAAGTTCATCAAAATCGGATAATAAATGACGATTTTATAAGCAATTGAATTTGAGCGACCCCCCTTTTCGTTTCATACATAAAAAAATGGTTTAAAAGGCACTTAGTCGTGCAGTGAGAAGTGGTCATGTGTTTGGTCATAAGCTTGGGGAACATTTAATGTGTTTGTTAGGCGACCTGCTTTGGTACAGGGCCTCTTACAGTCGGTTACGCCCGACTGTGATTTTCTTACTTGTTTTAATTTTGTTTAGTTCAAATATCTTATGGACGATTAGAAAGTTGAAGTTTATAATTAATAAGATTAAATTTTATGAGTCTATAACTTTATGATGATATTTTTTATGTTCTGCTAATACAGTTACTCCTCTAACTTTTAATTTAAAAAATTATTTCTGTTTAATTTTAAGCTATCAGTTAAAATACTGCGATCTCTTAATTGACAGTGTGATATTTTTTGTGAAATCTTGTAACATTTGTAGGTGATAAATTAATTAAATTGAATTTCAAAATAGATCCAGCCAGCCAGCCAGGTAGGAGTTACAAAATTTCACTGAGAAAAAGCGAAGGTTAACAATTTTCCTCAAATAAACACTAACTCAACATTGAACATAACAAAATATATTTATTTCGTTAGGATATCCTTCAGTTAAAAGGTAACTAAACTTTGAAAAACTGGCCCAAAAATATCCAATATACTAAATAAACAAACTGTTCTCTTAAAATATACTTCCACAGTAGCTACAGTATAAACTTGCCAACATAAACAGTTGTATATATGCAATGCGGGGAATACCCTATATAAATTTTGTAAAATGTAGTTTACTGTCCAACATGGATTTTCACATTTAATCGATTATAACAGCTTTATACATATTTTTATGAACGTATTATACGATTGTGAAGTCGAATATTTGCTCAAATTTTGGAAAAAAATATGTGTTTAAAAGTTAGAAAAAATATATTTTGGGACATTGGCATCGAACACCAAAAATATTATTACTACTTAAATAGATAAGTTTTGAGTTATCACTTAATTATGCAGAGCAAATACATACACATTATAGCGAAGCTATTTTTAGGATTAAGTGAAATGGAGCGATTAGGCAGTGAAACATAAGCAAGTAGCTTAGTGAATATCGACATAAATGCCACTGGCAAAAAAATATCATCAACGCATTTGCATTATCAAGTTAGAAAGGGAAACGGTGGGCAGGTAACATGGATTGCTACCCGTTGTTGTTGTATGCATATTTTTTTTTTTTTTTCATTTCATTAGGCAAGTTCATATCCAAGCCTCATGAGAATTCACTACTCACACTTTTTTGCTTTTATATTTCTAAATTTCACCTTAAAATCTTCAATCAATCAAATAGAGTTTTGAATATCTCTGAATAGACTTCTAAAATTATTTCCTTACAGTTAGGAAACAACACTAAGTTTAAAACCTGCTTCACAAATCTATTCAAGATGAAAGAAGTTCCATAAGTTTAACAAGCACAAGAACTGAAATACTTTTAGTTACCAAGTGTCAAACTTTAACAAACATTTTTCAAAATTATTTAAAAAAATATTCTAAAACATTTGAGTACATTCAAGTCACATTGATTGTAATTTTACTAAACTATTCCAACAATCACACGCACACATCTCATCACACTTGCCAGTTAGTAGAAGTATAACTTTTAAAATGCATTTTTATTAATTTGCATTTGCGCATTTTCTTATCAGTTTCAAATATGATTCTGAGCTAATCTTATCAAATCATTGCACAAACACTCAAGCACTGCTTATACAAAAAATAAATAAATCTTATTTTGTTTATAATAAAAATTAATTTTGTTTTCTTTCAATTCATATACATAAATAAACTTGTTAGTGTTTATCTACTTTAATTTCGAAAGACTTCCACCAAACAATTTCCTACACAATTGGAAATTCAAGTTCATTAATGAGCATAGTTTGTAATTATTTTGATAAGTTATCAGAAAGATATTTCCTCCAAAAAAAGCAATTTGCACCTCAAACACCTTTTTTGTTTAGATAAATCGTAACATTTTGTTGTTGTCACTTGTTAAATTTTCCTTTACTGCTTAATTTCAATTATATTCTTTTTGGTTTTGAGGGATTTTCAGTAGGCAGTACACATTTGTTTTTCACTGATAAGATAAGCTTGTTGTAAAAATTTTTTATTTGTTTTAATTTTTGATTAGCGCGTGATTAGCTCGGGATTTTGAGACACAACACTACTCACTTTTAGCCAACTTTTTGTTTAAAAGTTCAAGCCTTAATTTGTGCTAAATAAGTTTATTTTTTTTTTTTAGTTTCTCATTAATTAATTAATTAAATAGTTAACGCGCCGTTATTGCACTCAAAAAGCCGCTGCTTGTGGCTATGCTTTTTCCACGCCGTTGACGCACTGTGCGGCCACAGTCACAGAGACGACACAAATGGCCAAAATTTTTGTTGCGCGTATATTTTATGTTGACTGCAGAAGCTTCGCAAGCGGTTGCAAGCGAACATGTTGCATGTGGTTTGTTATACGGTTTGATGAGGTAAAAAATAAGTGATGAAAGTCTATTTGTAAGTCACACAACTTTTAATAATTTTTTAGATAAATTTCTATTTTAAATTTATTTTAAGTAAAAAACCAGTGACGAAAGCCTACTTGCAATTTTCATGGATATTTCTGGTATAGAACAGTAAACACCACTTCAACGAGCCGCTATATTACATCTTTAGTCACTTGTCTATTTTTCGAGAAATGGTGATTTGGACTAAAACGACTCAATGTCAACCAGACCTCTACGTTTTTTATAAAGTCTAATGATTACTGTACAAAACACGGTCGATAGCAAAGCTCATTACGAATATGCAATAGCAACTTTTAATTCCGCAAATTCATTACTAAAAATAATGGAAGAAAGAGAAACATAATAAAAAAAAATCATCAGACCCCAATGTTTATAACGCTTTTTATCTTTATATCATGTTCCCATAATTTAAACGATATATTAATGAACTTCCCATGCAAACCTGCTCTTCTTTCTCAGGTTTCATAGGAACAAATTCTTCTCATATTGATAAATTTCTTTTCATATTTATGAATTTGGTCAACTTACGTTGATCCAAATACCATATTCTATCTAGATTCAGATTGGTTCAATAGAAGGAGTAGCTTCCATACAATACTGTACAACTTTTCAAGACTTTTTGTATTAAAAAATATGTTGTTAAATAGCCTATACTGATCTAGACAGGAACATATCCCCTATAGGTTTAATGGAGGTACATAATATCTTGAAGTCATGCACACTCGAATGAACACACTTGTTTAATCAGTTACAAACATAGAAGACACAATATGTGGAGCTGATAGTATGAAGTTTTCATATAAAATCTATCAATTGCCTCTTGAATTATTGTACATCCTACCGATTTGTATAAAACCAAGCACTAATAATTAGCAGAATTTCAAATTTTTATATTATTTATATCGTTGTGTCATATAACAAGTTTTAGACATTCAATAAAAACTTAAAATTTTTCGATATCTTAATTCAAGTCATTTATATTATAATTAGTATCTTGCAACTCTGCGCATAGCCACTATATAAATTTAACTCTGGAGACCTATGAATACTAAGTTAGCTAACGTACCGTTTAAAATAACTAAAAAATGTATTCTTAAACTTTTAAATAAAAAGATTAGTTTGCTTCATATTTTTATTTCAAACTTTAAAATTTTTAGTTTTCTGGCACTTGCATGCGCTGCCATCCACAGTGATTCATTCGCACATGTTGCTTTCAAGCATGTTTGAAGCTCGCTTAATCTGAAGTTCTGCATCTTATTTTGTATCTTTTGAATTGGAGTACGAAACATAGTATTGCGAATTGATGTAAATTAACTTGAACGCTCACACAAAATAGAACTGCAGTTTAATTCTGTTCTGCTTATAAGATATTAAGATATACTAAAGTTTCTAGACGCAAATGTTTTACTGAGTAATTGATTGAATTTGTAAATAAGATCACAGCTGTGCTTCCGTCAGCCACTGACTTAACTGAGGCACTCTCCAAAATCGTCATAGGTATCGCGAAAACCGGAATAGACAGGAGTAAATTTGAAGTGGAAGGCTCATTGGTTATAGAAATAGCCAAATAAAGCTTTGGAATTCCTATTCTTTCTCTTAGCAGAGGTACTCAGAATTTTCATCTCACTAAATGATTTTACCAGTCGCTGAAAATTATCAGAAAGTGCCTTCAAATCCCGCTGGAAAGTCAAAAATCCATCTAAGTCTTTTCCATGTACGAGAAGATCTTAATCTTTAATCTTAACCATTTTTTATAGCTTACTGGAGAGTGAATGAGTAAAGGGAAGGATTCTATTGTTCTGTTTGGCAAGTCGGTTAGATGAACTCTCTGGAGCCTCCTACTCGCCCTTACTCCGTGATTATGTCTCCCTCTGAGGAGCCCTTTGCTGATTCGGATGATTTTCAAGCTTGTTCAGTTATACAGCAGCTTGGCGGTTGATAACATCTCCGACCCTTGGTATCTGTATATTCCAGGAGAGGTGTCAAGAGTGTATGTGACTGATACACACTTCTCATGATTTATATCAATATTCAATCTATTGGCCCAGCTCTCAAATCTTTTCAAAAACAACTGGAGGAGATCTGTACCAGTGTAGACGCATTTGTCACTGGCCAGAACTGCAGTGTCATTTGTAAGGAGTTGGCCCTCACACGTTACCCTGATGTACACCAGCTCTGAATCTCTTTTCTTAAGAGGACAGGCCATCCTGAACAACTTTGAAGGAGCGCTCGTCAATGAAGTTTTTGACAATTAAGTAGAGCTGTTGCAGAAGTTCTGCATGCCGCACTCATGCAACATACTCTATTTCTTAGAATCCATCAAATGCAAAGTTAACAACTCGGTACAATTGCTTGGATGTGCCTTGTATGAGCCTGAAGCCAAACTGAATCTTTGGGATTGCCTTTTTGACTGCCCTGGTCTCAACAATCCTTCTCAGATTGTACCTCTCCAATATTTTGCCAAATGCTAGCAGAAGGCTTATCAGACGATACGAGTCCAGTTCAACTGCTGGCCTCCCACTTCAATGCAGCATGATGATGTTGGCCTTTTTCCAGGAGCCTGGGAAGTGCCCAAGTCGAAGAGCAGAGTTGAAAATCAGCACAAGGAATAGCAAAGCTCTGTGAGAGAGCAGCTTGATGGAGATATTATCAAACTAGTCCTCGCCTGGAGCCTTGTTATTGCGAAGTTCTTTGATCGCCTTTTCCACTTCAGTAAGGGTAATAGGGGCAACAGAAAGGGCCATCTGCATGGGGGGCTGCTAGAGATTCGGCCACTAGCTTTACTCTGGAATCTTTCCTCTAGATAATTCGCAAACATTCGGCTCTGTCCTGGGGGTATCTTGCCCAAGAGCCACCAAGTATTCGAATTGGAAACTTCAATGCAACTTGCCGTTTGAACCTCTTCGTAAGCTTCTAGAGCGCAAACTTTGAGCTTTCATCGGGAGTAGCTTCTTCAGGAAGGCGTCGGTGGCTTTTCTTTTTAATACGGCTAGTACATTTCTCATCTTATTAGAGATCCTGTCATATAGTCTACTGATCGCTGGGTCATTGGCTCTGATTATCTCGTGTCTGAGGCGCTTCTTAAGCGTTCAGAGATCTACTGCTTCCAGAGAGAGGATGAAGTTGCAGCGCGCGTAGCTACAAGGAGTTGCACCAGCTGAGACCGCAATTCGGGCTGCGTCTTAAGCCTTTTTAATAAGTGTTTCGACAGCTTTATCGGCATCTTCCGCCGTTTTTAACTCCGTATTGAGATCATTGGTGTTATTCGCTAAGGCGACATTGATACCGAAGCAACCAAGGACAAGTGATCTGATGTAAGTTCATACTCTTCCCGCAACGTGGTAGACCTGCTAGCTAAACCCTTGTACACGTATAAACTATACAAAAACCACACATTTCATGCAATGTGTGAATAGTAAAGTAATTCCTTTTCACTCAGTCTAATCAGTCTGAATGTTCAATTAAACAATCAATTTTTTGTTATTCCACTAAACTAAATAGCAACAACACATTTTCTATTTTGGAAACTTTTTCCACTCATATTAAATTCATTGGCAAAAAACTTCCTACTTCCTCTACATATATGTAGTACATATGTACAATTTATGCCAAACTCTCAATTACTTTCGAACTGTGATGCTGCACGGATATCCGAAAAACTTTCATAGTGTAATTTGAAACATGATCCTATGCATATTTTGTAGACAAAAAAAAAATATATATATATAAAGAAACTTTTCAAAACAATGTTATGAAAAATTACAGATATTTTATCATGCTCAACACACACACACACACAAACAGATACACAGATACAAATAGTACTCGGGTGAGTATGTACTACGGTCAATGCTGCATGGAAAACTGAGAGAAATAAAAAAAAAAAATTCTATACTATATAAATAAAAGTAGAAGTAATGGAAGAGAAACGAAAAACCCATTTTATTTATGTCTGTTGCATGCAAATAAAAAAGTAAACTACTTTCTCATTCTAAGAGGAATTAAAAACTATAAAAAACAGCAACTTTTGCCGTTCCGTACGAATGAGCATTGCAGCTAAAGGATAACAAACCGAAATTGTTAAAGTTGCCCACAAGCAAGCAAACTACGAGTTTATATGCAGCCAAACAAGGATGCGTAATGAAGCTGGTCTGATTGTGAGACGTATGTGGAGACTTAGCCTAGAAGTATGCTGCGGTAAAGTCATGAATATGCAACACACATATGTATTTGTGTGAATTGAAATTTCTAAATGAGTGTATGTGTGTGTGTGTGTCTTGTTTTGGCTGCACTTATCCATTAGACGTAATTAGAGCATTTAACAGCAAAGTTAGACAAGCAGCGAAGTATTACTAACAAACAAACAGACAGACAGGCAGACAGAAAGACGGACGGACATACGCATGCATTTATGTTTATGAAAATAGTTGAACCTACAAATACAGCTGTATTACTGTGCATTAGATACAAATGTATCTGGTTTTGTGTCGACAAATGTGGCTAAGTGTGGCTTGTTGCCTGTCTATCAGTCTAACGGTCTTGTCTACTCCTACCTACCGCCTATGATAATTAAAGTATCTCAAATAAGTAGTTGCATCTTCCTGTTTATCTGCGCGAAAAAAAATGACTGCCTTTTGCTTTATTTTGCTGTTAAATTTTGAACACCTGCTCCCTCGTTTCCGTTTCCGTTTCCGCTTTTAGTGCAGTTGCTGCCTGACGGAAATCAAACTGGAAAATGTATTTTGTCAAATGAAGAAAAGTTTTTGTTTCCCGTTTTGTAACTGCATGAGTGAGTCAGTGGCTCTAGTGAGAGTGCTGTGTGTGTATTTGTATTTAAAATGTGCAGAAATGTTTGACTTATTGTCGTAGCATTCTTCTACTAAACAAAAATATTTCTTCAAATTGAGTTAATCTGTTTGATTGTACTTGTACACTTGTCAGCGATTTCTTATAATCACAAATGCGCATAATTGTTGCTTTGATGTGTTAATGTCAGACAATGTGTTACGAAATAATCTGATTAGTAACTTTGTAGAAAGACAGTTGATATATAATTGGTTTGTGTTGCTTTGATTGACATGTCTTGTTGCACATAAGTTGAAATTAATTTAAGCTTAAATTTAATAACAATTTAATTATAACATTTGATTTATTATGAATTATTAGTTTTGCAGTCGAAACTATTTGATTTATTGTTTAACAGATGAGCAAAGTTTGTGTAAATAAGTGCAGAGGTCAAGTCAAAATATTTGTACATATATCATGTGTCTATTCCTATGTATACGAACACCGAAAATTTGGAGCCTATACAAGTTTATACCACATAAACTTGGATATTTGAAATTTGCTTATTTAGTCTATTGAATTGCATGGATAATTGACAGGGGTTCAGCAGTCCTCTTCAACTGAGAAGAAAATATAAAGAACGATGAACGGAGTGTGCTGTACTTCGAGATACTCTTTACAGACTGAAGGCATATTTGTAATGGGAATACTCGTTATAGTGGTCCTATCTGGTCAGGGGAAGACTATGGAGACTATGCACATATTTGGATATATTTTAAAAGAAATTGAAAACTTATCAAATTTGAAAAATATTAAAACCCAACAAAAAGGTTTTATTCAAAAACTCAGACAAGACTTGTATTGTATGTTTTTATGGGTACTCCCCCTTAGAGAGCGGTTGTTACATTCAATAAATACTAACCTAAATAGGCAATAAGAGACGAGACCCCAAATATTTAAATTTGAAAGCTATACGTTTTATATACTCTAAGTTCTTGATGTTCATACGGACAGTCAGAGAGATGGACATGTCTATATTGTCTGACTTTTAGATGAATTTGTATTTATTTTGACCTTTTTAGGATATTGAACACATCATTAAAGACAACAAGTTTACTCAAAAACAAATAAGTTCAAATATCCAAATTTGAAGTCTCCGAAATTTTTTAATTCTTTCCAAATAAAAAGTTTTCTTAAGTCCCGCAAAATATGAAATGGCTTGAATATGTTTTGACCTACTTATTCAAGCCATTTCTTCGGATTTGAAAATAGGAATTAGCCACGGGGGTTCAATTTTGGAGAATATCTAGTATGACCTTGAGTTCCTATAGAGACGTGTTCATTATGTCCACAGCCGGTCATTATGTCCTTATATAAATTTTTGAGAACAGAAAAAAAATATAGCTACGTCATGTAAGCAGATACATTAAATTGTGAAATTGTGAAAAGAAGCATCTTCCACATTCTCAGCATTTTGAGGGGATTTACGTATGCCTATGTACACATATGTCAACAGTTGACTGTTAGTGTTCCTGTCAGTAATATTGGTTGGTTTTTATTGAGTGATGCATTATTTTTGACGGGCTCTGCCGTAATTTGCTAGGACTAAATATTATTGCCTGTGAAGAGTTTCTTGTAGTGAGTGTATCGGAAAGCCACAAAATGCCTGCTAGCTTTGGTATGTTTGGTGTGTTGCAATACCCAAAGCAAAGAAACTCAGTCGGGCTTGCCAAGTTTTCTCGGCGTAACTAGTGCTTCTGGTTCTAGTTTGGATTTGACGAAACTCAAGTTTAGTGTTTTCAACGTCAGTTGGATAAAATAATTATTTCACACTTTAGTATGCGTAGATAGCTTTCGCACAGGATACTGGTTCGAATTAAATTTTTAGCTGAGCTAATATTTGAACAAATATGAATATCAAATCCTATTGAATTGCTCTTGGAGAATAATGTTGGAATTTAGATACCTTTTTAGACCCCTATCTATTACACTGTCTTCATCTGTGTTGAACTGTGCACAACCAATTGTAACATATACGAAAAGTAGCTAAAAGGCTTACTCTAAGTCACGACCTAAGGCACGACCAACTGCCCTCAGCGACTCATCTGTATAACACTCTATGATGTATGGCTTAAATAAGTAGAAACTCTCCGACGTCCAGCGTGATCATGTTGGCAGGTTCCCATATTTTCATTGATGCTTGTTGAATCATGCTGCATCATGCTATTTGGAGTATCTGTTTCTAATTTCTAATATTAAAGAAGACATCGTAGACCTTCTACAGTTTAAGTAAGTCGTTTTAAGCTAAATTATTTATTAATATTAGATAGTAGACACTGCGACCTTTACAAGTCTATGGTGCCTTGACCGTAGTATCTACTTACAAAACTTCATTCAGCCCTGCTGCTCTGATAAAACCACGAGACTTTAGAGCATGTAATGCCCTGCCCGTCACTTGGTAATATCCAAGATACTTGTGCCTGCTTAAGGTCACATCTTAGACAGAATCTGCAATTTTGCTCAAGTATCTGCTTACTTTCCAGTGTCCAGTCAGATAATATAAAATAAGACTTAGATCTTCTTGAGTCCGTTGGAAATTGCTGATCTTTTTTTTTTTTTTTGTAAGGGACTAGTTATTTCGTACCTTGTCTTAATCCTTAATATTTCTCCCAGTTAAATTTCCCGGTTTAATTCTACTTCCATATTTCCAGGATTCTTATTGTACCTGGTCCGAGTCCACAAAGTTGAACCTGTGAATTGAGATGCTCCTTTTTTCCTGCACATTTCCTGGTATGTCCGTGTGTGTTTAATTTACCTAGTCATGCTAGGACTAATTAAATTTGATAGCATGTGAGCTTTCTGTTCTAATATCCGTTTGTCTATCGGAGAATAAGGCGATGTTTTGGTTCTTGTACCCTCTATTTAGGTTGAATTGGGCATATCCTTTCATTACATATTTACTGCAAAATACTGTTATATTTTTTTAGCGATTCAAAGTACTTAGTGCGAGGTCCGCATTGTCTTCCAAAACCCCTTCGTCAGTTCATTCATCTGTTTGAAGCCAACTGTAAAGCAGTTGATTGCTCCCGGTTTCTCATTGTAGTTCAGCGTTGTTTTTCTATTTATCCTTCAACTTCTCATTAAATTTTTCTTTACACCTAGGTTGTCACTAGTAATTGGGGTAATTGTCCGTTAAGATTACTTTTATTCGTTTTTTGATATTTCCTTCTTCTTCTTAGCAATGTCTCTGCAAGTTATCATTGCCATAAAAGTTCCATTCATTGTTACCCAGTTATTTGACCTCCTTGAAGACTTCTGTCAACTTGTCATTCATCCAAATTGGTTTGCGTGATTTCAGCTTAAAGTTCCTAGAAGAAGGAACAATTGTAGGTTAGCTGGGTTAATACTCAGTCTTAGGACGACATATTTGTGTGGTGTCTATCCCTTCAAGTGTTCAATACATTGAACTTTATGGAATATTTTATTAGAGTTTTTGTAAGAAAAAATAACAAAGAAAACAATTCAAAAACTAAAAGGGGAAGTGTTGGTTTTTATGGGTAGTAGTTCTTAGACAGGGCCACCCATATTAAATAAAAATATTTGAAAAAAAAATGTATAAATTAAAAATATGTAAGTCTCAAGGTTCTCGTTGTTCATATGGACAGCTACATAGTCGGATATGTCTAAATCAACTTGACTTTCGATTCTGATCAGGAATATATATATATACTTTATGAAGGTATTAAAATTTAATTAAAATAAAAGATCAAAGGGCCCAAAACAAATGTTTTTCAAGATTTTCACAATTTTGACACAAAAAAAAAAAAAATAAAGTGTTTGGGAAAAGTAGGGGTAAAGGCCCCAACAAATTTTTGTTGGTTATTTTTGATATCGGAGTGGTTTCTAACGTACTTTTTGTTCGATAAAAACGATCCCGCGTGCCAAAATTGCCCATCCCGCACTTTTCCCAAATTACTTAATTTTTTTTTTTGGTCTTTCGCGTATGGGTCGTAAATATCACGCCTCCTTTAGCGTCTATCCGACCCATTCTGTTTTATAGATATGAATTTTAGCAGGTTTTATAAATAAAATTTTCAATTCCTTGATGCTTTTTTCCAAAATAAATTTTATTTTAACCATTTTTAAGAAATCATTTATAACCAGTGGAAATATTTAACAGCTTCATTTAATTTTTTTTTTTTTTTGAAAAGTTTTGTTTCGTAAAAAAAATAATCAAAATATTTTCTCAGTGTACCTTTACACAATTTAATAACAGAGCGCAATAATAACTGTGCTCTCATATGCAATGGTATTCTCTCACAAACATATTTTCTTACTCTTTTACCTTACACACGCACTCTCTCTCTCTCTCTCTCTCAGGCTTATGACACCCTTCGTTTTGGGGGGTTGCTATGCTAAAAAATGCAATGCGTGAAATGTCAAAAATTCGTTTTGACATTTACTGCAGACTGCAAACAAAACACACAAAAAAAAAAAGGAAGACCACATAAAAATAAACAAAACGCAATCGAAACACTATAAGGAGCTGTTGGAACCTAGAAGCCAAAACACCTGCCTGTGTTCCCAGACCACCTAGCAGAACTGCCCAGTTTATAAAGCGACACCCGACACACACACACCACATCATACACTTCTGTTTGTGTCAATATTGCCGCCACATTGACTGTGCGATGCAATTTTGGGCACGCAACATTTTCAGGCTGCATTTTGAGTTGTGTTGCTTTGAGTTGTTTGTCTGACTTCGATTTTTCCTAAAAAGCTTGAATAACAAAGTTGAATAATTACTTTTTTGTTGTGTATATAATTTAATATTAACTAAGCACGTTGAATACTAAATTTAAGTTTGTTGTTTTGTTGTTATTGCTTTATATTTCACAGGCGTAAATTTGATGAAAAATATTTGCTCTTCTTATTATTTTTATTTTTTGATTAATTTTAATTTTGTTTTTATTTATTTTTTTTTTTTTTTGTTGAGTATAAAAAATCAATTAAATGCACTTTTGGTGTTGAACGGTTACTATGTGAATTATTTTATTTTTAATAATTATTTTAATTTTGTTATGAATTATTTATTTCACATGCGTTGCGCTTTAGACGGGTTGGATTACTACGTTTATAACTTTATACAATATTTAGCAAAATATATTATTTTTAATACAATATTTTGAAATTGTATTCTTTCGCAAACACATTTCATTAAAACGTTTTTAAGGAAACGCGACGCGGCGACGTTTTTCTTTGACTTGCAGATGCGAAACTAAAATCGACTTCTTTGGATTCCATAGGCAAGTTTCATACTGTGAGAAGCGCTTTTTTAAGGCGTTTTTGTTGTTGTTATTTTTGTTGTCAGCGTGCTTCCGTATTGTTGTAGTCGTCACCCTTTACTTCCTTGTCTCTGCTTTTAGATGAAGGTGAAAAATAATAGTTGAGCACATGAAAAAGAGGAAAAAAAAAAAACAACCCTACTAGTTCAACTAAACTGCTGACAGCTGAAGTGTCATATTAAAGTCAAAGAGAGAGAGTGAGTGAGAGAAAAAGGGAGAGTGAAAGAGTGTTTAAAAGTGAGCACACGCATGTGCAGTAAGGCATTTTCTCTGTTTTTATACCCTACACTTAGCGTAGTAAGAAGGAATTAAACATTTTTTTAAAGCATTTGCATATGTTATAAATTTTTATATTAAACTTAAAGCATTGTGGAGATAGTGAGTCCCTATTTTTAATGGGTATACAAGCTAGAAAAAAACCATATATATTGGAGTAGATGTAGTGTGAAAAAAAAAAAAAAAAAAGAGTTCTTCTATGGTATAAATGATCGCTTATTCAATTTAAATGATATGAGCTCCATAACTCCGTAACAATTATTTATTTAATATAACCACTTCATGCCCATTTGTAGCGTATTATTAGTTCGTAGTGCTCGACCAAATACCGCTTACTGGCTTTAAGTCACGAACGCTTTATACAATATGCCGACAATGTTTATGACTTCTGATATATAATAACAATATTTCTGAATGAATTTTGTTGTGCAAGGAAACTATATAAAGTAGAACTATTTTAACTTAAGGAATACACAAGCCGTAGCTGTTTTTAGCTATCAGAAGCCTTATATATAATATATTGTATTCAATATATATAAGCGTAGTAAATAGTGCCCGCCTGTAGTCAAACATGATTTATATGAACTTTTAGGCAACAACCATGCCACAATGGCCAGCGAGTGCTGCACGTGTTGTATGAAATCTCCATAGAAGCCATAAATTTGTATTAGCTTTTATGTGTAAGCTGCTACAGGGTGCCTCAGTAGTAGTTCAATTTATGTAAATTCGTAACGACAACTTAAAGACTATAAGAAGCAGAGTCTGCAGATTCTATATTTATTCAGATAACTTGTATTTTTTTTTTTTTTTAATAAAATATTTTATTGTCCAGAATCAGACTGCATAATATACCATTAAAGGGCAGGTGACTTAAAAATTTAAATAGCCGCGCTGAATCTATTAGATAAAGCTATATATGACATTTTATATATATATTTTTTTTAAAGCATTTGCATTTGTTTTAACGAGTTTGGGTATTGGCGTCTCTTTAAGCGGTTTATGGTGCATTCTTTAGCAAGAGGCCTAGCTAGCCTGTTTGTCTGGGCTCTCAGCCTGTCCCAATATCTGCTGGTATAACCATTTATTTGCAGCACCCTCTGCATCCCATAGATCCAGGTCCAGGCTACTGATATTGTAGCGCTTATGTGCGATCTAAACCGTTAGGCGCTTGTCTAGTATTACTCCTAAATTCTTTGCCTCATGGTCAACCTGTAGACTAACATTGTTTAGCTGGACAGCTGGCACCTGATCCCTGCGCAGTGTGTAGCAAATATTTTTACATTTTCTTGGGTTCCGTTTGATGTTCCACCTGCGAGCCCAGCTGCTTCACACACACTTGAGGCCGAGTGTAGAAAACAAATATCGTACGCATATGATTCGTTCAGTGATTTGTTTCTGGAGATGATTGGAGGGAAAATGTTATCGAGAACTGGACCAAGCACACTTCCTTGTGGAACACCAGCTGCCATCGTATGGGGGAGGGAGATTGAAGTTCTCACTTTTAGCTAGGTCTGGTGGATTGGTAAGATTTTTCCAAGATCTACACAACTGGTAAGCCGAAATGCAATAAGCCTCTCAAGCACCTTGGAGAAAGAACGGAGGATACAATAAAATAATCGTACGCTTCGGCAGAGTCTTCAGGGTGATGTGACATATCTTGTCAGGCCCCGGGGATTTCTTCGACCGCACACGTTTTATAGCATCGACTAGGCACGTCCATCTATAAGGTTGTATCCAGAGCCCTTTCCAATACCATTTCGTCATATGCTGTGTTGAAAGGCAGAAACCGGTTCTACAGGTGTAGGGCGCAAGTTTTTGCATTCTCCTCATCTGACCTGCATCCTGACTTCGCCTGATGCATTTTAAATCGGCACAGTATGTATCTTTTGGGTAAAAAATTAAGTCGAGTCAATATAGACATGAACTGAGAAAACTTAAGCACCAATGCATGGGCCTTTAAGGACCTTTTCTGAGAGTAAATAAAATAGGAGTTGATTTCTCCAAGTTTACTGCAATATTCCATTTATTTATCCACTCTTCGAAGCGATTTTATTGTCTCTGAAACTATACCATGCTTTCCTCGAAACACGAACTGATGATTTGCAATAACATCATCAAGTATTGGAATCATTCTACGAACAAATATTCTTTAAAAAATTTTCAAGAGCAGTCTCAAGAAATTCATTGGTCGAAAGCCTAGCAAATCTGGAAGTGATCTTATCGGTTAAGAATTACCTCTGAACATTTCCACGGTCTAGGAAAATGGCTAAGTCTGAAAGAGACTTTATTTCAATTTGAACTTCATTTCGTGTTACTGGTGACATAGTTGGACTTAATTGACACAAGCAGAAGTTTGACAGCTGCTCTTCAAGATACGTGAAGCATTTGGATTTGTCTTTATTACTATTGCTTTATTCTCCATTTGAATATTTAATGGGAACTATTCGCCGAGCTGGATGATTTAGATACCTTGTTCCATTCCACAAATTACAATCTAAGAAAGTATTTCTTGGCCTCCTGTTTTAGTAAAACTTCAGGCTAATATTCACTGTGGAGCTGATCGTACGACCTTCTGGCAAAGAAAACTAAAAAGAAATCCTTCACATTTGATCTTGAACTTGCGTACTTGTTTCGGTCTTGGTTCTTCCTCAGCAACTTTTTTAATAGTAATTCGACAAATCTCCATAACATTTTTTGTCACTGCTTCAACGTATTCATCGGTTGATGACGTACTGTGGTGTCCAGGGCGGGTGTGAAGAGCTTGCACCACTTACTAAATAATTAAAATTTGTTTTGTTCAAATTTGTTCCATTAGTCGTACATCTTGGTAAATCTAAGACACTGTTACTCACTATAATCTCAAAGATATTCAGAAAATCTATTCAGATGAACTTTAAAAGCTCATGTTACATCCAATGTCTTAAATTTGACAACAACAGCGGTTCTCCGTCTCCGGATGCCTTCACTAATAAATAGGGGCAATTATCCTCAAAGCTTTTTTATTGTAATATAGATGTGTTGTGCTGACTGAAAGTGATCCTATGATAAAGGATCAAATATAGTTATTTCATCTTCTTTAATTGGGCGGTCATGCACTGGTGTACCGGTGGAACATTCCTTATCAAACTAAAGCAATAGTTGATTTAGTGCAATTTATTCTTACGTGCCACCGTGTTGACCATATCTCTAAAAGGATGAGATATTCCTGAAGCTGAAGATCATTTGTTTGGTCATCATTTTGTTTGGTTCGGTGCACATTTCACCAGCGGAAGGGACTGGCATGTCTGCTGAAAATATATTGAAAAATTGCATCCAGACCGTTGCTTTGGGAAAGTTCTTTCTTTATTAACGAAGTTTAAAAAAATGTTGAACAAATACTCGTACAGTACCACAATTCAAACTAAATATTTAGCTTTTTTCTTCACATTGACTTAATCGTTCATCTATTCTATAAGACTATATCAACAGTTACTGCTAAACTTTACTAAATTTAAACACAAATTCCCATTCTTTTTCATAGACATAACAAAAATAAAGTCACACAAAAAAAAAAGGCAATTGCCTGCGACCTTCTTGCTTGTCATAAAATCCGCATAAATCCGGCTCGCAGCAATGGAAGACTTTCAACAGGACCAAAAACAATTTATGCAAATTTCCTTAAACAATGACAAAACTAAAATAAAAAGGACAACACGCCAACGAGAATTAATGATGATGCTGCTGCCCTGCGTTGTACAATAATCCTTATAAATTATTTCACAATGCGAAAAAAGAAATAAAAAACTTCTAAAGCTGCAAAAATTTCATAAGCATGAAAAAACGTTGGAAAAAAGTGATTATTTACATATGCAGCTTAAAATCTGACGACAGAAAGATATTTTCCTTTGAAATAAAAAGATGCTTTCGTGATTTTTGGCAAGTGTTGGAATGTAAACAAAAAAATATCATTGACGGGCGTCTAAGGATTAAACGATTAAGTAGTCTGGTAAATATTATAAAGGGTGCAGGAGAAAAAAGAAAAAAAGGGTTTCATTAATTTATGAGAAAGAGCATTGCATTGGGATTCAACTTTGCCCAAGCGATATTTAACCTAGATTTCGAAAGAATAATCCCTCTTATATATAGAAATATTATTACTGATAAGACTTATTATTATTTTCATTGCTTTGCAGGATTTATTTATTTTATAATACGAGTATTAAATGTAAACAAAATGTTTATTTATTATTCCTTAGTTGCCTGTACTAGAAGTAGCTTAGCCGCGTGGCATTTATTCATCTGCGTATCGCTGCCGGCTTTCGCTTATTTCTGTTAATTTGTGATAAGCAGACTTCCGCTGCGTGAATGAGCCAATGTCACGATGAGAACTGTAAGTAAAAATTGAATGAAATTATTAAAATTAAAATAATAAAATAAAATATTAGTCATTATCTGCCTGCTAGCTGCTAGCCAGTAGTAGCTAGCTGCTAGCCAGTAGTAGATAGCTGCTAGCCAGTAGTAGATAGCTGCTAGCCAGTAGTAGCTAGCTGCTAGCCAGTAGTAGCTAGCTGCTAGCCAGTAGTAGCTAGCTGCTAGCCAGCTAGCACCTACTGCCAGTAGCTGCTAGCTACCCAGTAGCTGCTAGCTACCCAGTAGCTGCTAGCTAGCCAGTAGCTGCTAGCTAGCCAGTAGCTGCTAGCTAGCCAGTAGCTGCTAGCTAGCCAGTAGCTGCTAGCTAGCCAGTAGCTGCTAGCTCGCTGGCTGGCTAGTTTTTTTCGGGAAATAATAATTAAAGTGGGTGAGAAACTTCTGTTTATATGAAACCACGATATCAATCTTCAAGATGATAGTCTGTGTCAGTAAAAAGTTCTTCACATAAAAATTGTAAAACTGGGTTTCTATGGGATGACTTCTTTATGTTGTGGAAGTACATACATTTGTAACTGTATAAAGCGCCCGTTAGGTATTACAAAAATAAAAAAAAGAGGTGTATATGTACATAAAAGAATGATCAGCTGACTCGATATAGAAATACGTAATACCAATGCGTAAAAGATTCAACACCTTCTTGAGATAGAAGATAATTGAATGATTGATCGATGACTTTATTAAAAATATATTCTTGCAGCGCTTTCAATAATATAAAATCTGATTCATATAATCATTAAAATTGTAGAAACACTATGAGACGTACACCTTTTCTAACGCCAACTAAAGCATGCAACCATTTAGGCCAACTACTGCCGAGCATATTTATTGCAAATAAGTCTAATAAAAAGGCTGACGATAAAAGCGCATTACATACACGAACAGCGCAGCTCAGCTGGAAATAGTGCACGACTTGAGCAGACTGACTGACTCGTTAGCATTATTTTTCATAAAATTGTACAAGACTTAAGTGCAAAGTCACGTAGCACAAAATCTAAAAAAAAAAAAAAAAAAGATTTAATAATAATAAGAAGCGAAACTTAATAAAAGCCTTATGAAAGGCTTGTGCATCATTTGCGACAATTTGTTGCAAATTAAAGGTTGCCGCCAATGTTCTACTGTTCTGCTGCTTAAGTTGCAAGCAACAAAAAAGATTTAAAGTTTGATTTTGTTTGCCTTACTAAATGTTACTAAATTTTGCTAATTGCAATGTTTGCCTTAGGTACACAAATTAATTAAATCCGAAGACGGAGCAGCTATGAGACGACAGTTTTTGGAACAAAAGAAAACCAAGCATGACGGCAATGTGAACTAAAAGGACAATGGGGCTATTTAATTAAGTTCTTTGGGATGCTGCCGTGACATGCTTTGTTGGCTGTCTAAAACGGCTAAACTCTTAAAGCGCTGCCAAAAGGTAAACCAAACCAAACCAAACCAAGTCAAGCCAAGTAGTAGCAGCCAAGTCAAAACTAAAGCAGTGTATAAATTTTACCAAAGTCCTTTGTATTTTCTACGCTTTTCATTTTTTATGCGTTCGCTTATAAAATTTACAGCACACTTTGGAGCAACTTCTTTTTTTTTTTTTTCGAACGATAAGCTGTATCTTCTGCCGCTTGCTTCCTTCGGCTGCTGCATTTCCGTCAGCCATATTTTCCAAAAATATGTAAAATTGCATACACTTCCTATAGCTCCCCAAGGATAATTTCCTGACTGCGTGCTATAAGCTATAAAGTGCTGTTGCTGTTTAAATTTTTGCCAAAGAGTTGTGCAACTTTTCTAAACTGCTGCGATACAAGTTTATAGAAAAATGTGCGGAAATTTTATTAAACCAAACTTCCTGTACGCACTGCACTGCTTGAAGCGTTAAAAATTCACTCGTATTTTCTGTTTTAAAAATTTTATTTTACTTTTTTTTTTAATTTTCACCCTCTTAAAGTTTTTTACATTCCTGTGCGTCCTGCTGCACCCGTAGCGTGTAATTTCTCAACATGCATGCGAAATTTTGTTGCATGCAAGTTCTTTCTTATTTTAATGTCCTTTATGCATATAGTGTAATGAAATATAGGGTGCTGTCTGTTATGAGTTGAGTTTGTAACGAATTATTGAAGAAAAAGGAGTTGATATATATCACACAGCCATGTCAGTCAGTCATGTCATGTTTCTTTTAATTAAATTTGTTATATTTATTCATAAATGGTTATTTTAAGGAATAAAGCTCTTTTAGAAAGCTAAAGCCGTATGCTCTTTAGTTTAATGTCCTGTAACCACAGCAGTAAACCGTAAAGTAATTTTGTCGATGCCTTCGTGATCTTTCGTATGGCAAACTTCATCGGCATTTCATGAAATCGGAAGCACATGCTAACAGTAAATCCTATTTCATATTATAAGAGTATATGAACACTTGAACTGAACAACAGAATAAATCGTGGATCTGCTCGGACTATTAAATCACAAAAAAAAAAAAAAATATAAAGAAGTCGATCCTGTAAGAATAGAAAAGCCACAGGTTAATATGGTCTCGACAAGAGGTTACTGGAAGGTGTAAACGGTCCTGGTATTGCTTATTAACGCATCACTTAAACTTCGGTTATTCTCAAAAATTTAGAAAAGGACACAAGATGTTATGGTTAATAAGAACCGAAGACCGTTGCCTCACAACGTCCTATCAGTCTGCTGTCGTTCATTGCAAAGCTGTTTGACAGACGCTTGTTGAGGAGGATACTAATCATAGTATATCCTTCATTCAGTTTGGCTTTTGGTTGGCACACAGAACCATTGTGTAGCTGAATAGTATGTTTAACTTTATCCTAGATGAATTCCAGACGAAGGAATACATAGTGTAAGTTTACCTGGACATCTGACATTCTTTTGACAGGGTGTCACACTACGACTAACTATGCAAATTACTTCCACTCAGCTGTTGTCGCTATTGCGAAGCTTCCTGACCTACAAGACCTTGTTTATAGATGGTGCGAAGTCCAGCACGAAAAAGATCTGCGTAGGTGATTCTCAAGGAAGCATACTTAGACTATCATAATGTTGGATCTCCACAACTTCTTCAAACTCACATTCGCTATCGACTTGATCAACCTTGCCAGTGGAATATTAGTACAGACCTCAGTCAAAATTGTCATAAACACTCGGAAGTGACGTGTGCGATGAAGTTTTCATACAGTCGCAGCTTATTGAGCCGACTTTACAGCGGCAATGTGCAGATTTACAAGATCATCATCGCACCTTTCTGGCTTTATGGCATACAAATGTGCGGCAGTGCTACAAAAAATCTACATTTTAAAATATACGGTTGCAGGCGAAGATTTTCCGCAGAATAAATAGAGCGTCCAGATAGATGCACTTAATCTAGAGAAGGACCTGAAAGACCCTAAAATAGGTACCAAGAAGACCGTAGACTATATAGAATGCCTAAATGGTCACCCTAACCAGTTAGCGACTGCAGAAGTGATGTACAAAGGCAGCATTTGGAATGAAAAGACAAATACAAAGAAATCTTCCAAGGGACCTAAATTTAACGAATATATAATCTACATACACCCTGTCCAAAAAGTATGGAAATTAAATAAATTTAAATCTCCTGGAAAGTAGTATCTCTTTTCAGGTTGGTAACACTGTCCTTAATTCCGATATCAACTAGCAGGTGCTCCATTCAGTCGACATCAGTAGTGCTTGATGACTTTTTATAATAAGGCGTCTTTCGGATAAGTGTGGCGTACTTATACACCCTTGTCACGTCGCAAGTGATTATCCATTTTTTTAATATTAACTCTTTAAAGCGTGCCTGCAGTTTCCTGCCCTCGCTAGCTTTACTATCGGAACCACTCTTGCAGCAACTCCTTGCATACCCAATTTTTCGTGCATATTCGTACGTAATTGTCAAAATTTTCTGGGAGAAATGTGAGGGCCTAAGACAAAGTATTAAATTTTTAGGCCCTGACAATAAGAAAAGATCGGAAATTTGCAATGGTCTTGAAAGAAACGATTAAAGAATGATTTGGCGCGTTCTGACTGGAAACTGCTAACTAAGAAGACACTTATGAAAAAATTGGAATTCTGAGATTTGGAGATTTGGAATTGAGATTCTCTCGAGAAGATACCGAAACTCCGAAACATATCTTGGGGTACTGTCCAGCTTTGACCCTAACCAGGCTCAAGTATCTTGGCAATTATCACGTGACAGAAAGAGCGGTGCATGGACTTAATCCTAAAAATCTCGAGCATTTTTTCAGGGCAGTTGGGCTCGATCTAGTATTGTAGAAAAATTTCTAATAATAATAAATCAGAAAGGGGGCTGGGGATGAGTGGATACTTTCATTGAACACAACGTAACACCTTAAATATCGTAACTTAAAAGCTCTATTTTTCATAGTCTCCAAATTCTTCTTGTTCCCAAATAAGACCCTCAAGATACTTTAGACTTTAAGCTTAAGAGAAGTAAATGCAAATGGTAGGATATTGGAAGTACCATCAAACGATTATGTAGAAGTTTTAATGAAAGCAAAAAAATATAAAGCGTTCAGCATCTACAATATTACTGCAGCGAACTGTCTAGAATTAGACTCAAACACTAAGGGTACTACATCCCAAATGATGTGTCAGATTCCTTCAAGATTTCGAAGTTGTTTTCAAAAAGAACTGTTCTTAGTCTCAAATTTTAATATAGATTTCATTTGATATTCATTTGATTCGACAACAGATCAATAATCTCAAACGATAAACAAAGTTCAAGCACTGCCTTTCGCGTGAAACATGAAGTCGAAATCACTTAACAAGACAAATTTTAGTTATACATCATATGCTTATTTTCGAGAAGCTCAAGATCTACATAAGTGACTGGGAATGGAGCTTAGCAGAAGAGACTTTAAAAGTGATTGTAAAAATTCCTAGTCTAATAAATTGGGCTCATCAGTGTCTCCACTAAGCATTCCAGATAAAAATTCGGCTTCAAAACTTAACCAAACCAGACGGTATGATCCAGTCGAGTGTCTTTCACTTTGACATAACTTGTAACCCCCATTGAATCTTTAATTTATATAAGAAATATGTATTTATACCTGGCTCCCTAGAGATTTGTATAAGATGTACCGAATTCGTAGTTTCAAAATAAATTAAACCATTCAAAAATTTATTTGTTTTCAAAAAAACCAAGAAACGGAGCCAAATTTGTATACGGACTACACCTTCTAGTGGTCTGAAATGGACCTATTTGGAATATTTTATTCGAATTTAAGTAAGCTAACCAAACATTTTGAGTTTTTAGCTAAAATAAGTTTTGTTTGTTATTCAATAACTTAAAAAAGGAGGGGCAGGTTAACTCATATTAGCCAACCAACCAACACCACACCCCCACCCTTTTTTTTCAGACCAGACAGACGAACATGTCTTAATTAATTAAACTTTTTGTCGGAAAGCATTAATTTTAGTGGTCTGAACTTGAGTTCTATTGATATTATTATTAGACTTGATATAAAATACACCAAGGTACGCGTGACTAGCAGTCCGATCTGCACCTAAATGGACTATTTTATAAGGATTAGTGTTAGGTAGACCGAATTTGGCTTTTTATTGTAGCAAAATGAACAACAATAATATGAACTTTTTTTCATATAAAAACTCAGGATGAGGAGTAGGTTTGCGTGGTAAATATCAACCATTGCTTAGGGAAGATGGGTTGGCATTTTTATTGAATATAAATTAGGTGAAGAATAAATATGAGAATCTAAATATTTAAACTTCAAGGCTCTATCTTTTATACGTTCTCGTTGGTCATATGGACAGCCAGAGAGACAATTAATGCTGATCAAGAATATATATACTTTATGGGGTCTGTCTCGGTTACTTCTTCCTGTTACATGCACTTGTACAAACCTAATATTTCCTTTCAACCCTATTTTGTATAGGCCTAAAAATTTCCTGAAAATTCTGAGAATACGAATGGAAACTTAAGCGAAATTTGTTGAGTCACTTATTAATCTTCTGCAAAATATTCTTCTAAAGTAATTAAAGATTCTACAAATAAAATAGAGTATTAAAACTTCGTTTCAACTCTATTTCTTATATTCCCTTCACCCTTTTTTTAGATACATGTTTCACAATTTTAACGACTCTTCCGACCCTATTCGAGTTGTTGTGAAGTTGTGCATGCAAGTGTTACAATGCAAATAAAATCTGCAATTTTTTGTTGCATGAAAATGCTGGTGCAACATTTTCCACAACACATTCCGTACGCTTTATGTCAGGACCGACTGTCTGCCTGTTTGACAGTCTGCATTTGCAACACAAAACTGCCCAACTTTTAGCTATCAGTGCAGTGCGTCATTCAGTCAGTCAGTCAGTCTGTCTCTCTGTCTGTCTGTCGGTCCAGTTGTCATTCTATGACACTTGGTTTTGGTTGGATTGGCTTATCTCTTCTAGTTGATCATATCAACAACAATTTTGTGTGTAAATTAATTTTGCATATGGCTTTGTACACAGCACAGCGGTTTGCCTTCAAGCTCCACTCGACTGTGCTATTTTATGATTTTCTTTTGCATTTGCTTTGATTTTCCACACAGCGTGAAAATCCCAAACATACTCGGAATGCTTTGCGTGCGACATGTTTGTTTGGATATTCGCTTAAATTATCGCATGCTAATTTTATTTGAAATATGTATTAGGAGAGAATGTATGTTGAAATCGAGTCGATAATATGCGAATAATTGCGGCATTTTCGAAGGTGAGAATTGGCAATTAGTTTGAGCATAATGTGACAGCTAAATGCAAATTGCATAACCTAAATAGTTGCTAATATATTTCATGCTTGGATGTGCTAAGTGCGAGCTTATATATTGCGAAATCTAGGCTGATAACGCAATTTAACGTCATTGAATAAAATAATTTTTCATTTAGGCTTTATGAATTGTGGTTTACTAAGCGATTTTAGTGCTATTCTATACAATTTGATTAAAGGAAACGAGTCCTTAGTTATTTATGCAGATATCAATCTTGATTTTAGAATAGAAACGAACACATACTTTCACATAATGCACTTGGTTGTGAACCAGCAGAGAAAGAAGTTCAATTTGACTTTCATTTCATTTGATTGGCTTTGCCAAAGCAACACCTGACGTCATACAAACAGCATTTTCAGCTTTGGATATTTAGAAAAATGGTCGTCATTGATGTAGACTAAATGTAAGTTTATTTTGAAGAAGCAAAGCTAATCCGTGACACTGTTCAACCGTTCAACCCAATGATCACTATATTATGTAACACTGACCATCGAGATGTTCCGCAGAGAGTCGAGCAGTGATTACTATAGCATAGTGCGTGGTAGATGAATATCACAGACGGAAGAGGTTAGTGCAGTTCTGCAACGACCATGGCATACCGCCTATATTACATCACAATAAGTATTGGGGAAGCACAGTTATTAATAACATAGAAATTTTTGTCTAAGCAATAGACTAAACATGAAACTCTTGTTATTAACTTTTGTGAGTAGAGCCATACATGCTAGATATAACTTTCTGTAAGCTGTCCATGGAAAAAGGTCTTAGAGGCAAGCAGGTGTCACAGCCACCATCCATTCAGATCATCCAACAATACATTTTGAAATACAAAGGAAAAAATATTTCGGATATTAAAAGGAAATCTTAAGAAGACAAAACTGCGAGAATTATATCTCACAGTTATCTGAAGATTTGGTAGTCAGAAAAGTAGAAGTTCCAGGGACTCTCTTGAAGGAAAACATACAGCACAGAGCGTACTCTGTATAAAAATAAATAAATATAAACAAAGATAAACGCAGAAATTATAGATTTTTCTGATAAAGTGACTCATCAATTGTGTCGCACTCTCGAATACATCAAAAAGATTCCAATATCAAACCTACATAGGCGGGACAATACTAGCTACCTGCTCAATGCATTTTTTTGTAGATAATAATGGAGACTAGCAAATACGATGATCATTACTGCAACAGAGTTTATTGCAACATACTCCATACTCCTCTTGAACACAAAGAAACCACAGTATGTGACTTCGACTTCCTAGATATAGAAGGAACCTTTTGAGAACACAAGTCATGCGACAATATGGAATGAACTAAGAAAAAGTTAAGTACATCTTGATCATCCAAAACAGAGGACTAAAAAAATAACACAAGATTAAGCGTACTATTTACTAGGAAACAAAAGCTCCTAACAAATATGGTCCTACACTCAAAGAAAAAATTTTCCTAAAATTTAGGAATCATTACCTAAAAAATTTTTTTTTTTTACCTAAAACAGGAATTTAAGGTAAAATTTTGCCTAAAAATGAATTTTATGACCTAAATTAAAAATTTGTTTACCTAAAATATTAGGAAACTTTTAACTTAAAATTCATTTTTAGGCAAAATTCCGGTTTTAGGTAAAAAAAAATTTTTTAGGTAATGATTCATAAATTTTAGGAAAAATTTTTTTTTGAGTGTAAGAAATAAAAACAAAAAACAAAAAAAAAGATCGAATAGGTAGCAGTGCAATTCTATCTAGTATGAAGGAGCCAATTGTACCAAGGCATTACTAGTATGTAGAAAGTTCGCTGGGAAATCATGGGATGCAACCCGAAAAACATGCTGGGCGCGATTATGCACCACAGAGGCAATGTGCACGTTCTCAATCATAGCTTTGCATGCAATTCTAGATTCAGCACCGCTTCATGTAGAAATTAAGTTTAAAACTACTCCTTCGATGAAGGCAAAAAACCTCGAAGATTCAAAAACAGTCTCTCAAAAAGGACACATAGACCCTTAATGTTCATGAAAAGAGTATAGGCTAAGAAGAAATTTACTTTTTTCATCAATAGGTCCACATATCACACAACATAACATAATGTGGTGTACGGATGAAGCTTTGACAAATAGTGGATTGGGCATCACTTGATAGAAATATCAGCATCTTACAAGTTGAAATATGTGCCATAATTAGCTGAAGGCAGCTTAACCTAGAAAGATGCTATCACAATTGTGATATTGATATAAATATATATATGATTCACACAACATCGGAGTAGTTCCCAAATGAAACAAACTATATTGAGCGAGCAGCCAAGGATTAAGACAAGCAACGCTAGTACTAGGGAGTTAAGACTTGGGCAGGACGAAGGTAGAGATATAAGCTGAATGTAAACTCTGCGACCATGTGCATGAGACGCTTCTACATATTCTCGCAGAATGTAAAGCAGTAGCTAGATGTAGGCTCCAAATGATAAGCTGCCACATCGTCACAGTAGAGCAGTTGAAACAGTTAGATCATAGGAAATTACTATGATTTTGGTTAGTAACAACCTGGAAGCCAACATTATTATTAAGAAGGCTTTATGAACTGGGATAAGCATCTAAGATCTATTGTTCGTTCTTTTGAGTGAACAATAAATCATATGCAGTCGCTAATTCTTAAATACCCGTACTTAGTACGAGGATTGCTACATATATTTCTAGTCTAAGCATGAAAAAACGTCAGGGCTGTACGTAGGATGATCAATTCAATGTTTTGAGTGTCCAAAAACTCATTTATTACAGCTGAAGTGTGAGATCGTAATGAACTATAATTGGTTTTGGTCGGAGGAAAACCTCCTCAATTCATGAAACACTTCAGGCAAACAAATGGTTGGTTGTATACCATTCAGAATTGACCGTCCTTCTTTCCACAAGCGGCACGGTCGCAACATCTCCGGATTTCGTGAAGAAACATGCGATCATTTGTGATCGATGTGCTGCGCGAGCGAGTAACTGTTATTGAATTTTGCTCGTCTTGAAAGACCCAGACGGTCGACTGCTGTTTTGTTTTGGGCTCATACACATATATTCACGTTTCGTTACCTGTCACGATTACGTAAACGTCTTTGACTTTTCTTCAGCCTTTGCTTGCACCAATCGACACGAGCCTTCTTTTGAGCGATTGTCAAATTATGCGGTGAACCAACCTTTCTGACGACCAAATATTGTATGGAATATTTTATGTATGCTAGTCATACTAATGCCCAGAGATGCCTCAATCTTTCTCGATTCACCGACAGCATCAATGTTTTCTGGCACCACTACCGATTTTTGACGACCTTCACGAAATTTGTCGGTGAGCGAACTGCGGCCACGATTGAATTCGTTGTACCAGTTTTTCACATTGGCCAAGGATGGAGCTTCATTACCAAAAGTTGATTTAACTTCCTATTAAATTCCATTTTTTTTGGCCATGATGAATTTTTCAGGTGCAAAGTGTACACAGTAAGTTAGGCCTAAAAAATATCACACTTTACGATGGAGACGTCAGATTGCATCTGGGAACATGTTTTGTAGCTCAGGCTAGAAATATATATAGCAGCCCTCGTAATCAACTCAATTATTGTTCCTAATGGTAACGTTTATCGTTTACATATTCTTAATCAACGAATATGTGTTCTTAATCAGCATCGAAAGCTGAGTTTAATAGCTCAATAGCTCGTCTGTCTATTAGTGCAAAAGCAGAGAATTCTCAGGACTATACTAATTAGAGCCAGCAAACTGGCATATTTAGTTTCCACTTATACATACGATGGAATTTTGTCGGTTCTATTGAATAAACATAATTTTGAACAGCTTTTACTAGTACATTCTAATGCATTTATGGTATCATTTATCATTTATTTTAATTACAATTATTTATCAGGAAACAGTATATAATATGCATATTAAAAACTTGACATATTTCCTGCTTTCTTACACTCTCATATCTCATTTCAGACTACTGACCAAATTATGCAAATTCCAAGGCACTCTCGCAAATATGTCATAATAAACCTATTGTATTTAACTGTGCCATAAGCCATAAGCAGATACACATATAACAAAGTACTCGTATAATTTTTCATTATGCCACATTCGCTCATAAATGCTGAGACACAAAACATTTGCCACGATGCCGAGATACTATCAAATAATTTCCTAGTGAATGCCCAAATAAAGAAAATATTGTATCATAAAACTGGCAAACTAGACAAACGAATTCGTGCAATATGTACTTGCACATTGGTAATACAAAACTTTTCACAAAAAACTAGGAAAACAGGTTAATAATGCAATCATAAAAATACAAAAAATAATAATAATAAAAAGACGAAAAGACGACACTTTCGTGACTAGCATGCGGCTGCCGGAAAGTGAAAGGTGCCCCCGCATAAACAAAAAAAAAATAACACCAGACAAATCGAAGAACGGGCGTCACATCTGCCTGCCTGCCAGTCAACATATGTTGAGTTGACTGACTGACTGACTGACTGACATGGTTTGGAATTAGAGTTGTGCTAAACAAACCAAACACCAACATACTTAGGTTCCCTGCTGGTTCAGTGACATTGCATATATTGTACGTGTGTACGGCCTAAACTAAGCAGCTAACTTGCAACTCATGCGCATGCATTGTTCGATTGTTCGTTCGACGACTCTCGTATGTGGCACGTTTGGCAGCAACTTGTTAATCGTAAATATTTCTCTAGCCTCTTGAACTCGATATGCAACTGCACAGAAATATTTAAAATATTCGCTTTTCATGTACAATCACCAAATGCAATCGCCGCCTTGTCGTATGGTTTTATGTCACCCATTGGCAACTCGTAAGCTTAAATTTTTTTTCTTTTTTTTTTCTGGCTTATGTCGTAATCAATGTTGCTGCACATCTGCCACAAGCTGCATCCATCAAACCGTGCATTAATCACACCATTAACGACTTACTGAAATCTATGAAAAATCAAAAGTGTACACCAAACAAGAAATAAAGCGCTTTGAACAGTAGTGGAGGGATGGAGATACTTAAAACCGAAAGGCAACATGCCAAATGTTTTGTTAGTCTTTTATTTTTAATGTTTTTAATGGCTTGTAAAAATAATTATAAAAAAGTGACAACATAATCGAGTTTAATGGTCAAATTGTACACAATTGTAAACTTTAAGATTGAAGTTGTTTAAAATGAAGATTGACGTGAAAATTTAATAGTTAAAATGATTTATCGTATAGAGGGTTGTGCTACAAAATTGCATAATAAAATCCAAATTGTTATTTTAGAAGCTAAATTTATTTACGGAGTTTTTATTCTATCTTTAAAACTATAAAATTTGCTTTACTATGAAATTTTCTTTATATATTTTTTATAACCCATAACTAAGAGAAAAGAGATGCCGAGTGATATATATTCAACCTTTTTCATTCATAAACTCAGAAAGCAGGGACATACGTACAACCCCTTAGAGAGTTGTATACTGCTTATCTGAAGAGGTAATACGTCCAAACTTGTAGGCCTGATCTTTTATAATCTCCAAGCGCTTGACAGACAGACGGAAATGTCTATATCGACTTGATTTTTTTGTATGGAGGCTACCCTTTTAGAGGTAATAATTTGACCTTTATAAATTTTTTAACAAAATTGACTTTAAAAACACAAAATTTTATATTTGTAGCCGAATTAATAACACCTAAAACATAGGCATAGGTTGCCCTATAAGACGCTTGGTATATATGTCACAGTCACCAACTATTTATTTTAAAGGAAATTCAATTATATACAATTATAAATTATATGATGACCTAATTGTTTTCCAATAGGATCTTAAATCTAGAGGTGAAGGTGACGAAAGTGACGACGTTTTAACATCCTGCTTGGTATTGCCGTGGTCAATGGTCTGACCAAGCGATTGCTGTGGTACATCAATCGGTCATTGCATCTGCTTGAAAGAAAGGACATTTGTTCCTCGATGGTAGCCAAACTTAGGTCTTTATATTAAGTTGAATTTCGAACAAACCAATTACAATGAGTTATTGAACATAACGCTTTGTTTTGTAGGGTTTGAGTCTGGAAATTTGTATGCAGTAACTCCATGTTGAATGCAGTAAGAGAACTCGTATTCGCATCTTGAGCTATAAAACACGTTAACATCGTTGGCAAATGACACAATAAGCATTTTCGATGATATATTGCTCGTGGTCACTGCATCTGGGATAGAAAGATCCGCTGTAAAGATAGAATTCAGAATAGGTCCCAAGACGCTACCCGACTTAAGACTGGGTTAGTGGCTGTAATACCCGATCGCACTTTAACAGAATAGTTACGACCTTCTATAAATGAACACAACATTAAAAATAAGGGTGCCGGGAAAGCATCTTTAATCTTGGCAGAGTGCTTGCTCCGGTAGAACTTTCAGCGTTCCGTTCAAAATTCCGACGTGCACAGAAGCTTTGTTAGGCCCTGTACCGAAGGTACAAGAGCCTATTGGGTTTGTGCAAATGTATGTAACAGGTAGAAATAATGGTCGGAGACCCCCCAAAGTTACCCCCATTATGGCCAGGAGTGATAGAGGAGTCGATATAGCCATGTCCGTCTGTCCGTCTGGCCGTCTGGCCGTCCGTATGAACGAAAGGATCTCGGAAACGGTAATAGATAGAGACTTCGTGTTTTTTGCATTCGACTAGGACTGCTCCGGAATTTTACAAGTTTATTTTGAAATCTTGCCCCTCCCCCCCCTTCCCCATAAAATCACCCCCAAGGCTAAAAATTTCCTCGGCACAAAAAAAAGTAAGTATGCCAGTATAAAGATATCGTCTTTCTAAGCCAAAATCCAAAAAGTTCATCAAAATCGAATAATAAATAACGATTTTATAAGCAATTGAATTTGAGCGACCCCCCTTTTCGTTTCATACATAAAAAAATGTTTTATAAGGCACTTAGTGGTGCAGTGAGAGGTGGTCATGTGTTTGGTCATAAGCTAGGGGAACATTTAGTGTGTTTGTTAGGTGACCTGTGCTGGTACAGGGCCTCTTACAGTCGGTTACGCCCGACTGTGATTTTCTTACTTGTTTTTGTTTAGACCATGTATGGTCGTTTTAACTTGAAGTAAAGTAAATGGTGCGATAGGCAGATCCATTTGCAGTGGTGAAGTTAGGAAGCCTTCCGTTTCACTCACTTCTTCTCTGGTCGCCAAACTGAATGGCTTAAAGCGTACAGCTAGATGCGTTGCAAAGGCGTTCGGCAACATCTTCCATACACGTCCAATATAGGTACGTGCCGAATCGGTTGTCTTTTGCTACTCCTGGTTGCTTTCCATAGCGAGAATGAAGCGTCACTGCTGGTGTCCATGCCTTGCAGCATATGGTCGAAAAATTTAGATCGTTGCTCTTGAAGGGCTTCTTTAAGCTTTTAACAAGAAGCTTGCCACACAGATTTGTCGCCGCAGCTGTCTTTTGTCTTTTTAACAAAGCTCGTAGTTCTTAGGATAGAGCGAAGTAGTGCGGGCCTCAGCAGCGACATTATTAATTTTATTTGAAAAAAATTTCCAACGTAAAGTTAATATCTTCGCCGGAGTTAACTTCCATATCCATATGTATTGAGTTTTAAGGCTTCTCTGGAAGGCGGCGATATTCGTGCTCCGATTTATAAGTCTCACAACTGTTGAAAATGGCAGCTACGTCCAAGGTAATAATAAGAGGAAGGTGGTCCGAGTTAAGGTCCAAACATTCCTGAATGCTAAGCTTAACATGAGGTATGGTTCGGTATATGGCGAAGTCGATGCAACCAGGCAAGTTGTTCGCACGGCAGGGATACCTTGTGGGGGCGCCTGTGGTAACATGTCAACACTGGAAGACTGGATATAGTCTTAAGGATCTTGCTGTACACATGGAAAGACAGATGGTAATGTCTAACGAGTAGTAGTGCAGGTAAGCCTTTGTTGCACGAAAAATTGGGTGTGGAATGCGTTGCTGCAAGACTTGTTTCAAAAAAGCTGAACTTCCTTCAAAATAGGTATGGAGAGCAGTTAGCTAGATCGAGTCAATTGAGATCCTATCATCGTGATACGCATAATTCCTGACGCCGAGATGGCGTCCAATGGCAACCGAAAGGCGCGCCAAAGTTTTATTATAAAAATCGTCAAGCACTGCTGAGGACGACTTAGCGCGGCTGTTGACAGATCGCGCTACAAATTGGCATCGTAATAAAAGACAGTGTTACCAGCAATGGAAAAAAACTGTAGCATTTGAGCCCAAAATATTCAATCGATGTTGAATAAAATAAAGATTCAGCACCTCGACACATTTTATACTTTTAGTCGAAAGGGAGATTTCTTCGTCAAATTTGCTTATAAAATGAGACCAAGGACCTTCACAACAATAACTTGCCTATAATGCAATATATTTGTTTTTTATATCAATTAAATCTTCATGCCAGACAATCGATGAATCCATACCAAATGATTAAATATATTTTTGTTTACTAATTTGACACCACCTCTTAGTCCTTTTCTAACAAAAGATAATCTGAGTAGCAAGCATAACCGTTTAGCTATAATAACTACAGCACTTTTGTGATAATATTTAAACCATAATTTTTTTTTTAATTCACAAATGTATATGAATTCATGTCTCTAAATCAACAGATAAAAATTCCGTATTTCATTTTGCTCTATTTGCTTTTTGCAAAACAATTTGCTATATCTGTCCTATCCAATTTAATTCATAATTGCTTCTCTGCAGGCATTCATTTGTAAATAAAATTTATTTAAAATTGCCAAATTATTGCGCAATTGCAAATAAATTCACACGTACATGTGCACACATACATATATGGATAGCTACAATATATATCACAGGGGAAAAAAATTGTATATCTTTGTATATAGAACGATATACACAAATTAAAGTCAAATCTCCCTGGGCTACTAGAGTACTTACTTGTGTACATAGAAACAAACCTGAAGCCACAGAGTGTGCATAAATGTATGTCAGCATTGAAATTTGTAAATGAACAAGGATACACAGCCCCACAGAAAAGTAAAGTGCGGTGGATTTCCGTTTTAAATTTTTTTTCTTGCTTTAAATAATGTTGCTTAAAAGCATGGGAAGCCACAATAAAAAAAAAGAGAACAGGAAAACAGGAAAGTGTATTTGGTGAAAAAGTAGCTTTAATACCTCACACTTGAGCTATTGTCATACTTTATATATACAAAAATATATAAAGTCGTAACTGTATCCGAAACAATTGTCTCCTTAATAGCCAATAATGTGCTCATTGTGAGCTTTCTGAAAGAAAAAAACGCACAACACCTTACCAGCTTAGAGAGGACAAAACATACAGATTGCTGATATAAAACTTGACAGGCAACAAGCCAGTAGAGCGTATCCAAAATGACTTCAAGCAACATTGTCACAACGCCACCCGTGTACACAACCTCCGGCCCAGAAAGATTCTGCTTAAGGAAAATGCGGTAACAATGGAGAAGCTGATCCCAAACAAATTTTTCCTCATGGATTTAGTTCGCGTTGGCATTTAAAATCAATAAGATTGGGAGTCAGCAAGTCTTGAAAGAAATCCCGAAGAAGCAACTGAACGCTATTTTTTGTCATAGATGCCAACGGTTCGGTCACACTAAATATTATTGCTTGCGACTCGAGGCAGCCATAGAGGCTCTCACGACGAAGGTTTACACACCTGAATGCATGTTCAAAGAAATTTAAGAGACTGATAAATAAGAAATGTGCCTCAGTTAACTTAATTCCAAAAAGTGTACACCTCGGATGGTGGAATGCCCGTGGGATTGCTGCTCACATTGAGGCGTTAAAGCAGTTTCTCACGGAACTTAATTTAAATGTGATGCGCATCACTGAAACATGGCTTCAGAAGGGCACACAAATCTTTATAGCTGAATACAATCTCCTCAAAGCAGATCACCCCAGTAACAGGTTAAGAGGTGGTGAGGCTGTGCTTATTAAACAAGATAGTTCGTATTTTTAACGTAAGCGTGTTAGTACGGCTAAACTCCAAATGGTTACCATCTAATTTGACACCAGTTAGGGTGAGTTCGTCGTTGTATTTGCCTCCGAATCTCACACGGGTAACTTCAGAATTTCAGCAATTATTCCATGGTGTGGGAAATATATTCCTTATAGGAGAAGATTTTAATGTCAAGAATAGATGCTAGAGTAATTTTAGAGCGGACTCAAGGGGTCTTACCCTACTGGATGCTGTGCAGAATTCATCGGCTCTTTTTGACTTTTTCGTTTACTTCATCGTAATAACGTGTGCTTAAATACTGATTACCAGCTTTCATCCGACCATCTTTCCTTTGTAGCTGTCTTTCACTAAGCTTTGAAGATTAAAATTGTTGCCGATGATCTTTTTTAATAAAGTTATTTTTGCTACTCTTCTTGCTTCTCATAATAATACAACACGATGCTCCACCTGCGCTGCAGGCACTATTTCTGATCAAAAGAAGGCTAAGAATACAATAATGTCGCAGCCGGTTTCCCAATGAGGATAGAGTCGACCACAGAGTAGAAAATAGGGTGAAGAAATTCCAAGTTCTTGGCGCATGTCTCCCCGTATGACTCGATAAAACAATCTCTATGGAAGCTGACGAGCAGACACAAATAGCAGGTGGTCCCTAAATTCCCAATCAGGATGGCTGACGGATCGTGGGCAAGATCTTCAAGCGAACGAGCAAAGACATTTGCGGACAACTTGTAAAATCGCTGTCAAGCGTTTAGTTTTACCTCAACGACTAGATCAAATGAGGTCCAGTCGGTGATTGATAGACCCGGCTCTATTCTTCAAAAGAAACTCCTATTGCAGATGGGCTAGAGACTGGGACATATTCCTAAGCAATGGAAGAAGACAAAAATCTGCTTGATTCATAAGGCTGACAAAAGCCCCTCTAAATTGGACTCGTACCGGCCTATTAGTCTGCTGCCTACGGTTTACAAACTATTTGAGTACTGACTATTGGACTTTCAGTTTGGATTCCGTAGGAACCATTGAATACCTAAAGAGCTTAATAGGGACATTCTTGAAGGGTGTGAGACCAAGGAGTACATTGTTGCCGTTTACCTTGACATTAAATAGGCATTTGACCGAGTTTGACATGGTGGGCTGTTAAGTAAGCTGAAAAGTCTGCTGCCGCCTCAGCTGTGGTTGTTATTGCACAGTTATTTGCATAACAGGGCTTTTTCCAGTATTAAGGCCATTATTAAGGTCCAGTATTGAGGCCATTCGTGCGAGAGTTCCACAGGACAGTATGTTGGGTACCTTGGAATATTTCTTGACAGGCGCCTGACTTTCAGAAAAAAACATCTCACTCTCGCAGATCCTAATTTTTACACATCCGGCTCGAACGACCAATGTTAATGTCTGTACGTTTGGGGAGGCCAGAGCGAATTTAATTGGAGTGGCGCATTTTAATTACAATTAAAAGCCTTTCTTGAGGTTTCTAGCTAGTAGACAATCTGCTGTAAAAGAGAAATCTTTGCGGAGGAGGCGTAATAACGAATCAAAATGGTTTCTGTGGTCCTTCGAGCCGGATGTGTAAAAAATAGGTTCTGCGAGAGTGAGATCACTAATTTCTGCGAAGATTGGTTTAACAACCGGGAAAGTCGGCAGCTAATGTCTTAACTTGGACAAGACAATTGCTGTGACTTTGATCATGAATCGTCGATGCGTTGAACAGATGTCAAGAATAAGATGACAAGTCTTAGACGAAGATTGTACTACACTGCCACACATACCTGAGATACTTGTCAAGACTTTCTCATATGGGGAGATTTAGACGATTGACAAATGTTTTGTAGATGAATGTTCTCTGGGAGCCATGGTCCTCTAATGCTTTCAATGTGAATTGTTTACCGGCATGTTCAATGGATACCATCGCTGTGGGTAGAATAACTTTATGATTTTTCGAGGCGAAATATGACTGACTGAGTGGAATGACTTATGAGTGGAATGACTTTCGACCATATGTAATTTCTTTGAGATAGAAGGTTTCCCTTTTAATGCGTTCATTTCGGGCTTATGAAGTAATGTGTGGTGTTTTTTGTGGCATAGAGCACAAGTGAAGGTGCTCCTGCAGTCTTCGTTCTGGTGTGAGTAGGCTAGGCAATTGAAGCATAAATTTTCTTTTGTAACAAATTTTTTTCTCGCTTTTACGGATAAGGCTTCAAATTATTGGCAAAGTTTGACTTACACAGTAGTTCTGTGGAGATAGTATGTGCCCTTGGATTCGGCGTTTTGTGGGAGAAAATATACTTTTGAGTTTGTGTTTGTTGTTGAGGACTGATCTTTGGTCTCATACTACTAACTTTTTCGATGACTTTAAATCTAGACGTGAGAAAATCGTCCGAGTCCAGTTGGGAAGCTCGGATTGGCCACTTAGCCATTGTTCCCATAAAAAGAGCGTATCTTCGGGTAATTTTGTTAAGCACAAGAATACGAGAATGGGATTCCAATTACATGTGTCAACATCATGAGACGTAAGCATTGCTAATGGCTTGAATTTATTAAAGAGAAGATTCACTTTCAAATTGTGCTTGGTGATCAGAAAATAATGATTTCAACTAATTAAGATTCTTTTATTCTCAAATCTTGATCTTTGTGATATGAAAAGGACTATGGTGAACTTGAAAAAGACTGTAATTGGCGGCATCGATTCGATTCATCATACTCAGAGACTCAGTTGTCTCCTTCAATATAGAACAAACTCTATGACAAACCAATATGCACAATTCCGAACTACATATATATGAAAGGTATTAGAAAAAGCAAAATAAAAAGAAAATCTGCATATTTGTGAGACAATTTATTAAAATAATTTTGCCGCATGCTATTTTATTTACTGCTGCTGCCTCTGTTCTGCTGTTTGGCTGTTTGGCTGTTTGGCTGTGGGGCATATGGGAATTTACATATGTAAAATAATATTTAAGATTTATTGAACAAAATCAACAAAATGAAATATGCAGAAACCAAATAGCTATAAGCATGGAACAACCTGTCTGGAGGACAAACAGGAGGGAGCTGTTAACCGCTCGTTTACAAAACACAAAATGCGGTTTTTGTTTTGGCAATGTGCAGGATTTTAGCAGTTTATGCCAGCAGTTGAGAGCCGCCTCCACTCGATATCATAATTTGTTCATTGTTTCTGACAGCATTGTTGACAAAAGCAAAATTTTAAATTAATATTTGTTATATATATTGACAGATATTTGTGGTTTTTTCTGTGCCGAAATTTTCATTAACGAATTTTAGAATTCAATTAGCATTTATTAATTTTTGAGTAGTTAATATCAAAGGACATACTACTACTCAATATAAACAATAAATCACTGAGTAGTGCCGTAGTGTTTAGCACGGCTTATTTTAGTTGCACACTTGAAGCCGTCACGCGTGTGGATATGTCACGCACAGGATGCTGTGAGTGTTTATACTGTTTGTTGCGCAAAAGACGCAATTACTGTTGGCACGGTTGGACGGACACTTGATGTGTGTAGTGAAAAGGACATACTATCATTCGCGCTTTTCAATGTTATACACGCAAGCACTCAAGCATGTCCTTTGTCAATGCTTCACTTCATATCCAAGTTACAATGTGCCTTTTGTCGTAGCGCATGTTTGTCTATTTGCAGATGTCCATTTCAGTTGACATACTGTATACACTTCAATTAAAGCGTAAATAGGGTATTATCAATGTGTCTCATGTTTGTTGGAGTTCGCAGCTTAAATTTAATGGCTATAAAGTACTGATCTAAGCTAAATTGACGAATGCAACCAACGAACACTGCAGACACTGGAGAGCGAAGTTTAATGGAGAGAAACACTCATGAACCAACAGAATTCGGCTTTAAGAGTTCATCACGACTTGATAAATATCCGTTGTTTAGCTTTTATTCTAGGAGAAAAAAAAAACGGCTAACGGTACACCAATTTAGTACCATTAAAATAGAGAGTGCACCCCGAATACTGTGGAGCTTACGGTATAGAATGGTATTCAACGGCTACGCATTAACGAATATGAGGACTTCTCATAAGTCCATCGCCCTTTAATCATAAATCTCGGAATTACTGCGGAGTAGTTCAACATAAATCCATTGACACAAAGTTTAATCTTAATATAGAGATTCGCTCCTAACGATGATGAGATCTTAACCACAATATGCATAATGCCGCAATGTGAGACCTGTTTGGAGAAATGACGGAAAATCAGATCAAAGAAAAACTAGTCAAAGCGAAGTCTGGCTTCTTTTAAACACAAAACCTAGCCTGAAGAGAGGCTTTAATCTTTGAATAAATGTAAAACAAAGAAGGAAGAAGCCGATGACTTTGCTCACGATCTTGTGAAACGATTCAGATCACACGGTCGAAGTTTCGATCAAATCAATTCGGTTATATTAACTTTCGTAAATCGCAGAGGAGAGCGTTACCGGCCACAATCGAATTACCAGATGCGGAATCCTTAGGTGAGAAATTTCCAGGTGGCGGGAATCCCAAGTGGGGCAGTTCCCAGGCGAAGGAAAGAATCACCCGGTAGGAAGGAATCACCCAAGTGGAGAAATACCCCATGCGCCGGAAACACCGAGGTGGTTGATGGTGAAATCCCCAAGTTAGTGGAACCCTCCATAAAGAAGGTGAAATAGAGCACCGTGAAAGGTATTAGGCCTGTCATATCAGCTCGGGTAAATCAACTTTTGAGAATCGCCGAGGACAGCGTTTCCGGACCCAACCGAATTTCTAAGTGGTGAATTCTAAGGTGAGGGAATCCAGAGAGCATCCTACCGGCGAAGGAATTCCTTAAGGCAATGGAATTACTCAGGCGGAAAAATCCTTCCAGATGTAGGCAACCCACAGGTGATGAATCTCACAGGCGGAGGAATCTTCCCAGGAGGAGGAATCCCCTAGGTGGAGGACTCCCCCAGGTAGAAAAATCCTTCTAGGTGGAGGAATCCTTTCAGATGTAGGCAACCTCCAAGTGATGACCTTTGACAACCGGGGTCAATGATCTTGGACCCATGGGGTCAATGTCAATGACCTTTGAACCCTGGAGTCAATGACATTTGAACCCCCGGAGTCAATGACCTTTGACCCCAATGGTCATGAGAAGAGTTTAAATATCCAACGGGACAGCAAGACAGACCCATTGTCATTTAAATAGGTATTGGGGCAATGAGTATATATGATAGCCAGAGAAAAGGCTCTCGAAAATAAAGTGGTTAATGCGTCAATGAAAAGAACGCAAATAATACCCCCAAATATGGCGTAACCGAAAAAGCGGTAAAAGTATGTAAGGAAGGGTAGCTATGCTGCTCTAGCAAAAGGCGTTAAAATCGCAGGTTTTCCATTATCTTATTCGGAAATTGTACTCTCTCGAGAGGACCTGGGTAAGGTAAAGGAATACAATTCAGGTCAAGTCTACTACTGATCGATTGTTAAGATCAAAGCTGGGCGAAGCGACTGAAGAATGTGGTCCCAAATTTGAACGTGTTGGACAACGTGCAGTGGTGATGAAATCCCCAGTCTACACCTCACTATTCTGTATATTCCGAAAAGAGAAGTAAGCATCCAAATGTGTTAGACACTTCGCTATAAGAATGCTGGACTACTGCTTTTGATTGGAATCGATTAGCAATCCATGCCAAGAATTCAAAACTGATAGATTCAACTATATATTCAGGAAAATCCCAGAACAGCAGAAAAAGGAATATAAGGAACCGACTTTAATGTTAAAATTTCAACTATTTCCGGTTTTGTTCGAGTTCGTTGAGCTATACTAAATAAATTATATCAAATTCTTTCCAAAGGATGCTTGCAAAGGGCATGACAGCTTCGGTTTTGCGGCAATTAAAAAGTTTCTTGTCCTTTTTTTTTCCACACTCAACTTGGATTGACACTTGAAATAAACTGACATACGCAGCGAAATTGCGCAAAACACAAACACAAAGACATACTCAGAAGGACATAGCGTCTACAAGTACGCAAGTACAGACACACATAGGCCACACAATTGTGTGGCGGCTATGCTAGTTGCAACAAACAAGCAGCCATGAATAAAGAAGCTGTGGTGCGTTGGTAGCTGCTTAACGAGGAAAAAAAAAAAAATTCAAAAAGCTGTCAGAAAATAAAGTTCAAGGATAACTTTTATATGCCTCACTCCAACAGCGCCGAGCGTTTCATCTCGTCAATGTTTCCTTAACACAAAACCGCACGCATCGCATTCATTGCATGCTTTAAAATACATTTAAACTGCAGATAGTTTTACTAGACTACCTACTACGCGTGCATGCATATGTACATAGTTTTTGTGGCATTTGGCTTTATGAATATTTTTGTGTTGAAATGTCTTTTGCACATTTTGGTATGCAATTTTATTTAAATGAATTAAACATCATCATCAGCATCGTCTCTTAAATGGAGGGTGCACCACAAACAGACAGACAGACAGACACACTTCAGTTGAAAGTTCATGCGTTCTGAAGTCACGTGCCATTTAAGCTATATAATAATATATTTTTTAAAAGGTTGTACCAGTTTATATTGCGTATATAGGGGGAAAAATTACGCATACGCAAGGCTGACTGCAAACTTTTTTGCGCCCTATACATGAAGTGTGAACTTTAGCTATTGAGGCTATAAAAGAGGCTACCAAGAAATAATTGTAAAGAAATCTTCTTTTTTGCTCTCGGCTCAAGAAACCAATAAAAAAAAATCATAACTCTATTGAAATATGGGAGATTGTTCATAGGGAGTAGGTATCAGCTAAGAAAGAATTTATTTTTTTGAATCAAGTCATGAAGGTCTTCACAATCTCATAAATCTCAGGACAAATGAACGGAACTCTTAACAAGTGCATGGTGCATCTTCAAAGAAATACCCAAAACCACGAGTAAAATGTAGGGATGAGCCTGGTTATCACCCAGTGCTATAGATCTTTTGGATTTGGCCACAGATGACAGCAGGCTTCTGATGGTGACCAAACTATGCAACCATCTAATGTCCGGCCATGCAGGATGCTTACTGCATCAATTGTGGAGAGAAACATGTTGCTTGGCGTAAAGTCTTTCGAGTCTTGAAGTCGAAGGGAACCAGTGCAAAGCGTTTGACAATGTGAAGACACAATTGCCTGACAGCAGTAGTAAATTGGAAGCCCTCACGATTAAAGTCGACACAGATCAAATCAATGATTAAGGAACTGAAGGAGGACAACCAGCTGCTCAAACAATTATGCCTCAAACTTATGAATACCAGCCCATTTATGCCGCGCCCACGCTGCCTTGGATTGTGGAATGCCCCGGGTAATCAGGCCATGCAAAGGAACTAAAGATGTTCCTCAATGAACATAAACTTAACATCATGAGCAATACTGAGACCTGGCTACAGCCTACAATCTCGATTTTAATACAAGAATATGATATTCACAAGCTGGAGCACCTAGAAGCTTTCGCATATCCAAGATGTGCCAGTGAGGACGTCTTTTTTACTTGCTCTACAGACAACTTTAAGTTGGTACTTTGCAGATTAGGAGGAAAGTTTCTTATCGATGGGGATTTCGACGCCAAACACAGGTTATGGGACAACTATAGAGTGGATGCGAGGGGCAGGTCTTACAGAAATCTGTTGTATACTTTGCCCAAATCCTGGCTGGCGGTCAATTGAAACACTTCCCAGCGTTGAGAGGAAGGAACGTGTGAAAGTATTCGCTGAAGATTTAGAGGTCCGCTTTTAGCCATTTGCCCTGGTTAGCTATGACTTCCAAATGCGCCAATCACTGCGCAAGATATTACGACGCATATAAGAGATGGAAGACCAAGAAGGTTCCTGACGCATGAGGATAGGCTTGATAACATCACGCTAAATGCTTTGCTGACCAAAGCGGTGGTCTTCTTGGTCCTCATCTTTAACGCGGTGTTGAGAATCGAAAAGATAAAAAGAAAGATAGCACCCTTTCAGTTCGGGTCAGGCTTTCAAACTTTATCTTAGACGGTTTTCAAGCCAGAGAGTACGTGTGTTGCATTATGGCCTCGTATTTAATCTCTTCCGTCTTAGCTTTTCTCGTTAGTACAAAATTATTTGTCCGACAGTATTTTCTCCATTGTTCTGGATGGGGCGGAGTCATCACTGAGAGCAATCAAGGTTCGGGTGCCACAAGAAAGCGTACTGGGGTCAACGCTTTACTCGGTGTATTCTGCCCAGGGATAAATGTGTCCACAATGCTACCGATGTGCTCCAATTATATCTTCACGACTTTAGAGAATTTTTAATACGCTGAAGCATCGGTTGACGGATGACTGTCTGGGAGCCTACCTCTAGAACAAGCTACTGGATAAGCAGCCTGGACACGAATACTTGGCGGTCTATCTGGCTATGCGGCTCAATTGCAATACTCATTACAGCGAAATAATAAAAAAGGGAGCATTTAAAGAGGCTTAAATTGCGGCGTACTAATACAATTTATGAGCTTTTCGCCATAATATTGATTTTCTGTCAAGTTGGTGTTCCCGAGAACCTGAGGAAACACCAAAGATACGCCGTGGTTCTCTTGGGAGGCTAATAAACAGCTATACTACTACATCTTGCAAGTTCTTCTCCCTGGATGCCCCAGGTGAAACTGAGCAAACGTTGCGTAATATACCTAAATAGAGCGACATAGGGGAGGTGCTTCGAAAAGCCAAAATAATACATTGGCACAAGTGTACAATAGCTCACAAAAAAATTATTGAGACATCAACACATTCGAAGTTCCAACGAATTGATGAGTGGAGTACCAATTTTTTAAGGTGACTTTAGACGAATATAGCCTGAGGGACACCAGTTTAAAGTCGCCATTTCTATGACAGAATAGAATAGTCAAGATGCGCATCCAACATGACTCAAGCGCAGTTCTCTAATTTGTGGTTCGATAAAGATATTGGACCTGTTTCGGAGGAGGAGGAGGAAGGAGACAAAAAAATTTGTTTTTCGCTTCAACATCTCTTCCACAGCCACAAATAGCCTCGCTATAAATTATAGCAACTAACTAAGACAATATCCAAATCAAAAACTTTTAAGGCATTCAAGTTTCGATTGCACCGAACTTTCTATTCTATTTTCTCCCGGAGATCAAAATATCTGTTATAAGCTTTTTTGGTAATTTTGTTTTCCATTTTGTTTTTTTCTCTCTGTTGTTTAAACAAAATAAATAATGTAATAAATCAGTGAACACACAATATGTCCTTGTGGTATTACTGAACAAAATGAAAAAAAAAGACAAACAGGACAATGAAATAATAATAATAGAGCTCGCTCGCCAACGCTCGTTCGTAGTTGAACTTTTGCACCTGAAACTTGAGTTTCCCATTTATATATTTTTGCTACTTAATTCCAGCTGTCAGTGTTTGTGTGTGAGGCTCATAAATAATATGGGTTTTTTTCCTTCGTTTCGTTTCTATGCTAAGCTTCGAAAATATGACACAATGAAATATAATTTCGTTTTCTTGCTTATTTCGCGTTTAAAGTAAAATTTTTATTTGATGTAATTTGATGTAAAGGTACAACAACAACAAAAATTAATGATTCTTTACTTTTAAACTGCTTTACTTTTGAGCTACGCCCTCTGCCTGCCTGCCTGCCTGCTGCAAATCGTATTCATTAAGAAGCTGCACAGCTGCTCAGCGCCTTGTTGTCCTTGCCAACTTAATGACCAGCAGCAGCAGCAGCAGAAATTGCAACAGCAACCAGCAGCATGCACTAAATCAGCTAATTACTTCTACTTCATTTTTACTTTTACTGCACTATTTTTCAGTGGGCGTGGCTCTGCCCTTTTTTGTGTTGCATGTGCAACTACGCTTGTTAATTTTGCTGCAGCAGTCGGTAGGAATTCATTGTAATTATTATATAATTCCTTTGAGTGGTGCAGCCTTTTGAACTTAAATAAGCCGCATTGAGTGATTTTTAAGTGCTTCAATAAAGTTCATAAAATAGTATTTTTAATTACTTGAAGATGAAAATTATTTGTTTTTTGTTTATTTACAAATTTTAGATGTCCTTTAAGTATAAAATATTTACGTAAGCCTCCAGAACACCCTTCACGAATAGCAACTTTAGGTCTAAGCTTGAGCAGAGCCCTACAGTTGCAGAGTAATTTTATGCTAGTTTCATCTTTTTCCAGACCAAACAACAATCTTAGATCTTCATTGTTAAGATGGTTAAGAATCATAGTCGTGGGATTATGATGTCAGAATGGTTCGTGTCCAAGGACTAACAGGTGGTTAACGAGCCTAGTGAATGGTATAAGTTCGCAGAACCATGTGGAGTTAGCGATTTAGATGTATAGAGGGAGGGGAGTGAGTGATCACAATATAATCCATTGAGAGGGGCGTTAGGTGGAGCACCCTTGGTATACCCCCACTGAAGTCTTCTGGAGTCTGAGCAGTGGTGAGCTGGTACAGCGAGAGCTAAACGCTAAGCGTCGTTGGGTAAGGCACCTACGGAAGCAGTTGTGGATACGCTCAAGCAGGACCGTGGCATGAGGTATCCTTAGTACAAAAAAGTCGGATTGGCATGAGTTTTTAGACGAAATAAGGAGATCGAAAGTCGAAAAAGCCGCCAGGCCTAGATGAGATCACTGGAAAGATGAGAAAAAGCATCTGGAAGCTTATCCCAGAATATAAGTGTTCTCTGTACAGTGTGTCAGTGAAGGCTATCCAGGTTCTTGAAAGTGTGGCAGCACAATTGTGCTCTTAAAGTCTCCGCGAAAAATTCGCAGTATTGCACGCTCTTATTGAGTCTACTTCCAGTTCTCGGCAAGGTCCTTGAGCGGGCTCTGGTTGCACAACTAAATATCTTAGTTGGAGATCGAATGGCTGATGGACAGTTCACGTTCATGTTTGTCCTTGGCATTTTTTGTGGACTTTATGGGCTATGCAAGTCCTCATGGGGGTTACTCCTCTTGAACATAAAGATTAAGAGATAATTTTCTTTGTTTCAGTTGTCTGTGGTTGTTTGGCGATGTAACCTTGGTATGACGGCAGACTAAGGCTATCTATAGTACACACTCGGATTTTTCTTCGTGGGCCCACGAAGTGTACTTCATCGCTATTTCGGTCTGTCCCTTGGAGAGGACGTTCAGGGAGGCCGTTCAGGGAGGACGTTCGTGGTGGCCGCCCAAATGCAGGCAAAGCTCCTTCGGCAGGGATGATATTTTTGCGTTTACCCGACAAAACTGCCTGTCTTGATTGCTCCTTGGTCTGTGGTGTGGTGTGATTGATCCATGGTTCGTCTACGGCAAGGAAACTATGCAAAAGCTTGCTCGGATTGTGGCCAAACATCGGGAAACAACTCGGTCACTCGGTTGCGTTTATTGTCAATTATGAGAATCCATCGCGCTGATAGCTATTTCTTGTACAAGGTAATATACCTGCTCAGTTAAGATGCCTACATCCTTAGCCACCCCAAGCAGTTTCATTCGCCCCTACTCGGGCGCCAGTGCAAACTATCAATTGATGTAACTAGATAGCTGAACCGTGCAACCCGTAGACATAAAACTAGAGTCGTATTCCTAAATTGCAACTCGTTGTGCTGACTCTGACGCAACATTCTCTATGTTACAAGTTATTTGACATTTAAAATTTAATAAAATTTCGAAGTGAATAAATAAAACAACCAGGCATGTGGACTGTCGTCTATAGGAACCTGTTCTACATATTTTGAATAGAAACGCATTCGTTAGCATTCTAAATATTAAATGCGACGTTCTGAAAATAGAACAAACTCTATTTACATTCATGTACGAGTACATCCTTTCATTCATATTAATTTCAGAAGCCACATTTGATACGCTTTATCAACAAACAACACCGACAACAAAGTCGCTTTTCAATTACATTCTAAATTATGCCTAACAATTATTGCGAAAATCCATCCACATAACGAAATGGAATCATTTAGTGTCTGTCTGCAGTAACTCAGTAATAACGCACAGAAAAACATATTAATTACTATTTTAATTGAATTAAATGCGCAATGCCGACGTCCTGCGATGCGCTTCAATTAACAAAATTGCAGGCCGTGCATATGCAATGCGAGCCAATGCGGGCAGGAGTAGAGCAAAAGCTTTTTGGCAAAAACAAAGTCAGGCGGCACACACATATGTTGGCCAACAGTTTTGGAGCAGTTCGACTCGGACTGACCGACGGGACTGATTCAGAACACTTGGCAACAATTGCCGCCGAGTGGCAAAAGCCATTCTGAGTGAAAATACTCGTAATCGTAAATTGTATAGTTTTTGAACTTGTTGGGTTGTATGCGTAGAAAAACAAACCAACACACACACACACATACTAATGCATTTAAGGACACGCTACGTATTACAGAAAATTGGGTCAAAGCAATAGAATTGTTAGAAATGCTAAAAGTGCGGCAAAGCGGCATTATGCAGTATGTCCAATACTTTATATGGAGCCCACATGCATGTGCATGTGCGACTCCTGCTAATGGGCTGCAATGTCCTGAATGAACAAAAACTATAACCGAATTTCGAGAGTTTGTTATAAATTATCTGCAAACAGTTTCAATTCGGTTTGAAATTTGCTTTGGTTTTAGTTGTGTCCCATTGCACCAATGTGTTATTCTGTTCAATTTGCCGCTGCCACTTCATGTCCGCAGAGAAAGTATAACAACGCCCTTCAATACCCTTCCATTTGCTTGCTTTTTGTTGCAACTAAATTTCTGCAAAGTTTGTTACAAAATGATTTGCAGAATATTTTGTTGTGTTGCCTTTGCGCAGTTTTTAGTAATTTACTTTTATCATTTATATACACACTTTATACCCTACATCAATAGTGTAGAGTAGTTATATTCATAAATCGTGCTCCGCGATACACATCAAGGCTAAATATTTTAATTTAAGCCTGATTTGTGCGTACGACCCGACGGAAGAGAAAAAAGACGACGTTGCTAAAGATGAGTTCTATGAGCGCTTGGAACGTCTATACGAGCGATGTCCCAAATACGATGTCAAAGTCGTGCTTGGCTATTTCAACGCCAAAATTGTGAAGGCCCAACCGTCGGAACATTTAGTCTTCACGACACTACCTCCAATAATTGAGAGAGGCTAATAGATTTTGCAGCATGTCGGAACATGTTAGTTAGTAGCGCCAGATTTCCACAGCTCAACATCGACAAGGTTGCATGGATGAGTCCCGATCAAATTACACGCAACCAATTTGATTTGTTTTTTTTTTTTTTGGTTAACATTACGGGGTCCCAACATTGACTCGGACCACTATCTTGTCGCAACCAAGGTACGCACTAGGCTCAGCATAGTGCACGCCACACGTTCCAACATGTAACGAAAGCTAGACGTCGGCATACAGAGTATGTCGGGCTCAATCTTCCAATAGGAAGTGATGCTGCTCGCTTACGCCGATGACATCGATATCATCGGTACGCAGAAACGGCGAGTCAGCAAGGCATTCTCAGAGATTGAAAACACGTCTCGGCTCATAGGTCTAGCAGTGACTGATTACAAGACGAAGTACTTGGTGTCTTCTCGCACTCCGTCATCGTGTCTTGGGCGGTCAGTGACGATGGAGAATTTAAGCTTCAGTGTTGTAGAAAACTTCGTCTATCTTGAATCAGAGATAACCAGCAACAACAATGTCAGCTGGTGATTAGACAAAAAATCATGTTTGCAAACAGATGCTTTTTTGGGCTGAGCAAGCAAATGACAAGTAAAGCTCTCTCTCGAAAGACGAAAATAAAGATCTATATGACGCTGATACTCCTGGTCCTGTTATATGGCACTAACGCATGGACCGTGATTGAGTGAAATGAAACAGTGTTGGAAGTCTTTAGGAGGAAGATTCTTCGCAGGATATTCGGTTAGAGTTGGCAAAGAGTTCAGGTCCCGTATGAACCGCGTGCTGTTGGAGCTATTAGATGATGTTGGCATAAAATTCCAGCGGCTGCACTGGGCTTGACACCTCATTAGAATAGATGAAAGAACTGCAGCACGCATGGTTTACATGGGGGGCCCAAACTTGATTGACGAGCGGCACGCATTGTAATGACCAGCTATGGAAAGATCTGAGCATAGTTGGCATTCAAAACAACCGGTGCCATTGCGAACAAGACTACACCAACTGATGCGCCTTCATGAATGCGGCTATGACCGAAGGCATCTAAGTACGAACTCCTTTAAGTAGTCCGATTTGAACCCTAATGGAATATTTTATTAGGATTGATGCAAAGTTTACCAAATTAACCAAAACAATAACATTTGCATAGCATAACAACTAGATACGTGGGACAGAATTGTATAGAGGTACCACTTTTATTGGTTCGATCTAAACCTATATAATTTATAATGATTAATATAAGATAGACCAAACTTTCAGAAGAACGGGAGCATGGTTAGTATCATCATCTCTTAGGAACATATAAACAAGATACCTGTGGAATAAGAACATCTAAATATCCTAACTTGAAGGCTCTATTTCTCACATAGTCTCCAAATACTCAATGTTCATACGGACAGAAATACAGAAGGACATGTGTATATTGAATCATTTGCAGTTGGTCAAAAATATATCTACTCGATGGGGTTGACTCGCCTCGCCTTCTTTTTTACCTTATATAAGCTGGCACAAACGTAGTATACCCTTTTACACTATTGGTAGAGGGTATTAAAACAATCGGCAAATGGTCATTGAATAAGAAATATCTGAAAATTAGCGTTCGGAATGCAATGCAAATGTTAATAAGGTATCGCAATTTAATGAACGTTATTCAGTCTTTAAAGGTGGTTAAAGGTGCTCCTATATTATGTAAACTCTACACGTGTTTCGGTCCACTATTTTACATTGGAACTCTGAATTGAGTTTAAATACAAGTTCGACTGAGTGCCCAAGGGTTCTTAAATACTTCGACATGGTTTAGCCAAATTATACTAGTGACTTGATTCAGTTTGCTAGATTTGATTCCGTTCTTTTTGAAACGTTTTGACTTCTTTGGAAATTTAATTGATGTATTCTATGGAAACTATTAGAAATAGCTTCTCGCAAGTTTCCCCTACAATTAAAATAAATTACAGAGTACAAAAGCATCGACCTAACCATAGTTCATTTTTTTCTTCGTATTTCAAACTAAATTTTATATAGTTTGTTTACAAATCGTTGCCAACAAAAATTGAGCATAAATTTTGTCGTAGATTTATTTGTGCGTCTATAGGACTCGTGTGTAGCTGGCTTCATTTTTGCTGCTGTTTTTGCAGATAAACGCCAACATTTGGTTCTCGTTTATTTTTTTCGAGAATAATACTTTCAACAACGACTTTTTTTGCATTATGTTTAGTTTATGTATAAAACATGCACACACACACACACACACACACATATATATGTATACTACTTTGCTGGCTAAGATGCTTTTGTTTAAATTACCCACAGAAAACAAGTAAGAAAATACAGTCAGGCATAACCGACTGTAAGAGGCCCTGTACCAGTTCAGGTCTCCTAACAAACACATTAAATGTTTCCCGAGCATATGACCAAACCTATGACCACTTCCTACTGCACTAATAAGTGCCTTAGAAAAAATTTGGTTGGATGGGCAAAATTTTAAAATAAACTTGTGAAATTCCGGAGCAGTCCTAGACGAATGCAAAAAACACGAAGTCTCTATCTATTACCGACGGACGGACGGACAGACGGACATGGCTATATCGACTCCTCTATCACTCCTGACCATAATGGGGGTAACTTTGGGGGGTCTCCGACCATTATTTCTACCTGTTACATACATTTGCACAAAACCAATAGGCTCTTGTACCTTCGGTACAGGGCCTAAAAAATATAAAAAGTAATTTTTGCCTTTAAGCGCACTTGGCATGCTACGTTTCGCTTGAAATCATCTACTACACACTCTACATCCTACTAATCCTACAAATATTATAAATGGATGTATGTATGGATGTATGGATGTACCTCACTTACGGCTAAACCGCTCAACCAATTCGTCTGAATTTTGGGATAGAGATAGATGGGATGATGGAAAAGAACATAGGCTACGTTTTGACAAAAGCGGAGGGGGCGTTGCCCCACCACCCAAATAAGCGACAATCAAAATTTGTCATATCTTTGCATCCATTTGAGGTACAGAGATGAAATTTGGTATACATGTTAAGAGAATGAGGAGAAGAAAATATGTTAAGTTTGGACGAAATCGGAGGGGACGTTGCCCCACCCCCAACGCTTGTGTTCAAATTTCTTTTAACACATTCGCAAGCAGCACTTTTCAAATTATTTTACAGTTTCTTCATGTACATGAAATTGCTTTAAATAATTTGGTCTTCCATGTTCATTTGCTGTAAGAAAAATTTTTAAAAAGAATACGATTATAAAGGACTAGCTTTAACCCGCGACTTCGTCAGCGTAGTTTTCGATAAAAAACTAAAAAACACGCTTTAATAATAGGTCGAACTAAAAAGTATAAAAATTTATAAAATAAATGTAAAATAATTAACACAAATATTCAAATTATTTTACATTTATTTTATAAATGTTTATACTTTATAGTTCGACCTATTATTAAAGCGTGGTTTTTTAGTTGTTTTTTTAGCGAATTCTACGCGAACGAAGTCGCGGGTAAAAGCTAGTATTTCATATGTAGACAAACAAATACGCAGACACATAAACACGACGCACAAACTTTGGCTGGGAACGCATCCTTTTAGCTAGAAGCAGCAGCAGCCAACCAACTGAACAGAATGTTTATCGCAAGTTTAAGTCTTTCGAATAGCAACCAACAGCAGCAAAATCAGCAAAAAATTTATATGCAAAAAAGTTTGAAAAACGAAAACAGATTTAAAATTTTTAATATTCTACGCGTATGAGTATATGTGTGCTAGAAAGAGATTGGTGAAGAAGAGATATATACGAAGAAAAGCAAATATGCGACAAATAGGAAAATTGCGGTTTCCGCATGCATTGATGACTGGCACTCGGGCGTTCAATGCATAAGGATTCTTGGAAATACTTAGAGATTGAAAGCGCAGAGAAGTGTTTTGAATGATTTTAAATGCTTTCTTATATACCCTACAATTGAGTGACTCTGTGCAGAAAATAACAAAATAGTGTAGCTACAGTGTGCTTAGAATGAAAAACTTAAGATCTAGTAACTCTGCCCATAAAATACAAAAACAGGGTGTCAATAGGATGCTAATAAAGAGGCACTAAAGTTCTAATTACTCAGCACATAAAATATTATGTCCTTTCGAGTACAGAATTTCATATCCATAATATGCTTACTTCAAAAATACATTCCCATATAAAACCCTCCTATTTTTAATTTTTTTATGTATAACGGTTGAACCAATATATGTTGGCTTCTTTTGGACAGAAGCCTGACATACATATTTTTGGAGTTAGTCCAATAGAAATATGCTGCCCTTTACGGTTTTTAGGGTTGCTAAATGAATCCAAAATTTGTTTAAGAACTACAATAGCCATTGGAAGTCATGTAGGGTAATTCCAGGTTAAAACTTGTTAAGGGTTATACATTTTGTAGTTTCAAATGTAAATTAAATATTTGATGAAATTTCAATTTTAATATAAAAATAAACATATCAAATATCGTTAAATTCAACGCCATATGCATAGGGGAGAATATAATAAAACATTTACCAGCGTGTTTATAGTGGAGGTGACGTAGGGTATAATATTATATAGTATGCCAAACAAATTAATCATTGTCATAGTCTTCTATACACAATAGTCCGAAGCCGATTCTAGCCCCTAATGCATAGCGGAAATTGACTTTTTGTGATTTTTCTTTTTGGTTTCACTTCCTTTTCATCTAATTGCAAAAAATTTGAAGCTACTACTTCTACATTAAGACAGACAAACCTCAGGTTGGCACTATGGTCGAGCACTTCGAGCACTCGAGTATATGGAAGCTGATCAAAAAACAGAACGCATAAGGTATATATGGGATCGGCTTCACTTCTTTATGCCTATCATAATCTTGATATATACTTTTATCATGAGAAAACAGGATATAACAAGTATAAAAATTGTTTCTTCTTTCAGTTTATCTCGCAAAGATTCACCCTATCTTATATTTAAAGCTAATTGATATGAAAAAAATTTGTGGAATGTAAAATCGTTGGACACGCCTTGATGTCTCGAATATGGTTGGGATGATATGCCAAACACGAGCCTCTATATCCTTTGGAGGTTGTATTTTTGTTTGGTTTTTAGGCCCTGTACCGAAGGTACAAGAGCCTATTGGTTTTGTGCAAATGTATGTAACAGATAGAAATAATGGTCGGAGACCCCCCCAAAGTTACCCCCATTATGATCAGGAGTAATAGAGGAGTCGATATAGCCATGTCCGTCCGTCCGTCTGTCCGTCTGTATGAACGAAAGGATCTCGGAAACGGTAATAGATAGAGACTTCGTGTTTTTTGCATTCGACTAGGACTGCTCCGGAATTTCACAAGTTTATTTTAAAATTTTGCCCCTCCCCCCTTCCCCATAAAATCACCCACAAGGAAAAATATTTCTTCGGCACAAAAAAAATTGAGTATACCAGTATAAAGATGTCGTCCCTCTAAGCAAAAATCTAAAAAGTTCATCAAAATCGGATAATAAATGACGATTTTATAAGCAATTGAATTTGAACGACATGCGAAGTGGTCATGTGTTTGGTCATATGCTCGGGAAACATTTAATGTGTTTGTTAGGCGACCTGAACTGGTACAGGGCCTCTTACAGTCGGTTACGCCCGACTGAAATTTCCTTACTTGTTTAGATTGAGATGATTCAAAATAATATTTTAAAAACTTAGTCTTATATTAGTTCGATCGGACTTATAGTAGAAAAAATCATTATTTCATATATAACATAGTGCTAGCAAGGTGACGGATTATTTCGAAGTCGTGAACTCATAATTGGAGCATTTTTACATGGTTCAAACAAGTCTAAGATCATAGCAATTGCTCCAGTTATTCAAAAGTTATTGACTTCAAAATTTTAATGCACGGTTGGAAGTCCTTTTTCATTACATCAATATGAAGACAAGTGCGACCGAGGATCATCGAATATTATTCGAAGTTTACAGTGACCATGCACTATGTGAGCAATTGTATAGGAGGTGGTTTGGGTCAACCTTAAAACGAAGAATTGGAATCATTGCTCTATGTGGATCAATGCCAGATTCTTTAGGATATAACAAAATTATTGGGAGTGGATGAGTACACAGTCAGCAAATGCCTTAAAGCCATGGAATTCAATGATTCAAAACTAAAGAAACTTGGTGCCATAGAAAGTCGATTTTTTGCTTGTATACTGATCCTCGAACGCAAAAAAATGGAAAAACAGATTCATTACGACAACCATAAGCGCAAAAAGTCATGGGTTTTGACCGGCCAGCCATCAACATCCTTCGTAAAGCTGAAAAATCATGGCAATAAGCTTATGCTTTGTATTGAGAAATTAATGAAACGTATGAAATGATCACGGGGTAACGCTATCGGACTCTACTAATGCGTTTGAGCAGCGCTCTAGAGAAAAAACAACCAGAATATAAGGAACCGCATCATGCCAAACCAGTCAAGACATACTTGGAAGCGCTAAAGTGGGAGATCCTACCACATCCGCCGTTTTACCATACTATTGTGGTCGATGGTTGTCTGTCCGGTAGTCTGTCTCAGCAGAAGTTCACTTTATATGTACAATACAAAAAAAAGTTCGATTATAAGAAAGCCTCAAAAGAAGAGTCGTTGTTCCGAGCTGGTATCCAAAAATTTGGTCTTTTTAAAAGTTTAACATAAGAGCTACAAATGTCAAAAATTTTACAAGATATATTTGCCTTTAGTTTTGTAAGCCATTTTCATCCAAACAACTGGATCAACTGCTAAAATCTTGGGGTTATTATTAGGCACGACTGTAACATATTTAACAGTTCAAGGTCTCGAAGCCTTTATAGATACAAACTTTTGGATTTTATGCTAATATTTTGAAGTTGGAATATTTGAATAACTCGATATTGGAGGCCAAATTGCCAAAAGGTTGAACAACATTCTATTCAGCATCTTCAAATTATGTTCAGCCTTCCCTTTCCTGTTAAAAAAAAAAGAATACCAAATTTATGCACAGTGGTTTTATTTACCTTGCAAATGTTAATCAAGTATCAAATATTAAAGTATTATAAAAAAAAGGTAACAACAACTCACCCTCATATTTATATACGAACCACCATCAGCCCAAAAAACATAATATGCTAATATTTGCAATAGGGCACTTTTCTTTGTAGCTCTGCACTCTTTTCATTTTCAAAGTCAAGCAAAGAAACAAAAACAATTTAAAAGAAATAATTCAGCAAAAGCAAACTCTTAATTTTTTTTACACCAAAGCAGTGCACAACTTTAAACACAGTTTTTAATATGAAAAATCCATTTGCCACACTAATTTGATACACGCATTTATGCCAGATATACCAATTAATATAATTAATTAATTATTTCACATTAGTTTTGATTTAAATAATTTAATTTGTTTAATTTTGAATGCGTTTAATTGTTTGGCCACTTCACAATGCAAAGAAATACCAGAGACTGATTATGGAAAACTGCAAAGCTGAGCATCAAAGTGAGAGAACAGTTTGGAGTGCAGAAGAGCGAATGAGCACGATAAGACGATTCTAACGGTGTTAATCAATTGCTTTGCAAAGGTAAGAAATGCAAACAGAAGGAAATTTTTTTTGCATTTGTGTGCTTGAACGAGGGTAGATTGAAAAGTTATAAAAAGATAATAAGTTTTTTTTTTAATTATTTATTTATTTTTAAGTTTGTATTAAAGAGAAACTCATAACGTGCCACTGGCAATTTGAGTTTATTTTTTAATAAACCTCATACAAAGTTTTGGAAGACAGCAAACAGCCGTACATCATCGACTACACTCTTCAATGAAATGTTTGTATTGAAAAGGTTTAAACAAATAATTGCTAAGGTTTTTGGCATATTCAAATGAAATACAAAGCATAAAGTAACAATATGCACGAAAAGCTTTTACACAACAAATATTTAAACAATAAATATTTTAAACAATAAAGCGTCCTTCAATTTGGGCAACAAGTGTGAAATTGCATTAAAACAAATATTTTTCATTTTTATTGATTAAACCGAATTTGTTTTCATTGTGCAACACTTTGTTTAGAGTAGTGAAAGGTATTTTCGTGATCAAATTTACAGCCTTCAAGTTAAGTTAAAATCTATGAAAAATATAATAGTCCGATATGGACGTATATGGAATATCTTATTAAAATTGAAGTACGGTTCGTTAATTAAACAATTCTTGTCTGAAGAGAGAATAAGAGAGGACAATTATTCAAACCTTAAGACTCTATCTTTTATAGTCTACATGTTCTTGATGTTGGACTTGTCTGCTTGACTGACTTGACTCTTTGTACGGGACCTACAAAGATTTTGAGTAAGATTGCGGTGAAATTTTTCGTTTCTCAGTGAGAATTAACATAAACAACAAATATTTTCTCTTATAAAAACACAGACAGATGACACAGATTTGTGTGTGGGGGCTGCCATTTCTAGATATTCGATATGAACATATCTATATGGAATATTTTACAAGAAGTGAAATAAGTAAGAGTTTGTTTTTATGAGAACTACCCATTACAGAGTAGTTAACACGTTCAGTAATCAGAATAGGAAGACCATATATTCAAACTTAAAGCCTCTAACTTGTATAGTCTCTGAGATCTCGACCGATTTCGTGATCCAATTTGTACCTTCTTGGAATATTTTATTAGGATTTGGATTTGTCATAAAATATACCAAATTTGTCATTTCACACTGTTCTCCAAAATCACAGAACCGATTTTAATGAAATTTTGTAAATATGTCTTGGAGAGCTAGGATGGTTTTATCCCTCTATTGACATTTGTATAAAGTGTGATGCTAACTCAAACATTTTCAATTTGTCGATCAACTCGAGGAGATAAGCTGTTGTAGATATGTCGGTCTGCTAAACTCTATATTTTTGATATATCATTTTTGTAAAGAAACTTCTTTAGCAGGCGTAGTAAATTAAAAAATTGTCACAAAAATTGTAACACTTGTGTTGCAACGGATAGATTGATATCTCTCTTTTCTGTTCCCTTTTCCTTATCTAACAATCTTTCAAATATTCTGGGGGAATTGCCTGAGCACGTCACAAAACGGCAACTTCCAACCAAAACAGTTGTTTTATCGATCTTTTCTCGTAAGTTCGGAGTGAATCCCTAAAGCGCGCCATTCAATGGTAACTCTAAAGCAGACTCTCGTGCCTTCTTTCTTTCTGTCGAACAGTATAGTGGCAGTAAATATACATACGGAAGAGCTATATTGCTATATGTCCGCCTGAAAGTGAAGTTCCAGTCACTTATGGGAAAGTGACCATGAAAAGTTCATAAATATAATCGATGCATTGCGGAATCTATTTTTATATAAGTCTTCTGTACGGTTGTATGTCTCTTAGATCGTCCCAAACGGCAAGTCCGATTTTGATGCATTTTGTTGTATCTTTGATCCCAATATCCCCCTGCAATCAAATTTTAAGGAAACATTTTTTATAATTTTTTTTTTTAAGATAGTAGTAAGAAAACCACAGCCTCCGCCCTTTTTTTTTTTTTTTTTGGTTTAAAATTTCAATAGCTAATGCATGTAAATGGGTTGGTCTCAAGTTTTATTGGGATATTTCAACCGAACTTCATATTACGACGGTGAAAAGTTGTATATCGGATGGACTGCATGCGAATACCGTCTCGTATCTTGAAAACGACCAAATCGATTAAACTATTTAAACAAAAAAAAATAATTCGTGTTGGTCTGAAAGAGATTCGTTGAAAAAGAAAACTAGCAAAAGTAGACCGAAAATTACGAAAAATTCGGAAAGAACAGAAACTTGTACCCTATGGAAAAAAGGTAAAGTGGATATATTCTGCATCAATAATATAGACATATCCGACTGTCCGTCCATCTGACAGTCTGACAGATCTTTGAGACTATATGAGATAGAGCCTCCAAATTTGTATATTTATGTTCTCTTATTCATTATTGAGTTAACTTGTATTTTATGAATGTGCTTACATATCTACCTTCTTTAAGGGAAGTGCAAACCTACTCCAAATTTGAATATATTGTATGAATTAATTTTTGTTTATGTTTGTTAATTTTGCCCAAATTACTAAATTTGTATTATTTTATTGTTAATTTTTATCAAATAATACATTTGGGTTCAGATGGGACCAATAAAAAAAGGTAGCACCTATACAAATCTGTTAGTTTTTGTAGTTTTTGTATGAAAATTTGTTTGTTGTTTCTGTTTATTTAGTTAGTATCGCCAAATTTGATGCATCTTGCACGAAATCTAAGAAAATATTTCATAAAGTTCAAGATCGCACCGCTAGAAGGGGTAGCCCTCATACAAATCGTTGGGAATAGAGTATCTCGTAATTGAGTTCACTCGACTCAAGCGTTCTTTCTTGCTACCAGGACGGAAATAACTTATATTTAATATTTTGAAATGAAAACAAATCGGAAAGATTTGGACAAAATTAAGAAATAATGTATATCTGGTAACGACACTTTACTGGCTAAGATATTTCCAACGAACCAAGTAATATTAAATAAAACAGTGAGAAGATTTCTCTCAAATTGTTCAATGAAGCTGAATAAGTTTTGCTTTATGTACAGAGTAGAAGGAAATACATGGTTCACTAGAAAAATAGACAGTGACTAGATTTCATATGAGAGTTATTACAAGTTTTCGTACATAAATTTATAAACAAAAGCCAATTTCCAACATTTCCCAAGCCTATAAATGTAGCATTTTGACAGCATTTTGTTAGTTATATGCATTTGTTTAAACTTTTAGCTCAAGAGATATTTAATTATAGAAAACAGAAATTGAAAACAGATTTATTTAAAATCCATTTACCCAGACTGCAGTTCATAAAGCGTTTATTTTCCCAAAAAAATATGGTAGAAATAATATCAAAAATATTTCATTTTATAACATTTCAATTAGTGAAATATTTTTTGTTAAAATGCATTTCAAAGCAAAATTTGTTGCTATTGGCTTTATATCCATTGATAGCAAGCAAAAACATGAGCAATCTGCTGCATTTTAATTAAGAGAGCGAGTTATGCAGCATGAATTTCAGCAACATGGCTTTTTAATAAAGCAAACAAATACGTTTTTGTTTTTAATAAATTTTTTCGTTTTTTTTTTTTTTGTGGTAACAAAGAGCATTATTTGGTAACCATTGTTTATCTCGAACCATTCGAAAGCATTTATTTAAATTTAATAAAGTTGCCAAACCGCATATTGTAATAAATTTGCGTAGATACAATATTTTGCCAATATTTATAAACAATTGAACGAACGGATATGCATATAGTATATCGTCTGCACTGGGCAGATAAATGCACGTTTTAATTCCATACAAATGCGAAAATAAATAAAGCACGCAGACTCACTTTCATTTGTAGCTCATTAAACAATAAAAAAATAATAACGAAAAAAAGGCCATAGCTGCCGAAGCATTATTATCAAACATTAAATAAACGTTATGCGATAGCCATAAATCAAATAATTTGCAAACAATTTCAGGCAGCGCACGAGCGTTGAAGAAGGGGAAATCTCTGTTGGGGGCTCGACTGACTTATGCTATGCGAAGAGTTCAAGCTTTATGCTGGCGATTTAACGCTTTGAAATATTCAATTCGAACGCATAAAATTACAATTTAATTGTTTTGCAAAATGTATAAAGACAAAAGCAACAACAGCAACAACAACAACATATTTCATATGCCTCGCAGCATTGTTAAATGAGTTGTGAAAAATATTGAACATAAAATTAGAAATTGTAATTAAATTGCATTAAATTGAATTGAATTGTCATTGAACTGAAAGCGCCGGCGTGTTGAAGCTGAAATAAATAAAAATCGAATTTATTGAAGGTACTGTTGGATAAAGAAAAAAAATGGGTAGATGTTTTGCTTAGGTTTGACCGAAACTTTAATATGCTGCATAGAATATTTGATATGGAAACTTTTGTCAGTCAGCACATATCAACATTAAAAATTGTTATTAAAATTGGCGCATTTTCATATTAAAAATATCTTTTTAAACTCTAATCAGATCAATATTATATTTTCGTGTCACGATCAATACTACATTGAATGAATATTGCTAAGATATCATTTGATATCATATCATATCACAGATTTGTCTTTGTAATATTAAAAGCATGAAATCCACGGAAAAGTGTCTTCTTAAATTCTGTTTGTATTACTTTGTACTAAATTTAGGCAAGTAGTATTAGATGCAACACTTTGCAGTCTTAAAATGAAGAATAATATTAGAAACTGGCAAGTGTTCCAGGAACCATCCACGAATGATAACCGTCTGATTAGGTTTGAAATAGTAGACAGAAACTTAGACAAAAAAACCAATTGGGAAAACTATTTAGGTGTCGAATGCAATAACTAGATAGAGAAGCAGAATCGTTCGACACTCTCTACATACAAAAGTTCACACCTCAAAAGGTAGAATGAACTACAAATTTGAAGGCGCATTTATTAGAGACTCGACTATGATACTACATGGTGCCACGACTACATAGAGGCATGATGATTGACTATAAAAGGAAGAGTACACCGTCGGGAAAATTCGCTACAATAAAGGAATTAAAGAAAGCAAAAAATTACTAATTACAGATCTATCTGCCATAGTTTATCATCTGTGACAGCTGCCCGAATTGATATGGCGATGGCAAACACGTAAAAGGTTGCAAACAGCTCAGTCCATAGACCCGAAAACTGCTAAACGGAAATTGAAGAAAGTAAAAAAAGCTGCTGCTGAAAATTAATTTCCCAGGCACTGCTTCATCGAAGATTCACATAAGAACAAACAGAATGAAACATAGAGGTCGCTAGAAGCTAATAAATGAAGAGAGAGTAAGATGTGCAATATCTTCCTTTGAAAACTTCGAGTTTCTCAAAGTAGTTAAAATAGTTAATAAAAAGGAGCAACAGAGCTGATCTTGACTCTGAAGAAGATCAGAGCCTGTAGTCGGACGAACACTCAAGTTTATTTCTTATCGCAAAAGCGGCGAAAAAGAACGTAACCTGTTCAGAGATTTTAGCATTATCGGATTAATATCTTCATTACTAAAAAAAAACAATATAAAAGATGAAAAGCGAGATAGTACCACATCGAAGTGCTTTACAACGAGAGCAACAGACATATACGACTGGCAAATTATTGACACTGCCTTACAGATTTTAATGGGAGCAATTAAAGCATCCCTTCAACGGAAGGAAGTATCGAAAAAAGTGGGATGGATACAAAGATGCAGAAATGGATAAAGATATTTAAGGGTTGTACATAGAAAGAAGTTATTTCATCTCATTATGGAACATAGTAGAATATAACCTTCTCAATAGATTCAGTGAAAATGGCAAACTATACCGAGATAATGCGGAAGACATATTATGGAAAGTAGGGACTGTGCAAAGAGACACTCTGTGACATAATAAAAAGAGAACTCAAAAATGTTGCAGAGAGGTGGGACATAACATTATGTCTGATATGATAGTCATGGTATCGTTTACAAGGAAACATATGCTTCATAGAAAATAAAATAAATTAAACTGAAAGGAGCAAAAATATCTAGCAAGGAGGTATAGCATCTAGGAGTAATGCTGGTTAGTAAACTTCTCTGGAAAATACATAACGAAGAACCAAGTGAAATGCATAAGAAATGTTGCATAGAAAAATGCACGAAAAATAATACGAATACAACCCAAAAACCATGTTCTGATGGTATAGTAAAGTAAGAAAACAAATGCCACTTTATGGTTTACTTTCATGCTAGAGCGAAAGAAGTCTCTTTCAATAGGGAGTTAAGCTACAAAGTAAAAGTAAGACAAAGTAAGCCTTAAGTGTTCATAAATAAATAATGCCTTTAGGAATGGTAGACCTGACGTTAAAACTCTGGAAGTCTTTGGGCAAATACGTCTATTTAAGCAGAAACAGTGCACGGAACAATTCTCATTTATAGATTGTCGCTATTTGGTTTATCGCATGACAAACCATTTAATGTTGTCCAGTCTTTCTTGCCGCAGTCCTCGTTCGGGCAATTAAATATGATTCAGTCTTCCAGAATTTGGGCTACTAAGCATTCGTCCTACTAAACTATTTTTTTTTTTTTTATGTCGATAGATTTCTCCGAAATAGAATGGTAACTCTAATGATGGAACCTATACTTTTTTGAGGCTTTGGAAGTGGTCATATATGAAATCCCTACATATATTTCTAGCTTAGCCATGAAAAAACGGTAATTTATTAATATTCACCATTAAGACGATACACTTTTGCATTCGCCCGAAGCATTTTGTGAAGCAGTTTAACCACTCCAAAAGAGATACCTCCAAATTATGCGTTTTGAAGGCATCAACAGCTTTTTCGGGAGTTGAAAACCGCTGTCCGAGCAGTTTATTTTTGATGTGAGGGAACAGGAAGAAGTCATTTGGTGCCAATTCAGGGCTGTACTCCGAATGATCCATAAATTTTTCGAGCTCATACGCATATATCCAAATTTCATCACCACTCACGCTTAAGTAGATGGCTTTTGACGCACTTTGCATAAATTTCTTCAGCATTTGCTTGCACCAATCGCACAAGACTTCTTTCGAGCGATTGTCATGTAATATGCCTTAATCTCACTGTATCTCACAACACGATCCTGCTTTATCAGTTCACACGCAGCATAGATAATTTCTGGCACAACGACCGATTTTTGACCATGGCCATGATTAAATTCGTTGCACCAGTTTTTCACAATGGCCAAGGATGGAGCTTCATCACAAAAGTTGTTTTAAGTTGATTTAATTCCATTTTTTGGACGAGATAAATTTTTCAGGTGACTGTAAAGAAACCAAATTGCGCTCGTAAGTCAAAGTGTTCACAGTAAGTTAGGCCTAAAAAATGTCAGACTTTATGATGAAGACGTAAGATTGCATCTGACAACACGTTTTGTTGCTCAGCCTAGAAATATATGTAGCAACCTCGTATTATCCAATAACATTTTTAATAAGTTTAATAAAACTAAACGAACACTGGCTATCGTTTTGGAGTTTCCGCAACATCGCACAAACAACGTTTGCCAAAAGCTTCTTTGCTTCTCGTTAGCCCATGCTTCTCCAAGCTTAAATTTTATTTCCTCATTCTTTGAACAAAAAAAAAATAATATTTTGCAAATTTAAATTTTGTTAACATGAGACATCATGATGCAATTTGAGCACTCGTTTGCCCAAGAACAAACTTCGTTTGCCAATACTACAAAAATTTGTTTAACATCAAATTAATTAACTCTAACTGAAGCTGTAGTTCGTAGTTGGTAGTCACTCTTGAGCACAAATTAGTATTCAGAAATGGTATATAGAAATGGTCTCTTTTTGTTCGCTGGGGAAGAAGCTTTGAAAACAGTGTAAAATTTAACCACAAATCGTAACGAGTAGAAATTCCAAAATCAGTTTTGTTTGCTTAACCCGAGAAGGTGAAAATTTTACACAAAGCACAGCGGATTATCAACTTCGCTCCGAACTGACTCAATGATGTTTATTGAGAATTGATATGCGTTTAAAACACATCATTCATTCAATATATGTTGGATGATATAGGCATTGTTGGTTGTCTATTTGGTCACGCATTAAGAAGCTTTTAAAAACACTCAAATCCATAGCAATGTGAGCCTGTATAACAGCTCTCATAAGCGCACAGATCTTCATATCGATACATAAGCTTCTTTGCGCTTATTTGAACCCAAGTATGTCTTAGGTATATATCCTAAACTGTTCCATATTGAACGTTTGTTCCATATTTTTTGGAGGCAAATAAGAAAATAACACCTCAATACAAAAAAAAAAAAAAAGAAAGAAATTTTCATTGAAAAACTTTAAAGCGAGATAGTTGCTATATTTTCTATTGATTTTCTATTCCAGCATGGCGAACTCCTTTTTTTAGGGCAACCATTACTAAATCCTGCAGGAAAAATAAAGAAACTAAGAAACATCCAGATAGACGAACGCAGCTAAAACGACTGAATACGTTGAACTAATCAAGATTATTCCTACGCCATATATGAATTCTCTGCTTCCTCATTCAATGTGTTACAAACTCTTCAACAAACTCTTAATACTCTTAAAAAAATTTAATGGTATAACAAAAAAAAAACTAAACGCTTTGTCAAAGTGAAAGGATATCTCAATATAGGCAAAAAAAAAAAAAAAAAAACAACCGATACAGCCATTCGAATTGAAAGTACTCCAAAAGCTAAATAAATAAAAACCAACTGAAAAACCGACCACAGACCAAACAAAAAAAAAAAATAATATAGAAAAAATGAAGACAAAACTAATCCAAGCGCGCGAATGGACCCCATGGGCGTGTGATATATCACCGGGTTCATGGCAACTGAACTGGCTACAGCAACTGTCGAGTAAAAAGTAAAAAGTAAAAAACAAAAAAGCAAAAAAAGATACGAAACTCAAATAAAAGCGCCAAACAAAAAACTTGCAAAAATGTTTGGCCAACTTAGGCAGCAAACATTGCCAACTGTGACAAGCGTATAAAAAATTGTCAGTTTTTTGTTTTTTTTTTTTTTCTCTCGCAAAAACTGTCAACCAGTCGAGCGAAAAAAGCAACGAAATACTAGCAGCGCCAAAGGCTTTTGTTTCGTTTTGATTAAAGTTCTTATTGGATTTAGCGTCAAAGTTCAATTCAATGTTTCTGCCGGCTGTGAAAAAGTTTCTTAATCGAATTTCGACTCTGTTAATCGAAACTGCTGCTGCTGCTGCTGCTGCTGCAAGTTGCATTGAATAAGCGAATGAAGAGCGATTGTGACAGCAGCCACTACTACTCACAGCAGCATAAAGATAAATCGCTTACAGCCAGTCAAATCATTGAAATACCAGTTTCAACGCCTACAAAACTAATTACAACTTCCATCAAAATTACATGAAAATTACATCGAAAAGAGATAAAACGAATGGAAACGTTTAGAAAATATTATGCAGTCAACACGCAAGCGAACAATGTTTATTGCTTCGGCATAAACGAATATTTTATACGCTGCTTTTAATTGGTGCAAAATATAATAAGAAAAATCGTATAATGTTCGCAAGTACTTCTGGAACATTATGCTACAAGCTAACATTCTTAAAGCTATAAACCAACGAGAATAGTTTAGTAATGAGTTCTACAATTCCTTGCATCATCTCCGAAACCACTGTGCATCACTGGACAACTGTGAAACTCGTAAGATTTATGAGCAATTTTTTTTTTTGTAATTTTATTCATTTTAACTGTGACTCAAACTGCGGTGAGATATCGATTTCCTCTTCATGGATACCATATTAAAAAAAAAGACCTGTGCTCATCTTTTTTTGCTTCTACGGCAATCGGCTTGTAGGGCACGCCCATATACTCCAATGGCTCTTAATTCGAGCATGACTGGCCGTGGCGATTTGTTGTTACCATTTTGAGGTTTGGGCTGCCAGCTGAGTTATTTAAGTTATTTAAGTCCGCCGGCGAAGGGTTTGTTTGGAGTATGCACCAACTTTTATGCAAGATATGGTCTGATGAACGTATGCCCAATGCATGAAATCTCAGTGTTCACTGTCCTATCTTTAAGAAAGAAGACCCCGCTGTTTGTGCCAACTACCGCAAAATAAGTCTTCTTTCCATAGCATAAAAGATTCTGTCGCGCATACTCACTGATGGGACCATATCAGTTTGGCTTCAGACCAAAAAGGTCGACCAGTGACCAAACATTCACATTACGCCTTATCTTGGAAGAGACCCGTGAGTTCAACAAAGACACTCATCACCTATTTGTCGATTATAAAGCCGCTTTCGACACGCCGATACGATCGAAGTTTTTCGACGCCCTGTCTGCACTAAGTATCCGTGCAAAGATTGTCCGTCTTTCAATGACGACGCTATCTACTACAAAAAAGCGTTGTCAGGGTGGGGAAAAACCTCTCCGATCCCTTTGATACCAAGAGAGGTTTCATGCCGGGCGATGCTCTGTCGTGCGATTTTTTCAATCTTCTGATGGAATTCATCCAATGCCAGTGCCCGTATAAGTATGTCGGGCTTTATCTAGTGGTGAATGAGGACAAGACGAAGTACTTGGGGTCTTCTCGCACTCCGTCATCGCGTCTTGGACTGTCAGTGACGATTGAGAATTTCAACTTCAATGTTGAAGAAAACTTCGTCTATCTTGGATCCGAAATAACCAGCAACAACAACGTCAGCCTGGAGATCAGGCGAAGAATCCACTTGCTAAAAGATGCTTTTTTGTGCTGAGCAAGCAAATGAGAATAAGTAAAGCCCTCTCTCGAAAGACCAAAATCAAGATTTATAAGACGCTGTTACTCCTGGTCCTATTGTATAGCGCAGAGGCATGCACCGTTATTGAGTCAGATGAAACAGCGTTGGAAGAAGAAGATTCGTTGCAGTAGTACAGCGTATAAAATTCCAGCGGATGCAGTGGGCTGGGCACCTTATTCGAAAGGATGAAACTATGTCAACTATTATGGTTACGGTACTGAAGACGGTTGACGGCCATCTAAGTAAGTATTTTGAGGTTTTAACCGGACCCAAAAACCACCTTAGGAGTTTCAATTTTCAAAGTCAATCAAAAATTCAGTCACTTTGCCTTATGGATCAAGTGGATAAATTATCGACCTGATAATCCTCGCGGACCATGACTTTGGCAGCTTTCATTACAAGAAGTCGCACTTCTTTTTCGTCGAAGTTACTGGAGTCATACCAATGCTAAGTTAAAATGTTATAGCCTATGCTTAGAACGCATATTGCAGTTGGCTCTCATACTTTGTTTTCAGTCTTTTAAATTGGGACAAACCCTTAGAATTTTACAAAAAATTTTTCTTCTAAAATGAATTGGCATTGGGGTCATGTTTCTTGATTTATTTGCAAATATAGCAAAATGTCGGAGTCACATCTTCAACCTTAGGTCGTCCAATCCAATTTTAGCTTCTTTTTTTCAGAAACTTGATGCTGCAAGAGCGTTCTAGACGAATTCTTTGAAGCATCTCTTCATCTTGCGACCATTCACCAGCAGCCAGGAGGGAATTCACTCACACTGTACGTTATCTCGAGGTGTAAATGGCTTCATGCTTTCTCTGGCCACAAATTCCTGTGATGCATTCTCAGCAGAGTTCACACATGTACTCCTAGAATTAAAAGTCACGACCCTCTGTCTACAGCACATGGGGTTTTCTCCGTCACCTTTTTTTGATTGTATCGAAATTCTGATGTAGCTCGTAATACCACTTGCATGTGTTACATGTAGGGTATAAAAACTAATATCAGCAATCGACAAAAAAAAAAACAAATATTAACAAATACCAACAACCAAAATATTGTCAAACGGAAGTGGTGGACGTTGTTGTTGCTGTGGCAGTTGGTTGCCACTAAAGCCGCCACTATGAAGATGCACTGAACCGCAACTAAGCGGCTTCGAATTCAGATACAGATACAAAACAGAAGCAGCAGCGCAACTTAATGTCGTATGCGACTTCATGAAGTGAGTCGACACGACTAAATCTATCAGACTTTAGACATGGCAAACTAAATCCAAACTTTTGCATTGTACAATATATTTTTTTTATATTTCAACAGATTTTCCGAAATAGTCTCGCATATAAATATGAAGTCACATGTGCGGTGCTCTGCCCAGATTTATGTGCAGCTGTCTTTGCGTCTATATGTCTGTCTGTCATGCCATAATCTTATGCAATTCATATATTTTTCCACAATTTACCTTTTTTTGTTTGGCTTTTGTATATCAAATGCAGCACCAATGACTTTCAGCTGCAAATAATTTTGCACAAATTTAAACAAGTTTTATGGCGTCTTTTTTTAGCTGAAATTTTTCTCTCTCGATTTTTACCAATTAGGCGCAGCACAGCATCTTCAAAAAATAGTTGCTTGGCGCGACCTTGGCTGCCAAAAGATTGCACAATTCAAACGCGCTTGAATTGCTTGAATGTTGCAAGGAATGTGACCATAGCCAAAAAGTATTTGCCGCCGGTTTTCTTTTGTAGGAAGGTTTGGCAGTTATTGCGCAAAATTTATTATTTTTTTTTTTTTTTTTTTAAATAAAACGAGTTTGTCGTGCGTAGCATATGCAATTGCCAATTTATAGCAAATCGTTGGCGCCTCAAGGAGATTTTTTCGCCGCTGTATGCCCATATTGTGTTGTGCTGCATAAGTAGCTGCAAATTGCTGCCTCTTAGTTAGGCCGGCTGCTTGAGGTTAAAGGTAATCAATATGCTAAATTGAGGATTGTTGTTGGAAGTGCAGAAAGTTCGTTGAGTGTTAGCCTAATGGCGTTAATCAGCGTTACACTGGGAGTTAGCTTGTGCCGATGAAGTTTATATTCATGAAAACAATTGGTTGGTTTGGTTACTATCAAAATTTCAATGTTTGTATAGAAAGAGATGGGACATTGAAAAAGAACATAGGCTAATTTTATCAAAATCGGAGAGGGCGAAGGTCCACCACTCATATTTGCATTCTTTTGGGCTACAGAGATTCTCCAATCCTTCCGTCTTTTTATTTTGCAGCTCATCACGCCAATAATAGATCAAGAGGTGGCTGTGCTGTGCTCTATGGAAACTGTCAAAGATATACAAACAGCAGGTGGCCTCTAAATCACGATGGTTGACGCATCCTGGGCAAGATCTCCAAACAAACGAGCAGGGACTTAAGCCTTTCCAACGGTTTGGTCTTACCTCAACGACCTAAGCACGTGAGATACAGTCGGTGCTTGATAGACCCGGCCAACTTTGTCTTCAAGTCGCTCTCATAATAGTGGCAAAAGTCTGGGCTCACATTCAATGTCAAAGATGGGACGGATAACTTTATTTTAAAACAAGTAAGAAAATTATAATCGGCCATCACCGAATGTAAGAGATCCTTTACCAGTACAGGTCGCCTAAGAAACACACATGTTTCCCTAGATTATGACCAAGCGGTGCAAATCAAACAAGTAAGAAAATTTCAGTCGGGCGTAACCGACTGTAAGAGGCCCTGTACTAGTTCAGGTCTCCTAACAAATACATTAAATGTTTCCCGAGCTTCTGACCAAACACATGACCACTTCTCACTGCGTGAATATGAATGAAAAGAAAAGGGGGGTCGTTCAAATTCAATTGCTTATAAAATCGTCATTTATTATCCGATTTTGATGAACTTTTTAGATTTTTGCTTAGAGGGACGACATCTTTATACTGGTATACTTATGGGAAAGGGGGGGAGGGGCAAAATTTTAAAATAAACTTGTAAAATTCCGGAACAGTCCTAGTCGAACACGAAGTCTCTATCTATTACCGTTTCCGAGATCCTTTCGTTCATACAGACGGACGGACGGACAGACGGACATGGCTATATACACTCCTCTATCACTCCTGAGCATAATGGGGGTAACTTTGGGGGGTCTCCGACCATTATTTCTATCTGTTACATACATTTGCACAAAACCAATAGGCTCTTGTACCTTCGGTACAGGGCCTAAAAAATATCTTCAATGATCAACAAATTTTCTTAAGTACTCGTTTTATTTAGATAGTCGTTGGGTAGCTCTATATTCATAATGTTTTTTTGCGTAAGTTGGCAGTACTAATTAACTGTGATTGACATTTGAATATTGAAACACACTACCAACGCATTGTGGGTGGCTTTTATTTCTCCATATTTGGCTTTAAGTTTTTAAAATGTTTTAAGTTTTTAAAATGTAGGCAATTTATTAAAAATTAACAAAATTCATATTCTAGCAAATCAGTTCTCTAAATTTATACGCTAAAGAAAATTGTTAAAAGAGACAGCTTACACATGACTGCCAACTAAAAATAGTTCGAATAACTACAATGGATTGCCTTTAACTTTTTCGAAAAGTGCAAATGTCAGCTAATGACATTCACCTACCTAACTAACTCACTCACCAGCTAATCGGATGCCATTTAACCTTTACATTTCTTTTTATATTCAACGCTTTTCACTCTATAATCTTTCTATCTATCTATCTATCTATCTATTTATCTATCTATGCGAGCCATCTTTCTCTTTCCAACACTCTGAAAATAACCAAATTCAACGCTAAGCCAAATTAGTTCAAAAACCCAAATCTGAAACTAAAACAAAAAAAAGAAAAGCAAAGCAAAGCCAAGGTAAAATTCATTGGCTGCCGCAGAAGAGTGTAGAATGGGAAATTAAATCAAATAAAATGCATTTAACTGGTTTAAATGGGGGCGCCGTTGCAATGGTGTCATGGTAGGGTATACCCCGACCAAAGGCAAAACTCACAGCTTGACTCATTTGATATTCATTAAATATTCTGGCGACTGCATACAAATTGTGTTGATTTGACTCGTCGTTGTGGTTTGTTTTACTTCGATGGTCATTTAGAAAATTTTTTATTGTTCTTTCGAACAGTATAAAGTTTTGTGCAGTTTTGCAATTCAAAAGATTTAAGCTTTTAATAATTATATTTAAAATTTAAAATAGCAATTTAAATAATAATAATGCACAAAATGTCAGAAAATATCAATCGGCGGAAACAAAAAATCGAAGCGTAAAAGAATATGCTCTTCAAAAAATTATAGTTTAATTAGTTCTTGCTGTTTCCGAGTGATGATTTTATCAAAGCGGGTTTTATAAGAATTAAGACTGGATATAAAAATTGACATATTACATTATTTCCAAGCGACACCATTTGTGGCATAAGTTCGATCTTGTATCAACTTCAACGGTCGAACAGGTTTATACATGGTTACTAACCAGTCCATGCCCTTCTTATGGTAGAAAAAGCTAAGCAGAAGGAAGTTTGCTTTTAAACTGAGAACTTCAGAATACTTTTGATTGGAGATGGAAAATATGCGCTGATAGAGAGACAGTTGGACATGGCTACTACAATTCGTCTCGTCTCAATTCGAGCTAAAATAAATATATTTTATGTCTCAGATGTTTTCTTTAACTTTAAAATGTTTGGGTACCTTGGAGGCGGTAACTAAACGAACTGGACTACATTGTGTTCATGTTAACCGTTTGATACTCCGAATATATGTGCTGAAGAACAGGGTCTATGAAAGAACAAAGCTATTGTTTATTGCTCTACTCTACATGTAAACGATCACCAATTACGACTTCAGAAATATGTTGAACACGCAATGTTATTCTATTCTGTGTGATGGTACAAATTACTTGTGGACGCGTGTCAAGCCCATCACTTTCAATAGGTAATAAATAGGTTAGTGGTCAATGGTTTCTGCTACGCTTGCAAGAATAATCGCTAATCATGCATTGTTTCACCATTCATTGGAAAGGTTTTCTGCGAATAATATACTTTAAAGACGCATCGAAGAGATGTATTTTGTGTCTATTGCTTACATTATTGATATGGAAAAAATTGTGCAGTCAAATGCTTCATGATCTACACACATCCATTGTTAAACCGATAGTAGTGCAAGAGCAGCTTCCTTCAACACCAATGTGCAACCATCGTGGCTGGATATATGACATATCAAGCTGGTAGAATTTCCAAAGCATTATACCTGGCTGTGTTATCGAATGGAACTTGCAGTCAAATCAGAATAAAAGAAGACAATTTAATATATTGATTATACTGACTAACAAATACATCATATGAGACGCTGTCTTAATACGGTCGTTCACACAATTTGTAGCCTTGGTATATACAAATTTCGCTTGAAGAATCATCCATTGTTGCCTTCTTTCCTTATCTTCTTTCTCATTGCTGTCCATTGTAACATTTTCGTCAATGCTTAACACTTTTTCGGTTCCAGGCCGCTTCATCACATGGAATGTAGTCTTCATCAGCATCATTATCTACTTTTTTGATAGATTTTCTATGCTATCCCTATCCCTAATTTCTCCCAAAGAAAAGAGTTTCTCAAAACTGATGGAACATATATTTAATTCTTTCATGCATAGAGTATAAAAACCGATTTTAAAATGTTTCAGAATGGGGTTTAGCATCTTCTTTGATGATGTACTTATGGTTTAGATCGCTCAACCCAGTTCTAAGCCTATTTAGAATACTGCAGATCTATCTGTCGCCATAATTGATTGTACTACATTCTTTCATTTCAAGGTTTTTAATGTTGATCTAATGTATTTCAATTTGTAATTTTCAATGCTGTTCGATAATCATACATGGTGCTCGTCCAGCTAGTTTCGTCGTGACTTCGCCAAGCTCGTTGCCTTCTTTAACTATGTGTCCTTAAAATCAGAGTAGCTTTTATTTTGCTTTGGTTTTCTATTGAATAAATTCGCATAATAGATTGTCGGTATTGTAGAATTGGCTATTGGTGTATAGACTGTCACTACGGATGATGTGTTTTCTCCTATATTCCAGTATAGGTATTTAATACGCCTTAGTTGTGAAAACTGGTTTGTTTTGGGGAGAGTCATTGCCAATTCCAGCTGGTCAAAAAGCTATTTCAGTTTCAGACTTAGATGCACTTTTGTAGAGCATTCTTCTTCTGCGAAAAGTTGTCGGAATACTGCCACTGTGTATGTTGTGAATATTGTAGAGTTCCGTAGACCCCATGATGATGATGGGCTGATCAGGTTTCAACAGTGCGAAACTTCATTATCATGCTGTTTGCTAAATTTAATGCATCTTCGGATTCTGAATATAACTTTGCGCCTCCTGCGTTGTTTATAAACAGTTATGATAGACTTTCCCTAAGATAATATATATGGAGCACAATATTTTGGATGTGTATTTAAAAGTGGTTTGAGCTATTATCGATAGTGCATCTGGCCGTCCCGCTTTAGCTCATTTACATTTTGTGGATATCATTGGATATGCACCTATGCTCCGTCGTTTTTATATTGGACGAAGCACACCAGTAGTAAATTGGGAGTCCATAGTCAATTCTGGATACGCTCATACGCTCATGTAACATGGATGAGAAATATTAAATGAATTGAGGATCGTTTAGTAGGTTTTTTTTTTTTAAATTTGATCTAAGCTCAACAAAATTGTTAGATTTGATTTGTAGATAACTTCCTCTATTTTGTAGCTTTTCGCATCTCTAGAGCTGGAACTAATAAGGAGTTTCTAGCGTTAAAGTCGCCTATGGGTTTGTTCGGGAAGTTACATGTTTAGAGTATTTCATTGGTACAAATGCTCTGACTGTAAGGTATAGAAGTGTTGAAGATCAAATATGTATATATGAGGCATTGAGAAAATCTGAGTTGAATGCAGAGACACTCTTTAATTAGTCTGAAGAAAGTTTAAGATTAGTCTGCGAAGAATAAATTTTTGTTTAATTTGCCTTTTTTTTGTTACTTCTTTTTGGATTGTTTAAGGAGATAATTTATATCCATCATATGATGGACTTTGGGTTTGCTGATAAGATAGCGTTGGTAAGGGGTCGCCGATGTTGTAATACATATTTAAAAAAAACAATTGGGTGTAAAATATATAAATCAAAATTGAAGACAATCAGTTGAAAAGCCAAATTGAGAGTATCCAAACGAATGAATTTGTTGCAAATATTGTTATAAATTGAACATATTTATCGCACCTATGCGCGCAGGGTATCACAATAACAAAAGCAGTAAATAATACAATACATCAATGGCATATATACAAAATATGATAACAATGGGCTTGGTAATAAAGTAATTACATTGGCTATACCACATGGGTAGACGGACCGACAGCTGACGCCCAGCGCGCCTAAATGAGACAGCCAACAAATGACCAACTGGCCAACTGTTTGACTCGTTTACCAACTAAGCGGAGTGAATTGAGTGACAATACGGCAGGCGGGCAACGTTGTGGCATGAACGTCGAAGCGGCACAAGTGCTGCAAAAAAAAAAAAAAAATAGATATAAGAGTAAAAAATAAAAACAATAACAACAAACCCAAAACATAGCCGAATTGGCTTCTGGGTAAAAGTAACGCTCGAGTAAAGCGGCAAATTGTAATTCAAACAAACATTAGCCAGCGGCGCATATCAACAGTTTGGGTTGCGGCGGCTGCTGCCAAAACTGAATGGCACAGGCGGCTCGTTTTTTATTATTTTTTTTTCAATTGTTATATACGAGTAGTACGCGTAGTAAGTACCTTCATACGCTTACCATCATCATCCAAAGCGTCATACATTTAGACACCCGTTTCGTTCGTTCGTTCGTAACACCCGCAATATTTTACAGCAATTTTGTTTTGTTGTTGTTTTTATTATGAAGTCACGATTGTCTGCCGAAGAAGAAATGCCAAATGGAAGAGGCTTTCAAAACACTTCATAGAAAAAGTAAAAAAGAGATACTCGCTAAACTTACTGTGCCACATTTGCCATTGTTCGAAGAAATGGCTTATATGGATATGAAAAAAAAAAAAAAAAACAGTTCAAATTAATTATTATGCAGTCAGTGTATTGTGTGTGCTGGCTGGCTGTATTATTGTACTTAACATCTTTTATTTTTATGTAGGTAGGGTATATACGACAGTTATGAAAATGTAGTGGATTTTCCTAACGTTTTTGGCAGCTGAACTTCAGCGGGACTGATAGCGTTTTTATTTTCTGAACAATTTTTATTTTTGAAATTTGAATTCTACTCGCAAAACTTGTCCAAACGGAAAGAAATCACCAATCACTTTCGCAAAATCTTTGCGAAATTGAAACCAAGAACAGATGAATGAATTTAACCATTCGATTTGTGAAAATATGCAGGAAAAAAATTTCCTTCATTTTAAGTCCATACATTTCAATAATTTAATAATACTAAACCACCTATAATGGGTATATTATACTCGTATATAAGTACATATATTTGTCGGAAACATCGATTGAAAATAATTTAATTACTTTTGATAACTAAAACAAAAAACATAGTTTTCAAGAATAGGCTTTTGGTTTAAACACCCCAAGTATAATCACGACATTGGTTTGATCTCAAATATTTGATTTTAATTACATAATTCGATTCTGTGACGTATTACACAATGCCGAACAATTGATATGAGCGCTGGCTTCCCCTTCTGGTGGCTCGACCTTGGTCTTTATGGCATATTGTCTTTGGAATCATGGAAGATACACAATATTTTGCGTTCCTACCCAAATAAACAACAACAATAAAATAGTTTTCATACAAATAATCAGAAAGTTTGGACATATTTGTATGGGGGCTACCCCTTTTGGTAGTCCGATCTAGAACTAAATGAAATATTTGATAATGTTTAACGAAAAGTAACCCAAAAGTTTTTCATACAAAAACTAAGAATATAGAGTAGGTATGCATAGTAAGTCCCAATTCTCCCTTAGGAAGGATGAGAACACACTCACGGGAAACAAGTTATCTAAGGAATGAATAGGAGAATCTAAATATCCAAATTTTAAGGCTCTATCTATTTATCTATTACTGTCTCGTATTGTACACGTGACGTTTCTTCCCAGACTGGAACTGGTAACTGGAACACCGACCTCGAATTTGATCTCTAAGATCTATACTATAATGGCAAGACTCACCCTTTTTATGATGCGTAAAACTCCTAAAAATGTTCACCATCAGATGGTATGCGAACATATTCTACTGCCGCAATGGAAGTTGTCGTTGAGGTTTTAGACTAGCAGACTAGCGGTCTCAAACTCGAGAAGCTGGGTCAATCTAGTACTTTAAAATATATTCTTGGCATCGAAATATGCAACATAATATATTGAATGACCATGCAAAATGGTTTCCGCAAACGATCGATCGCATAGACATAGACAAGGTCGGAATCACAGGTATTGGACCATCTATTACAAAAATGTTTACGGATGGTTGCTTTAGCACAACAACAGGTGCTAGTGCAGGTATCTTCGATCCCAATACCAAAACTTCTATTGCTATTTCTTTTAATCTGAGATATATATCATCGAGCTCTGCGCCCGCTACTTATTGGAGAGAGGACACAAAAGGTACATATATTTAATCAACCAAGCAAGAAACTTAAATCACATACTTTTACAACTCTCGGTAGACCCTAAGGTTAGCATTTGTTGGTTACCTGGCTATATGGGTGTGTATTGAAAATAATAATTTAGTAGAACGGCTGGCGAGAACTATCTCTGAACATCCTTTGATAGGTTCGGAACCCTTCTGCGGTCTTTATATATTTACTGACTGCAATTACATAATAAAAAAATAATGGCTGGAAACTAATCTATACATATACATAATAAAATCTTAGAGAAATTTTGGTTTGTTTGTGCACGCATCACGACAAAACTGCTAAATCAATTTGTATGATTTTTGGTATACAAATAGATGGGATGCTGACAAAGAATATAGAGAAATTTTTTGTTAAAATCGGAGCGGGCGGTACCCCACCATATACGCAATATACAACGTTTATTGTAATTTTGCATTAATTTTATGCACACAGATGAACTGTGATCAGCTACTTATTTAAAATTTTAAATTATTCATTCATTTAAATGCACTAAAAATTCGAAGAAAACTTATCTGATTGGAGTAAATTTTGTTTTTCCGGTAGTGCCTCTAATCGCATCTTATCGGTCGTCCGATATGAATATAGAACAAAGTGGGAAGTAAGAAGAATCAAATCCACCAATAAGAATTTTGTGAAGAAACTCCGGAAGATTAGTTAATTTCAATCTATCATTATTAGATATAAAATAAAATGGCCAAAAAAATCATAGAAAACAGTTTTAATATTCAGGACTTTGTTACGAGAAGGAACTTTTGCTACCAAATTAGTCCAATTGTTCAGCTATTCAGGGCTTATCTTACAGGCCATCTTCGTCTGAGATATCAGGTCCATAAAATTGGTTACTTGTGAGATACTAAGTGTAGTCTCTGTCTAAAAGATGATAAGGTGTTGCTACTTGGTGTGCTACTTGAATATGGTATAAGTATAAGACTCTACTATAAGTGTCTATAATAACTTTTTATCTACTATCAAATAAATTATTTATAAGCTTAAAACATTGAACATGCAAATATTTATAAAAAAAAAAAAAAAAAAAACTATAAATCTATAAATTATTTTAAAAATATTATAAACTTCCAATATGTACTTATATACGAACTCTTTATTTACAATACAAACTATGCAAATGAAAAGCAGCTCGTAAACTACATATTTCATGCATTACAAAGCATTTCATTTAAATAATTTCATTTTATAATTATTCAAATATTAAACTCACTTGAGGCTGACTGAGTGAATTTTAACTAAATTGATTTTGCCTCGTTGAACGGAACGCGCTTGAAATGAGTGAGTAATCATTGGAAAAAAGTTATAACTAATTGATTTTCACTATTTAGTTGGCACATTGTTTGCCTCAATTTAAATACTAGAAACTTACTATGTGTATCCACAAAGCTAATAAATTGTTTTACCATTTAAAATACATATTTACTATTTATTTATTTTTTAGTTTTCTCTTCGCTCTGCAATACATTTTATGTGCATTTAAAATTATGTGCAATTATTTTAATGTGTGTTTAACAACTGTTTTTGCTCTACTTTGAAATTAAATTGTAATAGGGTTTCTTTTCTATTTTGAAATATATAATTTATGTATCTGCAAAAACCAATAAATATGTTTGTATTCTACAATATTAACGTAGCAAACGATGCGTGATTTGCGTTTTTTGTGTCAATTTTTAAAGGTCGTGTGGGAGTTAAATTTAATAGCTTTGAGCATTTGTGTAATTCATTGAGAACACATTGGCACCACACGCTATTAGTTACACAAAAACAAAAGCCATTTGGCTAATTAATTCCAACACGTGCAACAACTAAATGCACTTTTTTTTCTTTTTTGCTATTTTCAATGCATTTTTGAATTAATTTGGTCAATGAAATCTGCTTGAAAATCAAGCTTAAATCTATGCTCAGCTGTCGCAGCGGCTGTCAGCTTTGCCATTTAGCTTGTGTTGATAGCAATAAGCGTGCTCAGTCAACAATTCTTTTAGTTTTTCTTATGCTTTGCTGTTTTGTATCTTGTATCTGCGTATCTGTAAGTATGCATGCAACTCGAACACTCAAACCAAATCAAACCAAACCGTACTGAATAGGTAAGCAGCGTAGCGTATAAGAGTTCGATTCAATTTATTTAAGTTACATGTATGATTTGCAACATGTTTGTTTGCAACTTGCATGAATTATTGTGTGGTTTGGTTTGAAGTATAATTAAGTACAATTATGCCGGTTCCGGCGCAAAGTGGTAGGCATATCTAACAACTTAATTAAGTATCTAATAAACTTTGAATAGATTGAATGAAATAGTTGTATAATGAAGTCGGCGGTGTTGTACAATTACTATCAGGTTCTGTAAAAAAATGTAAATAGAAACAAGAAGTTGTTTAAAAATAAACAAACACCTACATGCAACAAAACCCATAGCACATTAGCTCACTACTGGTGTAAGCAAGAACTAAATGAGAATTATAACACTATGAATGGCAATGAATGAAGGATGCAGCACACAAGGGAGAACACGTATGAATGATAGCTAACCAACTTTAAATCGATATAGATTAAAAATGGTCATTCGAAATAAAAAATGATAAGAGATACCTATAGATGATTCTTAAATACTTATCTTATGATACCCAACTTAACATAGTTCATCGACATCCTCATACATTCCTCCAAACAAATTATTTAACATTAACAAACTTGTATTACGTGAATTCCAGAGGTGGCACAAAAGCTGGGCATCATACTCAAAAAACTTTCGAGGCAATACTATATTCAAATTCATTAATCAATACTCACTCAAAATACACCACACCTTCACCCATACATATATATCGCGCCATCCCAACTTTTAGCCCAGACAATATGGAAAATATACGCTGATCTAGCAGGTACCGATCACCATTCCATGCATAGAAATTTTTTCAACCAATACAACAAAAATAACACAAGCCAAAAATAAAAATTATTTATAAATAAAGCAAACTGGTTTAAAGACCTTTCAATAAAATATAATTTTGAAAGTCACAAAGCCAAAACATAAATCACGAAACGGCAAACATTAAAAAACAGAAACATTAGCCCTAACGACACAAGAGCAAACCCTATACGAAAACCAGAAATATAGATCAAGGAAAAGCTCTCCTCACAACTCTTCAAATATGAAATAAATTGAAATACACGCACTGCCGAAACTTGATCCAACATAAACAGACTTTGCGGACTTAAACGCCAACGGCATTCACTGCCATACTCATAGAATGAACACAGCCTCCTCCCCACTTCACAACACGCAGAGAACCACACAGGCACAAGAAAATGGTGAAATTTAAGCAAAAATACAAACTTTAAAACTTTCAGAATCCATAAATAATATGTTTCGCCCATCATATTATACATTTCTGTTGAAAATAATACATCTGGCTACACGCTATACCAAATAGTCCTCTGGCAACCCTGCCGTTACAAGTTTTACAGCGACTTCTCGAGCATTAAAACAACATTCTTTACAGTTGGGTTGACCTTTAGAAATTTAAAACCAGCACCATTATACCCATCCCCAAGCCCAATTCAGATAAAACCTTCCTCAAAATCTCCTTTAACCGCTGTATGGCGAAACTGTTCGATAAAATCGTCTCCGGTCTTTATAGTAGCAAGATACTTGAGAGCTGTCAAATGGGCTTCCGGAAAGAAGAGTGACGCCATGGGAATCATATTTCCATCCTCTTATAGTACTTTGAAAATAATAGATCAAAACAATGCAAAATAATCAATCCATCCTAACGGACCCCATAAAAAAAAGTGTACCCACAAAACAAGCCTATCGTTGTATGGATGTAATTAATTTTTCGGAGATGCGCTTTGGGCATACCATCAACACTCACCAACATATCTTTGAAAAGACTCTATCTCCAATTTGTCAACCCTGTAGCAGGCCCTTAACTATGAAACATATCGCTTATAAACGACCCAATAATTATATTAATAAAGAACCCAATACCTCATTTGACTTTGAAAGTTTATAAGTTTATAGTCAATAAATCTTTACCGAAGAGTATTAAATAAATCCATATTAAGTTTCTTAAATGTGGAGCCAGAGTGGTTTATAGAATGGTGGTTTATTGCTACCGAAAGCAGTTTTGCTTGTGGGGACGCACTACAGTATTTTGTCTGCTGGCTTACACCCTGTGTAAAACTGAAAAATTCTTCATAAAAGACGACAAAGTCAATGGATGTAGGAAGTGCAAGCCCCCTTAGGAAGGTGTGAGGTATTCAGGTCAGCGTGTTTATTGTATATAAGTCATCTGAAGAATGAATAGGAGAGTCTAAAAATTCAAATTTCTGCAATTAGTAGTCTCCAAGAACTCAATTTTCATAGAGACAACCAGATAGACAGACGGACATTTCTATATCGACTCGACTTTTGCTACTCTTCAAGAATATCTATACTTTATGGATCTGTCTCAATTCTTGCTGTCTGTTATATAAATTTATATGAAAAATTAAATTAAGTGCACCAACGAACTTTAAATGCTGGGTAGTCTACCCTGAGTAAACTATGTATTTTTATAAGCGGTACAAGTTCTTCACAGAAAGTGCAGATAATGCTTATGAAGGTTTTTCTCGATTTTAAATTAAGTTTATTGAACCAATTTACATTTAAATTATAACAAAAACGGATTCTATTATGAAGCATCGCCGGCTCTTTGGAGGGTAGCAAGATTAGGGCCATCAGTCAACTGCTGATGAAAAATAAAGCAGTGTTATTTAGAATCGTCGAATCACTATTAGGATGTAATTATGTATTTCAGATATTTTGGGCATGAAACAAAGTTTGTTCCGAAATTGATAAATTTTGATCAAAAAAAAACAGTCGCTTATGCTGTTGAATGATGTCAACAAAGATACAGATTTTCTCAAAAGGGTCATAACTGGTGATGAAACATGAGTAAATGGTTATGACATCGAAACCAAAGCCCAGTCACTTAGAATCAAAAAAAAAAAGCACGTGAAGATCAGGTTTTGCTCACTATTTTCTTCACTTACCCTTTCGTGGTGCATCATAAGTTCCAGCCAGGAGGTCGTACGGTCGATAAAGAAATGCGCCAATTGTGTGGAGTAATACAAAGGAAGTACCCAGATTTAGCATAACGATATTTCTCTTGCTCACAAATCGTGCTTTTTCGTGATATTTCGCCCATAGTTATGCCTCAGTCATCGTATTCACCAACTGCATCACTTTCCTGTTTACAAAACTGGAAGGACCCAGAATATGAAGGTACTTTGTCACGATTTATAGCAATACCGTAAGATAGAACCTGCTTCAAATTCGAAAAAAAAAACAACACAGAATCAGAAGAAGAAAATTAAAAATTTTATTTTTCTGAACCGTTTTAATAGCCGCACGCCTTTTCGAATACTGCAAATGAAGTGCAAATTAAATTTAAATAAATTCTTTATGCAAAGCTAAACGCATTCAAACTAATTCAACTAATTCCCATCTATACACAAAATTATTTCATGCTGCTTTGGGCAATGTGCATATTTAACTTGAATAATTATTAGCTCTTGCAAATGCAGTTATTATTAATAAATGGCATTTTCTGGTGTTGGTTGGTTTGTATTTCATTGCGCTGCCGCCTGCCATAGTCAAATAGACGCAGCAACTAACTCATGCAAAACCAATTAACTGCGGTCTCGCACCATGAAACATTTGCTGCGCTGCAGCATTTAACCAACTCAAAAGTTTTAATTACGATGCCGCATTTGGCAGTGCAATTGTTATGAAGATATATATGTACATATAAGAATATACTACTCCTATATAGTATAATACTATATATATATATAGTATGGTACAATATGTGTAGAAAAACTCTCTGGTAAAATATTTCACTTTAGCTACATGCTTACTTGCTTGGTTTGCTGCTGCCCCTGTGATGTATCTAGCTACTATGTAGTATGTAATATATGCAGCAATATTTGTACAATTCTTGGCATATTTCTTGCTCAGCTGCATTTGTAGAGTTGTTGGCGCCCCAGCTTCAACTGCAATTTACTACTCTTTTCTCATTAACCGACATCACTCATGCATTGCATTGTGCATTTATTTTAATTTCAACTACATACTTCAACAAAAAAAAAAAAACAAAAGAAAAAACTGAACATCTTCTTCTTGACTCGTAGTTAAATTAATTTAACTGCTCTGATTGTGTTTTCCTCATCATCAAATGTGGCAGCAGCGAGCATCCATCAGTAAGTTGAGCAAAAGTTTAAGTTCTGCTAATGAGGTAGCTGCTGATTTTTATTGTTAGTTGGAAACAAAAGTAATTCAGTTTCAAGAAATTTCTCGAGAGTTATGAGTTGTTCATAGAATTTTATAATTTTTAACTCTTATACTCGCAAGATTTTCAAACACTCTGTATACATAGTTTTGGGTACATTAGATGAGCATGAAAAGTGGCTTTTTAAACAGGTAATAAGTAATGTGAAGGAATCTGGTTTCTGGTTGCTACGAGTAGTTCAGCTTATAGTTTATTATTCTTAAATAATTGGTTTGGCGCTCATATACAAGAGACTAAAAGTGAACAGCCAAGCGTTGTCATACTGAGAAATTGTTTCGTAGAATGCCATTCATGTGTGGCATACCAATGAAACAAAATATGGAACGAATGACACTGTTTCAGGGGGCGAGGCAGACCTCATAAATTATATCCTTGATCAGCATCAAATGTCAATATGAAGCTGACCACATAAACAAAGAGAAAATAAGAGATTATACGGACTAACCCCTTCAAGTTTGGATATTTATAATCTCCTATTCCTTCTTCAATTTAATGAATCTGGAATCATATGTCCAACAATGGCAACAATCGACCCAGAAATATTCTTTCGAATACATTGCTCGATGCCCAAATCCAAAGTACTTAGTCGCCGGCGGACTTTGGACTTTGCACAAACGACATCAGCGCAAATACAGGCAGCACATTTAGGTATCAAGACAATGACAGGTACTGCTCCTCTTGTATCGACTTTGGTATCTACAAGGGAATTCCGCACTGTAAGGTCAGATTGCTCAGCACACAGCCCTCATTTGGGACACTTGCCACTAATTGTCACGCTTGACGCTGCTGCCATTAGTTATCACCAGACCATTCGGCTAATCAACCGGAATACGGACATGAACCTTTTCAAAATGGCACTTAACGATGCAATGTATCCTGATATTAAGCTCCAATCTGGCCAAGATATTGACGATGCATTGGAAATCTTCGCCGAGAAAATCTTCGCAGCCTCCCCCAAAGCCCAGAGATTGAGCTCACGCCTTGCCAAGCGAAGGCGTGGACAATTTATTCTGTCGCGTGAGCTGCAAAACGTTCTACAGGAAAATCGTAGGCTTTGAAGCAGCAACGCGCGCAGATGTTCGACAATGTGTTCGAGAATTTGGACACCGAATCAAAATCCAAACTTCTGTCAATGGAAGGCCAATAGAAATAGAAATAGAAACGAGACTTCTTTCGACTTGCCCTAATCAAAAACACTCTCGGCAACTGAGAGCTCTAAGCAAGTGCAAGTCGATGCCTTTGCACCACACCTCGGAGAAAAATTTCTGCCATATGAGTTAGTAACAGACGGAGAAGCAGATGCTACGAGACTCTCCCTGTCAGCAGCACTCCAGCGTGACCTGCCAGAGGACCCAATTGGACCTAAGGATGTTTAAACCATAATCAGACATGTGAAGCCCGATAAAGCCCCGGGATACGACAACATTCCACAATGAGGTTGTCGTATTTTCCGATGGTGTGGAAACTAGCAGTCATCGCAATTATTTTTAAGCCGGAGATGGATCTTACCGGCCGATTCGGCTCCTGCTTTCAATTACAATGGATTGGGTAATCATTGCTAGACTTTATTGCGGAGTCCTGGAGTGTGAGACCTGACCATTAGTTTGGCTTTTACTCTGGCCATGGCACGGCAGGACAACTTCACAGAGTTACCGACCACATATTTCGAGCATTCGAATGACAGTAGTATCCATCTTTGTGGATATCGAACAGGCATTCGATCGAGTTTAGGCCTCCTGCAAAATGTTAAGGAGAAACTACCTTCGCCCTACTTTGCTCTGATACGATCCTACTCGGAGGTCCATTCTTTCATGGTCAAAGTCGGGGTAAGTCAGTCTTGCCCTCATCCAGCAATCGCAGGAGTGCCACAAGACAGACATACTTCGTCTTGTTGCCATTACGATTGTAGGTTAAGACACATTCCTGCTCTTGGCATCATATTTAGATGATGGCTTCTGCTGCAGATATCGCTGTCATTCATTTCTATATTCAGCTTCAGAATAGAACAAGACCCAGCTTCAGGTCGATATCAAAATAATTGAGGAACTAGTTTTGATTCGTACTGACAAGAAACAGACAGACGAATATGGGTAGTTGTATTCGTCTCTTTTAGCTGATCAAGCATATATTTGCTTTATGTGGACTCTTAACATATGGTAAAAGAGTTGACACCGTATCGATGTTTCTGTGGTTCACGGTTGAATCTAGTAGAAAAGATTGAATTCACCGAATTGATCACATCTGTAGACCTACATCGATCATCGCACCCTAATATTCAGACAGACTTCACAGAATGATGTCTGGACTACTATGGAATCTATTGCACATTATTTTTCTAAAAAACCTCAAACTAAATGAAAGACTGCGTATGCAGATGACCTGGTCCTCCATCTGGAAGAAATATTTTTGAAAAAATTTTGAGTTTTACTTACTTTTACTTTACTTTTTCATCTACTAAGTCTTTAATCGGCTATATCTCCCAGTAATGAATATAGTATACACTTGATTAATGTCATAATTAACAACGTCTCAATATAAAAATTCCAACTCAATTATGCCTTGCCGTTGAATAGTGTAGGTTGCCCACACGACATTCAATAGTATCTCTAGACAGTGTCGTCGTTTGTCAACGCTTGCAGTGGGCGCCAACAGCAACTTTAATTGTTATTTTTGTTGTTGACATGTCACGAATGTCATGCAGCAATGGCTTCTGCACTTGGCTGCTGCTGATGCTCAAGTCAACTTTACACGTTTTAATGCGCTTTTCACAGCTGTTTTTATTGTAATCAGCTGATTTTGTTGTAACCATTTATTTCGTCATATTGCAACACATTAAATGTATTCATTTAAATGACATTTATGCGGTTTAATATGCATTTTGCACAATAAATTAATTACAAGTGCGGAATTTCACGAAAAGAAATAAATTGCAAATAATATTTTATGTTAAATTTTATTGCACTTTAACTCTCGACATGTAGATAAATAAGTATAATAAATAAGTACTTACGTTGTATATACGAAATGCGATTTCAATCAGAAAATATTGCTGCGCATATCTGAAAATATTTATAAATATACAATTAAGGGGGGGTAAAAATCACTTAGTATTATTGTTGATAAAAATTTCAATAATAACAACCGGAACAAGAAATATTTTTAACATAATTAAATTATGTGTCTTTGTTTAAATAAAAAATTGTGTATAATATAGCGAAGGATGCACTATAAATACTTATAGAGTTCGCATTACATATGAAAAAATTGTTATGTGGGGTGCTGACATCAATAGCCCATCGTAACAATGAAAGCCTTAAACGTATTCTCGAAAAAAATATTTACAGTTTCAGACGGTGGTGACTGGCGGTGATTGTAGAGGAGAAAAATGTAGACAAAAAATCTCGAATCCCACCCTCTACCTATCAAACCAACCAACTATATGGGAGCTTTGTATATTAAAACATGCAAGTATAATCTTTATTCAATTTTTTTTTTTTTTTGTCGAGAAGATATGACATTTCTAATAAAGCCGTCTCTTGCATCCTGACCACACACATTTTTAGATACACAGGATACAAGTTGCACAGTAGGCTCTACTGCCTGCATATGGGGAGTTTTTCCTAGAACTTTTTCAAGTAGTCAATGGCCTTCTGAATATCTTGCTCTAAAAGATCAGCAACACCAGGAGGAAGAGTAACGTTTGTCCGGTGCATGAGATCCTGATAATATTTTGCCTTGAGGTTATTTTTAAGAATAAAAAACAAAAACAAAATATTTTTTCTTAAATCCGAACCGCCCAAAGCAAAGTTCTAAGGGCGATGTGCAATGCTTCATGGTACATGCGCACCAGGGGCATCGAAAGGGACCTAGGTGCTCCTAAAGTTGGCGACATCATCAATGTACAAGCTAGGATATGGAACGCCTTGGATACCATACGAATCAGATGGCTGGACGACTGAATGTGGAACGACCATGTTCCAGAGACAAAAGGAGAAGACTTAAACGGTGTCATCCACCAGTAGACCTTCCCAGTAGAGCACTTCTATAAATGAATAAATGTTAGATACCTATTTATGTTTTTTAGTTTTTAAGCCTTAACTGTCTCTTTCCAATATAAATAAGGCAATAATAAGGTAGCAAAAAGCTTGTTCTGTATTAAGACCTCATTAATAATACAGAAACATTTTTTTCTTTTGCTCTCTTTGACTTAGTTGAGCTCTTTTGATAATATCAACAGCTTGTCTCCTTATTTGCTGCCTGAGATTGACGAGCATTGCTATAAGTTTCCTGGATGTAGTTTAAAGGCATTTGTTTGTATGCAGGGATCCACTGCGATTTTTTTGGTAAAAACCTAGACTCACGCATGATTTGCCCTACATGATAGGTACTATGATAAAACTGCCAATTCTTTTTTTTTTTTATCATAAACCATACTTTTGCGTAAACTCTCCTTATATACTCTGTGAGGATTCGTAGGTTTGTGGAAGGATTGCATTCAGACACGTATAACCGAAGAATTGCAACAGTAATCCACCGAGCATGACAAACCGCACCTGGATCTCCATTAGCAAGATTATCTGGAACAATGCCGCTGCAAACAGCTTGACACATTTCCAAGAGGTATTTTTGATTAGTACTGAGACATTCTGGGTCTATATCAGGTAGGTCAACAACTATTTTCTTAAAATTCACCATTGGTTTCTGAACGCAGGTCTTCATTTGCTTCACTATAGTTCCAGAAAATGAAGCAGAAGATAGCTTCATATGCTGCTGTAATAAATTAAAGAAAGCTCAACGACTCCTTAGAGAGTTATCAGTCTAATGGCACTAAGCCTTCATCGACGTGTGATCGGACCATCAAAAGAAAGGGTGTTGGGAGTAGCGCCTTGATTTTTGTCAGAAGTCCGGCATGCCACAATCTATCAAAGGCTTCCTGCACATCGACAAATATTCCATTGCAGTATACCTTGTCGTCGAACGCCTTCAAAACATAGTTCACCAACCTGTGGACTTGCTTTATTGTGTCATGACCAAATCAAAAGCTAAGTTGGTTGTCATGCAGGGCTTTTTAATAGCCTACCAACTTAGTAACTCGCGACGCAAACAGTCATTCCCATACCTTCGACAAAGAAGGTAGGAGACTTATTGTTTGATACGAGTTTGGATAACCCTCAGGCTTGCCAGACTTGTGGATCATCGTAATTATGGCTATCTTCCATTTGGTGGGAAAATATTGCGTCCTCAACATAGCGTTAAATATTAACGCCCTAATTGGCAGAGCTTTTAGTGTTAAATGGCATATATTGACGTGACCCGGAGCCTTGTTTGTGGACAGCTTCTTGATTGCTTCAGTATTTTCCTTTGAGAACTGTCTTCTTTTTCTTGCCATCATAGTATAATGCATGTAGAGATCCTTCTAAGCTGTTTTGGAGTTTAGTTGTTTCCACTCTAGTTTTTTTCTCTCCCTTTTCATTTTAGACAGATCTTTAATGTTTCTTGTATCGTCACCTTTGATAATTTCAAAATCTTCAAAGGTAGAAGAAGCAATTGTTTGCGACGGCCACACTTGATAATATGAATCGATAAGCGGTTTTTGCCGTTTCTTTCAATAGTTGCCGCACTTAAATGTGAGGTTTTGAACGCAACCGAGAATGCAGTCTGAAAGTCTGCGTCAAATGCATCAGCTGTGGTTGTAACCTGCAACTGCTCCGCATCTATATCAGACGTATTCTGAACATTGAAAACTGTAGACCTTTCCAAATTGTGTCTCTTTTTCTCTTTCTCTTTTAAATAAATTGTCATCTCTGCTTTCTTCTGAAATCCAATAAGCAGCTTCGTCATAATTGAACCCATTGCCATAATTCGGGGATGATGTAATAGAAATTGTAGCTCCCTTGAAAGTACTTTATAATGTACTTCGGTAGCATGAAGCTAGGTTGTTCCTTCAAATTTTCTAATGGAAGCTTGCGAAACTTTTTTTTATTGAGTGAAAATATTGATCAACGTATTTGTATTAAATTCTTTATTACGAACAAAATTTTGTAATTGTTGCAAAAGGCTTTTGATGAATCTGCTACACTTGCGAGTAGTAAAAAGCGACCGTTGAAGACATACCTCGTTCTCTTTGATATATCTCAAAACACCCCCCAATGCATTACAAAATTTCCAACAATCCGCAAATACTCACTGCACACTATTCCTAAAGGGTATACTATAAATATATAATCAAATATAAGTACTTCCATGCGAATGAATAACTTTTTGCATTGCAATGAATTTGATTCGATGGCCAATGACAGCCACAATAAATTGTATGAAATATTGGCCAGATTCGGCTTCCCATTTATGAAGATAGTAGCTGCTACTTCTTGCTGACTTCAGTACGAACGACTAGCATAAATAATATGCGAATACTTATTGCTGTATCTTTATGTACGAATATGTATCTACAGCTTGCATCTATTTGCACTCTTCGTACGAAGTTATTTTTGCAGGCAGTCATATGCATAACTGATTGTTCGAATAGTCTCGTACATATAGTCGTATATAGGCGATGATGTTGAAATGGTTTTCAGGCGGCTGGCTGCTGGCTGGTGGCTGCTGTTTTATTGAAAGTTGGCCAGTAGTGCTTCTGCTGTTGTTATGCACTTTTATTCAATCTTTTTATGTAGATGTAGCAAACAAAAAAAAACAAAGAAAAAAGTATCTTCACACATAAATTTCTTATATTTGCTGTAAATGAAAGATGCTATTTTGCCTGTGCTTTGGCAGATGATATACTCTATGAAATAAATGAAAGTTACTTTTGGTATTTTAGTAATGTTTTGAAATTTATTTAAAAGTTTTATGTATTTTTGTTGTCAGAACAGTAGATGTTGGTTTTATGAGATGACTTTGTAATGGCATAGGATAATGGATTTGTTAGTATGACTCAGTTGAGTGATGTATAAATAATGAAGGTGAAAATATGTGGATAGGATGTCCTTTTATAATAAATATGACAGCAAATTTCACATAAATAAATAAATGAAGTTGAAAAATTGAAGACACAGAACACTGAGTTATAAGTGAGCTAAGCGAACTTTTTGTGGCATGTCGGAGGTGTGATTGGAACATATATAAAAGGGGTTTTCCAACAGCTTTTATCAAAATTCACTGCTGGGAGTGATTATAATGCGAAACACCCATGGTGGTGCTCGAGTCTAAGTAATCCAAAAGGAAAGAAGTTGTACAAATGTGTCACTTATCACAACAGCCTGTCTACACTTTTTATGAGAAAACGCCTATGGATCCCCAGAAAATTCTCGAATTAATCATTTTTATTGTTTACTTTGGACTACCACAACATCATCTCCACATTATCGAAAGTTTTGATATGAGTTCAGACCATTCGCCATTCATTGTGACATATAGCATATACGAACATACCTCCAAAACAAATGTAGCTGATTTTAAGAATTGGTGATAGAGAAATAAAAAGTGATAGAGAAATAGATACATATAGACCTATATATTGATGCTCTCAAACATTTTACACTTTCCTTTTCTCGCTTTTTAATGACGCTTGATGTTATTTATTACCCTCAATAAAAAAAGATACACTTAAATTTTTATTATGCTTTCACTTTATCAATCACTTTTTCGCTACACTTTTTTAAAAGAAACCACTTGAATATCTTTCACTTTTTCGTGACGGTTTTCTATAAAACTGGAAAATCCTCCAAATCTTCACTTCAAAAATTCTAAAACTTTCGTGACTTTTTCATATCGTTTAAAATTTTTAAATACATTCTTTAACAAAAACCTAAATTAAATATTTCACTTTTTCGTGACGGATTTTTCATGAAACTGGAATATTTTCAAAATTTTCAATTTAAAAACCCTAAAATTTTTGTGACTTATTCATGTCGCTTAAAGATTTTCAATACATACGTTAAAACTTTTTAATTTCATTCATTTCATTTGCGTGACGATTTTTCATGAAATTTAAAAATCTTTAATTTAAAAAATTTCTAAAATTTTCGTGGCTTTTCTTTTACATTTTTATTTCGTTTAGAATTTCTCGATACACACTTGAATCACTTGCAAAACTTTCACTTTTTTGTGACGATTTTTCATGAAATTTGAAAATCGTCGAAATCTGGAATTCTTAAGCTCCAAAACCTTCATAAGATTTTTATGTCATTGGATATTTTTTCGATTTATTCTTTAAAAAGTAAAATTTTCTTTCACTTTTTCGTGACGATTTTCCATGAAACTTGAAAATATTTAAAAACCTTAAAGCTTTTGATACGCTTTGTTTGCGTGTTGCTTGAAATTTTTCGATACATTCTTAAAAAAAAAAAATACCACTTCAATTTCTTTCACATTTTCGTGACGGTTTCCATTAAACTGAAAAATGCTCAAATTCTTCACTTCAAAAATACCTAAAATGTTCGTGAATTTTTCATATATTATGAACCTGGTCAAAACTCTCTTTGAAGATGTACAAATTTCTTTCTCTTTTCCGAGAAGTTTTTCATAAAACTTGAAAATTTACCCTTTTAACTTCGTTATAACGCTTGAAATTTTTCAATACACTCTTTAAACAAAAGTAACACTTGTATACCTTTAACTTTTTCGTGAAGCTTCTTCATGAAACTTAAAAATCCTCAAAATCTTCATTTCAAACACTCTAAATCGTTCTCAACTTTTTCATGGCGTTTGAGAGGTTTCAAAACACTCTTTAAAAATAAATACTACTTTCATACCTTTCACTTTTTTGTGACGGTTTCTCATAAAATTTGTACATTCTGAAAATATTTAATTAAAATATATTAACACTTTCGTGACCCTTTTTACTTTGTCATAACGCTTACAATTTTTCGATACACTCATTAAACAGAAGTAACGCTTGCATACCTTTCACTTTTTCGTGATGGCTTCTTCAACAAACTTTAAAACCCTAAAAATCTTTACTTCGAAAAACTTACCATTTTCGTGACACTTTTTCGTGACACTTTTTCGTGTCGCCAAAAATTTATTGAAACATTCTTTAATGTTTCTTACACTTTTCGTGACAGATTTTCATAACACCTGAAAATCCTCCGAATTTTCACTTCAAAAACTCTAAACCTTTCGTGACTTTGTCGCATTGTTTGCTATTTTTAAATACACTCTTTAAACAAGTACAAATTTCTTTCACTATTTCGTGATGATTTTTAATAAAACCGTAAAACCTTTATGATTTTTTAGTCGTATGAAATTTGTCGATACGCTCTTTAAACAAATGCATACCTTTCACTTTTTCGTGACGGTTTGTCTCAAATCTTGAAAATCTTCATTTCAAATATTATCGTGACGCTTTCCCTTTTTCGTGTCACCTGAAATTTATTGATACATTTTTCAAAACAGTACCAATTCAATTTCTTTCACTTTTTCGTGACGGTTTTTCATTAGACTTGAATGTTGAATGTTGATGGAGCCTTTGAACGAATCCCAAATAAACTCTGATTGGAGGTCTAAAATGTGCAACTTCATCCATATTCCCTAAGTCTGAACTTTCTTTGGGTTTTTTTGCCTTATAAATTTTTTTTTACCTATGTCAGCACTAAAAGTAATATTGGTATACACTTTGTTGTAAAATCGAGTGTAGGGTATTAACTCAATGTAACGCATTGCTTCGCATTGTATTAAAAATATATATTTTGAATATTTATGTATATATGAATATATTTGGCAATTTCGGACATTAAAAGCTTTCCATCCGACAGATGCAAATGCTGCATGCTGCATGCTAAAATAATGTTGCATCGATGACATTAAACTTTAACTGCCTGACATGCAGCACTCAAAACACTTGAACTGTGTCATCAACTCATGCCATATGGCATACCATTTGACTTTGCAAATTGCCAGCAAGTAGTCGTCGTACTAAAGGAAGTGTGACGACACGCCTCTGAAGTATGAAATATTCACTTGCCGAAGCGCTGCCACTTCAACTACGCCCATTTGGTAAGTGGCAGCTTGGTAGATAGACAATCGTGCCAAAGCCAGAGTCAGTCGCCGTCGTCATCATCGTCAGTCAACCGATTTGTGATAAGTCACGATTCGAATACCTTATAATGATTAAATGCATACCAATGCTGTAGCTATTGTTAGGCTATTAGATTAGGTAAACATAATTCCATTATATATGTTAAACATTCAATTATGACGACATCAGAGTTGCTCAGCTCAGCTCAATAAAGCCATTTTCGCAGAAATCGATTAACTTTGCTGTGCAACTCACTCCTTGGCAATTTTGCGTGAGTTCGCAATTCAGTTCATGCTACGCACTTGATTTCACAACTCAAATAATTTCTTTTTGCACGTATTTCGCGCACTTTCATTTGTGCAAATTGAAAATATGAAATGTGTTTCACTCGTGCAGTCAGAAATTGCAATGCATATGAATGATTTATACACCTCTTTTCTTTTTTTTGCTTCATGCAAGTCTAATGAAAAACTACTTCACATATGCAGACTACAACTGTAAGCAATCAAGTTAATTTGCACAGCAAGTAACTAACCATACACAGATGTAGATACATCCTTTTACCATACACACACACACTCTTGCATTGAAGCCGCCATTGTTGTTGCTTAACTACAACAGCCATTCAAAAGTTTTATCAATTTACCGGCAGAGTTTGCTACATTTCCTGATATTCTGCTCATTAACGCTTGTTACTTGCGCAGGAAACTTTACAATTTCACTGGTATCTGATATTTTTTTTTCAAAATGGCTTACAGCCCTGCATCCTGCTTAATAGCGTACAACATGTCAGCCACTTATCAGGCGATGCTCTGTGCATTTGCATTCAATCTGGCTTAACAATACCATTTTACCTGCTCATTCAGACATAAATTGATGATTGCATTGGTGAAAAGCTGCATGAATAGTGATTACTACTGAAGAGATGGAAATTTAAAAAGTTTTACTTTTGCTAAACGCATGCAAGGCGGTAATTATTTAAATTGAATGCATTTACTGATATATTTGCGAAGTTTTGCGAAATAGTGTTGAACTGTTCTGAAGAAATAGACAAACGAACACACAAAAAAGAACAATCAAACCAAGAAGGAAGCAAACAAAAAAGAACACTTAATCGAACAAACGTAGCTTATTCTACGTTTGTTCGATTAACAAATGCACAAAGAAACAAATAAGCAAACAACGCAACAAACAAACAAACAAATAGAGGAACAAACAATCAAACAGAGAATCAACAAATAAGCAAACAATGAATCAAACAACCAAACATAAATGCAAACAAACAACCGACGAATCAAATAAACAAACATATAAAGGAACAATATTCAAACAAACAAACCAAAAAAATAGACAAGCAAACAAACAACCAAACAAATAAAGAAACAAACAAGTAAAGAATCAAACAAACAAAGAGCCATACAAATTAACAAACAACCAAAAAAAACCGATTCAAACGAATAAGCAAAGTAACAAACAATTAAACAAAGTATCAAACAAACTAAGGAAGAAACAACTAAATAAGCAAACAAATAAGCAAATAGAAAAGCAAACAAATATGCAAACAAAGAAAAAATCAAACAGCCAAACAAACAAACAACCAATCAAACAAACATGCAAACAACCATAGAATCAAATAAACACACAAAGAAACTAAAAACCAAATAAATATACAAATAAGCGAACAAACAAATAAACAGCCAAACAAACAACCTAGCAACCAAAAAATTAAAAATACAAACAACAATATAATCAAACAAACAAATAAAAGGAGAAACGAGAAAATAAACAAACAAAGAAATTAGCGAATAAACAAATAAACAGCCAAACAAACAACCAAAAGAAACAAACAACCAAGCAACCAAAAACAAAAAAAAAATAAACAAACAAAGGAACAAACAAGCCAATAAACAAACAAACAAACACATAGACAAACAAACAACCAAACCAGTAAACAATATGTCGAATTAACAAAGAAACAATCAAACAAACCAACAACCAAATATCAACAAAACAAACAAAAAAAGGAAACAAAAGCTCATACACGCAAACAAACACACTGTTTGGTTGTGTGTTTATTTGTTTGTATGCGTCTTAACTAAACAAACAAGCAACCAAACAAAGAATCAAACATTCAAACGAATATGAAAACAATCAAATAAAGTAACAAGCAATTAAACATACAATCAACCATACAAAGAATCAAACAAACATACAAATTTACAAGCAAATAAACAAACAACCAATCAAAGAATTAAGCAATCAACAAAACCAACAGTCATAAGAACGAATAAACAAGCAATCAAACAGATGAGCAATCAAACAAACAAGCATACAAAGTACCCAGCAAATAAACAACCAAATAAAGAATCAAACAAATACACAAAGAACAAACAAGCCAATTAATAGAAATATATACAAACGAACAAAGAGTCAAACATACAATGAAACAAACTTACAATCAAAGGAACAAACATCCAAACAATCACACAAACAAATAAAAACACAAGCAAAGAACGAATCAAGCAAACATACACACAATTTATTAAACAAGCGAAAAAAAAAGAAACAAATAGAGTGATAAATAACCAAACGAAGAATCAAACATACATTCAAACAAACGAACAAGCAATCAAGTATATAAACAACCAAACAAAAAATCAAATGAGAAGTAATTAAACAAAAAAACCCACAAACAAAATAGCAAATAGCGAAACTACTAAACACACAAAATATTATTTGAACAAACCTATAAATGAACGAACAGACAATAATTGGAAAAAACAAACAAACAATTTGCGTATTAGTTTGCATGTTTGATTTGTTTTTAGTCTCATTAATTAGTCTAAAATTGTAAAGCAACAATCAAACAAACAACCAAACAACCAAACAACAACAAAGCTTTCAAATAAATAAACCCACAAACAAAATACCAAACAAATAAACTAGCACGTAAACTGACAAAGAAACAAGCAAACACACAAACAATTAAAGGAACAAACAAAAAATTTAAACAAACAAACTAACAAATAATCAAAGAAAAAACAAACATAATAGCAAATAGCGAAACAAATAGCAAATGCAGAAACAATTAATTGAACAAACATACAAACGAACAAACAAACAATTAATCGAACCAACGATTTTTTTTCAATCTCAAAACAGCAAACAAATAAAAAGGAAAGCAAACTGACAGATAAAATAAAACAAACAGACATGTAATTAATTTAACAAACAAATAAACATACAAACGAATAAACAAACAATTAATCGAACAAACAAAATATTAATCGAATAAACAAAGTAACGATTCACGTGTTAGTTTGAATGATTCTTCTTTCATTCGTTTCAAATTTCTAATTATCATAACTTTGGAACATGTTCGCCAATTGATCGCACAAACATAGAAACCAACAATTAGTCGAACAAATATACAAGCAAACAATTAATCGAACAAAAAAAGAAACAACGGACAAACAATAACCCAAAATGCAAACAAACCATTTGTGTATTAGTTTGAATATTTGATTTTTTTTTTTAGAAAATTATTCTAAAATTTCAAAAAATCTTAACTTTTGAACGGGTTGACCAATTAATCGATCAAACATACAAACAATTAATCGAACAACTAATCGAACAAACAAACATACTAACGAATTAATACACAAACAAACTATTAATCAACCAGACAGTCAAATATTAAATTGAACAAGTATTTGAACAAACAAACATACTAAAAACAAAATGAATGGAACAAACAAATAAATAATCAAATAATTAATTGTTTGTGTAATTGTATCGTATAAAAATTCAACAAATTGATTTCTTTTGTGCGGATCAAACTGTTGAACTTTTTTTTTATTTTATTAGATCGTCTAATTGAACAATCAATTAATCGACTAAACACTCAAACAAATAATCAATCGATAAACAAAGAAACAAATGATTTGCATGGTAGTTTAAATATTTGTTGCTTTTCAATTTCATTCATTCGTCTAGAATTTTAAAACATCATAACTTTTGAAAACGTTGGCCAAGTTGCTTGATCTTGAGCTCGTTTGACTCATACTTCAAATAAAAATATTGCAAACTTTTAGGCGTCTTCAACTAACCCAATATAAAAATTTTATAGTTTCAGGCTTACTTAAAATTATAAACAACTAAACAAACTCAAATAACTAAAGCAAATATTTGAATGGTAAAAATAAGAAACCTTTGTCAGTAAACAAAAAATTGATTGTTATTCTAATCGCATTTAACATGAGTTAAAAATCTAAAAAGCTATTTGGCAAAAAGATAAAAATTAGCAAAGAACCCCACTTGGTGAAACGATTAGATTAACTGAACATATGCCAGAGACCAAGCTAAAGTGGTAAGTACCCAACAGATCAAACAGAACAGTTGCATTCCAGCTTCGAACGCGTAATGTACAAAATACTCGCCGCCGTAACATTTACGCTTGTGGCCTGTGCCACCGCGGCTGCACTTACGGATAAAAACGATATTAGACCGTACATAGATATACCATACAAACCGATAAAAACTTCAGCACAACGCATCACTGAACACGGCTATCCTGCTGAAACACATGCAGTCGAGACAGAAGATGGTTATATCATACATGTCTTCCGCATACCCTACTCACCGAAATTACAAAATCAGCATAAAACACGTCCTGCAGTGCTTATACAGCATGGACTATTCAGTTGTTCCGATTGTTTTCTCTTGAATGGTCCTGATAATGCCTTGGCCTATAATTTTGTTGATGCTGGTTTCGATGTTTGGCTGGGCAACTCACGCGGCAATATCTATGCACGTGAGAATACACGCATGACTTCGAGTCATCCAAAATTTTGGGAATATAGTTGGCATGAAATTGGCGTCAAAGATTTACCAGCAATGATTGACTATATACTGGAGAAGACAGGCGAAACTTCGCTACATTATGCAGCACATTCGCAGGGCTGTACTGCATTCTTTGCCATGGCTGCAACGTTGCCGGAATATAATAAAAAAATTAAGACATCGCATATGTTGGCGCCGCCCATTTATATGGGTAATGTCACCACCGATATAGTGGTGGGACTGGCAAGTACACTTGGTACGCGTGGCACCCCTGTGGCATTGCTGGAGAATCAAGTTTTTCTACCACAAAATACAGCAGTACAACGTATACTCGATATGGCTTGCGGTGGAAATCCCAAGTTTCCGCAAAATTGTAAAACCTTATTCTTAATGTGGGCCGGTCCAGAGTTGGGCAATCTGAATGCGGTAAGCCAAGTCAAAGAAAATTATTTGTAAAAATTTCCTTAATTCTTAGCTTGTTTTAGACACTTCTTTCTTATGTCGCTGAAACACATCCTGCTGGCATAAGCTCCAATCAGGGTATACACTTTATACAAAACTATGTTGCCAATGATTTCAGACGCTACGACTATGGTCTTAAAAAGAATCTTAAATATTATGGCCAAGAAGAACCGCCAGCATATGATATATCAAAGATAACGACAGACATGTATATTTACTATGGTCTAGCGGATGGCTCTGCAAATGCCAAGGATTGCCTACGTCTTAAGGAACATTTGCCAAATATTAAGCTGTACTACGAAATTCCCGATGAGACTTGGGAACATTTGGACTTTGTATTCGCTTTGCAAGTTAAGGAAGTCATTAACGATAAAGTTATTGGACATTGTTTGGATTATGAAGAAGGAAATGCGTAGAAGTACATATAAGTTTATGGTACTTGAGTTTTATGATTAGTATTAATGAGACCTTATCAATAATAAATAATTATTAATTTTCTTGCTGCAAATATTTGAGAGTTTGAAATTGGCATTTTTTAGCTTGATTTATTGATGAACACCCTTGCAATTAGTAATCAATTGGAAAAAACAACAACAGCAATAAAAAAGTGTTCGTATAAAACCTTAGAAAGGAGGGATACATTTTTAAGCAGGTAATACCTTAAAGAAGCATTGACACTTTTATAGAATATTAGTCATTTGAAGAAAGAATAAGAGAATCTAAATATTCTAATTTGAAGCATCGATTTTCATTGTCTCCAATTAATGTATGTGTGAAGAAGAAACCAGAAGAATTATCAAAAAAAAAAAAAAAAAAGTTAAGGTCTGGTCAAATTAAAAGGAAAATTATAACCGTATTCAGTTGCCGTAATCGTGCCCTTAGACAGATTACTATCTGCCCTTGGAATAAAATAAATGTGACATTGCATCGAAATCTTACTCCAAATTGGTTGGGTGCCATAGCACTCTGGCTTTTGAAACGACCTAAATTTGTTAAAACTTTACGAAGAAGAAGACACTGATGTCCTCTTCCTGCACATTTTTGGGAGGCACGTTCCTTGTTTAAATCGAACTATATATATTGTAATTTGAAAGCGTTAACTTTGAGTACTACCATATAGACCCATCATTTGCGAGAGAGACTCGAAATCTAATACATACCAATCTGTCAAATACTGTCAAATAAATACTAAATCATACAAAAACTCAAAATTGGTGACCGGGCTTGAATAGGCCATTATACTGTATTCACATCTGAATCGCATCTAGCATATTGGTGCGAAAATATTTACATAATATTTGTTGTTGCATTGCTTCTAATCGCTTGGCAGAACAACAAAGCACATAGACTTTTGTGCGGGGGTTTTTTACAAATCGCTTAATATACATACTCCCGATAAGATTAATAATCCAAACATATATTTGAGATTATTACAAATGTTTAAACAATTAAAAATTGTTTAGATTATTATTTATTTCTTTATATCAGTATAAGCATGTCACTCCATTTCTGCTTTGTTCTCTTCAAAGTCCAAACAATAGCCAATAACTTTATCATTAATCTCTGCCTTAACTTGCATAGCGAATATAAAGTCCAAATGACCCCAAGTTGCATCGGGTACCTCATGGAACAACTTAATATTCGATAAATGATCTTTGAGACGTTGCACATCATTATGATTGACAGAGCCATCGGCCAGACCATAGTAGATATACATGTCAGCTGTGATTAGCGAGAGATCATAAGACGGTGGTACTTCCTGATCATAATATTTCAGATTCTTTTTAAGACCATAGTCGTAGCGCCTGAACTCATTTGAAACGAAGTTCTGTATAAAGTGTATGCCTTGATTGGAGGAAATGCCTGCTGGATGTGTTTCAGCGAGGTAGGGTAGAAGTGTCTAGAATGGGAGTTAAAGAGTTAAAATTTTTTAATAAAATGTCTATTTATTGAAAACTTACCACATTCAAATTACCAATATCGGTTCCAGCCCACAGTAAAAACAGTGTTTTACAGTATTCCGGCAACACGGGTACACCACCGCACAGCGTATCCAGCATACGTTGCAGAAAAGGATTCTGCGGCAAAAAAACTTGATTCTCGAGAAAAGACTGTCCAACGCCTGGTGTACCAACATAGGGTGCAAGAAGTAATACCAAGCCATCGGTGGCATTACCCATGAAAATAGGTGGTGCCAACATGTGCGCAGTTCGAATTTTGGCATTATATGCCGGCACAGTTGTTGTCATAGCAAAGAATGCAGCGCAGCCCTGTGAATGTCCCACATAGTGTAGCGTTTGTTCACCAGTCTCCTTCAGTACATAATCGATCTGTGCCGGCAAATCCTTGGCGCCAATTTCATGCCAGCTGAATTCCCAATATTTTGGATGACTTGAACTCATGCGCGTATTATTGCGTCCATATATAGTGCCGCGTGCGTTGCCCAACCAAACATCAAAACCGTCATCGGCAAAGTTAAAGGCTAAAGCATTATCGGGACCATTTAGCAAATAACAATCGGAACAGCTAAACTGGCCATGTAATATGAAGACAACAGGTCTCTTCGCATTTTGATTCTGCAATTTCGGTGAGTAGGGTATGCGGAAGACATGTATGACAAAACCATCTTCTGTCTCGACTAAATGTGTTTCTGCAGGATAGCCGTGTTCACTGATGCGTTGCTCTGAGGTTTTAATCGGTTTGAATGGTATATCCAAATAGGGTGTAAAATAATAATCATCGGCAATGGTGGCCGCGCTGGCACACGCCACAAACGCGCCGCATATGGCGAGAAGTTTAAGCATTGCGCGTGCGATTTGAACGATCTGGTACAACTGACTTGACCACCTGCGAAGTGCTCAGCTTGAAAACTTTGACTATGTCACCCTTTTATCTAATCTAAAAGCTAAGTGGCTTCCTAAATTATTATCAGTGGTGATAGTTTGCGAATTTTTAATCACCACTTAAGGCTATAATCTCTCTTTTCGATTGTTATCTCTTATTAAACGTGTTTTGGTTAATAAATCCAATAATTTATGTTCATCATAAGCACGAATTTGGATGTGGTTTCGTGATGAGTAAGAAACTACGTGACCTCGTCTCCAGGTTCACGCCTGTTGACGAGCGCCCAGCCGCGATGCGCATCAAGGCTAAATATTTTTATATTAGCCTGATTTGTGCGCATGCCCCGACGGAAGAGAAAGATGACAATGGTAAAGATGAGTTCTAAGCGCGTTTGGAACGTCTGTACGAGCGCTGTTCAAACACGACGAAAAATCGTCTCTCGAAAATTCCTAAATTGTTAAGTGCCTAAGAACGAGTTTACATTTCATTCAAATTAGTCTTGTCTTCATTTCCGAAAGGGACTCTGACTAGGGGCTGACTGAATGCTTTTATGGATCAAAATAATACCCTGTTAGATCCGCAGTTTGGGTTTAGAGAAGGCCATGACATAATCGAGGTGCACAGATATATACACAGCATATTTTGCAACCTTTGGATGATATTCAGTATTGCAATGCGATATTCGAGTCAAGATGCAACAGGCATTCGAGAGAGTCCGACGCGTAATAGGCCGTCAAGATTAAGAAAACTCCTGACAACGCTTTACTTCTGGCTTAACTGGAAGGGCCATAATTTCAAGTTAGATATATTGATACCTATTCTTCCGATAAAATCTGGAGTTCCGGAGGGTAGTGAATTGGGAGCAATACTTTCACACCGCTGACCGTTCTATCCTTAACGGCTACTGCTACTACTACATGGAGGGCCTCTCTAAAGCACTCATTGAGACTTAAGTCGACAATGTTGCCATTTTAAACAGCTCAAAGTGAAACATCAAAACAGCTGATAGCCTTTAGGTTTACCTCCACGAATTGGCAGCTTGGTGCAGATGCTGCAATCCAACAATCCACAAAGAAGGTGAATCTCTACAGCAGAAGATAAGAGTCTCACAATCCGGCAACATCTGATTACCAACCTAAAAAATGCCGCCAGTGGATGCTACAACTCATATGGCTTTTCGATAAAACACCATTTCTTTTTTAAATCGAACTATTTTTTGTTATGTTGGGATGTTATTTTTGAAGTATAAAGAATTACCATGTACGCCCATCATTTGCAAGAGACTCGAAACACAACACCTACTAATCTTTCACATGTAAATAACAATTTTTAAAAATATTATTTCTAATCGCTTGACAGTAAAACCCAACACATGTCTTTTGCGCGGGGGTTTTTGCAAATCACACAATATACATATTCCCGATAAGATTAATAATCCAAAAATATTGTATATGAGATTAGCACAAATGCTTAAACAATTTAAAATTGTTTAAACTATTATTTATTTCTATGTATCAATAAAAGTATGTCACTCCATTTCGGCTTTGTTCTCTTCAAAGTCCAAACAATGGCCAATAACTTTATCATTAATCTCGGCCTTAACTTGCATGGCCAATATAAAGTCCAAATGACCCCAAGTTGGATCGGGCACCTCATAGAACAGCTTAATATTTGACAGATGATCTTTAAGTCGTTGCACATCATTATGATTGACAGCTTCATCGGCCAGACCATAGTAGATGTACATATCCGCTGTGATTAGCGAGAGATCATAAGACGGTGGTACTTCCTGACCATAATATTTTAGATTCTTTTTAAGACCATAGTCGTATTGTCTGAACTCATTTGAAACGAAGTTCTGTATAAAGTGTATGGCTTGATTGGAGGAAGTGCCTGCTGGATGTGTTTCTGCGAGGTAGGGTAGAAGTGTCTAGAATGGCAGTTATTAAAGAGTTACAAATTTTAATAAATTCGCTATTTATAGAAAACTCACCACATTCAAATTACCAATATTATTACCATTCGACATTAAAAACAATGTTTTGCAGTATTTCGGTAATAAGGGTACACCACCGCACAGCGTATCCAGCATACGTTGTAGAAAAGGATTCTGCGGCAATAAAACTTGATTCTCGGTGAAAGATTGACCAACGCCTGGTGTACCAAGGTAGGGCGCAAGTAGTGGTACCAAACCATCGGTGACATTACCCAGGAAAATTGGTGGTGCCAACATGTGCGCAGTTCGAATTTTGGCATTATATGCCGGCACAGTTGTTGTCATGGCAAAGAATGCAGCGCAGCCCTGTGAATGTCCCACATAGTGTAGCGTTTGTTCACCAGTCTCCTTCAGTACATAATCGATCTGTGCCGGCAAATCCTTGGCGCCAATTTCATGCCAGCTGAATTCCCAATATTTTGGATGACTTGAACTCATGCGCGTATTATTGCGTCCATAGATAGTGCCACGATGGTTGCCCAGCCAAACATCAAAACCGGCATCGACAAAGTTAAAAGCTATAGCGTTATCGGGTCCATTTAGCAGATAACAATCGGAACAGCTGAACTGGCCGTGTAGTAAGAAGACAACAGGTCTCTTCGCATTTTGATTCTGCAATTTCGGTGAGTAGGGTATGCGGAAGACATGTATGACAAAACCATCTTCTGTCTCGACTAAATGTGTTTCTGCTGGATAGCCGTGTTCACTGATGCGTTGCTCTGAGGTTTTAATCGGTTTGAATGGTATATCCACATAGGGTGTAAAATAATAATCATCGGCAATGGTGGCCGCGCTGGCACACGCCACAAACGCGCCGCATATGGCGAGAAGTTTAAGCATTGCGCGTGCGATTTGAACGATCTGGTACAACTGATTGGAGCACCTGCGAAGTGTTCAACTTGAAAACTTTGACTATGTACACCCTTTAATCTAATCTAAAAGCCAATTGGCATCCTAAAGTAATATTAGTGGTGAGAGTTTGCGAATTTTTAATCACCATTTAAGGCCGAAATCTCATTTTTTGTATTTTTAGCTCTCTTTTGAATGTGTTTTGGTTAATAAATCCAAT